>CM060448.1:105334574-110215713 GCA_030545235.1 Helianthus tuberosus
ATTTATGAATTGAATGTAAAATGCACTATAAATTAACAAACCAGCATTCTGAAAGGTTCATCAAGGCTAGCTTTTGGTGGGGGGACATATTTTACAATTGCATCAAGCAATTGTGACATATTTTTGGCATCAGCCGGAGGATTCTTGGTGAATGTTGATGATGCCCAACCTTCTTTAGCAGAAGCATATAAAACCGGGAAGTCAAGTTGCTCCTCTGAAACATCAATTTCATATATGTTTTCAAATAATATGAAAAATCAAGCATATGACACATAATCATTTGAGGTGGCAATTCCAACGCTTTTATTTATGATACAGCTGGAGCAGGTAATGTCTGACAGGTTTAATGCATAAAACCTCGAAAATCATTTTATTTAGAAAAGTGAATAATTATTGTAACAATTTCCTCGACTAATCACCTTTGGTGCATTTATCATTTATAAAGATTCAAGAGAAACTTATTTAAGGGTTTTAGACCAATTACCCAGCCGGCCCAACTGCCCATTTTGCCACCTCCTAACAAAAACAATGAATATGATCTATTTCCAATATCTGCACACCTGTTGCACCAAGATTTGCAAAGAGATCAAATACCAAACTCTCAACTTCATCGCACCTCTCCTCACTAACTGCATGGAAGATGATTGGTAATGTTTCAACCAACACAAATCAAGTATTGCAAAACATAGATTGAATAACTTACTTGGCATTTTCTAAGTAATTATAACAAAGATAAAAGGTTATCTATATACTTGTTTTGCACACTTGGAATTAATTTTACTGATAGTTTTGCTCAAAGAAAAAAAGGTAATCATATCTACAGATAAAGAAAAACTGTACCTGAAGGTCTATCTACTTTGTTCATGAGTAAAATAGGACGTAGCCCGTATCTTAAGGCTTTTGCTAAAACAAATTTTGTCTGTGCAAGTGGGCCTTCACCAGCATCCACAACTAATATGGCTCCCTCAACCATGCCAACAACCCGCTCAACCTAAATAATCGTACACAAAAGGTGAATATTATAAACATTTTCTCTAGTAACATACAATGGAGTATAAAGCATCAAACAAGAGAAATAAAAAATTGCATTCACACATATAACAAATATCATATAATTACGTAAAATTAAGCAAAAAAAATACTAAGCTTTATCAGGTAAAACGCGTACCTCACCACCAAAATCTGCATGTCCAGGTGTGTCAACCATGTTTAGCTCATTTTCTTTCCACGAAATGGACGTGATCTACAAGTGATGAAAATAAACACCCAAAGACGTAAATACAAGTGCATTTTTATACCTGGTAACGAAATCATCTTGAAAATAGTGACATGTATTAACTAGAAAAAAAATGTACAAATTTATCTTTAAACGTTTACAATACATTGGTTGGGTCAAGTTGAACAAACAAAGAGATAGAACTTAAATGAAAAGAATCCTCATCCTCGACTTCCCGTCCATTTCGATATTCCCGTCATCCTCGACTTCCCGTCAAGGATTTCCGATATTCCAAAATATTTACATGGGAAGATTAATTTAACCAAACCAAATCGTTTGCTTGTGTGGAAAGAAGAAATGTTTATTGATTTCTTCATCACTTAACAATAAGAATCCAGATACTTGAAGATGAAACTGGTCTTTAAAGTTGAACTGCAATCATAATTTCCTGTTGATTCCATTTTTTAACTACAAATAGCCCTTTTGAATTCTTATTTATACAAATACCAAAAACAGGTAACTAGTATTATTCAGTAATTATGAACTTTCAGTGAGAGACTTACTAGAAAGAAAGCAAAAATGAATAAGCTTAATGGAATACTAGCTAAGAATCAGTGGCAATTGAAGTAAAGATATAAAAAAGAAAAACCTTAGAAGCAATGGTGATTCCACGCTCCTTCTCAAGCTGATTAGAATCAAGCGCCCGTTCATGTGGAATTTCCGCCCCGCACTGCCGAAGCAGGCGATCCATAAGAGTCGTTTTACCATGATCGACGTGAGCAATCACCGCCACGTTGCGGAGGCGGTTAGGATCCAGCGCGCCGCCGGGTTCAGCAGCAGCAGCCGTTGCAGTGGCGGAGGAGAAAGGGCGGGCATTTATCGACGGTTTCAGAGAAGAGGAGGAGATTGATTTCCTGGTGGTGGAAAAGAGAGCACGAACCAACGCTCCAACCATTTTGCTGTCGGAATGGTGAGCTAGATGATGCAGGCAGTTGTAAGCGATGGGGGTTTTACTTTTTAGGGGTTATGCGCTATAGCCGGGTCAGATCCGGTTATAAGATTCGATAGTTAAACCGGATATACACCAATGGCAATGATGTTGGGCTAGTGTTCAAGGGGAGGTGAAAAGTTTTGCTTCTTTTGGAGGTTTTGGAAGTCCACGCAATGAGGATTTTAATACTAATTTGGTTATACATACTAATTACTAACCTGGTTAGCGGCATCCTAACCGTACATCGTTACAAAAAAAAAAAAAAAAAAAAAAAAAAAAAAACGTATTTACAATAATTGTCGGGCTACTGGATAGTGTTTTGGTTGATATGGGTTGGATTGGATTTTATAGAATTTAGAATAGAATTAGAATACTCACTCTTATGCTTGTGTAGGCTGGACGGTATGGGTGATATCCACGGCGTGGCGAGGCCCGTCCACACCGCTCCCTTGGGGAAGACATTTCTCTCTCTTTCTTTATCCAACACACATATACATACATACATCTTATATATATAAAGGGACTCATCACCCACACCCTAGGCCCTTCCCTCGGGGCTCATACCCAAGACCCGATGACGTGGCTACCTACGTGGCGGATCATCCCCAAGTAACTACCCTCCTCCACGCCCAAAGCCTAAGTACCAGGGTTGCTCGAAACCGGATTTTGGCCCAAACTATCAAATCAGATCGGATTTAAAGTTGGTTCGGATTTAGTCAAAGAAAGTCAAAACCAGATCAACGCAAAAACAGTTCAATAATTGAAACAATTCAGTTTCAAGTGTTCTAATGAATATATTCTCATATCGATTTCACATAGACATATCTTGATATACATACATACCATAGATTGATGGTTCATCTTGTGCAGGCAGTCATGAAGCTAAATCAAAGGGCGGTTCATGAGACTACAGCCTCGAGCCCCCTTCTACAAGATTCTCGATGTGGACCCGAGTTCACTTGGGAGCGACGGGACCAGATGCAGCGAAAATATCCTCATCTATTTCCACCCAGTGCGAAACCAAAACCTGTAGACTAAAATTTCGGGGACGAAATTTCCTAAACAGGGAGAGACTGTGACACCCGGCAAATTTAGCATGTACCGTACAAAGTGACACGTGTAATGAACGAATAATAACAATATTTTATTAAATATGGTGTTATTATGTGATATTTAATGTGTTGGAAAATACAGACTTTGCTAAATATTAAGTTGGCTATGATAAGACAAACGCTTATTGCGTAACGAACAAAATGCGAAACGAACATCGGTAACCGCCCGATTAATGTTAAAATCCTAAAAATATTCTGTTATGATTAAAATTTTATTTTTAGTCATATTCTTTTTCTTATTCAAATCATATTCTTATTTCATTCATACTTGCCAAGTTACATCAAAACAGAAGGTACACGGCAACAAGTTGCGCCGCCACCCCTTTCTGAATTGCAAACCCTAATCTACCAAAGACAAAACTTCGTCCCCCTAAGGTTGAGCAATTTTTGTGGATGACTCGTTGGACCATGAGGAAAAAATAAATCAAAGCGCTCAAAATATCTGTTTTGTGAATTAGAACGCAAACTTCGTAATGCAGTGCGTATACTGCAAAATACAGACAATGCTGCCAGTCTAGGAAAATAAAATGTTATTCAGTAATATTTTGATGAGATTATTTTTATAAGTTGATAAAATAATTTTTAAAAGCCTTAAAACGCGATAAAACGCAGGATAAAATGCCCGGTAGTCAGTAAAATACCTGTTTTTAGCCTATGATATATATAATATATGTATGTATACATGTGGTGTGAGTGCATGAGAAAGTGGCGGCACCTAGAGTGCCCACCTCTCTCTTGATTTCTCCAATCTTGACAAGTGTAAGCCTTAAAGAAAACCTAATGATTTCTAATTAACCATTTAACATTTCAAAAACAATAAAAAATCATTTCCCTTATTCCCCTTGATTGCTCTCGGCCGAACCCTCACACTACCACTCTTACTTCAAATTTTTAATTACTTCCATGGATGATCAATCCCATTTCAAGTAACTTTCATGTGGGTTTGAAGATCCAAAGGTGTTTTCAAGTGATTTCAAGAACGAACAAGCAAAACCACCATCATAAATTTCATCAAAACCCATTTATTTTGAAAGGTATAAACTTATATTTTTAGTCATAAATTCCTATTCTTTGATGATGATGAAATAAAGTTTCTTAAATACATGGATTCTTCATAACACTTGAATTGTAAATAACAAATGATTTTGAATAAAATTAAAAATGGAAGTGTATATGTGGGTATATGTAGCCGTGAGTATGTATATGTGTGTGATGCTGATTTTGTTTTGTTTTGGTTCTTAATTGATTTGTGATTGATAAGAATCTTGAAAGGTTTATGCATGATTAATCAAGAAGGTTTTCATGAAAGATCTTGTGATTTGAAATGATAACGTGAAAAGGTTAAAAATTTAAAGTGTATGTATATGTATGTGTGTTGTAGGTATATATATATATATAGGGTTAGGTTAACGTACAATGGCTTTTATCGTACAAAATGTAAGCGATCATCTCAGCCGTACCATCTAGTGCGAATTCAGTCTTGAACATGAGATTTGTGCTGAAAAACCAACATGCGAAATTGCTTTATATACCAACATGTGATTTCATTATATTTACCAACATGCGAAATTGGTACAAAAAACCAACATCCGATTTCCAACATGCTTTTTATAACATGTGATTTCACAATATCGTATGAGCGTATGATAAGCTCTATTGTACGTTACACTTTTCCTATATATATATATATATATATATATTGAAATTGTGAGTTTTGTTGGATTGTTCATAAATGTGTAAGAATGATGCATGCAATGGAATCAATGTGATTAGGTGAATGATTTAACTGAACTTGGTGTCTCGGATTATTTAAAGATGTGATAAATAGATTTTGGATGCATATAGAGTTCATGGATAATGATATGATAAACATGCATTAGGTACTTGTACATAAGCATGTGTGATGACTAAATGATCATGATTTGATGAACTTGAAATGATATGATGAAATTAAGTTAAAACAGAATGTGATCACTAAAAATGATGTTTTGTGATATAATATGATGATATAAAATCATGTCATAGATTTGGTAGTTTTGCATGTTGTACTTGTAGCTTAAAAAGTAGTAAAATGGGTAAAATTGCATGATTTATGTGTCTTAATTGAAATCTGCACTATCATGAGTATAACCACCACTTTAATCAGTAAATAACATGTGTTTTATTAAAATATCAAGTCGTGACAATTTGTGTCACACCCCCAAAATCCACACGCGGAGCATCACCGCCTGGAGGTGTGACTGACCAGGATCCAGCCACCAATCATATTGAACAAGCATATAAGTAATTAGAAAATCCAACCAATACAATTGGTGTCCAAACAAAACATAGTTTAAGTTGCAAGCGGAAGCATAATGATTAAATCCAAAACCAAATATAAGTTCAATTGTTTAAATGTTTAACATGGCACACAGTTGTCCATGTCCCACAACGACCACACCTCCTCGTGCAAGCTCCATAAGTACCTAACGACCTGCAAGGCATGTAACAACGAGTCAACAACAAAGTTGAGCGAGTTCACAGTTGGTGTTCATTGTTAAGTTGTTTCAAAAACCAGGAATTCATTTGTAAGTTGTAAGTTAATCAGTTTACCCTGTTTCCCAAACATATCCATAGTTGGTGGGGGCTTCCCCATGTTAACCACTAGACCTGTTTACCATATCGACCACTGACTAAAGTAAGTTGGTGCCCTGACGTCAATGTCTATCATCATTGACTAGTGCCCAGATCCATTAGTTCATGCCCGTCCTCTGCGGCACGGTGTGAGGCTTGTCAAACCTAAATAGCGCTATCTAACTAATGACCCGCTCGCCATTGGCCCGGCGATTAAGTCGATATAAAAAGGAGGGACTTCATGATAGAGAGTTTTGGTCTAGTATCCGTGTTGTCACCCTTCAATAAAGAGGGTGTGTACGTAATCCCCAAAATAGATGATTACGCAGGTTCCGATTAAATACTTATCACAGGTTGTCACCCTTCAATAAAGAGGGTGTGTACGTGTTCCAAATCAGGAGATCACGCAGTTTCAGTTTCAATCCTTTACCCATCCCCAACCCTTGGGAATCCCATGCCTTGTAGAAAGTGTGAACTCACCTCGGTTTGCTCGGTAAGATTAAATGTCTTGTTTATTAGTCGAACACAACACGCCCTAAAAGGGGTTATCGATAACAATCAGTTTCTAAGTCTTTTAACGCAAAATACATCACATATGATCCAGGTAACGTACGCACATTCTCATACAATTATAACAGTTAGTCATGCTACACAATTACTACTTACATTCAGCATCATATACTTGACATTTAACTCATCCATTATTCGTATGCTTGCGAGATCACATTCACAAATCACAATTCTGAATAGTGTGCGAATTTCATAACATGTTTACGGCACACTCTAAATTACCGCCCACAAATAATAACAGAGCACAACGTTTACCGAAGTGTGCGGCCCAAAACAAATTCTGTTATCATTTTAATTTTTGCGATTAACCTTCTTTGTTCTACTCGATTACATTTTTAATCACAATTTCATATATGATAACAATCCAATATAATCTATCACTAACCGTGAATCTATAAAGTCATCGCATCTGATTCAAAAACTTGGCAAATCACGACAATCCATACATGTGATTAATAACAATTAGCAAAACCAAATCATGCACTCAATCATTGGACACCATCATCAAGTCACCGATTAATGAGAATATCTAGCAGCCTATCTCCACTTTAATTAACAAGTTGCACACATAACCACAAACACATGCTTCCTGACATTCACATGCACATATGAGCAGATAACTTGAGGTGATTCTTATCTACTTGGGTACACTTCCTAGGCATCTCACATGTAGTGTTACTGGATATTGAGCCAGCAAGAAAATAATAACATAATAGTAATACTAACAGAAAAAGTTAAGGTATGAGACGAACCCGACGTGAAGCTTCGCGAAGGATGGGTGGGTCTCCACTGAATTCGTGCGATCAGGGAGAAAAACCTTAGGGTTTTTGACTTGTGATAAAAGTTTTATCTAATCTAGATCCATAATACGTGTTCATATATATTTGCAAAGGTTTGGGGCGGTGGAATTCTTGACCGATCTGGGCCAAGCCCACACACTTGACTTCTGTAAACAACCTAAATTAATGGGCTTAATTCAATATATATTAATGGGTGGGCTTTAATCTAGTTGGGCTTCAAAGATTTGGGGTGCGGCCCAGGCCCAATCGTGTATAGCTAATACTCGGCCCAAACACATATGATTTTTGTTTACGTCTAAGCGTAATAAGTAACGAACATTCATCGCAACGTGTGGTAACACATTGTGTAAAAAGGAAAAATACAAGATTAAAAGTTACGAGGTTAGACGACACTAACCTTGTAGGTTCGGGTTGTCACAATTTGGGATGGTTACGGTAATGTTCGGTACAAGACTATGCATTAAAAACGATAAAAATCGGCTTTCTAAGTGATTTTTATAAAACTGTTTTAAATCAGATTGTAAACTGGTATTTTTATAATAAATATAAGTATTTTAACTTATATTAAGTATCTTTTGAGTCGGGCAGAGCTGACATGCATTACGGAATCCTAAATCAATCGTGTAGGGTAATAGCAGGGTTATAGTACTTACAACGAGGCAAAACTTCGCTTTATAGTGGGTATTATGCCCGAGTAGAATTTCTACTATCAGAGAATTTTGAGAGGGAAAAGAAAATTGAACGAATTCAAATGAGAGCCGAAGCCTCCCTTTTATAGGCTGGTCGAGCAAGCCGTCACGCCCCGCGACGCCTTAGGGCCTCAGCCTTCGCGGCCTGTGAAAGCCCTAAGGGCGGCGGTAGCCTTGGTGAGTCAAGGGTAGGCTTGAAACGTGGCAGGGACACGTGGCGCACTTGTGTGCCGGCCAAGTTTAGATCGTCGCACCCCACGACAGATCATGGGGGTCTCCGTCGTGGTCCGCGAGCGACACCCAAAACTTGTTTTTCTTGATTTTTATAAGTATAGAGGTATAACGGGTCCGTTTCTCGCGTACGGGGTATATTTTAGGACATTTAGGGGTGTCCAAAATATTTTTAGGAGGGTTGTTATAATGTACAACAAGACTATCCTTGTCACACCCTGGCTTTGCGGAAGCGTGGTTAATTTTGGTGTGACTTCTTAATACCATAGCTTAACCATAACAAGCTATATGAATTAAAAACATGCAAGATCATCCATTAAGTTTTGAAAACCAAATACAGTACCATTGTTTTAACGAGAACATACCCTACCAACATAACCTTGTTCAACAGACATTACAAACTTAAAACATATCATAAACATGGTTTAAGGATTGTGTCTTGTCCAGGTAAGAGACACATCCCCTAAACCCCGGATGACCTCGGAAACTAGTGCAGCGGAAAACATGCCATACCGTGCCAGATCTCGTTAATTTCCTGAAATACATGTAGGTTGAAAAATCAACAATAATGTTGAGCGAGTTCATGTGCAAGTGAGTAAGTAAAACACTTTGTAAGTATAAAAGTTCCCTGGTATGTAGCAGTGTAAGGAAAAGAGATCACTAATGGTTTGCAAGGCCATTAGCATGTGTGAAATGCAAGTAGGAAGACTCAACCCTAGCCGATTTATGCGTCGGGCAACCAAGTCACTCAAGGTCCGTTCTGTTGGTCCTCTTAGAGGTCCGTTCTGTTGGGCCTAGAGTTGGGCTCGCTACACCCAGATAGATCTACCGCTTAAGTCCCTCGGTGTTCTGCCTACCCATTCACATGATCTAAGTAGTAAACCTCCTTACGTTAACATACCGTGTATAATAGTACTTGTAAACAAAGTAACATGTATTTCACCCCCGCAGTTAAGAAAACTGAAAACAGTTAGAGAAAAGGGGGACATGAACTCACAGTCAGTGCGTCTCTACCAAGTACTCCAAATCGGAAAGCTGTGCGACGACCTACAAGTGCTAATTCTATTAGACGGACGGCCGTGCCTTAGCTTTATAGTTTAAGTTCTTGGGAAATAGTTAGGCAACTATTTTGTGTTTACATTCTGTACATACTTGGTAGTTAAACTCCTTCCCAAGGATGGGGGATACAATACATGTGCGTAAGTTACATTTTACAATCGAGTGGTAATATAATTACCGGCGTAACTTATATATTCTTGGTGAAAGTGTTTGTATTATTTTGGGATCGTTAACGTTTGTAAATATTATTTTTACTCCTAAAAATAATATTTATGTATTTTCACAAAATAATCATAAACAGTGTTGTGACAATATATATTTATCACGTTAAATTTTGTGAAAATCCCACCTCTGAATATTAGTAAATAAAGTCATGGCGAAATTTATATTTCGAAAATATGTCAAAAAAAATAATTCTAACACTTGTGGTGTAAATAATTCTAAGTGTTAGGTTTTTAGAAAAATTTCGCCAGAGTTTCCTCTGTAACTGGAGGTGGCCACGCTTTCAAGCGTATCATTTTCTTTTACAAAATCAATTCAACAACTTCTTTATTTAATCAAACAATTTCCGACACATCAAACTAGTCGACAAGTATGTAAATCGCATAATCGCATGAACTTGTAGTTTTTCCGCAACTATAGTGTAAATCCCATTATATTTTGTAGATCTTTATATAAAGTAACTTTGATCTCGTAAGAACCTCGTGTTTAGAGAAATCCGTCTTTACAACTTCTAGTAACATTTGACAAAACTAGTTCTTTGTCGGATCTTTTCATTTCACAAGTGTTTACACACTTGTGGTTTATAAAAATCATATTTGTTAGTGTAAGATCCGTCTTTTAGAAAACATGATTTCTTTGACGCGTGGTCCTTTGAAAATACCACTTGCAGATACGTAGATCTGCTAGTTTTAAACACTATTGTACATGTTAAAACACTTTTACACAAGTTTATGTTTCATGTGTGGTAGAGTTTCACCTTTTAACCCTTGCATCATTCAAAACAAGCTTATGTTAAGATCCATGATCTTACCAAACCGGGTTAAACGGTGATCCGAGCTACCACAACATAGATCGGGTCTAAATAACCATATATTTTAAATCCTACAACTTTTACACCACTTATATGCTATTAACCACCATTTTATGTGTTCTTAGTAGACTTTTATGCATCATATTGTATGTTAACGAGTTTTAACCGACAAAAATCCTTTTAACCACCTTAGATAAGTTTAAAAACGAGTTTTAAGTGTTATACCTCTAGCTCAAGGCTAGGGAAGATTCTTGATGAAAAACGCGTGGATAAAAGCTAAGTAATGAGGTCCTTCGTGTTCCGTTTGCTCCAAGTCTCCTAATACTTGATCCTCGACACTTGTGTGATGTTGGAATGTGATGAAGGAAGCTCGAAAATATGATGGATGTAAGAGGGGTGTTCGGCCGAGAGTGTAAGGGAGCAAGAGAGAGAGTTTGAGTGGTGTGATAAGTTTAGTGATAGTTATGTTGTGCTTAGTGGTTAACTTATAGGCAAAACTTAGGAGTATTACCCAATGGTAATTATGTCTAGAAGATATTAAGCAATGGGGATTTAAATAATCAAGATTGTACAATTGTGTTCCCCATGGTTTGGCGCCGGTTAGGAATGGGGGGGGGGGTTAGTTCGATCTCAACTAGGTTAGTTAGGGTAACTAAGTTAAGTTAGTTAAGTGTTAAGTGTTACACTTAGTTACTTGTATGTTACACGTTATGGCGGGTGTTAGGGTAATCAGGGACCCTAACTGGCTCAGAAAAATATAAATAGTGAAAATAACAATGTTTTCATGTTTCGGGTAACGCCCGGTTGTTCGGTTGGATAGTAATCCGTTAAAGCGCTTAACAAAGCTGAAAGTGTCGTTAATAACATTTTTAGTGACACAATTAAATTCTAACACTTTAGAAAGTGTCTAGTAGTATTTTCCCCATATTTTGGCACTTTACTAGTCAGCTAGAAGCTGGATTATTTATTAAAGTGCTGTGTTTTGTACTTAAAGTACGTTTTAGGCACATCCGGTCACTGTAACTTATCCCTAGAGACGCAGTTCCACAACCCTTATATTCCTACACTCACTACTAGTGTAGCCAAATATCTCAGGCTCTTATAGGCCTTGGAGGCAGTGTTTGCCTGATGCTGGCTTTATCAGCATGTTCATTAGGTTATCCGTTATAGTGCTACTATGCTTTTTGTGCATCATGTTTGTCACTAAGGTTCAGCATGTAAATAATGTAGTGACAGCAAGCAAGTATGATGCAAGTAAGTTCATGTATCATTATTCAAGTAGCAGTTCATCAGCTAGTTCAAACAAGCACAGTAATTAAGCAGTAATTAATCATTAATTAAATCGTACGGATACCTGGTTTAGGGCGGGTTGTCACATTCTCCCCCCGTTAAATAAATTTCGTCCCGAAATTTAAGTTCTGCTTGTAGATGCAGAGTTCTTAGGAAATAAGTGGGGGTATTTCTCTTTCATCCGGTCCTCACGTTCCCAGGTGAATTCAGGACCATGTCTGGCATTCCAACGAACTTTGACGAGTTTGACACTGCTCCGGCGGGTCTTGTTAACTTTCCAATTCGTGACCTCAACAGGTTCTTCAACGAAGTGGAGCGTGTCGTCAATATGAATCTCGTCGATGGGAATGGCAACGTCAACTTGAGTTGGACTTTTCTTCAGATTGGATACATGAAATGTATCGTGAACACCATTCAGTTCAGCAGGTAGGTCCAACTTGTATGCTACTAGTCCTATTCTTTCCAGAATTCTGAAAGGACCAATGTAGCGTGGATTTAACTTCCCACGCTTTCCAAAGCGTGCCACCCCCTTCCAGGGTGAAACCTTCAGTAACACCATTTCCCCAACTTGAAAGTCCACATGTTTTCGGTTTGGATCCGCATAGGCCTTTTGCCTGTGGCGAGCTGCTTCGATGCGTTTAAGAATTTGCGCAATCTTGTCTGTCGTCTCTTGGACGATTTCGGGACCAGCAAGCTGCCTATCACCTGCGTCAGACCAACATAGGGGTGATCGGCACTTGCGTCCGTAAAGGGCTTCAAATGGCGCGACACCAATACTGGTGTGGTAGCTGTTGTTGTATGAAAATTCGACCAAAGGCAAATGCCTGTCCCAGCTACCACCCAAATCCATAACACATGCCCTCAGCATGTCTTCTAAAGTTTGTATCGTTCGCTCGCTCTGGCCGTCAGTTTGCGGATGAAACGCAGTGCTCAGATTCAATTGTGAGCCAAAGGCTTCTTGGAAGGATTGCCATATCCTTGACACAAACCTTCTGTCTCTATCAGAGATGATTGAGAGAGGCACTCCATGACGTGCGACGATCTCTCTCATGTAAATTTCCGCAAGTTTACTAGTGCTGTCTTTCTCTTTGATTGGCAGAAAGTGTGCGGACTTTGTTAGACGGTCAACTATTACCCAAATCATATCATGGCCTCTTGGCGTTCTTGGCAATTTTGTAACAAAATCCATCGAGATTTGTTCCCATTTCCACTTGGGAATCTCAGGTTGTTGCAGAAGTCCCGAAGGCTTCTGGTATTCCGCTTTAACCTTAGCGCACGTTAAACATTTGCTCACGTAAACAGCAACATCGCCTTTCATCCTAGGCCACCAATAATAATTTTTGAGATCCTGGTACATCTTATCCGCTCCAGGATGGATAGAGTACCGTGATTTGTGAGCTTCATCGAAAATAACTTTCCTTAAATCACCAAACAGAGGAACCCAAATCCTTTTCTCAAAACATAACGTTCCTTCCTCGTTTGGTACCAAAAGCTTCTCCATCCCACGGAGATATTCCTCTTCAAAATTCCTTTCCTTGAAAGCTTCCTTTTGTGCGGCACGAATGCGCAAGGAAAGATCGGTTCGTATAATCATTTCCAAAGCTCTAACCCTTATGGGCTTGATTCTTTCTTTACGACTTAGGGCATCGGCGACCACGTTCGCCTTCCCTGGATGATACTTTATCTCGCAGTCGTAATCGTTCAGCAACTCAACCCATCGTCTTTGCCTCATATTCAACTCCTTCTGGTTGAATATATGCTGTAGGCTCTTGTGATCTGTAAAGATTGTACACTTCGTACCATAAAGGTAGTGTCTCCAGATCTTTAAAGCAAAAACCACTGCGCCGAGCTCCAAATCGTGTGTGGTATAGTTCTTCTCGTGCGCTTTCAATTGACGCGATGCGTAAGCAATAACCTTTTGGCGTTGCATCAACACGCAACCCAATCCTTGGCGCGATGCGTCGCAGTATACCACAAAATCATCAGTACCTTCCGGTAGTGCTAAGATTGGCGCATTGCAGAGCTTATCCTTCAGTATCTGGAATGCTTCTTCCTGTTTGATTCCCCAATCAAACTTCTTATCTTTCTGCGTGAGGAGCGTCAATGGTTGAGCGATTTTCGAAAAATCCTCGATGAATCTTCGATAATAGCCAGCCAAACCCAAGAATTGTCGAATCTCGGTTGGCGTCTTTGGCGTTTCCCAATCCTTGATCGCCTCGATCTTTGTGGGATCAACATGGATTCCATTTCCATTAACCACATGTCCAAGAAACTGGACTTCTCGTAGCCAAAACTCGCACTTGGAGAATTTGGCATACAGCTGTTCCTTCTTCAGTAGCTCAAGAATGGCTCTAAGATGTTGCTCATGTTCAGTCTTCGTCTTTGAATAAATTAAAATGTCGTCGATAAACACAATCACGAACTTGTCCAAGTACGGCTTGCAAACTCTATTCATCAAATCCATAAAGACTGCAGGTGCGTTTGTCAAACCAAACGGCATAACGAGGAACTCGTAGTGTCCATAACGAGTTCTGAAGGCTGTCTTTGGGATACTTTCCTCCTGTATCCTTAACTGATGGTATCCAGATCGAAGATCAATCTTCGAATAAAAGCTTGAGCCTTGCAGTTGATCAAACAGATCATCGATTCTTGGCAGAGGATATCTATTCTTGATCGTCAGCTTGTTTAACTCCCGGTAATCAATGCACATTCGAAAACTACCGTCCTTCTTCTTGACAAACAGGACCGGAGCTCCCCAAGGCGAGAAGCTTGGTCAGATAAAACCCTTGTCTAACAACTCTTGAAGTTGTGTTGACAGTTCCTGCATCTCAGACGGAGCAAGTCTATACGGTGCCTTAGCCACAGGCGCGGCGCCTGGAACTAAGTCAATGTGAAACTCTACTTGCCTCTGAGGTGGCAGTCCAGGAAAGTCTTCTGGGAAGACTTCTGGATACTCCCTCACGACAGGGATGTCTTCGATTCTTGGCTCGGCAGCCTTCTTATCCACAATGTGTGCCAGGAAGGCAACACATCCTTTCTGCAAACACTTCCTTGCTTTCAAGCAGCTGATAATTCTTAGTGGCGTATCACGCTTCTCTCCGTGAACCACAATTGTCTCACCATCATCGGTTGGGATCCGAACAACTTTTTCGTGACATACTATCTCAGCCTTGTTGCCTGATAACCAATCCATTCCTACTACCACGTCGAAGCTTCCCAACTGGACTGGTAGTAGATCTAAAGCAAACTCACGTTCTCCTAATTCAATCACACAACCTCTGATAACTTCACTGGCTTCAACTAACTTTCCATTAGCTAATTCGATCGAGTAGGGAATATCTAACTTAGTAGCGGCTAACCCAAGCATAATCTTAAATTCTAACGACACGAAGCTATAATCGGCACCAGTATCAAATAAAACGGATGCATAGCGTTGATTGACAGGGAACGTACCAGTAACAACATTGGGGTCTTGGCGCGCTTCCCTTGCTCCGATTTGAAACACTCTTCCACGGGCTTGGTTTAGGTCTGGGCAGTTCTTCTTAAAATGCCCGATATCACCGCAGTTATAGCATCCAAGTCTTTGCCCGTTTCCACCTCCATTCCTGGCTGGGTTGTTGTTTTGGTTTGCATTGCCAGCCTGATTTGCAAAGTTGCCTCGATTCCCGTTTCCTCCATAGTTTCCTTGTGGGCGATCCCCAATACCACCACGATTATTGTTTCTGTTTCCATATCCTCCCTGGCCTCCCCGACCGGCAGGGGCCCAACAAGTGTCCTTCAAGTGACACTTGGCCTCCCCACGTTTCCCACATACTTCGCATACTTTTAGCCCACATTGACCAGAATGGTGGCGTTGGCAGGTATTGCATTTGGGCTGGGCGCCCATGTATCCTCTTCCTTTCTCTCCTCTACCAGCTGTAACCTGAGCTGGCGTGTCTGATCCTCCTTTCTTAACCGCCATACTGGCGCCCTGCTTAAAGTTCGAGAACTTCCGTTTGTTACCACCTGATGACTCGACATGAGTCTCTGCCTTCTTGGTCTTGATCTCATCAAACTTGTTCAAACGAATTGCCTCCTCGGTGAGAGCCACGCTCAAATCGATGGCTTCAGTGATAGTTGCTGGTTTGGAGGAGGTTACCATACTTATGATTTGAGGAGCTAAACCCCAAATGAAGAGCTCGATTCGCTTGTATTCTGGTGTAACCATGTAAGGAACCACTTGAGATAAGTCGTGAAACCTTTGAACGTACTCCGCTACCTTTGGACCGTCCATTTTCAAGTGCCAGAACTCGGTCTCCAACCTCTGGATTTCTGCGCGGGAACAGTACTTTTTGCGCATCAGTTCTTTCAGTTCGGTCCAGGTTAATGCGTAGGCAGCGGCTTCGCCTAGTGTCTGCACTTGTAGATTCCACCAGGATAGGGCTCCATCTAGAAACAGCCCTGAGATATAGGTGACTTGCTGATCCAGCGCGCATTTGCTCATGCGAATAACAGACTCGGTTTTCTCAGCCCAACGAACAAAGGCGACAGCACCTCCAGTGCCATCGAAATTGACCGGTTTGCAGTCCAGGAACTGCTTGTAGGTGCATCCTGCACATACGTTACAACATACGTTTGGCGTTAGCATTATCGCTAGAGATATCCAGTTAGGTCACGGTGTGTCTTAATGACTGAGTATTACCGTGAGGTGGATTGTTATTGCCTTGGTTAATACTTCCGCTCGTTCCGGGCTGAGATGCTGCATACTGTGCTATGGCAGCAGCAATAATCTGCTGGAGTTCTGCCTCATTAGTAGGCATGTGTGTCTCACGTCTCCGCGGCATCTTCTAAAAGATGGTTCACGTTGGTCAGGTCATAGTAAGACGTACGTATATAGAAATAGTAATAGCACATAACATCTCATGTTATCAACACATCACATATACCAATCACACATCATCCCATGTCATAATAATACAAATAAGCAACTAAGTGAATCAAATATGATGAGAATACTGCGATTGCCATATATCGAGACCACATAGTAAGTGTATCAGTACATCATAGTGTCATACAATCATCCATCAACTAGGGGCTACATCACCCTTGTCCAAAAACTACATCATGTCAACGTCAATACGTCAAATACAAGTCAACAAAAGTCAGAATCAACTGTGGTCTCCAAAAATACTGTGCAATCCAACAATCGCCGTCTTCTCATCCTTGTCTACCCAAACAGCACTGATGAGCTCTATACAGATGGTGGTGGAGGAGGGGGAAAGTGGGTGTAAAACAAACGACGTAACTGGAGCCAGTCCTCCTCCTGGGCTCGCTGAGTACGAATGATAGAGGCAACCTGCTGCTCTAGTGTAAAGAGACGAGCAGCATAATCTGGAGGTAAGGGTCGAAATGGCTGCAGAGGGGAGTGTGTCTGACCATGGCATGGACACGGCGGCAGCTGAGCTCTCTCGAGCTCCTGGATGCGCTGCGTATGCGACTCGTGCTGGAAAACGAAAGACATCAAAACGTCCTCGATAGTGTGTCCCATGTGAAAAGCATGGTAGGGATCAGTAGGTGGCATAGCAGAGCCTGGTGCCCAAAGGAACGGCTCACTGGTAGGGTCAAAAGGTGCCACATGAAATGGGGCAACAGAGGGTGGAACAGATGACATCTGGGGCATGAAAGGGATAGGCATCGGTACATGCCCAAAAGGATGGGCTGAAGAACCCTCTCCAGTCCTCGCTGGAGGTACAAGCTGTGGAACCTGAAAAGAGAAATCAACATGTCGTGTAACAGGGATCTGAGGAGGAAAAGGTGGAACATCCTCATCAGCAGGTATCCAACCGTGCTGTGCATGCTCATCTGGTGGATCCATGTGTGCCGCGAACAGTGCATGCTCGGGCTCTAGTGGGATGGGATCAGGTGCAACAAAAGGATGAACAGGTGCAATGTGCTCAACAGGATGGTTAACAGGTATATCAACAACAGGTAGAGGAACAACAGGATCAACAGCAACATGATCGCCCTCTAACAAAGGAACATCCACGGGGAGATCATCAGCAACAGGCTCAAAAGGGATGTCGGCATGTACTAGGTCATGCTCAGGTAGGGGGTCTAGAGCGGCTGCCTGCTCAGGAGCAATGGCAGGCTCGAGGTCATCAAAAGCCATCTCTAAATCAAAATCTGGGTCCATAGGATCAAATGGGTCAACAGGGTCTACGGGATCCTCCATAAACTGGTCCATCGGAACAAACTCTATGTCACGATCAGGGTCGAATCCTGGGGGAAACACAGGATCGGAATCCCCCTCATCATCATGGTCGGAAACAAAACTGGGGATAGGGGCAACAGAAGATGCCTGATCAGGATCTGATCCATGAGAGAAGTGCTGCGCACTCTGGACGTGTGAGGGTACAGAGGCCACAGACTCAAAGGAGTCTGGGACTGGGGAGTGAGCAGGTGACTCCGCGGCGGGAGCATCTGCGATCAACAGGGGACCATCAGCAGCAGGGAGGGCCTCGCCCTGAGCATCCTCCTCGGAAGGCTCCTCCTCGAACATATCGACATCATCCTCCTCGTCGTCGATAGGCAAATCGTAAACGGGATACGAAGCAAGCGGTATAGGAGCAGGGATCACTGCCAGTGGTAGATCCCCGGCCAAAGGACCATCTGCGAGCTCGTCAGCACCGTCAGGTAATGCGAAGGGCTGGAAATCGTCCTCATCTGTGCTAGTGAAGTCGGACGTGTAAACCTCGTGCTCCGATGACTCAAGGTCGTCTGAAACGATAGGCCTAGGGCCTGTGGTGCCTGAACCACCAGTGTCTGTAGAATCCACGTGTCTGTAACATATACACAAACATGCACAAATAATCAATCATATAATCAAATAATCACATAAGTCACCAAGTAAGGTATCACATAATCCTCCTAGTCTTACTAGCCAATTTCTCCCAGTCTTTAAGACTGCTCTATCCTCCACCTCGACCACTCAGATCGAGCCTCGGTCCCCTTGACCGAGCCTCAGTCGTCATGACTGAGCCTACTCTTCCTAGCCATCTACCTTGGTCACCTAGACCAAGCCTCGATCCTCCAGACCGAGCCTCAGCCCTCCAGGCTGAGCCTAAAATAAATCAGCGTGCTCAACTACCTCGGTCACCTAGACCGAGCCTCGATCCTCCAGACCGAGCCTCAGCCCTCCAGGCTGAGCCTATAATAAATCAACGTGTTCAACTACCTCGGTCACCTAGACCGAGCCTCGATCCTCCAGACCGAGCCTCAGCCCTCCAGGCTGAGCCTATAATAAATCAACGTGTTCAACTACCTCGGTCACCAAGACCGAGCCTCGATCCTCCAGACCGAGCCTCAGCCCTCCAAGCTGAGCCTATAATAAATCATTGTACTCCACTACCTCGGTCACCTAGACCGAGCCTCGATCCTCCAGATCGAGCCTCAGCCCTCCAAGCTGAGCCTATAAATAATAAAATGTGCTCAACATTTGTTTGTAAAAAGTTTTGGATCTGGACTTAAGTGGTATGCAGAAAAATGTTTTCGTGAGAGCCCTAGTGATCATAGTCTAGACTCGAGAAAGAATCCTAGTTCGCTATGATCAGAGCTCTGATACCAAGCTGTCACACCCTGGCTTTAAGGAAGCGTGGTTAATTTTGGTGTGACTTCTTAATACCATAGCTTAACCATAACAAGCTATATGAATTAAAAACATGCAAGATCATCCATTAAGTTTTGAAAACCAAATACAGTACCATTGTTTTAACGGGAACATACCCTACCAACATAACCTTGTTCAACAGACATTACAAACTTAAAACATATCATAAACATGGTTTAAGGATTGTGTCTTGTCCAGGTAAGAGACACATCCCCTAAACCCCGGATGACCTCGGAAACTAGTGCAGCGAAAAACATGCCATACCGTGCCAGATCTCGTTAATTTCCTGAAATACATGTAAGTTGAAAAATCAACAATAATGTTGAGCGAGTTCATGTGCAAGTGAGTAAGTAAAACACTTTGTAAGTATAAAAGTTCCCTGGTATGTAGCAGTGTAAGGAAAAGAGATCACCAATGGTTTGCAAGGCCATTAGCATGTGTGAAATGCAAGTAGGAAGACTCAACCCTAGCCGATTTATGCGTCGGGCAACCAAGTCACTCAAGGTCCGTTCTGTTGGTCCTCTTAGAGGTCCGTTCTGTTGGGCCTAGAGTTGGGCTTGCTACACCCAGATAGATCTACCGCTTAAGTCCCTCGGTGTTCTGCCTACCCATTCACATGATCTAAGTAGTAAACCTCCTTACGTTAACATACCGTGTATAATAGTACTTGTAAACAAAGTAACATGTATTTCACCCCCGCAGTTAAGAAAACTGAAAACAGTTAGAGAAAAGGGGGACATGAACTCACAGTCAGTGCGTCTCTACCAAGTACTCCAAATCGGAAAGTTGTGCGACGACCTACAAGTGCTAATTCTATTAGACGGACGGCCGTGCCTTAGCTTTATAGTTTAAGTTCTTGGGAAATAGTTAGGCAACTATTTCGTGTTTACATTCTGTACATACTTGGTAGTTAAACTCCTTCCCAAGGATGGGGGATACAATACATGTGCGTAAGTTACATTTTACAATCGAGTGGTAATATAATTACCGGCGTAACTTATATATTCTTGGTGAAAGTGTTTGTATTATTTTGGGATCGTTAACGTTTGTAAATATTATTTTTACTCCTAAAAATAATATTTATGTATTTTCACAAAATAATCATAAACAGTGTTGTGACAATATATATTTATCACGTTAAATTTTGTGAAAATCCCACCTCCGAATATTAGTAAATAAAGTCATGGCGAAATTTATATTTCGAAAATATGTCAAAAAAAATAATTCTAACACTTGTGGTGTAAATAATTCTAAGTGTTAGGTTTTTAGAAAAATTTCGCCAGAGTTTCCTCTGTAACTGGAGGTGGCCACGCTTTCAAGCGTATCATTTTCTTTTACAAAATCAATTCAACAACTTCTTTATTTAATCAAACAATTTCCGACACATCAAACTAGTCGACAAGTATGTAAATCGCATAATCGCATGAACTTGTAGTTTTTCTGCAACTATAGTGTAAATCCCATTATATTTTGTAGATCTTTATATAAAGTAACTTTGATCTCGTAAGAACCTCGTGTTTAGAGAAATCCGTCTTTACAACTTCTAGTAACATTTGACAAAACTAGTTCTTTGTCGGATCTTTTCATTTCACAAGTGTTTACACACTTGTGGTTTATAAAAATCATATTTGTTAGTGTAAGATCCGTCTTTTAGAAAACATGATTTCTTTGACGCGTGGTCCTTTGAAAATACCACTTGCAGATACGTAGATCTGCTAGTTTTAAACACTATTGTACATGTTAAAACACTTTTACACAAGTTCATGTTTCATGTGTGGTAGAGTTTCACCTTTTAACCCTTGCATCATTCAAAACAAGCTTATGTTAAGATCCATGATCTTACCAAACCGGGTTAAACGGTGATCCGAGCTACCACAACATAGATCGGGTCTAAATAACCATATATTTTAAATACTACAACTTTTACACCACTTATATGCTATTAACCACCATTTTATGTGTTCTTAGTAGACTTTTATGCATCATATTGTATGTTAACGAGTTTTAACCGACAAAAATCCTTTTAACCACCTTAGATAAGTTTAAAAACGAGTTTTAAGTGTTATACCTCTAGCTCAAGGCTAGGGAAGATTCTTGATGAAAAACGCGTGGATAAAAGCTAAGTAATGAGGTCCTTCATGTTCCGTTTGCTCCAAGTCTCCTAATACTTGATCCTCGACACTTGTGTGATGTTGGAATGTGATGAAGGAAGCTCGAAAATATGATGGATGTAAGAGGGGTGTTCGGCCGAGAGTGTAAGGGAGCAAGAGAGAGAGTTTGAGTGGTGTGATAAGTTTAGTGATAGTTATGTTGTGCTTAGTGGTTAACTTATAGGCAAAACTTAGGAGTATTACCCAATGGTAATTATGTCTAGAAGATATTAAGCAATGGGGATTTAAATAATCAAGATTGTACAATTGTGTTCCCCATGGTTTGGGGCCGGTTAGGAATGGGGGGGGGGTTAGTTCGATCTCAACTAGGTTAGTTAGGGTAACTAAGTTAAGTTAGTTAAGTGTTAAGTGTTACACTTAGTTACTTGTATGTTACACGTTATGGCGGGTGTTAGGGTAATCAGGGACCCTAACTGGCTCAGAAAAATATAAATAGTGAAAATAACAATGTTTTCATGTTTCGGGTAACGCCCGGTTGTTCGGTTGGATAGTAATCCGTTAAAGCGCTTAACAAAGCTGAAAGTGTCGTTAATAACATTTTTAGTGACACAATTAAATTCTAACACTTTAGAAAGTGTCTAGTAGTATTTTCCCCATATTTTGGCACTTTACTAGTCAGCTAGAAGCTGGATTATTTATTAAAGTGCTGTGTTTTGTACTTAAAGTACGTTTTAGGCACATCCGGTCACTGTAACTTATCCCTAGAGACGCAGTTCCACAACCCTTATATTCCTACACTCACTACTAGTGTAGCCAAATATCTCAGGCTCTTATAGGCCTTGGAGGCAGTGTTTGCCTGATGCTGGCTTTATCAGCATGTTCATTAGGTTATCCGTTATAGTGCTACTGTGCTTTTTGTGCATCATGTTTGTCACTAAGGTTCAGCATGTAAATAATGTAGTGACAGCAAGCAAGTATGATGCAAGTAAGTTCATGTATCATTATTCAAGTAGCAGTTCATCAGCTAGTTCAAACAAGCACAGTAATTAAGCAGTAATTAATCATTAATTAAATCGTACGGATACCTGGTTTAGGGCGGGTTGTCACAATCCTGACCCGGTTATGGTGGTGAGCAAAGCTATGTACAACAAGACTATCCCGGCCAGGGAGAGGGTGGTGAGCAGGATGAGGAAGGCTCTTACCCAATTATATTTTCCTTTGATACAAATTGGACCTTTTCGTCACGTGATGAGTTGGTGGATTGGGTACAGAAGACGGGAAAGGACAATGGTTATGTCATTGTGATTAAAAGATCAAATAAAAGAGGAAGTAATTTCAAGGTTTGGTTTCAATGCAGTCTTGATGGGGAGTACAAGAGTGTAGCTACAATGAGGAAAAGAGGTAGCAAGAAAATAGGTTGCCCGGTTGAATTGATAGGGTTTACGAAATCAAAGGGAAGTGTTTGGAGGATAGAGGTGACGAACCCGAGGCACAACCACACTCCTATTGAAAACTTGTAGGGTTACGCGTATGCAAGAAGGCTTTCTTCGGAGGATAAAAGACTGATTGAGCATGTGGCAGAGCAAGATATTCCAAACTGTAGCATCTGGCGTACCTTGATGAAAAAGAACCCGGATAAAAGGATTATTCCGAAAGATGTACACAATGTTGTTCAGAAGATCAATGCCGGAAAGAGGGTCAGAGAATCTCCAATGCAACACCTCGAAAACCTTCTTGTCAAAAAAGATTTCACTTATTACATACGCAAAAATGAGACCACGAACGCAGTTGAAGATATCTTCTTTGTCCACAAACTTTCATTTACTATGAGGTGTGCATTCACGCGTGTGCTAATGATTGACGCCACCTACAAAACAAACTTGTACAATCTTCCATTTGTGTAGGTCGTAGGTATGAAGTCGACAAACAAGTCATTTTTGGTTTCTCATGTGTTAATTTCTATAGAGAAGGCAGAAAACTACATATGGGTGTTGGAGAGGATCAAGTTTATGTTGGTGGACTGTATGGAGCCGCATGTCATTATAACAGACATGGACTTTGCGCTAATGAACGTGTGTGAACAAGTTTTCCCAAAAGCGAACAAGTATCTTTGTCGGTTCCATATTCATCAAAATATCAATAACAACAGCAAGGAAAATTTACTGAGAAGGAGTGGAAAGAATTTCTTCATTCGTTTTCGACACTGTGTGAGTCTTCCACATAGGAAATATACAGGTATAATTTGGCAAACATTGAAGAACAACTGAAAGAAGTTGGTCGTGGACGTGAGTATTTCTTACATAACTATTTAAATACTTTTTTACATACATACATACCTAACAAGTTATGGTTATATTTTTAGAGGTTTTTGAGTATATGAAGAAATCCTGGTTGGATCCGTACCATGACAAGTTTGTAGCTGCATGGACTTACAAAACACTTAACTTTCACCAAACTACAACCAACAGAGTTGAGGGCATGCATGCATTACTAAAAAGTCACCTTCTAAGTCATCGTAACACGCTGGTTAAACTTGTGGGGTTTGTTGATCATATTGTTGAGAAACAATATATGGATATTAAAAAAGGTTTTGAAACAAGCCTTAGAAAAGTAATGAACCACCACAAGGTTCACCCCTTGCTTGCAAATATACTTTGAAAGGTTTCAATATATGCTATTGAGCTTATGGCTTTCGAGCTACGACGTAAGGAAGATGGGTTGAGAGCCTACGGTGCAACTTGTGGTTGCCAACGTTTTAGCAGTTGTGGTTTACCATGTGCTTGTCGTTTGGAAAATTAGAAAAAACGGTATGTTTACATATTGACTCTTGGCTTTTATGATTTCACTACCTAATTTACTACCATATGTTTTCATTCATAGGTCAACAAAATCAATTCGATAGACGTGTTCTGGAAGAAGCTTGACTTCAAGCTGGCAAGGAGTAAGATTGAAGATATCGATGTAGACACAAAATTTGTAAAACTGAAACAAGAAATCAATCCAACACATCCTCAAGTGAAAAAGAGCTACTTAGAAAAATTTGAATAAATCATCATGCCAGAAAACAATACCAAAAAACCTCCTGTTGTTCAAATGAACACCCATGGTCGTCCAACATTGAAGACGCAAGAACAAAGGACGGTAGAAGATGCAAGAAAAAGCTCGTATATACCGTCGGAAGAAAGTGGGTTCGACGCCCCGTACAATCTTCCTCGTCACAGCGCGTATGTATCATCCCAAGACTCTTGAAGACAAAAAACAACAACCGCTTAACCTTAACCCTGATTTCCCAATGATAATGTGGGTCCTAAGTCAGATATAGCTACCGGGAACTAAGGATGTCAAATTCCAAAAGTGTTTCACCCATACATCTCGAAAATAAAGGATGTGAAACCAGATGGTCATTGTGGGTTTCGATCGGTAGCTGTGGGGTTAGGACAGAAACAAAAAGAGTATTTGTCTATCCGACGATAACTTTTAATGGAGTTACGTATGAACGAGGGTATTTGAAGGCAAGTCTTCGATCCGGAAACGTAGGACATTATGATGAGTTGTTTAATAGGATAAATTTTCATGGAGTGGGTAGAGCAGAGTCCAAAAATTATATGGTGATGCCTGAGGAGAGATTTCTTATTGCTCAAAGATATGGTGTGATTGTTCACACGTTGGACATTCGTGGCAGCGACACAATTTTCCCTCTGTTGGGTGGTCCGGATGAAGCTGAGAAACCTCATCAAGTGGTTACGGTTGTGTTCATACCCTACGGACACTGTAGGATCGTTTTCAGACCCGAACGAGTCGATCAGAAGAGTTTATGCTTAGTACGAAAGGCGGAAACAGTTGTACTGAGGTCAATTCAGCTAGATTATCACTTTAAACTGTTGTTAGATTGATTTGACAAAGAATTACAGCGAGACAACACTTCGGCAGCACTTCGTGGCTCAAACCGGAATTACAGAACTCCTTCAAACGAAATCAGATCACACATATATATAGGCAAGTGATTCCGCTTGAACATGACTCAAACGAAATTACATTCAAGCGGAATTACTAATTTCGCTTGAACCTGTCTTGTTCGTTTCAAGCGGAATTACATTATGTAATTTCGTTTGAACTTGCCTTTAACCTATTTTCTCGTTTTGCGTGCTTTGATTTATCTAAAACAAACCAAGACTCGATACAAGACGAAGTCGACAGCCGCATGCACCAACAGACTCCCCCTCGAATGTTGACGAGTCTTCAGTGTCGAGTCTTCGCATCTTCAGTCTTTATCAGTCCTCTCGAACTCTTTGAAGTATCTGACACTGTAAAGCATCCTCAATCTCTGTCTTCTCTTTATATCATCACCAACAGACTCCCCTCGAACAAATAATCTTTCCTCGGATGTCTTCAGACTCCCCCTTTCGTTAAGCTGGGATCGCAGTCTGTAATTCTTGTTCTAGGATAGATAGCTGACTCACACTCTTTCCACAGGTTCAGGACCAATTCCTGGCTCTACCATTACCTGCACAAATCTCTACCCAAAAATAAATTTCACAAATTTAAAATTTGACAAATTTAGATTCTGCTTATCACTCGTAAAATCAATCTCAAAAATGATTTAACATTTAAAACATTTCTGATGACCACTTGTGAATAAGATATACAAACAATGATTTTACAATGTTAATCTTTGATGAATCACTTGCAAAAATTAACACTTTTCTTTTCAAGAACACACTCTCCCAATCCAATTTGTTCATCATGTCTAGCACTTGGAATTTTGAAAATCGGCTTTCCAACATCAGTTGTCGAAAATATTTTTTACTTTTTCAAATTTTATGCTAAAACACACTGAAAATCTTTTTGGATTTTTGAATAAACGAAATGCATTAAAGAAATATTTACATACAATATTTTTGTGAGTTTGTGTAAGAGGATCATATCAGTTTTTGAGACAAATCACCAACACCGTTAAGCTTTAAACATTTTAAGTTCTAAACGTTTCACTTAGATTGTCAGTATACTGATCCACTTAAATTCTCACACAAAGTTCAACTGATCCGAGATATGATATTAATGTCTTAAGCACTTAAACTTATTCATGTGTCCCACCTCAGAATATACTCTCGTATCCAGGTCCCAATATTCAGTCTTACAGGTGAGTATACCACAGATGATATCTGTAAGGGGTTAAATTGCGAATACCGTGAGAGCTCAGGTCAGAACTTCCGTTCAGTAGAGAGATGACGGCTTCGACTTTTGGTGTGTCCCCTTTAGAGGATCTTTTATTTCAACAGCACATGATTAACATTTTGCAATGTTTCATCATTTTTTGTACTGAGGGTGGTGCTATATTTCAAGCAAGCAGAAAGTATTATACGGGGACTAGGCCATTGCTTCCGCAAAATCAGAAGTCCCGGGATAATACCCCAGATATCACTGAGTATAAAGACCTAGTATCTCAGAAAGAGGGACCTTTCAAACAAGATTTCGGGGGTTACCCATATATCCGAGAGATGTTCCCCACGATATAAGCAAGTTTGAATTTAGGTTTATATCTCGTCACAATCTACTAAATGTGCAAAAACCTACTGGCACATCATTAGTGAGACCGTTTATCACATTTGACTTTCCAATTCTTTAGCATGCTGTGATCGTCCACTGATGTACTATCATTTCCTCTTTTTACAACAAAACTCATTTTGATTTTATCATGTTTTTGACTTTTTCAAATTTTCAAATGTTTTTGGATTTTATTCTGAAATTCTTACTCCCCCTAAAATACAAACACATTTAAAGGAAATTTGAAAACAAACTATACAAATAAAGTGACAACTGATATTGAATCACTTCAAATCGCCATCCCCTTGGCATAAACAATCAGAACTCCCCCTGACAACAAACTATATTCCCATTGTGATTTCAAAACACTTAAGTTTGTTTTAATCAAATGGTTTTTCCAGAAAATTAGTTTTGTTGATTTCATAAAACCAATTGTAGGTTAGGGGTTCATCACATTGTTTTTCAAAATACCACTTGTAAGAATGGTCCAATCAAGTTCAACCTAATGACCTTGATCAACCTACTTATAAAATCACAACCTCTTTTTCAACCACATGGATTACCAAGCAATACCACTTGTAGGTTGAATTCTCAAAATGCCGATTCCTACTCCTCACTTACCAACCTGGGAGTTCCGGCAAGTCATACTAATAAACAATTTTCAATTTTTAAAAAAATATAAGAATGATGCCGATTCATGCTCCACGATTACCAACTTAGGAGCTCCCGCAAGTCCAGATTTTTACTTATCATAATAAGTTCCATCCCAGTCACAAACCTGGGACGAAACACCCTTACCTGGTTTCTTCGTTTTCTTCTCATAAAATTCTTTCACTTTGGAATTAAAGGCTTTCTCAATATCAAACTCTTTCTTTTCAGAGAAAAATTGATTTGAAATTTCAACTTTGCCAATTTTTTGTTTAAAATTTTCAGCCTTCAATGGTGGAAAATTGACATCATCCATTGGAGGAACTGAATTTTCACATTTAACCCCAATTTGTGGCTCCTCTGATTTTGTGGAATCAGATTCATCACCAGACAATAGCTCCTCTGATTTTGAAAAATCAGAATCATTGCTAGAACTATCATCAGACTTCTTAACAACCCATTTTTGATTGTCAAGATTCACCCTTTTCTTGTAAAACCTGTTTGAACATTCACCAATCTCAAAATTTTGAATTTTTTAAAAGTTTAGTTCTCTCAATTGGTGATTCAAACTCAACCATTTTTTCTTTTAGTTTAGAAACTCCCTGTTTAGTTTAATTTGCCTGTGAACATTTCATGGCAATATGACCACTTTTTCCACATTTGAAACAGGTTCGAGTTTCCTTCTTCTGATCAAACATCTTCTTCATATCTTCTTGCTTCTTCACAAGGAATTCTTTGTTCGACTGCTTTCTGGACAAATTTTCTTTTTCTTCTTCAGTAGATGTACCTGAAACAAATATCATTTTTGATTTAAAATCTCGAACATATTTTTCATTTTTATGATTTTCTGGTGGAATAAATCCTAATCCTTTCTTTTTGAAATTACCGTTATGGTTTGGTTTCTTTCGATAACCAGAACCAGAACTGTAACCCTTTTTCTTGTTTTCTCTTTGTTGAACTCTTGAGGTGTACTTTTTAGGTTTACCATTAAGATTTACATCTTTTATTTCAGAAATATTAATTTATGTTAGTTTGAAAACCTTTTTTATCATTTCTGGTTTAACACCTCTTATTGGAAATTCCTCATCAGAATATAATTTGTCAGAATCATTCAATGTATATGCAACTTTGAATGTTTCGTCATTCAAATTAGATTTTGATAGAAGGAATTCTTTATTGTAAACTCTTTTGCCCTGTTTGTCGGTTTGACTCGAAGTGCTGGACTCAGACTTTGACTCTGAAATAGACTTCGACTTTGACTCCTCAGTTTCATCGTTATCTAACACATGATCCACTACTTTCTTCATCAATTGAGATTGTTGATCAGTGTCAGACGATGTAAACGTAACATCAATATTTTCTGGCAGGTTAACCGAAGACTCCGACTCCCACTGTAAATTTGTTGCCTTTTCGACTCTTTCTGAATTTGGATTTCTCGGAGAATATCCATTTTCAAGCGGGGGTGGACACTTGTGGTAACTAACACCTTGTTTCTTACCAGATGTCTTAATTTCAGTATCCTTCTTCTTTTCCTTTTTCTTTTTAGAAGTCTTTTCTTCAGAAACCTTCTGTTCTTCAGTTACTTCATCATCCTCAAATGCCTTCATCCCTTCAACAGTTGGATAAATCCTGTCAATGACATAAGAAGTACATGAGTAACTTTTTAACAATCGATTAACTCTTTCAGTTTCAATCCTTTGAGTTTCCAATTTTTGTTCCAAAACAGCACACTTTTCAATGTAACTGTTAACACTTTTCTGTTTTGTCATTAAAGCTCCTTGAAGTGTTTTCATTGCTGTTGCCTGTTCACTACTTGTCAGATTGTATTGATTCATTGCTTTGTTCAGAACATCATAAGATTCCTTCAATCTGTTCATGTTATGAATTAATGTTCTGTTTTGCTTCTTTACCGCTTCACAGTTTTCACATGTCACAGGAATCTTTTGTGCATTAGCTTCTGCTTCAACTTTGAACTCTGGAATGTCTTTCACCTTTTTCCTTATCACTGGAACTTCCTCATCATCACTGCTGACAGGTGTTTTGATCTTTTTCTTTTTCTTTTTAGCTTTTTCATCTTCACTATCACTTTCTGCCATCATTTTCAAATGAGCTGGCATTCGTTTTGCATAATACTCACTGTCATCATCACTATCTTCTTCAATTCGAGCAACAAAAGCTTTGTGATTTGAAGTTTTGTTAGGATCATAATCATCCCAACTGAAACCTTCCCAGCTAAATCCTTCTGGTAATTTTTCATCATCTTGGTTTATCAGGCATGCTTTATTATCAGCTGAAATATATTTGTCCCAACTGAATCCTTTTGTTGGCTTTTTGTCATCCTGATTCACCATACAAGCTCTCTTTGAAGACTCCTCGATTACTTTCCTACCATGTGCCACTTGTGGTTCTTGTTGTTGTTGAGCAACTTGATGATAAATCGATTTTCGATAGTAATCATTGTTGTTGAACGGATTTTGAGCTCCACTTACTTCGCGATTAGTGCACTCCCTCTTGAAGTGTCCTTTTTCCCTGCAACGAAAACAAGTAACTTTAGATTTATCAAAACCTAAATTAGAAACACATGCATCACGGAAATCATCTCTTCCTGTGATCTGTTTGAACTTCTCAGCTCTCCTCAACACGCTTGCCAAACACCACTTAATATCCATCAATTCCATTTCTTCAGCATCAATCTGATTGTAATCCTCTTTGGTCAACATTGGATTCCCGATCCGACCTGCAACTAAACTCCCATAGGACTCCAACACAGTCCCCAACAAAGACATGTGACTTTTTGCAACTTCTTCAGAATAATCCTGATCATTCTCAAGATTCAAAACAATGTTGCATTGTAACCTCTTTCCATTCTTGGTTGCAGAAAAGTTTGGATCAAATGATGGATATGATGAAAAACTCGTTTTGTTGTTTGATCCTTTAGAAGAAACTCCCGATGAACTCTTTGCATTGAAAGTCGTTTCAACCTTTGGTGACATGTTGGTGGTTTTATCACTGACACCACATTTGTAATAAAGACCAATGTCTTGTTCACCATCAAAATCTTTCATTCTCGAGATCTTCCTTTGTTCCATTTCCTGGGCTTCAAGTTTTTCAATGAACTTGCTCAAAGTTAAACTGCTAAACCCTTTCTTGTTCCTTAACATCATGAGATATGTGCCCCAAGTCTCATGTGGCAACGCATCAGCCAACTTTTCGATCAACTCTTCATTATCTTTAGTGATGCTCAATCTCTTCATGTTTGCTAGCAGATTGCAATATCTTTCTATGATCTGTTTTGTGCTCTCATTTTTCAAACCACGAAATAAATCGAATTCTTTTTTCAAAAGCGACTTTTTGTTCTTGACCATCTCTTGGCTTCCAACAAACTTCGATCTTAATGCTTTCCATATTGAATACGAAGTTCCATTGTGTTGCAATAAAACCAATATATCTTCCTTCACAGCTTGTTGTAGTAGACTTAACATCATTTTTTCATCTTTGTATTTCTTTCTATCTTCAGCACTTAGATCTTTAATTGCAATAATCTCTTCATCATCAGTCATTGGTCTAACATATTTCGTTTCAACACATTCCCAAGCATCCAAATAATTTGCTTGAACCCAGTTTTCAAAACGTCCTTCCCAGCCTTTATACTCCTCAATGTTCATGAGCTTATGCGGTTTTTGCATCGTCCCTGTTTCATTTTCTAACATTGTGTTCTGAGCAAGAGTAATCGGGGTAACTGGAGTAGCAAATGCGTTATAAAATTCTTCTTCCATGTTTCGGTTTTTCAAAGTTCACAAAACAGTTCTATTCAAACGGAATTACTTCTTCAAACGGAATTCCTCTTTCACACGGAATTATCACTTTCAAACGGAATACCCCTGAAGTGAAATACCCTTTCAAACGGAATCAGTCCACTCAAACGGAATTACTAATTTCGTTTGAAATTTTCAAGCGGAATCACAACTTGAAGCGGAATAGTTATCTCAAACGGAATCACTCAAGCGAAATTACCTGTTTCAAGCAAAATTAACACAATTTTCAAGCGGAATACCATTTTCAAGCGGAATTAACCGTCTAATTCCGTATGAAATGTTGCTGATGTCATCATTCTTGAGCTGTTGTTCAAACGAAATTACAGATTTTACCAGTTTTAAATCGAATTAAGGTCCAATTTTCTCAAGGATTTGTTAAAACACAGTTTCACACAGAATGTGAAAAATTCAAGTCATTTTGACCGTGAAATCAAGTTTAATTTTGAAAAGAAGGTGTAGAAATCAGAATTTGCAGCTGAATTGGTAAGAACTCTTCCTCCTGAGCTCTGATACCACTTGTAGGATCGTATTCAGACCCGAACGAGTCGATCAGAGAGTTTTTCTCAATACGAAAGGCGGAAATAGACGTACTGAGGTCAATTCAGCAAGAATATCACTTAAAACTGTCTTTATATTGATTTGACAACAATTTACAGCGAGATGACACTTCGGCAGCACTTCGTGGCTTAAACCGGAATTCTAGAACTCCTTCAAACGAAATCAGATCACACATATATATAGGCAAGTGATTCCGCTTGAACATGACTCAAACGAAATTACATTCAAGCGAAATTACTAATTTCGCTTGAACCTGTCTTGTTCATTTCAAGCGGAATTACATTATGTAATTTCGTTTGAACTTGCCATTTAACCTATTTTCTCGTTTTGCGTGCTCTGATTTATCTAAAACAAACCAAGACTCGATACAAGACGAAGTCGACAGACGCATGCACCAACAGACACGTCACTCACCGGCGGGGGGCTCGAACTCCACGTGTCAACTCATGCCCCCAACCTCAGCCCCACGATACCCTACGTTCTAAGTGGATAACGTGAAATCATTAAAACAATTGTGATGATGAATCATAACATAATCACTCTTCATTCCCCTTTCCCCTCGCTAACTATCATATATTATATAGCATTTTGTGTAAAATTATTAATGGATAATATAATTATAGAAAGAGGCTGAAAATTTGGCTCAATCTTTATCTCTTCCTTTCTCTCCCATTCTTGGAATAAATTCGTTCATCTGTCTGTCTGTATAATCAACACCTTTCTCTGTCAGAAATTCTTCATCATTTTCAACCAGGTAACCTCCGATTCGCTTAATTTCACCGTCAAATGTTAACATTTTAACCGTTTACGCTTCACGCTTCATGTGCGTTCTAGTTGTTTACTCGATCAGAACAATCTAGAACATTGAAATCCCCCTTTTGTTGTCATTTTCTCGTTTTACCGTTCTGAAACCCTCACAATTTGGTATGAATATATCTGTTTCTATAGTATTGATTTGCTGACATGAGTTTCATTTGAGTATTGGTTAATTAGGGTTTGGTTTTGTACGATTAGGGCATTTGTTAGAATTTGAGATCTGTAATATTTAGCTCATATATCTTTCACTTGTGTAGGGAACGTTAGAGGCATGATGTGGGCGGTTTTGAGGCGGAAAGCTGCTTCTGCGGGATCGTCAAATCTCGTGAGTTATGTATGTATGCTTCTCGGTTTCGGGTAGTTGTTAATGCTGGGTGTTTATGATGAAAAACTGTTGATTTGTTATGTTTACATGTAATGCTACTAAACTTATACAATTAAGCCAGAGAATCTATAAAAAGGTTGTCGAATTGAGAAACTGAGAATTTGTAAAGGCGAAAAGGAGTATCAACATTCATGAGTTGGTAATTTTGTATGACTGTGACATGATCACATGAATTTGATTAAGCAAAAGTAAATAGTTAAATCTATCTGCTACTTGAGTTATGAAGAGATTGGTCATTGGTAGTTGACAATCGTGATACTGAGTTGAATATGTTTTGCCTTCTCGTATGGCGTTATATGTATAGGTCTGAAAGGGACGGTGGAAGTGGAACACTATGTCATGGTTGTGTGTCGGTGTGCATGCAATGCTATAAGCTCACATCCATGAATTATCCATGATCGTTGGTTAAATTAGGTTCTGCATGTATAATAGTTATATGTTTGGCACCATTATTGAGTCTAGAATTTGCTCATGTCTATTTTAACATTCAAATAAGGATACACATATGCACATACACACTTGGTTTTAAAAGCACGCTTCACATGTGAGGTGTTAGAGGCGGTGGTCCTGGCACTTCACCATTTCTGAAGCAGTGCAATTACAAGAGTCCATTTTTCCTTGTTCTCTTCCGTTTAGAATGGCCTTTGGAGAAACCCTATTTTTTGAAGTTTAAAAAAAAGTGGTAGAAGCCATCGTTAACCTCTTACACTCATGGTCCATTCTCCCACTTTTCTATGTTTTTCCTTTTTTTTTTTTTTTTTTTTCTGATTTGTTTCTTTTGTGATTTTTGTTTTGTTTTTTGTTTCTTGAGCTTCTTTAGGTTTTACATATGGTTGAGCTTCTTAGGTTGTACAATTTTGTGTCATATATTTGTTCTCTTAAGCTACTTTAGTTGTACATAGAGCTTGTTTGACTGTACACATAGGCTCTTCATATATTAAATCGTATGCATTAATGGTGTGCAAGGATTAACAATGTGGTAAATTTAATCAAAAGTTAATTTATAAATATTTTATGAATGCCTGACGCCTTGCTTACATGAAGCTCTCGCCTCATGCCTTTTGAGATCTAAACGCCTCGGAGGGCCTAACACTTTTTAAAATCAAGCGTACACATACATACAGATATAAATTAATCTGCATTGTATAACTTGTTTGATTTGTTTCTAGGGCAAAGTGCAATCTTTGGGGAAAGTTCGGCCAGCAGTGGCAGGATCTATGTCACAAAGTTATTCAGATGCAATCTTGACACCTGAGGTAGTATCCTAGTGATGGTTTATGCATTAAGAACCTTGTATTATTCTAATAATAATCTTTCAACCATAGTAGTCAATAGCGAGCGTAGCGATCGCTATTGCGCTCCACATAGCGTATGGGTCTAGGCTCGCTATTAGTATTGTAGCCATAATAGCGTCAGTTTATTGATTTATTTTTGTTTTTTTTAATATAAATAGCAGTTAAATATAGCTATAAATAGCTGGATTTTAGGTTTTTGTTAAATATACTTGTAAAATAGCATATATACCAGGGTATTTTGATATGAGAGTTAAATGCCTGATTGGTCCCCGTGGTTTGTAAATATTGCAGACTGGGTCCCAGTGGTTTACTAATTACAGAGTTGGTCCCAGTTGCAAATTTTGCACTCGGGTGATCCTTATCACTAACCCATGTTAATTTTCTCAGTTAAATGTATGTGAAATGACTAGATTGCCCTGAACAATTAAAAAAATAAAAAATAAAGGCCCACCCTCATTAACTTCCTCCCCCCCCCTCTCTCTCTCCCTCTAAAACCCACCATACGTTCTTCACATAAACACACAATAACTTTAGTACCCAAATCTTATAGCATCGGTCGAACACACCGTCAAATGCTTATGTTCAATTCAGTTTAATATCTCCCCAAAATCTCAAGATCGTGAACCTTTAAATTAAGGTTCTAGGGCACATATTGCATAAACTGGACAGACAAAATGAGGAGAATAATCTTTGCAGGTCGTTATAAAATACCCATCTTCCAATTTCAATCCGGACACCCTCGTTTCTTCTCATCAGGTTAGATCAATTCTTGTTATACCCTGTTTGCATGGTTTAAAAAAACGTCCGAGGCGTACGTACTGAGGCGCGCCTCAGTTCGGAACGGAAGGAAAACGCATATGAGGCGGCGCCTCAGGTTCAGATATTAAACTGACGCCTCAGTTGAGTGAGGCGGAAAAAAACGGCCGAGGCGGTACGAATATGGCGAGGCGTACGTTTTTTTTAGACCGGAAATTCGATGAAAATGGGGTCGGGCCGGAGCTGTTAGAAGAGATGAAGAACAAACATCAACCAATTTCAAATGCTCTCTGCAAGCTGCTGCAATTTCAAGATGAAAATGGTGGTTGGCCGGAGCTCTTTGCTCTTATAAACTTCAATAGTCAATTTAAACAATATATAAAAGATGAAATGTGAAATTATGAAAGTTCATTGGAACTTGTAATGTTCACTGCAGCAGGAATTAAAAAATGGAGTACAGCTGTATAGTGTATACAATTATAATAATTATTCATTTAATTTGTTTTTGGTTTTAAATGTTTTTTATTATTACTTTAAAAATCTAAAAGTTATAATATCTTCACTTAATTTGTTTTTAGTTTCTATTATTTTAAAAATCTATTAATAAATTTATCCGGTTATTATTTTAATATTTTTTGATGTTAAGTATTTATTATTTTATGATATATATAATTTTAATATTTATTTATTAATACCGCCTCAGCCTTACGCCTCGTTCCGCCTCAATACTTACGCCTCGTGAGGCGAAGGGAAAACGCCTCGATACTCGTTTCCGTTTTTTTAAACCTTGCCTGTTTGTAAATAGCCTTTAATTTTGTAAATTGGGTATTTAAGGCATAAATTAGTTAGGGTTAGGGTTCCGAATTTGATTTCAATTATAATGATTCTTGTTTTGTAGCAGGAACTGTAGGCAATGCATCTGTTAGTTAATGGAACCCTAACTGGAATTCAAAGAAGTTCAGAGGTAAAGCTTACACATTTACATTTCAAACAACCAAATTATTCGCTGCGGGAGGAAGAAGATGAGGGTGGCCATCTTTATTTTTTTTATTGTTCAGGGGCAATCTAGTCATTTCGCATACATTTAACTGAGAAAACTAACATGGGTTAGTGATAAGTATCACCCGAGTGCAAAATTTGCAACCTCTGGGACCAACTCTTTAATTAATAAACCACTGGGACCAAGACGCAAGGCGCAGGCGAGGCGCATCGGCCTCGCCCGGAGCCTAGGTGCAAGGCGCAAAAAAAAGCGTGGGCTTTTTTAAGAAAAGCGCACATAAAGAAAAAAAATATAAAAAATATGTTATGCTTTGAAAATAAATAAGATTCCACATATGAAATTAAAAAAATATTATATATGCCATTTAAGATCATGTAGCTAATAGTTAGTAGCAAAAGTTTAGGACTTATATGTTGTAAGTTTTGGGTGTGTGAATAAAAGTCTCAAAAGGTGGTAAATACTTTGTCCCACATTGGTGTGGGAACAAAGTGAGTGGTTGTTTATAAGGTAAAGCCTTTACTACTCCATTGTAGCTTTATGACATGTTTTACCACAAGTCCTACCCGCGCGCAGGGGGGGGGGGGGGGTGTGGCAAAAATGAGTTTCTGAGCTGGAATTTGGTTGAACTCGTGCGTGCCCACACGAATGCAGCTCTGAAAACCCGGGCCCGCGTTTTATTTCAGTTTTTCTGCTTATGCACGCGCCTTTTTGCGCCTCAGCAACGTTTTTCCAAAAAAAAAACCCATTTTTGCGCCTAGGCTACCACCAGGCGCTATAGGTGCCTTGCGCTTTTGACAACATAGCCACAGGGACCAACCAGGCAATAAACTCTTGATATGATATACATATAAAATTTTTTAAAATTTTATTTCTAGTGTATCACTATTTATAAAATAGCCGCTCGCTATTTGTTGATACTCGCTATTCGCCATTAACAATTATACTTTCAACTTGTTTGACCAGTTTCCTTTTAAGCTATTATTTCTTTATTTTACCCGTTTGACCATTATCTTTTAAACATAAACCAAATCGACTCATTAATAATTAAATGGCTGGAGTTGTCACATTTACTTAACTCAAGTGATACACAGATGCTTATATAATCATAGTGAATGTTCTATAATATGCTATTGTTACAGTAAGTAGCTCCTATTCATTTTACATTATGATGTCTTATGCTATTGTTATAGGGAGTTAATTACATAGTTAGTCCCTGTGGTTTGCACAAAGTAACATACTTAGGTACTAATAGTTTAAAATAACATTCTAGGGTATTAACTTTTCATTTTTGTAACGTTTGGGGGTATTAAGCTTATTTGTAGGCTTAAAATCACATTCTGTTAATACCTAAGTATGTTATTTTGTGCAAACCACAGGGACTACCTATGTTACTACCTTAGAAGTTAATACCTCCAAATGTTACAAAATGAAAAGTTAATACCCTAGAAGGTGATTTTAAACTATTAGTACCTAAGTATGTTATTTTGTGCAAACCACAGGGACTAACTATGTAATTAACTCTTGTTATAGGCACCAACTCTTGGAAGAAATCCTAAATTAGCACGTCAAATTCATCAAGGTAATTTTCTTATTTTATCAAAAAATTATTCACAAGTAAACGATCTGGTATAATTCAATCTTTTACCTTTTAATGAATAATTGAATAATTACAGGTGTTCCCGGTTATTCAATGCCTATAGGGTTGGTATAATCTCGTACCTTTTCTCTCTCTCTCTCTCTCTCTCTATATATATATATAGGGAGGAGCTCATGCGAGAACCACCCTTATTGTGAGAACCGCGAGAACCAATGTGAACACAACCTAAAATAGCTAAAAAAAACCTAAAAAAACCTACCCCCCCCCCCCCCCCCCCCAAGCTAAAATGCTAAAAACTAAACCCCCAAAAAACCTAAAAAAATCTAAAAAAAAATAAAAAAAAATCTAAATTTTTTTTTTTAATATTTTTTATGTTAAAATCGCTACTTTTCGAAGCCAAAAAAAAAAAAAAAATTTTTTTTTTTTTTGGCTTCGAAAAGTAGCGATTTTTTTATAAAAAATATTAAAAAAAAAAAAAAAAATTTTGTGTGATTTTTAGCTATTTTTAGGCATTTTTGGTTGTGTTCACATTGGTTCTCGCGGTTCTCGCAATAAGAGGTGGTTCTCGCATGATCTTCTCCCTATATATATATATATATATATTCTGTGTGTGTGTTCTCTTTAAACCATCCAATATTTACATGTACATAGATGCATACATATGAAAATACACACAAAAATATATGCATATACACATAGTGATGAGTTCCAATAAGAACCGCTAGATGTTTACGAACCATTAGGAACGATTGTATTCATCGCATGGATTCACTAGTGAATACACTACGGTTTCAAAAATGGTGTATCCACCCACGATTCCACGAATGCATGTATTCACTAGTGAATACAATACGGTTTTAAAAATGGTGTATTCACCGATGAATACATGTATCTACTAGTGAATGCACTATAGTTCCAAATGATTTCGCAGATGGTGAATAGAACAATGAATACATATATTCACCAGTGAATTTAAATGGTTTCTCAATATTTAGTGGTTCTCATTTGAACTAACCTCTGTGTACACACACATGCACATAGATACCAAAAAAAATAACAAAACAAAAAAACAAATTCCAAATGGAAAAAAAATTACATTAAGACATCACATCACATCTTTTTTTTGGGGTAGCAACATATTTATATGGCTATTAGTCATGAATCACTATGACATATGAATCATAATTTGACGTATCTATTATCATCTTCATGGAATTTTATATGTAGGTTGAGGGTAATGTGATACAATTTATTTCAACAAATGAACATTAAACACCATTAGTGTACCATCTCAAACAAGTATATATCATTAATTTACCTAAGCATACAGCATACTGCATATGACCCGCAAATAAAAATACTATAACCTTTTTCAATCGTGTGGCCCATTTAATGAGAAGCGGGTTATTGGTTGTGATTTACCTCTAAGATATCAAATGGATAAAATTAATAAAAAAATAGATACAACAGAGAGAGGTCAAATGGGCCAAAAGTGACTCAAATTGCATTTCTAATGCATAAAAGCTCTACTGGTACTGTTTTGGCAAATTTGCGGGTTATAGTATCACTCTCACAAGGCTCGGGAAGCGTGTTGCCACACGATTGAAAGATTCTCAAAATACTTTTGCATTGTTGACTACGTTCAACGAAGTCGATATGTAAGTTTGGATATTTTTATTATTAGCTAAACTGTTTAGTAACTGAGTTTCCTACGCAATTCACACATTAATTTTCATAAATTCAGGACAAATTTGATGAAGCTTCGATCTGAATATAAAGATGCTTTTCTCGAGAAGCATGGAGTGAAGTTGGGACTCATGTCTGGATTTGTGAAAGTAAGTTGTCGCATGATGCAGTCGTCAAGATCGTTGATTCAGCGCGTCACTCCCATATTTGCTGCTCGAATTCGTCAGAATTCAAGGCTTCTTAGCTCCGCCTCATCATCTCTTCTCGCTAAAGATCCCCAATCGTCTCCGGCATCTTCTTCCTGTGAAGAATCCGTTCATTTGTCTGATAATTGCGTTAGGGTATGTTTTTTTTCTATTCTTATTGATCTATATCTGTTCTTTTTAAGGATATTAGATTATGAATTGTTATTTTGGATTGAACCTAAAAGTTTCAATTTGGAAAGTAAACCCTACCTAGTGATTGTTTTTTTAAATGTTTACAGGAAGGTGGATTTAGGTTTTTAAATTGTTATTTTTGATGCATAAAACCTCTCAACAATTTGATTTAAAAGCATTAGATTATTAATGAAAAATATTCATTTTGTAATCACATATGACACACATACGTTTATAAGTTTATAAATTAGGGAGAAAAAGTGTTGGAGGTCAATCGAAGAACCGGGGGATACTTGTTTTGACATTTCACCCAATCCACCAGTGTATGCCACCTTTAGATGAATCTAAGATTAATTCCATATTTATTTCATCAGACCAATAGTTATTGAAAACAATGGCTTCAATCTACTAGTGCTCCATGAGCTCTTATCTTTGCCAGCTACTTTGTATTTTCAATTAGTTTGTAGGGATTATATATAAAGGGATGAGTTCAAATGAGAACCATTAGATAATTAGGAACCACTTTTGGCCATTAACCATGAAGGAGACAAGCAGTGGATCAATGCTCTCAATTGTTTGAGATGTAAAACATCCATTGAAATATGTTTTAAGAGCCAATAAGTGGTTCATAATCGTTTTGATGGTTCTCATTTGAAGCTTCCTCTCTCTCTATGTGTATGTATGTGTGTGTGTGTATATAGTAATAATTACTTGGAATAAACTATTTTCAATCCTACTTAGCGGATGTAGAAGAAAACGAGGATTATGTCTTTTGGTTTTCGCACATGTTTGTATCATACTTTTAAATCATGCAGAGGATGAAAGAACTGCAAGCTGATGAAGCTAAAGAGAAACTGCTTCGAATAAGCATAGAGGCAGGTGGTTGCTCTGGTTTTCAATACAACTTTGCACTTGAAGAAAAACTTAATGATGATGACAGGTTTGCTAATCATGATTTATTTAAATAGTTGTATATGATGACTACAATACCATATACTAAGCGTGTGTTTGATTTTCGTATAGGATTGTTGAGAGGGATGGCGTTAAATTGGTGGTTGATACAATATCATTAGGTTTTGTAAAAGGTGCAACAGTTGATTATGTTGAAGAGTTGATCCGTTCTGGGTTTCAGGTAACATGCATATGAATCGTCTACTATTACGCCTCACATATCCTTATATATAATCAAACAGAATAATGATGATGCTAACGTTTAGTCAAATCGGGTGTATGTATATATGAATTTGATGATGCCATCATTATAGTGTGTGTCTAATCAATTAAATTTCATATGCACCCTTCTGTTATATAGTGATTGATAAACTTACCATTTACACTCACCTTTTATCAAATAAATAAATAACACATAATTATGTAGTATATTAAGTAATTAAATATCCTCAAAAAAATTCTTCAAAAATTAAATGCAACATTTTCTTCAATATAGTTGGTTATCTTTTCCCAATGTAGTATGAATATACGTACTTTCTTTTTGAAAAAAAATATAATATGTTAAATCAAAACCATGTGGAGAACGCATTAGGACGACATTAATATGTAATTAGAACAGTAAAATATCATATTGTCCCCAAGCTAATGTGTACTTCTCAATTGTATTTATGATAATTCAAGTATGTGTGTGTAATCTATATTTACAAGGGCGTATTCAATACAAAACCGATTTTGAGTATGGAACCATGTGATTATGCGGTTACTTAACCGCCTATCTATCATATGTAAAGCGATATATCGGTTCTTGCAATTCTCTACTTAAAATTGGTTGTTTATTGAACAACCCCCCTCTCTCTCTATATATATACACACACGTATATCATATAAAATATATCATAGGTTACTCATGAGATCTATTGCAACAAGTTACTTCAAGATTTAAGCTTGGTTTAGAGATGCGCAGTATGGTGATGAAATTATTTCATACAACCTTTTGTCTTCCATTTTCAGGTAGCAGAAAATCCAAGTGCAGTTGGTGGTTGTAGCTGTAAAAGTTCATTCATGGTGAAATAGTTTCGAGCCATCAAACAAGACCCGTATACAGTTTATGGAAATTTGTACTTATCTAGTTATTCTATTTGTACACTTGATACTAGTTGGTAGCTCTTGTTTTTGGATAAGCACCTTCATTCTTTATGTCCAAACAACAAAAATAAATGGGTAAATTACACTTTTCGTCCTTTATGTTTGTAGCGGGTTGCAATGGATAACCATTAACTTCAATATTACAGTCATAATCATTTATTTGGAAAACTTATTACACATTTCGTCCTTTAGCACTAACCAAGTTTAAATTTCCAGTTATGTCTGTTTACTTCAGGGCATTCTGGTCATTTCACGCCTTTATATAGTGATTGATGTATATATATGTCAATTTTTGGTTTTATTTATTAATGGACATTTTAAATAAAAACATGAAATGACCAGAATACCCTTAAGTGGATAGACATAACTGAAAATTTTAACTTGGTTAGTGCTAAAGGACGAAAAGTGTAATGCGTTTTTCAAATAAAGGATTGTGACTGTAATTATTGAAGTTAAAGGCTATCCATTGCAACCCGCTACAAACATAAAGGACGGAAAATGTAATTTACCCAAAATAAATTGGTTAACTTCAGCCATATTGGTGATTTTGTCACGTAATCACACCTTCATGACTAGGGGCGCAACTTTGTATGGGGGGGGGGGGGGGGGGGGCAAACTTTTCGCTCAGTAGTGTCCGGTATGTAGTTTTCGTATATAAGGATATGTCCAAGATGAAACTCGTATAGGTTGCCTTGCCTTTTTGGTGTAAGTTCAGAGTTTGTGTGTCTCAAAGACACTTTTATATGCTTTTGGATGATGTCAGACACTTTTATATGCTTTTGGATGATGTCACTTCATAGTCATGGAAATTGAGATGTGTATAATAGCCGTGTGCAGTTGAGCTTCCGGCTTCTATCGCATGTGCTCCAGTAGTTTCCTGCATATCGCTTCCAGCTCCGCTGAGTGGAAGCTTCCAGACACCCACATCATAAGTTCGCTTATGGTCGGTTATCATTTAAATGTAGGAAATGGTTTGCTTAATTTGTGATCACTACGCTTCATATATTGGGTATGTCTTATTTGGGAATAAAAGATTAAAGGAATTTAATAAATATAGGCGCCTTAATTTTTGTTTGGTTCAGTTATTTTAGTTCGGTTAAATTGATTTTCTGTTCAACCCTACACTTAACCGGTATGCAGTTGGCACTAAGTTGAATGTCGTCGATTTGGTTAACAAGGAAACCATTTGATAACTTTGAATTACATTACAACAATTAAAGTTCTAAATGACAAAACAAATAGACGTTATACATAGAACATCATTATACATGTAAATGCACAAGAAGCGGGTCTATAGATAGACACACAGTCGTTGCTTGCTTCGCTTTTTCTTCAGTTTTGGAGGTTGTAAAACAACTCTAATGGCAGCATCAAATACAGCCTTAACATTCTGCCAATTCAACAAAACAAACATCAGAAAGTATTTTATAAAAAAAAAACTAGATGAAATTTAATACAAGTATGTAGATCAATTTAATCATAATAATTTCAAACCTGTTGAGTCTTGGAGCTACACTCAATGTAAACTGCTGCACCTATAGTCTTCTTCAGTTCTTCACCCTGCATAAATTTGTTTTTTCAACCATTATTAGCTGAACGATTCTTGAAACCTATTTGTACGTGTTATATTCAAAAACCATCTTTATTATTTCTAAATATTTAGTACAATCTAATGATTTAAACAAAGAAAAAGGTGGGTCAAGCCGCTAAAACTGACTGGTCTGGCTGACCCACCCAACCTGGTTAGTTTCGTTTGCCGTTTTCAAAAACTATAGGTAGCGGTTTGTCTTATACATCATATTTTATGCAAATTCAACCAAAGGGGTGAAGTGCATTTCTTAACGACTTACCTGAGAAGTTGTGATCGGTGTAACATTTGGATGATCACTCAGGTATTGTTTGTCTTCGCGTAGATCTAAGATATCTCAAAAGCAAAACAAATGGTTATTTGTAATATAACTTACATCCAAACAACTTAATAACATCATAGACCGGACATGTACAAAACTAAACCCTAAGGCTAAAATTATATTCCAAGGGATGTTAAACGACTTGTTTGCACGTTGAGAAATCAAACACGATTTCTTTTTACATATTAATGCTTCTTCATTTATAGAAATCAACAACAGAAAATGCAAACGTGTATTTTTTGAACTATAAACCTATGAAAATTCTCTTTTAACATTAAAATATTGGTATAAAATACAAGACCAATTTATAATATAGAACGTATTTTGAAAATATTAATTAATTAATTAAACATGTCAAACTGGCTTCCAAAGACAGCACCTAATCGTGTTTGTGGGGTCGACTGAAACTAACACGAGCCCATTTAGACAAAACACAAATCCGTGTCACAATAAAGCGATACATAATTAAATGTATGAATAAGAGTTACCTAATTTGGTTCCAACCAGCACAATGGGGACAGTTGGGGCATAGTGGCGTAGCTCTGAGATCCACTGACCAGAAAGCAAAGCAAAACAAAACAAATGAATGAATGAATGAGAAGATATGTAGTGAAAGTGGTGAAAAAGAATACCTTCTTGGAGATGTTTTCATAGCTGGGTCTGCTAATGAGAGAAAAAGCCAATAAAAAGACATCTGCACCTCTGTAACTGAGTGGCCTGAGTCTGTTATAATCCTCCTGACCTGCAGTATCCCAAAGGCCCAGATTAACAGTGCTGTCTCCGACCACAACATTGGCACTGAAATTATCAAACACTGTCGGCACATAATCCTACACACAAAAACAAAAACAAAAACCACTTGTATGAATTACCTACCAATATCTAATCAAATGAAATGAAAGAGAGATCATACGGTGGGGAAGGTGTTGCTGGTGTAGGAGATGAGCATGCAGGTTTTTCCCACGGCACCGTCGCCAACGGTCACGCACTTGATGAACCTCGCAGCCGCGGCCATTCAATTCAATTCAATTCAACTCAGCCAGACAGACAGACAGAAAGGTAGTTGGTTGGTTGTAAGATGTAAAGGAAAAGGGCAGGGGAGGAGGAGGACAAGTGTTTAAATTTTGAATTAAAATGGAGGGGGTCAATACTTTATTATTATACTAATGTTATAGTAAATTACTATTTTGGCTGTTTAGCCAGATTAACTATTTCAGTTAAAAAACGAATCTTTTAACATATCAGACCCAGATGTTACATTTTATAATGGTCTTGACCCTTGACACTAACTTTGTTACTTTTTTTCCAGTTAAGTGTAAGAGTAATTAGGTCATTATATACCTTAGGGGCTGTTTTTTATAATTACAAAGTTCTTTTAATATTTAAGAGATTATTAATGCAATTACTCAAGTTTTTTTTTTATTATTTTGTTATTTTCACGATTATTATTTAACAAAATATGTTTTATATATATAAATAAATATGTATTTTCATTAAGCGTTTGTTTTTTGTAAACGTCGTCTTTAAAATCATTTGTTTTTAACCTTTTTTAAACCGTCTATCGTTTTTAAAATTATTCATTTTTAAACCGCTTGCTTATTAAAATCGTTCTTTTTAAAGTTGTTTGTCTTTTAATGTTTTTCTTAAACGATTCATTATATATCGTTCTTTTTAAAACCATTTCTTTTAACTTTGTTAAACGATTCATTTTTTTAGTCATTAATTTTTAAAAGCGTTTCTTTTTAAATTGTTCCTTTAGAACCGTTTTTAATATCGTTCATTTTTGAAACTTTTTATTTAGTTTACTTATAGCTGTTAGGGAAAAATAACTTCAGAAAATGAACGATTTAAAAAATCGAAGGAATTTAAAAACGATCTATTTTAAACGAACGAGTGGTTTAAAAAACAAAGATTTAAAAAATGATATTTATAAAAAAAAAACAAAAACAAAACCTTAAGTTAACAAGTGTAAGCAACTAGAAAATGCACGAATTTAATAAACGAAAGGTGAAAAAAATAACGAATTTTGAATAAACAAACGATCCAAAGAAATGGAATATTTGAAAAAGAAATAAACCATTCCAAAAAAAGTTTGAAAATGAACGATCTTTTGCAAACTTTTTATTAGAATGTTTCTTTTTTTCGAATCTTACATTTCTTTTGTTTTTTATACACGTCGTTTTATAAAATTTAAATAATGAACGACCTAAAAAGTGAGTAGTTTACAAGTGTTTAAAAATAAATGATTTAAAAAAATGGTATAAAATGAAGTGTTTAAAAAAACTTCAAAATACAAATGACTTTAAAAAGAACGATTTAAAAAAAACAAATGGTTTTAAAAGGAACAATTTTAAAAACGATAGATGGTTTAAACAAAATGTAAAATAACCAATTATTTTTTAAAACGACTTTTGTAAAAATAAACGATTAATAAAAATACTTATTTATATGTATATTTAAAGCGTATTTTGTTAAATAATAATCGTGAAAATAACAAAATAATAAAAAAAAAGCTTGAGTAATTGCATTAATAATCTCTTAAATATTAAAAGAAATTTAAAATTTATCAAAAACAACCCCTAAGGTATATAATGACCTAATTACCCTTATACTTAACTGCAAAAAATAACCAAGTTAGTATCAGGGGCCAAAACTCTTACAAAATACAACCTCAGGGTCCTGATATGTTAAAAGATTCCTTTTAGACTGAAATGGTTAAACTGGTTAAATCATATAGGCCAAAATAGTAATTTACTCTTATTATTATCTATTTTAAAGTCATAATAAAATCAATATTTGTGCACCAAATCATAGTAAACTAGTTGATTTCCCCCGCGCTTCGCGGCGGGATCTCGATGGGTATTGATTCGGTTTGTTTTCGTACCGACACAATCCATGCATTCGGTATAGCAATCAACATCTGCTCTACATCGACCGTAAACCATAAAACGAACATGGTGCCAATACCGATGTTGTTCGGTCCGACTCAATATGGTACAATAAAGTACAATAGCGACACAATATCAGTTTATTGAAACTAAAAACAAAAATATAAATACCGGTAACAAATATCGAAGTTGTTCGTTTGGTTTTACGTTCGGTACAGTAGCAACACGGTGTCTACTTTCAATAAGATTTACCGAAAACCATAAATATGAATGCCATCACTTACGTAGTTCAGTCGGTTTTATTTTCGACATGGTAGCATCATGGTATCCATTTTCAATAAGATTTATATCGGAATGTTGGAAAAAATATATAGATGTGTATTTAGATTATTTTTTTAAAAAGTTAATATGCGCAAATTATTAAAAAATTATATTAAATGAACAATACTTTAAAAAAGCTATTTATTTTCATGCTCCCCTTACTTTAATATATAAATAAATAATATACGTGATAAAAACATCTTTTAGTTGAATCAAAAGATTATAACAAACTAAAATAAACATATTTAGTTTAAATAAAAATATTTTAAGAATTAAACAATTGAAATTAAAAAAAAATAAAGAATTAAGACACCACTAACAACTCTATAACAATTTTTTATTTATCTTAGTTATTGTTTATCAAGACTTTGTAATTATATATATATATAATCTTTTTAAAAATCAAAATTATTATCTATGAAGACTTTGTTTTAATTATATATATATATAGGGTCAAGATTTTGGGGAAAATGGTGAAAAGTGTGCGAACGGTGAGAACGATTTTGGTGTTGACATGTGGCATTGATGCTAAATTAAACTAAGGGTAATATTGTCAAAAAAAACCCACCCACATGAACTGGGTGTTCAAATAAAACGCCATAAAAACATCCAATTTAGAAAAAACGCAATGAAAATACCCAGTTAAAAATGCCATAAAACACCCAGTTCAGAAAAACGCCATGAAAAACTCAGTTGAAAACGCCATAAAACACTCAGTTCAGAAAAAAACGCCATGAAAATATCTATTTAAAACGCCATAAAAACACATAGTTCAGAAAAACGCCATGAAAATACCTAGTCTAAAACGCCATAAAACACTCAGTTCAGAAAAACGCCATAAAAAACCCAGTTCATTTTTTTCGAAAAGTATATCAATAGTATACTTATTGGAAAGATAAAAAACGTTGAGTTTTATGGTGTGATTTTTTTGAAAAAATAATCACATATAAAAAAATTATTGGCGTTTAAATATGATCGGGGAAATGACATGTGATTAGCATGTGCACCTTTGTTTGGATCTTCCTATTTTACCAGTAAACTACAAATATAATAAAATATTATATACAGTTTTTTTGTATAGTTTTATTATCTTAATATTATAATAATTGTTATCTCCTTTACATTTTAAGTCTAATAAGCTTGATGTTAAGTATTTACAAAAATGTCACCGCATCAATCTTAGCTACAAACCACTAAGATCTTATGGCTGAGAATCATTCTCACCGTTCTCACACTTTGAGTCGTTTTCTCCTGATCTTGTTCATATATATATATAGGAAATTAAATATTATTAAAAAATAAAACAATTATTTAAAAATTGAAAAACACTATTCATCATCAATTTGTACATTTGTTTGGATCTTCCTATTTTACCAGTAAACTACAAATATAATAAAATATTATATACAGTTTTTTTGTATAGTTTTATTATCTTAATATTATAATAATTGTTATCTCCTTTACTTTTTATGTCTAATAAGCTTGGTGTTAAGTATTTACAAAAATGTCACCGCATCAATCTTAGTCACAAACCACTAAGATCTTATGGCTGAGAATCATTCTCACTGTTCTCACACTTTGAGTCGTTTTCTTCTGAATAGTGTTTTTCAATTTTTAAATAATTGTTTTATTTTTTTAATAATATTTAATTTCCTATATATATATATATATATAGGAAATTAAATATTATTAAAAAAATAAAACAATTATGTAAAAATTGAAAAACGCTGTTCATCATCAATTTGTTTTAATATATATATATATATATATATATAGGGAGCCGCTAAAATGAAAACCAACTCCAGTTGTAAGAACCATGAGAACCACTCTCCGCCACTCATAATCAGCCAACGAAAAGGGTAGTTTGGTCATTTACCCTAAGTCTAATCTCACCCCTCTCTCTTCATTTAATTCACACCCTCTCTCTCTTTATTTAATGCACACCATCTCTCTCTCTTCCTTTTTAAATCCCCTGTCTTCTTCATTTCTCTCAAAAACATCACCTTCATCTTCATGAGAGAGAAGGGTGGCAAGATCTGCATTCAAAATCACCTTCTTCATTTCTCTCATAAAAACCCTCATTCAAAATCAAACTGCAGCTTTCCTTTTAAGCTCTCGGTCATCCGTGTTTTTCTCTCTCCGGCCTCCCTTCCTCTCCGCCGTCGCCGCCACCCCACAGCTACCCATCCGCCGCCGCATCTGTCACAAAGATCTGCATATTCGCCGGTGCTAAACCTTTGATGGAATACCCCTCTCTCCTCCGTGTTAGACGTTGTCGGTAAGATTTTCTCAGATCTCTCTCTCCTTGTTCACCACCAGAAATCTGGTGGTGGTGGTAAGCATAGATCGGCGATAGTGGGGGTGTGGGGTAGATGTGGGCGTCGGTGTTGGTGGTGGTGGCGTTAGGGTTGGTGGCGGTGGGGGTTTTTGGTGGTGTGTGGCAGAGGAGGGTGACCGATGGTTTATGTGGAGTCGGTGTCAGGAGACGGTGGTGGGGCAGGTGGTGTGTTCGGAAGCCGGTGGTAGGGCAGGTGGTTGGTGGGGAGACGGTGCCGGTGGTCATCGGTTCAAGGTGTTCATTGTTCTGTTTGGTGTTCATTGTTCTGGTTGGTGGGTTTTGTTGTATTTGTTGATTCTTGGCACAGACAAAAGACGGTTGAGGTTTTGTTGCATTTGTTATCAATGTTTCAGTTTTGGTGGGTTTTGTTGCATTTGTTATCAATGATTCAGTTTTGGTGGGTTTTGTTAATTTTTGGTGGGTTTTGTTGCATTTGTTATCAATGTTTCAGTTTTGGTGGGTATTGTTGCATTTGTATTCTTTGATTCTCATGGGTTTTGATCTGTTTAAATTGGGCGGCGATGACGAAAAAAACCAAACGTAGATTTTGATGACGATGGCGCGGCAAAGATGGTAGAGGGTAGGTTTTTGAACCTGCAACCCCACTTTTGCAGCCATTTTGATTATCGAAAAATCTGAGTCAAGCCCCGTTTTTTTTTCGAGATACATATTGTCTTGATGTTGTTGGTTTTTTTATTTCTCCCCCAGTCGATGATGATAACAATCTATCTGAGACACCTACCGAGTTTGCGATTTATGGGTGCGTTCGTTTTAACGTAAAACGTAAAAAGTTTTACGCAAAACGTAAAAAGTTTTACGCAAAACGTAAAAAGTTTTACGTAAAACGTAAAATTTTAACGTAAAAAGTTTTACGTAAAACTTAAAACATAAAAAGTTTAAAAAGTTAAATGTAAAACGTAAAACGTAAAAAGTTTTACGTAAAGCGTAAAACGTAAAAAGTTTATCGTAAAACGTAAAAAGTTTAAAAAGTTTAACGTACAACGTAAAAACGTAAAACGTAAAATGTAAAACGTAAAACGTAAACTTTTTAACGTAAAACGTAAATTTTTTAACGTAAAATGTAAAGTTTTTAACGTAAAACGTAAATTTTTTAACGCAAAATGTAAACTTTTTTAACGTAAATCGTAAACTTTTTAATGTAAAACGTAAAACTTTTTTATGTAAAAACCCGGTCGCAAAAACGGTGTGAAAACGTAAAAAAAACGACGATTGAAACGTAAAAAACAGCGCGTAAAATGTAAAAATAGCACGTAAAACGACGATTGAAACGTAAAAAACAGCGCGTAAAACGTAAAAAAAAAACGACGATTGAAACGTAAAAAACAACGCGTAACACGTAAAAAACGGCGCCTAAAACGTTAAAAAAACGGCGCGTAAAAATTTTAACGTAAATGTCGGCGCGTTAAAAAACGACGCCTGAAAGAGCCGGGCGTAAGAACGGGGCGTAAAAAAACGGCTCTTCAAAACACTTTTTTAAACTAATCTTAAAAAAATTATCATAAAAATCTGATTTTCAAAAAAGTTTTTAAACCAAAAAATCAGTTTCTTATTAAAATATTATTAAGGCCAAAAAGTAATAAATGAATGGGACAAAAAAGACATTTAAAAATGGGTGATACTATTCCCACCCCCTAGTTCCTGATTACACCCCCCCTACAAAAACATCACATCCATCAATCCATCAATCAATCATTTGCTTTTTGTTTTTAGTGTTTTTTTGTCTTTTTGTTGTCCTTTTAGTATATTTAGTGTTTTTTTGTTTTTGTTTTTTTTTTTTTACAAACTTTGGGTGTAAAAAACTACCCCCTCGGGCACGCCGTTTGAAATTTTTTTTTTGCGAATGTTGTTAAAATATACGGATCTAGTTGTAAAAAAAAATCGTGGTCAACGCCCCTCCGTGGCACGTGGTTCCCGAGGGGATAGTTTTTTACACCCAAAGTTTGTAAAAAAAAAAAAGAAAAAAAAAAAAAATAATAAAAACACCAAACTTTGGGTGTAAAAAACTACCCCCTCGGGCGCGCCGTTTGAAATTTTTTTTTTGCGAATGTTGTTAAAATATACGGATCTAGTTGTAAAAAAAAAATCGTGGTCAACGCCCCTCCGTGGCACGTGGTTCCCGAGAGGGTAGTTTTTTACACCCAAAGTTTGTAAAAAAAAAAAATAAATACTAAAAACACCAAGTCAAGAATAAGGTGCTACGCCTACTATAATTGGTCCCATGCATGCGTCCTATCTTCATGTTGCCTCAATAATTTTGAAGATATTTGCAGGTATAATATATCCTATTATTATTACTGTAAGGTGAAATAGTTGTTGCCATGCAAAGATAAAAAACTAACGTTCTACAGTGAAAAGTAAAGGTAATTGGTACTAGAGTTGCAGCTTTATATTTAAAAAAACAAGAGAAAAGATAGTGGCATAGGGTGCTACTGCCTACTATTATTATTATTATTATTATTATTATTATTAAAAAAAAGCGTGGATCATATAAGGGTCTCATATAATTCTACTGCCTACTATATATAATTGGTGCTACTCTCTTAAATTTCAAGTAGAGAGATTTTACAAAGTGACACAAGAGCATCAAGAGGGTATAGTTTTATTCGTTGTGTAATTTTTTCTTATCTTTGATTCATGTTCTTATTTTTTCTTATTCAACTTTTATAGCATTCAGAAAAGTTAAAGAAATGTCTGGATTTTCAACAGATCAGGTATAGTTTTTAATTCCCATGTTTCAAGTTTCAGCTTAGTTATATAATCTAGCTAGGTTAAGGGTCTTGTTTTAGTTTAAATGAGTTTGTTTGGATAATATATATTTTGTAACTACTCAAGCTTGTTCACCTAATATTTTGTAACTAATATTAGTTCACTTTTAGGTGTTCAAGTCTCGTGAAGAGTTGATGGAATGGGTTAGAAACACCGGACGTAGTCTTGGTTACGCTATGGTGATTAAAAGATCGAAAACTAAAAATGGCTACGTGTCTAAAGTTGTACTTATGTGTGATCGTGGTGGTGTGTATAAATCAGATAAAGATTCAAGTAGAGAGACCGGCACTAGAAAGATAAATTGCCCGTTTGAAATGGTAGGGAAATTTTCAAAAAAGAAGGGTTCTTGGACGTTAAAAGTAAAACCTGGTGAGCATAACCATCCACCCGGAGAATATATGGAGGGACACCCAATCCTCAAACGATTGACACCTAATGAACACCATTTGGTGGCAGAGTTGACGGGGAAGGGTGTGTTCCCAAAAGATATTTTAGGTGTTATGAAGGAGCGTGATGAAAATAATGTCTCTACAATTAAAAACATATATAACGCACGTGATAAAATTCGAGCAACGGATCATAAAGGGAAATCTTTGATGGAGGTGCTAATGTCTCATTTAAATAATAAAGGGTATACTTTTGAAATTTCTACCAATAGAGTTTCAAACATGTTGGAAGACTTATTCTTTGTTCCTAAAATATCATACAAGTACTTCCTTGATTTTCCATATGTGTTGCTTATGGATGTCACATACAATACGAACAAGTATAAATTGCCTTTTCTTGAAATTGTTGGTGTAACTTCTACCAACAAGACAATATCCATAGCTTTTGCAGTTATGCGTAAAGAAACAGAGGAGAAATATCTTTGGGCATTAAACTGTTTAAAATCAACTCTAGATGAGAGGAGCATGCAACAACCACGTGTTATAGTTACGGACAGGGAGTTAGCTCTGATGAATGCATGCGAGAAAGTTTTTCCGAATGCTACCCGATTACTTTGTAGGTGGCACGTTTCTCAAAGTGTATTTAGAAACTGCAAATCATTTTTCACCACGGATCATGATTGGAAAATCTTCAATATAATGTGGAATGCACTCGTTGAATCTCAAACGTGGACATCATTCCTCCAAAATTACAAGCAACTTCAGGCAATGTTAATCGAGCATCAAGGTATGTATTATTACTATAATTCTGTTAGTATTATTGTTACCATCGTTATCATCATTATTATCTTTGCAGATGTTTTGGATTACTTGAATAGTACTTGGTTAAACAAGTATAAAGAAATGTTTGTGTCCGTATGGACTAACGAATGCTTACATTTCGGAAATCAGACAACTAACAGAGCTGAAAGCCAACATGCCAAGCTAAAAAAATTCTTGAATTCAGCAAATTGTACCTTAGATAAGATTGTTCGTCACATTGATGAAGTAGTGAACTCGCAATATACAATTGTTAAAGATAGCTTCGAAAAAAGTAGAACTGTTCTAATGCATAAACACAACCTACCAATGTTGAAGCTATTACATGGCTCTGTTTATCATGAAGCACTTGATATAATAATAGAAGAGCGTCATTTAAAGCGTTCACATTGTCGTTGTCAAGCTCGTAAGTGTTATGGATTACCATGTGCTTGTGAAATCTCAAAGTATAAGAAAGCAGGTCAGTGTATTAAACTAAGATTCGGTCGATGTGAACTCCCAAGATCATGATTACACTCAAGAGCCTGCAAGGCATAGTTCATTTGTGAACTCCCAAGATCATGATTACACTCAAGAGCCTTGGAGACATAGTTCATTCGGGTATCTAGAGACTGCTGATTATGTTGGTTACATCAGTCCAGACGTGAACTATCAAGTGCCTGGTGAAACAAGTTCGTTCATAAATCAAGATATTTACGGAAAAAAACCATTCAAGGACGATCCTGGTGAACCAAGTCCGTTCATGACACAAGATACAGACGGACAAGGTTTTTTTACCAACCTTTTAAACACACCGGGATATGATTTCATGGGGTTGAACCAAGATATTGTCGGACAAAGTTCTTTCGCCAACTCTACAAGTGCGCCAGGCTATGACTTCATGGGGTTGAACCAAGATCAAGCATCACAGATGATACACAACTATATTCATCTAATTCCAAAAATCTTCCAAGCGTATGTTACATGCATACATAACGTGTTAGGTGATGGAAATTGTGGGTTTCAGGCGACAGCTTCTGCTCTCGGGTACGGTGAAGATGAATGGTTATTTATCCGGAGATCACTGTTGGAAGAGCTACTCGAGTTTAGAAATAAGTACACTAAGGCTTTCTTAGGCTCATTCAAAGATGTGTTCACGTCCTTGGCTTGGTCAGGATCGGGGTTTGCACCTGAAAAACACTGGATGATTATGCCAGAGGCAGGATTCTTGATTGCGAACAAGTTTAATGTGATCGTTCATTTTTTATCTCAAGAAAAAAGAAACAGTTCTACTTGTTTTCCGCTTTGGAGAGGCCCTCACGAGTTCCCAGAAAAAAAAATAATTACAATTGCACACGTGAATGGTAACCATTTTATAATGGTAGAATTGCAAGGAGAGTATCCAATTGCCAGCACAAACAACCTATGGAAATTAATGAGAGAAAATGATGCAGCTGGCTGGGAGAATATATTTGAATCACGTCAAAATATGTATAAGTCTTTGATAACACAACCTGCTACATTTGGGGGGTGTATCGATTAAACCTCTGTATGTAAATTATTAAATGATAATAATTTTGTAAAAAAGTACTTATTTTTATATAGCTTTTGTTACAGCTATAAATATAATTTGATAAATTATAACAATAAAAACTAATAATAAATACTATATCATTACTACTACTAATAATAATAAATATAATAATAATAAATATAATAATAATAATAATACTAACTAATTAAATAATAAACAAATACTAATTAATAATAATAATAATAATACTAACTAATTAAATAAATGAATAAAAAAGACAACAAAAAGACAAAATAGGCTAGAAACAAAAACTAAGTGATTGATGGATATGATGTTTTTAATAGGGGGGGGGGGGGGGGGGTGTAGTTAGTAATTAGGGGGGGTGGGAATAGAATGACCCATAAAAATAATATATATAAAAAGACAAAAAAAACAATTTTACCTAAATACCCTTTTTGATTAAAATATTAAAGACATAATAAGACAAAAAATACTTAATATTATTTTTAAATACTTTTAATCTCATCCATCCATTATCTTGATCTAATGGCTAGAAAGTGGTTCGCGCGGTTCTTACAACTGGAGGTGGTTCTCATTTTAGCGGTCCCATATATATATATATATAGGAAATTAAATATTATTAAAAAATAAAAACAATTATTTAAAAATTGAAAAACACTATTCATCATCAATTTGTTTTAATATGTATAATAAATTCAAATATGATGAGCTAATATTTTAATAAACAAAATGGAAAAAAGAGCTTCAATATTTGATAAATGGTAAAACAATTTTTGAATTGAAATAAAATGTAATTTTTGTAAATAAGAAAAGTGAAATTATATTTGCTTTAATTTCCTTTTTTGCTACTTTAGTTGAGTTTATAATGATTAGAAATTGGATATAGTGTTGCTTTAAGTGGAAGGACAGATTTTGAAGATTGTGTGGTTGGTGTTGGTGTTGGGTGTAATGACGTAGGCATTCATGATTTATATAATTAAAACAATGGACCTAACTTAAATTTATCTATACTAATAAATTTAATTTTGAATCAAAAAATACCTGATGGTTATTAATCTACAATGAAATATAAGTCTTTTCATATAAAATTAACTTAGTGTAACGAGTAAGTATAGATCAAATGTAAAAACTATATATTAATTTGTGTGTTTAGTAAATTTTTTTACTATATGTTTAACAGTTTCTTTATAAGTTGACAAAATAACCAATCAATATACTCCTTCTCATATTATGATTCTCATTAACTATTGTCATCTAAATTGAGACAACAGCCAGAATAGTTAACAAACGATAGGTATACGCATTTGAAGAAAAAGAATTACTTTTTGTAAAATGTAAAACACAATATTCTTTAATATACGAGCAGTGACGAAGGTTTATATATACAACTGGGGGGGGGGGGGGGGGGGTCATCAGAACTAAAAATTTCTATAAAACCGGGGTAGAAAACATATATACCCAAAATTTTCTATTCGAAAACTACACTCTCCACTACTGAACGAAAAGTTCGGGGGGGTCGGGCGCCCCCTTCGCCCCTTAAAAGCTTCACCCATGCGTATGAGCGTACGGTATGAAATTACACATGTTATAAAACTCAAAACTCTAATCACGCATGTTGAAAAAATATAATCACGCATGTTGAAAAACAATAAACACACACGTTGAAAAATCATAGCCATGCGTGATTTTTTTTTTCAACATGCATGATTATAGTTTTTCAACATGGATGATTAAGGTTTTGAGTTTATAACGTGTGTAATTTCATATCGTACGCTGGTATGTTAAAGGAGTATTGTACGTTAATCCCCTATTTTTATAATATAAGTTAATATATTATTAAGAGGAAAAAGTATATCGTACATTACGGCTTAACGTACTTCACGTACAACAACGTGCGTGATTTGTTCTATAACATGCGTGATTAATGTTTTCAATATGCGTGATTATTGTGTTTCAACATGCGTGATTTTGGATTTTTGAGTTATAACGTGCGTGATTTTAAAATGAACGTGCGTAATTACCTGTCGTACGTGATGTACGTTAAGCCATAATGTACGTTAACCTTCCTCTTATTAAGAGTCTTAACTTCTAAACTTTCAATGTGCAACATATTTAAACCATCAAGATTCAATATATATAGTTTGATGCGTTATATAAATTCAGTTTTAAAAGACTCTTTATGTGATGTTATGTAGCTTCTTTTTTTTAACGTTTCATAAAATAAATAAATAGATTATTTATGCATAGCCTAGTTGTCTAATAATATGAAGTTTGCCCGTCACAAAAGTAATGTTGCAAATGCAAGGTTATATAGTACTTAAGTATACAAATTGTTATTAAAAAAATAAATTATTTTTATTTCCCCTCCTTAATTTAGCAAATTTCTTCTCTCTGAGGCTGACAATTCTGACACGAACACGATAACACGATACGAACCTACACGAAGTTATCATGTTTCGTGTTTGACCTTAACATGTTTCTTGTCTAAAACAGGTCGACACGATAAGACCTTAACAAGTTTCGTGTTTAAACAGGTTAAAACTCGTTAACCTGTTAAGACCCATTAAGTACATGTTAATAATTAAATATTAAAAAAATATTATATGTGGATGTGGACAAGGGGTCATCAGTTGTGGGACCTGTGATGAATTATACACAAACACATGCGGTTCTTTTTCAGCAATGCAAACCCTAATTTTTAGATCTCTCCCACAAACACCACCATTCCCAATTCGGTTCACAGTTTCCCCAATTCGGTCATGTTTGTATCTTTAACAGGTCATATGATACGTTGGTAATTTTTTCGTGTCTTAACAGGTTGTTTCGTGTAACCTGTTTATTAACAAGTTCGTGTTCGTGTTTCGAAAATTTGACACGATAAGATTTCGTGTCGTGTTCATGTTTATGTGATTCGGGTTCACGTTTTATCGTGTTCGTGTCTTAACAGGTCAGGTTGACCTGTTATGCCAGCCCTACTTCTCCCTTAGTACTTTACTTACTGTTCAATTTTCCATGAATTTGTTTGGTCAACACTCAACACCACCACTCTACCATCCCACCTCCTCTCTCTCAAAGCTGATTCCCCCACTCTCTTTCTTTCTCTCTGATCCTTAGTTAGAAAAACAAAATTAGTAGAAGGATTTCAATTGATTACAGAGTGGCGGTGTCCCGATCTCTGCAAGATCTGTTGTGCCGACGGTTGTGGAGTATCACACCCCAACCGATGGCGGAAACATCAGAGTGAGACGAAAACAAGACTTCGTAACACTATTTGCGACAATATTTAAACAGAACTTATTTCATTTCATTTCACAACAATTCAAGTACAACATGTAAAGGAAATACAACATTGTTTGTTACAAAATACAACAAGTTACAACAAACAGAAAATACAAACAATATAATCTAGATTTAAAGTGGGTGTCTAAGCATCCTCACTAAGCCCATTTTAATATCATCATCAACCTGCAAATATGTTTAAAATACATGGTTCAATACAAAAATATTGTCGAGTATACAAGTTTAATACATAGCATAAGTATAAAAGATTTAAACGAATCCACATGGCAAACTTAGTTATCAAGATTAACGTATAAACTGGCATGTGAATATTCAAGTCAATCCTCTGATTACCGCATAAAATGAATTTAACATGACCACAAGTCTACGGGCGGTGCGTTACTCCTATAGCGCTATACATGTTAATGGGAGGCTCGTACGAAGTTAATGACAAGTTTATCACACAATAGAATCATCCAGAATAACGAATCAAGAATAACGAATTTAGCATGCATGTATTGGATTGTTTGTGCATTTTGTATAAAAGTCTAAGTATAACTGTGTAGGTTAATAGGTAAACATATTGCACCCAAAGTGTAAAATGGATAAAGGGCGTTCGAGTATACTCACGGTTTTGCTAAGTCTTCTTAGTTAATTCCACGAGCGAAGTATGGTTGACGTAGTACAGGAACGCCAATGTTACCCTATCCCGCAAGCAAAGAGTGGTGGACGTAGTACAGGAACACCAAGGTCACTCTACATGGAATAAACGAAGGCGTGATGTTGGTGCATATGTCTGTCGACTTCGTCTTGTATCGAGTCTTGTACTAGATTAGAAAGATCAGGGCACGAAGTACGTGAAATTAGATTTTAGGGGTATTTCGCACGAAATAGCAAACAACTATTTCGTACGAAATCAGTTGTTCATTTCGCACGAAATGACTATTTCGTGTGAAACTGATTTCGTGTCAACTGTTTCGTGCGAAATAGGCAGCTCTATAAATACTGGTGTCTTGGATCTCATTTGTAACTTTCCGGTTTCAGTATCGAACTGCAGCCGAAGTGTCTACTCGCTGTAAAACGTTGTTATATCAATCAAAAGACAGTTTTAAGTGTATTGCAAGCTGAATCAACTCAATACGTTTGTTTCCGCCTCTTGTATTGAGTAAAAACTCTTCTGAACGACTCATTTGGTCGTGAAAATGATCCTACAAGTGGTATCAGAGCTCAGGAGGAAGAGTTCTTACTGATTCAGCTCAAAATTCTAATTTCTACACCTTCTTTTTCAAATTTAACAAGTTTTGACGGTTAAAATGGTTTGAATTTCACACATTATATGCGAAACAGTGTTTTAACAAAGCCTTGAAATTTTCAGACCTAAAATTGAACTAAAACCTGGTCAATTAGACAAAAATCTGATCGATATGATGACATCAGCAGTTTGATTTCGCACGAAATCAATTTTTAGTCATCTATTTCGCACGAAATAGACCTATTTCGCACCAGATTGTCATTTCGTTTGAAAAAGTGCTTTATTTCGCACGAAATCACCTATTTCGTACGAAATCACTTCATTTCGCTTGAAAATTATGTTATTTCGCACGAAATCATTCTATTTCGTACGAAATCAACCATTTCGCACCAAAACAGTATAATCATTTCGTTTGAAGTTGTTTTGCAGGCTATTTCGCACCAGTGTATCATTTCGCACCAATTTCATATCGTGTGAAAGTGTTAATTTCTCTTGAAAGTGTCTGAATTTGTGAAACTTGCTACCGAATCATGGAAGAGGAATTTTTTAACGCGTTTGCTACTGCCCCGAGTACTCCTGTTAGTATTACTCAGAGTATGAACATGGAAAATGAGACATGAACTTTGCAAAAACCCCCGAAACTAATGGGCATTGAGGAATATTATGGTTGGAAAGACCGGTTTGAAAACTGGGTTCAAGCAATTCATTTGAGTTCTTGGGAGTGTATTGAGAAAAAGTATGTTAAACCTCGTACAGATATGGGAGTTATCAAAACTATTTCTGAATTTTCGGACAAAGAAAGAGACATGTATAAAGCAGAAAAGATGATGATCAGTTTACTCCAGCAGGCTATTAAAGAAGACATCTTTATATTACTCCAACATGATAATACTTCACGTTTAATTTGGGAAGCACTTCGAGTTAAATTTGAGGGAAGTGAGAAGATGATCCGGAATAAAAAATCATTGTTAAAGAAAGAATTTAATCTATTTACAAGTTTTCCTGGTGAAAATACCAAGAAACTGATTGAAAGATATTGTCACTTAGTTCGATCAATGTCTTTGTTAGAGATAACTAAAGAACGAGAAGAATGGGTCGACAAATTAGCTGATGCTTTACCTCAAAAAGAATGGGGTACATTTTTGATGATATTAAAGAATATTGGAGAATATGATGGCTTGACAATTTCTCAGTTCATCGAAAAGATTGAAGGACAAGATCTGGAGCAACAAAAGATTGCTAGAATGAACAGTCCAAGTAGTCAACAAGATATCAAGATGTATTACAAAGGGAGTGTTCAGGAAGCTGAATCAAGTCCAAAAGTCCAAACTGCTTTTAGTGCAGAAAACTCATCAGGATCAATAAATCAAAGTCCAAACAGCAGCAGTGGATTTTCTTCATACCCGAGTGTTAATCCGAAGAGTTCAACATCAAGTCATCAGTTCCAAAGTTCAAACAGCAGTAATGGTCATGTTTTACATTGCAATATTGCGTTGCATCTTCAGAATGGTCAAAATTTCTCTGAGGAAGTTGCTAAAGGTCACATGTCATTACTAGCTACAGTGTTGGAATCATATGAGGGATTGGTTACAGGAAGGATCGGAAATCCTATGCTGACGAAAGAGGATTACGATCAGATCGATGCAGAAGAAATGGAACTTATGGATATTAAATGGTGTTTAGCTAGTGTTTTGAGAAGAGTTGAAAAATTTAAGATGATTACAGGGAGATATGATTTCAGAGATGCTAATGTTTCTACTTTGGGTTTTGATAAATCTAAAGTTATTTGTTTTCGATGCAGGGAGAAAGGACATTTCAAGAGGGAATGTAAAAATCGAGAAGCAAGTGGAGCACAGAATCCGTTTGGAAATAATGATTATTATCGGAAAGCCATATATCAACAAGTTGCTCATCAACTGTATCAACAACAAGAACCACAAACTGCACATGCCAAGAAAGCAATCGAAGAATCAAATAAGAAAGCTTATTTTGGTATAATTGATCAAGATGATGAAAAAGTGGCAGAAGATTTTAGTTGGGACAAATATATTCCACCTGATTCAAAAACAGTTGCATTAATTGCACAAATAGTTCAAGAACCAGATTTGATGAAGGAATGGATGAAAGTGTTTGCTGATGATGAGAATAGTCAAGATGGAGAGTTTGTTTCCTCAGATAATAGTTCAGAAAAGACAACAGTCTTTGATCAATCATCATCTGATAGTGATGATGAAGAAGAAACTCAAATAAATATTGGAAAATCTGTATTATCTCCTGAAAGTTTTGAATTTTATTTTGCAGAGAGATTGGAGAAGCTGAAGGAGAAACGTGCAGCAAAAGAATAGATAAAAAAGGAATGTGAAAGTGTTGCTCAAAAGGAAAAGTCTGAACAAAGTGAAGAAGTTAAATTTACTAAAAAGGTGGTTGAAGTTGAGAAGGTAGTCGAAGTTGAAAAGATTGTTGAAGTCACAAAACCGTGTCTAAAGTGGTTGGAACCTTGCAAACATTGCGAAGAAAAAGATGAGAAGCTTAGTGAACTTGATAAGATGAAAGAAAAATTGTTGTTTGATGTTAAATACGTGAAAGAGTCGTATGATGTCTTGAACAGAACAGTGAACAATTTGCAAAAGACGAATTCAGAAAGGGAAGATGCTTTAACCATGATGAATGCAGTGATGATGACTAAGCAGAAGGCTATCAATCATTATATTGAAGAGTGTGCAAAGTTGAAGCAAGAGTTGGAAACTGAAAAGATAGAGAATGAAAGAATCAGACGATTGTTACAGAGTTATTCTAGTTCTGATTATTTGATTGATAGAATTTATCCAACTGTTGCAGGTTTTGAAGCATTTCAAGATGAGAAGCCAGAAGAAAAGAATACTGGTAAGAAACAAAGTGGAAATTATAAAAAGTGTCCGCCTCCGATCTAGGAAGGTTATTCTCCCAGAAAACCAAATGAGGAGCAAGTCAAAAAGGCTGTCAATATAAAGTTAAAGTCTAAAACAACTGATGATTTACCAGAAAACATTGACATCACGTTCACATCGTCTGACACTGATCATGAGTCTGAGTTAATAAAGAAAGTGGTCGATCAGGTGTTGGATAAAGATGAGGAGTCAGAGTCAAAGTCCGAATCCGGGAGTTCAAATTTATCATCAGTTGACAGTCAAAAGTCGTCGGTCAAAAGGGTTTACAATAAAGAATTTTTGTTATCAAAATCTAATTTGAATGACGAACCAATCAAAGTGGCATATACTTTGAATGATTCAGACAAATTATATTCTGATGAGGAATTTCCAATAAGAGGTGTTAAAACGGAAATTATCAAAAAGGTTTTCAAATTAACAGAAATTAATATTTCTGAAATAAAAGATTTAGATCTTTCTAAAAAACCAAGACCTTACACCTCAAGAGATCAACAAAGGTTAAACAAGAAAAAAGGTTACAGTTCTGGTTCGGGTTATCAAAAGAAACCAAACCATAACAGTAATTTCAAAAAGAAAGGCTTAGGTTTTATTCCACCAAAAAATCATAAAAATGAGAAAACTTATAAACCAAAAACTATATTTGTTTCAGGAGCAAGTTCGGAGGAAGAAGAAAAGAGCTCATTCTGGAAGCAATCAAACAAAGAGTTCTTTGCAGAAAAACAAAAATTTGAGAAGAATGGAGTTTATCAGAGAAAAGAGACAAGAACTTGTTACCGATGTCAAGAAGTTGGTCACATCGCCTGGAATTGTCCAAAGGCAACCAACACAAAACAGGAAGTTGTTTCTAAATTCAAAGAAAAGATTATTGATAAAAACGAACTACCAACTGAAAAGTTCAAAGTGTTTAAAAACTCAACATATGAGGTTGGTGAATGTTCGAAAAGATTTTACAAGAGAAAAGTGAATCTTGACAACCAGAAGTGGGTTGTTAAGAAATCTGATGTGAAATTTGGCGATGAATCTGATTCCACAAAGTCAGAGGAGCCACAAGTTGTTCAAAAATTAGAAACATCAGTACCGCCAATGGATGATGTCAATTTTCCACCATTGCGGGCTGAAAATTTTAAACAAAAAGTTGGAAAAGTGGAAATTTTGAATCAATTTTATTCCGAGAAGAAAGAATTTGATGTCGAAAAGGTTTTTAATGGAAATGTGAAAAAGATTTTTGGGAAAATGATCGATGGGAAGGTAAAAGGGGTTAAAGAGTTTATGAATCAAAGAAGGCAACATATACCCCAAGTGAAGATGAGGAGGTAACATCCAAGTTTGGTCAGGCTTGGATGTCTGTTTTTCATATGTGAAAAGTATGACTTGCCGGAACTCCCAGGTTGGTAATTGTGGAGTAGGAATCGACATCTTTCTTGAGAAATTCATTTCTTTGATATTTCGATCTTCAAGTGGTAGTATTCTTGAAAATTGTCATATTTCAATTTGCATATGGTATGGTTGGTAAGTGAACCTTCAAGTGGTTGGAGAAGGGTTTTCACCTACAAGTGGTTAATCAAGGTCATTAAGTTGAACTTGATTTAACTCTTTTTCAAGTGGTTGAGAAACAAAGTGATGATCATAACCCCGATTTTACAAGTGGTAAAATCAACAAAACTTATTTTCCGGAAAAACCATTTTTGATTAAAACAAACTTAAGTGTTTTGAAATCATAATGGGAAAATAGTTTGTTGTCAGGGGGAGTTCTGATTGTTTATGCCAAGTGGATTGAGAATTGAAGCAATTCACAACAGTTGTCACTTTATTTGTATAGTTTGTTTTCAAATATTTTCTTTAAATGCTTTTGCATTTTAGGGGGAGTAAGAAATTTCAGAAAATCCAAAAACATTTGAAAAATTTTGAAAAAGCCAAAAACATGATAAAATCAAAAATGAGTTTTGTTGGGAAAAAGAGGAAATGATAGTACATCAGTGAACATTCACAGCATGCTAAAGAATTGGAAAGTCAAAAAGTGATAAACGGTCTCACTGATGATGTGCCAGTAGGTTTTTACACATTTAGTAGATTGTGTCGAGATATAAACCTAAATTTCAAACTTACTTATTTCATGGGGAACATCTCTCGGATATATGGGTAACCCCCGAAATCTTGTTTGAAAGGTCCCTCTTTCTGAGATACTAGGTCTTTATGCTTAGTGATATCTGGGGTATTATCCCGGGACTTCTGATTTTGCGAAAGCAATGGCCTAGTCCCCGTATAATACTTTTCGCTTGCTTGAAATATTAGCACCACCCTCAGCATAAAAATGATGAAACATTGAAAAATGCTAATCATGTGCTGTTGAAGAAAAGATTCCCTAAAGGGAACACACCTAAAGTCGAAGCCATCATCTCTCTGATTTTTCGGAAGCAATAGACTGAGCTCTCATGGCCCTCGCATTTTAACCCTTTACAGATATCATCTAGGTATACTCACATGTAAGACTGAATATTGGGATCTGGATACGGGAGTATATTCTGAGGTGGGACACGCGAATAAGTTTAAGTCTTTAAAACATTAATCTCGTATCTCGAAACAGTTGAACTTTGTGTGAAAATTTAAGTGGATCAGTATACTGACAATCTAAGTGAATTGTTTAGAACTTAAAATGTTTAAAGCTTAACGGTGTTAGTGATTTGTCTCATAAACTGATATGATCCTCTTACACAAACTCACAAAAATATTGTTTGTAAATATTTCTTTTCTGCATTTTCTTTCAAATTCAAAAGTCTAAAAAGATTTTCAGTGTGTTTTAGCATAAAGTTTTGAAAAATTTAAAAAGATTTTATTTCATCTTATTTTCGACAACTGAAGTTGAAAAACTGATTTTCAAAATTCCGAGTGCTAAACATGATGGATATCATGTAAGGGGGAGTCTGTTTGAAATAAGAAGTGGATTTGAAATAAATGTTTTTTTTTACAAGTGGTTTATCAAAGATTAACATTGTAAAATCATTTATTGATTGATTAATTCCTGCAAGTGATATATAAATTTGTCAAACTTTAAATTTATGAAATTTATTGTGAGGTAGAGATGTGTGCAGGTTAGTCAGGTTTCTGATTCTGAGCAGAATGTAAGCCAGGTTTCAATCCTGATTCTATGAGAGCTAAGTTCTGATCCTGAAACTGAAGTCCATACTAGTTGCTGATACTGAAGAACTTAAGGAATCAAGAGATCTGATCAAGAGAATTAGGCAGATCGACATCCAAGGGGGAGATTAGTTGATAGAGAGAAGATTGAGGACGCTTTATATTTTTAGATACTTCGGAGTGACTGAGAAGACTGATAAAGACCGAAGATTGAAGACTCGACACTGAAGACTTCGTCAACATCCAAGGGGGAGTCTGTTGGTGCATATGTCTGTCGACTTCTTCTTGTATCGAGTCTTGTACTAGATTAGAAAGATCAGGGCACGAAGTATGTGAAATTAGGTTTTAGGGGTATTTCGCACGAAATAGCAAACAGCTATTTCGTACGAAATCAGTTGTTCATTTCGCACAAAATGACTATTTCGTGTGAAACTGATTTCGTGTCAACTGTTTCATGTGAAATAGGCAGCTCTATAAATACTAGTGTCTTGGATCTCATTTGTAACTTTCCGGTTTCAGTATCGAACTGCTGCCGAAGTGCCTACTCGCTGTAAAACGTTGTTATATCAATCAAAAGACAGTTTTAAGTGTATTGCAAGCTGAATCAACTCAATACGTTTGTTTCCGCCTCTCGTATTGAGTAAAAACTCTTCTGAACGACTCATTTGGTCGTGAAAACGATCCTACACGTGAGTTTGTTGGAGTTTGAATGGAGGATTATGATATGAAATAAAGTACGTAGTATAGTATGAAAGTATAAATAAACAGAAAGTATATTCTGTCCGATCACTTGTCACGATACTGAGTTTTTGTGATTTTACGGGTCCTGGTTTGCCCGACAAAATCAGCAACAAGAAACGCGGAAACAGAATATGGGGAAACCGAAACACAAACTGTTCGGACGAAAGAAAGTTGGCACGACATGCCTTTCACGTGAGTGGGACCACCCTTTCGCGCTAGAAGGAGTGTTTGGTGAACCGATTATTATTTGAACATTTTAACTATTAATCAGTTATGTTCGTGAGTTCAATTAAGTTATTTAGTTATAGTTTAGTATAATATTAGTCCAGAATGTTCATAGAATTCATAGAAGTCATGCATGGAGTTAATAACCTCGTTATAGTTCACCAAAGCACAAATCAGTTAACTTAGTTAACTAATCGGTTGGTCATGAATACAGAAATGGAAATTAACAGAATGTAAATATTAGCCAAACAACCAAACAAGGACAACCCAGGTGTGTCAACACGACATAGAAAGAATGAACTAAGTGTCGAAGGCTGGACGGGGTTAACTTGTTCTAGGTCTAGGAGATTGTTTGGGTGTTCGTTTTACAAGTTCAAGTGAGGTGGTGGAACTAGATTGGTAGCCAAGGCGTCCACAGATCACACATTGATATTCCAGAGTCATCTATATAGGAAATAGGGACCTGAATAATCATACAACACTTAGAAATGTCGGAACGTAGTGAAACAGTCCCATTCGGACGACAGGAGTTCTCTCTCGCGTGAAAGGGTTAACCTTTCGTGCGAATGGGCCCCTTTTTCGGGCGACTGGTACTATTTTGAGATGAAAACAACTTGGTTTTGGTTGAACTGTTCATCTTCTTGGTTAGAATTGGCTCTAACATGAGTCCACAGCTTTGAACTTAGCTTGTGAGCTCAGAGAGTCTCTGATTCGGCCAAGGTTAAAATCAGAAAGTTTGTTTTTGTAGAAAGTTGGAAGATTAACTTGTCACACCCCGACCACGTAAAACAACAAATCATGGCGGAAACGTCGGGGAGTGTTGTAACAGAATCATTGTTTCATAACACATGGAAATTGAAATTTTGTTTTATTGATTTAAAAGTTGTTACAATGTCTTAACAAACCAGGAAACATAACATAATTAACTAGTCTTGCGTCTTTTAATGTCACTAAGGCCCAAGTCCGCCTAAGTGTATCTTGATCAATCCTATGCATCATTTCCTGAAACACATGTGAAAATAGGTACGTCAGCATAAAAATGCCTGTGAGTTACATAGGTTTTATTGATTTAGGATTCATGACTTGTAAGTTTATAAGAAAATGTTTATCAAAAGTAGTCATGAACCTTGTAAAATGTTTTATGTTTTATGTTTTATAAATCATATAAAAATCGATAAGGAAACAGATGATATAAAAGAGATATGTATGGTTAAGTAAATAACCAAGTAAAAATGAATTTGTATAAAATGTGTTGTTTGTAAAACAATGTTTTGTAAAGATATGTTAACTGTGTAAAATGTAATATGTCAAAATTGAAATGGTTTAAATAACGCTACGATATGTAATATCATAAAAGCACTTATATATAGGAAGTACCAACGGCGTATCCACCATGCTTTTATCATATTACACACGTCTCGTTACTTAAATCACTTACCCAAACAAACCACCAATGTAAAAATGTTCATGTATAACTAAATGTAATGTTTAAACAAATGTTGAAATGTTATTGTGTAAACAAATGTAATGTAGAGTGAATAAAAAGCCTTTATTGATTAAAAGCATTTACTCGACCCTATAAGAAAGAAATATACAAAACAATGCATTTGATAAATTATAATCAAAATTTATGTTTTGTGAAATAATGCATGCTTTACTGATACAAACATCTATGCGGTATTGTGAAAATGCATACATTCAAGCCTTGAGACTGTGGCGATAAACCCCTAAACAAATTAAAGGTTTATCTGAGTTATGTGTATTGAATTCGGTCATTCCATCCATCCAAACAAACCTAGGATTTTAGGAACGGGAGTTGTCAATTCCTATGGTACCACTACCTACTAACAAACGGCGTAGCTAATGTTAATGAATGTATTTTTATCCCATTTAAACAAACCAAATGTCATACCAAAATGTAAGCATGTTTTATGAAAATAATGTACTAAGTATGCAACAAATGAACATACATAGCATGAAATGTAATGTAAAATGATGTACTAAGTATGCACTAAATGGACATACATAGCATAAAATGTAATGTAAAACGATGTACTAAGTATGCACTAAATGGACATACATAGTAAAAACATAATGTAAAACGATGTACTAAGTATGCACTAAATGGACATACATAGTAAAAACATAATGTAAAATGATGTACTAATTATGCAACAAATGGACATACATAGCATGAAATGTAATGTAAAATAATGTACTAAGTATGCACTAAATGGACATACATAGCATAAAATGTAATGTAAAACGATGTACTAAGTATGCACTAAATGGACATACATAGCAAAAACACAATGAAATCATGTTCTATAAGTGTACTAATGAACATAGCAAGCATATGATATGAAAACATGGAAAAGCACGAAAGTAACAAGTAGGCACATGTGTTTCACCCCAAAATGTTTGAAAAATAGTAAAAGAGGGGACTATGTACTCACTTGAGGGTGCTTAGAAGTCTTGAACAACAACCAAGCAAAGCTAGAGGGATCACGGAATCAAACGACACCTAATATAGGTAACTACGTTAATAACAGGACCTAAATCGGAAGATCGGATAGAATGAGGTTTCGTAAACCAAATGAGTATTGGAACTCTTATGATATGGTTTAACAAAGCCTACATACTAAAACGAAACCTAACCTAAGTGCTTATGACCCATTACGACCCGTTTAGGTAGCTTACGCTACTTTAACGCGTCGTTCGCGTAAAACGCGTTCGGACCTCCTAACTAGTCCTATGACAAGTATTATATGCCTTAACATGTTTAATAATGTTACCTAATCAGTTTAGATGTGAAAATTTAGGTTACATATGCTAAAGTGAATTTATGCGTAAAAATGGCATTTTGGTCATTTTCCTAAGGCATATAAACTACTTATCATACAACTAACTACACGAAGTGACCATAAGGTATAACCTCGGAAGGTTATTCCCTATACAACTATGGTCACCTAATGTGTTTGGTCGGATCCTAATGATCGACCAAACGGGTCGGGTTCGAAAGTATAAGCGATTGTTTAGATCGCTTACCTTACGACCCTATATAAGCACTAAACCTAAAGTGACGAGCTAAACATGTCAAAACATGTTTAACGAAGTTTGAAAACAGGTTTGGTATCAAAACAAAGGGTCTTGATACCTAAAAGTAGTTTGGTTACAAAATATGCAAGAATACGCATTCTGGCCGAAACTACGACTCGTCACTATGCCTAGATAACGTGGTAATCAGTAGGTATAGTCACAAGAGACTAAAACCATTGTGATTACGCTCACGTTATGAAGTTCAAACGAACTTCATGTTGACCACAAACTGGTCAAAGCTGAAAGTCAAACACAGTTTGACTTTCGTGCTTAAAACGCGTACAAGAACGAAAGAATACTTACAACGGGTCCAAGAATGGAAGCATTGATCCGAATATTCTCAGGTATGAAGTGAAATCACATCAACTTAGAGAACTAATTCAGATCAAAGGTGTGAGTTTGAGGGCAAATGGGTGGGGGTATTTATAGGAAACCAAGAACCGTTAAGACCGTTCCTCGATAAACGAGCATTAATCTGGACCATCCAAGTGGGCACAAGGTTTTGGAATACTAGGGGTGCCCCAAAACCATCAAATGGTATTGCAATTGTTACAAAATAGCCCCTAAACTTCGAGACAAGTGCTGAAAATGGACCTGCTGTTGCAAAAATGGAGTTTCTGCCCAGATATGGTGGTGGCGTGCCGCCACAGCCAACCCAAATAGTGGTGGCGTGACGCCACCATGTGTCCAGTTCCAGAAAGTTTCAAATATTTACATTTTTGGTCCCTGCACGTGTTTAAGGCCTATTTTGATGCGTTTAAACCCCATTAACCCATTTTCAAGGCTCAATAATGAAGGTTAAGTATAGGGAACTTGAAACATGCTTAAATAATATCTCGGATGTTGGTTCGTTTGGTCGTACGGTTGCGTTATTCGGTTAATTATGACGAAACACGAACGGACGCGAAAAACGATCTAAACTATGCGACGAATGGAATTTTATCATGCCAATCACTAAAATAAAACATTTTAATGATTACATAAATTTTTGGATGTCCGGATGTATTCAGAACGTAAGATATGCGCGAAAATGCAAACTTATGCACTTTTTGACGCTTTTAGTCCCTGAATGACCAAAAAGTTTATTTTAGCACACCAAACCCCTCAAAGCCTATTTCTAAGCTATGTAAAGGATATTTAGGGTATGTTTAACTTATGATCAAGTTCTGAAATGTTCGTTATGTGACACTTGTGCTCCGTAAACACACACAATGTAGGGCACTATCTTCTATCAAAGAAACAATGTGTTTTGGTCTCAAAAATTTCTTTATTTTGGTTTTACAATTTCACATTTTGATTCTAGTTCATTTTCAAGCTTTAAATCGCTTTCTGGAAAGTTAAACGCAAACTGATGCGTAAACGGAATCAGTTTAATTCGGCAAACACTCCGGAACAGTGACATAGGCTTAACATACCTTAAATAACTTTTATATAACTTAGAAATAAGTTTCGAAAGCTTTGGTGTGTCAAAAACAAGTTTATTCACACTCAGGGACTATTTGCGTCAAACTGCGAATGTCTGCTGATTCACATAGTATCGCACATTCTGGAACTTGATCATAAGTTAAAAATGCCCTAAATATCCTTTACATAGCTTAGAAATAGGCTTTGAGGTGTTTAGTGCGCAAAAATAAACTATTTGATCAATAGGGACTAAAAGCGTCAAAAAATGCATAAGTTTGCATTTTCGCGCATAACTTACGTTCCGAATATATCCGGACTTCCAAAAATTTATGTAATCATTAAAATATTTTATTTTAGTGATTGGCATGATAAAATTCCATTCGTCGCTTAATTTGGATCGTTTTTGCGTTCGTTACGACTTCCGTCGTAATTAACCGAACAACGCAACCGTACAACCAAATGAGCTGACATCGGAGATGTTTTTGAGCATATTTTAAGTTCCCTACACTTTAACATCATTTTAGAGCCTTGAAATGAGGTTAACGGGGCTTAAACGTGTCAAATATGCATCAAAACACAAGATTCTCAAGTGCATGGACCATTTTGTAATTTCTGGAAAAATGTCCCCGGCGGGCCGTGTAGCCCAGAAGGGTTTGCTTACGCGGGCCACGTGAACTCCCTAGATCAGCAAAACTGTTTTCTGAAACAGCAGCTGGTATTCAGGCTTTTGTACTTGGTTTCTTGCATTCTATGGGCTATATTTTGATGGTTTTTAGTACCCCTTGTATTACAAAACCTTGTGCCCACTTGGACGGTCCAGATTGAAGCTCGGTTTACGAGAAACGATCTTAACGGTTCTAGAATTCCAATATATACCCATGCCCTTCATTCTTGTTCCTCACAAATCTGATCCTTTTTGCTCTAAGTTGGGGCTTGGCACCTCATACCTGAGCAATTTGGATCAAGATTACCTTGCTTGGACCCTTTGTAAGTCCTCTTTCGTTCTTTTATGCGTTTTAAGCGTGAAAGTCAAACAGTGTTTGACTTTCTGCTTTGACCAGTCAATGGTCAACACGAAGTTCGTTTGAACTTCGCAACGTGAGCATAATCACGATGGTTATAGTCCCTTGTGACTATACCTACTGATTACCACGTTATTTATGTGTAGTGATAAGTCATAGTTTCGGTCAAAATACGCGTCTATGCGTATTTTGCAACCAAACTATTCTAGGGTATCAAAACCGTTTGTTTTGATATCAAACTTGTTTTTAAACCTCGTTAAACATGTTTTAACATGTTTAAATCGTCACTTTAGGTTTAGTGCTTATATAGGGTCGTAAAGGTAAGCGGTCTAAACAACCGCTTAGACTTTCGAACCCGACCCGTTTGATCTATCATTAGGATCCGACCAAACATATAATGTGACCATAGTTGTATAGGGAATAACCTTCCGAGGTTATACCTTATGGTCACTTCGTTTAGTTAGTTGTATGATAGGTAGTTTATATGCCTTAGGAAAATGACCAAAATGCCCTTTTTTTGTATAATTTCATTTTAAGCATATGTAACACATGTTTTGACATCTAAACTGATTATATAACATAATTAGATATGTTAAGGCATGTAATACTTGTCATAGGACTAGTTAGGCGTCTCGAACGCGCTTTCGCACGAACGACGCATTAAAGTGGCGTAAGCTACCTTAATGGGTCGTAAGCGCTTAGGATAGGTTTCGATTTAGAATATAGGCTTTGTTAAACCATATCACATGAGTTCCAACACTCATTTGGTTTACAAGACCTCATTCTACCCGATCTTCCGATTTAGGTGTCGATTCCCTAACACAGTATCTGTTACCCTAGGAATCGATTCAACACTTGAACTCTTGGTCTTTTGAGCCTTGTTATACCCTTTGAACCGGGACTATACGCAACCCCAGGCGAGTACATAGTTCCCCTCTTTTACTATTTTCAAATGTTTTGGGGTGATTCATATGTGTAATCGACCTGTTTTCAAAATGTATGGCATATGTGTGTTCACTAAGTGCTTTTATGCGTTTATTTCCGATTATGCAAACTCAATGTTTTATCCATAAGTGATCTACCTATCTTCATAGTTAGATTCATATAGGATATTTGAAGTACATTCTTAGATCTTCCTATCTTCATAGTAAGGTTTTTAAGAAGTACTTTACGACTCGATGGTTGGTTTTTGTGTAGATAGTTGGTGATTTAGATAACGAAACTAGATAATACAATAAGCACATGGTGGATACGCCGCTGGTACTTCCTATATATAAGTGTGCTTATTGTATTACTTTTCGTGGCGTTATCCCGAATCACCATTAGGATTTAGGAATGTTTTGACTCAATATGATAGAACCCAAAATCCTTATAGCATCTATCTATGTTTATAGATTGATTCTTGTAGGATGTTTAGAGTACTGATATTGGAATCCCTGTTTGGATTCATTGTGTACTCTAATGCGTGATAAGTTAAATGATGTTATGAGAACCTGATTCCTATAGTATCTATCTATCTTCATAGTTAGATGTATATGGGATGTTTAGAGTACTAATATTGGAGCATCTTTTTGGATTCATTATGTACTTTAATGCGTGTTTACGAGGTGTAATAAGTTGACGATTATGTGTTTATGTGGTAGTTGTGATTTAGATAACGAAACAGGTATAATAAAATAAGAACATGGTGGATACGCCGCTGGTACTTCCTATATATAAGTGTTCTTATTTTATTATTCTTGTAGCATTATCTGGATCACTTTAGGATTTTGTGTACAATTGTTTCAATGTTTGATTATCAAAATCTTTGTGGAATCTTCCATATTTTTATATGTTAGATTCTTAGAAGATATCTGAAGTATTATCATGACTCATTGATTTGATTTATGTAATACTTATATAAGTTTTGATTTGTTTCAAAATATTTATTATCAATCCTTGATTGGATTCCTAATAACATATTAACAAGTTTTTACGATGGTTTAATCGAGTTTACAATATAACGCATAAAATGACTTAGTAATAATCATATTGCCATATTCAAACCTATTTTGTCATGAGTTTTCACAATTAAGATTTGTGACAACCCTCAAAAATCCCATGTATTCCGTACAATTTATTAATGAAAATTAAAGTGTTTGATGACTGTGCTGAATCATTTAACTGCTTCTGATATCTGTGTTATACTTACATGTACTTGTTAATATACTAATAGTGTACAGAAAGGTCACTAAATAGTCCGTTATATTTTCCTGAGTGTTGAAAATTAAAAACGTTACAAAAATATATATATAGGACGCTTTACGAATTAATTAAGCACTTTAACGGAACAGTATCGGACCGAACAACCGGACTTTACCCGGAACACCAAAATAATGCTAGAAGCATTATTTTTATTTTCTGAACCAGTTATTGTCCCCCAGCACCATAACACCCCTTGTAACATGATAACACGTTAAAGTCCCAATACTATACTAGAAAACTAATTAGATTACTTACACTACCATGGGAATTTACACTTTACCCCCCCCAATACATTTGGACGGCCCAAGGTAGTGGCCCCCACCAAAATCCTCCATAATCTTCCTAAGATTACTTAATCTTTTCTTGGATTGAGAAAGATCATGATCTAGATTTGATTATGTGCTACAAGAAACACATGACAACTAATGGGTGCAAAAATTGCACATAGACCCCTCCCCCATATGCATGAAATCGGCTCACATGGCCTATTTCAAGACCTTCACTTGATTCTACAAGATTTGTGGAGATTGTGCAAGGATATGCTATGTACCTTGGTAGACATAGGACCCAAGGGTTAAAAACTCATTGGAAATTATAAGTATGAACCTCTAGGTCATAACACACACATTTCACTCAACACCCCTCTCCCCCTCACTCTCTTTCTCTCGGCTCAACCAAGCAGCCCCATCACCACCATCTTCAACACTCAATCATCCATTCCAAGCTTGTACAAAGGTGCTACAGGTCATACAACGAAGCTCGGTGTGTTCGGAAGTTGAAGGACCTCTCTCGTTTCCTTTTAACCACCACTTTTCCACACTTGAACTTCCCTAGCCTTGTGCTAGTAGTAAGTTTCTTAAATCTTCATATTGTTCATGTATTTTATGGTTAATAGATGATTAATGGTTAAAAACTTATGAAACTCTAAAAGAACTTACATTAGTCTTGGATAAAAGATGAATAAGATGAATAAAGAGAAGATAGGTGTGTAAATCATGTAGATCTTGTGTGATTATGATTATTGGTTGATTATCTGATGTTTTGCAGATTAATATTGATGTGTGATGTTGTTGTGATCACTAAACATGATTAACGGAATCAATCGAACACAAGTTAGTAAGTTAGAAAATGAAAACAGAATCTGTCCCGGTTTTACAGCCAACTTCAGTTGGCTGTAAACAGGTCATAAACTCAACGAAAAACCGATATTGTGAATCTAAAATATGTTATTATGAAATACGGTTCTAATGGCACTGGAATCGTAATTTTTGGACTTCGTTTACTATTTTTAATGTGTCGATTTGTAACAACAGCTTAAGCTGAATTTGGGCAGCAATAAATGGGTGTCATACTTTCAGTCATAACCTGAGTTTTGTGATGAATCGGACCATGAAATTTGTACAGTAGATGACATCCGATGCATTTGTAATTACCCCACTGGAATTTCGTAAATCGGACACTCGATGAATTTTTAATAAATTGTTCCGTGGACTGTGATCAGAAATACATAAATTTGAGTTCAGTCTGGAATATGAATTTTTATAAAATATTGGTAATGAACTGTTCCCTGATATTTTTACACAATAAAATATGGAACGTTTAAGACATCCTGTAAAAATTTAGGAATTTTTGGAATAATTTAACTATTTTATTAAAATGTCCGAAAATAGCCGGTTTTGAATATAAATGCTGAAATGACATAAGTTGTGACTCGCGTGTCTAAATGTCGAGTATGCTATCTGTGAATGATTTAACATGTTATATATGTTATGTGCATTAACGTATGTTTGATTTTTGAGTGGGGGATGGATGGGAAACTTAGATGGGCATAAACCGTTAAAGTGATGCATGTTGTGTGATAGATACGTGTAGGAACTTTGTGTTCTATTTGAAAGCCACTAAATGACTAACTGGTAAATCATACTAGGACGTGATTGACCGACCTTGACTGTTAGCTATATTGAGAATCTAACCGAGCAAACCGAGGTGAGTTCACACACTTTCTAAGGCATGGGATTCCCGGTGGTTTGGGAATGGGTTAAAGAATTAAAACTAAATCTACATATCCTCCTTGGGTAGGATATGTACGACCATCCTCCATAGAGTGGATGCCATTATTAATCCTACGAATTCTCCTGGTGCAGAATACGTACGTTCGTCCTCCTGGTGCAGGACAACAACCTTAAAACTAGCTAGACAAAACTCTATCATGAAGTCCCTCAATTTATATCGACTTAATCGCCGAGGCCAATGGCGAGCGGGTCATTAGTTAATAGCGCTATTAGGTTTAACAAACCTCACACCGTGCCGTTCAGACGGGCGTGTACTAATGGACTATGGCAAACTGTCAGTGATGATAGACACTGATGTAGGGCACAACTATTGTTCGTTAGTTGTCGATATGTATGGTCTAGTAGTTCACATGGGGAAAGCCCCCACTAATTATGGATACGGTTTGGGTAAAGAAAAAGGAAATGGTTAAACATACTTTCAACTTCGGGGTAACCCCCATGGCAATTACGCCAACGAAAGTCAAACCACGTTTTTCAGAAAACAACTTAAAACTAAACAACCAAACGTGAACTCACTCAACTTTGTTGTTGACTAGTTGTTACATGCCTTACAGGTCGCTAAATGCTTGGAGCTTGCACGAGGAAGAAGTCGTTGTGGTGTACGGACTGTTATGTTCCGTGCTCATTGTTTAAATCCTTATGAACTTATTAAACTTGTGTTTTGAAACTTAAAACTTATGAACTGTGAACTTATGTTTCGAACTTACGTTTTATGCTTCCGCTGTTATCTTAAAATCGGTTACCTTCTTTAGGTCACCAATCGTATTGTGCTTGGTCTTATTTACGTAATTGAGTTGTTCAATATGATTGGTGGCTCGATCTTGGTCACGTCACGCCTCCAAGCGGTGGTACTCCGCATGGTGGATTTTGGGGGTGTGACAGATTGGTATCAGAGCCATTGGTTATAGTGAACTTGGTTTTAAAAGGGAAAAGCTTTTTGATAAAACCAGACTATAACCTGTACAGTGCTCAACGATCCACAACGACGCTTCGCTCCACGTGCAAGAATCGACACCATAAGTGGTATGATTTATGTTATACTGTCGGTTAGATAGTTCTTACCGTGCATTAGATAATGTGATAATTGCTAATTGAACCTTGTGTGCTTACTCTCTAACGTCGTCCCATACTTACGCACTTTCGTGACACTTTTCTCACTTACGTTTCTTCATTATGAAGATCATGAGCGGACGCAGAGGATGTATCAACCTCACTCAAGCCCAGTTGACGGCTTTGATCAATGAACGAGTTGCTGAGGCACTCGCAGCTGTTCCTGCAGGAGGTCAACATGCTCAGCCTCCTGTGTGCACGTTCAAAATGTTCATGGACTGCCGACCTACTACTTTCAGTGGCACCGAAGGAGCAGTGGGCCTTCTACACTGGTTCGAGAAGCTTGAGTCTGTTTTCGAGATGTGCGAATGCCTCGAAGACCGTAGGGTGAAATATGCTACCGGAACACTTGAAGGAGCTGCGTTAACCTGGTGGAAGGCACAAGTTCAACTACTAGGACTGGCAGTTGCTAATGCCACACCCTGGAATGGTTTCAAGGAGCTGATCAAGGAGGAGTACTGTAGTCGGGATGACATCCACAAGCTAGAGGTGGAATTTTACAATCTGAAGATGACGGGGTCTGAGATTGAGGCGTATACTAAGAGGTCAAACGAGCTGGCCATCTTGTGTCCAACTATGGTGAACCCTCCCATCAAACGTATTGAGCTGTACCTCAAGGGCCTTGTACCAGAGATTCAAAGTCATGTGACTTCAGCCAACTTGGGTACCATCTAGCAAATCGTCAAGTTGGCTCACCGCCTCACCGATCAAGCTGTTGAACAAAACAGACTACCCAAGCATATTGGTGCTGCTACTACTGACGCTCCCAACGACAACAAGCGAAAATGGGATGGGAACTCTGGAAAGGGGTCTACTTCAGTTCAGTCTCAGCAGCGAAAGACTGATGACTACCAGAGTCCTGGTCAGCAATCTTCTGGTAGTCAAGGACAGGGTGGATACCGAGGGAACCACCCCAAGTGCAATCGGTGCAACAAACATCACAGCGGGCAGTGCAACAAAGGTCGTTGCCTGAGGTGTAACAAGTTTGGTCATGAAGCAAAGGATTGCAGGAGTGCCTGGCCAGCAAATCAGAATCGCCAACAACAACAACAAGCCCCACAGAACCACCAGCAGCAGCATCAGCAGGGAAATAAAGGATGCTTTCAGTGTGGCGCTGAAGGCCACTTTAAGAGGAACTGCCCCCAGTTGAACCAAAACCAGAACAATAACCAAAGAAACGGGAACCACAATGGAAACAACAACGGAGGCAACAATGGAGGTAACAATAATGGCAATGGCGCCCAAGGTCGGGTGTTCGTGATTGGTCAGGGAGAAGCAAGGAACGATCCCAACGTTGTGATGGGTAAGTTTCTTCTGGATGACTTCTTTGTTACTGTTTTATTCGATTCGGGTGCCGATACTAGTTATGTGTCCTTAAAAGTTAGCCAAATGCTTAAGCGTACTCCAACACTTTTGAACACCAAACACACGATAGAGCTAGCAAATGGTAAAAGTCTTGAAGCCACACACGTAGTTAAAGGTTGTAACCTCGTCTTAGCTGGTCAGACTTTCCCTATCGATCTTGTTCCTATCACACTTGGTAGTTTCGACGTCGTTATTGGGATGGATTGGCTATCTCATCATCAAGCGGAGATTGTTTGCAAGGAGAAAATCGTCCGCATTCCTCGTTCTGATAAAGAACCCCTCGTGATTCGTGGCGACAAGAGTGGTGCTGTCGAAGGCATCATCTCTTTCCTTAAGGCCCAGAAATGTTTGCGAAAGGGCCACACTGCCATTCTGGCACTCGTTACTGACACATCAACGGAAGAGAAGAGAATTGAAGACATTCCTATAGTGCGCGACTTTCCTGAGGTATTTCCTGAGGAATTACCTGGTCTTCCGCCTCACCGCCATGTTGAATTTCAAATCGAGCTAGCTCCTGGAGCAGCACCAGTAGCGCGAGCACCATATCGCCTAGCTCCATCAGAACTAAAAGAACTGTCCACGCAATTACAAGAACTCTTGGAAAAGGGTTTTATACGTCCTAGCTCTTCGCCCTGGGGAGCTCCAGTCTTGTTCGTGAAAAAGAAAGACGGTACCTTCAGGATGTGTATAGACTATCACGAACTTAACAAGGTGACTGTGAAGAATCGTTATCCTCTTCCACGTATTGACGACTTGTTCGACCAGTTGCAAGGGTCGAGCTATTACTCCAAGATTGATTTGAGATCGGGATACCATCAGCTGAGGGTCCGAGATGAGGACGTCTCCAAAACAACATTCAGAACTCGTTACGGCCATTACGAGTTTCTGGTTATGCCATTCGGGCTGACGAATGCACCAGTGGTCTTCATGGATCTCATGAACCGAGTGTGCAAGCCTTACCTAGATAAGTTCTTTATTGTGTTCATCGACGATATCCTGATCTATTCTAAGAGTCAGGAGGAACACGAGCAGCATCTACGACTTATGCTGGAACTTCTTCGAAAAGAGCAGTTGTATGCCAAGTTTTCAAAATGTGACTTCTGGCTTCGCGAAGTCCACTTCCTAGGCCATGTGGTAAACAAGGATGGAATTCATGTGGATCCATCTAAGGTTGAATCGATCAAGAACTGGCCTGCACCCGGAACACCAACAGAGATCCGCCAATTCTTGGGTTTGGCAGGATACTACAGAAGGTTTATCAAAGATTTCTCCAAGATTGCGCAACCTCTCACTTCACTGACTCAGAAGGGTGTCATCTATCGTTGGGGCGATGCACAGGAGTCCGCATTTCAACACCTAAAGGATAGACTTTGTAGCGCGCCTATCCTCTCATTGCCCGAAGGCACCGATGATTTCGTGGTTTATTGCGACGCTTCCATCCAAGGACTTGGTTGCGTATTGATGCAACGTGACAAGGTCATTGCCTACGCATCGCGCCAACTTAAAGTTCACGAAAGGAACTACACTACACACAACTTGGAACTGGGAGCAGTTGTTTTCGCACTTAAGATATGGAGACATTACCTGTACGGTACCAAGTGCACCATTTACACCGATCACAGGAGTCTCGAGCATATCTTCAAGCAAAAGGAGTTAAACATGCGACAACGCCGATGGGTCGAACTCTTGAATGATTATGAATGCGCTATCAAATACCATCCGGGCAAAGCTAATGTTGTGGCCGACGCCCTCAGTCGAAAGGATACTATACCTAAGCGTGTACGTGCTTTACAGCTTACCATCCAATCTAACCTTCCCGCTCAGATTCGCGATGCTCAGGTTGAAGCATTGAAAGCAGAGAATATCAGGGCTGAATCCCTACGAGGATCGAGGCAGCGGCTAGAACAAAAGGAAAACGGTGCCTGCTATGTAAACGGACGCATCTGGGTCCCACTTTATGGCAACTTACGCGAGCTTGTGATGGATGAAGCACATAAGTCTCGTTATTCGGTACACCCTGGTTCGGACAAGATGTACCACGACCTCAAGACTACATATTGGTGGCCTGGCATGAAAGCCCACATAGCAACCTACGTCAGTAAGTGCTTGACTTGTGCGAGAGTCAAGACTGAATATCAGAAACCATCAGGCCTACTTCAACAACCGGAGATCCCGAAATGGAAATGGGAGCAAATTTCCATGGATTTCGTTACCGGCCTGCCTAGATCTCAACGCGAAAACGATACCATTTGGGTGATCGTAGATCGACTGACCAAGTCTGCACATTTTCTGGCTATCAAAGAAACGGATAAGTTTTCTACTCTTGCAGACATTTACCTAAAGGAAGTGGTATCAAGGCACGGAGTGCCAACCTCTATTATATCTGATCGTGACGCGCGTTTTACTTCAGAACTGTGGCAAGCAATGCACAAGTCTTTTGGCTCACGTTTAGATATGAGCACCACTTATCACCCACAGACGGATGGGCAATCTGAACGCACCATCCAAACCCTCGAAGACATGCTTAGGGCATGCGTAATCAACTTTGGCAATGGCTGGGAAAAACACCTCCCGTTAGTGGAGTTTTCATATAACAACAGCTACCACACCAGCATTCAGGCCACTCCGTTCGAGGCATTGTACGGACGCAAATGCCGATCACCTCTCTGTTGGGCAGAAGTTGGTGACAGCCAAATCACTGGCCCAGAACTTGTGGTAGATACCACCGAGAGAATTGCTCAGATACGACAGCGAATGGCGGCAGCTCGTGACCGTCAGAAAAGCTATGCTGATAAGGGAAGAAAACCACTCGAGCTCCAGGTTGGGGATCGAGTGCTACTCAAAGTCTCACCTTGGAACGGTGTAGTCTGCTTTGGCAAACGAGGCAAACTCAATCTGCGTTATGTCGGACCATTCGAAGTCACCGAGAAAATTGGCAAAGTCGCCTACAGGTTGAATCTACCTGAAGAACTCAGCGGAGTTCACAATGTTTTCCATGTGTCGAATCTGAAGAAGTGTCTGTCAGATGAGACCCTCATAGTTCCTCTCAAAGAACTCACTATCGACGACCAGCTGCGATTCGTCGAGGAACCAGTAGAGATTACGGATCGAGATGTTAAGATCCTCAAGCATACCAGGATACCTCTGGTCCGAGTTCGTTGGAATGCTCGTCGTGGCCCAGAGTATACCTGGGAACGAGAAGACCAAATGAAACTCAAGTATCCCCAACTGTTTAAGAAAAACGCAACCACTACTGAGGCTGAAGCTACTACAGAATTTCGGGACAAAATTCCAAATCAACGGGGGGATGATGTGACACCCCAGGAAAATCAGGAAAACAACGCAACATAACTAGCTTCCTCAGTAACCACGCGCTAAATTTTGGGACGAAATTCTCTTAACAGGGGGAGAATGTGACAACCCTAAAAAATCCCATGTATTCCGTACAATTTATTAATGAAAATTAAAGTGTTTGATGACTGTGCTGAATCATTTAACTGCTTCTGATATCTGTGTTATACTTACATGTACTTGTTAATATACTAATAGTGTACAGAAAGGTCACTAAATAGTCCGTTATATTTTCCTGAGTGTTGAAAATTAAAAACGTTACAAAAATATATATATATAGGACGCTTTATGAATTAATTAAGCACTTTAACGGAACAGTATCGGACCGAACAACCGGACTTTACCCGGAACACCAAAATAATGCTAGAAGCATTGTTTTTATTTTCTGAACCAGTTATGGTCCCCCAGCACCATAACACCCCTTGTAACATGATAACACGTTAAAGTCCCAATACTATACTAGAAAACTAATTAGATTACTTACACTACCATGGGAATTTACACTTTACCCCCCCCCATTACATGTGGACGGCCCAAGGTAGTGGTCCCCACCAAAATCCTCCATAATCTTCCTAAGATTACTTAATCTTTTCTTGGATTGAGAAAGATCATGATCTAGATTTGATTATGTACTACAAGAAACACATGACAACTAATTGGTGCAAAAATTGCACATAGACCCCTCCCCCATATGCATGAAATCGGCTCACATGGCCTATTTCAAGACCTTCACTTGATTCTACAAGATTTGTGAGATTGTGTAAGGACATGCTATGTACCTTGGTAGACATAGGACCCAAGGGTTAAAAACTCATTGGAAATTATAAGTATGAACCTCTAGGTCATAACACACACATTTCACTCAACACCCCTCTCCCCCTCACTCTCTTGCTCTCGACTCAACCAAGCAGCCCCATCACCACCATCTTCAACACTCAATCATCCATTCCAAGCTTGTACAAAGGTGCTACGGGTCATACAACGAAGCTCGGTGTGTTCGGAAGTTGAAGGACCTCTCTCGTTTCCTTTTAACCACCACTTTTCCACACTTGAACTTCCCTAGCCTTGTGCTAGTAGTAAGTTTCTTAAATCTTCATATTGTTCATGTATTTTATGGTTAATAGATGATTAATGGTTAAAAACTTATGAAACTCTAAAAGAACTTACATTAGTCTTGGATAAAAGATGAATAAGATGAATAAAGAGAAGATAGGTGTGTAAATCATGTAGATCTTGTGTGATTATGATTATTGGTTGATTATCTGATGTTTTGCAGATTAATATTGATGTGTGATGTTGTTGTGATCACTAAACATGATTAACGGAATCAATCGAACACAAGTTAGTAAGTTAGAAAGTGAAAACAGAATCTGTCCCGGTTTTACAGCCAACTTCAGTTGGCTGTAAACAGGTCATAAACTTAACGAAAAACTGATATTGTGAATCTAAAATATGTTATTATGAAATACGGTTCTAATGGCACTGGAATCGCAATTTTTGGACTTCGTTTACTATTTTTAATGTGTCGATTTGTAACAACAGCTTAAGCTGAATTTGGACAGCAATAAATGGGTGTCATACTTTCAGTCATAACCTGAGTTTTGTGATGAATCGGACCATGAAATTTGTACAGTAGATGAAAACCGATGTATTTCTAATTACCCCACTAGAATTTCGTAAATCGGACACTCGATGAATTTTTAATAAATTGTTCCATGGACTGTGATCAGAAATACATAAATCTGAGTTCAGTCCGGAATATGAATTTTTATAAAATATTGGTAATGAACCGGACCCTGATATTTTTACACAATAAAATATGGAACGTTTAAGACATCCTGTAAAAATTTGGGAATTTTAGGAATAATTTAACTATTTTATTAAAATGTCCGAAAACAGCCGGTTTTGAATATAAATGCTGAAATGAAATAAGTTGTGACTCGCGTGTCTAAATGTCGAGTATGCTATCTGTGAATGATCTAACATGTTATATATCTTATGTGCATTATCGTATGTTTGATTTTTGAGTGGGGGATGGATGGGAAACTTAGATGGGCATAAACCGTTAAAGTGATGCATGTTGTGTGATAGATACGTGTAGGAACTTTGTGTTCTATTTGAAAGCCACTAAATGACTAACTGGTAAATCATACTAGGACGTGATTGACCGACCTTGACTGTTAGCTATATTGAGAATCTAACCGAGCAAACCGAGGTGAGTTCACACACTTTCTAAGGCATGGGATTCCCGGTGGTTTGGGAATGGGTTAAAGAATTAAAACTAAATCTACATATCCTCCTTGGGTAGGATATGTACGGCCATCCTCCATAGAGTGGATGCCATTATTAATCCTACGAATTCTCCTGGTGCAGAATACGTACGTTCGTCCTCCTGGTACAGGACAACAACCTTAAAACTATCTAGACAAAACTCTATCATGAAGTCCCTCAATTTATATCGACTTAATCGCCGAGGCCAATGGCGAGCGGGTCATTAGTTAATAGCGCTATTAGGTTTAACAAACCTCACACCGTGCCGTTCGGACAGGCGTGTACTAATGGACTATGGCAAACTGTCAGTGATGATGGACACTGATGTAGGGCACAACTATTGTTCGTCAGTTGTCGATATGTATGGTCTAGTAGTTCACACGGGGAAAGCCCCCACTAATTATGGATACGGTTTGGGTAAAGAAAAAGGAAATGGTTAAACATACTTTCAACTTCGGGGTAACCCCCACGGCAATTACGCCAACGAAAGTCAAACCACGTTTTTCCGAAAACAACTTAAAATTAAACAACCAAACGTGAACTCACTCAACTTTGTTGTTGACTAGTTGTTACATGCCTTATAGGTCGCTAAATGCTTGGAGCTTGCACGAGGAAGAAGTCGTTGTGGTGTACGGACTGTTATGTTCCGTGCTCATTGTTTAAATCCTTATGAACTTATTAAACTTGTGTTTTGAAACTTAAAACTTATGAACTGTGAACTTATGTTTTGAACTTACGTTTTATGCTTCCGCTGTTATCTTAAAATCGGTTACCTTCTTTAGGTCACCAATCGTATTGTGCTTGGTCTTATTTACGTAATTGAGTTGTTCAATATGATTGGTGGCTCGATCCTGGTCACGTCACGCCTCCAAGCGGTGGTACTCCGCATGGTGGATTTTGGGGGTGTGACAAGATTAATACCAAATGTTTTGCCATTTATTTGGCTAATAAAACCTATGTATTCGCCGGCATTTTTATGCTGACTGTTTTCGCATATGTTTCAGGTTTTCGACCGTTCAAGCATGCAACGCATAGGATTGCATACGGGCCTTAGACTTCTAAAACAAAAAGAACAATTACATGTATTCTTTGTTTGTAAAACGATGTTAATGATATTGAAACAATTTATGTGACACCTGTGTCACTTCAACCATCAAACAAATGCCAAACCAATGAAATATTGTGTTTCATACTTGGGATTTGTAAAAATATGTTAACATTTGCACATATCAACTCTTGTTCGATTTCAAGCTTTAAATCGCTTTCTGGAAGGTTATACGCGCTCAGATGCGTAAATATAACCAGTTTAATGCAACAAACACTTCGTAATAGTGAAATAGGCTTAACATACCTTAAATAACCTCCACATAACTTAGAAATAATTTTTGGGTGGTTTGGTGTGTTGAAATCAAGTTTGTTCGATCGTAGGGACTAATTGTGTCAAACTGTGAAACTATACCGATTCGTATAGTAACGAACATTCCGGAACTTGATCATAAGTTAAATATGCCCTAAATATCCTTTATATAGCTTAGAAATAGGCTTTGAGGTGTTTGGTGCACAGAAATAAACTTTATTGATCAATAGGGACTAAAAGCGTCAAAAAGTGCACAAGTTTGCATTTTCGCGCATATCTTACGTTCTGTATATATCCGGACATCCAAAAATTTATGTAAGCATTAAAATATTTTATTTTAGTGTTTGGCATAATAAAATTTCATTCGTCGCTTAATTTGGATCGTTTTTGCGTTCGTTACGACTTCCGTCGTAATTAACCGAACAACGCAACCGTACGACCAAACGATCCGACATCCGAGATATTTTTGAGCACATTTTAAGTTCCCTATACTTTAAATTCATTTTAGAGCTTTGAAATGGGGTTAACGGGGCTTAAACGTGTAAAAAATGCATCGAAAACCAAGTTTGGGGCTTCAGGGGCCTGTTCTGCCAAAATTCAATTCTTGCTGACCTGCAGGGTTCTTACGGACCGTATGGGTCTCCATCTTATGGTCCGTAAGCAGGTCACAGACATCAGAATTTGCAGAAACTTCACAGCAGCTTCCCAGCTCATTCTTGAGGCCCTTGTACGCAATTTTCATGTTTTGGGGACCAAGTTAACACCTCCCCAAGGCATCTAATCAGCTCCTAACAATTGTATGGCTAAGATCTTTCCCTCCTTACCAAGAAATGATCTTAATGGTTTTGCAAAAACTATATAAATCCATGCCATTCATTCCATTTTCCTCACATTTGATCTGAGATTTTCTCTAAGTGGTTGTGATATTTCACTTCCTACCTGAGAAAAACTTGGAATCAAATCTATTTGGACCCTTTGTATGTAACATTTGTGCTTGTAATCAGTGTGAACAGTTCAATTATCAATAAAACAATGTTATTTGATCCCAATGTTTGTTTGGTTATGTTTTACATTTTTCATGTTTTGACTTTTATTCAATTTCAAACTCTATATCACTTTCTGGAGAGTTATACGCAAACTGGTGCGTAAACGTAATCAGTTTAATGCGAAAAATACTCCGAAACATCAACATAAACTTAACATACCTTAAATAACCCTTACATAACTTAGAAATAAGTTTTGAAGGCTTTGGTATGGCAAAAACAAGTTAATTCGCTTACAGGGACTAAACTTGACAAACTGCGAAAGTATGCCAATTTGAACAGTAACGAACATTCCGGAACATGAACATAAGTTAAACATACCATAAATATCCTCTACATAGCTTAGAAATAGGCTTTGAGGTGTTAGGTGTGCTAAAATAAACTTTTGGGACATTCAGGGACTAAAAGCGTCAAAAAGTGCACAAGTTTACACTTTCGCGCATAACTTACGTTCTGAATACATCCGGACATCCAAAAATTTATGTAAGCACTAAAATATTTTATTTTAGTGTTTAGGCTTGAGAAAAATCCATTCGTCGCGTCATTTGGATCGTTTTTCGCGCTTATGCGCATTCCGTCGTAATTAAGCGAACATCGCGATCGGACGGCCAAACGAACCGACATCTGAGATACTTTTGAGCACATTTTAAGTTCCCTATACTTTAACTTCATTTTAGAGCTTTGAAATGGGGTTAAAGGGGCTTAAACGTGTCAAAAAAACGCATCGAAAACCAAGTTTTGAGGTTGCAGGGACTGAAACTGTAAATATGCCAAACTAGGTCCGTAAGCAGGGGCCAGATGCAGCAAAACGTTTTTTTTTTCAGCTGTTAACAGCCCTTAACACTCTCTAAAGCCCAAGTGCCAAGTGTCAAACTCTTATGGTGGATGGCAAATGAGTTACCACAACTTTCCAACAAGTGTACGGCTTAGATCGTGCCCCCTTTTCCAAGAAATGATCCTAACGGTGAACCGAAAACTATAAATACCCACCTCCACCCTTCACTTTTCCTCACAAAAATCTGATCTAATGTGCTCTAAGTTGAAACCTTTGTTTCATACCTGAGCTATTTTGATCTAGATTAGCATTCGGGGACCCTTCGTAAGTGTTCCTTCGTTCTTTTATTTCTTTTCGAGTCCGAAAGTCAAACTTTGTTTGACTTTCTGCATTGACCAGTTTATGGTCAATGCGAAGTTCGTTTGAACTTCGCAACGTGATTGTAATCACGATGGTTATAGTCCCTTGTGACTATGCCTACTGATTACCACGTTGTCTAGGGTCGTAAGGGTAAGCGATCTGATAAATCGCTTATACCTTCGAACCCGACCCATTTGGTCAATCATTAGGATCCGACCAAACACATTAGGTGACCATAGTATATAGGGAATAACCTTCCGAGGTTATACCTTATGGTCGCTTCGTTTAAGTAGTTGTATGATAGGTAGTTTATATGCCTTAGGTAAATTACCAAAATGCCCTTTTGACGCCAAAATTCATTTTAAGCATATGTAACATAACTTTTGGTATCTAAACTGATTTGGTAACAATATTAGATATGTTAAGGCATATTTTACTTGTCATAGGACTAGTTAGGCGTTCCGAACGCGTTTTACGCGAACGACGCGTTAAAGTAGCATAAGCTACCTAAACGGGTCGTAATGGGTTGTAAACACCTATATTAGGTTTCATTTAGTATGTAGGCTTTGTTAAACCATATTACACGAGTCTCCATACTCATTTGGTTTATGAACCCGCATTCTATCCGATCTTCCGATTTAGGTCCGGTTTATTAACATAGTTACCTATATTAGGTGCCGTTTGATTCCGTGATCTCTAGCATTGCTTGGTGGTTATCTTAGGACTTCTGAGCAATCTCAAGTGAGTACATAGACCCCTCTTTTACTGTTTTGCCAAACATTTTGGGGTGGAACACATGTGCCTACTTGTTACTTTCATGCTTTCCTGCTTTCACATCATATACCTGCTATGTTCGTTAGTACATTATAGTACATGATTTCATTACATTTCATGCTATGTATGCCCATTGTGTGCGTATCTAGTACATCGTTTTTCATTACATTTCATGCTATGTATGCCCATTGTGTGCGTATTTAGTACATCGTTTTACATTACATTTCATGCTATGTATGCCCATTGTGTGCGTATTTAGTACATTGTTTCACATTACATTTCATGCTATGTATGCCCATTGTGTGCATACTTAGTACAGTTGTTTTCATCACGTGCTTACATTTTGGTATGACATTTGGTTTGTTTAACATGGAACAATACATTCATTAACATTAGCTACACCATTCGTTAGTAGGTAGTGGTACCATGGGAATTGACAACTCCCGTTCCTGAAATCCTAGGTTTGTTTGGATTGGAAGGAATGACCGAATTCGATATACATAACTTAGATAAACCTTTAATTTGTTTAAGGGTTTATCGCCACAGTCTCAAGGCTTGGATGTATGCATTTTCACAATACCACATAGTTGTTTATATCAGTATAGCATGCATTTGTTCCACAAAACATAACTTTGATTTAAACCATGTTTTACTTCAATACCTTGTTTTTGTGCATTTTACATATGGTTAGTTGATATATTTCACATACCATACATGACATTTTTGGATACACATCACATGATTTACATTAGACATAAACATTTTGACATTGATATACACAATTCATGATTAACATTAATCACGGATATTTGATATGGTTTACACAATAACATTTTGACATTTGATTATACATAAACAATTTACATTGGTGGTTTGGTTTGAGTAAGTGATTTAAGTAACGAGGCGTGTGTAATATGATACAAGCATGGTGGATACGCCGCTGGTACTTCCTATGTATAAGTGTTTGTATGGTGTTACATATCGTAGCGTTATTTAAATCATTTCAATTTATGACACATGACATTTTATACAGATAACATACTTTTTACAAGACATTGCTTACAAGCAACTTATCTTACACAAACTCATTTTTACATGGTTATTCATTTAACCTTACATTTATTTATACATATCATCTGATCTTATCGTTTTTCAAATAATTTATAAGACAAAGCAAATTACAAGGTTCATGACTAAACATTTTCTTAAACACAAGTCATGAATCATATTTTTACAAAACCTATGTATCTCACAGGCATTTTTATGCTGACGTACCTATTTTCACATGTGTTTTCAGGAGCTTTTCCATAGGATGATGATCGTGACACTAGGGCGGACCTGTGCCTTAGAGACTAAAAATGAAGACAAACTAGTTTAATTATGTTATGAACACTTTGTTTCCTGTTTAAGACAATAAAACACTCCTGTTTAATAAATAAAATACAACTTTGAATGCCATGGTTATGAAACAATTAATTCTGTTACAACACTCCCCGATGTTTCTGCCACGTTTTGTATGTTACACGTGGTCGGGGTGTGACATTTTAAGTCCTCTTTCATTCTTTTATTGCTTTCCTAGCTTGAAAGTCAAACAGTGTTTGACTTTCAGCTTTGACCACGAGTTGGTCAACGAGAAGTTCGTATGAACTTCACAACGTGAGCGTAATCACGATGGTTATAGTCCCTAGTGACTATACCTACTGATTACCACGTTGACTAGGCGTAGTGACGAGTCGTAGTTTCGGTCAAAATGCGCATTTTGCAACCAAACTACTTTAGGATATCAAAACACTTTGTTTTGATATCAAAACCTGTTTTCTAACTTAGTTAAGCATGTTCTAACATGCTTAGCTCATCACTCTTAGTTAAGTGCTTGTCTAGAGTCGTAAGTCAAGCGGACTAAACACCCGCTTAGACTTTCGAACACGACCCGTTTGGTCGATCATTAGGATTCGACCAAAGATGTTTAGTGACCATGGTTGTATAGGGAATAACCTTCCGAGGTTATACCTTATGGTCACCTAGTTTTAGTAGTCGTATGATAGGTAGTATATATGCCTTAGGTAATTTACCAAAATACCCTTTTTATGCATAATTAATATTTAAGCATATGTAACCCAAACTTTTGTCACTTAATTGATTATGCAACATAATTAAGCATGTTTAGGCATATAATACTTGTTATAGGACTAGTTAGACGTCTCGAACGCGTTTTACGCGAACGACGCGTTAAAGTAGCACAAGCTACCTAAACGGGTCGTGATGGGTCGTAAGCACTTAAGATAGGTTTCATTCTAGTATGTAGGCCTTGTTAAACCATATCATATGAGTTCCCACGCTCATTTGGTTCACGAGACCTCATACTATCCGATCTCCCGATTTAGGTCCGGTTTATTTATGTAGTTATCAATATTTTGTGCCGTTTGATTCCGTGCTCCCTCTAGCTTGCTTGGTAGTTGTTCAAGACTCCTAAGCACTCTCAAGTGAGTACATAGTTCTCCTCTTTTACTGTTTTAAATGTTTTGGGGTGAAATGTGTGTACCTATTTGTTATGTTCACAATTTCTAAGTATAATTGATTATACATATTAGTACCTATCTTTTGACAAACCAAATGATGATTTATGATCTAAACACTGATTTTTCAAAGATTAATTGTTGGATAGTACATATTTTGTTCACCAGACCGATTGGTAGTATGATATAGCGCTATAGGATTTGACACCCCATTCCTGTTGTCATGGAATGTCTGAAACCAATTTGTTTCTCCATCCAAATAGGGATTGCCTTTGTGGTATCCCTATAGTCTCAAAGGTGTATTTTGATGCACTAGGTCTGATTGAACTCTTAAATCACACTTTTATTGTATATTTTATTATACTCCCAAAGGTATAGTTTGATATACTCTCATGTGTGATATTGTACAAAACAACATATATTTTATTAACTACCAAAACATATTTTAAATATGCTATTTATTCAACCAAAACATAGTTTAATATGTTATTTATAAATCCAAAATATACTTTTGATATACTACCAAAACGATTATTTTGATTACTAAAGTATATTTAATATACTATCTGTTTAATGATTTTGGAACCAAAATATATTTTGATATATTACCTAATCGAATTTCTTAAAACCAAAGTATATTTTTATATATACTACAAACATTTTATTCAAAACATTATTTTATAAACTCATTTTACTTGATTATTTATTATGCATCATTCTTTTATAACATCAAATTTCTCATAAGTTTTCACATGATTTTATAAAGAAAATATTTTTAGATTCATGACTACTTTTTGTTAAAACATTCTTTTAAACTTATAAGTCATGAATCATGCATAAACAAAACCTATGTATCTCACAGGCATTTTTATGCTGACGTAGCTATTTTTACACATGTTTCAGGTACTGCTTGTGAGGATTGTTGATACATGTTATACATAGGATGGACTCGTGCCTTAGCGACTTTAAAACTTGAAAGATAATAATTGTATTTATTTGATTTGAAATAAACAATGAGTTCAATAATTCAATAAAACGAAATTATTTAATCCATGGTTGTGAAACAATGATTCTGTTACAACACTCCCCGACGTTTCCGCCATGTTTTGTTGTTTTACGTGGTCGGGGTGTGACAGAAAAGTTGGTATCAGAGCCAATGGTTATAGGGAATTAGGTTATTAGTAATGCTTTGACCTAGACTATAACCTTCCTAGGACCCTAACACAAGTTAGCTTGTGTTTAGTTTTAAAACAATACCGTCGCCTATCCTTAGGTGACAACCACAATAAGAATACAAAATCCGAATCCGCTTTGAAAACCAATCATCTGTTCTAGGATGATTGATTACTAGGTTTTGAACCTTCTGTTATAAGGTTTTGAACCCTCTTAGTTTTCAAAATCTCGTCAAAGTTTGGGTCTAAATAATGTGAACACATGCAAACTGGAAGGGTGAATGCCTGTACCCTGAGTTTTCTGTCTAAGGCTAGAGTGTTCGTACAAATCCGCAGTAACGGACCAGTCACTCTTACCTGGGAACTCTTGGGGTGAGTGTTCACTTATAGGCGAGCATGACTTCGGTGATACATTATATTGACCCATTTACTTTGATTAGTCATCATCTCATTTGTTTGCCTTAGGTAATAAACAAATGATCGCAATTTCTATGCGTTGTCATTCTGTTTTCATTTCCCTTGTTTCCTCCCATGTCTCCCATTTTCTTTATGGTGCCTCTTCATCGCAACAACGATGTCCGAACTAGGTGCTGCAATTGTCCATCAATTAGGCGTCGTACTACCAGAAGACCGTTGATTTAGCTATCACCATGACTCGTCTCAGGGAATGAAGCCATACAAGGGAACCGCTCCTTAGAGCAATCAATGCAACCGTCATCATCCGAATCAAATACATTGTTTCAAATGTACCCACGGTGGACGATGGGGACATTTGGTTAACATGTGCCGCTTTGCAATCCAAAGCAAAGCTGTTACAAATCCTGCTGCTGCTCAACCTTCAAACTCTGCTTCATATGTCGCCTGGCATATCTAGCGCCTCAACCTCATGAACTTTCTACCTTGTGTATCGACTTAAGCACGCCTAGTGCAAGGTGTCGAAACACCTCTCGTTACACAAATTCCAAAATCCATATAGGATCTTTTTATCTTCACAATTAGATCTTTATGGATGATTATCGCTAAAATCGGAGCCCTTAATTGAATTATTCGTATGCCTTAATACGTATATTACGATTCAATAAGGATAAATCCGAATTCCTATTAAAGATCTTTCTATCTCCATAGTTAGATTCTTATGTTTAAAGTGCCAAATGAAATCCAAGGATTGGATTCCTGGTGTGCTTTAAATACCCGTGTCCAAAGATAACAAATTAAAGATCAAGTTAATCAATTATGTGATTATGTGCTTATGTGTTTTCTTATATGTTTTGTGTTTTTATGTGATCCATCCAAATCCTCATAGAATCTTCCATATCTCATATGAGGGATTCATAGTAGGATATCTAAAGGTACTATCTTAAATACTTAATGGACTTCAACGTTGTAGTTAAGTCCCATGGGTTATAAAGTACTATTCTATAATTGGACTTCTTGAATGGTCTAGTTAAACAGATTGATTTGAAAATCTGGTTAGGAATATCATGTGATGATATAATTGAAAAGATCCCTTTAAATGGTCTATTTAAGGAGATCGTACGACGGTCTAGTTAAGAAGATCATGTGTTGATCTAGTTAAAAAGATCGTTCGTTGATCTAGTTAAAAAGATCCTTTGGTGGTCTAGTCAAGTCGCTTCATGTTTATTCAATTGATTTTTCCCCTACGCATTATGAAATGAACTGTGCGGACTGTGCAAGGAATTACGTAATTATGGAGGCCTACATAATTATGGAATTCAGTGCACAGAAACCACAAGAAGTTTTGTCATGTGTTAAGACCTATAGTGACAAGAGTAATGATACGGGAGAAGTCTTGGACCTTGACCGATGTCATTTTATCTTACACTCCCCAATTCTGATTTCAAGCACACACAAGTTTCCTATGATAAGTCTTCACGGGAAAAGTTCTCCTGTCCGTAGTTTGAAACTCCATGTTTTACTAACTACAAGGACTTCACTTAAAGGGTTGACAATTTCGCTAAGAACCCTATCATCACCCAGAGTCCTACTTAGGGTTCAAGGGATTCATTCGAAAGCGAAAACATCACAGTTGTCCTCACAAGTTTCTCCTAAAATTAAATTTCGGGATGAAATTTCCTAAAGCAGGGGAGACTGTGACACCTGTGTCACTTCAACCATCAAACAAATTCCAAACCAATGAAATATTGTGTTTCATACTTGTGATTTGTAAAAATATGTGTATCATTTGCACATATCAACTCTTGTTCGATTTCAAGCTTTAAATCGCTTTCTGGAAGGTTATACGCGCTCTGATGCGTAAATATAACCAGTTTAATGCAAAAAACACTCTGGAATAGTGAAATAGGCTTAACATACCTTAAATAACCTCCACATAACTTAGAAATAAGTTTTGGATGGTTTGGTGTGTTGAAATCAAGTTTGTTCGATCGCAGGGACTAATTGTGTCAAACTGTGAAACTATACCGATTCGTATAGTAACGAACATTCCGGAACTTGATCATAAGTTCAATATGCCCTAAATATCCTTTATATAGCTTAGAAATAGGCTTTGAGGTGTTTGGTGCGCAGAAATAAACTTTATTGATCAATAGGGACTAAAAGCGTCAAAAAGTGCACAAGTTTGCATTTTTGCGCATATCTTACGTTCTGTATATATCCGGACATCCAAAAATTTATGTAAGCATTAAAATATTTTATTTTAGTGTTTGGCATAATAAAATTTCATTCATCGCTTAATTTGGATCGTTTTTGCGTTCGTTACGACTTCCGTCATAATTAACCGAACAACGCAACCGTACGACCAAACGATCCGAAATCCGAGATATTTTTGAGCACATTTTAAGTTCCCTATACTTTAACTTCATTTTATAGCTTTGAAATGGGGTTAACGGGGCTTAAACGTGTCAAAAATGCATCGAAAACCAAGTTTGGGGCTTCAGGGGCCTGTTCTGCCAAAATTCAATTCTTGCTGACCTGCAGGGTCCTTACGGACCGTATGGGTCTCCATCTTACGGTCCGTAAGCAGGTCACAGACATCAGAATTTGCAGAAACTTCACAGCAGCTTCCCAGCTCATTCTTGAGGCCCTTGTACGCAATTTTCATGTTTTGGGGACCAAGTTAACACCTCCCCAAGGCATCTAATCAGCTCCTAACAATTGTATGGCTAAGATCTTTCCCTCCTTACCAAGAAATGATCTTAATGGTTTTGCAAAAACTATATAAAGCCATGCCATTAATTCCATTTTCCTCACATTTGATCTGAGATTTTCTCTAAGTGGCTGTGATATTTCACTTCCTACCTGAGAAAAACTTGGAATCAAATCTATTTGGACCCTTTGTAAGTCCTCTTTCATTCTTTTATTGCTTTCCTAGCTTGAAAGTCAAACAGTGTTTGACTTTCAGCTTTGACCACGAGTTGGTCAACGAGAAGTTCGTATGGACTTCGCAACGTGAGCGTAATCATGATGGTTATAGTCCCTAGTGACTATACCTACTGATTACCACGTTGACTAGGCGTAGTGACGAGTCGTAGTTTCGGTCAAAATGCGCATTTAAGCGTATTTTGCAACCAAACTACTTTAGGATATAAAAACACTTTGTTTTGATATCAAAACCTGTTTTCTAACTTAGTTAAGCATGTTCTAACATGCTTAGCTCGTCTCTCTTAGTTAAGTGCTTGTCTAGAGTCGTAAGTCAAGCGGACTAAACACCCGCTTAGACTTTCGAACACGACCCGTTTGGTCGATCATTAGGATTCGACCAAACATGTTTAGTGACCATGGTTGTATAGGGAATAACCTTCCGAGGTTATACCTTATGGTCACCTAGTTTAAGTAGTTGTATGATAGGTAGTATATATGCCTTAGGTAATTTACCAAAATACCCTTTTTATGCATAATTAATATTTAAGCATATGTAACCCAAAATTTTGTCACTTAATTGATTATGCAACATAATTAAGCATGTTTAGGCATATAATACTTGTCATAGGACTAGTTAGACGTCTCGAACGCGTTTTACGCGAACGACGCGTTAAAGTAGCGCAAGCTACCTAAACGGGTCGTGATGGGTCGTAAGCACTTAAGATAGGTTTCATTCTAGTATGTAGGCCTTGTTAAACCATATCATATGAGTTCCCACGCTCATTTGGTTCACGAGACCTCATACTATCCGATCTCCCGATTTAGGTCCGGTTTATTTATGTAGTTATCAATATTTTGTGCCGTTTGATTCCGTGCTCCCTCTAGCTTGCTTGTTAGTTGTTCAAGACTCCTAAGCACTCTCAAGTGAGTACATAGTTCCCCTCTTTTACTGTTTTAAATGTTTTGGGGTGAAATGTGTGTACCTATTTGTTATGTTCACAATTTCTAAGTATAATTGATTATACATATTAGTACCTATCTTTTGACAAACCAAATGATGATTTATGATCTAAACACTGATTTTTCAAAGATTAATTGTTGGATAGTACATATTTTGTTCACCAGACCGATTGGTAGTATGATATAGCACTATAGGATTTGACACCCCATTCCTGTTGTCATGGAATGTCTGAAACCAATTTGTTTCTCCATCCAAATAGGGATTGCCTTTGTGGTATCCCTATAGTCTCAAAGGTGTATTTTGATGCACTAGGTCTGATTGAACTCTTAAATCACACTTTTATTGTATATTTTATTATACTCCCAAAGGTATAGTTTGATATACTCTCATGTGTGATATTGTACAAAACAACATATATTTTATTAACTACCAAAACATATTTTAAATATGCTATTTATTCAACCAAAACATAGTTTAATATGTTATTTATAAATCCAAAGTATACTTTTGATATACTACCAAAACGATTATTTTGATTACTAAAGTATATTTAATATACTATCTGTTTAACGATTTTGGAACCAAAATATATTTTGATATATTACCTAATCGACTTTCTTAAAACCAAAGTATATTTTTTATATATACTACAAACATTTTATTCAAAACATTATTTTATAAACTCATTTTACTTGATTATTTATTATGCATCATTCTTTTATAACATCAAATTTCTCATAAGTTTTCAAATGATTTTATAAAGAAAACATTTTTAGATTCATGACAACTTTTTGTTAAAACATTCTTTTAAACTTATAAGTCATGAATCATGCATAAACAAAACCTATGTATCTCACAGGCATTTTTATGCTGACGTAGCTATTTTTTACACATGTTTCAGGTACTGCTTGTGAGGATTGTTGATACATGCTATACATAGGATGGACTCGTGCCTTAGCGACTTTAAAACTTGAAAGATAATAATTGTATTTATTTGATTTGAAATAAACAATGAGTTCAATAATTCAATAAAACGAAATTATTTAATCCATGGTTGTGAAACAATGATTCTGTTACAACACTCCCCGACGTTTCCGCCATGTTTTGTTGTTTTACGTGGTCGGGGTGTGACAATTTAGTACCAGTAGTTGTGAGCAATTTGTAACGTGACTCCCCGATATTTTCCGCCGCGTGTTGTATTAGGCGATTGGGGTGTTACAGATTGGTATCAGAGCACTGGTTATAGGGAATTAGGTTATTAGCATGCCTTGAACCTAGTCTATAACCTTCCTAGGACCCAAACATGAGTAGACTTAGGAACTCTTTCCTAATCCTCATCCTTATTCGTGCCACAACTGCTCTATGAATTACGAATCATCTAACCTTAGATGATTTATCCTGAACCTTAGGCTTTATGCCTTGAGGTATTCCTCAAAATGTTTTCTCAAAGAATTTTCATTGAAATATTTTCCAAAATGTTTTCTTAAATGTTTTTCTCAAAATGTTTTCATTAAAATATTTTTCAAAATGTTTTCTCAAACGTTTTTGCCAAAATATTTCACAACATGTTTTATCTCAAACGTTTTGTATCAAAAGATTTCTTAAATGTTTTCTTCAAACGTTTTTCATCGAAATCTTGGGATTTTAATAATGTGAACACATGCAATTTGGAAGGGTGGATGCCTGTACCCCGAGTTTTCTGTCTAAGGCTAGAGTGTTCGTACAAATCCGCATTATCGGACCAGTCACTCTTACCTGGGAACTCTTAGGGTGAGTGTCCACTTATAGGCTAAAGCATGTCTTCGTGAAGCATTATAAAAGCCTATCCATCTTGACCCTACCGATCGATTTCTAAACGACCTTTGTAACCCTACTCATTCATGTTACCCTTGGTAATGTGTTTGCTCTTCGTGACAATCGAAACATCCTTCTTTTCCCAATACCATTTCATCATATTACCTTCGGTAATATGTTTAATTCAATACAGTTGAAATGAATCTCATTTCATTTCACGACTCCACGAGATCCTATTTTATTTTCAAAATACTACCTTTATCTTTTAAAACTTCAAAATTTTACCGTTTGGTTGAGAATTTTCAAAATTTCAACACAAAGTTTCTTTAATTTAAAAACATTTTTTTCTTAAAAGTAATAAATTTTTAACAGGTAAAGAATTTATGATACAAACCATTAACCCGGTTTGTATTCTCTCATCCAAAAATATTACAAAAGTTTATTTTCAAACAATTCTTATTTCAAAACCAAAATCCACAACACTGTATAATCTAAATACAAAAACGAGACTTATAAACAAGATTTGACTAAATCAAAGTTAACGCTAAATTTTCTAAGTACAAGAAACGAAACGCCAAAACTTTTAATGAGAATTCGAAAAGAACAAAAGCCGAATCTTCTAAAAATTCTAGGAAGCACAAGACTTCAAAGAGTTTTGAAATTCCTACACCTGTTCCACTAAATTCAGTACCCTTTAAAGGAGTTTATCATGGAAAGCAACCTCGGTGCAACCATTGCGATTATCATCATGCAACAAATTCTCTTTGTCGCGAGTGTACAATCTGTGGTTTATTTGGACATCTAGCTGCAACCTGCCGTAGCCAGAACCGAACAGCCCCTACTCAGACTTGCCCAAGAGCATGTTTCAATTGTGGTGACTTAAATCATTTCAAGCGAAACTGCCTCAAGCTTGCCAATGCTAATGGACGAGTGTTCACATCAATGAGGCTCAAGCTAATAATCAGGCCCTTATGGTCATTAGAACCTCTATATTTTCTTTTAAATTTCGAAAACGATATAAATTTCAAGAAGTTTATCTTTATCCTTGTTATTCAATTTTCAATTTCAAACTCTAATGTGATTGCACTAGGTGTAATTTCAAATTTCATGCTGATTTGGAGGATTCCGTTCTGTAGGAACTAAATCTTATATTAGCATAATATAAATTGCACTCTGGTGCCTTCATACGAACGTGGTAACACGATCGATACGAATACTATGAATAAGTTAATACTGTTTTATGATCATAACATTACATGCATGATTTGTTAAATCTAATATGTATAGTACATGATTATAAATACAATTTGCTTCGTATGTTGATTTAATGTACTTAGTCTGTTAACTTAGCAGACCTAGCACATGATTTGAAAAACATTTTCTTGATATGCTCGCATTATGATGATAATGTATGATTAGTATATGTTGCATTCTACCTGGTTGGTTAATGTGAAACATATATATAAATATTCGTGCTAGAATAAAATATCTACTACTGAATTTGTTGTATAAGTAGTGTTATCATTGCTAGTATAAAATACGATTCAATTTGACAGATGTTATGTTGTAACAATGTTTTTTTTTTTTTGATTTAGACGATAGTTTGACCTTATTATTTGATTACCCTCGCTTAACAAGAGGAGCTATGTGGACCATGCGACGAAACGAGTAATTATGGGTGCACACTTAATTATGAGATTCGACGCATGAGAATCATAGTAAGCCTTGTTAAGAATGGTGGCATAAAATCTAGAGTGATTAAGGTAACAGGAGAAGTATGATGCGATAAGAACAAGGTGGATACGCCGATGGTACTTCCTATATATAAGTGTTCTTATTGTGTTATTCTTCAGAATGTTGCTGAGATCATTTGGTGATTTTATGTTATCTTGGACCATTATGTGATTATGTGTTTATTTGTTATTTGAGTGGTTATTTCCATTAGATATAAGCAAGTACATTCATTAACTCAAATCGAGCCGACCGGGAGTATATTATGGTGTTAAAGGTGACGATCTTGATGCCATAGGTATGTTGACCCGTCTCCTATGCATGAGATGCTCATGGTGCATTGGATGTACCTCGTGGGATGTTAGAAACCGTGTACGTGAAGGGTTTGAATGTACACCCCTTTTGTTTGCTAGGAATTACACTAGGAGCTTAGTATAACATAGTGCCATACTTAAATGATTTTTTTGAACACTAGTCGACTATCACAAGTTTCAAAAGGCTGAATACCTTGAGATACTTTGAATACCCCAAATCACATTTTGAATTCCCTTCCAAATGATGCTCCGCATCTTTGGGATCTAGCAATCTGCTTATCCATTAGTTGTTTCAATTCCACTCTACGGTCTCCTTCGAATAAATTTCGGGACGAAATTTCCTGAAGTAGGGGAGACTGTGACACTTATGCTCCGTAAACGTAGGGCACTATATTTTATCAAAGAAACAATGTGTTTTGGTCTCAAAAATTTGTTTATTTTGGTTTTACAATTTCACATTTTGATTCTAGTTAATTTTCAAGCTTTAAATCGCTTTCTGGAAAGTTAAACGCGAACTGATGCGTAAACATAATCTGTTTAATGAGGAAAACACTCCGGAATAGTGACATAGGCTTAACATACCTTAAATAACTTTTATATAACTTAGAAATAAGTTTCGAAAGCTTTGGTGTGTCAAAACAAGTTTATTCACACTCAGGGACTATTTGCGTCAAACTGCGAAAGTCTGCTGATTCACATAGTATCGCACATTCCGGAACTTGATCATAAGTTAAACATTCCCTAAATATCCATTACATAGCTTAGAAATAGGCTTTGAGGTGTTTAGTGCGCAAAAACAAACTATTTGATCAATAGGGACTAAAAGCGTCAAAAAGTGCACAAGTTTGCATTTTCGCGCATAACTTACGTTCCGAATATATCCGGACTTCCAAAAATTTATGTAATCATTAAAATATTTTATTTTAGTGATTGGCATGATAAAATTCCATTCGTCGCTTAATTTGGATCGTTTTTGCGTTCGTTACGACTTCCGTCGTAATTAACCGAACAACGCAACCGTACGCCAAACGAGCCGAAATCCGAGATGTTTTTGAGCATATTTTAAGTTCCCTACACTTTAACATCATTTTAGAGCCTTGAAATGAGGTTAACGGGGCTTAAACGTGTCAAATTTGCATCAAAACACAAGATTCTCAAGTGCAGGGACCATTTTATCATTTCTGGAAAAATGTCCCAGGCGGGCCGCGTAGCCCAGAAGGGTTTGCTTACGCGGGCTGTGTGAACTCCCCAGATCAGCAAAACTATTTTCTGAAACAGCAGCTGGTATTCAGGCTTTGGTACTTGGTTTCTTGCATTCTATGGGCTATATTTTGATGGTTTTTAGTACCCCTAGTATTACAAAACCTTGTGCCCACTTGGACGGTCCAGATTGAAGCTCGGTTTACGAGGAACGATCTTAACGGTTCTAGAAATCCTATATATACCCATGCCCTTCATTCTTGTTCTTCACAAATCTGATCCTTTTTGCTCTAAGTTGGGGCTTGGCACCTCATACCTGAGCAATTTGGATCAAGATTACCTTGATTGGACCCTTTGTAAGTCCTCTTTCGTTCTTTTATGCGTTTTAAGCGTGAAAGTCAAACAGTGTTTGACTTTCTGCTTTGACCAGTCAATGGTCAACACGAAGTTTGTTTGAACTTCGCAACGTGAGTGTAATCACGATGGTTATAGTCCCTTGTGACTATACCTACTGATTACCACGTTAATTAGGTGTAGTGACAAGTCATAGTTTCGGTCAAAATACGCGTCTATGCGTATTTTGTAACCAAACTATTCTAGGGTATCAAAACCGTTTGTTTTGATATCAAACTTGTTTTCAAACCTCGTTAAACATGTTTTAACATGTTTAACTCGTCACTTTAGGTTTAGTGCTTATATAGGGTCGTAAAGGTAAGCGGTCTAAACAACCGCTTAGGCTTTCGAACCCGACCCGTTTGATCGATCATTAGGATCCGACCAAACATATAATGTGACCATAGTTGTATTGGGAATAACCTTCCGAGGTTATACCTTATGGTCACTTCGTTTAGTTAGTTGTATGATAGGTAGTTTATATGCCTTAGGAAAATGACCAAAATGCCCTTTTTCGGATAATTTCATTTTAAGCATATGTAACACATGTTTTGACATCTAAACTGATTATATAACATAATTAGATATGTTAAGGCATATAATACTTGTCATAGGACTAGCTAGGCGTCTCGAACGCGCTTTCGCGCGAACGACGCATTAAAGTGGCGTAAGCTACCTTAATGGGTCGTAATGGGTCGTAAGCGCTTAGGATAGGTTTCAATTTAGAATATAGGCTTTGTTAAACCATATCACATGAGTTCCAATACTCATTTGGTTTACAAGACCTCATTCTACCCGATCTTCCAATTTAGGTGTCGATTCCCTAACACAGTATCTGTTACCCTAGGAACCGATTCAACACTTGAACTCTTGGTCTTTTGAGCCTTGTTATACCCTTTGAACCGGGACTATACGCAACCCCAGGCGAGTACATAGTTCCCCTCTTTTACTGTTTTTAAATGTTTTGGGGTGATTCATATGTGTAATCGATCTGTTTTCAAAATGTATGGCATATGTGTGTTCACTAAGTGCTTTTATGCGTTTATTTCCGATTATGCAAACTCAATGTTTTATCCATAAGTGATCTACCTATCTTCATAGGTAGATTCATATAGGATATTTGAAGTACATTCTTAGATCTTCCTATCTTCATAGTAAGGTTTTTAAGAAGTACTTTACGACTCGATGGTTGGTTTTTGTGTAGATAGTTGGTGATTTAGATAACGAAACTAGATAATACAATAAGCACATGGTGGATACGCCGCTGGTACTTCCTATATATAAGTGTGCTTATTGTATTACATTTCGTGGCGTTATCCCGAATCACCATTAGGATTTAGGAATGTTTTGACTCAATATGATAGAACCCAAAATCCTTATAGCATCTATCTATCTTTATAGATTGATTCTTGTAGGATGTTTAGAGTACTGATATTGGAATCCCTGTTTGGATTCATTGTGTACTCTAATGCGTGATAAGTTAAACGATGTTATGAGAACCCGATTCCTGTAGTATCTATCTATCTTCATAGTTAGATGTATATGGGATGTTTAGAGTACTAATATTGGAGCATCTTTTTGGATTCATTATGTACTTTAATGCGTGTTTACGAGGTGTAACAAGTTGACGATTATGTGTTTATGTGGTAGTTGTGATTAAGATAACGAAACAAGTATAATAAAATAAGAACATGGTGGATACGCCGTTGGTACTTCCTATATACAAGTGTTCTTATTTTATTATTCTTGTAGCGTTATCTGGATCACTTTAGGATTTTGTGTACAATTGTTTCAATGTTTGATTATCAAAATCTTTGTGGAATCTTCCATATTTTTATATGTTAGATTCTTAGAAGATATCTGAAGTATTATCATGACTCATTGATTTGATTTATGTAATACTTATATAAGTTTTGATTTGTTTCAAAACAGTTATTATCAATCCTTGATTGGATTCCTAATAACATATTAACAAATTTTTACGATGGTTTAATTGAGTTTACGATATAAGGCATAAAATGACTTAGTAATAATCATATTGCCATATTCAAACCTATTTTGTCACGAGTTTTCACAATTAAGATTAATACCAAATGTTTTGCCATTTATTTGGCTAATAAAACCTATGTATTCGCCGGCATTTTTATACTGACTGTTTTCGCATATGTTTCAGGTTTTCGATTGTTCAAGCATGCAATGCATAGGATTGCATACGGTGTGACTCTCTAGGTTTTCCCGAGCAAATATCCTGTAATTACATTGTGTGTATATATGTATTTAATGAAAGTTGCGATTATCTTGTTATGCTATGTGGTGTATGTATGTATAAATATAAGTTTGTGTGTATAATAGGGAACCGAGACCGCAACGAACCCGACTCGAGACCACTCGGTCTCGAGTAAACAGTAACGGTTGGGCCGGATTGGGCCCTACACCCCTCCGAGCCCACTCGGAACCGTGGTAGGGTGCACCACCCAAACCGAGTATAAAACCCATGCCCAAGCCAACCATCCCTCATTTTCCACCATTCTTCCACACTCACTCCCACACACACTCCTTCACTCTCTCTTACTAAAACCCTAACAATCAAGCTCACCTCCTTCTCCCTCTCTCGGATTCAATCGGCAACAACAAGGAACCTCGGTCAAGCTCATCATCATCACTCGGACACTTCATTTTCTCACTTTCTTCCTTAACTTGGTGCCTTTCCACAACCGGTTACTACTTTAGATATTTACTATGTGTTTATGTGTACAATAGTGCTATTTGCTTTGAACGATTGAAATGTTGGATGGAATATGTGAATTCTTGCATGATAATGAAGTACTAAGATATTTGAATGATGAATGATTGTTAGTATAGGGTGTTTAATGTTTAAATGATTACATGATCCTTGTTGACCAAGTAGCATGGTATGTATTATAGAATGAGGATGTATGCTTATGCTTTGAACAAGAAAAATGTTATCTATTTGGATGAATCTCATGATGAACCGTATGAACATGTTTATGATGAAAACCCTAATAAAGAACAACATGAATGTCATAAAAATATTTGAAAAACTTGTTGCTTGATCTGTTTTAATTAAGGTTTAGACAACAAAACATGTTTATGAAATCCTATTGGATGGTACACAATTTCATGAAATGGAAATCCTATTGGATAGTACAAACGGACAGGTTCTAGAAGGTTGGTCATCAGATGTGCAAGTCGAGACCATCGGTCTCGACTCGAGACGATCAAACCTTAACTCGAGACTATGGTGGTTGCGACTCGAGATCAGGTCCAAGTGACTCAAAACAGATTTCAGGGACTCGTGACCATCAAGGTCTCGACTCGAGAACTCCCGATTGCGACTCGAAATCTTCCGATTGCGACTCAAGATTGGACTCGAGACCCCTGAGGTTACGACTCATACCAGCATCACTCGAGACCAAAACGTGATAACTCGAGATCTCTTGGTTGCGACTCGAGACCATGTGTTCTCGAGTCGAGACCACTTCGTCTCGACTGGGCTGCCTACTTTGGTTATTGGGCCACAATGTGTTATGGTTGGACTATGTATTATTGGACTAAGGTGTTAACTATTACGGATTAACCGTATAATTATAAGGGCAGGCCCAATAACTTAAATGGTAACTGTATGCATTCGATGTGTTATATGCCTGTAGGATATACGTGATTACTTGTACCCCCAAACCTGACCTATACTGGTAACCATGCTAGGACGTGGTGACCAACGTGTTTGACCAAGTAAACTAAACTGCCGAGCAACCTAAGGTGAGTTCACAACTATTAAAGCATGCATTCCCGGTGGTTTTGGGAAACGGAAACTTAATCAAACGCTATCCCCGCGTAAGGGATACAAACTTACTTTTCTTCCCTTGTTACTGGGAACAAACTTACTTACTTCCCTTGTTAATGGGAACTCTTGGTTAATTACGGTTTATACGGAATGCAACGAGCAACACTAAACGAAACTCTATCACTTAAGTCCCTACCATTTAATACCGATTAGTCGCCGGGGCCTGGCGAACGGGTTATTAGTTAATAGCGCTATTTAGGTGTAACCAGCCTCACACCGACCCTTGTTACTGGGAACGGGAGTGAACTAATGAACTCTGGCAAACCGTCAATGATGATAGAACATTGACAAATGGGGCACTACGGAAACGTACGGTTAAGTAAGTATTCGGTATTGTGAAAACAGTTTAGTCGCTTACTTATGGGGTAGCTCCCCATCGCATGTATAAACGGATAAATTAACTGGCGAAACAAGTTTTTGGTAATTAAAACTGGACAACTCGTGGACTCGCCAACATTTTTGTTGATACCCTACTGCATGCTTTGCAGGTACCCAGTGACTCAGGAGCTTGCGGCTTGGGAATGTGTAGTGGTTGTCTAACCCATGTGTTGGGTTCTAAATAATCGTGAACTATGAACTTTGTTTTGAAACTGTTTGGTTTGTGCTTCCGCTGTTTACTTAAACTGTTATTTGAACTTAAAACTTTTAAACCTGAAACGTCTACTAACTATTGTGGATGGTGAACATCCTTACTATTAACCAATGCTCGGTATAATTGGTGGCTGGATCCTGGTCAGTCACGCCTCCAAGCGGTGGTATTCCGCACATGGATTTTGGGGGTGTGACATACGGGCCTTAGACTTCTAACACAAAAAGAACAATTACATGTATTCTTTGTTTGTAAAACGATGTTAATGATATTGAAACAATTTAGTACCAGTAGTTGTGAGCAATTTGTAACGTGACTCCCCGATATTTTCCGCCGCGTGTTGTATTACGCGATTGGGGTGTTACACGTTACAGTACGAATCGGCATACTTTCGCAGTTTGTCGAAATTAGTCCCTGTAAGCGAATAAACTTGATTTCGACACACCAAACCTTCCAAATCTTATTTCTAAGTTATGTAAAGGTTATTTAAGGTATGTTAAGCCTATGTCACTGTTCCAAAGTGTTTGTTGCGTTAAACTGATTACGTTTACGCATTAGTTCACGTATATCTTCCCAGAAAGCGATTTAGAGCTCGAAATCGAACGAGAATTGATATGTGTTAACGATGCACATATTTATACAAATCCCAGGTATGAAATACAATATTTCATTGATTTGGTGTTTGTTTGATGGCCGTGGAGGCACATGTGCCACATAACTTCACTTAATCAGCTTGGTCCTAACTATGGAGAGTTATACTCAGATTGACATGGTAGATCTGTTTAACCAAGTGGATTGTTATGAAGAATCATGTGAAAACTTAGAAAATAGAAGAAATGTAGAAGAAATTTGGTGTTAGTGAGTTGTAAACTCACTTAGAAAGTTGCTGGAACAAGCTCAAAAGAATTGCCCGATTTCAGGTTTTTGAGAGAGAATTCGGAGTTGTGAAGGTTGGGAATGAAGGAAGTGGGTTGGTATTTATAAACTGAGGGTGAAGTTTGGGACGAGTTTATTACAGACGAATGGGGGATTTGGGACGACAGGGTCCTCTCGTGCGAGAGGGACCAGTCCCTTGTTTTTCGAAATTTTAAGTTTGCGTAAATCATCGGTTTTAAGCGTTTTAAACGTATAAGTGAAATGTATAAGAGTAGTGTATACGTAAATGAATGTATAAGTGAATTTTGCATGCATAAACAAGTATCTGCGTATAAATTGTATCAAGTATGCATGTATCACGAATATTTAACAAGTATTTACGTATTATAAATAACACAAGTGTATAAAAGATCGAGTTTTCATTATGATTCATGTCTCGGATTACAATGTTTGAAATGAAATACGAATATAAGGAGAATACAAGTTTCTACAAATAGAAATATAATCAAACTTGCTAAATAAGGAAAGTTACAAAAAGCGAGGCGTTACAGTCTCCTATCCTTTAGGAAATTTCGTCCCGAAATTTAGGAAGATGCAATGAATAGATGCAGATACTTAGTCTTCATATCACTTTCGAGTTCCGAAGTAAACTCAGCGCCACGTTTTCCTTCCCAACGTACCTTAACGATAGGAATTCGACTGCACCTTAATTGTTCGACACCTCGATCCATGATCTTGACAGGTTTCTCCACGAAGTGTAGAGTCTCGTTGATTTGAAGATCTTCGAGTGGAACTTGAAGTCCTTCTTCAGCTAGACATTTCTTTAGGTTGGAGACGTGAAAGGTAGGATGGACATTGTTGAGCTCTTGAGGTAGGTCCAGTCGATACGCTGCCTTGCTAATCCTTTCGAGAATCTTGAAAGGACCAACGTAGCCAGTAGCGAGTTTCCCTTTCTTACCAAATTGAACTACACCCTTCCAAGGGGATACCTTGATAAGTACAAAGTCACCAACATTGAATTCCAAAGGTTTGGGACGCTTATCAGCGTAACTCTTTTGTCGGCTCCTGGCTTTAAGCAAGTTGTCTCGAATATGTAAAATCTCGTCCGACGTCTCTTGTATAAGCTCGGGGCCAGTGATTTGAGTTTCTTCAATCTCGTGCCAACAAATAGGCGAACGACACTTACGACCATACAATGCCTCGAAAGGTGCCATTTGAATACTCGCGTGGTAACTGTTATTGTACGAGAATTCAATCAAATGCAAGTGTATATCCCAGTTGCCACCAAAATTGATTACGCAATAACGAAGCATATTCTCTAGGGTTTGGATAGTACGCTCGGTTTGATCATCGGATTTAGGATGAAAAGCGGTGCTAAGGTTGAGATGAGTACCCAGAGCGGATTGAAATGTTTGCTAAAGACGAGAGGTGAAACGACCATCACGGCCTGAAATGATGTAAATGGGGATACCATGACGACAAATGACTTCATCCGTGTAAATACGAGCCAATTTCTCGACTTTGTAATCTTCACGAATGGGGAGAAAGTGAGCTGATTTGGTCAATCGATCGATGATCACCTAGATACTGTCATGACCTGAAGAAGTACGAGGTAGCATAGTAATAAAGTCCATTGCAATACTCTCCCATTTCCAGACAGGAATTTCTGGTTGTTCGAGCAAGAAAGAGGGACGTTGATGTTCAGCTTTAACCTTGGAACAAGTGAGGCATTTCGAAACAATATTGGCGATATCTTTCTTCATTCCAGGCCACCAATAAGACGTACGCATGTCGTGATACATCTTATCAGCACCAGGGTTAGTAGAATACCTTGATTTGTGTGCATCCTTCATCAGAAGTTCTCGAAGGTTATCACGAGTAGAAACCCAAACACGATCGAGATAGTATAGAATACCATCGGATTTGGTTACAAGACTTTCTTCTGCCCCACCTTGAATTTCATTATAGAGGTTACCCTCGTTAACAGATGAGTATTGAGCTTTGTGAATGCGGTTTCAGAGATCGTTGATGAGTTGGAAACAACGAACACTCTTGACATGAGTTTTACGACTAAGTGCGTCAGCCACGACATTCGCTTTACCTGGATGGTAGCGAATTTCACAGTCGTAGTCGTTTAACATTTCTACCCAACGACGCTGACTGGTACGTGTGCGGGTGTATATAATTTTTAGATATATTTTAAGCTCTTTTTTACTCGTGAATCAAGTTTTAAATTTATAAAACACGATATAATACTATCACTCTACACACGTTAGGGCAAGTGCACTCATCGCAGACGTAGTATAGTGATGGCAAGACACCGAGGTCGTCCAAGGACACAAGAGCTTTTAGTACCGGCTTATCGTTAACGTCTAATCTAACCAAATTTTGATGAAACGTTTTGAAAGTTATAAAAAGATAAAATAGAAAATGAAAATAAAATATAAGGAAACACAAATACAAGAAGGAATCACTTGGTTCCAACTCCTCTTTTATATATCCTTTAATGATTTCCGCACTTTGGGCATTTTAAGATACTATCTTTAAGTTATAGTAGTAGGCCCCCTTCCAGACAGCGTTACCCTAAACCTGTTGGTCTAAGTCATCAGGTATACAGTCCCGCAAGGTCTGATTATTGAAAGATAATTAAGTAAGCTATTAATGCGAAAAGTGGTAGGCCCCCTTCCAGGCAGCGTTACCCTCAACCTATTGGTCTGAGTCAGCAAGGATACAGTCCTGCAAGGTTGGTTTAAAGTCTTAATAGTAGTTTATAGATATGGGATTCAAGCGGTTCTTACTTCTCCCAAGGCAGATTGTACTGCCCACTCGTGAAGTCTTACTAGGCTTGAACCAGGTTCTCGCAGGATCTATACACTGAACGAGACACAGAATTACCCAACCACCCTTCTAACCCCCTTCCAGGCAGTTAACGTGCTTTATATAGACCGTAAAGACACGAATGAGTGACTCAACAAAACATGAAGAATGGTTAAATAAATTCGCCTTCAATATAGAAAACTAGTTATTAAAGTCATTAATACATACCCAAACAAAAAGGAGCCAAAGGTTGGAAATCAAAATGTAATACATAAAAGATTTGTCTTCACCAAGTGATGTAAGAGTTTAGCCAAGCATGACCTTTGTTTGACAAGAACTCTTACGATCGATCTTGGATCCCGAGACTACTACACACTCTAAATGATGGAAGATGGATGATGGTGGTGGGTGTTGGTGGAGTGGTGGGAAGTGTGAGGGAAGTGGTTTGCTAAGGGATGGATTGGAATGAAACCAAGCACCCCTATTTATAGCTGAAGTCAGACAATCAACACGACCTCGTGCCCTCCTGGCACGGCCCCATGGCCTTCTTTCTCTCTCTTCCTCATTAACTGCAGTGTCAGGTCTTGTACTAATACGGCCCCGTGTGTCAACGACACGACCCGTGGCCATTGTACTTGCTGTACTATCTCAGATTCTGCGAATCTTAGAGTTGACCATACCCCGTGTTGCCTTAGCACGACCCCGTGCTGGTGGTCTGGTTTGTCTTTTGTTGTTGTCTTTTCTTCTGCAAAGAATCTTGACTGGGCACGACCCATGCCCGGTGAGCACGGCCTCGTGCCAGGCATCTGTTCTTGTTATTTTGTTGGTTTGGATGTTGATGGGGGCTTGGCGAGTCGTGTCAATCCTTCTTCTTTGTATTTATGTTTGTTTCTGTTTTCAATTTGCTTCCTTTGTGCGTTTAAGCTCTTTTGACCCTGTAAATTAAAAAAAACAAAAAACATGCTTTTTCCAACATTAGTACCGAAAAATGGTTGATTTTACGCCGTATTTGATATAATTTATATGTTGTATTTTACGCACATCAAATACCCCCACACTTGAATCTTTGCTTGTCCTCAAGCAAAACTCTATATCGTGGTTTACACACCTAAACGGAATAGGTAGAAGAGAAGGTTTTGGGCTTATCTTTAGAGTGTCGGGAATCCAAGTTCTAATATTATTTTGTTTTTGTTTTATTTACAATTTTATTCGTCATGATTTATTTAAAACACATATTATGAAAAATTATTTGTTTTGGGCAGAACACACCTTTATAAAATTCTATTTAGTTATATACAAACTTACACACCTCACAAGTGGTCATTCAACACTTGCCGAAGTTGTTTAAGTGAAAACGCTCATGCCCGGTTTGGAACTTACTCCTACTATAGGCTTGACAAATAATCAAACCTCCTCCTTTGTGACATTTATCCTCGTAAATATCAAGAGGGCTTTAAAGGGTAGGTTGTGGTTCGGGTAGGTGTGTTTGGTAGAAATGGCGAAAGGCGTAAAAAGTATCGGTTTTTTCATTGCTTTTTGGCTTAGCAAAGAAAACTTTTGGTTTTTTTCCAAAGTTGAAACCGAGCCATACTTGTAATTTTATAACCGATCTTTTTACAAAAATTAAAATGTGAAAATAAACAGGTTTGCGGATGTGGGTGTTTTTGCAAAAGTATGTATTTTTGGGGTTTAGAAATGAAAGGGTTAAGGCTCAAAGGGGTTTATCTAGGGGGATGTTTTTGGAAAAGAAAAGAAAAATAAAGGTTTGAAGTGAAAAATGGGTTTAATCCTAACGCCTCTATCATTTACTTACTTGGATTTGTGTCGGTAAAGATTTGGAACGTATTGCTTTGGCAAGTTCTAGATTTGTAAGAACCAAACAGGCTATTCACACAAGAAACGAAAATTGAGCAATTAGTATGGATGTGTATTTATATGCTGGGTAAATGCTCAAAACTCACTTTTGTGGAAAAAAAGGTTATAGTGTAAAAATGTATATCTAATCAAATTTTACAAAGATTTGTTATGCTCCTTTTTTATAATTTTCTTAATGGGTTCTTTTTATCACGATGCCATCAGGTGTAAATTAGTAAAAACATAACTTTTAGAACTTATTTAGCGCAATTAAACCAAGAAAATTAAAAAGAAAATAATAAAAAAAATATGAAAAAGTTTGGGGTGATTAGCGGTTTTCCAATGCGAGTTTTGTGTAAGGCTTATTTTTAGGACAAACGATTCAAGGTTTTAACATCCCCCACCCCCACACTTAAATTATACATTGTTCTCAATGTGTCCCAAATATGATTTATTTTGATTAAATGTGTAAAAAGTGGGTAAACATAACAATTTTAATGGTTACTGGCACTCGCAGCACTGGGGCGTGCTATGGGGAAACCGCTTTGATGAATTTTGAATTCAAGACGGCAGTAAAGCTCTGTTTGGGGATGAAACATGGTTTTATAAAGGGAAAAGTGAATGCTGACGTGGCAGCGGTTTCAAAGATCTGTTGGCTAACATTTGTCCACGTGGCAACCTCTATTGGAATAATGGAGGACAGTTGTTTGGAAACCACTGTTGGGCAACAACAGTGGTTGGGAACAGTGAAATGAACAGTGGTTGATTTTAGTCTATCAGTGGATAGACATCAGTGGTTGAGACCAACAGTTGTTTGATCAACAGTGGTCCAAGCAGTGTTAATTAGAAAATAGAGAATACCTTTCAGTAGTGGATGGATGTTTAGCCAATCAGAGGTTTGAAAACAGTGGTTATGTACAGACTTTTAAGGATTTATGAAAATTTTTCATTTTAAGCTATTTTTAAGGATGGGGTTTTGATTTTCTAAAAACATTTTAATGCTTTTTATTCATGGAGAACAAGGTTTTTACCTTTTAATCCATGTTTAGCATGTCAATCCTAGAGATCAAACTTTCAAAGGTAGTTGTGTCTAAAGCTTTTGTCAACAGATCTGCCAGCTGATCCTTTGTTGGAACATGCTGCAGAGAAATCAAACCTTTTTCTTAGCAATCCCTCACAAAGTGATGTCTGATGTCAATGTGTTTGGTGGTTGAGTGAGATACTGGATTTTTAATGATGTTTTCAGCTTCCTGACTGTCTAACATGAGAGGAGTCTTTAGAGCAGTTACACCAAAATCCAGCAATTGATTTTTAAGCCACAAAAGTTGGGTTGTACAGCTTGCAGCAGTAATGTATTCAGCTTCAGCAGTGGATGTGTAAACACTTGCTTTCTTTTTGCTTTGCCAAGATACTAAGCAATTGCCTAGAAATTGACACCCTCCTGATGTGGACTTCCTTGTTGTGTTGCAACCAGCAAAATCACTATCTGGAAAACCTGAAAGCTTGATATTCCCATTAGCAGGATACCAGTTACCAAGTGTGGGAGCACCTTTTATGTATTTGAATATTCTTTTCACAACAATGAGATTAGACTTCCTAAGTGCTGACTAGGATCTGGCACAGACACATGTTGCAAACATGATGTCTGGCCTTGATGTAGTATAATAAAGGCTTGTCACTACATCAAGGCCAGACACATGTTGCAAACATGATGTCTGGCCTTGATGTAGTGATAAGCTTTCACAACAATAAAGACCCAATCATGCTTCTATACAATGTTTGATCAACCAAGTCATCTTTTCATCAGTAGTGACAAGCTTTTTGGTTGCCATGGGTGTACTAGTTGGTTTACAATCATTCATCTCAAATTTGGTTAAAACTTCTTTTACATATTTGCTTTGATGAATAAATGTTCCATTTTGCAACTACTTAACTTGGAGACCAAGAGAGCATTGGAGTTCACCCATGGCACTCATCTCAAACTCTGTTGTCATGAGTTTTCTGAACTTTTCACACATGGAGGTACATATGGATCCAAAGATGATGTCATCAATATAAATTTGGACAATCATCAGATCCCTTCCTTTCCATTTTAAAAACAATGTTTTGTCAATTTTACCCCTTGTAAACCTAATGGAAATTAGAAAGCTGGAAAGAGTTTCATACCAGGCTCTAGGTGCTTGTTTCAACCCATACAAAGCTTTGTTGAGCTTGTAGACATGATCAGGATAAATGGTGTTGGTGCATTTATGTCTATCGCCTCCGTCAAGACAGATAGTAGTAGAAACAGTTTAATTCTTAGCTTTATATTGTAATAAGTAGGGAAAAGGCAAGGTGGCAAAATTGTAATTAATGAGTTTTCTCATTAAACCCTTGGCCTATAAATAGGAGGCTTATGCCTTAGTTTAAGAACTTTTGCACATTTTGGAGACTTTAGAGCTTTGAAGCTAGAGAGAGAGTCTAGAGAGAGAAAGTGCTCAAGGTGATTCGTGGTGCTTTGTACGTTTTCAGATTATCAATAGAATCACAGATTATATTACGCCGTGTGTGTTCGGTCACGTTCGTACGGATTCCGCACGTTACACGAATCAGTTCGTAATCATTTCAGAGTCGAAAACCGGTCCTACAAGTGGTATCAGAGCAGGAGCTCGATTGCACGGATCAAACACACAAAATCGCATAGGATTTCATCTGATTCAGAGTCAAAAACACATCAGATTTGTCAAATTTCTCACTTTACACTTTTTCTTCACGTTCTTGACTTAAAAACGCGGAATTAAACGAGATTTTACGGTTAAAAATTGCTGATTTTTGGGTATGTTGTACGAAAACACTTGATCTAAAAGCCTATAAAATTTCAGAACTTAATTCTTAGCAGTTTGTGAGATATTGAAGATTTTTGGTTCGAAAAAGTTGAAAATATGCTAACTGTTGCTGTTGTTGATATTCTTGGTGTTCACCGATCGGATGGCAATCCGATCGGATGACCACCTGATCCACTGAACTTTAATTATTTAAAACTCTTTAGTGTAAAGTCTCGGATTGTCACCCGATCGGGTGACCATCCGATTCAAAGTTCCCACTCGATCGAGTCACTTGGTCAACTTTGTTAACTTTGTCAGTCAACTTTGTCAGCAGTTCATATAAGTCATTAATTGCAATCGGTGAGCATGTGAAATTCATTACAGTTGTCATCAAGGATCATGAGTACATGCAAGTGATAAGGAATTGATATGCATGTGAAGTATTAAAAGGATTGTCGGCCATTAATCTTGTTTGCATGTGTTTGTTGACAGATCAAAGTCTCAATTTAAATCAAAGTCTATTAATAAAAGGCTGTGTTTGAATCAGATTATCACGTGACACATTAAAGATTCATCGGCTCAAGTGCAATTTATTTCAGTTGAATTGTATTGTAGTGGCAACTATAGAGTGGTGACTCGATCGGATCACCGTCCGATCCGTAGCACGTTGTTTGTCTTGTAGTGGCAACTATAGAGTGGTGACTCGATCAGATCACCGTCTGATCCGTAGTACATTGTTCATTCAAGTTTTAAGTGCAAGCATCGAGTGGCAATCCGAACGGATTGCCATCCGATTCTAATCATTTTACTTGCTTGTGTTCTAGGTCAAAGTGACGGATACTTCACCCGATCGGACAGCATTCCACCCGATCGGACAACCTCTCACCTGATCGGACAGCCTCGCATACCCGATCGGACAGCCTCTCACCCGATCGGACTGCCTCCCACCCGATCGGATCACCACCTGATCCATAGCACATTGTCACTCGATCGGATCACCACCCGATCCGTTGTCACCCGATTGTTGTTACTGTTGACTTTTGTTGACTCACTCGATCGGATACCCGACCGATCCAATTGTTTGATAATTTTTAAACTGATTGTGTCTGTTCGTTTGTATTTAGGTGATTCGAGAAGATAACATCATGGCTGAAGAGTTTTACAATACGTTCTACAGAGCTTTCACATCAGAATCATCGGAAACTTCAACAGTCACACCAAAATCAATAACAAAAACAATCAATGATAACATAAAACATGATAACTTCTATGGAACCTATTCAAAACCACCTAAAATTGAGAATATAGAAGATTATACATGGTGGAAAGAGAGATTCCTGAACTGGACCAAGGCATACGCTCATGAGAGCTGGTTCTGCTTAGAGTTTGGATACAGCCGACCGATCAATGACAAGCATGAAGAGATTCATCTCAATGATCTTTCTGATGAAGACAAACGGAAATTCTCATATGAGCAGAAGATGATCGCATTGATTCAACAATCTATCCGAGATGATATATTTTCATTATTAAATCATGATGGGTCATCAAAATCGGTTTGGGAAGCGTTAAGGGTTAAAGCTGAGGGTGGCAAACAAATTAAAAAGAATAAAATTGCTTTACAAAATAAGGAGTTTGATTTGTTTGATAGTTTAAAGGGAGAGACAGAAAGACAAATGATTGAACGTTTTTGCCATTTAAAAATTGAGTTAGACAGATTTGGAATTGTGAAAATGAGAGAAGAAGTGATTGACAAAATAATTGAAGCGTTACCATGAGCTGATCAGTGGCAAACGTTTGTTTTTATTTTGAAAAATGATGTATTGTATGAAACAATTACTCTCGATGTGCTGATTGAAAAGATTGAAACTCATGAGCTTGAATTGCAGAAACAAAACAAGATGAGTAGCTCTTCACATCAACAGAATGTCGGTCTTTACTACAAGGGCAGTGTACCTCAGGTGACTGTAATTGAATCACCAAAGACGGGATTCAATGCTGAAAAGTCAAAAGAACCACAGAAAAGCTCATCAAGTTACGATCCAGGATATCATTCATCGTCATCAAAAGCAAATCCTGAAGAATCAGAGGAAATTCTTTGCAACATCGCTCTTAAGTTGAAGAATTCTCCGGCTATGAGCATCAATGCAGCAAAACAACAAATGAGTTTTCTGGCATCTTTGTTAGAGTCATACGAAGGTCTAGTATCTAGAAAAATTGGAAACTCAGAGCTGACAAAGGAAGACTACGACCAGATTGACCCAGCAGAAATGGAACTCATTGACAAACGCTGGTGTTTAGCAAGTTGCATTCGAAGAGCTCAGAGGTATATGGAGATTACTGGGAAACAGACAATTGGTGGTCCGTCAACAAAGCTGGGCTTTGATAAATCCAAAGTGACCTGCTTCAAATGTAAGCAGAAAGGTCATTTCAAAAAGGAATGAAACAATTCTGAAGTTGACAAAACTGAGAAACCTTTCAATGATGATTATTATCGAAAGGCGATTTACCACCGCAGCAAAGAAGAGCCGAAACTGATTGAAAATAATCCCAAAGAGAAGTCAAGAGCTTGTGCGGTGATACAAGATGACGAAGGGTTTGACTGGAGCGAATTCCTTCCAGAAGATGATCTTGTTGATGATAGTCTCACAGCTCATGGCAGAACTGTATCAAAGAGCAAACATCGTGTTTTTGTTGCTGAAATCAAGGAGAAATATCAAGAGGAAATTCTGAAAGAGAAAACCGAAAGAGAAAGATTCTTTGCAGGGTGCAGGATTGAGAAAATGCATGAAGAGTATGAGGATGCAAAATACTGTGGGAGATACGACAAGAAAAGAGATTGCTATATCAACAAAAATGGTGATCCTGTCGTTCACAGAAAAGATGTGGTTTTCAATGATGTTCCTGCAGTAATTCCTCTGTCCGGCGAATACTATTCAAATGTTGCAAAAGATAAAACTTATCTAAAAAGGCTGGACAAGATAATTCGTGATGTGATGACCACAAGTTTGAAAAAGAGGGATGAAGAGAGAATGAAGAAGAATGTTGAAGAATTGGTTGATGATTTGAAGAAGGTTGCTGAGGAAGTTACAGTTGAAGCTGTGAAAGAGGAAGATGTGAAGGTAAAAGAAGAAGAGAAAGTGATAAAAGAAGTTGTTGAAGTAAAAGCTGTTATCAAAGAACAGCAGAATGAAAAAGAGATGAAGAAGAAGAAGAAGTAAAGATAGAGAGATAGGAAGATGATGTTGGTAGTGATGCTGGTACTGGAGAAGAAGAACAGAAGAAAGATGCTGATCAGACAGAGACAACAGAAAAGGTCAAAGTACCAATCACTGAGGTAAAATATGATTCTGAAATCTTAAACAAAAATGTTGAACAGTGCAAGAAATGCATGGAAACGTGTAGTGCTTGTACTGAAAAGGATGAAAAGTTCAGAACAAGAAATCTAGAATTTAATAAAATCGAAGAATTTTCAAAAATAAATGCAAAGAAATGTTAGAAAATGAAAAAGTTTTAAAAGAAAATGATGAAAAACTAACACAAAAGTGCAAGAGTTTAGAAAAAGAAAATGAAATTTTGAAAGATAAGGTTTCGAAAATGACAGAAGAATGTGTTCAAAAAGAAAATGCATGTCAGGAAATGAAAAAGGAATATGATTCAATAAAATTGGCTTACCACATTACAAAACAATCATATGAAGATGTGAAGAGTCAAATGAAACTTGTTCAATCTAGATTGAGATACTGTTCTAAAACAACTGATACACTAAAGAGACAGTATTCAATAAAGCAACAAGTTGTTAATTCTTATATTGAGGATGTTGCTAAGTTGAAGTGTCAAATAGCTGATTTAGAACAGGATAACAACAAGTTAAAAAGCTATCATGCGTCATCATATGTGCTTGAAAGAATTTTCAACATAAAACCGGGTGACGATGATTCTGAGAAAAACAAAAAGGGTATTGGTTCTGTGTATCATCAAGTTCCTCCACCGGAAAAGTTTGCATTTTATGATGATGAGAAAGTCGAAAAAGCTTTCAACATGGTCGATCAATTTCCAGATAACATTGACGTAACCTATTCCAAATCTGATGATTCAAGTGATTCAGAGGTGGTAGGTAAGGTCGTTGAAAGTGTGTTGAAAGAAGAGTCGGTTGAAACAGGTAAATCTGAATCACAGGATGAAAATGAAGGTAGTTTTCATGAAGAATATCTGGAAAACTTAGAATCTGAGAAAAATTTGAATGATGATTCAAAAGGATTGGTCTATACCATGATTGGATCGGAAAAATTGTTCTTAGATATTGTATTCCCGATTCAGAATGTGATTTCAGAAAAGATTGATAAAGTTTTCAAAATGGTTGAAATTGAAAAATCTGAAATTCCAAAGTTTGCTGGAAAAGGTTACAAAACTTTTTATAACAAACCTGGTTTCAAGAAGAAAAACATGAATGCTGGGTTGGGTTATAAGAAGAAACAAATTTGGAATAAAAATGAAAAATCAAATTATCAGAAAAAGACGAACTTTGTTCACGGAACAAGTTCGGAAGAAGAGAAAGAACTCCAATTTAGACGACAGTCTAATGAATAGTTCTATGCTCAGAAAAAGCAACAACAACAGGTCAAAGATGTCTCAAAAAGAACATGTTTTAAATGTGATCAAACTGGACATCTTGCACGCAAGTGTCCAAATCTGAAACCTGTTGGTGTTGAGACGAAAAAGAAATCTGATGATGTTAAGAAACAGAAATCTGAGGATGTGAAACAAAGGTCAACCAGATTTGATTCAAAACAAACTTGGAGGTATAACACAAAAAAGTTTGCTTCGAATCAAACTTGGAATTCAAATTCAAATAGATTTGATTCAAGACAAACCTAGAATTCTCACACACCCGGTTTTAGAACAACACATAGTTGGAGAACAAATGTCGATGCAACAAAACCACAACAGTTTTGGAAACCAATTGTTTTTCAGAATCAAAATGTTCAAAAAGATTCACATTTTTACAAAAGAGGTGCTCCAAAAGGTCAAACATGGACAGTTAAGAAACAAGTGACTTCTGTGAATGACGAAAAAGTTGAAGTCAAAAATGAAAAAGTTTGTTCTCAAAATGACAAAGATTTTCCAAGATTGAATGAAGCTTATTGTGTTGAAATGCCTAAGGTCAAACAGACCTGGGCTAACTTGTTCAAATGATTGAATTAGCTGAATGTGCAGGTGCTCAAGACAACTGAATGCCAACCAGAGGAGTGTCATAGCAGCCTAGCACGAGAGGAGAAGGCTGCTGAACCCTGCATCTAAAAACAGGGAGTTTGTTTGTGTTTTTGTACATAAATAAACAATATTTCTAAAAGATCCTAAAAATTTGAAAATTTAAAAACCAAAAAAATATGTTTTTATTTTGTCAAAAACTTGAAAAATCAAAAATATGTTTGTTTTTTAAATTTTGTCAAAAATTCAAAAAAATTAAAAAATATGTTGATTGAATACGCCGAAACCCTCACGGCTGAACAAACATGATTAATTTCACAAGATTGAAAAACGGTTTTCAAACTGTAAAATATCAATGTGTTGTAAATCATGGGAGTACATTATATTTTCTGCAAAATAGAGCATGTGAAGCAGAAAATGGATGGCGAGACAAAGCTATCAGTATCAGGTTGTCAAATTTTCTTTAAATGTTTTGAATTTTAGGGGGAGTAAGAAAAATTCAGAAAATCCAAAAACATTTGAAAAATTGAAAAAGCCAAAAACATGATAAAACTAAAAAAGAGTTTTGTGTAAAAAGAGGAAATGATAGTACATCAGTAGACAATCACAGTACGCTAAAGATTTGGAAAGTTAAAATGTGATAAACGGTCTCACTGATGATGTGCCAGTTGGTTTTTACACGCTTAGTAGATTGTTTTCGAGATATAAACCTAAATATCAAATACTTACTTATCTCGTGGGGAACATCTCTCGGATATATGGGTAACCCCCGAAATCTTGTTTGAGAGATTGCCTGATTCTGAGATACTAGGTCTTTATACTGTTTGATATCTGGGGTATTATACCTGGTCTTCTGATATTGCGGAAGCAATGGCCTAGACCTCGTATAATACTTTACGCGCTTTAATAGCTTACCCTCTGCACAAAAATTGAAAAATATCGAAAGATATGAATCAATTGCAGTTGAAGAAAAGATTCCCTAAAGGGAACACACCTAAAGACGAGCCTTCATCTCTTTGATTGAACGGAAGTTCATACCTGAGCTCTCATGGTCTCGCACTAACCCAGAATACATATATCAAATTGGTATACTCACCTGTAAGACTGAATCTAGGGAATTTTGATACGGGAGTATATTCTGAGGTGGAACACGCGAATAAGTTTAAGTCCTTTAAAACACTAATCTCGTATCTCGAATCGATTGAACTTTGTGTGAAAATTTAAGAGGATCAGTATACTGACAATCTAAGGGAAGTGTTTAGAACTTAAAGTGTTTAAAGCTCAACAGTACTAGTTATTTGTCAAAAACTGATATGATCCTCTGACGCGAACTCAAACAAAAATATTGTCTGTAATATTTCTTTACTGCTTTATATTTCAGAAAACTACAAAAAGATTTTGATTTCTGTTTTATTTTCGACAACCGATGTCTGAGAAGCTGAGTTTCAAAATCTAAGTATGTTGAACGTGTTTCTAAAAATAAAACAAGTTCATTAAGTTGAAACTTGAAGTTTTTATATAAAAATTGTCACACCCCTAAATTCCCACCTAGGGTATGTCCCCATTAGGAGTGCGACGAATCCAACAACGAGCCACTAATTATATCAAACACATTCAATTAAAAGATAAGGTACTTGATTGTAAATAAAACACTGTCTGTAAGTTTTAATGAAAACCAAAGTATCAGCGGAAGCAAAGTTAACCAGTTTTAAAACCAAAGTAATGTATCATTAAACCAATAAAATAAATACGTCCAGCAAGACCATGCCCACTCCAGCTGCTCCAGATAGCAAGTCCCAAAATATCTCAGCTAACGACCTACAAGCATGCAAACAAGTGTGTCAGACTACGCTGGTGAGTTCAAAGTTTTGTTACCGAGTTTAGTTACCAGTCACATGTGTAAAACAGTTTAATAAGATGATTTGTTGATTTGATGTTTCGTTGTTTTGATGTTGTTATTACTCGATTACCGAATAGCTACAAGATATGTGATTGCCCAACCCCAATGTCTCTATCAAAACATTGGTCATGCTTTAAGGAAATTAGTTCACGACCGTCCTCCCCAGTACGGTGTGAGGGTGCCAAACCTAATAGCGCTATCAACTAATAACCTCGTTGCCTCCTCAGCAACTGTTGGTAGATGTAAGGGGTCTTACGAGATAGATACTGAGTACAATAACAAACATCCCAATAAACACGCGTTCCTCCCCGGAACGTTACCCGATATCCCTCCCCGGGATGCATGCTTGAGAAAAGCAGTGAACTCACCTTAGGTTTGCTCGGTAAGATTAATTACTTGTTTATAGTTGGATACTCGAATCCTAGTATGGTTACAACGCCAGTCAGTTTCCCATACCTATAAATCACATAGGTTATACACTCTTGCACATACGACACAACTAGCGCACTAATCACTAATAAGTTATACAAGTAGCATCCGTCAATCAACACTGATCATGTATCACAAAAGCATTTCACATATGTCCTTAAACTTCACATGCCATTCATATAACAATTTCATACTATAGTACATAACCTAGTACCACACCACATATATACATACTTTACTAACACATTTTAAGCCCAATTACCACCCACTTGTGACCCATCAGTCAACAGCCCATTGATAACCCCCTTGCTCGGGCCAATCACCAAACACCACCCCAACATATGAAATACTATAACTGATGTGATTTTAATCATGTCCTTGCTTGAAATCATAATAGTGCTGACCATTGAGAAACAAACAAAACAAATAGTAGCCGACAATTGTTAAAGCATTATATCCACATGCAAACTGAATTTTGCATTAATTGTTTTAGTATCTTCATAATTTGAATGTACATGGGTCTTATTACAATGGCCGACACCAATTCTATATCAAATTATTATTGGACCGTTTCGTTTGGTGGGGTGACCACTCATTGGGCCGATTAACATCTTAAACCTCCCAGTCAATCTTGGGCTTGTCATCTTATTCACGTGGTCAAATAGGTAACACAAGTATGGTCCCATTAATCATACAACCCTACTTTCAAACAAGTCTACTTTAACAGTTAACAAATCATACACATCACAAAACAGTTAATGGTCTATGTAATATCTAACACGTATGGCAGTTTGGTGATTCCCTATCATGCGACTATCCCAACCTCTAATTGTTTCGATTAACCTTTAATACGTACAAACACAATTCACATCAATCATCACGAGTAACAAACGGATTAATAATGAAACTCACTAACCGGAAATCTTGATTGATCAATATGATGTTGCGAAGGAGGAAGGAAGTCGACTGTTGCCGTGCGTATATTATTGAGAGATAGGGTTTGTTTATATGTGATTTAATATGTGATCTCCTAACTATATAGCTAGAATCCGCAGAATACAAGGACTCCTAACCGGCCCCTATCTATCGTTCACTTGGGTTCTATCAAGCCCAATCATGCATCTAATGAATTAAAGTGGGCCGAGGAAAAGGGTGTGGCCTTCGGCCCAAGTGAAGGTGTGTGTTCTAAGCAAGTATGCGGTCCAACAAGTTTAGCTCTCTTATTTAGCTATAACACATAATAACGTTTAATGGTTTAACAAGTACATTATAGACCCAAGTGTTTGCCAATTTAATAGAAACAGATCACGTAACTGAGAGACACTGACCTTGAAGGTTTGGGTTGTCACATCATCCCCAACTTGAAGAAAATTTCATCCCGAAATTTGATAAGCAAGCCCAAGGAGTGAAGTGATAAATCAAGGTTGTTGCGGATTATGCTGTTGTCACATCATCCCCAACTTGAAGAGGAATCTCGTCCTGAGATTCACCAGCTTTACTAGATTCTGGTTTGTCTTTAGGAAAAAGGTGAGGATACTTGAGCTTCATTTGATCTTCTCGCTCCCATGTGAACTCCGGTCCCCGCCGCGAGTTCCAACGGACTCGAACAATCGGAATACGACTATGCTTGCGTACTTTGACCTCCCTATCCATGATCTCAATAGGTTCTTCGACAAACTGCAACTTGTCGTCGATCCTCAACTCTTGATATGGTACCACTAGCGGGTCGTCTGCAAAACACTTCTTCAACTGCAAAACGTGGAAGACATCGTGAACATTACCCAGCTCAGCAGGTAATTCTAGCTTGTAAGCCACTGTACCGATGCGCTCAAAAACTCTAAACGGCCCAACGTAGCGTGGATTAAGCTTGCCACGCTTTCCAAAACGTACAACACCTTTCCATGGTGAAACTTTCAACATGACGCGGTCATCCACTTCGAATTCTACCAGCTTGCTACGTTTGTCGGCATAGGCTTTCTGACGATCACGAGCTGCGGCCATATGTTTCCTGATCTGAACAATCATCTCCGAAGTTTCTAATACCAGCTCAGGACCTGAAATCAGACTGTTACCCACTTCAGCCCAACAGAGAGGTGAACGACATTTCCTCCCGTACAATGCTTCAAACGGAGCTACCTTGATGCTAGTGTGATAACTGTTGTTGTAGGAGAACTCAACCAACGGCAAATGTTTCTCCCACCCTTTCCCAAAATCAATGACACACGCTCGCAACATGTCTTCTAGTGTCTGAATAGTGCGCTCACTCTGACCATCAGTCTGTGGGTGGTAAGCCGTGCTCATATCAAGACGTGAGCCAAACGACTTATGCATAGCCTGCCATAACTCTGAAGTAAAACGAGGATCTCGATCAGAAATGATAGAAGTTGGCACCCCGTGCCTAGAAACCACTTCCTTAAGGTATACTGCTGCGAGCTGAGAATGCTTATCTGTCTCCTTGATTGCTAGGAAATGCGCTGACTTCGTGAGATGGTCGACAATCACCCATATAGTATCGTTTCCAGCCTGGGTTCTCGGTAGCCCTGTGACGAAATCCATGGAGATCTGCTCCCATTTCCACATCGGTATCTCTGGCTGTTGGAGTAGACCCGAAGGTTTTTGGTACTCCGCCTTGACTCTAGCACAAGTCAAGCACTTACTCACGTATGTAGCAATGATAGCTTTCATGTTCGGCCACCAGTACAAAACTTTGAGGTCCTGGTACATCTTATCCGACCCCGGATGAATAGAATATCGTGACTTGTGTGCTTCGTCCATCACAAGCTCTCGAAGGTTACCAATTAAAGGAACCCATATCCTATCCATAATGTAGTGGATACCATCAGACCATTGCTCAAACTTCTTCTGCATACCCCGCAAACCCTCAGCTTCGATGTTTTCTTCCTTTAAGGCCTCGATCTGAGCAGGTAGATCAGAGTGAATAGTAAGCTGTAGAGCACGAACCCGCTTCTGTCTCGGTTCCTTGCGACTGAGAGCATCTGCTACAACGTTGGCTTTACCCGGATGATACTTAATAGCACACTCATAATCATTAAAAAGCTCGATCCAATGACGCTGCCGCATATTCAATTCCTTCTGTTCAAAGATATGCTGGAGACTCCTGTGATCGGTATAGATGGTGCATTTGGTACCGTACAGGTAATGCCTCCAAATCTTCAATGCGAAGACCACAGCGCCTAACTCCAAGTCGTGAGTCGTATAGTTCTTCTCGTGTACCTTCAACTGTCGAGAAGCATAGGCTATCACCTTGCCACGTTGCATCAACACGCAACCAAGACCCTGAATCGACGCATCACAATGAACCTCGAAGTCCTCCGTACCCCCCGGTAGGGACAAGATCGGTGCACTACACAATTTCTGCTTTAATAGCTGAAAGGCATCTTCCTGTTTCGCTCCCCAAGAATAGACTACCTTATTCTGTGTCAAGGAGGTGAGAGGTCGAGCGATCTTAGAGAAATCCCCAATGAAACGACGATAATATCCCACAAGACCAAGAAATTGTCGCACCTCCGAAGGGTTCTTCGGTGCCGCCCAATTCCGTATAGCATCAATCTTCGCGGAATCTACATGTATACCCATCTCGTTAACTATGTGCCCAAGAAAGTGTACTTCTCGAATCCAGAAATCACACTTAGAAAACTTCGCGTACAACTTTTCCTTCCGCAGGAGCTCCAAAATAAGATGTAGATGTCGCACGTGGTCCTCCTTGCTCTTGGAGTAGATCAAGATGTCGTCAATAAAGACAATAACAAAGTCATCGAGGTACGGTTTGCACACGCGGTTCATGAGATCCATGAAGACCGCTGGTGCATTAGTCATCCCAAACGGCATAACCAAAAACTCATAGTGGCCATACCGTGTTCGAAAAGCTGTTCTGGGTACATCCTCCTCTCTGACTCGTACCTGATGATAACCTGACCTCAAGTCGATTTTAGAATAGAAGCTTGACCCTTGCAGCTGGTCAAACAAGTCGTCGATACGTGGTAAAGGATAACGGTTCTTGACCGTCACCTTGTTGAGCTCGCGATAATCAATGCACATGCGGAAAGACCCATCTTTCTTCTTCACGAACAACACAGGGGCTCCCCAGGGCGAAGAGCTAGGTCGGATAAAGCCTCTATCCAACAGCTCTTGGAGTTGATTCGACAACTCCTGTAACTCTCCTGGTGCAAGGCGATAAGGAGCACGGGCAATCGGTGCTGCTCCTGGCTGGAGGTCGATCTGAAATTCCACCCGACGATGTGGAGGTAAACCAGGGAGTTCTTTGGGAAAAACATCAGGAAACTCTCGAACCACTGGAAGATCTTCGAGTTTCCTTTCGTCTGTCTGCGAGTCAGTAATAAGAGCCAATATAGTAGGATAGCCCTTACGCAGACACTTCAGAGCCTTCATTGCTGAAATAATGCTAACCGTAGCACCACTACGATGGCCCTGAACTGATAGAGATTCTCCACTAGGGAGAGGAACACGCACGATTTTCTCCTTACAAAGAATTTCTGCCTGATACTTGGACAACCAATCCATGCCAATAACCACATCGAAACTTCCAAGAGTAATAGGGAGTAGGTCAATGTCGAACACTTGACCCATGAGATCTAGTTTGCAACCAACAAGAACGTGTGTAGCTTCAATCGTTTTACCATCAGCTATCTCTACTATGTGTTTAGTGACAAGAGGTGTAGGACTCAACCCTAAACGACTACCGAACTCCAAAGATACATAACTCCAATCGGCACCAGAGTCAAATAAAATAGATGCAAATATACCGTTCACTGAAAACGTACCAGTAACTACATTGCCGTCATTCCTCGCCTCCCCAGCTCCAATAGTAAATCCGCGCCCACGCGCCACATTGCCCCCGTTGTTCCCATTGTTGTTCCCGGTGTTGTTGTTACCCGTGTTCTGATTCAGCTGAGGGCAGTCTCGCTTGATGTGACCCTCGGCTCCACACTGAAAACACCCCTTTCTGAACCCTTGATTATGCTGAGGTGGCTGCCCTTGCTGTCGCTGATACTGCTGATTCTGCTGCTTTGGCTATGGAGCCCTGCAATCCTTGGCCTCGTGGCCTACCTTTTCACACCTACGACAAGTTCGAGCACACTGCCCAAAATGATGATAGCCACACTTGTTGCACTGGGGCTTCTTCCCAACATAAGAACCCTGATTCTGATTAACTGATGACGACTGGTTAAAGCTGCGAGTACTGCCAGTGTCTGTCCTTTTCTGTGACTGTACTGAATTGGACGCCTTGTCCACATCGTTCCACTTACGCTTACCGTCAGTGGCAGGGGTAGTAGCTGGTATCGTAGCAGTAGAGGTAGCAGCAGATTTGCGAGCCGGTAAGTTGCCGCGTTCAACCTCTTGATCGGTAATCTTGTGTGCCATTTGGACACCCTGTGCCAGATTGTTGTGGTTTGCTGTGGTGACGTAACCCTTAACTTCTGGAGCTAATCCCTTGAGATACAGTTCGATTCTTCGAGGTGGAGGTCTAGACAGATTGGGGCATAAAATTGCTAACTCGTTGGACCTCTTCGTGTAAGCCTCTATCTCTGACCCCTCCATCTTCAAGTTATAGAACTCGTTTTCTAGTTTCTGAATATCATCACGGGAACAGTACTCCTCCCTGATCAACTCTTTAAAGTCATCCCAAGTAGTGGCGTTTGCCTCTTCAATACCCAACAGCTGAACCTGGGCATTCCACCATGTCAGAGCGGCATCCTCGAGTGTGCCCGAAGCAAACTTCACTCTGTCCCCAGCAGGACAGTTACATATAGCAAAAACGGATTCAGCCTTCTCAAACCATCTCAGTAGTCCCACAGCCCCTTCAGTCCCACTGAAGGTTTGTGGCTTACAGTCCATAAATATCTTGAATGTGCAGACGGGCGGGTTGTTCTGTTGCGCTGGCTGACCTAATGGACGTAAGGAAATACAACACAAAGGTAAGAGTTGTGCATAAGATACATGAGTAAAAGAAATTTTTGGCACATAACGTACCAGCTTGATAGGCTGCCAATGCCTCAGCCACGCGCTCGTTAATCAGATTAGTTAATTGTGCATTAGTCATATTGATGTTGCCACGTCCACCGCCGCGGCCACCTCCACGTCCACCATTTCGTCCGCCACGTCCGTTCATGATTCTATATAAGGAGAGGGAACGAATTTAGGAGTCGAGAATGGGGAAAATAATCAGGTATCACATTGAAATCTATAGGTTACCAAGTTCACACGCAATAGAAAAGAATCCCTCTCACGCTTGTTAAGCCTCACTGGGACTTGCATGCACCTCGCGTTATTATTATGTGTGCACCCATGATAATAAGGCGACTTGCATGCTCATCTCAATGCCTCTTAACTTGCGCTCGAAGTTTCTCCCCGCATTCAATTAACACAGAATCAAATACTACATGATTATGATTCACAGAATTCGAGGGGTAGTGTTACACTATCAATGTACTATGATGTCTAACATATCATTTCATGCATGCTATATGTATATGCTTACTAGACGAGTAATGCATAAAGTAACGGGAAACAAACCTTGCAATCTGAAGCTGAGTGTCATGGTCGATTTCGGATCTGTTCAGTTATAGTCTGGTTTTATGAAACCGTTTTTAAAACCAAGTTCTCTGTAACCAGTGGCTCTGATACCAAACTGTCACACCCCCAAATTCCCACCTAGGGTATGTCCCCATTAGGAGTGTGACGAATCCAACAACGAGCCACTAATTATATCAAACGCATTCAATTAAAAGATAAGGTACTTGATTGTATATAAAACACTGTCTGTAAGTTTTAATGAAAACCAAAGTATCAGCGGAAGCAAAGTTAACCAGTTTTAAAACCAAAGTAATGTATCATTAAACCAATAAAATAAATACGTCCAGCAAGACCATGCCCACTCCAGCTGCTCCAGATAGCAAGTCCCAAAATATCTCAGCTAACGACCTACAAGCATGCAAACAAGTGTGTCAGACTACGCTGGTGAGTTCAAAGTTTTGTTACCGAGTTTAGTTACCAGTCACATGTGTAAAACAGTTTAATAAGATGATTTGTTGATTTGATGTTTCATTGTTTTGATGTTGTTATTACTCGATTACCGAATAGCTACAAGATATGTGATTGCCCAACCCCAATGTCTCTATCAAAACATTGGTCATGCCTTAAGGAAATTAGTTCACGACCGTCCTCCCCGGTACGGTGTGAGGGTGCCAAACCTAATAGCGCTATCAACTAATAACCTCGTTGCCTCCTCGGCAACTTTCGGTAGATGTAAGGGGTCTTACGAGATAGATACTGAGTACAATAACAAACATCCCAATAAACACGCGTTCCTCCCTGGAACGTTACCCGATATCCCTCCCCGGGATGCATGCTTGAGAAAAGCAGTGAACTCACCTTAGGTTTGCTCGGTAAGATTAATTACTTGTTTATAGTTGGATACTCGAATCCTAGTATGGTTACAACGCCAGTCAGTTTCCCATACCTATAAATCACATAGGTTATACACTCTTGCACATACGACACAACTAGCGCACTAATCACTAATAAGTTATACAAGTAGCATCCGTCAATCAACACTGATCATGTATCACAAAAGCATTTCACATATGTCCTTAAACTTCACATGCCATTCATATAACAATTGCATACTATAGTACATAACCTAGTACCACACCACATACATACATACTTTACTAACACATTTTAAGCCCAATTACCACCCACTTGTGACACATCAGTCAACAGCCCATTGATAACCCCTTGCTCGGCCCAATCACCAAACACCACCCCAATATATGAAATACTATAACTGATGTGATTTTAATCATGTGCTTGCTTGAAATCATAATAGTGCTGACCATTGAGAAACAAACAAAACAAATAGTAGCCGACAATTGTTAAAGCATTATATCCACATGCAAACTGAATTTTGCATTAATTGTTTTAGTATCTTCATAATTTGAATGCACATGGGTCTTATTACAATGGCCGACACCAATTCTATATCAAATTATTATTGGACCGTTTCGTTTGGTGGGGTGACCACTCATTGGGCCGATTAACATCTTAAACCTCCCAGTCAATCTTGGGCTTGTCATCTTATTCACGTGGTCAAATAGGTAACACAAGTATGGTCCCATTAATCATACAACCCTACTTTCAAACAAGTCTACCTTAACAGTTAACAAATCATACACATCACGAAACAGTTAATGGTCTATGTAATATCTAACACGTATGGCAGTTTGGTGATTCCCTATCATGCGACTATCCCAACCTCTAATTGTTTCGATTAACCTTTAATACGTACAAACATAATTCACATCAATCATCACGAGTAACAAACGGATTAATAATGAAACTCACTAACCGGAAATCTTGATTGATCAATATGATGTTGCGAAGGAGGAAGGAAGTCGACTGTTGTCGTGCGTATATTATTGAGAGATAGGGTTTGTTTATATGTGATTTAATATGTGATCTCCTAACTATATAGCTAGAATCCGCAGAATACAAGGACTCCTAACCGGCCCCTATCTATCATTCACTTGGGTTCTATCAAGCCTAATCATGCATCTAATGAATTAAAGTGGGCCAAGGAAAAGGGTGTGGCCTTCGGCCCAAGTGAAGGTGTGTGTTCTAAGCAAGTATGCGGTCCAACAAGTTTAGTTCTCTTATTTAGCTATAACACATAATAACGTTTAATGGTTTAACAAGTACATTATAGACCCAAGTGTTTGCCAATTTAATAGAAACATATCACGTAACTGAGAGACACTGACCTTGAAGGTTTGGGTTGTCACAAAAATCAAAAATCAAAATAGTTTGTGATATCTCCAAGGTCATTAAGTTGGACTTGGATGATAAATCATGAAGGTTTTGGATGCTTAAATTGTTAAAATCTGTTGTAAAGAGCTAGATTTCGAACTTGGATACTTTATATTGCCAAATCTATGAAGTTTGTTGATAGGGGGAGAGAATCAAGTAATCCTGGATATATTCATATTATTATATTTTAGAACCAGGTTCTTGAGTTAAAAGTTTTTGAGAGCCAGGTCACGATTCCTGGACATTCGAAAAAGCTTTCATTGTCGAAATATTTTAGCTTATACTGAGAGCCAGGTTTTCATTCCTGGATATTCAAAATATTTTCACTTATAAATGTTTGAGAATTGCAGATGTTGTACCAGGTCACGGTCCCGATAGCCGAGTCTAAGGGGGAGTCTGAAGACGAGCTCAACGCAAGGGGGAGCGTGCTTTCAAGGAGCCAGGTAACTATCCTGGAGGAGCTTGTATCCGGAAAGCCAGGTGTCGATCCCAAAGCACAGAAGCTTGTCGAAAGGGGGAGCCTAAAGAAAGAGTTTACCGAAAGGGGGAGCTGAAGCTGAAGACAGATCTATGGGGATTCTGTTCAACAAAGAGGGAGTCTGTGTTTTGCTGAAATCGTCAAACTTTCAAGAAGACTCAGAGAAAGAGAAAGACAAGACACTACGAGATTGACTGCAGCAATATCCAAGGGGGAGTTTGTTGGTGCATTTATGTTTATCGCCTCCATCAAGACAGATAGTAGCAGAAACAGTTTAATTCTTAGCTTTATATTGTAATAAGTAGGGAAAAGGCAAGGTGGCAAAATTGTAATTAATGAGTTTTCTCATTAAACCCTTGGCCTATAAATAGGAGGCTTATGCCTTAGTTTAAGAACTTTTGCACATTTTGGAGACTTTAGAGCTTTGAAGCTAGAGAGAGAGAGTCTAGAGAGAGAAAGTGCTCAAGGTGATTCGTGATGCTTTGTACGTTTTCAGATTATCAATAGAATCACAGATTATATTACATCGTGTGTGTTCGGTCACGTTCGTGTACGGATTCCGCACGTTACACGAATCGGTTTGCAATCGTTTCGGAGTCGAAAACCGGTCCTACAAATGGCATATTCAAAACTAGGAGGTTGACAAACATATACCTCTTCTTGAATCTTTCCATACAAAAATGCACATTTTATATCCATCTGGTACACCTTGATGTTGTGGTTGATAGCAAAGGCTAAGAACAATCTAATGGCTTCAAGTCTTGCCACAGGAGCAAAGGTTTCTTCATAATCTATGCCCTCTTCTTGTCTAAAGCCTTGAACCACTAACCAGGATTTGTTTTTTACAACAATGCCCCTTTTATCAGTTTTATTTTTGAAGACCCACTTTGTCACACCCTCAAATTTCCACGTGCGGTGTGACAACTGCCACTTTCTGGTAATTTTCGTACATTTAAATCAATCATTCAAGTTACACAATTATCAGTATTGAATGTCCGAACTGCATGATTACATGACATACACTTAGAATACTCATGGAATACATATTTATGATGCACATGATTCATTTTTATTGATTACATTTGAAACAATTTAAACAATGCGTCGAAACAACTAGAATAGTACCTAGTAAACTAGTGTGCTGACAAAAACGCAGGATTCGCAGAAACCATCTAAATGACATCTTTAGGACTCAGAAGAAAGTCCAACAACAAATATACATTAAACCCTAATTGGGAATGCAAGGGTTTGGTCTAATACTTTTCCGATGTCCGGTAACACTAAAAATTGCCCGGAAAGCACTAAAAGTGACAATTTCAACACTTTTCCGCAGAAATTCTGCAGAAATCAGTATTGTAAGTTATATGCAATGTGAAAAAGTGTCTTTTAACCTAGAATTCATATTAGAATACCTTTGGGTATCATCTAAACCAAGAATCACATCAATTCACACAACTTACACAAGCTTAGCGTTCAAATGACGACTAACGGAAACAACGCCAAACGAATATCCAAACGATATCAAATCTTTTTTTTAGTAACTAGCTAACATTATTTATGGCATTATAAGTTAGTTATACCATCTAAACACCTTGTAACACTTGAAACCATATAAACATGAAAACCCCTAAACTTATGCTACATTTTTATAACATTTAAACAACTTAACAACTTAGAAGCAATTCAAGACCCTTCCCCCCTCATTATGAACGATCCAAGTGGGTCCCACAACCTTAATAAACTTGCAAAATATCTAGATATTATCTCTAGTTTCAAGTGGTGTTGATCTTGGATGATTAAAGTCTTGGAAATCTTATTATAACTAGATATTTTCTATCATTTTACACCTTGAAAAACACACACATATGCTCTCATATTTCTTCCCCAAAATTCAACCATTAAAACCTTCAAATCACCTTCCTTTCAAGCTATTTCTTGATGATCAAGATGTACTTCCATGGAGCCTAAGGTGATCTAAGGCATCTCCAAGTTAAAGCAAGCATTTTCATCCATCCAAGAGCTTTCTACCATCATAATCTTCATCATCTTTGCTCAACATCTTCACTAAGATCTTCCCTAGCCACAAGACCTAGTAGTGAGCATCCTAAACTTCATTTCATTCTTGTTTTTGTATATATTATTTATGTACAATTTAATAGCTTGAATGATCATACAAGAATAAGATAAAAAATACATAAAAACAAATCAAAGATCATAATATATAAGTTGTTTATGTTGTGATATGAAACTTATTATTTGATTATTTGAGTTAGTGATGATGAACATGATATGTAAACTTGTTAGATGATGTTTAAAAACATAATCTAACAAGTGTACATGAAAGTATTAAATGGGTTATTTTGAACATGATGATTAAATGGACGAACATAATTTTTGGTGTTGATAAAGTGTATAAATAATTTCACTAAAAATATTGCTTTTACAAGATTTATAAAAAGAAACATACAAGATGGGTTTTGTGTAAAAGTTTGATAAAATTAGAAGTAAAGTATGATTTTTGAACTAGTAGACATATGTAAAGATCATACCAAAACCCTACGTGATTATGAGTTCATATTGATAAGTTTATGTTATGAATCTCATATGTTTTTGTTTAAGAATGTTATGAGTAAATTGTTGGTGATTTTGAAAAGAAAATGACATGTTTTGATAAACATGGCAAAGTTCATATTACAAAGAAACCATGGCCAATTTTTCTTGGAAATCAAGTGTTAGAAAAATTATCATTTTAACAAAGTCTTTACAAGTATACAAGATTAGAAAGTTGGTCTTTCTAAAAGCAAAAATGAGTATAAATATATATTTTGGTAAAATATATATATTTTGTAAACATAATAAGTTTGTGCTATGTGTTTATTAATTTTATTAGTTATATATGAAAGTTGGAAACTTGATTATAATGATACAAATAAATACAAGATACATTTACAAGTAAAGACTTACAAGGATACATATATACACACTTGAAAAAAAATTATGGGTGATTCGGATAATCGGATACAACTAATGGACAAATCGGAAACTTGAATACAAATTAAACGGACGACAATTCGGACGACGGACGGATCTATAAACATATCGCCATCACGAGGAGTTACTACGACATTTGGGCGATCTTTCGACGCGGATATAATTATACTACCGATAACAAAATCCGGATGTTTATAAACTTATAAAAATTATTATGTTCTAATACTTGGTGATTTTTTTTTATAAAAATTACTAGATGTTTACAAATGGGCTTATATTTCAAATGGACTAATCTTTACAAATGGGCCTACATTTCACTAATGGGCTTATACTTACTAATGGGCTTATCTTCCTAAAATAGGCTTAACATTAATACATGGGCTAAGCCCAATATCAATACTCATGGGCTAAGCCCAATACCAAACATATGGGCCAAGGCCTAATAACCTTAGGCCCAATAACATTAAGCCTAATACTATTTAGGCCCAATACTATTTAGGCCCAATAACATTTGGGCCCAATAATATAAATTCTTGGGCTAGGCCCAATAACATTAAAACATGGGCTCGGCCCAATGACATGAAAACATGGGCTCGGCCCAATGACATAATTGGTAAAAATACAAGTATACAATTGATTCATATAAGACATAAAATCAAGAGGACAAGATCCGATGATACAGCTCACAAGATACAAGATTATATATATATATATATATTTGGTGAAATATATATATAACAGTTTACCAATTCATACATCTAATACACAGTTCAACAAATAACAAATACAAGCAAGTCTTAATACATATTCAAGATAGAAGACTTGTACATGAGCCAATACAAAGACAGAAGTGTCTAACAAATCTAGGACCTTTGTAGGTCGTGATACAATTCAAGACAACTGCAAGTGAGGTTACAATTACATACAATTTACGGATGCAATTCTATGAGTTCATGTCCCCTTTTCATCTTAAATACTTTTCAAGCTTTATAACTATCGGGGAAAATACATGTACAATAGTATGATAAGTCAAGGAATGAAACACCTTAGATCATGTGCGAAATTAGGGCCATAACTAAAGCACCATTAATCAAAGTTTAGACCAAGGAACAAAAGGGTTAGATCTAATGGGTTTTGGCGAGCCCCACTCATGGCCATTCGTTTGCTTAGGAGTGCTTTTGTTGCCCTACGACATGGTGTCGATACAATTAAAATCGTCTAGGGTTGGACTGCTTCCTATTTCGTCACACATATTAATGTCCTTGCAAAACATTAATGATCACGATTTCATTGACGCTTTTCATACTTCATTTGATACAAATACAAATACAAATACATCTCACATTTTACAGATACATCTTATATCCAGTTTGGATACAATTACAATTGAGACAAATACATATTACATACTGTTTTGATACAGATACATCTTATACAGCTAAACTGCATGAACTCGCTCAACTTTTGTTGATGTTTTCAAACTTACATGTATTTCAGAGAATTAGTGGACCAATGCAAAGATTTCATTTCAAGGAAAACAAGTATCAATAATCCATGCCAACTATTGAAGGGTTTTCCTGTTATATACCGCCTCTTTGCGGTGATATAGTGGTCAAAGCCTTGACATTTTTAGACTTACATTTGATGTATGAAACAATGACAACTTATTTTCATTTGATGGTTTGTAAACAATGTACTTAACTTATGTTGCGATCTTTTGAACAATTATGACAATGGCATTGGAGCATGTTTTATTCATTTAGTATGTTTACTTATATCGTTATGCAATGAGAACCGAACATATCACACCTCGCGCTTCCGCTACGAGCGGGTGTGACATGCGGAGTACCACCGCGAGGCGTGTGACTGACCAGGATCCCGCCACCAATCATATTGAACAATCAAAGTAATATAGTTTATCAAACCAATACGATTAATGACTACCAAAGTTAAGTCCAAAATTTCTTAAGTTTAAAGCAACAATTTAAGTAAGTAGCGGAAGCATGGGTAAAATAGTATAACATTAGTTCATAATTCATTATTTATAGAACCCAACACGCGGGTTAAGACGACCACTGTACATCCCCAAGCTGCAAGCTCCAAAGTCACTGTGTACCTGCAAAGCTTGCAGTAGGGTGTCAACATAAAGCTGGAGAGTTCACGAGTATGTCCAGTTTTAATTCCCAAAAACTTGTTTAAGTAGTTAAATTACTCATTTATACCATGTCATGGGGAGCTACCCCATATATAAGCTACTAAACTGTGTAATACCGAATACTCTGCGACCTCTGTTTGTTTATGTTGTGATATGAAACTTATTATTTGATTATTTGAGTTAGTGATGATGAACATGATATGTAAACTTGTTAGATGATGTTTAAAAACATAATCTAACAAGTGTACATGAAAGTATTAAATGGGTTATTTTGAACATGATGATTAAATGGATGAACATAATTTTTGGTGTTGATAAAGTGTATAAATAATTTCACTAAAAATATTGCTTTTACAAGATTTATAAAAAGAAACATACAAGATGGGTTTTGTGTAAAAGTTTGATAAAATTAGAAGTAAAGTATGATTTTTGAACTAGTAGACATATGTAAAGATCATACCAAAACCCTACGTGATTATGAGTTCATATTGATAAGTTTATGTTATGAATCTCATATGTTTTTGTTTAAGAATGTTATGAGTAAATTGTTGGTGATTTTGAAAAGAAAATGATATGTTTTGATAAACATGGCAAAGTTCATATTACAAAGAAACCATGGCCAATTTTTCTTGGAAATCAAGTGTTAGAAAAATTATCATTTTAACAAAGTCTTTACAAGTATACAAGATTAGAAAGTTGGTCTTTCTAAAAGCAAAAATGTGTATAAATATATATTTTGGTAAAATATATATATTCTGTAAACATAATAAGTTTGTGCTATGTGTTTATTAATTGTATTAGTTATATATGAAAGTTGGAAACTTGATTATAATGATACAAATAAATACAAGATACATTTACAAGTAAAGACTTACAAGGATACATATATACACACTTGAAAAAAAATTATGGGTGATTCGGATAATCGGATACAACTAATGGACAAATCGGACACTTGAATACAAATTAAACGGACGACAATTCGGACGACGGACGGATCTATAAACATATCGCCATCACGAGGAGTTACTACGACATTTGGGCGATCTTTCGACGCGGATATAATTATACCACCGATAACAAAATCCGGATGTTTATAAACTTATAAAAAATATTATGTTTTCTTATTAACTAATACTTGGTGATTTTTTTTATAAAAATTACTAGATGTTTACAAATGGGCTTATATTTCAAATGGGCTAATCTTTACAAATGGGTCTACATTTCACAAATGGGCTTATACTTACTAATGGGCTTATTTTCCTAAAATAGGCTTAACATAAATACATGGGCTAAGCCCAATATCAAAACTCATGGGCTAAGCCCAATACCAAACATATGGGCCAAGGCCCAATAACATTAAGCCCAATACTATTTAGGCCCAATGCTATTTAGGCCCAATACTATTTAGGCCCAATACTATTTAGGCCCAATACTATTTAAGCCCAATAACATTTGGGCCCAATAACATAAATTCTTGGGCTAGGCCCAATAACATTAAGACATGGGCTCGGCCCAATGACATGAAAACATGGGCTCGGCCCAATGACATAATTGGTAAAAATACAAGTATACAATTGATTCATATAAGACATAAAATCAAGAGGACAAGATCCGATGATACAACTCACAAGATACAAGATTACATATATATATATATAGGGTAGGGATCCTAAGAGAAGAGCACCCTATTTGTGAAACTTGAGAAGAAATCTGGACCACACATTTTTCTAAGCTTTTCGTAATATACACATATGTATAGATTACGATTGACTATATACATATGTGTATAATTCAATATACATATATGTATATAGTCAATTTTACACTATACATATGTGTATATTACGAAAAGCTTAGGAAAAATGTGTGGTCCAGATTTCTTCTCAAGTTTCTCAAATAGCCTACTTCTTCTCACATGATCCTAACCCTATATAGGGTTATATATATATATATATATATATATATTTGGTGAAATATATATATAACAGTTTAACAATTCATACATCTAATACACAGTTCAACGAATAACAAATACAAACAAGTCTTAATACATATTCAAGATAGAAGACTTGTACATGAGCCAATACAAAGGCAGAAGTGTCTAACAAATCTAGGACCTTTGTAGGTCGTGATACAATTCAAGACAACTACAAGTGAGGTTACAATTACATACAATTTACGGATGCAATTCTGTGAGTTCATGTCCCCTTTTCATCTTAAATACTTTTCAAGCTTTATAACTGTCGGGGAAAATACATGTACAATAGTATGATAAGTCAAGGAATGAAACACCTTAGATCATGTGCGAAATTAGGGCCATAACTAAAGCACCATTAATCCAAGTTTGGACCAAGGAACAAAAGGGTTAGATCTAATGGGTTTTGGCGAGCCCCACTCATGGCAATTCGTTTGCTTAGGAGTGCTTTTGTTGCCCTTCGACATGGTGTCGATACAATTAAAATCGTCTAGGGTTGGACTGCTTCCTATTTTGTCACACATATTAATGTCCTTGCAAAACATTAATGATCACGATTTCATTGACTCTTTTCATACTTCATTTGATACAAATACAAATACATCTCACATTTTATAGATACATCTTATATCCAGTTTGGATACAATTACAATTGAGATAAATACATATTACATACTGTTTTGATACAGATACATCTTATACAGCTAAACTGCATGAACTCGCTCAACTTTTGTTGATGTTTTCAAACTTACATGTATTTCAGGGAATTAGTGGACCAATGCAAAGATTTCAGTTAGAAAACAAGTATCAATACTCCATGCCAACTATTGAAGGGTTTGCCTGTTATATCCCGCCTATTTGCGGTGATATAGTGGTCAAAGCCTTGACATTTTTAGACTTACATTTGATGTATGAAACAATGACAACTTATTTTCATTTGATGGTTTGTAAACAATGTACTTAACTTATGTTGCGATCTTTTGAACAATTATGACAATGGCATTGGAGCATGTTTTATTCATTTAGTATGTTTACTTATATCGTTATGCAATGAGAACCGAACAGATCACACCTCGTGCTTCCGCTACGAGCGGGTGTGACAGCTTGGTATCAGAGCTTCGATTGTAGTGAACCAGGATTCTTTCTTGTCACACCCCGACCACGTAGAACATACAAAACGTGGCGGAAACGTCGGGGAGTGTTGTAACAGAATTAATGTTTCAAATCCATGGCAATTGAAGTTCCGATTTATTAATCAAAAGTGTTACAATGTCTTAATAAACAAAGAAGTACAACATAATTAACTAGTCTTGTTTCGTTTTAAGTCACTAAGGCACAGGTCCGCCTAAGTATGTCTTGATAAGCCCTATGCTTCATTTCCTGAAAACACATGTGAAAATAGGTACGTCAGCATAAAAATGCCGGTGAGATACATAGGTTTTGAGAAAATAGGATTCATGACTTATGTTTGAGAAAATGTTTAGTCATGAACCTTGTTATTTGCTTTATCTTGTAAATCATTTGAAAAACGATAAGATCTGATGATATGTATAAATAAGAGAATAATGTATGGTTAAATGAATAACCATTGTAAACTGAGTTTGTATTAGATAAATTGTTTGTAAAACAATGTCTTGTGAAAAGTATGTTATTTGTATAAAATGTTCTATGTCTCAACTTGAAATGATTCAAATAACGCTACGACATGTAATACCATACAAACACTTATATATAGGAAGTACCAGCGGCGTATCCACCATGTTTGTATCATATTACACACGCTTCGTTACTTAATCACTTAATCAAACCAATCTACCAAAGTAAAATGTTCATGTCTAATGTAAATCATGTAATAGGTATCCGATGTGATTTGTATAAATAAAAGTGAGGTTAAACGAATAACCTTATAGTAGCATATTTAAAAGTATACTTTAGATTTGTAAGTAACATAATAAACTATGTTTTGGTTTCATAAATAACATATCAACATATGCTTTGGATGTGATAAATAACATATTAAACTATGTTTTGGTTTTGTAAATAACATATCAAAATATGCTTTGGATGTGATAAATAAAATATATGTTGGTTTTGTACAATACCACACATGAGAGTATATCAAAATATACTTTAATAGTGTGATTTAAGAATTCATTCAGACCTGGTGCATCAAAATACACCTTTGAGACTATAAGGATACCACAAAGGCAATCCCTATTTGGATGGAGCAACAAATTGGTTTCAGACATTCCATGCCAACAGGAATGGGGTGTCAAATCCTATAGCGCTACATCATACTAACAATCGGTCTGGTGAACATAAAATAAGTACAATTCAACAATTTATTTTATGTTCTTTGAGAAAATTAATGTTTAAATCATAGATAGTTATGTAATTTGTCAAATGATAAGTAATAACTTGTATGATCAAATGTCAAAATGTAAGTATGTGATGAAATCAGCTGTACTAAGTAATGCACACAATGGGCACACGTAGCATGAAATGTAATGTAAAATGATGTACCAAGTATGCTAAGTTAACATACGAAGCAGAAAAGTCATGTAAATCAATGTACTAATAGTGTACTAATGAACATAACAGGTATATGATGTGAAAACAGGAAAGCACGAAAGTAACAAGTAGGCACATGTGTTCCACCCCAAAACAGTTTGGAAAACAGTAAAAGAGGGGTCTATGTACTCACTTGAGATTGCTCAGATGTCTAATGATAATCACCAAGCAATGCTAGAGATCACGGAATCAAACGGCACCTAATATAGGTAGCTATGTTAATAAACCGGACCTATATCGGAAGACTGGGTAGCATTAGGGTTTGTAAACCAAACGAGTGTTGTAACTCATATGATATGGTTTAACAAAGCCTACATACTAAATGAAACTTAACCTAAGTGATATCGACCCATTACGACCCGTTTAGGTAGCTTATGCTACTTTAACGCGTCGTTCGCGTAAAACGCGTTCGGAACGCCTAACTAGCCCTATGACAAGTGTTATATGCCTAAACATGTTACATAATCAGTTATGTGACAAAGGTTTAGGTTACATATGCTTAATTACCAATTTATACATGAAAAGGGTATTCTGGTAATTTACCTAAGGCATATAAACTACCTATCATACAACTACTTAAACGATGTGACCATAGGGTATAACCTCGGAAGGTTATTCCCTACCTACTATGGTCACCTAATGTATTTGGTCCGATCCTAATGATCGACCAAATGGGTCGAGTTCGAAGGTATAGGCGATTTATCAGATCGCCTACCCTACGACTCTAGACAACGTGGTAATCAGTGGGCATAGTCCCAAGGGACTATGACCAACGTGATTACACTCACGTTGCGAAGTTCAAACGAACTTCGCATTGACCATTACTGGTCAACGCTGAAAGTCAAACAAAGTTTGACTTTCTGACTCGAAAAGCAGTAAAATAAGGAAAAGAACGAAAGAATACTTACGAAGGGTCCCCGAATGCTAATCCCGATCCAAGAACTCAGGTATGAAACAATGGTTTCAACTTAGAGCTCTCAAAATCAGAATTCTAGTGGGTTTTGATGTTGTGTGGGTTGGGTATTTATAGGAATACCCGAACCGTTAGGATCGTTTGTCGAAAATCGTGCCTTAATCATGTCCGTACAAGTGTCGGAATGTTATGGTGCCTAAATTGCCACTAACCATAGGGAATTAACACTTGGCAAGGGATTTGGGAGTGGATAACAACTGTAAACAGCTGTCGATACATCGAATCCGGTCCCGAAAATGCGAAAAATGAGTTTTCTGCATGTTTCTGCCCCAGACTAGGCAGTCGCGTAGCGCGACGGTGAGGGCCTAGGCAGTCGCGCTACGCCACTGACCCCCTAGTTTCAGAAAAGTTTCAAAAGTGGCAGGAATGGTCCCTGCACGTGTTTAAGGCCTTTTTCGATGCGTTTGAACCCCGTTAACCTCATTTCAAGGCTCTAAAATGAAGTTAAAGTATAGGGAACTCAAAACATACTCAAAAATATGCCGGATGATGGTTCGTTTGGTCGTACGAACGCGATGTTCGCTTAATTACGACGGAATGCGCACAAGCGCGAAAAACGATCCAAATGACGCGACGAATGGATTTTTCTTATGGCGAATACTAAAATATAATATAGTCATGCTTTCATAAATTTTTGGATGTCCGGATGTATTCAGAACGTAAGTTATGCGCGAAAATGCAAACTTGTGCACTTTTTGACACTTTTAGTCCCTGAATGACACAAAAGTTTATTTTAGCATACCGAACACCTCAAAGCCTATTTCTAAGCTATGTGAAGGGTATTTATGGTATGTTTAACTTATGGTCATGCTCCGGAATGTCTGTTACAGTTCAAATTGGCATACTTTCGCAGTTTGTCAACTTTAGTCCCTGTAAGCGATTAAACTTTGATTTCACCACACCAAACCTTCCAAAACTTATATCTAAGTTATGTAAAGGTTATTTAAGGTATGTTAAGCCTATTTCACTATTCCGGAGTGTTCGTTGGATTAAACTGGTTATATTTACGCATCAGAGTGCGTATAACCCTCCAGAAAGCGATTTAAAGCTTAAAATCAAACAAGAGTTGATATGTGTAAAAGATACACATAATTTTACAAATCCCAAGTATGAAATACAATATTTCATTGGTTTGGCATTTGTTTGACGGTTAAAGTGACACAGGTGTTACAGTCTCCCCTACTTTAGGAAATTTCGTCCCGAAATTTAATTCTAGAGGAAACTTGTGAAGACAGCTGTGACGGTTTCGCCTTCTAATAGAACCATTGTACCCTTAAGTAAAACTCTGGGCCATGTTAGGATTCTTAGCGAATTTGTTAACCCTCAAAGTGAATTCCTTGTAGCAGGACAGAAGAACGTTTCTTATGAAGACTTATCATAGGAAACTTGGTGTGTGATTGAGATTAGAATAGAGGAGTGTGAGAATAAATGACATTGGTCGAAGTCCAATACTTCTCCCGTATCATTACTCTTGTCACTATGGGTCTTAACACATGACAAAATTCCCTGTGGTTTCTGTGCACTGAATTCCATAATTATGTAGGCCTCCATAATTACGTAGTTCCTTGCACAGTCCGCACAGTTCATTTCATAATGCGTATGGGAAAAAAAATCAATTGAATAAACATAAAGCGACCTGACTAGACCACAAAAGGGTCCTTTTAATTTGATCTACGAACGATCTTTTTAACTAGATCAACATATGATCTTCTTAACTAAACCGTCGTATGATCTCCTTAAATAGACCACTTAAGGGATCTTTGTATTTATATCATCACATGATATTTTTGATCAGATTTTCAAAATCAGTCTGTTTAACCAGACCATTCAAGAGGTCCAGTTTTAGAATAGTACTTTAAAACCCAAGGGACTTAACTACAACGTAGAAGTCCATTAAGGATTTAAGATAGTACCTTTTTGGAATATCCTACTACGAATCCTTCATATGAGATATGGAAGATTCTACGAGGATTTGGATGGATCACATAAAACACAAAACACATAAGAAAACACATAAGCACAAAAATTAGTTAACTTGATTCTTTAATTTGTTGTCTTTGAGCATGGATAATTAAAGCACACCAGGAATCCAATCCGTGGATTTCATTTGGTACTTTAATCATTTTCAAGAATCTATCTATGAAGATAGAAAGATCTTAATAAGAATTCAGCTTTGTCCTTATTGAATCGTAATGTACGTATTGAATCATACAAAGAATCCAATTAAGGGCTCCGATTTGAGTGATAATCATCCACAAGGATCTGATTATAAGGATAGAAAGATCCTTCATGGATTTTGGAATTTGTGTAACGAAAGGTGATTCGACACCTTGCACTAGGCGTGTTTAAGTCGATACACAAGGTAGAAAATTCATGAGGTTGAGACGCTAGATATGCCAAGGCGACATATGAAGCAGAACTTGAAGGTTAAGCAGCAACAGGGTTTTCAACTGCTTTGCTTTGAACAGCAAAGCGACACATGTTAACCAAATGTCTCCATCGTCCACCGTGGGTACATTTGTAACAGGGTATTTGATTTGGATGATGACGGTTACATTGATTTCTCCAAGGAGTGGTTCCCTTGCACGGCTTCATTCCTGAGCTGACTCATGGTGATAGCTAAATCAACGGTCTTCTGGAGTACGACGCCTATTTGTTGGGCAATTGTAGCACCTGGTCCGGATACTCGAGTCTTGTTGCGATGAAGAGACACCATGAAGAAAATAGGAGATATGGGAGGGAACAAGGGAAATGAACACAGAATGCATAAAAAAATCGCGATCATTTGTTTGTTACCTAAAGCAAACAAATGAGACAATGACTAATCAAAGTAAATAGGTCAAAAATAATGTATCGCGAAGACATGCTCGCCTATAAGTGAACACTCATCCCAAGAATTCCCAGGTAAGCACAACTGGTCTCGCGTCTGATGAGATGTATACGAAGTGCTTGCCTAGACAGAAAACCCAGAATACAGGCATTCACCCTTCCAGTTTGCACGTGTTCACATTATTAGAAACCCAAAACCTTGACGAGATTTTTGAAAATTCAAAGGGGTTCAAAACCGTATAACAGAGGGTTCAAAACCTTATAATAGAGGGTTCAAAACCATGTAATCAATCATCCTAGAACAGATGATTAGTTTTCAAAGCGGTTTTGAAATTTATGTTCTTGTTGTGGTCGTCGCCTAAGGATAGGTGACGGTATTGTTTTATGACTAAACGCAAGTAAACTCGCGTTAGGGTCCTAAGAAGGTTATAGACTAGGTCAAAGCATTACTAATAACCTAATTCACTATAACCATTGGCTCTGATACCATCTTTTCTGTCACACCCCGACCACGTAGAACATACAAAACGTGGCGGAAACGTCGGGGAGTGTTGTAACAGAATTAATGTTTCAAATCCATGGCAATTGAAGTTCCGATTTATTAATCAAAAGTGTTACAATGTCTTAATAAACAAAGAAGTACAACATAATTAACTAGTCTTGTTTCGTTTTAAGTCACTAAGGCACAGGTCCGCCTAAGTATGTCTTGATAAGCCCTATGCTTCATTTCCTGAAAACACATGTGAAAATAGGTACGTCAGCATAAAAATGCCGGTGAGATACATAGGTTTTGAGAAAATAGGATTCATGACTTATGTTTGAGAAAATGTTTAGTCATGAACCTTGTTATTTGCTTTATCTTGTAAATCATTTGAAAAACGATAAGATCTGATGATATGTATAAATAAGAGAATAATGTATGGTTAAATGAATAACCATTGTAAACTGAGTTTGTATTAGATAAATTGTTTGTAAAACAATGTCTTGTGAAAAGTATGTTATTTGTATAAAATGTTCTATGTCTCAACTTGAAATGATTCAAATAACGCTACGACATGTAATACCATACAAACACTTATATATAGGAAGTACCAGCGGCGTATCCACCATGTTTGTATCATATTACACACGCTTCGTTACTTAATCACTTAATCAAACCAATCTACCAAAGTAAAATGTTCATGTCTAATGTAAATCATGTAATAGGTATCCGATGTGATTTGTATAAATAAAAGTGAGGTTAAACGAATAACCTTATAGTAGCATATTTAAAAGTATACTTTAGATTTGTAAGTAACATAATAAACTATGTTTTGGTTTCATAAATAACATATCAACATATGCTTTGGATGTGATAAATAACATATTAAACTATGTTTTGGTTTTGTAAATAACATATCAAAATATGCTTTGGATGTGATAAATAAAATATATGTTGGTTTTGTACAATACCACACATGAGAGTATATCAAAATATACTTTAATAGTGTGATTTAAGAATTCATTCAGACCTGGTGCATCAAAATACACCTTTGAGACTATAAGGATACCACAAAGGCAATCCCTATTTGGATGGAGCAACAAATTGGTTTCAGACATTCCATGCCAACAGGAATGGGGTGTCAAATCCTATAGCGCTACATCATACTAACAATCGGTCTGGTGAACATAAAATAAGTACAATTCAACAATTTATTTTATGTTCTTTGAGAAAATTAATGTTTAAATCATAGATAGTTATGTAATTTGTCAAATGATAAGTAATAACTTGTATGATCAAATGTCAAAATGTAAGTATGTGATGAAATCAGCTGTACTAAGTAATGCACACAATGGGCACACGTAGCATGAAATGTAATGTAAAATGATGTACCAAGTATGCTAAGTTAACATACGAAGCAGAAAAGTCATGTAAATCAATGTACTAATAGTGTACTAATGAACATAACAGGTATATGATGTGAAAACAGGAAAGCACGAAAGTAACAAGTAGGCACATGTGTTCCACCCCAAAACAGTTTGGAAAACAGTAAAAGAGGGGTCTATGTACTCACTTGAGATTGCTCAGATGTCTAATGATAATCACCAAGCAATGCTAGAGATCACGGAATCAAACGGCACCTAATATAGGTAGCTATGTTAATAAACCGGACCTATATCGGAAGACTGGGTAGCATTAGGGTTTGTAAACCAAACGAGTGTTGTAACTCATATGATATGGTTTAACAAAGCCTACATACTAAATGAAACTTAACCTAAGTGATATCGACCCATTACGACCCGTTTAGGTAGCTTATGCTACTTTAACGCGTCGTTCGCGTAAAACGCGTTCGGAACGCCTAACTAGCCCTATGACAAGTGTTATATGCCTAAACATGTTACATAATCAGTTATGTGACAAAGGTTTAGGTTACATATGCTTAATTACCAATTTATACATGAAAAGGGTATTCTGGTAATTTACCTAAGGCATATAAACTACCTATCATACAACTACTTAAACGATGTGACCATAGGGTATAACCTCGGAAGGTTATTCCCTACCTACTATGGTCACCTAATGTATTTGGTCCGATCCTAATGATCGACCAAATGGGTCGAGTTCGAAGGTATAGGCGATTTATCAGATCGCCTACCCTACGACTCTAGACAACGTGGTAATCAGTGGGCATAGTCCCAAGGGACTATGACCAACGTGATTACACTCACGTTGCGAAGTTCAAACGAACTTCGCATTGACCATTACTGGTCAACGCTGAAAGTCAAACAAAGTTTGACTTTCTGACTCGAAAAGCAGTAAAATAAGGAAAAGAACGAAAGAATACTTACGAAGGGTCCCCGAATGCTAATCCCGATCCAAGAACTCAGGTATGAAACAATGGTTTCAACTTAGAGCTCTCAAAATCAGAATTCTAGTGGGTTTTGATGTTGTGTGGGTTGGGTATTTATAGGAATACCCGAACCGTTAGGATCGTTTGTCGAAAATCGTGCCTTAATCATGTCCGTACAAGTGTCAGAATGTTATGGTGCCTAAATTGCCACTAACCATAGGGAATTAACACTTGGCAAGGGATTTGGGAGTGGATAACAACTGTAAACAGCTGTCGATACATCGAATCCGGTCCCGAAAATGCGAAAAATGAGTTTTCTGCATGTTTCTGCCCCAGACTAGGCAGTCGCGTAGCGCGACGGTGAGGGCCTAGGCAGTCGCGCTACGCCACTGACCCCCTAGTTTCAGAAAAGTTTCAAAAGTGGCAGGAATGGTCCCTGCACGTGTTTAAGGCCTTTTTCGATGCGTTTGAACCCCGTTAACCTCATTTCAAGGCTCTAAAATGAAGTTAAAGTATAGGGAACTCAAAACATACTCAAAAATATGCCGGATGATGGTTCGTTTGGTCGTACGAACGCGATGTTCGCTTAATTACGACGGAATGCGCACAAGCGCGAAAAACGATCCAAATGACGCGACGAATGGATTTTTCTTATGGCGAATACTAAAATATAATATAGTCATGCTTTCATAAATTTTTGGATGTCCGGATGTATTCAGAACGTAAGTTATGCGCGAAAATGCAAACTTGTGCACTTTTTGACACTTTTAGTCCCTGAATGACACAAAAGTTTATTTTAGCATACCGAACACCTCAAAGCCTATTTCTAAGCTATGTGAAGGGTATTTATGGTATGTTTAACTTATGGTCATGCTCCGGAATGTCTGTTACAGTTCAAATTGGCATACTTTCGCAGTTTGTCAACTTTAGTCCCTGTAAGCGATTAAACTTTGATTTCACCACACCAAACCTTCCAAAACTTATATCTAAGTTATGTAAAGGTTATTTAAGGTATGTTAAGCCTATTTCACTATTCCGGAGTGTTCGTTGGATTAAACTGGTTATATTTACGCATCAGAGTGCGTATAACCCTCCAGAAAGCGATTTAAAGCTTAAAATCAAACAAGAGTTGATATGTGTAAAAGATACACATAATTTTACAAATCCCAAGTATGAAATACAATATTTCATTGGTTTGGCATTTGTTTGACGGTTAAAGTGACACAGGTGTTACAGTCTCCCCTACTTTAGGAAATTTCGTCCCGAAATTTAATTCTAGAGGAAACTTGTGAAGACAGCTGTGACGGTTTCGCCTTCTAATAGAACCATTGTACCCTTAAGTAAAACTCTGGGCCATGTTAGGATTCTTAGCGAATTTGTTAACCCTCAAAGTGAATTCCTTGTAGCAGGACAGAAGAACGTTTCTTATGAAGACTTATCATAGGAAACTTGGTGTGTGATTGAGATTAGAATAGAGGAGTGTGAGAATAAATGACATTGGTCGAAGTCCAATACTTCTCCCGTATCATTACTCTTGTCACTATGGGTCTTAACACATGACAAAATTCCCTGTGGTTTCTGTGCACTGAATTCCATAATTATGTAGGCCTCCATAATTACATAGTTCCTTGCACAGTCCGCACAGTTCATTTCATAATGCGTATGGGAAAAAAAAATCAATTGAATAAACATAAAGCGACCTGACTAGACCACAAAAGGGTCCTTTTAATTTGATCTACGAACGATCTTTTTAACTAGATCAACATATGATCTTCTTAACTAAACCGTCGTATGATCTCCTTAAATAGACCACTTAAGGGATCTTTGTATTTATATCATCACATGATATTTTTGATCAGATTTTCAAAATCAGTCTGTTTAACCAGACCATTCAAGAGGTCCAGTTTTAGAATAGTACTTTAAAACCCAAGGGACTTAACTACAACGTAGAAGTCCATTAAGGATTTAAGATAGTACCTTTTTGGAATATCCTACTACGAATCCTTCATATGAGATATGGAAGATTCTACGAGGATTTGGATGGATCACATAAAACACAAAACACATAAGAAAACACATAAGCACAAAAATTAGTTAACTTGATTCTTTAATTTGTTGTCTTTGAGCATGGATAATTAAAGCACACCAGGAATCCAATCCGTGGATTTCATTTGGTACTTTAATCATTTTCAAGAATCTATCTATGAAGATAGAAAGATCTTAATAAGAATTCGGCTTTGTCCTTATTGAATCGTAATGTACGTATTGAATCATACAAAGAATCCAATTAAGGGCTCCGATTTGAGTGATAATCATCCACAAGGATCTGATTATAAGGATAGAAAGATCCTTCATGGATTTTGGAATTTGTGTAACGAAAGGTGATTCGACACCTTGCACTAGGCGTGTTTAAGTCGATACACAAGGTAGAAAATTCATGAGGTTGAGACGCTAGATATGCCAAGGCGACATATGAAGCAGAACTTGAAGGTTAAGCAGCAACAGGGTTTTCAACTGCTTTGCTTTGAACAGCAAAGCGACACATGTTAACCAAATGTCTCCATCGTCCACCGTGGGTACATTTGTAACAGGGTATTTGATTTGGATGATGACGGTTACATTGATTTCTCCAAGGAGTGGTTCCCTTGCACGGCTTCATTCCTGAGCTGACTCATGGTGATAGCTAAATCAACGGTCTTCTGGAGTACGACGCCTATTTGTTGGGCAATTGTAGCACCTGGTCCGGATACTCGAGTCTTGTTGCGATGAAGAGACACCATGAAGAAAATAGGAGATATGGGAGGGAACAAGGGAAATGAACACAGAATGCATAAAAAAATCGCGATCATTTGTTTGTTACCTAAAGCAAACAAATGAGACAATGACTAATCAAAGTAAATAGGTCAAAAATAATGTATCGCGAAGACATGCTCGCCTATAAGTGAACACTCATCCCAAGAATTCCCAGGTAAGCACAACTGGTCTCGCGTCTGATGAGATGTATACGAAGTGCTTGCCTAGACAGAAAACCCAGAATACAGGCATTCACCCTTCCAGTTTGCACGTGTTCACATTATTAGAAACCCAAAACCTTGACGAGATTTTTGAAAATTCAAAGGGGTTCAAAACCGTATAACAGAGGGTTCAAAACCTTATAATAGAGGGTTCAAAACCATGTAATCAATCATCCTAGAACAGATGATTAGTTTTCAAAGCGGTTTTGAAATTTATGTTCTTGTTGTGGTCGTCGCCTAAGGATAGGTGACGGTATTGTTTTATGACTAAACGCAAGTAAACTCGCGTTAGGGTCCTAAGAAGGTTATAGACTAGGTCAAAGCATTACTAATAACCTAATTCACTATAACCATTGGCTCTGATACCATCTTTTCTGTCACACCCCGACCACGTAGAACATACAAAACGTGGCGGAAACGTCGGGGAGTGTTGTAACAGAATTAATGTTTCAAATCCATGGCAATTGAAGTTCCGATTTATTAATCAAAAGTGTTACAATGTCTTAATAAACAAAGAAGTACAACATAATTAACTAGTCTTGTTTCGTTTTAAGTCACTAAGGCACAGGTCCGCCTAAGTATGTCTTGATAAGCCCTATGCTTCATTTCCTGAAAACACATGTGAAAATAGGTACGTCAGCATAAAAATGCCGGTGAGATACATAGGTTTTGAGAAAATAGGATTCATGACTTATGTTTGAGAAAATGTTTAGTCATGAACCTTGTTATTTGCTTTATCTTGTAAATCATTTGAAAAACGATAAGATCTGATGATATGTATAAATAAGAGAATAATGTATGGTTAAATGAATAACCATTGTAAACTGAGTTTGTATTAGATAAATTGTTTGTAAAACAATGTCTTGTGAAAAGTATGTTATTTGTATAAAATGTTCTATGTCTCAACTTGAAATGATTCAAATAACGCTACGACATGTAATACCATACAAACACTTATATATAGGAAGTACCAGCGGCGTATCCACCATGTTTGTATCATATTACACACGCTTCGTTACTTAATCACTTAATCAAACCAATCTACCAAAGTAAAATGTTCATGTCTAATGTAAATCATGTAATAGGTATCCGATGTGATTTGTATAAATAAAAGTGAGGTTAAACGAATAACCTTATAGTAGCATATTTAAAAGTATACTTTAGATTTGTAAGTAACATAATAAACTATGTTTTGGTTTCATAAATAACATATCAACATATGCTTTGGATGTGATAAATAACATATTAAACTATGTTTTGGTTTTGTAAATAACATATCAAAATATGCTTTGGATGTGATAAATAAAATATATGTTGGTTTTGTACAATACCACACATGAGAGTATATCAAAATATACTTTAATAGTGTGATTTAAGAATTCATTCAGACCTGGTGCATCAAAATACACCTTTGAGACTATAAGGATACCACAAAGGCAATCCCTATTTGGATGGAGCAACAAATTGGTTTCAGACATTCCATGCCAACAGGAATGGGGTGTCAAATCCTATAGCGCTACATCATACTAACAATCGGTCTGGTGAACATAAAATAAGTACAATTCAACAATTTATTTTATGTTCTTTGAGAAAATTAATGTTTAAATCATAGATAGTTATGTAATTTGTCAAATGATAAGTAATAACTTGTATGATCAAATGTCAAAATGTAAGTATGTGATGAAATCAGCTGTACTAAGTAATGCACACAATGGGCACACGTAGCATGAAATGTAATGTAAAATGATGTACCAAGTATGCTAAGTTAACATACGAAGCAGAAAAGTCATGTAAATCAATGTACTAATAGTGTACTAATGAACATAACAGGTATATGATGTGAAAACAGGAAAGCACGAAAGTAACAAGTAGGCACATGTGTTCCACCCCAAAACAGTTTGGAAAACAGTAAAAGAGGGGTCTATGTACTCACTTGAGATTGCTCAGATGTCTAATGATAATCACCAAGCAATGCTAGAGATCACGGAATCAAACGGCACCTAATATAGGTAGCTATGTTAATAAACCGGACCTATATCGGAAGACTGGGTAGCATTAGGGTTTGTAAACCAAACGAGTGTTGTAACTCATATGATATGGTTTAACAAAGCCTACATACTAAATGAAACTTAACCTAAGTGATATCGACCCATTACGACCCGTTTAGGTAGCTTATGCTACTTTAACGCGTCGTTCGCGTAAAACGCGTTCGGAACGCCTAACTAGCCCTATGACAAGTGTTATATGCCTAAACATGTTACATAATCAGTTATGTGACAAAGGTTTAGGTTACATATGCTTAATTACCAATTTATACATGAAAAGGGTATTCTGGTAATTTACCTAAGGCATATAAACTACCTATCATACAACTACTTAAACGATGTGACCATAGGGTATAACCTCGGAAGGTTATTCCCTACCTACTATGGTCACCTAATGTATTTGGTCCGATCCTAATGATCGACCAAATGGGTCGAGTTCGAAGGTATAGGCGATTTATCAGATCGCCTACCCTACGACTCTAGACAACGTGGTAATCAGTGGGCATAGTCCCAAGGGACTATGACCAACGTGATTACACTCACGTTGCGAAGTTCAAACGAACTTCGCATTGACCATTACTGGTCAACGCTGAAAGTCAAACAAAGTTTGACTTTCTGACTCGAAAAGCAGTAAAATAAGGAAAAGAACGAAAGAATACTTACGAAGGGTCCCCGAATGCTAATCCCGATCCAAGAACTCAGGTATGAAACAATGGTTTCAACTTAGAGCTCTCAAAATCAGAATTCTAGTGGGTTTTGATGTTGTGTGGGTTGGGTATTTATAGGAATACCCGAACCGTTAGGATCGTTTGTCGAAAATCATGCCTTAATCATGTCCGTACAAGTGTCGGAATGTTATGGTGCCTAAATTGCCACTAACCATAGGGAATTAACACTTGGCAAGGGATTTGGGAGTGGATAACAACTGTAAACAGCTGTCGATACATCGAATCCGGTCCCGAAAATGCGAAAAATGAGTTTTCTGCATGTTTCTGCCCCAGACTAGGCAGTCGCGTAGCGCGACGGTGAGGGCCTAGGCAGTCGCGCTACGCCACTGACCCCCTAGTTTCAGAAAAGTTTCAAAAGTGGCAGGAATGGTCCCTGCACGTGTTTAAGGCCTTTTTCGATGCGTTTGAACCCCGTTAACCTCATTTCAAGGCTCTAAAATGAAGTTAAAGTATAGGGAACTCAAAAAATACTCAAAAATATGCCGGATGATGGTTCGTTTGGTCGTACGAACGCGATGTTCGCTTAATTACGACGGAATGCGCACAAGCGCGAAAAACGATCCAAATGACGCGACGAATGGATTTTTCTTATGGCGAATACTAAAATATAATATAGTCATGCTTTCATAAATTTTTGGATGTCCGGATGTATTCAGAACGTAAGTTATGCGCGAAAATGCAAACTTGTGCACTTTTTGACACTTTTAGTCCCTGAATGACACAAAAGTTTATTTTAGCATACCGAACACCTCAAAGCCTATTTCTAAGCTATGTGAAGGGTATTTATGGTATGTTTAACTTATGGTCATGCTCCGGAATGTCTGTTACAGTTCAAATTGGCATACTTTCGCAGTTTGTCAACTTTAGTCCCTGTAAGCGATTAAACTTTGATTTCACCACACCAAACCTTCCAAAACTTATATCTAAGTTATGTAAAGGTTATTTAAGGTATGTTAAGCCTATTTCACTATTCCGGAGTGTTCGTTGGATTAAACTGGTTATATTTACGCATCAGAGTGCGTATAACCCTCCAGAAAGCGATTTAAAGCTTAAAATCAAACAAGAGTTGATATGTGTAAAAGATACACATAATTTTACAAATCCCAAGTATGAAATACAATATTTCATTGGTTTGGCATTTGTTTGACGGTTAAAGTGACACAGGTGTTACATTTCTCGACTCTAGTCTACAATCACTAGGAACCTCTCACGAAAACAATTTATACAAGAACGGGAAGTTTTCATTGCATAAACATTTTTCAAGGTCCACTACAAACAAAAATTCATTTCATAAAAACCAAGCAAGGACATTTCCATGGGTGAAGTCTATGAGAGATAGGCGCATTACATTAACAGACTATGTGCCTACTATACATTACATTATCAGTGCTTATACAAGATAGACACATTACATTATCTGTTTATACATCATAAACAGTTTACAAGTTCAGCATATACAAATTCAACTTATGCAAGATAGAAATCCTTATTAGATAGGATTTCATGTGATTATTTATATATATATATATATATGATTTATTTATATATGTGTTGTACACAATATTTTGCCAAGAACAAAATACCTTCGACTTCAAACTCTATTATTATTCTTTACTCGCACGATGAAAATATCGACCTCACGTCTACTGCGGAGCTTTTGGCGAACATGATTCCTAAGTGAAATCTTAAACTTTATTTCGTAAAATATGGTTGCTTTCTCGCGAATGCTGAGATGCCTGACCATGATAGTGACGACGAGGCGGAGGTGGTAACCTTGGACAACAACTCCATTAGTGAGACGAGGTCCCTGCGACTCATATTAATCAAGATTGATACACTCCTGTCCAGACAAGGAAAATGAAGTACTCATCTTGAAGGTGCCCCTTCAGTTGTTATTGTTACAGATTCTTTCCATTTCTATTTCATCTAACGTCGTGCCGTTCTGCGAGTAATAACAACGGACGTTGACACATGAACTATCACGAAGGTCCCTCCTATGTTGAAGGTATATTGACAATAGTATTCCTTCTCTGACTGATCGTCTACTCTGAACGAGAGAATGCTAGGGTGACCATGCAAGGCAATTTATTATTACGGGGGCCCACGTCATAACAACTTGTAGTGCATGGAAATTCTGGTGGACTCTACGGGCTAAGCTAATGATCACTATTCATCAAAATTCTTAAGTTATTACTTGAGATTCAATTCTTCCTATCTAGTAGAACATGAACTGGGGTGGTTAGTATAACACCCTACAATACAATACAATACAATACAATACAATACAATACAATACAATACAATACAATACAGTACAGTACAGTACAATACAGTACAGTACAATACAGTACAGTACAATACAGTACAGTACAGTACAGTACAGTACAGTACAGTACAGTACAGTACAGTACAGTACAATACAGTACAGTACAATACAGTACAGTACAATACAGTACAGTACAATACAGTACAGTACAATACAGTACAGTACAATACAGTACAGTACAATACAATACAGTACAATACAATACAGTACAATACAATACAGTACAATACAATACAATACAATACAATACAATACAATACAGGAAGACGACACGTATTTGTTCACACCTAACATTCGATCTACCTCACGATTCAGTTGAGACTAGTCATTTAAACAAACAAAACTTGTTAGCCACTCATGGAGGATTTTGTCACACCCCTTTCTTAGGCGGAAGCACGAGGTGTGATCATGAAAGGTTCTCATTGCATACGAAAGGTAAACATACTATATGCTCGTAAAAATAACTTCAAATACCAATAACATTACATGGCTGAAAACATAGATTCAGTGTTTACATCACAAGACAGCATAAGTCAGTGCTGATAAAGTTTACAACTTTATTTAAAAGATAAACATAAACAACATCCACGAGCAAGAGTAAGACCGCGCGCACATCCACTTTAGTTACCTGAAATACATGTGAGTTTTGGAAAAACGTCAACATAATGTTGGTGTAAATTCATGCAGTTTTTGTATTGAATGTTTAAATACTTGAATGAAAACATGGTATGTAACTTGTAAAACGTATCTGTAACTGAGTACTGTGAATGTAAGTAATATGAGATCGCTAGTGGTTTGCAAGGCCACTAACATGTGTCACGACATAGGAAGCCACCAATCCTAGGCATTTTTGTCGACTTTGACTGAGACACAGAAGCACTCATTGGTAGAAGTAGGCCAAGAGTGGGGTTGCCTGAAACCCATTAGATCTAACCTTTTGTTCCGCGGTCTGAATGTATGCGTTGATTAATGGTGCTTAGGGTACCCTATTCGGGACATGATCTAGAATGTTTTTCCTTAGTTTTTGTATTCAACATACCATAACACATGTATTTTCCCCAAGTTAGAAAACAAGTAAAAGTTTGAAAGTGGGGACATGAACTCACAATTTTGCGTTCCTTGCGCCGTAAACTTCACCGGGTTTTGCTTATATTGCGTCGTGACCTAAACGCGTTTTATTAACGTTAGTCACTAGACTTGCATCGCACAAGTACAAGTCACCATATTTTATGTATGTATTCTTTGTGTGTTAAAAATAATTTATATTTTTAGCTATGTGTCTTACTTATATTATTTTCTCAAAAATAAGTATAAGTATCTTGTATTTTTCACCCGAGTTATGTATCTTGTCCAAAACTTCATTTCGTGTTTATAACTTGACCAAGTCATTTAATCTATTAAGAAATATATTTTCATAAATATTTTCTCTTGTATTTGTCTAAGCATATTGTATGTGTATTTTTTATGTTCACTCCTTAGGAGTATTTAGTGTATTTTCAAGTCCTAATACACTATTATCCATAATACATACTACATACATTTAGCACACAATTTGGTGATAAATAAATATATATATATATATTTTCCTCAAAAATATGCATACTTAATACCAATTTTTTTTATCTTGAAGAAATCATCATTTCTTAACACAAAAATTAGGGAAACCTTGGTAAATATTTTTAGATACATTTTTAGGGAATAAGTTTCACCAAGACTTATATTTTCTAAGTGTCAAAATTTATAGAAATTTTGACAGAGTTTCCCCTAAAAATGGAGGTTTCCCATGTTTTCAAAACATGTGTTTATTTTCTTTTAAAATCATCACAACAATCAACAACTTATTTAACACTACCGAGTGTCAAAATCAAGTAAATTATACTACATCATGAACTTGAAGCTTGTAAAAGCTTGTAGTAATTTACCATGTTATTTAGTAGGTTTAGTTACCCTTAAAAACATGGTTATTCGTTTGTAAAATTTCTTTATTAAAAGATCTAGTCATTTACAACTTGTAGGATGATTTTTCTAAAAATACTTCTCTTGTATTTTTCTTGTTACAAACATGTTTCCATTCTTGTTTAAACACTAAAAACATTATTAGTTTACTTAGAAACCATGACTTTGTAAGTCTTGTAAATAATCTTTGTTTCTTGAGAAAATTATTTTTGTAATCATCTATTTACAAGAATTATATTTTGTTTAAACCATCTTTACATAAGAAAACCCATTTCATTATTCAAGTTCATGAAGACATAAAGTATGAAGATCTTGGTCTTTCACAAGATCACCACTTTAACTCACTAGATCATGTGTTTAATCACAATCTAGTAGGCTCCAAATGATGTCTAACATCACCAACACTAATAATAAATCAACAAAAGCAAATCAACATATTCAACATGTATTCATATATTTTTAAGCTTGTGTTAAAGTATCATGATCATGTTCTTTTGTGTTCATCAAGTTTATCATTGTTCATCATCTTTTAACCAACAACATATGATGAAATAAGAGATCATGAGGGCTCACCACTAGCAACAAGGCTAGGGAAGATTACTAGAACTTGAAGGTGACAAAAGGGTTGGATAAAAGCAAATGGAGAAGGTTTTTCAAGATCTACAAGCTCTAAATCTTCTTAAACACCTTCTTGCACCATGTAACTCGGCTGCACATTCTTTTAAAGCAAACTCAATGGAATTAAAAAGCCCAAACCACTTACCCACCTATTTATGGCAGCCAATCCCAACGTTTTGGGCTTAAGCCTATTGCGGCCAAGTAAGACTCGAACACCCTAACCCTTTATTATGTGTTTGTACGTATAATCCTTCATGACTTTTATGCAAACAAAACCCTACTTCTACACCTATTGTGCGACAGCAGTGGAACCAACCCCCCCGCCCCTTCGAGACATCAGGCTGTCGATCGAACCTTTTGGGTTAGTTGTTACATATTCATGCTAACTTTTAATTAATGGTTGTGTTTATGTGTATTATATGTTGATCGTAAACGTGAGAAAAATTATGTTATGTTCTTGTATGTTAATTAATGTGCACTTGATAGGAGAATTGATATGACGATGATTGTATAATGTGAAATTGACTGACTTATAGCTCTCGTGAATTCACTTATTTAACCGCTTGACCTTTTGACCACTATTCCAATTGTAATTGGGCCGATATCTGACTTTGATAGAAATCACAACAACCTTCACATGCTAAATGGCCAACAATCTCATTCATTACATGCAACTTACTTCAAAGTCTAATGATTCACATAAATTGATGAGTAATTATGACCAACATGCAATTTTTAGTAAATGGGCTGCAAGAATTTTAATAGAATTCATTCTATTGGACCAAAGAACCCACTGAGCCAACAATATTAATATCCATCTTGAACACTATTGGACCACACATTGTTGAGTGATTGTTTGTAGGCTGCTAAGTAGTATACATAGGGTGCTTAGGTTAGGATTCATGGTATTACGATTATGTGCAATTATTGTAAATCAATGACTAGAATAGTATAATATTGTTGAATTGCTTGCCACTGTTTTGATGATACACTGATTTGGGTTATGAATATTTGGGGGACGGCCGCACTTGTCTGGCAGACTAGGCTTCGGGGATTAACTTCTTGGGCTGGGTAACAATATTGGACTACTAACCATTTGGGCTGGTATGTTAATTAGGCGGTATGGATAGTTAATCGGGTGGATTGGCATTGCAGTGGGCTGCACATAAATTGTGTTACATCTTGCTTAGTTGCAAGCCTAATTCCTAATACAAATAAGGGGCCGGGTGTTTTGACTGGTTGCACAGATTGTTTGGGCCTGGAATCCAATTGGGCCGCAACTTATAGGAGTCCTACAAAGGGCTGTTTGGTTATTGTTAGTTTGTAAATTCGAAATATAAGTTTATGTGTTCCAAATGAAGAGTGTGTATTCAGTGATGAATTTTATGATGTGGGATAACAGATGATTTCGATTATACCCCTCGGCCCGACATTCACACATGTGTTATTGGGCTGCGTAATCAGCTGGGCCCGGGTAGTTATATAAAAGATGTTGTATATATATATATGGGCCCTACGTTTGTTTGTTTAAGTGTAGTATGATAAAGAGTATGGTTGTTAGGTGTTGTTTACTAAGCTGCCATTGATTTCTATGTGGATTCCCAAAATGCATGATGTTATGTGTATGTTATTTGCATAATATGTGGTACAATTTACGTTATGTGATTGAGAAACTGACTGAATCTGGTAACTACAATAGGACTTGATTGACCAACTATTTAACGGACAATTAATCTAACCGAGCAAACCAAGGTGAGTTCACACTTTCTACAAGGCATGGGATTCCCAAGGGTCGGGAATGGGTTAAAGAACTAAAACAGAAACTACATATTCTCCTTGGGTAGGATATGTACGGCCATCCTCCATGGATAGGATGCCAAGCTTAAACCTCGCGTATTCTCCTTGGGTAGGATACGTACATTCGTCCTCCTTGGGTAGAACAACAAGATTAAACATACTGGACCAAAACTCTATCATAAGTCCCTCATTTTATATCGACTTAATCGCCGAGGCCGATGGCGAGCGGGTCATTAGTTAATAGCGCTATTAGGTTTAACAAACCTCACACCGTGTCGTTCAAATGGGCGTGTACTAATGGACTAAGGCAAAGGGTCAATGATGATAGACATTGACTTAGGGCACAACTTATTTTCGTTAGTAGTCGATTTGGTACGGTCTGGTAATTCACATGGGAAGCCCCCACTAATTATTGAGAAGATTTGGGAAATCAAGGTACGGGTTATGATTTGGGAAAAGAAGAAACTGGTTAAACATACTCTCAACTATGGGGTAACCCCCACGGCAAATAAGCCAACTAAAGACAAACTGTGTTTTCGTAAACAACTTAAAACGAACACCCAACCGTGAACTCGCTCAACTTTGTTGTTGATTCGGTGTTACATGCCTTGCAGGTCTTTAGGTGTATATTGACTGGAACTTGCTGTCTGGGAGGCTGGAGTGGTCATGGGTCAAGTTACATGGAAACGCAACACAATACTAAGAGCTTTTATATGTGGTTTATAAACACTTAACGAATTAAATATGCTTCCGCTGTAAACTGTGAAATATTGTAACGTTGTAACACTTATTGTTAATAAATGAATGTTTGATTTAAATATACTCATGTGTTCAATGTGATTGGTGGCTAAGATCCTGGTCAGTCACGCCTCCAAGCGGTGGTACTCCGCATGTGGGTTTTGGGGGGTGTGACAGATTGGTATCAAAGCCATTGGTTATAGTGAACTTGGTTTAAAAAAAAAGGGAAAACGTTTTTGTAAAACCAGACTATAACCGAACAGTTCTGAAAACGTGAATACGACCATGACACTCAACTCCAGATTGCAAGGTTCGTCTCTCGTATACTCATTGTACTGCATAACTAGCGAACACTTACATATGATATTGCATGTGATTGCACGTTTAGCACAACAATATGAATTCATGTATTACTTGCATGTGTTATGTAACTAATAGGGTGGTATTTCCCTAAACATTCATGACTTACGCTCCGTGATGCTCTTTGATTGCTACTCGAGTTTGAGGAACCATTTGACATGAGTTAAGAGGAGCTGAGATGAACACGCAAATCATAATATTATTATGGGTGCACACATAATAATAATGTGGGGTGCATGCAAGTCCCAGTGAGCCTTAACAAATGAAAAAGGGGTTCCGTTTCGTTATTTGATCAATGTGAAACATAACAAACCTATAGGGGTCATAGCAGTGATTGTCCCCTACTCGAACGTGAACTTTTCATTCCTCTCTGGATCCCTTCGAATCTCGATGCTATCGAGTATTACCTAAACACCCATCTGAAAGCCTAGCGAACTGTGTAGAATATTAGGTGCTTGTACGAACATCCTCGAGTTGGATGTTGCAACGACAATGATTGGTCTATATCTCTCTCACCTTTCTTCGTTTGCTGGAAACTTAACGTATTGACGCCTTAGATCCCGAAGTGCGATCACTTCTGCAACACTCTCGTAACATACCGTGTATTACTCAGTCAACTTGCGAGAACGATGGACTCCAGCATTTGAACGACCCTAGTCACCAGCAACGTACATCAGCGATTTGACTCCAATCAAATCCTTAACCTCAGCCCGCGACTCATGGGAGTCAACTTTTATGGAATAATTAGGACATAAGCAATGACAATCGACTATGACGTGGAGTGTGTAACTGCCAGCACAGTCAGTAGCACTTTAGGAAGTGGCTCAGAATGTGAAAAGATGGACCTTGATGGTGAAGAATCGTAGGGCTTCGTTCCGAGCAACGACATTGGGAGCAGCTGTCACAGCGACAACAAGGTATTTGTATCACTAGCCTACAGTATGGAAATAAAGGTGCCTACATGTAACATCTGTGCTTGTTATCATTATGAACAGTTCTATTATCAATAAAACAATGTTATTTGATCCCAATGTTTGTTTGGTTATGTTTTACATTTTTCGTGTTTTGACTTTTGTCCAATTTCAAACTCTATATCACTTTCTGGAGGTTAATACGCAAACTGGTGCGTAAACGTAATCAGTTTAATGCGACAAATACTCTGGAACATCAACATATACTTAACATACCTTAAATAACCCTTACATAACTTAGAAATAAGTTTTGAAGGCTTTGGTATGGCAAAAACAAGTTAATTCGCTTACAGGGACTAAAAGCGTCACTGTTGAAAATTAGGACTTTTCGGGTAAGCATGAAGTTAACCAAGGACTTGCCAATGTTTAAACAAGTCTTGAAGCCCTTGTAGGTAAATAGGAAGGGGTCAAATTGCAAAATATAAGCTCAGTTGCCCTTTCAAATCATTGAAAAGCCAACATTTTGGTCCCTGATGAAGGCTTATGCACCGCAACAAATAATTGTTACGGTGCGCAAGCAGTGCCCAGCAAACAGAAAACTGGCAGCAGCCTATTTTGCGCGATTTTGACCGATCCCACTGGTATTTCTCACTATTGAGCGACCCCTAAAATGTTCCTAGACCCCAGGGACACTTGTGGGACAATTGTGGTCACTTGTAGCCTTAGTTGTCAACATGTTATGGTGTTTACAAACACTATATAAGGCCTCCAAGTTACTAACATTCTTGCACTCACTTCTGATCATCTCTGGAACTCCAAAGCTGATTCCAAGACTTCCTAACCATCCATTAGACACTTGTAAGTATGTTTAATCTTTTCTAATTAAGTTTTAGCTTAGAAGTCAAACCGTCGTAATTAACGGTTGACTTTAAGATTAATCACTAATGGTCTAGTGATTAGTCGAATCAAAAGTAGTTATAAGTTGGTAATTATGTGGGTAATAAACCCTTAAAAAGGTTCCCCCTGATTCCCATTCTAACTAGGTCAAAAGTCGGGTCAAACTTGCTTATAAAAAGTCAACAGAATTGTCAATTTCTAATTTATGCATAATTAGCAATGTAGAACATATACAACCTGTTTGATCATTAATATAACTTAGTAATTAGTGTAAAAACATGTCCAAACCTGTTCAACCCGACAATTTCCTGTTTAGACCCGGTTCGGAACCGAAAGTCGCATAGTTTGACTTTTGCTTTGACTTTCAGTTCTGACCCATTTAGGCATGTTTTAGAAATGCCTCAGAGCTTTAATTGGACTAAGTTACATACTAGTATAACCCTCTGTGATTATACACCTTGGTTCATTAGTTATCCAATTAATATGCATATTTCCGTTAATTGCTCATATGTTGACCATTATGCCCTTTTCACTTTAAAACGTGATTTTTGAAAATGTAAAAGAGTAGAAACCTTTGTTACTGATATATAAACTTGTACGCAAAATTTGAGATCAATTGGTTGTGTAGATTAAGAGTTATGCTCATTAGCGCAAAATGAAAGCTTTATGTTAATTAAATGGCGTAATTAGCGTATAGCCTAGTTAAGCCTACTTTTCGATATCAAACTTATTACCTACTGATGTAATATATTATTTTGGGATTTTTGAAGATTTTTAATTAATTTTAGGCTGAGCATAACTTATAGTCGTAGGCTTAATCCGGTAATTGTCGGTTTTGCCCTTACGGGCCATAAAATGAGTTTTACATATCCAAATGACTCCAAACCTTTTTCTACTGATCTTAAATGATAAATAAATTATTTTAAGCCTTCTGGAACAATAAAAATATCAGCTTTAGGTATATAACCCGGAAACGGCTCCTAATCGCCTTTCTAAGCGTTTTTAACGCATAGTATGTACTAGAACCATTTTAGACATACAAGGGTTGATACCTACTGATATTTTAGGTAAATTATAATGTTTTAACAGTAAGCAAAAGTTTTTTAACTCAGACTTCAGTTTTGAGCTTTACGGCTTATGTGAAATTACCAAACTGCCCCTACGGTGCATAGTTTGGTTATAATTGATAAATTTCGCATATATACTTTACCCTACTGATATAACTTAACAAATTGAGTATATTTGCTGATTACATCAGACCTGTAACTCAGGTTAACACTTAAACTCTTTTATAACCTTTTAAATGACCAAACTACCCTTACGGGGCATAGTTGGTGTGTAAATACATTTCGGGCATAATAAAAGACATCTTACTGATGGCACAACATATTTGAAGCATATTAACTTAGGAAACCAGTATATGGCTCTTACGGATACCCGTTACGCTTATTACGCGTTCGGTTCGGTTTATATAACTAGTTTACATAAATTAGCCGAAGCGGGTCAAACCTTATCGGTTTTATCTAGAAATCCAGAATGTGTATGAAATACCCATATTAAACAAGTCTTCAAACTTGTCGGGTCTAAATCACATTCTATCTGATCTTCCAACTTAGGTCCGGTTTATTAATGTAGTTACCTATATTAGGTGCCGTTTGATATCCGTGATCTCTAGGACTTCTGAGCAATCTCAAGTGAGTACATAGACCCCTCTTTTACTGTTTTCTAAACTGTTTTGGGGTGAAACACATGTGCCTACTTGTTACTTTCATGTTTTACTGTTTTCACATCATATACTTGTTATGTTCGTTAGTACATTATAGTACATGATTTCATTACATTTCATGCTATGTATGTCCATTGTGTGCATACTTAGTACATTGTTTTACATTACATTTCTGCTATGTATGTTAACTGATAGCATGCTAGCACATTGATTTACATGACTTTTCTGCTTTGTATGTATAGCATACCTAGTACATTGTTTTCATATGACTTGTATACAATTGCTATAACATTTGGTTTGCACAAACGAGACTATTATACGTTCATTAACATTAGCTACGCCGCTCGGGAGTAAGTACTGGTACCATAGGACTTGACAAATCTCATTCCTGACATCTCGGGTTTTGTTTGGATGTAAGGAATGACTGAATCCGAAAACATTTCTTTTGATAACCTTGACTGAAAGGGTTATCCGACTGTCTCAAGGCTTGAATGTATGTGTTAACTTACCACATAAATGTTTGTATCAATGTAACATGCATTACTTTGCAAAACATAACTTTTTGACATATTCAAAATACTTTGTTTTGTACATTTATACATTTGGACTATGTGACAATACTTTGCTTACAATACATAACATTTGTTACACATTACTTGACTACTTTTGGACTATCAACTTTTGACATGGTTTATACAAGGACTTTTGACAATTTGTTTAAACATAGACATTATACATTGTTGGTTGGTTTAAGTGACTTAAGTAACGAGATGTGAGTAATATGATACAAGCATGGTGGATACGCCGCTGGTACTTCCTATATATAAGTGTTTGTATTATATTACATATCATAGCGTTATTTAAATCATTCATTTTGGACTTATACATTTTACACAAGTAACATGTTTTCACAAGACTTTGTTTTACAATACGGTTTACAACTCATTTCACATGGTTATTCATTTAACCACACATTATACTTTTATTTATACATATCATCTGAACTTATTGTTTTTCAAGCGATTTACAAAACAAATCAGATCACAAGGTTCATGACTAAACATTTTCTTAAACTTAAGTCATGAATCTTATTTTCACAAACCTATGTATCTCACAGGCATTTTTATGCTGACGTACCTATTTTCACATGTGTTTTCAGGAGCTTTTCCGTAGGATGATGATCGTGACACTAGGGCGGACCTGTGCCTTAGAGACATAAAAATGAAGATAGAAGTAGTTTAATTATGTTCTGAACTCTTTGATTTCTGTTTAAGACAATGTAACTCTTATGTTGATAAATAAAATACAACTTTGAATACCATGGTTATGAAACAATTAATTCTGTTACAACACTCCCCGACGTTTTCCACCACGTCTTGTATGTTATACGTGGTCGGGGTGTGACACTACAACATGGGTTGGCCGTGGTTAAGTTAAAAAGACAACGACCAAAGGAACAACGACAGCACTTGAAGTCCTGGTAATGAAAACAGCAACACTGGAAATGATGCTCATGGAAGGGCATTTAGGGTTGACATGGGCGACGTCAGGTTGGTGGCAACTTGGAAGCTTGAACAGGTAGCTAATTGCTTCGTCTCTGTCCTGTTTAATCCTGATGCTTCTCGAAAGGCTGATGGCAAGTCAATTGAGGCATCATATGTTGTAGGGATGCAAATTCAACCGTGTGGGACAAGTCTTCGACATCGAACTTCCTTCTACTATCCACGATGGTGTTGATGCAGTAGTCAATATGGGCTGGTTAACCAGACATCGCGCAGTTATACCCTGTGAGGGGAAAGTTGTCATCTGTCATCAGGTATCCAAGTGGTACAGAGGTTAGCATCAAATCAGCAGTGAAGGGCAAAAGTGTCCATGGAAGGATTATCCCGCAGTGTTAACGCTCGATACTGATGTCAAGGCTAAGGAAAGGAGGATCGAGGTTCCACCAATTATTCGTGATTTCTCCCTAAGTGTTACCAGAAGAACTGTCAGGTTTACCTTCACATCGTCAGGTGGAATATCAGATCCGTATCATGCCAGAAGTAGCCCTTGTTACTAGTATATCTTATTATATTACACCAGGAAGGTTGCAAGAACTGTCTAATCAACTTCAAGGACTGTTGTACAGGAGTTTGTCAGACCTAGTTCTCTTTCACTTTGGGGAGCCCCAGCTAAACCAGTAAAGATAAGCCTTTTTCTTATGTGTATCGATTTTCGAGGATGTAACAATGTGACAGTTAGGAACCGCTTGTCTCGACCATACGTTGGCCACCTGTCGACCAGCTTCAAGGAACAAGTTTCCATTTGAGGATTGACTAACGACCGAGCTATCACCAGAAGAAGGTCCAAGAGGAGAATGCTCTTAGAACAGCAGGTCAAACGCAATGCAGCCATTTAAACTTTGTACATCATGATCATTAAGTGGCTCAACACACTAGCAGCTTCAGGGATCACATGAATCAACCGTATTTATTGGTGACATTTTGGGGTCATTTCCTGGAGGAAGGGACAGCACGGACGACGCCTACATTGTATCTTAGAACTCCTGGGGGAGGAGTCATTACGTGAGAAGTCTTGTTAAATGTAACACTTAGATACGAGAAACGCATTTTGATCATGTAACCAACGAAGTGGGGATACGCGTGGATCGTGCTAGGATCCATCTTGTTAGAAACTAATTGACGCCAAAGATTCCTTCGGGGGTACAGCAGTTTCTTGGTTTCGGTGGATGCTTATGTAGATTCATCACAGGATTTTCACAGATCGTGCAGCTTTAATCTCTTTAGCACAGCAGGGTGCTGTGCTCGTGGAAGACAAAATAGAAGGACGTCCCTTCAGCTTTCGAATTCCGACTCTGCAATGCACTGAGCATCGTTTTACCCGAGGATGCGGGTGATTCAGTGGTATATCCTTATGGTCCGAATCAGCGTCCCAGCTGCATAACGACGCAACACGAGAGAGTGATGGCATACGTGAGAGAGTCACAAAGAGGAATTGAGCAACACACTCGACTGACGGTGAAAACCATGGCTTTGGGATTTTGGATGGAGGCATCACTTGGACGGTACCAGATGCGTTATTTAGACCAATCACAAGGGCCTCCCATGGGCCGATGTTCGAAAGAACTAAAGCATGCAATGACATCGCTGGATGGAACTTCTGGATTAACATGACTGCGAAACCTAAACGTACACGAGCTCTACAGCTCGCTATCGACCCTAACTTACCAGTATCAGACTCGCCCGGTTCAAACTGGAGAACTGAAGGAAGAGGAATCTTCAAGTTGAACCCATGCGGGGCATGGAGAAGCAACCTTTGACCAGTCGGACGATACTCGCTACTTAATGAAACGAATGTGGGTCTCATTACATGGCAACTGTAGGGAACTCGCGTTGAGCAAGCACGCCAGCTCTGACATTCTAGCCGCCTGGGGTTTGAGGAGAGGCATTAGGATTTACAAACCTTGTACTGGTAATCTGACATGAAGGCTCATCTAGTTAAGTATGTGAATGATGGATCGACTTGTGGATAGTCAAGGTGTAGCATCAGCAACCAGCAACACTCACATGGAAATAAAAAATGGACTGCCATGGATTTGGTCGATAGTCTACTTACAACTCGAAACGGAAACAACATTACCTGTATACTCATTGATTGTCTTGCGCAACCAGCACACTGGCTAGCCATCAAAGAAACAGATAAGTCTCTACACTTCCAGTCCTCTATCTAAAGGAAGCGGTTGCTAGGCACAGGGTGCCAAACTTCATTACCTCTAATCTCAACCCACGATTTGCATCTGATTTGTGGCAAGCGGTGCACAAATCCTTTGGCTCGCGTTTAGACATGAGCACAGTATATCACCCACACACGGATGGGCATACTAAACGCACCATCCAAACTCTTGAAGACATGCTTCGAGAACATGAAATTGACTTTGGCAATAGTCGGAGAGGACACCTCCCCTTTAGTGGTGCTTTCGAATAACAATGGTTACCACACCAGCATTCAGGCTACTTCGTTCGAGGCCTTGTACGGGCAAAGGTGCCAATCATCTCTTTGTTGAGTAGAAGTCGGAAACGGCCAAACCACCGGCCCAGAACTTGTCATACACGCAGTAGAGGAGATTGCTCAGATACGACAATGAATGACGGCAGTTCGTGACTGTCAGAAAAGCTACGCTGATAAGCGCAGGAAACCACTCGAGTTTCATGTTGGGGATCGTGTATTACTTAAAGTCTCACCTTGGGAAGGTGTAGTTCGTTTTGGTAAGCGAGACAAACTTAACCCGCGATATGTTGAACCTTTCGGAATCACGGAGAGAATTGGCAAGGTGGCCTATAGATTGAATCTACCCGAAGAACTCAGTGGAGTTCACAACGTATTCCATGTGTCGAATCTGAAGAAGTGTCTGTTAGATGAAACCCTCATAGTTCCTTTCAAGAAGCTCACCATCGATGATCAGTTTCGATTGGTCGAAGAACCAGTAGAAATCTTGGACCAGGAGGTCAAGATTCTCAAACGCACCAGAATACCTATTGTTCGAGTTCGTTGGAACTCCCGTCGTGGCCCAGAGTTCACCTGGGGACGAGAAGACCAAATGAAACACAAATATCCCCAGTTGTGAGAGAACAATAAAACCACTACTGAGGTTGAAGCTACTGCGGAATTTTGGGACGAAATTCCAAACCAACGGGGGGATGATGTGACACCCCAAGAAAACCAGGAAACCATGCAACTTAACTAGCTTCCTCAGTAACTACGTGCTAAATTTTGGGACGAAATTTCTTTCAAGTTGGGGATGATGTGACAACCCGAATTTCCGAGGTTAATCATATTCGCATCACTTCTATTTATATTTCGTTATACGTTGTGATCTTGTGATATGGTGTGAAATTGTTATAGTTGTGTTTTATTAAATGATTATGAGTCTATGGGTTTCGAGAATAGAATGTATGTATGTGATTAGTAAAGCCGCATATAATTCTTGGGCCACACACCCTTCCTACTCGGCTGCACATTCTTTTAAAGCAAACTCAATGGAATTAAAAAGCCCAAACCACTTACCCACCTATTTATGGCAGCCAATCCCAATGTTTTGGGCTTAAACCTATTGAGGCCAAGTAAGACTCGAACACCCTAACCCTTTATTATGTGTTTGTACGTATAATCCTTCACGACTTTTATGCAAACAAAACCCTACTTCTACACCTATTGTGCGACGGCAGTGGAACCAACCCCCCTCCCTTCGAGACATCAGGATGTCGATCGAACCTTTTGGGTTAGTTGTTACATATTCATGCTAACTTTTAATTAATGGTTGTGTTTATGTGTATTATATGTTGATCGTAAACGTGAGAAAAATTATGTTATGTTCTTGTTATATGTTAATTAATGTGCACTTGATAGGAGAATCGATATGACGATGATTGTATAATGTGAAATTGACTGACTTATAGCTCTCGTGAATTCACTTATTTAACCGCTTGACCTTTTGACCACTATTCCAATTGTAATTGGGCCGATATCTGACTTTGATAGAAATCACAACAACCTTCACATGCTAAATGGCCGACAATCTCATTCATTACATGCAACTTACTTCAAAGTCTAATGATTCACATAAATTGATGAGTAATAATGACCAACATGCAATTTTTAGTAAATGGGCTGCAAGAATTTTAATAGAATTCATTCTATTGGACCAAAGAACCCACTGAGCCAACAATATTAATATACATCTTGAACACTATTGGACCACACATTGTTGAGTGATTGTTTGTAGGCTGCTAAGTAGTATACATAGGGTGCTTAGGTTAGGATTCATGGTATTACGATTATGTGCAATTATTGTATATCAATGACTAGAATAGTATAATATTGTTGAATTGCTTGCCACTGTTTTGATGATACACTGATTTGGGTTATGAATATTTGGGGGACAGCCGCACTTGTCTAGCAGACTAGGCTTCGGGGATTAAGTTCTTGGGCTGGGTAACAACATTGGACTACTAACCATTCGGGCTGGTATGTTAATTGGGCGGTATGGATAGTTAATCGGGTGGATTGGCATTGCAGTGGGCAGCACATAAATTGTGTTACATCTTGCTTAGTTGCAAGCCTAATTCCTAATACAAATAAGGGGCCGGGTGTTTTGACTGGTTGCACAGATTGTTTGGGCCTGGAATCCAATTGGGCCGCAACTTATAGGAGTCCTACAAAGGGCTGTTTGGTTATTGTTAGTTTGTAAATTCGAAATATAAGTTTATGTGTTCCAAATGAAGAGTGTGTATTCAGTGATGAATTTTATGATGTGGGATAACAGATGATTTCGATAATACCCCTCGGCCCGACATTCACACATGTGTTATTGGGCTGCGTAATCAGCTGGGCCCGGGTAGTTATATAAAAGATGTTGTATATATATATATATATATATATGGGCCCTATGTTTGTTTGTTTAAGTGTAGTATGATAAAGAGTATGGTTGTTAGGTGTTGTTTACTAAACTGCCATTGATTTCTATGTGGATTCCCAAAATGCATGATGTTATGTGTATGTTATTTGCATAATATGTGGTACAATTTACGTTATGTGATTGAGAAACTGACTGAATCTGGTAACTACAATAGGACTTGATTGACCAACTATTTAACGGACAATAAATCTAACCGAACAAACCAAGGTGAGTTCACACTTTCTACAAGGCATGGGATTCCCAAGGGTCGGGAATGGGTTAAAGAACTAAAACGGAAACTACATATTCTCCTTGGGTAGGATATGTACGGCCATCCTCCTTGGGTAGGATGCCAAGCTTAAACCTCGCGTATTCTCCTTGGGTAGGATACGTACGTTCGTCCTCCTTGGGTAGGACAACAAGATTAAATATACTGGACCAAAACTCTATCACAAGTCCCTCATTTTATATCGACTTAATCGCCGAGGCCGATGGCGAGCGGGTCATTAGTTAATAGCGCTATTAGGTTTAACAAACCTCACACCGTGTCGTTCAAACGGGGGTGTACTAATAGACTAAGGCAAAGGGTCAATGATGATAGACATTGACTTAGGGCACAACTTATTTTCGTTAGTAGTCGATATGGTGCGGTCTGGTAATTCACATGGGAAGCCCCCACTAATTATTGAGAAGATTTGGGAAATCAAGGTACGGGTTATGATTTGGGAAAAGAAGAAACTGGTTAAACATACTCTCAACTATGGGGTAACCCCCACGGCAAATAAGCCAACTAAAGACAAACTGTGTTTTCGTAAACAACTTAAAACGAACACCCAACCGTGAACTCGCTCAACTTTGTTGTTGATTCGTTGTTACATGCGTTGCAGGTCTTTAGGTGTATATTGACTGGAACTTGCTGTCTGGGAGGCTGGAGTGGTCATGGGTCGAGTTACATGGAAACGCAACACAAGACTAAGAGCTTTTATATGTGGTTTATAAACACTTAACAAATTAAATATGCTTCCATTGTAAATTGTGAAATATTGTAACGTTGTAACACTTATTGTTAATAAATGAATGTTTTATTTAAATATACTCATGAGTTCAATGTGATTGGTGGCTAAGATCCTGGTCAGTCACGCCTCCAAGCGGTGGTACTCCGCATGTGGGTTTTGGGGGTGTGACATGAATGAACTCTTATGTTATCTTTTTAGTGCTTTGTAAGATTTATCAAATATAAAGAATCCAAGGAAGATTGGGTGGATCGAAGGAGATCTTAGAGAAGATTTAAGTAGGATATGGTAGGATTTTGAAGGATCATGGTGGGGCCACTCCTTTGGGCCGTAGACAAGCAGGGGGGGGGGGGGTAAATTGTAACTTGCAAGATTTACATATCTCAAAGAAATCAAGGAAATATCATGTGAATCCAAAAGAAATCTATGAAAGATCAAGTAAGATTTTAAGGGATCTTGGCAAGATTGGCAAATATTTGGTGGGGGCCACCCCTTCATGATCGTAAATAATAATGGGGGGGGGGGGGCAAAGTGTAACTTTTAATTCCTATGTACATAATAAGTTAGTTTCAAGTGTAAAATTTAGGGACTTGATGTGTTATTATGTTATAAGGGGTGTTATGGTGTTCGGGGACCATAACTAGTTCAGAAACATTAAAACAATGCTTCTAGTAATATTTTGATGTTCTGGGTAATGTCCGGTTGTTCGGTTAAATACCGGTTCGTTAAAGTGCTAAATTGCACCGTTTAGTGTCCTTTATGCATCCTTTTGTAACCCTTTTAATTCCCAACACTTAGGAGGGTATTCTGGATAATAAAACATGAATTCTGCATAATATTTATATGTTAAAAAGCTGATTATAGCTGATTTATAGCTGAATTATGCAGAATTCTGCATTTAAAGTGCGTTTCGGGTGCTTTTTAGTGCGTATTTTAGCTTCCGGAATGTCTATATGTTAACCCTTGTGTATACTCTTGGGTTTTAATGTATTCTTGTCGTTGGACCTACACCTAGGCTCCAATTCTATAGTCTAACTGCTTTTTGCAGAATTGTTGACACTATGTGTCTTACCGGTGAGTTTACTAGTATTTCTGACGCAACGCTGTTCATTAATGCATAAAGCCATATCTTGTAGTATAAAACATGCATGAATTCACTTGTTTAGTATGTAATCAGACAATGTTAACATTTAAGCACATAATTGCAGTCATTAAATAATAATCAAAGTGTACAGAAATTACCGGTTGGGTGCCAGTTGTCACAGTCTCCCCCCGTTAAAAGAATTTCGTACCGAAATTCAAGCTGAACTAACTCTCGCAGGAGTCTTCTTGAACAGGTGGTGGTACTTTTCTTTAAACTGGTCTTCACGTTCCCACATGTACTCGGGTCCGTGTTTAGAGTTCCAACGTACTTTGACAAGTTTGACAGTGCTCCTCCTGGTCTTGTTGAATTTCCAGTCTGTAACCTCGACGGGTTGTTCTGTAAATTGGAGGGCGTCATCAATATGCACTTCATCCGCATGGATGATCACGTTTTCTTGTGTTGGACTCTTCTTGAGGTTGGATACATGGAACGTATCATGTACTCCATTAAGTTCTTCTGGTAATTCCAACTTGTATGCCATGGTACCAATTCTTTCCAAAATCTTGAATGGTCCGATGTATCGTGGATTCAGCTTTCCACGCTTTTCGAATCTTACTACGCCCTTCCAAGGTGAGACCTTTAACAAAACTTTGTCTCCTACCTTGAATTCTAATGGTTTTCGTCTTCGATCAGTGTAGCTCTTTTGTCAATCATGAGCCGCCTTAATGCGCTCTCGGATCTGCATAATCTTGTCGGTTGTCACTTGTACAACTTCAGGACCAACCATACGTTTGTCTCCAGCGTCTGCCCAACATAAGGGCGAGCGGCACTTGCAGCCATATAGAGCTTCGAACGGTGTGGCTTTTATGCTCGTATCCTTCTCTCGGATCGGTGGGAAATACGCAGACTTTGTTAATCGATCAACTATCACCCATATCATATCGTGCCCTCTAGGGGTCCTGGGTAATTTTGTTATGAAGTCCATTGAGATTTGCTCCCACTTCCACATGGGTATCTCTGGTTGTTGCAGTAGGCCAGATGGTTTCTGATATTCAGCCTTAACCTTAGCATAGGTTAGGCACTTTCCAACATAAATATCAACATCGCTTTTGAGTCTCGGCCACCAATAGTAGTCTTTCAAGTCTTGATACATTTTGTCCGATCCTGGATGGATTGAGTATTTGGACTTGTGCTCTTCATCAAGGATGACTTCTAGAATGTTGCCATAGAGCGGAATCCAAATACGTCCCTTAAAGTATAAGGTTCCCTCTTTGTTTGGCACCAAATATTTCAACATACCTCGGAGGTATTCAGCTCTACGATTCTCCATCTTAAGGGCTTCTTGTTGTGCGTCTCGAATGCGCGTAGTGAGGTTCGTTTGAATAGTCATTTCCAATGCTCGAACCCTTAGGGTCTTAACCTTTTCTTTCCGGCTTAATGCCTCTGCTACAACGTTTGCCTTTCCAGGATGGTACTTAATCTCACAGTCATAATCATTTAGCAGCTCGACCCATCGTCGCTGACGCATGTTTAATTCCTTCTGATCAAATATGTGTTGTAAGCTTTTGTGATCTGTGAAGATTGTACATCGAGTACCATATAAATAGTGTCGCCAGATCTTCAAGGCGAATACCACTGCGCCTAGCTCTAGGTCATGAGTGGTATAATTCCTTTCATGTACCTTCAATTGTCTTGAAGCGTAAGCGATGACTTTCTGGCGTTGCATGAGCACGCAACCCAAACCTTGACGCGAAGCGTCGCAGTATACCACGAAGTCTTCTGTGCCTTCGGGTAAGGATAGTATTGGTGCATCGCATAGCTTATTCTTGAGCAGCTGGAAGGCTTCTTCTTGCTTATCACCCCAGTCGTACTTCTTGTCTTTTTACGTAAGGGTAGTCAGCGGTTGAGCTATCTTGGAGAAATTCTCGATAAATCGCCGGTAATAGCCTGCTAAGCCCAAAAATTGTCGAACTTCAGTCGGGGTTTTGGGAGCTTCCCAATTCTTTATGGCTTCTATCTTGGATGGGTCTACATGAATGCCCTTCTCATTCACAACGTGACCAAGAAACTGTACTTCGCGAATCCAAAATTCGCACTTGGAGAATTTCGCATAAATTTTTCTTTCTTCAGTAGCTCCAAAATGGTCCTGAGGTGTTCCTTGTGTTCTTCTCTCGTTTGTGAGTAAATCAGGATATCATCGATAAATACAATCACGAATTTATCGAGATATGGTTTGCATACGCGGTTCATCAGATCCATAAATACCGCTGGCGCGTTCGTCAGTCCGAATGGCATCACCAGGAATTCGTAATGCCCATAACGCGTTCGGAATGCAGTCTTTGGTACACTTTCCTCTTGAATCCTTAACTGATGGTATCCAGATAGAAGATCGATCTTGGAATAGTAGCTCGATCCTTTCAATTGATCAAATAAGTCATCAATCCTCGGTAGTGGGTACCGATTCTTGATTGTGAGCTTGTTCAACTCTCTATAGTCGATACACATCCGCAGTGCTCCATCCTTCTTCTTTACGAACAATACTGGAGCTCCCCAAGGCGAGAAGCTTGGCCTTATGAATCCTTTATCCAACAACTCCAGGAGTTGTGTAGATAGTTTCTGCATCTCGGATGGTGCAAGCCGATAGGGAGCCTTGGCTACAGCAGCGGCTCCTGGAACCAAGTCTATACGGAATTCGACTTGTCATTGCGGAGGTAGTCCTGGCAGATCTTCGGGAAAAACATCAGGGAATTCCTTCACCACAGGAATGTCTTCGAGTTTCGGCTCCTCAGCCTTCTTATCTACAACGTGCGCTAGAAAGGAAACACATCCTTTCCTTAAGCACTTCTGTGCCTTCATACAACTGATGATTTGCAGAGGCGCGTCTCGTTTTTCTCCATGTACAATGAGAGTTTCATCATTTGCTAAAGGGATGCGAATGATTTTCTCATGACAAATAACTTCAGCTTTGTTCTAGGACAACCAGTCCATTCCGACCACTACATCGAAGCTACCCAATTGCATAGGTAAGAGGTCGATGCTAAACCTTCGCTCACCAAGTTCTAATGTACGACCTCTAACAACTTCGCTTGATTCAACAAGTTTACCATTGGCTAATTCTATGGAATAAGGAATATCTAATCTACTAGATTCTATTCCAAGCATACGTTTAAATTCTACGGACATGAAGCTATAATCGGCACCAGTGTCAAATAATATGGATGCAAAGTGATTGTTAATGAGAAACGTACCGATGACCACATTAGGGTCCTCGCGTGCGTTCTTTGCTCCAATCACAAATGCTCGAGCCTGAGCATTGTTTCCCTTTGGGTAATCTTTTATGAAATGATCCTTGCTTCCACAACTGAAGCATCCTTGGTTCTGCCCATTTCCGTTGCCATTCCTGTTACCAGCACCATTTCCATTTCCACCACCATTACGGTTTCCATTCCCGTTCCTATTACCATTACCATTGCGGCCTCCAATACTTTTTCCCCAACAATCCTCGGTACGGTGGCCTGACTTCCCACAGTTCTCGCATTTCCCAACGCGACAATTTCCCACGTGGTGAAAGTCACAGCGGTTACACTTGGGCAGAGTGCCCTGATATTTCTTAGCTCAAGTATCATTTGCAGCTACGAAGGTTTTTGCCTCCATAGGTGGGTTAGTATCACGCTTCTTGTGGTTTGAACCCTTGTTGCTGCGGGTTGCTTGATTCAGATTCGCATGCTTCCTTTTCTTATCACCTGACGACTTAGCATGCGTCTCGGTATTCTCAGTAGGGTTCAGTGATAGCTTCTTCATATGGACGGCGTCTTCGATAAGGCTGACAGCCAGAGTTACAGCCTCAGTGATCGTTTGAGGTTTGGCCGAAGTTACCATGCTGCGAAATTCTAAGGCCAATCCCCAAATGTAGCGTTCAACTCGCTTAAATTCAGGTGTCACCATGTAGGGGATCACTCTCGATAGATCGTGGAACCTTCGGGTATAACCAGTAATGTCAGCACCTTCCATGGTCAAGTGCCAAAACTCAGTCTCCAACCTTTGGAGTTCAGCACGAGAGCAATACTTTTCCCTTATACGTTCCTTTAGCGCATCCCATGTCATGCCATACGCAGCATCATCACCCAGAGTCTGGACTTGTAAATTCCACCAAGTCAGAGCCTCATCAACAAATAACCCAGTAGCAAAAGTGACTTGCTGATCCGCGGTACACTTGCTCATACGGATAGTGGCATCGGTCTTTTCTGTCCAGCGTACAAACACCATTGCACCTCCAGTGTCGTCGTAGTTCAGCGGTTTACAGTCGAGGAACTGCTTGAAAGTGCAGCCCTGAGCTGCGTTTCTTCCAGATGAATCCCCATTCCCATTGCGTCTTGCATTGCTTGGTCCTCCACTTTGTTCAGTACGGTTCGCCTCGTACTGGGTGATAGCTGCGGAGATCCTTTCTTCCAGTAGGGCGTTCAGCTCTTCAGCAGTTCTTGGCAGTGGGGGAGGAGGAGGTTGATCATGAGCGTTCACAGCTCTTCTGGGTGCCATGTTCTGACAGAACACAACACGATAGGGTTAGACATTTGTTTGATATCGTCCTACGAGACAGTAGTAGTATATATATACACAGGCATATACCACATAAGTGACATTAAACAATCCGCCAAATGTATAGATCGATTCATACAGCAACAAGCATGTATAATTAGGTAAACACCTTACTTTACATTGGCGGTTCTTGTCTTTATACCCTAAATCATTACCCTATTCCTGTACTAAGGGAATCTATACGTGACAAGACTTGCTGTGGTTTCTGTGCACTGAATTCCATAATTATGTATGCATCCATAATTACGTAACTCCTTGCACAGTCTGCACAGTTTGTTTCATCCTCGTATCTTTTCCTTCAGATAGGCCATTGTTTTCAGGTAAAGTCACGAGTACCTGAGATATTCTATTTCTAGTATATGTATATATCAAGTATCACACATAGTTGCAAGTAATTTCTAGTCAAAGACAAGTGCTACTCTAGTGCACCCTAAGTCTCGTAGTGACTTTTCTTGACTCTTTGAAAACAGTTTCAGGTAGTGGATGTCGCGGAAAGTTTTATGCAATGAAAACTCTTTGAGAAAATTGTTTTCGTGAAAGGATCCTAAAGATTGTAGTCTAGACTCGAGAAGGAATCCTGGTTCACTACAATCGCAGCTCTGATACCAATCTGTCACACCCCTTTCTTAGGCGGAAGCACGAGGTGTGATCATGAAAGGTTCTCATTGCATACGAAAGGTAAACATACTATATGCTCGTAAAAATAACTTCAAACACCGATAACATTACATGGCTGAAAACATAGATTCAGTGTTTACATCACAAGACAACATAAGTCATTGTCTGAAAAAGTTTACAACTTTATTTAAAAGATAAACATAAACAACATCCACGAGCAAGAGTAAGACCGCGCGCACATCCACTTTAGTTACCTGAAATACATGTGAGTTTTGGAAAAACGTCAACATAATGTTGGTGTGAATTCATGCAGTTTTTGTATTGAATGTTTAAATACTTGAATGAAAACATGGTATGTAACTTGTAAAATGTATCTGTAACTGAGTACTGTGAATGTAAGTAATATGAGATCGCTAGTGGTTTGCAAGGCCACTAACATGTGTCACGACATAGGAAGTCACCAATCCTAGGCATTTTTGTCGACTTTGACTGAGACACAGAAGCACTCATTGGTAGAAGTAGGCCAAGAGTGGGGTTGCTTGAAACCCATTAGATCTAACCTTTTGTTCTGCGGTCTGAATGTATACATTGATTAATGGTGCTTATGGTACCCTATTCGGGACATGATCTAGAATGTTTTTCCTTAGTTTTTGTATTCAACATACCATAACACATGTATTTTCCCCAAGTTAGAAAACAAGTAAAAGTTTAAAAGTGGGGACATGAACTCACAATTTTGCGTTCCTTGCGCCGTAAACTTCACCGGGTTTTACTTATATTGCGTCGTGACCTAAACGCGTTTTATTAACGTTAGCCACTAGACTTGCATCACATAAGTACAAGTCACCATATTTTATGAATGTATTCTTTGTGTGTTAAAAATAATTTATATTTTTAACTATGTGTCTTATTTATATTATTTTCTCAAAAATAAGTATAAGTATCTTGTATTTTTCACCCGAGTTATGTATCTTGTCCATAACTTCATTTCGTGTTTATAACTTGACCAAGTCATTTAATCTATTAAGAAATATATTTTCATAAATATTTTCTCTTGTATTTGTCTAAGCATATTGTATGTGTATTTTGTATGTTCACTCCTAAGGAGTATTTAGTGTATTTTCAAGTCCTAATACACTATTACCCATAATACATACTACATACATTTAGCACACAATTTGGTGATAAATAAATAAATATATTTTCCTCAAAAATATGCATACTTAATACCAATTTTTTTTATCTTGAAGAAATCATCATTTCTTAACACAAAAATTAGGGAAACCTTGGTAAATATTTTTAGATACATTTTTAGGGAATAAGTTTCACCAAGACTTATATTTTCTAAGTGTCAAAATTTATAGAAATTTTGACAGAGTTTCCCCTAAAAATGGAGGTTTCCCATGTTTTCAAAACATGTGTTTAATTTCTTTTAAAATCATCACAACAATCAACAACTCATTTAACACTACCGAGTGTCAAAATCAAGTAAATTATACTACATCATGAACTTGAAGCTTGTAAAAGCTTGTAGTAATTTACCATGTTATTTAGTAGGTTTAGTTACCCTTAAAAACATGGTTATTCGTTTGTAAAATTTCTTTATTAAAAGATCTAGTCATTTACAACTTGTAGGATGATTTTTCTAAAAATACTTCTCTTGTATTTTTCTTGTTACAAACATGTTTCTATTCTTGTTTAAACACTAAAAATATTATTAGTTTACTTAGAAACCATGACTTTGTAAGTCTTGTAAATAATCTTGGTTTCTTGAGAAAATTATTTTTATAATCATCTATTTACAAGAATTGTATTTTGTTTAAACCATCTTTACATAAGAAAACCCATTTCATTATTCAAGTTCATGAAGACATAAAGTATGAAGATCTTGGTCTTTCACAAGATCACCACTTTAACTCACTAGATCATGTGTTTAATCACAATCTAGTAGGCTCCAAATGATGTCTAACATCACCAACACTAATAATAAATCAACAAAAGCAAATCAACATATTCAACATGTATTCATATATTTTTAAGCTTGTGTTAAAGTATCATGATCATGCTCTTTTGTGTTCATCAAGTTTATCATTGTTCATCATCTTTTAACCAACAACATATGAAGAAATAAGAGATCATGAGGGCTCACCACTAGCAACAAGGCTAGGGAAGATTACTAGAACTTGAAGGTGACAAAAGGGTTGGATAAAAGCAAATGGAGAAGGTTCTTCAAGATCTACAAGCTCTAAATCTTCTTAAACACCTTCTTGCACCATGTAACTAGCTTGGAATGGATGAACAAAGTTTGAAGATGGTGGTGATGGGGTGGTGGCTCACGGCCGTAAGGAGGGAAGAGGGGAGGAGTTTGGTTGGTGTGGAGTGATGAATGAACTCTTATGTTATCTTTTTAGTGCTTTGTAAGATTTATCAAATATAAAGAATCCTAGGAAGATTGGGTGGATCAAAGGAGATCTTAGAGAAGATTTAAGTAGGATATGGTAGGATTTTGAAGGATCATGGTGGGGCCACTCCTTTGGGCCGTAGACAAGCAAGGGGGGGGGGGGTAAATTGTAACTTGAAAGATTTACATATCTCAAAGAAATCAAGGAAAGATCATGTGAATCCAAAAGAAATCTATGAAAGATCAAGTAAGATTTTAAGGGATCTTGGCAAGATTGGCAAATATTTGGTGGGGGCCACCCCTTCATGACCGTAAATAATTATGGGGGGGGGGAGTGTAACTTTTAATTCCTATGTACATAATAAGTTAGTTTCAAGTGTAAAATTTAGGGACTTGATGTGTTATTATGTTATAAGGGGTGTTATGGTGTTCGGGGACCATAACTAGTTCAGAAACATTAAAACAATGCTTCTAGTAATATTTTGATGTTCCGGGTAATGTCCGGTTGTTCGATTAAATACCGGTTCGTTAAAGTGCTAAATTGCACCTTTTAGTGTCCTTTATGCATCCTTTTGTAACCCTTTTAATTCCCAACACTTAGGAGGGTATTCTGGATAATAAAACATGAATTCTGCATAATATTTATATGTTAAAAAGCTGATTATAGCTGATTTATAGCTGAATTATGCAGAATTCTGCATTTAAAGTGCGTTTCGGGTGCTTTTTAGTGCGTATTTTAGCTTCCGGAATGTCTATATGTTAACCCTTGTGTATACTCTTGGGTTTTAATGTATTCTTGTCGTTGGACCTACACCTAGGCTCCAATTCTATAGTCTAACTGCTTTCTGCAGAATTGTTGACACTATGTGTCTTACCGGTGAGTTTACTAGTATTTCTGACGCAACGTTGTTCATTAATGCATAAAGCCATATCTTGTAGTATAAAACATGCATGAATTCACTTGTTTAGTATGTAATCAGACAATGTTGACATTTAAGCACATAATTGCAGTCATTAAATAATAATCAAAGTGTACAGAAATTACCGGTTGGGTGCCAGTTGTCACAGATTTTCCTCAACATTCTCGAAATTCTTGAACATGGGTTGGTTCCATGGTGTCTATGACAATTTACCCTACTTTACCTTACCTTACCTTATCATATTCCACCTTATCATATTTATTGGAAATGATACAATAAATTCCGTCGCTTGACATTTGTCTTTACCCAAGGAATGGTATGGCATGAGCCATGCTGCAACTCCCTCATTGCATTCTATTCGACATTTTTGGAGATTCCAATAATCTTGCTAGAGCTCGTGAAACTCAAGCACTATTACCATAATTGTCACATGAACAAGTAAGACAAAGGATTTTCTCTACTTAGGATGATCGAGGTCCATAGAGTAGGGAATACATATTATATGGACGAAGACCACTGGTTGGTTTCCCCTCCTCAACGAATTATTTTTCTTTTTACATTTAGACATATGACCAATACACGCAAGAGGCATTACACCTTTTGGTTTTGGTTATCCACATTATCATTTATTCAAACATGTATGAACAATGCGGTATTGAGGTTTCCATGACCGATTGATTGCATTCTTCATTCTTGGGCACATGATAGCCTATATTTATCCAAATATGTGTCTAGATTCTTTTAATAGTGTGTATTAAAAATATCATGGCACCAAAAGAAACAAATGTCTAAGACAAAAGTTATGTGTTGAAAATCATTGCTTTTACACAAGACGTGGTTTATACATGACACTGTTACGCAAGACATTGTTATACATAACATTTGACGTTGGTATACACAAGACATTTTTGTAAATAACGAGACGTGTGTAATATGATAAAAGCATGGTGGATACGCCGCTGGTACTTCCTATATATAAGTGCTTATATTATATTGCATATCGTGGTGTTATCCAAACCACTTCGACAAAGACAAGACACGGCATCTTCTACACAAGACATGATATTCGATTTCAAGGCATGATATATATTATACACTACATTTCTATTGGTTATTTATTTAACCATACATCATTCTTTTATATCATCTGATTTTCATATCTATTTTCATATGATTTTATAAAAGAACTCGATCATAACTGGAGCCAATGTTGATGGTTACACTTGATGCTTTCACGGTCTCTCAAGGGTTGTTCCATACCGGGTAACACCCGAATTCAAACACACTGAGTGTTACATTTTGGGTTTAGCCTCGGAGATCCGAAGCATGACCACATCATCCCTCCCTACCTCGATCACTCAAACAATAACTCTCGCCATGAGAGAAATGAAGGCAATTGCTGCCATAAACGATTTTGGAACCAGGATGTATGCTGGTAACTTGCCGAAATCCTAAATGTGAAAAGTGAGACGTTCATCATGAGGGCAATTGCAAAAGCACCAAGAGTAGCAGTGTGCTGAGATCGGGCGCAAAACAAAGACTAGTAAGACGGTAATACTTAAGAATGAATCAGGTTAGTGTATAAGTGTGTGTATGGTTAGAACTATGAATACTCCACAAAATCCCAATGATATCATGAGTACATTGTACTCTACAATCATTATGTATCAATTCTTTTGATACCAGCACTGAGCTTAACTAGTGTCTTTAGGTGTTATACATATACTCGAACTAGATTCATGTTAGTTAGACACACATTACTATATCAACTTAGCTAATGGGGAATTAGCTGACTCTTGTCAAATCATTAAGAGTCACCGACACGTTTTCTATCAACCAAATACATGCATGTGAAATGAGTTTCATGGCTAGTGACGGGATTGTCCTAGCTACAAATAGGGATTGGGTTATCCTACATCTAAACATAGGGATTGGGTTGTCCTCTATATTTGTACAGTGAAGTCCTTACTACATAGAATTCAAAATATACTTGGCCTAGAGTCAAGTAAGCTAGACGTCTCCTCATTCTATAGAATTGGCAAACGGTAAACTAGTCGAATCTGGAGCTGAATTTCAATATCGATCTCTTTCCCATTCAGTTGGGTAGTTTCAAAGTAGAGGTTGGCATAGATTGGTTATCCGATAACCTAGCCGAAGTCTTCTGTCATGAGAAGATCATTCGCCTACCACTGCCGAACGAAGAGACATTTGTTATTCATGGAGAGAAGCACGACACACCATTGCGGATCATTAATTGCATGAAGGCACAAAAGTGCTTACGGAAAGGTTGTATTGCCTTTCTAGCACTTGTTGTAGACAAGAAGGCCGTTGGGCCACAGCTGACAGATATTCTTGTGATCAAATAATTTCCTGAAGAATTTCCTGAAGACTTGCCAGGACTACCACCATATCGACAAGTCGAGTTTCACATCGACTTGGTAACGGGAGCTGCACCCGTAGCCAAATCTCCATATCGATTAGCACCTTCTGAACCTTGTAGTTGACCGAATAAGGACGTTGTGAGTTCATAACCCCCACTGTTTACCATTATATATCTTTATAAAGGTTTTGGGGGTGGAAAGACATGCAAGTTTTGCAAAAGTGCACAACGAAAATTCATATTTCTAAACCATGTTACAAATGAATTTCCAACTAACTCAAATGGTTTATGAAAGGTTCGAGCTTCTATTTCAAGTTAGACTTACAATCTGGGTGTCACCAATTACGAATTCAAGAGGAAAGCATACCGAAAACGGCTTTTAAAACTCGTTATAGTTATTACGAGTTTCTCGTTATGCCTTTTTGGTTTAACGAACGCACTAGCGGTCTTTATGGATTTAATGAATCACGTGCGCAAGCCTATCTCGACAAATTTGTCATAATATTCATTGACCACATTTTTTTTACTCATGATTGACAGATGAGCACGAACAACATTTGAGAACCATTTTTGAGCTACTAAAGATGGAGAAACTATACACGAAATTTTCCAAGTGCGAATTTTGGATTCGCAAAGTACAATTTCTCGGACATGTAGTGAACGAGAAAGGCATTCAAGTAGACCCATCGAGGATTGAAGCAATTGAGAATTGGGAAGTGCCCAAGACTCCAACCGAAGTCTGAAAATTTGTGGGATTGGCGGGATATTATCAGAGATTTATTGAGAATTTTTTTTTCCAAGATTGCTCAACCGCTAACCTCCCTCACAAAAAAAGGGCAAGAAATTCACCCCAAGCGAAAAACAAGAAGTAGCATTACAACTTATCCTTAAGATTGGTGCATAGCATTTCAAAATCTTATCACTACCCGACGGTACCGATGACTTTGTTGTATACTGTGATGCTTCGCATCAAGTATTGGGTTGCGTACTCATGCAATGAAAAAAAAAGTTATCGCATACGCGTCACGCCAATTAAAAGTTCATGAGAAGAACTATACCACTCATGAACTTGAATTAGGCGTGGTGGTATTCGCTTTGAAAATATGGCGACATTATTTATATGGTACTCAATGTACAATTTTCACGGATCATAGAAGCCTTCAACACATATTCAACCAAACTATGTGTCAAGGACGTAGGGTTGAATTGCTGAACGACTATGATTATGAAATAAAGTACCATCCAAGCAAGGCGAACGTTGTAGCAGGCGCCTTGAGCCGCAAGGAATGAGTTCGAACATTGAGAGTTCAAGCACTAGAGAAGATGATTCACAAGCGTTCAAGGAAGAGCATATTCAAGCAGAAACACTTCGAGGCATGGAAAAAAGCATTTAGTGCCGAAAGAAGATGGAACTCTATGCCGTATGGGTAGAATTTGGATTCCATTCTTTGGCGGCCATAGAAATGTTATTTTTGAGAAAGCACATAGGTCTAAGTACTCAATTCATCCTGGATCAGATAAAATGTACCAAGACATGAAAGAGTACTATTGGTGGCCTAACCTCAAAAGTGATATCGTGACTTATGTCGGAAAATGCTTGACTTGCGCGAAAGTCAAAGCAGAATATCAGAAACCCTCGGGCTTGCTACGACAACCCGAGATTTCTGTTTGGAAATAGGAACAAATATCGATGGACTTCATTACGAAGTTACCCAGGACCCCAAGAGGTCACGATATGTTTTGGGTAATCATCGATAGATTAACAAAGTCCGCACACTTCTTACCGATTCGGGAGAAGGATAGTACAGAGAAACTAGCGGAACCCTATCTCAAGGAAATAGTGGCTCGTCATGGAGTGCCTATTTCAACCATCTTAGACCAAGACGGTTGCTTTGTTTCAAGAATTTGGAAGTCATTCCAACAAGCCTTTGGATCTCGTTTAAATCTAAGTACGGCCTTTCACCCACAAACTGACGGCCAGAGCGAACGGACAATCCAAACACTCGAAGACATGCTTCGTGCGTGTGTTATGGATTTAGACGGCAATTGGGATACTCATTTACCTTTGGTTGAGTTTTCCTACAATAACAGCTACCATACTAGTATACAAGTTGCACCGTTTGAAGCTCTTTATGGCGGAAACAGGCGATAGACAATTAATTGGTCCGGAACTAGTCCAAGAGACTACGGATAAAAATTTTCAGATCCGAGACCGTATCAAGACGGCTCGCGATTGACAAAAGAGCTACACAGACAATAGACTTAAACCATTATCTTTCGAGGTCGGAGACAAAGTCTTGTTGAAAGTCTCGCCTTGGAAAGGCGTAGCGAAGTTCGTTAAACGTGGAAAGCTTAACCCACGTTACATTAGACCATTTGAAATTTTGGAGAAGATTGGCACTACGGCCTACAAGCTGAAATTACCAAACGAACTTAGCAGTATACATGACACGTTTTATGTATCGAATCTTAAAAATAGTCCAACGCAAGAAACGGTTATCACCCCTGCGGATGAGATTCATATTGACGACAAACTCCAATTCACTGAAAAACCTGTTGAGGTCATGGACTGTAAAGTCCAGAAATAATGGAGGAGTCGTATCAAATTATTAAATGTACGTTGGAACTCTCGACACGGACCCGAGTATACTTGGAACGTGAAAATCAAATCAAAGCCAAATACCCTCACCTGTTTGAGAAGTCTCCTGCAAAGGATGACTCAGCTTGAATTTCGGGATGAAATTCTCAATAACAGGGGGAGAATGTGACAACTGCCACTTTCTGGTAATTTTCGTACATTTAAATCAATCATTCAAGTTACACAATTATCAGTATTGAATGTCCGAACTGCATGATTACATGACATACACTTAGAATACTCATGGAATACATATTTATGATGCACATGATTCATTTTTATTGATTACATTTGAAACAATTTAAACAATGCGTCGAAACAACTAGAATAGTACCTAGTAAACTAGTGTGCTGACAAAAACGCAGGATTCGCAGAAACCATCTAAATGACATCTTTAGGACTCAGAAGAAAGTCCAACAACAAATATACATTAAACCCTAATTGGGAATGCAAGGGTTTGGTCTAATACTTTTTCGATGTCCGGTAACACTAAAAATTGCCCGGAAAGCACTAAAAGCGACAATTTCAACACTTTTCCGCAGAAATTCTGCAGAAATCAGTATTGTAAGTTATATGCAATGTACAAAAGTGTCTTTTAACCTAGAATTCATATTAGAATACCTTTGGGTATCATCTAAACCAAGAATCACATCAATTCACACAACTTACACAAGCTTAGCGTTCAAATGATGACTAACGGAAACAACGCCAAACGAATATCCAAACGATATCAAATCTTTTTTTTAGTAACTAGCTAACATTATTTATGGCATTATAAGTTAGTTATACCATCTAAACACCTTGTAACACTTGAAACCATATAAACATGAAAACCCCTAAACTTATGCTACATTTTTATAACATTTAAACAACTTAACAACTTAGAAGCAATTCAAGACCCTTCCCCCCTCATTATGAATGACTCAAGTGGGTCCCACAACCTTAATAAACTTGCAAAATATCTAGATATTATCTCTAGTTGCAAGTGGTGTTGATCTTGGATTATTAAAGTCTTGGAAATCTTATTATAACTAGATATTTTCTATCATTTTACACCTTGAAAAACACACACATATGCTCTCATATTTCTTCCCCAAAATTCAACCATTAAACCCTTCAAATCATCTTCCTTTCAAGCTATTTCTTGATGATCAAGATGTACTTCCATGGAGCCTAAGGTGATCTAAGGCATCTCCAAGTTAAAGCAAGCATTTTCATCCATCCAAGAGCTTTCTACCATCATAATCTTCATCATCTTTGCTCAACATCTTCACTAAGATCTTCCCTAGCCACAAGACCTAGTAGTGAGCATCCTAAACTTCATTTCATTCTTGTTTTTATATATATTATTTATGTACAATTTAATAGCTTGAATGATCATACAAGAATAAGATAAAAAATACATAAAAACAAATCAAAGATCATAATATATAAGTTGTTTATGTTGTGATATGAAACTTATTATTTGATTATTTGAGTTAGTGATGATGAACATGATATGTAAACTTGTTAGATGATGTTTAAAAACATAATCTAACAAGTGTACATGAAAGTATTAAATGGGTTATTTTGAACATGATGATTAAATGGACGAACATAATTTTTGGTGTTGATAAAGTGTATAAATAATTTCACTAAAAATATTGCTTTTACAAGATTTATAAAAAGAAACATACAAGATGGGTTTTGTGTAAAAGTTTGATAAAATTGGAAGTAAAGTATGATTTTTGAACTAGTAGACATATGTAAAGATCATACCAAAACCCTACGTGATTATGAGTTCATATTGATAAGTTTATGTTATGAATCTCATATGTTTTTGTTTAAGAATGTTATGAGTAAATTGTTGGTGATTTTGAAAAGAAAATGACATGTTTTGATAAACATGGCAAAGTTCATATTACAAAGAAACCATGGCCAATTTTTCTTGGAAATCAAGTGTTAGAAAAATTATCATTTTAACAAAGTCTTTACAAGTATACAAGATTAGAAAGTTGGTCTTTCTAAAAGCAAAAATGTGTATAAATATATATTTTGGTAAAATATATATATTTTGTAAACATAATAAGTTTGTGCTATGTGTTTATTAATTTTATTAGTTATATATGAAAGTTGGAAACTTGATTATAATGATACAAATAAATACAAGATACATTTACAAGTAAAGACTTACAAGGATACATATATACACACTTGAAAAAAAATTATGGGTGATTCGGATAATCGGATACAACTAATGGACAAATCGGAAACTTGAATACAAATTAAACGGACGACAATTCGGACGACGGACGGATCTATAAACATATCGCCATCACGATACTACGACATTTGGGCGATCTTTCGACGCGGATATAATTATACTACCGATAACAAAATCCGGATGTTTATAAACTTATAAAAATTATTATGTTTTCTTATTAACTAATACTTGGTGATTTTTTTTATAAAAATTACTAGATGTTTACAAATGGGCTTATATTTCAAATGGACTAATCTTTACAAATGGGCCTACATTTCACTAATGGGCTTATACTTACTAATGGGCTTATCTTCCTAAAATAGGCTTAACATTAATACATGGGCTAAGCCCAATATCAATACTCATGGGCTAAGCCCAATACCAAACATATGGGCCAAGGCCCAATAACCTTAGGCCCAATAACATTAAGCCCAATACTATTTAGGCCCAATACTATTTAGGCCCAATAACATTTGGGCCCAATAATATAAATTCTTGGGCTAGGCCCAATAACATTAAAACATGGGCTCGGCCCAATGACATGAAAACATGGGCTCGGCCCAATGACATAATTGGTAAAAATACAAGTATACAATTGATTCATATAAGACATAAAATCAAGAGAACAAGATCCGATGATACAGCTCACAAGATACAAGATTATATATATATATATATTTGGTGAAATATATATATAACAGTTTACCAATTCATACATCTAATACACAGTTCAACGAATAACAAATACAAACAAGTCTTAATACATATTCAAGATAGAAGACTTGTACATGAGCCAATACAAAGACAGAAGTGTCTAACAAATCTAGGACCTTTGTAGGTCGTGATACAATTCAAGACAACTGCAAGTGAGGTTACAATTACATACAATTTACGGATGCAATTCTATGAGTTCATGTCCCCTTTTCATCTTAAATACTTTTCAAGCTTTATAACTATCGGGGAAAATACATGTACAATAGTATGATAAGTCAAGGAATGAAACACCTTAGATCATGTGCGAAATTAGGGCCATAACTAAAGCACCATTAATCAAAGTTTGGACCAAGGAACAAAAGGGTTAGATCTAATGGGTTTTGGCGAGCCCCACTCATGGCCATTCGTTTGCTTAGGAGTGCTTTTGTTGCCCTACGACATGGTGTCGATACAATTAAAATCGTCTAGGGTTGGACTGCTTCCTATTTCGTCACACATATTAATGTCCTTGCAAAACATTAATGATCACGATTTCATTGACGCTTTTCATACTTCATTTGATACAAATACAAATACATCTCACATTTTACAGATACATCTTATATCCAGTTTGGATACAATTACAATTGAGACAAATACATATTACATACTGTTTTGATACAGATACATCTTATACAGCTAAACTGCATGAACTCGCTCAACTTTTGTTGATGTTTTCAAACTTACATGTATTTCAGAGAATTATTGGCCAATGCAAAGATTTCATTTCAAGGAAAACAAGTATCAATACTCCATGCCAACTATTGAAGGGTTTTCCTGTTATATACCGCCTCTTTGCGGTGATATAGTGGTCAAAGCCTTGACATTTTTAGACTTACATTTGATGTATGAAACAATGACAACTTATTTTCATTTGATGGTTTGTAAACAATGTACTTAACTTATGTTGCGATCTTTTGAACAATTATGACAATGGCATTGGAGCATGTTTTATTCATTTAGTATGTTTACTTATATCGTTATGCAATGAGAACCGAACAGATCACACCTCGCGCTTCCGCTACGAGCGGGTGTGACATGCGGAGTACCACCACGAGGCGTGTGACTGACCAGGATCCCGCCACCAATCATATTGAACAATCAAAGTAATATAGTTTATCAAACCAATACGATTAATGACTACCAAAGTTAAGTCCAAAATTTCTTAAGTTTAAAGCAACAATTTAAGTAAGTAGCGGAAGCATGGGTAAAATAGTATAACATTAGTTCATAATTCATTATTTATAGAACCCAACATGCAGGTTAAGACGACCACTGCACATCCCCAAGCTGCAAGCTCCAAAGTCACTGTGTACCTGCAAAGCTTGCAGTAGGGTGTCAACATAAAGCTGGAGAGTTCACGAGTATGTCCAGTTTTAATTCCCAAAAACTTGTTTAAGTAGTTAAATTACTCATTTATACCATGTCATGGGGAGCTACCCCATATATAAGCTACTAAACTGTGTTATACCGAATACTCTGCGACCTCTGTTTGTTTGCCCCGTGTTGTCAATGTCTATCATCAGTGACGGGTTTTGCCTGAGTCTATTAGTTCACACCTGTCCTCTACAGGCACGGTGTCAGGTTGGTGAGACCTAGATAGCACTATCAACTAATAACCCATTCGCCAGGCCCCGGCGACTGATCGGTATCATGAGTAGGGACTTTCGTGATAGAGTTTCGTTTATTCTTGCTTGTTGCATCTAATATAAATAGTAATTAACTGAGCATCCCACACAAGGGGGAAAAGTATGTTTGTACCCCATACAAGGAGGTAGCGTTGCTTCTATCCCACATGAGGAGATAGCGTTGTTTGTTCTGTTTCCCAACCACCGGGAACACATGCTTTAAGTAAAAGTTGTGAACTTACCTCGGTTTACTCGGTAGACAGTTTACTTGGTCAGGTATGCTGGTCCACCACGTCCTATTATGGATACCAGTATAGGTCAATTTTGGGTGCAATTAATTCACGTATATCCTAAACGTATCTAACACATAGCATGCATGTCATACAAGCATCATATACGTTATTGGGCCTGCCTAACACATGAACAGTTAAACAGTAACAACAACACATACTCTAAAAACATACCATCAACAGGTGCGGCCCAAAAGCTAAGTTAGCCAGTCCAGTCGAAACCGTGTGGTCTCGAGTCGCAACTGCGAGATTCCAGGTCGCAAACAGAATGTGACAACTCGAAATTTAGAACCTTTCGTTGTATCTTGATGTAACATGCTTGAACGTTAGGTGACTAGTTAACTTGTCGGTTTAATGAATGATATAAGTAAATTTATGTGATTATGTGTTGTGCTTGTATGTATAGTATGTATATAGGTATAAGTGAGCCGAGAACCATGAACCCGACTCGAGACCCCTTGGTCTCGAGTGAACAGTGCGACAGATGGGCCGGTTGGGCCATGCACGCCATTTAATCCATCCGAAACCCATTAGGGTGCATCAACTTGAAGCTAGTATATAACCTTGTTGTTAGCCAACATTACCATCCTTTGACAACTTACACACACTCTCCTACACACACACTCCTACATTCTCTCTCACTAAAACCCTAAAGATCAAACATCACCTCTCCTCTCCTTCCCTCTCGGACCAAACCGGTGACAACAAGGGCTCTCGGATTAGCTTGTGCACACCAAGTGAAGCTTCATCCTTCATTAATACTTCACGAACCGGTTAGTGATTTATGACTTGGTGTTTTGTTAAATGATGTTTTGATTTATATATGATTTTATACATTGATTCGTAAACAAGACATGATGAGTTAGTGTTCAAGTAATCGGTTCATAAGTGTTTCATGTTGTGTGTTTATATTTCGGTTGATGATGATGTATGATGAAGATTAATTGATAATATGTTGCTTGTTGAGTTTTATGCATGGTAAATACATCATTCTTGAATGAACGGTATTAAGATTGTTGGTAGATGATATAATGCCGGCTTGGTATGGATGAAATGCGATTGATCATGAATATGAGTAATCGGCTCTATATGGGTTAAATCCGAATAGCTTAGTTATGTTTAAGAGGTTTATTGCTTATGAAGTAGGATTTGCATATGTGTATTAGATGATGTACATGGTTAGAGCATATGATAGGATAAGATGGTTTGATTTATCATATTTCAAAATATGGAAAACCCTAACATGATGAACAAGTTTGAAGGTTATTATGAATTTTTGAATATGATATGAACATGCTATGAACATTTGAAAAAATACGTGTTTGATCCATTTTAGTAAATTGTTAGACAAGAAAACATGTTTATATGGATAGTACATAAGGTTGCATGAAATCAGATTTCCATTGGTTAGTACACTATGCAGAATCAGCAGGTGCTGGGAGTCGAGACCCCTGGTTTCGACTCGAGATCATTGAGAAGCCAACTCGAGATCAGCGGTTGCGAGTCGAGAACCCCTAGTCTTGACTCGAGACCACAGCTTCCTCACACCAGCAGCATTACTCGAGACTATGGTTGTGAGTCCGGTTGCGACTCGAGACCGTATAGTCTCGACTAGCACATGCATGACTCAAGATCCCCACAATTGCGACTCGAGATCTATAGTCTCGACTCGAGACCATTTACACAGACTCACTGTTTTGGACTTGCGCTTTGTTACGGGCCTAGGTGTTTGGGCTGCACTGTTGGGCCGAACTTATGGGCCTTAGGTGTTACTGTTGAATGTGTACGTTGTGCACTGTTGATTAGACTGCCATGAGAAACACTTATTTGTAACGTGCTAGTATACGTGTAGAACATACGTGCACTACTTGGATATGAACCTGACTTGAATGGTATCTATGTTAGGACGTAGTTGACCACTTACAACTTGATTGACCTTTCTGTGTATCTGCCGAGCAAACCAAGGTGAGTTCACACCCTCTACAAAGCATGGGATTCCCAGGGGTTGGGAATGGGGTTAAGGAACACGGATTCCTCGTCCTCTCTTGGGTAGGACAGTATTGGTTCAGGAATGTAATTCCTCGTCCTCATGGACAGATAACTCGTACTAGACCAAAACTCTATCACGAAGTCCCTCCTTTTTATATCGACTTAATCGCCGGGCCAATGGCGAGCGGGTCATTAGTTAGATAGCGCTATTTAGGTCTGACAAGCCTCACACCGTGCCGCAGAGGACGGGCGTGAACTAATGGATCTGGGCACGTCAATGATGATAGACATTGACAGTTCAGGGCACATAAACATGACTACAGTCAGCAGTCGATATGGTAACGAGTCTAGTGGATACATGGGGTAGCCCCCACGGCCGAAATGCCAGATAACTAAACATGGGGTAGCCCCCACGGCTGGATTGCCAGAGTAATTGGGTTAAACAAATCACGTTTTCAACTATGGGGTAACCCCCACGGCAGGATGCCAGATAAAGGAAACTATTTTCAGAACAACTTAAAACGAACACCCAACTGTGAACTCACTCAACTTGTTGTTGACTCGTTACTACATGCTTTGCAGGTCAATAGGTACTTAGCTGGAGCTTGCATGGAAGAGAGTCGTTGTGGGACATGGACAGCTGTGTGCCATGTTAAACTTTAAAACAATGAAACTTATGTTTTGGTTTTAGACGTTATGCTTCCGCTTGCAACTTAAACTATGTTTTGTTTGGACGCCAATCGTATTGGTTGAACTTTTATAATTACTTACTTGCTTGTTCTATATGATTGGTGGCTGGATCCTGGTCAGTCACGCCTCCAAGCGGTGATACTCCGCAGGTGGATTTTGGGGGTGTGACAGATTGGTATCAGAGCCATTGGTTATAGAGAACTTGGTTTTAATAAAGGGAAAAAGTTTTATTAAAATCAGACTATAACCTGTACAGTGCTCTACGGTCCACAACGACGCTTCACTCCACATGCAAGGCTCGACATACTAGGTGATATGATCTATGCATATATTGCCTACTTGTTAGTTACATAGTACGTTGCTCATGGTATGCTTGGTTAGTATAACTACTGTTACTTGAACACGTGTGTGCTTACCCCTTTTGCCATCGCACTTTTGCGAACCTCTCTCACTCATGTTTCCCTCTTATATGAAGATCATGAGTGGACGCGTTAACATGACTCAAGCCCAGTTGACGGCTCTGATTAACGAACGAGTTGCTGCGGCACTTGCAGCTGCACACGCAGGAGGTATATCCTGCAGTCCGAACTCATTCTAGGATCCTTAGATCCTACTCTCGTGAACCAACATTTGTGTTAAACTCTGTCTTTCTTTCACCCACAATAGGTCAACATGCTCAGCCACCCGTGTGCACTTTTAAAACTTTTATGGACTGCCGACCCACTACTTTTAGCGGCACTGAAGGAGCGGTAGGTCTCCTCCACTGGCTTGAGAAGCTCGAATCAGTCTTCGAAATGTCTGAATGCCCTGAGGCGCGCAGGGTGAAGTATGCTACCGGTACTCTCGAGGGTTTAGCCCTCACATGGTGGAACACTCAGGTTCAAATGCTGGGGTTAGTTGCTGCTAACGCCACCCCATGGAACAACTTTAAGGAGATGATCAAGGAGGAGTATTGTAATCGTGATGAAATTCACAAACTGGAAGTAGAGTTCTTCAACCTCAAGATGACGGGGTCCGAGATTGAAGCTTACGTGAAGAGATCGAATGAACTGGCAATTCTGTGTCCAACCATGGTGGATCCTCCCATCAAACGCATCGAACTATTTCTCAAGGGCTTAGTGCCAGAAATCCAAAGTCATGTGACTTCAGCAAACCTCGCCACCATCCAGCAAGTTGTGCAATTGGCTCACTGTCTCACGGATCAGGCGGTGGAGCAGAACAGGTTACCAAAGCGCATAGGCGCTGCAACTACTTTAGGTGTTCCTAGTGACAACAAGCGGAAATGGGATGGAGCTTCGAGCAAAGGTTCGACTTCTGTGCAATCTCAGTCTCAGCAGAGGAAGACTGATGACTACAAGAGCCCCAGTCAGCAGTCATCTGGTGGTCAAGGTCATGGTGGGTACAAGGGGAATCACCCCAAATGCAATCGCTGCAGCCTGCACCACAGCGGGCTCTGCACCAGGGGTAACTGTCATCGGTGCAACAAGCCAGGTCACGCTGCAAAGGATTGTAGGAGCTTGTATCCCGCCAATCAGAATCGACAGCAAGCTCAACAGAACCAACGCCAGCAGCAGCAGCAGCAAGGTGATAGATAACAAAGGGTGCTTTCAGTGTGGAGCTGAAGGCCATTTCAAGAGGGATTACCCCCAACTGAACAGGAACCAGAACAACAACAACAACAATAACAACAATCAGGGGAATGGTAACAACAGGAACAACAACAACAATGGTGCCAGGGGGCGGGCGTTCGTGATTGGCCAAGGCGAAGCAAGGAACGACCCCAATGTTGTGGCGGGTAAGTTCCTTCTCGACGACTTTTATGTTACAGTTTTATTTGATTCGGGTGCCGATACTAGCTACATGTCACTAGAAGTTAGTCGAATGCTTAAGCGTATTCCAACACCTTTGAACAACAAGCACACGGTAGAGCTAGCAAATGGTAAGAGTTTAGAGGCCACACACGTAGTCAAGGGTTGTAAACTTGTTCTTGCTAACCAGACCTTCTCTATCGACCTTATTCCTATCGTCTTGGGTAGCTTCGACGTTGTCATTGGGATGGATTGGTTATCCCAACACCGAGCAGAAATTCTTTGCAACGAGAAGATTGTTCGTATTCCTGGTTCCGGTGGTGAACCTCTCATGATTCGTGGCGACAAGAGGAGTGCTGTTGAGAACGTCATCTCTTTCCTCAAGGCCCAGAAGTGCTTGTGAAAGGGCCACACTGCTATTTTGGCTCTCGTTACTGATACCTCGGAGAAAGAGAAGAAGATAGAAGATTTTCCAATTGTACGCGACTATCCGGAGGTATTCCCTGAGGAATTACCTGGCCTTCTGCCTCATCGCCAGGTCGAGTTTCAGATTGAACTAGCTCCTGGCGCTGCGCCTATAGCTCGTGCACCTTATCGTTTAGCTCCATCAGAGTTGGAAGAACTCTCTACGCAACTGCAAGGACTCTTGGATAAGGGTTTTATTCGTCCTAGCTCATCGCCCTAGGGAGCTCCAGTGTTATTCGTGAAGAAGAAAGACGGTACCTTTAGAATGTGTATCGACTATCGTGAACTCAACAAGGTGACCGTGAAGAACCGTTATCCTCTTCCACGCATTGACGACTTGTTCGACCAACAGCAAGGGTCGAGCTACTATTCAAAGATTGACTTGAGATCGGGATATCACCAGCTGAGAGTCCGAGAAGAGGACGTCTCCAAAACAGCTTTTAGAACTCGTTATGGACACTATGAGTTTTTGGTCATGCCTTTTGGGCTGACAAACGCACCTGCGATTTTCATGGACTTGATGAATCGAGTGTGCAAGCCTTACCTGGACAAGTTCGTTATAGTCTTCATCGACGACATCCTGATCTATTCTAAGAGTCGGGAGGAACACGAGCAGCATCTACGACTTATGTTGGAACTCCTTCGAACAGAACAGCTTTATGCAAAGTTCTCGAAATGCGACTTCTGGCTTCGTGAGGTCCATTTCCTAGGCCATGTGGTAAACAAGGATGGGATTCACGTTGATCCATCCAAGGTAGACTCAATTAAGAACTGGCCTGCACCTCGTACACCAAAGGAAATTCGCCAATTCTTGGGTTTGGCGGGTTACTACAGGAGGTTCATTAAGGATGTTTCCAAGATTACGCAGCCTCTCACCTCACTAACGCAGAAAGGCGTTGTTTATCGCTGGGGAAATGCACAGGAATTAGCATTTCAGCATTTAAAGGATAGACTTTACAGCGCACCTATTCTTTCATTGCCAGAGGGCGCAGACGACTTTGTGGTCTACTGCGACGCATCAATTCAGGGTCTTGGTTGTGTATTGATGCAACGAGATAAAGTTATAGCCTACGCTTCACGCCAACTTAAGGTTCATGAAAGGAACTACACCACACATGATTTAGAGCTGGGAGCTGTTGTCTTTGCACTTAAGATATGGAGACATTACCTATACGGTACCAAGTGCACCATCTACACCGATCACAGGAGTCTCGAGCACATCTTCAAACAGAAGGAGCTAAACATGCGTCAACGACGATGGGTCGAGTTATTAAATGATTACGAATGTGCAATCAAGTACCATCCTGGCAAAGCCAATGTTGTGGCTGACGCCCTCAGTCGAAAGGACACTGTGCCGAAGCGCGTACAAGCCTTACAACTCACTATACATTCTAGTCTCCCTTCCCAGATACGAGATGCTCAGGTGGAAGCATTAAAGACAGAGAACGTCAGGGCTGAAGCCCTACGCGGCTCAAGGCAGCGCTTAGAACAGAAGGAAGATGGTGCTTACTACGTAACGGGACGCATTTGGGTCCCACTCTATGGCAACTTACGAGAGCTTGTGATGGATGAAGCACACAAGTCTTGCTACTCGGTACACCCTGGTTCGGATAAGATGTACCACGATATCAAAACTACGTATTGGTGGCCTAGCATGAAGGCCCACATAGCAACTTACGTCAGCAAGTGTTTGACTTGTGCGAGAGTCAAGTCTGAATACCAGAAACCCTCAGGCCTACTCCAACAACCAGAGATACCATAATGGAAGTGGGAGCAAATTTCCATGGATTTCGTTACTGGCCTGCCTAGATCCCAGCGCGGAAACGATACTATTTGGGTGATCGTGGATCGACTCACAAAGTCTGCACACTTCTTGGCTATCAAGGAGACGGATAAGTTCTCCTCTCTTGCAGAAGTATACCTCAAGGAAGTTGTCTCGAGGCACGGGGTGCCCACCTCCATTATCTCGGATCGAGATGCGCGTTTTACTTCAGAGCTGTGGCAGGCGATGCACAAATCCTTTGGCTCACGATTAGACATGAGCACAGCGTATCACCCTCAGACGGACGGGCAGTCCGAGCGCACTATTCAAACCTTAGAGGACATGCTTCGTGCATGTGTAATCGACTTTGGCAACAGCTGGGAAAAGCATCTGCCACTCGTGGAATTCACGTACAATAACAGCTACCACACCAGCATTAAAGCTGCTCCGTTTGAGGCATTGTACGGGCGTAAATGCCGGTCACCTCTTTGCTGGGCAGAGGTGGGGGATAGTCAGATCACTGGTCCAGAACATGTGGTAGACACAACTGAACGAATTGCTCAAATACGACAACGCATGGCGGCAGCTCGTGACCGTCAGAAAGTCTACGCCGATAAGGGCAGAAAACCACTAGAGCTCCAGGTTGGGGAGCGGGTACTACTCAAAGTTTCACCCTGGAAGGGTGTGGTTCGTTTTGGTAAACGAGGCAAACTTAACCCACGATACGTTGGACCTTTTGAAATCATCGAGAAGATAGGCAAGGTGGCCTACAGACTGAACTTACCAGCAGAACTCAATGCAGTTCACAAAGTTTTCCATGTGTCGAATCTGAAGAAGTTTCTGTCAGATGAGACCCACATAGTTCCTTTGAAGGAACTCACTATCAACGAGCAGTTACGATTCGTTGAGAAACCAGTTGAAATCACGGACCGGGATGTTAAGGTCCTCAAGAGCACTAGAATACCTCTCGTTCGAGTTCGTTGGAACTCACGTCGCGGCCCAGAGTTCACCTGGGAACGCGAAGATAGGATAAAACAAAGGTATCCCCAACTGTTCGCAAACAATACAACCACTACTGAGGCTGAAGCTACGGAATTTCGGGACGAAATTCCAGACCAACGGGGGGAGAATGTGACACCCCAGGAAAACCGGGAAAACCATACAACTTAACTAGCTTCCTCAGTGAGTGCTTACCAAATTTCGGGACGAAATTTCTTTCAACATGGGGATGATGTGACAACTCGAAATTTAGAACCTTTCGTTGTATCTTGATGTAACATGCTTGAACGTTAGGTGACTAGTTAACTTGTCGGTTTAATGAATGATATAAGTAAATATATGTGATTATGTGTTGTGCTTGTATGTATAGTATGTATATAGGTATAAGTGAGCCGAGAACCATGAACTCGACTCGAGACCCCTTGGTCTCGAGTGAACAGTGCGACAGATGGGCCGGTTGGGCCATGCACGCCATTTAATCCATCCGAAACCCATTAGGGTGCATCAACTTGAAGCTAGCATATAACCTTGTTGTTAGCCAACATTACCATCCTTGGACAACTCACACACACTCTCCTACACACACACTCCTACATTCTCTCTCACTAAAACCCTAAAGATCAAACATCACCTCTCCTCTCCTTCCCTCTCGGACCAAACCGGTGACAACAAGGGCTCTCGGATTAGCTTGTGCACACCAAGTGAAGCTTCATCCTTCACTAATACTTCACGAACCGGTTAGTGATTTATGACTTGGTGTTTTGTTAAATGATGTTTTGATTTATATATGATTTTATACATTGATTCGTAAACAAGACATGATGAGTTAGTGTTCAGGTAATCGGTTCATAAGTGTTTCATGTTGTGTGTTTATATTTCGGTTGATGATGATGTATGATGAAGATTAATTGATAATATGTTGCTTGTTGAGTTTTATGCATGGTAAATACATCATTCTTGAATGAACGGTATTAAGATTGTTGGTAGATGATATAATGCCGGCTTGGTATAGATGAAATGCGATTGATCATGAATATGAGTAATCGGCTCTATATGGGTTAAATCCGAATAGCTTAGTTATGTTTAAGAGGTTTATTGCTTATGAAGTAGGATTTGCATATGTGTATTAGATGATGTACATGGTTAGAGCATATGATAGGATAAGATGGTTTGATTTATCATATTTCAAAATATGGAAAACCCTAACATGATGAACAAGTTTGAAGGTTATTATGAATTTTTGAATATGATATGAACATGCTATGAACATTTGAAAAAATACTTGTTTGATCCATTTTAGTAAATTGTTAGACAAGAAAACATGTTTATATTGATAGTACATAAGGTTGCATGAAATCAGATTTCCATTGGTTAGTACACTATGCAGAATCAGCAGGTGCTGGGAGTCGAGACCCCTGGTTTCGACTCGAGATCATTGAGAAGCCAACTCGAGATCAGCGGTTGCGAGTCGAGAACCCCTAGTCTTGACTCGAGACCACAGCTTCCTCACACCAGCAACATGACTCGAGACTATGGTTGTGAGTCCGGTTGCGACTCGAGACCGTATAGTCTCGACTAGCACATGCATGACTCGAGATCCCCACAATTGCGACTCGAGATCTATAGTCTCGACTCGAGACCATTTACACAGACTCACTGTTTTGGACTTGCGCTTTGTTACGGGCCTAGGTGTTTGGGCTGCACTGTTGGGCCGAACTTATGGGCCTTAGGTGTTACTGTTGAATGTGTACGTTGTGCACTGTTGATTAGACTGCCATGAGAAACACTTATTTGTAACGTGCTAGTATACGTGTAGAACATACGTGCACTACTTGGATATGAACCTGACTTGAATGGTATCTATGTTAGGACGTAGTTGACCACTTACAACTTGATTGACCTTTCTGTGTATCTGCCGAGCAAACCAAGGTGAGTTCACACCCTCTACAAAGCATGGGATTCCCAGTGGTTGGGAATGGGGTTAAGGAACACGGATTCCTCGTCCTCTCTTGGGTAGGACAGTATTGGTTCAGGAATGTAATTCCTCGTCCTCATGGACAGATAACTCGTACTAGACCAAAACTCTATCACGAAGTCCCTCCTTTTTATATCAACTTAATCGTCGGGCCAATGGCGAGCGGGTCATTAGTTAGATAGCGCTATTTAGGTCTGACAAGCCTCACACCGTGCCGCAGAGGACGGGCGTGAACTAATGGATCTGGGCACGTCAATGACGATAGACATTGACAGTTCAGGGCACATAAACATGACTACAGTCAGCAGTCGATATGGTAACAAGTCTAGTGGATACATGGGGTAGCCCCCACGGCCGAAATGCCAGATAACTAAACATGGGGTAGCCCCCACGGCTGGATTGCCAGAGTAATTGGGTTAAACAAATCATGTTTTCAACTATGGGGTAACCCCCACGGCAGGATGCCAGATAAAGGAAACTATTTTCAGAACAACTTAAAACGAACACCCAACTGTGAACTCACTCAACTTGTTGTTGACTCGTTACTACGCGCTTTGCAGGTCAATAGGTACTTAGCTGGAGCTTGCATGGAAGAGAGTCGTTGTGGGACATGGACAGCTGTGTGCCATGTTAAACTTTGAAACAATGAAACTTATGTTTTGGTTTTAGACGTTATGCTTCCGCTTGCAACTTAAACTATGTTTTGTTTGGACGCCAATCGTATTGGTTGAACTTTTATAATTACTTACTTGCTTGTTCTATATGATTGGTGGCTGGATCCTGGTCAGTCACGCCTCCAAGCGGTGATACTCCACAGGTGGATTTTGGGGGTGTGACACAGAAGGTCTTGAGGAGTGCATATATGAGTTGCAACCTTTGAGGTCTTGGGTCAGGTCTTGACTCGAGATCTGGAGATCTCGAGTCGCAACCTAGCTGGTCTCGAGTCTTCTGGTGTGCGCATCCTGGTTTCAAGTAGTCACTTAAGTGGTCTCGAGTCTAAACCACTTGTTCTCGACTCGGACACTAATGGAATTCTTCTAGAACCCTTATCTAGCTGTACGAACCAATCATAATTTCTTAACATGTTTCATTCTTCCGTACAATACCAAATTAGATCAAATCAGCAGATTTCAAATATTTTATCACATCTTCAAACAGTTCTTCATGAGGGTTTTCAATATTTCACCACAGATTCATCCTAAAAACTATAACACTACTACTATTTCATTAATACAGCATCATTCAGAATCATGATAGCACACACACGGTCATTTCACGGCAAAACATCATCGACCAAATCAACACGTTACTAGATCATCATCATAGATTATCACTCATCAGACATTCAGCATATATATCATTATTAAGTTCATCATCTTATCTACCATTATATTATCCATATTACTATAGCACAAGAGGGTGTAAACTATAACAATCTATGCATCATCATCCAAGCATTCACAATGCATATTGTCATCAAACAAGCATCTTTATCATACATTTTCATATATTTGCAAGGAGACAACTAACCGAATCAAATGTGGGTAAAAGGTGTTGTGTTAGTGAAGAATGAAGCTCCAAATCGATGTCCGCCGACCGTGTTCTTCGATGTTGAAGATGCTGCCGTCGAGGTTCAAGATGAAGAAGGAGGGGCTTGTGAGCTTTTAGGGCTTTCTAGAGAGAGAAAGGATGAGAGGAGAGATGGAATGATAAGGAATGTTTTAGGATTTGAGAGTGATGATTTCCTTGTTCAAAAAGGGAATTGTTGGCTAGGTTTTAGGGGTTTTATACCCACTGGAATGTGCCGCACACACTAAGTTTTGTGGGTCTCGAGTGGGCTTCGACTGATTGGGCCATCTTAGGTGGGTGCGCAGCCCACTGTTTAAAACAAAGCAGGTTCCGAGTCGAGACCAGTCGGTCTCAAGTCAGAACCATGGTTTCGGTTCATTAATATATAACACATATTAATTATTCATACACATAACCCACTAAAAAAATCACATAATGCACAGAAATAAATAACAGATTTTCATTTAATAACACTATATAATAGTATTATACGATAGAGCTTGTTCGGGAAAACCCAAAGTGTCACATTATCCCCAAGTTTTAAGAACTTCTGTCCCGAAAGTTGAAGCGCATCCACTGACAAGCTAGTAGGTTACCATGTTTCCGCGGGGTGTCACATCATCCCCCTGTTAGTTTGGAATTTCGTCCTGAAATTCCGTTGTAGCTTCAGTGCTGGGAGTTTCGTTTGCATCTAGCTGGGGATACTTGCGCCTCATCTGGTCTTCCCGTTCCCATGTAAACTCTGGGCCACGGTGTCACACCCCAACCGATGGCGGAAACATCGGGGCATGGCACTGAACGAAACAGATTGTCGAGAGAAATTCCATAACAACTACGTTACCGGGTAGTTAATATTATGTCCCATACCATAACCCACCAAGTAAGTTAATTATTACAGACATAGATATCTCAAGACAAATAACATGTTCCGACAACTCAGATTCAAATAAATAAATTGTTTGTTTGTTTCTAGACTCTCTCCTACTTGATTCCACAAAAGCAAGAGCACAACATCCTAAGCATTTCAAACACCTGCCACATACGTTAAAATAGACGTCAATACACATAGTGTAAAGGTGAGCATACAAGTTTGATATAGCATAATAGAGTTCAAAATAGTTTACGCATAACCAGCATGTAACATGTAAAGTGCGAAGCTAGTAGGTTATCGACAATGAAATATGCACAGACTAGACTGCGAGTTGTAGAATGCGCAACACATATCACCATTGCGACATATGAGAGGTAACCTTAACAACCCCTGTCCACGACAGGTGCTGAGTCCAAACAAATAGTACCATCGTTTCTAAGGCGTCAGGCAACAATCACGGTGTTAACATAAAATACAAGCATTCATCGAGTAACACGTATCATGCAGTAACGGTCAGCGTATAAATAGTGTTTGCGTTGTTTGAAAGATGTGATTTAGAATGAGTAACGTATGTAACACCCAAAAGTGCATAAAGAAAAAAGGGATCGAGTATACTCACAGATAGTGTTTAACTTATTAAACACTGCCTTGGATTAAAGGGAGCGCTTGAGAGATTAGCCTGAACAGTTAACGATAGCATAAACGATGAACGGCGCATAAAACGGTGCAAAACTACCAAGTTTCGGATGGTAATCTGAACGGATGGCAATCCAATCGGATGGCCAGTCGATCGGATGTCAATCCGTTCGGAGGGTCATCCGATCGGATGGCCATTCAATTGGATTGACATCTGTTTGGTAAGGATGTGTTTGTGTATGATGGCTTTGAAGTTTTCGTTGTAGCATTTTGAAAATAGAGAAGTGTCTCTACCCTTCAGGTCGATCGATCGAATGGCATTTCGATCGATATCGATCCGATTGGCAAGACACTTAGTTAGAACAAGTTCACAGCAGGATTGTCACTCGATCGGATTGCAATCCGATCGGTTGGTAATCCGTTAGTTACTGATGATCTTTGAAAAATATAAAAATGATTAAATGTCGAAGTTCCAAACGTCTCATGGTCGGATGGTCGTTCGATCGGATGGCTATCCGATCGGACGGTAATCCGTTCGACGTTCAAAACCTTGAAAGTTTGAATGAAAAGTTTAGGTGTGAAACCAAGTGTAAGCCGATCGGATGGTTGTTCGATCGGATGGCAATCCGATCGGACGACAATCTGATCGGACGACAATTCGATCGGACGACAATCCGTCCCAATGACCTGATCGTCTTGGTACTTGATTATTTTGAAAGGTTTTGCAGTTTTGATCGAGACGGTGTGATAACGTGCTACACAACAGAAACCCCATCTTGACCCAAGTGATCCGATCGAACAGGAACCACCCTAGTCCGATCAGCTCACTGTTCGAGACGGTTGTTCATGTTTAACCCGAAATCAGTCGTCTCTTGGATATAATTCAGATCTTGAACAAACACCTCACTAAGAAAGAGTAGAAAATTAGAACGAGCTCCGATTCTATCGGTTTTGAGTGCATTGAGTGTAGAAGAAGAGTTGAAAGAAGGTTAGAAAACCATTTTTCAATCCTTTTAACCATGAATATGTGTAGATCTATGCGAAACATTGTTTAATCTTGTGGAAATCCATCAGATCTAAGTTATTCTTGGTGGAATGAAGCCAAACCTTGAAGTTCATAAGAACTCCATGATGACATCATCCTAGAACACCTCAAATCCGGTGATTTCATGGTTAATAGTTAAGATTCAAAGGTGAAAAAGATGAAGGAGTGCGTGTAGATCATAGAAGTACAAGATTTGAGTTGAAAACTTACAAGAATCGCGAGAAATCAAGAGAAAAGGGAGCTTGAGTGCGGCTGGTCGAGTGAGGAGCTGTCACATCACAAATGATGTGATAGGTGGGTATTTATAGGGTTTCCAAAAGAGGAAAGTGTCAAAGTGTCGGATTGGTCACCGATCGGATGGCAGTTCGATCGGATGGCCACTCGATCGGTTGGCCACTCAATCCTGGTGTCCGGCGTGTTGAGTTTTGTCGTTTCGATTCGCGTGTTGAGCGTTGCGATGCGATTCGAGCGAGCGATGCGATAATATTACACATTAGTTACACAAATAACCTAACTACTATATCTAACATACAATCACTATAAATAACTTGCGTTTAGCATTTGCGATTGCGATTAAACACCTCAAAACATAAACATAAATAAACACGCACAAGTAACACATAAATAGCACACACACGTAAAACAATATCCAGAACACATAATTCGAGCTGCGAGTGCGTTAGCGATAAGTCGATTAGCGATTTAACATGCGATTTAAACAACGATTAAACCTCGATTATTAATAGATACTCCACATAATACAACTAAAACAAATAAATAATAGAATCGATTACATGTCAAAGTAGTCAAAACAATAGTTGAGCAAGGAGTGACAGATCGCAATTAGCAATCTTTTTTTCCTTTGACTTCAATCTTGACTTTGACTTTGACTTTCGAAACACAGGGTTTTACAGCCTCCCCTACTTAAGGGAATTTTGTCCCGAAATTAGGCTTTAGCCGTCACAAACAACTGCGGGTACTTCGCCTTCATGTCACTTTCGAGTTCCCAGGTAAACTCGACACCGCGTTTACCTTCCCAGTGAACCTTCACAATGGGAATGCGTGAGCGTCTGAGCACCTTGGTTTCTCGTCCCATGATCTCGACAGGCATTTCCACGAAGTGTAATGTTTCGTCCACTTGTAAATCTTCGAGAAGGACATGTAATTCCTGGTCGGCCAAGCACTTTCTGAGGTTCGATACGTGGAAAGTCGGGTGGACATTACTAAGTTCCTCTGGTAGTTCGAGTCTATAGGCCACTTTCCCAATCCTTTCCAAAATTTTAAAGGGTCCAACGTATCGAGGCGCGAGCTTTCCTTTCTTGCCGAATCTGATCACACCCTTCCAGGTGCAACCTTTGGGAGTACGTGATCACCAACGTCAAATTCAAGGGGCTTGCGGCGTCTATCGGCGTAACTTTTCTGTCGGCTCTGAGCTTTCAATAGATTTTCTCGAATTTGGAGGATTTTGTCAGTCGTTTCTTGCAACAGCTCAGGACCGGTAATTTACGCGTCTCCGATCTCATGCCATAAAATAGGCGATCGACATTTCCTTCCGTATAAAGCCTCAAATGGTGCCATTTGGATGCTAGAATGATAATTGTTATTGTACGAGAATTCGACCAAAGGTAAGTGCGCGTCCCAATTACAACTGAAATCTATGACACACGATCGGAGCATGTGTTCAAGGGTGCGAATCGTTCTTTCAGTCTGAGCGTCGGTTTGGGGATGGAAAGCGGTACTTAGGTTAGGCGTAGTACCGAGAGCATATTGGAATGTTTCCCAAAGTCACGAGGTAAACCGACCATCGCGGTCAGAGATGATGTCACTAGGCATCCTGTGTCGACAAATGATCTCATCGGTGTAGATTCGGGCTAATTTTTCTACCTTAAAGTCTTCTCGTATCGGCAAAAAATGGGCTGATTTAGTCAAACGGTTGACCACAACCCAGATGCTGTCATGACCTGATCTCATTCGCGGAAGTTTTGTTATGAAGACCATAGCTATACTCTCCCATTTCCACATCGGGATCTCGGGTTGAACGAGTAAGCCAGAGGGTCTTTGATGCTCAGCCTTGACCTTCGAACAGGTCAGGCATTTCGAAACATAGATAGCGATATCCTTCTTCATGCCTGGCCACCAGTACTTGTAGCGCATGTCCTGGTACATCTTGTAAGCATCGGGATGAACAGAATATCGAGATTTGTGGGTTTCGTCCATCAGAAGTTGTCGTAAGTTTGTACGCTTGGGAATCCAAATTCGGTCCAAGTAATGAAAGATACCATTTGATTTATTCTCGAGTTGGGCGCCATCGTTTAGAATCCTTTCCTTCTTCAAAGTACGTTCGGTAAAACAAGCATGCTGAGCGTCACGTATAAGGGTTTCAAGATGATGTTGGGCTAAAACATTATGAACGCTATGCAGATAGCTTCATCGGCTGAGAGCGTTGGCAACGACATTCGCTTTGCCTGGATGGTAACGAATCTCATAGTCATAATCGTTGATTAGTTCTACCCACCGACGTTGACGCATATTCAGCTCCTTCTGGTCAAAGATATGTTGTAGGCTCCTATGATCGGTGAAGATCGTACACTTGGTACCATAAAGGTAGTGTCGCCAAATCTTTAACGCAAAAACAACTGCGCTAAGCTCGAGATCGTGTGTGGTGTAGTTCTTCTCGTGGATCTTGAGCTGTCGAGAAGTGTACGCGATAACCTTGTATCGTTGCATGAGAACACAACCAAGACCAAGGTTCGAGGCATCGCAGTAAACTACGAAATCGTTGTTTCTGTCTGGCAGTGAGAGCACTGGAACATTGCAAAGCATAGCCTTGAGAGTTTGAAAGGCTTCCTCTTATTTAGTTCCCCAAACAAAAGGTTTATCCTTATGCGTAAGAGAAGTAAGCGGCACAGCGATATTAGAAAAACCTTCGATAACTTGGCGATAATAGCCTGCCAGTCCGAGAAAAGAACGGACTTCAGACGGATTCTTGGGTGTAACCCAACTCTTAACAGCCTCGATCTTCGCGGGATCGACATGGATACCTTGACTATTGACAATGTGACCCAAGAATTGGACCTCCTCCAGCCAAAATTCACACTTGGAGAACTTGGCATAGAGACAGTTTCCCTAGAGTAACTCAAGAACCAAACGTAGATGCTGCGAGTGTTCGGATTTTGACTTGGAATAGATCAGGATATCATCGATGAACACGATTACGAAGCGATCAAGAAAGGGTTTCCACACTCGATTCATTAAGTCCATGAAAACTGCGGGGGCGTTAGTCAAACCAAAAGGCATAACAACAAACTCGTAGTGACCATAGCGGGTTCGAAAAGCAGTTTTGGGTATATCATCCTCTTGAATGCGTAACTGGTGATAGCCTGAGCATAAATCGATCTTCGAGAAACACGTAGCACCTTGTAATTGGTCAAACAGATCATCGATTCGGGGCAAGGGATAGCGATTCTTGATTGTCAGCTTATTCAACTCCCTATAGTTGATGCACATCCGGAACGAACCATCCTTCTTTTTTACGAAAAGGACAGGCGCTCCCCAAGGAGAGGTGCTAGGGCGAATAAAGCCTTTATCAAGTAGTTCCTGGAGCTGACTCGAGAGTTCGTGCATTTCAGAAGGAGTGAGACGATAAGGCGCTTTAGCAACAGGGTTTACTCCAGGAATGAGGTCGATTCGGAAATCGATATCACGAGTGGGAGGCAATCCGGGAAGATCTTCGGGGAATACGTTAGGAAATTCATGAACTACAGGCACCTGGTCTACCTCCTTAACTTCCTTTTTCTCCGCTACTACAATGTGTGCCAAGAAAGCTTGGTATTCCATGTGGAGATACTTGCTAGCTTGGACACATGTAATGAGTTTAAGACCTTTTGAAGGAGTTTCGCTATACACACAAAGTTGATCACCATTAGCGAGCGAGAAACGAATCATCTTATCGAAACAAATAACTTCAGCATGATTTCGCGAAGAAAATCCATGCCTACTATAATGTCAAAACTACCGAGCTGCATCGGAATAAGGTCGATAGGGAAGACGTGATTGTTGAGTTCGAGCGTACAATCACGTAGAACATAATTGACAGCGACAGTTCTTCCAGTGGCAACTTCAACATCGAACGTCGAGGGTAGATGGGCGCGCTTACGATTAAGGAGCTTTTCGAATTCAAACGATACAAAGCAGTTATCGGCTCCAGTATCAAATAAACACAAAGCATATATACCATTCACAAGGAACGTACCATTGACCATGTTGTTATCGGCTTGAGCCTGGCGAGCGTTAATGTTGAAGGCACATCCGCGGGTTGCGGGTTGCTGCTGCTGTTGCTGAGGCTGCTGCTGTTGTGGCTCTTGCTTAACCACTCGATTGGGGCACGTGTTTGCGAAGTGGTTGGGATCACCACATGCAAAGCAAGCTATAGCATGGATTGCGGGTGCAGGAGCTGCTTGATGGCCTTAAGGAGCAGTAAGTAGAGCTTGTTGAGCAGGAGCTTGACCTTGAACTAGAGCTGGGGTTTGACGTGGACCTGTAAGACAGTTGGCGGGGAAGTGGCCATACATGTTGCAATGCACATAGTATCTGCAAGCGATTCCCACAGGGTGGTAATAGGTTCAAGTAGGGCAAGCCGGGTGAGGACCAGTATACACACGCTTTGCCGGTGGTGCGTTGGTGACCGGTGCCGCTACTTGGCGGTGTTGAGGCTGCGGTTGAGCAGGAACTGATTGGAGCGTGGCAGCGGTAACTGCACAGTTCTTGTTATTGGAACTGCTATTGTTCTTCCTCTTTCGGAGTGAGAACTTCGAAGATTGCGGTGCGGCGGCGGTTTCAGTGGTTGGAGCAGTGGTAGCATGATGCAGATTCTTGGGAGCTTTATCCCAGTAACCAGACTTGACTCGCTTATCGTTGATCTCAGCAGCAAGTAAAAAGGTTTCCTCAATTGTCGTCGTCTTTGCAGCTTGAACGAAATCAGCCACGCAATACGAAAGAGCACGGATATACTTCTTGATGGTGATTTCAGGCGTGGTAACTTGGCAAGGACAGATTATGCTTAGCTGCTTGAAGCGAGCAGCCAAACCAGTGTTGTCTCCATCTTTCTGCTTGATATGCCAGAACTCGTCCTCCAGCTTCTGGCGTTCGTGGGGAGGGCAGAACTCTTGCATCATAACATCCTTCAACTCATCCCATGTCAGCCCGTAAGCTGCATCATTTCCGCGTTTGTTTCTCTCGGCCGTCCACCAATCCAAAGCTCGGGATTGGAAGACGCTAGTGGCGTTAAGAGTACGGAGATTATCAGGACAGCCACTCTGGCGCAGGGTGACTTCGATAGAATTAAACCATTGGAACATGGTCGTAGGCCCATCTTCACCGGTAAACTCTTTCGGGCCGCACGCTTTGAACTGCTTGAAGCTGAAAGCAGCTTTAGGAGAATCAGTTCTGGATTCTTCAGACGACTTGCTAGCGTTTTCATTTAACTCACTAACAATCTGGGGGATAACTTTCGGCATTTTCTTAGCGACGAGGGCGGCGATGCGTTTGTCATCATGATTGCGGCGAGCAGACCGGGAATGAAAGGATCCAAATGACGACATTGTATGCAATAGACAGCGCCATAGAATTCAAAACGCTATTTAATCGAATCTCACCACACTCGTACTACTACTAAAGCTCAGGAACGAACCACGTAAGCACATAGGCACATAATCACAGAAGCACATAAGCACGTAAGCACGTAAGGCACAGAAGCACATAAGGCAGTTAGAACACAGAACCCATTCTATATTTTGCACGTATTCACCTATCCTGGTCACACACAATCACCTATCGTTCAAGTCCGTGAATTCAAGAATAGCGATTGCGATTAGCTAGCGCACAACGAGTAACATAGCATGCGTTTATCCACAAGTAGCAGCGATTTGTTAGCGTATAGAGATAGATGTGCAGTGCGGGTCGTGTGTGTCGATCAAAGCGAGAAGCAAAAAGCGTATAGACCAAAAACACATAAACAGGTAAAACCACATAAAACACATAAAATCCACATAAAAAGCGACAAATATCAGAGTCAGCAGTTGCAGCTCAGAATCAAAACACACAAAATCAGGGAATGCGAGATTGAAATCGAGGATAGATTGTCTAAGGCTTGATAGACGTCGACTACCCAAAGTGAATCGACTATTCACAAGGACTTCTGGTACACACTTTGACTTTCGAGACTGTGCTCTCGCCTCGATTTTGGGCGAATGGCACACATCCTTCCAGTTACAGTGTGGCTTCAAGTCATTGGAGTCTGTCGAGACCTTGGTGAGAGTTTTGTAAAACCACAATAAGAACGGAATAAGTCGTCAAGGTTCGGGTTTCACCCCTGACTCAACAACTTCGTCCCTGTTTTTGATAAAAGAGGGAGAGAAATTTGTGTCAAAGTGCGGATTTCACTCCTGATTCAACGCAAATTCTCCTGTTTATGGATAAAATGTGGGTCGAACAAGCGATTCGGTTGAGAGTTTACGGTTTTCACACCTAATCTCAACCTAATTACTCGTTCATTTTCGAAAAATAGTGCGCAGTGATAGTGTAGTGTAAGCGAGAATAGCGAGTAAGCTCGTACAAAATCCTTAAAGGGCATACACAAGTCGGTCTGTTGGTACTTAGACTATAGACTAGGTCGTTTCTAAGACATCGAGCCGGACTAGGTCGAGTCTCGCCTAATTCCCTATAGTTATGGCTCTGATACCAATCTGTCACACCCCAACCGACGGCGGTAACATCGGGGCATGGCACTGAGCGAAACAGATTATCGAGAGAAATTCCATAACAACTACGTTACCGGGTAGTTAATATTATGTCCCATACCATAACCCACCAAGTAAGTTAATTATTACAGACATAGATATCTCAAGACAAATAACATGTTCCGATCAGATTCAAATAAATAAATTGTTTGTTTGTTTCTAGACTCTCTCCCACTTGATTCCACAAAAGCAAGAGCACAACATCCTAAGCATTTCAAACACCTGCCACATACGTTAAAATAGAGGTCAATACACATAGTGTAAAGGTGAGCATACAAGTTTGATATAGCATAATAAAGGTCGAAATAGTTTACGCAAAACCAGCATGTAACATGTAAAGTGCGAAGCTAGTAGGTTATTGACAATGAAATGTGCACAGACTAGACTGTGAGTTATAGAATGCGCAACACATATCATCACTACGACATGTGAGAGGTAACCTTAACAACCCCTGTCCACGACAGGTGCTGAGTCCAAACAAATAGTACTATCGTTGCTAAGGCGTCAGGCAACAATCACTGTGTTAACATAAAATACAAGCATTCATCGAGTAACACGTATCATGCAGTAACGGCCAGCGTATAAATAGTGTTTGCGTTGTTTGAAAGATGTGATTTAGAATGAGTAACGTATGTAACACCCAAAAGTGCATAAAGCAAAAAGGGATCGAGTATACTCACAGATAGTGTTTAACTTAATAAACACTGCCTTGGATTAAAGGGAGTCGCTTGAGAGATTAGCCTGAACAGTTAACGATAGCATAAACGATGAGCGGCGCGTAAAATTGTGCAAAAGTACCAAGTGTCGGATGGTAATCCGGTCGTATGGCAATCCGATCGGATGGCCAGTCTATTGGATGTCAATCCGTTCGGATGGTCATCCGATCAGATGGCCATTCGATTGGATTGACATATGTTTGGTAAGGATGTGTTTGTGTATGATGGCTTTGAAGTTTTCGTTGTAGCATTTTAAAAATAGAGAAGTATCTCTACCCTTCAGGTCGATCGATCGAACGGCAGTTCGATTGGATATCGATCCGATTGGCAAGACACTTAGTGAGAACAAGTTCACAGCAGGATTGTCACTCGATCGGATTGCAATCCGATCGGTTGGTAATCCGTTAGTTACTGATGATCTTTGAAAATTATAAAAATGATTAAATGTCGAAGTTCCAAACGTCTCATGGTCGGATGGTCGTTCGATCGGATGGCTATCCGATCGGACGGTTATCCATTCGATGTTCAAAACCTTGAAAGTTTGAATGAAAAGTTTAGGTGTGAAACCAAGTGCAAGCCGATCGGATGGCTGTTCGATCAGATGGCAATCCGATTGGACGATAATCCATCCCAACGACCTGATCTTCTTGGTACTTGATTATTTTGAAAGGTTTTGCAGTTTTGATAGAGACGGTGTGATAATGTGCTACACAACAGAAACCCCATCTTGACCCAAGTGATCCGATCGAACAGGAACCACCCTATTCCGATCAGCTCACTTTTCAAGACGGTTCTTCATGTTTAACCAGAAATCAGTCATCTCTTGGATAGAATTCAGATCTTGAACTAACACCTCACTAAGAAAGAGTAGAAGATTAGAACAAGCTCTGATTCTATCGGTTTTGAGTGCATTGAGTGTAGAAGAGTTGAAAGAAGGTTAGAAAACCATGAATATGTGTAGATCTATGCGAAAACATGAATATGTGTAGATCTATGCGAAAACATTGTTTACCATCTTTCAATCCTTTTAACCATGAATATGTGTAGATCTATGCGAAAACATTGTTTACCATCTTTCAATCCTTTTAACCATGAATATGTGTAGATCTATGCGAAAACATTGTTTACTCTTGTGGAAATCCTTCAGATCTAAGTTGTTCTTGGTGGAAAGAAGCCAAACCTTGAAGTTCATAAGAACTCCATGATGACATCATCCTAGAACACCTCAAATCCTGTGATTTCATGGTTAAAAGTTAAGATTCAAATGTGAAAAAGATGAAGGAGTGCGTGTAGATCATAGAAGTACAAGATTTGAGTTGAAAACTTACAAGAATCGCGAGAAATCGAGAGAAAAGGGAGCTTGAGTGCAGCTGGTCGAGTGAGGAGCTCTCACATCACAAATGATGTGACAGGTGGGTATTTATAGGGTTTCCAAAAGAGGAAAGTGTCAAAGTGTCGGATTGGTCACCGATCGGATGGCAGTCCGATCGGATGGCAACCCGATCGGATGGCAACCTGATTGGATTGCAACCCAATTGGATGGCCACTCGATCCTGGTGTCCGACGTGTTGAGTTTTATCGTTTCAATTCATGTGTTGAGCGTTGCGATGCGATTCGAGTGAGCAATGCGATAATCTTACCCATTAGTTACACAAATAAACTAACTACTATATCTAACATACAATCACTATAAATAACTTGCGTTTAGCGTTTGCGATTTAGATTGCGATGCGATAGAATTGCGATTGCGTTTTCGATTAAACACCTCAAAACATAAATAAACACGCACAAGTAACACATAAATAGCACACACACGTAAAACAATATCCAGAACACATAATTCGAGCTGCGAGTGCGATAGCGATAAGTCGATTAGCGATTTAACATGCGATTTAAACAGCGATTAAACCTCGATTATTAATAGATACTCCACATAATACAACTAAAACAAATAAATAATAGAATCGATTACAAGTCAAAGAAGTCAAAACAGTAGTTGAGCAAGGAGTGACAGTTCGCAATTAGCAATCTTTTCTTCCTTTGACTTCAATCTTGACTTTGACTTTGACTTTCGAAACACGGGGTGTTACACACGGCGTGAGTTCCAACGAACTTGTATGATAGGTATTTTTCTACGCTTGAGGGTCTTGGTCTCTCGATCCATGATCTCAACTGGTTCCTCAACGAAGCGTAGTTGATCGTCAATAGTGAGCTCCTTAAAAGGAACAACAAGTGTTTCATCTGACATACACTTCTTTAGATTAGACGCGTGGAAGACGTTGTGCACCGCACTCAGCTCTTCAGGCAGGTTCAATCTGTAAGCAGCCTTACCAATCCTTTCGGTAATTTCGAATGGTCCAACATATCACGGATTAAGCTTGCCCCATTTTCCAAAACGCACCACACCCTTCCAGGGTGAAACTTTAAGTAGAACCCGGTCCCCGACCTGGAATTCTAGAGGTTTCCTATGCTTATCAGCGTAGCTTTTCTGACGGTCTCGAGCTGCCGCCATGCATTGTCTGATCTGGGCAATCTTTTCCGTCGTGTCGACTACGAGTTCCAGGCCGGTAATTTGGCTTTCGCCAACTTCCGCCCAACACAGAGGTGACCAATATTTACGACCGTACAATGCCTCAAATGGTGCTGCCTGAATGCTAGTGTGGTAGATGTTGTTGTAAGAGAATTCTACCAGCGGTAGATGTCGTTCCCACCCATTTCCAAAATCAATGACACATGCTCTCAGCATGTCTTCAAGTGTTTGGATGGTACGTTCGGTCTGACCATCCGTTTGCGGGTGATAAGCAGTGCTTATATCTAGCTGTGAGCCAAAAGGTTTGTACATAGCCTGCCATAACTTAGAGGTGAAACGAGGGTCACGATCAAAGATAATGGATGTTGGCAATCCGTGCCTAGCAAATACTTCCTTCAAGTAGATGGCTGCAAGTATTGAAAACTTGTCAGTTTCCTTAATCGCGAGGAAGTGGGCAGACTTGGTTAAACGGTCTATGATCACCCAATAGGTATCATTTCCACTTTGTGATCTTGGTAAGCCAGTAACAAAATCCATGGAAATCTGTTCCCATTTCCAGGTTGGCAACTCTGGTTGTTGCAGTAAGCCTGACGGCTTTTGGTATTCGATCTTGACCCTAGCGCAAGTCAAACACTTGCTAACATACTTAGTAATAATGACTTCCATGTTAGGACACTAATACAGAGTTTTAAGATTGTGATACATCTTATCGGCACAAGGATGTATTGAGTAGCGAGACTTGTGTGCTTCGTCCATCACAAGCTTTTGGAGATTTCCGTAGGATGGAACTCAGATGCGATCCACGAAGTAGTGGATACTGTCGTCCTTGAGTTCAAGTTGTTTCTCCATGCCCCGTAGGGATTCAGCTAGGAGGTTTTCCGCTTTCAATGCTTCGACCTGAGCGTTGCGGATTTGGTTGGGTAGGTTCGAGTGAATAGTGAGTTGCAAGGTGCGAACACGCTTAGGTTTGGTTTCCTTTCTGCTGAGGGCGTCAGCTACAACATTAACCTTGCATGGGTGATACTTAATCAAGCATCCGTAGTCATTTAGGAGTTCGACCCATCGGCGTTGCCGCATATTCAACTCCTTCTATTCCAATATATGCTGGAGACTCTTGTGATCGGTGTAAATCGTGCACTTGGTACCGTATAAGTAATGTCTCCAAATCTTGAGCGCGAAGACCACTGCTCTGAGTTCCAAATCATGCGTCGTGTAATTCCGTTCGCTGACCGTGAGTTGTCGAGAAGCGTAGGTGATAACTTTCTCGCGTTGCATCAACACGCAACCGAGTCCTTGAATAGACTCATCGTAGTAGACGACAAAGTCGTCAGTACCTTCTGGTATGAAAGAATAGGAGCACTACAGAGGTTCTCCTTCAACTTCTGGAATGCATGCTCCTGAGCATCGTTCCACTTATAAGCAATACCCTTCTGGGTAAGACTCGTGAGGGGTTGAGCAATCTTCGAAAATCCCTTGGTGAATCTACGGTAGTATCCTGCCAATCCCAAGAATTGGCGAATTTCGGTCGGAGTCTTCGGTGTAGGCCAATTCTTAATGGAGTCAATCTTAGCTGGATCGACGTGAATCCCATCCTTGTTTACTACGTGCCCAAGGAAATGGACTTCTCGAAGCCAGAAGTCGCATTTTGAGAACTTGGCATAGAGTTGTTCGTTGCGAAGAAGCTCTAGAATAAGACGTAGATGTCGCTCATGTTCTTCTTGGCTCTTTGAGTAGATCAGAATGTCGTCCATGAAAACAATCACAAACTTGTCAAGGTAGGGCTTGCACACTCGGTTCATGAGATCCATGAAGACCGCAGGTGCGTTGGTCATTCCAAAAGGCATGACAAGGAATTCGTAGTGGCCATAACGAGTCCTGAACGCGCTTTTTGAGATGTCCTCATTGCGGACTCTCAACTGATGATACCCTGATCGTAGGTCAATCTTGGAGTAGTAACCCGACCCTTGCAACTGGTCGAACAGATCGTCGATACGTGGAAGTGGGTAGCTGTTCTTGATGGTAACCTTGTTCAGTTCACAATAATTGATACACATACGGAAGGTGCCATCTTTCTTCTTGATAAAGAGGACTAGTGCTCCCCATGGTGACGAGCTAGGACGGATAAAACCTTTATCCAGCAGTTCTTGCAGTTGTGTAGAAAGTTCCTCCAGTTCGGCTGGGGCTAGTCGGTAAGGTGCACGAGCTATGGGTGCCGCTCCGAGAGTTAGCTCGATTTGGAATTCGACCCGACGGTGAGGAGTGAGTCCAGGTAATTCCTCAGGGAATACCTCGGGAAAGTCCCGTACGACAGGAAAATCTTCAATTCTCTTTTCCCTATCCTGAGTATCGGTAACGAGTGCTAGAATAGCAGCGTGGCCTTTTCGCAAACACTTTTGGGCCTTTAAGAATGAGATGATGCCTGTGACAGCTCCACATTTGTCACCCTGAACGATGAGTGGTTTGCCAAGAGGACGAGGAATACGTACGACTTTCTCTTTACAAAGGATTTCGGCTCGGTGTTTGGATAACCAATCCATGCCAATGACGACGTCGAAGCTCCCAAGTACGATAGGAAAAAGACTGACGAGAAAAGTCTGACCAGATAGTACGAGTTTGCAGTCATTGATACGTGTGAGGCCTCGATGTTTCTACCATTAGCTAATTTGACGACGTGTTTAGGGTTTAACGGAGTAGGCGTAGGCTTAAGCTTCTTACTAATACGTAGGGATACATAACTAGCATCAGCTCCAGAATCAAATAATACGAAAACATAACGATCATCAAGTAGTAACTTACCCGCTACAATGTTGGGATCATTCCTTGCTTCTTTAGCTCCAATCACAAAGACTCGGCCCCTCGCACCATTGTCATCGTTGTTATTGTTATTGTTATTGTTGTTGTTTCCAGCGCCCTGATTGTTGTTGTTGCGATTCTGGTTCAGTTGGGGACAATCTTTCCGCATGTGCCCCATTGCTCCACACTGAAGCAGCCACGGTTGTTTCCCTGCTATTGCTGCTGTTGTTGCGACTGTCGTGGTTGGTTTTGCCTTGCTCGGTATGGGCTCCTACAATCTTTGGCCTCATGCCCCATCTTGTTGCACCTTTGACAATGATTCTTCTCACAAGGTCCATTGTGATGGCGATTGCACTTGTTGCACTTGGGTCAGTTTCCCTGGTAACCACCTTGTTGCTAAGGACCTTTGTTGTTGTCGAACTTCCTTTGCTGAGCTGGGGCTTGAGTGAGGTTGGCGTCCTTGCCCTGGTTACCATCCCATTTACGCTTGTTATCTCCTGAAGCTTCAGTAGTAGCACTGATCCTTTTGGGCAGCTTCCCCTGTTCCACGGCCTGATCAGTCAGGCGGTGAGCTATACGAATAACTTGTTGAATCATGGTGAGATTAGATGAAGTCACCAGACTCTGGATCTCAGGAACCAAAATCTTGATGTACAGCTCGATTCTTATATAAGCGGGCTGAGACATGTTGGGACAGAGGGCAGCATAGCCGTTGGACTGCTTGGTGTATGTCTCGATTTCTGACCCAGTCATCTTGAGCTCATAGTACTCGTTCTCGAGCTTGTGAATGTCATCCCTATGACAGTACTCTTCATTGATCCAGTTCTTGAAGTCTTCCCATGCAGTAGCGTTTGTAGTCTCTAACCCAAGCATTTGAACTTGTGCTTTCTACCACGAAAGTGCATTTCCTTCAAGCGTACCAGTAGCAAACTTCACCCAGTTAGCAGTGGGACATTCGCATACAGCAAACACATATTCGACCTTCTCAATCTAGTATAGAAGGCCAATGGCACCTTCAGTGCCATTGAAAGGGAGAGGTTTGCAATCCATGAAGGTTTTGAATATGCAGACACGTAGTTGCACAGGTGCAGGTTGACCTGTCGTGGAAAATGAAGCGAACAGATTTGAGAACGACAAGGCGATACGAGAGTAGGACCTAAACATCCTAGGATGACTAGTTTACCTCCAGGATCGGCTGCAAAAGCCGCAGCCACGGTGTTGATCAGGTTTGTGAACTATGCTTGAGTCATGTTAACGTTCCCTCTTCCGTGTCCGCTCATTGTCTTCATATCCAGAAAACACAGTATGAGTGCGACATCGTAGTGTAGCAAGAATGAGTAGAAGGAGGAATGTGTGTATATATATATATATATATATATATAACTAGGCACACTAGTACGTATAGTATCACATAAGCACTAAACAAGAAATCTAGTAAACACATGCCCGAGCAGGAGGTCTAATACGTTGAGCCTTACACTTGGAGTGTAGTATCGTAGTTAGTTATAGGTTATAGTCTGGTTTTTCTTAAAAAGACTTTTCTTTTTAAAAACGAGTTCACTATAACCAATGGCTTTGATACCAATCTGTCACACCCTCAAATTTCCACGTGCGGAGTACCACCGCGATTCGTGTGACTGACCAGGATCCAGCCACCAATCATATTGAACAAGCAAAGTAATATAGTTTATCAAACCAATACGATTAATGACTACCAAAGTTAAGTCAAAAAGTTCTTAAGTTTAAAGCAAAGGTTTAAGTAAGTAGTGGAAGCATGGGTAAAATAATTTAACATTAGTTCATAATTATTTAAAGAACCTAACACGCGGGTTAAGACGACCACTACACATCCCTAAGCTGCAAGCTCCAAAGTCATTGTGTACCTGCAAAGCATGCAGTAGGGTGTCAACATAAAGTTGGCGAGCTCACGAGTATGTCCAGTTTTAATTCCCAAAAACTTGTTTAAGTAGTTAAATTACTCATTTATACCATCCCATGGGGAGCTACCCCATATGTAAGCTACTAAACTATGTTATACCGAATACTATGCGACCTCTGTTTGTTTGCCCCGCGTTGTCAATGTCTATCATCAATGACGGGTTTTATCCGAGTCTATTAGTTCACGCCCGTCCTCTACAGTCACGGTGTGAGGTTGGTGAGACCTAGATAACGCTATGAACTAATAACCCGTTTGCCAGGCCCCGGCGCCTAATCGGTATCATGAGTAGGGACTTTCCTGATAGAGTTTCGTTTAGTCTTGCTTGTTGCATCTAATATAAATAGTAATTAACTGAGCGTCCCACACAAGGGGAGAAAAGTATGTTTGTACCCCACACAAGGAGGTAGCGTTGCTTGTATCCCACACGAGGAGATAGTGTTGTTTGTTCCGTTTCCCATCCACCGGGAACACATGCTTTTAGTAAAAGTTATGAACTCACCTCGGTTTGCTCGGTAGACAGTTTACTTGGTCAGGTATGCTGGTCAACCACGTCCTATTATGGTTAACAGTATAGGTCAGGTTTCGGTGCAATTAATTCATGTATACACATATCTAACACATAGCATGCATGTCATACAAGCATCACATACGTTATTGGGCCTGCCCTAACACATGAACAATTAAACAGTAACAACAAAACATAGTCCAAAAACATACCATCAACAGGTGCTGCCCAAAAGCTAAGTAAGTCAGTCCAGTCGAAACCGTGTGGTCTCGACTCGACAACAAGAGGTCTCGAGTCACAACTGCGAGATTCCGAGTCGCAAACAGAAGTTCTCAAGGAGTGCACATACGAGTGGCAACCTTTGAGGTCTCGGGTCAGGTCTTGACTCGAGATCAGGAGATCTCGAGCCGCAACCTAGCTGGTCTAGAGTTTTCTGGTGTGCGCATCCTGGTTTCGAGTAGTCACTGAAGTGGTCTCGAGTCGAAACCACTGGTTCTCGACTCTGAACCACTGATGGAATTCTTCTAGAACCCTTATTTAGATGTACAAACCAATCATTGTTGGTGCATGTTATGTGACAACAGCTTTGGATTGGTCTTTGGATATTAAACAGAAGATTGGATCATGAAGACTTAAAGAAAAACGAGTTCTATGAAGCCCAATCAGTCCAAGTTTGTATTAAGTCTATTAGGCCCAAGTTATGTAACAAATGTAATATGGGCAAAGCCCAATTCGCAGGTCTTGGCTGTGTGTATATAAACAGCCTTAGACTAGAGTTTTGGGTTAGACACATAAGACACCATAGACACTTTAGATAAAGAAAGAGAGCATTCAAGTTTGAGAGTGTAAGAACAAAACAGAAATCGGCTGTTAGGTTCTTGTAGATCTTAGTGATTGTAAAACGTTTTCTAAGGTTTGATAATCACAGAAGATCAGTTTGTGTGTTTGTGTGTTCGAGTTCTTGTTCTTCTACATAATCTTGATTCTGTGTTCGAAGATCAATCAAGGGGATTCCGCACCCTTGATAGATTAACATTCTTGTACGATCCATACGGGATTCAGGGACCTACATTTGGTATCAGAGCATTTGCTCTTGTGCTTGGTTCAAGACTGATCGAAAGGATTCAAGTTGTGTTTCGGTTGAAGAAATTTTGGTGTCTCACTCATAACTTTCGTGAAGAACAAGGAAGAACAGTTCAAAATTCTGAATTTTGATCTGTTTTGGTAGTTGGTTGTTTGGAAATTTCGGGTTAAATTTCTGGGTTGTTGCGAAGAACAGGAAGAACACTTGAAGAACAGGAAGAACAGTTGAAGAACAGTTTAAATTCGTGTATTTTAATCTGTTTTGATCATTGTTTTTGACTGTTTTTGTGTTTGTAGGGAAGACTTTGCTTGGATTTCGTGGGAAAAACAGCTGCTGCAATTATCAGGAGCTGCTGATTAAGTTCTGGATTGTCAGCTACTGCATGTTTCAGGATTGGGTGGCTGGGTGGCCCAATCAGCTGATCAGCGATTTTAACAGATTCGCAGATTCGGTGACCGGCGAAGTTAAATCCAAAGGCGACTTTGGTAACCGTGTAATCGTCCTCAGCGAGATTATTACGGTTTTTCGGCGATTTTACTGATCATTGTAATAGCGAAATTGGCAGCGAATTTGACTGTTTAGCGACAAAATCAGCGAAATTGGACAACTTACTGATCAGCGAAATTAATCACTAATCCAGCGAATTTACCAGCAAACTTAAAAAGGTGGAATTTCAGTTGGCAAGCGTCGATAAAATTTCAGTGTTTTGCAAATAGAAATTGATCCGTAGCTCGTTTGAAGAAACTGTTTGCACCGTTCAACTCGTGGGATTAAAAAAAAAAAAAAAAAAAAAAAAAAGACTCTGGAAAATCCCGAATTCGGTTTTCGACATTAGATATCATTGGATTCGTCTTTTCGAGACGATTCTAACGGTGTAATTTGATAACCACTGTTTTCCGAAAAATTTTGTACGGTTTTATCAGTACGGTTACGATAAAAACGTGTTTAAAGATGGTCAGAATGGACAAGGTTAGTGAGAGTGTTAAACATTGGCCAAAGCTGAAAAATGTCAAAGAATATGCTGACTGGAAAAAGGAGTTTGAGGCATTTGTGAAGAGTGAAGATACCAGAATGTGGTACTGTATGATAGATGGCTATGTTGCTCCTACGCGTAGTATTGAAGGAAGGGTCTTAGTGCTGTCTTATGACAAGATGGATAAATCTGAGAGACAGGTGGTTGATGCTGAAAAGAGAGCCTTGGCGGCGATAAAAATGTGCTTACCTGATAGCATCAAGCATACCTTCACAAAGTACACTAATTCAAAGGATTTGTGGGATGCATTAGAAAAGAAGTATCAAGGAAATGAAGATGTTAAAAGGAATAAAGGTGCGAGCTCTACATCTCGAGAAGGTTCAAATGATTGTAGTGTTCATCTGGAAGATAATGAGCATGCCACTCAGGCATTCATGGCAGAAGTAGTGCAAGTTGATGAGGCTGAAACTATTGTGAGTGATGCTGAATCTGAAGTGAAAAATACTGAAGCTCAAGTGGAGAATGCTGAAGCAAAAGTGGATGCTGAAGCAGAGAAAGAGAGTGAAGCTGAACAGGTTGTTCCTGATGAAAATACAGAAGTTCATGAGGAAAAGGTACAATCTAATTCAGTATGTTTGAAATGTCGTGAACTACAGGGTGAGGTTGCCAGGTTGACAACACAAAACCAAAGTCTGGTAAGTGAGATGTCTAACATAAAAGAAGCAAACTTTTTTGTTAAAAGAAATGAATCATCATACTTGAAGAAAATAAAAGGTTGTGAAGCTGAAATTGAAGCTTTAACATGCAAGTTAAATGAAAAACTTCAAGTAATAGATTTAGCTCATGACATGATGGCTGAGAAAACAAAAGAGATTTCTGAAAAATGCAAAGAGTTGTCAGATGCACAACTCAAAATTGTTGAACTTGAAAAGAAATTGAGTCAATTCAGAGATTCGTCTTTTGTTATGAAACACATGATGGGTGGGTTAAAGAAGAGTAATGACAAGACCAGTGTGGGCTTCCAGGGCTTTAATGAAGTTCCACCTCCTCTTAGTCATGACTATTCATTCCTGCCTAGTGAAAATGAGCTAGCAGACTTTATGGCATCTACACCTAGTAGTTTCGCATCCACATCAAGTCAAGGTGATGGATCTAAGAGTGATGATGCTAAGGAGAGCAATAACAGGGAACCTTTGAAAAGGAAAAATTCACAGCCTAAGAATAAAAATCAAGCTTTTGTTAAAAAGATTAATTTTGTTCAAGGTAGTGATATGAAAAATGAAACTACTGTTATTGAAAATGAATCAAATGTAGAGTTTGCTAAAAATAAAAACAAAGAAAAATCTGAAATCAAGCAAACTAAACAAGGTTCATCCAAGGGATCATCACCATCTGATAAGGGATCTACATCAAAGACTTTATCTAAGAAGTCTTCGAAAAAGAGATCGTGCTTCAAATGTCACACAAAGGGACATGTAGCAAGCTGCTGTCCTAACAAAAAGAGTGAAGCACAACTTAGTGAAAAACAGAGAGGGAAATTACCAGTGAAGGAAGGTGATAGTGAGGAGAAAGGATCAAATTCTCCAAAGAAATCTGCTCCTAAGCAACCGGAGAATGTTGCTGTTGGTGTAGATAAGGCTGGAAAAGGAACTCCACAAGTTCCTCGTTTTCAAAGAAATCAACCTAGATTTCAGCCTAGATCTCCACCAGGCAGATATGACAGACCTAGAAGCAGTTCACCTAGAATGAACAATTGTAATGGAAATTCAAGTAATTTCAGAAGTCAAGGTCAATATCAAAATCGATACCAAAATAATGGTTGTCGAAATTTTTATAACAATGGCTTTAGAAATTATAACAATCAAGCTTCTTGGAATCAAAATTCGAGGTACCAAAATCAAAATTTTCAAAGGTCAAATAGTCCAAATATATATAGGAACCCTCAGGACCAGAGACCTTATGGAAATCAAAACCAATTTCCATCAACAGGTCTGAGATCCAAGACTCCAGTTAGGAGTAATGGATATTGGATGGATGTTCCAGTAGTTGGTGAATTTGGACGACCCAAGACCATTAAGGCTTGGGTCCCCCAATCTAACTAATTTCTTAGTTGGTGTGTGCAGGAGCTGCTAAGGAGGATTATCAACTTATGTTGATAATGGCTGCTCTAGGCATATGAAGGGGGATGTGAGATTGTTGATATATGTATATTAAATGATTTAATTTGAAGTTCAAAGTGCTGATTCGACACACTAGATAACCTGGCAGATCTTTACACAAAAGCTTTTGATCGAGCTCGCTTTGAACACTTAGTCGAACTCAATGGGATGAGGAATCCTGAATAACTGGTTTTTCATAAGAATTTTTGTAAATAGTTTACTGTTTTTCTTAAAAATCAAAAATACAAAAACATTTGAAAAATCAAAAACAAAAAAAAATTAGAAAATCAAAAATTGAGTTATCACTGTGTGAAAAAGAAGAAATGATAGTACATCGGCAAGTTAGACTGTCACACTAAATTGAACCATAAAATTGCTTAAAGTGTGATAGCAGCTTCATTATATGATGTACCAGTAGACAAAAGCATGAAATAATCAACTTACCAAAGTGATATAAACCTAAATGCACTGAGTATGAGTGGGGAACACATCAGTGGTGTATGGTTTAATGACCTTAAATCTTGCGTTGATAGATTGCCAAAGTCTGAGGTTTTCGGTCTTTATGCTGCTTATCATCTGGGTATCATGGTTGTTTCTTTTACCGAAACAAACGGAGACGAAGTCTAGATCTTCCATGATACCATACATATGTATACATACTGCATTCGACCTCAATAAGTGATCAACAATCACATGTCCCTCAAATAAGTGATAAAATATCACATTTATCCGGGAGTCAAGTTCGTCTCTCTGCTGTACGAAAGTACTGACCTGTTCACGGACTTGCTCTTGTGCCCTCATGCATATGAAAATCAAGTTCCTCATCAATAAGTGATTCTATCACATAGGGCTTGTTTTCAATCAAAATAAGTGAGTTTCTCACATCATTTATACGGTCAAACAGATGATAATCAGTATACTCACCTACTACGATGAATCTTTGTGCATACCTTGATCGCGGGGGTATATCCTGAAGTGGGACACACTAGTATTTCGGTATAATAAAATTACCTTAACGTATCATACGGTAATGGTACTTGAAATGTTCATGCATTTTGTTTAAGTGGACAAACATACTGGTAATCGTCTTGAACTGCTTTTCACTAAAACTTGAATAAAGAATTATATAATTGTGTGAAACAGTTTGATTGTGCTGATATGATCTTCTTACCGGTGATTCTCACAAAAATAGAGTGTTTATTGCTTTTCGTATTTATCTGCTTTCAGAAAATATAAAAATCCAAAAATAGTGTCTTTTTCTGTTTAAAATTCTTAATGTACGGAAAACTGTTATTCGTGGAGGAATTGTTACCGATAGGGGGAGACTGTGTTAGTAAGTGGGTTCAAAATTTTGAAATGATGCAGGTTATAAGGTGTTTGTTTAAAATTTGTGCGTGTTGGTGCTTAATTTGAAATAGCTTAATCTGATACAGTTGAATTATCTCTTGAATAATAATAATTGTTTAACTATGTTGAAAAATTCTTATGGTTTCTCGAGATGTTTGTTTTATAGTATACAGATTGAAGCAGTTTGTTGATGAGAAGTTGCTGTGAAGAGATGAGGAGTTTGTTGCTGCTTGGTAGAGTCCTCCTTCTACAATGCAGAGTGGATGCTGTGAAGTCTAACATTGAATGCTGACTCAAAACTTGGAAGATTTGGTGATTGGATGCATCAGCTTAGGGGGAGTCTGTTGCTGACAAAGATGTTGCTGACAAAGACAGAATTCATGTTGAAGCTGACGCTATCCAAAGACCAAAGACTGTGAGATTCTGAAGACTAAAGTTTCCTTTGCAAGCTATTGTCAAGGGGGAGTTTGTTGGTGCATGTTATGTGACAACAGCTTTGGATTGGTCTTTGGATATTAAACAGAAGATTGGATCATGAAGACTTAAAGAAAAACGAGTTCTATGAAGCCCAATCAGTCCAAGTTTGTATTAAGTCTATTAGGCCCAAGTTATGTAACAAATGTAATATGGGCAAAGCCCAATTCGCAGGTCTTGGCTGTGTGTATATAAACAGCCTTAGACTAGAGTTTTGGGTTAGACACATAAGACACCATAGACACTTTAGATAAAGAAAGAGAGCATTCAAGTTTGAGAGTGTAAGAACAAAACAGAAATCGGCTGTTAGGTTCTTGTAGATCTTAGTGATTGTAAAACGTTTTCTAAGGTTTGATAATCACAGAAGATCAGTTTGTGTGTTTGTGTGTTCGAGTTCTTGTTCTTCTACATAATCTTGATTCTGTGTTCGAAGATCAATCAAGGGGATTCCGCACCCTTGATAGATTAACAGTCTTGTACGATCCATACGGGATTCAGGGACCTACAATCATAAATCCTTAACATGTTTCATTCTTCCGTACAATACCAAATTAGATCAAATCAGCAGATTTCAAATATTTTATCATATCTTCAAACTATTCTTCGTGAGGGTTTTCAATATTTCACCACAACTTCATCCTAAAAACTATAACACTACTACTGTTTCATTAACACAACATCATTCAGAATCATGATAGCACACACACGGTCATTTCACGGCAAAACATCATTAACCAAATCAACACGTTACTCGATCATCATCACAGATTATCACTCATCAAACATTCAACATATATATCATTATTAAGTTCATCATCTTATCTACCATTATATTATCCATATTACTATAGCACAAGAGGGTGTAAACTATAACAATCTATGCATCATCATTCAAGCATTCACAATGCATATTGTCATCAAACAAGCACCTTTATCATACATTTTCATATATTTGTAAGGAGACAACTAACCGAATCAAATGTGGGTAAAAGGTGTAGAGTCAGTGAAGAATGAAGCTCCAAATCGATGTCCTCCAACTATGTTCTTCGATGTTGAAGCTGCTGCCGTCGAGGTTCAAGATGAAGAAGGAGAGGCTTGTGAGCTTTTAGGGTTTTCTAGAGAGAGAAAGGATGAGAGGAGAGAGGGAACAGATAAGGAATATTTTGGGGATTTGAGAGTGATGATTGCCTTATCCAAAAAGGGAATTGTTGGCTAGGTTTTAGGGGTTTTATACCCACCTGAATGTACCGCACACACTAAGTCTGGTGGGTCTCGAGTGGGCTTCAACTAATTGGGCCATCTTAGGTGGGTGCGCAGCCCACTATTTAAAACAAATCAGTTTCCGAGTCGAGACCAGGCAGTCTTGAGTCGGAACCGTGGTTTCGGTTCATTAATATATTACACATATTAATTATATCATACACATAACACACTAAAAAATCACATAATGAACATAAATAAATAATAGTTTTTCATTTAATAACACTATATAATAGTATTATACGATAGAGCTTGTTCAGGAAAACCCAAATTGTCACACACTTTCCGCCAATTGGACATACATCCTTTGGCAGTGGTACAAGTTCCCATACTTGTGTTCTTTTAAACTGTTGGAGCTCCTCTTGCATAGCTTCTACCCAACTATTGTCTTTCAGTGCCTCTTGGTACTTGACTGGTTGGATAAGTGATAGAAAGCTGGCAAAAAGATAGATGTTTTGGGATTGAATTTTTGTGAGAACCCCTTCACTGATGTTGCCAATAAGTTGGTCTGGTGGATGAGATTTAAGGAAGATTAGATCTCCCTTGAATGGAACAATGGCATTAAAAGGTGAAGGTTGCAGATGTGAATCATCTGAGCTAACATCTGTTGGCAATTTTTAAGAGCCAACATCTGTTGGAGATGGAGGTGAAGGAATAGGTGGAATGGGTATGGCACAATGTTGACTTTTATCTATAGATGACGGAATTTTGTCAACAGAGGTTGGACTTGATGAAGTGGCAGAGGTGTGATCAACAAATGTTGATACAGCAGTGGCAGAGTTTTGGTAGTTTTTTTGAGCATCTGCTTCTCTGGTGGTGGAAGTGACTTTGTATTGTGGAATCACAATGTCAAATCCATGATCTTGTGAGAAATATTGTGGTGTACTTGCAAGGTTAGTCTTGACAGACACATCTTCAAATGTAAATTTATCACGGCCAAACAGTTCAGTAGGATTTGCTGGGAATTTTAATGATGAAAGTTCATTGAACTTTACATTCAAGGTCTCTTCCACACACCTAGTCCTTGTGTTAAACACTTTGTAGGCCTTGGTAGTGGTTGAGTATCCCAGAAAATAACCACAATCCACTTTGGCTACAAATTTTGAAATTGAATCTTTTAGGTTTAGACTAAAATATGGGCAGCCAAAGATTTTGAAGTATGAGATCAGAGGCTTGATCTTGAACAGAGTTTCATAGGTAATCTTTTGATGCTTGGGTTGATTAAAACTCTGTTCTGCACATAGCAAGCAGTGTTTACAGTCTCTGCCCAAAAGGTTAAGGGTAAACCTGAGTCTGCAAGCATTATTCTGGCAGCTTCTATCAAAGTTATGTTTTTCCTTTCAACCCCCCCCCCCCCGCCCCATTTTGTTCTGGTGTTCTTGGGATGTTGTACTGCCTTACAATCCCTTTTGACACACAAAAATCATCCAATGCCTTGTTTCTAAACTTTGTTCCATTATCTCTCCTAAAGATTTTGACTGGCAGATCAAATTGCTTTTCAACCTGTTTTACAAAGTCTTGCAAAATACCTGCAGTCTCATCCTTAGAGTGTAAAAAGTAAGTCCATGTAAACCTTGAAAAATCATTAACAATAACAAGACAATATCTTTTCTTTTTCAAACTCATGATTTTTACAGGGCCAAACAAGTCCATGTGCAACATTTGTAAACACTGAGTTGTTTTGAACTCTTCAATGGACTTGTATGAGCTTTTATATTGTTTACCTTTTAAACAGGAAACACAATGCTCATCAAAAGTAAAAATTTTGGTGGAAGACCTCTTACAAGGCCTTGTTTTGAGAGTGTGGTGATAGTTTTAAGATTTGTGTGCCCAAGGCTCCTGTGCCATAGTTCTGTCTCTTTGGTAGAGGTAGCTGAGAACAGACATGCATCAGACATTGGATTATCCTTCAACATATCAACCACATACACATTGCCACTCCTATGAGCAACAAGTTGTGTTTTGCTCCCAGCTATGATTTCCTCAATCTTTTTAACCACTTCTGGCCCAACAATCTTACAAGTTTCCTTAGTGAAGAATGACCCATAACCTTTGTCACTCATTTGAGACACACTAAGGAGGTTAAATTTAAGATTGTCAATAAGATTGACATTTTCAAACTTGAGTTTCCCAGTCTGAACAGTCCCTGACCCCAACACCTTCCCTTTTGAATTGTTACCAAAGGATATATCACCCCCTCCATGTTTTTTGAAATCTTTGAGTATGGCTCTACATCCAGTCATGTGCCTGGAGCCTCCACTATCTACATACCATAAACTATCTAAGCATGCAGAAGCTCCCTGCACATCAAGTAACAAATTAGTTTAGGTGAGTCCAAAGCCAGGATGGCTTTGGATGGGGTCACAGACATGTCAGCCTCAAGTCCAGGAGAATGGACAGTGGTTTGGTCAGAGGTTTTGACAGATTTTTATAACCACTGCTGAGGACCATCTCCTGTCAAATGATGATAACCATAAGGATGCCTACTAATTTTTGGTTTAGATGGCCTTTTATAGGCTTCATAACCATGAGGGACCTTTTGGTCCAATGGTTGACCATATCCTCTTGGGAATTGGTTTGCAGGTGGTGCGTCTGTTACTTGAACCTCTTTGGGAGCAGAGGTTGTTTTCAACTATTTTGTAACAGATGTTTGGACAGGGACAAAAGTCTGTTTGTTTTTTGGATGTTGATTTTTGTGGACTCTCTTGTGTTTTTGATGTGTACTCTTTTCTTTTAACCTCAAAAGTTTTGAGATACACACTGTTGAGTTTGATGATTCTTTTTACCACAAACTGTGCAATGAGTTTCAGGCACAATCACACTTGTTTTGTTAATGTCATATGCTTTTAGAATAAAACAATCTTTGGTGACATGATTCTTCTTTTCACATAAATCACAAAACAGGTTTTTGACCTTTTCTTTTCTCTTCCCCTTTTCAATTTCCTTTTCAACAGAGTTTATAACCTCTGTTGGGATGTCTTTCAAGGGAATGATTTTGACCTTGGGTGCTTTGACACCTTCAATTGTGGAAAAATCCATTGGCTTAAAACTTTCAAGAATGTCAAATTCATCAGACCAGGTGGGTTTAAATTGATACTTTTCAATTTCCTCAAAAGTTTAGGATCCTTCTGGTTTTTCTAAAACAATTTTCCTTCCATTTTTATCAGTGACTTCTATTTCTTGACCAGCCAAATTTGTGGGAATTACGTCAACTAAGCCAGATTCATTTACAGCAGTGTTTTAAAAAACTTGGTCATTTTTTTCTAAACCCAATGCCAAATGTCACATTGTTTTTGATCTGCTTCTCAAGCAACAACTCATAACCTTTACAAGATTCTACACATTTCTCACAAGTGATTTGGGTAGACTCAAGCTTCTTTTTATAACTCTGGTATTTTTCTACCATTGTTTGGAGTTGATCTTTGGTTATGCTTGATTCATGTTTTAAGCTGCTGATTTCATTTTCTTTTTCAAACAATTTTGATTTTAACTCTTTGAAAGTTTTCTCAAATTGTACTTCATCATTTAAGATCGTGTTTCTAAGGTTTTCATTCACCTATTTGATGTTAGCAAAAGCAATAATGCATTTATCTGAACACAAGTCTTTTAAAACTTGAGGTGATACCTTAGCAGCAGCCATCATGGCACAATCACATTCACCATCACACACACTGGAATCCAATGGGTCAGTCAGAGGTTCCAACAGAGGTTCAGTAACATTTTCTTCTAACATCTGTTCACCAACATTTTCTGTTGTAACATCTATTCCAGCATCTTCTTCTACCACCTCAGATTTGGACTCCACTTCCTCATATTCATACCCTTCCGGTATTGTTTTTAGTGACATAAAATAGAATTCATCAGGTTTCATATCAGAATTAGCAACTAGAGCAAAATTTTCATCAGTTAAATCCTCAGGTAAGTTGCTCCAATCAACAAAGCCTTATGTAAAGAAGCTCTGTTGACTGGCCTCTGCTGGAGCAGATGTTTGTGCAGCTTGTGGTGCAGTTTGCACTTAGACCTGAGGTGCTGGGGCTTGAACATATTGAATTTAAGGAACAATGGTTTGGACATACTGGATAGGAACAGTGTTTACAGGGTTTGCAAAATGAGCAGTGTTTTGCATTTGAGGAGCAGGGGTATATTAGGAATAATGAAAAGTGTTTTGAGGTCTTGGACTAGGGTGAGTGATTATAGTACCACTGGTTAGACTCCTACATTCCCTAGAAAAGTGACCAAGCCTATTACACTTATAACACTTGATCTTTGATTTATCCAACCCAACTTTTAAATTCCCATGCAACCCTGGAAACTTCCTACCAGCTCTTTTGTAAAACTTACTTGTTCTCACACCTATGTATGTACAAGATTATTGCTCATGATCAGCCGTGGATTGTAATGGGCAATTTTAATTCTGACCTATACGCTGATGACTGTCTTTATGGCCCATCTAATATGTCTATAGGTATGCGTGAGTTTTTTTATTGTGTTTAATACAATGAGCTGTTAGACATAAAAGGTCATGGCCTTCATTTTACTTGGAATCAAAAGCCTAAGAAGGGGGTGGGTATCCAAAAGAAAATTGATCGGGTTTTGGGAAATGTGAAATTCATTGACACGTTTCCGAATGCTCATGCATTTTTTCATCCCTATCGGGTGTCAGATCATACTCCTTGCATCCTAAAAATGACGGGTTCGATGACATTGAAGCCGAAGCCTTTTAAATTTGCTAATTTCATTGCTGGTAAGGATGGATTCAAGGTTGTTGTTGCAAATGAATGGATGAAAATGGTAGAGGGTATCCCAATGTTTTCTGTAGTTAAGAAACTCAGGAACTTGAAGACTCTGTTGCGGAAACTTCTTCACCAACAAGGGAACCTTCACAACAGGGTGAAAGAATTGAGGCAAAAGCTTGATGACATTCACAAACAGATTGATTCAAACCCTCTAGATGTTGATCTAAGGGAGATGGAGACTAAAATTATTAACGAATTCCATAGTGCTGCTTATGATGAGGAGTTATTTTTGAAACAAAAGGCAAAGGTTGAATGGTTATGTGTAGGTGATGGCAATACTACTTATTTTCATAACTATGTTAAAAGCAGGAATGCTAGGAGTAAAATCCATAGTATCAAAGATGCAAGAGGCAACCAGTTTGAGGGTAAGGATGTTGAAGCTGTTTTGGTTAACCATTATGAAGCTTTTTTGGGGACCGAAGACAAGGTGGATGATTTGGTTGTGGCTAATCTTTTCGATAATGTTGTTAGCCCTGCTGTGGCTGCTCATATGGTTCGTCAGGTTACGAGACAAGAGGTAAAGATACTATGTTCAGCATTGGAGAAAATAAGGCACCTGGTCCTGATGGTTATACGTCGGCTTTTTTCAAGAAATCGTGGGATATTGTTGGAGAGGAGGTCACTGCTGCCATTCTTCAGTTTTTCGATAATGGTAAACTCCTTCAACAAGTGAATCATACAATAATTGCTCTTATTCCAAAGGTCCCTACTCCTAATTCAGTTCTAGAGTACAGGCCAATTTCTTGTTGCAATGTTATTCTCAAATGTATAAGCAAAATTTTGTCGGATAGAATAAAAGGTACCAGTCTGCTTTCGTTCTAGGAAGAAAGATATCTGATAACATCCTACTCACTCAGGAGTTAATGCACAACTATCATCTTAGTAGGGGAAAACCAAGGTGTGCTTTTAAAATTGACATCCAGAAAGCCTATGATACGGTTAGTTGGTCATTTCTTAGAACTATTCTTCTTGGTTTTGGATTTCCTTCAAAAATCGTTGGTTGGATCATGACTTGCGTGACCACTGTGTCGTACTCGCTAAGTATCAATGGGAACCTGAGCGGATATTTCAAAGGAAAAAGGGGATTAAGGCAAGGAGATCCCTTGTCCCCTTATTTCTTCAAGTTAGTTATGGAAATCCTCTCTTTGCTTTTGCATCAAGCGGCGGAAGTTAACCCGGCATTCAGATATCATGCTCAATGCAAACAACATAAAATTATTAATGTATCTTTTGCGGATGACCTGTTTCTGTTTGTCAATGCGGACGCGGTTTCAGTTAAGATCGTGAGGGATGTGTTAAATCTGTTCACTCGTGTATCAGGTTTAACTCCAAACTTAGCTAAGAGCACGGTTTATTTTCGTAGTGTGTCTCAGCCAGTAAAACACGAAATCCTTAATCTCATGCCTTTTAAGGAGGGAGAGCTTCATGTTCGATATCTAGGTGTCCCTCTGATGTATAGAGATTGCAGGGTGCTTGTAGACCGAGTGGATAAAAAGATAGTAACTGGATGACGAAGTCTTTATCTTTTGCGGGGAGACTCCAACTGATTAATTCGGTCATCTTGGCAATGCATATCTACTGGGCTTCTGTATTCATGCTTTCGGCTCGAATCGTTGGTGATGTTGAAAAAAGAATGCGTAATTTTCTTTGGAGTGGGGGTCCGAATCAGATTGTCAAGCCTAAAGTTGCTTGGGATAAGGTTTGTTTTCCTAAATCCAAGGGAGGTTTGGGGATTAGACGGCTTGCCGATGTTAACAAATCTCTTCTAGCGATTCATATATGGAGTATTCTTGTTAAGCGAGATTCTCTTTGGGTCCAATGGGTTTATTCATACAGAATCAAGGGGAGGAATTTTTGGGATATTCCATGTCGAGGTAGCTTGAGTTGGGGGTGGAGGAAAATCTTATCCGTTCGTGCAAAGATTCATCCGTTTATATGGTATTCCATCCGTAATGGTCGTCATGCAAATGCATGGAATGATAATTGGTGCACTTTAAGTCCTCTTCGGGATTTCATCACTCCTAGACGAATTTATAGTGCGGGATTTACAATGCAGTCAAGGGTTTCAGATCTTGTGGGTGACCATAACTCTTGGAAGTGGTTGATAGCTTGGTATGATCTTTATCCTGTTCTGATTAACTTAAATCCCCCTACCCTTGACCAAAACGGAGCTGACAACCTGGTTTGGAAGGATAGGCAAGGCAATCAAAAGCATTTCAGTTCTGGTGAAGTTTGGAACAACATCCGCATCCGATCTGAAGAGGTTTTCTGGGTTGATGTGGTGTGGTTTGGTCAATGTATCCCGAGACATTCATTCCACTTATGGTTTGTGATCAAGAACAAGTTGAAAACTCAAGACTGAATGGGGGTGTGGGACGCGGGAAGTGAAACTAATCTTAATCTTATGTGTTGTCCTCTATGCAGATATGACAAAGATTCACGTGATCATTTATTCTTTCAGTGTTCCTTTGCAAGCCAAGTATGGAATAGTGTTAAAGGCATGACGTATATGGATATCGTTGACTCAAGCTGGCCTTCTATTATGGCGTGGTTCGAACATCATGCTACGGCTAAGAGTGCTGAAGTTATCGTTACAAAATTGGTGGTGGCAGCGACTACATATTTTATTTGGCAAGAGAGAAACAATAGACTATTTTCTAATAATCAACGTTCTGCGGAGATGATGGCCAATATTATTTTAGAGACGGTCCGAATTAAATTGATGACATTCAAGGGGGGAAAGAACTCCAAGAATCCTTTGCTTCTTGAGAGATGGAAGACTCAAGTGAAACCGTTTGACATCGACCCGGGCTAATGACTGTAGTTTAGGTCGTTTTTGTTGCCATTGTTTGGGCTTTGTTTTGTTTGGTTGTTATGCTTGGTTTTCTGGGATATTGTTTTGTGGTTGTGTCTAGTCTTGGTATGCCAAGTCTAGCCCTAGTGTGTCATCCTGACACACTCGTGTATTTATTTTGTGATTTATAAAATTCACCGGGGTAACCCTTTACCCAAAAAAAAAAAAACAAGGCAAGTTGATGTAAAATGTCCATTTCTTCCAGATCTGTGGGGTCAAAGTGTTAAAGTCATTTAATTCAAAGGACAAGTTGTCAGAAATCTGGTTTTCCCCATTTGCTGTGAAAGCATAATTGGGTGAGTAAGAATCAGAGTTGAATGCTCCACCAAATGTTATGTCAATGAAATGATCATAACTCTGATCCTTACTGCCACCAGATGATTCTTCCTGACCAAAAAGTGATGTACTACCAAAAGAGTAGTCATCAGCCACTTTTTCTGACTCTTGTAACTTCTTTTTCTGGTTAAGCTCTTTCTCATAAGTGAGGAGCCTACCATGAAGTTAAGTCAAACTCATCTGCTTAAAACCAATAGAGTTTCTAGTGACAAAGGCTATAGTGTCCCATTTTTCTGGCAATAATCTAAGGAACCTACTATTCAAGGTTGAATTAGCATAATCTACATTAACCAGTTTTAGCTCACTAATCAGACAACTAAACCTCTCAAATTGTTGGGTTAATGACTCTCGCTTAACATGATAAAACATTTCATATTGTTGGTTCAACACTTCTCTGTTGTTCTCAATGACCTCTTCTGTTCCACCAATTGCTCTTTTAGTGCATCCCATAACTTTTTTGCACTGTTACAATGTAACAGGCCAGCATAGATATCATTGGGTAGTGCTGTAGCAACTATACTGAATGCTTTAGCATCTAACTCAATTTTCTGAAAATCCTACTCAGAGTAATTTTCAGGTTTCTTAGGTACTTGGACCTTGGAATCTTCTGCACTCGGTACCATCGGAACATGTGGTCTGAAGATAACCGATTTCTCGCAACCAGTGTTTTGTTGTGCAAGTACATGACCCATCCTACATTGCCAGATATTATACTCAGATCTGACAAGAATAAGTGGTTTGTACAGGGTGCCAGTGTTATGAGGATCTTGTGTGTTTTGAGACATTTTGGTTGTTTTACAAAGCTTCGTTTAAACAACTTTGAACGTGATTAAACTTTTTACTCTGTTTTTCAACTTACTACGAACAAACGATATCAATGAATTGAGCTGATCTTTTATATCAAATTGTTGTTAAATCGAATTTGATTGACCTATGCTCTGATACCAATTGTTAGGATCTGAGTTTCAGTTGTTTGTGAATGTTTAGATGAACAAATGGAAGATGGTAACAAATATGATAATAATTACACTGGAATTAATATAAACTTTATGTCACAAACAAAGGAAGATATGCTTTCATCATGAATACTTTATATTGAATGATTGAAAGATACAATGATTCACGTATGCATGAATATACACTCCCCCTCAGCCTTAGATCACTCAGTTTATTCGTACAAAATGCAAGTGTGTGAAGTGATCCGATAGAATAGTGCATGCACTGTTCTATTAATAGTACAATCCAAACCACTGTGGAATCTACGCTGACGTCACCTAGACAATGACATCTAACAACTATAACAACTTCTAACCTCTGCTATCACTAAGCACTGTTACATTACAAAACACTGATTACAAACTCTGATGACTATATCTGCAGATGAGCTCTATCCTCTTTTGAAGCTTTAGCAGACCTTCTTCAAAGGGTGATTAGACCTTTGCTTCCAGTAGACCTTTGTCTTCAACAGCGGTTTAACTTTAGCAGACTTTGTGAACCAACAGACTTTAGATTTGTAGCAGACCTTAGAAAGCAGCTGTTTTTTTATGACTTTTCCATTGAAGGAAGAATGTATTCAAGCATTGTTATTGAAGGATCAAGTGATTGCAGAACTATTTTGGCTTTCAATCATCTGTTCTTCAGGTTGGATCCACATGAGCCAACACTTTATCAAGAAGTTTTTGAAGTTGGCTCGATAGCTCTTGCATTTCCGAGTGTGCTAAGTGATAAGGAGACTTAGCAACAGGCGTAGTTCCAGGCAATAAATCGATTCGAAAATCAACAGAATGAGGAGGAGGAGGACCAGGGAGATCCTCTGGGAAAACATCAGGGAAGTCACAAACGACGGGAACATCACTTATGCTTGGGCTTTTATCCTTCTTTTCCACAACGTGGGCAAGAAAGGCGAAGAAACCCTTGTGCAAGTATTTGTTCGCTTGAGTACACGACATAAGCTTGAGACCCTTAGAAGGTTTCTCTCCATAGACGTGTAGAGAATCACCATTAGGAAGGGGAAGACGAATGAACTTATTGGAGCAAACGACTTCAGTACGAACTCGCCTAAGCCAATCCATGCCTACAATGATATCGAAAATACCCATTTGCATAGGTATGAGGTCAATTGGAAATGTATGATCGTTAAGATTCAAAGAACACATAAGAAGAACAGAATCAACATAGACGGACTTACAATTAGCGACTTCGACAGCGAATGGTTTAGGCAACTTAGAACGTCTACACTTAAGCAAAGGTTTGAATTAAACGGATACAAAACTTTTATCCGCGCCAGTATCAAATAAACACGAACCATAGACATTGTTGACGAGAAACGTACCGTTTATGACGTCATGGCATTCTGCGCTTGAGCAGCTGTGATGAGGAAGGCTCTGCCTCGAGCTTGCTGAGGCTGCTGCTGCTGTTGGTTGTTGTTGTTGGAACGCCGAGGACAAACGTTTGCAAGATGATTCGGATCACCACACTTGTAACACACCCGACCGTTATTGGCTTGAGGCTGGGCTTGGTTAGGCGCATGGTTTTGGGCTATAGCGACTACTTGGTTTTGGTTGGCAAGTGGTCTAAGACCACAGCGAAACTAGTTGGTAAAATGCCCAAACCTATTGCATTTTGTGCATAAGCGGCATGGTGTGTTGTTGGGATGATGGTAAAAACAAGTGTTGCACTTGGGATGAGTCCCAGTGTAGGTTTTTCTTTGTGGTCCGGGGTTGGGAGTAGGAGCGACTGATTGAAGTGGTTGAGGGTTAGGCGGAGTGGCTACTACACAATTCTGGATTGAAGCCTTCCGCTTCTTGCCTTTGTTCTTGGGTGGGTTGGGTGATTCGGTGATGGTGGTATCAGTGGTTGCTTGATGAGCATTCTTCGATGAAACCTTGTCGGAGGTTCCATGAAGAACACAATTGTTATTGAGCTTGGCGGTCAAACAAAAGGTGTTTTCCAGGGTTTTGGGGGAAGAATACTCGACGAGGTTCATGATTGAAGGTGGGTGGCATCGGATTTACTTTGCGATAGCCTTGTCAACAGAGTCGACTTGGCCAGGACACAAAGCACTAAGTTGCTTGAAGCGTGTTGTCAGACCAGCGTTATCATTCTCTACTAGTTTCAGATTCTAGAATTCATTTTCTAGTTTCTGGAGTTCGTGGGGAGGACAAAACTCGTCCTTCATCAACTTCTTCAAATTAGCCCAGGGTAAGGCATGGGCGACTTCGTTCCCACAAGCGTTGCGCTCGGAAGTCCACCAATCGAGGGCTCTCGATCGGAACTCATATGTCATATTGAGGGTTCGAAGGTTGTCGGGGCAACAGCTTTGTAGAAACGTTAGCAAAATGGCATCGAACCATTAAAGCAAAGATGTCGGACCCTCTTCGCCTGTGAAGGTTAAGGGTTTGCAAGCCATAAACTGCTTAAAGGTGAACGTCGGTTTAGGTGTTTCCACCTTGGAGTCGACGGAGTCATTGGGGGTTTCAGTAACATGTGGGGTTTAAATCTTGCTCACAATGTCAGGGATGACCTTGGCCATCTGCTCGGCCCTGAACTCCATAAGTTCCTTCTTCGACATTGAGCCGTCGTTGTTGCTATTAGAACCCTTTTTCGAACCAGATTTCGATCCAGACTTGGACTTCTTGGACAGACTGTGGGAAGACATCTAAAGAATCGAAAGAGGAGTATAGGATGAGACTTGATCATAATATAAAAAATAATGTTTTGTGGGAAGACATCTAAAGAATCGAAAGAGGAGTATAGGATGAGACTTGATCATAATATAAAAAATAATGTTTTGCATGTACGAATTCACATAACACATATGATTCACATAATTTGCATGTATGTAACAAGTATTCACAAAGTATAAACAGGTATGAATTCGTAAAGGAGTATAAATTAGTTTGTTCACGAGTATTATTATTATTTTTTATTGCGAGAGACATGCGAATTGTGCATCGGTTTTAAAATGAACGAGGTAACAAGTATTAAAACACATGGAAATTGAGATAACATAAAAAAGAGGCTCGATAAGACATTGGAGTGTTTCGGGTTTAGAAACTTTGACTATTCCAAAGTGAATCGAAAGTCCTTTTGAATTAGGGAAACGTGATTTGGCCTCTAGGTAAAATACTCTCGTCGAGAAGCGATTAACGGTATTTTACCCTTCCAGTTACTACACGTCCCTAATCGATTGAAAGATCGAAACTTTGGCGGGATTGAAAATCGAGGATAGAGACTAGTTAACAAGATGCGGGTTTCACCTCTAACTTGACAACGTCGTACCCTAAGTGTGGTTGGTACTCGTTGGGTCAAGAAAGTTAATTCCGACACTTTGACAAGGTCCACTAGAGTTTGAATTGGAAATTTACCATCAACATGTGGATTTCACTCCTAACTAGATGGCGTAATTTCGTGCAAAATCATATAAGCGGATTGAGAGTCGTTCACCAAATTATGGGTTTCATGCCTATTTTGGTGAAGTCGTCTCGTTTGTATGATACGAGTGTCTTCAAGTCTTCAACGTGTATGCTGTGTAAATGTCTCAGGAACGACATATTGTAAGTATTAAGACAAAAGAAAAGGTAGAAGCAAATAGGAAGAATTAACAATTTAAACATGAATCAAGAATGGTCAAAGTATGGTACCTACTATAGACTAGGTCGAACATGGCAATTCTACCTAATTCCCTATAGTTATGGCTCTGATACCAATCTGTCACACCCCAACCGATGGCGGAAATATCGGAGTGAGACAAAAATGAGATTGTTCGAGACTTCATAACATTATTTGCGACAATATTTAAATAAAACTGATTTCGTTTCATTTCACAACAATTCAAGTACAACATGGAAAGGAAATACAACATTGTTTGTTACAAAATACAACAAGTTACAACAAACAGAAAATACAACAATATTATCTAGATTTAAAGTGGCTATCTAAGCATCCTCACTAAGCCCATTTTAATATCATCATCAACCTACAAATATGTTTAAAATACATGGTTCAATACAAAATTATTGGCTAGTATACAAGTTTAATACATAGAATAAGTATAAAAGATTTAAACGAATCCACATGGCAAACTTAGTTATCAAGATTAACGTATAAACTGGCATGTGAATATTCAATTCAATCCTCTGTTACCGCATAAAATGAATTTAACATGACCATAACTCTACGGGCGGTGCGTTACTCCTATAGCGCTATACATGTTAATGGGAGGCTCATACGAAGTTAATGACAAATTTATCACACAAAAGAATCATCCAGAATAACGAATCAAGTATAACGAATTTAGCATGCATGTATTGGATTGTTTGTGCATTTTGTATAAAAGTCTAAGTGTAACTGTGTAGGTTAATAGGTAAACATATTGCACCCAAAGTGTAAAATGGAAAAAGGGCGTTCGAGTATACTCACGGTTTTGCTAAGTCTTCTTAGTTAATTCCGCGAGCGAAGTATGGTTGACGTAGTACAGGAATGCCAAGGTTACCCTATCCCGCGAGCGAAGAGTGGTGGACGTAGTATAGGAACACCAAGGTCACTCTACAGTGGATAAACGAAGGCGTGAGTTTGTTGGAGTTTGAACGGAGGATTATGATATGAAATAAAGTACGTAGTATAGTATGAAAGTATAAATAAACAGAAATAATATTATGTCCGACCAACTTGTCATGATACTGAGTTTCCGTGATTTTACGGGTCCTGGTTTGCCTGACAGAATCAGCAACAAGGAACGCGCAAACAGAATACGGGGAAACCAAAACACAAACTGTTCGGATGAAAGACAGTTGGCATGACAGGCCTTTCGCGCGAGTAGGACCACCCTTTCCGTGAGAAGGACTGTTTGGTGAACCGATCTTTTTTGAACGTTTTAACTATTAATCAGTTATGTTCGTGAGTTCAGTTAAGTTATTTAGTTATAGTTTAGTATAATATTAGTCCAAAATGTTCATAGAATTCATAGAAGTCATGCATGGAGGTAATAACTTCGTTATAGTTCACCAAAGCACAAATCAGTTAACTTAGTTAACTAATCAGTTTGTCATGAATACAGAAATGGAAATTAACAGAATGTAAATATTAGCCAAACAACCGAAAAAGGACAACCCAGGTGTGCCAACACGACATAGAAAGAATGAACTAAGTGTCAGAGGCTGGACGGGGTTAACTTGTTCTAGGTCTAGGAGATTGTTTGGGTGTTCGTTTTACAAGTTCAAGTGAGGTGGTGGAACTAGATTGGAAGCCAAGGCTTCCACATATCACACACTGATATTCCAGAGTCGTCTATATAGGAAATAGGGATCTGAATAATCATATAACACTTAGAAATGTCGGAACATAGTAAAACAGTCCCATTCGGACCACAGGAGTTCTTTCTCGCGCGAAAGGGTTAACCTTTCGTGCGAGTGGGTCCCTTTTCGGGCGTTTGGTACTATTTCGAGATGAAAACAACTCTGTTTTGGTTAAAATGTTCATCTTCTTGGCAGGAATGGACTCTAACATGAATCCACAGCTATGAACTTAGCTTGTGAGCTCAGAGAGTCTCTGATTCGTCCAAGTTTAAAATCAGAAAGTTTGTTTTTGTTGAAAGTTGGAAGATTAACTTCACTTAATCAGCTTGGTCCTCACTATGGAGAGTGCTACTCAGATTGCCATGGCAAATCTGATTAACCAAGTGGATTGTTGTGAAGAATCATGTGAAAACTTAAAAAATAGAAGAAATGTAGAAGAAATTAGGTATTAGTGAGTTGTAAACTCACTTAGAAAGTTGCTAGAACAAGCTTAAAAGAATTGCCCGAGTTCAGGTTTTTGAGAGAGAATTCGGAGTTGTGAAGGTTGGAAATGAAGTGGGTCAGTATTTATAGACTGAGGGTGAAGTTTAGGACGAGTTGATTACGGACGAATGGGGGATTTGGGACGAGAGGGTCCTCTCGTGCGAGAGGGACCAGTCCCTTTTGTTCAAAATTTTAAGTTTGCGTAAATTGTCGGTTTTAAGCGTTTTAAACGTATAAGTGAAATGTATAAGAGTAGTGTATATAAGTAAATGAATGTATAAGTGAATTTTGCATGCATAAACAAGTATGAATCTGCGTATAAGTTGTATCAAGTATGCATGTATCATGAATGTTTAACAAGTATTTACATATTATGAATAACACAAGTGTATAAAAGATCGAGTTTCATTATGATTCAAGTCTCGGATTACAATGTTTGAAATGAAATACGAATACAAGGAGAATACAAGTTTCTATAAATAGAAATATAATCAAACTTGCTAAATAAGGAAAGCTACAAAAAGCGAGACGTTACATGGAGCTACTCGGGGCGGAAGAAGGCGGGTTCCTACCCAAATGGGTGTACTAAAATATCGGTACGCTACAAGTCGCCGGAAATTGAATAGAGTCAACCATCTTAACCACTACAACTACAACTGGGTGTTTATAGAGAGAGAAAATGATAGGGTTGTTAGAATCTTCAACGGTGTTGTGGTTGAGGCAGTTAGATGGAGGTGGTTGTTATGTTGTGGTGTCGGTGTGGTGGTCTTGCAACAGATAGATAGAGATATGTGTAAGAGAGAAGCTTGCACATGGTTTTATTGAAGACTCGAATATTAATTTACCTTTTAAAATATGGTACTACTTTGAAAGAAAATTGAGAGAAATTTAAATTTAATAATGATTAAAATGTCATGTCACGAAATTATTTAAGAATGAAATAATTTTGAACTTTATTAAAATCTAAAGTTTGTAAAGAAATCATTGTGTATAAGATTTAAAGCTGGTACATTTTTTTGTTAATTTAAATATATGAACTTAATTACTAATTAGAAAATTCATTTACGTTATAAAATATGAAATATGATAATATCATTTGCTATCTTAAAAGGAAATAAAAATTTCCCCGGTATTAATTAACTGGCAAAATTGACTCTTCTCACAAGAGTACTATTCACTTTCTTTAATTTTTTATTTGTGCATGTCATCCCTTCTATCCATTAATTACTTTGGTTTTGTTATTGTTTCGACTTATTTATTCTCTTTTACGATAATTTTAACGTTTTTACGTTTATCTTGGTTCGTTTGATGGTCTCGCTGCAACGTGCGGGTGCTAAAAAACTCATTATTAATTATTAAGTTATTTTACATTTTAGGTCCTAAGATTCTTGCTTATACTTTAATAATGAAGAACAAGCACTTGCTACTAGGTAAGTCGATCTAGTACTATAACCAAGTTGTTAAATGATTCAGGGGTGTTAACCATTAATCCGGGTCGATAAGATCAGTTTAACAACTTTGTAACCTAAACCGAATATATTGATTAATCAGAAACAATTAATTGGGTTTTGGGTCGATTATTTGGCTAATCATTCATCCTTTTCAATAAATGAATTTTCGTAGCTTAGGGGGTAGGGGCGCTCCGCTAGTGATGGTTTTCCATCACTCACAACATCCAATCAAGTTCCGCCACGCCATCGAGCTTAGTTCCATCATTACTGATGGATTTTAGTGGGGGTGCCCATCACACACCACACACTCATCTCCATCATCGAACATGTGCAGCACCTTCAATTCTTCACGCGTGATCATGGCAACGCGTTATCCAGTTCACGCGTTATAAAAGATGGCGGCGGTGGTGTATCACGGAAGTCGACGCGTGAAGAAGGGGTGACAATGGGGCGCCCCGGGTCCCCTTAGTGTATATGATCTTTCGGCAATTATCCAATTCAAGAGAGTTATTGTGGTCTATGATAAGAGTTCCTTGAGAAGTGCTTAGCGAGTCACTAGTATCATTTAACCCTTTATATTTTTACTGTGAGTGTGTAGGAAAAAGAACAACTAATAAAATAAATGTTTGTGAGTAATTTAAAGATAGAGAGTTGGATGTGAAACGTTTTTGAAAAATAAACAAAATTTAAAGAAAATTATATTTTTAGTTAAACTATATAGATAAAGATAAAGACTCCAATGTAAATGCTCTAACACCTTCCACCATTCTATGCTTCATCAAGAATTTGACAAAATAAAAGTTGATTCTAAAGCAATGCTGCAAACCAGAATTGCAAGCATATCTTTGGCCATCACAAAAAGGAAAAAAATGGTTGTCTTTTCTTATAATCGTTCTTCCATTTTATGATAGCAAATATTTATGTTATCAAAGTTGGGCCAATATTTATAGTATTTGACCTTCATGAGTTTTTCAATCTTGTCTATGTTGTCACATGTGTAACAATCAACATCCGACCCCATGAATTTTTGGCACATAATAATTACATTACATGTTATGTAATATATTTCGACAACTTCTATGTATCAACATAAAAGATTCTAAAATAAGGTAAGAACATATGAATCACTTTTCAATCATCATAATCATTTGATGCACCCTCATACTTGATTACCTTCTTGACGTAAAGACCACCTTAACAACCAATTTCAAGATGTGAGTGGCACACCTCATCTGCAAATATTTACTCAACCCCACCCCACCCCACCTTGTGTTGTCCACAATCATAGTCTTAACTATATGTGGTGAGGCTAACCCATCAATCTTTTAATTTCTTTTCTTCTATAAATAGATCGTAACGATCTAGAAAAATAGTTGAGCGTGAAGGAAATTACATCGTTGGCACACATACTTTGCATGTTTGATAAATCCTTCACGTTCAACAGAAAGAAATGGTAGCTCATCATCTTAGCAAGTGCTTTTGGTTCCTTTTAACGCCGTGATCAAACATCCCCAACCTAGGGACACTTTTGTCGTCAAGTGATCCATAACCGGTCCAAAAGTAATAGGTTCATCTATCGTATAATGTATGGTTTTAATCTTCGGTAGCAGGTTATTAACACACTAATTTCAGTTTTTGTCAACCAAAATAATCAGATGAACTTAGAAATTAAGATCATTGTAGCTTTAAACACTATAACACGTGCATGAATTAGGGGGGGGGGGGGGGGGGGGGATATTCCACGGTCCTCCCAACCGCTGGAGTGATCACACTCCACAAGCTAGCTTAGCCCCATAGCTGCCTGGGGGTAAATACCCAACTGAGAGCGAAGAGCTTGGCCGTGGGATGCGGACACCAAGATTCGAACCCAGGACCTCTAAGGAGAGGGTGGGTGAGGCTGGCCAACTGGGCTACCCCAGAAGGTTACGTGCATGAATTATATAAACACATATGGGAATTTTTTTGCATACGTAGATAAAAGAAAAATCGTTATAAGATTAATGAAATTAACTAACAAAATTTTCAAAAAAGTATAATTATCTATCTTGATAACACACCTATGTCCGAACAAAGTATATGAGGGAAGAAACACAAATTAAAACATCCGTCAATATAAGTCCTACTACATCAAAAACAAATTTTGGAGCAAACAGTCCCCATACCTGCAGAGAGAGATAGAGATGAAGCAGTCAAATAACTATGTAAACATAACTACCTGCGCATTTTGACTTTTGGGTCAAAGTTATTGTTGTTTTCTAAAGTCAAAATGGACTTGGATTTCGTCACAAATTTAGCGCCAACGTTTTCAAATCGTTAATATAGTGACGGTAAAAAGATTTGAAAAACTTTCAACAATTTATATCTTAACTCTGAAGTGGCAAATTTATCCACGTAACCTGTAAAGTCAAACTGTATTTTATCTACGGGTGTGAGTTTATGACATGACACAAACCTAACACAAGATTCGCAGGTTTGGGTTTAGTCTAAACACGTTCAGATCGAAGCACGTTTGGCTAAACGGGTTGGACTCGGGTTAACCTGGCGGGTTGACCCGTGTAACCCTTTATATTTGTAATCATTTTTAAATGTGTTTTTATGTCTTAACTCAAAATGGTTAGTATTTCAGGTCAAACTTTAAAAGCAAAAACAGATATTGGCATCAACGTTTATAAGTTAAACGTACATGTTGTTTATTTATTTGTACTTTATTTTTTGTAAATTTGTAATTTTAAGTACTAATACACATAATTATTAAAAAAAAAAATCTGGTTTAAACGGGTCGTGTTCGTGCCAACCCACGAACATTCATGTCATGTTCGGGTTTACACGCCCGATATGATTTTCGGTTCCGTGCCTGTTTGACCCGCCACCCATGGGCAACACCCGTTTAGCACTCCTAATTTTATCAGCATACCATCAAATGCCGTCTTTGGATCATGACACAGAGAACAGTGAAAGAGGTTGTAACAGCCATGATAAGCCCGTATATCAGATAAACCTGTACCAGAAGGATTAAAGAACTATTATTAAATGCAGGTTTACAATAGGGTAATTAAAAAGGATAAAATTAAAGTAAAAATAACCTGAAATAGCTGGATTATAGATTCCCTTGTCTGCTTAGCTTTGTTAAACGAGTGTCGATATGCAACAAGAAATGGTAGTCCAAGAGTTGGAAGAATATGAGAAAAGCCATATGTCTCGATTGTTAGAAGGATTGCTTGGGGCATTATAGTAAATTCATCAAACCTGAAATAGAAAAAGAAATTACAAGCCAATATAGAAAATAAATCAGGTATTAAGTGTTAACAAAAGTAGATGAAAAAGGACTAACCCAATGAATGCAGCAGCATACCGAAGGCCATCAAAAGCGCACCTAAAGATTAACAAGCTTCAGTCAGTTTTCGTTACTTATAGGTGGCAAAACGGGCGGGTTGGGTGATGGATTTTGGTCCAAACGGGTTGCTTTAGTTACGAGTCAGAATGGGTTGGGCTGGGCAGGGTTGACCCACAAACTTTTTCGTCCATTCTTATAAATATTTAAAACTGCCTACAAAACTATATTATTAAAATAATAATCTTTTTTAAATGCAACTTAAGAATCATACATTTGGAGACTTTAAAACCTATTCAACCCACTTGACCCATTTCCCTTTTGGCTAAACTTGTAAATTTGACCTACTGGATAAACCATAACTCATATCAGCAGTTCTTATATTCTCAAAGAAAACCAAATATCCATATAATAATATCTTAAAAAGCAAAGGTCGGTGGCCTATGCCACCGACCAAAAACACCCCTACACAACACTTTTAAGTTTTTTCACTTCACACCCTCTAAATTTTGACACGAAACACTTTTAACCCTAATCTTTAAGTAAGTTACACATTCACTTCTAACTTTTGGTAATTGACAACTTTGACCCTCCAACCTTTTCTACTTAATAACTTGACACCACATTTTGTTTAAATTACTTTTACGACTTTACACCGCAACGTGCGACACATTATTGTACTTTTTTGATCTACGCCTAACTACGTTAATGTCTAAATTACTTTTACAGCTTTCCACCGCAACGTCCAAGACATACTCTTTTTTATCTATGTCTAACGATGTTAATGTCACAAATGTAACGTGTGTAACAAAGTAAAAAACGCGTAATGTTATGTGATCGCACTACACGTTAATATTATCATTGTTACGCGTTTAACGAAGTCACCAACGCGACGTTGCTGCCGCAGCGTGCAGCACGGGTCAAAATTCTAGTTTTATAACAAAAAAAGACTTCCAAGAATCATGGACTTCAATAATTTATATAATGGCTTACCAATGACCAGTACAAAAGAAAAGACATGATGCTAAAAAGCTCCACTGTGTAACAGAAGAAGAATAGCTAGCTAACAGACCGGTTGAACCATTCTTATAATCCTGGTCCAGACCTCTCAACCTCGATATCAGCCAGCCTACATCAAGTTGAAACGAGTCACTTTTAGTTTAACGGTTACCAAAAGAAAAAATTCTTGAACTCCGTGCCAGGGTTACCTCCAATAACTGATGCCAAAGCAACCCAGGGTCCTTGTTTCCCGGACAAGATGATGAGAGTGGAACTCCATACAGATAACATACCAACTGCTTTCATCAATGTTGTTTCTTCCCACTTTGAAGTTTTCTCTTCTTCAAAAAACTGAACAACTGAAAGGAACAACAGTTGTGCAATACCCATAACATATATAGCACGAGGAATCAAATTGCCTTTAATCCCATCAAATATGGGCGGTGTCATATGTGATAAGCTACTACTTCCTAAGGTCAAATGCAATGCAACTAGAATATAGCTAAGCATGCTTCCAGTGATCACAAATTTCAAAAGCCAGTTACAAGAGCTGCTAGAAATGCTTTTGTACAGCAGGTATGCCAATATGATCAAAGGCAGTATTGGCAATATGTCAGCTACATACACCCAACTATGGAACTCTGATGATACTTCAGGGGAACCTTGCTTTGATAGCCCTAGTTCAATTGTAAATCTCAAGATGGAGATCAAGAAAACAAGGGCAGCAGCCTGTAAACAACAAAAAGTCAAGCCCACGAGAAAATATTCCCCATAATATTTGACAAGAAAAAAATAAAGGTGAAAATATGGGCAGGTTAAGTAACAGGTCAAAACGGATAACTTTTTATATGGGTCGAGTTGGGGTGACCAGAAACACTTTTTCTCCCAAATGATTTAATAAATAGCGCACCAAATATGATTAAAAAACTATAATAGCTCAATAATACAATTTAGGAGGGTTTATAATTCTTATGCACTATGTTTTGTTTTCTACCCATTTGACACTTTGGTCAACTTTCTACCCAAGATAATATATTTAATCTTGAGCTAATTTATTTAGATATAAAACATAAACTGTATTATGTATTAGTAAACAGATCAACATTGCCAGCTCTCTCTATATATAAGGTAGGGATCCTAAGAGAAGAGCATCCTATTTGAAAAACTTGTGAAGCATTCTAGACCACACATTTCTCCAAGCCAATTTTTTTTGCATATATACATATATGTATATTGTCAATTTTGAATTATACACATATGTATATAGTCAATTTTGAATACATATTGTGTATATTATAAAAAATAAATATCCTTAACCTAAGTGTAGGAAACCGGGTCAAACAAATGCCGATTGAGCTCATTCCAGCAGCATTGCAACCGGCTCATTGAACAATAACCAAAATCTCTAAACCCTATGCTAAAACCTAAAAACTAAACCCTAAACCCTAATGCTAAACCCTAAAGCTAAACCCTAAATACTAATGCTAAACACTAAAACTAACCCCGAATGCTAAACCCTATATACTAATGCTAATTGCTAATTGTAAACCCTAAAACTAAAACTAAATCATTCACCTCAATCATAGATGTACGATACTTATTTTTCAATTTTTAACACGTATATACATATATGTATAGTTAAAAGATTGACAATATACACATGTATAAATCCCTTAAAAAAACAAAAAACCTAATTGAAAAAGCTCCCGACTTTTCCAAACAAAAATAATTTTTTTTTGCTTAGAGAAAATGTGTGGGCCAGAATGCTTCTCAAGTTTCTTAATTAGCCTAGTACTTCTCACACGATCCTAACCCTATATATATAAAGAGCATATGTTATCTCGAGTACTTACCTCAGATATCATCTTTTTTGTCATGATTGAACGGTGTAATCCCAGCATGGCAATAGAGGCCAAAAGAAAACTTGTCATTTTTCCTTCTTCCACTGTCTTAGATAAAAACAAAATATCAAGAAATGACTCAACCGTCAGTAAAAGAAAGCACAAAAGTGAAAAGTTGCAAAAAAAAGTCACAATCAGCACTTACATATGTAACTATTCGATAAGAAGCTACATGCGCGTGCAGCCACTATAGTACAACTAACAACCAACCCGAATGAAACCGTATTAATTTCCTGGTAGGGGAAATCGGCTATATACATGTCATCCACGCGCTTGATGATAAGTAAATGGATGAATATGGATGTCAATAAAATGCCAAAACCAATACCCATCATCCTTAAATCAAATTCTGTGAACTTGGTTCGTGACAGCTCAGCAACACTTGCCAAAAAATTATAATATAAATCTATTTGCTTTTTCAGAGCATCAAATGATGATACATCATCATGCATTGAATTCGTTGACCAGTTGACTGCCAGAGAATACATCTCTTGTACATGCTTCAAATCATCAATGGAGAATCCTATAACTGATGAATCTGTATAGACATCTATGTATTTCTTCACCTACATGTAAAACTGAATATCAGAAAGGAGAAATATCGTTCTTATAACTCATGTGGGAACAGGAAACGAGCCGTTAAAGATGTATGTAGTTACCTGCCAAGAATTGACACACAGTACTTTGGCATAATTGTGCATCCATTCTTCCATTTTTAATTGACTGTGGCTACTGCTCATATCATAGCTTTCAAGATTCCATGTACCGGCAACTAAAGCATACAACATTGGATTAACTCGGCCGATGCTGTTAAGAAAAATCTACACGTCATATAATTCAAAATAAAAAATCCAGGGTACAACACAATACACATACACTTCTAAATACAAAATGGTCCCTTTAAATACAAAAAAAGGATGTGTGTAACACACCTTCCAAAAGGAAACGGGATTCCAAGCAATGCCGACACTGTTGCTGCAAAATCAAGCTGTAGATGAACTTAAGTGAGGTTGCCCAATTACTGAAACTCAAAATCATTATAAGAACAAACAATATATCACATGCCGAAATAGCCCACTGACCTGTTCAATAGAACTAACGCACACCTTTCTTCCGTCCTGTGAATACAATAAAAAAATTATCATAGAAGTAGCAACAGCAGTTGAAAAGGTAATAGTAATGCTGACAAAAATAATTAGCAATCAAATAAGGCTAAACACTTTATAATTCATATGTTTGCATACCAGATCTAGTTTACAAGATGAGGTGTCATACTCTGATGGAACAGGAAATGAAGGCTTTTTCAAGTGCATTGCAAAGATTGATGTTTCAACCTGCATTATGACACTGTTTAGATTGGCATAAACTATGAATTTCCAGCACACTAAGCTTAGGAGTATTCCGAGTAGATACCTCTTCAGGGGACCCACCACCATGATCACCGTTCACTGTTTGTCCATGATCACCCATAACAAGAAGTAAAGTATTTTCATGCAGACCACCCTTATCAGATTGGTTCTGCAGCACTTCAACAACTTTCTGAAGTAGAATGTCGGCATCAAGTATCAAGTTCATCACCACAATAAACAAACAAATAGTAATAATTTAAGGGATAGTTTCATACATCTTCAAAATTTGGTAAATATCATATTTACCCAACATAAAATCATCATATCAGATGTACCCATTTCCAGAATTATGACATTTACGTCATATATAAATTGTAAGTATGTTGAATGGGTATGTTTGAAATTATTTTTTTAAGTTGCGTAACTATGATAGTTTGCAAGTTTCCAGGAATATATGTGTACTGGTCTATAATTTATGTAACCTTGCAGAAGTAATATTTGTAGACAATAAGACATACCTCTAACTGTTCATTATACTGTTGCAGTTTATCAATCATTTGAACTGAATCAACACCAAATATATGACCAGCATGATCCTGAGTGAACAAAACAAGTCAGCACCATGCTTATTGTCATACCATTACAAAAAAGATTAGCCTGTCTATAGATCATATTACAAAAAAGATTAGCCTGTCTATAGATCATGCTATATGGGTATGTCACATACTTTGAAAGACTAAATAAACCTTCTTTCGCAATTGAGAGACTTACCACGCCAAGAAAATGTGCTATAAGAACATCCCAATCATCATCATACAAGGTTGGAATTAAGTGCTTGATGCAACCATTATCTACCTGGCAAATAAATGATGTTAAGCACCAATAAGTCTGAAATGCAGGAACGTATTAATTAGTTAAACCATGTTACTTTAAAAAGGATACCGTGTCCAGATCTTTAACATTAAAAGAGGGGTATGGATACGACTTATTAAAGTGATGAGGAAACAGCTGTGTCCAAGTATCATCTCCCATCATCACTACTCGTTTTCCATTTTGAACAAGCTGTAAATAGAAGATATATAAAGGTCAGAAACAGAGAGAAATAGAATACACCTCAAATTCATAACCTGATGTATGAGGTTGTCTTCCACAATTGCTGGGGCGCCAAAGCTATTCCCTATATCAATAAAAGTTGGAAGGCCACCCGTGGTCAAACCCTGCATCATGATACAAGTCCAATTCAAACTCTACTCTCACTCCTCATCCATTCCTAACAACTATTATGTTATGTGCTAACCTTCAAACGCTGCAAACTTGTTGTAGGTGGATCTGCAATAGCTTTAAAAATTCTAGCACCTGATTCAGATGCAAGTTTATGTAGCACTTGCAGCTTGTCCATCCATGGTTTTTTCTCTGTAACGTTCACACAAAACCAATGCTATAACCCATTGCAGCATTTTCTTCGTTTGGTTTAGTTTGATTTGATTTAGGATAATTTCAAGTTGTTATAACATTCTCTGTTTTGTCTAAGGGGCTGTTTAGCAACATCTGAATGGTTAAGTGCTGAACCAGTAAGAGGTCTGAACCATTAAGTGCTGAATCAGTAAGAGGTCTGAACCATTAAGAGCCTGTATAATGTTTAACTGTTCAGAGGCAAATATCTGACCAATTCAGATTAGAGGTCTTAACCATTCAGAGGCAAATGTCTGAACCATTCAGACATCTGCTCATGAAACAACCCGTCTGAACCATTAAGAGCTCATTACAGGTAAACAAACAGCCCCTGATCCTAGTACTAAGTTACGATCAAAAGCATACTGTAAAAACCCTAAATTTTCATTTTAGGCTGATTGCAAATCGAAGTTAACAAACCTTGGAAGAAAGTACTGGGAGCGACAAAATCAAACCTAAAATACAAAATGAGGAGACGTGAGTATTGTTAATTAACAACAGTGTGAGAAAGTGAGAGAGGAAACGTGCCTGAGAGCATCGAGAAGGATGATAACAATACGATCAACGGCAGGTTTAGTCCAACAAGTATGATTTTGGTGAGGAGGACAAGGAGATTGGGACACATGTGAACAGTGACTATAGTGAGGAAGTTCTGTTCGTGTGAGAAGAAAACCGCTGGTGAAGAGTAGTATGGCGATACAGTGAACAAATAAGAGGAAGAAGAAGACGGTGAAAGCCGATCTCCGGTCACCCCAACACCACCCCGTTACTGCCATTCCGATGTGGAGAAGGATTTTTTTTTTGACCCATTAGCCATTTAACATGTAGAATTACGAGTAAATTACAAGTTTTGTTATTTATTTTGTACCAAATTGCAGGATGTATCTTTTGCCTTTAAATTTGACGAGTTTTGTTCTTAATGTTTCAAAATCTTACACGTTATGTCCTTTACCCATAACTCAGTCAGATTCTTTTGTTAAATATGGTCATGTGCCTTGCACATGAGGGTATTCTTGTCATTTTACTTCTCCACGATTATGGAGTAAATAACTTATATCAAGGGACTAAATGTGTAAAATGATTAAAGAATAAGACCCTGCAACAACCTCCACTGTCATACCTCCTCCGGCCTCTCAATTACGATGGTACTGGAGGTGTAGTGGCGTTTGTACGATGGACAAAGAAAACGGAGTCCACTATCCGCATGAGCATCGGATGCACTCCCGAACAGACAGTGGTTTATGCTACAGGGCTACTTGTGGACGAAGCCCTAACTTGGTGGAACCTTCAGGTTCAAACTCTGGGAGACGAAGCAGCCTATGGGCTAACCTGGGAGGAATTAAAGGAACGTATGAGAGAAAAATATTGTTCTAGAGCTGAGCTGCAAAAGCTGGAGACAGAATTTTGGAACCTTGCTATGGTAGGTGCTGACATTACAGGATACACCTAGAGATTCCATGACTTATCACGAGTGGTTCCGTATATGGTCACTACTGAATTCAAAAGAGTCGAACGATACATATGGGGTCTTCACCCCGAGATCAGGAGTTTAGTCAGCTCGTCAGAACCTACCACCATAACTCAAGTTGTTACCTTAGCTGTGAGCCTCACTGAGGAGGCTGTAAAAATGAAGAAGATTCCTGCAAAGGGTATGGAGAAGAAGGAGACTCACGTAGAGTCCACTAGTGGTGGGAAGCGAAAAATTTCACACTCCAACAAGGGAATGCGTGTGAACAAAAACAATGATAACTTTTATGCTAACAAACGAAGGGAGGTGAACCCACCACGGGGTGCTAAAGATTTTATGGCAACCAACGAAACTGGTGGTAGAAGTTATGCAGGCTCCAAGCCCAAATGTGATAAGTGCAAGTATCATCATGTGGGCTGTTGCATGAAGGTTAAGTGCGAAAAGTGTGGTAAAGATGGGCATAGTAAAGAAACATGTTGCGTAGAACCGGGAGAGGAAACACATGAACTCGCTCAACTTTTGTTGATTTTTTAAACTTACATGTATTTCAGGAAACTAAATGGATCTTGGTGCAGCGGGTTACGAAGTTTCAAGTTTATTATGAAGACGATGTCATCCATATTTTGGAGGGTTTGATCCATATATCCCAACTTCGAACGGGACATATGTAATGACCATCGAAAAAAACAACCCAAACAAACTCGTAACCGAAGCTCTTAACGCGCATAACTGGAACCAGCACGTAAAACGAGAAGTATGAGAATTAACCACGTCGTGCTACGCGACGACCATACTATAATATGGTCGTGTAACGCGACCCCCTTGTGAAGTGACCGGGGACACCTGTCACCACATGGCAGCCACGTGGCATACCTACATGGTGACTAACGCCACCTATGCCCTAGACTAGGCCTTCGCGCTATGCGAAGGCTATGGTAGATAAGTGTCACGTAACGCGATGAGGTACTGGATCAGCTATAAATTGAGCATTCACGGGACATTTCAGCTCGTTCAATTCTTTTCTTTTCTCTAAACTTTCTGCACAAGTATTATACCCCCCAACAATACCCGGGGTACCAAAACTCTGCCCGTTATCAGGATAATAACTCTAATCACTGATACGGTACTTTGTTCGATCGATTGAAACCGATCCAACGGATATTTAAGTGCTGCCGGTAACCGGCTATACTTTGTCATTCGTTATGGGTTTTGATCTCGCAATTATCGTTAAAGTTGAATTGAGTTAATACACTAATACGTGTGCATTGTGTATTTAATTACGTATACCAAAGCTTTAAACCAGTAGGCAAGATCCATCAACTTAAACTTGCAATGTGAGTCATTCTCTTTTTCTCACCAGATTGTGAGTCATTCTATTTTTATCAAATGCTTTCTAAACCCTATTTGTTTTATAAGTTGTATTTACAGTGATTAAGTTTTTATAATCTACAATGACTGCCGGTATGTGGAGTTTTGTATGCATTACTTGATAAGCTTCACCATTAGACAACGAGTTAGCCAATATGTGATATGACCATAGTCACAGATCCGGCCGAGTGACAAATACCGATTTGGGGTAATTGATAGATATAAACAAATGTAAAAACCCTTAATGCTGTAAATTATACCAATGTGTTTTTAAACAACTGAATGAACTCACTAGTATTTTTCACTGACCAAATGTTTTTAAAACACGTTTCAGGTAATTTACTGTGAAGAAGGAAAAAGTGTCATGAAGCACTTCAGCTTAAATAAGTGACTATGTAAACCTGAAATAAACATGTTTTCCGTAAACAAAGGATTTCCCAGAGAAACTCTTTTCTGTAAATACGGGGTTTACCCCACAGTTTATGAAATGAAAACTTGACATTTTGAAAACTCTGATCAAAATTTTCCTGACACCCGCCAAATAATAAACACCGGTACCACTGTTGTCTGCCTCACGACGCCCGAACCGGGGTACGGGTCGGGGGCCGTGACAGAAGGTGGTATCAGAGCCACTGGGTTTAAGCTAATTAAGTATTGCAAAAAATACTTAAGTTTAGTAGTCAGGAATGTGATTAAATGCTTATATGAAACATCTGTGCTACTAATCAATATTATATATTCAATTTTCGGAGTTCGTGTTTTCATTGTTTTTTACTAACAGTATGAGCGAGTTAGTAGAAGTACTCCAGAACATATCCATGAATCCAATGGATATGGAAACGACCGAGAGTCAGACGGGATATCAAGCTGAAACTAACGAACCGATGGTGTTCAAGCTCAGGGAAAGCCGAAAGCACCACCAAAGAAGAGGAAAAGGATTCTGGATAGGAAAAGAGGCAGAAAGAAGAAGTCAGTTGCTCAGAAAATCAAAAAGACTGCTGACCCAAAGGGTAAAGAAATTATTGGAGAAAGTTCCAACTAAGCCCCGATGTTACCCCCTTGGGAGGAATTGGATAGGAAATTGGCAAATTGTGATCTGTTTGGGCCGCTAGGAGAAATTAACCTGAACGCACCAATACCACCAGAAATGCCAATGAATATGGAACCCGTCATACCAGAACCGACCATTCCCCAACAGCGACTTCAAAATCAAGCCGAAGAATGGTGGACAAGTGACTGGGCTTTCCAAAACCTGATGAACAACCCAAATTCCTATTACCCCCAGTTCGAACCTGCTCCTGCAGTTTTCCCACCCATGAACCTGGACAACGTTGCTGAACTTCACTACTATGGAGAAGAACTTGTGGAGTCAGGGAATAGGATCAGAACAGTGGGTGAAAACCTCGTCTGAAAGTATGACGAGAAGGAGTTCAATTTCTAAAGACGACCTAACTATAGATTAGATGTCTGTAAAATATTTAGTATCTTGTGATAATATATATATATATATATAGTAATAATAATGACATAATAGGAATAATAAATAATAAAAATAAAACAATATATGTAAATATAACTACAAGTGTGGTTGTGTAATATATATATGAAACATAATGTGTATATATATATAAAAGTCGCAATGCACGATAATTTTGGCTATATGCTCTGACTAATGTGTAATTGTGTTTACAATACTTTGCTTATTTGTTATTTATTCTGTGATATTAATCTGTGAAATATGTTTGCAATTCAGATGTCAAACGAAGTTAACCAGTCGGGCCAGAATAATCAAGAAAATCCTTTGGATAAAGAGGCTATAGAAAACATAATCGCTCAGGGCATAGCCAATGCTATCCCTTTAATCATAGAAGCTGTTAAAAAACCGATAGAACATACCAAAGTTGTGAATAGCAAGCGCACCCGTAATGACAGCTTTAGCCATAGTGTAAATGGAAGCAATGATGACCTTATCAAAGCCCTGATTCCTAAGCAATGACTGCTGGATGTACCTATAAAGAATTTCTAGCCTGTAAACCAACTGAGTTCGCAGGTAGTGAAGGAGCCACAGTTACACTGCGATGGCTAGAAAGGACGGAAGTTGTCCTCAAAATAAGTAAGTGTGCTGAAGAAGACAAGGTGATTTATGCTTCCAATCTCTTCAAGGAGGAAGCATTAGAATGGGGGAATACTATTCTACAGGCCAAAGGAAGCGACATGGCTTATGCCATGAGTTGAGAAGAATTTAAGGATATGAAGGAAAGGAAATTATGTCCTCCTTATGAGAAGAAACAAATGGCAAATAAGTTCCTAAACCATAGAATGGTTGGTGTAAAGTGTTGTGAATATACGACAAAGTTCTTCGAATACGCAAGAATAGTACCGACTCTGGCCTCGCCAGAACCTGTACTTATCTCTCGCTATATTTGGGGACTGATTAGCGAAATTCGTGACATAGTCAAGGCTGCTAGACCTCAGACTATTGAGGACGTAGTTGAATTGGCAAATACCTTGACTGGCGGATTAGTCCGTACGAGAGACGAAAATAAGAATAAATAATTAGCTCAGAAAATTACCCAAGGCTTCCGCTCAGGTAATACTTACAAAAGGAAAAGAGTTGGGTAGGCATCTGCACCACCTTTCTGTAGAATCTGCAAGAAGAAGCATTCAGGAAAGTGTACTAGGTACTTCAAATTTTGCAAAATACATGGGCACAAAGAAGAAGAATGTAGAAGGGAATCTACTATCTGCTACAATTGCGGAGAAGCAGGGCATATTAAGCCAGATTGCCCTAAACTAACAAAGGCACTTGACAACAAAGCAAAAGCGGCAGACGAAGCCAACAAGAAGAACGCGCGTGCCTTTCAGCTGACAATGCAAGAGGCAGCCATGATTCCCGACGTAATCGCCGGTACGTTCCTTATTCATAACGTCTATGCAAATGTATTATTTGACTCTAGTGTAAACCAAAGTTTTATAAATACTGCATTCTGTCAAGCTCTTAATCAACCTTTAACTAAGCTTAGTCAAGCTTGTACGGTAGAAATGACATTTGGACACCCTACCGACATACGCAACGTACTTCAAGAAGGAAAGATAGAATTTTTAGGACATAAGTTCACTGCAATCTTCTACCTATGAATCTGGCCAGATTCGACGTAGTATTAGGAATGGATTGGTTAGTAGCTAACTATGCTCGAATCCTATATGATCAGAATTCTGTTGAGATTCGTACGCCAACAGGAGAGATGATCCGGATCAAAGGACACAAGCCAAACAAGCTAACGAAATTCATCTCAGTAATGACAACTCCAAGCTATGCGTGGAAGCAAGGCATAATGTATATGATCTCAGTGATCATTAACACTAGAGGCAAGGAACTGAAGGAAATTCCAGTAGTATCAGAATACCTCAATGTTTTTTCTAGAAGATCTACCTGGATTACCGCTAGACAAAGAAGTAGAATTCTGAATTCATCTGATACCTGGAACTGCTCCAATTGCTAAAGCACCATACCGTTTAGCTCCAATGGAGATGCTAGAGCTAAAGAAGCAATTAGATGAATTGCTAGAAAAAGGATTCATATAACCAAGTTCATCCTCTTGGGGAGCACCTGTGTTGTGTGTGAAAAAGAAAGATGGATCAAAGCGAATGTGTATCAATTATAGAGAACTGAATAAGGCCACTATTAAGAATCAATACCCATTACCTAGAATTGATGATCTATTTGATCAACTTGAAGGAGCTAGATATTTTTCTAAGATCGATTTATGCTCCGGATATCATCAACTGAAAGTACAGGAAGAGGACGTTCCTAAAACTTCTTTCAGAACTAGGTATGGCCATTACGAGTTTACAGTTATGCCCTTCGGGTTAACAAATGTTGCTGTAGCATTTATGGACATGATGAATAGGATATGTAAACCGTATCTGGATAAATTTGTAATTATCTTTATAGACAATATACTTATTTATTCCAAAAGCAAGGAAGAGCATTGTAAGCACTTGCATGCACTTTTAACACTGTTAAGAAAAGAGAAACTTTATGCTAAATTTTCTAAGTGTGAATTCTGGTTACAAGAAGTGAAATTCTTAGGACACATGATTAATCATGAAGGAATTCATGTAGATCCCTCAAAGATAGAGGCAATCGCTAATTGGAAAGTCCTGAAATCATCTACAAAAGTGAGAAGTTTCCTAGGATTAGTTGGATACTATCGACGCTTTATCCAAGACTTCTCAAAGATAGTCGTTCCGTTAACCAAGCTAACGTGTAAAGCGGTTAAATTTAAATGGGGACCTAAGGAAGAATAAGCCTTCACTATCTTGAAGCAAAGGTTAACAAATGCACCAATACTTGCATTACCATAAGGAACTGAAGATTTTGTAGTCTTCTGTGACGCTTCTAAATTAGGATTAGGATGCGTACTGATGCAACGTGAAAAGTTAATCGCTTATGCGTCAAGGAAATTGAAGAAGCACGAGGAAAATTATACAACTCATGATTTAGAATTAGGAGCCATAATTTTTGCCCTTAAGATTTAGAGACATTATCTGTATGGTAGTAAGTTTACCATCTTTACAGATCATAAGAGTTTAAGGTATATTTTTGGGCAAAAAGAATTAAACATGAGGCAAAGGCGCTGGATGGAAATTCTATGTGACTACAATTGTGATATCCAATATCACGAAGGTAAAGCTAATATAGTGGCCGATGCCTTGAGTCATAAGTATCATGAGAAACTAAAACGAGTACATGCTCTTAGATTAAATCTGCAAATAGACTTAATGGACCAATTAAATAATACCCAAGAAACAACAATTAAGAATGATGCTGAAGGAATGAAAGGGATGATAAAGGAATTAGAACAAGGAACTGATGGAATTTGGAGATTCCATAAGAAAAGAATTTGGGTACCTATACAAGGAAATCTACGAGATAGAATTTTAGAGTAAGCCCATAAATCTAGGTATACGATGCATCCTGGTAGTAACAAGATGTATCGAGATTTGAGGAAAAAATTTGGTGGATAGGAATGAAAAAGGACATAGCTAGTTACATTTTTAAGTGTTTAACTTGTTCACAAGTTAAAGCTGAACATCAGAAACCTTCAGGCTTACTTCAATAATTAGAAATGCCAGTATGGAAATGGGAATTAATAACAATGGATTTTGTTACTAAGCTACCCAAAACAAGGAAGGGTAACGACGCAATCTGGGTGATTATGGATCGATTAACTAAATCAGCTCATTTCCTACCAATGAAGGAAACCTTTAGCATGGAAAGACTAGCTAAGCTATATGTGGATGAAGTAGTGTCATTACATGGAGTTCCACTATCCATTGTATCTAATAGGGATAGTTGTTTCAGTTCACATTTTTGGAAAAGTTTCCAAAAAGCTATAGGGACACGATTAAACTTAAGTACAGCTTATCACCCCAGACAGACAGACAAAGTGAAAGGACGATCCAAACCTTAGAAGACATGCTAAGGGCATGTGTTATAGATTTTGGAGGAAGTTGGAACGATGATTTACCATTAATCGAATTCTCCTATAACAATAGTTATCATACGAGCATTAATGCTGCCCCATTTGAAGCACTTTATGGATGAAAGTGCCGAACCCCAGTATGTTGGGAAGAAATAGGAGAAAGTCAATTGTCAGGTCCCGAAATTTTACAAGAAACCACTGACAAAATAACCCAAACTAAGGAAAGATTGAAAATATCACGAGTTCGTCAAAAGAGTTATGCCGCCATCGACGTAAACCATTAGAATTTCATTTTGGAGACAATGTACTATTGAAAGTTTCTCCTTGGAAGGGACTAGTCTGATTCGGTAAGAAAGGAAAGTTGAGTCCAAGATATGTCGGACCATTTAAAGTCATCCAACGAGTAGGACCAGTTGCTTACCAGTTAAAACTCCCATCATAAATTGCAGGAATACATGATGTATTTCATGTATGCAACCTTAAGAAATGCTTAGCTGATGAATCACTCGTGGTACCTCTTCAAGACATAGAGGTAAATGAAAAGTTGAAGTTTGTTGAAAAACCTCAGCAAATAGAAGATAGAAAGATTAAAACAAAAGATTAGTTCTAGTCAAAATAAAATGGGATTCTAAAAGAGGACAAGAATACACATGGGAGTTAGAGATGAAATGAAAGTATCCTTGTTCCAGTGAATCTCTAGGACGAGATTTAAATAAGGTGGGGAGGATGTAATGGCCATTGAAAAAATGACCCAAACAAACTCGTAACCGAAGCTCTTAACGCGCATAACTGGAACCAGCACGTAAAACGAGAAGTTTGAGAATTAACCACGTCACGCTACGTGGCGGCCATACTATAATCTGGTCTCATAACGTGACCCCCCTTGTGAAGTGACCAGGGACACCTGTCACCACGTGGCATACCTACGTGGTGACTAACGCCGCCTATGCCCTAGACTAGGCCTTCGCGCTACTCAAAGGCTATGGTAGATAAGTGTCACGTAACGCGACAAGGTACTGGATCAGCTATAAATTGAGCATTCATGAGGCATTTCAGCTCGTTTAATTCTTTTTTTCTCTAAACTTTCTGCACAAGTATTATACCCCCAACAATACCCGCTGTACCAGAACTCTGCCCGTTATCAGGGTAATAACTCTAATCATTGATACGGTACTTTGTCCGATCGATTGAAACCGATCCAACAGATATTTAAGTGCTGCCGGTACCCGACTATACTTTGTCATTCGTTGTGGGTTTTGATCTCCTGATTATCGTTAAAGTTGAATTGAGTTAATACACTAATACGTGTGCATTGTATATTGAATTAGGTATACCAAAGCTTTAAACCAGTAGGCAAGATCCATCAACTTAAACCTGCAATGTGAGTCATTATCTTTTTCTCACAACATTGTGAGTCATTCTATTTTTATCAAATGCTTTCAAAACCCTATTTGTTTTATAAGTTGTATTTACAGTGATTAAGTTTTTGTATTCTGTAATTACTACTGGTATGTGGGGTTTTGTATACATTACTTGATAAGATTCACCATTGGACAACGAGTTAGCCAATGTGTGATATGACCATAGTCACAGATCCGGTTGAGTGACAAATATCGATTTGGGGTAATTGATAGATATAAACAAATGTAAAAACCCTTAATGTTGTAAACTATACCATTGTGTTTTTAAACAACTGAATGAACTCACCAGTATTTTTCACTGACCAAATGTTTTTAAAACGCGTTTCAGGTAATTTACTGTGAAGAAGGAAAAAGTGTCGTGAAGCATTTCAGCTTAAATAAGTGGCTATGTAAACTTGAAATAAACGTGTATTCTGTAAACAAAGGATTTTCCAGAGAAACTCCTTTCTGTAAATACGGGGTTTACCCCACAGTTTATGAAATGAAAACATGTAATTTTGAAAACTCTGATCAAAATTTTCCTAACACCCGGTCCTGATGATTCTCTGCTGCCAAATAATAAACACTAGTACCACTGTTTTCTACCTCGCGGCGCCCGAACTGGGGTACGGGTCGGGGGCCGTGACAACATAATGCAAAACCTTGTTATTTTAAAAACTTTATTTTGAACAAGTCTCGTTCGCAAAACTTATTAACTTAGGTCGTCTTTTGCTGCTAAACAACTTATGACTTGTACATTTATATTATGGTAATGGATGAACATCATGCATGTTTTATATCATATAGTTTGTTTACTTACATCGTATGCTATGGAAACTGAACAAGTTACACTACGCACTTCTGCCTCTGCTGCAGGTGTGATAACTTGAGTCCCTACAGCCACTTTTCTTTACTATTTGAGTCCAATTTTTTAACATCGTTAGATTAATCTATTAGTTTTTAACGAAAAGACTAAAATGCCCCTTTCTTTAGAAAAAATAATAATAAAATAAATAATATACCCATCTTATCTCACACACATACACAGACTCAACCTCCCCTTTCTATCCCTCTTCTTACTCTCTCTCTCTCTCTCTCTCTCTCTCTCTCTCTCTCTCTCTCTCTAAAGACTGCCATAAGAGAACATCATAAACTCAATCTCAAACCCAAATCAATTCACTTCAATCAGAACCATAATTCACACAACCCAGATCAAAACCCACCAAAATTACCTCAAATTCATGAAGAAAAGGATTAATGGCACCTTAGTTACAGCCTATGCTCACATGATCTAAGAGTTCATTCCATAGCTTAATCATACCCTAGTTGACATGTATTTCCCCCCGAAATTTGTAAACTGGAAACGTTAAGAGAAAAGGGGGACATGAACTCACTGTTTTGCGTCCGTGTAAAGTGCGTACTCAAATTGGGTTTCCTTGGTTCGTTCTGCAACCTACAAACGTGCTAGGTTTTGTTAGACACTTCGGTCTTGTAACGGTTCTTAGTCTTAAAAACTTATTAAGACTTGTTTTGGATTTGTTTATGTTTTGAGTTGCACTTTTAGTGTATGATGTCTTTATATAATTTCTCATAATTATATAAAATTTAAAGTTTAATATATTAGTTAAAATATTACATTTTAACTTATATTATTTGCATGCATTGCATGTATATCATTTAAGGGTTTTGTTAAAAGTATCATATATTTAACTTGTTTTGATATATGGTTTCCATATACGTGTGTTTGTAGTTTTCATAACCAAAATACCGTTTGTTGAGTATTATACACTTGTAAGTATTCCCAAGTATAGGTATGAGTATGTTGAGTATTTCACTTTGTATTCTCATATTTATGTACAATACTTGTATAAGGGTATTTTTACCATGTGTTGGTAGTGTATGTTGGCATGTATTTGTACGTATAGGAATACGTATATTCTTGTATTTATTAAGTATTTCATACTTAATATATATTTAATTTTTCTGGAATATTATTTTTGCACAATTATAACCATAATTCTTGCATTCTTAAAATATATATATATATATTTTAGATATGTTTATAGAAAATATCTATATTTTTGACTTGGTAAATACGAATGTTCGTACACGTCTTAAAAATAATTTATTTTTAAGATCAAGACTAGAAAAATATATATTTTTAGTTTCCACCAAAATAATATATTTTTAAGTTGTTTGTGCAAAATAAATATTCTCATATACTTCAAAAATAATATATCTCTATGTTTGACAAAAATATGGTATATTTTATACTACTTGTAAAAATACATACTTTGTCATTTGTTCGGTTTGAAAAATACCGTTTACCAAGTTTTGGTATAGTCCAACTTTAGTTCCGGAATATTTACATAATTTGTCCGATAAGTCCATTTATCCAAATGTCCAATATTTGTGTACAAGACATATATTTGTATTCTTGTAATTTTAAATTACAATTTTTGGTATTTGTGTGGTATATTATTTCAAGTCCCTAAACTTTAATATAACTAATACAAATAATATACACATAACACATAATTTATGTGATCTCTAAATATATATTTTCCTAAATATATATTTAGTCGTTTTTATTTTTTGAAAACCAACCTCCATTACTTGTATTTTTTATACCAAAAGTTATGGAAATTTTTATACATAAACCCGTTAATCAAGATTACTTGTAAAAACTTGTTAAAAACATATTTTTCTAAGAGTTTAAATTTTATAAAAATTTCGCCATAGTTTCCTTTGAAAATTGGAGGTTTCCATGCTTTCAATCATATCATTTTCTTTTCAAAATCATCAACAAATCATCCACCACAATTTACAAACCTAACATATGCATAAAAATGCATTTTTTCATGAAGATATAAACTTGAAAGTTTGTAAAAATTTGTAGTCTTTTAACTATGTGTTAAACATGTTTCTTTAACCTTAAAAACATGGTTTATTCCTTAATATGACCCATTTTATAAAAATTCATCCTCTAAAACTTGTCATCCATTTTTATAAAAATTAATTTTCTTCAACATCTCAAGTTCTAAACACTTCATCAAGTTCAATTTTATATAGGTAACAATTATTTTCAAGTAACAAAACCATGCTTAACATGAAGTAATCTTTATTCTTTGAAACTTTTATCTTTCAAATCTTTCATTTTTGAAGAACTACACTTTGTAAGAACCAAATTCTACTCTTAAACATGCTTACTTTTCAAGTTCATTCTTCACATAATGTATGTTCAACATAGATCTTTCAAGATCTTTACACATACTTGTTAGATCATGTGTTTAATCATCATCTAACAAGTATTTATGTGGTGTTCATCATCATACACATAAACAATCTTCAAACAACTTCATCACATAACATAAACAACTTGTTTTCTTATGATTTTTAGTTTGATTCAAGTGTTCTTCATCTTGGTTTTGTAAGATCTTTCATTTTCTTAGTTACACACATGTTACATCTACTAAGACAAGATGAAAAATGGGTTCTCAAGAGACTTACTACTAGCTCAAGGCTAGGGAAGTGGCTAGAGAACAAGATGAAGATGATGAGACAAAGATGTTGGTTAATAGCTTCCTAATGAGGTCCTTCTACTTCCAAGCCTTGACACCTTCTTAGAATGCCTTGATACACCTTAGATGAACCTTGTATTAGCTAGAAAATAGTTGAAGAAGAAGATAGGGGTGGGGGTGCTTTCGGCTGAGATTATGAGAGGGAGAGATGAGAGTTGTGGTGTGTTGGTGAATGTTGTAAATGAGGGGGACAAGATGAAGATAAGGAGTTTAATCCTTTGTTAATAATGGCATCTTTGACCACACAAGGATTAGTCAACAAGTTTTGGTGGGGTGGGGTCCCTTGGGGACGGTCACAAAGGGGGGGGGGGAGGTGTTGATTGTTTAAATCTTGATTAAGTGTTATAAGAGTGTTAATATGTATGGTTAGTTAGGAAGTTTAGGTGTTTAGGGGTTTTTGATGTAATACGTGGTGTATATGACCATAACTAGCTTCATGTCATAAAAATGTTGCTAACTAGTTCACATGATGTTTTTAGAAGTGTTCGGGTGTCCGTTTAGTTACCGGATTGCTTAAATGATTAGCATTAGTATCTTGTATAGCACATTATGCTATTATGTCGTGATAATGTTTCCAACACTTTTTAAGTTATTTTGAACATTCCGGCATTATCTCTGATTATTACATAAGCTATAAAATGCTGAATTTGCTGAATTATTGCTGAATTTACTGTTTATAGCTAGTTTCGGGCAGTTTTTGTTGTTTGTTTGTCTCTCGGAACGCAGTTGTTAGGGATAGAATTTTATAGCTTATGGATCACAGATTCTCAAGTGCAGCTTGGATCACGGATCCTCAGTTCAGTTTGAATTAAGGATCCTCAGAAGACGTTGCAAGACTAAGGATCCAGGATCCTCATTTTTATCCTAACACTAACAATTGTTTCCATCATTTTGAACTTATTTTGCTGGAGTATTCAAATAGGACTTGGTCTAACCGAGATTCTAGGGGAATATGCTTGGTGATTCTGCACGTGCATGAGTTCTTCGACCGTTATGATGATCGTGGGGGACTTGCACCATTTGCGGATAGTTAGTTAGGCTAGATAATTTCTATTTTTAAATGGGGATACAAGCTTGATTTAGAAAAAATTAGAAACACACACAAACAGCTCTCGAACTCTCTGCTAACTCTCGGCGACTACACACTTTCGCACACTAGTGATCCTTGTACCAAGCTTGTTATCATCCCGATTTGTAAACCTTGTTTGTTTAATATAGTTGGTGATCGGTAGTTTCCATCACCCGAGGTTTTTTATGCCGGAGATCACTCATTGATCAAGGGCTTTTTCCTCGTATAAATCCTTGTGTTCATCACTCATTTCATTCATTCATTGTTCATATATTTGATCATTTAACTAAGCATCATACCTCACGAAATCAGATTTGGTTGCATTATCCTTGTGTGATTTTTGACCAAAACAGATTGGCGCCCACCGTGGGGCAATCGGTGCTTCATTCTTAAAAAAAATTGTTCATTTCATCCATTTCTTCTCACACCCTGGCTTTTGCGGAAGCGTGGGTTTATTTGGTGTGACTTCTTAATACCATAGCAACAATCATAACAATGCTATATGAAAATAAAACACAAGATGTTCACCCATTCATTAAGTTTTGTAATACCATAACATAATTGTCTTGAAACAACTACCCAAATTAAGTTACATCCATGACTTGCCTAAAATGAGTTCACAGTGGACTCAACAAAAGACCTTAAATAAAACGGGGTTTGGAGACATGTGACCCGTCCAGGCAAGGGTTACACCTCCCAAACCCTACACCCCTGGATGACATCTTTTATTTAATACGCAGCTTAACGTGCATCACCTGCCAGATTCGATCAATTCCCTGAAATACATGTAGTTTGAAAAATCAACAAAAGTTGAGCGAGTTCATGTGTATGTGAGTATGTATAAACCTTTGTTAACGGTGTATGTATGAAAGTCCCTGGTATGTAGCATTAAGGAAAAAGAGATCACCAATGGGTTGCAAAGCCACTGGTATGTGTGAAGTGACGCAGGAAGTACTCAAACCTAGCAAATTTGTACCGGGCTTCGGCTGTAAGACACAGTCACCACTATGGGTCACCCTGACCTCATGGGTGTGGGCTCGCTACACCCAAATAGATCTATCACTCATGTCCCTCGGTCCTACGACGAGGATTAATGGCCTTAAGTTACGCGTCTGTCACTCACATGATCTAAGTAGTATGCCCTCCTTAAGCTCACCATACCATATATAAAAAGTCTGTAATAATTGTAACATGTATTCCACCACCGAAGTAAAAAACTGAAAACAGTTAGAAGAAAAAGGGGGACAAGAACTCACTGTATTGCGTCTCCTGTATCGTAATGTCAACTCAAACTTGATCAGCTACCCGACGACCTACAACGTACTAATGTCTATTAGACAATCGGGCCGTGCCTTGCCTTTGTATTTACGTTTGAGTTACGATACTTCGATATTATTCCAAGTTACAACTTATCGTTAAAATAATAATTATTTTAACTTACATTATATTTTTAGGTCTTGAAATAATAGTTAGGCAACTATTCCGTATTCATACTTCTCAAGTATTTATATGTGTGTATTTCCTTCCCAAGGATGGGGAGTATTTTTACATGTATTTTTGTGATTTAACGTCTTGACATTATATATTTTTAAGTCCCACTCTAGAAAATATATAATAATTTATTTATCAAAAATAATGTGTCCCAAAATATATATTTTTCACAAAAATAATATATTTTCATTCTTCGTATCCAAATAATGTTTACCCCAAAATATATTCGTAAACATATTTTCCGGATTTATAAATGTGATGGTATTTTGCTAAGTTACCTTATTTTGTCCTAAATAATATAACTAGTTCCCAAATGAACAAATAATCACACACGCGTTTTAGTATGAAGTATATATTCTAAATATATATTTATCCGCTTTTATTTTCGAAAACCCACCTCCGACACTTTGAAGTTTTGTAACAATACTCATGGCGAAGTTTACTTTGAAAGACAATGTTTAAACATATTTGCAAACACTCGTTAGAAAATAATCTTCTAAGTCTTGGGATTTTTAGAAAATTTCGCCAGAGTTTCCCCTAAAAACGGAGGTGTCCATGCTAATTAGCATATGATTTTCTTTTAAAAAATTTCATCCAATCAATCAACAACAATTTATTAATCAACGTTACACTAACCAAGTGCAAAAACAATGCACTTTACATAATAATATGAACTTGGTTTTTAGTAAGAACGCGTAGTAACTTAGTAAAGCTTTTTGTGGACTTAGTTACCTTCCGAAGTGTAGTTATTTCTTTAAAAACCATTCTCTTACAAAACTTTAGTGTTTACAACTTGTAAACAATTTTTACAAAAATAGGACTCTTGAACTCTTCTTGTAAATAAAAGGTTTCTACATTTATTTTAGTTTTAAAAATAGTGTAAGAGTATGTAAAGGTCATAACCTTTTAGAAATCGGTTCTTGAACTTAGTGTATTTAGAAAAATCTTTCGTAACTCTTTAATTTACAAGATCATCAACTCACTAGTTTAATTATATTTCATGAAAAATCATTTTTATCAAGTTCATATTTAGTTAGAAGGTGGTTATTTTATGTAGCACATAACCACTTTCTAATCTTGTTAAATCACATTACTAAATATTATTTAACAAGATTCATATGGTGCTTAACCTCACACAACCAAGAATCATCATAAAATCATCAATATGTTTACTACAACATCCTACTACAATATTTCATCTTCATGTTTCATTCATATGTAAACTTTATGTAAGCTTCATGTTTATGTTTCTTGTTCTAACTCTTTTAGTGTTCTTATGGATTTCAACAATATATAACTTTTAACTACTCAAAGTAGGCATGAACAAGAGTAAATCAAGACTTACTACTAGCTTATAGCTAGGGATGATTCTAGTGAAGAAGTTGATGAAGAATGATGATGAAAAAGCAAGAAACAAGGTCCTTTGAAGCTCCACAAGTTGCAACTTCCTTGTATCACCTTCTAAGCTTGAATGGAACTCAAGAATGGATGAATGGGGTGGTGAAATGGTGGTGATGGTGGCGGTTGGGTGTGAGCCGAGAGGAGGGAGAGAGGGAGTGAGTGAGAGAGTGAATTTGTGAAGTAAGGTTGTGATCTAGGAGCCATGCTTTTAAAGATTACTTCACATATTTTGGCAAGCTCTACAAGTACATAATCTAATAAAATAATAGGATATAATCTTGCACAAGATTGAGAGTATGGTGTAAATTTTGGGGTGGGTCCATAAGGGACCGAAATCGGTTTGGGGGGGGGGGAGGGTTGGATGTAAAATTTGCAACTAAATGGTAATCACAAGTTAGAATTCAAGTATGCTTTCTTATATGTTATTTATTTGATATTTAGTGGGTGTTATGATAAACGAGGATCATGACTAGTCAAAAATAAATAAACAATGTGTTTGGCAAAAATTTAGTGTCCCGGGTAATGTCCGGTTGTTCGGTTAAATACCGTTCCGTTAAAGTGTTTAATTATACCGTAAAGTGTCTTTTATCGATATTTTTGTAACATAATTTATTCCCTGTACTTAGGTAAGCATACATGATCATTCTGCCATATTTTTACACTCTACTAGTATGTTATAATGCTGAATTTTATTAATGAATGCAGAATTCTGCACTTAAAGTGTGTTTTAGGCACTTCCCGACACTATAACTATCACCTAGTGACGCAGTTTTATGGTCCTCACTTCCCTACACTCCACACTAGTGTAGTACCTTGTCCCTGGCTCATACTGGCCTCAACAACATTGTCTTTCTATGTGCTGGCATTGTCAGCATGTTTCTGAATTATCCGTTTAGTGTGCTAACTGTGCTTTGTGCATCAAGTATGTCACTAAAGTTTGTGTGTAATAAATGGAGAGACTGTATGAAATATGATGCATATGTATGTATGATACAAGAATCATAAGGCAGTTTAAATTGTCAGTTGTAATCAAGCACAGTCATTAAGCACATAATTAAGATTAATTAATTGTACGGATACCTGTAATTGTGAGGGTTGTCACATTCTCCCCCCGTTAATAAACTGCTTCTAGGTGCAGGGGTCTTGGGAAATAAATGTGGGTACTTTTCCTTCATACGATCCTCACGTTCCCACGTGAATTCTGGGCCGTGTCGTGCATTCCATCGAACCTTGACGAGTTTGACACTACTCCTGCGTGTTTTGTTAACCTTCCAATCCGTAACCTCAACCGGTTCTTCAATAAAGTGAAGTGTGTCATCAACATGAATTTCGTCTGTAGGAATGACAACGGTTTCCTGAGTTGGACTCTTTTTCAAGTTTGATACATGGAATGTATCATGAACGCCATTAAGTTCAACGGGTAAATCCAACTTGTATGCTACGAGACCAATCCGTTTCAGGATTCTGAATGGACCAATGTATCGGGGGTTTAACTTTCTGCGCTTCCCAAAGCGTGCCACACCCTTCCAGGGTGAAACCTTTAACAGTACCATATCTTCCACCTCAAATTCCAGAGGTTTTCTTCTGCAGTCCGCATAGCACTTTTGTCGATCACGAGCCGCTTTAATGCGTTCTCGGATCTGCAAAATCTTGTCTGTTGTTTCCTGAACCAATTCTGGGCTAACTAACTGTCTATCACCCACGTCAGCCCATCATAAGGGTGATCGACACTTACGCCCATAGAGAGCTTCGAACGGTGCAGCTTGAATGCTTGCATGATAACTGTTATTGTATGAAAATTCTACCAACGGTAGGTGAGTGTCCCAACTTCCACCTAAATCCATTACGCAAGCTCGCAACATGTCTTCTAAGGTCTGAATTGTTCGTTGGCTCTGTCCGTCTGTTTGCGGGTGAAATGCAGTACTCAGATTCAACTGAGAACCGAAAGCTTCTTGAAAGGACTGCCAAATCCTTGACACGAAGCGTCCATCTCTATTAGAGATAATTGAGAGAGGCACTCCATGTCGTGCAACAATCTCCCTCATGTATATTTCAGCAAGTTTGCTCATGTTATCTTTTTCTCTGATCGGCAAAAAGTGTGCAGACTTGGTCAGACGGTCCACAATTACCCAAATTGTATCATGACCTTTGGGCGTCCTTAGCAATTTTGTTATGAAGTCCATGGAAATCTGTTCCCATTTCCATTTGGGTATTTCAGGTTGCTGCAGAAGACCTGAAGGCTTCTGGTATTCGGCCTTAACCTTGGCGCAAGTTAAACATTTGCCAACATATATTGCAACATCGCCTTTCATCCTTGGCCACCAATAGAAATCCTTAAGATCTTGGTACATCTTATCCGCTCCTGGATGAATCGAGTACCGCGACTTGTGAGCCTCATCAAAAATAACACTTCTCAAACCACCAAACAAAGGAACCCAAATTCGTTTCATGAAACACAACGTTCCTTCCCCGTTTGGTACCAAATGCTTCACCATCCCATAGAGATACTCATTCTCAATATTCCTTTCTTTGAGTGCTGCTCTCTGCGTGGCACGAATGCGCGATGAGAGGTCCATTTGAACAATCATTTCTAAAGCCCTAACCTTTATGGGCTTAATCCTTTCTTTCTGACTTAGGGCATCGGTGACTACATTCGCCTTCCATGGGTGATACTTGATCTCACAGTCGTAGTCGTTCAACAATTCAACCCAGCGTCTTTGCCTCATGTTAAGCTCTTTTTGATCGAAAATATGTTGCAGACTCTTGTGATCAGTGAAGATTGTACACCGCGTGCCATGTAAGTAATGTCGCCAGATTTTCAAAGCAAACACCACTGCGCCCAGTTCTAAATCATGAGTGGTGTAGTTTTTCTCATGGACCTTCAACTGGCGAGATGCATATGCTATGACCTTCTGTCGCTGCATCAGCACGCAGCCTAAACCCTGACGTGAAGCGTCGCAGTATACCACGAAGTTGTCAGTGCCTTCGGGTAGTGATAAGATTGGTGCGTCACAAAATTTGTTCTTCAATAACTGAAATGCTTCTTATTGTTTGTTTCCCCAATCAAAATTCTTATCCTTTTGTGTGAGCGCAGTCAGAGGTTGAGCGATTTTTGAGAAATCCTCAATAAATCTACGGTAATAACCAGCCAAACCTAGAAACTGTCGAATCTCGGTTGGTGTCTTTGGAGTCTCCCAGTTCTTGATTGCCTCGACCTTTGTGGGATCCACATGAATCCTGTTTCCATTAACCACATGACCAAGAAACTGAACTTCCCGTAACCAGAACTCGCACTTTGAAAACTTCGCGTATAACTTCTCCTTCTTAAGCAGCTCTAAGATGGCTCTTAGATGATGCTCATGCTCTTCTTTTGTTTTTGAGTAGATCAGGATGTTGTCTATGAACACGATCACAAACTTATCAAGGTAGGGCTTGCAGACTGAGTTCATCAAATCCATGAATACCGCTGGTGCGTTTGTTAACCCGAACGTCATGACCAGAAACTCATAATGCCCATAGTGAGTCCTAAAGGCCGTCTTTGGGATACTTTCTTCTTGAATCCTCAACTGGTGATAACCTGATCGTAGGTCGATCTTTGACTAAAACCTTGAACCTTGTAACTGATCGAACAGGTCGTCAATCCTTGGCAAAGGATATCTGTTCTTAATTGTCAACTTGTTCAGCTCTCAGTAGTCGATACACATGTGAAAACTACCATATTTCTTCTTAACAAACAAAACTGGAGCTCCCCAAGGCGAGAAGCTTGGTCGGATAAATCCCTTGTCCAACAGCTCCTGGAGTTGCGTTGACAGCTCTTGCATTTCCAAAGGCGCAAGTCGATAGGGTGCCTTAGCCACAGGCGCGGCGCGGCGCCTGGAACTAAGTCAATATGGAACTCGACTTGTCTATGTGGCGGCAATCCTGGCAAGTCTTCCGGAAAGACTTCAGGATACTCCTTAACGACAGGAATGTCTTCAAGTTTCGGCTCAGCGGCTTCCTTATCTATGATGTGTGCCAAGAATGCAACACATCCCTTCTTCAAACACTTTCTAGCTTTCAAACAACCAATGATCCGCAGGGGCGTATCATGCTTCTCTCCGTGTACCACAATCGTTTCTCCATTCTCCATTGGAATGCGAATAGTCTTTTCGTGACATATAATTTCGGCTCTGTTGCTGGACAACCAATCCATCCCTACTACCACGTCGAAGCTTCCCAACTCGCTGGTAGTAGATCCAGTGTAAATTCGTGTTCTCCCAATTCGATCACGCACCCTCTGATGACTTCATTTGTTTCAACTAGCTTTCCATTAGCCAGTTCGATTGAGTACGGAATGTCTAACTTATTAGCAGTTAACCCAAGCATATTCTTAAATTCTAACGATACAAAACTATAGTCGGCTCCAGTGTCAATTAATACAGATGCAAAACGTTGATTTATAGGGAACGTACCAGTGACAACATTCGGGTCCTGGCGTGCTTCCCTCGCTCCAATGTTGAATACTCTACCACGAGCTTGATTTAGTTTTAGGCACTCATACTTGAAATGCCCGATGTCTCCGCAATTGAAACAACCTGGTCCTCGACCATCCCCACTACCACCTTGAGCATTGTTCCGGTTGTGATTCCCATTTCCAGCTTGATTCGCAAAATTACCATGGTTTCCATTTCCCCCATTATTTCCCTGCGAACGGTTCCCATTTCCATTTCCTCCGCGATTGTTATTACCAAATCCCCTTTTGCCACCACGGCCAGTACCAACCCAACAAGTGTCTTTTAAGTGACCCATCCTTCCACAGGATTCACATTTTCTAACATTGCACTGGCCGGAATGATGGCGCTGGTAAACATCACACATGGGTAGAGTGCCCATATATCCTCTCCCTTTGACTTCAGAACCAGTCTTGGCTTCAACTGGTGGGTTGTTGTTTCTTGGGTTATTCCCACTAGTTTCGCTTCGCGAAGCCTCATAGTCAGCTATCGCTTTTGAAATTTGTTCCTGTAATTCCGCCTCTGTTGTGGGCAAACGTATAGCTCTTCGTGGAGGCATCTTCTAATAGAAGATCATATCGGTCAGGTCATAGTATGGTAAGTAAGTAATATGCGTATGTAATAGCATCCATCAATCCCCATAACACATAACATCCCATGTTATAATATAAAACAAATAATTCAACAATGCATGTAGTGAGAACGTTGCCATTGAGCTTTCATTTAATCATGACCACAATATAGTTTTACATGTTTCATAGTACATCATACATCAAAATAAGATCATTGGGTTACATCACCCCAAAATACAAGTCAGTCTACACAAATCATATACAAAAAAAAATGTGGTCTTCCAAAAGTCTTCATCGGTTGGCTCAATTGCGACTTTCTCACCAAAACGATCTACCTGCATCAAACCAAAAATAGCTACGCTGATGGCGGAGGAGGAGGTGGAGGAAAAGAGAAAAGCAAACGGTGCATAAGCACCCAATCCTCCTCCAGGGCGTGAACAACTCGCAGCAGATAGGCAATCTGCTGCTCTGGTGTAAGGAAACGAACATCAGAATCAGGAGGTAGTGGAAGAGGAGCCGGTGGTGTAGAAAAAGGAGACTGACAATGGCACGGGGGAGGACGTGGAATCCTCTCCAACTTAAGAACTCTCCGGCTCAGTGCCTCCTGCTGCAACTGTAGGGAGATGAGTATGTCCTCCGTGGAATATCCGACATGGAAAGGGTGATAAGGGTCGGATAACGGCATAACATTGGGCGAAGACCACAGAAACGGCTCGCCTGAAGGTACAAAAGATGGTGTAGTGTGTGGAAACTGAGACATGACTGGTATAGCTGACGACATGGGTGGAACGAAAGCAGGATGAGGAATCTGCGGCATAAATTGGCCATCCCCTGACATAAAAGGTATGTGGCCAAAAGGCTGTCTCAACGAACCCTCCCCAGGTCGAGGTGGAGGAATGTCCTGGAGGAACGTGATGGGAAGGTCGGTGTGATGGATATCAGAGGTGTGTGGGTGGAACAATGGAACATCAACAGGTACAGTAGCAGGTGCCACAGGAGGAGTGACTGGTAACACAAACGGAGGGTAGTCATCATCATCCTCGATCCACCCATTATGGGTGTCAGCATAACGAGTATCGATGTGAGTGGCAAAAGGTACGCGGTCAACAAACGCCGGCACAGGATCAGGCAGCGGTGCATCAGTAACAGGAACATCCACCACTGGTGGTGCAACAATGGGAATATCAACAATAGGTGGTGCAATGGCTGGTGTATCCATAAGAACAGGGTCGTGCACCGGTACAGGGTCAGGAGCAATAACAGGCTCAGGTGCCATGACTGGCTCAGGGTCGACAAAATCCATATCAAGGTCGGCAGGTACATCAAGAAACTGATCAACAGGAACCACCGGTGCCTCCAAGGGCTGGTCATCAGGAATAAACTTGATCTCGTGACCGGGATCAAAATCAGGAGGAAAAACTGGATCAAACTCGTCCTCGAACAAAGGATCAAACTCAAACTCGTGGGGTGAACCAGGTACAGCTGACATAGCTGTATCGAAGTCGGAGTCAGTAGGATATCGACGCAATCCGACGGCGTGCAAAGTGGAGGATGATACTGACTCAAAAGAATCGGTACCGGGATGATCAGATAAAATCTCCTCAACGGGAGCCTCAACAGGCGGTAAAATAACAGCATCCGCAACCGGAACCTCAACCAAAGGAATGGCGACATCATCAGCAATCGGGGCCCCACCCTCATGGTCGTCCTCAGGGGGACCCTCGAAAAGATCGATGTCGTCATCGGACACAACATCGAGTGGAAAATCCTCTACGGGGAATGCAGCAAGTGGAATGGGAGCATGTATCAAGGCAAGGGGTAGATCCCCATCTGGAATGCCATTAGCGTGCTGAACGTCGTCACCAAAATCTGGCATCGCGAAAGGCTGAAAATCATCGTCGTCCGTACTGTCCGTATCAGATGTGTAGACCTCTGGGTCTGAGTGCATCGGGTCATCCGAATCTACCGCCACGGGGTCAGAAACTCCACTCAATGATGACATAACGTCTGTAATAACACAACCACAAAGTGTGCACATAAAACAATAATAGTCAAGTAAGCATGTAAATTACAATAATGCAAGCAAGTAATCACCCTAGTCTTCCCCAGACTATATTCCCTGGTCTCTAAGACCAACTCCCTGGTCTCTAAGACCAACCTTCCCAGTCTCTAAGACTAATCCCCTGGTTTCTAAGACCAACTCCCTGGTCTCTAAGACCAAACCTCCCAGTCTCTAAGACTAAATTCTCCCCAATCTCTAAGATTGAACCCCTCAGTCTCTATGACTGAACCTCCCCAGCCTCTAGGGCTGGACTCCCTCAGTCTCTAAGACTGAACTCCCTCAGTCTCTAAGACTGAACTCCCTCAGCCTCTAAGGCTGAAATATAAGATGCGTGCCTTTTGTTTGTAAAATGTTTGTGCCCTGGATCTGGACTTTTAGTGTATGCAATGTAAAAATGTTTGAAAACATATTCGTGAGAGCCCTAGTGATCATAGTCTATACTCGAGAAAGAATCCTAGTTCGCTATGATCGAGGCTCTGATACCAAGCTGTCACACCCTGGCTTTTGTGGAAGCGTGGGTTTATTTGGTGTGACTTCTTAATACCATAGCAACAATCATAACAATGCTATATGAAAATAAAACACAAGATGTTCACCCATTCATTAAGTTTTGTAATACCATAACATAATTGTCTTGAAACAACTACCCAAATTAAGTTACATCCATGACTTGCCTAAAATGAGTTCACAGTGGACTCAACAAAAGACCTTAAATAAAACGGGGTTTGGAGACATGTGACCCGTCCAGGCAAGGGTTACACCTCCCAAACCCTACACCCCTGGATGACATCTTTTATTTAATACGCAGCTTAACGTGCATCACCCGCCAGATCCGATCAATTCCCTGAAATACATGTAGTTTGAAAAATCAACAAAAGTTGAGCGAGTTCATGTGTATGTGAGTATGTATAAACCTTTGTAAACGGTGTATGTATGAAAGTCCCTGGTATGTAGCATTAAGGAAAAAGAGATCACCAATGGGTTGCAAAGCCACTGGTATGTGTGAAGTGATGCAGGAAGTACTCAAACCTAGCAAATTTGTACCGGGCTTCGGCTGTAAGACACAGTCACCACTATGGGTCACCCTGACCTCATGGGTGTGGGCTCGCTACACCCAAATAGATCTATCACTCATGTCCCTCGGTCCTACGACGAGGATTAATGGCCTTAAGTTACGCGCCTATCACTCACATGATCTAAGTAGTATGCCCTCCTTAAGCTCACCATACCATATATAAAAAGTCTGTAATAATTGTAACATGTATTCCACCCCCGAAGTATAAAACTGAAAACAGTTAGAAGAAAAAGGGGGACATGAACTCACTGTATTGCGTCTCCTGTATCGTAATGTCAACTCAAACTTGATCAGCTACCCGACGACCTACAACGTACTAATGTCTATTAGACGATCGGGCCGTGCCGTGCCTTGCCTTTGTATTTACGTTTGAGTTACGATACTTCGATATTATTCCAAGTTACAACTTATCGTTAAAATAATAATTATTTTAACTTACATTATATTTTTAGGTCTTGAAATAATAGTTAGGCAACTATTCCGTATTCATACTTCTCAAGTATTTTTATGTGTGTATTTCCTTCCCAAGGATGGGGAGTATTTTTACATGTATTTTTGTGATTTAACGTCTTGACATTATATATTTTTAAGTCCCACTCTAGAAAATATATAATAATTTATTTATCAAAAATAATGTGTCCCAAAATATATATTTTTCCCAAAAATAATATATTTTCACTCTTCGTATCCAAATAATGTTTACCCCAAAATATATTAGTAAACATATTTTCCAGATTTATAAATGTGATGGTATTTTGCTAAGTTACATTATTTTGTCCTAAATAATATAACTAGTTCCCAAATGAACAAATAATCACGCACGCGTTTTAGTATGAAGTATATATTCTAAATATATATTTATCCGCTTTTATTTTCGAAAACCCACCTCCGACACTTTGAAGTTTTGTAACAATACTCATGGCGAAGTTTACTTTGAAAGACAATGTTTAAACATATTTGCAAACACTCGTTAGAAAATAATCTTCTAAGTCTTGGGATTTTTAGAAAATTTCGCCAGAGTTTCCCCTAAAAACGGAGGTGTCCATGCTAATTAGCATATGATTTTCTTTTAAAAAATTTCATCCAATCAATCAACAACAATTTATTAATCAACGTTACACTAACCAAGTGCAAAAACAATGCACTTTACATAATAATATGAACTTGGTTTTTAGTAAGAACGCGTAGTAACTTAGTAAAGCTTTTTGTGGACTTAGTTACCTTCCGAAGTGTAGTTATTTCTTTAAAAACCATTCTCTTACAAAACTTTAGTGTTTACAACTTGTAAACAATTTTTATAAAAATAGGACTCTTGAACTCTTCTTGTAAATAAAAGGTTTCTACATTTATTTTAGTTCTAAAAATAGTGTAAGAGTATGTAAAGGTCATAACCTTTTAGAAATCGGTTCTTGAACTTAGTGTACTTAGAAAAATCTTTTGTAACTCTTTAATTTACAAAATCATCAACTCACTAGTTTAATTATATTTCATGAAAAATCATTTTTATCAAGTTCATATTTAGTTAGAAGGTGGTTATTTTATGTAGCACATAACCACTTTCTAATCTTGTTAAATCACATTACTAAATATTATTTAACAAGATTCATATGGTGCTTAACCTCACACAACCAAGAATCATCATAAAATCATCAATATGTTTACTACAACATCCTACTACAATATTTCATCTTCATGTTTCATTCATATGTAAACTTTATGTAAGCTTCATGTTTATGTTTCTTGTTCTAACTCTTTTAGTGTTCTTATGGATTTCAACAATATATAACTTTTAACTACTCAAAGTAGGCATGAACAAGAGTAAATCAAGACTTACTACTAGCTTATAGCTAGGGATGATTCTAGTGAAGAAGATGATGAAGAATGATGATGAAAAAGCAAGAAACAAGGTCCTTTGAAGCTCCACAAGTTGCAACTTCCTTGTATCACCTTCTAAGCTTGAATGGAACTCAAGAATGGATGAATGGGGTGGTGAAATGGTGGTGATGGTGGCGGTTGGGTGTGAGCCGAGAGGAGGGAGAGAGGGAGTGAGTGAGAGAGAGAGTGAATTTGTGAAGTAAGGTTGTGATCTAGGAGCCATGCTTTTAAAGATTACTTCACATATTTTGGCAAGCTCTACAAGTAAATAATCTAATAAAATAATAGGATATAATCTTGCACAAGATTGAGAGTATGGTGTAAATTTTGGGGTGGGTCCATAAGGGACCGAAATCGGTTTGGGGGGGGGGGGGTTGGATGTAAAATTTGCAACTAAATGGTAATCACAAGTTAGAATTCAAGTATACTTTCATATATGTTATTTATTTGATATTTAGTGGGTGTTATGATAAACGGGGATCATGACTAGTCAAAAATAAATAAACAATGTGTTTGGCAAAAATTTAGTGTCCCGGGTAATGTTTGGTTAAATACCGTTCCGTTAAAGTGTTTAATTATACCGTAAAGTGTCTTTTATCGATATTTTTGTAACACAATTTATTCCCGGCACTTAGATAAGCATACATGACCATTCTGCCATATTTTTGCACTCTACTAGTATGTTATAATGCTGAATTTTATTAATGAATGCAGAATTCGGCACTTAAAGTGTGTTTTAGGCACTTCCCGGCACTATAACTATCACCTAGTGACGCAATTTTATGGTCCTCACTTCCCTACACTCCACACTAGTGTAGTACCTTGTCCCTGGCTCATACTGGCCTCAACAACATTGTCTGTCTATGTGCTGGCATTGTCAGCATGTTTCTGAATTATCCGTTCAGTGTGCTAACTGTGCTTTGTTCATCAAGTATGTCACTAAAGTTTGTGTGTAATAAATGGAGTGACTGTATGAAATATGATGCATATGTATGTATGATACAAGAATCATAAGGCAGTTTAAATTGTCAGTTGTAATCAAGCACAGTCATTAAGCACATAATTAAGATTAATTAATTGTACGGATACCTGTAATTGTGAGGGTTGTCACATTTCTGTTCATTACCCTTAACCACATGGCTTCTCATGCAAAAAAACACTTCAAGCTCCATGCCGATGATCACCTCTTCACAGGGCATTCCACATTTGCCTCCTGTTTCTTCTAGATCCCAGAAGAATGCTTAGAATGCTAGGAAGAAGCCAACCTCCGTTTTCACAAAAGCAACTACTGCTGTTTCTTCCAGGCCTACTAACAATGATCTTCATTCTTTGATTTTGCAGATGAAGGATTACATGCAGCAGTAGGACAAAACTAATGACAGGATCCTTCGTGAGATTGATGAGATCAAGAAATTGAAGAAATCAGCGGAGGATCACTCTCCATTGACTCCTAGATCACTGAATTTCGATACTCCAGTCATAACTACCCAGCATTCCACAGCGTCAAGCGTCCAATACCAGGGTGGATCATCGAGTATGCGCTATGGATCATCGGCAATGACACAGGCTCAAGGATCCTACTTCCAGCCTTCAGGATCCTCTCTTCAGCCTCAAGGATCCTCCTTCCAGCATCAAGGATCCTTCTCTAGTTCAGGAGGATACATAGGGACGCAGACGGTTCAAGGATCCTACTCTCAGTATCCAGGATCTTCATCTCAGGTTCAAGGATCCTCGTCTCAGGTTCAAGGATCCTCATCTCAGGCTCACGGATCCATGGATTATCCTCCAAGACCCCCAGCTTCGATGTATCAAGGATCCAACATCTTTCAGGATCAAGGATCCTTAAGGAGTGTACAACCCAGAAGTTCAGAGATTCACTTGGGAGACTTCATACCTATGCAAACTATTGCTTCCTCTGGTCCCTCAATCATGCCAGAATCGTATCAATATGGATTCACATCAGGAATTCCACCCTTGTATCCATCAGGAGGTAACACTTTAAATACTTCTCATAATGCTAACCATGGCTTTGTGCAGGATACATGAATCAACCAAGTTATGGCTAGGGAATTGCAAAGACTCAAGGATATGATATCCAGCGTCCCGGGAGTGGTTAAGCCCATTCCTGAGATTCCGGATGGGAGTCACAGGATATCTCGTTTTGCACCACCTATTTGTGATGCAGAGATACCAAAGAGGTTTCAAACACCAAACATGAAGCTGTATGATGGCTCAACTGATCCAGAAGAGCACGTAGCTCAATACAGGGAGAGAATGGAGATTAATCCCATTCCTAAAAGGTTGAAAGAAGCATGTCTATGCAAGGGTTTTGGATCCACACTTACATGTTCAGCTCTTAAATGGCTGCTAAGTCTTCCCCCTTACTCTATTACTTCATTTGCTAACCTAGTTAATTTGTTTAATAGCCAATTCTCATGCAGTAGGAGATTTGAACGATTGACTAGTGATCTATATAGGGTAACACAAGGTCAAAATGAATCACTTAGAGATTACATAACTAAATTCAGTAGAGAATCCTTAGAGATTCCTAATTTGGATATTGCTATAGCTGTAGAAGCTTTCAAAATGGGTTTACTTAAGGATTCACAATTCTATGATGATCTTGTCATGATCCCTTGCAGGAATCTTGATGAAGTAAGAACCAGGGCCCTTAGATTCATCCGTTTAGAGGATGATAAAAGGATCCAAGAGAGACTGTCAGGATCCTCTAAGCAGGAAAAGCAAGGATCCTATTTCAGGAACGGCAAATCTAAATCATACAACAAGTCTGATAATCAAAATGTGCATGAAGTGGAGCAAGAAGAGGATGATGAAGATTATCCACCCATTTCTGAATATTGCTTTGCTGTTGATAATAATGAACTAATCCTTGCAATGCAAAATTTAGGTGAAAAAGCAAGATGGCCTAGAAAAAGTGATAAGCCAGCTGCTACAAAAGATAAATCCAAATGGTGTGCCTATCATGAAGATTTCGGTCATCTCACTAATGAATGCATAGCACTGAGGAAAGAGATTGGTTAACTGTTAAGCAAAGGACATTTGAAAGAGCTATTTGGAAGAAAAAGGTCAAGGATCCAGGATCCTGAAAAGATTCCAGAAAGAGCTCCTGCTCCTCCAGCTGATGCACAAATTATCAACTTCATTTCTGGTGGATCAGACATATGTGGCACTTCTTTTTCAGCAGCCAAGAGGCATGCTAAAGAGACAAAGATGGAGAATGGGGATAGGCCCATTCGAACCTCAATCCTTACACAGGAGAAAGTTATATCCTTTGATGAGGATGATCGTGTGGATATTCATGATCCTCATCATGATGGTCTTGTTATTACATTGTTTATATCTAACCATTTTGTTCGCAGGATTCTCATAGATGGAGGAAGCTTAGTGAACATCATTCAACTTGATGTCCTCAAGAAGATGAACATCCCTGAATCAGAAATCATCTCGAGATCATCGGTTCTTGTAGGATTCAGTGGAGAAACCAAGAACACATTGGGGGACATTAAACTTCCCATTTATATAGAGGGAGTTAATTATTTTCAAAAATTTTGTGTCATAGATTGCTTATCCTGTTGCAAGGTTATCCTTGGCAGGCCATGGATACATGATATGAAAGCTGTCCCATCTACATATCATCAATGTGTGAAACTCCCTACTTCACGGGGTGTAGTGAAGATAGAAAGTGACCAACAAGAAGCCAAAAATTGTTACACTTCATCCATGAAGCCAGCCTCAAGACCCAGGGAGCAATAGCAATTAAAGTATCCTCCAAGAGATGTCCTGGAGGCAAGAGAACAAGATGTGAAAGATATCCTAATGGATCCTGAATCCAAAGTTTTTATAGGATCTGGGATCTTAAATAACATTGAAAAGGATCTAGTATCCTTCCTAAAGAGGAGAAAAGCTACCTTTTCCTGGAAGCATGAGGACATGACAGGTATTTCTAAAGATATTATTACTCATAAACTTGGCATTGACAGGTCATTCAAACCCATACATCAAAAGAGGAGAAAGTTTGCACATGAAAGGAATGCCATCATCCAGGAGGAGGTAGATAAACTGCTCAGAGCAGGTATGATTAGAGAATTTAAGTATCCAAGGTGGTTAGTCAATGTGGTTGTTGTTCAAAACAAAAATGGAAAGTGGAGGGTATGTGTCAATTTCACTGATTTAAACAAGACATGTCCCAAGGATCCTTTCCAGTTACCTCACATTGACTCCATGGTGGATGCTACAGCGGGTCATGAATTGTTAACTTTTATGGATGCTTCATCTGGATTTCAACAAATTCAGATGGAACCATCTGATCAAGAGGATATAGCCTTTATGACCCCTACTGGTATCTATTGTTATATTGCTATGCCATTTGGACTAAGAAATGCAGGTGCTACCTACCAAATGCTAGTTAATATGATGTTTAAAGAACAAATTGGACACGCAATGGAAGTCTATATTGATGACATGGTGGTTAAGTCCAAGAGAGCTGAGGACCACCTTAGAGATTTGGAAGAAGCATTTGATATCCTTGATAAATTCAACATGAAATTGAATCCTTCCAAGTGCCACTTTGGCGTAAAAGCTGGCAAGTTCCTAGGTTATATGGTGACAAAGAGAGGGATAGAGGCAAGTCTAGAGCAAATCAAGGCGATTGTGAACATCAAATCTCCTGCCAATGCCAAGGACGTGCAAAGATTGACAGGAAGGATCGCAGCCTTGAACAGGTTCATCTCAAAGTCATCAGAGAAATGCAAGGAGTTCTATGACATTCTGAGAAAGAACAAGAAATTTGAATGGACTGAAAAGCATGAGAATGCTCTCAAGGCCCTTAAGGATTACCTATCCTCAGCTCCAGCCTTAATGAAACCGGAAAAGGGGGATATATTATCCTTATACTTGGTAGTTTCTTCTAAGGCAGTAAGTGCAGTCCTTGTAAAGGATCATGAAGGTACCCAACATCCTGTATATTATGTGAGTAAAAGTTTGCTTGATGCTGAATCCAGGTATTCTCATTTAGAAAAACTTATTCTTGCTTTAATCATGGCATCTACTAAATTACGCCATTACTTTGAAACTCATGCTATTATTGTTAAAACTAACTTTCCAATCAAGAATGTTCTCAGGAAACCTGAAATGTCAGGAAGGATGGCAAAGTGGGTAGTTAAACTTAGTGCTTATGATATCAGATATGAACCAAGAACTGCCATCAAATCCCAAGCCTTAGCTGACTTTGTGGCTAATTTCAGTAGTGATCTACAAAGGGAAGCTGAATTGGAAGTTCAACAACTTGAAGAGACTAAGGATCCTTGGATACTCTTCACAGATGGGGCTTCAAATGTCAAGGGAACTGGACTAGGCATACTACTAAAATCACCATAGGGGGACATAATACCCCACTCAATTGCTTGTGAGTTTCAAACTACTAATAATGAGGCTGAATATGAAGCCTTAATAGCTGGTTTGCAAATTGCCAAGCATATGAGGATCGGGTATCTTGAGGTACACATAGATTCATTGTTAATTACTAACCACTTTAATGGTTCTTATACTGTTAAAGGTGAAAGGCTGATCAAATATCTAGAGATAGTCAAGAAATTGGCAGACTCTTTTGCTTCTTTTAGTCTGACACAGGTACCAAGGGAAGAGAATGCAGAAGCTGATGCTTTAGCCAACCTGTTAGGGATAGATTTTCTATACCTAAGGATCACGGATCCTCAAGTACTGCCAGGATCACGGATCCTCAATTCTGTTTAAATTAAGGATCCTCAGAAGACGTTGCAGGATCAGGATCCAGGATCCTCATTGTTATCCTTATACTAACGGTTGCCTTCACTATGTTTAAGCTTGTTTTGCAGGAGTGTACGCATTGGACTTGGTCTTGCCGATATTCTTGGGGAATATGCTTTCAATATGCTGCACGTGTATAGCCTAATGACCGTTATGGAAGTCGTGGGTAGCTAGCACCATTTGCGGGTTGTTAGTTATTTGGATTATTTCTAATTTTAAAGGGGATGACAAGCTTGAATTAGGACAAGTTAGCAAATACACACACTCGAAACAGCTCTCATCAGTTCATTGGCGATTTCATACACATTGCACATTAGTGATCCTTGTAACAAGCTTGTTATCATCCCAAGTTGTAAAGATTATTTGTTTAATTGTAGTTGGTGATCGATAGTTTCCATCACCAGAGGTTTTTTATGCCGGAGATCAACTCTTGATCAAGGGCTTTTTCCTCGTATAAATCCTTGTGTCACTTGTTCATTTCATTTGCAAGTTATTCATACATTTGTTCATTATTTCAAGCATCATTCCTCACAACAAAAGATTTGGTTGCATTATCTTAGCCTGATTTTTGACCAAAACAGTTTGGCGCCCACCGTGGGGCAATTGGTGCTTCATTCTTAAGAAAATTTTGTCATTGTGATCATTTCGGTTCATTATCTCCAAGCTGATGGCTTCTTCAGCAAAGAACACTTCAAGTTCCATGCCGGCGGTCACTTCTTCACAGGGCGTTCCACCTTTGCCTCCACCACCTTTTGGATCCCAGAAGAATGCTGAAAATGCTGCAAAGAGACAAAGCCCCATTTTCCCAAAACCACCAACATCTGCTGTTTCTTCTAACCCTACTAACAGTGATCTTTTTACTTTGATTTTGCAGATGAGGGATCACATACAAGAGCAGGATAAAACCAACGAAAGGATCCTCCGGGAGATTGGTGACATCAAGAAACAGAAGAAATCAGAGGAGGATCACTCTCCTCTGATACCAAGATCACTGGATTTTGACACTCCAGCTATAACCGCGCTGCAATCTGCAGCTCCGGACATCCAGTACCAGAGTGGGCCATTGGGAAGGCGTTATGGATCAACAACTATGAGTCAGGCTTTAGGGTCTCACTTCCAGCCTTCGGGATCCTGTTTTCAGCCTTTGGGATCCTCTTTCCAGTATCAGGGATCCTTCGTTAGCTCAGGAGGATATATGGGGACGCACACAGTTCAAGGATCCTCTCAGGTTCAAGGATCCTCTCAGGTTCAAGGATCCTCCTTTTAGGATCAAGGATTCTTAAGGAGTGTGCAACCTGGAAGTTCAGATGTTCATCAAGGAGACTTCATTCCAATGCAGACCATTGCTTCCTCTGGTCCTTCAGTCATACCAGAATCTCGTCAATATGGATTCACATCTGGAATTCCAAACTTGAATCCTATTGGAGGTAACACTTTGAATAATTCTTATAACACTAACCATGGCTTTATGCAGGATACAGGTATCAATCAAGCTATGGCTAGGGAATTACAAAAACTGAAGGATATGATATCCAGCGTTCTAGGAGTGGTTAAGCCCATTCCTAAAATTGCAGATGGAAGCCACATGATATCTCGCTTTGCACCACCCATTTGTGATGCAGAAATCCCAAAGAGGTTTCAAATACCAACCATGAAGCTATATGATGGCTCGACGGATCCAGAAGAACATGTAGCTCAATATAGAGAAAGGATGGAGATCAATCCCATCCCGGAGAGGTTAAAAGAAGCATGTCTAGGCAAGGGTTTCGGATCCACATTAATAGGATCAGCTCTTAAATGGCTGCTAAGTCTTCCCCCTTACTCTATTACTTCATTTGCTAATCTAGTTAACCTGTTTAATAGTCAATTCTCATGTAGTAGAAAATTTGAACGATTAACTAGTGATCTATATAGGGTAACACAAGGTCAAAATGAATCACTTAGGGATTATATCACTAAGTTTAGCAAAGAATCCTTAGATATTCCTAATTTGGATATGGCTACGGCTGTGGAAGCCTTTAAAATGGGTTTGCTTAGGGATTCATTGTTCTATGATGATCTTATCATGACCCCTTGCAGGAATCTTGATGAAGTAAGAACCAGGGCCCTTAGATTCATCCGGCTAGAGGATGATAAAAGGATCCAAGAAAGACTGGGAGGATCCTCGAAGCAGGAAAAGCAAGGATCCTACTTCAGGAACAACAAGTCCAAGTCTTACAACAAGTCTGATAACCAGAACGTGCATGCAGTAGAACAGGAAGAGGATGATGAAGATTATCCTCCCATTTCTGAATATTGTTTTTCTGTTGATAACAATGAACTAATTCTTGCAATGCAGAATCTAGGTGAGAAAGCAAGATGGCCAAGGAAAAGTGATAAACCAGCTGCAACAAAAGACAAGTCCAAATGGTGTGCATATCATGAGGATTTCGGACATCTCACTGAAGAATGTATTGCACTTAGAAAAGAAATCGGTTATTTGTTAAGCAAGGGGCACTTGAAGGAGCTTTTGGGAAGAAAAAAGTCAAGGATCCAGGATCCTGAAAAGATTCCAGAAAGAGCTCCTGCTCCTCCGACAGATGCACAAGTTATAAACTTCATATCTGGTGGATCAGACATTTGTGGTACTTCCTTTTCAGCAGCCAAAAGACATGCCAAGGAGACCAAGATGGATAATGGGGATAGACCCATCCGAACCTCTACTGTTACACAGGAAAAAGTTATAACTTTTGATGAGGATGATCGTGTTGATGTCCAGGATCCTCATCATGATGGTCTTGTTATTACCTTATTTATATCTAACCATTTTGTTCGCAGGATCTGAATAGATGGAGGAAGCTCAGTAAACATCATTCAGCCTGATGTCCTCAAGAAAATGAACATTCCTGAATCGGATATTGTCCCAAGATCCTCAGTTCTTGTGGGATTCAGCGGAGAAACCAAGAATACATTGGGGGACATTAAACTTCCCATCTACATTGAAGGACTTCATTCTTATCAAAAATTTTGTGTTATAGATTGCTTATCCTGTTGCATCTACATATCATCAATGTGTGAAGCTTCCTAGTCCATGGGGAGTGATAAAGATTGAGAGTGACCAACAAGAAGCAAAGAATTGCTATACCTCATCAATGAAGCCAGCCAAAAGACCAAGGGAGCAATAGCAACTAAAGTATCCTCCAAGAGACGTCTTGGAGGCAAGAGAACAGGATGTGAAAGATATCCTTATGGATCCTCATGATCCTGAATCCAAAATCTTCATAGGATCAGGGATCCTCAGCAACATTGAACAGGATTTGGTATCCTTCCTTAAGAGGAGAAAAACTACCTTTGTCTTGAAGCACGAAGATATGACAGGTATCTCCAAAGATATTATTACTCACAAGCTTGGTATTGACAGGTCATTCAAACCCATACATCAAAAGAGAAGAAAGTTTGCACCTGAGAGGAATGCCATTATCCAGGAGGAGGTAGACAAGCTTCTTCGAGCAGGTATGATCAAAGAGGTTAAGTATCCAAGATGGTTAGCCAATGTGGTTGTTTTTTTTGGGTAAAGGGTTACCCCTGGTGAATATTATAAATAAATAAAAACAGGGTGCGATAAAAAGTTTGACACACACTACTAGGCTTAACACACGAAGCCTAGGACACACAAAGCTAAAAACCAACAAAAACACAACCCAACAACAAACAAAAATAGCCCCAACAATACTAAACCACACTACACTACAACCCGACGACTAGACTCGCTTTAACCCGGGTCCTCTTCCATGTTTTGCATTGAAATATTCCATCTATCCAAGAGCTTCTTGTGCTTCATGTCTCTACCGATTTTGAACCCCATTATTCGAAGTCGCACCGTATCAAGGATCACCTGTGCCACTGCATCAGCACTTCTTTGAATGTTCGAAAATAGCCGGTTATTCCGCTCTTGCCAAATAAACTATGTAGAAGCCGCAACCACAAGTTTGCACACAATATGATCTAAATTCTTTGAACCTGCATTATGCTCTATCCATACCATTATAGAATTCCATGTATCATTTACGCTCCCCATATCGATCCTTTTCTTAACAATGTTCCAAGTCTTAGACGCAAAAGAGCACTGAAAGAAAAGATGATCTCAGGAATCTCGGCCATACTTACAAAGGGGACAACACATAAGATTTAGATTGGTAGCACTACCCGCTTGCCAGACTGCCAAACAATCATGTGTCATCAGCTTGTTCTTTATTACCAACCAAAGATGAAACGAGTGTCTTGGTATGCATTGACTATACCACACCATGTTTACCCACACCACCTTAGTTTCTCTTACCCAAAGGTTATTCCATGCTTCCCAAGAGTTAAAGTGAACAATTTTGCCATCCATACTTTTCATCCAAACGTATCATTTGAACCAGAAGCCAGGATAGGAACCGTAACATTGATGAGAACCAGAAATAAGTCATTCCACGCTTGCGGCCACCTCCAATGACCATCATCATCATCTATAAGCTCAACAACTGTAGTCTGCAAATTAAAACCTGCTCCTGCTATCACTCTAGGAGTAATAAAATTACGGATCGGGCCGCAAGAAAACCAATTATCGCTCCAAGCATTAGTTTGTAATCCACTAACAATCGACTTCCAAATAAAAGGTCTAACCAAGCTCCGAATCGACAAGATCTTCCTCCAACTCCAAGTCAAATTCCCACGGCATTGGATCTCCCAGAAGTTTCTACCTTTTAACTTTTAAGAATGAATCCATTGGACCCACAAAGACTCTCGGCTGGTTATAATACTCCATATATGCGACGTCATGAGGGCTTTATTAACGTCTAAAATACTACGAATACCAAGGCCACCTTCATCTTTAGGCATACAGATTTCCTTCCATGCCACTTTTGACCGGATATTCCCTTGAGAACCAGTATTCCATAAGAATCTCCTCATTCTCTTTTCCAGTTCCTTAATAATACGAACTGGCAAGATAAAAACTGATGCCCAATACGTATACATAGCTGCCAGAATCGAGTTGAGAAGCTGCAATCTACCTGTAAATGATAAGGATTTAGTCATCCAGTTACTTACCTTCCTTTCCATTCGTTCCACAAGAACTTTACAATCTCTAAAGGACAGCTTTGTAGATATTAGGGGAACCCCAAGATATCGGACCGGCAAAACACCCTCACTAAATGGCAATAAATTCAGAATTTCTGCTTTAATATTACTTGGCACATTGCTAAAAAAGATCGTACTCTTTAACAAACTAGGTACAAGACCCGAGATGCTAGTAAACTTCTCCAAGGCATTACGAACAAGCTGAACCGAACCAAGATCCCCATTCACTAACACAAAAAGATCATCAGCTAAGGAGACATTGATAATTTTTTGTTTAGAACGATGGGCATGAAACTTAAAAGCCAGATTTAAGGCCATCTTTTAAAGCCAATGTGGTTGTTGTTCAAAAGAAAAATGGAAAGTGGAGGGTATGTGTCGATTTTACTGATTTAAACAAGGCATGTCCCAAGGATCCTTTCCCATTACCCCACATTGACTCCATGGTGGATGCTACCGTGGGTCATGAGTTGTTGACTTTTATGGATGCTTCATCTGGATTTCAACAAATTCAGATGGAACCATCTGATCAAGAGGATACAACCTTTATGACCCCAACTGGTATCTATTGTTATATTGCTATGCCATTTGGACTAAGGAATGCAGGTGCTACTTATCAAAGGCTAGTCAATATGATGTTTAAGGAACAAATAGGACACACTATGGAAGTCTATATAGATGACATGGTGGTTATGTCCAAGAGAGCTAAGGATCACCTTAGAGACTTGGAGGAAGCATTCGATATCCTTGATAGATTTAACATGAAATTGAATCCTTCAAAGTGTCACTTTGGTGTTAAAGCAGGGAAGTTCCTAGGCTACATGGTAACAAAAAGAAGCATTGAAGCAAGTCCAGAGCAAATTAAGGCAATTGTGAATATCAAATCTCCTGCCAATGCCAAGGATGTGCAAAGGTTAACAGGAGGATCGCAGCCTTGAATAGGTGCATATCAAAGTCATCAGAAAAGTGCAAGGAATTCTATGACATCTTGAGAAAGAACAAGAAATTTGAGTGGACTGAAAAGCATGAAAATGCTCTCAAAGCTCTTAAGGATTACCTATCCTCAGCTCCTGCCTTGATGAAACCAGAAAAAGGGGATATATTATCCTTATATCTAGTGGTATCCTCCAAAGCAGTAAGTGCAGTCCTTGTTAAGGATCACGAAGGTACACAACATCCTGTCTATTATGTAAGTAAGAGTTTGCTTGATGCTGAATCCAGGTATTCTCATTTAGAAAAACTTATCCTTGCTTTGATTATGGCATCTACTAAACTAAGACATTATTTTGAAACTCATGCCTTTATTGTTAAGACTAACTTTCCAATTAAGAATGTTCTTAGGAAACCTGAAATGTCAGGAAGGATGGCTAAATGGGCAGTGAAGCTTAGTGCTTATGATATAAGATATGAACCAAGGACTGCCATCAAATCTCAAGCCTTAGCTGACTTTGTGTGCAGATTTTAGTAGTGATTTACAAAGAGAAGCTGAGTTAGAAGTTCAGCAGCTTGAAGAGACTAAGGATCCTTGGATACTCTTAACTGATGGAGCCTCTAATGTCAAAGGAACAGGACTTGGAATACTATTAAAATCTCCACAGGGGGACATAATACCCCACTCAATAGCTTGTGAGTTTCAAACCACTAATAATGAGGCTGAATACGAGGCCTTGATAGCTGGTTTGCAAATTGCCAAGCATATGAGGATCAGGTATCTTGAGGTACATGTGGATTCATTGTTAATTACTAATCACTTTAATGGATCTTATGTTGTTAAAGGTGAACGATTAATCAAATACCTAGAGATAGTCAAAGAATTGGCACTCTCTTTTGTTTATTTTAGTTTGACACAGGTACCTAGAGAAGAGAATGCAGAAGCTGATGCATTGGCCAATCTTGGATCATCATTGAAAGTTCCAGAGGATATCAAGATCCCTATCATCCATATTTTGGCTCCTGCTATTGAGGATCACATAACTATGGAGATAGAGGAGTATTCTGCAATAGTTCCTAGTGATAGTGCACAATCTCATTCAGGATCATGGATCTTTCCAATCATGATATATATACAACATGGAGAGATTCCTACAGGAGAAAACCCTAGGGCTTTCAAAATCAAGGTATCTCAATTTACAATATTAAATAACATATTATATAAACGATCTCTTGCAGGACCATATCTAAGGTGTATAGAGGATCCTGAAGTCCAAGAAGTCCTAAAGGATTTTCATGAAGGAGATTGTGGAAACCACACTGGGGGCAGGGCATTGTTCTCAAGGATCCTTAGGACTAGATACTATTGGCCTACTATGAAGAAGGATGCTATGGATTATGCCAAGACATGTGATCCTTGTCAGAGACATAGTAATATCCTTCATCAGCCAGCAGAGCTATTGCATCCTATATCCTCTTCTTGGCCATTCATGAGATGGGGAATGGATATAGCTGGCAAACTTCCTAAAGCACCTGGTGGAAAGGTGTTCGTGCTTGCTATGACTGATTACTTCTCCAAGTGGATAGAAGCTGAAGCTTTTGCTCAAGTCAGAGAAAAAGAAGTGATATCCTTTATTAAAAGAAACATTATTACCAGATTTGGTATCTCTTCTGAAATTGTTTGTGATAATGGATCCCAATTTATTGGGAGTAGAACTACTAACTTTTGTGATAGCTGGGGGATTAAGATGATAACATCAACACCAGTCCACCCACAAGCTAATGGTCAAGCAGAATCATCCAACAAGATCATCATCAACAACTTGAAGAAGAAGCTTGGATCCAAGAAAGGAAAATGGGCAGAAGAACTACCTTATGTACTATGGGCTGATAGGACAACTCCCAAGAATTCCACTGGCCAAACTCCATTTTCTTTAGTATTTGGAGCAGAATCAGTGATCCCTACAGAGATGGTGGTTCCTACTGCAAGAACAAGCATCCGTGATCCTGAAGGAAATGCTGAAAACTTGGTTCAAGACTTGGATACCATAGAAGAACTCAGGGATTTGGCAAGGATAAGAATGGCTAGTTATCAACAAAGGATGGCTGGAGCTTATAACAAGAATGTTAGGAACATGAAGTTTCAAGTCGGTGATATGGTGTTAAGGAAAGCATTTCAGAATACCATAAATCCTGCTGATGGAAAATTGGCACCAAAGTGGGAAGGCCCCTATCTTATTAAAGCAGTAGCAGGAAAGGGGGCATATAGATTGCTAACAATGGAAGGTGATTTGCTACCAAGAGCTTGGAATGCTGTCCACTTGAAGAAATACTTCATGTAATAAGGATCCAGGATCCTTAGCAATATCCATGACCGATATCCTCGAAGGATCCTTAGAGGATAGATGATCCTTATTCTGGTAATGATCTAATTTCAATCTATTTAATTCTTTAATTATCTTATATACAAGGAGAAGGATCCTGGATCCTTTATCCTTCTTTCACTTAGTTCTGAGTTTTGCAGAAGATTGATATATCCTTAACAAAGGATTGAGTATCCACAGAAGTCTCCAGTTATTTGGGCTTGACCCCAGTTTTTGGGCCTGTCCCCAGTTTCGCCAGTAGCGCACGATGATCCTGGTGCAGTTCAAGGCAATGGGACCAGTACCCGCTTTAGGGGCTGACAATTTCATTGTACTGGCTGTATCCGGGATCCTACGTATAATGGTATACGTACCATACATCCGTTCCTAAGGTTTCTAACGTTTTCACGTTAGCTAAGGTTTTGGCATTTTCATGTCACTAAGTTTGGATAGTCGCCGGTGAGGGCCATACTCCAGTTTGTACAAGATCCTTTGGGCTTGTCCCCAGTTTTTTGGGCTTGTCCCCAGTTTTATGGGCTTGTCCCCAGTTTTTTGGGCTTGTCCTCAGTATATTGGGCTTGTCCCCAGAATTGTTGGGCTTGTCCCCAGTTACTAACTCTTCTCTTATATTGGCTTAGTCCCAAGTTATGTTCCATTTCAGGTTTTGAAGCTAAACAGCTAAGGATCCTTGATCCTAACCTTTTTATTAAGGTTTGTCTTTTGGTTATCTTGATTGTAAATGTTAAAGGTTTAGGATCCTAACTTGGATTCTCAGGTATGATCCTTGATCACTTTGATTTTATTCTTTATTTATCTAAGTGACCCTTACTCTTTGACAACAGGACACATGATCCTTAAATTACACTACTTTTTTGAATTTATCGATTATAGGATATTTGATCCTTGATCATATCCTAAACTTTTTGACATAATCTACTAAACTTTTATTCTTAACTTATGAATTCAAAGAAAGTATATCATAACAATTGAAAAATAAAGTATTCACAGAAATAACAACACATGATAAGCCAAAAGATTAAACTTTTATTTAATTAGCAAAAAGTTAAACCCTTTTAAGGTTGTCAAAATTGCCAACCCAAGTTTCTACCAGCAAAACGTGGCCCGTCCACTAGGGTTGGCAAAGGGTGTCCATATTAACAAGGTCTAAGTGCAAGAAATAAAGGCGGCAGGATAACAAGTGGTTTCATCCCCCAAACAGAGGATCCATCCACCACCCATTATCCTACCTATTGTCCAAGGATCCATGATCCTCAACCCTAAAAACTATTGTTTAAGTACATACCAACCATTGTTCGAGAAAAACAACTACCAAACCATAAAAAAATGGGCTCCGGCCGCGTCTAGATAAATCCATCATCGCCCATTGTTGAAGCCTACACCTTCGCTGCATCACCATCACCTCTAGCTTCTGCATCACCAGCCTTATCCTTCAGCCCACTGCTGACAGCCTCGATAGCCAGGACCTCTTCAGTCTCCTCTTCATCGTCCAGCTCAGCTAGCTTGGCCTTCCAGCCTTCTTGGTCCCAGGTAGTCCTGTCGAAGTCAGGATCCTCAGTCTCCTTGGCCATCTGTAGTTTGATCTTGTACATAGTAATGGCGGCAGAGAGCTTAGCATCCTCCATCACCTCATTCTTCTCCTGATCAGCAGTGATATGGGCCATGACCAGCTGTTTTTTCGCCAAGTTGAGCTCCTTCTCGAGGGTAGAGATGGTTTGATCCTTAGCCAGGAAGATTTTCTGAAAGTCCAGCTCCTTCTGCTCGGCCTCTTCAGTGTACGCATCCAAGAGCATCTGGATCTCAGCAAATTTCTGCAAAGAAAGGAAGATACAATTCAGGATCCGTTATCCTCAAATGGGCAGGATAGAATTAAGGATCAGGGATCCTTACCTCAGCGAAGTATTCTTCAAACTGATGCCGGATGAGGGGCAGGCCTTCAAGATCGTCAGCGGTCTTCCTCTTTTTTCCGCCCTTACCCTTGGTGCTGACAGGCTTGGGGATTGTGATACTTGGGCTAGCAGCAGATTTCTTCTTTCCGGATCGGGCAGAGACAGAACCAAGATCAGTGACGCTGAAGCGAGTGGCTGACTTTGAGGACTTTCCAGCGCCTATAAGTGGCAAACAACAGATAAGTATCCTTTATCTAAATCTATTTAATCATATGTAAAAATAAACACTTACTTGACATTGTGACTAAACCGGAGGATACTTCTTGTGAATCCTTTGTGTTTTCCTGGAATGTTCTAATTGCAATCCCAGAAGGCAGCGATCCTTTCCTTTGTTGCAGGTGACTGAATGAGGTTGAGATAGCTGCATAGAAAACAGAAAAGGATCAGTTATCCTCAACAGAAACAGGGTTGTTCTATGATCCTTCTTTAAGGATCCTATATCCTACCATGGGTGGTCCACTTTTGGGGGAGATCTTTCCCGTTCGGGATAAAGTCCCTCCTAACGAAGAAAAAACGCTTTTTCCATTTGATATCGTTTTTTGTGGTCTTGAGGATTGGGTGAGGATCACCAGGTTTGTGTTTGAATAAGAAACGATGTGAACCATGGCTCACAAGGTTATACAGTTCAGCCAGTTCCGATATCCCCAACTCTATACCTTCCTGCTCAATGATGTTCTCTAGGGTATATAAAACCCTCCACATCATTGGCATGGGTTGGATGTAGCACATGCCGGTGAGTGCAAAGAAAGATTGGGTGAAGGCAGGGAAAGGATAGGAGAATCCTATCAAGAATGGGGTGGCCGAAAAAACAACCCAAGTGTCCGAGACGGAATCACTCTTCGCAGAAGGGTCGAAGGATTTGAAGACGGTATCCGCTGGAAAACAGGGGCGAATCCGGTCAATCTCCAGGTCAGTGAAGCAGCAGAGTTCCTTCGAAGGATTTTTGATAATCCCTTGGCTTTTCAGGGGGCTATCTTTCTGGTGATCCTTGGCAGGGGAGGATCGTAGCTTCATTGTAATCTTGAGATTTTGACGAAACAGAAAAGAAGAACAGAGTAAGAAGATGAAGAGAGAAGGAGGAGAGAGATACCTGATCGATCTTTGAATGAGGATTTAAAGGGAAGTATCGCTCGAATTTAAATGCAAATTGATCCTTATCTCTAACCTATATATAATGATGATTCTGCAGGATTGACAACGGCTAGTTCGATCCTAATGGCTATATTTCTGCTGGATGGTTTGTTGCAGATAATGTTGAAAAATATGACTCATAAGTTATATTTTATTCCTTATATTTTGGGGGCAATTGTTAGGGATAGATTTTCTATACCTAAGGATCACGGATCCTCAAGTACTGCCAGGATCACGGATCCTCAATTCTGTTTAAATTAAGGATCCTCAGAAGACGTTGCAGGATCAGGATCCAGGATCCTCATTGTTATCCTTATACTAACGGTTGCCTTCACTATGTTTAAGCTTGTTTTGCAGGAGTGTACGCATTGGACTTGGTCTTGCCGATATTCTTGGGGAATATGCTTTCAATATGCTGCACGTGCATAGCCTAATGACCGTTATGAAAGTCGTGGGTAGCTAGCACCATTTGCGGGTTGTTAGTTATTTAGATTATTTCTAATTTTAAAGGGGATGACAAGCTTGAATTAGGACAAGTTAGCAAATACACACACTCGAAACAGCTCTCATCAGTTCATTGGCGATTTCATACACATTGCACATTAGTGATCCTTGTAACAAGCTTGTTATCATCCCGAGTTGTAAAGATTACTTGTTTAATTGTAGTTGGTGATCGGTAGTTTCCATCACCCGAGGTTTTTTATGCCGGAGATCAACTCTTGATCAAGGGCTTTTTCCTCGTATAAATCCTTGTGTCACTTGTTCATTTCAGTTGCAAGTTATTCATACATTTGTTCATTGTTTCAAGCATCATTCCTCACAACAAAAGATTTGGTTGCATTATCTTAGCCTGATTTTTGACCAAAACACAACCTTGGATCATCATTGAAGATTCCAGAGGATATTAAAATTCCCATCATCCACATCTTGGCTACTGTTATCGAGGATCACACAGCTATGGAGATAGTAGAGGATTCTGCAGTCATATCTAGTGATGATGCACAGTCAAATTCAGGATCCTGGATCCTTCCAATCCTAAGATATATACAACTTGGAGAGATCCCTACAGTAGAAAATCCTAGAGCTTTCAAAGTCAAGGTATCTCAATTTACAATACTAAATAACATGTTATATAAACAATCTCTTGCAGGCCCATATCTAAGGTGTATCGAGGATCCAGAAATCCAAAAAGTTCTAAAGGATTTTCATGAAGGAGATTGTGGAAACCACACTGGGGGCAGAGCACTGTTCTCAAGGATCCTTAGGACATGATACTATTGGCCTACTATGAAGAAGGATGTTATGGATTATGCAAAGAAATGTGATGCTTGTCAAAGACATAGCAATATCCTTCATCAACCAGCAGAGCTCCTGCATCCTATATCCTCTTCTTGGCCATTTATGAGATGGGGAATGGATATAGTTTGCAAACTTCCCAAAGCACCAGGAGGAAAATTGTTTATGCTTGCTATGACTGATTACTTTTCCAAGTGGATAGAAGCTGAAGCCTTTGCACAAGTCAAAGAAAAGGAAGTGATATCCTTTATTAAAAGAAACATCATTACTAGATTTGGCATACCTTCTGAAATTGTTTGTGATAATGGATCCCAATTTATTGGGAGTAGAACTACTAAATTTTGTGACAGTTGGGGGATTAAGATGATAACATCAACACCAGTCCACCCACAAGCTAATGGTCAAGCAGAATCATCCAACAAAATCATCATCAACAACTTGAAGAAGAAGCTTGGATCCAAGAAAGGGAAATAGGCAGAAGAGCTACCTTATGTGCTATGGGCTGATAGAATAACTCCCAAGAATGCTACTGGCCAGACTCCATTTTCTTTAGTGTTTGGAGCTGAATATGTGATCCCTACAGAGATGGTAGTTCCTACTGCAAGGACAAGCATCCGTAATCCTGAAAGAAATGCTGAAAACTTGGTTCAAGATTTGGATACCATAGAAGAAGTCAGGGATTTAGTTAGGATAAGATTGGCTAGTTATTAACAAAGGATGGCTGGAGCTTATAACAAGAATGTCAGGATCAGAAAGTTTCAAGTTGGTGATATGGTGTTAAGGAAAGCATTCCAAAACACCACAAATCCTGCTGATGGCAAGTTGGCACCAAAGTGGGAAGATCCTATCTAATTGAAGCTGAGGCAGGAAAGGGGGCATATCGTTTGTTAACAATGGAAGGTGATCTATTACCAAGGGCTTGGAATGCTGTCCATTTGAAGAGATACTTCATGTAAGAAGGATCCAGGATCCTTGGCCATCTTCATATCTGGTACACATAAAGGATCCTTAGAGGATATATGATCCTCATTCTGGTAATGATTTGATTTTAATTTGTCTAATCCTTTAATTTACTTGATTATAAGGAGAAGGATCCAAGATCCTTTATTCTTCTTCACTAAATTCTAAGTTTTGCAGAAGTTGTTGCATCATTGACAAAGGATCAAGTATCCACTGAAATTTCCTAAGTTTTGGGTTTATCCCCAGTTTTTGGGCTTGTACCCAGTTTAAGGTATCTATTACCTCCTACGAATCAGGTTCTTACACCTTCGCCAGTTGCGCACGATTATCCTAGTGCAGTTAAAGGCAATGGGACCAGTACCCACTTTAGGGGCTGACAATTTCATTTTACTGGCTGTATTTAGGATCCTAAGTATAATGGTAGACGTACCATACATCCGTTCCTAAGGTTTCTAACGTTTTCCTAAGGTTTTGGCATCTTCATGTCACTAAGTTTGGATAGTCGCCAGTATGCGCCATACTCCAGTTTACACAAGATCCTTTGGGATTGTCCCCAGTTTTTGGGCTTGTCCCCAGTTTTTGGGCTTGTCCCTAGTTTTTGGCTTGTCCCCGGTTTATTGGGCTTGTCCCTAGATTGTTGGGCTTGTCCCCAGATTCTAACATCTTCTTTACAATTAGCTCAATCCCAAGTTATATCCTATTTCAGGTTTCCAAAGCTGAACAGTTAAGGATCCAGGATCCTAACTTTCAACAAGGTTTTATCCTTTGTTTATCACAGTTGTAAGGGTTAAGGATATAGGATCCTAACTTGGATTCTCTGGTATGATCCTTATTTACTTTAACATTATTCTTAGTTTGTTGATCATACCCTTATTTTTTACAACAGGATATATGATCCCGAAATTGTCTCACTTTCCAAACTCTTTGATTGAAGGATATTTGATCCTTGATCATATCTAAAATTTTTTGACATAAACTGATTTATATACTCGTAAATTCTGATACTATGCGATAACAATTGATAAGTAAATATATACAAAATAAACAACACCAAGATAGCCAAAAGGTTAAAGTTTTATTTATTTATCATAGTTAACCCTTTTAAAGGTTGTCAAAATTGCCAACCCAACCTTCTACCAGCAAAACGTGGCCCGTCCACTTGGGTTGGCAAAGGGTGTCCATACTAAAAGTTCGATAAGTGCAGGAAATAAAAGGCGAGGGGCATCAAAGGCTTCATCCTCCACAAACAGAAGGACCCATCCACCTTTGTTACCCCCTATTGTTCGAAGGATCAGTGATCCTTAAACCCTAAGACTATTGTTCAAGTTATTACAGACCAACATTGTTCAAAACATCACCAAACAAAAACTATAAAACCATAAAAAATGGGCCCCGGCCACGTCTAGAAATTTCCATCATCGCCCATTTGTGCAGCCTAAACCTTCGCTACTTCCTCCACCTCTTCTTCACCACCTTTGCCACTCCCACCAGCTGCCTCTTCCTCAGGATCCTTCGCTCCGCTGCCGCCACCTTCGAGAGCTAGCACTTCCTCAAGTTCATCCTCATCCCCAAGCTCCACAAGCCTTTGCTTCCAAGCCTGTACTTCCCAGCCGGACCGGTCAAAGGCAGGATCCTCAGCCTCTTTAGCCATCTGCAGCTTGATCTTCAACATGGCAATAGCAGCGGATAGTTTGGCTCCATCCACGATCTCAATCCTCTCTTTTTGGGTCGTTATCTGAGTAAGAAGCAGCTCCTTTTGTAGCTCATTGACGTCCCTTTCCAACGAAGATATCTTTTTGTCCTTGGCAAGGAAAATCTGCTGGAAGTCCAGATTTTTCTGCTCGGCCTCTGCCAGATGTTGATCAAGGAGGATCTGAACCTCAGCAAATTTCTGCACAGAGAAAGTTAGCAGTCAGGATCCTTTGACCACAGAAAGAAAATCTCGGGCTTCAGGATATAGGATCCTTACCTCAGAGACGTATTCATGAAGCAGATGCTCAATAACAGGGAGGCCTTCAGTGGGTTCAACAGTTTTCCTCTTCTTGGCACCTTTTCCCCTGGTGCTCATGCCTTTAGGCTCAGGTTTGCTTGAGCTTGTGGCAAGCTCTTTCTTTAGGGACTTTGGGGATGCAATATCTTGAAGATCGGCGACGCTGAACCTGGAGACAGACTTAGAAGACTTGCCGGGACCTACAAGTACAAAACCCAGATAAGTATTCATATATTTATTTTATTAAATATTTTATATATGAAAATGGATACTTACTTGACATAGTGTGGGAGGCGGATGAAATTTCCTCTGGATCCTGTGCTTTTGGGGGGAATGTCCTGATTGCAGGGTCAAGCTTCCAGAAAGCTTTTATCCTTTCTTCTGTGGTAGGTGATACTTGAATGCGAGATAGGGTGATAGCTGCATAAACAAAACAAAAGAGAAGGATCAGTTATCCTCAATGAAAGAGGAATTCTTACCATTATCCTGACCTAAGGATCCTATATCCTACCATCGGTGTTCCACTTTTTGGGAAGTTGGTTCCCATTTGGAATAGAATTCCTCCTCATGAAGAAGAATTGATTCCTCCAGTTAGTATCGTTTTTGGTAGCTTTCAAGATTGGGTGAGGCTGTTCAGGTTTGGATTTGAAAAGATATCGGTAGGAACCATGACTAACGAGATTATAAAATTGGCTCAATTCAGACATCCCTATGTCAATACCCTCCTGCTCAACTATGTGCTCAAGTGTATATAGGATCTTCCACACCATTGGCATGGCTTATATGTAGCATAAGCCAGTAAGTGTGAAGAATCCTGTGCGAGAACAGGGAAGGGTAAGTGAATCCGATCAGAAAAGGGGCTGCAGGGAAGGTGATCCATGTATCTGATATGCAATCACTTTTGGTTGAAGAGTCGAAGGGTCTGAATATAGTGCCATCAGGGAAACAGGGGCGTAACCGATCGATATCAGGATCAGTGAATCGGCATAGCTCCATTGAAGGGTTTTTGGTTAAACCCTGACTCTTTAATGGGCTATTATGTTCAAGATTTTTGGCGGGGGAGGAACGAAGGCCCATCTTAGCCATTGATTTTGAAGAACAGAGGATCAGGGATAAGAAGTTAGAGAGAAGGGAGAAAGAGAATACCTGCTGAGATCTTCGAATATGGATTTAAAGAAGAGGGTCTCGAGTATAAATGCAAATTTTTGTTCTTATCTCTAACCCTATATATAATGATTATTGTTGCAGGAAGGTGACTGTTGCTGACATAAGCCTGTAACGGCTATATCTCTTAGCAACGGCTAGTCCCGAAATCGTTCAAACATGACTATCCAATTAGATATTAACTAATCATGTTTGGGGGCAATTGTTAGGGATAGAATTTTATAGCTTAAGGATCATGGATTCTCAAGTGCAGCTTGGATCACGGATCCTCAGTTCAGTTTGAATTAAGGATCCACAGAAGACGTTGCAAGACTAAGGATCCAGGATCCTCATTTTTATCCTAACACTAACAATTGTTTCCATCATTTTTGAACTTATTTTGCAGGTGTATTCGAATAGGACTTGGTCTAACCGAGATTCTAGGGGAATATGCTTGGTGATTCTGCACATGCATGAGTTCTTCGACCGTTATGATGATCGTGGGGGACTTGCACCATTTGCGGATAGTTAGTTAAGCTAGATAATTTCTATTTTTAAATGGGGATACAAGCTTGATTTAGCAATAATTAGAAACACACACAAACAACTCTCGAACTCTCTACTAACTCTCGACGATTACACACTTTTGCACACTAGTGATCCTTGTACCAAGCTTATTATCATCCCAATTTGTAAACCTTGTTTGTTTAATATAGTTGGTGATCGGTAGTTTCCATTACCCGATGTTTTTTATGCCGGAGATCACTCATTGATCAAGGGCTTTTTCCTCGTATAAATCCTTGTGTTCATCACTCATTTCATTCATTCATTGTTCATATATTTGATCATTTAACTAAGCATTATACCTCACGAAATCAGATTTGGTTACATTATCCTTGTGTGATTTTTGACCAAAACAGCAGTAACATCAACCCTTACTTTCTCACATGAGGTTTTAGTATAACCTTGGTTTTGGGACTCAATCTGTGTCCTAAACATGCTGTTTGTCTGAGTACTGAACTTCTGTCAGCACTTACTAGTTTATTTGATAAGTGTGCTAGTTAGTTCTGTGCACAATCTAAACTGTTTTGAGTCGCGATCAATAAAAATAAGTATCATGCATCATGAAATGTTTTTGTGAGTTCTTTAAATGTAAGCCATGAAATCAAGCACATTAGAAGTTCAAAATTCACAACCATATAATATCAAACACTGTTCACATTGTACGGAAATTACACGAAAAGTGCCAATTGTCACATTCTCCCCCCGTTAGAAGAATTTCGTCCCGAAATTCAAGCTGTGTTATTGGTTGCAGGGGAGTTTTGAAACAAGTGAGGGCACTTAGACTGATTTGATCTTCACGTTCCCATGTAAACTCTGGACCGTGACATGAGTTCCAATGAACTTTAACTAGTTTTATACGACTTCTCCGTGTCTTGTGGACCTTCCAGTCCGTAACCTCAACAGGTTCTTTGGTAAATTGGAGTTTGTCGTTAACGTGAATCTCATCTGCTGGAATGACGACTGTTTCCTGAGTAGGACTTTTCTTGAGATTAGATATGTGAAACGTGTCGTGTACACTGCTGAGTTCTTCTGGAAGTTTTAACTTGTATGCAACTGTTCCAATTTTCTCCAGAATTTCAAAAGGTCCAATGTAACGCGGGTTCAACTTTCCACGTTTCCTAAATCTTACTACGCCTTTCCAAGGCGAGACTTTCAACAATACCATGTCTCCAACCTCAAATTCTAATGGTTTGCGTCGTTTATCGGCGTAGCTCTTCTGTCTATCACGAGTCGCCTTGATACTGTCTCCTATTTGAGCAATCTTGTCTGTGGTTTCCTAAACCAATTCTGGACCAATGAGTTGTTTATCTCTGGTCTCCGCCCAACACAACGAGGACCTACACTTTCGCCCATACAAAGCTTCAAACAGGGCGGCCTGGATGCTAGTGTGATAGATATTATTGTAGGAAAACTCCACTAAAGGCAAGTGAGTATCCCAACTTCCACCGAAGTCCATCACACAAGCACGTAACATGTCCTCCAAATTTTGTATCGTCCGCTCGCTTTGGCCATCCTTTGTGGGTGAAAGTCGTGCTAAGATTCAATTGAGATCCAAAGGCCTTCTGAAACGTTTGCCATATCCTTGACACAAAGCGACCATCTCGGTCTGAAATGATAGAAACAAGCACTCCATAACGTGCCACAATCTCCTTGAGATATATTTCTGCCAGTTTCTTGGTGCTATATTTCTCACTGATTGGTAGAAAGTGCGCGGACTTCGTGAGTCAGTCAATAATTACCCAAATCATATCATGGCCTATTTGAGTTCTAGGTAACTTAGTAATGAAATCCATCCAGATTTGTTCCCATTTCCATACAGGAATCTCAGGTTCTTGCAACAACCCTGATGATTTCTGATATTCCGCCTTAACCTTGGCACATGTAAGGCAGTTACCCACGTATGTAGCAATATCGGCTTTCATCTTAGGCCACCAATAAAAGTCCTTCAAGTCTTGGTACATTTTGTCTGATCCCGGATGTATAGAGTACCTTGAATTATGAGCTTCATCCAAAATAAGCGTGCGTAGATCGTCGAAGATTGGAATCCAAATTCGTTCCATGAAGTACAATGTTCCATCTTCCTTTGGAACCAACTGCGCTTCCATTCCACACAATGATTCGGCTTGTAGATTATCCGGTTTAAGCGCTTCTTGTTGAGCCTCGTGAATCCGAGAAATGAGATCAGTATGTATGGTCATTTCTAAGGCTCACACCCTTAGAGGTTTTGCACGCTCTTTGCAGCTCAAGGCATCTGCTACAACGTTTGCCTTGCCAGGGTGATACTTTATCTCACAATCATAATCATTCAATAACTCGACCCATCTTCGTTGTCTCATGTTTATGTCTTTCTGATCGAAGATGTGCGGCAAACTCTTATGGTCTGTAAAGATCGTGTAACGAGTATCATACAAGTAGTGACGCCAGATCTTCAACGCGAATATCACCGCACCTAGCTCAAGGTCGTGCGTAGTATAGTTCTTTTCATGCACCTTCAACTGACGAGATGCGTACGTGATGACTTTGTCCCGTTGCATCAACACGCAACCAAGACCTTGTCGAGACTCATCACAATAAACCACAAAACCATCGGTACCGTCGGATAAGGACAAAATAGGTGCATCACAAATTTTATCTTTCAACAGTTGAAAAGCCGTTTCTTGTTCTTCGCCCCAATCAAATATCTTATCCTTCTGGGTTAGGGTCGTTAACAGTTGAGCAATTTTTGAGAAGTTCTCTATAAATCGTATGTAATAGCCCGCTAACCCCAGAAATTGTCGTATCTCGGTTGGGTTCTTAGGTGCTTCCCAATTTTTAATCGCCTCAATCTTAGTAGGTTTGACATGAATTCCATTCTCATTTACTACATGACCTAGGAATTACATCTCACGAATCCAAAATTCGCACTTTGAAAGTTTCGCATACAGTTTTTCCTTCTTCAAGAGTTCCAAGATAGCTTACAGATGCTGCTCATGCTCCTCCTTGGTTCGCGAGTATATGAGGATGTCATCAATAAACACAATCACAAACTTATCCAAATACGGCTTACACACCCGATTCATGAGATCCATGAATACCGTCGGTGCATTGGTTAAGCCGAACGGCATGACAAGAAACTCATAATGTTCGTATCAAGTTCTAAAGGCCGTTTTAGGGATACTTTCTTCTTGTATTCTCAATTGATGATATCCCGACCTCAAGTCAATCTTGGTGTAGTAGCTGGAACCTTGTAGTTGATCAAATAAGTCATCAATTCTTGGTAAGGGATACTAATTCTTAATGGTCAGCTTATTCAACTCCCTGTAGTCAATGCACATACGAAAACTGCCATCCTTCTTTTTAACAAAAAACATTGGAGCTCCCCAAGGTGAGAAGCTTGGCCTGATAAATCCCTTGTCTAACAACTCTTGCAGCTGAGTTGATAGCTCCTGCATTTCTGACGGAGCTAGCCGGTATGGTGCCTTTGCCACTGTAACACCTGTGTCACTTCAACCATCAAACAAATGCCAAACCAATGAAATATTGTATTTCATACTTGGGATTTGTAAAAATATGTGTATCATTAGCACATATCAATTCTTGTTCAATTTCAAACTCTAAATCGCTTTCTGGAAGGTTATATGCGCACCGATGCGTAAATATAACCAGTTTAATCCAATGAACACTCCGGAATAGTGACATAGGCTTAACATACCTTAAATAACCTTTACATAACTTAGAAATAAGTTTTGAAGGCTTTGGTATGGCAAAAACAAGTTAATTCGCTTACAAGGACTAAACTTGACAAACTGCGAAAGTATGTCAAATTGAACTGTAACAGACATTCCGGAACATGACCATAAGTTAAACACACCTTAAATATCCTTTATATAGCTTAGGAATAGGCTTTGAGGGGTTCGGTGTGCTAAAATAAACTTTTGGGTCATTCAGGGACTAAAAGTGTCAAAAAGTGCACAAGTTTGCATTTTCGCGCATACCTTACGTTCTGAATACATCCGGACATCCAAAAATTTATGTAGGCATGACTATATTATATTTTAGTGTTCGCCATAAGAAAAATCCATTCGTCGCGTCATTTGGATCGTTTTTCGCGCTTGTGCGCATTCCGTCGTAATTAACCGAACATCGCGACCGTACGGCCAAACGAACCAACATCTGAGATATTTTTGAACACATTTTAAGTTCCCTATACTTTAACTTCATTTTAGAGCTTTGAAATGGGGTTAACGGGCCTTAAACGTGTCAGAAATGAGCTTTTTACACTACAGGGACCAAATCTGCCATTTTGCCAAACTTCATGGCTTACGGACCGTAAGCCATATCCTTACGGTCCGTAAGGGGTCTGCAGAACAGATAAGATCGAACAGTCAGCGGATTACACCTGTTTTAACCACAACCACACCTTTCCCACTTGCCTAATCAGCTGATAAACATCATTTTTAGGCACCATAACTTTCCGACACTTGTACGGATACGATTAAGGCACGATATTCGACAAACGATCTTAACGGTTACCCGAAAACTATAAATACCCCACCCCCCATTGCTTAAAAACCACTAGAATTCTGATTTGAGAACCTCTAAGTTGAAACCATTGTTTCATACCTGAGAATCTTGAATCGGGATTAGCATTCGGGGACCCTTCGTAAGTATTCTTTCGTTCTTTTCCTTATTTTATTGCTTTTCGAGTCAGAAAGTCAAACTTTGTTTGACTTTCAGCGTTGACCAGTAATGGTCAATGCGAAGTTCGTTTGAACTTCGCAACGTGAGTGTAATCACGTTGGTCATAGTCCCTTGGGACTATGCCCACTGATTACCACGTTGTCTAGGGTCGTAGGGTAGGCGATCTAATAAATCACCTATACCTTCGAACCCGACCCAGTTTGGTCGATCATTAGGATCCGACCAAATACATTAGGTGACCATAGTATAGGGCATAACCTTCCGAGGTTATACCTTATGGTCACATCGTTTAAGTAGTTGTATGATAGGTAGTTTATATGCCTTAGGTAAATTACCAGAATACCCTTTTCATATAGAATTGGTAATTAAGCATATGTAACCTAAACTTTTGTCACATAACTGATTATGTAACATGTTTAGGCATATAACACTTGTCATAGGACTAGTTAGGCGGTCCGAACGCGTTTCACGCGCACGACACGTTAAAGTAGCATAAGCTACCTAAACGGGTCGTAATGGGTCGTAAGCAATTATGTTAGGTTTCATTTAGTATGTAGGCTTTGTTAAACCAAATGACACGAGTCTCTACACTCGTTTGGTTTACAAACCCTCACTCTATCCGATCCTCCGATTTAGGTCCGGTTTATTAATGTAGTTACCTATATTAGGTGCCGTTTGATATTCCGAGATCTCTAGCATTACTTGGTGATTATCTTTAGACATCTGAGCAATCTCAGGCGAGTACATTATTCCCCTCTTTTACTGTTTTCTAAACTGTTTTGGGGTGAAGCATGTGTACCTATCTGTTATTTTCATGTTTTCCAAAAGTATAATTGATTATACATGTTATTACTTATCTATTGACAGATTGAATGACTATCTATGAATTAAGCAATGATTTCTCAAAGAACATAAAATAAAATGTTGAATTGTACTTATTTTATGTTCACCAGACCGATTGTTAGTATGATGTAGCGCTATAGGATTTGACACCCCATTCCTGTTGTCATGGAATGTCTGAAACCAATTTGTTGCTCCATCCAAATAGGAATTGCCTTTGTGGTATTTCTATAGTCTCAAAGGTGTATCTTGATGCACCAGGTCTGATTGAATTCTCAAATCACACTATTAAAGTATATTTTGATATACTCTCATGTGTGGTATTGTACAAACCAACATATATTTATCACATCCAAAGCATATTTTGATATGTTATTTACTAAACAAAAACATAGTTTAATATGTTATTTATCACATCCAAAGCATATTTTGATATGTTATTTACTAAACAAAAACATAGTTTAATATGTTATTTATCACATCCAAAGCATATTTTGATATGTTATCTATAAATCCGAAGTATACTTGTACTATACTATCTAAATCTATTCTTTTAAACAACGAAGGTATGTTTAATGTACTATCTATCTATCGATTTGGTTTAGTTTGATTAAGTGATTAAGTAACGATGCGTGTGTAATATGATACAAGCATGGTGGATACGCCGCTGGTACTTCCTATATATAAGTGCTTGTATGGTATTACATACTGTAACGTTATTTGAATCATTTCAGTTTGAGATATATAACATTTATACAAATAATATACTTTTCACAAGACATTGTTTTACAAACAACATATCTTATACAAACTCATTTTACATGGTTATTCATTTAATCATGCATTATTCTCTTATTTATACATATCATCAGAACTTATCATTGTTTTTCAAATAATTTACTAAAACAAATGTTTTTGGGTTAAGAGTCATGGCTACGAGGTTTTACAAATTATAACCCGCTTGATTTGAGTTGGTTAATTAAGTTGCAATATTATACTCTTTTCAAAACAAGGTTTTTAAATAAAGTATTGCAACGTCTAAACTAGCCATGATTTCGACACTCCTACAAAACCAATGTATTCGCCAGCATTTCTTTGCTGACCTCGTTTTTACACATGTTTCAGGTACTGCTTTGCAATGATTGTTGATACATGCTACATTTAGGATGGACTCGTGCCTTAGCGACTTAAAACGAGACAATAACTAGTTAACTTATGTTATGTACCCTTTGTTTCTTGTTTAAACAATGTAAACTCTCATAATTGATTATTAAAACGAAACTTTAATTGCCATGGATTTGAAACGATTAATTCTGTTACAACACTCCCCGACATTTTCGCCACGTTTTGTATGTTCTACGTGGTCGGGGTGTGACAGAAGAGATGGTATCAGAGCCAATGGTTATAGGGAATTAGGTTATTAGTAATGCTTTGACCTAGTCTATAACCTTCTTAGGACCCTAACGCGAGTTTACTTGCGTTTAGTCATAAAACGATACCGTCACCTATCCTTAGGCGACGACCACAACAAGAACATAAATTTCAAAACCGCTTTGAAAACTAATCATTTGTTCTAGGATGATTGATTACTAGGTTTTGAACCCTCTATTGTAAGGTTTTGAACCCCTTTGGATTTTCAAAAATCTCGTCAAGGTTTTGGGTTTTAAATAATGTGAACACGTGCAAACTGGAAGGGTGAATGTCTGTATTCTGGGTTTTCTGTCTAGGCAAGCACTTCGTATATATCTCATCAGACGCGAGACCAATTGTGCTTACCTGGGAATTCTTGGGATGAGTGTTCACTTATAGGCGAGCATGTCTTCGCGATACATTATTTTTGACCCATTTATTTTGATTAGTCACTGTGTGTAATTTGTTTGCTTTGTAGTGCGAACAAATGACCACTATCCTTGCTTTCATCAGATTTGTTTCATCTCATTCTTTTCGTCTAAATTCTCTCACTCGTTTCCTTTCATGTTTCCTCTTTTAGAATGCCTCCTCGACGCGACAATCAGATGGAAAATGCCGAACTGGCGGAAATCATCGCACAGCAAATGGTTGTTGCCTTCCCAAATCTTTATGCTCAAATGATGCAAGCCATCAACAACAACAATGCTCCATGCAATTTCAAGAGTTTCAACTCAGCAAAACCGCTCAAGTTTAGTGGTTCTGAGGGAGCAACTGGGCTTCTTCAGTGGTTCGAGAGCATTGAGAATACCTTCCGTCATGTTCTGTGTCCTGAAAATCGTAAGGTCGAGTTTTCTTCGAGTGTGTTTCAGAAGAGGGCTCTTACATGGTGGAACGGGGTGATGAGAGACCGTGGTGCCGAGGTTGCATTAGCACAGACTTGGGCTGAGCTTAGGGCTCTTATGATGAAGGAGTTTTGCCCTCGTCATGAACTGCGAGCTTTGGAGAGGGAGTTTGATGATTTGAAGCAAGACAGTGGCGAGCATCGAGCCTATACTGATCGTTTTGAAGAATTGAGCCTTTTGTGCCCTGCAATGGTTACTCCTGTGGATAAGGCGATCGAGAAATATACTGATGGTCTTCCTGATCTAGTTCAGGATATCGTTACTGGCAGTAACCCTACTACTGTCAGACAAGCCATTGAACTGTCTGCCACTCTGACTGAATCCCACATCAGAAAGAAAAAGCTGTTTCGGAAGGGCGACCCAAGACCATCTGACAAGACTGCTCATGTGGAACCAAAGGAAGAAAATGCTGAGGTGTCCAAGAAGAAGAAGCACAAAGCCTCTCAGAACTGCGCTGTAACTGCTCAAGACAAACAGGTTGCACCAAACCAACCAACACAACCTCGCAAAAGGCAAAACTATGTTGGTACTGCACCTTTGTGCAACAAGTGCAACCGTCATCATCTAGCGCAAGAGCAGTGTCACAAATGTACCCACTGTGGGCGTTTGGGACATTTGATCAATGTTTGACGCTATGCAAATCAAGCTGCTGCAAATCCTGCTGATGTTCAAGCACGGTTCCCTCCGGGGTCATGTTATAACTGTGGTGACCTTACCCACTACAGGAACAATTGCCCAAGACTTGTTAACATACCTCCAGCGCGTGGACGAGTGTTCAACATCAATGGGGCAAACATGAACAATGATGCGGCAGTGAACAACTAGTGTTTTGTTATTTTCCTTGGTTGTTATCTTATGATGTTTAAAGACAAGTCAGTTGTAATATAAATAAAAATTTGTCGTTTTTATTTTTGCAAAACTGATACGATTGTGTGAACGTTGAATACAATCTTATAATGTCAACCCAAAGACAAACTATTCGTATGGTTCTATCATTTTATGATCACTTGTGATCTCCCCAAGAACCTTTAACACTTGTTTCTTTTAAGAAACAAAGCCAAACTCTTATTGAGAATCCTTCTATCTTTTTAGATGAATCCTTGGAAATGATTAAAGTACCAAATGAAATTCATGGATTGGATTTCTAGTGTGCTTTAAATATCCATGCCCAAAGACAACAAATTAAAGAATCAAATTAACTAATTTTGTGCTTATGTGTTTTCTTACATGTTTTGTGGTTGTATGTGATCCATCCAAATCCTCGTAGAGTCTTTTATATTTCATATGAGAGATTCATAATAGGATATCCAAAGTTACTATCTTAAATCCTTAATGGACTTCTACGTTGTAGTCAAGTCCCTTGGATTTTAAAGTACTATTCTATAATTAGATCCCTTAAGTGGTCTATTTAAGAAGATCGTACGACGGTTTAGTTAATAAGATCATATGTTGATCTAGTTAAAAAGATCGTTCGTTGATTTAGTTAAAAAGATCCTTTGGTGATCTAGTCAAGTCGCTTCATGTTTATTCAAGTGATTATTTTCCTACGCATTATGAAATGAACTGTGCGGACTGTGCAAGAGATTACGTAATTATGGAGGCCTACATAATTATGGAATTCAGTGCACAGAAACCACAGGGAATTTTGTCATGTGTTAAGACCCATAGTGACAAGAGTAATGATACGGGAGAAGTATTGGACTTCGACCAATGTCATTTATTCTCACACTTCCCAATTCTGATCTCAATCACACACACAGTTTCAAATGATAAGTCTTCATAAGAAACGTTCTTCTGTCCGTAGTTCAAAAATTCCATGTTTTACTGCTACAAGGAATTCACTTTGAGGGTTAACAAATTCGCTAAGAATCCTAACATGACCCAGAGTATTACTTAAGGGTTCAATGGAAATATTAGAAGGCGAAACGGTCACAGCTGTCTTCACAAGTTTCCTCTAGAATTAAATTTCGGGACGAAATTTCCTAAAGTAGGGGAGACTGTAACACCTGTGTCACTTCAACCATCAAACAAATGCCAAACCAATGAAATATTGTATTTCATACTTGGGATTTGTAAAAATATGTGTATCATTAGCACATATCAATTCTTGTTCAATTTCAAACTCTAAATCGCTTTCTGGAAGGTTATATGCGCACCGATGCGTAAATATAACCAGTTTAATCCAATGAACACTCCGGAATAGTGACATAGGCTTAACATACCTTAAATAACCTTTACATAACTTAGAAATAAGTTTTGAAGGCTTTGGTATGGCAAAAACAAGTTAATTCGCTTACAAGGACTAAACTTGACAAACTGCGAAAGTATGTCAAATTGAACTGTAACAGACATTCCGGAACATGACCATAAGTTAAACACACCTTAAATATCCTTTATATAGCTTAGGAATAGGCTTTGAGGGGTTCGGTGTGCTAAAATAAACTTTTGGGTCATTCAGGGACTAAAAGTGTCAAAAAGTGCACAAGTTTGCATTTTCGCGCATAACTTACGTTCTGAATACATCCGGATATCCAAAAATTTATGTAGGCATGACTATATTATATTTTAGTGTTCGCCATAAGAAAAATCCATTCGTCGCGTCATTTGGATCGTTTTTCGCGCTTGTGCGCATTCCGTCGTAATTAACCGAACATCGCGACCGTACGGCCAAACGAACCGACATCTGAGATATTTTTGAACACATTTTAAGTTCCCTATACTTTAACTTCATTTTAGAGATTTGAAATGGGGTTAACGGGCCTTAAACGTGTCAGAAATGAGCTTTTTACACTACAGGGACCAAATCTGCCATTTTGCCAAACTTCATGGCTTACGGACCGTAAGCCATATCCTTACGGTCCGTAAGGGGTCTGCAGAACAGATAAGATCGAACAGTCAGCGGATTACACCTGTTTTAACCACAACCACACCTTTCCCACTTGCCTAATCAGCTGATAAACATCATTTTTAGGCACCATAACTTTCCGACACTTGTACGGATACGATTAAGGCACGATATTCGACAAACGATCTTAACGGTTACCCGAAAACTATAAATACCCCACCCCCCATAGCTTAAAAACCACTAGAATTCTGATTTGAGAACCTCTAAGTTGAAACCATTGTTTCATACCTGAGAATCTTGAATCGGGATTAGCATTCGGGGACCCTTCGTAAGTATTCTTTCGTTCTTTTCCTTATTTTATTGCTTTTCGAGTCAGAAAGTCAAACTTTGTTTGACTTTCAGCGTTGACCAGTAATGGTCAATGCGAAGTTCGTTTGAACTTCGCAACGTGAGTGTAATCACGTTGGTCATAGTCCCTTGGGACTATGCCCACTGATTACCACGTTGTCTAGGGTCGTAGGGTAGGCGATCTAATAAATCGCCTATACCTTCGAACCCGACCCAGTTTGGTCGATCATTAGGATCCGACCAAATACATTAGGTGACCATAGTATAGGGCATAACCTTCCGAGGTTATACCTTATGGTCACATCGTTTAAGTAGTTGTATGATAGGTAGTTTATATGCCTTAGGTAAATTACCAGAATACCCTTTTCATATAGAATTGGTAATTAAGCATATGTAACCTAAACTTTTGTCACATAACTGATTATGTAACATGTTTAGGCATATAACACTTGTCATAGGACTAGTTAGGCGGTCCGAACGCGTTTCACGCGCACGACGCGTTAAAGTAGCATAAGCTACCTAAACGGGTCGTAATGGGTCGTAAGCAATTATGTTAGGTTTCATTTAGTATGTAGGCTTTGTTAAACCAAATGACACGAGTCTCTACACTCGTTTGGTTTACAAACCCTCACTCTATCCGATCCTCCGATTTAGGTCCGGTTTATTAATGTAGTTACCTATATTAGGTGCCGTTTGATATTCCGAGATCTCTAGCATTACTTGGTGATTATCTTTAGACATCTGAGCAATCTCAGGCGAGTACATTATTCCCCTCTTTTACTGTTTTCTAAACTGTTTTGGGGTGAAGCATGTGTACCTATCTGTTATTTTCGTGTTTTCCAAAAGTATAATTGATTATACATGTTATTACTTATCTATTGACAGATTGAATGACTATCTATGAATTAAGCAATGATTTCTCAAAGAACATAAAATAAAATGTTGAATTGTACTTATTTTATGTTCACCAGACCGATTGTTAGTATGATGTAGCGCTATAGGATTTGACACCCCATTCCTGTTGTCATGGAATGTCTGAAACCAATTTGTTGCTCCATCCAAATAGGAATTGCCTTTGTGGTATTTCTATAGTCTCAAAGGTGTATCTTGATGCACCAAGTCTGATTGAATTCTCAAATCACACTATTAAAGTATATTTTGATATACTCTCATGTGTGGTATTGTACAAACCAACATATATTTATCACATCCAAAGCATATTTTGATATGTTATTTACTAAACAAAAACATAGTTTAATATGTTATTTATCACATCCAAAGCATATTTTGATATGTTATTTACTAAACAAAAACATAGTTTAATATGTTATTTATCACATCCAAAGCATATTTTGATATGTTATCTATAAATCCGAAGTATACTTGTACTATACTATCTAAATCTATTCTTTTAAACAACGAAGGTATGTTTAATGTACTATCTATCTATCGATTTGGTTTAGTTTGATTAAGTGATTAAGTAACGATGCGTGTGTAATATGATACAAGCATGGTGGATATGCCGCTGGTACTTCCTATATATAAGTGCTTGTATGGTATTACATACTGTAACGTTATTTGAATCATTTCAGTTTGAGATATATAACATTTATACAAATAATATACTTTTCACAAGACATTGTTTTACAAACAACATATCTTATACAAACTCATTTTACATGGTTATTCATTTAATCATGCATTATTCTCTTATTTATACATGTCATCAGAACTTATCATTGTTTTTCAAATAATTTACTAAAACAAATGTTTTTGGGTTAAGAGTCATGGCTACGAGGTTTTACAAATTATAACCCGCTTGATTTGAGTTGGTTAATTAAGTTGCAATATTATACTCTTTTCAAAACAAGGTTTTTAAATAAAGTATTGCAACGTCTAAACTAGCCATGATTTCGACACTCCTACAAAACCAATGTATTCGCCAGCATTTCTTTGCTGACCTCGTTTTTACACATGTTTCAGGTACTGCTTTGCAATGATTGTTGATACATGCTACATTTAGGATGGACTCGTGCCTTAGCGACTTAAAACGAGACAATAACTAGTTAACTTATGTTATGTACCCTTTGTTTCTTGTTTAAACAATGTAAACTCTCATAATTGATTATTAAAACGAAACTTTAATTGCCATGGATTTGAAACGATTAATTCTGTTACAACACTCCCCGACATTTCCGCCACGTTTTGTATGTTCTACGTGGTCGGGGTGTGACAGCCACTGGTGCCGCTCTTGGCACTAAATCTATCTGAAACTCCACTTGTCGCTGTGGAGGTAGCCCAGGCAAGTCTTCGAGAAAGACTTCTGGAAATTTCTTCACAACGGGGATGTCTTCTAACTTTGGCTCCTTGGTCTCCTTGTCAATGACGTGAGCGAGGAAGGCTATGCAGCCTTTTCGGAGACACTTCTGCGCCTTCATACAATTAATAATTCATAGGGGTGTCTCGCGCTTCTCCCCATGAACTACGAGTAGTTCTCCATTCGGCAACGGGATGCGAATGGTTTTCTCGTGACAAACCACTTTTGCACGGTTGTCGGAGAACCAATCCATTCCGACAACTACATCAAAGCTACCTAAACCAACTGGTAGAAGATCTATGGAAAATTTTCGTTCCCCAAGTTCGAGTGTACAACCCTTAATAACTTCATCCACTTTGACTACTTTCCCGTTTGCTAGTTCTATAGAATATGGGACATCTAGTTTACTCGTTTCTAGGCCAAGTATATCCTTAAATTCTATAGATATAAAGCTAAAGTCGGAGCCAGTATCAAACAAAACAGATGCAAAGTGTCGGTTTATAGAGAACGTACCCATAACAACGTTCGGGTCCTGGCATGCTTCATGTGCTCCAATAGTGAAAACTCTTCCACGGGCTTGATTTTCTTTAGGGCAATCCTTCTTAAAGTGCCCCATGTCTTCGCAACCAAAATAACCTTGGCCTCGGCCATTACCATTTCCACCTTGGTTGTTGTTGTTGTTGTTGTTGTTATTGTTTCCGCCTTGATTGTTGTTATTATTTCCGCCTTGATTCCCGTTACCACCTTGGTGGTAGTTACCGTTTCCTCCTCAGTTTGCATTTCTTCCTCCTATTCCTACCCAACATGTTTCTTTGTTGTGCCCCTCCTTTCCATATCTGTCACACTTAGCTCTCAGACATCGACCATCATGGTGAAACTTGCACCTATCACACCTATGCTTTGAACCCATATAACCTTTACCACTAGCCTCATTGGTGGCTCCATAAGCTTTAGTACCACGAGGTGGGTTCACTTCCCTTCGTTTGTTCGCGTTCGAGTTGTCGTTGTTTGCTTGGGTGCCTTTCTTCAAGTTTGAAAACTTCCTTTTGTTGTCGCTTGAAGACTCCACATGAGTCTCTTTCTTGTTTGCACCCGACTTCTAGAATTTTCCAAAACGGAGTGCCTCTTCAGTGAGTGCCATACTCAAGTCAATAGCCTTAGCGATGGTAGGAGGCTTTGAGGCAGTAACCATGCTCAGGATCTCTGGAGTAAGTCCCGAGATAAATCTTTCTATTCTCTTGAACTCAGGCTCCACTAAGTAGGGAATAACCCTTGATAAATCATGAAAACGCTGGATGTACTCAGCAACCTTCGGTCCTTCCATCTTTAAGTTCTAGAACTCAGTTTCAAGCTTCTGAAGTTTCGCCCTTGAACAAATCAGTCTTTTCAGTCCATCGAATGAATGCCACGGCACCTCTTGTGCCATCAAAGTTCAAGGGCTTGCAGTCTAAGAACTGCTTGTATGTGCAACCTGAAACATATGTACCAACAAATCACGAGTGAGCATTGACAAAGCATGAATGGAAATACACAAGAGATTTGTAATGTGTCATGGGTGACTTAACATTACCAGTCGGATGATTGTTTCCTGAAGTGCCACCGCTGTGTTCGGAGCGGTTGGCTTCGTGCTGCGCTATTGCCAAAGAGATACGCTCATTGAGTTCTGCTTCGGTCCTTGGTAATGGGTTTGAGTTTGTGTTCCGTCTGGGCGGCATTTTCTTCTATCAAGAAGTATCGGGTAGATTAGACAAATATTCACCAAATAAATGTCTACTAGGGTACATATATATATATAACAAAAATGATCACCACAACAAGCAAACATGTAATCACATAAATCGCACATGCACATATAAGCAACAATGTATGATAAAGAAAACAACCACTGAGCTTTTATATATGTCTGACAACTTGATACATTGTTTTTGTAGAAGAAAAACAAAAGGGACTTGAGGTTACATCGCCTCAGTCATACAAGTTCATAATACAAAAGTAGTAAATATTTTCTCCTACATTGGTCTTCATGGTCTTCAAGTGTCTCTAGCTCGAACTCGGTCTTCATCCATACACAAAAGTGGGTCTGCAACTCCTATGCAAAAAGTACCTGCAAAGAAAGGATGTCTAGGGTGCTGGAGGAGATGGAGGTGGAGCAGGAACAATCAGACTATGGATATGATCCATCTCATCCAAAACATGACTCATGCGGGCGTCTGAGAGATTGGCTCTCTAATCCAAGGTGAGCACACGAGCCTAAAGTCTAGCATGTGGACATAGACGTGGTGGAGACGGTGGTTGGGGTGATGATGGCGGTGGGGGAATAGTGGGTGGAGGATAAGCTGGTGGGGGTGGGGGTATGGAATCCCTGAACTACTCTAACTCGCTAACGCGATGAGAAAGAACCTGAAACTGAAGCTGAAAGGAGAGTGTAACATCATCAGACGTGAAAACAGGGTGGTGACACGGGTGATATGGATCAGAATCAGACATGTATGGCGAGAGGTACGGTGCTGACAAGTGCTCAATGGGTGCTCGAGTGTCGAAACAAGTGGGCTGTCGGGACGTGCCCTCCCCAGGACAGGGTGCTGGGATCTCATGGGAGAATATGGTAGGTAGGTCAGCACGGTGGGGATCAACAACAAGTGGTGCAAGTGGGTGTCCAGAAATGGGAGTGATGAGGGTAGTGTGGGGAGTCTGTGTATCGAATGGAACATCTGCGGGAGTATCAACAGGGGCTGAAATAGGAGCAAGTGTATGATCAGGTGACTGAGTAGCAATGGGTATAGTATCAAAGCTGCTATCAGTAGCATCCGCTCGTAACCCAGCTCAGCGGATGTCAGAGGAAGATGCATCATCGCTAACATCGGAAGAGGAAATGTCTATGACAGAAACGACAGGCGACGATACCTCCCAAATGGCTATATCGAGAACCTCACCATCACCAATCTCGTCATCAAAATGTGTTGGACTCTGTATGCCCAAGACACATATTAAATTGATGTGGCTAGTACGTTATGATCCAAGTAGAGTCATACCCAATAACAAGTTAGACAAACACTTAAATATTTATTTATGATATGATCAAACAAATAAATATTAACACTTACAATATTTAGAAATTGGTGTTCTAAATAATTACACTTGAGAAACCAATAAGTTATATGGATAATTTATTTTGAGAGAATATTTTATTTTGTTATTTAATGGGTTAAATAACATTTTAAAGGGTTGTATAAAGTCTTGCATTTATGTAGTATTATATTTATAAATGTTATAAATATAAACCAAGACATAAAATTTTATAAAAGAAATTTGTATTTTTTTATAAAAACCCCAAGTGGGCCGCCCCCCCCCCCATGTGCCTTTCCAAGAAATATTTTGTCCAATGGGATGACATGCAATTGTCATAAGCTAGAGGAGATTTGATTGGGTGGTCTAACCAAGACCATTTTGGTCCAATGAGGTTTCATGCACTTGCATGTGTAAGTTGGCACATAATTGGTCAAGGTGGGTGGCAATTCTCTCTCATGGTTCTATAAATACTTAGATGACAAATGCAAGAAGAAGTAAGACTTGTGTTTTGCTCTCTCTAAAAATCGGTCATCATAGGTGTTTCTCAAGTGTTCGGTTTTTGATCTCAAGTGTTGAAATCCTAGCTACAATCGTAGTGTTTGTTGGAAGCTTTGGGTATACAAGCTTGAGGCCTTTTACTCTTGAAGGCAACCGTTCAAGAAACATCATCCATTTCATCATCCTATTACTCTAAGAAGGTAGTATTCTAAACACCCTATGGTTGTGTTTGATAGTATGCATTTTCATATATGGATCCGGGTTTTGGGATTTTGCTTTTAAATGAAATTTATATCTTAAAAGTAACATGTTTTAAATATTATTTCCGCTGCGTTTTTATTTCATATGGATGAAATTACTTTGATAAACATGTTAAAATCCCATCAATGGCATCTAGAGCCGCTTATATGAGTGCATACTTCAATAGATTAAAAATTTCGGGTTTCGGGTTTTGAATAAAACCCTATGGCCAAAAATTTTAACATGGTTAACCCTTTATTTTTCAAGATTATTTTCTTACATGCATAAGAGAATCTTGAAAAATTTATTTCATATGGATGATTTGTTTGTTTGGACAAAACTTACCTTTTCGGTTTTTTTAAACATAGCCGAAAATGTTTATAAAAGGGAACCATTTTTTTATGCTTCTTGAAATTAATATATATATATATTTGGATATATATTTTGGTGCATATGACCTAGCCATGACCTTGTGTTGAATGATTGTGTTGTTATTTATTATTTCAATGGGTTGTAATAATTATTATTTTGTTCTTCCATTAGAAGATATGTAATTTATTTATTTTCATTTGGTATGTAAAATAAATAGATTAGGTGCATTTTATTTTACTAGAAAAAATGTATTAGGATATATTTTGTAAAAGAAGATGCACACAAAAATGCGGTTTTGGTTTGGACCATAATATTCGGTCCAAAGAACTTCATCGTTCTCAACGGGATTTTAACCCGATAACCAAAATACATTTTTGAAGTCCAAAAGAGTTTGGAGCTGAATATAAAAGACTTTTGGAAGCTCAAAGAAGGTGGAGAAATCACAACACAAGAAGGAGACTTGAAGCATTTGGATGCGGGATCAAGTGGGAGTTAATCAACACATTACTTGTGTCATTTTTCACCCCTTAGGAAGGACCTTTTGGCACACTTGTTTCGGCTAACAAGTGTTGTCAAAATAGTTGGCTATGGTTATGCACCTATTGTTATGAATGATATGCATGACTTAACAAACTAATAATCAACAACAAGCGTAAAATTGGTTCTTGACAAAATCATTAAAATGTTTAATAAAGGTTTTATTAAAAATTAATGGTTTTATAATAAAATGGATTTTATTAAAAAGAACCTTGAAAATTTGTTTTCACTAAAGTACCATTGATTTGAATGCATGCAAATGTATGGTACATAATATTTTCTAAACTAGAATTATGAAATATTAAAAACCCTTTTATAAAACAAGTCAAACACCATCCTTTTATACAACACTCGAAACACTTGGGAACTCTTATTGTGGGATAAAGGTCACCTAACCACATTTGAGGGAACTTGTATGTTTGAGGTGGGTTTACCATGTTTGTGGGATAAAGGTCACCTAACCACTTATGTGTATAAACTCACACGTGTGTGTAAGTTGGACGACTTGATTTGGAAACCATGAACTTAGGGTCATCGAAGCATGGGGAACAAAGGTGTTGATGGGATTAAACATGCCAACTAAACATAAAGATGTTTAACCGATCCCATACGGCTAGAAATTGCAAAGAGTTGCAATTGTCAAACGTTGACTACCTTGTTAATTTAAATAGAGGGATAAAGGTCACCTAACCAATATTTAAATGTAACGTTGGATTCTAGATTTTAATTATTAATTGTCTCTAAGACACAAAAGGGTATTAATGATTAAAATATAATAATATCGAAAATACTAAAATTGAACTTGTTAAATTTTGTAGATGGCCGCTAACAATGCAAACCCGACTAACCAAATCGTCCGAAACCTATCACTAAGAACCATCCTTGAAAAGGATCATCTCAACCATAACAACTTCATGGATTGGTTTCGAAACTTGAGAATCGTTCTCAAGCAAGAGAAGATATCCTATGTGTTGGACGATCCTATTCTCGATGAACCTAACGTGGAAGATGTGGAAGCCTACAATGATTGGGTTAAGTATACCGAGGACTCTATGCAAGCCTCATGCCTCATGTTGGGAACTATGATTCCCGAAATTCAAAAGGATTTTGAACACCACGGGGCATACGACATGATTACCCAGTTAAAGGAAATGTTCCTACAACAAGCAAGGGTAGAACGCTTCGAAACTATTCGGGCGCTTCATGCATGTCGAATGGAGGAAACCCAATCGGTATCATCTTATGTCCTTAAGATGAAAAGCCACATTGATCGCCTCGAAAGGCTAAATTGTCCCGTCTCTAAAGAGTTGGCTACGGATTTGATCCTCAACTCTTTAACAAAGAAATTTGAGAGCTTTGTAATGAATTACAACATGAATGGATGGGACAAGAGCATTGGTGAGCTTCATGAAATGCTCAAAACGGCCGAAGCAGGAATGGGCAAAAAGGCTTTACCCGTCCTAGCGATCACTGAAGGACGCAATAAGAAGAGGCCCCACCCCAACTCTAAAGCAACCTATGCTAAAAGAAAGGGACACGTCAAGGGAAAAGGAAAGGGAAAAGCTAAAGCAGAACCCACCAAACCGAAGGAGAAGAAGCAAAAGGTTGCTACGAACGACCCATGTTTTGAATGTGGTGAGATAGGACATTGGAAGAGAAATTGTCCGACCTATCTCAAAGAGTTGAAAAACAAGAGGGATGCAGGGCAAACCTCAGGTACTATCTTTATGATACATGTTGAGCTTAATGTTATTTCTTCTAACACATGGGTACTAGATACCGGATGTGGAACTCATATTTGTAATTCGTTGCAGGGGTTCAGAAGAAGTAGACATTACAAGAAGGGAGACACTAGTCTCTTTATGGGCAACGGAGCAAAAGTTGAAGTCGAAGCTCAAGGAGACTACGTTTTAGAGCTTCCAAGTGGTTTGGAAGTTATTTTGAAGAATGTTTTATATGCTCCTAGTTTGACTAGGAACATAATTTCTGTTTCCCTTTTAAGACAATGTGGTTTTAAATTTGAATTTGTTAACCAAGACATTTATGTTTCTATGAATGATGTGTTTTATTTTAAAGCTATATCTTTAAATGGTATTTGTAACACCTGTGCCTTCACGGCCATCAAACAAATACCAAACCAATGAAATATTATATTTCATACTTGGGATTTGTAAAAATATGTGTATCATTTGCACATATCAATTCTTGTTCAATTTCAAACTCTAAATCGCTTTCTGGAAGGTTATACGCGCACCGATGCGTAAATATAACCAGTTTAACGCAACAAACACTCCGGAATAGTGAAAAAGGCTTAACATACCTTAAATAACCTTTACATAACTTAGAAATAAGTTTTGAAGGCTTTGGTATGGCAAAAACAAGTTAATTCGCTTACAGGGACTAAATATGACAAACTGCGAAAGTATGTCAATTTGAACTGTAACGAACATTCCGGAACATAACCATAAGTTAAACACACCTTAAATATCCTTTACATAGCTTAGAAATAGGCTTTGAGGGGTTCGGTGTGCTAAAATAAACTTTTGGGTCATTCAGGGACTAAAAGTGTCAAAAAGTGCACAAGTTTGCATTTTCGCGCATAACTTACGTTCTGAATACATCCGGACATCCAAAAATTTATGTGAGCATGACTATATTATATTTTAGTGTTCTCCATAAGAAAAATCCATTCGTCACGTCATTTGGATCGTTTTTCACGCTTATGCGCATTCCGTCGTAATTAAGCGAACATCGCGTTCGTACGACCAAACGAACTGACATCCGACATATTTTTGAGCATGTTTCATGTCCACAATGTTTAGGCAACATTTTAGGGCCTTAAAGTTGGCTTTACGGGCCTTAGAAGTGTCGGGAATGGCCTTAAACACGTGCAGGGGCTGAAACTGTCATTTTTGAAACTTATTTTCGGATCAGAAGCCCCAAGCGGGCCGCCTCAGCCTCTGCAGACCAGATTCATTGTTTTTACAGCTGGTTGCAGCTGTTTAGCACCTCCAATCCCTCTTCCACATGTCAATTCCCTATGGTGAGTGGCCATTTGACACACCACAACATTCCAACACATGTACGGCCTTGATCGTGCCCTCTTTTCCATGAAACGATCTCAACGGTTACCCGAAAACTATATATACCCATCCACCCCCATTGCATTTTCTCACAAGAATCTTGATTTGAGAGCTCTAAGTTGAAACCATTGTTTCATACCTGAGTTCTTGAATCGAGATTAGCATTCGGGGACCCTGGGTAAGTATTCTTTCGTTCTTTTCCTTATTTTACTGCTTTTCGAGTCAGAAAGTCAAACTTTGTTTGACTTTCAGCGTTGACCAGTAATGGTCAATGCGAAGTTCGTTTGAACTTCGCAACGTGAGTGTAATCACGTTGGTCATAGTCCCTTGGGACTATGCCCACTGATTACCACGTTGTCTAGGGTCGTAGGGTAGGCGATCTAATAAATCGCCTATACCTTCGAACTCGACCCATTTGGTCGATCATTAGGATCCGACCAAATACATTAGGTGACCATAGTAGGTAGGGAATAACCTTCCGAGGTTATACCCTATGGTCACATCGTTTAAGTAGTTGTATGATAGGTAGTTTATATGCCTTAGGTAAATTACCAGAATACCCTTTTCTTGTATAATTGGTAATTAAGCATATGTAACCTAAACTTTTGTCACATAACTGATTATGTAACATGTTTAGGCATATAACACTTGTCATAGGACTAGTTAGACGGTCCGAACGCGTTTCAAGCGCACGACGCGTTAAAGTAGCATAAGCTACCTTAATGGGTCGTGATGGGTCGAAAGCACTTAGGTTAAGTTTCATTTAGTATGTAGGCTTTGTTAAACCATATCACATGAGTTCCTACACTCATTTGGTTTACAAACCCTCCTGCTACCCAGTCTTCCGATTTAGGTCCGGGTTATTTATGTAGTTACCTATATTAGGTACCATTTGATTTCCGGGACTTCTCTAGCTTACTTGGTAGTTGTTCAAGACTCCTAAGCACTCTCAGGCGAGTACATTATTCCCCTCTTTTACTGTTTTCCAAACTGTTTTGGGGTGACTCATATGTGCTAAATGCTTTATCAATGATTTCAATAACAATTACTATGTGGTTTCAAGAACAATAACAATTATTTCAAGAACGCTAACAATGATTTCAAGAACGAATACAATGATTTCAAGAACGAATACAATGATTTCAAGAACGAATACAATGATTTCAAAAACTAATAACAATTTCAAAAAGTGAACAAACTTGTTGGTTGTAGTTTACATGACCGATGACATTCATTAGCAATGATCAAGCCGACCAGTATTAGGTTATGGTACCATAGGATCTGACAAATCCCGTTATTTACTGCACCCATTGTTATGTGTGGGGGTTGTGGGTAGCGACTGAATCTGTAATTATTAACTTATCCTTTGGTAAGGGTTTGTTAAGAACGAGAGCGAGAGCGAGATGGAACGAGGAACGCGTCAAGAAGGTTTGAATGTTATTATAGAATTGACCATAAAGTAGTTCACAATTAAAACAAGGACGATCTGAACAATTAAGACAAGGACGATTCGAACGATTAAAACAAGAACGATTTGAACGAATGGGTAACGATTGGGTAAACATCTGGACATGATTTACATTTGATCATGCATTTCCACGAAACATAGTATTGATTTTAAACCAAGTTTTACTTCAATACTTTGTTTTGTGCGTTTCACATATGGTTTAGTTGATGCATTCCACTAGCCATACATATCATTTTCGTTATACATGACATTTTGACAGGGTTTTGACATAGACATTATACATTGTTGGTTTGGTTTGATTAAGTGATTAAGTAACGAGGCGTGTGTAATATGATACAAGCATGGTGGATACGCCGCTGGTACTTCCTATATATAAGTGTTTGTATGGTATTACATATCGTAGCGTTATTTGAATCATTTCAGTATTGAGACATAGAACATTTTATACAAGTAACATACTTTTCACAAGACATTGATTTACAAACAACTTATCTTACACAAACTCATTTTACATGGTTATTCATTTAATCATGCATTATTCTCTTATTTAAACTTATCATCCGAACTTATTATTTTTCAAATGATTTACAAAGACAAAGCAAATTACAAGGTTCATGACTAAACATTTTTCAAAAACAGAAGTCATGAATCTTATTTTCACAAAACCTATGTATCTCGCCAGCATTTCTTTGCTGACCTCGTTTTCACATATGTTTCAGGTATTGTTGAATGATATCGATTGATAAGATGCATGCTCACATAGGATTGGACGAGGCCTTAGTGACTCAATAACAATGATAGACTATGTCTAATTTGTGTATTTAGAATTCAAGACGATGTAATTATTCAATGTTTAATAAAACGAAACACTCTTTGGTATCCATGGTTATGAAACATTAATTCTGTTGCAACACGCCCCGATGTTTCCGCCGCGATTTGTTGTTTTACGCGGTCGGGGTGTGACAGTATTTATGAATTAGATCATGATAACGCATCATACGATAGCTCAATGTACCAAGAACCAACAAGAAACTCAAAATGGATTTGAGTGATTCCTACCTTTGGCATTATCGCCTTAGACATATAAGCAAGAATCGCATGCATACACTTCAAAGAAATGGTCTTCTGAATACAAATGAAGATAATTCATTTGATGTATGCGAATCTTGTTTACAAGGCAAAATGACCAAGACACCCTTTAGTGGAACTTTTGAAAGGGCTAAAGACTTACTAGGTATCATACATTCAGATGTATGTGGTCCTTTTAAGCCGATGACTAGGAATGGTGAAAGATACTTCATTACCTTTACCGACGACTATAGTCGTTATGGATATGTGTACTTACTAAGACACAAGGATGAAGCATTTGAAATGTTCAAAGACTTCAAAAGTGAAGTAGAAAATCAACTCAAGAAAACAATTAAAGTCCTTCGCACCGATAGAGGAGGTGAATACCTTAGTGGTGCTTTTCAAGATCATCTTAAGAGTTGTGGGATTATCTCACAACTTACTCCACCAGGAACACCACAACACAATGGTGTGTCCGAAAGGAGAAATCGAACTCTATTAGATATGGTTTGATCAATGATGGCTAGAAGCACATTACCTCTATCGTTTTGGGGTTACACTTTGCACTCCGCAGTCTGTATACTAAATATGGCCCCAACCAAGAAAGTGGAAAAGACACCTTTTGAAATATGGCATGGAAATCCTCCATCATTATCATTCTTAAGGGTTTGGGGTTGTGAAGCTTATGTTAAGCAATACACCCCAAATAAATTGGAAGTCCGATCTACTAAGTGTATCTTTATAGGATATCCTAAAGATGATATAGGATATTATTTCTATGACCCAACCGAGCGAAAGGTATTTGTTGCTCGAAAGGGTAAGTTCTTAGAAGCTAAGTTCCTTATGGAAGGAACTAGTGGTAGAACAGTGGAACTTGAGGAGGATCAAGAACCACAAGATGATACACGTTTGGTTAATACTAGCACTCAACAAGAGGTTGTTGAAAACGATCAAGAGGTTGATCAGAACACACAAAATGTTCGCAGATCTGGTAGAATTAGTAATCCACCTGAAAGATAGGGATTTTACATGGATGGATGCTACGTGGTAGATTCAGATGAACAACCACATACCATGTTGCAATGTCTAAATCCGATTGTGACAAATGGCTTGAAGCCATGAACATAGAGATGCAATCCATGTATGACAACCAAGTTTAGGAATTGGTTGTGCCACCACTCAACTCCAAAGTAGTTGGAAGTAAGTGGGTTTTCAAGAAGAAAACAGATATGCATGGTAACTTGGATACTTACAAAGCAAGACTTGTAGCAAAAGGTTTCACTCAAACTCAAGGGATTGATTATGATGAGACCTTCTCGCCTGTGGCGATGCTAAAGTCAATCAGGATATTATTTGCCATAGCTGCATATTATGACTATGAGATCTGGCAATTGGATGTCAAAACGGCCTTTCTTAATGGATATCTTGATAAAGATGTCTATATGGTTCAGCCTGAAGGTTTTGTCGATCCAAAACATCCTGACAAAGTATGCAAGTTAAAGAAATCAATCTATGGATTGAAACAAGCATCTAGAAGTTGGAATCACTGTTTTGATGAAGAAATTAAGAATTTTGGATTCATCAAGGACGGCGATGAAGCTTGTGTATATAAGAAAGCTAGTGGGAGCATCATCACTTTCTTAGTACTGTATGTCGATGACATTCTACTATTTGGGAATGAGATTCCAACCATGGAAGGTGTAAAAGCTTGGCTTGGAAGTTGTTTTTCCATTAAGGATCTTGGTGAAGTAGCCTACATTTTGGGAATAAAGGTCTAGAGGGATAGATCAAGGCGCTTGATAGGTTTAAACCAAAGTGCATACATTGACAAAGTCTTGAATAGGTTCCAAATGGAGAACTCTAAGAAAGGTTTTGTACCTATTCAAAAGGGGACAATATTGAATACATCTCAATGTCCAAGCTCAAAGGATGAGCAAGAGAAAATGAAAAGAATCCCATATGCATCAGCTATAGGATCCATCATGTATGCAATGATATGCACCAGACCGGACGTCTCATGCGCCTTGAGCATGACGAGTAGATACCAGCAGAATCCAGGTAACAGTCATTGGATGGCTGTTAAAAGCATGTTGAAATATCTTAGGAGGACTAAGGATATGTTCTTAATATATGGATCTAGTGAGGAGGAACTCGTTGTAAAGGGTTACACGGACGCGGGTTTCCAAAACGATCGAAGTGATTCTTGATCACAATCGGGGTATGTCTTCATTTTAAATGGAGGAGCAGTCTCTTGGAAGAGCTCAAAACAAGACGTAGTAGCATTGTCCACTACAGAATCAGAATACATCGCCGCTTCATTGGCAGCCCAGGAAGCTGCATGGTTAAAGAAATTTATAGCCGACCTAGGGGTGGTCCCTACCATTCAAGACCCCCTAGAGATCTTTTGTGACAACGAGGGTGTGATTGCTCAAATCAAAGAACCTCGTGCGCACCAAAAGACTAGACACATTGAGCGGAGATTCAACTACATAAGGGATGAAGTTGAAAAAGGAAAGATATGTATCCGCCAAGTTCACACCGATCAAAACATTGCGGATCCACTCACGAAGCTCCTTGACAGGGCAAAACATGAGGGTCATACATGTGCCTTAGGACTTCGATATTCTAGTGATTGGATTTGATCTATTTTGTATTTGGATATTTAAACAATTTTTATTTTAACTCTTTTATGGTATTTTGAGTTATGTTTCATATTAGCATGTTTAAATCCATGAATAAGTTAATTATTCTAAATGTCCGTAGTCGATCATAATTGTGGGAACAAATATGAATGTAAGACTATTATGAACTTAGATTGGTGGATATTCATTTAGAATGAATATAGAGCAAAGTGTTGCTGCCAAAGTTCATAGATATTTGTGGGATACAAATATTGGACTGACTCGCTCTCAAATATTACTGCATGGAATCATTTGTGATTGATCATAAGTAAATTTGAGTAAAGGCGAATATCATAGTATCCTCTGACCTGAGATACATATTGGGTCTTGATATGTCACACCCCGACCACGTAAAACAACAAAACGTGGCGGAAAAATCGGGGAGTGTTGTAACAGAATCATTGTTTCATAACACATGGAAATTGAAATATTGTTTTATTGATTAAAATAGTTACAATGTCTTGACAATCAAAGAAACATAACATGAATAACTAGTCTTGCATCTTTTATTGTCGCTAAGGCCCAAGTCCGCCTAAGTGTATCTTGATCAATCCTATGCTTCATTTCCTGAAACACATGTGAAAAATAGGTACGTCAGCATAAAAATGCCGGTGAGTACATAGGTTTTGTGAAAATAAGATTCATGACTTCTGTTTAAGAAAATGTTTAGTCATGAACCTTGTAATTTGTTTTGTCTTTGTAATCATTTGAAAAACAATAAGTTCAGATGATACGTATAAATAAGAGAATAATGCATGGTTAAATGAATAACCATGTAAAAATGAGTTTGTATAAGTTAAGTTGTTTGTAAAACAATGTATTGTGAAAAGTATGTTATTTGTATAAAATGTTATATGTCATAAACTGAAATGATTCAAATAACGCTACGATATGTAATACCATACAAACACTTATATATAGGAAGTACCAGCGGCGTATCCACCATGCTTGTATCATATTACACAGGCCTCGTTACTTAATCACTTACTCAAACCAAACCAACAATGTAAGATGTCTATGTTTAAAACAACTTCCAAATGTATTAAAATAATATGTTAAAATGTTTATGTCAAAATGTAAATCATGTAACGTATAACCAATGTCAAAAGTGTTTATGTGTCAAATGTAAACCATGTAATGTGTAACCCAAATGATATGTATGGCTAGTGAAAAGGCATCAACTAAACCATAGATGAAATGCACAAGAACATAGTATTGAAGTAAAACTTGGTTTAAATCAAAGCTATGTTTTGTGGAAATGCATGATCAATGTAAATCATGTAATATGTAAACAAAATGATATGTATGGCTAGTGAAATGTATCAACTAAACCATATGCACAAGAACAAAGTATTGAAGTAAAACTTGGTTTAAATCACAGCTATGTTTTGTGGAAATGCATGATCAATGTAAATCATGTAATATGTAAACAAAATGATATGTATGGCTAGTGAAATGTATCAACTAAACTATATGCACAAGAACAAAGTATTGAAGTAAAACTTGGTTTAAATCAAAGCTATGTTTTGTGGAAATGCATGATCAATGTAAATCATGTAATATGTAAACAAAATGATATGTATGGCTAGTGAAATGTATCAACTAAACCATATGCACAAGAACAAAGTATTGAAGTAAAACTTGGTTTAAATCAAAGCTATGTTTTGTGGAAATGCATGCTATACTGATACGAACATTTATGCGGTATTGTTAAAATGCATACATCCAAGCCTTGAGACTGCGGCGATAAACCCTTAAACAAATTAAAGGTTTATCTAAGTTATGTATATCGAATTCGGTCATTCCTTTCATCCCCATACCCAGAACGTCCGGAACGGGAGTTGTCAATTCCTATGGTACCACTACCTACTAACGAACGGCGTAGCTAATGTTAATGAATGTATTGTTCCATTGTAAACAACCCAAATGTCATAACAAAATGTAAGCATGTGATGAAAACGATGTACTAAGTATGCACGCAATGGACATACATAGCATAAAATGTAAATGTAAAATGATGTACTAAGTATGCACGCAATGGACATACATAGCATAAAATGTCAATGTAAAACAATGTACTATAATGTACTAACGAACATAGCAGGTATATGATGTGAAAACAGGAAAGCACGAAAGTAACAAGTAGGCACATGTGTTCCACCCCAAAACAGTTTGGAAAACAGTAAAAGAGGGGTCTATGTACTCACATGAGATTGCTCAGATGTCTAAAGATAACCACCCAGTAATGCTAGAGATCTCGGAATCAAACGGCACCTAATATAGGTAACTATGTTAATAAACCGGACCTAAATCGGAAGATCGGATAGAATGAGGTTTCGTTAACCAAACGAGTATGGAAACTCGTGTAATATGGTTTAACAAACCCTTCATACTAAAATGAAACTTAACCTAAGTGTTTACGACCCATTACGACCTGTTTAGGTAGCTTATGCTACTTTAACGCGTCGTTCGCGTGAAACGCGTTCGGACCGCCTAACTAGTCCTATGACCAGTATTATATACCTAAACATGTTACATAATCAGTTACGTGACAAAAGTTTAGGTTACATATGCTTAATTACCAATTATACATGAAAAGGGTATTCTGGTAATTTACCTAAGGCAAATAAACTACCTATCATACAACTACTTAAACGTCGTGACCATAAGGTATAACCTCGGAAGGTTATTCCCTATATACTATGGTCACCTAATGTATTTGGTCGGATCCTAATGATCGACCAAACTGGGTCGGGTTCGAAGGTATAAGCGATTTATTAGATCGCTTACCCTACGACCCTAGACAACGTGGTAATCAGTAGGCATAGTCCCAATGGACTATAACCATCATGATTACAATCTTGTGCGTACATTTGTCCAAATGTTGTGGTACTTAAAAATGGTCCTAAATCAGCTGAAAGGTCAAGTTAGAACTTGTGGTTGTGGTTAAAACAGCTGGAAAATGCTGACTGTTCGATCTGATCTGATCAGGGAGGCTGAGGCGGCCCACTTCAGGATCAGACAAATCTAATGCGGGCCGCATGGCCCTTCTGATCAGCATATAACTTTCAAAAATGACAGTTTCAGTCCCTGCATGTGTTTAAGGCCATTCTCGACACTTCTAAGGCCCGTAAAGCCAACTTTAAGGCCCTAAAATGATGTCTAAACATTGTGGACATGAAACATGCTCAAAAATATGTCGGATGTTGGTTCGTTTAGCCGTACGAACGCGATGTTCGCTTAATTACGACGGAATGCGCACAAGCGCGAAAAACGATCCAAATGACGCGACGAATGGATTTTTCTTATGCCGAACACTAAAATAAAATATTTTAGTGCTTACATAAATTTTTTGATGTCCGGATGTATTCAGAACGTAAGTTATGCGCGAAAATGCAAACTTGTGCACTTTTTGACACTTTTAGTCCCTGAATGAGCCAAAAGTTTATTTTAGCACACCGAACCCCTCAAAGCCTATTTCTAAGCTATATAAAGGATATTTAAGGTGTGTTTAACTTATGGTCATGTTCCGGAATGTTCGTTACAGTTCAAATTGGCATACTTTCGCAGTTTGTCAAGTTTAGTCCCTGTAAGCGAATTAACTTGTTTTTGCCATACCAAAGCCTTCAAAACTTATTTCTAAGTTATGTAAAGGTTATTTAAGGTATGTTAAGCCTATGTCACTATTCCGGAGTGTTTGTTGCATTAAACTGGTTATATTTACGCATCGGTGCGCGTATAACCTTCCAGAAAGCGATTTAGAGTTTGGAATTGAACAAAAAATTGATATGTGCAAATGATACACATATTTTTACAAATCCCAAGTATGAAATATAATATTTCATTGGTTCGGTATTTGTTTGATGGCCGTGGAGGCACAGGTGTTACAGTCTCCCCTACTTTAGGAAATTTCGTCCCGAAATTTATTTAGAGGAAACTTGTGAGAGCTTGAAAACATGAAGTTGAAAAGATCGAACAACATTGGTTAGGGTTCTGAACTTCTAGTAACCTTAATAACATTATGCTTGCAATGTAAGAGGGACACTTATATACAAGTATATGAAGCGCCATTGGTGCGTCCACCGTACCTCCATTACATCGTTCTCATTTTGTTATTGTTGTCACTATCGGTTCTTACACATAATAAATCTTACTGGGTTTCTGTGCACTAAATTTTCATAATTATGTACGCGTCCATAATTAGACAATTCCTCGCAAGTTCCCACTGTCTATTTTATAATGTGTAGGGGAAAACCAAATGAACAATCCTGTGATTAGTGTGACTAGACCGCCATAGAGTCCTTTTGACTAAATCAATAAATGATCTAAATAGACTATCAAGGAGTCTGTCCAGCTACATCACTAGATGTCGTCCTTTAACCAAATTGTGAATCAATCCTTTTGACTAGACCACTAAAAGGTCTCTTATGAATCATGGAGTAGTACTATATAATCCAAGGGTCTTAATTATTACATAGAAGCCCATTAAGGATTTAAGGTAGTACCTTTTTGAATATCCTACTACAAACCCATCATATGAAGATATGAAAGATTCTATGAGGATTTGGATAACGAATATCCAGAGTATACAAAAACACAAAAATGCATAAAAGAAAACACAAAATATATAAACACATAGTCACATAACCACAAAATTGTTTTACTAGAAATTTTTTCTGCTAACAGAGCACATGTATTTAAAGCACACTAGGAATCCATCTCGTGGATTTCATTTGGTACTTTAAACATTTTCAAGAATCTAACTATAAAGATAGAAATATTTTTAAAAGAAAAATTCGATTTCGATTATAAGGAACCGAAATGTTCGAATTTAGGTACATAAGGAATCCAATTAAGGACTGTGATTTGAATGATAAACATCCACAAGGGTCTAATTGTGAAGATAAAAAGATCCCATATGGATTTTAGAAGTTGAAGATGTTTTGAAGTCTTGCACTAGTTGTGCTTAAGTCAAAACATGAAGTAAAAATGCTTATGAAGTTGAGATGCTAGATATGTCAAGGCGACATATGAAGCAGAATTTGAAGGTTAAGTCAATGTATTGAGGAAAATATTTTTGAAAACTATGCATGGGGTTCTTTTAAGAAAAATGTGTTTAACGTTTTTGAAACCTTATATATAATACTTTTGAAATCATAAAGTAGGTTTTTAGATAAGTATATTTATAAAAATGTTTTAAAATCATGCGAAATGAATTTTTGAAATTATGTATAAGGTTTTTGAAAAATATGAATGATGCTTTTCGAAATCATGCACTTGATAAGAAAATGTACTGTGTTAATATTGCCTTCAGACTATATGAAATATTTTGAAATTAGGAAGGTTGGTTTTGATAACATGGCCAATGTTTTTGAAATAACATAGACAATGCATTTAGAAAAATTGTTTTCAAACTATATGAAATGGTTTGAGATCATGAAGATTGTTTTTGAAATACTTGTACTGTATATTTTGAAAAATCAAAACGTAATGGGTATGAGATTTGAAAATACCCTTAGTTGTCCAACCAAGGATTCAAAGATACAGATGTGTAAAAAGCCCGATTGCTCATAATTTCACTTTATTTCATGTACTTCGTTTCTTAGAATGAAACGAGTACTTAAAATTTTCGAGGGAATCATGAGCGATCATTTGAAAGAGAAAATCACAAGAGTAGTTTGTAAGGAACATAATTCCTTGATGTAGGTATCATAGGAAAAATCATACACACATGTCACTATACTTGTATATCAGAATTGCGAACAACAACTTTTATTTATGAACAAGATATATTGTTTCACAATACACGAAAACAAAAGAAGCAAAGGCATAAGACAGCAACATCCTTTGTTCTACCAAATGCTCATCTGTGGGTTGGATTTGCATTAGCAAGCTTTGGGCATTTGTTCCTGAAATGGCTCGTATCGCCATAGTTGTAGCACGATCCAGGCGGAAAGCGAGCTTGAGTAGGGTTGACTTGGAGTTGGGTAGCAGCAAGGTTTATAGCAGCTTTGTTTTGGGCAGCAAAGCGGCATGTGTTAATCAAATGTCCCCGCCGTCCACAGTAGGTACATTTGAAGCAGGGTATGAGGTTTGAATGATGACCGTTACATCGCTTGCACCTAGGAGCAGTTCCTAAGTACGGCTTCCTAGCTGGTGGCCTTGCCACTTGGCTAGGTCCCGCTTGATTAGGTGTAACCGCTGCGGGTTTCCTTGAAGCCTTACGCTTCCTTGATTTTTGTGCTGGCTTGACTTCTGCTTCCTTTGGTGGCTCTTGAGTGGCTTCATTGTCGAGACGAGAGGCTTCATTGTTGAGACGAGCCATGGCAATGCCTTAATCCACAGTCTTCTGAATCACTTCGCCTATTTGCTGGACAAACTTGGCTGTTCGCTCGGACATTTGACCAGTGCTGAGAGGAAAAGACATTCTAGAATAAAATGAAAGACATAGGAAGAAACAAATGAAAGGTTTATTGGATAATCAATACAGAATGGTAACGAATGAAAATTGCGGTCATTTGTTTGTTACCTAAGGCAAACAGATGAGATGGTGACAAATCAAAGTAAATGGGTCAAAAATAATGTATCGCGAAGACATGCTCGCCTATAAGTGAACACTCATCCCAAGAATTCCCAGGTAAGCACAACTGGTCTCGCGTCTGATGAGATGTATACGAAGTGCTTGCCTAGACAGAAAACCCAGAATACAGGCATTCACCCTTCCAGTTTGCACGTGTTCACATTATTTAAAACCCAAAACCTTGACGAGATTTTGAAAATTCAAAGGAGTTCAAAACCATATAACAGAGAGTTCAAAACCTTACAATAGAGGGTTCAAAACCTAGTAATCAATCATCCTAGAATAGATGATTAGTTTTCAAAGCGGTTTTGAAATTTATGTTCTTGTTGTGGTCGTCGCCTAAGGATAGGTGACGGTATTGTTTTATGACTAAACGCAAGTAAACTCGCGTTAGGGTCCTAGAAAGGTTATAGACTAGGTCAAAGTATTACTAACAACCTAATTCCCTATAACCATGAGCTCTGATACCAACTTTTCTGTCACACCCCGACCACGTAAAACAACAAAACGTGGCGGAAACATCGGGGAGTGTTGTAACAGAATCATTGTTTCATAACACATGGAAATTGAAATATTGTTTTATTGATTAAAATAGTTACAATGTCTTGACAATCAAAGAAACATAACATGAATAACTAGTCTTGCATCTTTTATTGTCGCTAAGGCCCAAGTCCGCCTAAGTGTATCTTGATCAATCCTATGCTTCATTTCCTGAAACACATGTGAAAAATAGGTACGTCAGCATAAAAATGCCGGCGAGTACATAGGTTTTGTGAAAATAAGATTCATGACTTCTGTTTAAGAAAATGTTTAGTCATGAACCTTGTAATTTGTTTTGTCTTTGTAATCATTTGAAAAACAATAAGTTCAGATGATACGTATAAATAAGAGAATAATGCATGGTTAAATGAATAACCATGTAAAAATGAGTTTGTATAAGTTAAGTTGTTTGTAAAACAATGTATTGTGAAAAGTATGTTATTTGTATAAAATGTTATATGTCATAAACTGAAATGATTCAAATAACGCTACGATATGTAATACCATACAAACACTTATATATAGGAAGTACCAGCGGCGTATCCACCATGCTTGTATCATATTACACAGGCCTCGTTACTTAATCACTTACTCAAACCAAACCAACAATGTAAGATGTCTATGTTTAAAACAACTTCCAAATGTATTAAAATAATATGTTAAAATGTTTATGTCAAAATGTAAATCATGTAATGTATAACCAATGTCAAAAGTGTTTATGTGTCAAATGTAAACCATGTAATGTGTAACCCAAATGATATGTATGGCTAGTGAAAAGGCATCAACTAAACCATAGATGAAATGCACAAGAACATAGTATTGAAGTAAAACTTGGTTTAAATCAAAGCTATGTTTTGTGGAAATGCATGATCAATGTAAATCATGTAATATGTAAACAAAATCATATGTATGGCTAGTGAAATGTATCAACTAAACCATATGCACAAGAACAAAGTATTGAAGTAAAACTTGGTTTAAATCAAAGCTATGTTTTGTGGAAATGCATGATCAATGTAAATCATGTAATATGTAAACAAAATGATATGTATGGCTAGTGAAATGTATCAACTAAACCATATGCACAAGAACAAAGTATTGAAGTAAAACTTGGTTTAAATCAAAGCTATGTTTTGTGGAAATGCATGATCAATGTAAATCATGTAATATGTAAACAAAATGATATGTATGGCTAGTGAAATGTATCAACTAAACCATATGCACAAGAACAAAGTATTGAAGTAAAACTTGGTTTAAATCAAAGCTATGTTTTGTGGAAATGCATGATCAATGTAAATCATGTAATATGTAAACAAAATGATATGTATGGCTAGTGGAATGTATCAACTAAACCATATGCACAAGAACAAAGTATTGAAGTAAAACTTGGTTTAAATCAAAGCTATGTTTTGTGGAAATGCATGATCAATGTAAATCATGTAATATGTAAACAAAATGATATGTATGGCTAGTGAAATGTATCAACTAAACCATATGCACAAGAACAAAGTATTGAAGTAAAACTTGGTTTAAATCAAAGCTATGTTTTGTGGAAATGCATGCTATACTGATACGAACATTTATGCGGTATTGTTAAAATGCATACATCCAAGCCTTGAGACTGCGGCGATAAACCCTTAAACAAATTAAAGGTTTATCTAAGTTATTTATATCGAATTCGGTCATTCCTTTCATCCCCATACCCAGAACGTCCGGAACGGGAGTTGTCAATTCCTATGGTACCACTACCTACTAACGAACGGCGTAGCTAATGTTAATGAATGTATTGTTCCATTGTAAACAACCCAAATGTCATAACAAAATGTAAGCATGTGATGAAAACGATGTACTAAGTATGCACGCAATGGACATACATAGCATAAAATGTAAATGTAAAATGATGTACTAAGTATGCACGCAATGGACATACATAGCATAAAATGTCAATGTAAAACAATGTACTATAATGTACTAACGAACATAGCAGGTATATGATGTGAAAACAGGAAAGCACGAAAGTAACAAGTAGGCACATGTGTTCCACCCCAAAACAGTTTGGAAAACAGTAAAAGAGGGGTCTATGTACTCACATGAGATTGCTCAGATGTCTAAAGATAACCACCCAGTAATGCTAGAGATCTCGGAATCAAACGGCACCTAATATAGGTAACTATGTTAATAAACCGGACCTAAATCGGAAGATCGGATAGAATGAGGTTTCGTTAACCAAACGAGTATGGAAACTCGTGTAATATGGTTTAACAAACCCTTCATACTAAAATGAAACTTAACCTAAGTGTTTACGACCCATTACGACCTGTTTAGGTAGCTTATGCTACTTTAACGCGTCGTTCGCGTGAAACGCGTTCGGACCGCCTAACTAGTCCTATGACCAGTATTATATGCCTAAACATGTTACATAATCAGTTACGTGACAAAAGTTTAGGTTACATATGCTTAATTACCAATTATACATGAAAAGGGTATTCTGGTAATTTACCTAAGGCAAATAAACTACCTATCATACAACTACTTAAACGTCGTGACCATAAGGTATAACCTCGGAAGGTTATTCCCTATATACTATGGTCACCTAATGTATTTGGTCGGATCCTAATGATCGACCAAACTGGGTCGGGTTCGAAGGTATAAGCGATTTATTAGATCGCTTACCCTACGACCCTAGACAACGTGGTAATCAGTAGGCATAGTCCCAATGGACTATAACCATCGTGATTACAATCTTGTGCGTACATTTGTCCAAATGTTGTGGTACTTAAAAATGGTCCTAAATCAGCTGAAAGGTCAAGTTAGAACTTGTGGTTGTGGTTAAAACAGCTGGAAAATGCTGACTGTTCGATCTGATCTGATCAGGGAGGCTGAGGCGGCCCGCTTCAGGATCAGACAAATCTAATGCGGGCCGCATGGCCCTTCTGATCAGCATATAACTTTCAAAAATGACAGTTTCAGTCCCTGCATGTGTTTAAGGCCATTCTCGACACTTCTAAGGCCCGTAAAGCCAACTTTAAGGCCCTAAAATGATGTCTAAACATTGTGGACATGAAACATGCTCAAAAATATGTCGGATGTTGGTTCGTTTAGCCGTACGAACGCGATGTTCGCTTAATTACGACGGAATGCGCACAAGCGCGAAAAACGATCCAAATGACGCGACGAATGGATTTTTCTTATGCCGAACACTAAAATAAAATATTTTAGTGCTTACATAAATTTTTTGATGTCCGGATGTATTCAGAACGTAAGTTATGCGCGAAAATGCAAACTTGTGCACTTTTTGACACTTTTAGTCCCTGAATGAGCCAAAAGTTTATTTTAGCACACCGAACCCCTCAAAGCCTATTTCTAAGCTACATAAAGGATATTTAAGGTGTGTTTAACTTATGGTCATGTTCCGGAATGTTCGTTACAGTTCAAATTGGCATACTTTCGTAGTTTGTCAAGTTTAGTCCCTGTAAGCGAATTAACTTGTTTTTGCCATACCAAAGCCTTCAAAACTTATTTCTAAGTTATGTAAAGGTTATTTAAGGTATGTTAAGCCTATGTCACTATTCCGGAGTGTTTGTTGCATTAAACTGGTTATATTTACGCATCGGTGCGCGTATAACCTTCCAGAAAGCGATTTAGAGTTTGGAATTGAACAAAAAATTGATATGTGCAAATGATACACATATTTTTACAAATCCCAAGTATGAAATATAATATTTCATTGGTTCGGTATTTGTTTGATGGCCGTGGAGGCACAGGTGTTACATGATATTCACCAAGTACTATACCTTGACCTAGTTCTTCGTTGTCTGTAATAAGGCAGTACATAAGGCTAAACTCAGGTGTGGTACAAGGTAATTGTGAGAGACGTATGTAGTCAAGAAGGGATTTGTTCCTCTTATTCGTTGAGAGTAAGATGTCTAAGGCCTGCTAAAGTTAAATCAACAGAGAGTGATCACTTTATGTCTCTGGATTTAACATGACATCTGTAACGAAAGGATAAATGATAGATTCACCTAAATCATGTTCAAGTAAGGGACTTGAAAGGGATGATGTTATTGAATGGCAAATATAGTCATACGTATTGGGGGTAGTAAACCGTAGTTAGGCGTCATTTACTACTTGCATCAATCTTCTATGTATCTTGTGCAAGTGGGAGATTGTTGGACTCTGTATGCCCAAGACACGTATTAAATTGATGTGGCTAGTACGTTATGATCCAAGTCGAGTCATACCCAATAACAAGTTAGACAAACACTTAAATTTTTATTTATGATATGATCAAACAAATAAATATTAACATTTACAATATTTAGAAATTGGTGTTCTAAATAATTACACTTGAGAAACCAATAAGTTATATGGATAATTTATTTTGAGAGAATATTTTATTTTGTTATTTAATGGGTTAAATAACATTTTAAAGGGTTGTATAAAGTCTTGCATTTATGTAGTATTATATTTATAAATGTTATAAATATAAACCAAGACATAAAATTTTATAAAAGAAATTTGTATTTTTTTTATAAAAACCCCAAGTGGGCCGCCCCCTCCCCCATGTGCCTTTCCAAGAAATATTTTGTCCAATGGGATGACATGCAATTGTCATAAGCTAGAGGAGATTTGATTGGGTGGTCTAACCAATACCATTTTGGTCCAATGAGGTTTCATGCACTTGCATGTGTAAGTTGGCACATGATTGGTCAAGGTGGGTGGCAATTCTCTCTCATGGTTCTATAAATACTTAGATGACAAATGCAAGAAGAAGTAAGACTTGTGTTTTGCTCTCTCTAAAAATCGGTCATCATAGGTGTTTCTCAAGTGTTTGGTTTTTGATCTCAAGTGTTGAAATCCTAGCTACAATCGTAGTGTTTGTTGGAAGCTTTGGGTATACAAGCTTGAGGCCTTCTACTCTTGAAGGCAACCGTTCAAGAAACATCATCCGTTTCATCATCCTATTATTCCAAGAAGGTAGTATTCTAAACACCCTATGGTTGTGTTTGATAGTATGCATTTTCATATATGGATCCAGGTTTTGGGATTTTGCTTTTAAATGAAATTTATATCTTAAAAGTAACATGTTTTAAATATTATTTCCGCTGCGTTTTTATTTCATATGGATGAAATTACTTTGATAAACATGTTAAAATCCCATCAAAATGGTCGACATGAATGACGGGGACGTCATCCTCGTCATCGGAGACAACAATAACTCCCGGAACTGCAGCTAATGGAACAACATCTAAAGGAATGTAATCAACAATATTATAACAACCCTTCCTAAAATATTTAGAACACCCCTATACGTCCTAAAATACACCCCGTATACATAAAATGGTCCTACATACCTTTAATTTTGTAAAAATTAAATAAAATCAAAATTTTTGTGGCGCTCGCGGGCCCCGAAGACTCTGTCTTCGGCTTACGCGGGGCGCGAGAGATGGTCCACCAGGCGAGCCCCGGAACCGCCACATGTGTTTTTTTTGGGTAAAGGGTTACCCCGGTGATTCTATATATCCACAACGCAAAAAAACAAGTAGTGAGGAAAAACCCCCCACTAGTTCAGACATGGGACAGGCCCCATGAAAGTAAACCAAAAAACAAGCAAACGCAATACAAAGACAACCAATAAACCACAACTAGGCTAATAATCTAGGAAAACAAAAAGACATCAGTGTCAAGGCTATACCGGTGACCGGTCCAAGCTAGGGCCTACCCGACCTACATCGCGGGGCGCGAAGGCCCCTTGTGTTTCCTTTGCGGGGCGCGACAAAGTGTCGATCAGATACTATAAATAGAAGGCATCGGCCATCAGTCCCAAATCGTTCATATCTTGTTTCTCTCTCTAAAATTATGAAGTGGAGACATTATATTGGGTATAATACCCACTAAAATAGCGAAGTTCTGCCTCGATGTAATTATCATAACCCCCGGTTACGTATTAGATACGCTGCCCGATTGAACTAGTGCTCCGTAACGGCTGTCGAGGCTCTGCCCGACGTAGTCGTTGGAGTTCTGTCTCGGGGAGGGTATAAGTAATGTAAATTTGGGTGATTATACTAACGCGTGTGCATTATTTAAAATTTATAGATTATAACCAGGAAATCACAGGAAATTACCTAAGATAGCAATGTGAGTAATCCTCCTTTTTGCAAACTGTTTTACAAAGCCTTAATGTTTTAAATTATATTTCACAGTGATTGAGTGTTTGTAATTCTACAATTATCGTCGGTATGTTGGGGTTTTGTATACAAAATTTGTTACTACACTGTGAGTAGTAACATGACCACAAGTCGGGTTGACAGTACCATGGGTGGTAATTAAGGTAGAAATATAAACAAATGTAATTGCGAGATCGCCCTCAATGTTGTAAAATGATAAAACCTGTTTTGATTAAATTGGGATTCACTCACCAGTATTTCCCACTGACAAAATGTTTTAAACGCGTTTCAGGTAACGATATGTGAAAGCCAAATAGAAGCCAGCTGGACAGCACTGAAGGCTTGGAAAAGTCGTTATAAAAAGTTACCTAAATAAAGAAGATGTTTTATTTCAATAATTTAGGGTTTACACCTAAAAACACGTTTGTAATGGAAACTTGGGTTTTTTCCCAATATGTTTATTATTATAAAATGTGGTATTTTACTCTGATAAAATATTTCCTAACTACGGTCCTGATGTAAATTCCGCTGCCAAATAATGATAAACACCGATACCACCATCTCTGAGTAGGCCGCGGCAGCCCGCCTCCCGAGGCAAGGGTCGGGGATTGCGAAAGAAGGTGGTATCAGAGCTACAACCACTGATTCAGCCACAGAAGTGTTATGCTGACACCAAAATTTTATCCATTTTGTTAGGAAATAATCTATGGGATTATGTGCGTATATTATTGTTTTGTGTTATTTGACAATTTGTTAGTTTACAGTATGAGTGATCAAGGACCCTCAGACGCTTCCGTCAACTGTCTAGTTCACCTAAGGACGAAGGAACTTCTTCCCAGCCTACCCCCTCGGGGTACTCAGCTGACACAGAAGAAGGGATCTTTGTATTTAAGGCACAGTCCGAAGAACCATTCCCTCCCAAAAAGAGAGGATGGTTCAGTCGGGGAGCGCACGAGCGTAGGAAAAGAATGAGGAAGTTGCAGCAACAGCGGGCCTTAGCAGTCGCAAATAGAGAAATGAATGCTCAAACCCAGGATATACTCAATAGGAGATTAGCTAATTTTCACATCTTAGCGACCACAGTTGCAGACCCAAATTTGGAACAACTTATTGCACCACAGCCATTACCACTGTTTCCCACACAACCTATGGAAATTGAACCAAACCCAGTAGACCAGATTCCAGTACCCGCTTTTGACCCAGCTGAAATCCCTAGAGTCCCAGCACCCCATCCCCCAGACTATGACCCATGGTTTGACGACCATAGGGATTATCAAGAACTTTACCCTATAGAGGAACCCATGCAAAACCCAGTAGCACCCTATCCCAACCTGGACCCTCTAGATCCATATTGGGATAATGACCAGTATATCAGGGAAATCCTAGAGAACCCATACCCACACGAAGAACCGATGCCCCAGTTTCCTGACCCGATACCAGCACCAGCCCCACCCATGAGTACCGAGAATGTACATGAACTCCAAAAGTTTGGTGAGGAGTTGTTAGATGAAAGTGAAAGGATAAGACAGATAGGTGAGAGGCTCGTTTGGAAGTATGACGAGCGTAACATGCAATTTTGGATGAACCCCTATCAGTAATATTAATAATAATAATAATATATATACATATATGTTTGTAAGTTGAAGAATATATATATATATATCCCCTAAAATAGATAATAGCTACTGATGCATACCAGTATTATACTTTAAATTTCAGTTACAGTTTGTAATAGACGCATACATATAAAATAGAGTAAAGGTCGCAATGTACGACGATTTTGATCAATGTGCTTGTTATGTGATTGTTTGCATTAGATATTGTCCTGTGATATTAATACATGGTAAATGTTTTTAATCCAGATGGACAACGAAGTGAATAAAGAAAATCCGAATAACGATAATAACGGAAACCAAGTAGATAACAGTGCCATCCAACACATAGTGGCACAAGGGATTATAGATGCAATGCCATATATTATCAAAACGGTTAAGGAAGCAGAAAATAAAAGTAATAATGGAAGTAAACGACCACCTACTGAACCCAGTCACAGCGTAAACAATGGACCATTACTTCAATTGCCAATTCCAAAAAGAAGAAGAACCATGTCTTATGGTTGTTCTTACAAAGAATTCTGGTCCTGTAAACCAATAGAATTCTCTGACAATAAAGGAGCCATTGCAGCTCTACGCTGGATAGAAAAGACTGAGGTAGTCTAAAAAATAAGCAAGTGCGCAGAAGAAGATAAAATCATGTTTGCTTCCAATTTATTTAAGAATGCAGCTCTAGAATGGTGGAACACTATTCTCCAGTCTAGGGGAAGTGATAGGGTCTATAATATGGAATGGAATGAGTTTAAGAACATGGTTGAAAGGAAATTCTGTCCTCCCAATGAAAAGGAACAGATATCTAATAAATTCTTAAACCTTAGAATGACTAGAGTAGACAGCAAGGGTTACACTACTACATTCTTTGAATATGCTAGAATAGTGCCAACCCTAGCCTCACCAGAACCAGTATTAGTCTCCCGTCACATCTGAGGATTAATCAGCGAGATTGGACATGTAGTCAAGGCAACTAGACCACAAACTATAGAAGAAGCTGTAGAACAAGCCAATACCTTGACTGATGAACTGGTGCGTACACAAGAAGAAAACCAAAGGAAGAACCTAGCTCAAAGGCTTACCCAGGAATTTCTCTAAGGTAATTCCAACCGTGGGAAAAATATAGGTTCTACCTCTACACCTTACTGTAAAGCCTGTAAGAAGAAGCATTTAGGAAGATGCTCCACCTACTGCAATTTCTGCAAGATACCCGGACACAAGGAAGAAGACTGTAGGAAGAAACCCAGTAACGGAGTATGCTTCAATTGTGGAGAAAAAGGTCACATCAAGCCAAATTGTCCGAAACTAGCTCCAGCCATGAACAACAAAATTACTAAGAATGCTAGAGCATTTGTTCTGACTGCAGAAGAAGCCAAAATGATTCCGGACGTGATTGCCAGTATGTTTTTAGTTAATGATGTTTTTGCCAAAGTATTATTTGACTCTGGCGCGAACCAAAGTTTTATTAATACTTCATTTTGCAAACTTCTCAATCAACCATTAACTAAACTTCAACAAGAATGTCTAGTAGAAACAGCAAATGGAGAATCCATTAAGATTACTGAAATCTTGCAGGGAGCCAGAATAGAATTCTTAAATCAAAAGTTTATTACAAATCTTTACCCAATGAATCTGGCAGGATTTGCTGTTGTATTAGGAATGGATTGGTTAGTAGCCAATAAAGCCAGTATTCTATGTGATCAAAAGTCAATACAAGTAAATTCACCAAAAGGTGAAAAGATCACAATTAAAGGAAATAAGCCAACTCGACCTACAAAATTCATCTTTGTGATGAAAACAGCAAGTTGTGCTAGAAAAGGATCACTAGTGTATATGATTTCCGTAATCATTAACACTAAAGGAAAAGAATTGAAAGATATTCCTGTAGTATCCCAATTCTCAGATGTTTTTCCAGAAGAATTACCAGGACTACCGACAGACAGGGAAGTCGAATTCAGAATTCATCTGCTACCAGGAACAGCACCAATTGCCAAAGCACCCTACCGTTTGGCACCAACAGAAATGCAAGAGCTAAAGAAGCAGTTAGATGAACTGTTGGAGAAGGGATTCATACAGCCAAGTTCATCGCCATGGGGAGCACCGATCTTATTCATCAAAAAGAAAGATGGGTCAATGCGTATGTGCATTGATTACCGAGAATTGAACAAAGTCACGATAAAAAATCGGTACCCATTACCGAGAATCGATGATCTGTTTGATCAATTACAAGGAGCTTGTAGGATCGTTGTGACGACCAAATGAGTCGATCAGAAGAGTTTTTGATCAAAACGAGAGGCGGAAACAGACGTTTTAATGTTAAATCAGCTTGATTTGCACTAAGAAGTAATTTAAATGTCTTCTGTATTGATTTGACACGATTACAGACCGTTTGACACCTCGGCAGAGCTTCGCTACCGGAATTCCAAAAGTTACAAATGAAATCTCAAGTCACCTATTTATAGGAAAACCATTCCCCATGAAACTGCCATGTCCATTCCACACGAAATGGCACACCATATCCATTCCACACAAAATGGCACACCATGTCCATTCCACACGAAATGGCACACCAAATTCGTATGAAATGGTTAGTTCGTGTGAACTGGCTATTTCATGACTGTTTTCCGTTTTTCTCGAACTACGTGACTCGATCTAACAATTCTATTACAATACTCGATACAAGACGAAGTCGACATACATATGCACCAACAGACTCCCCCTTGGATGTTGACGAAGTCTTCGGTACGAGTCTTCAGCACATCGAATCTTCAATCTTTATCAGTCTTCATGCTCTTTCAAAGTGTCTGACACTGTAAGCATCCTCAATCTTCTCTCTTCTCTTTATCAGCATCAACAGCTAACCTCCCCCTTTGGATGTTGATCTAATAAACTTCAATCTCCTCTTTCTCTCACTCATCAGTAACATCAGCTTCTGTCTTGATCACAGTTCCAGAATCAGAAACTGGCTCTACTGTCTTCAGACTCCCCTTTGCTAGTAGACTCCCCCTTAAATTGTTCTGGGATCGTAATCTGACATAGCTCTCGTTCTAAGATCGAATCCTGGCTCAAACTCTGCTCAGGCTTAGATTCGGGGATCTGCACAAATCTCTACCTTGAAATAAATTTCACAAATTTAGAAATTTGACAAATTTAGAATCCACTTGTAGATATCGCATCAACATGATTTTTCATTTATGATCTCTGCTTAACCACTTGTATTTACAACATTCAAATTTGACATTTCATTAATTTGAAACCATTTTATCTTTTCAAAAACATTTCTCTTTTCAAATAAACTCTCCCAACCTTGTTGTCCATCATGTTTAGCACTCGGAATTTTGAAAATCAGCTTTTCAACATCAGTTGTCGAAAATAATATGAAATAAAATCTTTTGAATTTTCAAAATTTTATGCTAAAACACACAAAAAATCTTTTTGGATTTTGTTTTAATGAAAAGCAGTAAAGAAATATTTACAGACAATATTTTTGTGAGTTTGCGTAAGCGAATCATATCAGTTTTTTAGACCAATCACTAGCACCGTTGAGCTTTAAACACTTTAAGTTCTAAACGATTCACTTAGATTGTCAGTATACTGATCCACTTAAATTTTCACACAAAGTTCAACTGTTTCGAGATACGAGATTAGTGTTTTAAGGACTTAAACTTATTCGCGTGTCCCACCTCAGAATATACTCCCGTATCCAGACTCCTATATTCAGTCTTACAGGTGAATGTACACTAATGATATCTGTAAGGGGTTAAATGCGAGACCATGAGAGCTCAGGCTATTGCTTCCGCAAAATCAGAGAGATGATGGTTTGACTTTAGGTGTGTCCCCCTTGGGGATCTTCTTTACAACAGCACATGATTAGCATTTTTCAATGTTTCATCATTTTTTATGCTGACGACGAGCTTTAAGATTAAAGCAATGCAAAGTATTATACGAGGACTAGGCTATTGCTCCCGCAAAATCAGAAGTCCAGGTATAATACCCCAGATATCATCACGCACAAAGACCTAGTATGTCAGAAATAGAAAGCCCTTCAAACAAGATTTCGGGGGTTACCCATATATCCGAGAGATGTTCCCCATGAGATAAGTAAGTATTGATATTTAGGTTTATATCTCGAAAAAAATATACTAAGCGTGTAAAAACCTACTGGCATATCATCAGTGAGACCGTTTATCACATTTGACTTTCCAATTCTTTAGCGTACTGTGATCGTCTACTGATGTACTATCATTTCCTCTATTTCACAACAAAACTCATTTTTGATTTTATCATGTTTTTGGCTTTTTCAAATTTTCTAATGTTTTTGGATTTTCTGAAATTTCTTACTTCCCCTAAAATTCAAAACCATTTAAAGAAAATTTGACAAACCGATGTGAATTGCCTCAAATCGCCATCCACTTGGCATAAACAATCAGAACTCCCCCTGACAACAAACTATTTTCCCATTATGATTTCAAAACACTTAAGTTTGTTTTAATCAAATGGTTTTTTCGGAAAATTAGTTTTGTTGAAACCACTTGTAAGATCGGGGATTTGTTCATCACTTTGTCTTTTCAATCACTTGTAAAAACTATCACTTGAATGAAAGTTAAATCAAGTTCAACTTAATGACCTTGATTAACCACTTGTAGGTTCTCATCAACAATACCACTTGTAAGTTGAAATATAACAATTTTGAATTTCTCAAGAATGATGCCGATTCCTGCTCCACGACTACCAACTTGGGAGCTCCGACAAGTCCGGATTTTTACATATGGAATACTGACACCCAAGCCTGACCAGCTTTGGATGTGACCTTTTCAGTTTCACTCGGGGTTTGAACATTTATTTTTGCTTCATAAAATTCTTTTACCCCTTTAACCTTTCCCTCGACCATTTTTCTAAAAATATTTTTCACTTTACCATTGAACACTTTTTCGACATCAAATTCTTTCTTTTCAGAATAGAATTGATTCGAAATATCCATTTTACCAACTTTTGATTTTAAATTTTCAGCCCGCAATGGTGGAAAGTTGACATCATCCATTGGCGGTACTGAATTTTCTCCTTTTTGATCATGTTGTGGCTCCTCTGACTTTGACGAGTCAGATTCATCACCAGATTTCACATCAGATTTCTTAACAACACACATTTGGTTGTCAAGATTCAGCCTTCTTTTGTAAAACCTTTTCAAACATTCACCAACTTCATATGTTGAATTTTTAAACACTTTTAATTTTTCAGTTGGTGGTTCAGTTTTATCAATAACTTTTTCTTTGAGTTTAGAAACAACTTCCTGTTTTGTGTTGGTTGCCTTTGGACAATTCCAGGCGATGTGACCAACTTCTTGACATCGGTAACAGGTTCTTGTCTCCTTTCTCTGATAAGCTCCATTCTTCTCAAACTTTTGTTTTTCTGCAAAGAACTCTTTGTTCGATTGGTTCCAAAATGAGCTCTTTTCTTCTTCTTCTTCTTCTTCAGAACTTGACCCTGAAACAAATACAGTTTTTGTTTTAGAAATTTTCTCATTTTTATGATTTTCAGGTGGAATAAAACTCAATCCCTTCTTTTTGAAATTACCGTTATGGTTTGGTTTCTTTCGATAACCTGAACCAGAACTGTAACCCTTTTCTTGTTTAACCTTTGTTGAACTCTTGAGGTGTAAGGTTTAGGTTTTTCAGCAAGATTTACACCTTTTATTTCAGAAATATTAATTTCTGTTAGTTTGAAAACCTTGTTATTCATTTCAGTTTTAACACCTCTTATTGGAAATTCTTTATCAAAATATAATTTGTCAGAATCATTCAAAGTATATGCAACTTCAAATGTTTCGTCATTCAAATTAGATTTTGATAACAGAAATTCTTTATTGTAAACCCTTTTGACCGATGATTTTGAACTGTTGACCGACGAACTCGAACTTTCAGATTCGGACTTTGACTCTGACTCCTCATCCTTATCCAACACCTGATCGACCACTTTCTTTATTAATTCAGACTCATGATCAGTGTCAGACGATGTGAATGTGACATCAATGTTGTCTGGTAACTCATCAGTTGTTTCAGACTTTAACTTTATATTGACTGCTTTTTTGACTTGTTCCTCATTTGGTTTTCTGGGAGAATAACCTTCCCAGGTCGGAGGCGGACACTTTTTATAATTTCCACTTTGTATCTTACCAGTATCCGTATCTTCTGAATTCTTGTCTTGAAAGGCTTCAAAACCTGCAACAGTTGGATAAATTCTATCAATTAAATAATCAGAACTTGAATAACTTTGCAGCAATCGTCTGATTCTTTCATTTTCAATCTTTTCATTCTCCAACTCCTGCTTCAACTTTGCACATTCTTCAATATAGTAATGTATTTCTTTCTGCTTAGACATCATCACTGCATTCATCATTGTCAAAGCATTTTCCCTTTCTGAATTTGTCTTTTGCAAACTATTAACCGTTCTGTTCAACACATCATACGACTCTTTTGCGTACTTGACATCAAACAACAATTTTTCTTTCATCTTATCGAGCTCACTATACTTCTTGTCTTTCTCTTCACAGTGTTTGCATGGTTCCAAACATTTCAGACAAGGTTTTGTGACTTCAACAATCTTCTCAACAACTTTAACACCTTCACTCTGATTAGCTTTATCTTCCTGAGTAACATTCTCACATTTTACTTCTTTCTTTTCTTTTGCTGCTCGTTTCTCCTTTAGTTTCTCCAATTTATCTGCAAAATAAAATTTGAAACTTTCAGGAGATAGATGAGTTTTGCCAATGTTAATTTGATTAATTTCTTCTTCATCATCGCTACTATCAGTTGATGATTGATCAAAGACTTGTGTCTTTTCTGAACTATTCTCTGAAGAGACAGACTCTCCATCTTGGCTTTTCTCATCATCTGCAAACACATCCATCCACTCTTTCATCAACTCTGGTTCTTGAACTATTTGTGCAATGAATTCTCTAAACTTTGAATCAGCCGGAATGTATTTGTCCCAGCTAAAACCTTCCGGCACTCTTTCATCATCTTGATTAACTAGATAAGCTTTCTTCTTTCCATCTTCAATCTAATTAGCATTGGATGATAATGGTTGTTGTTGATGCGGCTGTTGAGAGACTTGATGATAAATCGCTTTCCGATAATAATCATTGTTGCCGAACGGATTCTGAGCTCCACCTGTTTCTCGATTGGTACATTCCCTCTTGAAATGTCCTTTTTACCTGCATCGAAAACACGTAACTTTAGATTTATCAAAACCTAAAGTAGAAACATTAGCATCACGAAAGTCATCTCTTCCTGTAATCTGCTTAAATTTCTCAGCTCTCCTTAACACACTCGCTAAACACCACTTAATATCCATTAGCTCCATCTCCTCAGCATCAATCTGATCGTAATCCTCTTTCGTCAACATGGGATTTCTGATCCTTCCCGTAACCAAGCTCTCATATGATTCCAACACGATAACAAGTAATGCCATATGACCTTTAGCGACTTCTTCAAAAAAATTCTGACCATTTTGAAGATGCAATGCGATGTTGCATTGTAGCATATGACCATTACCATTGTTTGAACTTTGAACACTTGGATTAACACTCGAATATGAAGAAAATCCACTGGAATTGAATGAACTTTGATTGACTGATCCGGATGAGTTTTCTGCGCTGAAAGCAGTTTGGATCTTTGGACTAGCTTCAACATTTTGAACATTACCTTTGTAGTACATCTTGATGTCTTGTTGACCGCTTGAATTGTTCATTCTAGCAATCTTTTGTTGTTCAAGATCTTGTCCCTCAAGTTTCTCAATGAATTGTGCAATCGACAATCTACTGTACTCTCCGGTATTCTTCAAAATCATGAGATATGTACCCCATTTTTTTTAGGTAAAGCATCAGCTAATTTCTCAACCCATTCCTCTGGAGTTTTAGTAATCTCCAATCAAGATATTGATCGCACTAGATGACAATATCTCTCAATGAGAGTCTTTGTAGTTTCACCTGGCACACTTGAAAACAATTCAAATTCCTTCTTCAATAATGATTTTTTACTCTTGATCATTTCTGCACTTCCTTCGAATTTTGTGCGAAGTGCATCCCAAATTGAACGTGCACTACCATCATGTTGAAGTAATATGAAAATATCTTCTTTCACAGCTTGTTGAAGCAAACTGACCATCATTTTTTCTGCCTTGTACATATCTCTCTCTTGATCTGAAAATTCTGAGATAATCTTTGCAACTCCCAAACCAGGAAGTGGTCTATTATACTTAGTTTCAATACATTCCCAAGACCTTAGATGATTTGCTTGAACCCAATTTTCGAAACGTTCTTTCCAACTATGATATTCTTCAATGCTCATCAGCTTTGGAGGTTTCTGTAACGTTCCAGTTTCATTTTCCATGGTTACTCTCTGAGCAACGGTAACTGGAGTACCCGGGGCCATAGCAAACGCATTGTAGAATTCAGAATCCATGTTTTGGGATGAACTATCAAACAAACTGATTAATTTTCAAACACTCTAGAACAGGTTCAATCCGTGTGACTTGATATTTGCACCTCGTAAATCACCTGGAGATACAAAAACAAATGATCAGTTTAAACGAACTGAATATGTGAACGTGTGTGACGGTTGAATCGATCTAGGACTCGTGTCGAAGATTCGCGGACTCGTTCAATGTATATCGGGTATAATCACTGAATGAATGGGCCGGTAAAAAAGAAATGGATTCAATTGGGCCGATTATCTTTATTAAACAATTTCTGATTGGGCCGATTGTTTTTAAGGAACTGCAATATCACGTGATTGTATTGACCCAATGCAAAGGTAAATATCACATGCAAATCAATTCAGCCTTTCTTTTTTTTAACAATGGCCGACAACTTTAATGCACAACTGACATTATCACATGCTTGAACCTAGTAACTGACATTCTCACATGCACAACTGATTGCTGATTGGACCGATCAAATGATATCACATGGATTGTTCACATGCAATCATAAATGGTTCTGATCACATAAAGCATTGATTGGGCCATTAGATATTTATTCAGTCAATGCACATGGGTCATTCCAAATGACCTGAACCTGATTTTCAAACGAATTGGACACTTATAACCAATCCGTGTGAATTGAGTGTTTGTTTCACGCGACTTAGGTTAATTTCAAGCGAAATGGAAACCTTATAACCAATCCGTGCGAAATGAGTGTTTGTTTCACGCGAACTGGTCAATATTCAAACGAAATGGATCCAATTCGTATGACCTGGTGCGAAATGGGGTTCAATTCGTGTGTATTGAACTTTCAACTCGTGCGAAATGGACAATGTTTCAAGCGAACTGATGCTGATGTCACACAATCGGCCGGTTTTTGACAAAATTGATCAGGTTTTAGTTTGATTTTAGGTCTGATTCTTTCAAGGATTTGTTAAAACAGTGTTTCGCTTATAATATATGAAAATCAGTCCATTTTAACAGTAAAATCTCCGTTAATTTTGAAAAAACATGAAGAAAGTGAGTAGAAGTGAGATTTTCAGATGAAAACAAGCTGAATCGGTAAGAACTCTTCCTCCTGAGCTCTGATACCACTTGTAGGATCATTGTGACGACCAAATGAGTCGATCAGAATACTTTTTGATCAAAACGAGAGGCGGAAACAGACGTTTTGATGTTGAATCAGCTTGATTTGCACTAAGAAGTAGTTTAAATGTCTTCTGTATTGATTTGACACGATTACAGACCGTTTGACACCTCGGCAGAGCTTCGCTACCGGAATTCCAAAAGTTACAAATGAAATCTCAAGTCACCTATTTATAGGAAAACCATTCCCCATGAAACTGCCATGTCCATTCCACACGAAATGGCACACCATATCCATTCCACACGAAATGGCACACCATGTCCATTCCACATGAAATGGCACACCCAATTCGTATGAAATGGTCAGTTCGTGTGAACTGGCTATTTCATGACTGTTTTCTGTTTTTCTCGAACTACGTGACTCGATCTAACAATTCTATTACAAGACTCAATACAATACAAGACGAAGTCGACAGACATATGCACCAACAGAGCTCGATTCTTTTCTAAAATCGATTTACGCTCAGGATATCATCAATTAAAGGTACAGGAAGAGGACATTCCTAAGACCGCTTTCAGGACAAGGTATGGCCATTATGAATTTACTGTCATGCCATTTGGTTTAACCAATGCCCCAGCCGCATTTATGGACATGATGAACAGAATATGTAAGCTATATTTGGATAAATTCATAATTGTCTTTATAGATGATATTCTCATTTACTCTAAGAGTAAAGAGGAACATGCAGCGCATCTGCATGCACTCCTAAGTTTATTAAGAAAAGAAAAGCTTTACGCTAAATTCTCAAAGTGTGAATTTTGGTTAGAAGAAGTACAGTTTCTTGGACATTTAGTCAATCATGAAGGAATTCATGTGGATCCCACAAAGATCGAGGCAATTACTAAATGGAAAACCCCTTAATCACCAACGGAAGTTAGAAGTTTTCTAGGACTGGCCGGTTATTATAGACGGTTTATCCGATATTTTTTTAGAATAGCCATTCCCTTAACAAAACTGACCTGTAAATCTGTTAAGTTTGAATGGGGACCAAAACAAGAAGAAGCCTTTAGAATTCTTAAGCAAAGATTAACCAACGCACCCATACTAGCATTACCAGAAGGAACTGAAGAGTTTGTAGTCTATTGTGACACTTCTAAGTTAGGTTATGGATGTGTATTGATGCAACGTCAAAAGGTTATAGCCTATGCCTCTAGACAACTTAAGAATCATGAAGAGAATTATACAACCCATGATTTGGAGTTAGGAGCCATAATTTTTGCCCTTAAAATTTGAAGACATTACATTTACAGTAGTAAGTTCACCATTTTTACCGATCATAAGAGTTTAAGATATGTTCTTGGGCAAAAGGAATTAAATATGAGACAAAGGCGATGGATGGAAATTCTTAGTGATTATGATTGTAATATCCAGTATCATGCAGGAAAGGCTAATGTAGTTGCTGATGCTTTAAGTCAAAAGTATCATGAAAAGCCAAAAAGAGTACGTTCTCTTAAATTAAATCTGCGGATAGATTTAAATGAATAGATTAGAGAAGCACAGGAATCAGTAATCAAGGATGATACTGAAAAATTAAAAGGAATGATTAAGGAATTAGAACAAGGAACAGATGGAATTTGGAGATTCCATAATGAAAGAATTTGGATACCTAAACAAGGAAACCTACGCCACCGAATTTTAGAAGAAGCCCATAAATCTAAGTATACAATACATCCTGGAAGTGATAAAATGTACCAAGACTTAAGAAAGAATTTTTGGTGGATAGGAATGAAAAAGGATATAGCAGCTTATGTTGCCAAGTGTCTAACTTGTTCACAAGTTAAAGCTGAACATCAGAAACCCTCAGGTTTATTACAACAGTTAGAAATGCCGGTGTGGAAATGGGAATTGATAACAATGGATTTTGTTACCAAATTACCCAAGACAAGAAAAGGTAATGATACAATCTGGGTGATTGTAGACAGGCTAACCAAGTCAGCTCATTTCTTACCAATGAAGGAAACTTTCAGTATGGAACAACTAGCCAAGTTGTATGTAAATGAAATAGTTTCATTACATGGAATTCCTTTATCTATTGTTTCTAATAGAGATAGCCGTTTTACCTCTCATTTTTGGACTAGTTTCCAAAAAGCGATGGGAACCAAGTTAAATCTAAGTACAACTTATCATCCTCAAACAGACGGATAAAGCGAAAGGGCAATTCAGACAATAGAAGATATGCTTAGAGCTTGTGTAATTGATTTCAGAGGAAATTGGGAAGATCATCTACCATCAATAGAATTTTCTTACAACAACAGCTAGCATACCAGTATCAATGTTGTACCATTCGAAGCACTTTATGGACGAAAGTGCCGAACTCCAGTCTGTTGGGTAGAAATTGGAGAAAAACAACTATCTGGACCAGAGATAGTACAAGAAACAACAGACAAAATTATTCAAGTCAAAGATAGACTAAAAGCAGCACGCGATCGACAAAAGAGTTATGCTGATAACAGGCGAAAGCCGTTGGAATTTCAAGTAGGAGATAAGGTCTTATTAAAAGTTTCTCCATGGAAAGTGAGATTCATCAAGAGAGGAAAACTAAGCCCCAGGTATGTTGGACCTTTTGAGATTATTAAAAGGATAGGACCCGTAGCTTACCAACTACAACTACCAGAGGAAATGGCAGGAATACATGATATATTCCATGTATGTAATCTCAAAAAGTGTTTAGCTGATGAATCATTAGTAATACCTCTTAAGGACATAGAGGTAAATGAAAAGCTTAAGTTTGTAGAGAAGCCTCTACAAATTGAAGACAGAAAAGTCAAGAATCTCAAACACAAGAGATTAGTTCTTGTCAAAGTAAAATGGGATTCTAGGAGAGGACCAGAATACACTTGGGAGCTTGAATCAGAAATGCAAAGGAAATATCCACACCTATTCCAATAGACCTCGAGTACGAGTTCTAAAACAAGGTGGGGAGGATATAACAACCCTTCCTAAAATATTTAGAACACCCTATACGTCCTAAAATACACCCCGTATACGTAAAATGGCCCTAAATACCTTTAATTTTGTAAAAATTAAATAAAACCAAATTTTTTGTGGTGCTCGCGGGCCGCGAAGACTCTGTCTTCAGCTTACGCGGGGCGTGAGAGATGGTCCACCAGGCGAGCCTCGGAGCCGCCACGTGTCACACGCTTGTCAAGGCTATACCGGTGACCGGTCCAAGCTAGGGCCTACCCGACCTACATTGCGGGGCGCAAAGGCCCCTTATGTTTCCTTCGTGGGGCGCGACAAAGTGTCGATCAGACACTATAAATAGAAGGCATCGGCCTTCAGTCCAAAATCGTTCATATCTTGTTTCTCTCTCTAAAATTCTTAAGTGTAGACATTATATCGGGTATAATACCCACTAAAATAGCGAAGTTCTGCCTCGATGTAAGTATCATAACCCCCGGTTACGTATTAGATACGCTGCCCGATTGATCTAGTGCTCCGTAATGGCTGTCGAGGCTCTGCCCGACTTAGTCGTTGGAGTTCTGTCTCGGGGAGGGTATAACTAATGTAAATTTGGGTTATTATATTAACGTGTATGCATTATTTAAAATTTATAGATTATAACCAGGAAATCACAGGAAATTACCTAAGATAGCAATGTGAGTAATCCTCCTTTTTACAAACTGTTTTACAAAGCCTCAATGTTTTAAATTATATTTCACAGTGATTGAGTATTTGCAATTCTAAAATTATCGTCGTTATGTTGGGGTTTTGTATACAAAATTTGTTACTACGCTATGAGTAGTAACATGACCACAAGTAGGGTTGACAGTACCGTGGGTGGTAATTAAGGTAGAAATATAAACAAATGTAATTGCGAGACCGCCCTCAATGCTGTAAAATGATAAAACCTGTTTTGATTAAATTGGGATTCACTCACCAGTATTTCCTACTTACAAAATGTTTTAAACGTGTTTCAGGTAACGATATGTGAAAGCCAAATAGAAGCCAGCTGGACAGCACTGAAGGCTTGGAAAAGTGGCTATAAAAAGTTACCTAAATAAAGAAGATGTTTTATTTCAATAATTTAGGGTTTACCCCTAAAAACACATTTGTAATGGAAACTTGGGTTTTATCCCAATATATTTATTATTATAAAATGTTGTATTTTACTCTGATAAAATATTTCCTAACTACGGTCCTGATGTAAATTCCGCTGCCAAATAATGATAAACACCGATACCACCATCTTTGAGTAGGCCACGGCCGCCCGCCTCCTGAGGCATGGGTCGGGGGTTGCGACAAATATGGGCTCCATCTGGGTGACCGATAATAACAAACTGGTTCAGTTGTGGCCCCACAGCTAGGACATCATCCTCTATGGGCTCGCCATCGAGGACAGGGTCGGGCAGCGCAAAGGGCTGGAAGTCGTCGAGATCCTCGTCGTCGAAAGAAACAATCTCTACAACGGGCTCGTCATCAGATGATGTCCATGTGGTCGTGGTCGTCGTAAACTCCGCTACTAGCAGATGATACCACGATATCCTGGCTAAATAATCCGTACACATATATGTATATATATCCATGAATGATAACGTTACTTAGTATGCACAGGCAAGTAAAGGTAGCATATCACTTGTAATCACATTGTTCTTATGTGGGTCATTTCTAGTTCGACAAGTCTATCCCATATAGACTATACCCCAACTAATGTCCTTGCTTTGTTTTTCCTTTGAAAAATGTTTGGTTCGTGGATCTTGGCGTTTTTGTAAATGCAATGAAAAACATTTTTTTTGTTTGTTGTAAAAATGTTTTCGTGAGAGAATCCTAGTGATTGTAGACTAGACTCGAGAAGGAATCCTAGTTCACTACAACCGAAGCTCTGATACCAACCTGTCACACCTTGTCTTTTGCGGAAGCGTGTGTGTGTAACTTGATCAGTTTTCATTGCATTCGATCATAATAAACAACTACATGATTAAAACAAGCGATGTCCATCCATTCATAAGTTTCAAAATATTACAAACCACAAGTTGTTCAAGTGTCAAACCATCACAAGTATTTAGTTTAAGTTACAAACCAAGATAAGTTTTAAAGTTCCATAAAGGACTTGTTTAACAAAAGTTTAAATTCATGAGGCTTTGCATCCTATATCTCATCAAGGATGAGATATATGAATCAAACCCTCCAAAAGTGGATGACATCGAGACGTGAAACTCAAAAGCTTGAAAGTCACGCTGGCACCAAGATCCATCTATTTCCTTGAAATACATGTAAGTTGAAAACATCAATAAAAGTTGAGCGAATTCATGTGTTTTATGTGTATGCGCATCAAATGAATCTAAAAAACATTTGAAAGTTCAGTTTTGTAAGTAGGTATGTAAAGCGTCTATGAACATATTGATCATTAATGTTTTGCAAGGAAATTAATATATGTGATGACATAGGAGGTACTCAACCTGAGTAGACGATTTTTAGTGTCGATTCACTCTCGACTGGGACACAACAGGACTCTAAGTGGTCACTCATGGACCGTGAGTGGGGCTCGTCCGTACCCATTAGATCCAACCTTTGTTCCGTGGTCCTTAAAAGGATTAATGGCACCTTAGTTACAGCCTATGCTCACATGATCTAAGAGTTTTTTCCATAGCTTAATCATACCCTAGTTGACATGTATTTCCCCCCCGAAAGTTAACCGAAAACGTTAAGAGAAAAGGGGGACATGAACTCACTGTTTTGCATCCGTGTAAAGTGTGTACTCAAATTGGGTTTCCTTGGTTCGTTTTGCAACCTACAAACGTGCTAGGTTTTGTTAGACACTTCGGTCTGGTAACGATTCTTAGTCTTAAACACTTATTAAGACTTGTTTTGGATTTGTTTATGTTTTGAGTTGCACTTTTAGTTTATGATGTCTTTATATAATTTCTCATAATTATATAAAATTCAAAGTTTAATATATTAGTTAAAATATTATATTTTAACTTATATTATTTGCATACATTGCATGTATATCATTTAAGGGTTTTGTTAAAAATAACATATTTTTAACTTGTTTTGATATATGGAGACGATAAGGAGACTCAGCGACAGGCGTAGCGCCAGGCACTAAATCTATATGAAAATCAACAAAACGAGCAGGCGGAGGACTAGGGAGATCGTCAGGGAAAACATCAGGAAAGTCACAAACGACAGGAACATCACTTATGCTAGAGCCCTTATCCTTCTTTTCCACAACGTGGGTCAGAAAGGCGAAAGAACCCTTGCACAAGTATTTGTTCGCTTGAGTACACGACATAAGCTTGAGACCTTTAGAAGGTTTCTCACCATAGACGTGTAGAGAATCATTGTTAGGAAGAGGAAGACGAATGAACTTATCGGAACAAACAACTTCAATACGAACTCGCCTAAGCCAATCCATGCCTACTATGATATCGAAACTACCTATTTGCATAGGTATGAGGTCAATTGAAAATGTATGATCGTTGAGATTCAAAGAACACTTTGAAAGAACGGAATCGACAGTGACGGATTTACCATTAGCGACTTCGGCAATGAATGATTTAGGCAATTTAGAACATCTACACTTAAGCATAGGCTCGAATTCAATGGATATAAAACTTTTATCCGTGCCAGTATCAAATAAACAATATGCATAGACATTTTTTATAAGAAATGTACCATTTATGACATCGTTGGCATTTTGCGCTTGAGCGACGGTGATGACGAAGGCTCTGCCTCGCGCTTACTACTGTTGTTGCTAAGGGTTGTTGTTGTTGGCCCGCTGAGGGCAGACATTGGCGAGATGGTTGAGATCGCCACATTTGAAGCAGGCTCGAACAGTAGCGACCTGAGGTTAGGCTTGGTTAGGTGTGAGGTTTTGGGCTACCATTGCTTAGTTTTGGTTGGCAAGTGGCTTTGGACCACTGCGACATTAGTTTTCTAAATGCCCAAACCTGTTACAGTTTGTGCATAAGCGGCATGGTGTATTGTTAGGATGATGGTATAAACAAGTGTTACACTTGGGATAAGTCCCAGTGTAGGCTTTTCTTTGCGGTTCAGAGTTGGGGGTAGGAGCGACTGCTTGAAGTGGTTGAGGGTTTTGCAGAGTGACGACCGCACAATTCTGGCTTGAAGCCTTCCGATTCTTGCCTTTATTCTTTGAGGATGATGGCTTGGGTGACTCAGTGGTAGTGGTGTTGGTTGTGGCTTGGTGAGCATTCTTCGATGGAACCTTGTCGGAAGTTCCATGGAGAACACAGTTGTTTTTTAGCTTGGCAGCCAAACAAAACGTATCTTCGAGGGTTTTGGGGGAAGCTGACTCGACCAGGTTCATAACGGTAGGCGGGAGGCAACGAATATACTTGGCAATAGCCTTGTCGACAGAGTCGACTTGGCTAGGACACAGGGCCCTGAGCCGTTTGAATCATGCTATCAGACCAGCGTTGTCATTCCCGATTTGCTTCAAATTCCAGAATTCATTCTCTAGTTTTTGAAGTTCATGGGGAGGACAATGCTCGTCCTTCATCAACTGCTTCAATTGAGCCCAAGGTAGGGCATGGGTGACTTCGTTCCCTCTAGTGTTTCTCAGATGTCCACCACTCGAGGGCTCTCGAGCAGAACACACCCGTTGCGTTTAGGTTTCGAAGGTTGTTAGGGCAACCGCTTTGAATGAAGGTCAGCTCAATGGCATCGAACCATTGAAGTAAAGCTGTTGCACCTTCTTCGCCAGTGAAGGTGTGGGGTTTGCAAGCCATGAACTGCTTGAACATAAACGTCGTCTTAGATGTTTCCACCTTGGAATTGACGGAGTCGTTTGGGGTTTCAGTAACTGGTGGAGTTTGGATCTTGCTAACAATGTTGGGAATAACTTTGGCCATTTGCTTAGCGTTTAATCCCACTAGATCCTTTTTGGATATCGTGTCCTCGTTGTTGCTGTTTAAAGCCTTTTTTGAACCAGATTTAGACTTCTTGGACATCTTGGGTAGACTGTAGGGAGGCATCTAGAGATTCGAAAGAGGAATAGAGGATGAGACTTGATCATAACAAAAAAATAACGTTTTGCATGTATAAGCAATTAGGTATCATGTATCACGTATGATTCACATAATTTGCATGAATTTAACAAGTATTCACAAGTATAAACACGTATGAATGCGTGAAAGAGTATAAATTTAGTTTATTCATAAGAATTATGTAACACCCCGACCGCGTAAGACAACAAAACTGCGACTGAAACATCAGGGAGTCATGTCACAGAACTATTGTTTCACAACACATGGTACATAATGTTTTGTATTATTGAATTGTTAAGTTACATTGTCTTGGAATAAAACAAACAAAGTACAATAATTGTCTTTCAAGTTTTAAAGTCACTAAGGCCTGAGTCCGCCCTATCTGTAGCATGCTCAAAATCAAACATTTGCTCCTGAAACATATGTGAAAACAAAACATCAGCATAAAAATGCCTGTGAGTAACATAGATTTTGTGATGATGATTCATGGCTTTGAATGTTAAAAGAAATGCTTAACTATTACTAAAGTAGCCAAGAACCTTTAACAAAATGTTTCTTTTATAAAATCATATGAAAACTCAAATGATTTAAAAGAAATAATGCATGGTTAATTTAATAATCAAAATATGTCCTTTGAAATAAAATGAAATGTCATGTCTTGTCTTGTCTTTGTTTGAAGTGGTTTAGATAACGCTACGATAAAAGCACTTATATATAGGAAGTACCAGCGACGTATCCACCATGCTTTTATCATATTACACACATCTCGCTATTTAAATCACTTACCATAAACCAATAAATGAAATGTCTTGTATAAACCAATGTCATGTATAAACCAATTCTTGTCATAGAATAATGTCTTGTATGGTATAAAAAAAAGATGTCTTTTATGGTAAACAAAAGTCTTGTTTAAACCATAAAAATAATTTCTTGAATAGCCAAAATGTTTTGTATAAAACAATGTTTTTGAATAAACAAAGGTCTTGTTTAAATCAAACGTTTTGTCTTATAAAACCATTGCTTTTATTATATAAAGATATATTAGGATTGTTGGCAAATACATTCAAGCCTTGTTGACTGTCGGATTGACCCTTATAAAGACAAAGGTCTATCAAATGTTCATCAGATTCTGTCGTTCCATAGGGCTCACTTCCAAACAAAACTAGGAAGCGAGAACGAGATTGTCAATCCTATGGTACCATTACATACTACAGGTAGGCATGATCAATGTTAATGAATGTATCATTGTATATTCAACGCACCAATATGTCTTGAACAATGTAAGCGTGTCATGAAAATGTTTTGAAACCATGTACTAGGTATGCTAAGTCAACATACGAAGTAAAAATGTCTTTGAAATCATGTGCTAGATTTGCTAAGTCAACATACGAAGCAAAAATGTCTTTGAAATCATGTACTAGGTATGCTAAGTCAACATATGAAGTAAAAATGTCCTTGAAATCATGTACTAGGTATGCTAAGTCAACATACGAAGTAAAAATGTCTTTGAAATCATGTGCTAGGTATGCTAAGTCAACATACGAAGCAAAAATGTCCTTGAAATTGTGTACTAGGTATGCTAAGTCAACATATGAAGTAAACATGTCTTTAAAATCATGTGCTAGGTATGCTAAGTCAACATACGAAGCAAAAATGTGTTTGAAATCATGTACTAGATGTACTAAGTATACAAACCATGTATAATGTCATGAAAACAAGAAAGTAGTGATAGGCACATATGAATCACCCCAAAAGATCTGAAAATATAAAAGAGGGGACTATGTACTCACTTGGGATTGTGTATAAGTCTTGTTCAAATGATCAAACAAAGCTCAAAGGATCAAGAGTTCAATGGTTTCCTAATATCAGATAACTATGTTAGTGTGTCGGGACTTTAATAGGAGGATTGGATAGAATGAAGTTTTATAAACCAAACGAGTGTCGGAACTCATGTGATATTGTTTAATAAACTTAATATTCTGATTTCAAATGGTTCCTAAGTGCTTTCGACCCGTTATGACTTGTTAAATTAGGTTACGCTACTTTAACGGGTCATTAGCGTAATTATAAGTTCGGATGGTTAAATATGTCCTATGATGAGTCTTACATGCCAAAACATGTTTGATTATGTTATAACATCAGTTTAGATGTTAAAACTTTGGTTACATATGCTTAAAACCAATTTATGCACAAAAAGGGTGTTTTGGTCATTTTAAAGTACATAAAAATCAGCTCATCATATAACTAATCAAACCATATGACCATAAGGTATAACCTCAGAGGGTTATTCCCTATACAACTATGGTCACAAAAATGCGCTTGGTCGAATCCTAAGATTGACCAAATGGGCCGGATTCGAAAGTCAAAGCGGTGGTCAAACAGCTCGACTTACGTCCCAAATAAAAGCACTAAACTAGAAATGACGAGTTAGACATGTTGGAACATATCTAACTAAGTTATAAAACTGATTTGGTGACAAAACTTTGAGTTTTAAAACCCGAAAATAGTTTCGTCGTAAATAGATTAGGGTTTTCTATTCAGAAAGGGATGGCGGCGCAGTTTGTTGCTCTTTACCTGCTATCCTTATGTAATTTGCCCTGATGATTGAAATGAAATATTGGTTCTAATTCAAAAAAAAAGATGAATCATGAATAAAACTTTGACTCGTCATTTCGCCTAGTAAATGTGGTAATCAGAAGGTGCAATCGCAAGGGATTATAACCTTCGTGATTACGATCATGTTGCAAAATTCAATTAGACTTTGACTTTACCAAAATTGGTCAAAACCGAAAGTCAAATAGAAAGTCAAATTTTTTGACTTTTAGCTCAAAATAGCTAAAATAAATGAAATAGACTAAGAGTGAGTACTTACTTGTGTTAAAGAACACTTAAGAACTCAGTTAGGAGGCCTCCAAAAGCTGGAAGCAAGCTCCAAAGAGATGGGAGAAAGAATTGAGAAATGAGCAAGTGAAAATGGATGAATATGCTTGCTATTTATAGTTTTCAAAATGTTATAGGATCATGACAAGTGACCCTTGATGTGTCATGATTAGGAGGGGGTCATAACACATGTCAAAAGATGGCACATAGCTGGAAATTTCGTGAACTTGGGGATCAAGGAATGAAACAAGAGGCTACAAATTGTTTCTTTCTGAGCACCCATTACGGATCATACGGGGTGTCTCTTGCGGTCCGTAAAGCTTCCTTGGGGGCCAAGTTTTGCTTTTTGGCAGATTTGGCCCCTGGACTTGTATTGTTGAATTTTGTCACTTTTAACCCCTTTTAACCTAATATTTAGGTTATATAAAGGTGTTAAGGCATGTGTAGTTTGGATTTTGTCAAGAAATGTCGCGGATGCTGGTTTGTTCGATCGTACGGTTACGCGTTTCGCAAATAAAGTATAAGACTTTATCAAACACGAAAATGATCGAAATTGTGAAACAATTGACAATTATACATTCTTGCCAATAAAATACAAAATTTTATTGAATACAAAAAATGTATGGAATTGTAATATGATTAAAAATGTACAGATGTTACAAATTATTAACGTTTTTGCTTGCGAAAGACGTGCAAAATGTGCATTGGTTTTGAAACGAACGAGGTAACAAGTATTAAAATACATAGAAATTGAGATAACATAAAAGAGAGGCTTGATAAAACATTCGATTGTTTCGGGTTTAGAAACTTTGACTATTCCAAAGTGAATCGAAGTCCTTTCGAATTAGGGAAAACGTGCTTTGGCCTATAGGTAAAATACTCTCGTCGAGAAGCGATTAAAGGTATTTTACCCTTCCAGTTACTACACGTCCTAATCTATTGAAAAATTGAAACTTTGGTGGGATTGAAAATCAAGGAATGGTACTAGTTGATAAGATGCGAGTTTCACCCCTAACTTGACAACATCGTACCATAAGTGTGGTTGATACTCGTCGGGTCAAAATAGTTAATTCTGACACTTTGACGAAGGTCCACTAGAGTTTGAATTAGAAATTTATCATCAAGATATGGATTTCACTCCTAACTTGATGGCGTAATTTCGTGTGAAATAGAATAAGTGGATTGAGAATCGTTCACCAAATTATGGGTTTCACGCCTATTTTGGTGAAGTCCTCTCTTTTGTATGATACGAGTGTCTTCAAGTCTTCAAACGTGTATTGTATAGATGTCTTAGGAAAGACATATTGTATTTATTAAGACAAAAAGAAGAGGTAGAAGCAAATAGGAAGAATTACGTTTTAAACATGAAACAAGAATGGTCAAGTATGGTACCTACTATAGACTAAGTCGAATCATGGCAATCCTACCTAATTCCCTATAGTTATGACTCTAATACCAATCTGTCACACCCCAACTGATGGCGGAAACATCGGAGTGAGACGAACGAGATTGCTCATTGCAACATAACAATAAAAGCGACAATAATTTAAATAAACTGATTTCATTTCATAACAACTTGTCACATTACAATACTTGGAAATTCAAATACAACATGAGTTCAAATACAACAACGAAACAAAATACAACATAGTACAAAATTTGATACAACAACATAATCTAAATGTTTCTAGATGTGTATCTAAAGCATCGTCGCTACGCCCATTTTAATATCAACATTATCCTGCAATATGCTAAAAATACATGGTTCAATATAACGTATTGGCGAGTATACAAGTTTAATACATAGCATAGCATAAAAGTTTAACGAATCCACATGGCAAACTAGTTATCAAGATTAACATTAAAACTGGCATGTGAATGTTCGAGTCAACCACCTAATTACCGCAATAATAAGCATTATGGGCGGTGCGTTACTCCTTTAGCACTATACATGTTAACGTGAGGCTTGTACGAAGTTAATGACAAGTTATCTCACAAAAGAATCATCCAGAATAACGAATCAAGTATAACGAAAGGGACTGTCTGGTGAACTGAGTCTCTTTTGAACGTTTTAGCTATCAAACAGTTATGTTCGTGATTTCTGTTAAGTTTATCAGTTATTATATCAGTATATTAATAGTCTAGAATATTCATAAGGTTCATAGAAGTCATGCATGGAGGTTTAACCTCGTTATTGTTCACCAAAGCACAAATCAGTTAGCTTAGTTAACTGACCGGTTGGTCATGAATAGGAATGGAAAAGAAATGATGTAAAATTTACCAAACAACCGAACAATGTACAACCCAGGTGTGCCAACACGACATAGAAAGAACTAACTAAGTGTCGGGGGCTAGACGGGGTTCACTTGTTCTAGGTCTAGGAGATTGTTTGGGTGTTCATTTCACGAGTTTAAGTGAGGTGGTGGATCTAGATTGGAAACCCAAGTTCCCATAGAACACACACTGACGTTCCAGAATAATCTATATTAAAACTAGTGATCTGGATAGTCATTCAACACTTGAAATCGTCGGAACTTAGTGAAACAGATGCATTCGGACGACTGGGAGTCCCCTCTCGTACGAGAGGGTTATCCTCTCGGATGAGTGGGCCTGCACCTCGGACGAATGGGTTTGTTTCTTGGTAAAATCAGTTTGGTTTTGTTTGAACTGATTACCTACTCGGTTGGAATTGGTTCAAACTTGAATTCACAGCTATTGACTTAGCTTGTGAGCTTAGAGAACCTCGGATTCAGCTGAGTTTGAAGTCAGAACGATTGTTTAAAATGGTTTTGAAAGATTTACTTCACTTTCATTTTGGTCCTCAACTAATTTGAGAGTTTATATCAGTTGCCATTGCAGATCTGATAAACCAAGTGAAGATTTGTGAAGAATCTTGTAAAAAGTTAAAAAACAGAAGAAAAGTAGAAGAATATGGAAGAAATCAGTTGTTTAGTGAGTGTAAACTCACTAAGGAGCAGCTGAGACAAATCTAGGAGAATGCCCGAATTTAGCTTGAGAGAGAATTTCGGAAGTTTGAAGATTTGGAATGAAGGAATGAACTGATATTTATAGGTTGAGATGAAAATTTGGGACGAATGGGCCATTTTGGACGACTGGGCCGCCCTTTCGTGCGAGAAGGCCAGGCCCATAAGCCCAAAATTCAGTTTCGCTTGGTTTTATCAGTTTTAAACATTTTAAGCTTATAAGTGCAATGTATAAATGTTGTGCATAAATAAATGAATGTATAAACGTATTTTGCATGTATAATACGTATGAATAAGTATGAATTTGCATGTAAATGGTACTAGGTATGTATGTATAACAAATAATTCACAAGTATTTACGAATAATGAGTAACACAAGCATATAGAAGATAGAATTTTCATTATGATTCAAGTCTCGGATTACAATGTTTGAAATGAAATACGATTACACGAGAATACAAGTTTCCCTAAATGGAAAGTATAAACAAACTTGCTAAATAAGGAAAGTTACAAAAAGCGAGGCGTTACAAGTAGTTTTTTGTTCCAGTAGTTTAAGTGATTGATTGGATAACTTTCAAGGGAGGAAACTTCTGGCCATTGAAATGCAATTTAACTTATTCCATAAGGTAGAGAGATGGTTTTCCCTGGGTTTTGGGTTTCATTATCAACAGATCTTACATAACCCAATAATGTGTCTTAAAGATGGCTTCCTTATGGTGGAAAACTGTCACACCCCCAAAATCCACCTGCGGAATACCACCGCTTGGAGCCGTGACTGACCAGGATCCAGCCACCAATCATATTGAACAAGCATGTAAGTGATTATAAAACTATAATTGGTGTCCAAACAAAACATAGTTTAAGTTGCAAGCGGAAGCATAACGTTTAAAACCAAAACATAAGTTTAATTGTTTCAAAGTTTAACATGGCACACAGCTGTCCATGTCCCACAACGACTCCCTTCCATGCAAGCTCCAGCTAAGTACCTATTGACCTGCAAAGCATGTAGTAACGAGTCAACAAGAATGTTGAGCGAGTTCACAGTTGGGTGTTCGTTTTAGGTTGTTTCGAAAACAGTTTCCTTTATCTGGCATCCTGCCGTGGGGGTTACCCCATAGTTGATAACGTGATTTGTTTAACCCAATTACCCTGGCAATCCAGCCATGGGGGCTACCCCATGTTTAGTTGTCTGGCTTTTTGGCCGTGGGGGCTACCCCATGTATATACTAGACTCGTTACCATATCGACTGCTGACTGTAGTCATATTTATGTGCCCTGAACTGTCAATGTCTATCATCATTGACGTGCCCAGATCCATTAGTTCACGCCCGTCCTCTGCGGCACGGTGTGAGGTTTGTCAAACCTAAATAGCGCTATCTAACTAATGACCCGCTCGCCATTGGCCCGGCGATTAAGTCGATATAAAAGGAGGGACTTCGTGATAGAGTTTTGGTCTAGTGGGAGTTATCTGTCCAAGAGGAAGAGGAATTATATTCCTGAACCAGCACCGTCCTACCCAATAAAGGACGAGGAATCCATGTTCCTTAACCCCATTCCCAACCCCTGGGAATCCCATGCTTTGTAGAGAGTGTGAACTCACCTTGGTTTGCTCGGCAGTTTAATTTACTTGGTTAAGTATGCTGGTCACCGCGTCCTAATATGGTTACCAGTATAGGTTAGGTTGGGTGTAAGGAAGTCACGTATACCCTACACGTATCTAACACATAGCATACATGTCATACGATTATTCTTTTAAGTTATTGGGCCTGTTCTAATTCTTAATCAGCACGTAGCATATCAGCACAGATACAAGTCCAAAACACATTGTCACACTTGGCGGCCCAATAACCTAGTCAAACAGCCCAATCGGGACTAGGTGGTCTCGACTCGATTATATGCAGTCTCGAGTCGCAACCAGGATGGTCTCGAGTCATGGGTGCCTGGTCTCGAGTCGTGCAGGCATGAGTCGCAACCTCAAAGGTCTCGAGTCCAGTCTCGAGTCGAGATCATGAGGTCTCGAGTTGTCATGGCTTGGTCTCGAGTCGCAATCAATGCAGTTTCTAGTTGTAGCTTATTGGTCTCGAGTTTCTGTTTTGATGGTCTCGAGTCGAAACCAGAGGTCTCGACTCGTTTGTCTGCTGATTCTGGTGCACTTCCAAGACTTGTACGAACCAATAGAATTCTAATTTCATGATTTGGTGTCCTATCCAATGAGGGTTCACAAACATGTTTTGTTGTCTAACATCCTAATCAAATGGATCAAACATAGCAAATTTTGAATATTCATATCTTATTCAATGAGTTCTTCATCTAGGGTTTTCATCATTTATGCAAACATGATCATTCAGATCTTAAGTCTAGCATGCGTTTTACTCAAAACAGGAATATGTATTCATACAATCTATATGTTATGACGACTTTGCATATTATTATCCAAAACAACATTTGTCCTATAACTTCTAACATAAATCGAATGATCATAAGCATCCCATACACTCACCATTCAAATATCTTAGCCACTCATCATCATACAAGAGTTATCATATGTCATCCATCATTTAATCATTCCAAGCAAGTAACACCATCATTCACATAAACACTTAGTGAGCATCAAAACATTAACCGGTTGCTACATACTTATGACTTATCATTCATTTTAACCAAACAACTACAAGGTACTAACCGGTTAGATGTTGAGGGTGTGAAGAATCAATGAACCGACTTCCGGGTGACGATCTCGAGCTTGATCCGAGAGTCTTGGTGCCTCCGGTTGAATCCGAGAGAGAGATGAGAGGAGGTTTGTGATGGTGTTCTAGGGTTTTAGTGAGAGTGAGAAAGAGAGTGTGTAGGAGAGTGTGTGTGAGAGTGAGTGTGGGTTGCCCAAAATGGCAAGGTTGGCTATCCACAAGTGTTATATACTTGTTCTAGGTTGGTGCACTCTAATGGGTTCCGGATGGATTAAAGGAGATGCATGGCCTAACCGGCCCAACTGTTTTACTGTTCACTCGAGACCAAGCGGTCTCGAGTCGGTTCCTTGTGTTTTGGTTCCGGTTCACTACATACATGCTTGTATAAAAACTATACTTTATGCGTACACATTAATAGCACATAGCACATCAAGATAATCACGAGCTTTCATTTACTAATATATAAACACATAACGTTCAAGCATGTTACATCGAGATACAATGAAGGGTTCTAAATTACGAGTTGTCACAAAAACGCAGATGAATTACAGCCACTTATTTGTAATTTGACCAAATTATGTGTTAGGTTCTCACTTTATGTGCTTGATGTGTCTGCGCTAGTCAAATTGGTAGGTGTGTTGTGTATTTGTTGAATGATGTTAATCTAGAGCTGTTGTGTTGTTTCGTACTAAGGAGTGCCTCGTATGATTTGAGATGTGTATAGAAGAGTAGTCGTAGTTAATGATAAATGATTATTAGACCCAAATAGGGGGTTGTCTGTAGGTGTTATCAGTTAGAGTTATGGATCGTTGTGCGTGACAAGTTGAGAGATGGTGGTTATGGGTCGGGGTTGTGGTGTGGTCACAATGGTTTAGAGTAGGGCTGTAAACGAACCGAACGTTCAGCGAACAGTTCGTGAACCGTTCGGCGGGAAGTTCGTTTATGTTCGTTCGTTTAATAAACGAACGAACATGAACAAAAACTTTCGTTCGATTAGTTAAATGAACGAACATGAACAGAGGTCTTGTTCGTTCGATTGTATTCGTGAACGTTCGGTAAGGTGTTCGTGAACGTGTTCATGAACATTCGTTGATTTGCGTTCTTTTATGTTCGTATGTTTGTGCTTTAATTGAAGATCTTTGTACTTACATATATTTTATGTGTGCTTTTTATATTATTAAACTTTTATATATTTTATTATCCTAACAATTAAACTAGGAAACCCTCTTTCACCTTGTTTATGCACTATTTCCCTTTCATTTCTCATTATTTACATCGGCGAATACGATCGACCCCCGTTCCACAATAAGGGATTCAAGTTCGAGTGCTACTGTTTGGGCCATCTATCTTTATCCTTCGTCACGTTCGACAAATTTATTTGTGTTCGTTTATGTTCGTGAACCGTTCGCGAACACGCTCATTTCCTTGATGAACAAACACGAACACAATATCTCGTTCGGTAAGTGTTCATGAACCGTTCGTGAACACATTTATTTCCTTAACTAACGAACACGAACAAGGCCTTGTTCGTGTTCGTTCGGTTCGTTTACAGCCCTAGTTTAGAGTCTTTATAACCATAATTCTTGCGTTGAAATAAAGTGTTTTGATGCCAACTTTATTACTTTAAATTTCAGTGTTAGAACTCACTCAATGTAGCTGACTTTTGCATATATGTTAGATTGTTTGCAGGTAGACGATTTGAATCTTGGATGCTCTTGCCTAGCGGATGGAGTTACTCGTGTTGGTGATTGAATCCAAATAATGTACTCAAGTTTATATAAAAAGCAAATATTACCCACTCTGACACATATATAGAGTAAACAATAATACTAATAATTAGTGATGAATAGTGAAAAAATATATAAATAGAAAACACGGTATCAGAATAATTGAACTCGCCACCTATAGGTTATATACATTTTCATTGGGCTATTAAGAAAAACCATTACAAATCTTCATATATTTCCATTATGACAGCTAAAACATTAAAGAGAAAACCGAAGAAGATAGGGCTTGAACCCCGACATCCTGTTTGCCAACTCGTAATAAGTTTAAGGAGTTGTGATACTATCCATTGTGTGACACAACAATTTATATAAATATGTTACTGTCATGTCTAAACTTTTAAAATTTTAAGTTCTTATTGAAAGGGACAAGTAGATCGTAAATAAAAAAACACATTTTTTTTATTTCTAACTCCTTTTTAAATCTAGAACAGATTAACATAGATATGCCCTATAAATAAATAAAAAAAAACAATGTTGTTTAATATTAGATGCGAAAAACTTTCTAAACTTGACAATATGACCTTTGGCTTATATTTTGTACGACCTGTTTTTCTTATTTCATATTTCGTATGACGTGAACACGTGAATGCTTTTTTTTTTTACATTTATATTACATGTTTAAACTCATCAAAATAAAATATGTATCATATAATGTGTGATGGTAATAATAATAGAAACACTAGTGGTAATAGTAGTCGTAGTAGTATCCATATACATGATAATGAAATCAAATGTGTGTATTTTCAAGCGGTTCTTGAACTTGTTAATGAACTTATATGCCTTAGTGTATGTACATTATCATGCCATCATCCTTCGTTGCCCTCCTTTCCCTCATAAGGTTTTTTCGACGAGCTTCAACATTCTTATTCTACAATCAAATGTAAGAGTTGTCAGCCTTTCCATTCATCGACAATTTCACCAAACATTCACGATACGTCAAAAAATCCCCATCTAAACTTCTAATCGTTGTTTTCTTCCTCATGAGCCCACACAAAATGTGCATCCTACTTTGATGTGTTTTTATAAAAATCTAGAACTGAGAAATAAAACTAAACGAAATTACATGAGTAATAGGAGTGTTAAACGTAAACAAACCATATAGTAAGAAAACAAAAGAGCTAACACCGTAAGATCTAACATATGTTGGGATTCATAAATACATGTTTCTTGCCGCAATCCAATGCGAGATTACAATCTATGATCACATAGCTCACCTGTTTAGCCAAAAAAGATAATTAAATTACCCGGAAACAATAATTTAACTGTCCTATATGTCCATTTATGGCCTAACATGTGAGTTAACAAATAAACCATCAACTCATAATAATGTTAAAAATGCTATGAAATCACACGACTATGTAACCGAGTTTCACATAACGATTGTGTGGGACCACGTGTATATAAATATGTTATATCCCTATACTCTAATTTACATAGATGATCAATGTTTCATATGAATATAAACTAGTGGGATGAACCCCGCGCTTCGCGGCGGGCTTTCGTTCATCATCGGTTCGGTTCATTACAGTACCAATATGATACCTGCACTCGACAAAGCAATCGACACGTGTTTTGCATCGGTTGAAAACCATAAAAACGAATATCGATACCGGTGTTGTTCGGTCTGTATATGTTGGGTTTGTGACGATAAAAAAGACCAACGATATTTGACGCATTCGAATAGACATTTATAATCATAAGTCAACGTTGTTTTTAAACAATATATTGTTGCATATTTAGTAAGAAAAAAAACATTTTGAATTTCAAAATTAAAAGCTGTTTCACTTTTAAAATTAATATATGGTTTATATATGAATTGAAAAATTAATATTTTGTTTTTGGCAACTTGATTTAGTCATTCTTTTTTCAACATCAATATCTAAATATGATACAATAATTAATTATTAAGTTTGTTTCTAAGTCCTTAGCGTATACTTCAGCTCTTTTTATCCATTTGGGAATAACCCAGTGGTGTTGGTGAGTTTAGATAAAGCTTAGGATAGGAGAGGTCAGGGGTTCAATCTCTATGGTGTGCAACGTTAGCCATTTAAAAAAAAAAAAAAACTCTTTTTAACACCACCTAGGTGGCACATCACTTAGTTTTCCTCATTTCACTTTACCTCACATCAAGGAAATAAGTTTAATCCTCTTAACTTTATTCTTTTAATGGTTTGAGTGTAAAAACTTTTAATGATTTGTGTGTAAAAACGGAAAACAAATTAAGACAATCTCTTAACATTGTGTTAACATATAATCCCTTTAGACTATGGGGTATGGGGCGGGGGTTGGGGTTGGGGCGTGGGTTGGGTACAAACGCCCACATCACCACCCCGGGTGGGCTTGGGTTTCGGCGTGGCCCCTTGGGCGGGGGTTTCAGCCCGGGCGTTGGGCGGGGCTACCCACATGACATGGCGGAACCTCATTGGCCAAGAACACTAGCCCTTTGAAATTTGCTTTTTTCCACGCCAACCGAGCCACACCCCACCATACCCCTTTGAAAATGGCTTTTGGTCTTGGGTGCCCCATACTCCACGTGTCGCACCATATCCTCAATCCACGCCCCACCATACCCCACGGTCTTAACACCCCTTAACATAAAAAGGGAGTGATTTGCAATGCCATTTAACATGCCATGTCATCGTTAACACCCTAGATGTTAAGGTACACCCAATGGCCTAACAATCTATGTTAAATCGATGTTCATCACCCAAGTTAGAATATTAAAATGAGATGCATAATTTCTAAAATAATTAACTGTGGCCAATTAAATACAACTAAATGAATTTTGATGTTTATCCAAATCAAAGCCCACATTTTCAAAGTAAGCTCATCAATATCACTGTTCGTCACCACTTATAATTCATATGTGTAATATAATGTCTCAAGATGCCAATGAGGTGGTGGTGGAATGATAAGGGTGAGACTTGGTGTTCTAAGGGACCCAAGTTCGATTCCTGCCCTCCCTATTATTTTTTACGGCACCTGGTGATGATGGGAGACTAGGCAAATAAGTGGAGATCGCTAGTTCGATCCTTGAACTGAGCGGGTTTTACCTCACCGCACTGTTGTGCCTTCGGGCGAGTGTTCACGGGCTTTAGCCCTAGGTGAGGATTTTCCCCGGTTCGGAGACGAGTGTATCCCGATGTGGTGAATTCGTCAGTAGCCCATTTGAAAGATTCGTTGGTCGTTCAAAAAAATAAAATGTAGGATGTTGACGATTAAATAGTGTGCTTTAGAATCAATAGGGTATGAGTTTAAATCTTGAAAGACACAGATACGATATATGTATACCATGAAAAGAGTAAAATGCCCGGATGCTCCTTGTGGTTTGGTAAGTAACACCTACAGTCCCCAACTTTTGAAAATTACAAGTATGTTCCTTGTGGTTTGCTTTTTGTTACTCGGATGGTCCCTATATTGGATGGAGGTTAGTTTTCCTAGTTAAGTGAATGTGAAATGACTTATTTACCCTTGCACATGAGGGTAATTTTGTCACTTAAGCTTTGTAGGGACTAATTTGTAAATAACATAAAAGGTTTACCAAAATAAAAAGTTATATACACCACAAAAAACCCTAGTCCCTCTCATTCACTCCCTCACAGTTTTTGCATCTCTCTCTCTCCCACCACCACCTCCTCCCCATAACCACCCCCATAAGCACCGCCACCTGCACCTGCCCCACCTCCATAAGCACTGCCACCTGCACCTTCCACTTCCATAACTATCGCCACATGCACCTGCCACCTCCATGAGCACTGCCACCCGCACCTTCCACTTCCATAACTATCGCCACATGCACCTGCCACCCCCAACACCACCACCACCACTACAGTGACGAAAATTAAGGGTTTTGACGGAAATTAGGGTCTTCTTCATTATCTTCTTCGTTCTTGTCGGATGAATCATTTCTATTTGTCTTGTTCATCGTCTTCTTCATTCTCGTCGGATGAAGATTCGCACTCCAATTGATAGGCGAACTGATTCTGTGTAATGTGACGCCATTCTGTTTTGTGTATAATTTCTTACATCCTTGTTTAGTTTTGTATGATTATAAAGTTTGATAGATGTGTTGTGATAATAATGATAAAGGTTTATTTGAAATTGATGTTATTTAGTATTGTTAATGATTAAGGGTAAATAAGTTATTTCATATCAATTTAATTGGAAAAACTAACCTCCATCCAATATAGGGACATTCGAGTAACAAAAAGTAAACCACAGGGAACATACCTGTAATTTCCAAAAGTTGTGGACTATATGTGTTATTTTACTGTAACACCTCGAAAATTCGTGTTCAATGAAATAACGACACGTGTCATGTAAGACAAAAAGCGTTATAAACCCGGATTTAATAAAGATGTTTGGCAGGATTTAAAAGTGTCGTCATGTTAATTTTCACCTCTGAACGACCTCATTTATAAATCCCAAGACCCAATTATATATTATGAACATCTAATATACCTTCAATCCAGCAAATTGATGGCAGTAATTGAATTCAAAAGTGCAAGATAGGATCCTATGGAAATTTCTACGGTAAACCTTCGTTTATGGCACTTTCAAAAGAATCCAAGTAAACATATCAAAGTGGTGGGGTATATAACTGTTCAAGGCACATTTTAGAGGCCCCTTACTGAAAAATAATGACCCAAATTCGGAATATATGGTTGCCCCTTCGAATGCCTGAAAGAACAAGATTTTTGCTTCTGGTCGAGGTCTTGCGCACCGCAAGACAATCCCCTTACGGTGCGTAAGGGGTTGCCAGCGACAGAAAGTTGGCTGTTTGCTGTTATGCGGATGAAACTGACCTTTAAACGATTTTCCTCATATTTGGACGACCCCTAATTGGCTCCTAGACACTAGGGACATGTGTTAGTGATCAGGGAACATTGCTAGAGTTGTTTGTCAACAATCTATGAGTTCTTGAGCACTATATAAAGGGCCAAGGTTGCAACCATTTCTTCACACCTCATTTCTGCATTTCTGGAGCTTCTTGGAGCTTAAGAGCAGACACAAGTTCTTCCTAATCGTGCATAGGACTTCAGTAAGTATGCTTAACCTTTCTTAGTTAAGTTTCGTAATTAACGGTTGACTTAGCGATTAATCATTGATGGTTCAGTGATTAGTTGAATTGAAAGTAGTTATAAGTTGGTAATTATGTGGGCATTAAACCCTTAAAAGGGCACCCTCTGATTCCCAATCTAACTAGACCATTTGTCGGGTCAAACTTGTTATTAAAAAGTCAACATAATGCTTAATTTCTAATTTATGCATAATTAGCAATGTAGAACCCATACAACCTGTTTGATCATTAATATAACTTGGTAATGAATGTAAGAAAATGTCCAAACATGTTCAACCCGACAATTTTCAGTAGAGACCCGGTTCGGAACCGAAAGTCGCATAATTTGACTTTTGCTTTGACTTTCAATTCTGACCCGTCTAAGCATGTTTTAGAAATGCCTTAGAGCTTTAATAGGACCAGGTTACATGCAAGTATAACCCTCTGTGATTATACACCTCGGTTCATTAGTTATCCGATTAATATGCATGATTCCGTTAATTGCCTATATGTTGACCATTACGCCCTTTTCACCATAAAACGTGATTTTTGAAAATGTAAAAGAGTAGAAACCTTAGTTACTGATTTATAAACTTGCACCCAAAATTTGACATCAGTTTGAGGTGTAGATTGAGAGTTATGCTCATTAGCGTAATTAGAAAGCTTATTAGCGATTAAACGTCATAATTAGCGTATAGCCTATTTAAACATACTTTTTGGTATCAAACTCTTTACCCACTGATGTAATATATTATTTTGGGATTTTTGAAGATTTTTAATTAATTTTAGGCTGAGCATAACTTAGGGTCATAAGCTTAATCCGATAATTGTCGGTTTTGCCCTTTCGGGCTATAAAATGAGTTTTACATATCTTTTTGACCCCAAACCTTTTTCTAATGATTTTAAATGATAAATAAATTATTTTAAACCTTCTGGTATAATAAAATATCAGATTTCTATATAGAACCCGGAAACGGCTTCTAATCGCCTTTTTAAGCGCTTTTAACGCATAGTATGTACTAAAACTATTTTAAACATACAAGGGTTGATACCTACTGATATTTTAGGTAAATTATAATATTTTAACAGTAAGCAAAAGTTGTTTAACTCAGACTTCAGTTTTGAGCTTTTCGGCTTATGTGAAATTACCAAAATGCCCCTACGGTGCATAGTTTGGTTATAATTGATAAATTTCACATATATACTTTACCCTACTGTTATAACTTATCAAATTAAGTATTTTTGCTGATTATATCAGACCTGTAACTCAGGTTAATACTTATACTCTTTTATAAACTTGTAAATGACCAAACTACCCCTACGGGGCATAGTTTGTGTTTAAACTCGTTCCGGGCATAATAAATGATATCTTACTGATGTCACAACATATTTGAGGCATATTAATTTAGGAAACCTGTATATGGCTCTTACGGTTACCCGTTACGCCTCTTGCGCGTTCGGTTCGGTTTATGTAACTAGTTTGCATAAATTGGCCGAAACGGGTCAAACCTTATCGGTTTTATCTCAAAATCCAGAATGTGTATAATATACCCATATTAAGCAAGTCTTCAAACTTGTTGGGTCTAAATCACATTCTATCCCGGTCTTCGCTTAATCGTGCGTACGAACCGTATCTTTAAAACTAACCGGTCTAAGTTTAGGCTTAATTAAAGACCCGTTAGGATTCTAATAGGTTATTATAAACCTTCGTTCCAGAATAGGAGGACCAGTAAAAGGTACTTGCATTTGCTGTTTGTGAATTATACTTGCAAAGGTAAATACTTTTAACTTATTTTCCCTATACGGGCTTGGGGTACCGTATATAAAATACCGCTTGGTCGGGCATTAAATCTTCCATCGTATGGTGGTTAATTGATAATTTAATCGGCCCGTTTAAATATGTTTTGTTTGCTTAAAGCCTTTGGGGGGTTAATGACCATGTCCCGGATATCCTTGGCATCATTTTACGAAATGGCCACGACCTAAGCGCGGAGTGTAGGCGTACACTCATCAGTGCATAAATAGATGATGTGGTGTGTCTATTGATCTTTAACCAAGCACGATCCGGGCTACTGAACGCATAAGGAACATGTAATTCTTTTACAAGTTTATATATTTAAATAATACTCCAAGTTATAAAATGTTTATGCCACGTGCATCCAAATCAATTTTCAATCATTTTTAAAATGAGTCAGTTGATTGTATTTACCAGTGTAAACTGACGTATTTTCCCAAAAAGATTAAATGCAGGTACTAAGCGTAATAGGCTGGGTTTCTCCTTAGCATCAATAAAGAGTCTCGCAAGCTTAAGATGCCTAACGTCTGTTGAACTACTGTTTCCTATTTATATTTTTATCCTTATGTGGATAAACTTTCAACTGTTTGTGATACACGATATTACAATATTTTATTCGGTTGAAATATATCTTTCAATTTGCTTCCGCTGTGCATTTAAATATTGTGTTGTTTGACTATTATGTTGCCAACCACGTCACGATACTCCCCCACCGGGCCCACCGGTGACACGTGGATTTCAGGGTGTGACAGGTTGGTATCAGAGCCAACATTGAGTGAATTAAACACTAGCCTTTTGTGTTTAATCTCAATGACACAATTGCACATTCTTAAAACTTTCGAGTCTAGACAAATAACATAGGACAAATTCTACCTTGTTTTGTTTTGTTTGTCCTTTATTTTATATATTCTTGTCATTATCTTATGTTATATTAACAGGATTAAGTATGCCGCCAAGATTCTTTCGACGCAGAGGACGAGGTAAGGGGCCAATCACCGCCCCCAATGACCACGAGGATGGGCCTTTGCACATGCGAGCTCCTTCCACCACTGCAAGTGCTGACCCACGAGAAAACCGGAGGAAATTTTTCGAACCTGCTAGACGGTCAGTCTCGCACAGTTCGGCACCTCCCTTTCATAACTCTTACGGGCCACAGTCAGAAAATGAGCCCGATAACCCTCAACCTTCCTATATACCACTTCAGCGATCCTTATCGCACAATTCTTTTGGAGACCCCACACCTGTCTTCCGGGGCCGGTTTAACCCGGCCAACTACATACAAGAACCAGTGGGTTTTAACCCACTGGGGCCAGATGATCATTTCTCCGGAGATCATGCAGAGGATATGGACGAGGACACAGATCCCGTCGAGCCCGCAACCGGAACTCCCAACCATCCCATCAAGATCTCCGACGGATCTTCTTTCCACGGATCACCCTACGGTGGTCCAGACAACTATCAAGCTAGGTTTAACCGGCATGAATGGTACTTCACACCTCCTCGCCATTCACCGCCTCACCAGCAGCAGCAGCAACAGGATCCCTCTGAGGATTCACGATTTGTGGCAGTCACGCCACCGCCTCCACCGCCACCAGTTCAGCCGGCACCTCCGCAACCGCCGAGGCGTAGGAGAACCGGAGCACGTATGTCTGCACGAGGAGGGGACTTTCATTTTAGCTCTCCTCGACAATCAAGTGGCAGTCATTATCCACCACTTCAAGAAGATCCACAAATGGGTGGACCTTCAAACCCAGTTGCACCGCAACCACCACCGATGGGTTTTGATAACCCGATTCCTGCCTACACTGGTTCTATGGCGTACAACCCGTTTGAGCATCCGGCTCACACCAACTACGGTTACGCTGAAGCCGACCCATACATGGTAGCGGCCAATTATAACGCCCTTCATCCAGAAGGGCCATATGGAGCCCCATGGGGAGTTGGATACCCAACTCATGGGTACCAAATACCTGCAAGACCTATCATCCGGCAACAATCACAGCCGCCAAGGTTCTCCCCACCAGAGCGTGAAGAAATTCTGCAAAGGTTGGACCAAGTCGAGCGAGACTTTCACAGAGACCGCAGGGAGCGACAAAGTTTCTTCCAAGGATTGACAAGCCTAATAAAAGGGAAGAGCAAGAAGGACCATTGAATCCTTCCACTGTTGTTGTAATTTCCTTGTATAAGTTGAGCCCCTGCATGGGCCTGTCTTGCTGTATTGACCCCTGTGTGGGTATGTATGTTTGTTTGTTTTGACCCCTGCGTGGGTCTATCTTTCTGTTAACCCCTACGAGGGTATGATGTTTGTTTATGTCCCTGCGTGGACTAGTATGTTGCTTGACCCCTGTGTGGGTAACTTGTTTATTAAAAAGTCCGTTTAGGGCGACGTGTAACCTATTAATAATTAATGGAATGTTTAATGTATAAATTTCATTTTTTGCCATTATGTGCATAAATAAATTATATATGAAATAAATAAATCAAAATCATTCCTTTTAAAAATTATATCTGCCTATTTAAATATTAACTAAGGATCTTAAAGGTATAACCTAGCCGGCATGTCATTTTAAGACCTGGCCAAGATGGTGAAACCTGTTAAAAAGATTCAAATCCCAGTTAACATCTGAAAACATGTTAACGCTCCTGGCAGATGTGATTCGCTAAAATCACACACGTCATTCTTATATAAGGATTCTTCAAAAGATTCCTAACCCAACTTAATGATCTCTGAATCATGGGTTTAAATCGTCAATTGAGATGATCATATTTTGACCATACATTGGTAATATAATGCCTACGGGCCCTGCTCATTTCCATATGAGCCAAAAGACAGTGGTAGCTATGACTCCCTGTCAGAAAAAGGTAATGAACTATGTTCAAACCTTCATGCCTTGATTCTCTGAAATTATGGCTTATAATTTAAAATGTCCCTGTGACTAGGCCTTGTGTGCTAAATAAAACTTTTATTGTTTATGATTAGGATAAATTATAATAGAAATCCTAAATAAATGTGAGTAACAAATTAACCAAATATGGTCTCTGTTTACCGTGGTTAATGAATTACCCTAAGGGGCAATTCCATAATAAACTCCCAAATAAACTATTGTCATTGTCTTATGTAACAGTTCAATTAAAATGGCTGACTCGGATGAAATTAATAGCCACCCAGTGGAGAATAATGATAACGCCCGAATTAATATAACGGGGGCTGAACTGAAGGCGTTAGTAGATGACGCTGTTACAAAGGCCTTAGAGCGGCAGTATGAAGATTATAGTGGGACTCGAAGTAGGACCCTATCTGCGCCGCGTTCAAAGCCAACGACTCATTCTGAGGCTCACAGCAAGCCTCCTTCCAAGAAGGAAGAACCCAAGAAAGATGATGACCGACTCTCCTCAAACCACCACAGTGCTCCATCTCAGCAGATTGTACTAAATCAAGAACCCCGTAACAAGGGTTGCTCCTACAAATACTTTGTTTCATGCAAACCCAGGGATTTTACTGGGGAAAAAGGAGCCATTGACTGCATGACGTGGTTAGATGAGATGGACACAGTAGTGGACATCAGCGGGTGCGCTGAGAGGGATATAGTCAAGTTTGTGTCGCAATCATTTAAGGGTGAAGCCTTAGCCTGGTGGAAATCTCTGATTCAAGCCACTGGGAAGATACCATTGTACAACATGTCATGGGAGCAATTTGTTGCCCTCATCAGGGAAAATTACTGCCCTCAGCATGAGGTGGAGAAGATAGAGTCTGATTTTCTATCGTTGGTAATGACAAACCTTGACTGTCAAGCTTACCTTACGAGCTTCAACACAATGTCCCGGTTGGTTCCGTATCTGGTGACCCCGGAACCAAAAAGAATAGCTCGTTTTATCCGTGATTTAGCCCCCGAGATAAAGGCAAGCGTGAAGGCCTCTCGGCCAGCTACTTTCAGATCTGTAGCTGACATATCTTTGTCCCTCACTCTGGATGCGGTCAGACAAAGATCGCTGAGGAACAAAGATGCTGAGAAGAGAAAACGTGAAGATGATAATTCACGGAGGTCAAACAAGAAGCACCGAGGAAACGGTGACAACAAGAGGGGGTCTGAGTCAAGGAAGGATGGGCATCAGTCTGATGATAAGCCCAAATGCAAGATTTGCAAGAAATAGCACTTCGGAAAGTGCAGGCTCGACTCGAACTCGCAGACTCAGTCAAGAACTTTTGCTTGCGGGATATGCAAATCCAAGGAACATAAGACCTTGGATTGCAAAAAGCTAAAGGATGCGACCTGCTACATCTGTAATGAGAAGGGCCATATCAAGACCAATTGCCCAAAACTCGCAAAGAAAGCTGATGAAGTCAAGAAGACCAATGCTAGGGTCTTCAGAATGGACGCAAAGGAAGCGGTACAGGATGACAATGTGATAACAGGTACTTTCCTCATAAATGATGTCTATGCAAGAGTACTTTTTGATTCAGGCGCAGATAAATCATTTGTAGATAATAAGTTTTGCAAATTGCTGAATTTACCTGTTAAAACCTTAAGCGTAAAGTATGAGGTGGAGTTAGCTGATGGCACCATAGAAACCGCCTCAACCATATTAGATGGATTTTCATATCCATTAAGAACCACTCTTTTCCTTTGTCCCTACTTCCTTTGAAGTTAGCCGGTTTTGACATCGTTTTAGGCATGGACTGGTTATCTCATAATCAGGCCCAGATTGTCTGCAATAAAAAACAAGTGGTGATCAAGACTCCATCTGGCGAACCACTTACCATTCAGGGAGATACCCGGTATGGACTGCCTGAGCAAGTGACTATGCTCAAGGCCTCGAGATGTTTGAAGAAGGGTTGTGTCATCTACATGGCACAGGTTACTATTGATGAGCCGAAACCTAAGATAGAAGACATCCCCGTCATTTCTGAATACCCCGAAGTTTTTCCAGAAGAACTACCTGGTTTACCACCAGATAGGCAAGTCCCTGGAGCAGCACCTGTTGCTAGAGTACCTTATAGGTTGGCACCAACAGAGATGAGGGAATTGAGAGCACAACTGGATGAATTGCTAGCTAAAGATTTCATTAGACCTAGTTCGTCTCCTTGGGGAGCGCCAGTTCTGTTTGTCAAAAAGAAGGATGGATCGATGCGTCTGTGCATCGATTACCGTGAACTTAATAAGGTCACAATAAAGAATAGGTATCCTTTGCCCAGGATCGATGATTTGTTCGATCAGTTACAAGGGGCAAGTTACTTCTCGAAGATTGACTTAAGGTCAGGCTACCACCAACTGAAGGTTAGAGATGAAGATGTACACAAGACTGCATTTAGGACTCGTTATGGTCATTACGAGTTCCTAGTGATGCCTTTTGGGCTCACAAATGCACCTGCCGCATTCATGGATCTCATGAATCACGTCTGTAAGCCTTACTTAGATAAATTCGTCATCGTTTTCATTGACGACATTCTCATCTACTCGAAGAACCAAGCTGACCATGAGAAACACCTTCGCTGTATTCTTAAACTTCTACATCATGAGAAACTCTACGCCAAATTTTCAAAGTGTGAATTTTGGCTTCGAGAAGTCCAATTCCTTGGACATGTGGTGAGTGAGCGTGGTATCCAAGTGGATCCCGCTAAGGTAGAAGCAGTTATGAACTGGCAGGAGCTGAAGACACCCACAGAAATTCGCAGTTTCTTGGGATTGGCAGGATACTACAGGCGATTCATTGAAAATTTTTCAAGGATTGCTGCACCCCTAACTTCCTTAACTAGGAAGAAGATTAAGTTCGACTGGGGACCCAAGCAGCAAGAATCTTTTGATATTCTGAAGCAAAAGTTGAGCAACGCTCCTGTACTGACATTGCCTGAAGGTACCGAAGAATTCGTAGTTTACTGCGATGCATCACACACTGGCATGGGGTGTGTGCTTATGCAGAAAGGCAAGGTTATTGCCTATGCATCACGTCAATTAAAGGTGCATGAAAAGAATTACACCACCCACGACTTGGAGTTGGGTGCCGTTGTATTTGCACTGAAGCTATGGAGGCACTATTTATATGAAATCAAGTGTGTGATCTATTCTGATCACAAGAGCCTCCAGCACCTGTTTAATCAGAAAGATTTAAACATGAGGCAGCGCCGTTGGATGGAGACTTTGAATGATTACGATTGTGAAATTAGATACCATCCCGGCAAGGCAAATGTAGTCGCCGATGCCTTGAGTCGGAAGGAAAGGGTGAAACCCATCCGAATCAATGCCAAGAGCATTGAAATAAAGAACAATTTGAATGAAAGGTTGTTAGCTGCATAGAAGGAAGCCGTGTTGGAAGCTAACTATCCTAACGAAAAGCTAGGAGTAACTGAGGAGCAGTTATCTCTTGGCAAAGACGGAATTCTGAGATTAAATGGACGAATATGGGTTCCAATTTATGGGGGACTTCGGGATGTTATCCTCCAGGAAGCCCATAGTTCCAAATATTCCGTTCATCCTGGAGCTGATAAGATGTACCAGGATCTAAGGGCAAGCTATTGGTGGATAGGCTTGAAAAAGTCTGTAGCTGCCTATGTAGCTAAATGCTTGACTTGTGCGCAAGTCAAAGCAGAACATCAAAAGCCGTCAGGTTTGCTACAACAGCCTGAACTTCCCACCTGGAAGTGGGAAATGGTAACTATGGATTTTATCACCAAGTTACCTAAGACAAGGAAAGGAAACGATCCATTTGGGTGATCGTAGACAGACTGACTAAGTCAGCACATTTCCTACCCATTAAGGAGACTTTTAGCTCCGACATGTTAGCCCAATTGTACGTGGATAAGATTGTAGCCTTACATGGCATACCTGTGTCTATTATCTCTGACAGAGATACTAGATACACGTCACATTTTTGGAAAAGTTTCCAGCAATCTTTGGGCACGCGTTTGAATTTTAGTACGGCTTACCATCCTCAGACGGACGGCCAGAGTGAGCGTACGATCCAAACGTTGGAAGACATGCTTCGTGCATGTGTGATCGATTTAGGTGGTAGTTGGGATAACCACCTGCCGTTAATCGAATTCTCCTACAACAATAGCTACCACACCAGCATTAAGGCTGCGCCTTTTGAGGCATTATACGGTAGAAAGTGTAGAACGTCCGTTTGTTGGGCGAAAGTTGGAGATGTCCAATTATCAGGACCAGAGATAGTCTTTGAAACGACGGACAAGATTGTCCAGATTCGTGACCGTCTCAAAGCTGCCCGTGATAGGCAGAAGAGTTACGCAGATCCAAAGCGTAAACCCATGAAATTTGAAGTTGGTGACAAAGTGTTACTTAAAGTATCACCCTGGAAGGGAGTGATGCGATTTGGTAAGAAAGGCAAGTTAAGCCCGAGATACATAGGACCTTTCGAAGTCATCGAATGTGTCGGATCAGTTGCCTATAAGTTAAACTTACCTGAAGAGCTCAGTGGTATTCATAAAGTATTCCACGTCTGCAATCTGAAGAAATGTCTAGCTGACGAATCGCTAGTCATACCACACACAGATGTGCATATAGATGAGAGCTTGAAATTTGTGGAAAAACCATTGTCGATTGAGGATCGGCAGGTTAAGAAGCTTCGAAGGAAGCATGTGCCTATTGTAAAGGTAAAATGGGATGCCCGTAGAGGTCCCGAATACACGTGGGAGGTTGAGTCCACAATGAAAGAAAAGTACCCTCATTTGTTTCAGTAAATCTCGAGGTTGAGATTTCTTTTAAGGGGGTGAGGATGTAACACCTCGAAAATTCGTGTTCAATGAAATAACGACACGTGTCATGTAAGACAAAAAGCGTTATAAACCTGGATTTAATAAAGATGTTTGGCAGGATTTAAAAGTGTCGTCATGTTAATTTTCACCTCTGAACGACCTCATTTATAAATCCCAAGACCCAATTATATATTATGAACATCTAATATACCTTCAATCCAGCAAATTGAAGGCAGTAATTGAATTCAAAAGTGCAAGATAGGATCCTATGGAAATTTCTACGGTAAACCTTCGTTTATGGCACTTTCAAAAGAATCCAAGTAAACATATCAAAGTGGTGGGGTATATAACTGTTCAAGGCATATTCTAGAGGCCCCTTACTGAAAAATAATGACCCAAATTAGGAATATATGGTTGCCCCTTCGAATGCCTGAAAGAACAAGATTTTTGCTTCTGGTCGAGGTCTTGCGCACCGCAAGACAATCCCCTTACGGTGCGTAAGGGGTTGCCAGCGACAGAAAGTTGGCTGTTTGCTGTTATGCGCATGAAACTGACCTTTAAACGATTTTCCTCATATTTGGATGACCCCTAATTGGCTCCTAGACACTAGGGACATGTGTTAGTGATCAGGGAACATTGCTAGAGTTGTTTGTCAACAATCTATGAGTTCTTGAGCACTATATAAAGGGCCAAGGTTGCAACCATTTCTTTACACCTCATTTCTGCATTTCTGGAGCTTCTTGGAGCTTAAGAGCAGACACAAGTTCTTCCTAATCGTGCATAGGACTTCAGTAAGTATGCTTAACCTTTCTTAGTTAAGTTTTTGCTTAGTTTTAGCTTAAAAGTCAAACCGTCGTAATTAACGGTTGACTTAGCGATTAATCATTGATGGTTCAGTGATTAGTCGAATTGAAAGTAGTTATAAGTTGGTAATTATGTGGGCATTAAACCCTTAAAAGGGCACCCTCTGATTCCCACTCTAACTAGACCATTTGTCGGGTCAAACTTGTTATTAAAAAGTCAACAGAATGCTTAATTTCTAATTTATGCATAATTAGCAATGTAGAACCCATACAACCTGTTTGATCATTAATATAACTTGGTAATGAATGTAAGAACATGTCCAAACATGTTCAACCCGACAATTTTCAGTAGAGACCCGGTTCGGAACCGAAAGTCGCATAATTTGACTTTTGCTTTGACTTTCAGTTCTGACCCGCCTAAGCATGTTTTAGAAATGCCTTAGAGCTTTAATAGGACCAGGTTACATGCAAGTATAACCCTCTGTGATTATACACCTCGGTTCATTAGTTATCCGATTAATATGCATGATTCCGTTAATTGCCTATTTGTTGACCATTACGCCCTTTTCACCATAAAACGTGATTTTTGAAAATGTAAAAGAGTAGAAACCTTAGTTACTGATTTATAAACTTGCACCCAAAATTTGAAATCAGTTTGAGGTGTAGATTGAGAGTTATGCTCATTAGCGTAATTAGAAAGCTTATTAGCGATTAAACGACATAATTAGCGTATAGCCTATTTAAACATACTTTTTGGTATCAAACTCTTTACCCACTGATGTAATATATTATTTTAAGATTTTTGAAGATTTTTAATTAATTTTAGGCTGAGCATAACTTAGGGTCATAAGCTTAATCCGATAATTGTCGGTTTTGCCCATTCGGGCTATAAAATGAGTTTTACATATCTTTTTGACCCCAAACCTTTTGCTAATGATTTTAAATGATAAATAAATTATTTTAAACCTTCTGGTATAATAAAAATATCAGATTTCTATATAGAACCCGGAAACGGCTTCTAATCGCCTTTTTAAGCGCTTTTCACGCATAGTATGTACTAAAACTATTTTAAACATACAAGGGTTGATACCTACTGATATTTTAGGTAAATTATAATATTTTAACAGTAAGCAAAAGTTGTTTAACTCAGACTTCAGTTTTGAGCTTTTCGGCTTATGTGAAATTACCAAAATGCCCCTACGGTGCATAGTTTGGTTATAATTGATAAATTTCACATATATACTTTACCCTACTGTTATAACTTATCAAATTAAGTATTTTTGCTGATTATATCAGACCTGTAACTCAGGTTAATACTTAAACTCTTTATAAACTTGTAAATGACCAAACTACCCCTACGGGGCATAGTTTGTGTTTAAACTCGTTCCGGGCATAATAAATGATATCTTACTGATGTCACAACATATTTGAGGCATATTAACTTAGGAAACCTGTATATGGCTCTTATGGTTACCCGTTACGCCTCTTGCGCGTTCGGTTCGGTTTATGTAACTAGTTTGCATAAATTGGCCGAAACGGGTCAAACCTTATCGGTTTTATCTCAAAATCCAGAATGTGTATAATATACCAATATTAAGCAAGTCTTCAAACTTATCGGGTCTAAATCACATTCTATCCCGGTCTTCGCTTAATCGTGCGTACGAACCGTATCTTTAAAACTAACCGGTCTAAGTTTAGGCTTAATTAAAGACCCGTTAGGATTCTAATAGGTTATTATAAACTTTCGTTCCAGAATAGGAGGACCAGTAAAAGCTACTTGCATTTGCTGTTTGTGAATTATACTTGCAAAGGTAAATACTTTTAACTTATTTTCCCTATACGGGCTTGGGGTACGGTATATAAAATACCGCTTGGTCGGGCATTAAATCTTCCATCGTATGGTGGTTAATTGATAATTTAATTGGCCCGTTTAAATATGTTTTGTTTGCTTAAAGCTTTTGGGGGGTTAATGACTATGTCCCGGATATCCTTGGCATCATTTTACGAAATGGCCACGACCTAAGCGCGGAGTGTAGGCGTACACTCGTCAGTGCATAAATAGATGATGTGGTGTGTCTATTGATCTTTAACCCGGCACGATCCGGGCCACTGAACGCATAAGGAACATGTAATTCTTTTACAAGTTTATATATTTAAATAATACTCCAAGTTATAAAATGTTTATGCCACGTGCATCCAAATCAATTTTCAATCATTTTTAAAATGAGTCAGTTGATTGTATTTACCAGTGTAAACTGACGTATTTTCCCAAAAAGATTAAATGCATGTACTAAGCGTAATAGGCTGGGTTTCTCCTTAGCATCAATAAAGAGTCTCGCAAGCTTAAGATGCCTAACGTCTGTTGAACTACTGTTTCCTATTTATATTTTGATCCTTCTGTGGATAAACTTTCAACTGTTTGTGATACACGATATTACAATATTTTATTCGGTTGAAATATATCTTTCAATTTGCTTCCGCTGTGCATTTAAATATTGTGTTGTTTGACTATTATGTTGCCAACCACGTCACGATACTCCCCCACCGGGCCCACCGGTGACACGTGGATTCCGGGGTGTGACATTTACCAAACCACAGGAAGCATCCAGTCATTTTACTCTCACGAAAAAGAAGATACAAAAGCAGGAATGCTATGGAAAAAAAAGAAGATACAAAAACAATGCAAATGAGTCAATGAGGTAGTGGTGGAGTGGTTGGGGAAAAGACTTGGTGTTCCTTGTGATCCAGATTCGACTCTCACTGTCCCCATTATTTTCAGCGGCATCCAGGTTAACGGAAAATACGGGTGACGCCGGTTCGTTTTGGATGAGAGGCGAGGTTTTATTGATTATTCCATTGTCGTGCTTTCGAGCGGGTGGAGGTTGGGTTTCCACGCATCGAGGAGAGCCAAGAAGCTGGCGACGGTCGAGTAGTCGATCTTGGCCAGAGCACCCAGTGTCACGGTGATTGACACGTCGTTCCGCACCGTTTAAAAAAAGAAAAAAACGACAATGAGTAAGCTCTCTAGTCTATATATAGATAGATAGATAGATAGATAGATAGATAGATAGATAGATAGATAGATACCTCAACCTTTGGAAAATAGACCGTCTCATCAAGTCAAACAGAGCAAAAAGAAAACTGGTCTGGTCTGGTTCCTTTGCACTAGGCATACGAATTCCCCCATGGCTGCCGCTAGAAGCCCCTCCCATTCTCAGAACGACCCAGATCCAAACCCTACCCAACCACCGCAATCCGAAACCCTAGATCTCCCAACCTCACCTCAACCGCTTGAACCAGCAGACTCTGTTCTCATTCTAGATGCTGTCGATCAACAATCAGGTACAATTCGCACAGCTCTTCCTGAACCAATCGACACTGAAAAGGTGACGTCACCGACTAACCAGCGCCGTGTTAACAACAAGCGCAAGAAAGCCGGTGCTCGTAAAACCTATAAACGCAAACGCCCTACGAAAAAAGTGCAAAACCTAACGAATATTCTGAACCCTATCCCTTTTGTACCTGCCAAAACGTTAGATCTAGATAAGCATGAGGAGGTTTTGAAACGGTTAGGGTTGTATGATTTTAGTAAAATTGAGTTTGATAGGAGTTTGAGAAACGATTTGATTGTTCAGTTGATTGCGAATTATGATGCGAAGAAGCGGTGTAGTTATGTGAATGATTCGAGGATTAATGTGAATAGGGCGGAATTAGGTAGGACTTTGAAGTTGCCTCCTGCGAAACAGGATAGGGGAAGCGGTAGTGTGGAGGAGGTGGATTTGGATTCGGAGGTGTTTTCGGATGAGGCGATTGTGTTTATTGAGGATTTTGTGGCGAATTGGATGGTTTTACGTGATGAGTCGAGTGCGAGTGTTGTGCCCGCGGAGATTGTGAATTGGACTAGGTGTATTAAGGATGGGCATCCGGAGAAGTTGGATTCGGCGAGTTTGATGTGGTATAAGGTTGAGAAGGAGTTGACTCAAGGGGATAAGCTTGTTAATTGTCACTATGCCTCCCATTTGCAGTACTTGATAAAGTTGCAACGACCTATGTTTTTTAAGGAGGAGGATGGGGAGGATGATGATGGCGAAGAACATGTGATTGTCGAGGAAGAAAAAGAAGAAAAAGAAGAAAAAGAGGAAAGAGAAGAAGAAGAAGAAGAGAAGAATGAAAACAGAGAGAAAGATGAAAAAGAAGAGAAGGATGAAGTCGGAGAGAAGGATGAAAGCGGAGAGAAGGATGAAAGCGTAGAGAAGGATGAAAGGGGAGAGACGGATGAAAAACAAGAGAAGGATGAAAAACAAGAGAATGATGAAAAACAAGAGAAAGAGGAAAAAGAAGAGAAAGAGGTTGAAGTAGAAAACGTATCTGTAGTTCAAGAACAGAATATCGAGTTGAATTTAGGGACAGATGTTGAGGAAATAGCGCACGAAGAGTCTACAAAAGATGATGAAACGATGGTGGATGCTGAAGAAGGCAATGAAGAGATGGAAGAACAGGTGGACTTCAAGAACGTACTGGGTGATCATTTCTTGCAGCGTTGTCAAAGCAGTGATTTGAATAATCTTGAAGCAATTAAGGTTCAAGAAGATGAAGATGAACAGGTTGAACATGTGGAGGACGAAGATGAAGAAGAAGAAGAAGGCGGTGAAAGGTTGGATGAAGGATTTGACATTGAGGCGAATGATGATTCATTTGATAGGAATGGATTGACTGATAATTTCCTTCAAGGAGTTGAAACATCTCATAATCCTTATAATTCTCATGGGATGTCTTCCATGGATCTGTTTGGTTCAAGAGATGGTTCGTTTATGTCTCATGGCGGTCCATCATTCTACAACAATGGCGGTAAGAGAGTCATGGAGCCTGAAGAGGACATCCACCATCTCGATCAAAACAGTAAAAGATTAAAAACCGATGACATATGGGATCCGAAACAGAATGACATTGGTTTCTGCTTTGATCAAATGCAGCAATATCTGCAAAAAGCTAAGATGATTCACGAGTCAAAAGAACGAAGCTATGAGAACTTACAATACAATCAGCAAATGGCGGTGGAGCAGCTGCAAGAACGCCAACAGATTATGGACATGATTATAAAATCAAAGGATGAAGATTTGGAGAAGAAGCATGCTGAAGTGTTTCGTCTTGAACGCGAGCTTTATTTGATGGGTGATCTTTTAGCAGGGTATAGGAAGGCTTTGAATGATACGCGATTCAAATTTTCTGAATACAGAAAACGTTTTGCCCTTCAAGAAGAACCGCTTTATAAAGATGCAGGCCCGGGTGGTTTGGTTTTGAGTACACGGGAAATAGAGAAACAGCGGTTAAAGAAACAAGAAGAAATGATGAAGTTTCAGACTCTTGCAAAGAATATTGAAGAAGAATATGTTTATCAATTGGAAATGCAAAATACTAGACTTTCACCAATGGTTGATAAGTTGGTGTTTATTGAGAAAGAAGTGCAAAAGCTCAAAGAAATAACTAAACAACTTAAAGAGACCCGGGACGAGCCGAGTTCTGTGCTGGAACCATCTGTTGAGCCTGAAGAGACTCAGAAATTAGTGGACGAAGATGAATTACTCGTTGAGCCCGAAAAGGATCAGAAATCAATGGATGAAGATGAATGTTCCGTTGAGCCTGATAAGAATCAGAAATCAAAGAATGAAGATGAATGTTCTGTTGAGCCCGAAAAGAATCAGAAATCAGTGGATGAAGAGGATTGTTCCGTTGAGCCCGAAAAAGATCAGAAATCAATGGATGAAGATGAGTCTTTCGTTGAGCCCGAAAAGAATCAGAAATCACCGGTTGAAATCCCTGAGAATGATTCTAGCATGGAAGATGTTCTTCCTGATGCTGGTGAATCAGAGGTATGAAGCAAACCTGCTTATAAAAAAAATGTTGGTATTGTTCTTGACTAGTTGACTGTTGGTTTTCTTTGGTTTAAGTTACTGTTTTGTCATCATTTTGGACCTATAAGATATTATGAAAACTGCGTATTTCTGAATATTAGAGTTGGCAAACTAAGCGAGTCAGAATGGTTGGGGGCAGGTCAAACTGGGTTCGGTTGAAAGGGTCATTTTTTCTAAATCTTGGTTTTTAAATGTTCGCCCAGGCCTGAGGCGTCTTCAGACGATGTGGTCATCGCTTCTGACTGCATAGGGTGACAGGCATACATGAGACACGCATGAGAATATGACATGAGGCGCACAATTTGGTAGCGCCTCTTATACATGGCAGATTTTGTGCTTCTTTGCATATAGAGGTTATTCATGTATTAAATCATATATGGGGATTTTACTATCTAAATTTTGGGTATGTGATGATAGAAACCTATAAAAAATATACCAAGTATTATACAATTTGTTGTGCCTCGAGTGAGTGATGTGTGCGTCTTCACCTCGCATCTTGCATTCGGAAATCCTAGCGTGTCATGCTTTTAAAATCCAAGTCTTAGTTAGGATAGTATTGGCAAGATATTAATTCGTTAATTTTGATAAAAAACGGATTGGATGTTAAAATAGACTATGGGAGACTTTTAACCTGTTTCCTTTTAACTAACTCAGTGGTGCAATGGTAAACAACTAATTCCCTCTAGCAGAGGTCTAGGTTTGAATCTTGTATTCGGTAGTTTTCTACCACAACCTCTTGAAGGCCACGTGCAAGATGCTATTTACTTGATCTCGTTGATTAGGAGGGTTCTGCCAGGACCCGTGATTTATCTTGTAACGTGCTCTCATTGTTAGTAGACAAAGTTGTTTGAATTCACATGTATGATGTTTGAATTAGCTCATCCATAAGTATATGGGGGTTGTAATCGCGATGTCTAGAGAGTTTGATAGTTTTGACGGTTGATGGTTCATATGTTTCAGGAAAAGAGAGAAGGCGGAGAAGATTGATAATCATTGGCTTATGTCGAGATGAAACTTTATTTTTAATTCTAATTTGTGTGGGATTTGATTGTTGTAGTTTGTTTTATCGTTGTATGCTCACTTTTATTTGTTTAGATGTAGAGATGCATGAGTGAACTTGAATTATAATTTGTCCCACCATATTGTTATAATAATAATTTCGGTTTTTTCAAGCACAACTAAAAATTAGACAATGACTGCAAGCTCTAATTTAAAATTCAATAACATTAAGAAATTGTAAATGATGACTTTAGTAAAATAACAATAATAGTTCTAATGGGTTAGGATCAAATAGAAAGTTTATTTTGGCTAGGAAGAATAGGAAGCAATATAATTAGGACATGTGGCAAAATTTAAAATAAAGAGCAAAGGCATTTTAGTCAATTTTATCTTTTCTTCTTCATTCCACTTCCCAGTAACTTTAAAACCCACCATTTTCAAAACCCACCATCTTCAACTATTTCATCACTTTCTATCTCAATAATCACTATATTATTGTGCGATTTTCGTCACCAATCAATGATTCAAACACCCGATCAACGTGTTCTTCAGCTTTTTTTTTGAAGAAAACCAAGTTTAATTTCATACAAAATCTCGTTTTTTCCGGTGATTTTGAAGATAATCATTCGATCCGTTCGATTCGATCGCTGATAAGTGTTTGAATCATTCAAATTTCGTCAATCGTTGAAAAAATCGGCTTCGATCCATGTAAGAAATTCTTTAATTTCATTTTTATGATCTGGGTTTTTGATTTAGTCATTGCGTTTTACGATCTTGGCGGGGTCCGGGGGCAGCGCCCCTGGTAGCAGCGTCCCAGGGGCGGTAGCCCTTGGCGGGGTCCAAGGGGCAGAGCCCCTGGCTGGGGTTGAGCTGCCAGGTCAGCTCGGAAAATGCACCAGAACATTTAATTTTCTGTAAATTGCCTCTGGAAAACTGCATTCGTAGACAACCTTTTGATCTCTACTTCCTGGTTCAGACAATTCACAAACAAAACTATTGTCCTGGTTCAATGCGTTTTAGAGAGAACAATTTCTTTGGTGTTTTTAGGCCTTTGCGTTTTAGAACTAAGACATTTTTATGTGTTTTCTGGCCATTGCGTTTTAGAAAAACACATTTTTGAAGTGTTTTTAGTCATTGCGTTTTAGGTAAAACACAATTTTAGGTGTTTTCAGTCCATTGCGTTTTAGAGAGAACACTTTCTTTTGTTTTTTAGGCCATTGCGTTTTAGAAATGAGACATTTTTAAGTGTTTTCTGGCCATTGCGTTTTATAAATAAGACATTTCTTTGTGTTTTTGGTGCATTGCGTTTTAGGTAAAACACATTTTTATGTGTTTTCAGTACATTGCGTTTTAGAAAACAGATATTTTTAAGTGTTTTCTGGCCATTGCGTTTTAGAAATAAGACATTTCTTTGTGTTTTTGGTGCATTGCGTTTTAGGTAAAACACATTTTTATGTGTTTTCAGTCCATTGCGTTTTAGAAAGTACACTTTCTTTTGTGTTTTTAGGCTATTGCGTTTTAGAAATAATACATTTCTTTGTGTTTTCTGGCCATTGCGTTTTACAAATAATGTCATTTTTTAGGTTTTTTTCCATTGCGTTTTACGCAACTGGGTTTTAGAATTTTTTTTTCCAAAATATAGCAATAGTATACTCGTTTTAAAGATAAAAAAACGCTCATTTTTTGGTGCAATTTTTATAAAAAAATAATGTCGTGTGAAAGAGTTATTAACATTTAAAAATGGGGGGGGGGGGAATTGGAGGAGAGAGAAACTATTGACTTTGATTGACTAGAATGTCCCTAAACAAATTCACGCGCCTCTTTTCTTCCCTTCAATTTTCCTCATTTAATATTAGCCACTGATTAAATAAATGGATGGTCAAGATTACTTCCTAGCCTTCTTAGCCAAATAAACTTCCTATTATATCCTAACCCTAGTTCTAATACTGATAATAATGATACATTTTATAATTTTATTCTTGTTAACGACATAAATAATAAAATAGTAATAGTAATATCAACATTATAAGTAATAAAAATGGCTTACTCTTTTTTTGTTTGAATGGTAAATTTGGATCACTTACGGACTATTAGAGTATTATCGGGTCACTAACGAAACCACCCGATTATATCCATTTCCACAAGACAATAATGCCTATATACTAATTGAGGAGAAAACCCAATAAATCTGCAATCTCACCCCTAAGACGCTACTACGCTATAATCCTATAGGCAAAAATGACTTACTCATTACTCAAATAAAGTAATTACAAAAATAAAACCATTAACAATAATAATAATTATAAATATAAAAAAACAATAATAATAGTAACAAGAGTAAAGTATAATTTCAGTTACTGAGGTTTACACCAAATCACACATACAACCCTCATTTGAAAAACTAGCCAATCAAGTCCCTGTGATTGTTAATTGGAATCAATCAAGTCCCTTATTCAAACGTCTGTTACTTGAAGGTTGGGATTTCAGTTAAAAGACCAAAATGCCCTTTAGAGAGTAAAATTGCAAAACAAATTTGTCATCTCTCCTTTATAAACTCTGCAACTCACAACCCACCATCATCTTCAATTCAACTTACCCTAAAATGGCAGTAGCTTCATCGTGGACTAGCAATACGACTGGTCGCTCCAACGCACTATGCTCATGTGGGGCTGCTACTTGCATTCAAACATCTTGGACCGAAGCTAATCTAGGGCGAAAGTTTCTTTGTTGTGTAAGTCTTGCTTAGCTTATTAAACGTTGATTCCGGTGACTTTAAGTTGAAATAAATAGTCTGATATGTTTAGTTGTGAAGAAACACGATACTAATTAAGGGATTAATCAGTTTGGTTTATGTTTCTACCATGATGGTTAATCTTCAATGAAGAAACACGATACTAATTAAGGGATTAATCAGTTTGGTTTATGTTTCTACCATGATGGTTAATCTTCTTTATGGTTTCCTGAGCTCCTTAATGACTGGGGTTATCTGCAAAACAGAACACCGTTACTCGCTAAGAGGGGAATGTGGGGGTTTCCCTCTTAACCGGGCTCCTGCGTGAGAATAAGCGACTGCTTTGGGGAGATAATTAAGTATTAAGTGAGAGAGTAGAGGGAATGGAATGTTCAACCTGTGAAGTGAAGGTCTCTATTTATAGCCGGAGAGGTGTAAGAGGATGTGGGCTGATGGGCCTTGGGCCGGAAGGTGACAACACGGAGGATATGCTCCTTGTCTCACTGGTGTCGACCGTTAGTGGCTTCTAGGAGCTTTATAGAGTTGGCGCAACGTGATTGGAGCCACGTGTCATTGTTGTCGGCCTGGCCGCCCTTCTGCCATCAGCAGGTAAGTGGAGATCGTGGGGCAGTTGTCTCTGCCTTATGATTGGTGCCATGTAGGCGTCCTTAAGTACTTTTTGTCTCCTGCATGTCAGATGATCGTGGAGCACGATTGAGCAGAGCCAGAGGGGCGTTGATTGGCTCTTTTCTTCTGCCACTTGTACCTTGTGTACTATTTGGAGCAGCCTTGCGCTGCTTCCCTGCACGAGTCTTGATAGGCACGTTAACTAACTCGCGCGGGGTTTAGGTGACTGAGTATTCTTTCGGTATGCTAAGTGTTGTTATTGCAGCTTCTTATTGTCAAGGTCTCGCGCGACGTAAAATAGGATATGGTGTATATCGCGCGAGGTTAATGATAGGAAGTTCTTTTTGAATGAGGAGTATGGTCCCGCGCGCAACCTTTTATGGAGGTTTGCGTGGCTTTTTTGGGACCATACCCCTTCAAGTCCCCCCAGTCCAGTGCTGCACCATGCGCAAGGCAAGTGGTTGGAGCTCTGGACTTAAAATAAAAGTTGTGGAAGATGTTTCCTTGGCTTTGGTAGACGGGGCGCGAGTAAGTTCTTATTGATTACTTCGGCGCGGCTACCCTGTCTGATTACTAACTCATTGTTAATACTGCGCGGTCTTGGTAGCTTCTTCATGACGTTTGCGGTAATTTGGGCGGGAAAATCCTCGAAATTTGAATTCTGACGGTTTGGTGAAAATGTCGTGGTTGGTGACGTTTGAGTTGACTGCTGACACGATTGTCATCAAGTTGTTGCTGACGGTTCGGCTTTTCGTCAGGAGAGTGAGGCCCACGCGCGCGTGGTAACCGTCACTCCGGGAAACACGCCTTACGTGGCGTTTTCGATTGGTTATGCTCGCGGCGATTTCGGCACGGTTACCCATCGCATTAAATGCGATGGGTATATATATCTGAAGAGATGGAGAGACGAAATCACTTTCCGTCTTCTATTGCATTCTCTTCCCTATTTGCTCTCGAATTCTTTGAATCTTCAAACTCTTGAAGACCAGTAGCAGATCTTCAAGTCTTCAAGAGATAATCGCAGTAGATCTTCAAGTCTGTTTCCAGAATATTCAGGGTTTCTTTGTCAATCATTGATGGCTGAAGAACATCACGAGGACAATCCCGGAGAAGAAGGCCCTGTGCCCGTTCTCCGGTGGGATTTAGGTCTTTTCGAGCAACTTGTAAGAGGTTTCCGGTTTCCACCGGAATGGGATGCTAGATACCCTGGTCAAAACCAGACGGCTGCCGACGCACCTCCGGGGTATATTACGTTGTATGAAGATTTCTTCCAACAAGGCAACTTCCGATTGCCGGCGACGAACTTCATGGCCCATATTCTGCAGTTTTATGGGTTTCATATATCTCAGACGAGTCCACCAGGGATGGTGAGAGTTCGACACTTCGAGTTTTTGTGTCGATCTCATGATATCGAGCCGACTGTTGAGAAATTCCGGGCTTTTTACCAGCTTCAAAGAAATATGGGTTTCTATTCTTTCGCCAGTCGTGGCGCCGCAAAGAAGATATTGCTGAACCCCCCCCCCCCCAAGAGTTTCCATGACTGGAAACCAAAGTTTTTCTATATCCGGGAGGAGGTAATCCCGATCGCCATGACCTTCTGCGCCTGGTCGGAACCGATTGTGAAAGAGGATCTGGCGATCCCAAAAAATGAGGCTTGGTATAAGCAGCTTTCTTCAACTCCAAACCGAGTGTTTGGTGAAAATGTCCTTGTCGCGGCGCGGATGAGTGATCAATGGCCGCCTGAGAGCGAAGACGTCCCTGTCTTGAAGTTCCAAGATAAAGGTTAGCTATCTCATTTGTTTTGCTGATTTCTGTTTCGCAACTGTGTTTTATTTATACAATTTGTCTTGTAGAGGCGCGCTTGTACCAAGCTGCGTTCTCCACCTTTGGTGGGTCTATGAGCGTGCGCCCGCTCCAAACTGGGGAGGAGTATTGGTATGAACAAATTAAGGGTAACTTCATGTATCCGGTTGCTGATGCATTTGCCTCACCGCCTAGTACAACTGAAGGTGCGCACATACCTAAACCTCGTCCTCTGCGCTCTGTGACTTCTGCTGGGAAAGAGGTTGTCTATCTTTCCAGCGAGGAGTCTGTAGGGTCTTCGAACGGGGAGTTAAGTTCGTGGTCTAACGTCTTTGCAGGTGTGTTGCGCGGCTTGGGCATCGACCCCGAAGAGAAGAAAAAACCCACCAGGAAGAAGAAGGTGATCAATCTTGAGCCTGAAGTGGTGAGTAAGAAGAGTGGGAGTAGCCGCGCAGCTGCTGGTGCTGCTGAGAAAGGTACTCTTCGGCTTCGTCAGAGTGACTTGAAAGATTATGTGATAATTAGTGACTCACTTGAAGGCTTATCTCGCGCAGGCGGGAAGGGAACCGGGGCAGGTGGCTCAAAAAGTGAAGGTAGCGCGGGTTCTCGCAACCCGGATGCTAGCGCTACTCCCTCCTCTGTTGCGCAAGAGGAAGAAGAAGAAGAAGAAGAAGCTGCTGAGAAGTTAATCAGCCGGAAAAGGACTAGAAGCGAGACCACCACTGGTGCGGTTGCTGTGCAGGTAGCTGGAGCGGTTCCCTTGATTGGGAAACGGAGCAACTTGCGCTCACTTTGTAAAGTTTCCCTGGGTGAGTTTTCCTAAGTTACGTGACTTTGTTATCTCCGCTCTTTTTAACACTTGGTTTCTGCAGAGACTAAAAAGAAGACCCCTGAGAAGGGTGTGGTGTTTGTAGATCCCGTGGAGCCGACACCCAAGAGGCCTAAGGTTACCGTTAAACCTTTTAAAACGGTGGAGCCTGAGAAGGCAAAGCATGTTGAGGTGGAGAAGGAGAAAACTGCTGCGACGGAGAAACGCGCGTCTGACGAAGAGAACAGGAAAACTGATGAAGAGCGTAGGAAGAAGGTTGATGAGGGCACACGGAAGAGAGCGGAGGAAGAGAAGAGAAAGGCGGATGAGGAGAGGTTGAGGCGAGCTCAGCAGGAGAAAGAGAAGGAAGCTGCTTTAAAAGAGAAGGAGAAGATCGCTGCTGCAAAAGAGAAAACTTCTGGTTCGGCGGCTGGTCAGGGTGGTGCAAAACATGGCGCGCCACCGCGCTCTCCGATAGGCCCCAGGGATACTCTGGGGGATATTTATTACAAGTCATATACGGAAGAAAGCCGTGGTGAGGCTCCGCATCAGCCGCCATGGGGCTTAAAGCAGAAGGATACCTTCCAAGAATTCGTGCCTTGCCGCGATTGGTTGCTGAATTCCATTACTCCAGGTGAGGTTGATCGCCAAAGAGCGCGCACCCACAGTGGATTATATCATGCTTATGTTGTTGGCGAGGCCAACACCCGCGCTGCTAACCAGGAGATTGTTCGCGAGTGGCGGACGATGGTTAGGGAGAGGGAGGATTGGGAAAAGTACCGTGATCGGATATTAAGGCGTGCTACTGACTTGGAGAAGTCGAGAGCTACTTTTGATGACGAGAAGGCCAAGTTTGAGGCTGATAAGAAGGCAGAAGAATGGGGGCGCGAGGGCCTGAAAAACAAACTTCAAGCTGCTGAACAGCAGTTGGCTAAGGAGAAGGCGGAATTCAAGCGCATATGTGAGAAAGACAATGAGCGTGCGTTCGCGGCTCGTAACAAAATTGTCGATCTTGAAGCCAAGGTTGCTGAGTTGACAGCGAAGGTTGAGGATGCGCAGGCTGCGCAAGCTGCTAAGGAGAGGATTGAGGTTTGTGTAACTTTTAACCCTTTCCTTCTGTGTTTTGTTTGCAAAATATCCTAAGTCTTGTCCTTTTTTAGGTTGAGTTGGCTGAGGTGAGGTTGCAGCTGTCGAGCAAAGACAAGGATCTTCAGGCCAAGGATGTCGAGATCGCTGAACTGAAACGCCGCCTGAATGATCAGGTTGATAAATGCGAATCCTTGGAAATTGACCTTGAGGCGGAGAAAGTTAAGGCCGCAACTGCTGAGGAGGCCAAGCAGAAAGCTGAGGAGGCCCGAGACATTAGCACCACTGCTCTTAACGTAGCGCAAAACAACTATTCCGAAGCTCAAGGGATCGTTGACACCTTGGTTTCTGAGGCCGAGTGGTTGCGTGGTCGAGGAATAGTTCTGGTACGCCCTTTCTTGATTTTTGTTTACTTCCTTAAAACCTGTTATCTTATGTATTTCGTTTGTCGTAGATGGCCAACTCCATCTTAAATGCTGGGGAGCTAGACAAAGCTGTTGCTGCCGTTATAGATGCTTCTCTCGCAGTTGGTCAACGTAAAGGCTACTCGGAATGTGCGCACCATGCTGCAGTTATGCTTGGGCAGGAATTCGATATTAGTCATTGCTCAGTGACTGACCAAGCGGAGGCTGAGCTAGCTCGCGCTGAACACGGTTATGATCATCTGTCGATACCGGTGATGAATTTGGTTACTGATGCGCTGAAACATGATGACTGGTGTCAGCGCCTTAAGGCCATTCTCGACCCACCGATAACTGTTGAACTATCAGATGGAGAGGAGCCAGCTGGTGACGATGGTGGAAACGATGGTGGCGACGGTAAGCCTGATGATGATGATGGTGATGAAGGCGATAAGCATGATGGCAGTGGGAATGATGAATTTGAATAGGCTTGTCAACAGGCTTTGTGCCTTGTAATTTTTTGTTTATGCTTTGAATGTGTAAGTTCTTGCGCGGTCGCGCTAGTTTCAAATGAAAGGAACGTTATCCGTTGTCTATATAACTGTTGCGCGGTTGCGCTTGTTTTAAATATGATGTTTGTTTATCCTTTCCCGTTACAATTATTGCACTGTTGTTAGAAACTTTGGTTAAGTTAGCGCGAATAAATGTAAGAGTGCCTCTTGTGCGAGCGTAACTGGAGTGTTTTCGTGCTAATCAAAAGTTTAACCTGCATTTGTAACGAAAGGAGTCAGCGTAAAAGAAAACATGTCGTATGCTTTCATTGACTTAGAAACAGGCGCTTAGGCCAACCATACATTGCTTGTAACATAAAAGGCGTGTAGCCAACATAGGAAAGTAAAAGGCGCATGGCCAACATTAGTGGATAAAGGCGCAGGGCCTAGAATAGTCACATATAGCATTTGCGCAGTTGTTGCGCATTCCACGTGCGCGGGATGATGTGTCCATCCAGGGTGCGCAATTTGTAAGCCTCTTTCCCTAGCACTTCGTGAACCAAGTATGGGCCTTCCCATTTGGGTGCTAGTTTTCCTGGGCGTTCAGCGTTTGAGGCTTCGTTGTCTCAAAAGACGTATTCCCCTGGAGTGAAGGTACAGATGCGGACTCGCGCGTTGTAGTACCTTTCCAGTTGTGTTTTGTACTTGGCTTCTTTAATTCGCGCAATTTCGCGCCTTTCTTCCAGCAAATCCAGGTCAAGACGACGCTCTGCCTCGTTGTCGATTGCGTTGACTGCTGTCAAACGCGGAGAGGGCAGGCCAACTTCTGCCGGGATAACAACTTCTGAGCCATAGACTAGGCTAAAAGGGGTTTCGCCGGTACTTGTTTTCGGCATGGTTCGGTGAGCCCACAAGATACTCGGGAGCTCATCCACCCAGCCTCTTCGCTTTGTGCCCAGTCGGGCCTTAATCCCATCGACAATACACTTGTTCACACTTTCAACCTGCCCGTTGCCTTGAGGATGCGCAACGGAGGAGAAAGTGTGTTCGATTTTCATCTCTTTCATCCACTTCTGGAGGTCCTCAGAAGCAAAATTGGTGCCGTTGTCTGTGACAATCTTGAGTGGGAGACCAAACCTGCAAATGATGTGTTCCCAGATAAACTTGCGTACCATCATTGCAGTGGTTGAGGCGAGAGCTTTGGCCTCCACCCACTTAGTAAAATAATCAACGGCTACAATTATGAACTTGACGGCACCAGGAGCGTCTGGGAAGGGTCCCACCATATCAATTCCCCACTGCTGAAAAGGCCAAGCAGTGGATACGGGGATAAGATCGTTCTTTGGGCGCAGGGTTTTTGGAGAGTGTCGCTGACAGGAGTCGCACTTGCGCAGCTCCTTCAGTGCATCGACATGCATCCCTGGCCAGTAATATCCAGCGTTCATAATCTTCGCGACAACCATGCGTGGCACTGCATGGATGCCGCAGATCCCTTCATGAATCTCACTTATCAGGTAATTCGCATCTTGGGGGTCCACGCAGCGCAGTAGTGGCCCCAAGAAGGATTTTCGATACAAAATACCGCTGTTCATCTCATACTGCAGAGCTTTGTTTTGAATCTTTCTCGCCTCTGCTTTGTTCTCAGGGAGTATCCCCTCTTGAAGGTATTGAATTATAGGGGTCATCCAGGATGGTTGCCCTATCTCGATCACGTTGACTTGTCGTAGCAGGACTGATGGATTCTTGAGTACTTCGATCCTTACATCTTTGGCAAGATGTTGAAAGGAAGTTGAAGCAAGCTTGTTCAAAGCGTCAGCTGGTTTGTTTTCAGAGCGATTGATGTGGATTACCTTGTGAGACTTGAACTGTTGAAGCAATTCTTTTGCCTGCTCTAGATATAGGACCATGACTTCGCCCCTTGCATCGTATATACCGTTGACTTGGCTGGCTATCAGGAGTGAATCAACGTGTGCGTGTAAATTTTTAGCTCCCATTTTGATGGCGAGGCGCAAGCCTGCCAGAAATGCCTCGTATTCCGCCTCGTTGTTGGTGTTTTTAAAATCCAACTTGATGGCGTACGTGAATTCATGGTTTTCAGGGCTCACTAGGCGCAATCCAGCTCCCGCGTCGTCCTCATTTGAGGCCCCATCCGTATAAAGCATCCAAGTCTCATTTTTCGTGTCTTTTTCGGGAGTCTCCACCAGCTCATAATCTTTGATTTTATCAATTGGGACTTCTGTGATGAAGTCAGCTAGGACTTGACCCTTGATGGCTGGGCACGGCCTGTACAAAATGTTGTGACCCCCCAGCTCGATGGCCCATTTTGCTAACCGCCCGGATGTTTCTGGTTTTTGCAATATCGTGCCGATGTGGAAATTTGTAAGTACAGTGATCACATGCCCTGTAAAATATCTGCGCAGCCTTTGGGAGGCATGTAGCAGCGCAAGCACCAATTTTTCCATCGTGGAATATCTCGTTTCCGGGTCAGTGAGTACCCTGCTGACGTAATAAATGGGAGTCTGTACTCCGTTTCTCTCCACCAGTAATACCGACCCTACTGCCTTATCCGAAGAAGATAAGTACAGTATGAGTGGCTCTTTTTCAAACGGTGCAGTCAGGGTAGGGAGCTCAATCAAACACTCCTTCATTTGCTGAAAGGCTTTCTCTGCTTCAGGGGTCCACCTGAACTCTTGTTTCTTCACACAATTGCGCAGAGTGCTGATAAAAGGATATGACTTGGCGGCGTGGTTTGATAGAAAACGGTTAAGCGCGGCTAGGCGGCCGGCCAACCTTTGCATCTCCTTGATTGTTCTTGGTGATGGCATTCGTTCTATTGCTTGGACTTTTTCTGGATTCACCTTAAAGCCGCCATTTGTGACTATGAAGCCTAAGAACTTCCCTTCCTCCATACCAAACGAACACTTGGCTGGATTCAGTTTCATATTCACGCTGCGCAATGAGTTGAATGTCTTTTCGATGTCCTTCAACATTTGGTCCTCTTCAGGACTTTTGACCACCAGATCATCGATGTAGACCTCAATGTGCTTCCCGATGTCTCCCGCGTAGGTCTTATCCATCAGCCGCTGGTATGTGGCGCCAGCGTTTTTGAGGCCGAATGGCATCTTTGTATAGCAGAAAATCCCAAGATCAGTACGAAAGGTTGTCTTGTCTTCATCCTCGAGCTTCATTTGAACCTGGTGGTACCCTTTATAGCAATCTAAGAAGCACTTCCACCTGTATGGCGCTAGAGAGTCTATCTTTTTGTCGATCTCCGGCAAAGAGTAACAATCTTTAGGGCATGCTTTGTTGAGATCGGTATAATCCACACACATTCGCCATCCTCCACTAGATTTCTCTACCATTACGGGGTTCGCAACCCAACTTTGATAACGTACTTCACGCAAGATGCCAGCTTTAAGTAATTCACATACTTGCTCATTCATTGCTTTCGGTTTGTCTGCCCCTAAGCTGCGCCTTCTTTGGACTTTCGGCTCAACAGAGGGGTAGGTGTTTAAACAGTGCTCAGTAATGTCGCGCGGGACTCCGGTCATGTCAGCCGGAGTCCAGGCGAAGATATCCATATTCCTGAACAGGAGTTGCTTGAGACGCGTTCTTATGTTTGGAGAGATAGCTTGGCCTATCGTCACCGTTTGCTCCGGGTATTTTCGGTTTAACACCCATTTTTCTGGCTCATCTGCTGAAACCTTCGCCGCTTTCGTTGGGCGGAACTCTTCCGCCGACATTACTTCTTTCTTTGCATAAATGATCGCCACCCCCGTCTTAGTTGGGAAACCTATCGCTGAGTGGGGGGTGGAGGTTATCATATTCAGCTCGCCTTGCGTCTCTCTCCCGATCAACACATCGTGCCTTGATTTCACAGGCATCACCATGAAGTTTACAGTCGTTGTTCTTGAGTGCTTCCTGTCAGAAAGCGTGACGGGGAAGCTGATTTGGCCAAGTGGGAAAACCATCTCGTTGCAAAATCCTGACAAAGGGTAATCAACCGGTTCGAGTCTTGCTTTGTCTTCTTCATCAAACTGATTAAAGCACTGCTCATAGATGATGTCTGCTGTACTTCTCGGGTCAATGAAGACGTATTCCGTTTCATAATGGCCGATGATACCGGTGATGACGATGGGTCGTGTGGCTCGAGGACCCCCGCGCACCACCGGGAAAATGACCTGCTGTTCTTGCCATGAAGGCTCATAAGGTCTTTTGCCTTTTTCTCTCGCGCGATACCTTGGTCCATTGACCATGTGGGTCTCTAAGCGTCGGACCTTCTTGTGATTTCCCTCGTCGTGGCGATGGAGCTGTCGAGTTTCTTTGCGCACGTTTTTCACCAAGTGGCTCAGCTTTTCGCTTTTCAGCGCTCTCTCGATCTCTTGATGTAAGCTGTAACAATCATCAGTCAAGTGGCCTGTATCCTTGTGGAAATCGCAATACAGGTTGGGGTCCTGCCCCTTTTTGTTCGTCATTGGCCTTGGTGCCTTGAAATCATGATTCTCCGTCATCAGCACCTCTTTTGGTGTTTTTATGAGCGGAGTCCAGTGCTTATCTCTGTTGTCATCCCTGACTGCCTTTCGATACCCAATTCGATCGATGGTGTCTCGCGCGTCTTCTTTGTAGCGCGGCCGTTCTTCATAACGGGATCGTTCACCATAACCGCTGGAGTGGTTGGCTTTCCACCCAGGGTTCTTTCCTTTGTTTCTTCTGTTATCATCGCGTGAATAGCCTGCTTTAGAAAATCGATCTTCAGAACGATAACTCTTGTTTCTGGCGAGTGACTCTTCCGTTTGCGCGACTATTTTCGCGGCCTCCATAAGCTTATCCCACTCTTTGGGCATTCCATCCTTCCCGGTGATGGTTCTGATGAGGCTGTCACAGCGAATGGCTTTCTTGAAGTGGCAGCGCATGAGTTGTTCACTTACGCCACCGATTTCTAAACATTCTTTGTTGAAGCGCGTAATGAAATCTTCCAGACCCTCATTGTCTCTGCGCCAGATATCTTCAACCTCGGCTGTGTCGCGCTGGTATCGTCTTTGCTGACTGAAGTGACTCAAAAACTGAGTCCTGAAATCCACCCATGACTTTATCTTTCCCGGGGGAAGGCTGTCGAACCAGGTGCGAGCAGCCCCTGTGAGCGTTTGAATAAACAGATGGCACCAACTGGGCATATTCCATCCTCCCATGCAGCCCACGCTTGTGAAAACTCTGACGTGATCATCAGGATCGGTCAATCCGTTGAACTTTCCGACCGTCGGAGGTAACTTCTCTCTTTTGAACGGCGCTAACGCGATCTTTGGAATGAACTTTGAATGCTCTACAGCTTCAGCTGGTCGATAGGCGAGGCGAAAGTCTTGCTCTGCCTCCTCGGAATACCCGACGTGCTGTCTTGGTTTGTAGTATTCGTGGTTTCTTTGTAAACGATTGAAGACCGAAGATTCTTCATCGTTCTCCCAAGTTGGATCATTTGGGTCAGTATCTTCCCATTCATTGTTCATGTTGCGCGGCGTGAGCCGGCTATGAACTGGGCCTCTTTGAACGTTTGACGGGTCATCATAATAGCTTTCTGTTTCTCCCCGTGTATCGCGTGTGTCCTGCACGCTTAGTCTTCGGATAGGGGGAGGTCTGTTGGCTCTTCCTTGGATATTTTGCGGTGGTGGCATCTGGCGCGGCCCGTGACTGGGGCCGGTTGGTGTAACCAAGGACGGTTCTGCCGTTAAGACTGCTTGTTGCGCGCTCAAGGATTGATACGCCGCGTTAATAGTGGCAAGTTGCTTGGCGTACCATGAGGCTGGGGTTTCGCCCTCTGGTAGCCCTCGTAGCGCCGAGATATTCTGAGGTGGAGCTGGGTTTGAAGGTCCAGCACCGTTGTTTCCTGGGGTTACCGTTTGATAGATGCGGGTGAGGCTCCCGCGCGGTCCCCCCGTATTGTTTACTTCGATTTCGCCAATTTCTTCAACGTTTTGGGGTTGGATGTTTTGATTATCCACCCCCAACGCAGCATTAGGGTTTGCTCCAAGACCAACAAACTCGGGAATGATTCCTTGATCAGCCATGATCGAAGGAAGGAAAAAACACGAAAAACTCAGGAAAGAAAAAGATGAGAGTGATTTGTAGAAAAACCGGTGGGCGCCAATGAAGAAACACGATACTAATTAAGGGATTAATCAGTTTGGTTTATGTTTCTACCATGATGGTTAATCTTCAATGAAGAAACACGATACTAATTAAGGGATTAATCAGTTTGGTTTATGTTTCTACCATGATGGTTAATGAAGAAACACGATACTAATTAAGGGATTAATCAGTTTGGTTTATGTTTCTACCATGATGGTTAATCTTCAATGAAGAAACACGACACTAATTAAGGGATTAATCAGTTTGGTTTATGTTTCTACCATGATGGTTAATCTTCTTTATGGTTTCCTGAGCTCCTTAATGACTGGGGTTATCTGCAAAACAGAACACCGTTACTCGCTAAGAGGGGAATGTGGGGGTTTCCCTCTTAACCGGGCTCCGGCGTGAGAATAAGCGACTGCTTTGGGGAGATAATTAAGTATTAAGTGAGAGAGTAGAGGGAATGGAATGTTCAACCTGTGAAGTGAAGGTCTCTATTTATAGTCGGAGAGGTGTAAGAGGATGTGGGCTGATGGGCCTTGGGCCGGAAGGCGACAACACGGAGGATATGCTCCTTGTCTCACTGGTGTCGACCGTTAGTGGCTTCTAGGAGCTTTATAGAGTTGGCGCAACGTGATTGGAGCCACGTGTCATTGTTGTCAGCCTGGCCGCCCTTCTGCCATCAGCAGGTAAGTGGAGATCGTGGGGCAGTTGTCTCTGCCTTATGATTGGTGCCATGTAGGCGTCCTTAAGTACTTTTTGTCTCCTGCATGTCAGATGATCGTGGAGCACGATTGAGCAGAGCCAGAGGGGCGTTGATTGGCTCTTTTCTTCTGCCACTTGTACCTTGTGTACTATTTGGAGCAGCCTTGCGCTGCTTCCCTACACGAGTCTTGATGGGCACGTTAACTAACTCGCGCGGGGTTTAGGTGACTGAGTATTCTTTCGGTATGCTAAGTGTTGTTATTGCAGCTTCTTATTGTCAAGGTCTCGCGCGACGTAAAATAGGATATGGTGTATATCGCGCGAGGTTAATGATAGGAAGTTCTTTTTGAATGAGGAGTATGGTCCCGCGCGCAACCTTTTATGGAGGTTTGCGCGGCTTTTTTGGGACCATACCCCTTCAAGTTGAAACATTACAGAGCGACATGTGTGGTTTGTTACGCTGGATTGAACCTCCAATTTCATGTCCCAGATGTGAAAGGGTTGTTCCATACCTGTTGAGGTCGAATAAGGAGAATTCAGAATTGATGAGGTTGAAGGCAAAGGAAGCTGCTGAGAAGAGGGTTGAAGCTTGAAGACTCAAGTTTGTGTTAGGTTTTTCATGGTTGTTGTTTGTCATTTATGTACTCATGTGTTGATGTGTCTGTGCTTTTTACTATTAATCTGACTACGTAATGTCCTTTTGTATGTTATGCAACAACTAGTTCAAGTAATGAAACGACAACTTTTTAAAATCATCATCATCATCATCATCATCCTCCTCATTGGCATCGTCATCGTCATCCTCATCCTCATCATCATCATCATCGTCGAGGGTAGATGTAGACAACCTTACCTCTACCCCGTAGGAATAGAGAGGGTGCTTCCAATGAGACCCTCGGCTCGATTGTAGTTTTGCATCAAGCCTTGGACCTAAGGCACATAATACTCAAACCATCGGGACATAGACCGATTAGTGCATGTACCCGCGTGTCTTTCAGCTATCAACGCCACCACATGATGCATGATTAACCATCCGCCGCTTTTAACATTATTTCCACGAAATTAGTAAAATAACGTTAAAGTTTGTACCATTTCACTTTTGCCCCCCGAGCACCCACACATATATACATTATATGTGCACACTACAAGCAGGGCAATGGCAACTTTTTAAAATGTGTTCTATAAATACAACTGTTTTGGTTATTTTGTGATTTGCACAACAAACAGTCCTGGAAATGGATAACCGAGGTAAGAAACGTTTGCTTCCATTCTCCTACCATGAAAGCAGGGTAATGGATAATAAACACAAGCTAGCTTTTGTGGAAACAGAAGTTGAATCACACTTACTGGATGTTGGTGAAGGTAAGTGTGTGGTACATGTCAATGATGGAGGTTCATCTTCAAGTGTTGTTGTTGGTTAGGAACTGGTCAAACAGAAAGATGTTGATGCCAAACACAAAGAAGGTGAAGCAAAACCTGCTATGAAAGCTGATAATGCTGTGGAAGAACTTGGTTTTAACCCTAACCCAGAGGAGGATTACGACTCGGATGTATTAAAGGATGCATGGAACTACGAATAAGAAAAAAAAGGATTGGTCATGCGTTTAGAATAACCCATATAAAGGAGAAGAATCTGATTCAAACCTATCATCAAGAGGAGACTGTCACTGGAAATTGGCCCCTGCACTATGTTGCACTACATGTCTGAATAAGTTTGTGCTTAGTTGCTAGTTGGTGTATTATGTAGTAGGATCAGTGTATTCTCTTGTTGTACTCAAAGTTGTGTTCTGTTAAGTAAGAAATGTAAGGTTGTGTTAATCTACAGGTGTTCTGTGAACAATTTTCATAAAGCCAATATTGGCAATAGATTGTATTTAACATTGCATAGTATAGTAATTTCTCCAAAAACCGGAAACTTAACCATCTTAGCAAGTGTTCAATGACAAGCATCCTAATAGTTCAAACACAAGCACCATAAACTTAAAAACATGAAAACATAATTGTTCAAACATAAACTAACAGTGACATCCAAACAAAATTTGACCAAATTTGACATCTAAGAAGGTTGTGTCCCACCTTGACCCTTGCAGCTGCAACTCTCATGGCCTAGGTTATTGCACTTGCTGCATTTTGTGGTGCATCCCTTTCTTGTTGGCTTCTCTCCCTTTGTTAAGTTGGCCTCGAACTCCAGCTGAGATTTCTTCCGTTTCTTCTTAGGCCATCCAACCTGCTTATGATGTTTAGGAGGAGTCAATTTGGTTGGGGATCTCGATAGAGGCCACATCTCAGGTCCTGCAATTGGATCAATGGTATGCATGTAAATTTTCTTCCAACTATCCAGCCAATAAATAAGATCAACCCAACTTTCTGGAATTCAAGGATTCAAACCATTCTCAACCATGTTCCAAATAGCAGTAACTGCATGTTTGCAGGGCATTCCTGTCAGATCCTATTTCCCGCATGAACATGTTTTCAACTGCACATCAACCACCATCTTGTTTCTTGGACCAGTTAACTGCACAGTTTGGAGTATAAGTATCAAGGCATTAGTTATTGTGTTATGAATTAAAGTCGTGTAGTTTGCAATACTTACTTGGTACTTAGAAGAACCTGTCATCAACACATTGTGTTGTGAATCCTCATTCTTAATATTCTCAGACATGGTGGTAGCAACAGGAGTTAATGGGCTATTAATCTAACTACGTAATGTCCTTTTGTATGTTATTCAATATGATGAGGTTGAAGGCAAAGGAAGCTACTGAGAAGAGGGTTGAAGCTCGAAGACTCAAGTTTGTGTTAGGTTTTTCATGGTTGTTGTTTGTCATTTGTGTGCTCATGTGTTGATGTGTCTGCACTTTTTACTATTAATCTGACTACGTAATGTCCTTTTGTATGTTATGTAAAAACTAGTTCAAGAAATGAAACATCCACTTTTTAAAATCATCATCATCATCGTCATAATCATAGTCATCGTCATCGTCATCATCATCGTCATCGTCATCATCATCATCATCATCATCATCGTCGTCGTCGAGGGTAGATGTAGACAGCCTTACCTCTACCCCGTAGGAATAGAGAGGCTGCTTCCAGTGTGACCCCCGGCTCGATTGTATTTTTGCATCAAGCCTTGGACCTAAGGCACATAATACTCAAACCATCGGGACAGAGACCGATTAGTGCATGTACCCCCGTGTCTTTCAGCTATCAACGCCACCACATGATGCATGATTAACCATCCGCCGCTTTTAACATTATTTTCATGAAATTAGTAAAATAACGTTAAAGTTTGTACCATTTCACTTTTGCCCCCTGAGCACCCACACATATATACATTATATGTGCACACTACAAGCAGGGCAATGGCAACTTTTTAAAATGTGTTCTATAAATACAACTATTTTGGTTATTTTGTGATTTACACAACAAACAGTCCTGGAAATGGATAACCGAGGTAAGAAGCATTTGCTTCCATTCTCCTACCATGAAAATAAGGTAATGGATAATAAAGACAAGCTAGCTTTTGTGGAAACAGAAGTTGAATCACACTTACTGGATGTTGGTAAAGGTAAGTGTGTGGTACATGTCAATGATGGAGATTCATCTTCAAGTGTTGTTGTGGGTCAGGAACCGGTCAAACAGAAAGATGTTGATGCCAAACACAAAGAAGATGAAGCAAAACCTGCTATGAAAGCTGATAATGCTGTGGAAGAACTTGGTTTTAACCCTAACCCAGAGGAGGATTACGACTCAGATGTATTAAAGGATGCATGGAACTACGAATCAGAAAAAAAAGGATTGGTCATGCGTTTGGAACAACCCATATAAAGGAGAAGAATCTGATTCAAACCTATCATCCAGAGGAGACTGTCACTAGAAATTGGCCCCTGCACTATGTTGCACTACATGTCTGAATAAGTTTGTGCTTAGTTGCTAGTTTGGTGTATTATGAAGTAGGATCAGTGTATTCTCTTGTTGTACTCAAAGTTGTGTTCTGTTAAGTAAGAAATGTAAGGTTGTGTTAATCTACATGTGTTCTGTGAACAATTTTCATAAAGCCAATATTGGCAATAAATGGTATTTAACATTGCATAGTATAGTAATTGCTCCAAAAAACAGGCAACTTAACCATCTTAGCAAGTGTTCAATGATAAGCATCCTAATAGTTCAAACACAAGCACCATAAACTTAAAAACATGAAAACAAAATTGTTCAAACATAAACTAACAGTGACATCCAAACAAAATTTGACCAAATTTGACATCTAAGAAGGTTGTGTCCCACCTTGACCCTTGCAGCTGCAACTCTTGTGGCCTAGGTTATTGCACTTGCTGCATTTTGTGGTGCATCCCTTTCTTGTTAGCTTCTCTTCCTTTGTTAAGTTGGCCTCGACCTCTAGCTGAGATTTCTTCCGTTTCTTCTTAGGCCATCCAACCTGCTTGTGATGTTTAGGAGGAGTCAATTTGGTTGGGGATCTCAATGGAGGCCACATCTCAGGTCCTGCAATTGGATCAATGGTATACATGTAAATTTTCTTCCAACTATCCAGCCAATAAATAAGATCAACCCAACTTTCTGGAATTCAAGGATTCAAACCATTCTCAACCATGTTCTAAATAGCAGTAACTTCATGTTTGCAGGGCATTCCTGTCAGATCCTATTTCCTGCATGAACATGTTTTCAACTGCACATCAACCACCGTCTTGTTTCTTGGACCAGTTACCTGCACAGTTTGGAGTATAAGTATCAAGTCATTAGTTATTGTGTTATGAAATAAAGTCGTGTAGTTTGCAATACTTACTTGGTACTTAGAAGAACCTGTCATCAACACATTGTGTTGTGAATACTCATTTTTGATATTCTCAGACATGGTGGTAGCAACAGGAGTTAATGGGCTATAACTTTTGGCTATGATCTTCTTGACATTAATTATTCTATTGGTCAAATATTCCCTGATGTATTCCAAGCATGTGATGATGGGCTTGTCTCTTGTGCCGACCAAATACTTGTTAAATACTTCGCGAATAGTCAATAGCATATCACACTTTGCCCTTCCTAAAAAGTGGGCTCTTGACCATGCTTTTGCAGTGATCTCCTTTAGTCAATCATACAACTTTCTGTCTAGGGCCTTTACATCCTCCATTGCCCTATCGAAAACGGGCATGCTAGTTGCACTTGCACATCTCCAAAGCAAGTTCTTGTACACATCTCTAAGCCATGTCTTTTTCATATTCTCCTGCATGTGCCTTAGGCAATACCTATGTTCAGCTGTTGGAAAGACCTTGACTATAGCAGTTAAAAAACCCTACAATTTTGTTGATGCATATGTCCGTTGCCTACGTCTTGATGTAATAGTGCTAGAAATGTCAAATATGAGTTTGTTATGCAAAAATAGCTGGTCCGCACGAAGATAATCACCTTCGTACGAAGGTAGATTAGGTCCGTACGAACGTAATCTCTTAGTCCACACGAATGTAAAAGTCTATAAATAGACATGCAGACTGAGTGTTCGGTGAGCTTTGGTTACGGACTGTTAGGCGAAGCGCTGTCAAAATCGTACAGTGACTGTGAAATATATAAAAACAGTAGAAAATTGTGAAATCTTGTGTTTCTACCTATTTCTGATGGATTCCGCACACCTGACTTAGGATTAGATATCACCGTATACTTTAAACATCGATATGAAAACCGGACCTACAAGTGGTATCAGAGGAGGAGGCTGATATCTACTGGAACTACAAGGCTTAGACACTTAAAACATTCTTTCTACACATTTTCTTGTTTCACAGTTTTCACGGTTAATGTAATACCCGAAATATTTTTATGATAACAATAATAAGTTTAGCGATTATATATAGATATATTATAAATTTTGAATAGTTAATAAGTAGTTTGATTCATTTTTTTATTAAACGTGTCAGATACATTTCATATATCCATCAATTATTCATATAAATTTGAATTGATATTGTTAGATCTTCAATGTATTTGCAACAAATGTTATATGTATAATATCTCATTATAATTTCATACTCTCTAAATCAGTTCTTAGTTCTTGGACTGGAATATAAAACACAAAAAGATAAAAATAAAATAAAGAATAACAAAATCCATAACCCGCAACCCACTGTAACTTTCGACTGTTTTTTTTATTGAGAGAAAATACACCATCCCATACACCATTCCTTTCTCTGCCACCATCACGTTTTGAATTAGATAGCATAGAACCCATGACCATTTTCTTGTTTGACTAGCTAAAAACATCATGATAAATGAGTATGGTTTTAAACCAACTCAAAATTTACAATTATATATGCATACACACCATGCTAAAGAATCATATCATGCCCTATACCAATTTCAAATCAAAATATCACCTCCAACAAACCACCACCTTCAACTTCCGTGACCACCGCACATCAGCCACTGCCTTAGTTTCGAGTCCAGCGTAAAATTCACTGACTCCGCCACCCTGTGCCACCGTGGGTTTCGCCGAACGCTGCCCCGTCTCTGTGTCCGTTGTTTCGGCCACGCAGGCCCCACTACCACCACTGGGTTTACTCTTTTCCGGTCAGATCCGAGAGGTAGACTCCATCCTTTGTTTTATTTCTTTATTTCCATATGTGATGAGTTGGGTCTTGTCTTGGATTTCCCACGATAAAATGAACAGAGGGAGAGATCGAGTTGGGGCTGGGTTTCGGTTTGGGTTAGTACACCGGTGACCATAAGGGGTTCCGGTTGACTTCATCAAACAAAGTTGGAGAGAGAGAGAGAACTATGAGTTTTGTGTATGCAATGTGTGTTGTGTATGTTTTATTGAAAATGTGAATGTGACCTTGAGCTTGCCGCCATTATCTTTTCTCTAAAGATTTGGCGACATTATTTGTACCGAGAGACTTGTGATATTTTCACTGATCACAAGATCTTTACACATAAGGAGTTCCAACGACGTTGGTTAGAGCTTTTGAAAGATTATGATGCCAACATCCAGTATCATCCGGGGAAGGCCAATGTTGTGGCTGATGCTCTAAGCCGAAAAAATTCTGGAACAATTTCATCTCTCGATTTACAACCTCATATTCTAACTGATCTTGAAAAGCTAGGTATTGGTATCCATCTTGGTGACACTAACGGTTATCTAGCCAGATTTTGAATTGAGCCTGACTTGATCTCGCGTATCAAGAGTTCTTAACAAGATGACGGAGAACTTTGGGTTATTATACAGAATTTGGAGGTTGGTAAGCAGTCAGAATTTAACATTGACGAAAATGGAGTAGTTTGGTGTGGAAAACGGTTATGTGTTCCTAATGATTCCACCCTACGTGAATCATTATTAGCTGAAGCTCATAGTTCACGATTCTCTATCCACCCTGGATCTACAAAGATGTATTAAGATCTTCGTCAGCACTTTTGGTGGAATGCTATGAAAGAAGATGTAGCCAGATATGTTAGCAGATGTCTTACTTGTCAACAAGTGAAGGCAGAACATCAGAGAGCCGGTGGTTTGCTTCAACCACTAGATATTCTGATATGGAAGTGGGATGACATTTCAATGGATTTTGTAACTGGTTTACCGAGGACATTCAAGAAGAATGATGCTATCTGGGTTGTAGTCGACCGGTTGTCAAAGTCAGCTCACTTTCTTCCGATTAAGTAGGGATTCTCAGTCAGTAGATTATCTGAAGTCTTTACTCAAGAAATCATTAGACTTCATGGTACCCCAGTCTCTAACGTGTCTGATCGAGACCCGCGGTTCACTTCACGCTTTTGGAAGGGATTGCAAGCTGCTTGCGGCACCAAATTGAGATTCAGCACGACATTTCACCCACAGACATACGGTCAGTCAGAGCATACTATTCAGACACTCGAGGATATGTTTCGAGCATGTTCTCTGGAGTGGACAAGAAATTGGGATGAATATCTTTGTCTTGTCGAGTTTGCCTATAATAATAGTTGGCAAGCTAGCATTGATATGGCACCGTTCGAACTTCTTTACGGACGAAAGTTAGTGCACCTATCTGTTGGGAAGAAGTTGGTGAGAAAATCATTGAAGGACCTGAACTAGTGCAAATTACCAATGAGAAAGTTTTTATTGCTAGGGAAAAGTTGAAGGAAGCGTAGAGTCGACCGAAAAGCTATGCAGACCGACATCATCGAGCTTTGGAATTTAATGTTGGTGAGCGTGTTTTCTTATGAGTTTCGCCTTGCAAAGGCGTTCGTCGTTTTGGAATCAAGGGAAAGCTTAGCCCTAGATTCATAGGTCCATTCGAGATTCTTGAGAGAGTCGGTGAAGTTTCTTACCATTTGGCATTGCCACCGTAACTATCGCACGTGCATAATGTCTTTCATATATCCCTCCTTAGGGGATATAATTACCATCCGTTAGACGTTGTGAATTATCCGTATCATCTTATTCATGAGGATTTATCTTTTGAGGAGGAACCCGAAGCTATTATCGACCGCCAAGAACGAATTATGGGTAGGAAGACTATCCCTTTTGTTAAGGTTCTTTGGAAGAACCATTCTGAACGTGAAGCTACATGGGAATTAGAAGACACTATCCGTTCTCATTATCCAAATTTATTTTCGTCTTAGTATCTCGAATTTTGATATGTTTTGATCCTGTGTTATTTATATTTGTTTCGGTCCAAAGTTAACCGTTATTTCAGTAACTCAACGTTTTCTTTAACGACTAATCTTCCGCTTATGCATATGTGTAGTCAGAATCTGTTCCGTATCAATTATCAATACCTTGCAATTTCGAGGACGAATTTTTTTTAGGAGGGAAGAATTGTAATACCCGAAATATTTTTATGATAACAATAATAAGTTTAGCGATTAAATATAGATATATTTTAAGTTTTGAATAGTTAATAAGTAGTTTGATCCATTTTTTATTAAACGTGTCAGATACATTTCATATATCCATCAATTATTCATATAAATTTGAATTGATATCGTTATATCTTCAATGTATTTGCAACAAATATTATATGTATAATATCTCATTATAATTTCATACTTTCTAAATCAGTTATTAGACTAGAATATAAAACAAAAAAAATAAAAATAAAATAAAGAATAATAAAATCCATAACCGTAACCCACTATAACTTTCGACAATTTCTTTTATTGAAAGAAAATACACCATCCCATACACCATTCCTTTCTCTGCCACCATCACGTTTTGAATCAGATAGCAGAGAACCCATGACCATTTTCTTGTTGGACAGCTAAAAACATCATGATGAATGAGTATGGTTTTAAACCAACTCAAACTTTACAATTATATATGCATACACACCATGCTAAAGAATCATATCATGCCACATACCAATTTCAAATCAAAATATCACCTCCAACAAACCACCACCTTCAACTTCCGTGACCACCGCACATCAGCCACTGCCTCAGTTCCGAGTCCACCGCACGCCGTGGGTTTCGCCGAACGCCGCCCCGTCTCTGCGTCCGTTGTTTCGGCCACGCACGCCCCATTACCGCCAATGGGTTTACTCTTTTTCGGTCAGATCCGAGAGGTAGACTCCATCCTTTGTTTTGTTTTCTTTATTACCATCTGTGATGAGTTGGGTCTTGTCTTGGATTTTCGGTGATAAAATGAACAGAGGGAGAGATCGAGTCGGGGCTGGGTTTCGGTTTCGGTTTGGGTTAAGGGGTTCTGGTTGGCTTCATCAAACAAAGTCGGAGAGAGAGAGAGAACTATGAGCTTTGTGTGTGCAATGTGTGTTGTGTGTGTTTTATTGAAAATGTGAATGTGAATGTGTGTGGTCTGATATATGTGTATATACATATATAATATAGTTTAATTCTTTTATTAGTTCTTTCTTATTCTTATATTACATTTAGTTTTAATTACAACAAATGTATTACAAGTAATGTCATCAAATAAATCTGACTTCCTTTTCACAACATGGAGATAGATATAAGATTAATTTTTTTTTCATCAACCTTGTATGTCAAATATATGAAAGTTGTAATCAAGAGTTATTTATTTTAATAAAACCTACTAGTTAGATTGATAAACAGTTGGTATGAATTAACCAAAGGCTGTTTATTTTAACAAAACTTATTTGTTAGATTGATACTGTTAGTAGTTAAAAATCTATATTTTTGTGTATTATTTTCTTTAAAGGCCTTATTAAATTTATACTTGTAAGGTTAAACGAGTTAATTAAGATTATAGATTATGTTATTAAATAAATATATGTTTATGTGTGTGTGTGTTAGTGTGTTTACTTAGGCAGTGTTTGGTATGCAGGAATGAGAGGTGGAATGGAACGGATGATTACGATTGGATAAAGAAAATGGTGTTTGGTTGGTCAATGGAATGGAATCACCCATTCCAAAAGGCATTCCATTCCCTCAAAATCATTCCTTCCACCCCCCATGTTTTTTTTCCATTCCATCCCCTCTTGCACCATTCATCAACAACACCACAACCCACCACCTTCGCCACAACCCACCACCACCGGCGCCATCGCCGCCGCCCGCCACCACCTCACCCCGACAACCAGCACCGCCGCTGCCGCCGCCGCCACCTACTCGCCACCGTTATCACCCACAGCCGAGACTAACCGCCAACGCCACTCGCCGCCGCCGCCCACCACCATCGTCGACACCACCACCACCTTCACCACCAACCGCCGCCGCCACCCACCGCCACCTCTGCTGCCACCCATCGCCACCTCTGCTGCCACCCACCGCTACCTCTGTTGCCACCCACCACCAACGGCCACCTAGCCGCCACCACCACTCTTCGTCACCGCCGCACCGCCACCACCACCACCCATCTCCGCCGCCGAAACCCACCACCGCCACCTATAACCACCCACAATTACTACCACCGACCACCACCACCACCCACAATTACTACCACCGACCACCACCACCACTCACCGTTTATTTTATTACTCTGTTTTTCTTGCCTACCGAACAATGCACAGTAATAATTCATTCCATTCACACATGGTAACCGAACAAGACATGGAATGGTAATGATCCATTGCATTCCCTCGTCCATTCCATTACCTCGTCCATTCCATTCCTTCGTCCATTCCATTACCCCATACCAAACAGACCCTTACTGTTATGAACATGATGGACTATTTTTATAAAAGGGGTTTATAAAATATGTGAGCGAGCGTTAAGCCAAGAGTGTATTGATTAATTACTACGGGTAGTCTAGTTTGTGGTCGCCGGTGAAATCCAACGAAAGATCTCTTAATTTAAATAAATAAATTAAAACAAAACTAATCTCGAAGAACGGGATTTAGGTTTGCATAATTGTTGAGGACGACTCGATTTGGATTTGTGCTTTGCTTGCTAAGACACGGTACGGATTCCTATTTCTTACATCATAGTATTTTTATCATATCCGTCACTTTGAAGTATGGATTTTTGTGTGTTCCTGTTAGCCTTTTGAATATGTGATGCGTTATCTGAATCTGTCTAGTATTGTTTATATGATTATTAGTGTGATGTAGCATGTCATACCTCAGACTTGTACTCATGGTCGCATGTTCTTGTTAGTATTATTCTCATTTGCTTGTAAATTATTTACATGGCCATAGTTTTTCTACTCCGCCATCCGAGCGTCTGGCTTGCCATTTGGGCGTCAACGACATGGCACATATCATGACAATTCGTAATAAAAGTTCACGGCGTCTCTAGTTTGTGCTCGTGTAGCACCTTGGCCCCTAGAGGCGTATAGATCGATCTTAGTTCTGCATTTGAGTTTGTTGTGTGGAGATGGAATAATGGGTGAACGCCACACTCCCCATCTCATAAGTGCATGGACTAGCTAGCTATGTAACAGTCTGTTTTTGGCTCTGGGTGCTTCCTTATTACATGACTTATTGTTGTGACATTCAAGGTCACCTAATTAGTATATGCATCTGATATGTTTGTGATATGATATGATATGATCCGTCCGCTACTATGCCAATCATACTTTGGACGCATGTTCTAAGTTGGTTCAACATCTACTTCAGTTAATTTCTGTACCCGTATTTGATTCATTATTTCAATATCGTTTCGTGTTTCTTCCTTTTCGTCCATCCTTATTTGTACTATTGATCTCTCCGTTACTGAGCAATTCTTTGGCTCAGCCATAGTTTCTTTGTTGTGTTTTTCTTGTCTTGTTTACCAGGTAATCAGGGATAATATGGGGAATCAGTAATGAGAGATTAATGTATGTTCAAGAGTATTTAAAGACTATTTATTTGTTAAATCATGTACTTTTAAATGAACTTAAGACTTAGGGTATTTTGAGACGTGTATGTCACCTTGAATCCTATCTTATATTAAGTGGATGTGTTTTGGTTATGATATTCGTAATAGTGACGCTCCAACCTACCCCGGGTTGGGGTGTTACAGTTAAACTAGACTGATTTTCCAAGTATTGTGAAAAATTCAGTTTTAAACAACATACTGAAAAATCAACTTAAAATTCAAATGTTTTCATGCCGAAATTTTCAAAAAATGAGAGAAACCAGATTTTTCTTCTTCGTACGGAAGTACTCGTTCGCACGGACTAGACTACATCTGGACGAAACAAGTACCAACCTGCAAAGATCTTTTGAAGGCATAGAACATCTGTTGAATAAGAGGAAACCTCTGTTTGATGGCCAAATCCCTATTGAAGACAAGCACTTATCATGATGACCAAACATCTCTTTGGGCCAAGCAAATGTTTGATACAAGTCAACAACGTTTTAAAGAACAACGGTTAGACCAATGTAATAGTCCAATGCTTAGAACAAATGTTTTATGTAATAGATTGGATATTAGTTTCCAAAGATGTTTGCTAACATTTATGGAATCTTTTCTGTTAGGAATGTTAAGGGTGACATCAATTGATTGCAAACAGACCTTTCGTACTTGTATAAATAGATCTTATGTGTTAGAGATCTATTTCATCATCATTCCTTTTGTACGAACAAAAAAGTTGTGTGATCAGGCTGAGGGGGAGTTTGTACAATCAATACTACAATTTGATGAAAAATAGTTTTCATATAACTTTCCACTCTTATATGCTCATATAATTCCGCATTTCCATTTATACTTTAAATTACATCCATAATTGTTCATCTAAAGCGTACAAGTTAAACTCAGATCCTAACACACGGTTAGATAATGTTTATCTGTAAATAACATTAATTATGTCTGACCAACATGAAAAAACTTAGCGGGTGAAGAACTCTGCTCCCAACCGGCTAAAAATCATCAAGTTGGATCCTAAATAAATGGAGGCTCCGATAAATATAATTGAAACATCATCATCCAATGAAAATGCAAACCCACCAGATCCCGAAGAAAATCACTTTGTAAATAATCGATAAAGCTTACACCGGCACAACACAGGTAGATAGGCAATCCCGGACGACGAGACAGAAAATTGGTCGAAAGATGTGGCTAAGTTCTACAATAAAGAGGACGCGCCATTATGTTATTCAACCGTTTTTTCTAGAACCGTAGAGCTTCACCAAAATTTTTGGGGAACTTTGTTGGGCTACCGTTTTAATGGTTGTCGCAGCCAAACAGTAAATTTTATAAACTATGTACATTATTATATATGTAGTAAATTGTGTTACTAATAATTTGAAAAACAATTTATACAACATTATAAAGGTTGGGTTGGAAGACTGATGTCTTGGAGAAGTAGAAAGCTTCAGAAAGACCCAATGTTAAATCTGTGTTATTCTTCCACCAAAATTTTATGAGTGTTTATTAGACTCCGTACCAAAAAAAAAACGTGGCTACTTATTGCAATGGTAAATTAAACCCATTTCCTTCCCTTTTTGATGTTGATTACGTTTTCCCTATCTCACTAGAAAATAAGGAATGGCTACTAGTACGACTTGTGAATGGTGAACCAACAGCTACTTATTTAAGCATGCGAAGACGTTTGTGTCGGCCAAAAATAAAAAAAAAAGTTATTCACCTAAGGCTGACAAAGATTGCCGTATATCTAGGAGCCGTTTTGGTGAACATACGATACTGGAAAACCAGAAAAGTGCATGACATTCGAGCTTAATTATGACTATGTCGTGTCTAACAGGTTCGTATCTGGTTACGAAGTTGTGTATCTTTATATGTTGATGTTAGACTATGAGTTATAGAGTTGTGACAGTTTAAGATGGAAACAATGAATGAAGATAGATAAATATGGAAATATGCAGCGTAATAGTAAACTTTTGAGTCACAACAATGAGAAGATTTCTTTCATCATGATACTTAATAGAAAGATTGTAAATGCAATAGTTCACGTATGCATGAATTACAAACTCCCCCTCAGCCTGATCACTCTGATTTGTTCGTACAAAATGTTAAGAAGAAGTGGTAATAGAACAGTACATACATTGTTCTATTTATAGTACAATACAAAGATCTGTAGCATCTTGGCTCACGTCACCTAGATAATGACATCTAACAACTTCTAACAACCTCTAACATCTGCTAATACTAAAACACTGTTACATCGAAAACTCTGATATACAGCATCTGTTGATTCATCATAAGTTGAGCCTTATCCTTTGTTGAAATTCAGCAGACCTTGCTTCATCAGACTTTAGTATTCAACAGTGGAGGGTGATCAGACCTTTTCTATCAGTAGACTTTAATCTTCAACAGTGGTTCACATTGGGCAGACCTTTGTAATCAACAGACTTTAGCTTTAGCAGACCTTTCGTTGTAGCAGATATTGATGCCTTTGCCATGGGAGGAGTATGTTCTTCTAAGCACTGTTATTGTTGATCAGATGATGTAGATCATTTTGGCTTTCAATCGTGTGTTCTTTTGGCGGGGTTCACATGATCCAACAGTTGATGGAGCATCTACTTACAGATAAACCCATTCATCTCACTGGTGATACAAATAATTTTTGTTTCATACAGACGATTCATGGCAGTTAAACTGTATTTTTGGCAGTGTTTACCCTGTCTAAATGTTGTTTTTTGTTAAATTTGTATTTGTATTTTATTTCAATGGAAGTACTGTTTATAACATGTTAATATATGTTTATAAAATTCTACTATTTATATTACACACACCTACTCATATTATTAAACAAACTTAAAATTAAACAATTACACAAACTTAATTAAGCATACAATATAAACTCTTTACTAAACAATTAAAAGCTTTAAAATCCCAACAAAAAAGGTTGTCAGGTGGATATGACACACTACGATCACTGTCCTGACCGTCCGACCTATAGTCTTGAGGTATGCATCCCCAGTCAGGAGTTGTGCGGGATGGTTCATCCCGCGTCGGTGATAAGCATTCCTCACCCGGGTTAGTTTCATACCCTTCAACCCTGGCGGGTATGACTTGTGTAGGATGGTAGTTTGATTGACTGTGTGACAACTTGTATTTTAGACTTCCCTTTTATTCAAGTGTAACCGGTATGAATGTTATGTGATAGAATGTTACGAGTTAGAATGTTTCATAATTATGTGTAATATATAAATGTATATATATGACTTAGTCGCACAAGGTGTACTCAATCGCACAACACCCTCCGAATCGCACAACCTCTCTTTGATGTGGGCTAGTCCACGGCCCAAAGTGAGACCCGAGAGATGGGTTCGGCCCTCACTCAACGAACATATATGTTTAGGGTGCAAATCCTCATAATCTTTTCTAAACACAAAAGCACACAAACCTTAAGCTCTCTCTCTCTCTTCCTCTCCTCCTGGGGCGACGGCAACATTCATTCGAAGAACTCCTTCCATCGATCCAATCAATTCACTTGAATACTCTGGTTAGTGTTCTTTAATGATTATGTTACACGGTGTTGTGATTTAATGAATCTACATGAGAAACTAGGGTTCATGATAGTAAGTATGTTGATTAGAAACATGATTATGAATTTGATGTAAGATGTTCGATTCCAATATTAACATTCAATGGAACTGTTTGTGTAATGGCTTATGTCGATTTGGAAGCTAGGACCCAGCACATGTGATTAATCATAGAACGAATCGTGTAATGAATTAGGTTGCATGATAGCATATCGGAATTATTAATCTAATGATGTGATGACAGATAGGTTGTTGTTCATGGTTGGAAGTTGATTAGGGTTCATAAGAATCATTGGGTAACCTCATGATTTGATCGAATAAATGCATAAATGGAAATTGTTTGAGTGAGTAAATGGATTCTCTTAATTCACGGTAAATATGTAACTAATCGCACCACTTTTTGGCCAATCACACACACTTGAATCGCACAAGTGAGACCTGGTCGCACAAGGGAGACTTGGTCGCACAAAGGGGCTCTGGTCGCACAATTAACTTGGGCCGAGGAATGATGTTGGGCCGAGCTATAAGTGGGTCACACAAGTAAAATGAATCGCACAACATTTGTGGTCGCACATCTTTATGGTAATTGCACATTACACATTAGGCCAACCATGTATTGGGCCGCACAGATCTGTTGGATTGCACACTTCGATGTGGGCTGTTAACTGTTGGATTGTACATCGAACATGAATCGCACACTAATGTGAACTCGTGATATGAACCTTTATACGTGCTAAATATCTGATATGTGTACTGGATAATATGCTTAGTGTGCAATGTGTTAACTATGTGATAGTATGGCATACGTTGCTGTTGGATTTCATGAACAACCGTTAAAACTCAAATGATGATGTGTGCATGCTACTTGCGTAATGTGAATGTGGAATACGTGATTTATGTATATAAATTGATTGTCTCTGGTAACCGCGGTAGGGCTTGGTTGACCAATTTGGAACGGGTAATGAAACGTAACATACCGAGCAATCTAAGGTGAGTTCACTGCTCTTTTTCCAAGCATGCGTCCCGGGGAGGGACATCTGGTAAACGTTCCGGGGAGGAATGTCGGGTAAATGGGTTTGACTGGAATGTTAAACTTGGGATGTTGGTTAATACACTCATATATATCATTAAGTCCCATCATATACCGAATAGGTTGCCGGGGAGGCAACGGGGTTATTAGTTGATAGCGCTATTAGGTTTGGCACCCTCACACCGTACCAGGGAGGACGATCGTGAACTAATTACCTTAACCACTTGACCAATGTTTGATAGAGCATTGGGGAAGGGCAAATAATCTGGAGCCATCTGCGGTAATCGAGTTATTAACAACATCGAATCTCTGAATTGTTTTAAACTCATATCTGGTAACTAAACGTGTTAACAAACTTTGAACTCACCAGCGTTGTCTGATACACTTATATGCATGCTTGCAGGCTTATAGGTTCATGTCTTTGGAACTTGCTGTCTGGGATGCTGGAGTGGTCATGGGTCGAGATACTTGGAATCACGAGACAAGTCATATGGTTTTTTACACACTTGGTTTATGAATTTCTCAACCAATGTACTTTGCTTCCGCTGAACGATAATTAATGAATTGTAACGCTTCTTTTAATAAATGAAAGTTTTATTTGAAATGATTGTTATGAGTTCAATGTGATTGGTGGCTAGATCCTGGTACGTTACACGCCTCGCGGGGGTTTCCGCATGTGGTATTTTGGGGGTGTGACAGACTGCCCCCAATTCGCAGATGTTCAAATTAGAGTTATGCCATGGTGCAGTCGTACAAAAAGTTTGCTTCATCATCGGTGACACCATCCCAATCATACTCATATGGTGGTGGAGGGTTAAACATATGATGATTTAAACGGGGTGATCGTCGTGGTCTTGCTGCTAGTGCTTGGTAGGGTGTTGCCGGTGGACAGTTCATTCATGCAAATGAACGGGTGACTGCTGCATGTGGAACAGTTTCGGGGTAGAACGTCGACGAGAAGATCGCCTAAGGTTTGAATTTCCGACTTCACCACCACCCATGTGGAACAGTTTCTTACAGTTATGTGTATTTATAGTGTTATGTCAGGTTTTAACTTATTAACAAAATAGAAGAACAATTTTATTTTTTTAATATACAACAACTAACACAAAATACATGGAAGATTTTTTTTTCCAGATACAATAACTAACATAAAATATACATGGAACAATTTTTTTCTAGATACAATAACTAACACAAAATATATGGAACAACTTTTTTTGAAGCTATAATTAACATTTGTTATCTCCAAGTTCCCTTTATAAGTGAGTCCTTGTTAGATTAAGATACGGTGCCTTGGAGGGGAAATTCTTCTATGTTCCGAACCTCCCAGAGAAAAAAGTTGGTCACATCTGTGTTCTCTTCCAGATATTGTAACCCATACGCACCTGCAATTCTAAAGGTAAGAAAAACGTCATGTTGAAATAAAACGATAAGCATTTTTTCTATCTTGTGACCATTGAACATCGGTTTTTTGGTTCAAAACACAAACATTAACATTGCTTATTATTATTGCTTAAAAATAAAATTAAAAAAAAATGTATAACTTTCAAAAAAAAAAAAAAAAAACTAAAAACTAAAAAAAAACAATGTGTAGTAGGGGTGAGCAAGAAAACCGAAATAACCGAACCGTAACCGAATAACCGAACCGAAAAAACCGAACCGAAACAAAAACCGACGGTTCGGTTTTCGGATTTTTAATAACCGAAAATTTCGGTTCGGTTTTCGTATAAACGTTTTCAATAACCGAAAAAAACCGAACCGAACCGATAAGTTACAATCCATATATTTTTATGTTTAAGTTTAAATTGTTTAAGTGTTTAATCCAATGCTAGTAGAAAATGTTAATTTTATTCTTGAATGTAAAGTGTTTATAATAAAAACATTATAACTGAAATGATTTATTATTACCTATAAGATATAACAAAATTTAATATAAAAATTAAATTTAATAAAACTTTGAAGAAACATAAAAATATATTAGAAGGTTAGGTTTATGTAAACAATACTAATTAAAGAGGTGAACTATAATAACTTAAATATAAACATATAAAAAGATTGTTATAATATAAATTATACTTTTTATTTTTTGAATCTTACATAATTTTGTTCCAAAAACCGAAATAACCGAAAAACCGAACTGACGTAAAAACCGAAAAACCGAAACCGAAAAAAACCGAAACCGAACGGTTTTTAAAACCCAAAAACCGACATTTCGGTTTCGGTTTTGATTTTACCCAAAAACCGAACCGAACCGTGCACACCCCTAGTGTAGCTGCCAGTTACATCTGATGCGTTCTAGGCCGTTAGAAGCCAAACGACTCCAAGCCAATTAAGCCAAACATTGCGGCCGCCACCGAGCCACCCGATGCAACCGAGCCAGACGCATCAACCACCTTTATGACAGAGATGCGTCGGCCGCCTCATCCCAGCTAGTCGCCATGTGTTGCATTAATAATCACCGACGCATCAGAGGCTTGTTGCGTCGTGAGCTGGAAAAAGTGAACTTGGTGAATAGCTATATTGGTAATTTTTCTTTTATCTAATTATCAACATGTCTTTCTTGATTAAAAAGTTGAAATCAGTAATGGCTTCTTTGTCAATTTTGAGGATCCGGTAAAAGAATTTCTAAAGTTGATATACATGTAAATTTGTAAAACATTACAGATCAAGTAGAGATACCGAGTTGAGCATATTTATAAAAAAAAAAAAAAAAAAAAAAAAAAAAAAAAAAAAAAAAAAAATAATAATAATAATAATAATAATAATAATAATAATAATAATAATAATAATAATAATAATAATAATAATAATAATAATAACATAAATTGGTAAATCACTTGTTCAAAATTGATATTGCCAGTACACTTGTCCCCCGTGCATCACCAGACTCAACCATGAAACTTCAACATATCTTTTGCGACATTCATCTAAAATTAAACCTCAAGGATTTGCTTCGCTCCTTGTCGATTGAAACACAATTACAAACTGTAGAACGGTAACCGGAACCCAACTGAATGGTGTTGAGATTAGTTGATCGATCCGATAGCAAGTGAGGTGATGAAGGCGAATTCTCTGGATACAGAATGAGATTACTGATATCTTCTTCTTGGTGAGGTTATTGTTATCGCTGAATGAAGGGAGGTTCTCTTTGTTGTCGTCATGATTCTGGCAGAAAGAGGTCGTTGGTTTCATCTTGGCGATGTTAGGTCGAATGAATGGGGGGATATTAATAGGAAGAAGAAGATGATGAATTAGGGTTTTGGTTTGAGGGATGATAATATGGCCGTTGGAACTTGGAAGGGGGAAGTTGGAAAACTGAAAAGAGATTTGTTAAAAACCGTTATGTATTTGCCTTCCATATTTAAATTATTTATTACTAACTAAATAATATAATTATTTTTTTTATGATTAGTTTTGGAAGTAGATGTAAAAACGTTGAATCGCACACTCGCGTTGCGGGGTATTGTATTAGCTAGCAAAAATTAGATTGAAATGTAAAACGTAGAAAAGAATAACTAAATCGACATAAGACCCGCGGTTCCGACGTGGAAAATACCGATCAAAATTGAAAGTAGAGAAGCATTGGGGTTAAAACTTAAAATGAAAAGAATTTGTGACATATCTGTAAAATTTGAAAAATGTGAGGTTAAAAATAAAAACAATCAAACCAAAATAAATATCAAGTATGTCAGGGGGAGAAAAGTTAGTAAATTAGAGATATGTAATAAGTTATAGAATGGCATGTCGCTATATTTCGAATTTTGTGGCGTTACATTTTTAAACATAGTCTGTGTTGTTCACTTTGGCTATGTCAAAATGGTATCAAGAACAGATGTACCCAAACCATATATTATTAACCCTAAAATGAATCAACAGAAATTACAATGAACTTGACTAAATCACTCACAACACTCCTCTCACAAGCAGATTATCAACGAGATAATCTGTATAGACAAATAACAAGTAACAAGAACTGTGAATCAAAGAGATTCACTAGAAACCCTAATCGCCTAAGAGGGAGAGAGAAAGCAATAATGCAGTGAGAGAAACAACTGGCAAGTTAGGTACAACAGTTGTGAAGCCATATGTATATATAGGGATCCAGACTCCATTCAGTAACCTGGTAAACCCGAATCTTGTTATAACCACCAGCTACTTGTGAAAGTTGCCGGAGAAGATGGCTGAGAATTTCGTGGAGATGAATTGGTTAGTTAAGTTAGCATCTCCAAACGTATTCGGATGAAAAATATAATTCACCTTTTGTTATCATTTATCAATATATTCATTCCTGTAACAACTCTATAAATATGTTTTATACAACTTATTAATATATTCTTCTGCTTAAGTTCTTTTTAATCTTAATCATAAGTTGTTCATGACCTAGAAACATCAAGTTGTTTATATGTATATTAGTGGTATATGTGTAAGATTTGAAGGTGTTTTAGTCCATGTACTATGTGTAAGGTTGGTTCTTTATGTGGGAATATATTTTTCAGTTTACTCGACCTCTAATTTAACAAATAAGCTTCGATAAAGCTTAAACTCTATCGCAGGCTTGTTTAAACTTGATTCAATTAGAACATTGAGTCGATCTCAAGCAAGTCAGAAACAACCTGGCTCGTTTAGACCCTAATGAGTAATGATCGCATAGCACCAACATGTACAAAAGCGCAAACATAATTCTATGCAAACAAACATGTTTATGCCATCTTTAAATGGCAAATCCTGTGGCGGAATTGCTGCACAAGATACAAGTTACCAAAGCTTCAAATAGTTGCCAGACTAAACACGTTTTCAACTATATATCAAGGAAAAAGCTGTACATAACCAGTTGCTATTGCAACGCCTAATATGATTATCGGGGGCAAAAGCACGAATGCTCCGATTGTGGCAAAGAAATTTGAATCATTTCGCCGTGATACTTCATTTAAATAAGACTGCCTTCTTATGTTTCTCTTTTGTGAAACAGTTAAAAGCTTTGGCACTTTCATCTTTTTGCCCAATCGCATAGTAAAATCATCATCCCTGTCACCTACTAACTCGATGAGCTTCTCACGGATTGTAAGTTCCCCATAGTTTCGATCACTTCCATAATCTGGTGACCAAACAAACCCATCAACCATATGAACATGGTAAAACTAGTAAGGGTGGCGATTTCGACTACTAAATATATGTATAGGTTGATTCAGGTTTTGCCAGTTTTATCACTAACAGGAAAAGCTAAAAGATTAGCTTTTTAAAGGAAACGGGTCAAATGTGCCATCAGAAGTCAACCAAAGTGTATTTTCAATGCATACAACCTCATAAATCATAATCTTAAAAGATAATATCATTATTTAAATTTTCTTATAGTAATATGTTTGACACAAACACATTAATTATATGAAAAATTCAACATTTTTGGAAAAACTGTTTCGGGTCAACCTGAGCTACCCACAGATTCACCCGTTAACCAGACAATCTAGAAACTGTTGAAAATTTAAACATTTTTGGAAAAACTGTTTCTAGAAACTACGAATATAAGTGGGTAGGTTTCAGTTTGAATTGGAAACCAAACAATCCAAAACCATAATTTGAACAAAATATAAAAGAATATATAAACGGTTAGTACACGAAGGTGCTACAGGAACTCAAAATGCATATCTCAAAGTGTACAATAGCTTCAACATGGTAATTTGATGATTGCTTACCAGATTTTCTGTATTAACAGAGAATAGACTACACTCGAATAAAATTGAATTACTTTTGGAAAAAAATGATGCGAGAATAAAAATAAAGACTTAATACAAATTTGAGGGAATGGTTATTGACATACCACTAGGAGACGTAGTAAGTTGTTCCAAGAGATCGAGCTGTGAACGAGCAGAAGGTGAAGAAGCTGCTGCTTAATAAAAAGTAGGAAACCGAGTCAGAATCATATTTTTTGTTATGATGGTAAAATCAGACCTTTGAAGATAGTTTTAAAGGTAGACTTCTATTTATGATGGTTTTAGTGGCCAATTCATTAGACCTTGTGATCATGAACTACATACATTATAAATACGAGTCAAGTTACCAAAGAACTCATTATATACTCAACAAAATACGCCTGCAGCAACTATAATATGTAAGCTTCTATTTATAATAGTTACAGCATTCAGGTTCTAACCCAGTTTCCACTGGTTTCCTGCCTTAACCACTTGAAGGCCACATGCCCTGCATAAGGTGTGCTTTACCTGGTCCCCCCTCACACAAAAGAATTTCAATTCTGGAATGGCCAGATAATCATTTACAGGAACTTTGATGTACTTTCCTCCGCTATTAACTAGGGCTGCAAACGATCCAAACGTTTGGCGAACAGTTCATGAACCGTTCGGCGGGAAGTTCGTTTGTGTTCGTTTAGTTAAATGAACAAACATGAACAGAGGTCGTATTTGTTCGTTTATGTTCGTGAACGTTCGGTAACATGTTTGTTTATGTTCGATAGTTCATTAGTGTTTTTAGTTTTTATATTTATTTAAATACTTCAAAATTCCGACAAATTAAATATCTAATAAGTGTTAGTGTATTATATATTCTGTTCATGAATGGTTGTTTGTGTTCGTTTATTTCCACTTGTGTTCAGGAACATTAATTTGTGCTCATTTTTGTTCGTCAACGTTCGTTTTTGTTCGTTGCCTAAAATTAACAAACAAACACAAGCGAACACGAACATACAATTTCATTCGATAAGTGTTCGTGAACACATATATTTCTTAACAAACGAACACGAACAAGGTCTTGTTCATGTTCGTGTTCGTTCGGTTCGTTTGCAGCCCTACTATTAACTGTGCTCTCGCAAAGTTTAAAGGATGAACAATCCTTGCTGTTTATGGTTTAAGAAACATAGGTAACATGAACTACTTCCTCTTCCTTCTTTGGACGAAAAGTGCATCATTTGACTCGACAGGATGTGAATGACTATTACTGAACTGTCTCATCAACTGTTGAATAATTAGAAAACATAATAACCCTATGGATCATTCAGAAGCAATTAACATGGCCTGTTGGTATCCATAATTGCAAATCTCAAAGAAGATCCAAAATGGGAATGTTTAAATTTGACAAACAACAAACTAAGCCCTCCTTGCACAAGCACAAGCATATGCTAAAACTATAATTCAGTTGTTCTGTAACAAACCCACCCTAAATCTTAAGAAAGCCAGCAGCCTACTACAAATAACAAACTAAGCCCTCCTTGCACAAGCATATGCTAAAACTATAATTCAGTTGTTCTGTATCTTAAAAAGGGCAAGGTGGTAAGAAATAAGCATTCTCGTGAAGGACAAGAAGAACTAATATGGCTGGCTTTCCACCTAAATAAGCCAAACCCACCCTAAATCTTAAGAAAGCCAGCAGCCTACTACAATTAATCAAACAGACTGCTCTGATTATAAAACTCTAATTTCTGATTTTTCTCTTACCTTTTCAAATCCACTTGGTTTGTAATACAGTATTTTCATAAATATTAGAAATCCATACATAATGAGTATACGGTATACCTGAAGTGTTACGCCGATCGACGTTTCCATCGGTTCCTTTTTCCGGAAGAGCAGTGAAGATATGTTTGGTTTTATACGGAACCAGAAACGAATATTGGGGATGAATACAAGTCATGAATGTCATTGTAATCGATGCAGCAGCACCTTCCACCGCACTGCTTATGAATCCCAGAAATTCTTGTATGTTCGAATTGTCTTTTTGCACGCAGGTTCATGTGTGTGGGTGTGGTCTTTTTGGCAACTGAATTAATGCGTGCCACAGATATTATAAAATAATAAACATTAGGCCATGTGTAGTCATAACGCCCTTTTGGGGGCGTTATGCGACACGTGTCGTGCCACGTCAGCAAGGGGCTTTATGGGGCGTTATGCAATTTGAGGCCGTAGTCATAAAGCCCATACCCATCATTACCTATTTAATAATTTTAAGTTTTATTAATTAATATAAAAAAACTCTTCTATTTTTTGATTGGCCAAATGAATTAACCAAACAAAAATAACGCCGCGAAAAATCTGGCGCCCTCCCCCCATTTTTGAAACATAGCGCCCGGAGTTTTGGTGTGACCGGCGTTTTGGCGGCGCTATGGGGGGTTATACCGCCCCACTACGTATGCTCTTAGAGAACGGGTTTCTCATTGACCACTTTAAATTGGAGATCTATTATCTTAGGGGCTCTCTGTCATGTCATGGATCTGATTAAAACAATGTATGTTACACTTCTTGACATTCATGAAAAATTCACACCTTTAAAAAATTAACTTAAACCACCCGTAGTGGGGTTTTTTTTGGCGTTTTTCCCAAAAAAAAACGCCCCTTTACCCGCCCCCTTGGGCATGGGCGAAGCTTTTAAGGGGCGGGAGGGAGCGGCCGACCCCCCAAACTTTTCGCTCAGTAGTGGAGAGTATGTAGTTTTTGTATATAAATTTTTGGGTATATACGTTTTTGACCCCCCCGGTTTTATAGAAAATTTTAGGTCCCGTTACTTCCGCCCCCTCGATCGGAAATCTCAAGCTTCGCCACTGCCCTTGGGCGTTTTTTTCAAAAAGTTCGATGTGGTGTGCTTTATAAAACCCCAAAATGTTCCCACTTTTCAAAATATGACCGTTTGTTTAACGGTAAGAGAATTAAATTTTATTTTTTTTATTTCACCTTTTTACCTATATAACAACCCACTTTTCACATATTTTTTATAAACTTTCCCTACTCCCTTCTATACTTCTTCATATTTTTATAAAAAAAATACATCATGAATCCCTTCCGACCCCTTTTCGGTGTTCCGTCTAGACCCGGTAACCCCACTACATATCGTCCGAACACCACATAACCGCAACCAAACTTCAACTTTCAAGACATGGATCCGAATATGTTTGCGTACGCACAAACACTAGGCATGAGCGGTTCGCAACCGTTCTTTCAAGGTCCACAAGTCTTTGCATCCATGGGCGGTTCGCAACTGTCCACCTAAGAAACCGAACCCGAGATAGAAACGGTACCGGAGACACAACCCGACCCCGTTGCCGAGGCAACTCAATGTGATAAACGGTCTCACAAAAAGAAGGATCCAACCGCTCCTCATCGAAAGGGAACCTACCTAGCTTGGACAAGTGACAAGGAATACGCGTTAGCACGGGCGTGGCTCGACATATCGGAGGACCCTGAAGTTGGAAAGCGTTTTAAAAAGTATATTTATTTTATTTTTTTAAATAATTTGGTCCACTTTTCACATATTTTTATTTTTATTTTTTAAGAATATAACATTATATTTTTTGTAGCAAACTATCAGACTTCACCAATTTTTTGGGAAAAAAAAATTCGTGAAACTTTTTTTAAAGCGATGGGTAAAGATGAATATAAGGACAAAGATTCGATATCTAGCAAATGGATCGATATAAACCAAAAATTATCAGTTCCAAGAATTCTTCCAACGCACGAGGGACAGCTGGGGAAGCGGACAAAACGATGCAAATATTTTAACAAAAGCGTTGGAAGAGTACAATCAAACGAGAGGCGGTTTCACATACTTGAGATGTTGGGAGCTTTTACGCGGAAGTCGCAAATGGTCTAACATACCGACGATGACGTCTAGTGATAGACGTAAAGCAAAGCGGTCTAAAACATCATCGTCGGTCGACCCGGACGCACCCACTCCCGATGCTCGTAACGTCGACTTAAACATTAATTTGGAGGACGAAAAAAATTTAGAGTTGGAACGACCGCCCGGTAGAAGAAGTGGGAACAAAAGGGGGAAAAGGCGGAGTCCTCTTCGGCTAAACCCGACATAATGAAGGAAATTTCGAAGAGATGAACCGACGCTTACAAGACATTCGAGATCTCGGTTATAGATGTTTAGAGACTATGCAAGAAAGAAAAACGCCGAAAACAAAAAAAAATGTTGTGATACAAGAATCGAGGCAAATAGAGAAAGACATAGAATTTTTGTCTAAACCGATCTATCATCTCTTTGACGATGCGTTAATCCTCGCGCAAATACGTCGGCAACAAATCCGTGAAAAATGCGGACTTTAGATTATTAGTTTTTTATTTAGCAATGTAATTTTTTTATTTGTTTTTTTTTCGGTTTTTTATTTTTATTTTTAGCCATGTAATTTTTTTATTTAATGATATTTTATTATTTTTAATTTAAAAAAAAATAATAACTGAGTAATCATTGATAGGGCATTATTGAGCATTATACCACTACACCCATTTTAGAAAAACTCTCCATAATGCCCCATTGCTGACTTGACTGCCACATGTCACAAAACACCCAAGGATTGGGGCATTATTTGGGTCTTCCACTACATATGGTCTTATTTTAGTTGAGTAACTAACAACCGTAAAGGTTTTTTTCTTTTTCTTATGAAACTGCAGGACTTTTTTTGTGTTAGATCAACACACTTTCCAATTTGAAGAGCCCTTCCATTTTAGTCAAACGCTGGCTTTAGAGTTTGGCTTGGACGTTCCCGGGAAATCATATCACGGATACCACTTGACAGTCGTTATGCCATCACAACCTTGCACAAGGCCTAGCTCAAATCTTTTATTGCCTTAATCCACCAAAAGTGACACAAGCGGGGATCAAACATGGGTCTCCACCGGAGAATCCAAGCCTCCTGCCACTAGCCCACAAATAGGAGTTCAAATCCGTAAAGTTTTAAGTTATATATTTTTTTATTATGCGGGTGACATATTAGCATATAAAAAATGTACCCGCATATAAAAAAAATAAAAGGACATGTTTTACTAAATTGATCAATTTGATGGTTTTACGGGTGTATTGAAATTAACAGCGTCGGCCCAGAGGGGATGAGGTGGACGACGGCTCAGGGCCAAACTCTCAGGGGCATCGGAAATTTTTGTTTTTAAATGAATTTTACGTTGTAGAACATAGAATATATAAATACTGAATCGGAAAATGGTTTGATAAGGCGCTTGGTCTGGTGGTTCGCATATCACTTTAATAGCTAGAAGACATGGATTCTAATCCTAGTAGCCCCATGTTTAGTTGATTTTTGTTTTTCTTTGTTACCTATGCAAATAACATTAACTGTATAGTTTTGTGTTACATTAAATAGAAATGAGAATTATAGTTACTTCTCAAATTTAGATTAATTTAAATTAATTCTTAAATTATTATTCAATCTATAATTTGCTTTGCATATTCCAATTTTTTAATAAAAATGTCTTATTTTGTTTTTTTTTTCTTTCAACTATGTGCATTTTTGTGAGGGTGCCTTCGCAGGAGTCGGTTCTCTCTAAGATGAAGAACGTGGTCCGATCGATCAATACTCAGGTGCGGAATCCTTAAGCATCGTCAGAGAATAATCAACAACGATATCATTGATAAACATGTCCATTCTCATTGATTAATCTGAAAGTACAAAGATCCTGATGAAGATTGGACAGAGCTTCGCTAGACAAAGTGGCAAAAGGTTCTAAATTATGACCCCTACACTTCTATTTATAGGCATCATGGGAGAGGTGGTGTCATCCGGTGGGAGGGTCATCCGATCGGATGGCCATCCGTCCGGAAGACCCATGTCATCCGACCGGATGTGCTTTACAAATCACGTCCCGTCTCCTGTTTCGTCTAGATACAAAATAACATACATACACAACTGTACAACGACACATACAAGACAAAATACATAGACTCGATACAGACGGAAGCTACAGACATATTGCACTAACAGACTCCCCCTTGTATGTAGCTGTAGTCTTCCTTCCTGCATAGTCTTTATTACGTCTTCCTGCTACGCCTGCTAGCTCTAGCTTTTTTTCTTCGTTTCTCTGGCTTCTCAGCTAACATTTTTCGCCTCAGAGGCCTTCCAATCTCGTTCCAGTACTTCCTATACTCTTGATTTCCATCTCTTTTCCTATCCCATCTTGGTATCTTGTTCTCCTCAGACTCTATTGGTGTTTGATCCGTTGGAGGAGGTCTTTCGAACTTTCTTCGACCAAGAATAGCTGATCTCTCTCTGATCTTCTTAAACTTCTCGCTTCTCTTCTCTTTCTTTAGGAACTCTTCCAATTCAATGTCTCTGAATTTTGTTTCCCAGTACCTCCCATAATTTATGTCTTTCGCGAAGCATAAGTTTACCATTTTCTGATATTGCTGTGCTTGAGCTCTGTCTGGCCAATCATATACAATTGTGACAACTCGAGTTTCCGACATTTCACTTTCGCATTTATTATACGTTGACTGTTTAGTTGTTTGCTTAATTGCCTTGTAACTGCACATTGGATTATAATCCGAGATGACTATTTGATATGTTATTGTCTTATATAAAGTATATTTGTGGTGAACTTGTAAACTGATTAAGACTTGAACACAATAGTGTTTCGCCATAACCAATCACGACGAAACCGGATCTGTTTCGCCATCTACGACTCGACGAAACAAGCTGTTTCGCCGGCCCATGATTCGCCGAAGCCCAGTAGGCCCAACAACCTTAAAACATGTATTTATATGATCGAGCAGTCAGAATTAGACACGTTTAGCAAAACAAGAAAACCCTAGAGGACTCTCTGCTGTGTGACGGCAAACTAGAACCCACCGGAAACCCTTGTGCGATCAAATCATCATCTCGGTTAGTGTTTTTCATATTTAGAATAACTAATCTGCTATGTTGTATTAGATGTTCATGAAGTGCTGAGTTCGGGTATACATAATTGTTTCGAAACATGATTAGTTTTTTGACATATGTGTTGATTTGATGTGATGTATTAGATTGATTGGTATCATGTGATTAAGGTGGCAACCCACTACATAGTTTGGTCAAATGACAGCATGTAGATGTTAGCAATTGTCAGTCTAGGATGTCAAGTGGCAATGGGTAATAATTGATTTTCATATGAAACCTTGACTTTTGTGAAAAAAAAAATAGTTAATCAATTCTGTGATGTTAGGCGGCAAACATAAATCGAGGAATCAAACTGTGCATGTTTTATTGATTGTTCAGATCTAGAGGTGCAGACTACAAAGAATAAATAAATAAACCTTGACTATGTATTTCGGTCCAATAAGGTTGGACGGTGGTGGATGGATGTCGGCCACTAGGGCATTAGGATTCTGTGATATTGTTTATAATTGTTGAAACTGTTATGGGTTCGACGAAACAAAGTCATAGGCGAAACACATTATTAGGACGAAACCGACATGGCGAAACACAATGTGTTTCGCCGAGACTAGCTATGACGAAACAGGAGAGATTCGTCGAAGGGGTTCACGGCGAAACAAGGGTGTTTCGCCGATTGGGTAATTTTGCACAGTAACTGCTTCTGTTAAGTGTTAACTGGATTAACTAACTGCTGTTAGATAATATGCATGACTTGTATGATTTGAATACGTGATCTGTGCCGATTGGTGATTTAATATGCATACATGAACTTCGTGAATACAAACTGATTATGTATACGTGCGTCCTTTAGGACGTGATTGATTTACTTTAAGCACATACTTAGCATACCGAGCAAACCCAAGGTGAGTTCACACTCTTACCAAGGCATGGGATTCCCGGGGTTGGGAATGGGTTGAATGATTCTTATACTTACATGATTAATGGAATTATTCCTCGGGAGGGGAAGGTTATTGGTAGATACTGCTAGACTAGTGATACATATACTCTCTCTTCGCAAACACGCCGGGATTGGCCGCGATACTAGAACAACCTTCGCAAACATGCCTAGAATGGCCGCGAACTATACTTTAATCTTCGCAAACATGCCGGGTGGCCGCGATACAAATATACCTAGTCTAGAGAACATGGGAAACCCCCACTAAACTTCGCAAACATGCCTGGAGGGCCGCGATACCATTATATACATTACATGATTACTAAACGAGCTTACGAATTACAATACGAACACTATAACTGAATAACCAACTGTGAACTCGCTCAACTAGTTGTTGACTCTCTGTTACATGCCTTGCAGGACCTTAGGTACATTTGGAGCTTGCACGGGAGATGCGGTCGTTGTGGGCACGGATTGTGGAACTTATGATGACACATTTAAACATTTGAACTTACTACTTACATTGGGTTTACATTTTATGCTTCCGCTATACACTTAACATGTTTTGTTGGACACCTTTCATATCTTTTGGTTTAAATTACTATATCACTTATTATGTTTGATATGATTGGTGGCTTGATCCTGGTCAGTCACGCCTCCAAGCGGTGATACCCCGCGTGTGGATTTTGGGGGTGTGACAGATTGGTATCAGAGCCATTGGTTATAGAGAACTCGGTTTTAATAAGGGGAAAACGATTTTGTTAAAACCAGACTATAACCAGAACAGTGCTCAACGATCCACAACGACGCTTCGCTCCACGTGCAAGACTCAACATCATAGGTACTACTATTCATGTTACTTTACCTACTTGCTAGAATTACATAGAACTTTGCTCGGGGTATGCTTAGATTACAGAACCTACTATATGCTATTGCTTGAGAATACTTGTGTGCTCACTCTCCTCTGTCATCGCACTGTTTGCGAACCTCTCTTACTTATGTTATTTTTGCTATGAAGAATCATGTCTGGACGTATCAACATGACACAAGCCCAGTTGACGGCTCTCATTAACGAACAAGTTGCTGCGGCAGTTGCAGCCGCTCAAGCAGGAGGTATACCCTGCAGTTGTAACTCACGCTAGGATCTTTAGATCCTACGCTCCTAAACCAACTCTTGTGTTTAACCTTACTCTGATTCTTACCCAACAGGTCAACCACCTGTCTGCACTTTCAAGACTTTCATGGACTGTCGTCCAACTACTTTCAGCGGCACTGAAGGAGCCGTAGGTCTTCTCCACTGGTTTGAGAAACTAGAGTCTGTGTTCGAAATGTGTGAATGCCCTGAGGCACGCAGGGTGAAGTATGCTACTGGTACTCTCGAGGGTTTAGCCCTCACATGGTGGAAAGCTCAGGTCCAAATACTGGGGTTGGTTGCTGCTAACGCCACCCCATGGAACAACTTTAAGGAAATGATCAAGGAGGAATACTGCAGTCGTGATGACATTCATAAACTGGAGGTCGAGTTCTTCAACCTCAAGATGACGGGGTCAGAGATTGAGGCGTTTACAAAGAGATCAAATGAGCTCGCATTACTGTGTCCTACTATGGTGGACCCCCCAGTTAAGCGTATCGAACTTTATCTCAGTGGTCTAGTGCCAGAGATCCAAAGTCATGTGACTTCAGCAAACCTTACCACCTACCAGCAGGTTGTACAGTTGGCTCACCGTCTCACGGATCAGGCGGTGGAGCAGAACAAGTTGCCTAAACGCATCAGTACTACTACTCCCGCTACTACTTCAGCTACTCTTGCTACTCCCAGTGACAACAAGCGGAAATGGGAGGGGGATTCCAGCAAGGGTTCAGCTACCGTTCAGTCTCAAGCTCAGCAACGCAAGACTAATGATTACCAGGGTCCGAGTCAGCAATTTTCTGGTGGTCAGGGGCAGAGTGGATATCGGGGAAATCACCCACTGTGTAACAGGTGCAGCAGACACCACAGTGGTCAGTGTCGTAAGGGCCGCTGTCAGAGATGCCTAAGGGTAGGCCATGAAGCTAAAGACTGCAGGAGTTCAAGGCCTGCGAATCAGAACCAGCAACAACAGCCACCAGCTCCACGAAACCAGCCGCAACAACAACAGCAAGGAAATAGGGGATGCTTTCAGTGCGGGGCTGAAGGCCACTTTAAGCGGGATTGCCCTCAGTTAAACCAGAACCAGAATAACAACAACAACAACAATCAGGGCAATGGGAACAACAATGGGGGAAACAACAACAATGGTGCTAGGGGTCGTGCATTTGTGATTGGTCAGGCTGATGCAAGGAACGATCCTAATGTGATTATGGGTAAGTTTCTTCTCGACGACTTTTATGTTACTGTATTATTTGATTCGGGTGCGGATACCAGTTATATGTCTCTGAAAGTTAGTGAAATGCTTAAACGTGCACCAACTCCCTTAAACACCAAACATGTCGTAGAGTTAGCTAACGGTAAGAGTTTAGAGGCCACACACATAGTTCAAGGTTGTAATCTTATCCTCGCTGGTTAGACTTTCTCTATCGACCTCATTCCTATAACTCTGGGTAGTTTCGACATCGTTATTGGTATGGATTGGTTATCCCGACAACAAGCAGAGATCCTATGCAAGGAGAAGATCATTCGTATTCCCCGTTCTGGTAAAGAACCTCTCGAAGTCCAAGGCGACAAGAGTGGTGTCGTGAGTGGCATCATTTCCTTCCTGAAGGCTCAGAAGTGTTTACGAAAGGGCCACACAGCTGTTTTAGCACTCGTTACTGATACATCGAAGAAAGAGAAAAAGATTGAGGATATTCCAGTAGTACGCGATTTTCCTCAAGTGTTTCCTGAAGAGCTACCCGGGTTACCGCCTCATCGCCAGGTTGAATTTCAGATCGAGCTAGCTCCAGGAGCAGCACCTATAGCTCGAGCACCTTATCGCTTAGCTCCAACGGAACTGGAAGAACTCTCTAAGCAACTGCAAGAACTCTTGGAAAAGGGTTTCATACGTCCTAGCTCTTCGCCCTAGGGAGCTCCAGTACTATTTGTAAAGAAGAAGGACGGTACCTTCCGCATGTGTATAGACTATCGCGAACTGAACAAGGTGACGGTGAAGAATCGCTATCCTCTTCCACGCATCGACGACTTATTCGACCAGGTGCAAGGGTCGAACTATTACTCGAAGATTGATCTAAGCTCAGGGTATCATCAACTGAGAGTCCGGGATGAGGACGTCTCCAAAACAGCGTTCAGAACACGCTACGGCCACTACGAGTTTCTGGTCATGCCTTTCGGGTTAACGAACGCGCCTGCGGTTTTCATGGATCTTATGAACAGGGTGTGCAAACCTTATCTTGACAAGTTCGTCATTGTTTTCATCGACGACATCCTGATCTATTCGAAGAGTCAGGAGGAACACGAGCAGCACTTACGGCTTATTTTGGAACTTCTACAAACGGAACAGCTATACGCGAAGTTTTCAAAATGCGACTTCTGGCTTCGTGAAGTCCACTTCTTAGGCCACGTGGTAAACAAGGATGGGATTCACGTTGATCCATCCAAGGTAGATTCGATCAAGAACTGGCCTGCACCTCGTACACCAACCGAACTTTGGGTTGAGTTAGGAATACCTGATCACCCGCATGTTGTTTTCCAGAAGACGAAGCCTCATGTTGTTGATCATCCTGTTGCTCAATTGATTGTTCAGGAAGTCATTTAGAGTATACTGAGTAGTTGACTTCACAACTAATAATCCCGTTGCCCCTTGATCATCATCATCATCATCATTGTTGGGATCATAGTTGTCGATGTCATCAAACAACTGCTCTAACTCTTCATCCTTTAACTTTTCCTCTTCTTCTTTTTGACGTTTCTCAATAAACTTCCTTCTATCGAGCTTGATCTCTTCAGGAGTTACCTCAATCACGTCACCAACAGCTATCATTGCACGTGTATTTGATTCTATTGTACCTTCAGCTTCAGGTTGATCATGTTGGCTAGAAGACCCAAGAAGCTCTTCATTATCAATCACCAATCCTTTCTTCTTTTGAGTTGCTTCTTCAGCCAACTCTTTTTCTCTTTGAACTCTTTGTGCCTCGACCCTTTGAATCTCCAAGTCATTATGCACAGCTTGGACATTGAATCCAAGCTTGTGTTCAATTACAGTATACAACATATTCAACTGTTCATCTTTCATAGCTTTGTCTGCCCTTAGGGCTTCAATCTCTTGCCTTAAAATTTTGTTTTCATTTGACGAAGATTCATGCAGCTCACTGATCATTTGATGCAGTGTCTTGTTAGTTTCACTCATCAGCTCATACTTTTCATTCACTTCATCAAACTCAGCAGTGATTCTATCAATGACTTTGGCTTGATCTCCAAGATCATCAGTCAATTCATCGATTCTATCAGCATGATCATTCACTGCTTTCTTTAATTCAGCATTCTCTGCTTTCATTTTCTCAAGCTTTTCCTTCAATTCATCACGTTCAGCTTCTGCTTTTGCTTTTGCTTTCGCCTTTTCAAGAAGACTGACTTTCTTTGTGAGCACGTTGATATTTCCTTCATTGAACAAGTCACCAACATCATCCAAACTTATAGGCCCTGGTACAAGATTATCAGGAAACGTAGGAAAACCTTGGCTTGAACTTGATGTTGTGGCTTTCTTTGCAGATGATGGCTCTTTAGGATCATCAGGAATAAGAATGGTTGGATTGACTGGTGGTGGTGGTGTAGATGGTCTTTCACCCATGAACTCCACTACATCTTCATCATTCTTCTCAACTCTTTCAAAGATAGGACTTTCAGGAGCTTTCTTTGATTCTTCTTCAGGTTTCTCAACACTTTGATCCTTTTCGACCTCTGGAATGCTTGTAGTTTCAACATGCTTTTCGACTTCTGGAGCTTTAACACTTTGAATTTCAGGCATTGTTGCTGCTCCCTTTCTTGCTCTAACACTCCTCGGAATAACACCCGTAGCAATAGCTTTACGCTTTCTAATAACTTTCTTTTTCTCTTCTGGAGTTGGAATATACGTCGCATCTTCCTCATCTGATCCTTTCTTTTTCTTTTGAGGCTTCAACTTTAACTTTATCTTTCCAACACCCAATTTTGATGTATCATATTCAGGTTCTGTCTCACTTGAATCACTTTCAACAACATCTTCAGCTTCAACATTCTTTGCAGAAGTTTCAGCTTCCTTTGCAGCATCTTTCGTAGCTTTAGCATCTTCAGATTGCTTTACAAAATCATCAAGTGTCATTTTCATCAAGTCAACACCTTGCTGAATTAAATCTGTTGGATTAAGCACAGGTTTATCTACAAGCCTTGGTGGAGACTTCTTCTTTACTGGCTCTACAAAACAAACATCAACAGTTATTAGTATGATATATCAAAGAATAATCTATCAACCTTTCATGTGATTCCTGCTTTCCAATTTTACCCTTAATAACAATCTTTGGAGCAACCACTTTGGGTGAAACCTTTGGAGTCCTTTTTCTTTTTTCATCCTTCTAAAACCAAAACCTTAGCTTCTTTTCCGTCATTCCACTTAAACGTTCACTTTCATCTTCAGAATTACTCTCTTCATGCCTCCAGTGATCGTTCTCTGGTGCCACATAGTTAGGATTCTTAATCTTACCAATCATTCCTTTAACTCTCGGCTCCTGATCTTCTGACAAACCTTTATATTGATTCAATCTATTCAATGTTTCACAGGTCATGTGATGCAACTTCAACTCATCAGTTGGATTCTTTGGAAGATTTGACACTTGGTCGTCCAATAACATCTGAATGAAGCTCGGATACATTATATACTTCTCGCCTTTCACATTATCCACCATGTGATTAAACAACACCTGCGAGATGTTATAAGGCCTGTTAAGTACCAAACATGTGATAATGTTTATTATATAATCTGATGTCTCGTCATAAGCTCCTTTCCTGTGAGAGAGTGCATGTACAACGCAATGCACTAAAAACTTATAAGGTCTACAAAATCTAGACTTAATGTAACCTTTATCATTCACATGCCCTGCATACCCCATTCTAAACCAAAATCCTTTACATAACTTTTCTAGAATAATAATTGGGGCGTCGTCATTGTCTTTCAAGTCCAATACCCTTCTCACATCAGCCACTGTGAACTTAACTTCTACATCTATATCTTTTCCATTTTCATCTTTCTTCAGCACTTCCGAATAAATCATCTTTTCTTTTTCGTCGTATCTCACAGACTTCCAGAACATCCTAACATGTGACTCATAACACTTATGTTTTTCCGTTAGAGCCTTAGCAATTCTACTTTCCTTCATAAAAGGTATTATCTCTTTAAATGGTTCCATATTCGGAAAACTCTCATCCAATATACAGTAGATGTTATGATTAGGATGCCAATCAGTTGCTCTTTCCTGTAAAAATATCAACGTTAGAATCTGCACACTTATTGAGACATAATAGTGAAAAGTGTAAAGTTTCAAAAATTTCAAAAATTTTCTACTGGTACTCTCGAGGGTTTAGCCCTCACATGGTGGAAAGCTCAGGTCCAAATACTGGGGTTGGTTGCTGCTAACGCCACCCCATGGAACAACTTTAAGGAAATGATCAAGGAGGAATACTGCAGTCGTGATGATATTCTTAAACTGGAGGTCGAGTTCTTCAACCTCAAGATGACGGGGTCAGAGATTGAGGCGTTTACAAAGAGATCAAATGAGCTCGCATTACTGTGTCCTACTATGGTGGACCCCCCAGTTAAGCGTATCGAACTTTATCTCAGTGGTCTAGTGCCAGAGATCCAAAGTCATGTGACTTCAGCAAACCTTGCCACCTACCAGCAGGTTGTACAGTTGGCTCACCGTCTCACGGATCAGGCGGTGGAGCAGAACAAGTTGCCTAAACGCATCAGTACTACTACTCCCGCTACTACTTCAGCTACTCTTGCTACTCCCAGTGACAACAAGCGGAAATGGGAGGGGGATTCCAGCAAGGGTTCAGCTACCGTTCAGTCTCAAGCTCAGCAACGCAAGACTAATGATTACCAGGGTCCGAGTCAGCAATTTTCTGGTGGTCAGGGGCAGAGTGGATATCGGGGAAATCACCCACTGTGTAACAGGTGCAGCAGACACCACAGTGGTCAGTGTCGTAAGGGCCGCTGTCAGAGATGCCTAAGGGTAGGTCATGAAGCTAAAGACTGCAGGAGTTCAAGGCCTGCGAATCAGAACCAGCAACAACAGCCACCAGCTCCACGAAACCAGCCGCAACAACAACAGCAAGGAAATAGGGGATGCTTTCAGTGCGGGGCTGAAGGCCACTTTAAGCGGGATTGCCCTCAGTTAAACCAGAACCAGAATAACAACAACAACAATCAGGGCAATGGGAACAACAATGGGGGAAACAACAACAATGGTGCTAGGGGTCGTGCATTTGTGATTGGTCAGGCTGATGCAAGGAACGATCCTAATGTGATTATGGGTAAGTTTCTTCTCGACGACTTTTATGTTACTGTATTATTTGATTCGGGTGCGGATACCAGTTATATGTCTCTGAAAGTTAGTGAAATGCTTAAACGTGCACCAACTCCCTTAAACACCAAACATGTCGTAGAGTTAGCTAACGGTAAGAGTTTAGAGGCCACACACATAGTTCAAGGTTGTAATCTTATCCTCGCTGGTCAGACTTTCTCTATCGACCTCATTCCTATAACTCTGAGTAGTTTCGACATCGTTATTGGTATGGATTGGTTATCCCGACAACAAGCAGAGATCCTATGCAAGGAGAAGATCATTCGTATTCCCTGTTCTGGTAAAGAACCTCTCGAAGTCCAAGGCGACAAGAGTGGTGTCGTGAGTGGCATCATTTCCTTCCTGAAGTCTCAGAAGTGTTTACGAAAGGGCCACACAGCTGTTTTAGCACTCGTTACTGATACATCGAAGAAAGAGAAAAAGATTGAGGATATTCCAGTAGTACGCGATTTTCCTCAAGTGTTTCCTGAAGAGCTACCCGGGTACCGCCTCATCGTCAGGTTGAATTTCAGATCGAGCTAGCTCCAGGAGCAGCACCTATAGCTCGAGCACCTTATCGCTTAGCTCCAACGGAACTGGAAGAACTATCTAAGCAACTGCAAGAACTCTTGGAAAAGGGTTTCATACGTCCTAGCTCTTCGCCCTAGGGTGCTCCAGTACTATTTGTAAAGAAGAAGGACGGTACCTTCCGCATGTGTATAGACTATCGCGAACTGAACAAGGTGACGGTGAAGAATCGCTATCCTCTTCCACGCATCGACGACTTATTCGACCAGTTGCAAGGGTCGAACTATTACTCGAAGATTGATCTAAGGTCAGGGTATCATCAACTGAGAGTCCGGGATGAGGACGTCTCCAAAACAGCGTTCAGAACACGCTACGGCCACTACGAGTTTCTGGTCATGCCTTTCGGGTTAACGAACGCGCCTGCGGTTTTCATGGATCTTATGAACAGGGTGTGCAAACCTTATCTTGACAAGTTCGTCATTGTTTTCATCGACGACATCCTGATCTATTCGAAGAGTCAGGAGGAACACGAGCAGCACTTACGGCTTATTTTGGAACTTCTACGAACGGAACAGCTATACGCGAAGTTTTCAAAATGCGACTTCTGGCTTCGTGAAGTCCACTTCTTAGGCCACGTGGTAAACAAGGATGGGATTCACGTTGATCCATCCAAGGTAGATTCGATCAAGAACTGGCCTGCACCTCGTACACCAACCGAAATACGCCAATTCTTGGGTTTGGCGGGTTATTACAGACGGTTCATCAAAGATTTCTCAAAGATCGCACAGCCACTTACGCTACTGACACAGAAAGGTGTTGTTTATCGTTGGGGTAATACACAGGAAACAGCGTTTCAGCACTTAAAGGATAGACTCTGTAACGCACCTATCCTCTCATTGCCTGAAGGCACGGACGATTTTGTAGTCTACTGCGATGCATCTATCCAGGGTCTTGGATGTGTATTGATGCAAAGGGATAAAGTTATAGCTTATGCTTCACACCAACTTAAGGTTCACGAACGGAATTACACTACACACGATCTAGAGCTGGGATCGGTTGTCTTTGTGCTCAAGATATGGCGACATTACCTGTATGGCACTAAATGCACCATCTATACCGACCACAGGAGTTTTGAGCACATATTCAAGCAGAAAGAATTGAACATGCGACAACGTAGATGAGCCGAACTACTGAACGATTACGAATGTGCTATAAAGTACCATCCGGGCAAAGCCAATGTGGTGGCCGACGCCCTCAGTCGAAAGGATACTACGCCTAGGCGTGTACGAGCATTGCAACTTACTATCCAGTCTAGCCTTCCTTCTCAGATACGAGATGCTCAGGTAGAAGCATTGAAACCAGACAACGTCAGGGTTGAAGCCCTACGCGGCTCAAAGCAACGCTTAGAACAGAAGGAAGATGGTGCTTATTACGTAACAGGACGCATCTGGGTCCCACTCTATGGCAACTTACGCGAGCTTGTAATGGATGAAGCTCACAAGTCTCGCTACTCGGTACATCCTGGTTCGGATAAAATGTACCACGATATCAAAACTACATACTGGTGGCCTAGCATGAAGGCCCACATAGCAACATACGTTAGCACGTGCCTGACTTGTGCGAGAGTCAAAGCCGAATACCAGAAACCTTCAGGTCCACTTCAACAACCTGAGATACCACAATGGAAATGGGAACAAATTTCCATGGATTTTGTTACTGGCTTACCTAGATCTCAGCGCGGAAATGATACTATTTGGGTGATCGTGGATCGACTCACAAAGTCTGCTCACTTCCTGGCTATTAAAGAAACAGACAAGTTCTCTACCTTAGCAGACATCTACTTAAAAGAAGTGGTTTCGAGGCACGGGGTGCCAACCTCTATTATCCCTGATCGTGACGCACGTTTTACTTCAGAACTGTGGCAAGCAATGCACAAATCTTTTGGTTCTCGTTTAGACATGAGCACAGCTTATCATCCTCGGACGGATGGGCAGTCTGAACGCACTATTCAAACTCTAGAAGACATGCTTCGGGCGTGCGTAATCGACTTTGGCAATGGTTGGGAAAAACATCTGCCACTTGTGGAATTTTCGTACAACAACAGCTACCACACAAGCATTAAAGCTGCTCCATTTGAGGCATTGTATGGGTGTAAATGCTGGTCACCTCTTTGTTGGGCAGAGGTGGGTGACAGTCAAATCACAGGTCCAGAAATGGTAGTTGATACTACTGAAAAGATTGCTCAAATACGACAACGCATGGCGGCAGCTCGTGACCGTCAGAAAGCATACGCCGATAAAGACAGGAAACTACTCGAATTCCAGGTTGGGGATCGAGCGCTACTCAAAGTTTCACCCTGGAAGGGTGTGGTTCGTTTTGGCAAACGCGGCAAACTTAATCCACGATACGTTGGACCATTCGAAATCATTGAGAAGATAGGCAGGGTGGCCTACAGATTGAACCTACCAGCTGAACTCAGTGCAGTTCACAACGTCTTTCACGTGTCAAATCTGAAGAAGTGTCTGTCAGATGAGACCCACATAGTTCCTCTGAAAGAGCTCACTATTGATGAACAGTTGCGATTCGTCGAGGAACCTGTTGAAATCACGGACCAGGATGTTAAGGTCCTCAAGAACACGAGAATACCTCTTGTACGAGTTCGTTGGAACTCCCGCCGTGGCCCAGAGTTCACCTGGGAACGCGAAGATCAGATGAAACTCAAATATCCCCAGTTATTCGGAAACCAAGCAACCACTACTGAGGCCGAAGCTACTACAGAATTTCGGGACGAAATTCCAAAACAACGGGGGGATGATGTGACACCCCAGGAAAACCAGTAATCTTCGCAAACCTGCTCGGGGAGCCGCGATACGAAACAGGTAAACAACGTCACACCACTAGCTTCCTCAGTAACCGCATGCTAAATTTCGGGACGAAATTTCTTTCAAGTTGGGGATAATGTGACAACTCGAGTTTCCGACATTTCACTTTCGCATTTATTGTACGTTGACTGTTTAGTTGTTTGCTTAATTGCCTTGTAACTGCACATTGGATTATAATCCGAGATGACTATTTGATATGTTATTGTCTTATATAAAGTATATTTGTGGTGAACTTGTAAACTGATTAAGACTTGAACACAATAGTGTTTCGCCATAACCAATCACGACGAAACCGGATCTGTTTCGCCATCTACGACTCGACGAAACAAGTTGTTTCGCCGGCCCATGATTCGCCGAAGCCCAGTAGGCCCAACAACCTTAAAACGTGTATTTATATGATCGAGCAGTTAGAATTAGACACGTTTAGCAAAACAAGAAAACCCTAGAGGACTCTCTGCTGTGTGACGGCAAACTAGAACCCACCGGAAACCCTTGTGCGATCAAATCATCATCTCGGTTAGTGTTTTTCATATTTAGAATAACTAATCTGCTATGTTGTATTAGATGTTCATGAAGTGCTGAGTTCGGGTATACATAATTGTTTCGAAACATGATTAGTTTATTGACATATGTGTTGATTTGATGTGATGTATTAGATTGATTGGTATCATGTGATTAAGGTGGCAACCCACTACATAGTTTGGTCAAATGACAGCATGTAGATGTTAGCAATTGTCAGTCTAGGATGTCAAGTGGCAATGGGTAATAATTGATTTTCATATGAAACCTTGACTTTTGTTAAAAAAAAAATAGTTAATCAATTCTGTGATGTTAGGCGGCAAACATAAATCGAGGAATCAAACTGTGCGTGTTTTATTGATTGTTCAGATCTAGAGGTGCAGACTACAAAGAATAAATAAATAAACCTTGACTATGTATTTCGGTCCAATAAGGTTGGACGGTGGTGGATGGATGTCGGCCACTAGGGCATTAGGATTCTGTGATATTGTTTATAATTGTTGAAATTGTTATGGGTTCGACGAAACAAAGTCATAGGCGAAACACATTATTAGGACGAAACCGACATGGCGAAACACAATGTGTTTCGCCGAGACTAGCTATGACGAAACAGGAGAGATTCGTCGAAGGGGTTCACGGCGAAACAAGGGTGTTTCGCCGATTGGGTAATTTTGCACAGTAACTGCTTCTGTTAAGTGTTAACTGGATTAACTAACTGCTGTTAGATAATATGCGTGACTTGTATGATTTGAATACGTGATCTGTGCCGATTGGTGATTTAATATGCATACATGAACTTCGTGAATACAAACTGATTATGTATACGTGCGTACTTTAGGACGTGATTGATTTACTTTGAGCACATACTTAGCATACCGAGCAAACCCAAGGTGAGTTCACACTCTTACCAAGGCATGGGATTCTCGGGGTTGGGAATGGGTTGAATGATTCTTATACTTACATGATTAATGGAATTATTCCTCGGGAGGGGAAGGTTATTGGTAGATACTGCTAGACTAGTGATACATATACTCTCTCTTCGCAAACACGCCGGGATTGGCCGCGATACTAGAACAACCTTCGCAAACATGCCTAGAATGGCCGCGAACTATACTTTAATCTTCGCAAACATGCCGGGTGGCCGCGATACAAATATACCTAGTCTAGAGAACATGGGAAACCCCCACTAAACTTCGCAAACATGCCTGGAGGGCCGCGATACCATTATATACATTACATGATTACTAAACAGCTTACGAATTACAATACGAACACTATAACTGAATAACCAACTGTGAACTCGCTCAACTAGTTGTTGACTCTCTGTTACATGCCTTGCAGGACCTTAGGTACATTTGGAGCTTGCACGGGAGATGCGGTCGTTGTGGGCACGGATTGTGGAACTTATGATAACACATTTAAACATTTGAACTTACTACTTACATTGGGTTTACATTTTATGCTTCCGCTATACACTTAACATGTTTTGTTGGACACCTTTCATATCTTTTGGTTTAAATTACTATATCACTTATTATGTTTGATATGATTGGTGGCTTGATCCTGGTCAGTCACGCCTCCAAGCGGTGATACCCCGCGTGTGGATTTTGGGGGTGTGACAGATTGGTATCAGAGCCATTGGTTATAGAGAACTCGGTTTTAATAAGGGGAAAACGATTTTGTTAAAACCAGACTATAACCAGAACAGTGCTCAACGATCCACAACGACGCTTCGCTCCACGTGCAAGACTCAACATCATAGGTACTACTATTCATGTTACTTTACCTACTTGCTAGAATTACATAGAACTTTGCTCGGGGTATGCTTAGATTACAGAACCTACTATATGCTATTGCTTGAGAATACTTGTGTGCTCACTCTCCTCTGTCATCGCACTGTTTGCGAACCTCTCTTACTTATGTTATTTTTGCTATGAAGAATCATGTCTGGACGTATCAACATGACACAAGCCCAGTTGACGGCTCTCATTAACGAACAAGTTGCTGCGGCAGTTGCAGCCGCTCAAGCAGGAGGTATACCCTGCAGTTGTAACTCACGCTAGGATCTTTAGATCCTACGCTCCTAAACCAACTCTTGTGTTTAACCTTACTCTGATTCTTACCCAACAGGTCAACCACCTGTCTGCACTTTCAAGACTTTCATGGACTGTCGTCCAACTACTTTCAGCGGCACTGAAGGAGCCGTAGGTCTTCTCCACTGGTTTGAGAAACTAGAGTCTGTGTTCGAAATGTGTGAATGCCCTGAGGCACGCAGGGTGAAGTATGCTACTGGTACTCTCGAGGGTTTAGCCCTCACATGGTGGAAAGCTCAGGTCCAAATACTGGGGTTGGTTGCTGCTAACGCCACCCCATGGAACAACTTTAAGGAAATGATCAAGGAGGAATACTGCAGTCGTGATGACATTCATAAACTGGAGGTCGAGTTCTTCAACCTCAAGATGACGGGGTCAGAGATTGAGGCGTTTACAAAGAGATCAAATGAGCTCGCATTACTGTGTCCTACTATGGTGGACCCCCCAGTTAAGCGTATCGAACTTTATCTCAGTGGTCTAGTGCCAGAGATCCAAAGTCATGTGACTTCAGCAAACCTTGCCACCTACCAGCAGGTTGTACAGTTGGCTCACCGTCTCACGGATCAGGCGGTGGAGCAGAACAAGTTGCCTAAACGCATCAGTACTACTACTCCCGCTACTACTTCAGCTACTCTTGCTACTCCCAGTGACAACAAGCGGAAATGGGAGGGGGATTCCAGCAAGGGTTCAGCTACCGTTCAGTCTCAAGCTCAGCAACGCAAGACTAATGATTACCAGGGTCCGAGTCAGCAATTTTCTGGTGGTCAGGGGCAGAGTGGATATCGGGGAAATCACCCACTGTGTAACAGGTGCAGCAGACACCACAGTGGTCAGTGTCGTAAGGGCCGCTGTCAGAGATGCCTAAGGGTAGGTCATGAAGCTAAAGACTGCAGGAGTTCAAGGCCTGCGAATCAGAACCAGCAACAACAGCCACCAGCTCCACGAAACCAGCCGCAACAACAACAGCAAGGAAATAGGGGATGCTTTCAGTGCGGGGCTGAAGGCCACTTTAAGCGGGATTGCCCTCAGTTAAACCAGAACCAGAATAACAACAACAACAACAATCAGGGCAATGGGAACAACAATGGGGGAAACAACAACAATGGTGCTAGGGGTCGTGCATTTGTGATTGGTCAGGCTGATGCAAGGAACGATCCTAATGTGATTATGGGTAAGTTTCTTCTCGACGACTTTTATGTTACTGTATTATTTGATTCGGGTGCGGATACCAGTTATATGTCTCTGAAAGTTAGTGAAATGCTTAAACGTGCACCAACTCCCTTAAACACCAAACATGTCGTAGAGTTAGCTAACGGTAAGAGTTTAGAGGCCACACACATAGTTCAAGGTTGTAATCTTATCCTCGCTGGTTAGACTTTCTCTATCGACCTCATTCCTATAACTCTGGGTAGTTTCGACATCGTTATTGGTATGGATTGGTTATCCCGACAACAAGCAGAGATCCTATGCAAGGAGAAGATCATTCGTATTCCCCGTTCTGGTAAAGAACCTCTCGAAGTCCAAGGCGACAAGAGTGGTGTCGTGAGTGGCATCATTTCCTTCCTGAAGGCTCAGAAGTGTTTACGAAAGGGCCACACAGCTGTTTTAGCACTCGTTACTGATACATCGAAGAAAGAGAAAAAGATTGAGGATATTCCAGTAGTACGCGATTTTCCTCAAGTGTTTCCTGAAGAGCTACCCGGGTTACCGCCTCATCGCCAGGTTGAATTTCAGATCGAGCTAGCTCCAGGAGCAGCACCTATAGCTCGAGCACCTTATCGCTTAGCTCCAACGGAACTGGAAGAACTCTCTAAGCAACTGCAAGAACTCTTGGAAAAGGGTTTCATACGTCCTAGCTCTTCGCCCTAGGGAGCTCCAGTACTATTTGTAAAGAAGAAGGACGGTACCTTCCGCATGTGTATAGACTATCGCGAACTGAACAAGGTGACGGTGAAGAATCGCTATCCTCTTCCACGCATCGACGACTTATTCGACCAGGTGCAAGGGTCGAACTATTACTCGAAGATTGATCTAAGCTCAGGGTATCATCAACTGAGAGTCCGGGATGAGGACGTCTCCAAAACAGCGTTCAGAACACGCTACGGCCACTACGAGTTTCTGGTCATGCCTTTCGGGTTAACGAACGCGCCTGCGGTTTTCATGGATCTTATGAACAGGGTGTGCAAACCTTATCTTGACAAGTTCGTCATTGTTTTCATCGACGACATCCTGATCTATTCGAAGAGTCAGGAGGAACACGAGCAGCACTTACGGCTTATTTTGGAACTTCTACAAACGGAACAGCTATACGCGAAGTTTTCAAAATGCGACTTCTGGCTTCGTGAAGTCCACTTCTTAGGCCACGTGGTAAACAAGGATGGGATTCACGTTGATCCATCCAAGGTAGATTCGATCAAGAACTGGCCTGCACCTCGTACACCAACCGAACTTTGGGTTGAGTTAGGAATACCTGATCACCCGCATGTTGTTTTCCAGAAGACGAAGCCTCATGTTGTTGATCATCCTGTTGCTCAATTGATTGTTCAGGAAGTCATTTAGAGTATACTGAGTAGTTGACTTCACAACTAATAATCCCGTTGCCCCTTGATCATCATCATCATCATTGTTGGGATCATAGTTGTCGATGTCATCAAACAACTGCTCTAACTCTTCATCCTTTAACTTTTCCTCTTCTTCTTTTTGACGTTTCTCAATAAACTTCCTTCTATCGAGCTTGATCTCTTCAGGAGTTACCTCAATCACGTCACCAACAGCTATCATTGCACGTGTATTTGATTCTATTGTACCTTCAGCTTCAGGTTGATCATGTTGGCTAGAAGACCCAAGAAGCTCTTCATTATCAATCACCAATCCTTTCTTCTTTTGAGTTGCTTCTTCAGCCAACTCTTTTTCTCTTTGAACTCTTTGTGCCTCGACCCTTTGAATCTCCAAGTCATTATGCACAGCTTGGACATTGAATCCAAGCTTGTGTTCAATTACAGTATACAACATATTCAACTGTTCATCTTTCATAGCTTTGTCTGCCCTTAGGGCTTCAATCTCTTGCCTTAAAATTTTGTTTTCATTTGACGAAGATTCATGCAGCTCACTGATCATTTGATGCAGTGTCTTGTTAGTTTCACTCATCAGCTCATACTTTTCATTCACTTCATCAAACTCAGCAGTGATTCTATCAATGACTTTGGCTTGATCTCCAAGATCATCAGTCAATTCATCGATTCTATCAGCATGATCATTCACTGCTTTCTTTAATTCAGCATTCTCTGCTTTCATTTTCTCAAGCTTTTCCTTCAATTCATCACGTTCAGCTTCTGCTTTTGCTTTTGCTTTCGCCTTTTCAAGAAGACTGACTTTCTTTGTGAGCACGTTGATATTTCCTTCATTGAACAAGTCACCAACATCATCCAAACTTATAGGCCCTGGTACAAGATTATCAGGAAACGTAGGAAAACCTTGGCTTGAACTTGATGTTGTGGCTTTCTTTGCAGATGATGGCTCTTTAGGATCATCAGGAATAAGAATGGTTGGATTGACTGGTGGTGGTGGTGTAGATGGTCTTTCACCCATGAACTCCACTACATCTTCATCATTCTTCTCAACTCTTTCAAAGATAGGACTTTCAGGAGCTTTCTTTGATTCTTCTTCAGGTTTCTCAACACTTTGATCCTTTTCGACCTCTGGAATGCTTGTAGTTTCAACATGCTTTTCGACTTCTGGAGCTTTAACACTTTGAATTTCAGGCATTGTTGCTGCTCCCTTTCTTGCTCTAACACTCCTCGGAATAACACCCGTAGCAATAGCTTTACGCTTTCTAATAACTTTCTTTTTCTCTTCTGGAGTTGGAATATACGTCGCATCTTCCTCATCTGATCCTTTCTTTTTCTTTTGAGGCTTCAACTTTAACTTTATCTTTCCAACACCCAATTTTGATGTATCATATTCAGGTTCTGTCTCACTTGAATCACTTTCAACAACATCTTCAGCTTCAACATTCTTTGCAGAAGTTTCAGCTTCCTTTGCAGCATCTTTCGTAGCTTTAGCATCTTCAGATTGCTTTACAAAATCATCAAGTGTCATTTTCATCAAGTCAACACCTTGCTGAATTAAATCTGTTGGATTAAGCACAGGTTTATCTACAAGCCTTGGTGGAGACTTCTTCTTTACTGGCTCTACAAAACAAACATCAACAGTTATTAGTATGATATATCAAAGAATAATCTATCAACCTTTCATGTGATTCCTGCTTTCCAATTTTACCCTTAATAACAATCTTTGGAGCAACCACTTTGGGTGAAACCTTTGGAGTCCTTTTTCTTTTTTCATCCTTCTAAAACCAAAACCTTAGCTTCTTTTCCGTCATTCCACTTAAACGTTCACTTTCATCTTCAGAATTACTCTCTTCATGCCTCCAGTGATCGTTCTCTGGTGCCACATAGTTAGGATTCTTAATCTTACCAATCATTCCTTTAACTCTCGGCTCCTGATCTTCTGACAAACCTTTATATTGATTCAATCTATTCAATGTTTCACAGGTCATGTGATGCAACTTCAACTCATCAGTTGGATTCTTTGGAAGATTTGACACTTGGTCGTCCAATAACATCTGAATGAAGCTCGGATACATTATATACTTCTCGCCTTTCACATTATCCACCATGTGATTAAACAACACCTGCGAGATGTTATAAGGCCTGTTAAGTACCAAACATGTGATAATGTTTATTATATAATCTGATGTCTCGTCATAAGCTCCTTTCCTGTGAGAGAGTGCATGTACAACGCAATGCACTAAAAACTTATAAGGTCTACAAAATCTAGACTTAATGTAACCTTTATCATTCACATGCCCTGCATACCCCATTCTAAACCAAAATCCTTTACATAACTTTTCTAGAATAATAATTGGGGCGTCGTCATTGTCTTTCAAGTCCAATACCCTTCTCACATCAGCCACTGTGAACTTAACTTCTACATCTATATCTTTTCCATTTTCATCTTTCTTCAGCACTTCCGAATAAATCATCTTTTCTTTTTCGTCGTATCTCACAGACTTCCAGAACATCCTAACATGTGACTCATAACACTTATGTTTTTCCGTTAGAGCCTTAGCAATTCTACTTTCCTTCATAAAAGGTATTATCTCTTTAAATGGTTCCATATTCGGAAAACTCTCATCCAATATACAGTAGATGTTATGATTAGGATGCCAATCAGTTGCTCTTTCCTGTAAAAATATCAACGTTAGAATCTGCACACTTATTGAGACATAATAGTGAAAAGTGTAAAGTTTCAAAAATTTCAAAAATTTTCTAACACCTTAACACTACACACTCTATACAGTACTGCTGGATCAGATGGCCATCCGATCGGATGAGCTTATACAATAATGTCCAAAACAATCAATCACAAGTGTCATGGATCGGATGGTCATCCGATCGAATGGTCATCCGATCGGATGGTCATTCGTTTGAAAACACTTCTGTTCAGCAATGAATGATATCAACATGTGCTTTTTGGATCGGAAGGCCATCCGATTAGATGGTCATCCGATCGAATGGTTATTCGATTGACAAACATGAGTAACAAATGAGCATGAATCATTTAAATGTGTTGAATAAAAGTTGAACCAATTATAACACATACACAAGCAAACACTTCGAATATATTCAAACTATGAAATGCACAGGATCGGATGGCCATCCGATCGGATGAGGGTCCTTCGATCAACATGTTCATGAAGAACAGTTTGAACATCAACAAACAAAGATCAAAACTTCAATGTTTTTACAAAATTGATCACAATTTCTCTCAAAAAATTAGCCGACTAATAAAACCCTATGTTCAGATTTTCACAAGACTTAACAAATTGGGATTAATTTCACATTTTGTCCCTCGGCCCACCGACACCTTCAATCAACCTATAATCAAATCTAGAGTGTTTTTCATGAAATTAGCTCGGTAAATCTATCAAACTTAGGCCGATTATCCTAGATCTAACATCAATTTGAACATTCAAAGCCTAAACAAGCCTAGATCTAAGGATATACATCAACAGTCGCTGACAACCTTTAAAAACATCAAATAGTTGAAATTTAACGGTGAAAATTAGTAAACTTACAACAATCCTATGTACTTGAAAAGCAAGAATGTGAATCAAGATCAATGATAGTTGAGAGAGTTTGTGAGAGTGTCGAATGGCAGTTCGGTAGAATGAGGTTGACCAAACAGTTTGACCCTTATATAGCCCTTGACCTCCACCCGGATGGCCATCCGATCGGATTGCCATCCGATCGGATTGCCATCCGATCGGATTGTCATCCAATCCAAACTCAATCTTTTTCAAATTTTAACTTTTTCACATTTTTCAAATTTTATCTGATTTGGTCAGTTTTAGAAATCCACTCAAGTATCTAGGTCCAAATTAATGACCCTAGGTACTCAATTTGCCTACCAAGTCCAAGTTAATGAGCTTGGTTGACCCTAAACGAAACAACTGACATTTTGATCAAACTTTTTCAACACTTTATCTGAAAATTGTACAAGTATCAAGTTAATGAACTTGTTTATATGATGAAATTCTCAAACTTTCAAGATTAGCTCCCAACCCTGTTGTTTAGCTCACAAACTTCCTGCTTCGCTTCACTTCTGAGATTCTGAAGATCAACTTTCCACCTTGGTTTGTCTTAAACTAAAGCAGAAGATAAAATCTTTTTGGGATTTTCAGAAAGTTTATGCAAAAAACATACTAAAATCTTTTTGGGGTTTAAGTTAAACTGAAATAAAATGCATTAAAGTAAACAGTAAACTATTTATAAACATGTTTTTGTGAGTTGTGTTAGAGGATCATATCAGCTGCCGACTAGTCACAGGTATCGTTGAGCTTATTTTCACGCTAAGTTTTAAACAATTCACTTAGATTATCGATATACTGATCCTTTTAAATTCTTACACAAACTTCAACTTATTCAGGATACGAATTAATGTATTAAGTACTTAACTTATTTGCGTGTCCCACCTCAGGATATACTCTCGTATCCAGATCTCTATATTTAGTCTTACAGGTGAACGTACTCAAATGATATTTGTAATAGGGTAGTGCGAGGCCATGAGAGCTCAGGTTAGAACTTCCGTTTAGACAAAGAGATGATGGCTTGACTTTCGGTGTGTCCCACTTGGGGATCTTTTCTTCAACAGCACATGATTCGCATTTTGCAATGTTTATCATTTTTTATGCTGAGGGGAGGCTTTAAGAATTAAAGTTGTGCAGAGTATTATACGAGGACTAGGCTATTGCTTCCGCAAAATCAGAAGTCCTGGTATAATACCCCAGATATCATCAAGAACATAGACCTAGTATGTCAGAAATAGAAAATCTTTCAAACAAGATTTCAGGGGTTACCTATATATCCGAGAGATGTTCCCCACGAAATAAGCAAGAAATGATTTTATGTTTATATCCCGAAATAGTCTGCTAAACGTGTAAAATCCTATCGGCATATCATCAGCGAGACCGTTTAATACTTTTAAAACTTTACATTTCTTTAGCATACCATAACTGTCTAGCTGATGTACTATCATTTCCTCTTTTTACACAAAACTCTTTTTGGTTTTTGAAAATTTTCTCATGTTTTTGTATTTTTTGAATTTTTTATTGTTTTTGTATTTTCTGAAAAAAAAATAACTATCTCCCCCTAAATACGAAAACATCAAAAAAGTCGACAAACCAAAGCAGTCTGCTTTTCAACATCCTCTGCTGTGGTTTTCTCATCAACGCCAAGTATTTCCTCCGCCAACGACAAAAGCTTCATACCATTCAATTTTAATAGATACTGAAAATGTGATTTATCAAAAGCTTTGGTACGTAAATCTGCCTTTTGTTCGTCGGTGTGGATTTTATCTATTCGAATCAACTTCTTCTCAAAACAATCTCGGATGAAGTGATGTCGAATTTCTATGTGTTTAGTTTTAGCGTGATATACCGGATTTTTTGTTATGTTGATTGCAGCCTCATTATCAACAAATATAGGAGAGGTAAGAAATTGCAAACCATAATCGCGCATCTGTTGCTGGATCCACAGAATCTGCGAGCAGCATCTGCTAGCTGACACGTACACTGCTTCACAAGTCGAAAGAGCAACAGAGGTTTCCTTCTTACACTGCCAAGTGACCAAATGAGGTCCGAAGAATTGGCATCCTTCAGTTGTTGATTTTGCGTTAATCTTGCAGCAACCGAAGTATGATTCCGAATATCCTTCGAGCTTGAAGTCACCATCTTTTGGATACCACAACCCCAGGCTTGTGGTTCCTTTCAGGTAGCGTAGGATCCTTTTGACGATAGACATGTGCGAGGCTCTAGGACTCGACTGATATCGGGCCGCGAGGCATATCAGGTACATTATATCAGGTCTGGATGCTGTAGGTACATCAGCGAACCAATCATTGAGCGGTATAGCGTCTCGTCGACCTTCTCTCTGGTGAGATCAGGGTTGATACCGTGATTAGTTGCTAATGGGGTGGACATTGGCACCGTCTCGGACATCCCAAATTTCTCCAAAACGTCGTAAACGTACTTCGTTTGATGTATGAAAGTTCCCTCTGGCATCTGATCAACTTGTAGCCCTAGGAAGAACTTCATCTCACCTATTGACGACATCTCGAACTTCTGCTTCATAACTTGTTCAAAATATTTGCAGAGTTAGTCGTTCGTGACCCGAATATAATGTCATCAACATAAATCTGAACGATCAGTAGATGACCAGCGACCTCCTTAGTGAAGAGTGTAGCATCCACCTTTCCTCGGATAAAGCCGTTGGCAAGCAAGTGTTGAGAGAGCGTCTCGTACCAGGCTCTCGGGGCCTGATGCAAACCATACAATGCTTTGTCCAGGAGGTAGACCTTGTCTTTGTGTATTGGATCGGTAAAGCTCGGTGGCTGACCAACATATACCTCCTCTTTCACCTTTCCGTAAAGGAACACCGACTTGACATCTAACTGGTAAACTTTAAAACCTTTCCATGAAGCAAAAGCAAGAAATATTCTGATGGCTTCAAGTCGAGCAACCGGAGCGTAAACTTCAGTGAAGTCTATCCCTTCTTGCTGACTAAAACCCTGAACAACGAGTCGAGCTTTGTTTCTGACTATCACTCCTCGATCGTCTCTCTTGAATTTAAACACCCATTTCATGTTTATCTTTCTGTGTCCGTCAGGCAGATCGACAAGTTTCCACACTCCAAGCTTCTCAAATTGACCCAGCTCCTCTTGCATCGCATTCACCCACAATTCTTCCGTTAGTGCTTCTTTGTAAGTTCGAGGTTCAATCTGCGAAATAAAGCAACTGAGTGAGAATTCAGTTTGTAATGGAGAAACTTTAGTATAAAAGCATGTAAGGCCATGGTCAATTTGGCTTCTTGTTCGAACTCCTGATTGCAGTTCTCCTATAATCAACTCCTCGAGGTGGTAGGATAGCTTCCTCGGCATAACTTCACCGGGAACGTTCACCTCGCCTTCCAAATTTGTGACATTCTGGTCCGCAACTTGTTCATCAACATGGACTGTCTGGTCTTAAGATTGGATCTGATCCCCCTCAGATTCTGAATCACCGCGATCAAAGGTCAGGCTATCTGAATCAGACTCTGAATCATCATCATTAACTGTCGTTATCTGATTTTCTGGAGCAGGCTCTAGTTCCGAAGTAGTCTGAGTTTGCTGAACATCATTATTTTCACCAGCATGACTGGGACCAGCTTCATTATCATTGGAAGTATGTTGACGTTTAGAAGAATTTGCTAGAAATCTACCCTGGGATGCTTCATAATCTCGTAATATGTCTAATTCATCAAAGTACTCTGGCTCTTCTGGTGAATCGAATGAATCCCATAAAGAATCATCATTGAATCGCCATGAGTCTGTGGGCTTTTGTGGAGGCATAGTATAGCCTTGACATTCAACATGCTGTGCTTCGATGATCCTCCCAAGACTTGGAACGAAGACACGTCTAAGTGGACTGGAATAGCCCACAAAGATTCCTTCCAAACTCTTTGATCCAAACTTTCCGTCAGGATCTAGAACTGTGGAGGGAGACCCAAACGGCTCTAGATACTCAAGATTAGGCTTGCTTTTATTGAGGAGCTCGAAACATGTTTTGTTATGCTTCTTCACAGTGAGTACCCGGTTGAGAGTATAGCAAGCGGCAGATACAGCTTTTCCCCAAAAATTGATAGGTAACTTTGAATCAGCTAGCATCGTTCTTGCCGTTTCGACCAGCGTCCGGTTCTTTCTTTCTGCAACTCCATTCTGTTGTGGAGTGTATGGTGCGCTGAACTCTTTCAATATACCTCTTCTATCGCAGAAATCTTCCATTTTGTTGTTTTTGAACTCCGTACCATTATCACTTCGTAGTCTGCAAATGCGGGTCTTGTACAGATTCTCTATTTTTCTGAATAACTTCAGCAAACTCTCAAATGTCTCGTCTTTTGACTTCAGGAACATCACCCACGAGAATCTCGAATAGTCATTGGTAACCACTAGGCAGTAAAGATCTCCAGTAATGCTTTTGACGTTCATGGGACCAAAAAGATCCATGTGAAGTCTTTCAAGTGGCTTTGAGACTGAGTTCACTTGTTTTCTAGGATGAGATTTCTTGTGTTGCATTCCTTTCAGACAACTAATACATTCTCCCTCTAGGTGAAAACTCTTAAGATGAACACCTCTAACAAGATCGTTATGCACCAGATGATTCATCTTACGTAGGTGAATGTGGCCCATTTTTGATGCCATAGCATTGACTACTTTTCAGTAGATTTCGATACGAAACATTGAGGGTAACCCGTGGTAGTCGTAGCAATGCTCATGTCCAACACATACAAATCATTTACCCTTGGTGCTCGCATGATGATCCACTCCTCAGGAATAACAAATCTCGGCTTCAGAATCAGACATTCCTTGTCAGTAAAATGAGTTGTGTACATCCTGACACAAATCTGAGAAATGCTGGGCAAGTTGTTCTTCAGCTCTGGTATGCAGTTGAGTCTTTCAAATGTAACGACACCGTTAGATAACGTACCCTCCCCAATGATACGTCCTCCTTGATTTCCCGCGAAACCGACATGTGCCGGGATGCTCCACTATCCATAACCCACTTTGAGATAGATCTTGGGAGCTCCTGCACATTTCACATTCAATTAGTTAGAAGTTGAAGCAACCCAAGCCTCCTTTGACTCGGGTAGCTTGACATCAATGTGAGTTTTCGTTGTGTATAGTGGTGGGAAGTTTTCATCGTTCATTTTCAAGCTTTCTTTGGTTCCAACCTCAACCTTTTTGTATAGAAAGAATTCGTTATTTTTAGGTTGACCAAATGGTTGAACCTTCTTTGGAACATACTTCTCAAACTTTTTGAAAAAAAATCCAAAGGCACATTCATCTTAACCGGTTTGGTTGAAGATATTTGTTTGGTATCAGTGTCAGAAACCTTTGGTTTTGATTCATTTGATATCTTTACTTGAGATTTTGGCTTCCATGTTTGTTGTGGAGAAGCAACCCGTTTGTAAAAATGATCATTTTTCTTTACCACTTGTTCAACAGGTTTAGGTTAGTTTTTATCAAATTCAGATTTTGAAATCTTTTTCTCAACAAACATTGGCGCTTTGCCTTTGACATCATTTTTATTTTTTGGATACTCAACAACCACAGACTTAGGTTTCGAATTTGTACACTTCCGTGCGATATGACCAATTTGGTTGCATTTGAAGCATGTGCGGGTGTCAACATCCCGACTTTTACCTTCGGTCTGAGGCTGTGAGGCCCTTTTTGTAAAAAATTCTTCATTTGTCTTTGAAAAGATTTCTGATTCTTGTTCGGAAATTGAGCTTGAGCTCTTTACAAATGTTTTCTTTTCAACAAACTTTTGTTTCTGAAAGTTCCTTTTCGGGTAATTCTTACCACCCTGATAACCACCCGACCATCTGTTTTGGTTGTTTTTGTTAAAACGTGGTGGCACAACTGGTTTCTTATAGTAAGATTTATCATGTTCAAAGTTTAAAAACCTTTTGGAAATCTTTAACCCTTCAATCTCAGAAACATCAATCTTAACAAGTTTGAAAACTTTCTTCAGCTTATCCACATTCACATTCACATTCTCAATCGGAAACTCAGTATCCGAGTACAACTTATCAGAACCACACATCTTGTACATGACAAGATTCGGTTCATCACTTAAGTTGTCATGGGACTTAAGTTTTGGAATGTAATTGTTTAGAAAACATTCATCCTCTTCTGTTGAATCGTCTTTATCACTTTGAGAACCTTGAGCCGTGTTTGAATATTCTGTAATCTTCAACTTTTCTGCAACTTCAATCAGTCATCTTGAAATCTTACAATAGATTCCCCCTCGATTGATGATTCGGGTTTGCTTTTGTCAATATAAAGCACTAATTCCCCCTGGAATGAATCTTCAGGTCTTTTGCACAGTTCACGACTCTCCTCTGATTTGCTAAACTGCAACCTTCACGAACAATCACCAACTTGAAACTAATCAATGCAACATCCTCTATTTCAACTTTAAGCGCATCCGAGCTCAGTTTTTTTTATATGACCTGTAAGCACCACGATCTCGCATTCCGCCTGCTTGATCTAAGAATGTACAAAAACTCAACTGGCAAATGATAGAAACTTCAAATACCCCACTGGTTAACTTCAAATCCATGATTCCTCCTGAAGATCTGATATCCCGTTTACCGTGATCAACGTTAACGTAGCATAAGAATGACCGATCCGTGTAAACGGTATTCTCCACAATCAGCAAATCTTCATCGGGAAACAAATCATCTGGTAATGTAATCTGATCTCCGAAGCATTCGTCCACAATCAGATTCATCTCCTCGGATAATATAGATCTCAGAAGCTATCATCCACGATCACTCTCAGATCTCTGATGCTTTCGTCCACGATCAGATATCAACACCTCGGATCATCTTGATCTCGGAAGCCTTCACCCACGATCAGATTCACATTCCCCATGACAATCTGAAGTCAAAACTACCTGAATACTGTTGCTGTGTCACGAATTTCAAAAATGCCGGAATTTCAACATATAACATTGAAATGGTAAATTTATGCTTCGCAAAAGACATAAATTCAGGGAGGTACTGGGAAACAAAATTCAGAGACATTGAATTGGAAGAGTTCCTAAAGAAAGAGAAGAGAAGTGAGAAGTTTAAGAAGATCAGAGAGAGAGCAGCTGTTCTTAGTCGAAGAAAGTTTGAAAGACCTCCTCCAACGGATCAAACGCCAATAGAGTCTGAGGAGAACAAGATACCAAGATGGGATAGGAAAAGAGATCCAGAGTATAGGAAGTACTGGAACGAGATTGGAAGGCCTCTGAGGCGAAAAATGTTAGCTGAGAAGGCAGAGAAATGAAGAGAGAAAGCTAGAGCTAGCAGGCGCAGCAGGAAGACGTATTAAAGACTATGCAGGAAGGAAGACTACAGCTACATCCAAGGGGGAGTCTGTTAGTGCAATATGTCTGTAGCTTCCATCTGTATCGAGTCTATGTATTTTGTCCTGTATGTGTCGTTATGCAGTTGTGTATGTATGTTATTTTCTATCTAGACGAAACGGGAGACGGGACGTGATTTGTAAAACACATCCGGTCTCCCGTTTCATCTAGATACAAAATAACATACATACACAACTGTACAACAACACATATAGGACAAAATACATAGACTCGTTACAGACGGAAGCTACAGACATATTGCACTAACAGACCCCCCCCCCCCCTTGGATGTAGTTGTAGTCTTTCTTCCTGCATAGTCTTTATTACGTCTTCCTGCTGCACCTGCTAGCTCTAGCTTTCTCTCTTCGTTTCTCTGCCTTCTCAGCCAACATTTTTCACAACTTCATATTGAATACTGTCCACATCAAATTGTGAAGTGAATGTGACATCAATACTTTCTAGCAATTTTTCAACGTCGGTTTTCTCACTTGTTTTAGATTCGTTAGCCAACCCATATTTTTTTCTTTGTAAAATTGTTGCACATGGGTGGTGGAACATTATGATAACCCACCCATGTTCCATCTGAGTAAACATCCTCACCAGCTTTGTTCTTCCCAATTGGTTTGGAAACTATGTGTTGAAGAACAAAACTAGCGGAGTTATAACTGTTCAACTTCAAATTTATTCTCTCATTTTCGAACTTAGCTTCTTGGAATTGAAGCTTGAGATTCGCGATCACATCCGGTTACTGATTTATCAGTTTTTCTTTCGCTTGAAGAACTCCTGAAAAATGAGTATTTCATTTGTGAGTTTTACCGTTGCGTTCATCTGAATCTTTTACCAATCTTTTGAGCTTATCAAAGTTTTCTGAAATTTTTCTGTTTTCTAGAATTAATTTTTCATTTTCCTTTTGAAAACGTTCAACATCACTTTTATCTTTTTCAATCTTTTCACTTAATTCTTTGATTCTTTCACTTGAAGCTTTAACCAGTTTATCTCGACTTAGAACTTCTTTATCGATTAAACCATTTTTTCAACCAGCTCCTGGATTCTTTTATTTGATAGATAATGATGCGTGTTGCAGACTTTGCACTCTTTCGTGCAACCTCTGCAAACACTTTCTGTTTGAGCACAATCAGCCGTACCGGACTCGTTTTTCGAACCACTACTACTGACCTTTCCTGATGACTCAGAACTAGAAGTAGATTTAGAATCTACCTCAAGTGCTTTAGCCATTAGAACTTGGTCTGCCATCTTTTTCAGATTCTCGGCTGTCATCTCCTTTTCTGTGTCGATGATCCCTTCGTCCACTTTCTTTGGTTCTAGGGACTTCAGATATTTTTCAAGACTCTCCTGTTTGAGTCTTTCCTTCTCTGCTCTCTTTGCAATGTCTATCTTAATCTGTTCTTCAACTGGTGGAATTGCTTTCATGAGAGTTTCAAGATCAATTGTTGATGGATCAATGCAAATGTTGCCTTTTGGATCCAAATAACATTCACGATCCGGATCCCATTGTCACACCCCAACCGATGACGGAAACATCGGGGTGCGAGCACTAAGCGTTCAGATTGCTCATGAGATTCCATAACACTAGAAATTTCATAATAGGTTAAATTGATTTAACATTGTCTAAAACGAATAATCATCACATCAAGTATCAAGTTACACCAAATATCAAATATTGTTCAAAGTTTAATTAACTACGTGGGTTTCTAAGCATCACCCTAGCTTGATTCACTTGTTTTCACAGCATCCTATCAGCCTGCAACATGTATTAAAATAGGGTCAGTACAAAAATGTACCGGCGAGTATACAAGTTTTGAGTATATAGAGTAGTAGATTAAAACAACTCATATCCACGATGTAAGTAATAAAATAGTTTCAGTCGTGCTAGTGTTCGCAGTCCAACAAGTGATAGCCCAAGTATCCCGATGCTTTGTTGTTTTCCCAAGTCTCAAGGAAAACTAGAATCCTCCTAACAATACCCCTGAGAATAATGGGGAGGTGCATCTCCTATAGCGCTACTATTGTTAAGGCAGAACTACACACCCTGGATTAAATGTTCACATAGCACAAAGTAGAATACAAGAATCACAAGTTTCACATACACGTAGGATAGAGTTTAGTTTGCAAAAGTCTCAAGTATCGTAGTTTAATAGAATACATGTTACATCCCAAAGTTTAAAGTAAAAAGGGATCGAGTATACTCATAGTGATTGTTTAACAGATCTACTGTTATTGGATCAAAGGGAGCTCTTTAGAATTAGCCTGATTAGATTACAGTAGATAAGAGTCGGACAAAATAACGAGATTGCGCAAGTGTCGGATGAGTCACTGAATCGGATGGCTGTCGGATCGGATGGCCATCCGATCGGATTGCCAGTCGATTTAGATGACATTGTGTGTGAATGGGACGGATGGCTGCCCGATCGGATGGCTATCCGATCGGGTTGCCACTCGATTCAAAATTGGCAAAAGTGCGTGGGGAAACGGATGGATATCCGATCGGATGGTTATCTGATCGGGTTGCCACTCGATCCAAGTTCCAAGATCCATTGTTTCCTCAATCGGATGGCTATTCGATCGGATGGCTATCCGATCACTCGACGATCATGACATTCAAAGTTTCAAGGATGTTTAGGGTTAAGGGCATGTGTCACTCGATCGGATGGCTGTCCGATCGGATTGCCACTCGATCGAGTTATCCTTGTCCCATTCCTAAACTCGTAAAACTTGTAAGTCTCTGTTTAAATAGTGACGTTATGGTACGTATTGAGACAATGGTAAACACATCGGTGTTCAGCCGATCCGATCGGGCGGGAATCACCCTGGTCCGTTCAGTCATCTGTTCAACACGGGTTTATGTCGGAATCCGTACTATGGTCGTCTTCTCTGGCAACAATCCGTTTCCAAACCAACTCCGGACTATCCATCAAGTCTACAGTCCGTTTAGACTCGGATTCGGTGAAAGATTGAAGAAAAGATGAAGATAACTTAAGTTTTGCTATGAAAATCCTAGATCTAGCTTAGATTCGGTGAAAAACACATGGAATTCCTCAGATCTGAGCTAGATTCTACCAGGAATGACATCATATAGTTGTTTGTACAAACCACCATGATGACATCATCCTTAAGAACTCAGATCTAAGAGATTTCACGGTGAAAAGTTGTGATTTCAGAGGAGAATCACGTAGAGATTGAAGTGTAGATCAAAGATATACAAGAATCAAGTGTAAAACATACCGAAATCGCCAAGAAATCGAAGGAAAAGAGAGTGCGTGCGTCTGGTTGAATGAGGCTGTCACATCAGTGAGAATGGTGATGTGACAGGCCTATTTATAGTGTGGAAGGAGGGTTAAGGTGGTGCACTCGGATCGGATGACGGTCCGATTGAGTGCCATCCGATCGGATGCCACTCGGTCAATCCCATCTTTCCGTTCTACCGTCTTTGATTTGATTTGCGATTTAGATTAAGCATTGGGTAGTATAGGGTAATAGTATAACTAGATTATAGCAATAGCACAAAAGTTTTCAAAGTTTCATAGTTTCCGCCAGTGACAAGACTCCAGTCCCTCGTTCAACCAAGTCTCAAGTTTCACGAGCCTCAAAAGTCAAGCACCAAAGTATATAGATTTAGGCATTCCAAGTACCTTGAATTAGGCATTCCAAGTATTTAGATTTAGATATTCCAAGTATCTAGAATTAGGCATTTCAAGTATCTAGTATCTAGTATATAGCATAGAATTCATCAAGTACCAAAAGTATTAATGACTACATAGTTCAGGGACTAAAATTAATAATAGGCAAGGTCCAGGGACTAAACTTGCAAATAGCCTAAAGTTTAGGGATGCAAGGCATTACAGTCTCCCATCCTTTAGGGGATTTCATCCCCGAAATCTTAGAGGAAGACTGCTCGAAGAGCTGCGGATACTTGGCCTTCATCTCACTTTTCAATTCCCAAGTGAATTCAGCGCCACACTTTCCTTCCCATCGAACCTTGACAATGGGAATTTTGCTGCGCCTCAATCGCTTGACTCCTTGATCCATGATTTCGACCGGTTTCTCCACAAAGTGTACAGCTTCGTTTATTTGCAAGTCTTCGAGGGGAACCTGCTGTTCCTCGTCGGCTAGGCATTTACGTAGATTGAATATGTGGAACACTGGATGTACGTTGTTTAGCTCTTGTGGCAGGTCGAGTCTGTACGCTACCTTGCCAATCCTTTCGAGTATCTTGAAAGGACCCACATAGTGAGGAGCGAGCTTTCCCTTCTTACCAAAACGAACTACTCCCTTCCAGGGAGATACCTTGAGAAGAACTCGGTCACCAACATCAAATTCCAGAGGCTTACGCCTATTATCAGCATAACTCTTTTGTCTGCTCCTAGCCTTGATCAAGTTATCACGAACCTGAAGAATCTTATCTGTTGTCTCTTGAATGATTTCAGGGCCAGTAAATTGCTTGTCACCAATCTCATGCCAACTGAGAGGAGATCGGCACTTGCGGCCATACAAAGCTTCGAAAGGAGCCATCTGAATACTGGAATGATAGCTGTTGTTGTACGAGAACTCAATCAATGGTAAATGTACATCCCAGTTACCACCAAAGTCGATGACACAAGAACGGAGCATATCCTCTAGCGTCTGAATAGTACGCTCGGTCTGTCCATCCGTTTGAGGTTGAAAGGTAGTGCTAAGATTCAAATGAGTACCCATAGCGGATTGAAAGGTTTGCCAAAGACGTGAAGTAAAACGACCATCACGGTCCGAGATTATGTCAAGAGGTATGCCATGACGGCATATAATCTCATCAGTATAGATTTGAACAAGTTTCTCCACTTTATAATCTTCACGAATAGGAAGAAAGTGGGCTGATTTGGTCAAACAATCAATTATCACCCAGATACTATCGTGACCGGAAGGTGTTCGAGGTAGCTTGGTAATAAAGTTAATAGCGATGCTATCCCATTTCCAATCTGAGATTTCGGGTTGTTCTAAGAGTCCTGAGGGACGTTGATGTTCAGCCTTAACTTTCGTACAAGTGAGGCATTTAGAAACAAATATAGCAATGTCCATCTTCATGCCAGGCCACCAATAAGTTGTACGCAAATCATGGTACATCTTGTCAGCGCCTGGATGAATAAAGTAGTGGGATTTGTGAGCCTCATTCATAATGAGCTCACGGAGATTATCGCGATCCGAAACCCATATGCGATTGAGGTAGTGTTGGAGTCCATTCAGTTTAGTTTCAAGCTGTTCAATCTTAGCGCCTTGGATTTCCACTTCTAGACTTCCTTCATTAGCTGACGAATACTGGGTGTCACGAATACACGCATGGAGATCATTAGAAATACGAATGGCATTCACATGAGTTTTACGACTAAGAGCATCGGCCACGACATTCGCCTTGCCGGGATGATAGCGAATTTCGCAGTTGTAGTCGTTAAGCAATTCCACCCAACGTCTCTGTCGCATGTTTAGCTCTTTTTGGTCAAAGATATGTTGAGGGCTCATATGGTCAGTGAAAACCACACACTTAGTACCATATAGATAGTGTCTCCATATCTTTAACGCAAACACAACTGCACCAAGCTCCAGATCGTGAGTAGTATAGTTTTTCTCATGCACTTTGAGTTGGCGGGAGGCATAAGCAATAACCTTGTCTCGTTGCACGAGCACACAGCCCAAACCACTGTTTGAGGCATCGCAATATACCTCGAAATCATCATTCCCATCGGGAAGAGTCAGAACAGGGGCATTACACAAAAGAGTCTTAAGAGTTTGAAAAGATTCCTCTTGTTCAGGACCCCAAACAAAGGGTCTTTCTTTCTGAGTCAATGAGGTGAGAGGGGCAGCGATCTTAGAGAAATCCGAAATGAATCGGCGGTAATAGCCCGCCAATCCTAAGAAGGAACGAGTCTCTGATGCAGATTTAGGCATACTCCAATTCTTCATAGCTTCGATTTTAGACGGGTCAACATGAATACCTTGCTTACTAACGTCGTGACTGAGAAATTGTACTTCGTTAATCCAAAACTCACACTTAGAAAATTTAGCATACAAACGTTCACCACGTAAGAGTGCAAGCTTCAAGCGTAAATGTCGAGCATGATCAGCTTTAGTTTTAGAATAAATGAGAATATCATCAATAAAGACTATCACAAAACGATCCAAATAGGGCTTACAAACATGATTCATGAGATCCATGAACACAGCAGGTGCGTTGGTCAATCCAAAAGGCATGACTACGAACTCGTAGTGTCCATAACGAGTACGAAATGCGGTTTTGGGTACATCATCCTCGAGTACATGAAGCTAATGATAACCAGAACGAAGATCGATTTTCGAGAAACAGGACGCGCCTTGTAGTTGGTCAAATAGATCATAAATACGGGGAAGGGGATAACGATTCTTAATGGTAAGCTTGTTAAGTTCACGGTAGTCGATACACATACGGAACGAACCATCTTTCTTCTTGACGAATAGCACGGGAGCACCCCACGGGGAGGTACTTGGATGAATAAATCCCTTGTCGAGTAGTTCTTGAAGCTGGCTAGATAGCTCTTGCATCTCGGAAGGTGCAAGGCGATATGGGGCCTTGGTGACAGGAGTCGCACCAGGTATGAGATCAATACGAAAATCGATGGTTCTAGGAGATGGGAGACCAGGTAGATCTTCAGGGAAGACATCGGGGAAATCACACACCACTAGAACATCGCTTATGTTCTTCCCCTTGCTCTTTTGTTCCACCACGTGGGTCAAGAAAGCAAGGTTCTGTTTACGTAAGCACCTGCTCGCTTGTGTGCATGGCATCAGCCTCAGCCCTTTCGAAGGTCGGTCTCCATAGACATGCAAGATATCACCAGACGATAGAGGTAGACGGACAAACTTCTCATGACAAGCAATCTCGGCATGGTTCTTACGCAACCAATCCATATGGATAATGACATCAAAACTGCCCAATTGCATGGGTATTAGATCAATAGTAAACACGTGGTCGTTAAGAATTAAGGAACAACCACGGAGATTAGAATCAACTAGAATAGACTTCCCATTGGCAATCTCCACCAAAAAAGACTTAGGTAACATAGAGCGTGCACAGTTTAGCAACGATTCAAATTCTACGGACACAAAGCTTCTGTCGGCACCAGTATCAAATAGTATCGAAGCATAAAGGTTATTCACGAGAAACGTACCATTCACGACATTATTGTCGTTACGAGCTTGGTTGGCATTAAGGTTGAACGCTCATCCATGAGCGGCTGGCTGCTGGTCCTGGTTCAGCTGAGGACACTGGTTACGAAGGTGAGTAGTATCTCTGCATTTATAGCATGCACGAACAGTGTTGACTGGCTTTGGATTCTGCGAAGGAGCTGGGAGAGCTGGTAGGGCTGCCTGAGCTGGGGCTTGCTGAACTTGTTGAGCATGATTAGCTTGACGACAGTAGGGAGTCGTGTGACCATAGCGATTGCAGTTGGTGCACAAACGACATGCAGAAGCAACGGGATGATGAAAATTACAAGTGGTACACTTGGGGTAAGACCCAGTGTACTGTTTCTTGACTTCAGGGGCGGCAGTGTTCTGAACGGTAGCAGCAGGAGCAGGCTTAGCAGCAGGATTCATAGTAGGAACAATAGCATTGCATCCCGAACCCTGAGACTTTCGCCTCTTGTTCTTCCTGCCACTTGGCTGTTGGGTAACTTGGTGTGCAGACTTGGCGGGAGCAGGATTAGCAAACTGCTTATCGCGAACGCTGTTGTTGTTAAGACTAGCTGCAAGACGGTAGACTTCCTCAATATTTCCGAGTTGGGCTGCTTCAATAGAATCACACATAGCAGGAGGTAGACCATTGAGGTACTTGGTTATCATTCGCTTGGGAGTAGAAACCAAGTGAGGAACAATCAAGCTGAGCTGCTTGAAACGGGTAGTGTAAGCCAGATTATCATCACCAATCTACTTCAAGTGCCAGAACTCTTCTTCAAGCTTCAGTTGTTCATGAGGAGGGCGGAATTCAAGCATCATCAATTCTCGCACCTCAGGCCATGGAAGAGCATAGGCTTCCTCATTCGATCGGATGTTTCTCTCATTTGTCCACCATTCTAACGCTCTGCCTTGAAACATTCCCGTTGCACTCCTAGTTTTTAGGTGTTCTGGGCATTCGCTGTTAATGAAGGTAACCTCGATGCTGTCAAACCACTCGAGCATGGCAGTCACCCCATCACTGCCTGTGAAAGACTTAGGGTTGCAAGAGACAAAATGCTTATAGCTAAACTTGGTAGACTTTTCTTACTCCGTATTAGAGTCAACAGAAGAGGGCGGAGTGTTTGATCCTTGGATCTCAGAGACGATCTTTGGCACGACTCTTGCGATCTAGTCGGCCATGAAGGACATCATCTTTTTCTAAGACTTCTCCCAGGATCTCTTGAGAGTGTCGGAGAGCTTTCGAGAAGACATCCTAAAGATCCAACAAGAGGATCATATAAGTGTAGATTAATATAGATTCACACACGATAGGCTAAGACTCAAGATTCACATAGATACCGCAACCCACGACCTTCGCATGGCACGTTGTACGAAGTTTGGCAATATGTCAAAAACGCTTATATATAGGAAGTACCAGCGGCGTATCCACCACGCTTCGGGCATATCGCTTCCTCCTCGTACTCGGTGTCATGTTACGTGTCATAAAATACACTCATCATCATAGATTCACATAGACTACTCAATAGTTTCACATAGATTCCAATAGATTCCCAGGTTTCAATAGATTTATAGACTCCAATAGATTCAATAGATTCAATAGATTCATAGATTCCAATAGATTCAGTAGTTTCCAATAGATTTCAATAGTTTCCAATAGATTCATGTTAACAACCCACAAACAACGAAATCCCGCATGGCACGTGCTACGAAAGTTCGGCAACGTGACGGAAGCACTTATATATAGGAAGTACCAGCGGTGTATCCACCATGCTTCGATCATGCCACGTCCCCCTCATCATCAATGTCACGCTTCGTTAACCACAACATTAGATTCCACCACTTTTCACAACATAGATTAACCAAATAGATTCAACATAGACTAACCTAATAGATCCAACATAGACTAACCTAATAGATTCAACATAGATTACCTAAATAGATTCCACAACTTCACCCCAAGCCTACAAAACTGTGAACTTCACTTAGCGCGTGGTACGAAGACTCGGTAACATGCCAGAAACACTTATATATAGGAAGTACCAGCGGCGTATCCACCATGTTTCGGACATGTCACGTCCTCCTCGTCTTCGGCGCTAGGTTACGTTTCGCATTTTGTTTCTCAAAACAACACATACGTATATTATTCTAGGTTACACATAGATTCCTCATAGATTACTCAAATAGTTTCCCATGGATTAGATTTCAACTCACCTCCGGTCTGCAAAACACTAAGTTTCGCATGGCACTTAGTACGAAAGTTGGTAACATGTCGGAAACACTTATATATAGGAAGTACCAGCGGCGTATCCACCATGTTTCAGACACGTCACTTTTCCCTCGTTCTTCTATGCCATGTTACATTTAGTGCTTTACAACCACATTAACACTTAGGTTCATTAGATAGATTCACATAGTGTCATAGTCGATCAAGATTCCCACATAGGCTATCATGATAGAATGAAGCTTCGTAAATTTAGTTGATCCTGAGATTCGAGTTAACGTTTTAGATTACGGACATACGTGCCATTTGTGTAAAAAGTCTCAAAATAAACGAAGGATCAAGATAGTCGAAGAATCAAGTTTAAAACCAAATGTAAAAATCGAGATAGCATAAAAGATGGGCTCTTAAAACATAGATTGTTTCGGGTAGAGGAACGATGACTAACCAAAGTGATTCGAACCCCTTTCGAATTGAGGCAACGCGTCTTGACTTACTTAGATAAATACGTCATCAATGTTAGGCCTACGATATTCGTCCTTTTGGTCATTTCACGTTCCTAATTGAATGGAAGTTTCGAGACTTTGGCGAGACATAAAATCATCAAAGAGTGGGACTAGTTATCAAGGTCTGAGTTTCACCTCTAACTTGACAACATCGTACCCTAATAGCGTCGGTACTTATCCGCAGACAAGACCTACTAGAATAATATGGAGATTTTCCATCAAGGTTCAGATGTCACTCCTGCCTTGAGGACAATTCTCGTGCAAAATAGTGTTTTCGATGTATCAAGTGTATGTTGTATCAGCCTTAGGAAAGGCATGTAAGTTTAACAGGAATATGTGCTGCTAGGAAGCAGATACGGTAGGATGCATAAGTCTTAAACAACAAATAAGAGTCAAGATTCCTAGAACTATAGACTAGGGCAAGTATTCCTACTTATCCTAATTCCCTATAGTTATGGCTCTGATACTAATCTGTCACACCCCAACCGATGGCAGAAACATCGGGGTGCGAGCACTAAGCGTTCAGATTGCTCATGAGATTCCATAACACTAGAAATTTCATAATAGGTTAAATTGATTTAACATTGTCTAAAACGAATAATCATCACATCAAATATCAAGTTACACCCAATATCAAATATTGTTCAAAGTTTAATTAACTACGTGGGTTTCTAAGCATCACCCTAGCTTGATTCACTTGTTTCCACAACATCCTATCAGCCTGCAACATGTATTAAAATAAGGTCAGTACAAAAATGTACCGACGAGTATACAAGTTTTGATTATATAGAGTAGTAGATTAAAACAACTCATATCCACGATGTAAGCACTAAAATAGTTTCAGCCGTGCTAGTGTTCGCAGTCCAACAAGTGATAGCCCAAGTATCCTGATGCTTTGTTGTTTTCCCAAGTCTCAAGGAAAACTAGAATCCTCCTAACAATACCCCCGAGAATAATGGGGAGGTGCATCTCCTATAGCGCTACTATTGTTAAGGCGGAATTACACACCCTGGATTAAACGTTCGCATAGCACAAAGTAGAATACAAGAATCACAAGTTTCACATACACGTAGGATAGAGTTTAGTTTGCAAAAGTCTCAAGTATCGTAGTTTAATAGAATACATGTTACATCCCAAAGTTTAAAGTAAAAAGGGATCGAGTATACTCACAGTGATTGTTTAATAGATCTACTGTTATTGGATCAAAGGGAGCTCTTTAGAATTAGCCTGATTAGATTACAGTAGGTAAGAGTCGGACAAAATAACGAGATTGCGCAAGTGTCGGATGAGTCACTGAATTGGATGGCTGTCCGATCGGATGGCCATCCGATCGGATTGCTAGTCGATTTAGATGACATTGTGTGTGAATGGGACGGATGGCTGCCCGATTGGATGGCTATCTGATCGGGTTGCCACTCGATTCAAAATTGGCAAAAGTGCTTGGGAAACGGATGGCTATCCGATCGGATGGTTATCCGATCGGGTTGCCACTCGATCCAAGTTCCAAGATCCATTGTTGCCTCGATCGGATGGCTGTTCGATCGGATGGCTATCCGATCGAGCTGCCACTCGACGATCATGACATTTAAAGTTTCAAGGATGTTTAGGGTTAAGGGCATGTGTCACTCGATCGGATGGCTGTCCGATCGGATGGCTATCCGATCGGATTGCCACTCGATCGGGTTATCCTTGTCCCGTTCCTAAACTCGTAAAACTTCAAAGTCTATGTTTAAACAGCGACGTTATGGTACGTATTGAGACAATGGTAAACACATCGGTGTTCAGCCGATCCGATCGGGCGGGAATCACCCCGGTCCGTTCAGTCGTCTGTTCAACACGGGTTTATGTCGGAATCCGTACTATGGTCATCTTCTCTGGCAACAATCCATTTCCAAACCAACTCCAGACTATCCATCAAGTCTACAGTCCCTTTAGACCCGGATTCCGCCGTTTAAAGTGAAAGATTGAAGAAAAGATGAAGATAACTTAAGTTTTATTATGAAAATCCGAGATCAGTAGATCTATCTTTAATTCGGTGAAAAACACATGGAATTCCTCAGATCTGAGCTAGATTCTACCAGGAATGACATCATATAGTAGTTTGTACAAACCACCATGATGATATCATCCTTAAGAACTCAGATCTAAGAGATTTCACGATGAAAAGTTGTGATTTCAGAGGAGAATCACTTAGAGAATGAAGTGTAGATCAAATATGTACAAGAATTAGGTGTAAAACGTACCGAAATCGCCGAAAAATCGAAGGAAAGGAGAGTGCGTGCGTCTGGTCGAATGAGGCTGTCACATCAGTGAGAATGGTGATGTGACAGGCCTATTTATAGTATGGAAGGGGGGTTAAGGCGGTGCACTCGAATCGGATGACGGTTCGATCGAGTGGCCATCCGATCGGATCCATCCGATCGGGTGGTCATCTGATCGGATTGCCACTCGGTCAATCCCATCTTTTCGTTCTACCGTCTTTGATTCGATTTGCGAGTTAGATTAAGCGTTGCGTAGTATGGGGTAATAGTATAACTAGATTATAGCAATAGCACAAAAGTTTTCAAAGTTTCATAGTTTCCGCCAGTGACAAGACACCAGTCCCTCGTTCAACAAAGTCTCAAGTTTCACGAGCCTCAAGAGTCAAGCACCAAAGTATATAGATTTAGGCATTCCAAGTATCTAGAATTAGGCATTTCAAGTATCTAGTATCTAGTATATAGCATAGAATTCATCAAGTACCAAAAGTATTAATGACTACATAGTTCAGGGACTAAAATTGACAATAGGCAAGGTCCAGGGACTAAACTTGCCAATAGCCTAAAGTTTAGGGACGCAGGGCGTTACACCCATCTTCTTGCCTGTTTGGCTTCTTTGTACGTGTCGTAGATATTCTTCTTTTGACTTTGTGCCAAAGCCCTTTATCGGTTGTATGTCGACTCTTGAGCTGCTGGTTCAGTAGTTGCCATAAATGGGTAACCGACCGCGTCCTCTTCAAGCAAAAATTCGCTCCAATCAAATCCCTCATCATCCTGGATAACCACCAAAGCTCTAGATTTTTCTTTTGGAGTCTCCTCAATCTGCTTCATCCTTGGTGGCTCCTCACGGTTTCGATGATAAACCGCTTTCCTGTAATAATCATCGTGAAAAGGATTTACGGTCTCATCAGCTGTAGAATTTTGACATTCTCGTTTGAAGTGCCCCTTCTGCTTGCACTTAAAGCAAGTCACCTTTGATTTGTCGAAGCCGAGCTTCGTTGAAGGACCTCCAATAGAATTTCTCCCAGTAATTTCCATAAACCTTTGTGCTCTACGTATCACACTCGCCATGCACCAGCGAATATTAATCAACTCCATCTCTTCTGGATCTATTTGGTCGTAGTCCTCTTTTGTGAGATTGGTGTTCCCAATACTTCCAGTAACTAGGCTTTCGTACGACTCTAGAATAGATGCAAGGAATACCATCTGCTGCTTTGTTGTTTCTTCGTTGAAATTCTGTGCGTTGTTCAGGTTAACAACAATGTTGCACTGGAATACATTCTTTGAAGCATTTTGTGGCTGCTGATTGTTTGATGCGGGTGAAGAAGATGTATTAGAACCAGTTCCATGATAACCGCTGTTTGATGAAGAACCACTGCTGGGTTTTTCAAGTGTCACAGCATTTGAGCTTTTAGCACTAAAGGCAGTTCTTGGTGAAGAAACCTTGGGAATCATACTGCCCCGATAGTATAGATCAACGTTTTATTGATACGGTGTGTTGTTTACCTTGTTCATCTTCTTTATCTCCAACTCGTGACCTTCAATTCTCTCGATCAACCAGTCTACCGTCATCTCTGCCATCGGCTTGGTGTTTTTTAGCACTAGACCGAGATATTGCCAGTCTTGCTCATTTGGCAAAGCCTCAAACATTTTGTCAACCATCTAATCTTCATCTTTCTTGATTCCATATCTGAATAATTTTGCCTTCAGATGACAAAATCTCTCAATCATTTGACGCACGCTTTCATTTCTCATACATGTAAACAAATCAAATTCCTTTTTCATCAAACTTTTCTTATTTTTCACTATTTCCTCACCCCCTGTACATTTCTTTTCGAGTTTTCCCCATAAATCTTTTGAGTCTTTATAATCAATCAGTGATATGATATTATCTCGAACGGACTGATGTAATAGAGCAATGCATTTCTGTTCAGCTATGAACTCTTCCTGTTCAGTATCATCCAGGTTCTCATAATCTTCCCTTGTAGCCTTGTAACCATTTTTCATGCATTTCCAGCTATCGTATGCGAATGCCTTTAACCACCCATCGAACCTCTTCGCTCATCTATTATAATCTTCAACCGCCATTAGCTTTGGGGGTTTGTTGTACGTGCCGTACACATTGTCGATACTCAGTGAGTCTGAGATTGCTTTGGTAGCAGTCTTTGGGTTCGTGTTGGAAGACGTGTCTCCTATGTTGTATGCAAAAATATCTCCGAAAGGATTCAAGAATTCGTCTCCCATTTTTAAGGTTCCTGAAAAATCAAACACTTAGTCAAATTTCAACAAATACAAACTTGAACACTTGGATCGGATGGTCGTTCGTCCGAATGGTCGTTCGGACGGATGACACAAATGATTTTTGTAACAGCAATGCCAGGTGACGAATGGCCAAGTGACGAATGGCAATCTGATCGGATGGTAATCCGATCGGATGGTCGTTCGTTGAATGAAACTTGGATTCTCAAACACTTCAATACTTATCCGGTCGGATGGCAATCCGATCGGATGAGTATGACGTCAGCAAGTGAAATAGAACAAGAACTAGTGCAATCCGATCGGATGAGTGACGTCATCATGTTCGATAAACTGTTCATGATTTTGATCAATTTGAACGTGTTTTAGCTCGAATTTTGGATTGACACTTTGTAGGATTATGCTATAACTGATTACGAACAGATTGATATCAATTTTAGTCTGATATCAATTTTAGTCCATTTTGTCCGTAAATTGTCTGTCAATTTTGAGTTTTTAGCAGTTTTAGGTGTGAAAGAGTAGAAAACAGATAGAAATGTAGAAGAAGATGATGAATTGGTCAAAATCTCCGGTGAGATTTGACTAAAAACGGCTGAAATCGGCTAAAATCCTTGTGAAATCGCTGTAGCTATCTCCGATTCGACCTCCTGATGCTCTAATACCACTTGTGAGGGTGCCTTCGCAGGAGTCGGTTCTCTCTAAGATGAAGAACGTGGTCGGATCGATCAATACTCAGGTGCGGAATCCCTAAGCATCGTCAGAGAGTAATCAACAACGATATCATCGATAACCATGTCCATTCTCATTGATTAATCTGAAAGTACAAAGATCCTGATGAAGATTGGACAGAGCTTCGCTAGACAAAGTGGCAAAAGGTTCTAAACTATGACCCCTACACTTCTATTTATAGGCATCATGGGAGAGGTGGTGTCATCCGGTCGAAGGGCCATCCGATTGGATGGCCATCCGTCCGGATGACCCATGTCATCCGACCGGATGTGTTTTACAAATCACGTCCTGTCTCCCGTTTTGTCTGGATACAAAATAAGATACATACACAACTGTACAACGACACATACAGGACAAAATACATAGACTCGATACAGACGGAAGCCACAGACATATTGCACTAACAATTTTCCAAATAAATTTGGATAGGTTACGATGGTTTTACATGATCTTAAATTACAATTTTTAAAAATTATGACGAAACTTTTTCATATTTTCTGAATATACCCTTACAACCTGTTTTCTATCTACGTTTCTTTGTCCAAATGTGCATGTGATGTGTTTTTTATCTACGTTTCAAGTAAAAAAGCAGTCTGCCGCAACATGCGGGTGATTCCACAAATTTTTAATTCATTTTCGTATGTGTAAAACTTTTTCGTATTTTTTTTAAAGTTTGTATTTTAGGGCCCATATTTAATATTCATCTAGGGCCCATAGATTTTTGAAGATTTTCAGAGAAGGCCCTAGAAATTAAGTACGATTAACAAATATCTTTTTTGATGGCAGTTGCTACTGATATGTCACGGCCCCCGTCCCGGTTTTACCCGTTCCAGGAGCCGCGGGACAGAAACCCGTGGTAATTATGTTGGCAGCGGAAGTTTAACAGGATCTTTTAAAACTTGAAAATGCCCAATTTATTTTATTTCATAATTTGGGGATAACACCCATAATTTACAATAAAGGTGATTTCTCACGGAAATCTCCTATTTTATAAAAACATATTTATTCATTTTATTGAGCCACATCTTCAAGCTTGTAGTGCTACACGACATTTTTCCTAAATCACAGCAGATCAACTGAAACATGTTTTAAAAAGGTTTTATTAGCAGGGAAATACTGGCGAGTCATTCAAGTTGCACAAAACGACACATTGTTATAATATACAGTATTAAGGGTGATTACATTGTTTCTATCAACCAATTACCCCAAATCGGTATTTGTCACTCGACTGTATCTGTGACTATGGTCAGATCACCCTTTGGCTAACTCGTTGTCCAATGGTGACGGGTATCAAGTAGTGTACACAAAACCCCACATACCGGCAGTAATTGAAGACTACAAAGACTTAATCCCTGTAATTATAACTTTGAAATAATTTAGGGTTTTCTAAAGTAATTTGATAAAAAGAGAATGACTCACATTGCAAATTTAGACGGGCAGCGTTTAGCATACTGATTTTAGCTTGGTTAACCTAATTCAAATAACAATGCACACGAAAACTAGGTCAGTAACTTAATACAACTTTTACGACAACTCACGAGATTCAAAACCTTCACGACAAATGATAAAGTGCAGTACTTAAACATCCATTGGATTCACGACGAATGACAAAGTATAGCCCGAGTTCGGGCAGCACTTAAACATCCATTGGCTTCACAACGAATGACAAAGTATAGCCCGAGTTTAGGCAGCACTTAAACATCCATCGGATTGGTTTCAATCGATCGGAAATTAAATCGTAGCAGTGATCGAGTTATTACCCTGTTGTCGCGGCAGCGTTTCATGCTGTGTGTGTTTTTGGAGTAAACAGACGATATCTCGGTGTATGAATTGAATTTTAACATCGAACCAACGCCAAACTTCAAGTGCCACACCCCTCTACTTATACTGGAAAAACGTCTCCCTCGCGTGGCGCGAGGGCCTGTCGCGTGGCGCGAGGGGACCCCTTCTAGCATAGGGTAGCTTCGTGTCTAACTAGCCTGGGTGAGTCGACGGTTTGTTAAAATTCGATTTCGACAACAAACTGTTTAGATAATATCAACTAGGAAATACCCCCCCCCCCCCTGAGTTTTAGGGGCCCTGATCCTGATTCCAACTGTTCTGAAAATTTTAGGGGTCATGCAGTATCACTTGGGGGTCTCAATTAGGGTTTCCTATTAGACAAAATAAAAATAAGAAATGGAAATCTTAATGAGAGTTGTTACATCCTCCCCACCTTAATAAAAATCTCGTCCTCGAGATTTACTGGAACAAGTAGGGATATTTTCGCTTCATCTCCGATTCCAGCTCCCAAGTGTACTCAGGTCCTCTCTTTGAATCCCACTTGACTTTGACCAGCACTAGTCTTTTGTGTTTGAGAAACTTAACCTTTCTGTCTTCTATCTGAAGTGGTTTCTCTACGAATTTTAACTTTTCATTTACCTCTATATCTTGAAGAGGTACTACCAGGGATTCGTTAGCTAGACATTTCTTGAGGTTGGATACATGAAATACGTCACGTACCCCAGCTAACTCTTCTGGTAGTTGTAAGCGATATGCAACTGGTCCTATTCGCTGGATTATTGGGAATGGTCCTACGTACCTTGGACTTAGTTTTCTCTTTTTACCGAACCGAACTACTCCTTTCCAAGGAGAAACTTTCAAGAGTACCTTGTCTCCAACTTGAAATTCTAGTGGCTTGCGTCTATTGTCTGCATAACTCTTCTGGCGATCTCTAGCCGTTTTCCGTCTTTCCTTGATTTGAGTGATCTTGTCGGTAGTTTCTTGTACGATTTCGCGACCTGATAATTGGCTTTCTCCTATTTCTGCCCAACAAACTGGAGTTCTACACTTTCGTCCATACAGTGCTTCAAACGGGGCAGCTTCGATGCTTGAATGATAACTATTGTTATAGGAGAATTCAATTAAGGGTAGGTGGTCATCCCAGTTTCCATCAAAATCAATCACACATGCCCTGAGCATGTCTTCCAGGGTTTGGATCGTCCTTTCACTTTGTCCGTCTGTTTGAGGATGATATGCAGTGCTCAAGTTCAGTTTAGTCCCCATGGCTTCTTGGAAGCTTGTCCAAAAATGTGAAGTGAAACGACTGTCTCTATCCGATACAATGGAGAGCGGGACTCCATGTAAGGATACTACTTCGTCTACGTATAATTTTGCTAACCTTTCCATGCTAAAGGTTTCTTTCATGGGTAGGAAATGAGCTGATTTGGTTAATCAATCCACAATTACCCAAATTGCGTCGTTACCTTTTCTGGTTTTGGGTAACTTAGTAACAAAATCCATGGTTATTAGTTCCCATTTCCACACAGGCATTTCTAATTGTTGGAGTAACCCAGAAGGTTTCTGGTGTTCTGCCTTAACTTGTGAACAAGTAAGGCATTTAGAAACGTATCTAGCTATGTCCTTTTTCATTCCTATCCACCATAAGTTATTTCTTAAATCTTGGTACATCTTATTATTTCCCGGGTGCATGGTATACCTAGATTTATGGGCTTCCTCTAAAATCTTATTTCTTAACTCTCCTTGCTTAGGTACCCAAATCCTTCTTTTGTGGAATCTCCAAATTCCATCAGCTCCTTGCTCTAATTCTTTTATTCTTCCTTTCATTCCTTCAGCATCATCCTTGATTGCTGTTTCCTGAACATTCTTTAATTGTTCCATTAAGTCTAATTGTAAACTTAATCTAAGAGCACGAACTCGTTTTTGCTTTTCGCGATACTTACGACTTAAGGCATCCGCTACTACATTTGCTTTTCCTTCGTGATATTGAATATCACAGTCGTAATCACTTAGAATTTCCATCCATCTTCTTTGCCTCATGTTCAATTCTTTTTGCCCAAATATGTATTTTAAACTCTTATGATCTGTATAGACAGTAAACTTACTTCCATACAGATAATGCCTCCAAATCTTAAGGGCAAAAATTATCGACCCTAATTCTAAGTCATGTGTCGTATAATTTTCTTCGTGCTTTTCAATTGCCTTGAAGCGTACGCAATTACCTTCTTGCGTTGCATTAACACACATCCTAATCCTAGTTTAGAAGCATCACAATAAACTTCAAAATCTTCTGTCCCTTCTGGTAAGGCAAGGATTGGGGTGTTTGTTAACCTTTGTTTTAAAATCCTAAAAGCCTCTTCTTGCCTAGGTCCCCATTCAAACTTAACTATTTTACAGGTTAGCTTAGTTAATGGCACAGCTATCTTGGAAAAATCCTTAATGAATCGTCTATAGTATCCAGCTAAGCCTAGAAAACTTCTAACTTCTGTAGCTGATTGCGGGACCTTCCATTTGGTAATCGCTTCTATCTTGGAGGGATCTACGTGAATACCTTCGTGATTCACCATGTGTCCCAAAAATTGCACCTCCTGTAGCCAAAATTCACACTTCGAGAATTTGGCGTAAAGCTTTTTCTTTCTTAACAAAGTTAAGAGTGCATGCAGGTGCTCACAATGCTCATCCTGACTTTTGGAATAAATAAGTATATCGTCGATGAAGACAATTACAAATTTATCCAAATATGGTTTATAGATTCTATTCATCATGTCCATAAATGCTGCAGGAGCATTTGTTAGTCCAAAGGGCATGATTGTAAACTCATAATGACCATACCTAGTTCTGAAAGCGGTTTTAGGTATGTCTTCTTCTTGTACTTTCAATTGATGATATCCGGAGCGTAAATCTTTCTTAGAAAAATATCTAGCTCCCTGAAGTTGATTGAAAAGATCATCAATCCTAGGCAATGGGTATCGATTCTTAATTGTAACCTTATTTAGTTCCCTATAATCGATACACATTCGCATCGACCCATCTTTCTTCTTTACGAACAACACTGGTGCTCCCCAAGGGGATGAACTAGGTTGTATGAATCCTTTACTTAATAATTCATCTAATTGCTTTTTCAATTCTAACATTTCGGTGGGTGCTAACCAATAAGGTGCCTTAGCTATCGGTGTAGTTCCAGGGATTAGATGAATTCTAAATTCTACTTCCCTATCGGGTGGTAATCCAGGTAGTTCTTCTGGGAATACATCCGAGTATTCTGATACTACCAGAATTTCCTTAAGTTCCTTACCTTTAGTGCTAATGATTACTGAATTCATATACATTATTCCTTGCTTTCGTTCATAACTAGCAACTTTCATTACCGAAATGAACTTCATTGGTTTACGCGGCTTATCCCCTGTAATCATAATTACTTCTCCTGTGGGTGCACGAATTTCTATGGAGTTCTTTTCACAAAGGATTCGAGCATGGTTGGCTACTAACCAATCCATTCCTAACACGACATCGAATCCAGCTAAATTCATGGGTAATAGGTTTGCAGAAAATTTATGACCTGAAAGCTCTATATTTTCTTTTTGCAAAACCGTATCTATGTTAACAGAGTTCCCGTCTGCCGTTTCTACTGTAAAAACTTGCCTAAGTTTCGTTAAGGGTAGCTTAAGAGCTTGGCAGAATGAAGTATTTATAAAACTTTGGTTTGCACCAGAGTCAAATAATACTTTCGCATAAACATTGTGAACTAAGAACGTACCAACTATTACGTCAGGAATCAGTTCGGCTTCCTTGGTAGTCAGTTGGAAGGCTCTTGTGTTTTTCTGGTTTGGCCTTGTTATCTGCTGGTTTGACCAATTTAGGGCATTCTGGTCTAAAATGCCCAGCTTCTCCACAGTTGTAGCAGATCTTTGTTTTCTTTCTGCAATCTTCTTCATGATGTCCTATAGCTTTGCAGAAGTTGCAGGGTTCTTTACATTTTCCAAAATGTTTCTTTTTACAGTTCCTACAGAACGGCGGAGTGGAAGATTGTCCCGTTCCTCTTTTCTTGAAATTGCTATTATTACCCACACGAAATCCTTGGGTAATTTTCTAAGCCAATTCCTTCTTCCTGTTTTCTTCTCGCGTACGCACCAGTCCGTCAGTCAAAGTGTTGGCCAATTCTACCGCATCATCGATTGTGCGGGGTCTCGCAGCTTTGACAATATCACAGATCTCGCTAATTAAACCCCAAATGTAGCGAGAAATAAGTACCGGTTCTGGCGAAGCCAGAGTAGGCACAATTCGAGCAGATTCGAAAAACTTCGAAGTATACGCAATCAATATCCACCATTCGGTGGCTCAAGAATTTATTCGCCATTTGTTCTTTTTCATATTCTGGGCAGAATTTTCTTTCCACCAAACGCTTAAATTCTTCCCAACTCATGGCATAAGCCATGTCACTTCCCTTAGCTTGTAATACCGTATTCCACCATTCTAATGCTTCTTCCTTGAAAAGGTGAGAAGCATACATGACTTTATCCTCCTCGACACATTTACTTATTTTAATTACTGCCTCGGTTTTCTCCAACCAACGCAGTGCAGCAGTCGCCCCTTCATTGCCTGCAAATTCAACAGGTTTACAGGCAAGAAATTCCTTGTAAGTGCAACCAGGCATTGCAGCTTTCATTCTATTAAGGAATGGGGCTTGCATCCCATCATTATCATTATTATTAATGTTGCCGCTTCCATTTATGCTATTACTGAAGTTGTCTTCATGAGTACGTTTGATGGGGATAATTTGTTGAGGCTCAACTGGGTTTCGGGCAACAGCAATGATTGCTGGAATAGCATTAGCTATTCCTGGGCAACGATGTTCCCTATATCTTGCCTATTCAGAAAATGGTCCTCATTGTTCTGCTCGGATTGATTAACCTCGTTAACTGGTTCATTACCAGCGTGTTCCATCTGGTAATTAATATATATAACTTATTAGCATAAAATGAATAAAAACCAAACACAATAAAGCAATCGCACATAATAGGGCCGTTCAAACCGCTCGCGGCTCGTCGCTCGCTCGACGCTCGTTCGGAAATTGCTCGGAAAATGCTCGTTCGATTTGAGGCTCGATCGTAAACGAGCTGCTCTGCTCGGTTCGGTTTGTAAACGAGCCAAGCATGAGCAAAGGTCCGCTCGGCTCGGTTCGGCTCGAATTTTATTTTTAGTTAGTAAATATATACATATACATAAACACATACACATATAAACATGTATATACACAATTATATACACAAATATAAATTAAATTTATACTTTTATATATACCACTCTATTATATTGTGGTCCACTATATACAAATTTGCAACAACATCTATTCGTACTAGCCCAATCACGCCATTAAAAAATTAATATCAAATCTAAAAGTTAAAACCTAAACCGATAAACGACAATCTGCTCATCGCCTCAATGTTTCATGTTGTTACCCTAAGTCGATCGTCCCCGGCTCTCAACGTCATTGTTCGTGCAATATGACTATCGTCTCATCAGCCACAACATTGTTATTCATAAGAAAAATATATGCCATGAAATGTGCCTGTTTTTAAAGACTTAAAAAATTTGAGACCCAACATTGTCATTATCTCTCTCAAGAAATTTAAATCGTGTGACACGGTTGTCCAAATCGCTCGAACTTCGCTCGACGCTCGCTCGGAATATTTATTGCTCGGAAACTGCTCGCTTGATTTGGGGCTCGGTTTTAAATGAGCCGCTCCGCTCGGTTCGGTTTGTAAATGAGCCAAGCACGAGCAAAGGTCCGTTCAGTTCGGCTCGGCTCGTGAACAACCCTACACATAATCACGTTAACACATATAGCCAAAATTGTCGATTTTTCGACTTCCATATTTTATATATTATTATGCGTCCGTACACACCAGTTATCTTACAAGAGTTTTATTTTTAAGTTATTTTACACGATTATATGTTTGTTAATATTTATTATTATCATACAACCATAACCACCCAGTCACACCATCCCCGCCAGCTGGCATCTCAGAAACGACGTTCCCTTTCGTCGTATTTCCAAGTGATTCTTTCTCCCACATCCCTAATCCTGTTTCCTGCATCTATCAGCTCCTCGCCATAATGACGGAGTTCAGCCAAGTTTTCTGCACTCATATGTGGGTTTGGTGCAGGCTCAGGGTCAAACTGAGGGAAAAAGGTATTAGGGTTATTCAAGAGATTCTGAAATTGCCAGTCGGTTGTCCACCACTCTTCTAGCTCTCCTGGTACCGGATGGGTGTGGATAATAGGATCTAGGATATCAGGCCCTAGATCAACTGGAAGTTGTGCTTCTGCTGGGTAATTAAAGAGGTTTTCATCGGCAGGTCTGATGAGGTCACTAAGTGCTAGCTTACGATCCAGCTCCTCCCATGATGGCATTTCCTGGGCTTGCCCTGAACTTTCTCCGATCTCTATTCCTTTGCCTTTATCTTTGGGATCCTCAGTCTTTATAACTTTCCGTGTCGCTGGTTTCTTCCTACGCACACGCCTCCAGCCCACGAATCTTCTTTTCTTTTTCGGTTTGGGTTTCTCCGGGGGTTGGGCTTGAAATTCCATGGGTTCATCAGTGTCGGCCAGATAACCGGAAAAGTCTCTGGAAACTTCCACATTAACGGAATGAAGATTGAGATTCTGAAGAGCTTCAGACAACTCATTCATGCTGTTTAGCAGATATGAAGAAACACACAAAATTCTAAGTTAAAATCTTGTAACTTGAATTTTCACATAATCACAGAATGGCAATCAGAAAAATTAAGTATTTCTAAATACTTAATTGGCTTAAATCAGTGGCTCTGATACCACCTTTTTCTGTCACGGCCCCCGTCCCGGTTTTACCCGTTCCAGGAGCCGCGGGACAGAAACCCGTGGTAATTATGTTGGCAGTGGAAGTTTAACAGGATCTTTTAAAACTTGAAAATGCCCAATTAATTTTATTTCATAATTTGGGGATAACACCCATAATTTACAATAAAGGTGATTTCTCACGGAAATCCCCTATTTTATAAAAACAAATTTATTCATTTTATTGAGCCACATCTTCAAGCTTGTAGTGCTACACGGCATTTTTCCTAAATCATAGCAGATCACCTGAAACATGTTTTAAAAAGGTTTTATCAGCAGGGAAATACTGGCGAGTCATTCAAGTTGCACAAAACGACACATTGTTATAATATACAGTATTAAGGGTGATTACATTGTTTCTATCAACCAATTACCCCAAATCGGTATTTGTCACTCGATTGTATCTGTGACTATGGTCAGATCACCCATTGGCTAACTCGTTGTCCAATGGTGACGGGTATCAAGTAATGTATACAAAACCCCACATACCGGCAGTAATTGAAGACTACAAAGACTTAATCCCTGTAATTATAACTTTGAAATAATTTAGGGTTTTGTAAAGCAATTTGATAAAAAGAGAATGACTCACATTGAAAATTTAGACGGGCAGCGCTTAGCCTACTGATTTTAGCCTGGTTAACCTAATTCAAATAACAATGCACACGAAAACTAGGTCAGTAACTTAATACAACTTTTACGACAACTCGCCAGATTCAAAACCTTCACGACAAATGATAAAGTGCAGTACTTAAACATCCATCGGATTCACGACGAATAACAAAGTATAGCTCGAGTTCGGGCAGCACTTAAACATTGATCGACTTCACAACGAATGACAAAGTATAGCCCGAGTTTAGGCAGCACTTAAATATCCATCGGATTGGTTTCAATCGATCGGACATTAAATCGTAGCAGTGATCGAGTTATTACCCTGTTGTCGCGGCAGCGTTTCGTGCTGTGTGTGTTTTTGGAGTAAACAGACGATATCTCGGTGTACGAATTGAAGTTTAACGTCGAACCAATGCCAAATTTCAAGTGCCACACCCCTCTACTTATACTGGAAAAACGTCTCCCTCGCGTGGCGCGAGGGCCTGTCGCGTGGCGCGAGGGGACCCTTCTAGCATAGGGTAGCTCCGTGTCTAACTAGCCTGGGTGTGTCGACGGTTTGTTAAAATTCGATTTCGACAACAAACTGTTTAGATAATATCAACTAGGAAATACCCCCCCCCCCCCCCTGAGTTTTAGGGGCCCTGATCCTGATTCCAACTGTTCTGAAAATTTTAGGGGTCATGCAGTATCACTTGGGGGTCTCAATTAGGGTTTTCTATTAGACAAAATAAAAATAAGAAATGGAAATCTTAATGAGAGTTGTTACATGATATGAAGAAAATACTACTTTTTAGAGTTTTTATTGAGTATGTTTGCTATTAGTAGTGCTAGGTAGATGAAGGTTAGTTTTGACGGAGATGATGTTGAGTGTTTTTTGTTACTAACGGAGCCTAGTACACATTTTTTATATTAAGGGCATTCAAGGTATCGTCTGATGAGGCTTCTATGGTGGTGTGATGGGCGTCAAACACCGGTGCAAGCAAATGTATCACGGTAGTGATGGGAATCTGTGATACACATCACGTTCGTGAAATGTTGAAGTTTAAAAAAAGCAGTTTTATCTATATACATACACCAAATCTTATACATTTTTACACACCCTACACCATTCAAAAAACACTACAATGCCACACTTAAAAAACACCAATGGAGGGTTCAAGCAAAAAGATGTCATTTTCAATAAAACAGAAAAAAGATTAGGCCAAGGTTTGTGCTAATTTAGGTGAATCAAATAAATTTCATTTATAGGACGAACCGTTACCGATCCAGCTGTTTTCAACTCATCTGTTTCCAAACTTTTAGGTGTTTTTTCAGTTTATTTGTAACTTTATATCTAACGGAACACGTTGGTGCCTTAAATCTCAACTTTTCCGATTCTGATTCCGATTCCGACGACCAGTTGTTTTAAATTTATTTTAGTTTTATATTTAGGTTTTTTTTGTAGGTTTTTTTTAATTGGACCTTCGATTTAATTTTATGTATTTTAAAAATGTTGCTCTTAGTATATTTAATTTAAAAAAAATCAAGTGATGGAATTTGATGTTGTGATGGTTGTTGCAAGTGATTTAGTGATCATATAATAAAATTGAGTGAAATAAAGTATTAGATTATTGTGATTGGTTAAAAGTTTAATGATAGTGTAATGGTGTAATGAATTCCCCTTTCACCCTAGGGGGGAATTCCTTCTGACCATGTTTATATCGACCAAGTTGATAATAACATTTAAGTAACTGTTTTTTAGGATGATCCTAGCCTTTCAAAGTCTTCAACTCTAAATCTCAGCCATTTATATTCACTTAAATCTTCTAGAAGGGGAGGTTGAGGACGGTTTTAAGAGGTTAAGAGCAATTACTCTATTATAACCCCACTACGCATATTATACTATACATACAAACACCATGGGAGGGAATAGTGCCAGGAAGTTAAATACATACAACACCATGGGCGGGAATAGTGCTGCCAACTGCCTGGCACCTGGTCATTGGGTGTAAAAGTCGGTGGCCGACCTGAAAGTATAATACTGCCCTTTTCAATCAGCAAAATTGTAACACCCCAAAAATTTAATCCAATTACGGGATGACACGGGTCCAATTCTCCAACTAATCCCGACTACGTGGAGGGAGAAACCTACAACTAATCCCGATTATGTGGAAGGAGGAAGGACCACACTGGACGCTCACAGTAACGTGTCCCGAATCTCCAACTGATCCCGACTCTGGGAAGGAGAGGGACTATTATCATGCGTTAACTGAAACGCATCCCGGATATCCAAATAATCCCCACTGTGTGGAAGGATAGAGACTAATATAGTATATATCGATAACTTGTAATGTGCAAACATTTGTATTCATGAAGCCCTTACGGACAGTATGGTATCACGGCTTACGGACCGTAAGGCATTTAAATGTTGCACGCCAGGAGGTCTTACGGACCATAAGGCATCCAGGCATATGGTCCGTAAGCAGGAGTGCTGGACAAGGAAAAGTACACCACCTTAGGTCCTTACGGACCGTAAGGCTTGAGGCTTACAGTCCATAAGGGACCTACAGACAGCAAACAGCTGGCTGTTGTTGCAGCTATTTTGCCACTTTGTGTCCTTTCTTGCCACCATCTCTGCCCTTCTTCCATGTCCCTAGACACTTGGCTTCAACTTATGACCTCTAGAAATACTTGGCACTCCCTCACAACTCTTTCTTGGCTATAAATAGCAACCTTTCCTCATTGATTAAACTCGCACCATTCTCTTCTACTCTAAACTTTCTCTTGGAGCTCTCATCTAGACAAGAGGACTCCCATCTTGGTCTTGTTCTGCTCAAACATTTGCAAGTAAGTGTCCCTACTTGTTCTTTTTCATTTATATTAATTATTTTAAGCTTAAAGTCAAACAATTGACTTTCTGTTTGACTTTAGCTTCTGACCAAATTGGTCAAGGTAAAGTTCAATCCGAACTTTCCAACGTAATCGTAATAACGATGGTATGATCCTTCTGTGGTCATACCTTTGGATAATCACGTTTACTAGTTGAGTTGATAAGTCGAGCATCCTACGTAAAAGTCGAACTTTTAATTAAACTTCATAAATGATTTTATAACTTATAAATCAGATGTTTTGGCATATATACAACTTATATAAACTGATATTAGCATGCTTAACTTGTTTGATTCGGTTTAGAACCTCATTCTATGTCAAAAGTCAAGAAGTTTGACTTTTGTTTTGACTTTTGACTTTTGATTCTGACCCGTTTGGTCAACGTTAAGACTTGTTTTAAACTTGTTTTAAGACCGTATTATTTTTGAGTATAACTCTCTTAAGATATACCACATGGTCATTCCGTTTGATGGGTTAAGTGACAAGCCATGATAATATTGTTAAAAATGAACACAATGCCCTTATGTGGTCAAAAAAGCTAATTAAATGGTTTTTAATCTAAACCAAACTATAATCTGACTTGGAACAGAATATATATCAACTAAAGATATATTTTAATATTTGGACTTGTCATAAGCCCATCCGACCTTTCGAACCCGCCTTTACGCGCATAACTAGTTATGCGAACCTAGTCCGCATAAACTAGGCGTAACGGGTCAAAACTTTTCAAAACCTTTCAAAATCAGAATGTTGGTCTAATGAACCTTTATCCAATGAGTCCTTGCACTCGGATAGGTATAAGCCACATTCCATCCGGTCTACGCTTAATCTAGCAAACCGACCTTATTCTTAAGTAACGAGTCGTGTCTAAGGAACTACCTTATGACCCGTATACATTCTAACAGATAACTGATTATGTTCACTCCGGACTATAGAACCCCCCAAATATTTGGATGTGAGTTTTAGTACTTTGATTTAAGGCTTTTACTATATTAAAACCGTTATCAGTTGGAAGCTAGCAAAAAGGTAAATACTCTTAACTTATTTTATTTTATAACTTGGGGTATGGCGAATACGCCACTTGGAGCGGGTATTACATAAATGAGCCGCCTATGATTGATCATATGTGTAAGAACTCGATTTAGTCTGTTTTACTTGATAACTGAAACAATTGGGTTATTGGTACCATGTCCTGGCGTCCCGACTCATGAACTATTATGGCCATATGGAATAACATGCTGGGGTAGGCGTACTGAATGTAAGACACGTTATTCAACTTTTGTGTGTACCTTAATCATTATAGCACTGAAAATGGCCAGCTTTGATCTATAGTTCCCATTGTATGACAAGTATGTAAATCTGGTGAAAAGAAAAAATCCCAAGAAATACTAAATGATTACCTGCGGGTTTTCTCTATGTATAAAATTCTGTTTTTGTATGAAAAAATATTTTCAACATGAGTCAGTTAATTGTATTTACCAGCGAAAGCTGACGTATTTTCAAAAGACTAACTGCAGGTACTGAACCTTGATATTAGGGTGGGAATCCGAGTCGGCTATGATAAAGGCTATGGAATTTGCAACTCCTAGCTTAAGGCCTATGATGTCTAAAGCTCATTTTACTAGATTCTGCCTGTGGGCTTGTACTCGAACACTTGTATAAATTTTATTTATATTCAAAATTTAATGAATGAATACTTTTACTCTAATACTTCGCTGCTTATTAAATTGTGATACCGTTATCCAATTGTCACGACCCATCCGGGCCCACCGAAAATCGGGGTGTGACAAAAATCACAGTATTGCCATCCGCCCTATTTGTTATGCCGAGCGGTGTAACAACTGTGCTTGTAATCACTATGAACAGTTCTATTATCAATAAAACAATGTTATTTGATCCCAATGTTTGTTTTGTTATGTTTTACATTTTTCATGTTTTGACTTTTATGTAATTTCAAACTCTACATCGCTTTCTGGAGAGTTATACGCAAACTAGTGCGTAAACGTACTCAGTTTAATGCGAGAAATACTCTGGAACATCAACATATACTCAACATACCTTAAATAACCTTTACATAACTTAGAAATAAGTTTTGAAGGCTTTGGTATGGCTTAAACAAGTTAATTCGCTTACAGGGACTAAACTTGACAAACTGCGAAAGTATGTCAATTTGAACTGTAACGAACATTCCGGAACATGACCATAAGTTAAACACACCTTAAATATCCTTTACTTAGCTTAGAAATAGGCTTTGAGGGGTTTGGTGTGCTAAAATAAACTTTTGGGTCATTCAGGGACTAAAAGTGTCAAAAAGTGCACAAGTTTGCATTTTCGCGCATAACTTACGTTCTGAATACATTCGGACATCCAAAAATTTATGTGAGCATGACTACATTATATTTTAGTGTTCGCCTTAAGAAAAATCTATTCGTTTCGTCATTTGGATCGTTTTTCGCGCTTATGCGCATTCCGTCGTAATTAAGCGAACATCGCGTTCGTACGGCCAAACGAACCGACATCAGAGATATTTTTGAACATGTTTTAAGTTCCCTATACTTTAACTTCATTTTAGAGCTTTGAAATGGGGTTAACGGGCCTTAAACGTGTCAAAAATGACCTTATTGCATAACAGGGACCAAAAGTGTAAATCTGCCTAAATTGTGTCATACGATGCGCAGCCACTTTTCCCCTACGATGCGTAAGGGGTCTTACGATGCGCAGGGGTTTTTCCCCTACGATGCGTATGGGTTCTGCAGAACAGATCAGACTTAACAGTCAGCATGATCCAGCTGTTTTAACCTCACCCACAAGCTCCCAATCCGCACATTAAGCTCATTTGGACCCATTTTTAGTTACCACAACAATTGGACAAGTGTACGGCCTTGATCGTTTCCCCTTTTCCAAGAAACGATCTCAACGGTGGACCGAATACTATAAATACCCCAACACCCCTTTGTTCAAAATCACTAGAAATTCATTTTGAGAAACTCTAAGTTGAAACATTTGTTTCATACCTGAGATTTTCGAATTGAGTTTAGCATTCGGGGACCCTTCGTAAGTATTCTTTCGTTCTTTTCCTTATTTTACTGCTTTTCGAGTCAGAAAGTCAAACTTTGTTTGACTTTCAGCGTTGACCAGTAATGGTCAATGCGAAGTTCGTTTGAACTTCGCAACGTGAGTGTAATCACGTTGGTCATAGTCCTTTGGGACTATGCCCACTGATTACCACGTTGTCTAGGGTCGTAGGGTAGGCGATCTAATAAATCGCCTATACCTTCGAACCCGACCCAGTTTGGTCGATCATTAGGATCCGACCAAACACATTAGGTGACCATAGTAGGTAGGGAATAACCTTCCGAGGTTATACCCTATGGTCACATCGTTTAAGTAGTTGTATGATAGGTAGTTTATATGCCTTAGGTAAATTACCAAAATACCCTTTTCATACATAATTGGTAATTTAGCATATGTAACCTAAACCTTTGTCACGTAACTGATTATGTAACATGTTTAGGCATATAATACTTGTCATAAGACTAGTTAGGCGGTCCGAACGCGTTTTACGCGCACGATGCGTTAAAGTAGCATAAGCTACCTAAACGGATCGTAATGGGTCGATAAGACTTAGGTCAAGTTTCATTTAGCATGTAGGCTTTGTTAAACCATATCACATGAGTTCCTACACTCATTTGGTTTACAAACCCTAATGCTACCCAATCTTCCGATATAGGTCCGGTTTATTAACATAGTTACCTATATTAGGTGCCGTTTGATTCCGTGATCTATAGCATTACTCGGTGGTTATCTTTAGACAACTGAGCAATCTCAAGTGAGTACATAGACCCCTCTTTTACTGTTTTCCAAACTGTTTTGGGGTGGAACACATGTGCCTACTTGTTACTTTCATGCTTTCCTGTTTTCACATCATATACATGCTATGTTCGTTAGTACATTATAGTACATTGATTTCATTACATTTCATGCTAGGTATGCCCATTGTGTGCATTACTTAGTACATCGTTTTACATGACATTTCATGCTAGGTGTGCCCATTGTGTGCATAACTTAGTACATCGTTTTACATGACATTTCATGCTAGGTGTGCCCATTGTGTGCATTACTTAGTACATCGTTTTACATGACATTTCATGCTAGGTGTGCCCATTGTGTGCATTACTTAGTACATTGTTTTACATTACATTTCATGCTAGGTGTGCCCATTGTGTGCATTACTTAGTACATCGTTTTACATTACATTTTCACGCTATGTATGTTCATTTGATTACATACTTAGTGCATCACATGCTTCCATTTTTGGTATAACATTTGGTTTGTTTAACATGGGACAATACATTCATTAACATTGATCATGCCATTCGTTAGTAGGTAGTGGTACCATAGGAATTGACAACTCCCGTTCCGGACATCCCAGGGTAAGGGGACAGAAAGGAATGACCGAATTCGATATACATAACTTAGATAAATCTTTAATTTGTTTAAAGGTTTATCGCCTCAGTCTCAAGGCTTGGATGTATGCATATTAACAATACCGCATAAATGTTTGTATCAGTATAGCATGCATTTGTTACACACAACATGACTTTGATTTAAACTGTGTTTTACTTCAATACCTTGTTGTTGTGCATTTTACATATGGTTTAGTTGATACATTTCACTTACCATACATGACATTTTGATTACACATTACATGATCTACATTGAACATAAACATTTTGACATTAATATACACATTTGGTGGTTTACATTGGACATAGACATTTTGACATGGTTTACACAATAACACTTGACAATTGGATTGTACATGAACATTTTACATCTTGATGGTTTGGTTTGGTTTGATTAAGTGATTAAGTAACGATACGTGTGTAATATGATACAAACATGGTGGATACGCCGCTGGTACTTCCTATATATAAGTGTTTGTATAATATTACATAGCGTAACGTTATTTTGAATCATTTCAGTTTGATACATATAACATTTTATACAAATAACATACTTTTTCATAAGACATTGTTTTACAATCAACTTATCTTATACAAACTCATTTTTCATGGTTATTCATTTAACCTTACATTTACTTATACATATCAACTGATCTTATTGTTTTTCAAATGATTTACAAGACAAAGCAAATTACAAGGTTCATGACTAAACATTTTCTCAAATACAAGTCATGAATCCTATTTTCACAAACCTATGTATCTCACAGGCATTTTTATGCTGACGTACCTATTTTCACATGTGTTTTCAGGTGCTTTTCCGTAGGATGTTGATCACAATACTAGGGCGGACCTGTGCCTTAGAGACATAAAATGGAGCTAGACTATGTTTAATTATGTTGTAAACTCTGTATTTCCTGTTTGAAACAATGTAACATCCTTGTTAATTAAATAAATAAAACTTTGTATGCCATGGTTATGAAACAATTAATTCTGTCGCGATCACTCCCCGGCGTTTCCGCCGCGGTCCGTTGTTATACGCGGTCGGGGTGTGACAGAAGAGTTGGTATCAAAGCCAATGGTTATAGGGAATTAGGTTATTAGTAATGCTTTGACCTAGACTATAACTTTTCTAGGAACCTAACACAAGTTATCTTGTGTTTAGATCTTAAAACATGTACATCACCTATCCTTAGGTGATTAACAAAACAAGAACCAAAAATTTTCCGAAACGATTTTTGAAAAACAATCATCTGTTTTTGAATGATTTATTACAAGGTTTTGAACCCTCAATTGTAAGGTTTTGAACCCTCTGTTTTAGGGTTTTGAACCCTTTTCAAGTTTGGTTTTTGGCCTTGTGCCTTCTAAATTTCAAAAATCCCGTCAAACGTTTTGGGTTTTAAATAATGTGAACGTGTGCAAACTGGAAGGGTGAATGCCTGTATTCTGAGTTTTCTGTCTAGGCAAGCACTTCGTATACATCTCAACCAGACGCAGAGACCAGTTGTGCTTACCTGGGAATTCTTGGGATGAGTGTTCACTTATAGGCGAGCATGTCTTCATTATACATTATTTTTGACCCATTTACTTTGATTAGTCACTGTGAGTCGTTTGTTTGCTTTGTGATACGGACGAATGACCACCATCTATGCTGTTTGCAATTCTTGTTTTTATCATCTCATTCTTTTCATCCAATCATCTCACTCGTTTTTCTTTCATGTTTTCCTCTTTTAGAATGCCTCCTCGACGCGAGAACCAGATAGCAACTGCCGAACTGGCAGAAATTATTGCGCAGCAGATGGCTGCTCAATTTCCAAATCTCTTTGCTCAATGGAACCAAGCCAACAATAACAACAATGTTCCATGCAAATACAAGGATTTTAATCAGGCTAAACCACTCAAGTTTAGTGGTTCTGAAGGAGCGACTGGGCTTCTTCAGTGGTTCGAGAGTAGTGAGAATACTTTCCGCCACGTGCAGTGTCCGGATAATCGCAAGGTCGAGTTTGCTTCGAGCGTATTTCAGAAGAGGGCTTTGACATGGTGGAATGGGATTATGAGAGACAGGGGTGCAGAAGTTGCTCTTGCACAGACCTGGGCTGAACTTAGAGCCCTTATGATGAGGGAATTTTGTCCTCGTCATGAGCAACGAGCGTTGGAGAAGGAATTTGATGATCTGAAGCAGGATAGTGGTGAGCATAGGGCTTATACTGATCGGTTTGAAGAGTTGAGTCTTCTTTGCCCGACAATGGTTACCCCACTCGACAAGGCTATCGAGAGATACATCGACGGCCTACCTGACTCGGTACAAGACATTCTTACTGGTAGTAACCCTGCCACACTCCGTCAGGCAATCGAGTTATCAGCGACACTGACTGAGTCGCAAATCCGGAAGAACAAGTTACACCGGAAGGGTGACAAGGGCAAGAAACAGTTGGCTGACAAGGGTGATAGCAAGAAAGGTCAAAACTTGAATGGGAAGAACTCTGGTTCTTCGAAGAGGTCAAGGAAGCGTAAGGCTTCCCAAAATTTTGCTATCACTGCCCAAGCTAACCAGGCAGCTCCTAACCAACCCGCACATCTTCCAGCAAAGAAACCCTATACAGGGAATGCACCTTTGTGCAATAGATGCAACAGTCACCATCAGCCGCAACATCAGTGCCGTTTCTGTACTAGCTGTGGGAAGTCAGGTCATTCTGTCGAGGTTTGTCGGTTTGCTCAGAATCGCGCAGTTCAAAACCCGGCTCAACAAGTTGCACAGCCTCCTGCTCCGCAACAGGGTCAAGCTGTACGACCACAATACCCACCCGGTGCTTGTTACAATTGTGGGGATCTGACCCACTATAGGAATCGGTGCCCAAGACTGGCGAACCAGAACCAGAACCAGAATCAGGCTCCGGCCCGAGGCCGAGTCTTTAACATGAATGCCCAAGAGGCGCAGGCGGATGAGAATGTGGTGAACGGTACGTTCTTTATTAATAATCAGCCTGCATCTGTTCTTTTCGATTCTGGTGCCGATAAGAGTTTCGTGTCTTTGTCTTTTGAGCCAATGCTTCGAGTGTCTAGAACGAAACTAGGCAAATCTTTGACAGTAGAAGTTGCTAGTGGTGAACCCATTATTCTTGATTCTGTTCTTCACAACTGCCAGTTGAACCTTAACGACCATCTTTTTCCTATTGACCTCGCGCCTATGCAACTTGGAAGCTTCGACGTTATTGTGGGAATGGATTGGTTATCCAAGCATCACGCAGAGATCGTTTGTTCTGAGAAGATAGTTCGTGTGCCGCTTTCGACAGGCGAAATCCTGCAGGTTCAAGGTGAGAAGCCTACCATTGGTCTCAAACTCATGTCTTGTTTTAAAGCTCGGAGGTATCTGCAGAAGAACTATGTGGCTTTCTTAGCACATGTTACAGAAGATAAAGGCAAGAGTAAGTCTATTTCAGATATTCCTGTCGTTCGGGATTATTCTGAAGTGTTCCCTGAAGATTTACCTGGTCTACCTCCAGCACGCCAAGTCGAGTTCCGTATTGATCTCGTACCTGGTGCCAATCCTATTGCTAGAGCTCCATATCGTCTTGCACCATCTGAGATGCAAGAGTTGTCCAAGCAGCTTCAGGAGCTCTCTGACAAAGGCTTTATCCGTCCCAGTTTTTCACCTTGGGGTGCTCCCGTTCTTTTTGTAAAGAAGAAGGATGGATCCTTTAGGATGTGTATCGATTATCGTGAGCTTAACAAGCTTACCATCAAGAATCGATATCCTCTACCTCGCATCGATGATCTCTTTGATCAGTTACAAGGTGCTTCTTATTTTTCGAAAATTGATCTGCGATCCGGATATCATCAACTTCGGGTGCAAGAAGAAGACATTCCGAAAACAGCATTCCGCACTCGTTATGGGCATTATGAATTCACAGTCATGCCATTCGGTTTGACTAATGCTCCGGCTGTTTTCATGGACTTAATGAATAGGGTCTGCAAACCTTATTTGGATCAGTTCGTCATTGTTTTTATTGATGACATTTTGATTTACTCTAAGACGCAAGCTGACCACGAGCAGCATCTTCGTCTTACTCTTGAACTCCTAAAGAAAGAGCAACTTTTCGCCAAATTCTCCAAGTGCGAATTTTGGCTTAAAGAAGTTCAATTTTTGGGGCATGTTATCAACGAACGGGGTATTCATGTAGATCCCTCCAAGATCAGTGCGATTAAGGATTGGGATACACCTTCTACTCCTACTGAAGTTCGTTCTTTTCTTGGTCTAGCGGGTTATTACCGCCGCTTCATAGAAAACTTCTCGAAGATTGCAGTTCCTCTAACTGCTCTAACTCAGAAGAAAATGCCCTTTTATTGGGGAAACAAACAAGAGGAAGCTTTTCAACACTTGAAGCAGAAGCTTTGCGATGCGCCTGTTCTATCATTACCTGAGGGTGATGATGATTTTGTTGTATATTGTGATGCATCGAAATTGGGTCTTGGCTGTGTTCTTATGCAAAGGAACAAAGTCATAGCCTATGCATCGAGGCAGTTGAAGATACATGAGAAGAACTACACCACTCATGATCTTGAGTTGGGTGCAGTTGTCTTTGCTCTCAAAATCTGGAGACACTATTTGTACGGTACAAAATGTGTGGTTTTCACTGACCACAAAAGTCTTCAGCATATCTTCAATCAGAAAGAACTCAACATGAGACAACGACGTTGGGTTGAGCTTTTAAACGACTATGACTGCAAAATTCGCTACCATCCTGGTAAGGCGAATGTCGTAGCTGATGCATTGAGTCGTAAGGAACGTACTAAGCTTCATTGTGTACGTGATCAATCTTTTATTCAAGCTCGATCTGATATTCAAGCCCGCATTTCTCTAGCTCAACAATCCTGTGTTTCACAAGGTTTAATGGATAAGGAATTTCCCTATCACATAACACCTGCTCTGGAACTGAAGGACAATGGGTCATATTACTTCATGGACCGTTTGTGGGTCCCAAGCCAGGATGATCTTCGTACCTTGCTTATGGATGAAGCCCATAAGTCTCGCTATTCTATTCATCCGGGCTCAGATAAAATGTATAAGGATCTTCGTATTCACTATTGGTGGCCTGGTATGAAGAAAGACATTGCCTTATAGGTATCAAAATGCCTTACTTGTCTTAAGGTTAAGGCTGAACATCAGCGTCCATCTGGTTTATTGGAGCAACCAGAGATCCCAGTTTGGAAATGGGAAAACATTACTATGGATCTTGTTACTAAACTCCCGCGCACTAAGAAAGGTCATGATGCCATCTGGGTAGTCGTTGATCGTCTTACAAAGTCAGCACATTTCTTGCCAATCCGCGAGGATTTTCCTACTGACAGACTTGCTCAAATCTATGTGGATGAAATTGTAGTTCGACATGGTGTTCCTTTGAACATCATTTCTGACAGAGATGCTCGTTTCACTTCTCATTTTTGGAGAACCATGCAATCTGCCATGGGGACCCAACTTAATCTAAGCACAGCTTATCATCCGCAAACGGATGGTCAATCTGAGAGAACAATCCAGACTCTGGAGGATATGCTAAGAGCTTGTGTGATCGATTTTGGTGGTAGTTGGGATTCACATCTTAAATTGATTGAATTCTCCTACAACAACAGTTATCACACTAGCATCGGAATGGCTCCTTTCGAAGCTCTCTATGGTCGAAAATGTCGTTCACCAGTCTGCTGGAATGAGATTGGCGAGGCTCAACTTACTGGACCTGCCCTCATTTTAGAGACAACTGACAAGGTCAAGAAAGTTCGTGATAACCTTCAGGCAGCTAGAAGCCGTCAGAAGATTTACGCGGATCCAAAACGCAAATCCTTGGAATTTCAAGTCGGTGATCGAGTATTACTTAAGGTCTCACCTTGGAAAGGTGTGATCAGATTTGGAAAGAAAGGAAAACTTGCACCTAGATACGTTGGACCATTCAAGATCGTCGAAAGAATCGGAAAGGTAGCCTACAGGCTTGAGTTACCTCCTGAACTGGGAAATGTTCATCCAACTTTTCACGTGTCCAATCTCAAGAAGTGTACAGCTGATGAGAATTTCTCCATACCGCTTGACGAAATTCGTGTTGGCACAACACTGAAATTTGTTGAGAAACCAGTGGAAATCATGGAACGTGAAGTCAAGTGGCTTAAACGCAAGCGCATTCCTTTGGTCAAAGTTCGCTGGGAAGCTAAACGTGGACCCGAGTTTACTTGGGAACGCGAAGATCAAATGAAGGCGAAATATCCACATCTTTTTCCACGAGTTTCCTCTAAATAAATTTCGGGACGAAATTTCCACAAGTAGGGGAGACTGTAACAACTGTGCTTGTAATCACTATGAACAGTTCTATTATCAATAAAACAATGTTATTTGATCCCAATGTTTGTTTTGTTATGTTTTACATTTTTCATGTTTTGACTTTTATGTAATTTCAAACTCTACATCGCTTTCTGGAGAGTTATACGCAAACTAGTGCGTAAACGTACTCAGTTTAATGCGAGAAATACTCTGGAACATCAACATATACTCAACATACCTTAAATAACCTTTACATAACTTAGAAATAAGTTTTGAAGGCTTTGGTATGGCTTAAACAAGTTAATTCGCTTACAGGGACTAAACTTGACAAACTGCGAAAGTATGTCAATTTGAACTGTAACGAACATTCCGGAACATGACCATAAGTTAAACACACCTTAAATATCCTTTACTTAGCTTAGAAATAGGCTTTGAGGGGTTTGGTGTGCTAAAATAAACTTTTGGGTCATTCAGGGACTAAAAGTGTCAAAAAGTGCACAAGTTTGCATTTTCGCGCATAACTTACGTTCTGAATACATTCGGACATCCAAAAATTTATGTGAGCATGACTACATTATATTTTAGTGTTCGCCTTAAGAAAAATCCATTCGTTTCGTCATTTGGATCGTTTTTCGCGCTTATGCGCATTCCGTCGTAATTAAGCGAACATCGCGTTCGTACGGCCAAACGAACCGACATCAGAGATATTTTTGAACATGTTTTAAGTTCCCTATACTTTAACTTCATTTTAGAGCTTTGAAATGGGGTTAACGGGCCTTAAACGTGTCAAAAATGACCTTATTGCATAACAGGGACCAAAAGTGTAAATCTGCCTAAATTGTGTCATACGATGCGCAGCCACTTTTCCCCTACGATGCGTAAGGGGTCTTACGATGCGCAGGGGTTTTTCCCCTACGATGCGTATGGGTTCTGCAGAACAGATCAGACTTAACAGTCAGCATGATCCAGCTGTTTTAACCTCACCCACAAGCTCCCAATCCGCACATTAAGCTCATTTGGACCCATTTTTAGTTACCACAACAATTGGACAAGTGTACGGCCTTGATCGTTTCCCCTTTTCCAAGAAACGATCTCAACGGTGGACCGAATACTATAAATACCCCAACACCCCTTTGTTCAAAATCACTAGAAATTCATTTTGAGAAACTCTAAGTTGAAACATTTGTTTCATACCTGAGATTTTCGAATTGAGTTTAGCATTCGGGGACCCTTCGTAAGTATTCTTTCGTTCTTTTCCTTATTTTACTGCTTTTCGAGTCAGAAAGTCAAACTTTGTTTGACTTTCAGCGTTGACCAGTAATGGTCAATGCGAAGTTCGTTTGAACTTCGCAACGTGAGTGTAATCACGTTGGTCATAGTCCTTTGGGACTATGCCCACTGATTACCACGTTGTCTAGGGTCGTAGGGTAGGCGATCTAATAAATCGCCTATACCTTCGAACCCGACCCAGTTTGGTCGATCATTAGGATCCGACCAAACACATTAGGTGACCATAGTAGGTAGGGAATAACCTTCCGAGGTTATACCCTATGGTCACATCGTTTAAGTAGTTGTATGATAGGTAGTTTATATGCCTTAGGTAAATTACCAAAATACCATTTTCATACATAATTGGTAATTTAGCATATGTAACCTAAACCTTTGTCACGTAACTGATTATGTAACATGTTTAGGCATATAATACTTGTCATAAGACTAGTTAGGCGGTCCGAACGCGTTTTACGCGCACGATGCGTTAAAGTAGCATAAGCTACCTAAACGGATCGTAATGGGTCGATAAGACTTAGGTCAAGTTTCATTTAGCATGTAGGCTTTGTTAAACCATATCACATGAGTTCCTACACTCATTTGGTTTACAAACCCTAATGCTACCCAATCTTCCGATATAGGTCCGGTTTATTAACATAGTTACCTATATTAGGTGCCGTTTGATTCCGTGATCTATAGCATTACTCGGTGGTTATCTTTAGACAACTGAGCAATCTCAAGTGAGTACATAGACCCCTCTTTTACTGTTTTCCAAACTGTTTTGGGGTGGAACACATGTGCCTACTTGTTACTTTCATGCTTTCCTGTTTTCACATCATATACATGCTATGTTCGTTAGTACATTATAGTACATTGATTTCATTACATTTCATGCTAGGTATGCCCATTGTGTGCATTACTTAGTACATCGTTTTACATGACATTTCATGCTAGGTGTGCCCATTGTGTGCATAACTTAGTACATCGTTTTACATGACATTTCATGCTAGGTGTGCCCATTGTGTGCATTACTTAGTACATCGTTTTACATGACATTTCATGCTAGGTGTGCCCATTGTGTGCATTACTTAGTACATTGTTTTACATTACATTTCATGCTAGGTGTGCCCATTGTGTGCATTACTTAGTACATCGTTTTACATTACATTTTCACGCTATGTATGTTCATTTGATTACATACTTAGTGCATCACATGCTTCCATTTTTGGTATAACATTTGGTTTGTTTAACATGGGACAATACATTCATTAACATTGATCATGCCATTCGTTAGTAGGTAGTGGTACCATAGGAATTGACAACTCCCGTTCCGGACATCCCAGGGTAAGGGGACAGAAAGGAATGACCGAATTCGATATACATAACTTAGATAAATCTTTAATTTGTTTAAAGGTTTATCGCCTCAGTCTCAAGGCTTGGATGTATGCATATTAACAATACCGCATAAATGTTTGTATCAGTATAGCATGCATTTGTTACACACAACATGACTTTGATTTAAACTGTGTTTTACTTCAATACCTTGTTGTTGTGCATTTTACATATGGTTTAGTTGATACATTTCACTTACCATACATGACATTTTGATTACACATTACATGATCTACATTGAACATAAACATTTTGACATTAATATACACATTTGGTGGTTTACATTGGACATAGACATTTTGACATGGTTTACACAATAACACTTGACAATTGGATTGTACATGAACATTTTACATCTTGATGGTTTGGTTTGGTTTGATTAAGTGATTAAGTAACGATACGTGTGTAATATGATACAAACATGGTGGATACGCCGCTGGTACTTCCTATATATAAGTGTTTGTATAATATTACATAGCGTAACGTTATTTTGAATCATTTCAGTTTGATACATATAACATTTTATACAAATAACATACTTTTTCATAAGACATTGTTTTACAATCAACTTATCTTATACAAACTCATTTTTCATGGTTATTCATTTAACCTTACATTTACTTATACATATCAACTGATCTTATTGTTTTTCAAATGATTTACAAGACAAAGCAAATTACAAGGTTCATGACTAAACATTTTCTCAAATACAAGTCATGAATCCTATTTTCACAAACCTATGTATCTCACAGGCATTTTTATGCTGACGTACCTATTTTCACATGTGTTTTCAGGTGCTTTTCCGTAGGATGTTGATCACAATACTAGGGCGGACCTGTGCCTTAGAGACATAAAATGGAGCTAGACTATGTTTAATTATGTTGTAAACTCTGTATTTCCTGTTTGAAACAATGTAACATCCTTGTTAATTAAATAAATAAAACTTTGTATGCCATGGTTATGAAACAATTAATTCTGTCGCGATCACTCCCCGGCGTTTCCGCCGCGGTCCGTTGTTATACGCGGTCGGGGTGTGACAAGCGGCGATGGTGGTGTTTAGGTTTTATATCACGGCTGATGGTACAAAACTTTAACAACGACAGACAGTACGTAAAAGGTCGCAAAAAGAGATGATTCTAGGATTCAGACAATAAACTTTTTGTGTTGATTAGAGGTTGCATGTGAAGATCCGACAACCTTAGGCTTCCGGTAGCGGTGGTGATTTGCGGTGACGTGGGGAGGTGATAACAGAGAGCAAGGTGTGTGTGTGTGGTGTGTGAGAGAAAGGTTATGATGGAGATAAAATATCGTGACTTAAAAGTGATAGGGACGGTGTTTATGGTGGTGGTCACCGGAAGCTATCTGTAACACTCCACCTGTAACCCGGGTGATTATGTACAATTGATATACTTACAGCAGAAGCAAACTAAACCTTCATTAAAACTTATAATGGTCTGAGTGCAACATATTATTTATTTACCAAAGTTAGCATCTAGGTCTTCAGGTCTCAGTTTTCTTCTCTCTATTTCTAAGAGTGTCTTACTGATTACCTGTGATATGCATACTCAAACGATGTCAGCTCATATACTGGTGAGCTCATGTTATACAGTTTACAAAATACAACTAACATGTATGCAACATGGGTTGTGATATTTTGGGCCAACGATGCCTTGTTTAAGCATGGGTGATCAGTCTATGCCTAACTAAGGCTAGGCTACCCAATATCCGTCCCCTGACAATAACGTTAACACCTAAAAATACTACTACTAGGGCCAACGATGCTTTGTTTAAGCATGGGTGATCAGTCCATGCCTAACTAAGGCTAGGCTGCTGCTGCTGCTACTACTACTACTACGACTACGACTACTACGACCACGACCACTACGACCACGACCACCACCACCACCACGACCACTACCACTACCACTACCACTAATAATAATAATAATAATAATAATAACACTAATATTAACTAATAACAATAATTAATAAATAACTAAACATAAACTTAAACAAGAACATAAGTTGATGTAATGTCTCCTACATGTGCTCTAAAAATGACTACTAGCAATATCCCAAAGGGGTACTGCGTACTCGGGATTCTCTATATTAGAGTGTTCCTGTTGTAACGGGTCAACTTGGGTAAAGGATGACTGTTAAAAGAAGAGAATTAATATTCTCATTCATATGTTTATGTTTATTTATTGGACTTTATAATAAACTGTTATACATATAATGGATTGGGCCTGATAGTGTTATATTGAGATTGGGCTCTTGTATGGGCTGGACTTGTTTGGTCAGCCGGTTGCAACTGTATTGGGACAAATATGATCAGCTGTTATGTTTGTGAGGGTTGGAATTGTAACTTCTCAGGGGGTCTGATCATATGTGCTGTTTCTTATGGGTTTATAGTTTTGCAGGTTATAAAAGCATCTCTTGATCAGTTAAGGTTCCAGAAGCTTCAGTCTCATCTTGTTACGCATACAATTCAATCATCATCCCCAAAAATTATCTCTCAGTTATACACCTACAACACACATTCCTCTATGTTCATTCAAGAAGGTTGCCGTGTTAAGTTATGGTCTGATGTAGATTCGTTATGAATCATGTTCAGTTGTTGATCAGATTGAAGTTTCTCCAATTTCTCCACTCTCACGTTTCTCTCTTGTTCACCGGCGATATTAGGGTTTATCCAGTTTCTTTATTGTTAAAAGTTTGTTCAGTATTGGTTCTTTGTTCTAGTTTCTGCAATTTGTATTGTAAGATGATCTTGTATTTAAGATCATCTTGTATATCTCTCTGTTTGTGAGAGTTTTGAACTGCAGTTGTTGATGATCATTTGTCAATGATCATCAAGGTGTTGTATTGTACTTGTTTTTTATTTCTGATCTCACATAGTGTGAGATTAAGGGTTTGGGGGGTGTTTTTGGTTTGGGTTAAATAATAAAATTTTACGTCACGTTTTGTCGCTTCTCTTGTGTCTTGTGTTGTTATTCACTATTTGTATCGATCTTTCATACCATTTTTGACAATGACAAATGGTTAACAACCAAGTCGTAAACTTGGGTTTAGTGGGATTACATTATTTGGCTTTACGTATGTCTAGTATGCTCTTTAGAATGAAAAGTACGAATCGGATAAATAAAGAAAGCATGTCCTTTGTAATATACCTAGTATGTCCTAATAAATGGGTCCTTGAATAAAAGTATAACCGTTGTAAGGAAGGGTAAGTAAAATGCTATTTGTTTGTGGAAATGGTTAATACTAAGTTATGTTGGAAATATTGTAGGTAAATCTTTTGCTTAGGTCCATGACAAGCTCGGGACGAACATACACACATGTGCTTCGTCGATGTAAAAATTCTTAAATGGGACAAATTTTTTTGTCATGAATGTATTCGGGTTTAAGTTTTTGGTTAATGTCTTGAAGTACACTCTAAACTTGTATATTTTGTAAGTAAAACATGGTACAAACAAACAAGTATACTATCTAACTTGGCCATGTAGAAGTCAAACTCTTTTTAGTACTATATTGGATGTTGTTCGAGAAGTTTAAATTGGGACCCAATTTTGTAACTTAAAAAGAAAAATGTTTTGACAGCTAAAAAGTTTGAATATTACAAGTTGGTATCGAGGGATTCAAGCATGAATGAGAGTGCTTGAATTCAAGCCAAAAGCTTGTAAGAAGTGTGTGTTAGGTCCAAGACTTGATCTAGGTAAACGTGATGATTTTCGGGTAATCAAATAGATGGGTAACACGGCATGAGATCAAATACAAACTCTTATGTTTGTAAGAACCAATACATAAATAACAAGTTTTATTCAATTAAAAATTAGTTTAGGGGTAATTTAGACATTTTGACCCTATTTATTATAACTAATTAAAATTAATTATCAAAAGATCCCTAAATCCATGTAGATTAATTCAAACCAAAATTTGAATTTTTGTAACATATTCAGATCAAACCAACCTGCAGGAACCACTAATACAAAAAACATAAGCACACCCACATAACGGCATTAGCACAATCAAAAAAGGAACTTCCATTATTAGCACTCCCTTTTCAATAAAAGAAGGAACTTCCTGTGACACCTGTGCCTCTACGGCCATCAAACAAATACTAAATCAATGAAATATTGTATTTCATACTTGGGATTTGTATAAATATGTGTATCGTTTGCACATATCAATTCTTGTTCGATTTCGGGCTCTAAATCGCTTTCTTGAAGGTTATACGCGCCCTGATGCGTAAATATAATCAGTTTAATGCAACAAACACTTCGGAACAGAGACATAGGCTTAACCTACCTTAAATAACCTTTACATAACTTAGAAATAAGTTTTGGAAGGTTTGGTATGCCGAAATCAAGATTATTCGCTTACAGGGACTAAATTCGACAAACTGCGAAAGTATGTCAATTCGTACTGTAACGGACATTCCGGAACATGACCATAAGTTAAACATACCCTAAATATCCTTTACATAGCTTAGAAATAGGCTTTGAGGGGTTCAGTGTGCTTAAATAAACTTTTTGGTCATTCAGGGACTAAAAGCGTCAAAAAGTGCATAAGTTTGCATTTTCACGCATAACCTACGTTCTGAATACATCCGGACATCCAAAAATTTATGTAAGCATTAAAATATTTTATTTTAGTGTTTGGCATGATAAAACTTCACTCGTTTCACAATTTGGATCGTTTTCGCGTCCGTTACGACTTCCGTCGTAATTAACCGAACAACGTAACCGTACGGCCAAACGAACTGACATCCGACATATTTTTGAGCATATTTTAAGTTCCCTATACTTTAACTTCATATTTGAGCCTTAAAATGAGGTTAACGGGGGTTAAACGTGTCAAAACGCATCAAAAATCAAGTTCGGAGACTCAGGGGCCTGTTCTGCCAATTTGTGAAACTATCTGCCAGCTAACCAGGTCCTTACGGACCGTATGGACCCTCTTACGGTCCGTAAAGCATCTCCAGAACAGCAGAAAGTTGTTTCCAGCTTGATTCAATTGTTCCACACTTGTGCAAATGGTTTTGAACAATTCTATGGGCTCCCTTGGTTTTGTAAATCTGTGGGCACGAGGTGTATGGCTGAGATTAAAGCTCGGTTTTCAAGAAACGATCCTAACGGTTCTACAAAAACTATATATACCCCCCCATAGTTCACTTGCAACCCACTTGATTTCTGAGATTTTCTCTAAGTTGAAGTGTAAAACACTTCATACCTGAGAAATACTTGGAAAATCAAACTTGCGGGGACCCTTTGTAAGTATTCCTTCGTTCTTTTTATTCGTTTTAGCGTTAAAGTCAAACTTTGTTTGACTTTCTGCATTGACCAGTTTATGGTCAATGCGAAGTTCGTTTGAACTTCATAACGTGAGCGTAATCACGATGGTTATAGTCCCTAGTGACTATACCTACTTATTACCACGTTATCTAGGCTCAGTGACGAGTCGTAGTTTCAGCCAAAATACGTATTCTAGCGTATTTTGTAACCAAACTACTTTTGGGTATCAAGACCCTTTGTCTTGATACCAAACCTGTTTTCAAACCTCGTTAAACATGTTTTAACATGTTTAGCTCCTCACTTTTAGAATTGTGCTTGTCTAGGGTCGTAAAGGTAAGCGATCTAATCAATCGCTTATACTTTCGAACCCGACCCATTTGGTCGATCATTAGGATCCGACCAAACACATTAGGTGACCATAGTTGTATAGGGAATAACCTTCCGAGGTTATACCTTATGGTCACGTCGTTTAGTTAGTTGTATGATAGGTAATATATATGCCTTAGGAAAATTACCAAAATGCCCTTTTTATGCCAAATTTCATTTTAAGCATATGTAACATAATTTTTGATATCTAAACTGATTAGACAACAATATTAGACATGTTAAGGCGTATAATACTTGTCATAGGACTAGTTAGGCGTTCCGAACGCATTTTACGCGAACGACGCGTTAAAGTAGCATAAGTTACCTAAACGGGTCGTAATGGGTCGTAAGCACTTAGGTTAGGTGTCCTTTTAGTATGTAGACTTTGTTAAACCATATCATATGAGTTCCAATACTCATTTGGTTTACGAAACCTCATACTATCCGATCCTCCGATTTAGGTCCGGTTATTTATGTAGTTATCTATATAGGGTGCCGTTTGATTCCGTGATCCATCTAGCTTGCTTGGTTGTTGTTCAAAGACTTCTAAGCACCCTCAGGTGAGTACATAAACCCCTCTTTTACTGTTTTTTAAACATTTTGGGGTGAAACACATGTGCCTACTTGTTACTTTCGTGCTTTTCATGTTTTCATATCATATACTTGCTATGTTCATTAGTACACTATTAGTACATGATTTCATTATGTTTTCCTATGTATGTTTACTTAACATGCTAGCACATTGTTTTACATTACATTTCTTTTGCTATGTATGTTTACTTAACATGCTAGCACATTGATTTACATTCTCTTTTTCTGCTATGTATGTTGACTGAGCATGCTAGCACATTGATTTACATGACTTTTCCTGCTTTGTATGTTAACTTAGCATACTTAGTACATTGTTTTACATTGCATCTCTGTTGCATATGTTCTCGTAACATATGGACACATTGTTTTATATCTCTACCTTGTATGTTCACTTAGCATACTAGGTACATTATTTTCATAAAACATGCTTACATTTGGTATATCATTTGGTTTGTTTAACGGGACTAAATTACATTCATTAACACCGATCATGCCGCTCGGTAGTAGGTAGTGGTACCATAGGACTTGACAAATCCCGTTCCTAAAATCCTAGGTTTGTTTGGATGGATGGAATGACCGAATCCGAAAACATTTTCTTTTGATAACCTTTACTTAGGGTTATCCGTCTGTCTCAAGGCTTGAATGTAGGCGTTTAACATTACCGCATAAATGGTTATATCAGTAAAGCATGCATTATCTTACAAAACATAACTTCTGATTATATTTTATCAAATGCATTGTTTTGTACATTACTTTCTCATAGGATTGAATAAATGCTTTTATTCACTCTACATAACATTTGTTTACACATTGCATGATTTACATATGATGGTTTTTGCATAAACATTTGACATTCGACTATACATAAACATTTTTACATTGATGGTTTGTTTTGTTTAAGTGATTTAAATAACGAGGCGTGTGTAATAAGATAAAAGCATGGTGGATACGCCGCTGGTACTTCCTGTATATAAGTGCTTTTATAGTATTACATATCGTAGCGTTATTTAAACCATTTCAATATTTGACATATTACATTTTACACAAATGACATATTTTCACTAAACAATTGTTTTACAAAACAACTTATTTTATACAAACTCATTTTACTTGGTTATTCATTTAACCTTGCATTACTCTTTTACATATCATCTACTTTATCATCGCTTTTCAAATGATTTATAAAACAAAACATTTTACAAGGATCATGACTGACTTTTGTTAAACAACCTTTTCTAAACTTATAAGTCATGAATCCTAAATCAATAAAACCTATGTATCTCACAGGCATTTTTATGCTGACGTACCTATTTTCACATGTGTTTCAGGAGATGATGCATAGGATTTATCAAGATACACTTAGGCGGACTTGGGCCTTAGTGACAATAAAAGATGCAAGACTAGTTAATTATGTTATGTTTCTTTGTTGTTAAGACATTGTAATTTCTTTTGATTCAATAAAACAAAACTTCAATTTCCATGTGTTATGAAACAATGATTCTGTTACAACACTCCCCGACAATTCCACCATGATTCGTTGTTTTACGTGGTCGGGGTGTGACACTTCCATTATCAACGACCTTAGCACAATCAAAAAACGACATTAGCATAACGTAAGACCATCCACATTATCAGCATTCTCGTTTCAATCAATAAAGGAACTTCCATTATCAACGACATTAGCACAATAAAAAAACGACATTAGCCCAATCAAATAACGACATTAGCACAATCAAAAAAAGACATTAGCACAATCAAATATCGACATTAGCACAATCAAAAAACGACATTAGCACAATCAAATAACGACATTAGCACTCTCTTAACACCACCGTCTGGGCATCCGACGGTAACACCAACAAAACAACATTAGCACAATAAAAATACGATATTCCAACGAATTTATTTCTAAATAGGCTCCCAATAACAACACAAAAGGAAAAAAAAAATAACAACATATACTATTAAATAACTAGCACAATTTCATTTTTTTTAAATTTTATAAACAACACATATTGTTCTATACTAGCACAATTTCATTTTTTTTATAAACAACATATACTGTTACATACTAGCACAATTTTTTTTTAATTTTATAAGCACATACTAGCATAATTTCATAATTATTACATAATTAGCACAATTTCATTTTTTTTTTAATTTTATAAACAACACATACTATTACATACTAGCACAATTTCATATTTTTGTTTTAATTTTGTAAATAACACATACTATTACATAACTAGTAGAAAACAAATTTATTTATAAATAGGCTCCCAATAACAACATAAAAGGAAAAAAATAACAACACATAAGAATTACATAATAAAATAAGAACATACGTATAGATTTAAAATTAACACAATACATTTTCATATTAGCACATTCCAACTACGTAACTAGCACAATTATAAAACATCTTTTTGTAACTTTTTTAAAAGTTATTTTTATAAATAAAAAAAGTATAGCAATATGTACTCATATTAAAGATAAAAAAATAATTGATTTTATGGTATACTTTTTTTCCAAAATTAATGAAACATATAAAAGTTATTGTAGTTTAAAAAACTTGGTGGAATTAGTATTTTTGGGAAATGACTAAAAATACCCTAACTTGATAGTATTAATTATTAATTATGGGGGTTTTATTTGTAATCAATATCAACCCTTAATTTAAACTATCAATGACTCAGATCTATTCTTACGGTTCTTACAGTTAGCACTGTTTGAACAGGATCTCAACCTTGGGTAACACTATGGCAAGGGTTAAAAATGACAGGTGGTTGGAAAAAGGGGTTTAGGAACCTCCTTATGATTCTTCACGACGAATCGTGGTTGAAACGGGGCTCAAAAGCTGAATGAAATGGCGAAAAAAACGACGAGAAAAAGTGGGGCTGCTAGGTGAGGTTGTCGTTGAAGGCGACGACATATGGCCATCGACGCCCCAGCATGATGTCGATGGAGCGTTGAAAGCGATTGTATCCCGTCGGAGACGGGGTTAAGGGTCATAGCTGGCGCCGTTCAGGCCCCAACTTCTCATTTTTCCTTTTCTTCGATCCAGACCCCTCTTAGTTCCAACATGCACTCTAAGACTATTAGAACCCACAGAACACAAATCATGTGAATGTAATGTGTTTTGGGACTAAAAACTTGAATAATTTAGCAACTTAAATACGAAAAGCTACTGGCTTTTCAACCCTTATTTAAAAAGGCATGTAATAAGATCTTTTAGACTATGGGGTATGGGGCGGGGGTTGGGGGAAAACGCCCAAGCCACCACCCCGGGTGGGCTTGGGTTGGGGTGTGGCCCTTAGGGCTTGGGTTTCCAATTCTTATTCGCTGACCCCGCCATGTCATAGCGGGCCATTTGAAAAGTTTGAATTTTAAATTCAAACCGTTTGGCTTGGCCAAGCGGTCACCCCAACCCCAACATCCCCTATAAATAAACCCCAAACCCCACCGTGTTGTCCATCCCAAACCCCACCGTGTGGTCCATCCCAAACATCCCACGAACCCGCTACCCCAACCGGTCACCCCAACCCCAACATCCCACGAACCCGGTATGGCATCCTGGACCCATGAAGAAGAATTGGCTCTCGTGACAAGCGTCGTTGACGCTATGAAGGGGCGGCCACCGGGCCAAACAAAATATTGGCCGGAAGCATTCGCAACCTACCGACATAACGTCGGTAACGACCGCCACAACCTCAACGCGTGCCAACATAAGTGGCGCGAGCTACGGCCCAAGCTCGAGCGTTTCAAGGCTTACTACGAAGCCGTTCCGAGCGGCGAGTTAAGCCACGAGGACCGGGTGGCGGTGACGAACATAGAGTTTCGAGGCAAGGAGCGAAAGGCGTTCGACAAGATCGACCTTTTTGAAATTTATTTAACGATCTAGGTTTGTTATTTTGTAATTTTTAGAAATTATGTAAATTTTAGGATTATGTAATTTTTAAAATTTTAATGAAGTTGTAGGTTTTTTTTTATAAATGTTGTGTGATTTTTTATAATTTTTTTGTAATTTTTTTTTTAATATTCTGCCACGCAGTGCACCCAACCCACGCCCAACCCACGCCCCGCCATACCCCGCAGACACGTAACCACGCGGTGGGGGGCTCCCATTCCACGTGTCAATAAATGTCCCAACCCAAGCCCCACCATACCCCACGGTCTTAAGGCCGTGGGGTATGGGGCGGGGGTTTGGGCGTGGGTTGGGGTAAAACGCCAAAGTGACCACCCCGGGTGGGCTTGGGTTTGGGCGTGGCCCCTTGGGGCTTGGGTTTCAAGCCGGGCGTGGGGCGGAATGGCGAAGCGAGCTGGCATGTTCTCATTGTATTTTTTTTTTAAACATTTATGCCACGCGGTGCACCCAACCCAAGCCCAACCCACGCCCCGCCATACCCCGCGGACACGTACCTGGCAGTGGGGCTGGCTCCCTTTACACGTGTCACCAAATGCCCAACCCAAGCCCCAACCCAAGCCCCACCATACCCCACGGTCTAAGGATGCATATCTTAAAAAGTGGTTGTCTCATATTATGATTCTTTAGTTAAAAGTTTTAATTTCGCTACTGGTTTTAGGGGTCTTCATGGTTCGATTTTAACCACGAAACCGTAAAAACCGGTTATTGGTTTGGTTTCACGGTCGGTTTTTCTTACTTTACAGTTTAGTCAGACAGTTTCAAAATTTTCAAATCGCGACGAATGGTTGGTTTACGGTTTATATCAAAAACCATCTGTATAAAACTGGACCGGACCATAAGAATTGAAAATATATTTTAGTTATTTTGTATATTTTTAGTTTACATACGTATTTATCTATATTTTATATTTGGTTTAACTAAAATAGATATGCTAATTTATTAGCTTTAACATGTACCGGGAGGCCCACAATCTAAGTGGGTTTTGTTTGCTCAACTGAATTATAGTGGCCTCTGTAGTCTTGTCTAATCAACCCAATTTTTTTTTTGAAAAGTAACTATCATTCACAAGGCTAACCCAAAAAAAAGCAGCGGCAAACAAACAACTTATATGAACTCGAACTTACACCAGTTATCCCACTTCATTTTGAAAAGTAACTATCATTCACAAGGCTAACCCCAAAAAAAAGCAGCGGCAAACAAACAACTTATATGAACTCGAACTTACACCAGTTATCCCACTTCAAATTCCTATCTTTCGACCGACTACTATACCATAAAAAATTGAGGGATTTTATATTCTGAACTATCTCATCTACTTTAACGTCGATATTTGGGAACTGTTTATCATTCCTCGCCTTCCAAATACATCAAGCGGCCACGAACATAATACCATGGAATGCCACTTTAGCTTTTCTTACCAGACTATACTTGGCCGACTCGGAAATATCTTTGACTGAAAACATAATTATCGGACTCTCCTTACACCAATTACTTACCTTAGACCAAATAGCGGAAGCCACAACACACCCACATAAAAGATGGTCCACGGTCTCCGTACCAGCATCGCACAAAGAACACGACACATCTCCAAACTAACAGTTTCGAGCAAGCAATGCCGTGAGAGTCGGGGTGCGGTCCATAGCCGCCCTCCACATAAAAACATTGCATTTTTTGGGAACCCATTATGACCATCGGATTACAAGTCTGGCGCTATAGTTGTTGCCACTTTCCAAAAAATCTCTGACCGCCTTCATCGAAAATTCTTTGTGATTTCCAACTCTCCACTCCCATCTATCGGGAGAATCTGACAGATTGACTTCATCAAGCAACCCAATCAGCTCAGACCACTCGTTCAACTCATCTTCTGAAGCCGGATTCCGAGTCCAGAACCATTCGCCTAAAAAGTTTTCGTTAGTCGCATTAAAACGGTCCAGCACGGGACATCTTTTATCTCTTTCCAACCTAAATAGGTTAGGGAAGCAAACTTTTAAAGGGACATCAGAAAGCCATGGATCGATCCACATTCTAATATTATCTCCCCTGCCTACCTTTCCTTTAATCAGATGGTTCAACTTAATGTCCTCAACCTTTATCTTATCGACCATGCTGACTATGTTCTTCTAAACACCACAGTATGACCCGTTAACCGGAACCACCATCCAACATTTTTTGTGGTCATGTAAAGCTTGGATAACTTACCTCCATATATTATTTGGTTCGTTTCGGTACTGCCACACCCATTTAGAAATAAGCGTAATGTTCATCACACGTAACTTGTTTAACCCAAGGCCACCAGATTTGATAGGAGAAGCCACAACCTCCCACGAGACCCAATGCATCTTCTTAACCGACTCTGACCCCCCCCCCCCCCCCCCCCCACCCCATAAAAATCTTCTAATAATAGCTTCCAACCCAATAGTTGCTTCTAAATTCCTTCGTTCTTTCCCTAGATCACCAGATTCACTTATAGAGTTACGTTGTTTATTTTATTTCATGTTGTTTTCAAATTTTACGACTTGGATTTGAATAATGAGATACGTATAATCAATCATAAACAGGTAATTTGCTAACACAACAAACAAGCTTGTTCTATGCCTTTTTGATAACTTTTTCTTAGAGTAAACTACAATTTTACCCCCTGGGGTTTAGGCCAATTGGCACCCTTAACCCCCCCCCCCCTAACGAAATAATTGCAATTTTACCCCCCAACATTCGGTGTTATGTCGCAACTTTACCCCTGGCATCAAATTTGTTGACTGATCTGTTTACTTGGGGGTGAAATGACTATTTTACCCTTTTATTTTACCCCCCAATGTTCGCTGTTATGTCGCAAGTTTACCCCTCGGCTTCAAATTTGTTGACTAATCTGTTGACTTGGGGTAAATTACTAAAATGTCCTTTCTTATTACCCCCTATACTTTGTGTTACGAAGCAATATTACCCCCTGCAACTTCCAAAACCTTTCCCGCCACCACCCATATTCGATTCCACCACCCATCAACGCCATTAATAAACTCACATATTGATTCAATTCAAATTGATTTAAAAGTTGTAGCAGAATTCTTACTTTGAACCAAACATGAATTGATTGGAGTTTTGTGTATATATACCCTCAAGGCCTCAACCATGAAGAACATTCAGCCACAGCTTAAAGCCATTGCTAAAGGCCTTCTGTAATGGTTTTGTCCAGGCAATTGGAATTCGAATGAGTTAGAATTTTCCAAAAGGTATATCAATCCAGTGGTGGTGCCCGATTTAAAATCAAAGCAACCTAACTCCAACACTAACAAAGAACCATAAACACCAATCATCCCAAACCCTAATTTACAAGTTTCAATAAATTCATACAAATCATACAAATAAAGTAAAAGAAAATTAACATACACAGTAACTCATAGAAACCTCACACAAAGAAGGGGAGCAACAAGTGGATGTTGATGTTTTTTTACACTACTGCAACCGATCAACGCAAACAACTGATCACATTGTGAATGAAATCTGCGAGCAAATGGGCTTTCGTTTTCGCAAGATTGCAAATCATCTGTATCACTCCATTCTCCCATCTCGGTTTCTTTGTTAGGATCATTCTTAGAGTGACTTGAAGAAACAATTGGTGATGAGGATGAAGCATCTTCTCTGTTTGTTTTCTTAACAAACCAGTCTAGTGTCCCCTGGTTCTGTTTCATCTTTTTTGATGAATCCTTTTCATTCTCATTCATTGTCTAGTGAAATCGAAAACAAAAATGCATACACAGTAAAACTTCATGTAAAACTTCAATTGCATAGTAGAATTCAATCAAAATCCTACCAAATATCATATCTATAAATGCTAAATCAAATTCGCAAAGATGTGAATGAATACAAATTTAGTGCAAAAACAACAGTAATTAGGTTTGGGGAGAACCTCCAAGAAGAGTAGGATAGAGAATTCGAGTTCTCCAATTGATACTGTCGTCTTCTAGGGTTTTAATTTCATCGGATGATTCCATTTCAGTTTCGATGGAGTAACTTCCGGTTGCATACTTGAGTCGGCCGGCAGTTGCGGTGGTTGTGGTGGTGAATGGCGGTGGCAGTGGTGGTGCCTGGTGGTGATTGTTGTGGTGGATGAGAGAGAGACAAGAGAGAGATAAGGGTTTCAGGGATATTGAAGAAGAAGAGAGAGATAGGTATTTTTTATATATAATAATAATAATAATAATAATAAATATGGGTAAGATTACCAAAATACCCTTACCTATAAGGGTCAAACTACCGTTGACTGACGCCGGGGGGTAAACTTGCGACATAACAGCGAACGTTGGGGGGTAAAATTGCAATTATTTCGTGAGGGGGGTAAGAGTGCCAATTGGCCTAAACCACAGGGGGTAAAATTGCAGTTTACTCTTTTTCTTATTATATCTTTTATGCATTTTTTTATATTCCTAATAACTATAAACCATGAAATCAAACCAGAATCAAACCGTTAGTAATGGTTCGATTGGTTCGGTTTTAATTGTCAATGCTTTGGTTTCGGTTTTCGGTGATAAAAAACCGTTACTAAGGGTTTACCTCATGATTTGACTTGAAAGTCGTCAAAACCAGATCGTGAATACCCCTGATTAACGTAAAGCGAAGAACAAGAATATATATTGGTTGCAAATATTTGATGGAATAAGTTATTTTAAAGAGTAATTTGTGGTTTTGGTCCCTATGGTTTAGTTATTCTTGCTATTATTTACAAAATCTATATGTCTTACAATTTTAATACCAATGTTTCTATTTTATTGCGGTTTTGGTCCACCACACTAACTTCATCCAGCTCATGTGACAATGATTTAACTATAAGTTAGATGAAGTTAGTGTGGTAAACCAAAACCGTAATAAAATAGAACCTTAGTATTAAAGCAAGACATTTGAATTTTTATAAATAGTAGTTATAACAACTAAACCACATGGACTAAAACCATAATTTACTCTATTTTTAAATGCAATATGTTAATTTTAGTATTGAGGCATAAACCTGATTTGAATGTAGTTAGGAAATTATTAAAATACAGTTATAGCGAATTATTTCATTAGAGTAAATTGTGGTTTTGGTCCCTATGTATGGTTTAATTATTATTTACAAAATTCAAATGTCTTGCAATTTTAATACCAAGATTTCTATTTTATTGCAATTTTGGTCCGCGACACTAACTCCATCCAACTTATAGTTAAATCCTTGTCACATGAGTTGGATGAAGTTAGCGTGGTGGACCAAAACCGCAATAAAATAGAAAACTTGGTATTAAAATTGCAAGACAGTTGGATTTTGTAAATAGTAGCAATACCCACTAAACCATAGGGACCAAAACCACAAATTACTCTATTTTGAGAGGCTAAAATCCTATATTTTACTATTTAAGGTACCATTTTGTTTTGTTTGTTTCCATAGAAAAAGAAAACATACTATTAGCTTAAACGTTAAACATAATTGTTTTGGTCAAAAATCTGATTAAGATAATGTAACCAACTTTGTAAAGTGAGGTAGAGTGCTTAGGTGATGAACAATGGGAAAAATGAATGCTTGATAAATGAAATAATGAACACAACGATTTGTATGAGGAAAAGCCCTTGATCACTAGTAGATCCCCGGCATAAAAACCTAGGATAGTGAAAACTATCACTTTCGACTATATTGAACAATAAAAATTACAATTTTGGATGTTGATCAAGTGTGGTACAATCGAATGCTAAGTGTATATGTCACACCCCCAAAATCCACCCTGCGGAGTATCACCGCTTGGAGGCGTGACATGACCAGGATCGAGCCACCAATCATATTGAACAACGTAATTAAGTAAATAAAACCAACCACAATACAATTGGTGACCAAAAGCTAGTTAACCAAGTTCAAATTAAACAGCGGAAGCATTAAAGGTAAAACCCAAAACATAAGTTCAATAAGTTCATAAAGTTCAAATGTTAAGCACGGGACATTAAAGTCCATATCCCACAACGACCTCCTCCCCGTGCAAGCTCCATAAGCATCTAACGACCTGTAAGGCATGTAACAACGAGTCAACAACAAAGTTGAGTGAGTTCACAGTTGGTTGTTTAGTTTTAAGTTGTTACCGAAAACATGGTTTGTCTTTTGCTGGCTTACTTGCCGTGGGGGTTACCCCATAGTTGAAAATATGATTAACCAGTTCCTTCTTTATTTCCCCAAACCATATCCATAATCAGTGGGGGCTTCCCCATGTGAACCACTAGACCGTTACCATATCGACTACTAACGAAAATAAGTTGTGCCCTACGTCAATGTCTATCATCATTGACAATTTGCCATAGTCCATTAGTACACGCCCGTCCGACTGGCACGGTGTGAGGTTTGTTAAACCTAATAGCGCTATTAACTAATGACCCGCTCGCCATTGGCCTCGGCGATTAAGTCGATATAAAATGAGGGACTTAATGATAGAGTTTTGTCTAGTAAGTTTTAAGGTTGTTGTCCTACCCAAGGAGAATACGCAGGATTAATATTGGCATCCTACCCATGGAGGATGGCGGTACATATCCTACCCAAGGAGGATATGTAGATTCCGTTTTAATTATTTAACCCATTCCCAACCACCAGGAATCCCATGCCTTAGAAAGTGTGTGAACTCACCTTGGTTTGCTCGGTTAGATTAGTTACTCTAATAAACAGGAATCAAGCACGTCCTAATAAGGTACAGATAACAATCAGTTTCTCGTGCATGCATAACACGTATCCTACGTACGGTTTATCTACTCATTACTTCTATCACATACCACACAATTCAAATGTTACACTCTGACTTTTGTGGAAAGATCATAGTTAAAAAAAAATACACTTGTAACACTTGTTAGAAAATATTTTTCTATGTGTTGGAGTTTTTAGAAAATTTCGCCATAGTTTCCTTTGTAAATGGAGGCGTCCATTCTAATAAGCATATCATTTTCTTTTCCGAAAATCATTCAACAATCAACAATAATTTACCAAGAGCAAACTATTCCATTTACAAACCAATATGAACTTGATGTTTCATAAAAACGCGTAGTAACTTGGTATGGCGTTTAGTGGGTTTAGTTACCCTCCAAAGTGTGTTTACTTTTGTTAAAATCTCCTTCTCCGGATTTTTGGATGTTCACAACTTGTGAACATATTTTACAAAAATATTTATTTACAACATTTTCATGTGTCACTAGTATCCATATACTTACTTTATTTCCAAAATAGTGTAAGGATCATGATCTTTCAAAAACCCGTCTTTTAAACTTGGTTTATTTAGGAAAATCATTCACAAGTCTTGGTTTTACAAGTTTACTAGTCCACTAGGTTTATTACTTTGTAATAAAATCATTTTTATTATCAAGTTCATGTTTTAAATAAGAAGATGATTATTTTTATAAAAGCACATAATCATCTCTAACTTGTCAAACCATGTTTTTAATCATGCTTTAACAAGTTTCATATGATGATCAAACATCATATTACTAGTAATCATCAAGTAAACAACAACATAATCAAAACAACATCATCTTATCCTTATTTCAACATGTTTCATCTTTATGTAAAGCTTTATGTTCATGATTTATATTTATGATCTTTAGTGTGCATATGTTTCATCATAATACATCTATTAACCACTAAAACATGAAGTAAATAAAGATCAAAGGAGCCTTACAACTAGCTTAAAGCTAGGGAAGATCAAGAAGCAAAAGTGGAGGATAATAGCAAACGAAGGTGGTCCTTTAAGTTCCGAGAACACCGAGCTCCGTTAGACACCTTGTAACACCTTGTAGTACACTTGGATCACTTGAATGGAAATCAAAAATGGGTGTGGTGTAAGAGGGGTGTTCGGCCGAAGGTATGTGGAAGAGGGAGAGAAGAAGTTGTTGGTGATATGTTGAAGATGAAGGGTGATCTTATAACCTCTATGTTCTATTATCCAATGGACTTAGTGTCCCCTTAAGTACAACAAGATCTCTTACACAAGATTGTAGGAGATTTATGGGGATTATGCAAGATTTAACTAAATCTTGAGGTGGGCCTTGCTTTGGCCGATTACTTACATGGGGGAGGGGTTTAGATGTAAATTGCGGTGGTAAAAGGTAATTAGTGGAAGGTAAATGGTGAAAGTCTAGTGTTTAGTGTGATACATGTATTATGTAGTGTGTTTAAGTGTTCGGGAACCATAACTAGCTCAGAAAAAGTGAAACAATGTTTTTAACAATATTTTGGTGTTCCGGGTAATGTCCGGTTGTTCGGTAGATACCGGTTCGTTAAAGTGCTATGTTATTCCGTATAGTGTCTTTTATGTAACTTTTGTAACACTTTTAATTCCCAACACTCAGGAAAGCATACAGGACCATTTAGTCAATTTTTTTGCACAAGACTAGTATGTTAAAAAGCACATGTAAGTATGACGCAGTAATCAGGAAGCAGTTAAATAATTCAGCACAGTCATCAGGCACTTTAATTAACATTAATAAATCGTACGGATACATGTAATTATGAGGGTTGTCACATTCTCCCCCTGTTAAGAAAATTTCGTCCTGAAATTTAGCACGTGGTTATTGAGGAAGCTAGTTAAGTTGCATGGTTCCCTGGTTTTCCTGGGGTGTCACATCATCCCCCCGTTGGTTTGGAATTTCATCCCGAAATTCTGCAGTAGCTTCAGCCTCAGTAGTGGTTGCACTTTTCTTAAACAACTGGGGATACTTGAGTTTCATTTGGTCTTCTTGTTCCCAGGTATACTCTGGGCCACGACGGGAGTTCCAACGAACTCGAACAAGAGGTATTCTGGTACGCTTGAGAACCTTAACATCTCGATCAGTAATCTCTACTGGTTCCTCGACGAATCGCAGCTGATCGTTGATAGTGAGCTCCTTGAGAGGAACTATGAGGGTCTCATCTGACAGACACTTTTTCAGATTTGACACGTGGAATACGTTGTGAACTCCGCTGAGTTCTTCAGGTAGATTCAACTTGTAGGCGACTTTGCCAATTTTCTCAATGATTTCGAACGGTCCGACATAACGCGGATTGAGTTTGCCTCGTTTTCCAAAACGAACTACACCTTTCCAAGGTGAGACTTTAAGTAGCACTCGATCCCCAACCTGGAACTCGAGTGGTTTCCTGCGCTTATCAGCATAGCTTTTCTGACGGTTACGAGCTGCCGCCATTCGTTGTGGGCCAGTGATTTATACGAAAACTCCACTAACGGGAGGTGTTTTTCCCAGCCATTACCAAAGTCGATTACACATGCCCTAAGCATGTCTTCAAGGGTTTGGATGGTGCGTTCAGATTGCCCATTCGTCTGTGGATGATATGCCGTGCTCATGTCTAATCGAGAGCCAAAGGACTTGTGCATAGCTTGCCACAGTTCAGATGTAAAACGTGAGTCACGATCAGAAATGATGGAGGTTGGCACTCCGTGCCTTGATACTACTTCCTTTAGGTAGACGTCTGCTAGAGTGGAAAACTTATCTGTTTCCTTGATAGCCAGAAAATGTGCAGACTTGGTCAATCGATCCACTATCATCCAAATAGTGTCATTTCCGCGTTGAGATCTAGGCAGGCCAGTAACGAAATCCATGGAAATTTGCTCCCATTTCCATGTCGGGATCTCTGGTTGTTGGAGTAGGCCTGATGGTTTCTGATATTCAATCTTGACTCTCGCACAAGTCAAACATTTACTGACGTAGGTTGCTATGTTGGCTTTCATGCTAGGCCACCAATACGTAGTCTTGAGATCGTGGTACATCATATCTGAACCAGGATGTACCGAATAACGAGACTTGTGCGCTTCATCCATCACAAGCTCGCGTAAGTTTCCATAAAGTGGGACCCAGATGCGCCTTGTTACATAGTAGGCGCCATCTTCCTTTTGTTCCAACCGCTTCCTCGATCCTCGTAAGGACTCAGCCCTGATGTTCTCTGCTTTCAACGCTTCAACCTGAGCTTCTCGTATCTGAGCGGGAAGACTAGATTGGATGGTAAGTTGTAGCGCTCGCACGCGCTTAGGTGTAGTATCCTTTCGACTGAGGGCGTCGACCACAACATTGGCCTTGCCCGGATGGTATTTGATAGCGCATTCATAATCGTTCAAGAGCTCGACCCATCGGCGTTGTCGCATGTTTAATTCCTTTTGCTTGAAGATATGCTCGAGACTCCTGTGATCGGTGTAAATGGTGCACTTGGTACCGTACAGATAATATCTCCATATCTTAAGTGCGAAAACAACTGCTCCCAATTCCAAGTCGTGCATAGTGTAGTTCCTTTCGTGAACTTTAAGTTGGCGCGATGCGTAGGCAATGACCTTGTCACGTTGCATCAACACGCAACCAGGTCCTTGGATGGAAGCGTCACAATAAACCACAAAATCATATGTGCCCTCAGGCAATGAGAGGATAGGCGAGCTACAAAGCCTATCTTTTAAGTGTTGAAAAGCAGATTCCTGTGCATCACCCCAATGATAGGTGACACCCTTCTGAGTTAGCGAGGTGAGAGGTTGCGCAATCTTAGAGAAATCCTTGATGAATCTTCTGTAGTAGCCTGCCAAACCCAAGAATTGGCGGATTTCTGTTGGTGTACGGGGTGCAGGCCAGTTCTTGATCGAGTCAACCTTGGATGGATCAACATGAATCCCATCCTTGTTTACCACGTGGCCCATAAAGTGGACTTCGCGAAGCCAGAAGTCACATTTCGAAAATTTGGCATACAACTGCTCTGTTCGAAGGAGTTCCAAAATAAGCCTCAGGTGTTGACTCTTCGGATAGATCAGGATATCGTCGATGAAAACTACGACGAACTTATCCAGGTAAGGTTTGCACACTCGGTTCATGAGATCCATGAAGACCGCAGGTGCGTTTGTTAACCCGAAAGGTATGACCAGAAACTCGTAATGGCCGTAACGAGTTCTGAATGCTGTTTTGGAGACGTCCTCATCTCGGACTCTCAGCTGATGGTATCCCGATCTCAAATCAATCTTAGAGTAATAGCTCAACCCTTGAAACTGGTCGAACAAGTCGTCTATACGTGGGAGGGGATAGCGATTCTTCATGGTCACCTTGTTGAGTTCACGGTAGTCAATACACATTCTGAAGGTACCGTCTTTCTTTTTCACTAATAGTACTGGAGCTCCCCAAGGCGAAGAGCTAGGACGTATGAAACCCTTTTCCAAGAGTTCTTGTAGTTGCGTGGACAGTTCTTCAAGTTCTGATGGAGCTAGACGATAAGGTGCTCGAGCTATGGGCGCTGCTCCAGGAGCTAGCTCGATTTGAAATTCAACTTGACGATGAGGCGGAAGACCAGGTAATTCCTCAGGAAATACCTCAGGAAAATCACGTACAATAGGTATGTCTTCTATCTTCCTTTCTTTCAAGGATGTATCAGAAAAGAGGGCTAGGATAGCAGTGTGGCCCTTTCGCAAACACTTCTGGGCCTTAAGGAAAGAGATGATGCCCACAACAGCACCACTCTTGTCGCCACGAATTACGAGGGGTTCTTTACCAGAATGAGGGACGCGGACAATCTTCTCGTTGCAAAGAATTTCCGCTTGCTGATGAGATAACCTATCCATCCCAATAACAACGTCGAAACTACCCAGAACGATAGGAATAAGATCGATAGAGAAGGTCTGACCAGCTAGGACGAGGTTATAGCCCTTAACTATGTGTGTGGCTTCAAGACTTTTACCGTTCGCTAGTTCTACCGTGTGTTTGGTGTTCAGAAGTGTTGGAGTGCGCTTAAGCATTTGGCTAACTTTTAAGGACACATAACTAGTATCGGCACCCGAATCAAATAAAACAGTAACAAAGAAGTCGTCCAGAAGAAACTTACCTATCACAACGTTGGGATCGTTCCTTGCATCACCCTGACCAATCATGAAGGCACGACCTCGGGCACCATTGACATTATTATTACCCCCGTTGTTGCCTCCATTGTTGCCTCCATTGTTGTTCTCATTTCCTTGGTTGTTGTTGTTCTAATTCTGGTTCAGCTGAGGACAGTTCCTCTTAAAGTGGCCTTCAGCGCCACACTGAAAGCATCCTTTATTGCCCTGCTGTTGCTGCTGCTGGTGGTTCTGTGGAGCTTGTTGTTGTTGTTGGCGATTCTGATTTGCTGGTTGTGCGCCCCTGCAATCCTTTGCTTCATGACCAAACTTGTTGCACCTCAGACAACGACCCTTGTGGCACTGCCCGATATGATGCTTGTTGCACCGGTTGCACTTGGGGTGGTTCCCTCGGTATCCACCCTGTCCTTGACTACTAGAAGATTGCTGACCAGGACTCTGGTAGTCATCAGTCTTTCGCTGCTGGGACTGAGACTGAACTGAAGTAGAACCCTTGCCCGAATTTCCATCCCACTTGCGCTTGTTATCACTGGGAGCATCAGTAGTAGTAGCGCTAATACGCTTGGGCAGCTTGTTCTGCTCAACTGCCTGATCAGTGAGACGATGAGCCAACCGGATGATTTGCTGAATGGTGCCAAGATTAGCTGAGGTCACGTGACTTTGAATTTCTGGCACCAAACCCTTAAGGTACAACTCGATACACTTGATAGGAGGATCCACCATAGTGGGACACAAGATAGCTAATTCGTTCGATCTCTTTGTGTATGCCTCGATTTCAGACCCCGTCATCTTCAGATTGAAAAATTCCACCTCTAGCTTGTGGATGTCGTCACGACTACAGTACTCTTCTTTGATCAAATCTTTGAAGTCGTTCCATGGGGTGGCATTAGCAACCGCCAGCCCTAGCAGTTGGACCTGTGCTTTCCACCAGGTTAACGCAGCACCTTCGAGTGTTCCAGTAGCAAATTTCACCCTACGATCTTCAGGGCATTCACACATCTCAAAAACAGACTCAATCTTCTCGAACCAGTGAAGAAGACCTACAGCTCCTTCTGTGCCGCTGAAAGTACTAGGTCGGCAATCCATGAATGTTTTGAACGTACATATGGGAGGCTGAGCATGTTGACCTATTGCGCGAGAATAAAAGACAAGGTTAAGCACAAGGGTTGGTTCGCGAAGGTAAGATCTAAACGTCCTAAGATGGGTTGATATGGCAGGTTATACCTCCTGCAGGGACAGCTGCGAGTGCCTCAGCCAGTCGTTCGTTGATTAGAGTCGTCAGCTGGGATTGAGTCAAGTTCAAACGTCCACCCATGATCTTCACAACGAAGCAACGTAACTGAGAAAAGTGTTGCGAAAGTGGGTAAGCATGGGACGACAGAAGAGAGTAAGCACGCATGGCTCAAATAGCAGTTATCATGTTAACTAGTGCACTATGTGAACTATCAAACAGACAATATAAACATAAACCATACCACTTATTGTGTCGAGTCTTGCACGTGGAGCGAAGCGTCGTTGTGGATCGTTGAGCACTGTAAGGTTATATTCTGGTTTTATCAAAAAGATTTTCCCCCTTTTTAAAGCCAAGTTCGCTATAACCAATGGCTCTGATACCAATCTGTCACACCCCCAAAATCCACCCTGCAGAGTATCACCGTTTGGAGGCGTGACATGACCAGGATCGAGCCACCAATCATATTGAACAACGTAATTAAGTAAATAAAACCAACGACAATACAATTGGTGACCAAAAGCTAGTTAACCAAGTTCAAATTAAACAACGGAAGCATTAAAGGTAAAACCCAAAACATAAGTTCATAAAGTTCAAATTTTAAGCACGGGACATAACAGTCCATATCCCACAGCGACCTCCTCCCTGTGCAAGCTCCATAAGCATCTAACGACCAGTAAGGCATGTAACAACGAGTCAACAACAAAGTTGAGTGAGTTCACAGTTGGTTGTTTAGTCTTAAGTTGTTACCAAAAACATGGTTTGTCTTTTGCTGGCTTACTTGCCGTGGGGGCTACCCCATAGTTGAAAATATGATTAACCAGTTCCTTCTTTATTTCCCCAAACCATATCCATAATCAGTGGGGGCTTCCCCATGTGAACCACTAGACCGTTACCATATCGACTACTAACGAAAATAAGTTGTGCCCTACGTCAATGTCTATCATCATTGACAGTTTGCCATAGTCCATTAGTACACGCCCGTCCGACTGGCACGGTGTGAGGTTTGTTAAACCTAATAGCGCTATTAACTAATGACCCGCTCGCCATTGGCCTCGGCGATTAAGTCGATATAAAATGAGGGACTTAATGATAGAGTTTGTCTAGTAAGTTTTAAGGTTGTTGTCCTCCCAAGGAGGATGAACGTACGTATTCTACCCAAGGAGAATACGCAGGATTAATATTGGCATCCTACCCATGGAGGATGGCGGTACATATCCTACCCAAGGAGGATATGTAGATTCCGTTTTAATTCTTTAACTCATTCCCAACCACCGGGAATCCCATGCCTTAGAAAGTGTGTGAACTCACCTTGGTTTACTCGGTTAGATTAGTTACTCTAATAAACAGGAATCAAGCACGTCCTAATAAGGTACAGATAACAATCAGTTTCTCGTGCACGCATAACACGTATCCTACGTACGGTTTATCTACTCATTAATTCTATCACATACCACACAATTCAAATGTCACACTCTGACTTTTGTGGAAAGATCATAGTTAAAAAAATACACTTGTAACACTTGTTAGAAAATATTTTCTATGTGTCGGAGTTTTTAGAAAATTTCGCCAGAGTTTACTTTGTAAATGGAGGCGTCCATGCTAATAAGCATATCATTTTCTTTTCCGAAAATCATTCAACAATCAACAACAATTTACCAAGAGCAAACTATTCCATTTACAAACCAACATGAACTTGATGTTTCATAAAAACGCGTAGTAACTTGGTATGGCGTTTAGTGGGTTTAGTTACCCTCCAAAGTGTGTTTACTTTTGTTAAAATCTCCTTCTCGGGATTTTTGGATGTTCACAACTTGTGCACATATTTTACAAAAATATTTATTTACAACATTTTCATGTGTCACTAGTATCCATATACTTACTTTATTTCCAAAATAGTGTAAGGATCATGATCTTTCAAAAACCATCTTTTAAACTTGGTTTATTTAGGAAAATCATTCATAAGTCTTGGGTTTACAAGTTTACTAGTCCACTAGGTTTATTACTTTGTAATAAAATCATTTTTATTATCAAGTTCATGTTTTAAATAAGAAGATGATTATTTTTATAAAAGCACATAATCCTCTCTAACTTGTTAAACCATGTTTTTAATCATGCTTTAACAAGTTTCATATGATGATCAAACATCATATTACTAGTAATCATCAAGTAAACAACAACATAATCAAAACAACATCATCTTATCCTTATTTCAACATGTTTCATCTTTATGTAAAGCTTTATGTTCATGATTTATATTTATGATCTTTAGTGTGCATATGTTTCATCATAATACATCTATTAACCACTAAAAACATGAAGTAAATAAAGATCAAAGGAGCCTTACAACTAGCTTAAATCTAGGGAAGATCAAGAAGCAAAAAGTGGAGGATAATAGCAAACGAAGGTGGTCCTTTAAGTTCTGAGAACACCGAGCTCCGTTAGACACCTTGTAACACCTTGTAGTACACTTGGATCACTTGAATGGAAATCAAAAATGGGTGTGGTGTAAGAGGGGTGTTCGGCCGAAGGTATGTGGAAGAGGGAGAGAAGAAGTTGTTGGTGATATGTTGAAGATGAAGGGTGATCTTATAACATCTATGTTCTATTATCCAATGGACTAAGTGTCCCCTTAAGTACAACAAGATCTCTTACACAAGATTGTAGGAGATTTATGGGGATTATGCAAGATTTAACTAAATCTTGAGGTGGGCCTTGCTTTGGCCGATTACTTACATGGGGGAGGGGTTTAGATGTAAATTGTTGTGGTAAAAGGTAATTAGTGGAAGGTAAATGGTGAAAGTCTAGTGTTTAGTGTGATACATGTATTATGTAGTGTGTTTAAGTGTTCGGGAACCATAACTAGCTCAGAAAAAATGAAACAATGTTTTTAACAATATTTTGGTGTTCCAGGTAATGTCCGGTTGTTCGGTTAGATACCGGTTCGTTAAAGTGCTATGTTATTTCGTATAGTGTCTTTTATGTAACTTTTGTAACACTTTTAATTCCCAACACTCAGGAAAGCATACAGGACCATTTAGTCAATTTTTTTGCACAAGACTAGTATGTGAAAAAGCACATGTAAGTATGACGCAGTAATCAGGAAGCAGTTAAATAATTCAACACAGTCATCAGGCACTTTAATTAACATTAATAAATCGTACGGATACATGTAATTATGAGGGTTGTCACAGTATAAGAGCTCGGGTTTGCTGTGTATGCGAATGTTTGTGTGTTCGTAAAAACTTATTAACTAACACTTGATCAACCCTTTTTGAATCAACCTAATGACTAAGTTCGAAATTCTTGGAAGACCACGTCCAAGTTCCATGACCATTAGTGGAATTCAGCACGTGCAACATCTTGAACGAATTATACCCGAGATTCCAGCTGAGACTTCGTGCACGTCGTTCATAATCTGCATACAAACATTAGAAGACATAGAGAACAATTCTTAGAAATGATAAGTAATAATAAGGATCATTGATTCTTCTCAGGCTACCTGCACCATTCGCTAAGGATAAGTAATGCAAGCAACATTTCAGGAAACATGATTCACAATTAGTAAAACCTATGCCCTATCAATAACTATTTTTACACCAATTAGTTTTACTAGTTAGACTTTAGTTTATTTGTATTATGGAGGCTTTAGTTTATTCATTTTTTTAAAACTTATAATTGTGTCACATGATTTCGTAGGGCATCATGATTGGTGTATTTTTGCTATTTGAAAATTTTAGTGTGAATTGCATATTTCTCCTTATAAATCTTTGGGAAATTGGCCTGTAATAATCTCACCTAGACCTTGTTGGCCATTAATAATCCCACCTCAGAATATTCCCCCCACCAGTCCCACCTTTCACCTATTTTTCCTACAATGGTCCCCCGTTAAAAAACCTTAACGGAGCTAAGCTTTTTTCCAAATTACAAACAGATTTTTTAGGGCTTTTGATTAGAACGACGATACGAGTCCATTGATGTAAAACTTGTCTCGAAATGGTGCTCCAAACGATGAAAATGGCGCTTCAATTCGAGTGTTTAAATTTCCAATTAACCAAAATCAAGTCACTTGGAGCACCATTTCGAAGTAAGTTTTACATCAATGGACTCGTATCATCGTTCTGATCAAAAGCCCTAAAAAATTTGTTTGTAATTTGAAAAAAAGCTTAACTCCGTTAAGTTTTTTTTAACGGGGGACCATTGTAGGAAAAATAGGTGAAAGGTGGGACTGGTGAGGGGAATATTCTGAGGTGTGATTATTAATGGCCAACAAGGTCTAGGTGGGATTATTACAGGCCAATTCCCCTAAATCTTTTTTATTGGATATTTACCTAATTCAAAATTAGTATTGCATATATCCTCTTCCTTAACTAAGAAAATAGCAAATTTACCCATTTTGATTTATTTTATTAAAATTAATATACACAATGACTATTTTGCCCTTAGTTTTACTAAAACATAAAAAAATTGGATATTTACCCATTTTACTAGTTTTTGGGTCTATTTCACAATACTTGTTTACGTTTCGCTAATTAATTTATTTTCGTTTCTTGCGTCTTTACTAAGTTATTTCATTCTCCGTTTTTTGATTATTTCATGAGCTAGAAAATATGAATTCGTTGTTTGTAGACGTGCACCTTAGACGCGAAACTTGCCAAAACAACATGGTTTTGATAAAAACATCCCTACGAAGTGAAAAAGAAAGAAAAAAGACATCACGACTCATAGGTGAGTTCATTCGACCCTTCTCACTCATTCTCTCCCATCCAGAATTCTCTCAAGACGATGATACGATGCAGCAGGGTGAATTTACCTAAATTAAAGCAACTGATCAAATTTGCAATTTTAGCAAAGTGATGATCTGATGCATAAGCAATACAAGCTGATTCAGGTAAACCACTTTTTGCCTTGTTTAATTGTTCATCTTCTTAAAAAATATCCAATCGTTTGACTTTTGAAATTAATTAATTTATTGTATTCGATTTTAAGAAACTGAATCATGTCTAATAAAACTATGGAATCAGGTTTAAAAAACAGTTTACATGATAAAACAGAACTAAATTTTAAATTTAAAGAAAAAAAACAAGTGTACAGTATAATTCAAAACACAAGGTGATGTCCTCAAATAGCTTCACAACATGAGTCCATTGGGGCATTGAGGGTGGAGGGGCGCCTTGTGGGGAAGGACTCTAGGGTAGCATCCCTAAGCGGGCACTCTGCCGCCACCCCCTAGGGTACTTTGGGCCGGTTGGGTTTGAGGGTAAAGTAACCCGAAGAAAGTTTAAAAAAACAATGTGTGTAGTTGGTGAATAGAGTAAATGGGCGGGGACCCTTGGTTCTGGGGTAGATGAAAGGAGCGCTGCCAGTGATTAGTCGTGTTAGGGTAGTTTGGAGTAAAAATGCCATGGATAACAAGATTGAAGGGGGCTAGGGTACATACAACTTCCTACAGGTGCGATGACCTCAGCATAACTCTTGCTGTTCCTCGCAGCCCGTGGAGCTAAGCTTCCTACATTTAGAATATATAGACGCATTAATAATCAGATAGGTGACAAAATAATATCGTTAGCTTCTTGCAACAATAGCCTATAAAATGATAACATCTTTGTATAATCATGTGTACACACATCAGCCTGTGCAATGGCTTCAGGTTTTATCCAACGACTCCAGAAAGTTCCATCATCCTCAGCAGAGCAGAAATTTGCAACCTGCAGATGAGGTAAAAGATTAAAAACTAAAATAAGTCCATTGTGTATTAGCACAGTTTATATATAATCTGCAACTGCTTGCCTTAAATGCACTCAGCAATTCATTTCCAGGTTCTCCTTCAGCTCCTTTCTGTTCAACCTTCTCTGCTCTTTCAAGAATTTCATCAATATCCATGCTTAGAAGACGCTTTTTGTTTTCTTCATCATTTATATCTTCCTTGAACAGTTCATCTGCCCCAAATCTCAAAATAGCTTCTGGAACCATGAAAATGACTTAAAATTAAAACATTTTAGATCCAAACATGCATCCAAAGAGACTAAAAAGTTGCTCAAATGTCCAGACATTTAAATCCCTTAATTGACAAGTAATCTGCTAATCTATCCAACATCTTAACCATCTGCATTACAAGACTACAATTAGCTAATCAACTACAAGAGATATCCAACAACAAATGACCAATCACTCCAAACTCACATATATATAATTGATCATGGTAAGTGTGGATTATAGCCAATTCGACCAGCTTGGCATGAGCAACTAGAACTGTACAACACTCGGTTCTATAATACAAAACAGTAACACACTGATCCGAAACCAGTATACTCGGTATGGCCCGGTGATGTCAAGTTCGGTTTGGTTCCGGTCCAATACAATACCGTTTTTTTTTCTTTTACTTGAAGGGAAAGTGTCATTGGAGAAAAATAAGATTAAATCACTAGCCCAAAAGTTGAGGTACAGTTCACAATCCCGTCTGGTACCAAATCAAAATACTAAGGTCCGATTCTAAAAATATTATGGAAAACCAGGTAGGTTTTACTTTTACATGATAAAACGGAGCTAAATTTTAAATTTAAAGAAAAAAAACAAGTGTACAGTATAACAGATTAAAAATACCATAGTTCTTCGACACTATTTTGCAGGGGAGTGCCAATAATAAGAAGCTTGTTTTTCGTTCTGAATTCCTATGAAACAAGTCGTAATGAAATAAACCACGATAACAAGACTGCATAACAAAATCATAAAAAAGGTATCATTCACATACCTTGAGTGTTGTATGAAAAGGTATCAACCATAAGATAATTCCACTTAATTGTTGATAGCACTGTCTTGTCCTTTAGTAAAACTTCATAGGTAGTCAATAGTGCATCAAATTTTGTAGTGCCACCAGTGTTCTTATCAGAGAAAAAATCATATTGCTGACAAACCTATGCCCACATGGCACAATTACATGAAATTAAACTAGATCAGCATCTTATAAATATAATTTTTATTTATAATATTACGCAGAAACAACATTAACCTACCTCTCGACTTGTACAATAGTAGCTTCAATCTTACTCTTAAAAAACCCCTCCTGAAGAGCCCTAAGCGTCTCATAAGCAACACATAAACACCTGCTCGAATCAACACCGGCCTTACACTTGCAATTGACTGAACCTAGGGTTTTATTACTCTCTCTCTCTCTCTCTCTCTCTCTCTAGCTTCATGTTCTTCTTCGCAACCACCAATTTTAGCTTCCTGGTCTTGTTCTTCAGAGAAGGCGAAGATCTTATCATATATCTAGCTTTTAATCGCGGATTTAACCACTGAAGAGCTCGAAGCTTTCAAATTAGGGCTCGTATTAGGGTTTACATTCTTCGGTAGGTTAGATTTGCTGCTATGCTTTGGCTTTGATGGTATTAGAGAAGCCATTGTTGTGTGTGTTTTGAGTTTAGAATTAGTGGATTTGGGGGGAGAGGGAATGTGAAATTCTGAATTACTTTGGGGGAGGGAAATAGTATTGGAATGGTATGTGAAATTCTAAAGAGTATATTGTATAGTAAAATTCTATTTTATTTATAACTTCAAAAATAATATTAAAACTAAAAATACTTTTTAAGTGAAAATTATAAAAACTAAAGGGTATATTGTATAGTATTATATATATATATATATATATATATGTATGTATAGGTAGAGGATCCTGTACAAAGTGGAACTTTTGTGAGAAGTGTGAGAAATAATTTGGGAATGACAAGTGTCTTTTATCCTAATTAATTCAAAAGGGTATATTAGTAATTTGACATTCTTATCATTTAATTGATTTCCAAAATAACTGCCAAAAAAAAAAAGCTGCCGATGAGTTTTTATAGGGATTGATTCGAATTTTGAATTAGGAGAAATTTTAGGAAACATATTTGTTTTTACGATTTTATACATCTGATTGTTTTATCTTCTTCATCATCTTTTAATCGCAACATCTTTTAATCATACATTGTTCATGGCGTGGTGTTTTAAACATCTGGAGACATTGACTATAATTCAAGTCATGGTGTTTTATCTGGAGACATTGTTCATGGCGTGGTGTTTTAAACATCTGGAGACATTGTTCATGGCGTGGTGTTTTAAACATCTGGAGACATTGACTATGATTCAAGTCATGGTGTTTTATCTGACTTGAATTCCAGATAAAACACCATGACTTGAATCATAGTCATGGTGTTTTAAAACATGGGAATGTTTTGTATTGATTGTCCAGATGTTAATACACCATGGATGTAATCACAATATAATGTTTTTTGGATTCCAGATAAAACACAATGACTTGAATCATAGTTAATGTCTCCAGATGTTTAAAACACCACGCCATGAATAATGTCAGATGTTTAAAACACCACGCCATGAACAATGTCTCCATATAAAACACCATGACTTGAATCATAGTCATGGTGTTTTAAAATCTGGGAATGTTTTGTATTGAATCATAGTCATGTTTTGTATTGAACAATGTCTCCAGATAAAACACTATGATTCAAGTCATGGTGTTTTCTGGATTCCAGATAAAACACCATGACTTGAATCATAGTCAATTTATCCAGATGTTTTAAAACACCACGCCATGAATCTGATTACAGTTCTTCTAAACGTAAAACACCACGCCTTGAATCTTATATAAAACAAAGAGGCTTTCGATTTAGATCTTGTCATTAATTCCGATATTTAAGGAAAAAGGAGTGAATGTAGGTGTTTTTGGTTGTGTAGGATACGGTTACCATATTTGAAACATTGAAAAAGACACTATTGCCCTTCAATTTTACATAAGGTCCCTCTAATTAAAACACAATTTACATTTTTATACCCTATTGATCTCAACCATTAGATCAAATATCCAATGGTTTAAAACACTTCTTACCCTTCTCACATTTTAAACACTTTTTTACCATATCCCTACCCTGTATATATATATATGTATATATATATGGTTAGGATCGTGTGAAGAGTACTATGCTAATTGATAAACTTGAGAAGTATTCTCGATCAAACACTTTCCCTAAGTTTTTCGTAATATACATATATGTATATAATGAATTTTAAACTATACATATGTGTATATTACGAAAATATTAGGAAAAAATGTGGTCCAGAATTTTCTCAAGTTTCTCAAATAAGGTAGAATTCTCTTAGGATCCCTACCCTATATATATACACACTATATAGTATATGGTATAATGTATATATATCATAGTCTAGTATAGTACATGTATCATTTACTATGGTCAATATGGTCTATTTAGACATGTATGATCTACTATTTTCCATTTGATCCATTAAGACCCAATATGGTCTATTAAGACATATATGATATATATAATCGTCTATTGTGACCCGTTAAGGCCCAATATGCTCCATTAAGACATGTATGATCTACTATTGTCTATTGTGATCCATTAAGACCCAATATGGTCCATTAAGACATCTATGATCTACTATTGTCCATTGTGATTCGTTAAGGCCTAATATGGTCCATTAAGACATGTATGATCTACTATTGTCCATTCTGATCCATCAAGACCCAATGTGGTCCATTTAGACATGTATGATATACTATCGTTCATTGTGATCCATTAAAGCCTAATATGATCTATCAAGACATATATGATCTACTGTCGTCCATTGTGATCCATTAAAGCCTAATAAGGTCTATAGATACATATATGATCTACTATCGTCCATTGTGTCTGTTAAGACCCAATATGGTCCATTAAGACATGTATGATCCCCTATTGGCCATTGTGATCCCTTAAGGCCCAATATGCCCATTAAGGCATGTATGATCCACTATTATCCATTGTGATCCATTAAAGCCCAATACAGTCCATTAAAACATGTATGATCTACTGTTGTCCATAGCGATCCATTAAGGCCCAATATGGTTCATAAACACATATATGATCCAATATTGCCCATTGTGATCCATTAAGGACCAATATGGTCCATTAACACGTATATGATTAAGGATGGGATCGTTACCGGTACCCAAAATTGCCAAATATAGGTACCGGTATCGAAAATGTTTGGTATAGTACTGTACGATTCCTGTTACCGGTTTTTTGAAAGTAAAATTCAGTAAAGTACCGAAAGTGTAGCGAACGGAAAATACGGGCACCGAAAACGTCAAAAAGTTGGTACCGATTCGGTACCGAAAACAATTCGATAATGGTACTAATATGCATACATTAAAAACGTATATAACCATAACTAATATGCATATATTAGCATATTATTTACAAGAAAAACGAATATGGTTTAAAAATATATAATATAAATAATAAAAAGTTTGAATTTTTTAATATGTACTAAGATTTTTTGTTTTTTTTTTAATATTGAATTAAGTATTTTTTTCTAAATTAGAATATTATTTGAGGGGGAAGTTTTAAATTAGGATGAGGGAGTTTTAAGATGAAATATTTAGAGGGGAAGTTTAAATTTTATGATGAAATATTTTTAGGGGGAATTTTTTAAGATGTTGTAAGTTTAACATTTGGTCACACATTTTTTTCATGACATTTCATATCATTGTCACACACAAAAAAAAAAAAAACAAACGGACGATGGTGTGATGAATGTTTATATGTAAAGACACCTGAAAATTTGAAATTTTAAGTGTGGCTATTGTTTAGCCTTTGGTCACACAAAATAATATATGTGATCATATGTATGAGCTTTTAGCCACATTATCAAATATATATTGTAGTCGTAAATCACATTTAGCCACTCCTTTTTAGTGTGACTGTTTTTTCTTAAGGTGTGGCTAAAGGTTTCGAATACATGTGTTTTTAATCACATGAATCAAATACTATGTTCGTAGATCACATTTGGCCACACTTTTCTAGTGTGACTAATAAATGTCATACTTTTTTTCTTAAAGTGTGGCTAAAAGTTTTGAATACATGTGTTATTGGTCACATAAAAAAAAACAAATATTGTGGTTATAGATTACATTTGGCCACACTTTGCTAATGTAGCTAATAAATGTCACATTTTTTTATTAAAGTGTGGCAAAAGGTTTCAAATACATGTGTTTTTGTCACATGAAACAAAAATAAGTGGCCATAGATTACATTTGGCTACACTTCTCGAGTTGTGGCTAGTAAGTGTGGTTAAAGGTTTTGAACTGATATATAATTGTCACATTAATAATAAAATATTTGGCTAAAGGTGTATTAAAATGTCATAAATGACTTTTAGTCACACATTTTATCAAATGTGTGGTACGACTGTTTTGCAAAAAGTGTGGTCGTAGCCCATTTTTGACGTAGTGAAACTATGGAATGAAAAAAGGGTATAAAAAACTATGAATGAAAAAAGGTAAAACAGATTCCTTATCAAACAATATGTAAGGAGGAGGAGAACGAACATTGTCAAAACAATTTTATTACTAGTATATATCATAAAACTGACTAAAAGGGAATCATACATGCTATTGCAATCTGTAATCACACCAGTGCCGGACCTAGGAATATTTTTCCTTGGGTTGCAGAATATTTTTAAAGAATTTAACTAGCTATATAAAAAAAAATTCGGTTCATAGCAGGCCGGATCGGTTCAGGGCATGTAAAACAAAAGAACATCAAATTAAAATTTAAATATTCATCAAAAGCACGTCAAAGTGTCAAACGTCATTACAAACATATTTAAAATTGGGCCCTACAAATTTTTATTTTTTAAAATCTATCTAAAACATCATCTAGAAAGACATTTCTAAGCAAGTCTTTCTCTATATAACATACCTACTCATGGTTCCTATCATATATAAATCGCTCCATAAGTTCATAAAACTATACTAAACACTAAAACAAATAAACAATCATCAACCATAGTCCATAATTTTCAAACATTCAAGCCCTAGTTTTTAAATATTGATTACTTGTAGCTAATCATTTAAACAAAAAAAAAGGGTAAATTACACTTTTCATCCTTTATGTTTGTACCAGATTGCAATGGATGACCTTTAACTTTAATAATTACAGGCACGGTCCTTTTTTTGTAAAACTCATTACACGTTACGTCCTTTAACACTAACCAGATTATAAATTTCAGTTAAGTTTATTTACTTAAGGGTATTTTGGTCAATTCATATTTTTATCTAAATGTTTAATAAATAAAACCAAAAAAATTACATATACACTTCATCTTCCTCAATTTCCTAACCCTAAAATCCTAACCACCACATCTTGCCACAACCACCTCATCCAGCTGCCACTCCGGCCATACCCACCGCCCCTAACCTTTGCAGATCTGCAACCCAGTTGTTTCCTGTATTTAATCTACTTCTCAAATACAAAACAAAAGCCATTTTGTTAAACCAAAGTGAAAGTCAACTAGACACGACGCGTAACAAATATGCATAAGATTCACATCCATCAACTTCAAATCTACATAACAAATCTGCTTCTAATATTTAGAAAATGAAAATTGAGATTCTTGGAAATGATAAACGACCCCACTTACTTTCATATTGGATATGATATCTAAGAAATCAGATTCACATCCATCAACTTCAAATAATCAGAAAAGAAATGGGTTCAGATTAAAAAAAATCAAACAGAAAGAAAACAGTTTGGACTTCAACTTCTAATATTTACCAACTGAAATTTGGGATTTTGAGAAACGATAAACCCCACTTACTTTCAGAGGATATGAAGAAGGGTATCGACAGTCCGGCTCCTAAGACACCCTCTCAAAAACAGTTCGGACCTCTGCAAACACCGGCGACATCCAGTTCAGACCGGCTTAAGTTTGTTCAGATCTAGGGTTCAAGAACGATGCCGGCGACCCGGTTTTTTGGTGACGGTGGTTAGGGTTCATTCTGAAATTCGATGATGGCTACGTGTGCTTTTACATATGTTTCAGGCCGCCGGAAATCAGGGTGGTGACCGACTTTAAGAGAGGGAGAGATGGAGAAGAGAAAGGTAAAGAGAGATGGAGAAGAGAGAGAGACTGGGTGTTTTTTACTAGGAAGATGTTTATTTATTAATGGATATTTTAATTAAAAATATGAAATGACTAGAATACCCTTATGTGGATAAACATAACTGAAAATTTTAACTTGGTTAGTGTTAAATGACGAAAGATGTAATGCGTTGTCCAAATAAAGGACTGTGACTGTAATTACTGAAGATAAAGGTCATCCATTGCAACCCGCTACATACATAAAGGACGAAAAGTGTAATTTACCCCAAAAAAAAACTTTGAATAAAACAACAAAATCAATAGCTAGAAGTCTAGAACCACAAAAAAACATAAAAAATATAAAAAGATTAAACCCTTATACATCTATGTTTCTCCTAATCATCACATAAAAAAATAATCAATAAAGAAACCACACACGTTCTATATGAGAATTCCGGCGAAATATGGGTCGATTCAGGTCGGAATTTTGGTTTTTTCGGCAAAAAAATGGGACCGGTCGAGCACAGTGTGTCGCTAGGGATTTTGTGGGGCGAGAGAATGGAATTGGAATGGTTATATGGGTTTGGGTTATTTTATTTAGTTGAAATTTATTTGGGTTAGGTTTTGACTTGGGTTAATAAAAATGGATTGTAGATTAGGCTTTGATAGTTTGATTGAGTTAACTGAATAAGTGGTTAAAGATGAACTATATAAATTGTGTTATATAGTTATATATTAATAAAAATCAGTGTTTACAATTTTTTTATAAATTCATAATATTTTTTGAGTAAATTACTGTTTTAGCCCCTGTGGTTTAGCCAATTTAACGATTTCAGCCCAAAAAGGAATATTTTAACATATCAGACAACCCTGAGGTCGCATTTTATATCGATTTTGGCCCCTGACACTAACTTTGTTACTTTTTTTGCAGTTAAGTGTAAGGATAATTAGGTCATTATATACCTTAGGGGCTGTTTTTGATAATTACAAAGTTCTTTTAATATTTAAGAGATTATTAATGCAATTACTCAAGTTTTTTTTATTATTTCGTTATTTTCACGATTATTATTTAACAAAATACATTTTAAATATATAAATAAATATGTTTTTTCATTAACTGTTTGTTTTTATAAAAGTCATTTTAAAAAATAATTTGGTTTTTTACATTTTGTTTAAACCATCTATCGATTTTAACATTATTTATTTTTAAACCATTTGTTTTTTTAAAATCGTTCTTTTTAAAGTCGTTTATCTTTTAAACATTTTTAAACAACTCACTTTTTTAAATCGTTGATTTTTTTCAATTTTACAAAACAACGTGTATAAAAAACAAAAGAAATGTAAGATTTGAAAAAGAGTTAATTGCCAAAATAGTCCCTGTGGTTTGGGCTATTTTGCTAGTATAGTCCAAAGGTTTCATTTTTAACATCTGGATCCAAAAAGGTTTCATCGTTGCCATGTTGGTCCAACTGACTTAACTCCATCCATGCTCCTCAGTTAGTCAAGGGGTATTTTTGTCATTTCATGTATTCTGAATTATATTAAAGATTATAAAAGGAGAACAAAAACTGTTGTGAGAGAGGATCGAACCTGGGCCTCTGGCTGGTTCACTAACAAACGCACAAGACAGTAGCCAGTGAGGCATGCTCACATTTGTGCAAGGAATGGATCTTTATTGATTTTATTCTTTGATTCAGTTCATCACCTACACCTGAAAACAGAGGACCAAAGAAACCCTAATCTTTCAAGTTCAAAATGGCAACGATTAGGAACAAGAAGAGGGGCTGGAGTATGCAATCGAAGGGACTTTTTTAGGACCGCCTTAAGATAAGGCATTTTCTCTAAATCCTCTTCGTAAATCATGGATCTTCCTTGTGCTATTTCTGTGACTTCTTGTTGCAGCTTTTTCATTACTCTTGGGTTTCTTATTAGCTCACTGAGTGCCCACTCTAGACTTGCATATATTGTTTTAGTTCCACCAACAAAGGCTTCCTATAATGAACATAATATTAAATGGTTTAACCGAAGTTTATTGACATTTGAATGACAAGACTACAGGAAACCAACTTGAAGTTTCAAGATTGCAAGTGCTTCGTTAATTCATATTATGCAAATAACAGATTAACACATTTGAACCCAACAAACTTTGTTGTATTAGGCTACTGACTTAACTCCATGATCCAACTGGTTTGGGCTGATTTGGTCAGTTTTAAACGATACAAGGTCGCCGGACGTCACCGAAAAACGACCGCAGACTGAAACAGGAAAACAGCAGTGTCGGTTAATACTAGGCAGACTCTAGGGTTTGAATTAAAACGAAAGATTAGGTATTAACATGGTGCAGATCAAAAGCCCCATGGTTAATCTGTATTAACATGGTGCAATCATGATTAATTTTGAACTTGAAAGATTAGGGTTTCTTTGGTCCTCTATTTTCAGGTGTAGGTGATGAACTGAATCAAAGAATAAAATCAATAAAGATCTATTTCTTGCACAAATGTGAGCATGGCTCAATGGCTACTGTCTTGTGTGTTTGTTAGTGAACCGGCCAAAGGCCCAGGTTCGATCCTCCCTCACAACAGTTTTTGTTCTCCTTTTATAATCTTTAATATAATTCAGAATACATGAAATGACAAAAATACCCCTTGACTAACTGAGGAGCATGGATGGAGTTAAGTCAGTTGGACCAAAATGGCAACGATGAAACCTTTTTGGATCCAGATGTTAAAAATGAAACCTTTGGACTATACTGGCAAAACAACCCAAACCACAGGGACTATTTTGGTAATTAACTCTTTGAAAAAAAAAAACATTCCATAAAGTACTTTGCAAAAAATCGTTCATTTTTCAAACTTTTCTAGAATGGTTTATTTCTTTTTCAAAACTTCCATTTCTTTGGACCGTTTTTTTATTCAAATTCGGTATTTTTTTTAACCTTTCCTTTATTAAATACGTGCGTTTTTTAGTACCTTACACATGTTAACTTATTTTTTTAAGGTTTTTTTTTTATAAACGTCCTTTTTTAATCTTCGATTTTTAAATCGTTCGTTTTTAAATTCTTTCGATTTTTGAAATCGTTCATATTCTGAAAGTTCTTTTTCCCAAGCGGCTATAAGTAAATTGAATATGAAGTTTAAAAAATGAACGATTTCAAAACGGTTCTAAAAGGAACGGTTTAAAAAGAAACGCTTTTAAAAATTAACGACTTAAAAAAGTGAGTTGTTTAAAAATGTTTAAAAAATAAATGATTTTAAAAAAGAAAAATATAAAATGAATTGTTTAAAAAAACTTTAAAAGACCAACAACTTTAAAAAGAACGATCTTAATAATCAAGTGGTTTGAAAAAAGAATAATTTTGAAAACGATATACGGTTTAAAAATGGTTAAAAAACAAATGATTTTAAAAACGACGTTTATAAAAAATAAACGCTTAATGAAAATACATATTTATTTGTATATATAAAACATATTTTGTTAAATAATAATCGTGAAAATATTGAAATAATAAAAAAAAACTTGAGGAATTGTATTAATAATCTCTTATAAATATTAGAGTTAATTACATAGTTAGTCCCTGTGGTTTGCACAAAATAACATACTTAGGTACTAATAGTTTGAAATCACCTTCTAGGGTATTAACTTTTCATTTTGTAACGTTTGGAGGTATTAACTTCTAGGGTATTAACATAGTTAGTCCCTGTGGTTTGCATAAAATAACATACTTAGGTACTAATAAAATGTGATTTTAAACCTTCAAATAACGTTAATACCTCCAAATGTTATAAAATGAAAAGTTAATACCCTAGAATGTGATTTTAAACTATTAGTACCTAAGTATGTTACTTTGTGCAAACCACATGGACTAACTTTGTAATTGACTCTAAATATTAAAAGAAGGGTGAATTACAATTTTCGTCCTTTATGTTTGTATCAGATTGCAGTGGATAACCTTTCACTTCAATAATTACAGTCACAATCCTTTATTTGTAAAACTTATTACACCTTAGGTCCTTTAGCACTAACTTGGTTAATTTTAAACGTTAAGTCATGTCACATGCACCTCATGTGAGGGCATTTATGTCATTTTACCTCCTGATTCTTCCTCTTTATAAACCCATCTTTCACCCTCCATCCAAATTAGGGGTCCAAAGTATAAACCTGCTATCCAATGTAAATTAGGGCTTCAAAATAAAAACGGTTGCTGGGAAGTGGATGAATTTTGGATAGCAACAATGGAGAAAGCATATGTAGAACGTGTAAGGGAGATGACAAAACGAGAAATGGAACTCACATAATCAGAATTCTCACATGCGAGGCACATCTGGGAGCGCTACTTAACGGATTGATTCGAGCTGTATGGAAATTTTTTTTTTTTTGAACGGTAGATCAACTGGATTTCCAGCTTACTCCAAAGGGCCAGCATATGCTTTTTAAACCCCTCACCCCAAGTTCGAATCCCTCCGAGAGGTGTTCTCCCATATTTACATAATTTTGCACATAGTAAGAATCGAACCTGAGACCTCCCCAGGAGGTAACCACTTAGTAGAAAACCCCCCTGACCAACTGGGCTATACCATGTTGGCGTATGGAAATTAATTGTCAAGCTTGCAAGCAAAATTTCAACATTTATAGTTATCAAAGGGCCAGCATATGCTGTTTAAACCCCTCACCCCAAGTTCGAATCCCTCCCAGAGGTGTTCTCCCATATTTACATAATTTTGCACATAGTAAGAATCCAACCTGAGACCTCCCCAGGAGGTAATCACTTAGTAGAAAACCCCCCTGACCAACTGGACTATACCATGTTGACGTATGGAAATTAATTGTCAAGCTTGCAAGCAAAATTTCAACATTTATAGTTATCACTGATTGGAAAAAATAGGGAAATAAATTAAGGTGACAGTGGAACTTCATGTGCAAGATTATTTCTGTTTTCATTTTCTTAATATAGAATTCTCCTTTTTCTTTCTTAACCTGCACATGAACTTGTGTGTTTAATAATTACGGAATCATTCTTTTGATTTTATTTTGATTTTGATTTAGTAGAGTTAATTACATAGTTAGTCATTGTGGTTTACACAAAATAACATACTTAGGTACTAATAGTTTAAAATCACCTTCTAGGGTATTAACTTTTCATTTTGTAACGTTTGGAGGTATTAACTTCTAGGGTATTAACATAGTTAGTCCTTGTGGTTTGCACAAAATAACATACTTAGGTACTAATAGAATGTGATTTTAAACCTACAAATAACGTTGATACCTCCAAACGTTAGAAAATGAAAAGTTAATACCCTATAATGTGATTTTAAACTATTAGTACCTAAGTATGTTACTTTGTGCAAACCACAAGGACTATCTATGTAATTAACTCGATTTAGTATTTGATGTATAAAAACAAAACTGATGTACGAATTGGAATAAACTCTTTAGCATTTGTATTTGTTATTGGATTTTAATTTTTTTTAGATTTGTCTCATTAGATTTTCAATTTCTTTAATATGTGTGTTTAGTTTTAAATTAAACAAAATTTTTGAGGTTTTTTAATTTTCAGTTTTTTATGTTTGTTTAGTTTTTTTAATGGTTTTTAGCTTTGGTGGTGACGGTGATGGTGATGGTGATGGTGATAGTGGTGGGGGATTTGGTGGTGATAGAGTGAGAGGGAGAAAGTTCTTTTTTTATTAAATACTTTAAATTAAATTATTAGGTGAAAGGACAAAACTACCCTTATTTGATAAAACTTAACTGAAAATTTTAACCAGGTTAGTGTTAAAGGACTTAGAGTGTAATGAGTCTTACAAATAAAGGATTGTGACTCTAATTATTGAAGTTAAAGGCTATCCACTACAATCCGATATAAACATAAAGAACGAAAAGTGTAATTTACCCTTAAAAGAACTTTGTAATTATCAAAAACAACCACTAAGGTATATAATTACCTAATTACCCTTACACTTAACTATAAAAAGAGTAACAAAGTTAGTGTCAGCGGCCAAAACCGATATAAAATGCAAACTCGGGGTCTGATATGTTAAGAAATTCCTTTTGGGGCTGAAAGGGTTAAATTGGCTAAACCACAGGGGTCAAAAGAGTAATTTACTCTATTTTTTCTAAGGGGGCGGTTGAAATTTTAAAGGGGTGCGGTTGAAAATTTCCAAGGGGTGCGGTCGGTATTTTCGGCGAAAAATAACACCAATTTTTTTTTCCAAAGTGTGCGCCAGCCCACCCACAACTTGGGGTGGGTACGCCCTTGATCACAGCCTAACAAACCCTAATCACCAAACAATCTGTAAGGAGGATAACAAACACACACTCGGGCCAGCTAAGAACCGACTGAGAATGATAAGGACACTTTAATCGTCAGAGAAGGATCAACGGGAAGGACATTTCAATCGCCAGAAAAGGATAGCCGGATGAGAGTGGAGTAATCCTCGAGAGAGAGGAGGAGAACGAACAGTCTATAGCTGTAAAATGGCAATTCCAGTGTATATTTGAAAGGGCAGTTTAGTCATACTAAAAAGAATAATTAGGTAGGTGAAATATATATGCAATTAAAGTGCTATTAGAAAGGGAATTATGCAATTGTCCTAAAATTTTAAGCTGATTTTATCTTTTACTTATGTTACGTGACCTCACACCAAGTGAACCAAAAAAATATAATATATAACGATAAACAAACGATATCTAATATTTTCCACTTCATGAAAAAAATTCTTAGATACTCACTTATCGGCTTCTATTTTGCTTGAACTTGCATGTGCTCATTTATTGCATATACTTATACGGTTTAGCCAATTTTTTAATACACTTAAATGCATATTGATTTCTAATATGAATAAAATGAAAGAAATGGTGAATTATTTATATGCATTAGGCCGCACGAGGCACTGCGTTATATTTCCGTGATGAATCAAATCAACGCGTTATACAATAACAATTCCCACCCCGCATGCTTGCTATAACGCGTTTTAAGTTAACGAAATCAGAATTTCGTGATATTTTCAACGCGTGATGGTTGTTTTTTGTGAGTGTAATTGTTGGTTGGGGGAAATTGTTGGGTGTGGTGGTGAGTGATGGCCACCCCGCCTAAAAAAGGTTGTGAGTGATGAAAAAATGGTTGATGACATGACGGAACTTGATTGGTGCTTGTAAGTGATAGATTCTATCACTAGTGAACCACCCCCCTCCACTTAGACTAGACATCCATAGCCATACTTTAAACGAATTAAATGCTACATAAATAGGAACAATTATTTTTATATATGGGTGAAGATTGATGAGGGAATTAACATCTCCACCATACTCTAATCTACATTCAATTGATTTCGGTTGCCTTAAAAAAATTATTTGTGTCATTTTATATAACGTTACAAAAATTAATATATGTTGTTTAGAATCTACACTAAGACCCGAATCATGCTAAATAGTAAATAAACATAACACCTTATACAATATAATAAAATTAATCTTGTTTATGATAATTTAAGTTGACGTCTACAATCTTAGAAAGTCGTTGATACATACATATATAGGATATAAGAGAAAGTTATCTTGAGAACGATATATATTGCAAGAACCGTAAGAAACGAATGAAAAATCAATCAAAATCAATTTTTTAATACATACACTATTATAATTAAAATACAACATTAAAAAAAGAACCTACTCTTTAAATAATTCATCTATCCTCTCAAAATCACTTTTATTTTGAACGGTAAATTTGGATTACTGACGGACCACTAGAGTATAATCGTGCCACCAGCGGAACCACCCGATCATATCCATCTCCACTAGGTATAATGCCAATACACCAATTCAGAAGGAAACCCAATAAATATCGAGAAAACCTCACTTGTGGGAATCGAACCCCCAGGACCTACTGGTCCCAAAGCTTTATCCCACCCCCAAGATGCTACTAGGCTATAAAGCCACGGGCTCTCAAAATTAGGGGTGTAAATGAGCCGAGCCGAGCCCGAGCCCAACTAGGCTCGAGCTTGGCTCACCAATGTTATCATCATAATTATTATATTACATAGATATATATATATATATATATAAAACTAAAATTTTGTTTAGGCTCGTTTGGGCTCGCGAGCCTAAACGAGCTTTGTATTTCAGGCTCGAGCTCGGGCTCGATAACTAAACGAGCTCTATTTCAGGCTCGAGCTCGGGCTTGGGCTCGTTAAGGCTCGACTCATTCGAGCTTTTAACCGAGCCGATCACGAGTAGCTCTCGAGCCTCCGGGCTTGCATACACCCCTACTCAAAATCACTCTTAATAAGCTTTTTACACGTGTAAATACAATATATTTACACATGTGTAAATAACAAACTTACACATGTGTAAATTTTCTTTATTTAAGAATACATGTAAATTTAATTTCTAATTGTATTCGAATAATAATAATAATAATAATAATTGAAAATTTTATTTGAATTTGAATTGTTTTTATCAAATTCTCGTGGTTTTTTCATTCGTTTTAATTATTCTCGCAATACTTAGTGTTCTCAAGATAATCCTCCCATATATATATAGGGTTAGGTTCATTTGTGAACAATCACCTTAATAGTGAACTGTGTAAATTAATCATAGCCCTTTATTATCAATACACAAGTGTAAATCAGTTGCCATGATTTGATCAGGATTTGATAATGAAAATACACTAGTGTATTTTACGATTTAATGATGTAAATCAATGGCTATGATTTGTTCACTCAGTTCACAAATACACTAGTGTTCACTCTAGAACCCCACCATATATATATATATAGGGGAAGGTTATCTTGAGAACGCTAAATATTGCGAGAACCGTGAGAACGAATGAAAAAACCAATCAAAACCAATTTTTTTAATACAAATCTCATTGTAGTTAAGATACAACATCAAAAAAAGAATTTACAACATTAAATAATTCATTTCTCCTTTCAAAATCACTATTTTTAGATTTTTTACACATGTGTAAATATAATAGATTTACACATGTGTAAATGACAAACTTACACATGTGTAAATTTTCTTTATTGACGAATTCACGTAAATTTTAACGTGTAAATTAACTTTCTAACATTGTATTCGAATAATAATGATAAGTGTATAAAAAAATTGAATTTGAATTGTTTTTTACCAAGTTCTCACGGTTTTTCCATTTGTTCTCACGGTTCTCACAATATTTAACGTTCTCATTTAAACATTCCCCTATATATATATATATATTAAAAGCAAATTAAAACTTACTTGATGGAGATATGCACAGCGGATGATAGGGATGATGAGAGTATGCACAGCGGAGTAGTAGGTTGCAGAAAGAGGTTTCTTTTTTTTTATTTTTTTTTATGTGTGTGTTGGAATATAATATGAAGATCTGGAGAAAATTTGGGATGTTAAGGGAGTAGAGCTAAAGAGATATGGAGAAAGTTTAGTGTGCCATTGAAGTAACAATCTTATTACTCTTAATGGTTCTTGATATATAACAACGGTTCACAAAGCTTCTATATATAGGCAAAAATAAAGAAGCAAAACATCTATACTAAAGACAAAAGTCAAAAGCCTAGTCTAGAAAGCAAAATAAAAGAATTATTACAAGACTAGATTCCAAAATTAATGTTGAAAATTATTGCCCTCTGTCGACCACTTTCTGTATATAATTGAGCTTGAAAAACGTCATTGCTTATGGCATGTTTTTTGTCTTCTGTCTCCTGTCGTCATTTCTTACGTCATCTTCTAGAAGTCTCTATGTGTGCTGTCTATCGACTGTGGACTCGAACAGTCTTCGTGTTCACAATCTTCGTCTTCTAGGTTTATGATGTGCTGTAACTGTAAAGTATCTCCTTCCCCTGCAACGGGTAGAAGCATTCTCCAATTTGTTTTTGTGTAGACTTGTATGTAGTGTCCTTCACCTACCAATTGATAGTTCCTCCATGGAAAATAATCAGGAAGTTCTGGAGTTTCCTGATGTTTTTTAATAAACTGTGTAAAACTGTCTGGGGTCTTTTCATTTGAATGACTTAACCAAGGTAGAGTTGCAAACTCTATGTTGGTTTTTGTCATTGCTGTTTGTAGATGATAGCATGCGTTTTTGTGTTCAATAAAAATTCTCTTTCTCGCTGGTCTGTATGTGTATGAATCTGTATAAGGAAATGAGGAAATTATTTTACAACCAATGATCGAGGTTGTCGACCTTATTGCAATATTTCCTGCTAGTAGAATCATTTTTTCTCCAAGCTGGTTGAGGAGATCTTCTGTTTTTCTGCTTAACTTGATTTTCAAATAATCAATCATACCATGATGATAAAATTGAATTATTTGTTCATCTATCAATTTTGTAGGATGGTGTATTTGAAGCAATAGAAGACCAATTCCGTCTCCTGTTTCATTCGTTCTTTCCACCACGTTGAATCCTTGTTGTTCACTGTCAAATCTGAATGCCATGTCTACCAGTTGTTGTTGCAAATTGTACAGAATTAGAGGAAACTCTGCACAAACTTTCTGTGAAACAAGGTTCTCAAATTCTGGGAATCTTTCTGTAACTGGCTTTAGGCATTGCCTCCAAGGTGTATCAAGAATCCTTGTCCTGAAACACTCAAAAGTCCTGTGTTCATATGTTTTATCTTTGTTTTCTCTTTTCTCGATCTTTTGTAATAACTGTGCATTTTTTGATTCGAGTAAACTCATTTTTTGTTTTAACAGGCTATTCTCAATTTTTAATTGTATATCTTGTGCATTTCTTGTTTTTTCCTCGAGCTGTGTTCTTAATGTAGAGATAATTTCTTGTTGAGCTTTAATGTAATGCTCTGGATTTGTTTTAGCCAAGTCAGAAAAACTTTTAACCTCTTCAGGTTCTATATAAAAACTTTGTATGCCAAAGTTGTTTCTTGCTGCTTGAAGAGCTTCAGCAAAACTTGTGTAGCCTTTCCAAAGTGACCATCCTACACAAGTTATGTGTTGTGTAACTGTTTCCCATTTGTTGAAAATTCCAATCTTTGTACCCCTAAATATAACATAATATGTATAATTTGGTTTTATTTTAAACTGTCTTTCAGGTGTTTTTGAACTTTGTTCCTGAAAGTAAATGCTTAAAGCATTTAAAACATGTACTTTAAATGTTGAAGCTTATGGCATGGTTTGAATATGCCATAAGTTGTCTAATAAACATTGCTGTTTATCTGTAAGTTTCATTCCCATGATAGGACGAAACTTTTTGTCAACTTCATTGCATATCTGTAAAGCATATGTTCCAAATTCAATCACCGGCTTGGGTGAGAAATTTGTGTACAAGGGTCTTTTGCCAGCTGCCTTTGATTGCTGTTGTTTATAAAACTGTCCCGTCATTATCTGTGGTAATGGGGTGTGAGGAGAACTGTATATTCTTTCTGTTGACTGTAGATATGACTGTTGAATTTTTTCTTCATCCGAGGAAGAATTTCCCTGCTTTGGATGTATAAGCTTTAATTTCTCCTTATCTTTTTTCCTGTCCATCTGAAACAAACCATTTGTTTATATTTCGAGATAACATATCAGCTATCCCATTATTTTTTCCTTTAATGTGTTCAAAGTTTATAAAATACCTATTTCCTTGTATAATGTTTTGTAAATTAACCCATCTAGTTCTATTTACTTTTTTACTTTGGTCATTTTTCACGAATTTAACTATTGCTTCACAGTCAGTCCTTACTGTAAATTCTTTATTAAGAAAAATTTAAAATTTTTCTAATGCATAAATTAATGCTTGTATTTCAAAATCAATTGTAGTCCAGTTTGTTTTGTTTTGAAAATTACCACTTGCATAAGCGCAAATTTTCTCTTCTTCCTTGACACTGTATTTGTTTGGTTTACATAGAAGGACTGCTCCCCATCCTTCTTTGCATCCATCTGTTTCAATAATTATATAATCTGTAACTAATGATAACTCTAATGGTTTAATGTTTTTGACTGCTTTTTTGATTTCTTTAACTAGTTTAATATCTTCTTGATTAAAATATCTTTGACCGTTTTTAGTGGTTTTACCATACAAAGGTCCAACCAATTTTGACAAGTTTGGAATAAATTTTCTAGCATAATTTACTAGGCCCAAAAAGGCTTGTATCTGTTTTAAGTTTTCAAAATTTTCTGGAAAATTTAGAATTTTTGTAGAAATATGTGGTTGTAATTCTATTTTTCCATTTCCAATTTCTAATCCTAAAAAAGAAAATTTTCTTTTAAAAAGTTCCATTTTTCTTTTTGAAATAACTATACCATTTTTCTTTATTTCTTTGAAAACCTGTTGTAAATGTTTCTCATGTTCCTGCACTGTATTACTTGCAACTAAAATGTCATCAATATATACTAAGCAAAAATCAAATTTTAAAAATATACTGTCCATAAATCTTTGAAAAATTGAAGGTGCATTTTTTAGTCCAAAACTAAGGACATTCCATTCATATTGTCATTCAGAACATGTAAAAGTTGTCCATGGTTTAAAGCTTTCTTCCAATTTTAATTGATTATATCCTGATTTTAAATCAAATTTTGAAAATACTTTTTTGTTTTGTATAAGATTTAGCAAACTATCTTTGTTAGGAATATTATACCCATCATCTATTGTATTATCATTTAATCTTTTATAATTATAAACCATCCTAGCTTTTCCTCTTTTTATCTCGCTGTGATTTCTTACTAAAAAAGCTGTAGATCTATAGGACTTTCTGATTTTCTAATTAATCCTTGATTTACCATTTCAGGTATTTGTTTTTTGAACCCTTCTTTATCTAATGGGCTATATTCTATATTAGCTGTTCTAATTACTATGTCAGGAATTTTTAATTTGAATCTACAAATATATCTTACCTTTGATTTTGTTATATCTTCTCTAATATATCCTATTTTTTCCAAATGTAATATTATAGGATGATTAACACTTTTTCTAATGTCTTGCCCTTTCTCTATCTCATGACTTAAAAAGTCTATTAAAAGTTTTAAGGACTCGTTTTCTATAAACTTTTTTCTATTCTGTGTTTTTAAGAAATCCAAATTCCCTTTATCCCCTCTTTTTTGAACAATTTATGTTGTATTCATATATCTAAGGGTTGGTATTGTATATAATTGTTTACTTAATGTTATAAAATTTCTTGTAATTGTTACTGCACCATTTAATCCTAATATAAAATTTAATCCTATTACAAAATCTTTTGATTTTATTTTTATGAATATAGAGGGAGAAAATAAAGAAGAAATACTTTCTACATATGATACAGATAATGAGGAAGATGAAATAGATGTAAATTTCTTAAAATTTGAACAAGAAGAAACTATGGATTACACACTATTAGATTATGAAGAAGAATCAATAGATTGTTTTAAAGTAGAAGAAACAAATAAAACAATAGAACAAATTATAGATCGAAAATTTACAGAAATAAACATACAAGAAGAAGTAGATGATATGATTATAGAATGTATAACAGAATTAGGAATGGAGCTGTAAACGAACCGAACGTTCAGTGAACAGTTCGTGAACCGTTCGGCGGGAAGTTCGTTTATGTTCGTTCGTTTAATAAACGAACGAACACGAACAAGGAATTTCGTTCGATTAGTTAAATGAACGAACATGAACAAATGTCTCGTTCGTTCAATTGTGTTCGTGAACGTTCGGTAAGGTGTTCGTGAACGTTCGGTAAGGTGTTTGTGAATATTCATTCATTTGTGTTTGTTTATGCTCGCATGTTTGTGTTTTAATGAAAGATTTTTGTACTTTCATATATTTTATCTATACTTTTATATAATTAAACTTGTATTTATTTTATTACCATAAGAATTAAACTAGAAAACCCTATTTCACCTTGTTTATGCACCACTTCCCTTTCATTTCTTATTATTTACATCGACGAATACGATCAACCTCTATTCCACAATAAGGAATTCAAGTTCTAGTGCTACTCTATGGGCCATCCACCTTTATCCTTCGTCTCATTCGTCAAATTTATTTGTGTTCGTGAACCGTTCGTGAACACGCCCATTTCCTTAATGAACGAACACGAACATAAAATCTCGTTCGGTAAGTGTTCATGAACCGTTCGTGAATACATTTATTTCCTTAATGAACGAACACGAACAAGGCCTTGTTCGTGTTCGTTCGGTTCGTTTACAGCCCTAGAATGGACTATGAAGAAAGTTATAAAAAATTACAAGAATATTATAATTTACCATTAGTAGAAGATATTACGAATGGAAAAGTTATGTTATCAGATTTTTATAAACAAGAACAAAATTTTATGGATACACAAATGTTTAATCCATTTAATCCCTTAAAAAGACCAAAAATAGAATGGGGAGGAGAATATAGCGGTACACACGAAAGTCATGGCAGAGAACCATGGACACAACCAACAATTAATTATCAACAAGAGTCTAATTCTATAGGAAAAGGAAGAAGATTGCCTATAGGACAAATATACAGTGAAAATATGTTATTATTAGAACAACAAAAACCACAGTTATGGATAGATGGAGTTTTAACATGGGAACAAAATGTAGTAAGATTATGGGAAACAAATAAAAAAGATAGTATGGATATGTTTTCATATTTAGAAACTACATTAGGACCAATAGCATTAGGAATATGGCAAAGTAAGAAAACACAAAATCCAGAAGAAATAAATAATCTTAAAGCATTAGGAAATAATCCCTATAGTTTTACATCACAAATTAGAACACTCATATTAGGAGTTGATCCAGCAAAAAATAATTCTCTAATACAGGATACAGCTATCAGAAATTTAGAACAATTAAGTATAGCAGATATGAAATATATAAATGAATTCATATTAGACTTTACAAGACTATTATCACAAACAGGAAAAACAATGGATGATAATTTATGTAATAAATACTTTATTAAATTACCAGGTGATTTAGGAAAATCTATACATCTTTAACATCTTTTAAAATATCTGGTGTACAATAAAATATTGCTATATTTTGACTTAAATCTACCTCCATACCTGAAATTATAGCTTTTTTCATGTCTGATTTCCAAATTTTATCAAGTATTAAGGCTAATAGTTTTGTTCCTAAGTTTTTTCTTCCTAAAGCTTTAACTCCTATTATTATTAATCCTGTGTGTACAAAGTGTTTGCTTTGTTTTTTAATTTTTTCAATAGTATCTGGTGACAAAAGATCTAGTGTCTACTTCTTATAAGAGTTGTGTTTATATTGAATCTTCCTGTTTGATATAATATTCTTGGATTTAATATATCTAATTGATGTTGGTTATATAATTCTAAATTTCTGTCTAAATCTATTTCTTCTTCTAATTGTATTATGTGTCTATTACTGTTAGATCCTGATCCTTTTCTAATTATTCTATTTAAAAAACTGTCTGATGTTATACTATCATTTATATTACTGGTAGAATTTCTAGCTTCCTGTATAGTTCTACTTCTTCCTAAAAAATTATTGTTATTCATTTTCTTGGTTGCCAATGTGTATATGGGGTAGGCTTTTTCTCTATTTTTAGTTTTTGTAAGGCTTCTGTATTCTTCATCATCATTTTTCTCTGTTTGTTTTTCTTTAAAATCAGTATACCTTAACTTTTGTTTTCCATCAGTTTCTTCATATATATAACTTTTCTTAGGTATTAATACTGTATTTTCTTCTTTTTCTTGTAAATCTTCTAAATCCCATTTTAATCCTGTTAATTGTTCTGAATCTATTTTTATAGGTTCTATCATTTGTATAGATTTTGATGCAATTGTTTTTGCTATTCCTTCTATGTTTACTTTGTATTTCATTCCTGAACTATTACTAGCTCTTCCTAGTACTCTTATGCTTACTACTAAGTTATTTCCTTCATATTCTTCATATCCTTTTGTTTGTAGAGCAATTTTAACTCCATTGTTAATTCTAATTTGTCTATTCTTTCATTATCATTATTTTAGAACTTGTTTTAACTCTAGATGTTGTAGCTATATCTTTATCATAAATTTCTTTAAGACATTTAAAACAAATTTCTATAAAACATTTATTGCATTGTGACCTTTTTTCTATGCTAGGGTAATATCCACAATTGTAGCATCTTATGTGATTATTTCCCTTATTTTGTTTCCAATCATGTTCACAATTCTCTTCTGTATTCATATATGTATATGTTACTTTTGCTGTTGGATTTTCTTCTTCACTGTAAATACTATAGATTGATTCGTTATCAGACTCATCATCTGTTCCAAAGCAACTATCTTTCCCACAATCTTCACCTAAGAGAGTTTTCCCAAAATACTGGCATAACAAGCCATAAAGGAACTTGTCTTAGTCTATTAGATTTTAAGAAAGCCTTTGCTCTGATACCAATATATCAGAGAGGGTGGTGAGGTGGTGAAAATTCTTAAAAAAATAAGATGCTAAAAATTAAAAGCAAATTAAAACTTACTTGATGGAGATATGCACAGCGGATGATAAGGATGATGAGAGTATGCACAGCGGAGTAGTAGGTTGCAGAAAGAGTTTTTTTTTTATGTGTGTGTTGGAATATAATATGAAGATCTGGAGAAAATTTGGGATGTTAAGGGAGTAGAGCTAAAGAGATATGGAGAAAGTTTAGTGTGCCATTGAAGTAACAATCTTATTATATTTATATATATATATATATACACACATATATATATATACTAGTAGGGTGCCCGCGCGATGCGGCGGAGGTGACACTTTACATTGCGACATACATTATCAAGGAACAGAAGTGAGTCACATAACATTTAACGAAGGTCAAACATTTATCCAACAAAATCAAGAACAAAGTCCAGCAGCAATTTTAATTTTAAAAATGAGCCTAGAACATATGCCATGGAAAGGTCAACTTTAGCCGACTTTGCATAAGTTGAGTGCAAGTAGCAGTGTAGCACCTGTTTCACAGAGGGAGTTCCTCTTTGCATGAAGGAATGATGAGCAAGCTCAAAAAAAAATTTCACTTGAACTTGTTAAATCTTATTTCCTATAGTAAAAACTGAACCAATAAGTTCTGATCATATATACAAGATAAAACACATTTTGTCATACATAAAACAAGAAGTACAACAAACTTAGATCATCATGGGTCATACCAGATTGAACTGCTACAAAAGCTTGTATAAATATCCCATATTAAAAGGCCTATTTAAGAATATTAAATGGGTTAAAATACAAAAAGAGAGAGAGAGAGAAACTAAGGAAAAAAAATCATGTAGAGAACTCAAATCAAACAAAAACACAGATAAAACCATTTCTTGCTGATTTGTGAACTAAATAGGTCCAACCCTATACAATATAAACACCACAAGTCACCAAATGAACAAGAAAAAACACCTGGAATAGAGATCCAGCCATAAACCAGACGGTGTCAAGCACCTTATACTCTTTTTTGATGCCTTTTGGTCTTCAAGAGCTTTAACCTGATATATATACATGGAAATGTAGATTAAACCGGTTGGTCCCTTGTGTGAACCGTTTCTTTTTGAAGCATTATAATTAGAATAAACAGAAATACATTAATGGGACTACCTGTAAAATAACTCAGTACAAATTCAGACCACAAGAGTGGTGACTCCACAGCTAACTGCCCCTACCATGCTGATGATCAAGCTATCTTATATATGGGTGGGATAATTGCATATTTCCCCTTAAAAAAACTGCTTAATTGCGTATTTACCCAACTTAAAATTAAAATTGCATATATCCCCTTCCATAACTATTAAAATAGCATATATCCTCTTTCCTTACCTAATATAATTGCAGATTTACCCATTTTGATTTATTTTATTAAAAACAAGTTATATAATGACTTTTTTACTCTTATTTTTACTAAAACTAAAAAAAACATTCATTTTTACTAGTCTTTGTGGATTTTTCACAATTCTTTAAAAAAATACATATTTATTCATTTTTACTATTTTTACTAAAACTTAAACATTGAAATAAACCACTAAACTAGTAAAAATCTCAAAAACTAGTAAAAATGAATAAATATGTATTTTTTTTAAGTTTTAGTAAAAATTTGCTAAAAAAGTCATTATATAACTTGTTTTTAATGAAATAAATCAAAATGGGTAAATTTGCAATTTTATTAGTTAAGGAATGGGATATATGCAATTTTAATTTTAAGTTGGGTAAATACGCAATTAAGCAGTTTTTAAGGGGAAATATGCAATTGTCCCTATATGGGTGACTCCACATTCATGTCATGTTTCGTGTCCCAAAGAATCTCTTCAAGTTTAATTGCACTTGAAAACTATTTATTATAATTTACTATTGTAAAAGAAACAGGTCAAAAGGGTTGATCAACTGGTCAAAAGGGTTTATCACACATTAGTTTCTTTGCAATAATAGTGAATCAGAAAATACTAAAGTTGAAAAAATAAAAACAAACAAGAGTAATTTTGGAAAATGCAACTTACATGTGTGAAGATTCGAAAAGATAATCATCCCCATTTGCCTTCTTAAAAAAACAATCTATACTCATTTTCCCTCTGTCTTAAAACACCAACTGGTCCAGTTAGACCCATCATTCTCTCGTAAATTCTGCACTCCATGTTTCAAAGAAACAATAATAAGTTACCAAACCACAATGATTACCTTATATCGAAATTGGTAAAAGCTTTAGTTTTTATAGGTAAAAACAAATGACCTCTATTGAAAGGAGAACCGAACTTTGAGATGGGCACAAAGGTAAGATGGGGTATCGCGTTGTGGATCAATACCAACGAAAACAGGTCGAACCTTAATGTTGTGTTTTGAATTTGTGCGTGTCAAGAAGAAGAAACAAAAGAAAAACATACGACAAAAATTCAATGATTGTTGACTCAAAATATGTGATATTCATTATATTATATCAAGAAAGCAAGAGAAAGAACCTAATGTATCGATAGTTTATGTGGCTGAAAAAAAAGTGAAATTGATGTTGACTGAATTGCGAAATACAATTAGTGCATGTGAAAAAAGACAACAATTTTCCAATCTAATTAAACCAGCGAAATGCTGTCTAGTGCAAGTGATAAAAAAATTAAAGAATCTCTATACTTAGTGCAGAAATGGCCTTATGAAAGTGACCCAAATGTACAAATCTCTATATTTTGCACAAAGTTTTACCAGGCACAAATTAAACATACAATAAACATAAATGATTGAACAAGCGTATGGATTTGCTGTAACAAAAGTAAGATTAATCTATAACTGAAGACTAATTATATTACCCATTCCAAGGGCAGAAAGATCCACTTCATCATGTTCTTGCATATATCTATGCAATGAAACAAATACAGTCTCCATTAACACATCACTCAGATTTAAAATTACAAATGCGGAACCCTTGGTTTCACCTTTTAGAGATTAACATAGAAGAAAAAGGGCTTTTGATGTTGAAGACCTGACTTCAAACACATAAAATCAATTAGAACACAAATAAAAAAGTGAATGAATAAAGCTTCAAATTACCATCAGTTGCACCATCAGATGAATGTCTATGCCCTTTGTTCAAATCATCATACTTGATGTGAAAACCCTAGATTTTTTTCTCCTAATTCGATTTGACCATAAAGCCTAAAACTTCTTTCACCATCATCAGAGAGAGAGAGAGAGAGAGAGAGAGAGAGAGAGAGAGCGCTTGGTTTTGACGAAGATCTGAGAGGGATAGAGATTTGGGTGAGTAGGGTTTGAATTTTGAAAATGGATAGGTTTGAGAGGGAGAAAGAGGACGTGATTTTAGGTTTGAATTTTAAAAATGGATTTGAGATTTGAGGGAGAGAAAGCAACGTGATTTTAGGTTAATAAGCTTCAAAAATATGTACATGTAATTGTGTAAATAGGCATCTTTACCTTTTCTATTTGCATTATAATATAATATAGTGTATATATATATATATTTATAGGATAAACTTTAGTACTTTAATTTAAAGTTTAAATTTAAAAACTCTTTCCGTTTAGTTAACTATAGAATTTTCTTACTCCTTTAAAGCAGGAAGTTTTGTTGATATTTGACTAAAATGTAAAGGAAAATTTTAATTAATTATTCAACAATAAAAGGAAATTTTTAATCTATATTTTATTTGTGATGATAACTAAAAGTACACCAAACTTTAATCACTTGTACACTAAGACATCATCTACTTGTACCTTTTAATCCGCAGGTCAAGACTGATCAAGACAACTATCGAAACGTCGAGAAAAATGAGTAGCTTGCCACGATACCTTTGGATTTTTTAAAACATTATAGTTTTTAAGAAATAATAAGAATACGTAAAAGAATTATAAGTTTGTTGTGGAGGAGGAAAAGTGTAACTAATTATCTATAATTATGTTAAAACTCAGGGATCTAAGTGCAATATGTTTAGGGGCTAAAAATAAATAATGTTTAAAAGACTAAACTACCCTCGTTTTAGGGGTCTTTCTATAAATAAAGGGGGTGAAAAGTTCTTATTTTTTGGGTATCTTAAAATACCTCTCCCTCATGCATTATATGGTATATATATATATATTGTCACACCCCAACCGATGGCGGAAACATCGGGGCGTGGCACTGAGTGAAACAGATTGTCCAGAAATTTCCATAACAACTATAATTACCAATTATTTAAAGCAACACGTCCCATACCATGTCATAAAAGATAATATAATTATTACAGACAAGATCTAGTCAAATTGTTCTGTTCTGACAACTCAGATTTTTATTACAGACAATTGTTTATTGTTCTAGGTCTTTCCTAGCCTCGATTTCACAGCAAGCTAAGCAAATAAGCATCCTAAGCACCTGTCACATACGTTAAAGTAAAAGTCAATACACATAGTGTAAAGGTGAGCATACAAGTTTAATAGATATAACAGAGTTCGAAATCGTTACGCATAACCAGCACGTACACAGTGTAAAATGAGGCATGTTAGTTATCGACATGAACCTATCGATACCAATGACTGCGGGTTGACTGCCCGAGGCAGTTCGTAATACACACTCACCACTGTGAGCCATGTAACAAATTGTCCTTAACAACCCCTGAGTGAACAGGTGCTGAGTCCAAACAAATAGTACTACCGTTGCTAAGGCAGGTAGACAGCATTCCATGTGTAAACATAACAAACAAGCATTCATTAAGTCACGTATAACATGCGGTAATTGGTTAGCGTTTAAAGTATTGCATAGTGTTTTCGATGTGATTTAGAATAAGTAACATATGTAACACCCAAAAGTGCGTAAAGCAAAAAGGGATCGAGTATACTCACAGCGGTTGGTGGATTGAAGGGAGCGCTAGAGAGTAAGGTTAGCCTGAACAGATTGATAGCATATCGATGAGCGACACGTAAAAATAGGGTGAAGTGTAAGTGGGTCGAATCAACAGTCCGATCGGATGGCAGACCGTTCGGGCAGCCGGTCGTTCGGGTGACAACTCACTTGGACGGTCATCCGATCGGGTGACCTTTCGAGTGGGTTGTTACTTCCTTTGGAAAGGATGTGTTTGTGTATGATGGTTTGTCTTTTGAAGTTTTTGTTGTAGTATTTTGAAAACTTAGAAGTATCTCTACCTTTCAGGTCGATCGATCGAACGACCGTTCGATCGGGCGACAGTCCGATTGGTTGGACACTTCAGCGAGAACAAGTTCACAACAGGTTGTCACTCTATCGGGCGGTAGTCCGATCGGGTGGCAACCCATGTGCATTGAACAGGTTGAAAATGGTTTAAGTGTTTGAAGTTTCAAAACATCACATGGTCGGATGGTCGGTCGATCGGGTGGCAACCCGATCGGACGGCAACCCGTTCGGTGTTCCAAAACTCTTGAAGTTTGTAATGAGGGTTAAGTGTGGGGCCAAGGTGCAAGTCGATCGGGTGGCAACCCGATCGGGTGACAATCCGATCGGACAGCTGTGACATCTACAGCCTCACAGACGGCCAGAATACAGCTTTCTACTACTGACTCAGACGACGACGTCGCTATGACTGCTGCACTATCAACTGTTCGAGATGCCACACCTATCCACGACCCCAAGCCTGCTCCTGAGCCGGCTCCTATTCCTTCTTAGGTCAGCCTGATCTTGCACCTACCGATCCTGAGCCCTTGCTTGATCATGACCCTAATCCTCTTGGTTTACCAGACGATGCTGATTTCAGACCCCTACATTATGGAGGCTGCACACGGAATGAGTTGCTCCTGACACGCCAGCTACAATTTAATGTTATGAGTCGTGAAGATTTGGAGCCTCAGGTGATACCACGCCCTCCACCCTGTCTATACCAGTATACGACAAACCTCCACATTCATCACTCAGATCAGCGTGTATACAAGCTCGAGGAGAAGCCCGCAGACGTTAGCAGTTTGCTTTTCTCCCCTTCTCCACCACAATCATCAGGATAGTTGGCGTTCGGTTTTATGCGGAATGCATTACCTTGGGGTAAAGACGCTACTAATGAGCCGAGATTATGGAGAATTTTAAAGACCACTTTTTGACCTCGAGATTTTTGTGCACTAATTGACTTATCAGACAAGGGTAGGGTGACCCTGTGTCCCTATTTAATGTGATACACTTTGTAGACAATGTGATTATGGTCGGGAGATAATGAAAGCCCGATCGACATATTCCCCATTAAACATGTAACAATACTTTGTGGTCAATAACTAGTAAAAGCTCAGTCACCATATTCTCACTAAGCACGTGGTTGGTCCCTATGTTTGTGCAATAATTGCAATGCTATGTGCTAGTTGTTATGTTCTCATTAAATACACTCACACGTGCATGTTGTGCTATAATGTTATTGCTTGCTATGATGATTGCTTATATGCATATGTATACCACCTAGGTCTTATTCGTTAAGTGGATGCTTATGTGCTTATGTCCTTAATAAAGACCTGACCTATCTAATCTTCTTCTTAGAAGATGCTGCCACGAAGGAACACCGATACCAACAACCCTCTGCCAACGACAGAGGCGGAATTACACGAGCGCATCTCACAGGCCATCGCACAACATGAGGCCTTTCGCTCCGAACACAGCAGAGGTACCTTAGGAAATAACCCATCCAACGGATGCACCTACAACCAGTTCTTGGGCTGCAAGCCCTTGGAATTCAACGGCACTGGGGTGCCTTATCCTTCGTGCGCTGGATTGAGAAGACGGATTCTGTTTTGCGGGTGAGCAAATGTGCCCCAGAGCATCAGGTCTCGTACATTTCTGGATTGTTTCAAGATGGGGCTCTATCATGGTGGAACCTTCAGGTTCAGACGTTGGGCGAGACCGCTGCGTATGCATTAACATGGGACGAACTGAAAGAACTAATGCATAAGAAGTACTGTTCAAGGGCAGAGATCCAGAAGTGGGAAACTGCGTTCTGGAACTTGAAGATGGAAGGTCCAGAGATAGCTGAGTACGTGCAGAAATTTCATGATATGTCTCGGATTGTCCCCTACATGGTAGACCCAGAGTTTAAGAGGATAGAACGCTTTATCGGGGGATTGGCACCTCAAATTCTAAGCCTGGTGACAACTTCAAAGCCTAAAACAATTAATGAAGCAATTGACGTATGTGTGACGCTCACTGAAGAAGCAGTTAGGTTGGGAAAATTCTCAAACTCCGAGGAGAAAAAGGAGACTCATGGGGAGTCACCTGGGGAGAACAAGAGGAAGTTTACCAACTTCAAAAAGATTACTTGGGCGGATAACAACAATAATGCCAAAAAGGAAAAAGGGTACACAGGTATCCTACCGAAGTGCGACAATTGTCGACGTCACCATAACGGGCGATGTAGATATGGAAAATGTGGTAACTGTGGCAAGGTGGGACATGTCAAGGAAACATGTCGGCAGGGTACTGAACATGGAAATAAAGGTCAAGATGGTAGCGGAAATCGCGGAGGAAACAACGACGACAACAACTATCAAGGCAGGGATGGTGACGATCAAGGCCGTGGCGAACAACCAGGCGGGAATTATCATCCGCACCCCGACGACAAACGGAGAAATGATCGTGATTCATGGAGCAGGATACGCTCTTACGGATTATCAGGCAATGAAGACACGAAAATTTTCGCACAAAGGATGTGTTGCCTTCTTGGCACATGTCGTGGAAAAAGAAGCCGAAGAACCAAAACTCGAAGATATCCCTGTGATGAAGGAATATCCTAAATGCCTTCCCCGAAGACTTGCCAGAATTATATCCTCAACGACAAGTCGATTTTCGCATCGATTTGATTCCAGGCGCCGCGCCTGCAGTCAATACACCTTAACGACTTACACCTTCGGAGATGCAAGGATTGTTAGTGTAACCTCAGTAGTCGATAGAGAAGGAAGATAACAGACCAAGCGTCTCGTAACCCCAGTTCTACTCGTCAAGAAAAAAGGACGATGACTTTCGTACGAACATCAAACTACCAGGAGCCGATCGAGCTAACCAACAAGAGTTAATAACTCGTATTGAGGATCAAAGAAATTCTTACTTAACTAACTGTGAGGATCCCACTACTATCTTAAGACTGATCGGTGACTGAGTGTCAATATATGTGAATCCAGGAAGAAAGCATACCGGGAAAATTGCGGGACAATAACTTGTTTTAAACGTACACCAAAATGGTGTTCCCAACATGATACACAAAACATTTTACACAGAATTCGAAACTTTGAGGACTTGGAAGACACGTACCTAGGACTTTTGGGAACCCAGGTCACAACCCTAAGGGTTACTGCTTAGGAACCACACCTGTTAACTCAAGCAAACCCCATTATCCTGACGTATATGTTATTTCGGTTAACCAAACGGAGAGTACTCAAATTTCCTTTGTTGAAATCTTCACTTTTCTTTTAACAAGTAGATGTTTGCATCCCTACTCCCCTTAAAATAGTAGTTGCATTGCGTTGATTTTCTTCGCTCAGAGCGATTACACATTTTCTTCGTATACTTGGTCATTTCTCTATTTTAGCAAATACACATTGCTTCATTACTTGAAAACTTATATGTTATGCATGCACCTTTTGCTACGCATGCGGTTTCATTTCGAATAAACGCTTCATTGAAGTACAAATATTACTTTGCTCAAGCTAGCTATTGGTTTATGATTCACATAACCTACGTTATTGTAATTGTTGGCTTTTTTGCTATCAAGTCAACACACTTTCTCGAAACTTCTTTTGTTTCAAGTTACATTCATGGTTTATTTTGTAACCATGCTGGGATTTCCCCTTATTGGTACATACGTTTATTATCGGGTTACGCTGAAACTAAGTTCAATTGCTTGAACTTATCCATTTCGCATATTCAGTTTAAGACGTCATATGATGTATTGGGAGCATCATATACAAACATTTTTGCAAAGATTCCTTCATTACGAGTCGTAGTAGATTCGGTTGGTCTACAACTCCACTAAATCGTTTGATTGGTTTCGATACCTTGCGGTGATACTTTCACAGAATTGAAGCTTGTGCTAATTGGATTACTCACTTCATGTACGGATTTAAATTATTTATTTGCGCTAAATCCGTCTCGTTTATCACAATTAAAGCAGTCTCAACACGGTTGTGTGTTAAGGCAATGGTACATAGATTCAATTCATAAGCACAATGTACCTCCTAACGATTCTTTCATTGTCGATCGAATACCTTGCGGTACTTAATACTTTTCACCTTCGGTCAAAAACAGTGGCTCTTTGACATTCTGTATTCAACTGAAAACTTTACGACATTGCGTAAATCAAATCTTCAGATTGTCTCAGTACACTTTCATTTGATTTCAGGCACGGTGAACTTGTTCAGTCACCACTATTATTGAATCTCGTCATTACGACACCTTGTGGTGTCATTAGCCTGTGCTAATCATGGTCAACTGTTTCACACAAACAACTTATACTTTTGTTTGACTTGTCATTTAAACATTTCTGATGCAACTACGAATTAAGACCATGATACACCAAATTCGCTTGTATTTCATACGGTGTATTTTCACAATTCAAAAATGACAACGCACAAATTCTTACCATTCATTTGTTCGGGAGATTGACAGATCACTTTACTATTACTTTTGAGTTGTTGATTGGAGTTCATATTGCAATGCTACGGTTGTGAAGACTCGTTGGCATACTGTGACCATTCGCTTGAGAATCCTATTGGACAAAACTCCTCTTTTGTGGAACCCTGTTAACTGGATTACACTGGACTATACGTCAATACATCTTGTACCTTCAACACCAAGTGCTAAAAGCACATAGCTTTTAACCTTGGGATTCGTGTTGATTATATATTCTTGGATTCACTTGATGTGAATAAGTTTTGATTCTGTTTTGGGTTGCTTACCTCGGTACTATTCATATACATATACGCATAATGAAACCCTAAGGAGATAAGGTAGTATAAATTTCGAGGACGAAATTTTCTTAACGGGGGGGGGGGGGGGGGAGAATGTGACAACCGTCAAATTTGCATGCATCCGTACAATTAATTTATATTGATTTATGCTTAATGACTGTGCTTAATTACAACTGATGACTTAAACTGTTTTCTGATTTCTGTATCATACATACATGTGCATCACATTTCATACCGTCACTCCATTTATTACATACAAACTTTAGTGACATACTCGATGCACAAAGCACAGTTAGCACACTGAACGGATAATTCCGAAACATGCTGACAATGCCAGCACATAGACAGACAATGTTTTGAGGACCATAGAACTGCGTCACTAGGTGATAGTTATAGTGCCGGGAAGTGCCTAAAACACACTTTAAATGCAGAATTCTGCATTTATTAATAAAAATTCAGCATTGTAATATGCTAGTAGGGTGCAAAAATATGGCAGAATAGTCATGTATGCTTTCCTAAGTACCAGGAATTAAAAGTGTTACAAAAATATATATAAAAGACACTTTACGGAATAATTAAACACTTTAACGGAACAGTATTTAACCGAACAACCGGACATTACCCGGGACACTAATTTTTTGTCAAATACATTGTTCTATTATTTTTTGCTAGTCATGGTCCCCGTACACCATAACACCCCCTAAATATCCACCAACTAACATATGTAACTATATGCTTGGATTTGAATTGTTAACTAACTATTTACCATCAAAGTTACAATTAACCCCCCATGCTAACTTACGGTCACCAAGAGGTGTGGCCCACCCCAAATCTTTCATGATCTCCTAGATTGCATATGATATTACTTGGATTGCTTAGAGATTTTTGCTTGGAATTGCAAGATTCATTAGATTTGCCTAGATAGCTTTATAATTGAAACTTACATCTAGACACCTCCCCCCTCATGTATACTTACGGTCCTGGGGACCCCACAAAAATCCACCAACATACTTCCTAAGATATGTATCATATCTCCTTGATAGGTTGCTTGATATAATGAACATAATATTTGAAGAAGGGATTATAAGTATGGTAGTGTAGATCTTCATCATAACTTTCGTATCTTCCCACAATTTCACTCCATCTCCCTCACCTCTCACTCCCTCATCTCGGTTCACTTCAACCGCCACCACCATCACCATAACTCAACCATCTTCTTGCGATTTCAAGTTCCATTCAAGCTTTGAAGGTGATTCAAGGAGGTTGCAACTTGTGGAGCTTCAAAGGACTTTGTTTCTTGCTTGTTCATCATCATTTCTCATCATCTTCTTCACTAAGAATCATCCCTAGCTATAAGCTAGTAGTAAGTCTCGGTTTAACCTTTGTTTATTTCTATTTTGAGTAGTCAAAAGATGAAGTATGATGAATATTACAAGAACACTAAAGAACAAGAACTAAAAACATGAACATAAAGCTTTACATGAAGATCATGAAATGAGAAGGTGATGATACATGATAAATCTGAGTTAAATAAACAATAACCTGCTGCAAATGACTTATGACCTGTTGTTAATCGTTATTAGGAAGTATGGTGATCGTATGTGTGCGTTTTAGTAATATTTAAGTTAGAAACAGCTTGCTGAATTACATTTTCAGCCAAATTCAACGGGCTGTAAACGGATCATAATAAATCGAAAAACTGATTTTCTGAAGCCTAAATTATGTATTTTCGAAAAACGAAGCAAATGGCACTGGAATCATATTTTTTTGAGGTCGTTTACTATTTTTAAAGACCCGTTTTGTAACAGCAGCTAAAGCTGAGTTTTTACTGCAGTAAATGGGTGATATGTTTTTAGGCATAACTTGAAATCTATGTTGAGTCAGCTCATGAAAACTGTACTGTAGATGACCTCTGATGTCATAGTAATTCTCGAACAGGAATTTCGTCAATCGGACTTACGATAAATTTTAGATGAATTATTTCGTAGACTGCAATCAGAAAGTGACAAATCTGATTGCAGTCCGGTAAATAAATTTTTATAAAATATTGGTAATGAAATGGACCCCGATATTTTTACACAATAAAATTTGGATCGTGTGAGACATTGTTTAAAAATTTGGGAATTTTTGGAATAAGATAACTATTTTATTAAAATGCCCGAAAACAGCCCAGTTTTGAATATTAAAACTGAAATGATATAAGTAGTATTTTGCATGTCTAAATGTCGGGTTGGTTAGTTGAGAACGATCTAACGTGTTATATGTTAAAGAAAATGATATGCTATTTAGCATGGGCACCTCCATTTACAAAGGAGACTATGGCAAAATTTTCTGAAAATCCTAACACTTAGTAAATATTTTCTAGACAAGTGTTTACTAGTATATTTTTAGACTATGTTTTTCAAACATAAAACTCGCCATAATTTTTGTAACGAAAATACAGAGTATTGGAGGTTGGTTTTATACATGAAAATGGGTAAATATATATTTAGGATATATATTTTGTATTAAGACACGCGTGTGGATAATTGTTGTTTTGTGGTTTAGTATATATATTTTCTAAGTAGGACTTAAAGATATATTATTTCGAAACTACGAAAATACATGTATGAGATACTCCCATCCTTGGGAAGGAAATACGAATAACAATACTTGAGAAGTATTATTACTAAAATATTGAAGACACTTTAAAACGTAACTCAAAGGCACTAATCAATACTAAGACAAGGCACGACCCGTTCGTCTAATAGACGTTAGACCATTGTAGGTAGTCGTGTTTGCTGGTTGGACCATGTGGTGACCTTGTCTCAACACCACCCATGCGCCCGCAGGTTGGACCATGTGGTGAATACATCTTAGCCTCACCCAGGCGCCCGCAGGTTGGACCATACGGTGATTACATTCTAACACAACCCATGCACCCGCAGGTTGGACCATGTGGTGACTAGGTCCTATCCCCTCCCATGCGCCCGCAGGTTGGACCATGTGGATACACATTAACTGATATGTTTCCTTATTTGCTTTCATACCAGAGTTTACAAAACATTCATACTTACAACGATTATAAAGGTTTATTCGCGCGCACATACTAAACACATGAACTCGCTCAACTTTTGTTGATTTTTCAAACTACATGTATTTCAGGGAACTAATGGATCTGGAAGGGTATGCATGTGTCGTCAAGCTGCGTAGTGACATAAAAGATGTTATCCATGGTTGTCGGGTTTAGAGGGTGTATTCCTTTCCTGGACAGGATACATGATTCTAAACTCCGGTTTTACTTAAGTACCTTTGTTGAGTCCTTGTGAACTCATTTAAACATGTCATGATTTGTAACTTATTTTGGGTATCATGTTTTCAAGAACAAGTATGTTATGGTTTTCTAAACGTTATTAATGGATGAACATCTCATGTTTTTATCATATAGCATTGTTATGATTGATTGCTATGGTATTAAGAAGTCACACCAAATAACCACGCTTCCGCAAAAGTCAAGGTGTGACAACAGCAGTCCGATCGGGCGACACTCCGTTCTGGTGTCCTGGTCGTCTTCTTCCTTGGTCGTTTTGATAGTTTGTAGTTTTATCGAGACGGTGTGATAACGTGCTAACCAACGAAACCCCATCTTGACCCTAGTGACCCGATTGAACAGGAATCACCCAAGTTCAACCAGTTACCCGGTTCAAGACGGTTGTTCTTGGTTAATCTGAAATCGGAAGTCTCGTGGATGGAATCCAGATCTTGAGCCAACACAACCACGAGAATGAGTAGGATATCAGAACAAGCTCCGATTCTATTGGTTTTGAGTGCATTGAGTGTACAAGAGTTGAAAGAAAGTTGGAAAACCATCTTTCAATCCTTTTCACCTTGATTATGTTCGGATCTATGATAGATCTTTGTATATTTATGTGGAAATCGTTTAGATCTAAGTTGTTCTTGAAGGATTGAAGCCACATCATGAAGTTCATAAGAACACCATGATGACATCATCCTAAAGCACCTCAAATCTAGTGATTTCATGGTTAAAAGTTAAGATTCAAAAGGTAGAAAGGTGTAGAAGTGCGTGTAGATCAAGAAAGTACAAAGATTAGGTTGAAAACTTACAAGATTTGAGAGAAATCGGGGAAAAGAAGCTTGAGTGCGACTGGTTCGAGCAGAGGGATGCCACTTACCAAAAGTAGTAACAAGTGAGGTATTTATAGGGTTTCCTAAAGTGGAAAGGGCTGGCCAATCGAGTGGCAGCCTGATCGAATGGCTGGCCGAACGAGCGGCAGCTCACAAAAAGTGAAACAATGTTTTTAACAATATTTTGGTGTTCCGGGTAATGTCCGGTTGTTCGGTTAGATACCGGTTCGTTAAAGTGCTATGTTATTCCGTATAGTGTCTTTTATGTAACTTTTGTAACACTTTTAATTCCCAACACTCAGGAAAGCATACATGACCATTTAGTCAATTTTTTTGCACAAGACTAGTATGTTAAAAAGCACATGTAAGTATGACGCAGTAATCAGGAAGCAGTTAAATAATTCAGCACAGTCATCAGGCACTTTAATTAACATTAATAAATCATACGGATACATGTAATTATGAGGGTTGTCACAGTATAAGAGCTCGGGTTTGCTGTGTATGCGAATGTTTGTGTGTTCGTAAAAACTTATTAACTAACACTTGATCAACCCCTTTTGAATCAACCTAATGACTAAGTTCGAAATTCTTGGAAGACCACGTCCAAGTTCCATGACCATTAGTGGAATTTAGCACGTGCAACATCTTGAACGAATTATACCCGAGATTCCAGCTGAGACTTTGTGCACGTCGTTCATAATCTGCATACAAACATTAGAAAACATAGAGAACAATTCTTAGAAATGATAAGTAATAATAAGGATCATTGATTCTTCTCAGGCTACCTGCACCATTCGCTAAGGATAAGTAATGCAAGCAACATTTCAGGATACATGATTCACAATTAGTAAAACCTATGCCCTATCAATAACTATTTTTACACCAATTAGTTTTACTAGTTAGACTTTGGTTTATTTGTATTATGGAGGCTTTAGTTTATTCATTTTTTTAAAATTTATAATTGTGTCACATGATTTCGTAGGGCATCATGATTGGTGTATTTTTGCTATTTGAAAATTTTAGTGTGAATTATATATTTCTCCTTATAAATCTTTTCTATTGGATATTTACCTAATTCAACATTAGTATTGCATATATTGTCACACCCCGACCGCGTATAACAACGGACCGCGGCGGAAACGCCGGGGAGTGATCGCGACAGAATTAATTGTTTCATAACCATGGCATTCAAAGTTTTATTTATTTATTAAACAAGGATGTTACATTGTTTCAAACAGGAAAAACAGAGTTTACAACATAATTAAACATAGTCTAGCTCCATTTTATGTCTCTAAGGCACAGGTCCGCCCTAGTATTGTGATCAACATCCTACGGAAAAGCACCTGAAAACACATGTGAAAATAGGTACGTCAGCATAAAAATGCCTGTGAGATACATAGGTTTGTGAAAATAGGATTCATGACTTGTATTTGAGAAAATGTTTAGTCATGAACCTTGTAATTTGCTTTGTCTTGTAAATCATTTGAAAAACGATAAGATCAGTTGATATGTATAAGTAAATGTAAGGTTAAATGAATAACCATGAAAAATGAGTTTGTATAAGATAAGTTGATTGTAAAACAATGTCTTATGAAAAAGTATGTTATTTGTATAAAATGTTATATGTATCAAACTGAAATGATTCAAATAACGTTACGCTATGTAATATTATACAAACACTTATATATAGGAAGTACCAGCGGCGTATCCACCATGTTTGTATCATATTACACACGTATCGTTACTTAATCACTTAATCAAACCAAACCATCAAGATGTAAAATGTTCATGTACAAACCAATTGTCAAGTGTTATTGTGTAAACCATGTCAAAATGTCTATGTCCAATGTAAACCACCAAATGTGTATATCAATGTCAAAATGTTTATGTTCAATGTAGATCATGTAATGTGTAATCAAAATGTCATGTATGGTAAGTGAAATGTATCAACTAAACCATATGTAAAATGCACAACAACAAGGTATTGAAGTAAAACACAGTTTAAATCAAAGTCATGTTGTGTGTAACAAATGCATGCTATACTGATACAAACATTTATGCGGTATTGTTAATATGCATACATCCAAGCCTTGAGACTGAGGCGATAAACCTTTAAACAAATTAAAGATTTATCTAAGTTATGTATATCGAATTCGGTCATTCCTTTCTGTCCCCTTACCCTGGGATGTCCGGAACGGGAGTTGTCAATTCCTATGGTACCACTACCTACTAACGAATGGCATGATCAATGTTAATGAATGTATTGTCCCATGTTAAACAAACCAAATGTTATACCAAAAATGGAAGCATGTGATGCACTAAGTATGTAATCAAATGAACATACATAGCGTGAAAATGTAATGTAAAACGATGTACTAAGTAATGCACACAATGGGCACACCTAGCATGAAATGTAATGTAAAACAATGTACCAAGTAATGCACACAATGGGCACACCTAGCATGAAATGTAATGTAAAACAATGTACTAAGTAATGCACACAATGGGCACACCTAGCATGAAATGTAATGTAAAACAATGTACTAAGTAATGCACACAATGGGCACACCTAGCATGAAATGTCATGTAAAACAATGTACTAAGTAATGCACACAATGGGCACACCTAGCATGAAATGTCATGTAAAACAATGTACTAAGTAATGCACACAATGGGCACACCTAGCATGAAATGTCATGTAAAACAATGTACTAAGTAATGCACACAATGGGCACACCTAGCATGAAATGTCATGTAAAAACGATGTACTAAGTAATGCACACAATGGGCACACCTAGCATAAAATGTATTGAAATCATGTACTATAATGTACTAACGAACATAGCATGTATATGATGTGAAAACGGAAAGCATTAAAGTAACAAGTAGGCACATGTGTTCCACCCCAAAACAGTTTGGAAAACAGTAAAAGAGGGGTCTATGTACTCACTTGAGATTGCTCAGTTGTCTAAAGATAACCACCGAGTAATGCTATAGATCACGGAATCAAACGGCACCTAATATAGGTAACTATGTTAATAAACCGGACCTATATCGGAAGATTGGGTAGCATTAGGGTTTGTAAACCAAATGAGTGTAGGAACTCATGTGATATGGTTTAACAAAGCCTACATGCTAAATGAAACTTGACCTAAGTCTTATCGACCCATTACGATCCGTTTAGGTAGCTTATGCTACTTTAACGCATCGTGCGCGTAAAACGCGTTCGGACCGCCTAACTAGTCTTATGACAAGTATTATATGCCTAAACATGTTACATAATCAGTTACGTGACAAAGGTTTAGGTTACATATGCTAAATTACCAATTATGTATGAAAAGGGTATTTTGGTAATTTACCTAAGGCATATAAACTACCTATCATACAACTACTTAAACGATGTGACCATAGGGTATAACCTCGGAAGGTTATTCCCTACCTACTATGGTCACCTAATGTGTTTGGTCGGATCCTAATGATCGACCAAACTGGGTCGGGTTCGAAGGTATAGGCGATTTATTAGATCGCCTACCCTACGACCCTAGACAACGTGGTAATCAGTGGGCATAGTCCCAAAGGACTATGACCAACGTGATTACACTCACGTTGCGAAGTTCAAACGAACTTCGCATTGACCATTACTGGTCAACGCTGAAAGTCAAACAAAGTTTGACTTTCTGACTCGAAAAGCAGTAAAATAAGGAAAAGAACGAAAGAATACTTACGAAGGGTCCCCGAATGCTAAACTCAATTCGAAAATCTCAGGTATGAAACAAATGTTTCAACTTAGAGTTTCTCAAAATGAATTTCTAGTGATTTTGAACAAAGGGGTGTTGGGGTATTTATAGTATTCGGTCCACCGTTGAGATCGTTTCTTGGAAAAGGGGAAACGATCAAGGCCGTACACTTGTCCAATTGTTGTGGTAACTAAAAATGGGTCCAAATGAGCTTAATGTGCGGATTGGGAGCTTGTGGGTGAGGTTAAAACAGCTGGATCATGCTGACTGTTAAGTCTGATCTGTTCTGCAGAACCCATACGCATCGTAGGGGAAAAACCCCTGCGCATCGTAAGACCCCTTACGCATCGTAGGGGAAAAGTGGCTGCGCATCGTATGACACAATTTAGGCAGATTTACACTTTTGGTCCCTGTTATGCAATAAGGTCATTTTTGACACGTTTAAGGCCCGTTAACCCCATTTCAAAGCTCTAAAATGAAGTTAAAGTATAGGGAACTTAAAACATGTTCAAAAATATCTCTGATGTCGGTTCGTTTGGCCGTACGAACGCGATGTTCGCTTAATTACGACGGAATGCGCATAAGCGCGAAAAACGATCCAAATGACGAAACGAATGGATTTTTCTTAAGGCGAACACTAAAATATAATGTAGTCATGCTCACATAAATTTTTGGATGTCCGAATGTATTCAGAACGTAAGTTATGCGCGAAAATGCAAACTTGTGCACTTTTTGACACTTTTAGTCCCTGAATGACCCAAAAGTTTATTTTAGCACACCAAACCCCTCAAAGCCTATTTCTAAGCTAAGTAAAGGATATTTAAGGTGTGTTTAACTTATGGTCATGTTCCGGAATGTTTGTTACAGTTCAAATTGACATACTTTCGCAGTTTGTCAAGTTTAGTCCCTGTAAGCGAATTAACTTGTTTAAGCCATACCAAAGCCTTCAAAACTTATTTCTAAGTTATGTAAAGGTTATTTAAGGTATGTTGAGTATATGTTGATGTTCCAGAGTATTTCTCGCATTAAACTGAGTACGTTTACGCACTAGTTTGCGTATAACTCTCCAGAAAGCGATGTAGAGTTTGAAATTACATAAAAGTCAAAACATGAAAAATGTAAAACATAACAAAACAAACATTGGGATCAAATAACATTGTTTTATTGATAATAGAACTGTTCATAGTGATTACAAGCACAGTTGTTACAGTCTCCCCTACTTGTGGAAATTTCGTCCCGAAATTTATTTAGAGGAAACTCGTGGAAAAAGATGTGGATATTTCGCCTTCATTTGATCTTCGCGTTCCCAAGTAAACTCAGGTCCACGCTTAGCTTCCCAGCGAACCTTGACCAAAGGAATGCGCTTGCGTTTAAGCCACTTGACTTCACGTTCCATGATTTCCACTGGTTTCTCAACAAATTTCAGTGTTTTGCCAACACGAATTTCGTCAAGCGGTATGGAGTAGTTCTCATCAGCTGTACACTTCTTGAGATTTGATATGTGAAAAGTTGGATGAACATTTCCCAGTTCAGGAGGTAACTCAAGCCTGTAGGCTACCTTTCCGATTCTTTCGACGATCTTGAATGGTCCAACGTATCTAGGTGCAAGTTTTCCTTTCTTTCCAAATCTGATCACACCTTTCCAAGGTGAGACCTTAAGTAATACTCGATCACCGACTTGAAATTCCAAGGATTTGCGTTTTGGATCCGCGTAAATCTTCTGACGGCTTCTAGCTGCCTGAAGGTTATCACGAACTTTCTTGACCTTGTCAGTTGTCTCTAAAATGAGGGCAGGTCCAGTAAGTTGAGCCTCGCTAATCTCATTCCAGCAGACTGGTGAACGACATTTTCGACCATAGAGAGCTTCGAAAGGAGCCATTCCGATGCTAGTGTGATAACTATTGTTGTAGGAGAATTCAATCAATTTAAGATGTGAATCCCAACTACCACCAAAATCGATCACACAAGCTCTTAGCATATCCTCCAGAGTCTGGATTGTTCTCTCAGATTGACCATCCGTTTGCGGATGATAAGCTGTGCTTAGATTAAGTTGGGTCCCCATGGCAGATTGCATGGTTCTCCAAAAATGAGAAGTGAAATGAGCATCTCTGTCAGAAATGATGTTCAAAGGAACACCATGTCGAACTACAATTTCATCCACATAGATTTGAGCAAGTCTGTCAGTAGGAAAATCCTCGCGGATTGGCAAGAAATGTGCTGACTTTGTAAGACGATCAACGACTACCCAGATGGCATCATGACCTTTCTTTGTGCGCGGGAGTTTGGTAATGAGATCCATAGTAATGTTTTCCCATTTCCAAACTGGGATCTCTGGTTGCTCCAATAAACCAGAAGGACGCTGATGTTCAGCCTTAACCTTAAGACAAGTAAGGCATTTGGATACGTATAAGGCAATGTCTTTCTTCATACCAGGCCACCAATAGTGAATACGAAGATCCTTATACATTTTATCTGAGCCCGGATGAATAGAATAGCGAGACTTATGGGCTTCATCCATAAGCAAGGTACGAAGATCATCCTGGCTTGGGACCCACAAACGGTCCATGAAGTAATATGACCCATTGTCCTTCAGTTCCAGAGCAGGTGTTATGTGATAGGGAAATTCCTTATCCATTAAACCTTGTGAAACACAGGATTGTTGAGCTAGAGAAATGCGGGCTTGAATATCAGATCGAGCTTGAATAAAAGATTGATCACGTACACAATGAAGCTTAGTACGTTCCTTACGACTCAATGCATCAGCTACGACATTCGCCTTACCAGGATGGTAGCGAATTTCGCAGTCATAGTCGTTTAAAAGCTCAACCCAACGTCGCTGTCTCATGTTGAGTTCTTTCTGATTGAAGATATGCTGAAGACTTTTGTGGTCAGTGAAAACCACACATTTTGTACCGTACAAATAGTGTCTCCAGATCTTGAGAGCAAAGACAACTGCACCCAACTCAAGATCATGAGTGGTGTAGTTCTTCTCATGTATCTTCAACTGCCTCGATGCATAGGCTATGACTTTGTTCCTTTGCATAAGAACACAGCCAAGACCCAATTTCGATGCATCACAATATACAACAAAATCATCATCACCCTCAGGTAATGATAGAACAGGCGCATCGCAAAGCTTCTGCTTCAAGTGTTGAAAAGCTTCCTCTTGTTTGTTTCCCCAATAAAAGGGCATTTTCTTCTGAGTTAGAGCAGTTAGAGGAACTGCAATCTTCGAGAAGTTTTCTATGAAGCGGCGGTAATAACCCGCTAGACCAAGAAAAGAACGAACTTCAGTAGGAGTAGAAGGTGTATCCCAATCCTTAATCGCACTGATCTTGGAGGGATCTACATGAATACCCCGTTCGTTGATAACATGCCCCAAAAATTGAACTTCTTTAAGCCAAAATTCGCACTTGGAGAATTTGGCGAAAAGTTGCTCTTTCTTTAGGAGTTCAAGAGTAAGACGAAGATGCTGCTCGTGGTCAGCTTGCGTCTTAGAGTAAATCAAAATGTCATCAATAAAAACAATGACGAACTGATCCAAATAAGATTTGCAGACCCTATTCATTAAGTCCATGAAAACAGCCGGAGCATTAGTCAAACCGAATGGCATGACTGTGAATTCATAATGCCCATAACGAGTGCGGAATGCTGTTTTCGGAATGTCTTCTTCTTGCACCCGAAGTTGATGATATCCGGATCGCAGATCAATTTTCGAAAAATAAGAAGCACCTTGTAACTGATCAAAGAGATCATCGATGCGAGGTAGAGGATATCGATTCTTGATGGTAAGCTTGTTAAGCTCACGATAATCGATACACATCCTAAAGGATCCATCCTTCTTCTTTACAAAAAGAACGGGAGCACCCCAAGGTGAAAAACTGGGACGGATAAAGCCTTTGTCAGAGAGCTCCTGAAGCTGCTTGGACAACTCTTGCATCTCAGATGGTGCAAGACGATATGGAGCTCTAGCAATAGGATTGGCACCAGGTACGAGATCAATACGGAACTCGACTTGGCGTGCTGGAGGTAGACCAGGTAAATCTTCAGGGAACACTTCAGAATAATCCCGAACGACAGGAATATCTGAAATAGACTTACTCTTGCCTTTATCTTCTGTAACATGTGCTAAGAAAGCCACATAGTTCTTCTGCAGATACCTCCGAGCTTTAAAACAAGACATGAGTTTGAGACCAACGGTAGGCTTCTCACCTTGAACCTGCAGGATTTCGCCTGTCGAAAGCGGCACACGAACTATCTTCTCAGAACAAACTATCTCTACGTGATGCTTGGATAACCAATCCATTCCCACAATAACGTCGAAGCTTCCAAGTTGCATAGGCGCGAGGTCGATAGGAAAAAGATGGTCGTTAAGATTCAACTGGCAGTTGCGAAGAACAGAATCAAGAATAATGGGTTCACCACTAGCAACTTCTACTGTCAAAGATTTGCCTAGTTTCGTTCTAGACACTCGAAGCATTGATTCAAAGGACAAAGACACGAAACTCTTATCGGCACCAGAATCGAAAAGAACAGATGCAGGCTGATTATTAATAAAGAACGTACCGTTCACCACATTATCATCAGCCTGTGCCTCTTGGGCATTCATGTTAAAAACTCGGCCTCGAGCCGGAGCCTGATTCTGGTTCTGGTTCTGGTTCGCCAGTCTTGGACACCGATTCCTATAGTGGGTCAGATCCCCACAATTGTAACAAGCACCGGGTGGGTATTGTGGTCGTGCAGCTTGACCCTGTTGCTGAGCAGGAGGCTGTGCAACTTGTTGAGCCGGGTTTTGAACTGCGCGATTCTGAGCAAACCGACAAACCTCGACAGAATGACCTGACTTCCCACAGCTAGTACAGAAACGGCACTGATGTTGCGGCTGATGGTGACTGTTGCATCTATTGCACAAAGGTGCATTCCCTGTATAGGGTTTCTTTGCTGGAAGATGTGCGGGTTGGTTAGGAGCTGCCTGGTTAGCTTGGGCAGTGATAGCAAAATTTTGGGAAGCCTTACGCTTCCTTGACCTCTTCGAAGGACCAGAGTTCTTTCCATTCAAGTTTTGACCTTTCTTGCTATCACCCTTGTTAACCAACTGTTTCTTGCCCTTGTCACCCTTCCGGTGTAACTTGTTCTTCCGGATTTGCGACTCAGTCAGTGTCGCTGATAACTCGATTGCCTGACGGAGTGTGGCAGGGTTACTACCAGTAAGAATGTCTTGTACCGAGTCAGGTAGGCCGTCGATGTATCTCTCGATAGCCTTGTCGAGTGGGGTAACCATTGTCGGGCAAAGAAGACTCAACTCTTCAAACCGATCAGTATAAGCCCTATGCTCACCACTATCCTGCTTCAGATCATCAAATTCCTTCTCCAAAGCTCGCTGCTCATGACGAGGACAGAATTCCCTCATCATAAGAGCCCTTAGTTCAGCCCAAGTCTGTGCAAGAGCAACTTCTGCACCCCTGTCTCTCATAATCCCATTCCACCATGTCAAAGCCCTCTTCTGAAATACGCTCGAAGCAAACTCGACCTTGCGATTATCCGGACACTGCACGTGGCGGAAAGTATTCTCACTACTCTCGAACCACTGAAGAAGCCCAGTCGCTCCTTCAGAACCACTAAACTTGAGTGGTTTAGCCTGATTAAAATCCTTGTATTTGCATGGAACATTGTTGTTATTGTTGGCTTGGTTCCATTGAGCAAAGAGATTTGGAAATTGAGCAGCCATCTGCTGCGCAATAATTTCTGCCAGTTCGGCAGTTGCTATCTGGTTCTCGCGTCGAGGAGGCATTCTAAAAGAGGAAAACATGAAAGAAAAACGAGTGAGATGATTGGATGAAGAGAATGAGATGATAAAAACAAGAATTGCAAACAGCATAGATGGTGGTCATTCGTCCGTATCACAAAGCAAACAAACGACTCACAGTGACTAATCAAAGTAAATGGGTCAAAAATAATGTATAATGAAGACATGCTCGCCTATAAGTGAACACTCATCCCAAGAATTCCCAGGTAAGCACAACTGGTCTCTGCGTCTGGTTGAGATGTATACGAAGTGCTTGCCTAGACAGAAAACTCAGAATACAGGCATTCACCCTTCCAGTTTGCACACGTTCACATTATTTAAAACCCAAAACGTTTGACGGGATTTTTGAAATTTAGAAGGCACAAGGCCAAAAACCAAACTTGAAAAGGGTTCAAAACCCTAAAACAGAGGGTTCAAAACCTTACAATTGAGGGTTCAAAACCTTGTAATAAATCATTCAAAAACAGATGATTGTTTTTCAAAAATCGTTTCGGAAAATTTTTGGTTCTTGTTTTGTTAATCACCTAAGGATAGGTGATGTACATGTTTTAAGATCTAAACACAAGATAACTTGTGTTAGGTTCCTAGAAAAGTTATAGTCTAGGTCAAAGCATTACTAATAACCTAATTCCCTATAACCATTGGCTCTGATACCAACTCTTCTGTCACACCCCGACCGCGTATAACAACGGACCGCGGCGGAAACGCCGGGGAGTGATCGCGACAGAATTAATTGTTTCATAACCATGGCATTCAAAGTTTTATTTATTTATTAAACAAGGATGTTACATTGTTTCAAACAGGAAAAACAGAGTTTACAACATAATTAAACATAGTCTAGCTCCATTTTATGTCTCTAAGGCACAGGTCCGCCCTAGTATTGTGATCAACATCCTACGGAAAAGCACCTGAAAACACATGTGAAAATAGGTACGTCAGCATAAAAATGCCTGTGAGATACATAGGTTTGTGAAAATAGGATTCATGACTTGTATTTGAGAAAATGTTTAGTCATGAACCTTGTAATTTGCTTTGTCTTGTAAATCATTTGAAAAACGATAAGATCAGTTGATATGTATAAGTAAATGTAAGGTTAAATGAATAACCATGAAAAATGAGTTTGTATAAGATAAGTTGATTGTAAAACAATGTCTTATGAAAAAGTATGTTATTTGTATAAAATGTTATATGTATCAAACTGAAATGATTCAAATAACGTTACGCTATGTAATATTATACAAACACTTATATATAGGAAGTACCAGCGGCGTATCCACCATGTTTGTATCATATTACACACGTATCGTTACTTAATCACTTAATCAAACCAAACCATCAAGATGTAAAATGTTCATGTACAAACCAATTGTCAAGTGTTATTGTGTAAACCATGTCAAAATGTCTATGTCCAATGTAAACCACCAAATGTGTATATCAATGTCAAAATGTTTATGTTCAATGTAGATCATGTAATGTGTAATCAAAATGTCATGTATGGTAAGTGAAATGTATCAACTAAACCATATGTAAAATGCACAACAACAAGGTATTGAAGTAAAACACAGTTTAAATCAAAGTCATGTTGTGTGTAACAAATGCATGCTATACTGATACAAACATTTATGCGGTATTGTTAATATGCATACATCCAAGCCTTGAGACTGAGGCGATAAACCTTTAAACAAATTAAAGATTTATCTAAGTTATGTATATCGAATTCGGTCATTCCTTTCTGTCCCCTTACCCTGGGATGTCCGGAACGGGAGTTGTCAATTCCTATGGTACCACTACCTACTAACGAATGGCATGATCAATGTTAATGAATGTATTGTCCCATGTTAAACAAACCAAATGTTATACCAAAAATGGAAGCATGTGATGCACTAAGTATGTAATCAAATGAACATACATAGCGTGAAAATGTAATGTAAAACGATGTACTAAGTAATGCACACAATGGGCACACCTAGCATGAAATGTAATGTAAAACAATGTACCAAGTAATGCACACAATGGGCACACCTAGCATGAAATGTAATGTAAAACAATGTACTAAGTAATGCACACAATGGGCACACCTAGCATGAAATGTAATGTAAAACAATGTACTAAGTAATGCACACAATGGGCACACCTAGCATGAAATGTCATGTAAAACAATGTACTAAGTAATGCACACAATGGGCACACCTAGCATGAAATGTCATGTAAAACAATGTACTAAGTAATGCACACAATGGGCACACCTAGCATGAAATGTCATGTAAAACAATGTACTAAGTAATGCACACAATGGGCACACCTAGCATGAAATGTCATGTAAAAACGATGTACTAAGTAATGCACACAATGGGCACACCTAGCATAAAATGTATTGAAATCATGTACTATAATGTACTAACGAACATAGCATGTATATGATGTGAAAACGGAAAGCATTAAAGTAACAAGTAGGCACATGTGTTCCACCCCAAAACAGTTTGGAAAACAGTAAAAGAGGGGTCTATGTACTCACTTGAGATTGCTCAGTTGTCTAAAGATAACCACCGAGTAATGCTATAGATCACGGAATCAAACGGCACCTAATATAGGTAACTATGTTAATAAACCGGACCTATATCGGAAGATTGGGTAGCATTAGGGTTTGTAAACCAAATGAGTGTAGGAACTCATGTGATATGGTTTAACAAAGCCTACATGCTAAATGAAACTTGACCTAAGTCTTATCGACCCATTACGATCCGTTTAGGTAGCTTATGCTACTTTAACGCATCGTGCGCGTAAAACGCGTTCGGACCGCCTAACTAGTCTTATGACAAGTATTATATGCCTAAACATGTTACATAATCAGTTACGTGACAAAGGTTTAGGTTACATATGCTAAATTACCAATTATGTATGAAAAGGGTATTTTGGTAATTTACCTAAGGCATATAAACTACCTATCATACAACTACTTAAACGATGTGACCATAGGGTATAACCTCGGAAGGTTATTCCCTACCTACTATGGTCACCTAATGTGTTTGGTCGGATCCTAATGATCGACCAAACTGGGTCGGGTTCGAAGGTATAGGCGATTTATTAGATCGCCTACCCTACGACCCTAGACAACGTGATTACACTCACGTTGCGAAGTTCAAACGAACTTCGCATTGACCATTACTGGTCAACGCTGAAAGTCAAACAAAGTTTGACTTTCTGACTCGAAAAGCAGTAAAATAAGGAAAAGAACGAAAGAATACTTACGAAGGGTCCCCGAATGCTAAACTCAATTCGAAAATCTCAGGTATGAAACAAATGTTTCAACTTAGAGTTTCTCAAAATGAATTTCTAGTGATTTTGAACAAAGGGGTGTTGGGGTATTTATAGTATTCGGTCCACCGTTGAGATCGTTTCTTGGAAAAGGGGAAACGATCAAGGCCGTACACTTGTCCAATTGTTGTGGTAACTAAAAATGGGTCCAAATGAGCTTAATGTGCGGATTGGGAGCTTGTGGGTGAGGTTAAAACAGCTGGATCATGCTGACTGTTAAGTCTGATCTGTTCTGCAGAACCCATACGCATCGTAGGGGAAAAACCCCTGCGCATCGTAAGACCCCTTACGCATCGTAGGGGAAAAGTGGCTGCGCATCGTATGACACAATTTAGGCAGATTTACACTTTTGGTCCCTGTTATGCAATAAGGTCATTTTTGACACGTTTAAGGCCCGTTAACCCCATTTCAAAGCTCTAAAATGAAGTTAAAGTATAGGGAACTTAAAACATGTTCAAAAATATCTCTGATGTCGGTTCGTTTGGCCGTACGAACGCGATGTTCGCTTAATTACGACGGAATGCGCATAAGCGCGAAAAACGATCCAAATGACGAAACGAATGGATTTTTCTTAAGGCGAACACTAAAATATAATGTAGTCATGCTCACATAAATTTTTGGATGTCCGAATGTATTCAGAACGTAAGTTATGCGCGAAAATGCAAACTTGTGCACTTTTTGACACTTTTAGTCCCTGAATGACCCAAAAGTTTATTTTAGCACACCAAACCCCTCAAAGCCTATTTCTAAGCTAAGTAAAGGATATTTAAGGTGTGTTTAACTTATGGTCATGTTCCGGAATGTTCGTTACAGTTCAAATTGACATACTTTTGCAGTTTGTCAAGTTTAGTCCCTGTAAGCGAATTAACTTGTTTAAGCCATACCAAAGCCTTCAAAACTTATTTCTAAGTTATGTAAAGGTTATTTAAGGTATGTTGAGTATATGTTGATGTTCCAGAGTATTTCTCGCATTAAACTGAGTACGTTTACGCACTAGTTTGCGTATAACTCTCCAGAAAGCGATGTAGAGTTTGAAATTACATAAAAGTCAAAACATGAAAAATGTAAAACATAACAAAACAAACATTGGGATCAAATAACATTGTTTTATTGATAATAGAACTGTTCATAGTGATTACAAGCACAGTTGTTACATATATCCTCTTCCTTAACTAAGAAAATAGCAAATTTACCCATTTTGATTTATTTTATTAAAATTAATATACACAATGACTATTTTACCCTTAGTTTTACTAAAACATAAAAAAATTGGATATTTACCCATTTTACTAGTTTTTGGGTCTATTTCACAATAGTTGTTTACGTTTCGCTAATTAATTTATTTTCGTTTCTTGCGTCTTTACTAAGTTATTTCATTCTACGTTTTTTGATTATTTCATGAGCTAGAAAATATGAATTCGTTGTTTGTAGACGTGCACCTTAGACGCGAAACTTGCCAAAACAACATGGTTTTGATAAAAACATCCCTACGAAGTGAAAAAGAACGAAAAAACACATCACGACTCATAGTTGAGTTCATTCGACCCTTCTCGCTCATTCTCTCCCATCCAGAATTCTCTCAAGACGATGATACGATGCAGTAGGGTGAATTTACCTAAATTAAAGCAACTGATCAAATTTGCAATTTTAGCAAAGTGATGATCTGATGCATAAGCAATACAAGCTGATTCAGATAAACCACTTTCTGCCTTGTTTAATTGTTCATCTTCTTAAAAAATATCCAATCGTTTGACTTTTGAAATTAATTAATTTATTGTATTCCATTTTAAGAAACTGAATCATGTCTAATAAAACTATGGAATCAGGTTTAAAAAACAGTTTACATGATAAAACAGAACTAAATTTTAAATTTAAAGAAAAAAAACAAGTGTACAGTATAATTCAAAACACAAGGTAATGTCCTCAAATAGCTTCACAACATGAGTCCATTGAGGCATTGAGGGTGGAGGGGCGCCTTGTGGGGAAGGACTCTAGGGTAGCATCCCTAAGCGGGCACACTGCCGCCACCCCCTAGGGTACTTTGGGCCGGTTGGGTTTGAGGGTAAAGTAACCCGAAGAAAGTTTAAAAAAACAACGTGTGTAGTTGGTGAATAGAGTAAATGGGTGGGGACCCTTGGTTCTGGGGTAGATGAAAGGAGCGCTGCCAGTGATTAGTCGTGTTAGGGTAGTTTAGAGTAAAAATGCCATGGATAACAAGATTGAAGGGGGCTAGGGTACATACAACTTCCTACAGGTGGGATGACCTCAGCATAACTCTTGCTGTTCCTCGCAGCCCGTGGAGCTAAAGCTTCCTACATTTAGAATATATAGATGCATTAATAATCAGATAGGTGACAAAATAATATCGTTAGCTTCTTGCAACAATAGCCTATAAAATGACAACATCTTTGTATAATCATGTGTACACACATCAGCCTGTGCAATGGCTTCAGGTTTTATCTAACGACTCCAGAAAGTTCCATCATCCTCAGCAGAGCAGAAATTTGCAACCTGCAGATGAGGTAAAAGATTAAAAACTAAAATAAGTCCATTGTTTAGCACAGTTTATATATAATCTGCAACTGCTTGCCTTAAATGCACTCAGCAATTCATTTCCAGGTTCTCCTTCAGCTCCTTTCTGTTCAACCTTCTCTGCTCTTTCAAGAATTTCATCAATATCCATGCTTAGAAGACGCTTTTTGTTTTCTTCATCATTTATATCTTACTTGAACAGTTCCTCTGCCCCAAATCTCAAAATAGCTTCTGAAACCATGAAAATGACTTAAAATTAAAACATTTTAGATCCAAACATGCATCCAAAGAGACTAAAAAGTTGCTCAAATGTCCAAACATTTAAATCCCTTAATTGACAAGTAATCTGCTAATCTATCCAACATCTTAACCATCTGCATTACAAGACTACAATTAGCTAATCAACTACAAGAGATATCCAACAACAAATGACCAATCACTCCAAACTCACATATATATAATTGATCATGGTAAGTGTGGATTATAGCCAATTCGACCAGCTTGGCATGAGCAACTAGAACTGTACAACACTCGGTTCTATAATATAAAACAGTAACACACTGATCCGAAACCAGTATACTCGGTATGGCCCGGTGATGTCAAGTTCGGTTTGGTTCCGGTCCAATACAATACCGTTTTTTTTCTTTTACTTGAAGGGAAAGTGTCATTGGAGAAAAATAAGCTTAAATCACTAGCCCAAAAGTTGAGGTACAGTTCACAATCCCGTCTGGTACCAAACCAAAATACTAAGGTCCGATTCTAAAAATATTATGGAAAACCAGGTAGGTTTTACTTTTACATGATAAAACGGAGCTAAATTTTAAATTTAAAGAAAAAAAAACAAGTGTACAGTATAACAGATTAAAAATACCATAGTTCTTCGACACTATTTTGCAGGGGAGTGCCAATAATAAGAAGCTTGTTTTTCGTTCTGAATTCCTATGAAACAAGTCGTAATGAAATAAACCACGATAACAAGACTGCATAACAAAATCATAAAAAAGGTATCATTCACATACCTTGAGTGTTGTATGAAAATGTATCAACCATAAGATAATTCCACTTAATTGTTGATAGCACTGTCTTGTCCTTTAGTAAAACTTCATAGGTAGTCAATAGTGCATCAAATTTTGTAGTGCCACCAGTGTTCTTATCAGAGAAAAATTCATATTGCTGACAAACCTATGCCCACATGGCACAATTACATGAAATTAAACTAGATCAGCATCTTATAAATATAAATTTTATTTATAATATTACGTAGAAACAACATTAACCTACCTCTCGACTTGTACAATAGTAGCTTCAATCTTACTCTTAAAAAACCCCTCCTGAAGAGCCCTAAGAGTCTCATAAGCAACACATAAACACCTGCTCGAATCAACACCGGCCTTACACTTGCAATTGACTGAACCTAGGGTTTTATTACTCTCTCTCTCTCTAGCTTCATGTTCTTCTTCGCAACCACCAATTTTAGCTTCCTGGTCTTGTTCTTCAGAGAAGGCGAAGATCTTATCATATATCTAGCTTTTAATCGCGGATTTAACCACTGAAGAGCTCGAAGCTTTCAAATTAGGGCTCGTATTAGGGTTTACATTCTTCGGTAGGTTAGATTTGCTGCTATGCTTTGGCTTTGATGGTATTAGAGAAGCCATTGTTGTGTGTGTTTTGAGTTTAGAATTAGTGGATTTGGGGGGAGAGGGAATGTGAAATTCTCAATTACTTTGGGGGAGGGAAATAGTTTTAGAATGGTATGTGAAATTCTAAAGAGTATATTGTATAGTAAAATTCTATTTTATTTATAACTTCAAAAATAATATTAAAACTAAAAATACTTTTAAGTGAAAATTATAAAAACTAAAGGGTATATTGTATAGTATTATATATATATATATAGAGAGATATATATATATATATATATATGTATATATATATGGTTAGGATCGTGTGAAGAGTACTATGCTAATTGATAAACTTGAGAAGTATTCTCGATCAAGCACTTTCCCTAAGTTTTTCGTAATATACATATATGTATATAATGAATTTTAAACTATACATATGTGTATATTACGAAAATATTAGGAAAAAATGTGGTCCAGAATTTTCTCAAGTTTCACAAATAAGGTAGAATTCTCTTAGGATCCCTACCCTATATATATACACACTACATAGTATATAATATAGTATATGGTATAATGTATATATATCATAGTCTAGTATAGTACATGTATCATTTACTATGGTCAATTGTGATCCAATAAGACCTAATATGGTCTATTTAGACATGTATGATCTACTATTTTCCATTTGATCCATTAAGACCCAATATGGTCTATTAAGACATATATGATATATATATAATCGTCTATTGTGACCCGTTAAGGCCCAATATGCTCCATTAAGACATGTATGATCTACGATTGTCTATTGTGATCCATTAAGACCCAATATGGTCCATTAAGACATCTATGATCTACTATTGTCCATTGTGATTCATTAAGGCCTAATATGGTCCATTAAGACATGTATGATCTACTATTGTCCATTCTGATCCATCAAGACCCAATGTGGTCCATTTAGAGATGTATGATATACTATCGTTCATTGTGATCCATTAAAGCCTAATATGATCTATCAAGACATATATGATCTACTGTCGTCCATTGTGATCCATTAAAGCCTAATAAGGTCTATAGATACATATATGATCTACTATCGTCCATTGTGTCTGTTAAGACCCAATATGGTCCATTAAGACATGTATGATCCCCTATTGGCCATTGTGATCCGTTAAGGCCCAATATGCCCATTAAGGCATGTATGATCCACTATTATCCATTGTGATCCATTAAAGCCCAATACAGTCCATTAAAACGTGTATGATCTACTGTTGTCCATAGTGATCCATTAAGGCCCAATATGCCCATAGTACTGTACGATTCCTGTTACCGGTTTTTTGAAAGTAAAATTCAGTAAAGTACCGAAAGTGTAGCGAACGGAAAATACGGGCACTGAAAACGTCAAAAAGTTGGTACCGATTCGGTACCGAAAACAATTCGATAATGGTTACTAATATGCATACATTAAAAACGTATATAACCATAACTAATATGCATATATTAGCATATTATTTACAAGAAAAACGAATATGGTTTAAAAATATATAATATAAATAATAAAAAGTTTGAATTTTTCAATATGTACTAAGATTTTTTGTTTTTTTTAATATTGAATTAAGTATATTTTTCTAAATTAGAATATTATTTGAGGGGGAAGTTTTAAATTAGGATGAAATATTTGTGGGGGGGGGGGGGGGGGGTTAGGATAAAACTTTTAGAAGGGAAGTTTAAGTTTAGGATAAAATATTTTGGAGGGAGTTTTAAGATGAAATATTTAGAGGGGAAGTTTAAATTTTATGATGAAATATTTTTAGGGGGAATTTTTTAAGATGTTGTAAGTTTAACAATTGGTCACACATTTTTTTCATGACATTTCATATCATTGTCATAACTAGCTCAGAAAAAGTGAAACAATGTTTTTAACAATATTTTGGTGTTCCGGGTAATGTCCAGTTGTACGGTTAGATACCGGTTCGTTAAAGTGCTATGTTATTCCGTATAGTGTCTTTTATGTAACTTTTGTAACACTTTTAATTCCAAACACTCAGGAAAGCATACATGACCATTTAGTCAATTTTTTTGCACAAGACTAGTATGTTAAAAAGCACATGTAAGTATGACGCAGTAATTAGGAAGCAGTTAAATAATTCAGCACAGTCATCAGGCACTTTAATTAACATTAATAAATCATACGGATACATGTAATTATGAGGGTTGTCACAGTATAAGAGCTAGGGTTTGCTGTGTATGCGAATGTTTGTGTGTTCGTAAAAACTTATTAACTAACACTTGATCAACCCCTTTTGAATCAACCTAATGACTAAGTTCAAAACTCTTGGAAGACCACGTCCAAGTTCCATGACCATTAGTGGAATTTAGCACGTGCAACATCTTGAACGAATTATACCCGAGATTCCAGCTGAGACTTCATGCACGTCGTTCATAATCTGCATACAAACATTAGAAAACATAGAGAACAATTCTTAGAAATGATAAGTAATAATAAGGATCATTGATTCTTCTCAGGCTACCTGCACCATTCGCTAAGGATAAGTAATGCAAGCAACATTTCAGGATACATGATTCACAATTAGTAAAACCTATGTGTTATGGCTCATTTTCTAAGCATACATATCCTGACTAATATCCTGCCTTTATTTGTTTATTTGTGACCAGGATGTTGGAAGAGGATATTGCTAACATCTTGGGCGATATCCTGAGGTTTATCGAATTAACCACGTGCAGGTTAAAGGCTGAGACTTGCTAACAGTCAAGTGGACTTCTTCTCCTTAAGACTCGGACGTGTTTGTTGAAGGAGAGACGTTGAACCCGAAAGACCAGGTCTACAACGTTCGATTAAGGAATATTCGGTGGATCCCGGAAGTTTAGGATAGTTTGTTATATTATCTTTACTATAAATAGATGGGGGCGGATCAGTTTAAGGCACACAATTTACACTTACACTCTCGAACACTTTCACTCTCTAGCTCATTGCAAACACCACACTTGTATTCAAATTTCATTGTAACACATAGTCGATCCGCACCACATCCTGCACTGTATCCTGACGTTTGAAGTAATAAGAAGAACAAGGCAGCTGCGATTGTCAGCTCCCGAGGTTTTATGCCGGCGATCTAGATTGATCAAGGGCTTTCCTCGTACATCTCGTGTCGTTTACTTTACTTTTGCTCATAGTTTGATCATAGATACAACTCAATATCCTGAGCCGTATCCTGAATACTGATTTTCTAAATAACTTAACAAGCATATTTTCAATACACTTTTTAGCACACTACCTCACTTTACTAATTTGATCACTTAATTGCTTCGGTAATTTTTGACCAAAACAATTTGGCGCCCACAGTGGGGCAAGTGGTGCTCTCTTTACTAAAATTTTTTGTGAAATCGCTAATCGGCTTTCTATTTTCAAAACTTTTTGCTACATTGTCCATAATGGCCTCAAGATCAAACATGAGCTCCTCCACTGTGTCTGCTGTGACTTCTGCTACTACTGGTTCGGTGCTTCCACCACCTCCTCCGAGGATGCCAACCTCTTCACGACCTCAGGATATTATCCCTACTCGCAGTGTTCAGGAATCTGCTCCTGTTTTAGCTTCTAACGATGAAATTTTAACCTTATTTGGAAGTGTGCAGGAACAAATGAGGCAGCAACAGGAAACAAACCAAATGCTTTTAAGGGAAATACAACTCCTGAAGTCTGGCTCGAGCAGATCTGCTGAGGATATTGTCACTCCATTACATCCCAGAACGTTGAACTTTAGTTCAGCTGTGTATACTGAGGATAACAGGGGGAATATTGTGCCCAACCTTCCTTAGAATCATACTCCTGAAATACCCTCCTCGGTTAGGATGTCAACCATGAGGAGCTCCGGATATGCTTCAGGATATGGGCAAAATCCTCCAACGGGTAACGTGTCAAATAATAATAATACTCATGCTACTAACAATAGTGGATCTTTGCAGGATACAGGTGTAACATCAGCACTTACTAGGGAACTTCAGAAGTTGAAGGATATGATATCTAGTGTACCTGGGGTGGTCCAGCCGATCCCGGAAGTGTCCCAAGACAGCCACAAGATATCTCGTTTTGCATATCCTATCTGTGATGCTGAGATCCCAAAGAGATTTCAAACCCCCAACATGAAGCTTTACAACGGAACTACGGATCCTGAAGAGCATATTGGTCAGTATAGGGAAAGAATGGAGATTAACCCTATCCCTCCGGAGCTCAAGGAAGCGTGCTTGTGCAAGGGATTTGGTTCTACTCTAACAGGATCAGCCTTAAAATGGTTGTTAAACGTTTCTCCTCACTCAATTACTTCGTTTGCTCATTTGGTCAATTTATTTAACAGTCAATTTTCTTGTAGTCGGAGTTTTGAGAAACTAACCAGTGATCTTTACAGGATAACTCAAGGGCCTCAGGAATCCTTGAGGGATTATGTGAACAAATTCAGTCGAGAATCCTTGGATATCCCACATCTTGATGTTGCAACAGCTGTGCAAGCTTTTAAGACGGGATTACAAAAGGATTCTCAGTTTTATCAGGATCTTGTAATGAATCCCTGCTGGAATCTCGACGAAGCTCGTAAAAGGGCTTTGAGATATATCCGTCTGGAAGATGACAGGAAGATGCAAGAAAGGATGAACTCATCTAACACTTATGAGTCAACTAACAGGAAGTCAGAATCCTCATTCAAGTCATATCGGCCTAAGCCATATGGTAGAAATGAAAACAAGAGAGTGAATGCTGTCGAAGATGAGGATCCCGAAGAGTATCCTGAGTTGTCTGAATATTGCTTTTCTGTTAACATTCCTGAATTGATGTATGCCATGCAGGGTCTAGGAGACAAGGCTAGGTGGCCTCGAAAGAATCAACAAAAGGCTGACTGGAAAGATAAGTCAAAATGGTGTGCTTTCCACGAAGATTTCGGACATGTAACTGAGGATTGCATTGCTCTAAGGAAAGAAATAAGCTATCTTCTAAGCAAGGGATATCTGAAAGATCTCTTAGGAAGAAAGAAGAATAAGGGTCAGGATACTGAGAAGGATCCTGAGCGAGCAGCATCACCTCCCGCGGATGCCAAAATAATCAACTTCATTTCGGGAGGATCCGACATTTGTGGGACTTCGTATTCGGCAGCAAAGAGACATGCAAAGGAAGCTAAGGCCGAAAGGGGAGACAAACCTGTCAGGGTGACTACCCTCACAACTGACAAAGTGATCACTTTTGATGCTGATGACAGGGATACTGTCCAGGATCCTCACCATGATGCTCTGGTAATAACGTTATATGTGGCTAACCATTTTGTACGCAGGATATTGGTTGATAATGGCAGCTCCGTCAACATAATCCAACTAGAAACTCTGAAGAGAATGAATGTATCTCCAATCGATATCACTTCGAAGTCTACCGTGCTTGTTGGGTTCAGTGGAGAGGCTAGAAACACAGTGGGAGAGATAAAATTGCCAGTATACGTTGAAGGAGTCAACTCGATACAACGTTTCTGTGTGATGGATTCTCTATCCTGCTATAACATCATACTGGGAAGACCGTGGATTCACGATATGAAGGCTGTGCCATCAACATATCACCAATGCATCAAGATACCTACCCCTTAGGGAGTTGTCAAAGTTGATAGTGATCAGCAGGAGGCGAAAGAATGCTACTCATCCTCGATGAAATCCTCAACCAAACCTAGTGCAGCATAGCAATTAAAGACGCGGGCCCAGGATATCGTGGAGGATCCGGAGCAGGATGTGAAGAAAATCCTGGACCAGGATAATCCCGATATTTCGGTGCTCGTAGGGACCAATATCCCTCAGGATATTGAAGAACAATTAATTAACTTTTTGAAATGCAGGATGTCAACGTTTGCATGGAAGCATGAGGATATGACAGGCATATCCAAAGACATTATCACTCACAAGCTTGGAATTGATAAATCATTTAAGCCTGTTCAGCAAAAAAGAAGGAAGTTTGCTCCTGAGCGGAACACGATTATCCAGGAGGAAGTTGAAAGATTATTAAAGTCCAGGATGATCAGAGAGGTTAAGTTCCCAAGGTGGCTAGCAAATGTGGTTGTAGTACAGAAGAAAAATGGGAAATGGAGAGTTTGTGTAGACTACACAGACTTGAACAAAGCTTGTCCTAAAGACCCATTTCCTCTTCCCCACATTGATGCAATGGTAGATGCCACTGCCGGGCATGAAATGCTGACCTTCATGGACGCATCCTCAGGATTTCAGCAGATCCAAATGGAGCCTTCTGACCAGGAGGATACTGCCTTCATGACACCAACAGGTATTTATTGTTATACAGCTATGCCTTTTGGTTTGAAAAATGCAGGTGCAACATACCAAAGATTGGTAAACATGATGTTCAAAGACAAACTGGGGGACACCATGGAGGTGTACATCGACGATATGGTGGTAAAATCAAGGAAAGCTCAGGATCACCTCCAGGATATTAAAGGAGCGTTTGATATCCTGGATCAGTATAACATGAAGTTGAATCCTGCTAAGTGCCATTTTGGAGTGGGGGCAGGAAAATTTCTAGGATATATGGTGACCAAAAGAGGAATAGAAGCGAGCCCGGAGCAGATTAAAGCCATCTTGGATATTAAATCGCCCTCAAATATGAAGGATGTTCAACGATTAACAGGGCGAGTGGCAGCATTAAACAGGTTTATCTCAAGATCCTCAGAGAAATGCAAAGATTTTTATGATATCCTGAAGAAGAACAAAAGATTCGAATGGGGAGCAAAGCATGAAGCAGCCTTGCAGGATTTGAAGCGATATCTCTCAACCGCACCTCTATTGATGAAACCTGAAAATGGTGAACCACTATCCCTATACCTTGCTGTATCAGGGAATGCTGTAAGTGCCGTTCTTGTAAAAGACCATGAAGGTCAGCAATATCCTGTTTATTATGTTAGTAAAAGTTTGTTAGATGCTGAAACTAGGTACTCTCATTTAGAAAAATTGATACTAGCATTAGTCATGGCATCAACGAAACTTAGACATTACTTTGAGACACATAGGATTCATGTTAAAACAAATTATCCTGTTAAAAATGTGCTTAGGAAACCAGAGATGTCAGGCAGGATGGCCAAGTGGTCAGTGAAATTAAGTGCTTATGATTTAGTATATGAACCTAGGAATGCCATAAAGTCTCAGGCTTTAGCTGACTTTGTGGCTGATTTCAGTAGTGACATTCAGGACGAGGTAGACCTAGAAGTTCAACAGTTAGGAGAATCCTCAGGATCCTGGACATTATATACTGATGGTGCATCTAATGCAAGAGGAGTAGGATTAGGAATACTACTAAAATCGCCACAGGGGGACATATTACCCCAGGCTATTAGGTGTGAATTTCCTGCTACTAATAATGAGGCAGAATATGAAGCTTTAATTGCAGGATTAGAATTGGCTAAGAGTATGAGTATCAAAAATTTGCAAGTATATGTTGACTCTTTGTTAATTACTAACCATTTTAATGGATCCTATGCAGTTAAGGGTGAGAAATTAATCGAATATCTCGATATTCTCAAAAAATTAGCAGGATATTTCGATGTTTTTATACTTGAACAGGTACCAAGGGAGGATAATGCTGAAGCGGATGCCTTAGCAAATTTGGGATCATCGATCAGGATACCTGAAGGGACCCAAATACCAATATTACATGTCTTATATCCTGCAACGAATCCTCCGGATAAAGAAGTAGCGGGTATTCAGTATCCTGGAGCAGAGCATCCTGAAGAGGATCCTAAATCCTGGACGGCTCCAATCATGAGATATCTCAAAGAACGACACATTCCTGGAAATGAAAATCCTAAGGCATTTAGGATGAAGGTATCACGATTCACTATTATAAATAATATTTTATACAAGAAATCTCTTGCAGGACCGTATTTGAGGTGCTTGGAGGATCCTGAAGCCAAAGAAGTACTTCAGGATATTCATGAAGGGGATTGTGGTAACCATACTGGGGGCAGGTCGTTATTCTCAAAAGTATTAAGGACAGGATATTATTGGCCAACAATGAGAAAAGATGCCGCAGAATATGCTCGAAGATGTGACGCATGTCAAAGACATAGTAACATACTGCATCAACCTGCTGAACCATTATATCCTATTGTTTCCCCTTGGCCATTTATGAAGTGGGGTGTGGATATAGTGGGAAAGCTACCAAAAGCTCCGGGAGGAAAAGTCTTTATGCTAGCAATGACGGATTATTTCTCTAAGTGGGTTGAAGCTGAAACATTTGTTCAAGTTAGAGACCAAGAAGTAGTATCCTTCATAAAGAGGAATATCCTGACCAGATTCGGAGTACCAGCCGAGATAATCTGTGACAATGGTTCTCAGTTTATAAGCAAGAGAACTACTGACTTTTGCAAGAGTTGGGGAATCAAAATGATAACATCTACTCCAGTACATCCTCAAGCGAATGGACAAGCAGAATCCTCGAACAAGATAATTGTCAACAACTTAAAGAAAAGGCTTGGAGCCAAAAAAGGAAGATGGGCAGAAGAATTACCCTTTGTTTTATGGGCTGATAGGACAACGGTAAAGAATGCAACAGGCCAAACCCCATTTTCCTTGGTATTTGGAGCAGAAGCAATGATTCCAACGGAAATGACGATACCTACTGCAAGATCTACCCTAAGTGATCCTGAGCAGAATCCTGAAGCCTTGAGTCAGGATTTAGACACTATAGATGAGAAGAGAGATGCGGCAAGGCTAAGGATGGCAGCATATCAACAGAGAATATCCAGGGCATATAACAAGAATATTAGGACCAGAAGATTTAAGGTTGGAGATTGGGTGTTAAGAAAGGCTTTTCAGAATACTACTAATCCTGCCGATGGCAAGCTAGCTCCAAAATGGGAAGGACCATACGAAGTTGAATCAGAAGCAGGGAAAGGAGCATACAGACTCAAGAATATGGAGGGGGATATGCTACCGAGATCTTGGAATGCTATACACCTTAAGCTCTATTTCAAGTGAGTTTAGAATTTAATTTCTAACTCAGGATGGTATGAATTCTACCTTTTTTAAATATGTTTGGTTTAATTTGTTCTTTGTAACCCAATACTGACTTAAGCATCGGAGGGGTGTTAGCCAAGCTAACACCCACCTTAGTGTAAGGATGTTTTGCAGTATATGCTTCGGGATATAGCTCCGGGGTGCTCACTCAGGATATTTCGGAAGATTAGAGGATTGGCCCCCTCTCTCACGTACAAGGGATCCTGATCCCTTCACAGGTTTAAAGGTATTCACCTTTCTTCCGAATTGGGTTTAAACACCCCGCCTGGAGCGCAAGTTATTCAGGGATAGTTCAAGGTGGCGGGACCAGTCCATGTAAAAGTGGCTGACAATTTCGTTACTGTTGGCTATATCCTGAATCCTAAAGGTATATGAGGATTGATCACCCTCTTTCACGAAAGGGTATTTTCATACTCTCTAAGGTTTAAAGGTTTTCACCTTTCTAAGTCTTGGAGTTTATACACTCCCGCCTGTAGCGCATGAAAATTTGGGATTTTCCCCAGGATACAAGGGATTTATCTCCGGTACATCCTTGGGTTTTACCCTTGGGATCTAAAAAATTGCCTATACGATGGAAATTGACATTCAGAAGATTTCTAAGTATTTGAAGACATTGTACACAGGGGACATGCCTACCAAGGCAGTGATATAAAGCTCAAAGGCTAAAGCTCAGAACTAATGCACTAAGTACCTCGCACAGGGGACATCTTCATTGGAAAAGTTGCAAGGAGATTGAGGTTTGATAATAGGGTTATATACTACTCCGGCTATGATCTTTCCTTTGTAAACATCATCTAAGTTTTTAGTAACACTATGTTTTATAAAAGGTTAAGTATCCTGATATATTCTCAAAGTCCTTTTCAGGATATTTGATTAAGGTGTTTGAAACTAGTATTAGTTTGGAACTTTGATCATTTAAGTATTATCATAAACTGGTTTTGGAAAAATAGATTGTTTTTCAAAAACTTTCTACAAAGTTGAAGGAATGTTTGGAAGTTCTATCTAATAAAAAGTTTTTACAATATATCGCTGAGCATATTGATCAGGATATTTTCATAAGATAATAATACAAAATTTTACAAAGTTAAGAGTTACATTAAATAATGCAAGGCAATAACAAACAAATAAAAAGATGAAATTATTCTTGAAGCAATCAATACTAGTTGATAACCGAAGGTTTCATCCTGAAACCCAGGACCCATCCACCTTCGGCTATCAAATTGTTTCGACACAGAAATAAAAATTGTTCATAAAAACATAAAATTGTTCGAATAATTTAAAGGAAATAAGCTCTAGGGGGTAGTGCCTTCGTCGTCCATAGTGGTTTCAGCAACATCCGCCTTGGGATCCGCCTCAGCATCCTTCTCAGCATCGGTTGCTTTTTCCACTGCTTTGGAAGATTCTTCGACAGCTGATTTGGAAGAGGTGCCCCCGAGGTTCTTTAGCTTGGTCTCCCAAGCACCAACATCCCAAGAAGGGCATTCAAAACCTAATGTTTTGGCTTCATGGGCCATCTTCAACCTGGCTTGGAGGAGAGAAATGATGACGGAACTTTTGAGGCTTTCCCGGTAGCTGACCATATCCCGTTCGTACTGCACGTGGGCAGCTTCAAGATCGGTCTGGGCTTGAAGAGTAGCTTTGTTGAGAGCGGTTTGATGTTCTTGAGTCATGGATTTAAATTTCTGCTCGTAATGACGAGATTTGGCGGCTGCAATCATGCCTTGATCGGAGATTGTGATTTCAGCTTCCTTTAGCTTGGTTTCAAGCGTCTTGTTGAGCTTGCAGGATTCTTGATATAAGTTAACCAAACGCTCAAGACCCTACAAAAGTAAGAGGACAGGTATTAATATTGATAAATCTTTGATAATAATGTAAATCGCAGGATATGATATGAGAATACTAACCTGGTTAAGAAAAGAAGTCATAAACCCGCTAGCTTCAATGAACCCGTGCTTCTCATAAGGAAATGTGTCAGAAATGACAGGGGAATCAGGTTCTTTCCTTTTTCGGGAACTTGAACTCCGGGGCTTGGTAGCCGATGAAGGTTTGGGAATAATGATGGCTTTGGAACTGCTGGGTTTGGATGTGGCTGTGGTCTTGGGGCTAGGCTCTTTCTTGACCTGGATCTGATCAGAATAACTATCCAATTCGTCGAGGTCAAAGACTTCAGGGATCTTGGCCGGTGCTGCATAAAGGGAAAAGTTTTACTCTTCATTTTACTATTATACTGTCTTGACTAATTATTTTGAAAGTAATCCTTACCAGACATTTCGGAGGATGAGTATTGACTGGAACTGGGGACGTGTGTGGTGAAGGTCCTGTCTATTGCTGGTAACTGGTAAATAGTATTGATTCTTTCTTCTGACTCGGCGGTAGGAGGAGCGACTTCCTTGAAGTTCACTGCATAAAGATCGAAAAGAAGGATATTAATAGAAGATAAGAATTAAATGGTCTATGAGAATATTTATAACCCTACCGGTGGTTAACCACTCCACCGGAAGGTTGGCACCCTCAGCAATGGAGTCTCGTTTGACAAAGAAAAATTTGCGTTGCCACCCGTCTTCGTTTTTGGTGGCTTTGAGAATCAGGGGTTTGCTGGAGGTCGAGAAGAGCAAGAACCGGCTAGAGCCATGGGATCGGAGGCGATAAGCAATAGGCAAATCCTCGATGCAGAGGTCGGAACAATGGAGGTTTTTTATTTGGTTAAGTACAATTAGTACTCTCCAAACCATGGGCATAGTTTGAGCAAAAGAGATGCCGGTGGTTCGAAAGAATTGCATCATGAATTCAGGAAAAGGGTATCGAAGACCTAGCGAAAAAGGATATGCTGGAAAACAAAACCATTCAGTGGAAGAAACATCCGATCGGATTGACCGATCGAATGGTCTAAAGACCGTGTTATCAGGGAAAGCGCCGGAGGCTCTTAAAGCTGCAATATCTGCGTTGTCAAAAGCACAGATCTCTTTTTCAGGATTTTTAAGGAGATTCTGCTGGGAGAAGGTCTCGGCATCCATTGCAAGTAAGGCGATGTAAATTGACATAAAGTAAATCAGAAATGGAGAATTACCTGAAGGTTCTGTTGAAGATATCTGCTTTTCAAACAAGAAAAGAGAAGATATAGGGGCATTGTGGATCTCCATTGAGTAAAAAACGTGTTGGAAGTTACGATGTGATCTTGACCGTCATTTCGTTTTAAATGCCTTGAGTTATGGGATAAGATTTTTGAAATATATCCGTTGGATTGGTATCCCAACCGATATATTTGGGGACAATTGTTATGGCTCATTTTCTAAGCATACATATCCTGACTAATATCCTGCCTTTATTTGTTTATTTGTGACCAGGATGCTGGAAGAGGATATTGCTAACATCTTGGGCGATATCCTGAGGTTTATCGAATTAACCACGTGCAGGTTAAAGGCTGAGACTTGCTAACGGTCAAGTGGACTTCTTCTCCTCAAGACTCGGACGTGTTTGTTGAAGGAGAGACGTTGAACCCGAAAGACCAGGTCTACAACGTTCGATTAAGGAATATTCGGTGGATCCCGGAAGTTTAGGATAGTTTGTTATATTATCTTTACTATAAATAGATGGGGGCGGATCAGTTTAAGGCACACAATTTACACTTACACTCTCGAACACTTTCACTCTCTAGCTCATTGCAAACACCACACTTGTATTCAAATTTCATTGTAACACATAGTCGATCCGCACCACATCCTGCACTGTATCCTGACGTTTGAAGTAATAAGAAGAACAAGGCAGCTGCGATTGTCAGCTCCCGAGGTTTTATGCCGGCGATCTAGATTGATCAAGGGCTTTCCTCGTACATCTCGTGTCGTTTACTTTACTTTTGCTCATAGTTTGATCATAGATGCAACTCAATATCCTGAGCCGTATCCTGAATACTGATTTTCTAAATAACTTAACAAGTATATTTTCAATACACTTTTTAGCACACTACCTCACTTTACTAATTTGATCACTTAATTGCTTCGGTAATTTTTGACCAAAACACTATGCCCTATCAATAACTATTTTTACACCAAGTAGTTTTACTAGTTAGACTTTAGTTTCTTTGTATTATGGAGGCTTTAGTTTATTCATTTTTTTAAAATTTATAATTGTGTCACATGATTTCGTAGGGCATCATGATTGGTGTATTTTTGCTATTTGAAAATTTTAGTGTGAATTGCATATTTCTCCTTATAAATCTTTTTTATTGGATATTTACCTAATTCAACATTAGTATTGCATATATCCTCTTCCTTAACTAAGAAAATAGCAAATTTACTCATTTTGATTTATTTTATTAAAATTAATATACACAATGACTATTTTACCCTTAGTTTTACTAAAACATAAAAAAATTGGATATTTACCCATTTTACTAGTTTTTGGGTCTATTTCACAATAGTTGTTTACGTTTCGCTAATTAATTTATTTTCGTTTCTTGCGTCTTTACTAAGTTATTTCATTCTACGTTTTTTGATTATTTCATGAGCTAGAAAATATGAATTCGTTGTTTGTAGACGTGCACCTTAGACGCGAAACTTGCCAAAACAACATGGTTTTGATAAAAACATCCCTACGAAGTGAAAAAGAAAGAAAAAACACATCACGACTCATAGTTGAGTTCATTCGACCCTTCTCGCTCATTCTCTCCCATCCAGAATTCTCTCAAGACGATGATACGATGCAGCAGGGTGAATTTACCTAAATTAAAGCAACTGATCAAATTTGCAATTTTAGCAAAGTGATGATCTGATGCATAAGCAATACAAGTTGATTCAGATAAACCACTTTCTGCCTTGTTTAATTGTTCATCTTCTTAAAAAATATCCAATCGTTTGACTTTTGAAATTAATTAATTTATTGTATTCCATTTTAAGAAACTGAATCATGTCTAATAAAACTATGGAATCAGGTTTAAAAAACAGTTTACATGATAAAACAGAACTAAATTTTAAATTTAAAGAAAAAAAAAACAAGTGTACAATATAATTCAAAACACAAGGTAATGTCCTCAAATAGCTTCACAACATGAGTCCATTGAGGCATTGAGGGTGGAGGGGCGCCTTGTGGGGAAGGACTCTAGGGTAGCATCCCTAAGCGGGCACACTGCCGCCACCCCCTAGGGTACTTTGGGCCGGTTGGGTTTGAGGGTAAAGTAACCCGAAGAAAGTTTAAAAAAACAATGTGTGTAGTTGGTGAATAGAGTAAATGGGTGGGGACCCTTGGTTCTGGGGTAGATGCAAGGAGCGCTGCCAGTGATTAGTCGTGTTAGAGTAGTTTAGAGTAAAAATTGTGAGAACTGGCACCAAACCGGTAATTTCCGTACACTTTAATTTTTATTTAATGACTGCAATTATGTGCTTAAACATCAACATTGATTGATTACATTATATACAAGTGAATTCATGCACGTTTATTACTACAAAATATTGCTTTATGCATTAACTAGAGCGTTGCGTCAAAAATACTAGTAAACTCACCGGTAAAACACAATATGCCAACGACTCTGCAGAAAGCAGTCAGACAATAAAATTGGAGCCTAGGTGAAGGTCCAATGACAAGAATGCATTAAAACCCAAGAGTACATACGAGGGTTAACACATAGATTTTCCGGAGACTAAAATACGCACTAAAAAGCACCCGAAACGCACTTTAAGTGCATAATTTTATTAAATTCAGCTATAACCAGCTTTTAAACCTATAAATATCATGCAGAATTTACGTTTTATCGTCCAGAATATTTCCCTAAGTGACGGGAATTAAAAGGGTTTCAAAAGGGTACATAAAATAGACTAAACAGTGCCATTTAACACTTAAAGAACCGGTATTTAACCGAACAACCGGACATTACCCGGGACACCAAATTTTTTCCAAACATATTATTTATTTAATTCTTGGCTAGTCGTGATCCCCGAACACCCTAACACCCACCAATTTCTCTAGTAAATAACATATATAAGCATCACTTGCAATCTAACTAACAATTACTTTTTAGTTACAAAAACTTACAACCAACCCCCCCCCCCCCCTAACCGAACTCGGTCACAAGGACCCACAAAAATCATCCTACCATGCTCCCAATCTTGTGTTAGATTTTATTCTAATTGTTTAGTAGATTAGTTGCTTGTAAATCTTACCAAGATATGTGAACATATCTTATAAAAGCATGACAAGATCATTCTCATCATTTCACAAGTTCACCCTCACTCTTCACTCACTCTCTCTCTCTCTTTCGGCTCCACCCCAAACCGCCACCATCACCACCATAAATCCACCACCATCTTCCATTTTACAAGCTTCATTCAAGTGTAGAAGGTGGATACAAGAGACTTGCAACTTGTGGATCTTCAAAAGGGCTTATTTCTTGCTTGTTCTTCATCTTTTTCTCATCATCTTCATCACTAGATCCTACCCTAGCCTTGGGCTAGTAGTAAGTTACTTGTACACCCTTGTTCATCTTGTTTTTGTGATCAAAAGTTGTAGTATGATGCGTTTTGAGAAATGATACGAGAAATCGTGTCACGAATAGGGTACCATAAGCACCATTAATCGTGTACATACTTAGACCGCAGAACAAAAGGTTAGATCTAACGGGTACAAGGGCAGCCCCACTCTTGGTGACAACTAGTACCGAGTAGTGTTTTTGTGTCTCCGTTGTGAATCGACAACTAGAAAAATGCCTATGGTTTGGTGACTTCCTATGTCGTGTCACATGTTAATGGCCTTGCAACCCATTAACAACCTTAATACATACATGATTACTTGATTTATACAAGAATACTTGAGTTGTACAAGATACAGACATACTTGACTTACATGAGATACAGAAATACGTGATTTATACGAAATACATACCATGTTTTCATACAAAGTATATAAACGTGAAATACATTTTACAAACATTACAATGTTTATAAATGGTATGATACAAAAACAAGAAGCACTCTTGGTGATAACTAGTACGAAGTATGATGCGTTTTGAGAAATGATACGAGAAATCGTGTCACAAATAGGGTACCATAAGCACCATTAATCGTGTACATACTTAGACCGCATAACAAAAGGTTAGATCTAACGGGTACAAGGGCAGCCCCACTCTTGGTGACAACTAGTACCGAGTAGTGTTTTGTGTCTCCGTCGTGAATCGACAACTAGAAAAATGCCTATGGTTTGGTGACTTCCTATGTCGTGTCACATGTTAATGGCCTTGCAACCCATTAACAACCTTAATACATACATGATTACTTGATTTATACAAGAATACTTGAGTTGTACAAGATACAGACATACTTGACTTACATGAGATACAGAAATACGTGATTTATACGAAATACATACCATGTTTTCATACAAAGTATATGAATGTGAAATACAAATACTACATGAATTCACACCAACATTATGTTGACGTTTTTTGCAAAACTCACATGTATTTCAGGTAACTAGTTGATGTGCGCGCGGTTTTACTCATGCTCTTGATGTCGCTTTTGTTTATCTTTGAATAAAGTTGTAAACTTATCAGACAAAATGCTGTCTTGTGATGTAAACACTTAAACCATGTTTTCGGTTATGTAATGTTTGGCATTTTGAAGTTATTTTATGAGCATGTAGTATGTTTACCTTTCGTATGCCATGAGAACCTTTCATGATCACACCTCGTGCTTCCGCCGCAGAAAGGGGTGTGACAGATTGGTATCAGAGCTGCGATTGTAGTGAACCAGGATTCCTGCTCGAGTCTAGACTACAATCACTAGGATCCTTTCACGAAAATGATTTTTCAAAAAGTTTTCATTGCATAAAACTTTCCGCGACATCCACTACCTGAAACTGTTTACAGGAGTCTAGAAAAGACACTACGAGACTTAGGGTACACTGGGGTAGCACTTGTCTGTGATTAAAAATTTCTTGCAATTATGTGTGATAATTAGCATATACATATGCTAGAAGTAGAATGTCATACGTATACGTGACTTTACCTGAAAACAATGGCCTACATGAAGGAAGAGATACGAGGACGAAACGAACTGTGCAGACTGCGCAAGGGGTTACGTAATTATGGATGCATACGTAATTATGGAATTCAGTGCACAGAAACCACAGCAAGTCTTGTCACGTATGGATTCCCTCAGTGCAAGGAAAGGTCAAATGTGAATACCCCTCCCCCAGACTACTAAGTACTCTGCTGGAGTAATAATTGTTTGATGTCATTTATGTGGTATATGCCTGTGAATATATATACTACTACTGTCTAGTACGACGATATCGAACAAATGTCTAACCCTGTTGTGTTATGTTCTGTCAGAACATGGCACCCAGTAAACCTGTGAACGCTCGTGATCAACCTCCTCCTCTCCCACTGCCAAATACTGCTGAAGAGCTGAACGTTCTACTGGAGGAAAGAATCTCCGCAGTTATCGACCACTACGAGGCAACCCGTACTGCAGACAGTGGCGGTCCAAGCAACGCCAGACGTAATGGGAATGGAGATTCATCTGGAGGCAATGCAGCTCAGGGCTGCACTTTCAAGCAGTTTCTCGATTGCAAACCAATGAACTATGACGGCACAGGAGGTGCAGTATCATTTGTACGCTGGACGGAGAAAACTGAAGCTACCATCCGTATGAGCAAGTGTACCGCTGATCAGCAAGTCACCTTCGCTACTGGGTTGTTTGTTGATGAAGCTCTGACTTGGTGGAACTTGCAAGTCCAAACTTTGGGTGATGATGCCGCGTATGGCATGACTTGGGATGAACTGAAAGAGAAAATGAGAGAGAAGTATTGCTCTCGTGTTGAACTCCAAAGATTGGAAACTGAGTTCTGGCACTTGACCATGGAAGGTGCTGACATTAATGGGTATACTCGAAGGTTCCATGATCTGTCTAGAGTACTTCCCTACATGGTGACTCCCGAATTTAAGCGCGTTGAACGCTACATTTGGGGACTGGCCCCAGAATTTCGCGGCATGGTAACTTCGGCCAAACCTCAAACAATCACTGAGGCTGTAACCCTGGCTGTCAGCCTTACTGAAGATTGCGTTCGCATGAAGAAGCTATCACTGAACCCAACAGAAAATACCGAGACGCATGCTGAGTCGTCCGGTGACAAGAAAAGGAAACATACAAACCTGAATCAAGCAACTCGTAACAACAAGGGTTCCAACAAGAAGCGTGACCCTAACCCGCCTCAGGGGCAAAATCTCTTGCAGCCATGAATGACGCTCCAGCTAAAGGATACCTGGGCACTCTGCCCAAATGCAATCATTGCAAGCGTCACCACGAAGGGGTGTGTCGCATTTCAAAATGGGACAAGTGTGGAAAGCTGGGTCACCGCACTGAAGACTGTTGGGGTAAAGGAAAGAACGGGAATGGAAACAATGGTGGGAACGGCAACGGTAACCGGAGTGGTAATAGAGCTGGGCGTAACCAAGGATGCTTCAGTTGTGGAAGCAAGGAGCACTTCATGAAAGATTGCCCAGGGGGAAACAACGCTCAGGCTCGAGCATTTGTGATTGGAGCAAGGGACGCACGCGAGGACCCTAAGTGGTCACCGGTACGTTTCTTATTAACAATCACTTTGCATCCATATTATTTGACACTGGTGCCGACTATAGCTTCATGTCTGTGGAATTTAAACGCATGCTTGGAATAGAATCTAGTAGATTAGAAATTCCTTATTCCATAGAATTAGCCACTGGTAAACTTGTTGAGTCGGGCGAAGTTGTTAGAGGTTGCACATTGGAACTTGGTGAATGAAGATTTAGCATCGATCTTTTACCTATTCAATTGGGTAGCTTCGATGTAGTGGTCGGAATGGACTGGTTGTCCAAGAACAAAGCTGAAGTTATTTGTCATGAGAAAATCATTCGCATCCCTTTAGCGAATGATGAAACTCTCATTGTGTACGGAGAAAAACGAGACGCGCCTCTGCGAATCATCAGTTGTATGAAGGCACAGAAGTGCTTAAGGAAAGGATGTGTTGATTTCCTAGCGCACGTTGTAGATAAGAAGGCTGAGGAGCCGAAACTAGAAGACATTCCTGTGGTGAAGGAATTCCCTGATGTTTTTCCCGAAGATCTGTCAGGATTACCTCCGCAACGACAAGTCAAATTCCGTATAGACTTGGTTCCAGGAGCCGCTCCTGTAGCCAAGGCACCCTATCGGCTTGCACCATCCGAAATGCAAGAATTGTCTACACAACTCCAGGAGTTGTTGGATAAAGGATTCATAAGGCCAAGCTTCTCACCCTGGGGAGCTCCAGTATTATTCGTGAAGAAGAAGGATGGGACACTGCGGATGTGTATCGATTACAGAGAACTGAACAAGCTCACAATCAAGAATCGGTACCCTCTACCGAGGATTGATGACTTATTTGATCAGTTACAAGGATCAAGCTACTATTCCAAGATCGACCTTCGATCTGGATACCATCAGTTAAGGATACAAGAGGAAAGCGTACCAAAGACTGCATTCAGAACACGCTATGGGCATTACAAATTTCTTGTGATGCTGTTCAGACTAACGAACGCACCAGCGGTCTTTATGGACCTGATAAACCGCGTTTGCAAACCATATCTCGATAAATTCGTGATTGTATTTATCGATGATATCCTGATTTACTCACGAATGAGAGACGAGCATGAGCAACAACTCAGAACCATTTTGGAACTACTGAAGAAAGAGAAACTCTATGCAAAATTCTCAAAGTGCGAATTTTGGATTCGCGAAGTACAATTTCTTGGTCACGTTGTGAATGAGAAGGGCATTCATGTAGACCCGTCCAAGATAGAAGCAATAAAGAATTGGGAAGCTCCCAAAACCCCAACTGAAGTTCGTCAATTTTTGGGCTTAGCAGGCTATTACCGATGGTTTATTGAGAATTTCTCAAAGATAGCTCAACCGCTGACGACCCTTACGCAAAAAGACAAGAAGTACGACTAGGGTGACAAATAGGAAGAAGCCTTTCAGCTACTAAAAAATAAGCTATGCGATGCACCAATACTATCATTACCCGAAGGTACTGAAAACTTCGTGGTATACTGCGATGCTTCACTACAAGGTTTGGGTTGCGTGCTCATGCAACGCCAAAAAGTCATCGCTTATGCTTCAAGACAATTGAAGGTTCACGAAAGAAACTATACCACTCACGACTTGGAACTTGGTGCGGTGGTATTCGTCTTGAAGATTTGGCGACATTATTTATATGGTACTCGATGTACAATCTTCACCGATCACAAAAGCCTACAACACATATTTGATCAGAAGGAATTGAATATGCGCCAGCGGCGATGGGTCGAGCTGCTAAATGATTACGACTATGAGATTAAGTACCATCCTGGAAAGGCGAACGCTGTAGCGGACTCCTTGAGCTGAAAAGAAAGGGTTAAGACCCTAAGGGTTCGAGCATTGGAAATGACGATTTGAACAAACCTCACTGCACGTATTCGTGACGCACAACAAGAAGCTCTTAAGGGAGAAAACCGTAAAACTGAATACCTCCGGGGTATGTTGAAATACATGGTGCCAAATGAAGAGGGAGCCTTATACTTTAAGAAGCGTATTTGGGTTCCACTCTATGGTGGCATACGAGAACTCATCCTTAATGAAGCGCACAAATCGAGATACTCGATCCATCCAGGATCAGACAAAATGTATCAAGACTTAAAAGAATACTATTGGTGGCCGAGACTCAAGAGCGATGTTGCTGTTTATGTTGGAAAATGCCTAACCTGTGCTAAGGTTAAGGCTGAATATCAAAAACTGTCCGGCCTACTACAACAACCAGAGATACCCATGTGGAAGTGGGAGCAAATCTCAATGGACTTCATAACGAAATTACGCAAGACCCCTAGAGGGCACGATATGATATGGGTAATAGTTGATCGATTAACAAAATCTGCGCATTTCCTACCGATCCGAGAGAAAGACAGCACTGGAAAGCTTGCTGAGATATACTTAAAAGAAATCGTGGCACGTCATGGAGTGCCAATCTCAATTATTTCAGACAGAGATGGATGCTTTGTCTCAAGAATCTGGCAATCATTTCAGGAAGCCTTTGGATCTCAACTAGATCTAAGCACGACATTCCATCCACAAACAGACGGTCAGAGCGAACGAACCATACAAACGTTAGAAGATATGCTTCGCGCATGTGTCATGGATCTAGGCTGCAGCTGGGATACTCATCTACCTTTAGTTGAGTTCTCCTATAATAACAGTTATCATACGAGCATAAAAGCCGCACAGTTCGAAGCTCTGTATGGCCGCAAGTGTCGATCGCCCTTATGTTGGGCAGACGCTGGAGATAAACGTATGGTTGGTCCTGAACTTGTACAAGAGACAACCGACAAGATTATGCAGATCCGAGAGCGCATTAAGGCGGCTCGAGATCGACAAAAGAGCTACTCTGATCAAAGACGAAAACCATTAGAATTCGAGGTGGGAGACAAAGTTCTGTTGAAAGTCTCACCTTGGAAGGGCGTAGTAAGATTTGGAAAACGTGGAAAGCTAAATCCACGATACATCAGACCATTTAAAATCTTGGAAAGAATTGGTACCGTAGCATACAAGTTGGAATTACCGGAAGAACTTAATGGAGTACATGATACGTTTCATATATCCAACCTCAAGAAGAGTCCAACACAAAAAAACGTGATCATCCCTGCGGATGAAGTGCATATTGATGATGCCCTCCGATTTACAGAACAACCCGTTGAGGTTACCGACTGGAAAGTCAACAAGACCAGGAGGAGCACTGTTAAACTTGTCAAAGTACGTTGGAACTCTAAGCATGGACCCGAGTATACGTGGGAACGTGAAGACCAGTTCAAAGAAAAGTATCCCCACCTGTTCAAGAAGACTCCTGCGAGAGTTAGCTCAGCCTGAATTTCGGGACGGAATTCTTTTAACGGGGGGAGACTGTGACAACTGGCACCAAACCGGTAATTTCCGTACACTTTAATTTTTATTTAATGACTGCAATTATGTGATTAAACGTCAACATTGATTGATTACATTATATACAAGTGAATTCATGCACGTTTATTACTACAAAATATTGCTTTATGCATTAACTAGAGCGTTGCGTCAAAAATACTAGTAAACTCACCGGTAAAACACAATATGCCAACGACTCTGCAGAAAGCAGTCAGACAATAAAATTGGAGCCTAGGTGTAGGTCCAATGACAAGAATGCATTAAAACCCAAGAGTACATACAAGGGTTAACACATAGACTTTCCGGAGACTAAAATACGCACTAAAAAGCACCCGAAACGCACTTTAAGTGCAAAATTTTATTAAATTCAGCTATAACCAGCTTTTAAACCTATAAATATCATGAAAAATTTACGTTTTATCGTCCAGAATATTTCCCTAAGTGTCGGGAATTAAAAGGGTTACAAAAGGGTACATAAAATACACTAAACAGTGCAATTTAACACTTAACGAACCGGTATTTAACCGAACAACCGGACATTACCCGGGACACCAAATTTTTGCCAAACACATTATTTATTTAATTCTTGGCTAGTCGTGATCTCCGAACACCCTAACACCCACCAATTTCTCTAGTAAATAACATATATAAGCATCACTTGCAATCTAACTAACAATTACTTTTTAGTTACAAAAAGTTACAACCAACCCCCCCCCCCCCTAACCGAACTCGGTCACAAGGACCCACAAAAACCATCCTACCATGCTCCCAATCTTGTGTTAGATTTTATTCTAATTGTTTAGTAGATTAGTTGCTTGTAAATCTTACCAAGATATGTGAACCTATCTTATAAAAGCATGACAAGATCATTCTCATCATTTCACAAGTTCACCCTCACTCTTCACTCACTTTCTCTCTCTTTCGGCTCCACCCCAAACCGCCACCATCACCACCATAAATCCACCACCATCTTCCATTTTACAAGCTTCATTCAAGTGTAGAAGGTGGATACAAGAGACTTGCAACTTGTGGAGCTTCAAAAGGGCTTGTTTCTTGCTTGTTCTTCATCTTTTTCTCATCATATTCATCACTAGATCCTACCCTAGCCTTGGGCTAGTAGTAAGTTACTTGTACACCCTTGTTCATCTTGTTTTTGTGATCAAAAGTTGTAGTATGATGCGTTTTGAGAAATGATACGAGAAATCGAGTCACGAATAGGGTACCATAAGCACCATTAATCATGTACATACTTAGACCGCAGAACAAAAGGTTAGATCTAACGGGTACAAGGGCAGCCCCACTCTTGGTGATAACTAGTACCGAGTAGTGTTTTTGTGTCTCCGTCGTGAATCGACAACTAGAAAAATGCCTATGGTTTGGTGACTTCCTATGTCGTGTCACATGTTAATGGCCTTGCAACCCATTAACAACCTTAATACATACATGATTACTTGATTTATACAAGAATACTTGAGTTGTACAAGATACAGACATACTTGACTTACATGAGATACAGAAATACGTGATTTATACGAAATACATACCATGTTTTCATACAAAGTATATAAACGTGAAATGCATGTTACAAACATTACAATGTTTATAAATGGTATGATACAAAAACAAGAAGCACTCTTGGTGATAACTAATACCAAGTATGATGCGTTTAGAGAAATGATACGAGAAATCATGTCACGAATAGGGTACCATAAGCACCATTAATCGTGTACATACTTAGACCGTAGAACAAAAGGTTAGATCTAACGGGTACAAGGGCAGCCCCACTCTTGGTGACAACTAGTACCGAGTAGTGTTTTTGTCTCTCTGTCGTGAATCGACAACTAGAAAAATGCCTATGGTTTGGTGACTTCCTATGTCGTGTCACATGTTAATGGCCTTGCAACCCATTAACAACCTTAATATACATACATGATTACTTGATTTATACAAGAATACTTGAGTTGTACAAGATACAGACATACTTGACTTACATGAGATACAGAAATACGTGATTTATACGAAATACATACCATGTTTTCATACAAAGTATATAAACGTGAAATACAAATACTGCATGAATTCACACCAACATTATGTTGACGTTTTTCCAAAACTCACATGTATTTCAGGTAACTAGTGGATGTGCGCGCGGTTTTACTCATGCTCTTGGATGTCGCTTTTGTTTATCTTTGAATAAAGTTGTAAACTTATCAGACAAAATGCTGTCTTGTGATGTAAACACTTAAACCATGTTTTCGGTTATGTAATGTTTGGCATTTTGAAGTTATTTTATAAGCATGTAGTATGTTTACCTTTCGTATGCAATGAGAACCTTTCATGATCACACCTCGTGCTTCGGCCGCAGAAAGGGGTGTGACAAAAATGCCATGGATAACAAGATTGAAGGGGGCTAGGGTACATACAACTTCCTACAGGTGGGATGACCTCAGCATAACTCTTGCTGTTCGTCGCAGCCCGTGGAGCTAAAGCTTCCTACATTTAGAATATATAGATGCATTAATAATCAGATAGGTGACAAAATAATATCGTTAGCTTCTTGCAACAATAGCCTATAAAATGACAACATCTTTGTATAATCATGTGTACACACATCAGCCTGTGCAATGGCTTCAGGTTTTATCCAACGACTCCAGAAAGTTCCATCATCCTCAGCAGAGCAGAAATTTGCAACCTGCAGATGAGGTAAAAGATTAAAAACTAAAATAAGTCCATTGTGTATTAGCACAGTTTATATATAATCTGCAACTGCTTGCCTTAAATGCACTCAGCAATTCATTTCCAGGTTCTCCTTCAGCTCCTTTCTGTTCAACCTTCTCTGCTCTTTCAAGAATTTCATCAATATCCATGCTTAGAAGACGCTTTTTGTTTTCTTCATCATTTATATCTTCCTTGAACAGTTCATCTGCCCCAAATCACAAAATAGCTTCTGGAACCATGAAAATGACTTAAAATTAAAACATTTTAGATCCAAACATGCATCCAAAGAGACTAAAAAGTTGCTCAAATGTCCAGACATTTAAATCCATTAATTGACAAGTAATCTGCTAATCTATCCAACATCTTAACCATCTGCATTACAAGACTACAATTAGCTAATCAACTACAAGAGATATCCAACAACAAATGACCAATCACTCCAAACTCACATATATATAATTGATCATGGTAAGTGTGGATTATAGCCAATTCGACCAGCTTGGCATGAGCAACTAGAACTGTACAACACTCGGTTCTATAATATAAAACAGTAACACACTGATCCGAAACCAGTATACTCGGTATGGCCCGGTGATGTCAAGTTCGGTTTGGTTCCGGTCCAATACAATACCGTTTTTTTCTTTTACTTGAAGGGAAAGTGTCATTGGAGAAAAATAAGCTTAAATCACTAGCCCAAAAGTTGAGGTACAGTTCACAATCCCGTCTGGTACCAAACCAAAATACTAAGGTCCGATTCTAAAAATATTATGGAAAACCAGGTAGGTTTTACTTTTACATGATAAAACGGAGCTAAATTTTAAATTTAAAGAAAAAAAACAAGTGTACAGTATAACATATTAAAAATACCATAGTTCTTCGACACTATTTTGCAGGGGAGTGCCAATAATAAGAAGCTTGTTTTTCGTTCTGAATTCCTATGAAACAAGTCGTAATGAAATAAACCACGATAACAAGACTGCATAACAAAATCATAAAAAAGGTATCATTCACATACCTTGAGTGTTGTATGAAAAGGTATCAACCATAAGATAATTCCACTTAATTGTTGATAGCACTGTCTTGTCCTTTAGTAAAACTTCATAGGTAGTCAATAGTGCATCAAATTTTGTAGTGCCACCAGTGTTCTTATCAGAGAAAAATTCATATTGCTGACAAACCTATGCCCACATGGCACAATTACATGAAATTAAACTAGATCAGCATCTTATAAATATAAATTTTATTTATAATATTACGCAGAAACAACATTAACCTACCTCTCGACTTGTACAATAGTAGCTTCAATCTTACTCTTAAAAAACCCCTCCTGAAGAGCCCTAAGCGTCTCATAAGCAACACATAAACACCTGCTCGAATCAACACCGGCCTTACACTTGCAATTGACTGAACCTAGGGTTTATTACTCTCTCTCTGTCTCTCTCTCTCTAGCTTCATGTTCTTCTTCGCAACCACCAATTTTAGCTTCCTGGTCTTGTTCTTCAGAGCAGGCGAAGATCTTATCATATATCTAGCTTTTAATCACGGATTTAACCACTGAAGAGCTCGAAGCTTTCAAATTAGGGCTCGTATTAGGGTTTACATTCTTCGGTAGGTTAGATTTGCTGCTATGCTTTGGCTTTGATGGTATTAGAGAAGCCATTGTTGTGTGTGTTTTGAGTTTAGAATTAGTGGATTTGGGGGGAGAGGGAATGTGAAATTCTGAATTACTTTGGGGGAGGGAAATAGTTTTGGAATGGTATGTGAAATTCTAAAGAGTATATTGTATAGTAAAATTCTATTTTATTTATAACTTCAAAAATAATATTAAAACTAAAAATACTTTTTAAGTGAAAATTATAAAAACTAAAGGGTATATTGTATAGTATTATATATATATATGTATATAGTGTGAGGTTTATTGGGGAACACTAAAAAGTGGGGAACGGTGGGGAACCGACTCAAACGAACTCTGATTGGACTCATTCCAGCGACGTTGAAACTGTCTCGTCGAACCCTAACTAGGATCTCTTAACCCTAAACCCTAAATCATAACCCCTAAACCCTAAATATATTAGGGTTTGGCTTTTAGGGTTTAGCTTTAGGGTTTAGCCTTAGGGTTTAACTTTAGGGTTTAGCTTTAGGGTTTAGGGTTTAGCTTTAGGGTTTAGCTATAGGGTTTAGCTTTAGGTTTAGCCTTTAGGGTTTAGCTTTTAGGGTTTATAGTTTAGATTTTACGGTTTAGCTTAGGTTTTAGCCTTATTTTTTAGCTTTAGGGTTTATAGTTTAGGAGTTAGGATTTAGAGTTTAGGGTTAAGAGATCTTGGTTAGGGTTCGACGAGCCGGTTCTAACGCCGCTGGAATGAGTCCAATCGGAGTTCGTTTGAGCCAGTTCCCCGCTGTTCCCCACTTTTTTAGTGTTCCCCAATGAACCTTCCCCTATGTAAATATATATATATGTATATGTATATATATATGGTTAGGATCGTGTGAAGAGTACTATGCTAATTGATAAACTTGAGAAGTATTCTCGATCAAACACTTTCCCTAAGTTTTTCGTAATATACATATATGTATATAATGAATTTTAAACTATACATATGTGTATATTACGAAAATATTAGGAAAAAATGTGGTCCAGAATTTTCTCAAGTTTGTCAAATAAGGTAGAATTCTCTTAGGATCCCTACCCTATATATATACACACTACATAGTATATAATATAGTATATGGTATAATGTATATATATATCATAGTCTAGTATAGTACATGTATCATTTACTATGGTCAATTGTGATCCAATAAGACCTAATATGGTCTATTTAGACATGTATGATCTACTATTTTCCATTTGATCCATTAAGACCCAATATGGTCTATTAAGACATATATGATATATATAATCGTCTATTGTGACCCGTTAAGGCCCAATATGCTCCATTAAGACATGTATGATCTACTATTGTCTATTGTGATCCATTAAGACCCAATATGGTCCATTAAGACATCTATGATCTACTATTGTCCATTGTGATTCATTCAGGCCTAATATGGTCCATTAAGACATGTATGATCTACTATTGTCCATTCTGATCCATCAAGACCCAATGTGGTCCATTTAGACATGTATGATATACTATCGTTCATTGTGATCCATTAAAGCCTAATATGATCTATCAAGACATATATGATCTACTGTCGTCCATTGTGATCCATTAAAGCCTAATAAGGTCTATAGATACATATATGATCTACTATCGTCCATTGTGTCTGTTAAGACCCAATATGGTCCATTAAGACATGTATGATCCCCTATTGGCCATTGTGATCCGTTAAGGCCCAATATGCCCATTAAGGCATGTATGATCCACTATTATCCATTGTGATCCATTAAAGCCCAATACAGTCCATTAAAACGTGTATGATCTACTGTTGTCCATAGTGATCCATTAAGGCCCAATATGGTTCATAAGCACATATATGATCCAATATTACCCATTGTGATCCATTAAGGACCAATATGGACCATTAACACGTATATGATTAAGGATGGGATCGTTACCGGTACCCAAAATTGCCAAATATAGGTACCGGTATCGAAAATGTTTGGTATAGTACTGTACGATTCCTGTTACCGGTTTTTTGAAAGTAAAATTCAGTAAAGTACCGAAAGTGTAGCGAACGGAAAATACGGGCACCGAAAACGTCAAAAAGTTGGTACCGATTCGGTACCGAAAACAAATCGATAATGGTACTAATATGCATACATTAAAAACGTATATAACCATAACTAATATGCATATATTAGCATATTATTTACAAGAAAAACGAATATGGTTTAAAAATATATAATATAAATAATAAAAAGTTTGAATTTTTTAATATGTACTAAGATTTTTTGTTTTTTTTAATATTGAATTAAGTATTTTTTTTCTAAATTAGAATATTATTTGAGGGGGAAGTTTTAAATTAGGATGAAATATTTAGGGGGGGGGGGGGTTAGGATAAAAAAAAATATTTGGGTTTCTTTGGTCCTCTGTTTTCAGGTGTAGGTGATGAACTGAATCAAAGAATAAAATCAATAAAGATCTATTTCTTGCACAAATGTGAGCATGGCTCAATGGCTACTGTCTTGTGTGTTTGTTAGTGAACCGGCCAGAGGCCCAGGTTTGATCCTCCCTCACAACAGTTTTTGTTCTCCTTTTATAATCTTTAATATAATTCAGAATACATGAAATGACAAAAATACCCCTTGACTAACTGAGGAGCATGGATGGAGTTAAGTCAGTTGGACCAAAATGGCAACGATGAAACCTTTTTGGATCCAGATGTTAAAAATGAAACCTTTGGACTATACTGGCAAAACAGCCCAAACCACAGGGACTATTTTGGCAATTAACTCTTTGAAAAAAAGAAACATTCCATAAAGTAGTTTGCAAAAAATCGTTCATTTTTCAAACTTTTCTAGAATGGTTTATTTCTTTTTCAAAACTTCCATTTCTTTGGACCGTTTGTTTATTCAAATTCGGTATTTTTTTAACCTTTCCTTTATTAAATACGTGCGTTTTTTAGTACCTTACACATGTTAACTTATTTTTTTAAGGTTTTGTATTTTATAAACGTCCTTTTTTAATCTACGATTTTTTAAATCGTTCGTTTTTAAATTCTTTCGATTTTTGAAATCGTTCATATTCTGAAAGTTCTTTTTCCCGAACGGCTATAAGTAAACTGAATATGAAGTTTAAAAAATGAACGATTTCAAAACGGTTCTAAAAGGAACGGTTTAAAAAGAAACGCTTTTAAAAATTAACGACTTAAAAAAGTGAGTTGTTTAAAAATGTTTAAAAAATAAATGATTTTAAAAAGAAAAATATAAAATGATTTGTTTAAAAAAACTTTAAAAGACCAACAACTTTAAAAAGAACGATTTTAATAACCAAGTGGTTTAAAAAAAGAATAATTTTGAAAACGATATACGGTTTAAAAATGGTTAAAAAACAAATGATTTTAAAAACGACGTTTATAAAAAATAAACGCTTAATGAAAATACATATTTATTTGTATATATAAAACATATTTTCATAAATAATAATCGTGAAAATATTGAAATAATAAAAAAAAAACTTGAGGTACTAATAAAATGTGATTTTAAACCTTCAAATAACGTTAATACCTCCAAATGTTATAAAATGAAAAGTTAATACCCTAGAATGTGATTTTAAACTATTAGTACCTAAGTATGTTACTTTGTGCAAACCACAGGGACTAACTATGTAATTAACTCTAAATATTAAAAGAAGGGTAAATTACAATTTTCGTCCTTTATGTTTGTATCAGATTGCAGTGGATAACCTTTCACTTCAATAATTACAGTCACAATCCTTTATTTGTAAAACCTATTACACCTTAGCTCCTTTAGCACTAACTTGGTTAATTTTAAACGTTAAGTCATGTCACATGCACCTCATGTGAGGGCATTTATGTCATTTTACCTCCTGGTTCTTCCTCTTTATAAACCCATCTTTCACCCTCCATCCAAATTAGGGGTCCAAAGTATAAACCTGCTATCCAATGTAAATTAGGGCTTCAAAATAAAAACGGTTGCTGGGAAGTGGATGAATTTTGGATAGCAACAATGGAGAAAGCGTATGTAGAACGTGTAAGGGAGATGACAAAACGAGAAATGGAACTCACATAATCAGAATTCTCACATGCGAGGCACATCTGGGAGCGCTACTTAACGGATTGATTCGAGCTGTATGGAAATTAATTTTTGGCCAGCATATGCTGTTTAAACCCCTCACCCCAAGTTCGAATCCCTCCCAGAGGTGTTCTCCCATATTTACATAATTTTGCACATAGTAAGAATCGAACCTGAGACCTCCCCAGGAGGTAACCACTTAGTAGAAAACCCCCCTGACCAACTGGGCTATACCATGTTGGCGTATGGAAATTAATTGTCAAGCTTACAAGCAAAATTTCAACATTTATAGTTATCAAAGGGCCAGCATATGCTGTTTAAACCCCTCACCCCAAGTTCGAATCCCTCCCAGAGGTGTTCTCCTATATTTACATAATTTTGCACATAGTAAGAATCGAACCTGAAACCTCCCCTAGAGGTAACCACTTAGTAGAAAACCCCCCTAACCAACTGGGCTATACCATGTTGGCGTATGGAAATTAATTGTCAAGCTTGCAAGCAAAATTTCAACATTTATAGTTATCACTGATTGGAAAAAATAGGGAAATAAATTAAGGTGACAGTGGAACTTCATGTGCAAGATTATTTCTGTTTTCATTTTCTTAATATAGAATTCTCCTTTTTCTTTCTTAACCTGCACATGAACTTGTGTGTTTAATAATTACGGAATCATTCTTTTGATTTTATTTTGATTTTGATTTAGTATTTGATGTATAAAAACAAAACTGATGTACGAATTGGAATAAACTCTTTAGCATTTGTATTTGTTATTGGATTTTAATTTTTTTTTAGATTTGTCTCATTAGATTTTCAATTTCTTTAATATGTGTGTTTAGTTTTAATTTAAACAAAATTTTTGAGCTTTTTAATTTTCAGTTTTTTATGTTTGTTTAGTTTTTTTAATGGTGTTTAGCTTTGGTGGTGACGGTGATGGTGATGGTGATGGTGATAGTGGTGGGGGATTTGGTGGTGATAGAGGGAGAGGGAGAAAGTTCTTTTTTTATTAAATACTTTAAATTAAATTATTAGGTGAAAGGACAAAACTACCCTTATTTGATAAAACTTAACTGAAAATTTTAACTAGGTTAGTGTTAAAGGACTTAGAGTGTAATGAGTCTTACAAATAAAGGATTGTGACTCTAATTATTGAAGTTAAAGGCTATCAACTACAATCCGATATAAACATAAAGAATGAAAAGTGTAATTTACCCTTAAAAGAACTTTGTAATTATCAAAAACAACCACTAAGGTATATAATTACCTAATTACCCTTACACTTAACTATAAAAAGAGTAACAAAGTTAGTGTCAGCGGCCAAAACCGATATAAAATGCAAACTCGGGGTCTGATATGTTAAGAAATTCCTTTTGGGGCTGAAAGGGTTAAATTGGCTAAACCACAGGGGTCAAAAGAGTAATTTACTCTATTTTTTCTAAGGGGGCGGTTGAAATTTTAAAGGGGTGCGGTTGAAAATTTCCAAGGGGTGCGGTCGATATTTTCGGCGAAAAATAACACCAATTTTTTTTTTCCAAAGTGTGCGCCAGCCCACCCACAACTTGGGGTGGGTACGCCCTTGATCACAGCCTAACAAACCCTAATCACCAAACAATCTGTAAGGAGGATAACAAACACACACTCGGGCCAGCTAAGAACCGACTGAGAATGATAAGGACACTTTAATCGTCGAAGAAGGATCAACGGGAAGGACATTTCAATCGCCAGAAAAGGATAGCCGGATGAGAGTGGAGTAATCCTCGAGAGAGAGGAGGAGAACGAACAGTCTATAGCTGTAAAATGGCAATTCCAGTGTATATTTGAAAGGGCAGTTTAGTCATACTAAAAAGAATAATTAGGTAGGTGAAATATATATGCAATTAAAGTGCTATTAGAAAGGGAAATATGCAAAATTTATGTTACGTGACCTCACACCAAGTGAACCAAAAAAATATAATATATAACGATAAACAAACGATATCTAATATTTTCCACTTCATGAAAAAAATTCTTAGATACTCACTTATCGGCTTCTATTTTGCTTGAACTTGCATGTGCTCATTTATTGCATATACTTATACGGTTTAGCCAATTTTTTAATACACTTAAATGCATATTGATTTCTAATATGAATAAAATGAAAGAAATGGTGAATTATTTATATGCATTAGACTAGACATCCATAGCCATACTTTAAACGAATTAAATGCTACATAAATAGGAACAATTATTTTTATATATGGCGTGAAGATTGATGAGGGAATTAACATCTCCACCATACTCTAATCTACATTCAATTGATTTCTGTTGCCTTAAAAAAATTATTTGTGTCATTTTATATAACGTTACAAAAATTAATATATGTTGTTTAGAATCTACACTAAGACCCGAATCATGCTAAATAGTAAATAAACATAACACCTTATACAATATAATAAAATTAATCTTGTTTATGATAATTTAAGTTGACGTCTACAATCTTAGAAAGTCGTTGATACATACATATATAGGATATAGGAGAAGTGGAGGGTTCAAATGAGAAGAAATTATTTGTAAGAAGAAAAAAGAAGAAATTTCAACGAATAGGAATGATTCATTAGACTTCATTTAATATTTGTACTTAATGTAATTATAAGGGTATATTAGTAAACTTACATACATCATTAATTGGTAGTTTCATCTTTAATAACTAACTATATTAAATTTGTAACTTATTTTTAAGATATATATTTATCACAAAAAATAAAAATAAAAATTCATTTATAGTGTAGGATAAATACGAGGCGTGTAGGATAAATTACGAGTTGTATAGGATAAATTTCAATACGTGTAGGTTAAATTTCGAAATGTGTAGGATAACTTTTGATGTGTGTAGGCAAAAATATTTAGTGTTGAGGATTATAGTCTTAATAACTAATTAATTAGTCAAACATAATAATAAATGGGATGAGACAAAAAACTATTTAATGTGTTACAATTATACCCTTTTATTCTTTTTCTTCTCAATAAAATTTTCTTCTCAAATGAACCTTCCCCTATAGGAGAAAGTTATCTTGAGAACGATATATATTGCAAGAACCGTAAGAAACGAATGAAAAATCAATCAAAATCAATTTTTTAATACATACACTATTATAATTAAAATACAACATTAAAAAAAGAACCTACTCTTTAAATAATTCATCTATCCTCTCAAAATCACTTTTATTTTGAACGGTAAATTTGGATTACTGACGGACCACTAGAGTATAATCGTGCCACCAGCGGAACCACCCGATCATATCCATCTCCACTAGGTATAATGCCAATACACCAATTCAGAAGAAAACCTAATAAATATCGAGAAAACCTCACTTGTGGGAATCGAACCCCCAGGACCTACTGGTCCCAAAGCTTTATCCCACCCCCAAGATGCTAATAGGCTATAAAGCCACGGGCTCTCAAAATTAGAGGTGTAAATGAGCCGAGCCCGAGCCCGACTAGGTTCGAGCTTGGCTCACCAATGTTATCATCATAATTATTATATTACATATATATATATATATATATATATATATATAAAACTAAAATTTTGTTTAGGCTCGTTTGGGCTCGCGAGCCTAAACGAGCTTTGTATTTCAGGCTCGAGCTCGGGCTCGATAATTAAACGAGCTCTATTTCAGGCTCGAGATCGGACTTGGGCTCGTTAAGGTTCGACTCGTTCGAGCTTTTAACCAAGCCGATCACGAGTAGCTCTCGAGCCTCCCGGCTTGCTTACACCCCTACTCAAAATCACTCTTAATAAGCTTTTTACACGTGTAAATACAATATATTTACACATGTGTAAATAACAAACTTACACATGTGTAAATTTTCTTTATTTAAGAATACATGTAAATTTAATTTCTAATTGTATTCGAAAAATAATAATAATAATAATAATAATAATAATAATTGAAAATTTTATTTGAATTTGAATTGTTTTTATCAAATTCTCACGGTTTTTTCATTCGTTTTAATTATTCTCGCAATACTTAGTGTTCTCAAGATAAACCTAACCCTATATATATATATATATAGGGTTAGGTTCATTTGTGAACAATCACCTTGATAGTGAACTGTGTGAATTAATCCTAGCCCTTTATTATCAATACACAAGTGTAAATTAGTTGCCATGATTTGATCAGGATTTGGTAATGAAAATACACTAGTGTATTTTACGATTTAATGATGTAAATCAATGGCTATGATTTGTTCACTCAGTTCACAAATACACTAGTGTTCACTCTAGAACCCCACCATATATATATATATATATAGGGGAAGGTTATCTTGAGAACGCTAAATATTGCGAGAACCGTGAGAACGAATGAAAAAACCAATCAAAACCATTTTTTTAATACAAACCTCATTGTAGTTAAGATACAACATCAAAAAAAGAATTTACAACATTAAATAATTCATTTCTCCTTTCAAAATCACTCTTTTTAGATTTTTTACACATGTGTAAATATAATAGATTTACACATGTGTAAATGGCAAACTTACACATGTGTAAATTTTCTTTATTTACGAATTCACGTAAATTTTAACGTGTAAATTAACTTTCTAACATTGTATTCGAATAATAATGATAAGTGTAGAAAAAAATTGAATTTGAATTGTTTTTTACCAAGTTCTCACGGTTTTTCCATTTGTTCTCACGGTTCTCACAATATTTAACGTTCTCATTTAAACATTCCCCTATATATATATACTAGTAGGGTGCCCGCGCGATGCGGCGGAGGTGACACTTTACATTGCGACATACATTATCAAGGAACAGAAGTGAGTCACATAACATTTAACGAAGGTCAAACATTTATCCAACAAAATCAAGAACAAAGTCCAGCAGCAATTTTAATTTTAAAAATGAGCCTAGAACATATGCCATGGAAAGGTCAACTTCAGCCGACTTTGCATAAGTTGAGTGCAAGTAGCAGTGTAGCACCTGTTTCACAGAGGGAGTTCCTCTTTGCATGAAGGAATGATGAGCAGGCTCAAAAAAATTTCACTTGAACTTGTTAAATCTTATTTCCTACAGTAAAAACTGAACCAATAAGTTCTGATCATATATACAAGATAAAACACATTTTGTCATACATAAAACAAGAAGTACAACAAACCTAGATCATCATGGGTCATACCAGATTGAACTGCTACAAAAGCTTGTATAAATATCCCATATTAAAAGGCCTATTTAAGAATATTAAATGGGTTAAAATACAAAAAGAGAGAGAGAGAAACTAAGGAAAAAAAATCATGTAGAGAACTCAAATCAAACAAAAACAGAGATAAAACCATTTCTTGCAGATTTGTGAACTAAATAGGTCCAACCCTATACAATATAAACCCCACAAGTCACCAAATGAACAAGAAAAAACACCTGGAATAGAGATCCAGCCATAAACTAGACGGTGTCAAGCACCTTATACTCTTTTTTGATGCCTTTTGGTCTTCAAGAGCTTTAACCTGATATATATACATGGAAATGTAGATTAAACCGGTTGGTCCCTTGTGTGAACCGTTTCTTTTTGAAGCATTATAATTAGAATAAACAGAAATACATTAATGGGACTACCTGTAAAATAACTCAGTACAGATTCAGACCACAAGAGTGGTGACTCCACAGCTAACTGCCCCTACCATGCTGATGATCAAGCTATCTTATATATGGGTGGGATAATTGCATATTTCCCCTTAAAAAACTGCTTAATTGCGTATTTACCCAACTTAAAATTAAAATTCCATATATCCCCTTCCATAACTATTAAAATAGCATATATCCTCTTTCCTTACCTAATATAATTGCAGATTTACCCATTTTGATTTATTTTATTAAAAACAAGTTATATAATGACTTTTTTACTCTTATTTTTACTAAAACTAAAAAAAAACATTCATTTTTACTAGTCTTTGTGGATTTTTCACAATTCTTTAAAAAAATACATATTTATTCATTTTTACTATTTTTACTAAAACTTAAACATTGAAATAAACCACTAAACTAGTAAAAATCTACAAAAACTAGTAAAAATGAATAAATATGTATTTTTTTAAGTTTTAGTAAAAATTTTCTAAAAAAGTCATTATATAACTTGTTTTTAATGAAATAAATCAAAATGGGTAAATTTGCAATTTTATTAGTTAAGGAGGGGATATATGCAATTTTAATTTTAAGTTGGGTAAATACGCAATTAAGCAGTTTTTTTAAGGGGAAATATGCAATTGTCCCTATATGGGTGACTCCACATTCATGTCATGTTTCGTGTCCCAAAGAATCTCTTCAAGTTTAATTGCACTTGAAAACGATTTATTATAATTTACTATTGTAAAAGAAACAGGTCAAAAGGGTTGATCAACTGGTCAAAAGGGTTTATCACACATTAGTTTCTTTGCAATAATAGTGAATCAGAAAATACTAAAGTTAAAAAATAAAAACAAACAAGAGTAATTTTGGAAAATGCAACTTACATGTGTGAAGATTCGAAAAGATAATCATCCCCATTTGCCTTCTTAAAAAAACAATCTATACTCATTTTCCCTCTGTCCTAAAACACCAACTGGTCCAGTTAGAGCCATCATTCTCTCATAAATTCTGCACTCCATGTTTCAAAGAAACAATAATAAGTTACCAAACCACAATGATTACCTTATATCGAAATTGGTAAAAGCTTTAGTTTTTATAGGTAAAAACAAATGACCTCTATTGAAAGGAGAACCGAACTTTGAGATGGGCACAAAGGTAAGATGGGGTATCGCGTTGTGGATCAATACCAACGAAAACAGGTCGAACCTTAATGTTGTGTTTTGAATTTGTGCGTGTCAAGAAGAAGAAACAAAAGAAAAACATACGACAAAAATTCAATGATTGTTGACTCAAAATATGTGATATTCATTATATTATATCAAGAAAGCAAGAGAAAGAACCTAATGTATCGATAGTTTATGTGGCTGAAAAAAAAGTGAAATTAATGTTGATTGAATTGTGAAATACAATTAGTGCATGTGAAAAAGACAACAATTTTCCAATCTAATTAAACCAGCGAAATGCTGTCTAGTGCAAGTGATAAAAAAAATTAAAGAATCTCTATACTTAGTGCAGAAATGGCCTTATGAATGTGACCCAAATGTACAAATCTCTATATTTTGCACAAAGTTTTACCAGGCACAAATTAAACATACAATAAACATAAATGATTGAACAAGCGTATGGATTTGCTGTAACAAAAGTAAGATTAATCTATAACTGAAGACTAATTATAATAAATTACCCATTCCAAGGGCAGAAAGATCCACTTCATCATGTTCTTGCATATATCTATGCAATGAAACAAATACAGTCTCCATTAACGCATCACTCAGATTTAAAATTACAAATGCGGAACCCTTGGTTTCACCTTTTCGAGATTAACATAGAAGAAAAAGGGCTTTTGATGTTGAAGACCTGACTTCAAACACATAAAATCAATTAGAACACAAATAAAAAAGTGAATGAATAAAGCTTCAAATTACCATCAGTTGCACCATCAGATGAATGTCTATGCCCTTTGTTCAAATCATCATACTTGATGTGGAAACCCTAGATTTTTTTCTCCTAATTCAAATTGACCATAAAGCCTAAAACTTCTTTCACCATCATCAGAGAGAGAGAGAGAGAGAGAGAGAGAGAGCGCTTGGTTTTGGCGAAGATCTGAGAGGGAGAGAGATTTGGGTGAGTAGGGTTTGAATTTTGAAAATGGATAGGTTTGAGAGGGAGAAAGAGGACGTGATTTTAGGTTTGAATTTTGAAAATGGATTTGAGATTTGAGGGAGAGAAAGCAACGTGATTTTAGGTTAATAAGCTTTAAAAATATGTACATGTAACTGTGTAAATGGGCATCTTTACCTTTTCTATTTGCATTATAATATAGTGTGTGTATATATATATATATATATATATATATATATATTTATAGGATAAACTTTAGTACTTTAATTTAAAGTTTAAATTTAAAAACTCTTTCCGTTTAGTTAACTATAGAATTTTCTTACTCCTTTAAAGCAGGAAGTTTTGTTGATATTTGACTAAAATGTAAAGGAAAATTTTAATTAATTATTCAACAATAAAAGGAAATTTTTAATCTATATTTTATTTGTGATGATAACTAAAAGTACACCAAACTTTAATCACTTGTACACTAAGACATCATCTACTTGTACCTTTTAATCCGCAGGTCAAGACTGATCAAGACAACTATCAAAACGTCGAGAAAAATGAGTAGCTTGCCACGATACCTTTGGATTTTTTAAAACATTATAGTTTTTAAGAAATAACAAGAATACGTAAAAGAATTATAAGTTTGTTGTGGAGGAGGAAAAGTGTAACTAATTATCCATAATTATGTTAAAACTCAGGGATCTAAGTGCAATAAGTTTAGGGGCTAAAAAATAAATAATGTTTAAAAGACTAAACTACCCTCGTTTTAGGGGTCTTTCTATAAATAAAGGGGGTGAAAAGTTCTTATTTTTTGGGTATCTTAAATACCCCTCCCTCCCGCATTATAATATAGTATATATATAGATATATTGTCACACCCCAACCGATGGCGGAAACATCGGGGCGTGGCACTGAGCGAAACAGATTGTTCAGAAATTTCCATAACAACTATAATTACCAATAATTTAAAGCAACACGTCCCATACCATGTCATAAAAGATAATATAATTATTACAGACAAGATCTAGTCAAATTGTTCTGTTCCGACAACTCAGATTTTTATTACAGACAATTGTTTATTGTTCTAGGTCTTTCCTAGCCTCGATTTCACAGCAAGCTAAGCAAATAAGCATCCTAAGCACCTGTCACATACGTTAAAGTAAAAGTCAATACACATAGTGTAAAGGTGAGCATACAAGTTTAATAGATATAATAGAGTTCGAAATCGTTACGCATAACCAGCACGTACACAGTGTAAAATGAGGCATGTTAGCTATCGACATGAACCTATCGATACCAGTGACTACGGGTTGACTGCCCGAGGCAGTTCGTAATACACACTCACCACTGTGAGCCATGTTACAAATTGTCCTTAACAACCCCTGAGTGAACAGGTGTTGAGTCCAAACAAATAGTACTACCGTTGCTAAGGCAGGTAGACAGCATTCCATGTGTAAACATAACAAACAAGCATTCATTAAGTCACGTATAACATGCGGTAATTGGTTAGCGTTTAAAGTATTGCATAGTGTGTTCGATGTGATTTAGAATAAGTAACATATGTAACACCCAAAAGTGCGTAAAGCAAAAAGGGATCGAGTATACTCACAGCGGTTGGTGGATTGAAGGGAGCGCTAGAGAGTAAGGTTAGCCTGAACAGATTGATAGCATATCGATGAGCGACGCGTAAAAATAGGGTGAAGTGTAAGTGGGTCGAATCAGCAGTCCGATCGGATGGCAGACCGTTCGGGCAGCCGGTCGTTCGGGTGACAACTCACTTGAAGGTCATCCGATCGGGTGACCTTTTGAGTGGGTTGTTACTTCCTTTGGAAAGGATGTGTTTATGTATGATGGTTTGTCTTTTGAAGTTTTTGTTGTAGTATTTTGAAAACTTAGAAGTATCTCTACCTTTCAGGTCGATCGATCGAACGACCGTTCGATCGGGCGACAGTCCGATTGGTTGGACACTTCAGCGAGAACAAGTTCACAACAGGTTGTCACTCGATCGGGCGGTAGTCCGATCGGGTGGCAACCCATGTGCATTGAACAGGTTGAAAATGGTTTAAGTGTTTGAAGTTTCAAAACATCACATGGTCGGATGGTCGGTCGATGGGGTGGCAACCCGATCGGACGGCAACCCGTTCGGTGTTCCAAAACTCTTGAAGTTTGTAATGAAGGTTAAGTGTGGGGCTAAGGTGCAAATCGATCGGGTGGCAACCCGATCGGGTGACAATCCGATCGGACAGTAGTCCGATCGGGCGACTCTCCGTTCTGGTGTCCCGGTCGTCTTCTTCCTTGGTCGTTTTGATAGTTTGTAGTTTTATCGAGACGGTGTGATAACGTGCTAACCAACGAAACCCCATCTTGACCCCAGTGACCCGATTGAACATGAATCACCCAAGTTCAACCAGTTACCTGGTTTAAGACGGTTGTTCTTGGTTAATCCGAAATCGGAAGTCTCGTGGGTAGAATCCAGATCTTGAGCCAACACAACCACGAGAATGAGTAGGAGATCAGAACAAGCTCTGATTCTATCGGTTTTGAGTGCATTGAGTGTACAAGAGTTGAAAGAAAGTTGGAAAACCATCTTTTAATCCTTTTCACCTTGATTATGTTCGGATCTATGATAGATCTTTGTATATTTATGTGGAAATCATTTAGATCTAAGTTGTTCTTGTAGGATTGAAGCCACATCATGAAGTTCATAAGAACACCATGATGACATCATACTAGAGCACCTCAAATCTAGTGATTTCATGGTTAAAAGTTAAGATTCAAAAGATAGAAAGGTGTAGGAGTGCGTGTAGATCAAGAAAGTACAAAGATTAGGTTGAAAACTTACAAGATTTGAGATAAATCGGGGAAAAGAAGCTTGAGTGCGGCTGGTTCGAGCAGAGGGATGTCACTTACCAAAAGTAGTAACAAGTGAGGTATTTATAGGGTTTCCTAAAGTGGAAAGGGCTGGCCGATCGAGTGGTAGCCTGATCGAATGGCTGGCCGAACGAGCGGCAGCTCGATCGAACGGCTGGTCGATCGGCTGGTCACTTGGTCGATTAGCCACTTGGTTCGAGTGTTCGGTGCGACGAGTTTTGCCGTTTTCGATTCACGCGAAGAGCGTTGCTATGCGATAGAGTTTCCTAGTCAAATTACTTTTAATCCCAACTACTATATCAACATACAATCATCCTTATTTCGTATTCGTTTAGTGTTTGCGATTCGATTGCGATTGAGTTTCGATTGCATTTCGATTAATCACCACACATAAACATAACTAAACATGCACAAGTAACACATAAGGCACACGCACACATAGAACAATATCCAGAACGCGTAATTCGAGTTACGAGTACGATTGCGATAGCGATAAAATATGCGATAAATATCGAATAAACCTCGATTATTAATAAGTACTCCACATAATACAACTAACGTAAAGCATAAAATAGACTATCTACAGTCAAAGAAGTCAAAACCAGAATTGAGCAAGGAGTGACAGATCGCAATTAGCAATCTTGTCTCCCTTTGACCTCAATCTTGACTTTGACTTTCGGAACACGGGGTGTTACAGCCTCCTCTAGTTGAGGGAATTTCGTCCCGAAATTAGGCCGAAGCCGTAACAAACAACTGCGGGTACTTCGCCTTCATGTCGCTTTTGAGTTCCCAAGTGAACTCTGTGCCTCGTTTGCCTTCCCATCTGACTTTCACAATAGGAATGCGCGAGCGTCTGAGCTGCTTGGTTTGGCGATCCATGATTTCGACAGGCTTCTCCACGAAGTGTAGTGTTTTGTTTATTTGGAGATCATCAAGAGGTACGATTAAATCATGCTCAGCCAGGCACTTTCGGAGGTTTGAAACATGGAAGGTTGGGTGGACATTACTAAGTTCCTCCGGTAGTTCGAGTCTGTAGGCGACTTTTCCGATCCTTTCCAGAATCTTAAAAGGTCCAACATATCGAGGCGCTAGTTTCCCTTTCTTGTAGAACCTGACCACACCCTTCCAAGGTGATACCTTTAGGAGTACGTAGTCGCCAACATCAAATTCAAGGGGCTTGCGTCATCTATCGGCGTAACTTTTCTGTCGACTCCAAGCTTTCAACAGATTGTCTCGAATTTGGAGGACTTTGTCAGTCTTTTCTTGCAATAGCTCAAGACTGGTTAATTGCGAGTGCCCGATCTCGTGCCATACAATAGGCGATCGACATTTTCTTCCATATAGAGCCTCGAATGGTGTCATTTGAATGCTAGAATGATAACTGTTATTATACGAGAATTCAACTAACGGGAGGTAAACATCCCAATTACCACTGAAATCTACGACACACGAACGGAGCATGTCTTCAAGAGTATGAATCGTTCTTTCAGTCTGACCGTTGGTTTAAGGGTGGAATGCGGTACTTAGATTAAGCTTAGTACCAAGAGCCGCTTGAAACGTTTCCCACAGTCGCGAGGTAAACCGAGCGTCACGGTCAGAGATGATGTCGCGAGGCATCCCATGTCGACAAATGATCTCATTAGTGTAGATTCGGGTTAATCGTTCTACCTTGTAGTCTTCCCGTATTGGCAAAAAGTGAGCTGATTTGGTCAATCGGTCAACAACGACCCAGATGCTGTCTTGACCTGATGGCGTGCGCGGGAGCTTTGTTATGAAATCCATAGCTATACTCTCCCACTTCCACATAGGGATCGGGGGTTGTTCGAGTAAGCCAGAGGGTCTTTGGTGTTCAGCCTTGACTTTCGAGCAAGTGAGGCACCTCCCAACGTAGAGAGCAATATCCCTCTTCATGCCCGGCCACCAGTACTTGTAGCGAAGGTCCTGGTACATTTTATCGGCACCGGGATGAATAGAATACCGGGATTTGTGGGCTTCGTCCATCAATATCTATCGCAAATCGGTCCGTTTAGGGATCCAAATTCGGTCCAGAAAGTGGAATATCCCATTCGACTTATTCACAAGTTGGACTCCATCGTGATAGATTCGTTCCTTCTTCAGAGTGCGCTCATTAAAACATGCATGTTGAGCTTCACGGATAAGGGTTTCGAGATCGTATTGGGCTTGGGTATCACGAATGCTGAGCAGATAGCTCTGTGTGCTGAGAGCGTCGGCAACGACATTTGCTTTGCCTGGGTGATAACGAATCTGACAGTCGTAATCGTTGAGAAGTTCTACCTATCGGCGCTGACGCATATTAAGTTCCTTCAGGTCAAAGATATGTTGTAGGCTCCTATGATCGGTGAAGATCATACACTTGGTACCATACAGGTAGTGTCACACCCCGACCACGTAAAACAACAAAGCGTGGCGGAAACGTCGGGGAGTGTTGTAACAGAATTAATTGTTTCACAACCATGGAAATTAAAGTTACGTTTTATTATTTAAACAAGAGAGTTACATTGTTTTAAACAAGAAACAAATAGTACATAACAATAATTAACTAGTTCTTGTCTCGTTTTAAGTCACTAAGGCACAGGTCCGCCTAAGTATGTCTCAATAAGTCCTATGCATCAACTCCTGAAAACACATGTGAAAATAGGTACGTCAGCATAAAAATGCCTGTGAGATACATAGGTTTTGTGAAAATAGGATTCATGACTTGTAAGTTTAAGAAAATGTTTAATAAAGTTTAGTCATGAACCTTGTAAATTGATTTGTTTTGTAAATCGTTTGAAAACAATAAGTTCAGATGATATGTATAAATAAGAGAATAATGTATGGTTAAATGAATAACCATGTAAAATGAGTTTGTATAAGATAAGTTGTTTGTAAAACAATGTCTTGTGAAAAGTGTGTTATTTGTATAAAGTGTTATATGTCTCAAATTGAAATGATTCAAATAACGCTACGATATGTAATATCATACAAACACTTATATATAGGAAGTACCAGCGGCGTATCCACCATGCTTGTATCATATTACACACGCCTCGTTACTTAAATCACTTACTCAAACCAAACCACCAAGATGTAATGTTTAACAATTGTAGAAATGTTTAGGTATAGTCAAATGTCTATTGTCAAATGGTTCACATGTTTCAATAGATACAAATGGTTCACATAATGTAATATAATGTGTTCATATGCTGGATGAGCATATGCAACAAAATGTAATGTAAAACAATGTACTAAGTATGCACACAATGGACATACATAGCATGAAATGTCATGTAAAACAATGTACTAAGTATGCACACAATGGACATACATAGCATGAAATGTAATGTAAAACACTGTATTAAGTATGCACACAATGGACACACATAGCATGAGATGTAATGTAAAACAACGTACTAAGTATGCACACAATGGACATACATAGCATGAAATGTAATGTAGAACAATGTACTAAGTATGCACACAATGGACATACATAGCATGAAATGTAATGTAAAATAATGTACTAATAGTGTACTAATGAACATAGCAAGTATATGATGTGAAAAACATGGAAAAACATGAAAGTAACAAGTAGGCACATGTGTTTCACCCCAAAGTGTTTGGAAAACAGTAAAAGAGGGGTCTATGTACTCACTTGAGATTTCTTAGTAGTCCTTGAGTAACAACCAAACAATGCTAGAGATCACGGATATCAAACGACACCTAATATAGGTAACTATGTTAATATACCGGACCTAAATCGGAGGATTGGATATAATGAGGGTTCGTAAACCAAACGAGTATGGAGACTCGTGTAATATGGTTTAACAAAGCCTACATACTAAAATGAAACCTAACCTAAGTGCTTACGACCCATTACGACCCGTTTAGGTAGGTTATGCTACTTTAACGCGTCGTTCGCGTGAAACGCGTTCGGACTGCCTAACTAGCCCTATGATAAGTAAAATATGCCTTAACATGTCTAATATTGTCGCCAAATCAGTTTAGATGTCAAAAGTTATGTTACACATGTTCAAAATGAATTTTGGCGTCAAAGGAGTATTTTGGTAATTTACCTAAGGCATATAAACTACCTATCATACAACTAACTAAACGTCGTGACCATTAGGTATAACCTCGGAAGGTTATTCCCTATATACTATGGTCACCTAATGTGTTTGGTCGGATCCTAATGATCGACCAAACGGGTCGGGTTCGAAAGTATAAGCGATTGTTTAGATCGCTTACCTTACGACCCTATATAAGCACTAAACTAAAAGTGACGAGCTAAGCATGTTAAAACATGCTTAACTAAGTTTAGAAAATAGGTTTGGTATCAAAACAAACGGTTTTGATACCTAAGAGTAGTTTGGTTACAAAATACGCAAGAATGTGCGTTTTGGCCGAAACTACGACTTGTCACTGAGCCTAGATAACGTGGTAATCAGTAGGTATAGTCACTAGGGACTATAACCATCGTGATTACGCTCACGTTATGAAGTTCAAACGAACTTCGCATTGACCATAAACTGGTCAACGCAGAAAGTCAAACAAAGTTTGACTTTTAACGCTAAAAGAATAAAAGAACGAAGGAACACTTACAAAGGGTCCCCGAAAGGTTTGATTTCCAAATATTTCTCAGGTATGAAGCGTTCTTACACCTCAACTTAGAGAAGTTTTCAGAAATTAAGTGGGTTTTGAGTTGTGATGGGTTGGGTCTTTATAGGATTTGGACCACCGTTAGGATCGTTTCTCGAATACCGTGCTTTGATCTCACCCGTACACTTGTTGGAATGTTATGGAACCCAAATTGGCCCCCCACCATCAGAGATCAACATGTGGCAAAGGATTTGGGAGTGGGTAACAGCTGTAAACAGCTGGCTGGAAGTTTCTGAGGTTCTAGAGATCCCTTACGGACCGTAAGGGTCATGGCTTACGGTCCGTAAGCCAACAACTATGCAGAATTGGCAGATTTGGTCCCTGCACCTTGTTTCGTTGCGTAACGGCACTTCTAACACCCGTCAAACCCAATTTCAAGATCCAAAATGATGTTAAGACATAGGGAACATGAAATATGCTTGAAAACATCTCGGATGTCGGTTCGTTTGGCCGTACGGTTGCGATGTTCGCTTAATTACGACGGAATGCGCATAAGCGCGAAAAACGATCCAAATTGCGTGACGAATGGATTTTTCTTATGCCAAACACTAAAATAAAATATTTTAGTGCTTACATAAATTTTTGGATGTCCGGATGTATTCAGAACGTAAGTTATGCGCGAAAGTGCAAACTTATGCACTTTTTGACGCTTTTAGTCCCTGAATGACCCAAAAGTTTATTTTAGCACACCGAACCCCTCAAAGCCTATTTATAAGCTATGTAAAGGATATTTATGGTATGTTTAACTTATGGTCATGTTCCGGAATGTCTGTTACAGTTCAAATTGGCATACTTTCGCAGTTTATCAAATTTAGTCCCTGTAAGCGAATTAACTTGATTTCGGCATACCAAACCATCCAAAACCTATTTCTAAGTTATGTAAAGGTTATTTAAGGTATGTTAATCCAATTTCACTATTCTGGAGTGTTCGTTGCATTAAACTGGTTATATTTTCGCATCAGCTCGCGTATAACCTTCCAGAAAGCGATTTAAAGCCCGAAATCGAACAAGAAATGATATGTGCAAATGATACACATATTTTTACAAATCCCAAGTATGAATCACAATATCTCATTGATTTGGTATTTGTTTGATGGTCACGGAGGCACAGTTGTCACAGGTAGTGTCGCCAAATCTTTAACGCAAAAACAACTGCACCTAGCTCGAGATCATGGGTTGTATAGTTCTTCTCGTGGACTTTGAGCTGATGAGATGCGTAAGCAATGACCTTGTCCCGTTGCATGAGGACACAACCAAGACCAAGGTTCGAGGCATCACAATAGACAATAAAGTCATCGTTTCCGTCGGGTAAAGTGAGAACATGAGCATTGCAAAGCATGTGCTTGAGGGTTTGGAAAGGAGACTCTTGTTCAGTTCCCCAAACAAAAGGCTTGTCTTTATGGGTGAGAGCGGTAAGCGGCACAACGATTTTTGAGAATCCTTCGATAAATCGACGATAATAGCCCGCTAGCCCGAGAAAAGAACGGGCTTCAGACGGGTTCTTAGGTGTAATCCAACTCTTAACTGCTTTAATCTTTGCGGGATCGACATGAATACCTTGACTATTGACAATGTGACCGAGGAATTGAACCTCCTCCAGCTAGAATTCACACTTGGAGAACTTGGCATAGAGTCGATTTCCCTGGAGTAGCTCGAGAACCAAACGTAGATGTTGCGCGTGTTCGGCTTTCGACTTGGAATAGATCAAGACATCATCGATGAACACGATGACGAAGCGGTCGAGATAAGGTTTACACACGCGATTCATCAGGTCCATGAAAACCGCGGGTGCATTGGTTAAACCAAAAGGCATAACAATGAACTCATAGTGTCCGTACCGAGTGCGAAAAGCGGTTTTGGGTATATCCTCCTCTTGAATGCGTAGTTGGTGATAGCCTGAGCGTAGATCGATCTTGGAGAAACACGTAGCACCTTGTAGTTGATCAAACAAATCATCAATGCGAGGCAGGGGATAGCGATTCTTGATAGTCAACTTATTCAATTCCCGATAGTCGATGCACTTCCTGAACGACCCATCCTTCTTTTTAACGAAAAGGACTGGCGCGCCCCAAGGAGAGGTGCTCGGGCGAATGAAGGCTTTATCAATTAGTTCCTGAAGCTGACTCGATAGTTCACGCATTTCGGATGGAGCGAGTCGGTAAGGGGCTTTGGCAACAGGGTTTGCTCCAGGAATGAGGTCGATACGAAAGTCGATATCACGACTTGGCGGTAGTCCTGGAAGATCGTCAGGAAAAACGTTAGGAAATTCTCGAACCACTGGAACATCGTTTACTCCTCTCTTTCCTTTCTTTTCCTTCTCCACTACTACAATGTTAGCCAAGAAAGCTCTGTATTCCTTGCGGAGATACTTGCTAGCTTGGACACATGACATGAGCTTGAGACCTTTCGAAGCAGTTTCGCCATAAACACACAATACATCACCATTCGCGAGCGAGGATCGAATCATCTTATCGAAGCACACAACTTCAGCATGGTTTTCGCGAAGAAAGTCCATGCCTACTATGACGTCAAAACTTCCGAGTTGCATAGGAATAAGGTCGATTGGGAATATGTGATTGTTGAGCTCAAGGGTACAATCACGAAGAACAGAATTAACGGCGACAGTTCTTCCGGTGGCTACTTCGACATCGAACGTCGATGGGAGTTGGGAACGTTTACGACTAAGGAGCTTGTCGAATTCAAATGACACAAAGCAGTTATCGGCTCCAGTATCAAACAAACACGAAGCATAAATTCCATTCACAAGGAACGTACCATTAACCACATTGTTGTCAGCCTGGGCTTGGCGCACGTTGATGTTGAAGGTTCTGGCGCGGGCGGCTTATTGCTGTTGCTATTGAGGCTGTTGCTGCTGGGGCTCTTGTTTCACAACCCTGTTCGGGCACATGTTCGCGAAGTGGTTGGGATCACCACACGCGAAGCAGACTCTGGCGTTGACCGTGGGTGCCTGAGCTGCTTGTTTGACTTGAGGAGCTGGAAGCAGAGCTTGATGAGCAGTGGCTTGAGCTAGTGCTTGGCGGGGACCAGTACGGCAATTGGCGGTAAAGTGGTCGTACATGTTGCAGTGCACACAAAATTGGCAGGCGATACCCACCGGGTGATGATAAGTACATGTTGGGCAGGCAGGGTGGGGAGCAGTGTATGCACACTTTGTAGGTGGGGCATAGATAACTGGTGCTGATCGGTGCTGAGATTGCTGCTGAGCCGGTACGGCTTGAAGTGGAGCAGCAGTGGTAGTGACAACACAATTCTTGTTGCTGGAGCTGCTGTTGTTCTTCTTCTTCTTCTTGCGGCCTGAGATTTTCGATGATTGAGCGGCGGCGGCTTCAGTGGATGGTGCGGCGGTAGCTTGATGCAGGTTCTTCGAAACTTTATCCCAAAAACCAGCTTTGACGCGCTTGTCATTGATTTCAGCGGCAAGCAGGTAGGTCTCTTCGATTGTTGCGGGTTTTTCAGCATGCACAAAATCCGCAACACAGTCTGGCAGGGCTCGAATGTTCTTCTTGATTGTCATGTCGGGCGTCTTCACTTGATCGGGACAGATGATACTGAGCTGCTTAAAGCGAGCAGTCAGAGCTGCGTTCTCTCCATCCTTCTGCTTAATATGCCAGAATTCATCCTCCAGCTTTTGGCGTTCATGGGGAGGGCAAAATTCATTCATCATAATGGCCTTCAGCTCTTCCCACGTCAGCTCATAGGCTGCGTCATTTCCGCGTTTGTTTCTCTCGGCCGTCCACCAGTCTAGTGCACGGGACTGGAAGACGCCGGTAGCGTTTAGAGTACGGAGATTTTCAGGACATTCACTCTGGCACAGAGTGACTTTGACGGAATCAAACCATTGAAACATAGCCGTTGGGCCATGCTCACCAGTAAATTCCTTTGGACCACAGGCTTTGAACTGCTTGAAGCTGAAAGCAGTCTTGGGAGCAGCTTTAGGAGCTTCGGTTCTGGACTCCTCGGATGATTTGCTCACATTCTTGTATATTTCACTCACGATCTGAGGAACCACCTTTTCTACTTGCTTAGCGACGAGAGCAGCAAGGCGTTTGTCTCTCTGTTCTTGGCGAGTGATTCGTGGGTGACGAGGTCCAGATGATGGTCCAGTTGACATTGTCTGCAACAGACATCGTCATGGGTCTCAGACACGACATAATCGAATCTCACCTCACACGTCTAATACTACTAAAGCTCAGGAACACAGTGAAACATGTATCACATAAACATATAGGCACATAGTCAAAGATTCACATAAGCACAGAAGCACATAGGCACGTAAGGCACATAATCACAGAAGCACATAAGGCAGTCAGAATATAGAAACCTATCTTTCAAAGTCCGCGAGTGTTCGAGAATAGCGATCGCGATTAACATATCGAGTAGTATAGCATAAGCGAATAACATAGCAATCAACATGGCGTAAAGTCGTTCCTCATGTAGTAGCGATTTGTTAATGTTTTGAGATAGAGTGTAGTGCGAGTCGTGCGTGTCGATTCAAAGCGATAGCGAAACCGAATAAATCTCCAAAAATTAAAACATATAACAGGTAATTACACACATAACACATAAAATCGAAGAATATCAGAGTCAACAGTTGCGGGCTCAGAATCGAAACACATAAAAATCGGGAAAGATCGTCTGCGGCTATTTAGACATAGACTAACCAAAGTGATCCGACTATTCACAGAGACTCTTGGTACACACTTTGGCCTTCGGGATTGTGCTCTAGCCTCGAATCTGGGCGATTGGCACGCATCCCTCCAGTCATATCGTGACTTCAAGTCGTTTGAGTCCGTCGAGACTTTGGTGAGATTTTTGTAAAACCAAGTAAAGGCCGGAACAAGTCGTCAAGGTTCGGGTTCCACCCCTGACTTAACAACTTCGTTCCTGTTTTGATAAAATAAAGGAGAATTATGCGTCGAAGTATGGATTTCACCCCTGATTCAACGCAAATTCTCGTGTTTATAGATGAAAATGCGGGGCAAACAAGCAACTTAGTCGAGAGTTCGCGGTTTTCACACCTAATCTCAGCTTAATCGCTCGTTCATTTTTGATAACTAAAGTGCAGTGATAGTGTAGCGTAGGCGAGAATAGTGAGAAATAGCAGTAAGCTGGTACATAATCCCTACCGGATATGCACAAGTTGGTCTGTTGGTTCCTAACTATAGACTAGGTCATTTCTAAGACATCGACCCAGACTAGGTCGAGTCTTGCCTAATTCCCTATAGCTATGGCTCTGATACCAATCTGTCACACCCCAACCGATGGCGGAAACATCGGGGCGTGGCACTGAGCGAAACAGATTGTCCAGAAATTTCCATAACAACTATAATTACCAATTATTTAAAGCAACACGTCCCATACCATGTCATAAAAGATAATATAATTATTACAGACAAGATCTAGTCAAATTGTTCTGTTCCGACAACTCAGATTTTTATTACAGACAATTGTTTATTGTTCTAGGTCTTTCCTAGCCTCGATTTCACAGCAAGCTAAGCAAATAAGCATCCTAAGCACCTGTCACATACGTTAAAGTAAAAGTCAATACACATAGTGTAAAGGTGAGCATACAAGTTTAATAGATATAATAGAGTTCGAAATCGTTACGCATAACCAGCACGTACACAGTGTAAAATGAGGCATGTTAGCTATCGACATGAACCTATCGATACCAGTGACTACGGGTTGACTGCCCGAGGCAGTTCGTAATACACACTCACCACTGTGAGCCATGTAACAAATTGTCCTTAACAACCCCTGAGTGAACAGGTGCTGAGTCCAAACAAATAGTACTACCGTTGCAAAGGCAGGTAGACAACATTCCATGTGTAAACATAACAAACAAGCATTCAATAAGTCACGTATAACATGCGGTAATTGGTTAGCGTTTAAAGTATTGCGTAGTGTGTTCGATGTGATTTAGAATAAGTAACGTATGTAACACCCAAAAGTGCGTAAAGCAAAAAGGGACCGAGTATACTCACAGCGGTTGGTGGATTGAAGGGAGCGCTAGAGAGTAAGGTTAGCCTGAACAGATTGATAGCATATCGCTGAGCGACGCGTAAAAATAGGGTGAAGTGTTAGTGGGTCGAATCAGCAGTCCGATCGGATGGCAGACCGTTCGGGCAGCCGGTCGTTCGGGTGACAACTTGCTCGGACGGTCATCCGATCGGGTGACCTTTCGAGTGGGTTGTTACTTCCTTTGGAAAGGATGTGTTTGTGTATGATGGTTTGTCTTTTGAAGTTTTTGTTGTAGTATTTTGAAAACTTAGAAGTATCTCTACCTTTCAGGTCGATCGATCGAGCGACCGTTCGATCGGGCGACAGTCCAATTGGTTGGACACTTCAGCGAGAACAAGTTCACAGCAGGTTGTCACTCGATCGGGCGGTAGTCCGATCGGGTGGCAACCCATGTGCATTGAACATGTTGAAAATGGTTTAAGTGTTTGAAGTTTCAAAACATCACATGGTCGGATGGTCGGTCGATCGGGTGGCAACCCGATCGGACGGTAAGCCGTTCGGTGTTCCAAAACTCTTGAAGTTTGTAATGAAGGTTAAGTGTGCGGCCAAGGTGCAAGTCGATCGGGTGGCAATCCGATCGGACAGCACTCCGATCGGGCGACACTCCGTTCTGGTGTCCCGATCGTCTTCTTCCTTGGTCGTTTTGATAGTTTATAGTTTTATCGAGACGGTGTGATAACGTGCTAACCAACGGAACCCATCTTGACCCCATTGACCCGATTGAACAGGAATCACCCAAGTTCAACCAGTTACCCGGTTCAAGATGGTTGTTCTTGGTTAACCCAAAATCAGAAGTCTCGTGGATAGAATCCAGATCTTGAGCCAACACAACCACGAGAATGAGTAGGAGATCAGAACAAGCTCTGATTCTATCGGTTTTGAGTGCATTGAGTGTAAAAGAGTTGAAAGAAAGTTGGAAAACCATCTTTCAATCCTTTTCACCTTGATTATGTTCGGATCTATGATAGATCTTTGTATATTTATGTGGAAATCGTTTAGATCTAAGTTGTTCTTGAAGGATTGAAGCCACATCATGAAGTTCATAAGAACACCATGATGACATCATCCTAGAGCACCTTAAATCTAGTGATTTCATGGTTAAAAGTTAAGATTCAAAAGATAGAAAGGTGTAGGAGTGCGTGTAGATCAAGAAAGTACAAAGATTAGGTTGAAAACTTACAAGATTTGAGAGAAATCGGGGAAAAGAAGCTTGAGTGCGGCTGGTTCGAGCAGAGGGATGTCACTTACCAAAAGTAGTAACAAGTGAGGTATTTATAGGGTTTCCTAAAGTGGAAAGGGCTGGCCGATCAAGTGGCAGCCTGATCGAATGGCTGGCCGATCGAGCGGCAGCTCGATCGAACGGCTGGTCGATCGGCTGGTCACTTGGCCGATTAGCCACTTGGTTCGAGTGTTCGGTGCGACGAGTTTTCCCGTTTTTGATTCGCGCGAAGAACGTTGCGATGCGATAGAGTTCCTAGTCAAATTACTTTTAATCCCAACTACTATATCAACATACAATCATCCTTATTTCGTATTCGTTTAGCGTTTGCGATTCGATTGCGATTGAGTTTCGATTGCGTTTCGATTAATCACCACACATAAACATAATTAAACATGCACAAGTAACACATAAGGCACACACACACATAGAACAATATCCAGAACGCGTAATTCGAGTTGCGAGTACGATTGCGATAGCGATAAAGCGATAAAATATGCGATAAATATCGAATAAAACTCGATTATTAATAAGTACTCCACATAATAAAACTAACGTAAAGCATAAAATAGATTATCTACAGTCAAAGAAGTCAAAACAGGAATTGAGTAAGCAGTGACAGATCGCAATTAGCAATCTTGTCTCCCTTTGACCTCAATCTTGACTTTGACTTTGACTTTCGAAACACGGGGTGTTACATATATATAGTGTGTGTGTGTGTGTGAGATTCATCAGAGAACACTAAAAAAGTGGAAAACCGGGGAACACTTTAAAAAATTTAACTTAACATGTTAAAAATCAATTAAAAAAAAAGAAATTGGCGCTTCTCCTTATAAATATTTGTAGAAACATTTTTAATATAAAAAATCAAAAACTAAAAATATAAAAAACAAACAGTTAAAAAAGGCTAATTTGTTTTTTTTTACAAAAATTAGTTTTTTATTTCGAATAGTTTCTACCCATTTTTATAAGGAAAAACGCTGAAAAAAAATTTAAAAAAGTGATTTTTAACATGTTAAGTTAATTTTATAAGATATATATTTTAACTGTTTTTTAAACATTTTTTTATATTTTTAGTTTTTGATTTTTTTATTAAAAGTGTTTCTACATGTATTTATAAGAAAAAGTGTCGAAAAAATTTTAGAACAAAATAATTTTTAACATGTTAAATATAATTTTTAAGAGTGTTCTCCGGTTTCCTACTTTCTTAGTGTTCCCCAATGAACCCTCCCCTATATATATATATAGGGGAGCGCTAAAATGAAAATCACCTCCAGTTGTAAGAATCGCGAGAACCAGTTCCTAACCATTAGATGAATAAGATGGATGAATGAAATTAATAGTAACTAAAATTAATATTAAATACATTTTGTCTTATTATGTCTTTAATATTTTAATCCAAGAGGGTAGTTTAGTAAAATTACTATTTTTTGTCTTTATTATTTTTTAGAGTTAATTACATAGTTAGTCCCTGTGGTTTGCACAAAATAACATACTTAGGTACTAATAGTTTAAAATCATCTTCTAGGGTATTAACTTTTCATTTTGTAACGTTTGGAGGTATTAACTTCTAAGGTAGTAACATAGGTAGTCCATGTGGTTTGCACAAAATAACATACTTAGGTACTAACAAAATGTGATTTTAAGCCTACAAATAAGCTTAATACCCCCAAACGTTACAAAATGAAAAGTTAATACCCTAGAATGTTATTTTAAACTATTAGTACCTAAGTATGTTACTTTGTGCAAACCACAGGGACTAACTATGTAATTAACTCTATTTTTTATTACTTTTTTGTTTTATTATATTACTTTTTATTTTTTATAAAGAATTTTTTTATTAAAATCATTTTTAAATTCAATTTTTTTAACAAGAAAATTTTTTTTTGCCCGCCGGTTTTTACACGCCGTTTTTACGCCTGGCTTTTTCACGCATCGTTTTTTCACGCCGTTTTCTATGCTCGGCTTTTTCAAGCGTCGTTTTTTTAACGCGGCGTTTTTTACCTCCCGTTTTAACGCGGAGTTCTTTACGTCCCGTTTTTTTTCGCGGCGTTTTTATGCGCCGCATTCACGCCCCTTGTTTAGGAGCCGTTTTATCACACGGTTTTTTACGTTTTACAATTTACGTAGAAAAAGTTTTACGTTTTACGTTAAACTTTTTACGTTTTACGATTTACATAAAACTTTTTACGTTTTACGTTTTACTTTAAAATTTTTACGTTTTACGTTAAACTTTTTACGTTTTACGTAAAACTTTTTACGTTAAAATTTTTACGTTTTACGTTAAACTTTTTACGTTTTAGGTTTTACGTTAAACTTTTTACGTTTTACGTTTTATGTTAAACGTTTTACGTTTTACGTTAAACTTTTTACGTTTTACGGTAAACTTTTTACGTTTTACGTTAAACTTTTTTCGTTTTACGTTAAAAAGTTTACGGTGTGGCTCAGATTTTCCGTAAATCAAAAGGCTGCAAAGTGGGGTTGCAGGTTCAAAAACCTACCCTCCACCATCGTTGCTGCGTCATCGTCATCAAAATCTAGGTTTTTTTTTCGTCATCGCCACCCAAATCCAACCGATCAAAACCCACATAGTTCACTTATCCAAAAAATCACAAGAACTTTAAAAAATCAGCCGTAAACATCAAAATAACCAGCATCATCAAAAAATCACCAGAACATCAAAAAATCAGCCGTAAACATCAAAAAATCACTAGAACATCAAAAAATCAACCGTAAACAGGGACACAAGATCAGAACCAAAAACATCAAAATCACCAGATCAAACCCCCACCATCAGATAAAACCCCCAAAACATACCGGAGGTCTGCCGAAGCTGAATCGTTCACTACCACCGCCGGAAAAGTGACAGATCTGAAAACGGGATACGTCGCTGTCGGCCGCCGCGACCATCCCGTCTTCCACTGCCAACACTTCCCCACCGCCGTCCTCTTTCTCTCTCCTCGGTGAGAGAGAGAGATGAGAGAGAGAGAGCATATCTTACCAGAGAGAGAAACACCCTTCAAAAGGCATCCCACCACTGGCAACCCACCGCCGCCGTCCTCTTTCCCAGCCGGAGCTGCCAGCGGCTGAACGAGTTTCAAAATCTCAGATGTTGTTTAAAATGAAGAGAGAGAGAGAAACAGGGGTGGGTGATTCCGGCGGCGAGTACATCGGGGGTGAAGAAGGAGGAGATATCAGGGGGTGTGCGATGGAGAGGGGAAATTTTCATCTTCATCTTCATCACAGATGAAGAACAGAGAGAAGATGGGGAAATTTCAAATTCTCAGATCTTGTATAAATGAAAAGAGAGAGAAAGGTATGATATACTAGAGAGGAGAAGAAAGTCAGATAACATTAATTGAAGAGAGAGATAGATTAGACATTTGAAGGAAATGACCAAAATACCCTTTGTTCTGATTGGTTGAGAGTGGTTCTCACGGTTCTTACAACTGGGGATGGTTCCTATTTTAGCGGCTCCCTATATATATATAGGGGTTGGTTAACGTACAATATTCCTTAACGTATGATGTGTACGAGATGAAATTACGCATGTTATAAAACACAAAAACCCTAATCACGTATGTTCAAAACCATAATCACGTATGAACATAATCACGCATGTACAAAATCAGAAATCACGCATGAGGTAAAAAACCTAATCACCCATATTATAAAACTAATCACGCATTAAAGGGGTATGGTCCCAAATCTCGCACCAAAGCAGTCGCGAGTGACCATCACCCTTATCAAATACTCCCACCAGCAAGGACTTATCTGCGTCTGTGCGGGCACGCGCGAACGCGGTTGGCGAATCCAATCGGTCAAGTGATGAGAAGACTTACCTTGTTCATGAAAACGGATGTTTTCGTCACGACAAGGGATGCAGTAACAACAGTAGTTACCGCACATAGCGATGCGACTCAGCACCACATCCTATACATATCTTCGTCAAAGTAAGGGACGCGAAAACAACCGCGGTTAACGCACATAGCGATGCGGCATAACACCACATCCTATCAACAATGCAAGTAGGACTGACACCTTGAATCAAGCGTCCGAAACGGCAAGTGGCACTGACAGCAGTCACCTGTCCAGCCCACATGTATGCAACGCTGGCGAACAGACTGACAGCCACAGCAGGACGTGGCATCACCTCCGTGACCTACGCGCCTGACACACATGCAAAGGGCTGCGCGTTGTCAGTCTAGCGACTCAATTACCCTCCTTCACTCTTCGGCTATATACACCCATCCCGGACCAGGTTTGAGGTATCACTTATCTACTCTCTCTCACACTTACTACTATCACACACATTGCTCTCAAGCAAGTACTGATTCTCACACTGGAGAGTGGCAACAAGGAGCACCCCTCCCCCCATCCTCCTTGTTACGAGTCACGGTGTGTTTCCTTGTGTAGGAGACAGATCAGCGGACGATCCAGCCACCGATTCTCGAGAAGAAATGATTAACCCTATTCGACGAGACCAGTGAATTAACCTCCCCTGGTTAACCACTGTTTCATCACGCATGTTATATTTTCACAACGTACGTTAAGCAAACTTGTACAATACACTTTCAATATATATATAGAGTAGGGTTCCTACGGAAAGTGTGTTTTTCCTAGAAAGTCTAGGAAGCGATCTTGTCCATCCGATTGGTGTGTTTAAGGGTTGAGATTAAATCAATGGCAATCTTGTAATAATTAACTATATTTAATAGATTGTTTAAAATGAGTAGGGGCAATTTCATCCTTATGTGTGTTTTAAACCAATCAAAAATAACCGTCAGAGATATCACATCTCCTTAATACACGTCAATTTCCCTCTCTCTCTTTCTCTCTCTAAACCCAAATTCGGAAACCCCCAAAATCATACCAAAAATACCTAAAATCATGGATGAAGATAAGAGATTTTCCTTGTTCCATATACGTAAGATCAAGCTTTCATTGTACTGCGTGTTTTACAAAGCGATTACGGGTGATTCTTGTTTGTAATTGACGGTATTTTGCTGGTTGCAGGGAAGAGATTCAAAAAGCAGGAAACTTTGGAAAGGATAGATAGCAGCGGAACAGTTACCGGATGCCGATCGAAAGCTGGGGCGAAATCTGCTGATGTAAAACACATTTGTATGAATCTGCTTGCTGTTAAAACACAGCTGTATGAATCTGAATTGCTGTTAAACACAGCTGTATGAATCTGAATGATAAAACACATTTGTATGAATCTGCTTGCTGTTAAAACACAGTTGTATGAATCTGAATGATAAAACACATTTGTATGAATCTGCTTGCTATTAAAACACAGTTGTATGAATCTGAATGCTAAAACACAACTGTATGAATCTGCTTGCTGTTAAAACACATTTGTATGAATCTGCTTGCTGTTAAAACACACCTGTATGAATCTGAATGATAAAACACATTTGTATGAATCTGCTTGCTATTAAAACACAGTTGTATGAATCTGAATGCTAAAACACAACTGTATGAATCTGCTTGCTGTTAAAACACATTTGTATGAATCTGCTTGCTGTTAAAACACACCTGTATGAATCTGAATGCTAAAACACAACTGTATGAATATGCTTGCTGTTAAAACACAACTGTATGAATCTGAATGCTAAAACATAACTGTATGCATGTGCTTGCTGTTAAAACACAACTGTTTGAATCTGAATCCAAAAACACAACTGTATGAATCTGCTTGCTGTTAAAACACAGCTGTATGAATCTGAATGCTAAAACACAACTGTATGAATATGCTTCCTGTTAAAACACAACTGTATGAATCTGAATAATAAAACACAGCTGTATGAATCTGCTTGCTGTTAAAACACATCACCAAGAACAAACTGTTAAAACACAGTACCAAGAACATGCTGATAGATTCCAGCAAGAAAACGAAGGAATGATTGATATTACGTGAGATCAGAAATCGAAAACTAAAAATTCCGAAATTTATGTATAGTTAGTTATTGAAGATAATTTCCTAAAATAAAAATAGATTGTGAAAGTACATAAATGCCCTTTTAGATAAAATCCTTCAATGCCACATGTCGCGTTCTTATTGCTTCCTAGACTTTCTAGGAAAAACACACTTTCCATCCAACTCCTACTCTATATATATATATATATAAATATATAGGGTAGGGTTTATGCGAGAACCACCTTTATTGCGAGAACCAATGTGAACACAACAAAATAAACCCACTACACCACCAAAAACCTAAAAAAAACCTAACCCCCCTCCCCACCCAACCCAAGCTAAATGCTAAAAACTAAACCATAAACCTAAATCCTCAAAAAACCTAAAAAAACTTAAAAAATATAAAAAACACACAAATTTTTTTTATTAAAATCGTTACTTTTAGTATTAAAAACATGTAGCGATTTTAATAAAAAAATATTAAAAAAAAATTTTCTGTGTGTTTTTTTAGATTTTTTAGGTATTTTTGGTTGTGTTCACATTGGTTCTCGCGGTTCTCGCAATAAAGGGTGGTTCCTAACGGATACTTCTCCTATATATAATGGATTATCTTGAGAACGTTAAATATTTCGAGAACCGTGAGAACGAATGAAAAAACCAATCAAAACCATTTTTTTTAACACAAATCTCATTGTAACTGAAATACAAAATCAATTTTTTTTTTTACAAAATCATATAATTTATTTCTACTCTCAAAATCACTATTATTAGATTTTTTTACACATGTGTAAATATACAAATTTACACATATGTAAATTTTCTTTATTTACAGATACACGTAAATTTTAAACGTGTAAATTTAATTTATAATCTTGTATTACAAAATTAGGGTGGAGATACAATAGGAAGTTTATTTGGCTAGGAAGGCTAGGAAGTGATCTTTACCATCCATTTAGTTAATCAAGGGCTAAGATTAAATCAGGGAAATTGAAGGGAAGAAAAGAGGCGCGTGAGTTTGTTTAGGGGCATTCTAGTCAATCCAAGACAATAGTTTCTCTCTCCTCCAATTCCCCCCCATTTTTTAAACGTTAATAACTCTTTCATACGACATTATTTTTTTATAAAAATTGCACCAAAAAAACGAGCGTTTTTTTATCTTTAAAACGAGTATACTATTGCTATATTTAAAAAAAAAAAATTAAAACCCAGTTGCGTAAAACGCAATAGAAAAACCCCCAGTTATGTAAAACGCAATGAAAAAAAACCCTAAAAAATGACATTTTTCTAAAACGCAATGCACCAAAAACACAAATAAATGACTTATTTGTAAAACGCAATGGCCAGAAAACACAAATAAATGACTTATTTGTAAAACGCAATGGCCAGAAAACACAAAGAAATGTCTTATTTGTAAAACGCAATGGCCAGAAAACTCAAAAGAAAATGTACTTTCTAAAACGCAATGGACTAAAAACACATAAAAATGTGTTTTATCTAAAACGCAATGCACCAAAAACACATAAAAATGTGTTTTTACCTAAAACGCAATGCATAAAAAACACAAAGAAATGTCTTATTTGTAAAACGCAATGGCCAGAGAACACTTAAAAATGACTCATTCTAAAACGCAATGGACTGAAAACACCTAAAAAATGTGTTTTACCTAAAACGCAATAACTAAAAACACTTCAAAAATGTGTTTTACCTAAAACGCAATGACTAAAAACACTTAAAAATGTGTTTTTTTTTTAAAACGCAATAACCAGAAAACATATAAAACTCTCTTATTTCTAAAACGCAATGGACATATAAAACTGTTTGTGACTGTGAACTGTCTGAATTGTCTACGAATTACTGTCTTCGAAATGAGCCAATTTCTGGAAAATTAATTTTTCTGATGATTTTTATCACAGCAATTTTTCTGGAAAACACATAAAGCTCAACCCCAGCCAGGGGCTCTGCCCCTTGGACCCCGCCAGGGGCTGCCGCCCCTGGGACCCCGCTACCAGGGGTGCTGCCCCCGGACCCCCGCCATGATTGTTAAACGCAATGAGTAAATCAAAAACCCAGATCGTAAAAATGAAATTAAAGAATTTCTTACATGGATCGAAGTGATTTCTTCAACAATTGACGAATTTTGAATGATTGAAACACTTATCAGCGCTCGAATCGAACGAATCGAGTGATTATCTCCAAAATCACCGGAAAAAACGAGATTTTTTTATGAAATTGGTTTTCTTCAAAAAAGCTGAAGAACACGTTGATCGGGTGTTTGAATCATTGATTGGTGATGAAAATCGCACTATAATGTAGTGATTATTGAGATAGAAAGTGAAGAAATGGTTGAAGATGGTGGGTTTTGAAAATGATGGGTTTTGAAGTTACTGGGTTTTGAAAAGGAAGAAGAAAGGGTTGGATTAACTAAAATACCCTTTTTCTTTATTTTAAATGTTGCCACATGTCCTAATCCTATTGCTTCCTACACTTCCTAGCCAAAATAAACTTCCTATTTGATCTTTTCCCTACAAAATTATGATAAGTATAAAAAGAAATTTTGAATTTGAATTGTTTTTTACAAAATTCTTATGGTTTTTTCATTCATTCTTAGGGTTTTCACAAGTTTTCTCGTTTAAACTCTCCCATATGTACATGTTGACTCCTCATTATTTCGAGAAATAATATCTCGTATCTTTAGATCCCCACTAACCTAATACACACAAAAGAAAATTTGTAACAAAATTAACAACTTAAGATGAAAAATGTAACAACCGGAGAGAGAAAAGTCAATATTCAAAGTCAACTCATTTGAAACAACGTACCCAACAGTTCTATCTTTGAAAAACATGAACCTACTGGCCACGCAATTCACCATTATTAGTCAAATTCACACACAATAAACGAATCAACCCAACACATTTATATACCACTTTTTTCTCATCTATTTTACACCTTCAAACCCACTTAGTTCAAGCTTAGAAGCCCTATTTTTCTCATTTGTGCAACCGGATTTTTGTTCTTCCGTTAGTGATACTCGTTATGTCTGGACTTCGACACGATGACGATCATGACGGAAGTTCGATATTTTTCCCCAATGGGAACTCATCAGATGTCAACAGCAAGATCATGCTAGTTGCAATTATAACTTTATCTACCGTTGTGGTGGTTGTAACCATGCTACATGTGTATGTAAGGTATATACTTCGCCGCCAAGCGCGCCGTCGAGAGGCGTTTCAAGGTATCGGGCTAGTACCACACATCCAATCTCACGAGCTGCCCAAACGGGGTCTTGAACCCATGGTTATTGCATCTCTCCCTATACTCAAGTATGTGGACGGTGATAATGGGTCGGCCAATTCACGGGTCAACCCTGAATGTGCAGTTTGTTTAAGCTCATTCGAGGATGGTCAGATGATCAGGGTCTTACCAACCTGCAAACATCATTTTCATGTTGAGTGCATTGACAAATGGTTGGAGTCACACTCTAGTTGTCCCATCTGTCGTCATGAGGTGGAGCTCAGCCCGACCATCTCGCCCTTGCCCCGTGAGCCTAGTACTAGATTAGGGGCTGGGGCTAGGGCAGGGGCGGGCCTACCCTCTGCTCCACCTGTAGATCATACAACTTCCGTAGCAGTAGCCATAGAAGGGACATCCGACGAGATGCTACAATCGTCTGTCAAAGGCAATGGAATGACCTCGAGATTGAGTTCTTTTCGAAGGATGCTAAGCATGGACCGATCTTTGCGACGCAATAATCCGTGCACGCAAGATGGAATCGATGATGTTGAAAGACAATGAGTGGATCAATATTGCTTGAATTTGTTAAATCTTTGTTTTGTTTAAATTATTATTATTTCGGCATATGTGATTACTTAAAAATAGACTTTTGTAATGTTTTGATTTGGTAAAATACATATAAATCCATGTGAACCATTGACCTTAACTTCAAAACTTTTGTCTTTGTAAGAAATATAGGGACAAAGTAACGTAAGCAATCTTCAATGACGCGGCTGAGAACTTGAGTTTGACCAGAGATTGAGGGCCCTATATGCATGTAGGCTGAAAATGGTAGCTAAGTTTTATGGAGTCGTGTTGGAAGGAAGTCTAATAAAAAGCTCCATTGTGCTTAACGTGTCCATAACGGAACACGTTCCATTTGAAGGTGGAACACGCAAAATCCGTTGACAATTCATCCCAATTATCATTACTAGAATATTGGTCATTCGCCAATGATCTCTGGATCAAGTGGTGGAGGGCTTGCATTTCTCCTTAGAGATGCAGGTTCGACTCCCACTTGGTGCAGAGTGAGGCACTAGTGGACAATGATAGGAGACCCAGGGAAACCTGGGTTGGATCCTTGAGCCAAACGGGTTTTACCGGTAATTTCACCGTCGTGCCTACGGGTGGGTGGGTTACCGGGTTTTCCCAGGAATTGGTGGTGGACTCGGGTTACTCTCGGAGTACTCCGTTTGTTCAGTGGGTGCCTCGAGAGTGCTCGGGATTGAGTTTGTTGGCCGTTAAAAAAAAAAAAAAAGAATATTGGTCATTCGTGACTAGTTTGTGACAAAAATGTAGCGGCAAAAATCTCCTTGAGTGAGTGATTTAAGACCATAGTATATTTTTATCTTTAATTTATGGGAAATTTACAAGAATAACCATTGAGCAATTAAACTTTCCAAATTGTCCACCTCACACGTCGGAGGAGCGGCGCATCACAGATCCCAACATGCTTTTGCGTCCGGTTGTTACATTGTTGCGTCTCTGTACTAAATGGTGACATGTGGCGAGGAAGATCGCTTGCGTCCGAGCGACGCATCAACGTCGCCATGTGGACACAATATTCAGGCTTGCGTCTGGCTAGTTGGCTTGCGTTTGACGCGTCCCATGCGGCAGACCGACGCATCCCATGCCTCTGGACCCACGTGTTAGCAAACACGTAACATGCGTCCCACCGACGCATCCCAGTGCCCCACCGACGCTCCCATGCGTTAGGCCCCACGTGTTAGCAAACAAGTAACATGTGTCCCACCGACGCATCCAATGTTCCCCACCGACGCATCCCATATGCGTCAGGCCCCACGTGTCAGCATACTAGTCATTCATCGATGCGTCTGATAGACGCATCCCATGAGTCCCCGACGCAAGCTTGTGAACGGTGCATGTCGACGCTTCCCGTCTGAAATACCGTACAGTTGGACGCATTAACAACTTTTCTTGAGTCTGTAGACCCATTAACATAATGTACAATTTATTAAACGTTTTTAAAACATTTGGGATCCATTATCCGGATATGTTTTTCACCCAATCAATGATCTTCCAAATTTTATACCCATGTTTTTGTTAAGTGTACAAAATATCAAGGACTTGCTGCAAATATTATTGGTAAATGGATATGGCTGTTAGATTTGTTGTTTATATCGGTGGAAATTGGACTGTCATGGATGGAAGCATTGAATATGTAGTTGAAGCCGGTTCTATCAGACGTGTTTTAGAAACTCCAACAAATATTTCATATCATAGTTTTTTGAAATATCTTTATGAGATGTGTGGGTTCAAAACATCATAAAATTATCTTACAAGATGTCAACCTTTCCTATCGGGATAATGAATGATTATGATTTATCTTTTTTTTTTTTTTTTTACTTCAAGCTGGCTGAAAACAATTCTTATGAACTATTTAAGTTTTATATTGTACAATACGTTGGTGTCGGTTCATCCTGTGGTGGACCTTCTTATGATTTCAAATGTCCCGATTTAAATGGTCTTGTTTTTGAAACTGATATCTTTAATGATGGTGAGAAACCAAATTTTGAAAATTCACTGAAAATCCAATCCCTGATACGTGTCCAAGTAAAACTACATGTGGTTCATTAGGTCGTTTTTATGAAGGTTATACTTTCAATAACAAAGAGGATTGAAAATTGAATTAGGAAAAATGTGTCTGTCAGAATGTTTCAAGTATAAAGTAGCAGATCATCAAAAAGTCGTTTTGTAGCATCATGTGTAGTAGACCATTGTGAGTCGCATGTAGTCGGAAATCTTCTGATGCATTTTATGCTAAATATTTTAATTATAAAAATACATGTTCTAAGACGCAGACATATCGAGACTGTTGAGGAAAGAATAAACGAACTGAAAGAGGACCTTATCCATGAAAGAGATAAGGTCAAGGAAAAGAAAGGTTGTCGTTATAATAAATTTATTTCATGTAAGCCGACGATATACAATGGGGAGGCGGATCCAATTGCGTGTCAAAGATGGATAAGCGATATTGAAGGAGTGTTCGAAAGAACACATTGTGATCCGAATGACTTTGTAGCATACGAGACCGGACAATTAAGAGCCCAAGCAAAGGATTGGTGGGACAATTTTAGAAACGAAAAAGGGGTTGAGGTCGTGAGAGCCATGAGTTGGGAGGACTTTAAGGTCCCATTTCAGAAAACCATAGTCCTAAGGCGATGGTGAACAAGATAAAAGAAGAGTTCATGCAGTTAAGACAAAAGAGGGAGACCATAGATAAAATCACGGGGACTTTCCTTGATAAACTGAAATTTTGTGACGGATTGGTCAAAACCGAGGAGCAAAAGATATATTACTATCATAATATGCTTAGAGCTAAATTTAGGGAGTTCATGACTCACAGACATTATGGAAACCTCACAGAAATCATTAATGTTGCTCGGGAGTGCGAGATCGAGTTGAAAAAGCAGATTGAAAGAGGAGAAAGGAGGGCGTTGGATGCAAACCTACGCCCCACAAAGAAGCCGAAGGTAACTGAGCCTTCAAAGAAAGGAAATGTGAAAGGAGGATCTCCGAGTTGCAGGATTTGTGGACTCGCTCATCGGGTTGAATTTTTTTTATAAAAACAAACCATGCCTCGTATGCGGGAAAACGGGGCATGGGGTTTCAAACTACCCAAACAAGATGTCGGTAAGTTATAAGTGCTATCAACCGGGTCACAAGAAATCTGAGTGCCCGGAATTAACAGGAAAGAAAGAGGGGGTTAGCTCAAAGATTGAAACCCCACAGTCAAAGGCAAGATCCTTTCACATCACTGCTTCTGAAGCAAAGATGGAACCCGATGTGGTTACAGGTACATTTACCGTAAATTCTATTCCCGCATGTATTTTATTTGATATGGGTGAAAATAAATCTTTTGTTTCACATAGATTTATTCAACATCTTTCGTTTACATTGACAAAATTACCTATGCCTATGGAAGTTGAAGAAGGTAATAATAAAAGTTTTATTGTTTGTGATATGTGTCGAGATTGGAAATTAAATGTTGATGGCGAGGATTACTTGGTTGATTTGGTACCCATGTCAATGGGGGAATTCTAAGTGGTGGTTGGGATGGATTGGTTGTCTCGCTACCACGCCAAAGTGATATGCTTCCGTAAGGAGATACAATTAACATCTCCGAGCGGAAGGCATGTAATTATTAATGGGGAAAAGAGTTGCAACCCCATAGTATGCTCAATGATGGAAGCCCATAGGCTCATTCAACATTGGTATAAGGCTTATTTGACTTACGTACGTGATTCGGAAAAAAAGACTTGCCAAAGATTGAACTAGTTCCGGGTGCGAAACCGGTGGCCCAGGTACCATATGGGTTAGCACCATCGGAACTTCGGGAATTATTATCCCAATTGCAAGACTTGCTAGACAAAGGGTTTATCCGACCAAGTGTCTCCCCTTGGGGAGCACCGGTGTTGTTTGTGAAGAAGAAAGACAGAAGTATGCGCATGTGCATAGATTACCGTGAGCTAAAGAAGCTTACGGTAAAGAACAGATATCCACTTTCGAGGATCGATGATTTATTTGATCAACTGTAGGGCACAAGTTGGTTTTAGAAAATTGACTTAAGGTCGGGCTATCATCAGTTGAGGGTGAAAAAGGGAAGACGTGCCAAAAACGGCTTTCCATACGCAGTACGGGCAGTACGAATTTCTCCTGATGTCCCTCGGGCTAATGAATGCACCGCGACTTTCATGGATCTCATGAAACGGGTTTGCAAACCAATATTAGGCAAGTCGGTGATAGTGTTCATCGATGACATACTCGTTTACTCGAAAAGCGAGGCGGAGCACACTCACCATGTGACACCCGGCTTTTCAGGCCGTACCGTACAATTGTAACACGTGTTATGAATAGGTAACAGGGCTATATTTGACTGGTTATGATGTTTATATGTGAAATTTAGTGTGTTGGTAAGATTAAATTTTGATAAAAATTATGTTGGCAACGGTAAGATAAACGCTTATCGCGTAACGGTTAAAATGCGAAACGAACGTCGGTGACCACCCGATCAGTGTCAAAATCCTAAAAATAGTCTGTTATGATTAGAATAATAATTTTAATCATATCCGTGTGGAAAAATAATTCAAAACGCTAAGAAACTCTATTTTTCGAGTTTGAGCGCGTACCGCGCGATACTGCGCGAATTAAACAAAATACTGTCAACGCAGCCAGTCAAGGCAACTGGTAATTATTTCAGTAATAATTTTGAGTGATTATTTTTATAGAATGATAAAAATAATTTAAAACGCACTAAAACGGGATTAAAACGCTAGATAAAATACCCGGTATTAAGCAAAATACCTGTTTTTGCACTAATTTACATATAATATGTGTATGTATATATTTTTATGTGAGAGAGGGGGGCTTAGGTGGCGGCATATAGGCAGCCCACCATTTTCCATTTTGTTGATCTCTTGCCATGTGTGGTTCTTGGGAACATAAGCCATCATTTAAACATTCTCTACACACTTCTCATTCCATAAACCAAGATCAAAATTACACTCTCTCTCACCCTCTTGAACATTCTCGGCCGAACACCCCCTAGTATACTTCCCTTTTCATTTTCAAACTTAATCTTGAAGATCCATGTCCCTTTCATGGTGATTTCAAGCTAAAATGGGTGTTTAGAGGTGATTTCAAGGCATTTCAAACAACAATCAAGACCCACATCACCAATCTTTACTAAGAATCATTCAAGAACTTGAAGGTATAAATTTATTTTAAAAACTTTGTTTTGATTCTTGATGTTCTTGATAAGTAATGGAAGTTTCTCTTGATCTTGAGTTTAATCACAAACTTGAAACATAAAACAAATGGGTTTTATTGTGAATGAAATAAAAGGGATATGTATATATATATATGTATGGCCGTGAGTGTGTGTGTATATGTAAGTGTTTGTGTTTTTTATTTTTGTTGAAAGATTTTTGAGTTACATGATTACTTGAAAAGTAGGATGCATGTAAGATCTAAGTGTGTCATATAAGAATGTTCTAAAGATGATTTAAGATTTGAAAAGTGACATGATGAAAAGTGAAATTTTGGTGGTTTATGTGTGTATATATATTTCGTATATATATGTATGTATGTATGTATGCATGCATATAAAAGTTTGTCATATGTTCTTAAATATGAAGGATATTAGCATTTATGTATGAATGATTGGATGATCATGATGATGTGTGTGTTGTGTTTTGTAAGAACATGATATTAATGTGTTCTTGATGTATGCTTAGATCATAAATAATGTTGATGATGTTGTATGAGTGCATTAGATGCACATATGTGGACATGCATGTTAATATGAAAGCATGAAATGATCATTTGAGCATGGTTTGATAAAAATCAATTGTGATCAGATTTTAAACCTTAAAATAAAGTTATTTTGAAGTGTTTAATGATATATAACTTTGTCATAATGTTTGCTAGCTTTGCATGTTGTACTTGGTGCATTAAAAGTTGTAAAATACGTGAAATCGCATGATTTATGTGACATACACAAAAAATGCACTAATCTTATTATAACCACTATTTTAATCAGTAAATAACATGTATTGTGTTAAAATATCAAGTTGTTTCGATTTGGGATGATTATAGTAACGTTTAACGCAAAACTATGCGTTAAAACGGTCAAAAATCGGCTTTTCGGGTGATTTTTATAAAACTGATTTAGATCAGTAAATAAACTGATGTTTTTAGTTTAGAACAAGTATTTTAACTAATTTTAAGTTTACTTGGTGTTTGGTTGGTCATACGTGACTTCCGACGCCCGAAAACGTCACCGAATCGCTAAAATACGCATTTTTCGATGAACACTAGTATGGGCAAATTTTGAGTGAATCTTATGTGATAAAATGTGTTAGGTGATTTAAACATGTAAATGTGATAATATGTTAAGTGTTAATATGATAGTGGGAAATTTAGACTACGCATGTATGCATGTACGTTTTGTGCGGTAGAAACGGTAAAATTGCGTTAAATGTGTAACTTGTTTGTCGAGCATGAAATTTGGTACATATGAGATGTTTTATGTATAATTGCTTTAAAAATGATAAAATAGATAAGTTATTAATATTTCGCGTGTTCGGTGATAAATTCTATGAACGTTTATGTATATATATTACGACGCGCAAATCGTAGATATATTGCGTATAAACGAGATAGTTAACGAATTCACACAATAATGGTCACCAATAAAATCGTTCAAGTCGCAAAAATCATATATATATATATATATATGTATATGGACTCATATATATATATATTAACGTGCCAACATAATAAAAAATGACAATTTTTCGAGAAAATCTCAAAGTTATATGATAATTCTAAGAAACGGAGAAACTTAGGATTTTTGTGTTAAATATATATTGATTTAGAATTGTTCCTATATTAGGACGTATATAAAAATTAATCTATGGGATTGCGGTATTAAAACACGCACCCAAAGGTGAGTGTCACTAAACACCTCTTTTTACTGTTTTGTATATATTTTGGGGGTGGAACACGTCGTTAAAAGGGGTTAATAATGTTTTCGAAATAAAACATACCTTTTAATATAAAATATATATTTTCGCTGAAAATATATGAAATTTGATAAGTTATACGTTTCGAAGTAAAACGTTTTTGATGAATGAATATTGTATGTGCGGTATTTCTTAAGTGAAACAAGACCGTACGGATTGGGGATGAATTCCGGACTGGGTCTCAACGTTTGAGTGACAGGGGAATTCGTAAATCGTCGTGTATTAAATTGTCATATTAGTAGGATATATATATTGTACGTGAGGCAGACATCATATTGTTCTTCGAGAAATACCCCTGCGCCCATGATGTCGTTTAATCATTTAAGTAATGTACGCGAGGAATTGTTGGTAGATCTATCGGGTTGACAACCCCGTCGTGACCGGTCGCCCCGTGTAAAGTCAAGCGACGAATTTTGATTCTGTTTATTGTCTAGCATTGATTATCCCTGCATGGTTAATATATAGTTCGTATCGTCTCGCTAACATACGAGTCTGAAAGTTGACGCAATAATTTACTATACAAAACTTGGGCAGTAACAATATTCTCGGGTTCGAGAAACTGCGACGGAAGGCCCATGAATTTTATTAAGAAAGTAAATTGGACTTTCTAAGAATTAAATGGATGTTTTAAATAAACACCTAAACAGAAAGTTTTCCTTGGAATAAAATATGTTAGTAAACGAATAAGTGAACTCACCTTCCTTTGTGTTGACACTTGATTTTAACGTGTTCTACAGGTACTTGAATTCGGCTTCGGGAAATCATGGCGTATCTTGTGTTTGATGATGCATGTTGTTTTGTTTAAATATGTTGGACAACTTTTAAATTTTCTGGGACTTTTGTGATAAGATCCGCGAGGATCAAAGACATATTAACTATATAGTTGCGTCGTGTCTTAAAATGTAATGTTTAATAACTTTTGTTTAAAATAAACCAATATGTCCAACAATAAAGTGCATCTCTCGACAAGATATAAATGGGCACCAACTTCCGTCTCCACTATGTTTAATATTCCGCTGCGACGTTTTTGGGGTGTGACAGAAGTTGGTATCAGAGCCATTGGTTGTTAGCGAACTAGATGTTTTCGGAGGAAAACACTAGACTTCAACCGGAGAATTTTGAAATATAAGTTCAAAATTCTCGAAGCCAATAATTTTAAATAAACGAAGAAAAATTGTATCACGTATGAAAAACCTTATGTGTTTATGTGCATACGTGATTTTCTGTTTATTTTGAGCCTTATGTGTTACTATTTATGTTGATCACACACTTACTTGTACGGTTACATATGTGTCACAGACGTCACACGAGCACGAGGTCATCGAGATCAACGACTCAAGTAGCGACCCAGATTTCAAGACTTCACCCAGATCCATTTTACCAGAGACACCTATCACGACCCACAGATGGTTGGTATGGCTGAGTTTGCTTCATCATTCCGTGTCGATCCTGCTTTCGCTAGCCAGGTAGACCCCCGATATGCTTTCACAAGCAATGGGTGGATTGATGACAACGATGACGCTCCTCTCTTGATCCATGATATAGGACAATCATCTGGCACAGTACCAGTTATCGATGACGTGATCAGAGATGTCCCTGTATTTGGAGGACCTTTTAGTATTGCACCAGCAGTGGATGGCACTATTGTTACAGCTCGACCATTAGAGCCGTCTATTGCTCCATCTGCTACTGTGATCGAGCCTGTTGCTGAGGTCCCTCCACCTATTTTGTCAGAGTCACCTTTACCTGTCATTGAGTCACACACATCTACTACACCTCTATTAGTGTATTATCGCCGCAGGAAGAGAGTTAGGCCTGCTTGAGAGGTTGCTTCTACGTCACAAGTTGAGACTGCATCTGCTTCTAAAAAAACAGAAAGGAGTTTGGATGGATCGATGTTGCCATTGTGACCGACAGTTTGCTGCCATGCGCGAAGAACTGGAAACTACTAAGGGTAAACTGAAGGACCTCGAGGGGCAGATGGATTGGTATGATGAGTTGAAGGAATTAGATGACAGCGCGATGAATCAGATGCATTGGAGGATTGTGGATCTGGAGGAGTTGGTTAGGAAGATGCTAGATTTCATAGGGATGAAGCGTTAAATGTTGTTTTTGTTTGTTTGTGGATGTTTGTTTTTGGTTGTTGTGTCTGGATACTCTTTTTGATGCTTTTCTTTTGGGGGCCTGCGTGCCGATTATATTTTGTGATATTAGGTAGAAATTCTATGGAAACTTGTTATGGGTGTCGATGTAGACATACCGATGATAGATATCATGTACTGAAAAACAAGTTGTTAATTTCTATGATAATATCAGATGATTAACTTTTGTTTTAAAAATTGTTCTCATTAATATGTGGATAATATGCATGCGCAATGTTTGGTCCACTAATATTTAATGATTGAATTATTTTTATTTTGGTTATTGTCTCATGTGATTATTATTGTTGTAAATAATAGAAACGACGAAAATGCCGCCAAAAGCGAGGCAGGATACAGGACTACCTGCCACCCCAGAGGAGTTGGTACGACTCATAACCCAACACGTTAATACTGCCTTGGAACAACGTGATGCTAACCAAAATGATGGTTAGAAACGTGAATGCGGTACTCCCGGGCAGGATCTTGGTGGGACACAGATTGGAGACCCGTCAGGTAAAATAATGATCGGAAAGTTTTGGTTGTTCATTTGTTATGATCTCATTGGAACATATTCCTGATTTCTATTAACCATATGAATAGTGCACCGGAGCGTACACAAAACAATCCAGGGTTGTATGTCACACCCCGACCGCGTATAACATGCAACCGCGGCGGAAACGTCGGGGATTGTTGTAACAGAATTATTGTTTCACAACCATGGTAATTAAAGTTATGTTTTATTTATCAAACAAGAGAGTTTACATTGTCTTAACATGACTGAATCAAAGAGAAACAAGAGTACATAACATTATTAAACTAGTTCTAGCTTCGTTTTAATGTCACTAAGGCACATGTCTGCCTAAGTGTATCTCGATCATCCTATGCAACAACTCCTGAAACACATGTGAAAATAGGTACGTCAGCATAAAAATGCATGTGAGATACATAGGTTTTGTGAAAATAGGATTCATGACTTGAGTTTAAAGAAATATTTAATGAAAATTTGTCATGAATCTTGTTAAGTGTTTTCTTTTATAAATCATATGAAAACTTGATAAGAAATCAGATTATATAAAAGAAAGATGTATGGTTAATTTAATAACCAAGTAAAATGAGTTGTATGAAATAAACTGTTTGTAAACAATGTCTTGTGAAAAAATGTTATATGTCTAAATTGAAATGATTTAAATAACGCTACGATATGCAGTATCATACAAGCACTTATATATAGGAAGTACCAGCGGCGTATCCACCATGCTTGTATCATATTACACACACCTCGTTACTCAAATCACTTACCCAAACAAACCACCAATGTAAATTGTTCATGTTTAAACCAATTGTCAAATGTTATTGTGTAAACCATGTCAAAATGTTTATGTCAATGTAAATCACGTAATGTGTAAACCAATGTTAAATGCTTATGTCAAATGTAAATCATGTAATGTGTAATCAAATGTGATGTATGGTAAGTGAAATGTATCAACTAAACCATAGGTAAAATGCACAAAACAAAGTATTGAAGTAAAACATAGTTTTAATCAAAGTTATGTTTTGTGGAAATGCATGCTATACTTATACAAACATCTATACGACATTGTGAAAATGCATACATTCAAGCCTTGAGACTGGGGCGATAAACCCTTAAACAAATTAAAGGTTTATCTGAATTATGTGTATTGAATTCGGTCATTCCTTCCATCCAAACAAACCTAGGATTTCAGGAACGGGAGTTGTCAATTCCTATGGTACCATTACCTACTAACGAACGGCGTAGCTAATGTTAATGAATGTATTTTTGTCCCATTTAAACAAACCAAATGTCATACCAAAATGTAAGCATGTGATGTAAAACAAATGTATTAAGTATGCAACAAATGGACATACATAGCATGTGGTGTAAAACAAATGTACTAAGTATGCAACAAATGAACATACATAGCATGTGATGTAATGTAAAATAATGCACTAAGTATGCACTAAATGGACATACATAGCGTGAAATGTAATGTAAAACAATGTACTAAGTATGCACTAAATGGACATACATAGCATAATATATAATGAAATCATGTACTATAAGTGTACTAATGAACATAGCAAGCATATGATATGAAAACATGGAAAGCACGAAAGTAACAATTAGGCACATGTGTTTCACTACAAAATGTTTGAAAAATAGTAAAAGAGGGGTCTATGTACTCACTTGAGATTGCTCAATAATCTTTAGATAACCACCAAGCAATGCTAGAAAGATCACGGAATCAAACGGCACCTAATATAGGTAACTATGTAAATAAACGGACCTAAATCGGAGGATCGGATAAAATGTGGTTTCGTAAACCAAATGAGTGTGGGAACTCATGTAGTATGGTTTAACAAAGCCTACATTCTAAAACGGAACCTATCCTAAGTGCTTACGACCCATTACGACCCGTTTAGGTAGCTTATGCTACTTTAACGCGTCGTTCGCGTAAAACGCGTTCGGACCGCCTAACTAGTCCTATGACAAGTAAAATATGCCTTAACATGTCTAATAATGTTGCCAAATAAGTTTAGATGTCAAAATTTATGTTACATATGCTTAAAATGAATTTTGGCGTAAAAAGGGCATTTTGGTCATTTTCCCAAGGCATATAAACTACCTATCATACAACTAACTAAACGAAGTGACCATAAGGTATAACCTCGGAAGGTTATTCCCTATACAACTATGGTCACCTAATGTGTTTGGTTGGATCCTAATGATCGACCAAACGGGTCGGGTTCGAAAGTATAAGCGATTGTTTAGATTGCTTACCTTACGACCCTACATAAGCACTAAACCTAAAGTGATGAGCTAAACATGTTAAAACATGTTTAACGAAGTTTGAAAACAGGTTTGATATCAAAACAAACGGTTTTGATACCCAAGAATAGTTTGGTTACAAAATACGCATAAACGCGCATTTTAACCGAAACTATAACTCGCCACTATGCCTAAATAATGTGGTAATCAGTAGGTATAGTCACAAAGGACTATAACCATCGTGATTACGCTCACATTATGAAGTTCAAACGAACTTCGTGTTGACCATAAACTGGTTAAAGCAGAAAGTCAAACACAGTTTGACTTTCACGCTTAAAACGCGTAAAAGAACGAAAGAATACTTACAAAAGGTCCAAGAAATGGAAGTTTGATCCGAATATTCTCAGGTATGAAGTGTATAACTTCAACTTAGAGAACCAATTCAGATCAAAGGTGTGAGTTTGAGGGCAAATGGGTGGGGGTATTTATAGGAAAACCAAGACCGTTAGGATCCTTTCTTGAAAAACGTGCTTGGATCTAGGCCGTCCAAGTGTGCCCCCTGATTTGTGAAACCATGGGAGCCCCTAAAAGAGCCCATAGTATTGAAAATACCATTTGCAAGTGACCAAATCAGCTGGAACAGGCTGGAAATAGCTGGAAACCAGTTTTTGATATCTGGAAAAGGCTTACGGACTGTATGGTATAGGGCTTACGGTCCGTATGCAGTTTGCAGGTCAGCATCTTTCGTAAAATGTCAGTTTTGGTCCCTGTGTGCGTATTGTCGTGTTTTGGCACTTCTAACACTCGTCAAACCCATTTTTAAGCTCCATAAGGATGTTAAAGCATAGGAAACTTGAAATATGCTTAGAAATATGACGTATGTCGGTTCGTTTGGCCGTACGGTTGCGTTGTTCGGTTAATTACGACGGAAGTCGTAACGGACGCGAAAACGATCCAAATTGTGAAACGAATGAAGTTTTAGCATACCAATCACTAAAATAGAATATTTTAATGATTACATAAATTTTTGGATATCCGGATGTATTCAGAACGTAAGATATGCGCGAAAATGCAAACTTATGCACTTTTTGACGCTTTTAGTCCCTGAACGACCAAAAAGTTTATTTTAGCACACCGAACCCCTCAAGGCCTATTTCTAAGCTATATGAAGGATATTTAGGGTATGTTTAACTTATGATCAAGTTCCGGAATGTCCGTTACAGTACGAATTGGCATACTTTCGTAGTTTGTTGAATTTAGTCCCTGTAAGCGAATAAACTTGATTTAGCCATACCAAAGCCTTCAAAACTTATTTCTAAGTTATGTAAAGGTTATTTAAGGTATGTTAAGCATATAATGATGTTCTAGAGTGTTTTTCGCGTTAAACTGATTACGTTTACGCATCATTTTGCGTATAACTCTCCAGAAAGCGATATAGAGTTTGAAATTGAACAAAAATCAAAACATGAAAAATGTCAAACATAATTAAACAAACATTGGGGTCAAATAACACTTTTTTATAGATAACTGAACTGTTTACAATGATTACAAATCACAGATGCCACCGTTTCCCCTACTTGTGGAAATTTCCTCCCGAAATTTGTTTAGAGGAAACTCGTGAGAAAAGATGTGGATATTTCGCCTTCATTTGATCTTCACGTTCCCAAGTAAACTCTGGTCCACGTTTAGATTCCCAGTGAACTTTGACAAGTGGAATGCGCTTGCGTTTGAGCCACTTGACTATACGGTCCATGATTTCCATAGGTTTCTCGACAAAGTGCATCGTGTTATCAACATGAATTTCGTCAAGTGGTATGTGGAGGTTCTCATCAGCTAAACACTTCTTGAGATTGGACATGTGAAAGGTTGGATGAACGTTTCCAAGTTCAGGAGGTAACTCAAGTCTGTAGGCTACCTTACCGATTCTTTCGACGATCTTGAATGGTCCAACATATCTAGGTGCAAGTTTTCCTGTCTTTCCAAATCTGATCACACCTTTCTAAGGTGAGTGTAAGTCCCGTGAAACCGGATCTTTCAATGATATCAAACAACACCAAGTTTGTGCAGAATCCAAACTTGATGTGATTTAAGAATAAACACGAAAATCAACAAGAAATATGAACAACGAAGAACAAACCGGAATCACTTTCAATACTTGCACACCTTCTATTACTTGAATAAGCAAAACATCTGGTACAAGTATTCTACCACCAAATCGCCTCTATCTCTCTCTCTCTATGTAGGAATTCTGTAACTATGAAGCTCAAACCTAAAAACAAGTTAGAAACTTGTTTCTATACTAACTCAAGCCCACTTCCCTACATGGGCTCCCCTTGGGCCTGCTTGGCCCACAGGGCCTAAAACTTGGCCCACGTGACCTATAAAGGTCCACAACCTAATATAAACTAACCCAGTAAAGCCCAGTTCGTAACCATAGCCCGATATGTTAATTTGATGCGTCAGTCTCACACTTTAGGGCCTAACAATCTCCCCCTAGACTGATGCCATCAAATTGTCTTCATAGCATGAATTCAGCAACGTCTTCAACGAAGTCTAAGGTTGTCACAATGCTGCAGATGTTGTGGAAGTTCTTGTCTTCTGAACTCTCAGCACTGGGTCTCTTTCTTCAGCTCTTGTGGTTAGCTTCATATCAGGATCTTGATCAGCTTTGCTTGAAACATCTTTGTCAGAAAGAATGTGAGAGGAGGATTCTCAACAGCTCTTTTCTTCTTCAATCTTTGTCTTTCAAGCAGATTCATGGTACTTCTTAAAATGTACTTTCACTGTCAGACGGCGTTTCGTATCCGGTTCTTCTGACTCAGGTACATCTTGTTATTGTGCTGCTTCAGGCTTCTTCAGCAACTAACAACATCTCAGTCTTCATCAACCCCTGTTCTTGATTGAAATCAAGTTCTGCACATGCTCACAAACTCATAACAAACATTTCTTATGCAACAGGGAAAGTACCATATGAACACTAGGTACATCCAAGTACTTGTACTCGGATTTCACAATTAAATTTTTTTAAACTTTTGATGATCAGTCAAATCTTCAAGAACGGTTACATTTTTTATTTTAAGAAAAAAACAAATAAACACTCTATTTTTGGATTTTTGGTTTTATAGAAAAGCAAGACACTATTTTTGTATTTTTGAATTTTTCAATTTTTTTAATTTTTTTTTTAATATTAAGAACTAGAAACAAATAAAACTCAAAATATAAACAACTACCATAATATAATATACAATTACAATTGCAATGGGATCAAAATTCGTTCTCAGGCAGACTAAGGAACACTTTTCAGTACGAGCCTAATCAAACTGGTCTATGCGATTGCCAATATATTTGTCCACTTAAACTTTGACGCTCAACTTTCAATTAATCAACTTCCTGATATGCTTAAGGTAATATTATACTATTATACCCGTGTGTCCCATTCCAAGGCATACCCCCGCGATCAAGGTAAGCACAACGATTCATCGTAGCAGGTGAGTATATTGATGTCATCCTTTTGATTTACAACGTTAGACCATTGGTGACAGGTCAGTACTTTCGTACAGCAGAGCGACCAATGATTTTGTCCAACGAGGGTGAGGCAAATACCATTTTGGTACGAATTTGGCTCTTTGAGCATTTGGAATTTTCTCGTTTTCAGATTTTGATTCCTTAGGGTTTTTGTCCTCTTGGGATCTTTTAAGATATCCTGACTGTGTCTAGGTCTGCATATAATCTGGATGCAACAGAAGGACAGCCAAGATATCCCCGGATGATTCAACAATATAAAGACCCGAAACCTCAGATGTTGGCTATCTATCAACGCAAGATTTAATATCATAAAATCATACACCGTTGGTATGTTACCCACATGGTACATAGTTCGTTATGTTTATATCACTTAGTATCTTTTATCATTTTGAGCGTCAAGCCTATCAACATATCGCAGTAGATCCTAGCCTTTTTCAGCTATGGCACCTTACATGTGTTAGTCAAACCTTTTAACACGAACATTTATTTCACTTCCCATATCATGCAATTTTTCTTTTTGGCTTTTTCATTTTTCTAATGTTTTTTGTATTTTTCTCATTTTCTCCCCCTAAAACAATACTTATATATACAGCAAACTCTTTTTGTATTTTTCTTTTCTGAGTTTTCTCCCCCTAAAACTCTGTATCTATCTATATGTTCCTCCCCCCCTAAATTTGTGCATAAATCTTGTATTTTTGCACAAATTTACCATTTACTAGAGAAAGGACAATTAATATACAAAGTAATGAACTAAGAAAGAGAAAAAATATTTTTGCTTAACCGTTCCGTCATTAGATTGAAGACTAATCCAATTCAAATCAAAGTACTGAATTTAAACGGTACCTTTTGCTGATCATTATCTTACTTCTGTTATCTCCTCCAAAGGAAACATATCATCTGGGAAAAAAATTTGAACTTTTTGCAACAGTGAAATGTTACCCGTTTTTTATCTCTGGAACAACCGCTATCAACATTCCAGAGATTGTCAGCAGCTCCTCCTTAGTTGTTCCTGAAAATTAAGGAGATTAGTAAGACATGGGTACCCAGGCCATCGTGGTCCTGGGATTTCCTGAAGCATCAAAATAAGACACTTCTTTTAAACATAGGTCCCCTTTGGTTTCAAGGATTGGAAACATTGCTGCTTTGGATTTGGGTTTCCAAATCTGTTTCGGTTTAACAAACATGTTTGTTGCCGTTGGTTGAGCAACTTTAACTATTTCAGGTTTGTTAGTTTTAGAAAAACATTTTTGTTCCTGAGCAGCCTTCCGTTTGTTTTTAGCAACATTCCAATCCCCATCAGAAGGTTTAACCTTGGGATTCACATTCTTCATTGCCTTAGGTGAAGATACCTTCATTGGCTTAGAATGGTATTTATCCTTTGGTGTAACACTCTGATTTTGCACATGATAGGGTATATAGGGACGATGTGTGCAGTTTCGAGCAATGTGACTAGCAATGCTGCAATTGAAGCATGTTTGTCTCTTCATGTAGAAAGCATTCTGATCAGCTGGATTTGCTCTTGCATGCCCTGAAGGACGAACCGGTCCTTTCTGTGCTTGTTTGTGTTGCACATTTCCTGCAGACGAAGATGAATTTGGATGTCTATACTTATCGTTTGCAAGGGCCTTCTGTGGTTGAGATTTCTTTTGATTCTTCTTGTTTTGATTGGACTGCAGGTCTTGTTCAGAAATCTCACCAGTCTTTCCGAAAGCTTTGTTAGCACAGTTAAATGCATATTTCTCACATTTGCCATTACAGACTGGCTTAACGAAAGCATTTTTCTCATTACGAGCCTTTTGCGGACGATTGTTACCCGTTGAGGACTGTGGAGAGCCTGATTGTCTTTGATGTTTAGACTTCTCATTCCTTCTCCTTCTATTTGCTCGTTTCAGGTGTTGTTGCTTGATCTGAACCTTTTCATTACTAACAGAAGGTTCAGACTTCTCAGATTTTGTACTTGGAGCCTTGTTCACATTAGTCTTCTCTTCATCGTTCATGTCACCAACTTTAACAGAATCGGAGATTTCTGGTTTGTCAGATGAAACACCAGAAACTTCAGCTGTAATATTTGATGAATTTTCAGCACAAGACTCATGTGGGTTCAAGAGTGGTTCACTTGCAACTTCGTTTTTCAAAGAAGTCTCCTGATCCTGATCCTTTTGAGAATGTATTTCAGTGGTCCCACTAGATACATCATTAGGGACTTTTACTGAGACGGATTCAGAAAAGTAATCAGAACATTGTTGATCTTCACTCTCACTTTCATTTGTTTGTTTGTTCAGCTTCAGTTGCTGTTGAACAAGAAACATCACAATTATTATCAACTGAAAAAGAACCAAATAACGACTTAAAAATGTTTTGTCCAAAAACAGGTTCAGAAGCTGTTTCATTTATTGAGTTTTCTGAAAAATCAGACTTTGAATCTGGTTCATTCCCAAGAATATCTCCAAACTTTACTTCAATTACTTCATCTGCACATGAAGACGAAGCATTAGGATCAATTGTACCCTTAGCAACAAAATGTATTGGAGGAATCGCCCGTTTTTCAATAGGTCTGCTGTTGATTGATGACTTATCAGTTTTAGGACCATAAGTCATTTTACTTTCATTCATCAGCTCCTCCTCAGTCATAGGTAAATAAGTATAATTGTCATTATAAGGAGGAGGAGCCTGATTGAAACCCAATCCACACCCTTTCTTTTTCTTGTATGCGAGTTGCTGATCACATAGATTTTTGACCAATGTACTGGAAGAATCATACTTTTTAATATTAAGTTCGTTAATTTGATATCTTTCTCTGATATCTTCTAGTTCTTTGATCAAAATGCATACCTTCTCCTGTACCTCTAAGAAATGGGTTGTTTTTACACTTACATCATCCTTAAGTTTGATGATGTCTTTTCGCTGAGCTTCAATTTTATCTTTATAAAGCTTTTCATTCTTTGATAAAGTAAAATTTTTATTTTTTATGTCTTGATAATCTTGTATTAGCTCAGCGTTGTGTATTCTATATGCCTCAACCCTTTCTCGACATTCAGGAGTGCAAAAGACAGAAACTATCTCTTCTCTGGTAATTTCATGAGCCACTGGTTTATGAAACATAAATGCCATAATTTCAGTGGGTGGCTGTTACTTTTGTTCTTTCCCCCAAAACACAAACCAAACGAGAACCCGTGTACTCGCTAACTCAAACCCTTTGCACGTAATCGAACCAGCTTCTTGTATCGCACCTCGAAACCTGTCAGACCGTTATCACAAAACCAACAAAACAATTTTTATTTTATTTTATATATATTTTTTTTAATTTTTTTTAAGTTACTTTAGTAAATTTAATAATATAAAGGTTTATTATTATTATTATTAACTATTATTATTATTATTATTATAAATAATGATTATGTAATAATAAACTAATTATTAATATAATTATTATAATAAATAACTGTCTTCTTCGTTCAAAAACAACACCCCGTAACCCTAATTTAATTTTCAGCCGTCAACACCTCACCGGAGATGATGATGATCGATGACGGTGTCGTAAGACACACTGAAGACTGATGATATGGCAGATGACGTCGGAGCTCGAGGAAAAACGGTGGAGGTGATGAAGTTGCAGGTTTATGGCGGAGGTTGTCGGAGGTCAACGGAGAAGATGGAGGTTGTCGGAGATCAACAGTGAAGAAGATGAATGATGAAGATTATGAGCAGTGGAGATGGTTGCAAGTCGGAACGAGGTTGCAAGTCGGAACAGTGCGAGTCGGAATCAGAAATGTGACTCGAGACCTCAGTCGAAATCAGAGGATATGGGACTCGAAACCGATGGTTGCGACTTGAAAACATGATTGCGAATGACTCGAGACCTGCTGGAATACTATATATCTATCTCTCTTGATAAAGATGAAGACTCGAAACTAGCTGATAACCATTGAGTCGAGACCAGTTGACGATGACTCGAGATGAAGATCAAATGTTGATGACTCGAGACCAATTGAGCTGTGAGTTGAGACCTTTGTGAAGTCGAAACCGTGATTGCGACTTCGGAACGATGTTGTCAAAACAGTGAGTCGAGACCTTTGTGAAGAGTCGAGACCTTGTGAAGGTTGAAATCCCACTCGAGACCTTTGAGTCGAGAACTCGATCTAGCTGAAATATCACTCGAGACCGTGATGTAGATGATGACTCGAGACCAGGAAGACGATGATTCGAGACTTGTGAAGGATGATGAGTCGAGACCGGCTGATGAAGGACTCGAGACCTACTAGAAAGATCGGAAGGAAAGAGGGACTCAAAAATAGAAATTGTATATTGAGCAGTCAACTTTCCTAAAACCAAGGATTTTTTTTAAAACTTTTTCAAAATTTAAAAATCCTGCTGAACGTTCCAGATTTTCGGAACCAAAATCCTTTTAAAATTTATCAATATTTTAAAAACTTTTAACACATTTCCAAACAGATCGCAAAGCAAAATATTATGATTTTTCAATAAAAACCGAAGAACACTTCGAAGAACACCAACCCAAAAATAACGAAAATCTTGAATCTTTGATATCAAACCGAGCCTAGAAATAGGTTCTAAAGGCTCTGATACCACTTGTAAGTCCCGTGAAACCGGATCTTTCAATGATATCAAACAACACCAAGTTTGTGCGGAATCCAAACTTGATGTGATTCAAGAATAAACACGAAAATCAACAAGAAATATGAACAACGAAGAACAAACCGGAATCACTTTCAATACTTGCACACGTTCTATTACTTGAATAAGCAAAACGTCTGGTACAAGTATTCTACCACCAAATCGCCTCTATCTCTCTCTCTCTGTAGGAATTCTGTAACTATGAAGCTCAAACCTAAAAATAAGTTAGAAACTTGTTTTTATACTAACTCAAGCCCACTTCCCTACATGGGCTCCCCTTGGGCCTGCTTGGCCCACATGGCCTAAAACTTGGCCCAAGTGACCTATAAAGGTCCACAACCTAATATAAACTAACCCAGTAAAGCCCAGTTCGTAACCATAGCCCGATATGTTAATTTGATGCGTCAGTCTCACACTTTAGGGCCTAATAGTGAGACCTTAAGTAATACCCAATCACCGACTTGAAATTCCAAGGGCTTGTGTCGTCAGTCTGTGTAACTCTTTTGACGGCTTCGAGCTGTCTGAAGGTTATCGCAGACTTTCTTAACCTTATCTGTTGTCTCTAGAATGAGGTCAGGTCCAGTAAGCTGAGCCTCACCGATCTCATTCCAGCAGACTGGTGAACGACATTTTCGACCATAGAGAGCCTCGAAAGGAGCCATGTTGATGCTGGAGTGATAACTATTGTTGTAGGAGAATTCAATCAACGGAAGATACGAATCCCAACTACCACCAAAATTGATCACACAAGCTCTAAGCATATCCTCCAAAGTCTGGATTGTTCTTTCAGATTGACCATCTGATTGTGGATGATAAGCTGTGCTCAGATTAAGTTGGGTTCCCATAGCAGATTGCATGGTTCTCCAAAAACGAGATGAGAATCGAGCATCTCTGTCAGAAATAATGTTCAAAGGAACACCATGTCTAGATACAATTTCATCCACATAGATTTTAGCAAGCTTGTCGGCAGATAAATCCTCACGGATTGGCAAGAAATGCGCTGACTTTGTAAGACGATCAACAACTACCCAGATGGCATCATGACCTCTCTTTGTACGCGGAAGTTTGGTAATAAGATCCATAGCAATGTTTTCCCATTTCCAAACTGGAATCTCTGGTTGCTCCAATAAACCAGAAGGATGTTGATGTTCAGGCTTAACCTTAAGACAAGTAAGGCATTTTGAAACGTATAAGGCAATGTCTTTCTTCATACCAGGCCACCAATACTGAGCACGAAGATCCTTATACATTTTGTCTGCACCAGGATGAATAGAATAATGAGACTTATGAGCTTCATCCATAAGCAAGGAACGAAGATTGTCTTGACTTGGGACCCACAGACGATCCATGAAATAATACAATCCATTGTTCTTTAGTTCACGATCAGGCTTAATATGATAGGGTAATTCCTTACCCATCAAGTCTTGCGAGACACAAGTATGTTGAGCCTGAGAAATGCGAGATTGGATATCAGATCGAACTTTGAAACAGTGAAGCTTGACACGTTCTTTACGACTCAATGCGTCAGCCACGGCATTCGCCTTACCAGGATGGTAGCGAATTTCGCTGTCATAGTCGTTTAGAAGTTCAACCCAACGTCATTGCCTCATGTTGAGTTCTTTCTGATTAAAGATATGCTTAAGACTTTTGTGGTCAGTGAAAACCACACATTTTGTACCATACAAATAATGTCTCCAGATCTTGAGAGCGAAGACAACTGCACCCAACTCAAGATCATAAGTGGTGTAGTTCTTCTCATGTACCTTCAACTGCCTTGATGCATATGCTATGACTTTGTTCCTTTGCATGAGAACACATCCAAGACCCAAATTTGATGCATCATAATACACGACAAAATCATCATTGCCCTCAGGCAAAGATAGAATAGGCGCATCACAAAGCTTCTGCTTCAAGGTCTGAAACGCTTCTTCTTGTTTGGTTCCCCATTCAAAGGGTTTGTTCTTCTGAGTTAGAGCAGTTAGAGGAACTGCAATCTTTGAGAAGTTCTCGATGAAGTGGCGGTAATAACCCGCGAGACCAAGAAAAGAACGAACTTCAGTGGGGGTAGTAGGCGTATCCCAATTCTTAATCGCACTGATCTTGGAGGGTTCTACATGAATACCTTGTTCGTTAACGATATGTCCTACAAATTGAACTTCCTTAAGCCAAAATTCGCACTTGGAGAATTTGGCGAAAAGTTGCTCTTTCTTCAGGAGTTCCAGAGTAAGACGAAGATGTTGCTCATGGCCAGCTTGCGTCTTAGAATATATCAAAATGTCATCAATGAAAACGATGATGAACTTATCTAAATAAGGCTTGCAGACCCTATTCATCAAGTCCATGAAAACAGCAGGAGCATTAGTCAAACCGAATAGCATAATAGTGAACTCATAATGCCCATAACGAGTGCAGAAAACTGTCTTGGGAATATCTTCTTCATGCACACGAAGTTGATGATACCCAGAAAGCAGATCAATCTTTGAAAAGTATGAAGCACCCTGTAACTGATCAAAGAGATCATCAATAAGAGGTAGGGGATATCGATTTTTGATGGTAAGCTTGTTAAGCTCACGGTAATCGATGAACATTCTGAAAAATCCATCCTTCTTCTTGACAAAAAGAACGGGAACACCCCAAGGTGAAAAGCTAGGACGGATAAAACCTTTGTCAGAAAGCTCCTGAAGCTGCTTAGACAACTCTTGCATCTCAGATGGTGCAAGACGATATGGAGATCTGGCAATAGGATTTGCACCAGGTACGAGATCAATACGGGACTCGACTTGGCGTGCTGGTGGTAAACCAGGTAACTCTTCAGGAAACAATTCAGGATAATCCCGAACAACAGGGATATCTTGAATAGACTTACCTTTGCCTTTATCTGCTACAACATGTGCCAAGAAGGCCACATAGTTCTTTCGTAGATACTTCCGAGCCTGAGTACAAGACATGAGCTTGAGACTACTAGCAGGTTTCTCACCACGAACCTGTAGGTACTCACCTGTCGAGAGCGGCACACAAACAATCTTCTCAAAACAAACTACCTCCGCGTGATGCCTGGCTACCAATCCATACCCACTATAATGTCAAAACTCCCAAGTTGCATCGGTGTGAGGTCGATAGGAAAAAGATGGTTGTTAAGGTTCAATTGGCAGTTACGAAGAATAGAATCGAGAACAACAGGTTCACCACTAGCAACTTCTACTGTCAAAGGCTTTCCTAGTTTCGTTCTAGATACGCGAAGCAATGGCTCAAAAGACAATGACATAAAACTCTTATCGGCACCTGAATAAAAAAGAACAGAAGCAGACTGATTGTTAACAAAGAACGTACCGTTCACCACCTCGTTGTCTGCTCGCGCCTCATTAGCAGTCATGTTGAAGACTCGACCTCGAGCCTGAGCCTGATTCTTATTCGTGTTGACCAGCCTTGGACACTGGTTTTGATAATGAGTCAGGTCCCCACAATTGTAGCACGAACCAGGAGGAAAGTGAGATCGTGCACCTTGTGCTTGTTGTGGAGCAGGCAGTTGAGCAGCCTGCTGAGCTGGGTTAAGAGCTTCTTGATTAGGAGCAAAGCGACAAACATCAGAAAGATGACCCGACTTCCCACAGTTGGTACAGAAACGACACAGAACTTGCGGTTGATGGTGGCTATTACATCTGTTGCACAACGGTGCATTTCCCGCATACCGTTTCTTAGCTGGTGGCTGTGCGGGTTGGTTGGGAGGTGCCTGGTTGACTTGGGCAGTGACAGCAAAATTCTGGGAAGCCTTGCGCTTCCTAGACCCTTTCGAAGAACCAGTTTCCTTGCCCTTCTTGTTCTTACCCTTCTTGCTCTCACCCCTGTCAGACAACTGTTTCTTACCTTTGTCGCCCTTCCTGTGCAGCTTACCCTTTCAGAGCTGCGACTCAGTCAATGTCGCAGCTAACTCGATTGCCTGACGAACTGTGGTAGGGTTACTACCAGTGACGATGTCTTGCACGGAGTCAGGTAAGCCATCAATATACCTCTCAATAGCCTTCTCGAGTGGGGTAACCATGGTAGGGCAAAGTAAGCTCAACTCTTCATACCTATCAGTGTAAGCCTGGTGCTCACCACTATCCTGCTTCAAGTCATCAAACTCCCTTTCTAAAGCCCTTAGTTCATGACGAGGACAGAATTCCCTCATCATAAGAGCCCTAAGCTCGGCCCATGTTTGTGCTAAAGCAACCTCAGCACCACGGTCTCTCATAACCCCGTTCCACCATGTAAGAACCCTCTTCTGAAATACACTAGAAGCAAACTCGACTTTCCGATTTTCAGGACACTGAACATGACAAAACGTACTCTCAATGCTCTCGAACCACTGTAGGAGCCCAGTTACTCCTTCAGAACCACTAAACTTGAGTGGTTTAGCCGAATTGAAACTCTTGAAATTGCATGGAGCATTTTGGTTATTGTTGGCTTGGTTCACTTGAGCAATAATGTCTGGGAGTACAGCAGCCATATGCTGTGCCATGATATCTGCCATTTCGGCATTAGATAGCGGATTTTCGCGTCGAGGAGGCATTCTAAAAGAGGAAACATGAAAGAAAACGAGTGAGATGATTAGATGAAAAGAATGAGATGAAACAAAAATCGACAAAAGCAAAGATGGTGGTCATTCGTTCGTTACCACAAAGCAAACAAACGACACACAGTGACTAATCAAAGTAAATGGGTCAAAAATAATGTATCGCGAAGACATGCTCGCCTATAAGTGAACACTCACCCCAAGAGTTCCCAGGTAAGAGTGACTGGTCCGATTATGTGGATTTGTACGAACACTCTAGCCTTAGACAGAAAACTCAGGGTACAGGCATTCACTCTTCCAGTTTGCACGTGTTCACACTATTTAGAACCCAAAACTTTGACGAGATTTTGAAAACTTGGAAGGCACAAGGCTAAAAGAATCGTTCAAAAACGGATGATTAAATTTTGAAAATCATTATGAAAAATTGATGGGTTCAAAACCTTATAATAAATCATCTAAAAACAGATGATTGCTTTTCAAAAAGCGTTTCGAAAAATTGGGTTCTTGTTTTGGTAATCACCTAAGGATAGGTGAAGTGCATGTTTTAAGATCTAAACACAAGACAACTTGTGTTAGGGTCCTAGAAAAGTTATAGTCTAGGTCAAAGCATTACTAATAACCTAATTCCCTATAACCATTGGCTCTGATACCAACTCTTCTATCACACCCCGACCGCGTATAACATGCAACTCTTCTATCACACCCTGACCGTGTATAACATGCAACCATGTATAACTTGTGTTCGGACCGCCTAACTAGTCCTATGACAAGTAAAATATGCCTTAACATGTCTAATAATGTTGTCTAATCAGTTTAGATGTCAAAATTTATGTTACATATGCTTAAAATGAATTTTGGCGTAAAAAGGGCATTTTGGACATTTTCCTAAGGCATATAAACTACCTATCATACAACTAACTAAATGAAGTGACCATAAGGTATAACCTCGGAAGGTTATTCCCTATACAACTATGGTCACCTAATATGTTTGATCGGATCCTAATGATCGACCAAACGGGTCGGGTTCGAAAGTATAAGCGATTGTTTAGATCGCTTACCTTACGACCCTACATAAGCACTAAACCTAAAGTGACGAGCTAAACATGTTAAAACATGTTTAACGAAGTTTGAAACAGGTTTGATTTCAAAACAAACGGTTTTGATACCCAAGAATAGTTTGGTTACAAAATACGCATAAACGCGCATTTTGAACGAAACTATAACTCGCCACTATGCCTAAATAACGTGGTAATCAGTAGGTATAGTCACAAAGGACTATAACCATCGTGATTACGCTCACGTTATGAAGTTCAAACGAACTTCGTGTTGACCATAAACTGGTCAAAGTAGAAAGTCAAACACAGTTTGACTTTCATGCTTAAAACGCGTAAAAGAACGAAAGAATACTTACAAAAGGTCCAAGAAATGGAAGTTTGATCCGAATATTCTCAAGTATGAAGTGTATAACTTCAACTTAGAGAACAAATTCAGATCAAAGGTGTGAGTTTGAGGGCAAATGGGTGGGGGTATTTATAGGAAAACCAAGACCGTTAGGATCATTTCTTGAAAAACGTGCTTCGATCTAGACCGTCTAAGTGTGCCCCCTGATTTGTGAAACCATGGGAGCCCCTAAAAGAGCCCATAGTATTGAAAATACCATTTGCAAGTGACCAAATCAGCTGGAACAGGCTGGAAATAGCTGGAAACCAGTTTCTGATATCTGGCAAAGGCTTACGGACCGTATGGTATAGGGCTTACGGTCCGTATACAGCCTGCAGGTCAGCATCTTTCGCAAAATGTCAGTTTTGGTCCCTGTGTGCGTATTGTCGTGTTTTGGCACTTCTAACACTCGTCAAACCCATTTTTAAGCTCCATAAGGATGTTAAAGCATAGGAAACTTGAAATATGCTCAGAAATATGATGGATGTCAGTTCGTTTAGCCGTACGGTTGCGTTGTTCGGTTAATTGCGACGGAAGTCGTAACGGACGCGAAAACGATCCAAATTGCGAAACGAATGAAGTTTTAGCATACCGATCACTAAAATAGAGTATTTTAATGATTACATAAATTTTTGGTTATCCGGATGTATTCAGAACGTAAGATATGCGCGCAAATGCAAACTTATGCACTTTTTGACGCTTTTAGTCCCTGAACGACCAAAAAGTTTATTTTAGCACACCGAACCCCTCAAGGCCTATTTCTAAGCTATGTGAAGGATATTTAGGGTATGTTTAACTTATGATCAAGTTTCGGAATGTCCGTTACAGTACGAATTGGCATACTTTCGCAGTTTGTCTAATTTTGTCCCTGTAAGCGAATAAACTTGATTTAGCCATACCAAAGGCTTTAAAACTTATTTCTAAGTTATGTAAAGGTTATGTAAGGTATGTTAAGCATATAATGATGTTCCGGAGTGTTTGTCGCGTTAAACTGATTACGTTTACGCATCATTTTGCGTATAACTCTCCAGAAAGCGATATAGAGTTTGAAATTGAACAAAAATCAAAACATGAAAAATATCAAACATAATTAAACAAACATTGGGGTCAAATAACATTGTTTTATTGATAACTGAACTGTTTACAATGATTACAAATCACAGCTGTCACATTGTAGCCCAAGATCATTTACTGGTGTCTTATGCAATGATGTGACGTCGATATGCGTGATATCAGGCTGTCAAAATGAGTGATCTGAACCTGGAATTGGGAATTCGAAGAAGCGCAAACCCGAGAGCTCCAAGAAGACTCCCGAAGTTGGAAGTAGGAAGAAACGCAAATTGGAGAAAGCAAGTGCAGCTAACCCTAAAGAGTCAGGAAATGGTAAGGATGGCGATGGACAAGAGAAGTGCGCCAGATGTAGCCGAACCGGACATGTGACTTCCCAGTGTTATGCTAAGAGTACATCGGATGGAGCTGCGCTTGAAGGATGCTTTACATGCGGTGGACAAGGACACTATATGTGGGATCGTTTTTAGACCCGAACGAGTCAATCAGAAGAGTTTATCTCAATACGAGTGGCGGAAACAAACGTATTGAGTTCAATTTAGCTAGATTCACACTATAAACTGTCCGTATATTGATTTCAGATCAAATACAAGCCTGTGGACACTTCGGCAGCACTTCGTTACACTGACCGGAACCCTTACAAATGATTTCACTTGACACCCGATTTATAGAGCCCTGATTTCGCTTGAATGTGACTAGATGTCAGTTCAAGAGGAATCTCAACATGTTGATTTCGCTTGAAACTGACCAGGTCTCTTTCAAGCAAAATCATCTCTTTCAAGCGAAATTACCATATCTTGAAGTACGTGCACTGATCTATCATTCTACAAACAAGACTCGATACAAGACGAAGTCGACAGACGCATGCACCAACAGACTCCCCCTCAAATGTTGACGAGTCTTCAGTGTCGAGTCTTCGGTTGTCAAACCTTCAGTCTTTATCAGTCTGCTCACTCTTTCCAAAAATTCTCCATTGTAAGCATCCACAATCAATCTCTTTCTCTTCCTCGAAATCTTCAAGATCTGAATCTGATTCTACTATCTTCAGACTCCATCTTGATGTCATCAGACTCCCTCTTTCGCTAAGCTGGGATCTCAGTCTGGAATTTATTTTCCACAGGTTCTTAGATCATAATCTGGCACTCATCTAACTTAGGTATCGGAACCTGGCTAACCTGCATAACTCTACCCAAAAATAAATTTCACAAATTTTAAAATTTTGCAAATTTAGAAATCACTTGCAGATATCATTCAAAAATGATTTAATCATTGATAACCTCTTGAAAACACAATTTCTTCATACATTCTTTCCCAAACCTGTTCATCAAGTTTAGCACTTGGAATTTTGAAAATCAGCTCTCCAACATCAGTTATCGAAAATCTTTTTGTATTTTTAAAAAATTTATGCTAAAACACACTAAAATCTTTTTGGATTTTTTAATGTAAATGAAATGCAGTAAAGAAATATTTACAGACAATATTTTTGTGAGTTTGTGTAAGAGGATCATATCAGTTTATGAAACAAATCACCAACACCGTTAAGCTTTAAACATTTTCAGAACGATTCACGTAGATTGACGATATTGTTGTCCACTTAAACTCAATCTAAAAGCTTTTGAAATGCTTACCGATACGTTAAGGTATATTAATTTTGCACTAAGTTCTTATGGACCCCACGATCTCAGCATATCCCCTCATCATGCAATACACTGACTCAAGTAATGCCTTTAAACTTTTATCAACTGTGATTCGTGCGAAAACAAAGCAGAATGTTTAAACATTAACAATCAGGTCGATACTTCCGTATACGCAGAGAAAGTCCAATGTTTAAACAAAATAAGAAAAAATAAAAACAAATTGAAATTGTTTAGGCTTTAACCACCAGTTCGATACTCACGTATACGCAGAGGTGATCCAAAGCTTAAATAAAACACTAAAGAAAATAAAGCAGAACGTTTAGGCAATAACATCCAGTTCGATACTCACGTATATGCAGAGGATGTCTAATGCTTAAAAAAATAAAAAAATAAAACAAGTTTAAATCTTTGAAAAAAATAAAATGCACAATTAAAGCGACTTTTTAGCAAAGTTGTGAAAGTTCACAAACTTAACCAGTTTTTTGTCATTCGACAATCAGCGATTACTGAGTAGGTACACAATCACGAAGGACAAAACTAAGTACTATGCTTTTGACCATATTTCCCACTAGAACTAGGCTTTTACATTTAAGTTTGTATCGTTATCGCAAATCTACTAGTCTAGCTGAGCCTACCGTCACATCTTTAGTGAGACCGTTTATCACATTTTATCTTTCCATTTCTTTAGCATGTCGTGACAGTCCACTGATGTACTATCATTTCCTCTTTTTGACAACAAAACTCATTTTTGCATTTTATCATGTTTTTGAATTTTTCAAAATTTTCAAATGTTTTTGGATTTTCTGAAATTGCTTACTCCCCCTAAAATGAAAACACATTTTAGGAAATTTGAAAACAAACTGTACAAGCAAATTGACAACTGATATCAAATCGCTTCACATCGCCATCCACTTGACATAAACAATCAGAACTCCCCCTCACAACAAACTATTTTCCCATTTAGATTTCAAAACACTTAAGTTTGTTTTAATCAAATGGTTTTTCCGGAAAATAAGTTTTGTTGATTTTACCACTTGTAGGTATTCAAACTTGTATATTAGGGGTTTGGTTCATCATTTTGTCTTTTAACCACTTGTAGGAAATCAGATACTACTTAATGTCCCTAATTTACCACTTGTAAAATCATCTCTACAATTTCAATCAAATACCATTGTAGGTAAAACTTTATTTTCAACCACATGTCAGTTTGCTTACCAACACTTACCAACCTGTAGGTTGAATTCTTAGAATGCCGATTCCTACTCCACACTACCAACCTGGAAGTTCCGGCAAGTCATACTTCTACAAAAATAATTTTCATAAACAATGAATGATGCCGATTCATGCTCCGCGATTACCAACTTGGGAGCTCCGGCAAGTCAGGATTTTAAGTAAAGAATACAGACACCCAAGCCTGACCAGCTTTAGGTGTAACCTTTACAACTTCTTCAGGGATTTGAACACTTCTTTTTGTTTCATAAAATTCTTTCACCCCTTTTACCTTCCCATCAACCATTTTACCAAAAATCTTTTTAACATTTCCATTAAACACTTTCTCAACATCAAATTCTTTCTTTTGAGAATAAAATTGATTTGAGATTTCGACTTTTCCAACTTTCTTCTTAAAATTTTCAGCCCGCAGTGGTGGAAAGTTTGCATCATCCACAATCGGAACTGAATTCTTTTCTTTCATAACAACTTTTGGCTCCTCTGATTTTGTGTAATCAGATTCATCACCAGAACTATTCCCTGAACCTTTAACCACCCATTTTTGATTTTTTAAATTTTCTTTTCTTTTTAAAACATTCTTTGAACACTCTCCAACCTCAAATATTGAATTTTCAAAACCATTAAATTTTCTGGTTGGAAGTTCAGTTTCCTCAACAATCTTTTCTTTCAGTTTATCAGAGACTCCCTGTTTTGTTTGAATTGTCTTTGGACAATTTCTGGCAATGTGACCAACTGTTTTACATTGAAATCTGGTTCTTGTCTCCGTCTTCTTCTGAATAACACTTTTCTTCATCACTTCTTGCTTCTTTGCAAGGAATTCTTTGTTCGACTCCTTCCAGAATGAACTCTTTTGTTCTTTCTCAGCACTTGTTCCTGAAACAAAAACAGTTTTTTGTTTATAAGTTTTCTCATTTTTATAATTTTTCGGTGGAATAAAACCAAGTCCTTTCTTTTTGAAATTACCATTATGGTTTGGTTTCTTTTGAAAACTATAACCATAATTGTAACCCATTTTCTTGTTTAAACGTTGTTGAACTCTTGAGGTGTAAGGTTTAGGCTTTTCAGAAAGATTTACATCTTTTATTTCAGAAATATTAATTTCTGTAAGTTTGAAAACCTTTTTAATCATTTCTGGTTTAACACCTCTTATTGGAAAAGTTTCATCAGAATATAATTTGTCAGAATCTATCAAAGTATATGCTACTTTGACCAGTTCATCATTCAAATTAGATTTTGATAACAAAATTTTTTTATTATACACCCGTTTTCCCTGTTTGACTTTTTGACTTGACATGTCGGATTTTGACTTGGACTCTGATTTTGACTCCGACATTGACTCCTCTGTTTCATCCTTATCCAACACCTGATCGACCACCTTTTTTATTAACTCGGACTCATGATCAGTATCAGACGATGTGAAAGTGACATCAATATTTTCTGGCAAGTTATCCGACGACTCAGACTCCCATTGTAAGTTCGTTGCCTTTTTGACTCTTTCAGAATTAGCATTTCGCGGAGAATATGCATTTTCAACAGGAGGCGGACATTTGTTATAAACCACACTTGATTTCTTACCAGATGAATTCACTTTATCATCTTCTTTTGTCACAGATTTTTCTTCTTCCGAAGTCTTCTCTTCTTCAAATGTCTTCAATTTTTCCACTATGGGGTAAATCCTGTCAACAACAAAAGTAGAACATGAGTAACTTTTTAATAAATTGTTAACTCTTTCAGTTTTAATTCTTTGTGTTGCCAACTTCAATTCAAGCTCAGCACACTTCTCTGTGTAGTAGTTGACATCGTCAAGCTGTCTCATGTAAGCTCCTTTGAGTGTATTCATTGCTACAGCTTGTTCACTGCTTGACTCGTTGTACTTATTCATCTCTCTGTTCAAAGTATCATATGAATCTTTCAGCCTTTTTATATTGTGCAGCAATCATTATTCTGCATTATTAGAGAATCACAATTGATACACTTCTCTGCAACCTTGACTACCTCTTCATCTGTTTTGATTTCAAATGCTGGAACTTCTTTAACTACTCTCACTTGAACTTCTTCTGCAACTAATTTCTTCTTCTCAACTTCACCGTTTAAACATTTTCTGACTTTTTCTGCCCAATAATCATCAGTATAATCATTGATAACCTGAGCAACAAATCCTTTAGCCAGGAATTCTTTGTCTGGGCAATAATCATCCCAACTGAAACCTTCTGCCAATTTTTCATCTTCTTGTTCTGCCACACATACTTTACCATCTTTTGGAATGTATTTATCCCAACTGAATCCTTTTCCATTATCTTGATTACCAAGACATGCTCTCTTTGAATCTTCAATTTCTTTCCTACCATGAGCTGTTTGTGGCTGTTGTTGTTGATGTGGCTGTTGAGCAACTTTATGATATAACGCTTTTCGATAGTAATCATTGTTTCCAAAGGGATTTTGAGCTCCACTTGCTTCACGATTTGTGCACTCCCTCTTGAAATGCCCTTTTTCCCTGCATCAAAAACAAGTAACTTTAGACTTATCAAATCCTAAAGCTGAAACATGTGCATCGCGAAAATCATCTCTGCCTGTAATTTCTTTAAACTTTTCAGCTCGTCTCAGTACACTAGCCATGCACCATTTTATATCCATCAATTCCATCTCCTCAGCATCAATTTGATCATAATCCTCTTTTGTTAGCATTGGATTTCCGATCTTTCCTGCAACTAAACCTCCATAGGATTCAAGCACAGTTACCAACAAAGACATGTGGCTTTTAGCAACTTCCTCGGTATAATTCTGATCATTTTCAAGGTTTAAAGCAATGTTGCATTGAAGTACTTTGCCACTCTTTGTTGTAGAAAAATGTGGATCAAATGATGGAAATGAAGAAAATCTCGTCATGTTACTTGATCCTTGAGATGACTTTTCAGAAGATCCTGTTGTACTGAAAGCAGTTTCAACTTTTGGCGAAAACTTGGTTTTGTCATTAACACCACTTTTGTAGTACAAACCAATGTCTTGCTCTCCATCATAATTCTTCATTCTTGCTATCTTTTGTTGCTCCATTTCTTGAGCTTCAAGCTGTTTAATAAAATCACTCAATGTTAAATCATTAAAACCCGGTTTATTTTTCAACATCATAAGATACGTGCCCCACTCATCATGTGGCAACGCATCAGCTAATTTTTCAATCAACTCATCTTTATCCTTTCTGATACTCAATCTGTTCATGTTTTTCAATAAATTGCAATATCTTTCAATGATCTGCTTGGTGCTTTCATTTCTTAAACCTCGGAACAAATCGAATTCCTTCTTCATCAACGACTTTTTGTTATTAAGCATGTCATCACTACCAAGAAACTTTGCTTCTAATTCTGTCCATATCGAATATGCAGTTCCATTATGTTGAAGTAAAATCAAGATGTCTTCTTTAATCGCCTGCTGCAACAAACTAACCATCAACTTTTCATCTTTGTATTTCTTTTTCTCCTCAGCACTAGGGCTGTAAACGAGCCGAGTCGAGCCGAGCTAGACCCAGCTCGAGCTCGGCTCGAACTCGATTCGAGCTGGCTCGGCTCGAGCTCGAATTTCAAATCGAGCTGAGATTTGAGGCTCGAGCTCGACTCGATTAGAATTCGAGCTAGCTCGGCTCGTTCTAGCTCGAACTAACAAAGAACCGCAAAATTTACTATTTAAAAAGCCCTTAAAAATGAATTTCTTCATAGACTAAGGGCTATAATTGCCATTTAATTTAACCATATGGCGAAATATGCAAGTATAAGTAGTTAATTCACTTTGTACATTGTCTTTACCTTCTTTTATAGGGGAGATACTCCCTTAGTTTTTGTTTTCCAAGCGATGTGGGACAAAAATATGAAGGATGTAAACCTTATCGAGCCAGTTCACGAGCTCATGAGCCGAGCCAGGCCAAGCTCGAGCTTGGCTCGTTTACAAACCGAGCCGAGCCGAGCTGGCTCGTTTACAACCGAGCTAGTTTCAAGCCGAGCTTTCTTCGAGCTTTTTTCGAGCGAGTTTCGAGCGAGCTGCGAGCCACGACTTTTTTGAACGCCCCTACTCAGCACTCAAATCTCTAACTGGTATTTTCTCTCGATCGCTACCAACTGGTCTAAAATATTGAACTTCAGTATGTTCCCATGCATCTAAATGATAAGCTTCAACCCAGTTACCAAATCGTTCTGCCCATCCACTAAAATCATCAATATCCAAAAGCTTAGGCGGTTTTTGAGTTGTTCCCGTTTCATTTTCAAGCATCGTGTTCTGCGTAATTGATATCGGACTAGCAAAAGCATTATAAAACTCGTTCTCCATGTTTCGTTTTTCAAAAGTTCACAAACAGGTTGTTCAAGCGAAATACTAACTTTTAAGTGAAATATCTTTTCAAGCGAAACCACCACTGAAGCGAAATCAAGACTTTGAAACTAAATAGCAAGTTTCAAGCGAAATCAACAGAATTTCTCAAGTGAAACCTGTTCAAGCGAAATCAATCTAATATTTCAAGCGAAATATTGATTTCAAGCGAAATCAACTCCAATTCTCAAGCGAAATCAATCCAAAGTTCACTCTCAAGCGAAATCAACAAGAACTATTCAAGCGAAATCAGCATGATGTCATACTTTCGGTCTGATTTTTGTCCAATTGATCAATCAAATGGTCGAATTAAGGTCTGAAACTTTCTAGGGTTTATTAAAACAGCATTACGCACATGATACGTGAAAATCAGATGTTTTTAACCGTGAAAAGTTGTAAATTTTGAAAGAAGGTGTAGAAAATCAGATTTTGCAACTGAATTGGTATGAACTCTTCCTCCTGAGCTCTGATACCACTTGTGGAATCGTTTTTAGACCCGAACGAGTCAATCAGAAGAGTTTATCTCAATACGAGTGGCGAAAACAAACGTATTGAGTTCAATTCAGCTAGATTCACACTATAAACTGTCCGTATATTGATTTCAGATCAAATACAAGCCTGTGGACACTTCGGCAGCACTTCGTTACACTGACCGGAACCCTTACAAATGATTTCGCTTGACACCCTATTTATAGAGCCCTGATTTCGCTTGAATGTGACAAGATGTCAGTTCAAGCGGAATCTCAACATGTTGATTTCGCTTGAAACTGACCAGGTCTCTTTCAAGCGAAATCATCTCTTTCAAGCGAAATTACCATATCTTGAAGTACGTGCACTGATCTATCATTCTACAAACAAGACTCGATACAAGACGAAGTCGACAGACGCATGCACCAACACTACAAAAGGGAATGCCCGAAATCGAAAGGACAGGACGTTAAGAGTGATTCCGTTGGGGCAAGTGTCAGGAAGGCAAGTGAGAGTCCTGCTACTATTACCGGTATGTTTCAAATCAAAAGCCAATCTATGTTTATACTTACAATACTAAAGCTGACTTGAGTTTCGTTCGAGAAACTATGAGCCATTGTTGTGTTCACCTACAAGTAAGCTAAGTATAAAGTGCCCGATAGAACTAATAGTTGGTAAATTGATAGAAACTAGCGAGGTCGTTTTGATTATAGTATTTAGTTAGGTGATTGTAGTTCTAGAGATTGGATTTTTATCAGTGGAGCTGAGAAGCTTTGACAAAGATGCAAGAATGAATTCACTTTCTGAGGAAGAAGTGGGGACTATCGCTCGAAGAAGCTAGTTGGAATATTTCGTCCTGATGATAATGGAAAGGCGGAAGATGTTCGTGGGAATCGTTTGAGTCGAGTGTTGAGTGTTAATAGTCGAGAGTGGTCAGTGTTGTGAGGATGCTGAGTTGTTGTGAAAGGGCTATCCAGCGTTGTAGTGAATGTGATGGATGCGGAAACCGAATGTAGGAACGTTGGAGAGATTTCTATCAAACACAACTATCCGGAAGTCTTCCTAAAAAGACTTACCTGGATCTTCCCTACGAGATGGATCGAACTTCGTATCGATCTGACTCACGGTGCTGCGCCCGATTGCACAATCTTCTTACAGATTAAGCACCGCTTGAAATGATAGAAATGACGAGATAGTTTTAAGAGCTTTTGGACAAGGATTTTATTCGATTGAGTTTTTCGCCTTAAGATGCATCTTCTTTGATGGAATAAAGAAGAATGGATTCTTCAGGATATGTGAGGACTTCAGAAAGCCGAACAAGTTGACTATCAAGAATTGGTGCCTTATTACCGAGGATTTGACAATTTGTTCAATCAGGCTACCGGAACTCAGCCGCTATACGAGGAGTCGATCTACAATTAGGATATTATCAGTTGTAGGTTGTTACGAAGAAATTATGAGGACTGCTTTTCAAACGTGACATGGCCATTACGAGATATTAGTCATGCCCTTTGATTTAATTAATGTGCTATTTAAATTCATAAATCTCATGAATAGGGTATGGAAACCCTAATCAGGAAAGTTCGTGATAACAGTCATCGACGACATGTTTGTCTATACACGAACCAAAGAGAATTATAAGTAACGTTTGAAGTTAACTATGGAATTGGAAAGGATGATGAAAGTATGCTTATAGATCAGTTTAAGATTGGGAAGCGTGTATCATGGACTTAGAAGGAAGTTAAGATACTCACATGCCCTTGGCAGAGATATCTTACAACAAAACTTAACACGCTAGTATTTAGGTTGTTCGGTTTGAATCCTTACATGAATGAGGAGTTGATTACCACTACGTGGAGCTAACGTGTCAAAGGACAATTAACCAGACCTTAGTTTATCTAGGAAACCAGTGATAGGATCTGTCTAGATCGAGGGAAGGTTAAAGGTCGTCGAACGATCAACGGAAGAATTACATGGACAATTGAAGATTTAGTTCTGTTAAAGGAGTTATATTGAGAGAGATGCTATATATAGCAACCCTAAAGAAAACCGACACCCTCATAAATTTTCAGACACCCTAAAATATATTAGAATATCCCTATATGTCTTAAAATACACCTCGTATGTGAAAACCGAGCCCAAAATATAAAATATCATTAAAAATAATTAAAAAACAAGAAACTGGGTTTTTAGGCGGGCCGCGTAGCCCTTGGGCTAACCCTTACGCGGGCCGTGACAAGGTAAAAGATGGCACGACCCTGGGCCGCCATGTGGCCCAACACCCGGCAACCCTACCTGCTGACCCGGACAAGCTACACCGTTGACCATCTTTGACGCGGGCCGCGTAGTGTCACACCCCCAAAATCCACATGCTGAGTATCACCGCTTGGAGACGTGACTGACCAGGATCCAGCCACCAATCATATTGAACTACGCAATTAAGTAAATAAAACCAAACCCAATATAATTGGTGTTTAAAAGAAACCAAACATGTTTAAGCAATTAGCGGAAGCATAGTAATGTTTAAATAACCAAACATAGTTTAAAGTTCAAATGTTAAGTACGGGACATAACAGTCCATATCCCACAACGACCTCCTCCTCGTGCAAGCTCCATAAGCATCTAACGACCTGCAAGGCATGCAACAACGAGTCAACAACAAAGTTGAGCGAGTTCACAGTTGGTTTGTTTAGTTGTACCAGTTTGTTTTGAAAACCACAAGTTGTTTCGTAAACCATGAGTTAACCAGTTCCTTTATTTCCCAAACCATATCCATATCAGTGGGGGCTTCCCCATGTGAACCACTAGACCGTTACCATATCGACAACTGACGAACAATAGTTGTGCCCTACGTCAATGTCTATCATCATTGACAGTTTGCCATGATCCATTAGTACACGGCTGTCCGAACGGCACGGTGTGAGGTTTGTCGAACCTAATAGCGCTATTAACTAATGACCCGCTCGCCATCGGCCTCGGCGATTAAGTCGATATAAAATGAGGGGCTTAATGACAGAGTTTTGTCTAGTAAGTTTAAGGTTGTTGTCCTACCCAAGGAGGACGAACGTACGTATTCTACCTAAGGAGAATACGCAGGATTAAGATTGGCATCCTACCCAAGGAGGATGGCCGTACATATCCTACCTAAGGAGGATATGTAGGTTCCGTTTTAATTCTTTAACCCATTCCCAACCACCGGGAATCCCATGCCTTAGAAAGTGTGTGAACTCACCTCGGTTTGCTCGGTTTGATTAGTTACTTGATCACAATTTATCAGTCAAAGCCTAGAGTATGCACGTGTACACAATCAGTTTACATTCACGAAGTTCACGTATAAATATGTTCATCATGAAGCACATAGCATTCAATCAAGCTCAACACATAACTGTTCCTCAAACTAACATGGTTATTTCATTAACAGACTTAACTGAGTTACTGTGCTTGTTTACCTCTTGACGAAACCCCCTGTTTCGTCATGATCCCCACTGACGAAACTCCCCAAGTTTCGCCGTGACTCCTGGGTCACTGCGACCATCAAAAAAATGCCAAGCCAATGAAATATTGTATATCATACTTGGGATCTGTATAAATATGTGTATCTTTTGCACATATCAATTCTTGTTCGATTTCAAGCTCTAAATCGCTTTCTGGAAGGTTATACGCGCACTGATGCGTAAATATAACCAGTTTAATGCAACGAATACTCCGGAACATCAACATATACTTAAAATACCTTAAATAACCTTTACATAACTAAGAAATAAGTTTTAAAGGCTTTGGTATGGCAAAAACAAGTTAATTCGCCTACAGGGACTAAATTTGACAAACTGCGAAAGTATGCCAATTTGAACTGTAACAGACATTCCGGAACATGACCATAAGTTAAACATACCATACATATCCTTTAAATAGCTTAGAAATAGGCTTTGAGGGGTTCGGTGTGCTAAAATAAACTTTTGGGTCATTCAGGGACTAAAAGCGTCAAAAAGTGCACAAGTTTGCATTTTCACGCATAACTTACGTTCTGAATACATCCGGACATCCAAAAATTTATGTAAGCACTATAATATTTTATTTTAGTGTTTGGCATAAGAAAAACCCATTCGTCACGCCATTTGGATCGTTTTTCGCACTTATGCGCATTCCGTCGTAATTAACCGAACAACGCGATTGTACGGCCAAACGAACCGACATCCGAGATATTTTTGAGCACATTTTAAGTTCCCTATACTTTAACATCATTGTGGAGCTTGAAATTGGGTTTGACGGGTGTTAGAAGTGCCAAAACACGACGATACGCGCACAGGGGCCTGTTCTGCCATTTTTTAAAGTTTCAGACCTGCAAGGTCCTTACGGACCTCAACATTATTAGTGTTGAGGTCTGTAAGCAGGGGTCAGATGCAGAAACTTGTTTTTAACAGCCTGTTTCCAGCCTTTAAACCCCCCAAAGGCCAATGCCACTTGTCAATAACTGGTGGTGGGGGCAAAATGAGCTACCATAACATTCCAACACTTCTACGGATGAGATTCGATCATGTTATTCGAGGAACGATCCTAACGGTGGTCCATTTACTATAAATACCCATCCATCCCCATTGCAAAACCCACTTGAAATCTGAGTTTTCTCTTAGTGGTTGTGTTTATACACTTCCTACCTGAGATTACTTGGAAATCAATCTTGCGGGGACCCTTTGTAAGTGTTCCTTCATTCTTTTATTGCTTTTCGAGTCCGAAAGTCAAAATTTGTTTGACTTTCTGCATTGACCAGTTTATGGTCAATGCGAAGTTCGTTTGAACTTCATAACGTGAGCGTGATCACGATGGTTATAGTCCCTAGTGACTATACCTACTGATTACCACGTTATCTAGGCTCAGTGACGAGTCGTAGTTTCGGCCAAAATGCGCATTCTTGCGTATTTTGTAACCAAACTACTCTTAGGTATCAAAACCGTTTGTTTTGATACCAAACCTGTTTTCTAAACTTAGTTAAGCATGTTTTAACATGCTTAGCTCGTCACTTTTAGTTTAGTGCTTATATAGGGTCGTAAGATAAGCGATCTAAACAATCGCTTATACTTTCGAACCCGACCCATTTGGTCGATCATTAGGATCCGACCAAACACATTAGGTGACCATAGTATATAGGGAATAACCTTCCAAGGTTATACCTTATGGTCGCTTCGTTTAAGTAGTTGTATGATAGGTAGTTTATATGCCTTAGGTAAATTACCAAAATGCCCTTTTGACGCCAAAATTCATTTTAAGCATATGTAACATAACTTTTGGTATCTAAACTGATTTGGTAACAATATTAGACATGTTAAGGCATATTTTACTTATCGTAGGACTAGTTAGGCATTCCGAACGCGTTTTACGCGAACGACGCGTTAAAGTAGCATAAGCTACCTAAACGGGTCGTAATGGGTCGTAAGCACTTAGGTTAGGTTTCATTGTAGTATGAAGGCCTTGTTAAACCATATTACATGAGTTCCCCTACTCATTTGGTTTACGAGCCTCATTCTATCCGATCTTCCGTTATAGGTCCGGTTTATTAATGTAGTTACCTATATTAGGTGCCGTTTGATATCCGTGATCTCTAGCATTGTTTAGTTGTTACTCAAGGAATACTAAGCAATCTCAAGTGAGTACATAGAACCCCCTCTTTTACTGTTTTCCAAACGTTTTGGGGTGGAACACATGTGCCTACTTGTTACTTTCGTGCTTTCCTGTTTTCACATCATATACTTGCTATGTTTATTAGTACATTTATAGTACATGATTTCAATACATTTTATGCTATGCATGCCCATTGTGTGCATACTTAGTACATCACTTTACAATACATTTTATGCTATGTATGCCCATTATGTGCATACTTAGTACATCACTTTACAATACATTTCATGCTATGTACGCCCATTGTGTGCATACTTAGTACATTGTTTTACATTACACTTATGCTATGTATGTCCATTACGTGCATACTTAGTACATTGTTTTACATTGCATTTCTGTTGCATATGCTCATCCAGCATATGAACACATTATACTACATTTTGAACCGTTGTAACCATTTGACTATGTGAACCGTCGTAACCCTTTGATTATATGAACCGTTTGTAACTATTGAACCGTGTGAACCAGTTGTATCTGTTAACATGATTTACATTTGACAATAGACATTTGACTATACATAAACATTTCTACAATTGTTAAACATTTCATCTTGATGGTTTGGTTTGAGTAAGTGATTTAAGTAACGAGGCGTATGTAATATGATACAAGCACGGTGGATACGCCGCTGGTACTTCCTATATATAAGTGTTTGTATGGTATCACATATTGTAGCGTTATTTGAATCATTTCAATTTGAGACATATAACATTTTATACAAATAACATACTTTTCACAAGACATTGATTTACAAACAACTTATCTTATACAAACTCATTTTACATGGTTATTCATTTAAACATACATTATTCTCTTATTTATACATATCATCTGATCTTATCGTTTTTCAAATGATTTACAAGACAAAGCAAATTACAAGGTTCATGACTAAACATTTTCTCAAACATAAGTCATGAATTCTGTTTTCACAAAGGAATAATGGAATTTAATAATCCCAACTTTCACCAGTTGGCTGGCAACGGACCCAACTTCAAAAATAGTCACTGGCGGTCACAACTTTTGACATTTTGTAAAACATTAGACCCTTACTGGGAGAGGAGGAGAGGGTGGTCCCAACTTTAAACATTGGATCGCTGGCGCTCACCACTAACATCCCTTGGACGGTGTTAGCAAGGGTCCAATGTTTTACAAAATGTCAAAAGTTGGGACCACCAGTGGCTATTTTTGAAGTTGGGTCCGTTGCCGGCCAACTGGTGAAAGTTGGGATTATTAAATTCCATTATTCCTATCACAAAACCTATGTATCTCACAGGCATTTTTATGCTGACGTACCTATTTTCACATGTGTTTTCAGGAGATGATGCATAGGACTTATCAAGACATACTTAGGCGGACCTGTGCCTTAGTGACTTAAAACGAGACAAGAACTAGTTAATTTATGTTATGTACTCTTTGGTTCTTGTTTAAAACAATGTAAACTTTCATGTTTGATTAATAAAACGAAACTTTAATTGCCATGGTAGTGAAACAATTAATTCTGTTACAACACTCCCCGACGTTTCCGCCACGTTTGGTTGTTCCACGTGGTCGGGATGTGACAGAAAAGTTGGTATCAGAGCCAATGGTTATAGGGAATTAGGTTATTAGTAATGCTTTGACCTAGTCTATAACCTTCCTAGGACCCTAACGCGAGTTTACTTGCGTTTAGTCATAAAACAATACCGTCACCTATCCTTAGGCGACGACCACAACAAGAACATAAATTTCAAAACCGCTTTGAAAACTAATCATCTGTTCTAGGATGATTGATTACTAGGTTTTGAACCCTCTGTTATAAGGTTTTGAACCCCTTTGAATTTTCAAAACTCTCGTCAAAGTTTTGGGTCCTAAATAGTGTGAACACGTGCAAACTGGAAGAGTGAATGCCTGTACCCTGGGTTTTCTGTCTAAGGCTAGAGTGTTCGTACAAATCCACATAATCGGACCAGTCACTCTTACCTGGGAACTCTTGGGGTGAGTGTCCACTTATAGGCGAGCATGTCTTCGCGATACACTTTGAGGATCTATTTGCTTTAATTCAGCCTTTGTGTTGTTTGTTTGCTTCGTGGTTCAAACAAATGACCATCAACCATGATTATGGTCGGTAATTGTAACATCCTATTCTTACCCAATGCCATTTCATTTGTTTTCTTTCTTGTTTCTCTTTTAGAATGCCTCCTCGACGCGAAAACCAGATAGCGACTGCCGAACTGGCAGAAATCATTGCGCAGCAAATGGCTGCTCAATTCCCAAACCTCTTTGCTCAATGGAACCAAGCCAACAACAACAACAATGGTCCATGCAATTTCAAGAGTTTTAACTCGGCTAAACCACTCAAGTTTAGTGGTTCTGAGGGAGCGACTGGGCTTCTTCAATGGTTCAAGAGCATTGAGAATACTTTCCGCCACGTGCAGTGTCCTGACAATCGCAAGGTCGAGTTTTCTTCGAGTGTGTTCCAGAAGGGGGCCCTTACGTGGTGGAACGGGGTTATGAGAGATCGTGGTGCAGAAGTTGCTCTAGCACAGACATGGGCTGAACTTAGGGCCCTTATGATGAGGGAATTCTGTCCTCGTCACGAGATCAGGGCCTTGGAAAGGGAATTTGACGATCTTACGCAAGATAGCGGTGAGCATCGAGCCTACACGGACCACTATGAGGAGTTAAGTCTGTTATGCCCAAACATGGTCATGCCTTTGGATAAGGCAATCGAAATACAAGACATTGTGACTAGTAGCAACCCTACTACAGTTAGACAGGCCATTGAGCTATCTGCAACCTTGACTGAATCAAAGATCAGGAAAGGTAAACTTTTCCGAAAAGGTGACAAGAAACCGGTCGAGGAATCGAACCCAATCGAGGAATCAAAGACCATGGATGAACAGACTGGATCCCCTAAGAAGTCAAAGAAGCGAAAGGCTTCTCAGAACTTCGCCATGGTTACTCACAATGATCAAGCCGTCCCCAACCAACCAGCTCAACCCCCTGCTAGGAAGCCATACAATGGAACTGCACCCTTGTGCAACCAATGTAGCCTCCATCATCATGCCAATGTAAAGTGCCGCAAATGCCAAACTTGTGGACTTATAGGCCATACAGCAAGAGTCTGCCCAGCCGCAGCTGCACCAAACCAAGCTGGCAACAATCCTGCTCAAGGTCGTTTTCTACCAGGTTCTTGCTTCAACTGTGGCGAGATGGGTCATTTCCGAAGAAATTGCCCAAAGCTTGCTAATGCAAATCCAGCACAGGGATGAGCATCTGACCGAATGGAAGACAACGCTGTTTAGAAATAATCAATCCTTATGTATTATTCTCTTTTGTTGTCAAGATCTACGAAACAATTGTTATCATTGTTTATAAATAAATCTTTTATTTACATTGCAATGTATTTATGTGGTTGTATGTATAAACAACATATCTCTTACAATACCGACAATCAAGGAATCGTATTCCTTGTAAAGCAAACTACCCCCAAAATTTTTTTTCCATCTTATGATCTCCTGCGTTTCCACGAAATTCCTAAGTACCCGTTTATTCTAAGGAAAACGAAGTACAAGGCGCAAGTTACAACACGAGACGAATACCCAAAGTACCACTATAAATCCTTAATAAGGGTACTTAAGGATATTTCCGTAAATCCTAAAATTGTTGTGTTCCTTAATTCGAATATTACGTTTCTTTGAAAACAAAATCGAATTTTGGGAGATCATCCTATCTTTTCAGATAGATCCCAGAGGACATTGAAGTCCAGCGACTGGTTTCCTGGTGTACTTTGAATATCCATATTCAATCACTAACAAGTTAATAACAAATTAATAACTAAGTTAAGCAACTATGTGATTATGTGCTTATGTGTTCCCTTTTATGTTTTTGGTGTAATCCAAGTTTTTGTTATCTAAAATCCTTAATGGACTTCTACGTTGTAGTTAAGTCCCTTGGGTTATAAAGTACTACTCCATAATTAGACCCCTTGAGTGGGCTAGTTAAACAGATTGATCCAAAAATCTGGTTAGGAACATCATGTGATGATATAGCTGAAAGGACTCCTTGGTGGCCTAATTAAAAAGATCATTTGTCGATCTAATTAAAAGGACCCTATGGTAGTCTAGTCACCCTCATCAGAGGTTTGATTTTTTTCCCTAAACATTACAAGACAGACTGTGCGGACTGTGCAAGGAATTACGTAATTATGGATGCATACATAATTATGGAATTTAGTGCACAGAAACCACAGCGAGCTTTGTCATGTGCCTAGAAGTTAACTCTATTCATTTCCGTTTCTGAGGAAGCACCCGTTGAAAATGACTCTGTTTGTTCATTTTCGTTTCTGAAGATTGTCCGTTGAGGAAATGAATATCCGTTGGATTATCCTTTTCATTTCCATTTCTGAGGAAGCACCCGTTGAAAATGACTCCGTAAGTTCATTTTTCGTTTCTGAAGATTGTCCGTTGAGGAAATGAATATCCATTTGTTTCTCCTTTTCATTTCCATTTCTGATGAAGCACCCGTTGAAAATGACTCCGTCAGTTCATTTTTCGTTTCTGAAGATTGTCCGTTGAGGAAATGAATATCCGTTTGTTTCTCCTTTTCATTTCCATTTCTGATGAAGCACCCGTTGAAAATGACTCCGTCAGTTCATTTTTCGTTTCTGAAGATTGTCCGGTGAGGAAATGAATATCCGTTTGTTTCTCCTTTTCATTTCCATTTCTGATGAAGCACCCGTTGAAAATGACTCCGTCAGTTCATTTTTCATTTCTGAAGATTGTCCGTTGAGGAAATGAATATCCGTTTGTTTCTCCTTTTCATTTCCATTTCTGATGAAGCACCCGTTGAAAATGACTCCGTCAGTTCATTTTTCGTTTTTGAAGATTGTCCGTTGAGGAAATGAATATCCGTTTGTTTCTCCTTTTCATTTCCATTTCCATTTCTGATGAAGCACCCGTTGAAAATGACTCCGTAAGTTCATTTTACGTTTCTGAAGATTGTCCATTGAGGAAATGAATCCCCGTTTGTTTATTCCTTCATTTTCGCTTCTGAAGAATACTCGTTGAGGAAAATGACTCCGTCTGCTCATTTTCATTCTGAAGAATGTCCGTTAAGGAAATGACAGGGTTATGCCTTACATATCTCTGGTGGTTATTTGACACAAAGTCACAAATAGACTCCTACGAATAAATTTCGGGACGAAATTTCCTAAAGTATGGGAGACTGTGACACCTGCGTCACTGCGACCATCAAACAAATGCCAAGCCAATGAAATATTGTATATCATACTTGGGATCTGTATAAATATGTGTATCTTTTGGACATATCAATTCTTGTTCGATTTCAAGCTCTAAATCGCTTTCTGGAAGGTTATACGCGCACTGATGCGTAAATATAACCAGTTTAATGCAACGAATACTCTGGAACATCAACATATACTTAACATACCTTAAATAACCTTTACATAACTTAGAAATAAGTTTTAAAGGCTTTGGTATGGCAAAAACAAGTTAATTCGCCTACAGGGACTAAATTTGACAAACTGCGAAAGTATGCGAATTTGAACTGTAACAGACATTCTGGAACATGACCATAAGTTAAACATACCATAAATATCCTTTAAATAGCTTAGAAATAGGCTTTGAGGGGTTCGGTGTGCTAAAATAAACTTTTGGGTCATTCAGGGACTAAAAGCGTCAAAAAGTGCACAAGTTTGCATTTTCACACATAACTTACGTTCTGAATACATCCGGACATCCAAAAATTTATGTAAGCACTATAATATTTTATTTTAGTGTTTGGCATAAGAAAAACCCATTCGTCACGCCATTTGGATCGTTTTTCGCACTTATGCGCATTCCGTCGTAATTAACCGAACAACGCGATTGTACGGCACCGAGATATTTTTGAGCACATTTTTAAGTTCCCTATACTTTAACATCATTGTGGAGCTTGAAATTGGGTTTGACGGGTGTTAGAAGTGCCAAAACACGACGATACGCGCACAGGGGCCTGTTCTGCCATTTTTTAAAGTTTCAGACCTGCAAGGTCCTTACGGACCTCAACATTATTAGTGTTGAGGTCCGTAAGCAGGGGTCAGATGCAGAAACTTGTTTTTAACAGCCTGTTTCCAGCCTTTAAACCCCCCAAAGGCTAATGCCATTTGTCAATAACTGGTGGTGGGGGCAAAATGAGCTACCATAACATTCCAACACTTGTACGGATGAGATTCGATCACGTTATTCGAGGAACGATCCTAACGGTGGTCCATTTACTATAAATACCCATCCATCCCCATTGCAAAACCCACTTGAAATCTGAGTTTTCTCTTAGTGGTTGTGTTTATACACTTCCTACCTGAGATTACTTGGAAATCAATCTTGCGGGGACCCTTTGTAAGTGTTCCTTCGTTCTTTTATTGCTTTTCGAGTCCGAAAGTCAAACTTTGTTTGACTTTCTGCATTGACCAGTTTATGGTCAATGCGAAGTTCGTTTGAACTTCATAACGTGAGCGTGATCACGATGGTTATAGTCCCTAGTGACTATACCTACTGATTACCACGTTATCTAGGCTCAGTGACGAGTCGTAGTTTCGGCCAAAATGCGCATTCTTGCGTATTTTGTAACCAAACTACTCTTAGGTATCAAAACCGTTTGTTTTGATACCAAACCTGTTTTCTAAACTTAGTTAAGCATGTTTTAACATGCTTAGCTCGTCACTTTTAGTTTAGTGCTTATATAGGGTCGTAAGGAAAGCGATCTAAACAATCGCTTATACCAAACCTATTTTCTAAACTTAGTTAAGCATGTTTTAACATACTTAGCTCGTCACTTTTAGTTTAGTGCTTATATAGGGTCGTAAGATAAGCGATCTAAACAATCGCTTATACTTTCGAACCCGACCCGTTTGGTCGATCATTAGGATCCGACCAAACACATTAGGTGACCATAGTATATAGGGAATAACCTTCCAAGGTTATACCTTATGTTCGCTTCGTTTAAGTAGTTGTATGATAGGTAGTTTATATGCCTTAGGTAAATTACCAAAATGCCCTTTTGACGCCAAAATTCATTTTAAGCATATGTAACATAACTTTTGGTATCTAAACTGATTTGGTAACAATATTAGACATGTTAAGGCATATTTTACTTATCGTAGGACTAGTTAGGCATTCCGAACGAGTTTTACGCGAACGACGCATTAAAGTAGCATAAGCTACCTAAACGGGTCGTAATGGGTCGTAAGCACTTAGGTTAGGTTTCATTGTTGTATGAAGGCCTTGTTAAACCATATTACATGAGTTCCCCTACTCATTTGGTTTACGAGCCTCATTCTATCCGATCTTCCGTTATAGGTCTGGTTTATTAATGTAGTTACCTACATTAGGTGCCGTTTGATATCCGTGATCTCTAGCATTGTTTGGTTGTTACTCAAGGAATACTAAGCAATCTCAAGTGAGTACATAGAACCCCCTCTTTTACTGTTTTCCAAACGTTTTGGGGTGGAACACATGTGCCTACTTGTTACTTTCGTGCTTTCCTGTTTTCACATCATATACTTGCTATGTTTATTAGTACATTTATAGTACATGATTTCAATACATTTTATGCTATGTATGCCCATTGTGTGCATACTTAGTACATCACTTTACAATACATTTTATGCTATGTATGCCCATTGTGTGCATACTTAGTACATCACTTTACAATACATTTCATGCTATGTACTCCCATTATGTGCATACTTAGTACATTGTTTTACATTACACTTATGCTATGTATGTCCATTACGTGCATACTTAGTACATTGTTTTACATTGCATTTCTGTTGCATATGCTCATCCAACATATGAACACATTATACTACATTTTGAACCGTTGTAACCATTTGTCTATGTGAACCGTCGTAACCCTTTGATTATATGAACCGTTTGTAACTATTGAACCGTGTGAACCAGTTGTATCTGTTGACATGATTTACATTTGACAATAGACATTTGACTATACACAAACATTTCTACAATTGTTAAACATTTCATCTTGATGGTTTGGTTTGAGTAAGTGATTTAAGTAACGAGGCGTATGTAATATGATACAAGCACGGTGGATACGCCGCTGGTACTTCCTATATATAAGTGTTTGTATGGTATCACATATTGTAGCGTTATTTGAATCATTTCAATTTGAGACATATAACATTTTATACAAATAACATACTTTTCACAAGACATTGATTTACAAACAACTTATCTTATACAAACTCATTTTACATGGTTATTCATTTAAACATACATTGTTCTCTTATTTATACATATCATCTGATCTTATCGTTTTTCAAATGATTTACAAGACAAAGCAAATTACAAGGTTCATGACTAAACATTTTCTCAAACATAAGTCATGAATTCTGTTTTCACAAAACCTATGTATCTCACAGGCATTTTTATGCTGACGTACCTATTTTCACATGTGTTTTCAGGAGATGATGCATAGGACTTATCAAGACATACTTAGGCGGACATGTGCCTTAGTGACTTAAAACGAGACAAGAACTAGTTAATTTATGTTATGTACTCTTTGGTTCTTATTTAAAACAACGTAAACTTTCATGTTTGATTAATAAAACGAAACTGTAATTGCCATGGTTGTGAAACAATTAATTCTGTTACAACACTCCCCGACGTTTCCGCCACGTTTGGTTGATCCACGTGGTTGGGGTGTGACAACTCCCCTTGACGAAACCCCAATGTTTCGTCGTGACCTCTGTTGACGAAACCCCCAGGTTTCGTCGACATCAGTGTTTCGTCAGAATGCGAAGGTTACGTCATGTCATCAGTTAATCAATTATGCAGAAACCCTAATCATCATTATCTGCCGTTCATACAGTTATCATACAATAATCATTGATGCTACTCTATCATACCAATTACATCATGGCACATAGTACCTAGCATGAACCCTAATTCACAAAATAACCTTATACAATCTAGGTTGCAACCTGTATGTATTTCAATGATAAGATCCATTCAACACAAGTGCCATATCAACAGAAGCGTGAATAAATGCAATCTCATGAGTTACTATCATACAGTTCCTAAACAATCAATTTGCACAAGAGTAGTAAAAACCCTAATCACATGATTCTCAATCTAAACCTTAATCATAGCCAAACCATTCAGAAATCATACTCTTAATCGTATTCGTATCAAATCATGATTCATATCATACACATCAAACATACCGTACAAGATCATATGAAGATGATTATACTAATCTAGCAACAATCAAGTTATGTCTAGCAAATATGTACTAACCGGGTTCGGAATAACACAAGAGAACTTCAAGAGAAAGATGATTGCTAACTGCCGTCTGATGTAAATGAGAGTCTAGGGTTTCGCACTAATGATTTACGTATAATATAACGTGAGTGGAAACTGGGCTACTTGGGCCGAAGCCCACTCTGGCGAAACCCCCTAGTTTCGTCGAGTACAAGGATGGCGAAACTCCAGGGTTTCGTGGTGTGTGTGGCTGACGAAACCCCCAAGGTTTTGTCGATTGTGGGTTTTGTGAATTCCAAACATTTAATAATTTCCTATCACTTGTTAATTAATCAATAACACATAACCTCAAGCATAATCAAACATGTACAAATACAAGGCAAACAAGTTATGCAAATGAACCAATAATGTGTAGAGGAAAGACCTTGGAAACTCGGGTTGTCACATGTAGGCCTTGGTCTACCTTTACGCGGGCCGCGAGAAACCCGAACTCAGCCCCTATAAAGCTGGAGCTCGAGCCTTCAGTTGAATTCGTTCAAAACTTTCTTTCTTTCTCTCAATTTTACGTAGTGTACACTATACTCAGGCATAATACCCCCTAAATAATGAAGTTCTGCTCCGTTGTAAGTATCATAACCCCTGGATACGTATTAGATACTCTGCCCGATTGATCTAGGGTTCCGTAACGGCTGTCATGGTTCTGCCCGACGTAATCGTTGGAATGCCGTCTCGGGGAGGGTATTACTAATGTTAAAATGGGTTATTATACTAACACGTATGCATTTGTGTAAATTATAGATTGTCACCAGTAAACCCTAAAGGATAATCTAAGACAGCAATGTGAGTAATCCTTATTTTTGTGTAAACCTTTTTGTGAGTAATCTCCTTTTTGCAAATTGTTTTTACAAAACCTCACACGATTAATTATATATTAAGCAGTTATTGAGTATTTGTAAGGATACAATTATCGTCGGTATGTTTGGATTTTGTATACAAAATTTGTTACTGGAGGGGTAACATTTCCACAAGTCGGGTCTGACAGTACCACGGTTGATAATTGATATGACTTGGAAACAAATATAATTGCGAGACCGCCCTCAATACTGTACAATGGTTTTTATATTAAAACTTGATTGAACTGGGATTCACTCACCAGTATTTCCCACTGACAAAATGTTTTTAAACGCGTTTAAGGTAACAAAATGTGAAAGCCAAATCGAAGCCAGCTGGACAACACTGAAGGCTTGGAAAAGTGGCAATAAAGTTACCTAAAATAAAATAGAAGTTTTTATTAAATAAAAATAGGATTTATTCCTATGAAAATGTGTGTACTGCAAACTTGGGTTTTAACCCATGTGTTTAATATTATGAAAATGTGGTATTTTACTCTGATTAAATATTTCCTAACTACGGTCCTGATGAAAATTACGCTTCCAAATTTGACAATACCAGATACCACCGAAACTGGCTCGCAACCGCCCGTTCCCGTATTTAATAGGGGGACGGGGGCTGTGACAGAAGGTGGTATCAGAGCCAAACCACTGATTCAGCCACAAAAGTGTTCTGCTGACACCAAAATTCAAATTGTTAGTAAATAAATTACGGGAATACGTGCATAATTGTATTTTCTTGTTATATGTTATTTGACTATTTGTTAGTTTACAGTATGAGCGACCAAGGACCATCTGACGCGTACCGTCAATTATCTGGTTCGCCTAGTAGCGAAGGTGCCTCTTCTCAGCCTGCCCTCTCAGGGTACTCTGCTGATACGGAAGAAGGAATATTCGTGTTTAAAGCTCAGTCCGAGGAGCCATTCCCTCAGAAAAAGAGAGGATGGTTCAGTCGAGGGGCACATGAGCGTAGAAAGCATATGAAAAAGTTACAAGACCAGAGAGTACTAGCAGCAGCCAAAAGAGAAACCGATGCCTATGCCCAGGAAATGATTAATAGGGGTATAGCCAATATCCACATCCTAGCAACCAATGCAGTTGACCCTAACCTGGAACAAATGATAGCACCCCAACCACAACCACCAATTCCTGACCAACCGATGGAGATAGAAAACCCTGAAAATCAAGTAGAAATGCATGATTTCAATCCGGAGGAAATACCTAGGGTACCAGTCCCAAATCCCTTAGACCCAAATTATGATCCGTGGTGGGATGACGTTAGAGACTATGTGCAACGCTACCCGATACATGAAGACACACCCATGCCAAACTTAGGAGCCTACCCAGGTTTGGACCATCTAGATCCCTATTACGATAACGATGTATACATTAGGGAGCTCTTAGAGAATCCTTATCCATTTCAGGCCCTTACACCCCCCATACCAAGAACCCGCACCCCAGATTCCGAACCCAGTCCTAGAACCTGCACCCCCAATGAGTGCAGACAATGTACAAGAACTTAGGACATTTGGTGATGAAATTTTAGAGAGTAGTGGACGAATGAGACAGGTGGGAGAGCGACTCGTCTAGAAGTATGACGAGCGCAATATGGATTTCTGGATGAATCCATATCCATGAATGTGATGGTGGAGATGGTAGTAATAATAAAAAAATAATAATAAAATATGTGTGTACGGATGCCTACTACTATTAGTGTAATTTAATTTTAGTCGGTATTGTAATTTTAATTTCAGTACTGGTGTGTAATAGATGCAAATTATAAGAATAGAGTAAGTCGCAATGATCGACGTTTTTGACCAAGATGCGTGTCATGTGATTGGCTATATTAAATATTGTTTTGTGATATTAATACGTGGTAACTGTTTAAAATTCAGATGGCCAATGAAGGAAATCAAGAAAATCTGAATAACGATAACCAAAGTAACATTAACTTGGTTAATGAGAATCCAAACAACAATAACAATGGAAACCAAGTGGATAATAGTGCCATCCAACATATAGTGGCACAAGGAATTATAGATGCAATGCCATATATTCTTCAAACTGTTAAGGATGTGGAAAATAAAAGTAAGCATAGCAGTAAGCGACCAACTGAACCAGAACACATCGTAAACAATGGACCTGTACTTCAAGTGCCCATTCCCAAAAGAAGAAGAACCATGCCTTATGGTTGTTCTTACAAAGAATTCTAGTCCTGCAAACCAATAGAATTCTCTGGCAATGAAGGACCCATTGCAGCTTTACGCTAGATAGAAAAGACTAAGGCAGTCTTAAAAATAAGCAAGTGTGCTGAAGAAGACAAGATAATGTTTACTTCTAATCTGTTTAAGAACTCAGCCTTAGAATGGTGGAACACTATCCTCCAGTCAAGAGGAAGTGATAAGATTTATAATATGGAATGGGAGGAATTTAAGAATATGGTAGAAAGGAAATTCTGCCCTCCCAATGAAAAAGAACAGATAGCGAATAAGTTTCTGAACCTTAGGATGACCGGGGTAGATAGTAAGGGTTATACTACTATATTCTTTGAATATGCTAGAATAGTACCAACCCTTGCATCACCTGAACCGGTATTAATCTCCCGATATATCTGGGGGTTAATTGGAGAGATTAGACATGTAGTCAAGGCAGCTAGACCTCAAACTATAGAAGAAGCTATAGAACTAGCAAACACCTTGACAGATGAGTTAATCCGTACTAGAGAAGGAGACCAGAGGAGAAACCTAGCTCAAAGGCTTACCCAAGAATTCCGTTCTGGGAATTCCAACCGTAGGAATATGGGTTCTACCTCTGCACCATTCTGCAAGGTCTGTAAGAAAAAAACATTCGGGAAAATGCTCCACTCATTGCAATTTCTGCAAGGCACCAGGACATAAGGAAGAAGATTGCAGAAGAAAATCCAGTAATGGACTGTGCTTCAACTGTGGGGAAAAAGGTCATATCAAGCCAAACTGTCCGAAATTGGCTCCCGCTGCGAAAAATAACAAAAAACACTAAAAATGCTAGAGCATTTGTTCTGACTGCAGATGAAGCCAAAATGATTCCGGACGTCATAGCCAGTACGTTTTTAGTTAATGATGTTTTTGCTAAAGTATTATTTGACTCTGGTGCAAACCAACGTTTTATTAATACTTCATTTTGCAAACTTCTTAATCAACCATTAACTAAACTCTCGCAAGAATGTCTAGTCGAGACAACGAATGGAGAAACGGTTAGGATATCTGAAATCTTGCAGGGAGCAAGAATAGAATTTTTAAACCAAAAGTATATTGCAAATTTGTACCCAATGAATCTGACAGGCTTTGATATTGTATTAGGAATGGATTGGTTAATAGCCAATAAAGCTAATATTTTATGTGAACAAAAGTCAATTCAAGTAAATTCACCAAAGGGTGAAAAGATCATAATTAAAGGTGATAAACCATTTAGATCCACTAAATTCATCTCTGTGATGAAAACTGCAAGTTATATAAGAAAAGGATCTATAGTGTATTTGATTTCCATAATCATTAACACTAAAGGAAAAGAATTAAAGGACATCCCAGTAGTGTCCCAGTTTTCAGATGTATTTCCACAAGAATTACCAGGACTACCGCCAGACAGAAAAGTCGAATTCAGAATCCATCTGTTACCCGGAACAACACCAATTGCCAAAGCGCCTTACCGTTTGGCACCTGCCGAAATGCAGGAACTGAAGAAACAGTTAGACGAATTATTAGAGAAGGGATTCATACAACCAAGCTCATCGCCATGGGGAGCACCAATTTTATTTGTCAAAAAGAAGGACGGATCAATGCGTATGTGCATTGACTATCGTGAATTGAACAAAGTCACAATTAAGAATCGGTACCCATTACCGAGAATCGATGATCTGTTCGATCAATTGTAAGGAGCTCGATTTTTCTCAAAAATCGATTTAAGATCAGGATATCATCAATTAAAGGTACAGGAAGAGGACATTCCTAAAACCACATTTAGAACAAGGTATGACCATTATGAATTTACTGTCATGCCATTTGGTTTAACCAATGCCCCAGCTGCATTCATGGACATGATGAACCGAATATGTAAGCCATATTTGGATAAATTCATAATTGTTTTTATTGATGATATTGTCATATATTCTAAAAGTAAAGAGGAGCATGCAAAGCATTTACACGCACTTCTAAGTCTATTAAGAAAGGAAAAGCTTTATGCTAAATTTTCAAAGTGCGAGTTTTGGTTAGAACAGGTACATTTTCTTGGACATTTAGTCAACCATGAAGGAATTTATGTGGATCCCACAAAAATCAAGGCGATTACCAAATGGAAAACCCCTGAATCACCAACCGAGGTTAGAAGTTTCTTAGGATTGGCCGGGTATTATAGGAGATTTATTCAAGATTTTTCTAGAATAGCCATTCTCTTAACTAAGCTAACCTATAAATCCATTAAATTTGAATGGGTACCAAAACAAGAAGAAGCATTTAGAATTCTTAAGCAAAGATTAACCCATGCACCCATACTAGCGTTACCAGAAGGAACTGAAGACTTTATAGTCTATTGTGACGCTTCTAAATTAGGCTATGGATGTGTGTTGATCCAACGCCAAAAGGTTATAGCTTACGCGTCTAGACAACTTAAGAATCATGAAGAGAATTATTCAACCCATGATCTAGAGTTAGGAGCTATAATTTTTGCCCTTAAAATTTGGAGACATTACCTTTAGAGTAAATTGCCATTTTAGTCCCTGAGTTTTGTCCAAATTTGCCACTTTGATCCAAATAGTTTTTTTTGTGCCTCTGGGTCCTTGACTTTTACATTTTGTTGCCATTTTGATCATTTTGTCTAACTCCATCCAAAAACCCAGTTTGAACTTAATCACTAATGTTTTCAGTTGCCATTTTGATCCAATTCCAAAAAATTAAAAAAAAATTCCAAAAAATTCAAAAAAATCTAAAAATCAAAAAAATTCTAAAAAATAATAAAAATTCTAAAAAATTAAAAAAAATCTAAAAATCAAAAAAATTCTAAAAAATCATAAAAATTCTAAAAAATCCAAAAATCATTAAATGTTTCGGCACGAAGCGTTTCGACCCGTACCGTATCGAACCGAATCGTTTCGACGCGAACCGTTTCGAACCCGTACCATTTCGAAACGGTACGGGTCGAAACGGTACGGTTCGATACGGTACGGGTCGAAACGGTTCGGTTCGAAACGGTTCGCGTCGAAACGGTACGGTTCGAAACGGTTCGGTTCGATACGGTACGGGTCGAAACGGTTCGGTTCGATACGGTACGGGTCGAAACGGTACTGGTCGAAACGGTACGGGTCGAAACGGTACGGTTCGATACGGTACGGGTTCGAAACGGTTCGGTTCGATACGGTACGGTACGGGTCGAAACGGTTCGGCTCGAAACGGTTCGGGTTCGAAACGGTACGGGTCGAAACGGTTCGTGTCGAAACGGTTCGGCTCGAAACGGTTCGCGTCGAAACGGTACGGTTCGAAACGGTACGGGTCGAAACGCTTCGCGTCGAAACGGTTCGGGTTCGAAACGGTACGGGTCGAAACGGTTCGTGTCGAAACGGTTCGGCTCGAAACGGTTCGCGTCGAAACGGTTCGGTTCGATACGGTAGGGGTCGAAACGGTTCGGTTCGAAACGGTTCGCGTCGAAACGGTTCGGTTCGAAACGGTTCGCGTCGAAACGGTATGGTTCGAAACGGTACGGGTCGAAACGGTTCGTGCCGAAACATTTAATGATTTTTGGATTTTTTAGAAATTTTATGATTTTTTTTTAATTTTTTTAATTTTTAGATTTTTTTGAATTTTTTAGAATTTTTATGATTTTTTAGAATTTTTTTGATTTTTAGATTTTTTTGGAATTTTTTTGATTTTTTGGAATTTTTTTGATTTTTTGGAATTGGATCAAAATGGCAACTGAAAACATTTTTTAAGGAAATCCCCAAAATACCCCTGTTACAAACTGGGTTTTTGGATGGAGTTAGACAAAATGATCAAAATGGCAACAAAATGTAAAACTCAGGGACCCAGAGGCACAAAAAAAACTATTTGGATCAAAGTGGCAAATTTGGACAAAACTCAGGGACTAAAATGGCAATTTACTCTTACCTTTATGGTAGTAAGTTTACCATATTCACTGATCATAAAAGTTTAAGGTATGTTTTCGGGCAAAAGGAATTGAATCTGAGACAAAGACGTTGGATGGAAACGCTTAATGATTATGATTGTGATATCCAGTATCATGCAGGAAAAGCAAATATAGTTGCTGATGCTTTAAGCCGAAAGTATCATGAAAAGCCAAAAAGGATACGTTCTCTTAAATTAAATCTACAAGTAGATTTAAATGATCAAATTAGAAAAGCAAAAGAATCAGTAATCCAGGATGATACTGAAAAATTAAAAGGAATGATTAAGGAATTAGAACAAGGAACAGATGGAATTTGGAGATTCCATAAAAAGAGAATGTGGATACCTAAGTTAGGAAACCTGCGCCATCGTATATTAGAAGAAGCCCATAAGTCTAAATATACGATGCACCCAGGAAATGATAAAATGTATCAGGATCTAAGAAAGAATTTCTGGTGGATAGGAATGAAAAAGGATATAGCAGCTTACATTTCTAAATGTTTAACTTGTTCACAAATTAAAGCTGAACACCAGAAACCCTCAGGTTTGTTGCAACAGTTAGAAATGCCTGTTTGGAAATGGGAATTGATAACAATGGATTTTGTTACTAAATTACCCAAAACAAGGAAAGGTAATGATACAATCTGGGTGATTGTAGATAGGCTAACCAAGTCAGCTCATTTTCTACCAATGAAAGAAACTTTCAATATGGAAAAATTAGCTAAGCTATATGTAAATGAAATAGTTTCATTACATGGAATACCTTTATCAATTGTTTCTGACAGAGATAGTCGTTTTACCTCTCATTTTTGGACAAGTTTCCAAAAGGCCATGGGAACCAAACTAAATCTAAGCACAGCATATCACCCTCAAACGGACGGACAAAGCAAAAGGACAATTCAGAGAATGGAAGATATGCTTAGAGCTTGTGTAATTGATTTCGGAGGTAATTGGGACGATCATTTACCTTTAATAGAATTTTCTTATAATAATAACTATCACACAAGTATCAATGCTGCACCATTCGAAGCACTTTATGGACGAAAGTGCCGAACCCTAGTCTGTTGGGCAGAAATTGGGGAAAAACAACTATCTGGACCTGAGATAGTGCAAGAAACAACTGACAAGATAATTCAAGTCAAGGAACGATTGAAAGCAGCACGTGATCGACAGAAGAGCTATGCCGATAATCGACGCAAACCTTTGGAATTTCAAGTAGGAGATAAAGTATTATTAAAAGTCTCTCCTTGGAAAGGAGTGGTAAGATTCATCAAAAGAGGAAAGTTAAGTCCCAGTTATGTTGGACCTTTTAAGATTATTAGAAGAATAGGACCTGTAGCCTATCAGCTACAACTGCCAGAGGAAATGGCAGGAATACATGATGTATTTCATGTATCTAATCTTAAGAAATGTCTAGCCGATGAATCACTGGTAGTACCTCTTAAGGATATAGAGGTAAATGAACAACTCAAATTTGTAGAAAGGCCTCTACAGATTGAAGACAGGAAAGTCAAGAACCTCAAGCATAAAAGATTAGTTCTGGTTAAAGTGAAATGGGACTCTAAAAGAGGACCATAATATACATGGGATCTTGAATCAGAAATGCAAAGGAAATATCCACACTTGTTCCAGTAGATCTCGAGGACGAGCTCTAAAACAAGGTGGGGAGGATATAGCAACCCTAAAGAAAACGACACCCTCATAAATTTTCAGACACCCTAAAATATATTAGAATATCCGTATATGTCTTAAAATACACCCCGTATGTGAAAACCAAGCCCAAAATATAAAATATCATTAAAAATAATTAAAAAACAAGAAACTGGGTTTTTAGGCGGGCCGCGTAGCCCTTGGGCTAACCCTTACGCGGGCCGTGACAAGGTAAAAGATGGCACGACCCTGGGCCGCCACGTTGCCCAACACCCGACAACCCTACCTGCTGACCCGGACAAGCTACACCGTTGACCATCTTTGACGCGGGTCACGTAGGCCTTGGTCTACCTTTACGCGGGCCGCGAGAAACCCGAACTCAGCCCCTATAAAGCTGGAGCTCGGGCCTTCAGTCGAATTCGTTCAAAACTTTCTTTCTTTCTCTCAATTTTACGCAGTGTACACTATACTCGGGCATAATACCCCCCTAAATAACGAAGTTCTGCTCCGTTGTAAGTATCACAACCCCTGGATACGTATTAGATACTCTGCCCGATTGATCTAGGGTTCCGTAACGACTATCGTGGTTCTGTCCGACGTAGTCGTTGGAATGCCGTCTCGGAGAGGGTATTACTAATGTTAAAATGGGTTATTATACTAACATGTGTGCATTTGTGTAAATTATATATTGTCACCAGGAAACCCTAAAGGATAATCTAAGACAGCAATGTGAGTAATCCTTATTTTTGTGTAAACCTTTTTGTGAGTAATCTCCTTTTTGCAAATTGTTTTTACAAAACCTCACACGATTAATTATATATTAAGCAGTTACTGAGTATTTGTAAGGATACAATTATCGTCGGTATGTTGGGATTTTGTATACAAAATTTGTTACTGGAGGGGTAACATTTCCACAAGTCGGGTCTGACAGTACCACGGTTGATAATTGATATGAGTTGGAAACAAATATAATTGCGAGACCGCCCTCAATACTGTACAATGGTTTTTATATTAAAACTTGATTGAACTGGGATTCACTCACCAGTATTTCCCACTGACAAAATGTTTTTAAACGCGTTTCAGGTATCAAAATGTGAAAGCCAAATAGAAGCCAGCTGGACAGCACTGAAGGCTTGGAAAAGTGGCAATAAAGTTACCTAAAATAGGATTTATTCCTATGAAAATGTGTGTACTGCAAACTTGGGTTTTAACCCATGTGTTTAATATTATGAAAATGTGGTATTTTACTCTGATCAAATATTTCCTAACTACGGTCCTGATGAAAATTCCGCTGCCAAATTAGTCAATACCAGATACCACCGAAACTGGCTCGCAACCGCCCGTTCCCGTATTTAATAGGGGGACGGGGGCTGTGACACTATAGGGTTTAGCAGAGGAAAGAAAAGCTGCGCCACATTGACTTGGTCCTTTCGAGAGCCTATCTCGAGTTGGATCAGTTTCACATGGGCTCAAGTTGCCATCAGAAATGAGTAGTGTACGTGATGTACTATTCGGATGCATTTGAAAAGGTGTATAATGGGTGATACACTAATTTTTCGCTTTGTAAAGATTATTTGGGAGATAAACGGCGGTTTATCGAAGCATCGAAGAAGCAGTGCGTATAGCTAGAAGGTTATGTTACTAACTGGAAGGGCGATTTCAACATTCCAGTAGTATCTACGATATATAGGTCGTGTAACCGGAGGATACCCGAATTGAGGAAACTTTGACTTGAATCTTCTTGATTTAGAGTTTGTGAATGTTAGACCCTGGAAAGGGTGGAGAGTGTTGAGATGAGAGTTTAGGAATCGAGAACGTGTGTAATATAGATCTACAAGGATTCTTCGTAAGAATCCAAGTTTCTCGCAGAAACTATAAGACTATATTCAATAGATTTGTTTTTGTTATTCTTATCTAGTGCAAAACAAAACCTGTAGAGTAAAAATTTCGGGGACGAAATTTCCTAAAGAGGGGGAGACTGTGACACCCGGCTTTTCAGGCCGTACCGTACAATTGTAACACGTGTTATGAATAGGTAACAGGGCTTTATTTGACTGGTTATGATGTTTATATGTGAAATTTAGTGTGTTGGTAAGATTAAATTTTGATAAAAATTATGTTGGCAACGGTAAGATAAACGCTTATCGCGTAACGGTTAAAATGCGAAACGAACGTCGGTGACCACCCGATCAGTGTCAAAATCCTAAAAATAGTCTGTTATGATTAGAATAATAATTTTAATCATCTCCGTGTGTAAAAATAATTCAAAACGCTAAGAAACTCTATTTTTCGAGTTTGAGCGCGTACCGCGCGATACTGCGCGAATTAAACAAAATACTGTCAACGCAGCCAGTCAAGGCAACTGGTAATTATTTCAGTAATAATTTTGAGTGATTATTTTTATAGAATGATAAAAATAATTTAAAACGCACTAAAACGGGATTAAAACGCTAGATAAAATACTCGGTATTCAGCAAAATACCTGTTTTTGCACTAATTTACATATAGTATGTGTATGTATATATTTTTATGTGAGAGAGGGGGGCTTAGGTGGCGGCATATAGGCAGCCCACCATTTGCCATTTTGTTGATCTCTTGCCATGTGTGGTTCTTGGGAACATAAGCCATCATTTGAACATTCTCTACACACTTCTCATTCCATAAACCAAGATCAAAATTACACTCTCTCTCACCCTCTTGAACATTCTCGGCCGAACACCCCCTAGTATACTTCCATTTTCATTTTTAAACTTAATCTTGAAGATCCATGTCCCTTTGATGGTGATTTCAAGCTAAAATGGGTGTTTAGAGGTGATTTCAAGGCATTTCAAACAACAATCAAGACCCACATCACCAATCTTTACTAAGAATCATTCAAGAACTTGAAGGTATAAATTTATTTTAAAAACTTTGTTTTGATTCTTGATGTTCTTGATAAGTAATGGAAGTTTCTCTTGATCTTGAGTTTAATCACAAACTTGAAACATAAAACAAATGGGTTTTGTTGTGAATGAAATAACATGGATATGTATATATATATATATATATATATATATATGGCCGTAAGTGTGTGTATATGTAAGTGTTTGTGTTTTTGATTTTTGTTGAAAGATTTTTGAGTTACATGATTACTTGAAATGTAGGATGCATGTAAGATCTAAGTGTGTCATATAAGAATGTTCTAAAGATGATTTAAGATTTGAAAAGTGACATGATGAAAAGTGAAATTTTGGTGGTTTATGTGTGTATATATATTTCGTATATATATGTATGTATGTATGTATGCATATAAAAGTTTGTCATATGTTCTTAAATATGAAGGATATTAGCATTTATGTATGAATGATTGGATGATCATGATGATGTGTGTGTTGTGTTTTGTAAGAACATGATATTAATGTGTTCTTGATGTATGATTAGATCATAAATAATGTTGATGATGTTGTATGAGTGGATTAGATGCACATATGTGGACTTGCATGTTAATATGAAAGCATGAAATGATCATTTGAGCATGATTTGATAAAAATTAATTGTGATCAGATTATAAACCTAAAAATAAAGTTATTTTGAAGTGTTTAATGATATATAACTTTGTCATAATGTTTGCTAGCTTTGCATGTTGTACTTGGTGCATTAAAAGTTGTAAAATACGTGAAATCGCATGATTTATGTGACATACACAAAAACTGCACTAATCTGATTATAACCACTATTTTAATCAGTAAATAACATGTATTGTGTTAAAATATCAAGTTGTTTCGAGTTGGGATGATTATAGTAACATTTAACGCAAAACTATGCGTTAAAACGGTCAAAAATCGGCTTTTCGGGTGATTTTTATAAAACTGATTTAGATCAGTAAATAAACTGATGTTTTTAGTTTACAAACAAGTATTTTAACTAATTTTAAGTTTACTTGGTGTTTGGTTGGTCATACGTGACTTCCGGCGCCCGAAAACGTTACCGAATCGCTAAAATACGCATTTTTTGATGAACACTAGTATGGGCAAATTTTGAGTGAAACTTATGTGATAAAATGTGTTAGGTGATTTAAACATGTAAATGTGATAATCTGTTAAGTGTTAATTTGATAGTGGGAAATTTAGACTACGCATGTATGCATGCACGTTTTGTGCGGTAGAAACGGTAAAATTGCGTTAAATGTGTAACTTGTTTGTCGAGCATGAAATTTGGTACATATGAGATGTTTTATGTATAATTGCTTTAAAAATGACAAAATAGATAAGTAAGTAATATTTTGCGTGTTCGGTGATAAATTCTATGAACGTTTATGTATATATATTACGACGCGCAAATCGTAGATATATTGCGTATAAACGAGAGAGTTAACGAATTCACACAATAATGGTCACCAATAAAATCGTTCAAGTCGCAAAAATGATAAATATGAACGTGCCAACATAATAAAAAATGACAACTTTTCGAGAAAATCTCAAAGTTATGTGATAATTCTAAGAAACGGAGAAACTTAGGATTTTTGTGTTAAATATATATTGATTTAGAATTGTTCCTATATTAGGACGTATATAAAAATTAATCTCTGGGATTGCGGTATTAAAACACGCACCCAAAGGTGAGTGTCACTGTCGTTAAAAGGGTTTAATAATGTTTTCGAAATAAAACATACCTTTTAATATAAAATATATATTTTCGCTGAAAATATATGAAATTTGATAAGTTATACGTTTCGAAGTAAAACGTTTTTGATGAATGAATATTGTATGTGTGGTATTTCTTAAGTGAAACAAGACCGTACGGATTGGGTATGAATTCCGGACTGGGTCTCAATGTTTGAGTGACAGGGGAATTCGTAAATCGTCGTGTATTAAATTGTCATATTAGTAGGATATATATATTGTACGTGAGGCAGACATCATATTGTTCTTCGAGAAAGAACCCTGCGCCCATGATGTTGTTTAATCATTTAAGTAATGAACGTGAGGAATTGTTGGTAGATCTATCGGGTTGACAACCCCGTCGTGACCGGTCGCCCCGTGTCAAGTCAAGCGACGAATTTTGATTCTGTTTATTGTCTAGCATTGATTATCCCTGCATGGTTAATATATAGTTCATATCGTCTAGCTAACATACGAGTCTGAAAGTTGACGCAATAATTTAATATACAAAACTTGGGCAGTAACAATATTGTCGGGTTCGAGAAACTGCGACGGAAGGCCCATGAATTTTATTAAGAAAGTAAATTGGACTTTCTAAGAATTAAATGGATGTTTTAAATAAACACCTAAACAGAAAGTTTTCCTTGGAATAAAATCTGTTAGTAAACGAATAAGTGAACTCACCTTCCTTTGTGTTGACACTTGATTTTAACGTGTTCTATAGGTACTTGAATTCGGCTTCGGGAAATCATGGCGTATCTTGTGTTTGATGATGCATGTTGTTTTGTTTAAATATGTTGGACAACTTTTAAATTTTGTGGGACTTTTGTGATAAGATCCGTGAGGATCAAAGACATCTTAACTATGTAGTTGCGTCGTGTCTTAAAATGTAATGTTTAATAACTTATGTTTAAAATAAACCAATATGTCCAACAATAAAATTCATCGCTCGACAAGATATAAATGGGCACCAACTTCCGTCTCCACTACGTTTAATATTCCGCTGCGACGTTTTTGGGGTGTGACACACCATTTAAAAGAAGTGCTAGAAACGCTTAGGCGAGAAAAGCTTTACGCTAAATTCTCGAAGTGCACCTTTTGGCTCCGAGAAGTACAATTCCTTGGGCACGTCATAAGTACCAATGGAATATTAGTAGATCCGTCCAAAAAATAGAAGCAGTGTCATAATGGAGCCTTCCGAAGAATCCATCCGAGATCAGAAGCTTTTTGGGGCTTGCAAGATATTATAAGAGATACATCCAAGATTTTTTCCAAAATTGCATCACCATTGACTAAGCTAACTCGCAAGGATGAAAATTTCGTTTGGAATGATGAACAAGAAAAAGCATTCCAAGTGCTAAAAGAAAAGTTGACATGTGCACCACCCTTCTAACCTCCTTTCAGGCAGTTAACACCCTTTATATAGACCGTAAAGACATGAATGAGTGAATCAACAAAACATGAAGAAATGATTAAGTAAAGTTCACCTTCAATATAAAAGCTAGTTATTAAAGTTATTAATACAAACCCAAATAAAAAGTTAACAAAGATAGGAAATCAAAAGTAATACATAAATGATTTTGTCTTCACCAAGTGATGTAAGAGATTAGCCAAGCATGGCCTTTGTTTGACAAAAACTCTTACTATAGATCTTAGATCCTGAGACTACACACACACACTCTCTAAGGATGGATGATGGATGAAGGTTGTGGATGATGGTGGTATTGTGGTGGTGGAGTGGTGGCAGGTGTGAGAGAAGTGGTTTGCCAAGGGATGGTTTGAAAATGAGCCAAGCACCTCCTTTTATACTTGAAAACAGTAGCTTTACATGGCCCCGTGCCTGGTTGGCATGGCCCCATGTCCTTCCCCTCTATGTCTTCATTTAATGCTGATGTCAACTCTTCTGCACACATGACCCCGTGTGTCAACGACACGACCCCGTGTCTTCTGTACTTGTTGTACGAACCCAAATTTGCAAATCTGAGAGTTGACCATGACACGTGCTTAAGGGACAAGGCCCTGTGTCCCTTGTCATTTTATGTTTATCTTTTTATTCTGGGAATCTTAAGTGGGGGCACGACCCATGCCCGGCTGGCACGGCCCCGTGCTTGGGTTCTGGTTTTGTTATTTTTGTCTTTGGTGTGAAGCTTGGAGGGTCGGTACAGTGTGCCAACTTCCTTTATTCATATTTATAATTGTTTTTGCCGTTAATTTGTTCATTACGAGATATAACAAGGAATGTTTGGAAATAGGAAACGTGGGAGATGAGATCAGGCGCGCGCACCTCATGTGCGCCGTCAAGTGTGATGACCCGATTCGTAGAGTAAAGGGTAGAGACAGAGGTCCCAAAGGCTGGGAAACTTTCATAGAGGCTGCAAAGATCATTGGACAGACTGACAAACAGTTAACCAGCGATGAAGGACGTCATCACAACTATAACCAGCATGCCGGCGACAAGCGCAACAGGAAAGGAAAAGGTCAGCCATGGAAAGCATTTGATTATAGAGAAAGAAGCCCACCGGTTGAGGACGCGCGCGCAACCATCAACCAGATAGGCTATCAAAAAGAAGTCAAGAAAGAGAACAGAGAAAAACAATGGACGCCTCTCACCAAGACTCCTTCTGAAGTTCTGTCCACTAAATATCACCAATTCAAGGCTCCGCTGCAGATGCGCAACAAGAGAGGGCAAGACCCAAACCTCTTTTGCAAGTACCACAAAGACACAGGGCATCTAACAGATGACTGCATTAGTATGAGGCAAGAAATTGAATGAGCATTGAAGGGTGGCAAACTTACTCACCTGGTCAAAGGTGGCAAAAGAGACACACGTCAAATCCAGAGAAGAGTGGAAGGTCCTGATAATTAGAAACTCCGGAAGCTTGAAACACACATGATACAAGGAGGTCAAAGAAGACCAAAGAAGAATTACAACAAGCGTGCACAAGATGACTCTTGGTGCGAAAGGCAAGTCGTTTTTCCAGTACTCAGAGGAGGACCAAGAGAAAGAAGACCCATCATAATCTCTGGGGTGTCCGGTCATTATCAAACAGATTACATCTTCATTGACCTAGGGAGCATAGTGGATATCATTTACGAACAGTGCTTCAACCAGAGAAGTGGATCCTAAACAGGAAATATCCAAAGCAGACAATCACCTTAGGTGCAGCAATTTCCAAAGTCGTCCGCGCATCCCTCAAACAACTGTTGTTCAAGAACATGGATGTCTTTGCCTGGACACCAACCGACATGGTAAGGGTTCCATGGCACGTTGCAGAGCACAAATTAAACGTTGCTGAGAAAGCCAAGCTAGTTGTGCAGACCAAGCGCAACCTGGGGCCAGAGAAGCATGAAGCAATGAAACAACAAGTAACCGAGCTGCTGAACGCAGGGATCATCAGAGATGTGAGCTACCAAACTTGGGTGTCCAGCCCAGTGATGGTACCGAAGGAAAATGGTGGATGGAGAATGTGTGTGGATTACAAGGATCTAAACAAGGCATGTCCAAGGGATTGTTACTCCCTACCAGAGATTGATGAAAAGATTGATTCGTTAGCATCCTTTCGATGGAAGTGTTTTTCGGACTGTTACAAGGGGTATCACCAAGTCCAAATGGCAGTTCAAGATGAAGACAAGACAGCGTTCCTCACGCCAATGGGTTTGTACTTTTACCCAAAGATGCCTTTTGGTCTGTGAAATGCAGGAGCCACATACCAGAGGCTAACGAATGGAATGTTCGGGGATGACATTGGCAAACATATCGAAGTATACATGGATGACCTGATCATCATGAGCGAAGAAGAAGATCTGATGCTGCAAAACATTCAGAAGACTTTTGATACACTTCGAGGCGTAAACATCAAGTTGAACCCAACCAAATGCTCCTTCGGGATGGAAGAATGAAAATTTATGGGCTTCATAGTTACAAGAGATGGGTTCAAAGTCAATCTAGAGAAAGTGCAAGCAATAGAAAGAATGTCTTCCCCATCAACAGTGAAAGAGATGAAAGTCTTAGCAGGACGTTTAGCCGTGCTAAACCATTTCCTCGCTAATCATGCAGCAAAATCTTTCCCGTTCATCAAGACTCTCAGGAATTGTGTGATAAAGAACAATTTTTTGTGGACCCCGGAAGCGGAAGTCGTATTTAGAGAAATCAAAGACTATTTAATACGCCTACCAACTCTGACCGCTCCAATGAAAGACAAACCGATGGTTATGTATTTATCAGCTTCAGAAAAGGCGGTAGGAGCAGTCCTGTTAGTTGACCGGCAGGGTGTGCAAACGCCGGTATACTACGTCAGCCGTACCCTGAACGACCCCGAAATGAGGTACTCCATGATGGAAAAGCTAGTCTTAGCTCTTATCCACGTGTCAAGAAGGCTACGTTGATATTTTGGAGGCCATGTCATTCATGTCCTGACAAACTACAATATCGAAACATCTTAGCTCGACCTGAAATTTTTGGCAGACTTGCCAAGTGGGCCATCGAGTTAGGTGGACACAACGTGGTTTTCGGGCCTCGACCAGCAATTAAAGGACAAGTATTGGCAAACTTTCTAACAGAAGTACCGGATGATAAAGATCGTGAGTGCAAGGCGATGGAAAAAGTCGAAAAACAGTCTTCGGAGGAACCGTGGTTGTTGTACGCGGACGGAGCATCCAACGAAGACGGTGCAGGGGCAAGCTTGAGGTTGGTAATCCCAGACAAGCATTAATTCACATATGCCATACGTTTGGAATTCAAAATCACGAACAACGAAGCTGAATATGAAGCTTTTCTTGCTAGATTATGCTTGGCGATCAAGATGGGGGTCAAAAACCTGGAAGCGCATGTGGATTCGTTATTAGTAGCAGGCCAAATCACTGGCCAAGACGATGCCAATGGCTCTATACCTTGTGCAAGAGAAGACTTTGCTACAAAGCATCAATTCTTTCAAGATCTATAACATTAACTGAAGCGAAAACAAACCTGCAGACGCCTTGAGCAAACTCGCATCTACAAGTTTCCAACATCTGGCAAAAGATGTAAGAATTGAGGTATTGAGGAACCCATCAGTCCCATTGCGCCAAGTAAGCATCATCCAACTGGGATCATCATCCTGGATGACCCCAATCATCATGTATCTTCAGTCAGGGATCCTACCTAAAAACAAAGTAAAAGCCAAGAAGATACAGCATAAAGCCATGCACTATCAAATGTCTGATGGCATCTTATACAGAAGATCTTACCTGGGACCCTTGTTTCGTTGCGTAGATCCTGAAGACGCTAATTATTTGATTCGTTAAGTGCATGAAGGGATTTGCAGAATCCATGCATGTCCTAGAATGGTGGTTGCTAAAGTGATGAACGCAGGGTACTACTAGCCAGGGATGCACCTGGACGTAGTAAAAGTGTTAAGAAAATGCAATGGATGTTAAAGACATGCTCCTAAAACTCTGCGCCCCAAGAATGAGCTGGTCCCAATAACAAAGGCATAGCCGTTTCAACAGTGGGGGATTGACATGGTCGGCCCTTTTCTCGAAGCCCCTGGTGCAGTCAAATTCATTATAGTCGCAGTCGACTATTTTACTAAATGGGTAGAGGCGAAGGCGTTGGCATCCACAACAAAAATGGTGGTACGGAGGATTATTTGGGAGCAAATCATCTGTCAATTTGGGTTACCCTTGCGCATCATCACAGATAACGGCACCAATTTCACGACGAAAGATCTCCAAAACTGGTTCAAGGAATTGAACATTGAGCATACCTTCTCTTCGGTGGTACACCTGCAAGGGAATGGCCAAGTTGAAGAAGTAAGAAAAAGCATCGTAGATGGAATCAAAGCCCGTCTCGGAACACAAATGAGGGGTTGGGTGGACGAACTACCCAACATTTTATGGGCTCATCGAACGATGCCAAAAACAAGCAATGGGGAAACCCCGTTCAGTTTGGTATATGGATCTGAAGTGGTAATACCAACAGAGATTGGTCTGCCATCTCCACGAATGTTAGCAATGAACGCCGTAAACAATGAGGAACAACGGCAGATGGATTTGGATCTCCTGGAAGAAAGGCGAGAGATGACAACAATCAACGAGGCAAAATATAAGACGAAGCTGGAGAAATGTTACAACAACAAGGTGCGGATCTGCACCTTCAGCCCGGGAGACTACGTTTTTAGAAATAATGAAGGCTCCAATGTGGAGAGACCGGGAAAGCTAGCCCTGAAGTGGGAAGGGCCCTATGTCGTCGACAAGGTCCTAGGCAAAGGGGCCTACCAGTTGCGCACTTTGGATAACAAAGAAGTCCCTAGGACTTGGAATGCTCAACAGCTAAGGAAGTGTTACATGTAATGAGCAAGCGTTTACTTTTTTCTATGTAATGCCCGAGGCCTAACACGTACATCTTAAATACAAGAAGTGTTGACTACTCTGCATCTTATTTTTTGTGAATTTTTGTTACAAATGCATATATTACTTTGGGTGCACACGAAAACATCGCTGGCACAACGACAGAAAACATTGTAGACCTCAAGTGCACAGTCGGGTCAATTGCACACAATATACCTGTCGGTCAACGATTCACTTCTTAAACCCCTGAACACATGAAAACATCGTTACTAGGACAGCACGAACATTGTAGACCTCCAAGGCTCGTCACGACCAAGTGCACAGCCGGGCCGCTGTAAACATAATAACCTGTCAACGATTACTTCGTAACATTTCAGGCACATGTGAAGAAAGTGTTGGCGTAATAACAGCGATAAACATTGTAGACCTCCAACGCTCATCACGACTAAGTGCACAGCCGGGTCAATAAAACACAATAACCTGTCGTAGCCATCATTCATTCGCGATACCTGATCAAAGCAATTATTATATGCATACATTGTAATGCAAACAAATTCACACAAACAGTTTTAATAACAAAACAGACATATATATCAGCAAGCAAAATCGTGGTATTTACAAACACCAAATAGGAAGAAAATTGTTCGAAATACAAGGTCAATCGACCGATACACGGCATGCAAGCCAGTTAGAAACAAATTCAGACTTGGTGGCTAGGACCGACACCACCATCTTCAGCATCGTTATCATCAAGAGCTATCTTTAAGTTTCCACTGTAATGCCTCGTCGCGTCAACTTCTCAATGGCTTTTAAAATTCCAAACTTAATGAACTCGTACTCTTGATGCTTAGCGGTATAGTGAGCAGCGCAGTCCACCTTAAAAAGCTCGAATTTTACATCCTTCTCTTTTGCAAGGGCTGCAGCTTTGCCTTCAGCGTATCCGTCCTTACGACCACTGTCGTATGCAGCACCACCAAGATTAAACATATACTTGGCAAGTTCCTCAGACTTCACCAGTTGGTCAACAATCTGCAAAAAAGAAAGGAAGGATATATAGCAAACGCGAAGAAGGTTAAAAAATAAAAACGACGAGGAAATGTACCAAAGGAACACCGCGCGTGAGCAACCCCTTTCAGTCATCTCCTAAATCTTGAGGCAACAGCTCAAGAGCTTTGTTCTGAGCTTGTTTCTCCTTAACTGTTTTTTCCAGCTCAATGACACGCGCGCACGCTTCCTCAGCACTTTTTTGTGCAGCAATGGTTTCAGATTCTTTTTCTTTAAAAGCAACAGAAAGGCGTTCATATTCTTGGCTTTCCTTAGCCTTTTCAGCCTTCACCTTCACAACTTCATCATGCGTGACCTTAAGCTCTCGGTTTGATCTCTCACACGCTGCCGTCCAGTTCCTTGACGGTCAGCGTTGAGTTGTTTTCTTGAACAAGTTTGTCCTCCGCATCAGATACCCTCCACATTAACCCTTTCTTTTCAGAATTGAAGGTTTCTCTTTCAGCTGCAAATGATCTCTTGGCAGCCTCAAACTCCATTATATCTTCTTCCATAGATTGCCATTCTCTCACAATTCTTGTGAAGTAGAGAAAAAGTTCACGCCTGACTGTACATGATCATCCAACAGATTGAAACGGTTGCGGTTCTTTTGATACAACCTTTCAGCTGGGGGGAGAGACAGTGAATAAAAATCATGGCAGTTGTCAAGGTCTTCCATTCGGGAGCCTTGCACCAACGACGGACATGGGGAAGATCATCACAAGATGGATTGTGATCCATCCATGACCCACCAGCTTCCACCATCTTGAACTCCGGACCCTGTCGGCTAACAGTACCACCACGCCCCCCGAAGGAGGAAGGGCCACGCCGTTTGTATCGCGTACCCAGGGGAGGAGTAGCTTCACTCGACTCATAATCCGTTTCCACTCCTTCAATGCGAGGATCACCCTCTTGGATTACCACTCCAGGAACAACTGGTGGAATAACCGTCTTCAACGAAACAACTTCCACACCCTTCCCCTTAGTCTTTTTGGGGAGGCGAATCCCCATAAGGAACGGGGGGAGGAGAGGTGGGTGGAGTAATATCAGAGATATTGATTTTGACACCCTTAGAAACTGGGCGGGTAAACTTGGCAGATGCTGCAAAAAGGAATAAAGAATTTTCCTTAAAAGAAAAAGGAGGATACCCAACAAGTTAACCACAAACAACTGAGAATCATACCACGGGGCAGAGAAGATGCCTCATATATTTTCTCAAGAAGAATGCCAGGCTTCTTGGTGAACACCCCAAGGTCCACTTAGGATTCCGAGGGTGCAACAGTCTCACCCATCATCTTCAACTTCTTATCAGAAAGAGCAAGAACAGCTTGCTCATTTAACTTATGCTTCTTCTCTGCAAGAATTTTTTGCTTCTTGGCCATCATCTCTGTAAACGTTGCCTTATCATCCAGATCAGGAGCAGACCATTTAACCCTTGCGTCTAAACTGGACAATAAGGCAGAAACAACAACATAGTCCAAGAGTTCGATGTTAGAAGAACACTTACGGGTCGGTGCACTAGCCGGCTCTTCAGCAGCTTTCTTTTTCTCCGTCTCCTTCTCCGCATGCTTTTTCCTCCTAGCTTCTTCCCGTTCCGGCCCAGTAGCAGCAGTGGTTGGATAAATAATAGGAGGAGTAGACACATCACCAACAGTGGGGTTTGGACCAGGTCGCTGCTGAGGACCTGCACGTGATGAACGGTGAGTTAAGCCAAGAGACGAACCCGTAGATTCCTCACTCGAAAGGAGAATAGGCTCCTCTCAAGTAGGAACTGTATCAACATCAGTTTCAGCCTCAACAACACCTAAAATTACGTTGTTATAAGCACTCATGCTCTCGGTGGAAGGATGCAGGAAGTTATCCCTAATCCGGGCAGTCCACACTGGTTCCCCTTCAGGCAATGCCGCTATAGCCATTCCTCCAGCAACCTTTGGATCAAAAACATTCATCAAGCTGTAACCTGCTGAAAAACAGAAAGGCATGTGAGAAAAAGAAAAGAAGGAAAAGACAACGTGTACAACAACCAAGAAGTGGTACCTTTCCCCTTGTGAGCATAAACCGGGTAAGCCCTTGGATCTTGAGGCACCCACAACAAACTCATGCCGGCCGCCACAATGCTTTCTCATCTAGTTGAATGATCGGAGTAGGCCTTCGAGTCAATTTCTTATACCACCCCTCATCAGTAAAAGCAATAGAAACTGCCACCCTCGGCACACCCTCGACACACCCTCGGCACACCCTCGGCACACCCTCACTCTCCGACCGGTAATGCATATCAATCGGAATAACTCCACGACAGATATAGAAGAATTTTTGCTTCCAGTCATGAAGACTTTTTGGGGGATCCCGACTGCAAGGAAGTACACCGGCAGTTCTAGAGTTAAAAGAATAGAAACCTCTGGTGTAGGTGACATAATAAAACACATTAAACATCTCAAATGTGGGTTCTATTTTTTGGGCTTGGCAGATAAATTCAAAATGGGTTACCCCAGGCAACCCTAACGCATTCACCTGGGAGATATGAATTCCATATCTTGTCAAAACATCCCCAAGGAATTTCGACATCGGCAACCTAAAGTTCCCCTCCCTGAAAAATGTGGCGTACATCGTCATGTAGCTTGGAGGAGCATCCAAAGCAATACCTCAATCGGAAGGGAATGCAAAATTTTGAATCAGGTTATGGAGTTCTTCCTCCTTCCAGTTGATCACAGCTTGATCCGGACCAGGAGGGTTCTTTGGCTTCGATTTCCTCTTCTTGGTACTAACACGTTTAGAAGTGGTAGACATTTTGTAAGAACAATCAGAAAGATGAGAGGAGATTTGGAGAAAAGATGAAGATAAATTTTTGAAATTTGAATAAGATTGGAGACCAAGGTGGAACTTTTGTTGGAACCGCCAAGTATTTATACCCATCGCATTTAATGCGATGGGGTAGTGGACCGTCAGAAGGCAGACCGTCGACCAAACAGGAGACGACACGCCAGGATAGAGAAAGGGAAACACCGCCTGTTTAGGGCGTGTGGCCCCCACGCGCCTGAGACACCGAGAAAAACGTGCCTGACAAATGAAAAAGCAACTTTTCCTCCTCTCCAACAAGACAACTACCTCAGACGGCCTCAATCACACGTCAAACATCACCTTTCTCCAAGAATAAAGACAAAACTTCTCCTTGAAGAAATCTCCAACAAATCTCCATGCGCGTGCGCCGTTTTGGCTCAATTTTGTACGCCATCTCCATGCACCGTTCGCATTTTTACCTCAATTTTGTACGCCATCTCCATGCGCCGCGCGCTGCTTTGGCTCAATTTTGCATGCCATCTCCATGCGCTGTTTTGGCTCAAAATTTGTACGCCATCTCCGTACGCCGTGCGCCGTTTTGGTTCAATTTTGTACACCATTTCCGTGCGCCGGGCGCTGCTTTAGCTCAATTTTGAACGCCATTTTTCATGCGCAGCGCACTGTTTTGGCTCAATTTGGCGCGCCATCCCATGCGTCGTGCGCTGTTTTTGCTCAACTTTGCGCGCCGTTTATCAGACTCAACACGCCGTTTATCACACCCTAAATTTTGCGGAAGCGTATACGTGTGACTTGATCAGTTTTCATTCCATTCGATTATAATAAACAACTATATGACTAAAATGATGTTCATCCATTCATAAGTTTAAAACATTACAAACACAAGTTTAAGTTTAGGTAACAATCCATCAAAAGATAAGTAGTTCCATAAAAGGACTTCTTTGACACAAGACTCGTTTCACAAGGCTTTTCTTCATATATCCCATCAAGGATAAGATATACAAATCAACCCTTCAAAAGTGGATGACATCAAAACTTGAAATTTACAGCTTGAAAACAACACCAGCGCCAAAGATTCGTCTAGTTTCCTGAAATACATGTAAGTTTGAAAACAATCAACAAAATTTGAGCGAGTTCATGTGTTTTGAATGAGTTCCAAATAAACTTATAAACATTTGAGAGATTCTTTTGATAACAGATATGTAAAGCGTCTATGAACAGATCATTAATTTTTTGCAAGGACATTAATATGTGCGGTGGCATAGGAAGCACTCAAACCTAGCGAATTTTTCTCCGGTACATCCGGCTGAAACAAACAAAAGCACTACATGCGGCCAAACAAGGACCCATGAGTGGGGCTCCTACACCCGATAGATCTACCACTTCTGTCCCTCGGTCTTACACAAGATTAATGGCACTTAGGAGAGATACTACCCATCCACATGATCTAACAGTTCATTCCCTAACTAAACCATACCATTGAAACATGTATTTCACCCCCGAGAGTTATAAATCTGAAAATAGTTAAGAGAAAAGGGGGACATGAACTCACAAATTTGCATCTGCAGCCTCGTGTACTCAAAGTCTCTATCCACGGGTCGTATCACTACCTACACACGTGCTATGTTTTATTTGACACTTAGGTCGTGTAACGACTCTTAGCCTTAGTTATTTATTAAGACTTATTTTGGAATTCTGGTATACTTTGAGTTACACGCTTGGTGTATGTTGTATATGTAATTATATAATTCTAAATTATATATAAATATTTGTAGGTCCCTTAACCCGTATGGATCGTATCAGAATCGTTGATCTAACCTAGAGTGCGGAATCCTCTAGATCAGATTTAACAGAAAACATGTAGAAACAGAAATCACTATAAACCTGATCTTTATTGATTATCTTCCAACGATTACAATCAATCAAGATCACAATTCGTCCAAGCCTTTGCTATTACGAATTCTCTCCAAAAGCTAATTAGATGATTAAGTGATTAACCTAAACCCTAATGCTAAGCTTTGTTTATATAGGACAAAGCTTTGCACATGGGCTAGATCATGGACTAGGCCCATTTCGCCTACCATCCCCATATGTGGGTTTGGTTTGGCCCAATCACTCTTAATTAACTATTACAAAGCTAAACCCGCTAACCGTTTATCGTTTTACTAATTACAAGATATCCAAAGACCAAATCTAAGCTGTTGTCACAAATATGCACCAACAATATTAGTTAAAATAAGGATATTTTAACTTAATTCATCTCCATACAATTATTCGGAATATTGTTAAAAATAATATATTTTTAACTTGTTTTGTCATAAGGTTCTCACATATATATTTTCAAGTATAGGTATACTTGTATGTTATGTTGTATTCTATATTTGGGTATAACACTTGTATATGCTTATTTTACCAAGTGTTGGTAGTGTGTGTCGGTATGTATTTATACGTATAGGAATACGTATTTTATTGTATTTATTAAGTATTTCCCTACTTAATTTATGTATAATTTTCCGGAATATTGTTTTTGCATAATTTAAAATTACCAACTTTATATTCTTAAAATACATATATTTTAAGAGAATTTTATAGAAAAATATCTATAATTTTATTTGGCAAATATATGTATACATCCATATATATCTTAAAAATAACATATTTTTAAGATCATAGTTAGAAAAATATATATTTTTAGTTTTCACCAAAATAATATATTTTTGAGTTGTTTATGAAAATATATATTTTCTTCCATTCCAAAACTAATATATTTTCAAATTTGACAAAATATGATATATTCTTATAATAATGGTAAAAATTCAAACTTTGTCGTTTGTTCGGCTTTGAAATTACCGTTTACCAAATTTGTCAAGATACGAATTAAATTTCCGGAATATATATATATATATAGTCCAAAGTGTCCATTGTCCGAATCGTCCAATATTTGTGTGTAAGTTATATATTTATTTTCTTGTGATTTTTGTAATACTTCAAATTATAATTTTTAGTATTTTGGTGTGGTGTATTATTTTTCAAGTTCCTAATTATTAGTATAACTAATACAAGCAATATACATGTAGCACGTAATTTTGTGACTTCTAAATATATATTTTCCTAAATATATACTTAGTCATTTTTATTCTTAAAAATCAACCTCCAATACTTGTAATTTTTATAACAAAAATTATGGCAAATTTTATATTTAAAAACATGATCCAAAACCACTTGTAAACACTTGTTTAAAAATAATTTTCTAAGTGTTGAATTTTTACAAAAATTTTGCCATAGTTTCCCTTGAAAATGGAGGTTTCCATGCTTATTAGCATATTATTTTCTTTTTCAAAATTTCACCAACAATCATCAACAACATTCTACAACTTACCATGAGCCATAAACATACATTTCTACAAGAAGGTATGAACTTGAAGTTTTGTAAAATCTTGTAGTATTTTAACATGATGTTTAACATGGTATACTAACACTAAAAACATGATTCTTATTTCATAAAAATCATTTTTACAAAATTTCAATCTTTACAACTTGTAACACATTTTTACAAAAATTCATCTTCTTGAATTTTTCATGTCTTATACACTTTAATGGTTCCATTTTAACACATAAAACATGTCCATTTTCTTTTAAAACCACATGTTAAATCTTGAAGTAAACTTGTTTTTCTTGAAACTTTTATGTTTGAGATCTTTCACTTTTATAATCTACAACTTGTAAGAATCATCATTCTTCACAAAATCAAATTTATATTCAAGTTCATACATAACATAAAGGTTGATCGTCATGGATCTTTCAAGATCCATCCCTATACTTGCTAGATCATGTTTTAAATCATCATCTAGCAAGCTTTTATGTGGTGATCTACACCATACACTCAAGAAATCAACAAACAAGTTCATCACATACACTAAACAACTTAGATCTTCATGATTTTGAGCTTTATGCTTATGTTCATCTTCTTGTTTTGGTGTGATCTTTAGATTTTTAGTTACTTACATACTTTAACCACTAGAATAAGGTGTAAAAACAAGATCAAGAAGACTTACTACTAGCACAAAGGCTAGGGATGAACAAGTTAGAAGATGAAGAAGAAAAGTGATGGTTAATAGCTCCTCAAGATGGTCCTTCAAGTTCCCTTGCTTGCCACCTTCTTATCTAGCCTTGATTCACCTTAGTGTATGCTTAGATTGTGTGAGAAGTTGAAGAAAAATTGAGGTGAAGAGAGGGGTTTTGGCCGTGAGCTTGAGAGGAGAAGAAGGAGGTTGTTTGTGAATTTGAATGTTATGAAGATAAGGAAACGTGACTAAGGGTTTTTATCAACTTTCTTTCCAACATTTAGTTATACAATGGATCACATGTCTAATATCCATACAACATTCACAAATTTAATAATCAAGAAAATGGTGAAGGTGGGGGCCACTTGTTAACCTTCCACCAAGGGGGGGGGGGGGTCATGGTTTGGTTTCAATTGTTAGTTACATAATCTAGTTGGTTTCTAAGGGGTTTAGTTAAGTGATTATGGTATTTAGGGATTTTGATGTGTAATATGGTGTTTAGTGTTAACAACTAGTCTTATGATGTTGAAACAATGCTTCTAGTTCAATTTTGGTGTTTCGGGTTGTTAGGATCTGAGTTTCTTATGATTGTGCTCGTTTGATAATATTGAAGATGAATTAGAAATAAGTGCAGCGGAATTAAATGAAACAAACTTTCAACACACAATCAAATGAGAGAATTGCTTTTAACAAACATGTTTATCGTGGAATCGAATGATTATATTTATTACAATCTTCAATTACAATGCATGCATGCATGCATACAATCTCCCCCTCAGCCTGAGCTCACAGTGAATGTTCGTCCATAATGACTTGTGATGAAGAGAGCTAATAGAACAGTACAGGGTACTGTTCTATTTATAGTACAGAACAAACCACTGAAGCATCTTTGTTGACATCACCATGAAAGTGACATCTAACCTCCTAACAACCTATAACCACTGATCTATACAAGCACTGCTTTCTAACTACTGATTACAAATACAATACAATAAGGAAGGTAAACTACTGCTTCTCATTCCACTGTTATACTCCTAGCAGTGCTTTGTGTCTTCAGCAGTACTTGAACCATGACAGCAGATTGAGCATCAGTGCTTAGTCTTCAACAGTCTTTACAAGTCTTAGCAGTTGTTGACGGTCAGCAGTTGTTGTAGAAGGACAGTGGATAGAGGTCATCAGATGTTAGTCCACTTTCAAGGGGAGAGAACTGTTGCAAGCAACTGCTTATTGTGAATCCACTTATCTGATCCAGTTTTGGCTTTATCAACTGTTCCTTTGGTAGGGTTCAATCCCAACAATCTCCCCCTGGAACAAATGATGCCAAAACTCTTCATTATTCTGGATTTTTATTGCCTCATCAATAATTCCCTGACTTGTCCTTTGAATTGTAATTAAAAGTCCATGGAATCTGTATCATCCTCATCCCTGCACAGTGGAAGCTCAAGGAGATCCTACAGATCATCAACACCCAGGCCAAGTGTGTAGGATCGTGAAACGACCTAACGAGTCGATCAGAAGAGTGCTCAGACTGAATCAGAGGCGGAATTCATTGATTCGGTCTTCGTTTAACTTGTATTTACTAATAAATGTCTTGTTTATTGATCTTGAACAGATTTACAGTACAGAGACACTTCGACAGGGCTTCACCGTCGGAAATCAGAAAGTTACAAATGATGAAAGTTTGAAGGGTATTTATAGGAGAACCCTGACCGTTTAAAGATGGCATACCATGCTTCAAATGGTCACCACTTTCAAACGGTAACATCTACAAACGGTCATCATTCCTCAAACTAACACTCTCAAACGGTCACGTTCAAACTTAATGACTTTTGTTTTGTCTTTTCTATAGTGATGCAATGATGATGTAAGCATGATGATGTCACTTGTGATGTCATCTCTGTGATGTCATGCTTCAGATCCGCAATGCAACCCAGACTCGATATAAGACGAAGTCGACAGATGTATGCACCAACAGACTCCCCCTCAGATGTTGACGAGTCTTAAGTGTCGAGTCTTCGCATCTTTAGTCTTTATCAGTCTCTTTTCTTTCTTAGCATATACCAGGATCTTCTCTTTGGCTCTAACCTCGTCAGACTCCCCCTCTCATCATGATGGGACCGCTGTCTGGAATTAGCTATTACCTTGAGATCAATTCCTGGTTTTATTTCTGTTCAGCTCATTTCCTGTACAAATTTTCTCACAAACACATAAGTTTTTACTTAAATCAATAAGAAAAACTTACTAGTAATAGTTACAACAAGTTCAAATTAATGACCTTGATTAACTAATCTAACTTTCTTTCTCAAAATCAGTTTCTTCTTTTAAACGCACGCTCCCAAACCAGTTCATCATGTTCAGCACTTGAAATTTTGAAAATCAGCTCTTCAACATCAGTTGTCGAAAATATTTTTGTATTTTTCAAAAAAAAATGCTAAAACACACTAAAATCTTTTTGGATTTTTGAAATAAAATGAAATACAGTAAAGAAATATTTACAGACACTATTTTTGTGAGCTTGTGTAAGAGGATCATATCAGTTTTTGTGACCAATCATCAACCCCGTTAAGCTTTAAACATGTTAAGCTCTAAACGATTCACGTTGATTGACGATATTGTTGTCCTCTTAAACTCAATCTAAAAACTTTCAATCTGCTTACCGATACTTTAAGGTATATTAAGATAGCACTAAGTTCTTATGGACCCCACGATCTCAGCATATCCCCTCATCATGCAATACACTGACTCAAGTAATGCCTTTAAACTTTTATCAACTGTGATTTGTGCAAAAACAAAGCAGAATGTTTAAACATTAACAATCAGGTCGATACTTCCGTATACGCAGAGAAAGTCCAATGTTTAAACAAAATAAGAAAATAAAAATAAGTTGAAGTTGTTTAGGCTTTAACCACCAGGTCGATACTTCCGTATACGCAGAGGTGATCCAAAGCTTAAACGAAACACCAAAGAAAATAAAGCAAAACATTTAGGCACTAACATCCAGGTCGATACTCACGTATACGCAGAGGATGTCCAATGCTTAAACAAAATAAAGAAATAAGACAAGTTTAAATCTTTGCAAAATAAAATGCACAATCACAGCAACTTTTTAGCAAAGTTGTGAAAGTTCACAAACTTAACCAGTTTTATGTCTTTCGACAATCAGCGATTACCGAGCAGGCACACAATCAAGAAGGACAAAACTAAGTACTATGCTTTCGACCATGTTTCCCACTAGAACTAGGTTTTTTGCTTTAGGTTTGTATCATTATCGCAAATCTACTAGTCTAGCTGAGTCTACCGTCACATCCTTAGTAAGATCGTTTATCACATTTTAACTTTCCATTTCTTTAGCGTGTTGTGACACTCCAACTGATCTACTATCATTTCCTCTTTTTTACAACAAAACTCATTTTTGCATTTTTTAATGTTTTTGACATTTTCAAATTTTCTAATTTTTTTAAAAATTTTTACTCCCCCTAAAATCAAAATATGTCTCAATTTTGATTTTCTGGGAAAATTTGAAAACAAGCTGTACAAGAAACGTGACAACATGATGAGAATTACTTCAATTCTCCATTCACTTGGCTTGAACAATCAGAACTCCCCCTGACAACAAACTATTTTCCCATAGTGATTTCAAACACTTAAGTTTGTTTTAATCAAAATGGTTTTTCCGGAAAATAAGTTTTGTGTGTCTTTTCACAAATTCGGGGATCTTTCATTACTTTGTTTTCTTCAATCACTTGTAAAAACTAACATTTTAAAGATCAATCCACAAACATCACTTGTAGAAAATCAAGTACAATTTAATGTCCCTGATTTACCACTTTTAAATCGAAATATCACCGAAGTGAGTTTCTCAAGAAATGTGCCGATTCATGTTCCACGCTTACCAACCTGGGAACTCCGGCAAGTCAGGTTTTTCATTTAAACAGATTCACCCAAGCCTGACAGCCCTTGGGTGATTTTGAATTCTTGTTCAACAATGGTGGAAAATTTGCATCATCCATTGTTAGACCAGAATTCTCAACTTTTACCTCAACACATGGCTCCTCTGGTTTTAACATACCAGAATCATTGCCTGAATGTGGCTTGTCTGACTTTGAAGAGCCAGATTCATCGCCAACATGTAGCTCCTTTGTTTCCAAAGAAACAAACTCATCGCCAGATTTGTTAATCTCTTGATTAACTGCCTTCTCTTTCTTTACTCTCTTTTCTGTCCTCAGATTTGTATCTGATGAATTCGTTTTGCTTGATTTGTCATTCTTTGGCGAGCAAGACGATTTATCAGAACTTTTATCTGTTTTACCAGTTGTATCTGAGGACAAAATCCTTTCAAGATACTCTCTCGCTTTCTTCCTCTTCTTCCTCAGTCTGTCTTTTTGCCCTTGTGAAAGCTTCACTTTTTTTTCTTGAACTTTAGGTTCTTGAACCTTCTGTTCTTTGGGCTTGACATTGACTGGTTTCTTCTTTGCCATTTTCTGAGATTCAGCCCTCGATCTTCCCTTTGATCTCATTGGGCAATCTCTAGCAATGTGTCCTATGATGTTGCAGTTAAAGCATCTCCTTGACTCAAACCTCCAACTCTGGCAGTTAACAGCAATGTGTCCTTGATAGCCGCATCTGTAACACACTCTGCTATCGTACCAATCACCATTTTCAGTCCAAACATTCATATCAAAGCACTGTTTGGCTTGGTGATAATCTTTCCTCCTCTTGTTTGCTGGATTTGGCCTTTGAGCTCTGTGATCCGACCTGCACCACTCATTACCAACAATTTTTGAATTTTCATTTTTTACTTTTTGTAATTTTTGATTGCGATTGGATGATTGATCTGATGAACTTTTATTTTCTTTTTGAACATTTTTCAAAATTTTCTCTTTTTGTTTTTGTTCCACTTTCTTCTTCAAAGGTTTTTGCTTAGAGCATTCTCCCTTTTCAGTTGATTACGGAACGGTTTCTTGAAACTTTTCTTTTAACTTCAAAAATAAATTCTTTTTCTTCATTTTTTCATTTTCATCATCAGATTTCTCATCGCAATCTTCAACTTTGACTTTGTCAAAGTTTGTGACATTGTCACTTATTGGAACAGAATTAATAGGTTTTGGACAAGGAATAGTTGAAGTATTCACAAACACCTTCAACTTTTCTTCCCATTCCTTGATTTTCTTTTGAGCACACTCTGCTTCCTTTTCAAGTCGAATAATCTTTTCAAGATGAGAATTGATTGCAATTTGTTTTTCAAGATTGTTTTTACCAAACAAATCTCTCTCATCTTCTAAAATTTTTATTTGACTTTGAAAATATTTTACAATTTTTAATTTTTCATTTTCCAAATTGTGTATTTGATTTTTCAAAACATTTTCTGATTTTTTAAGATTTTTGTTTTCTAATGACAAACTCTCAACCTCCTTCAAGAGTTTGTCATTTTCAGATGTCAACTTCTCACAAATTTTCAGCAAAACAAGAATCTGTTTATCATCAGCTTTTGTCTCAACCTTTAAAACTGAAATATTTTCAACCTGTTTCTTTTCCTCATGAACACTTTCATCCTTACTCTCTTCTTCTGATGAATGATCAAAGATAGGTGCGTCCTCTGCAACCTCTTTCTTTAACTCTGGTTCAGGATTCACAGATACAGGTTTTTCAGATTCTCCTTTTTCAATTTTGACCGATGGAACTTGTTCAATCTGCTCAGCTCTGATCTCTTCTTTAGCAATAACTGCCTTTTGATTCTTTCTTTTTGCATTTTGTTTTTCTTTCATTTTTTCAATTTTATCGGCATAAAATAACTTTCCACTACGTTGATAAGATGGAAGTTGTTGTTTAAGATATTCAAGTTCCCTGATTTCCTCTTCATAATTGTCACTCTCTTCATCAGACGAGTGATAAAAAACCGGAACTTTTTCAACTACTTCTTTTGCTGAGACTGTTTCTCCTTTTTGCTTTATCGGAATATACTGCTGAGATTCATAATGCACATATGCCAACAATTTCTCAAAATCCATGTTTCGATGTCAAATGTTCACTTTAAATGTTGATTGTGATCAAAATTTGAATACACCGAGAAACTTTTAAGACAACCAAACTGATTGGGCCGATCAATCCACTAAACTGACAATATTATCTTTCAAAAATCTTTGATGGGGCCGTAAATGTTCAAATCTGATTGGGCCGACAATATTTAAACAAAATCACATGCAAAAGCCTGACACAAGTTGATGTAATATAAAATGAGATTGTGCCGCTAAACTCAATGTCACATGAGCCTTAAATGTATATCACATGCAGCCGACAACAACTTTTAGCAAATGATTAGTGATTGGGCCAATTAGTTTCACCAACTACACATATGCTAACAATACTTCACTGATTGGGCCGATGAATGTAGTGGGCTGACACAATGAATTTAGTATTATCACATAGGTCGATGTACTATCACAAAACGCATCAAATGAATGGACTGAGAACTATTTTAATACAATACAAGTATCCAGCAAATCACGTGATTACTCTGTTCAATGACTGTCAAACCGATATCACATGCAAATCTTGGATGAAACAATCACGTGATCAACTGACACACTAAAGCGTTCAACAACACATGCGATCTGATTTAATTCACATTATCTCTTTTCCCAATGTACTGACACTCTTGTTTTTGAATAACCTGAACAACTTTCACGTGATAACTTTTCAAACGATGATCATGTTTCAAACGGGAAGGACAGTTTCAAACGGTCACGATGGCAACTTTCAAACGGTCAGGTCAGTTTTCAAACGGACAGGTGTTGGACTCGTTCAAACGGTCACCAACTTTCAAGCCATTTTTACCAGTTTTTCTTCGAATTTTGATCTTATATTCTCAAGGGTTTGTTAAAACACAATTATGCACACATTGTGAAAGTTTTAGCCGATTTTAACCGTGAAAAGTATCAATTTTGTGAAAGAAGGTGTAGAAAATCAGAATTTGCTAGCGAAAACGAGCTAAACGGTAAGAACTCTTCCTCCTGAGCTCTGATACCACATGTAGGATTGTGAAACGACCTAACGAGTCGATCAGAAGAGTGCTCAGACTGAATCAGAGGTGGAATTCATTGATTCGGTCTTCGTTTAACTTGTTTTTACTAATAAATGTCTTGTTTATTGATCTTGAACAGATTTACAGTACAGAGACACTTCGACAGGGCTTCGCCGTCGGAAATCAGAAAGTTACAAATGATGAAAGTTTGAAGGATATTTATAGGAGAACCCTGACCGTTTGAAGATGGCATACCATGCTTCAAACGGTCACCACTTTCAAATGGTAACATCTACAAACGGTCATCATTCCTCAAACTAACACTCTCAAACGGTCACGTTCAAACTTAATGACTTTTGTTTTGTCTTTTCTATAGTGATGCAATGATGATGTAAGCATGATGATGTCACTTGTGATGTCATCTCTGTGATGTCATGCTTCAGATCCGCAATGCAACCCAGACTCGATATAAGACGAAGTCGACAGATGTATGCACCAACAAAGTGCTTGTTCCCTTGATATGTACTTCACCTCACCATTGGATTTGAGCAGAGTCAATACGTGGGTCTTTTGATCAGACTTCCACTTTAGTATCTTTGAATCCAATGGGTTTCTTGGGAGAGTTTTTATTGTTGATGAGTTTGGAGATTGAGGCCTGGTTATGACAACTTTGGCTGGGTCTTGAGATTGTGTTGAGCCTTGTTTTTCTGCCATAAGTGTCTGAAGAACCATCTTCATGATATATTCTTCTGAAGCCTGGTCTTCTTTTGTTACCACATCCATCTGCTTTTGTTTCTTTCATTGATAATAGATGGCAGCAGTTGAAGCAGAGGATTTCCTGATTGGTAACTTTTGTAGTTTGACTGGAACCACTGCTTCTGGATAATCAGGCTTTTGAGGAACAGTGGGATCTCTCTTCTGTCACACCCCGACCGCGTTAAAACAACAAACCGTGGTGGAAACGTCGGGGAGTGTCGTAACAGAATCATTGTTTCACAACACATGGATTGAAGTTTCGTTTTATTGAATTAAGTTTATTACATTGTATCGAAATCAAAAGCAAAACATGAACAAATTGACTTTCATTGTTATTGAGTCACTAAGGCCTCGTCCATTCCTATGTGAGTATACATCATAATCATCGTCAATCATCATCAAATTATGGTACCTGAAACATATGTGAAAATACGTCAGCATAAAAATGCCGGCGAGTACGTAGGTTTTGTGAGTGTGTCAGATTCATGACTCGAGTTCATACTACAATACCTCGTCCAACTACGAGAGTTGTCGAGTTAGTACCTTGAAAACAAAAGTGTTTGATATTGCAGTATGTTTCTATCAACTTTTACAAGTTGATATATGAGTAAACCAAAACTTTGTAGCCATGAATCTTAACTGAAAACATTTGTTTTTGTAAACCAAGTAGTAAATCGTCGTTTGAAAGTAATAATTGTATGGTTTATATCTTTAAGTAAACCTTGTAGTGTAACTTTGTTTTGAAAACATTTGCCCAAGTGATCTAGATAACGCAACGACATGTAATGTGTTAAAAGCACTTATATATAGGAAGTACCAGCGGCGTATCCACCATCCTTTTATCACATTACACATGTCCCGTTACCTAATCACTTGCCATAACCCAATCGTTCAATAGTTCAATTAGTTCACATAGATCAAATAGTTTCAATGGTTCAATAGTTCAAAATAGTTCACATATATCAGATAGTTCCAGTGGTTAAAATAGTTCAAATAGTTCAGATAGTTCCAGTGATTCAAATAGTTCAGGTAGTTCCAGTGGTTAAAATACTTCAGATAGTTCCAGTGGTTCAAGTAGTTCCAATAGTTCCAGTAGTTCAAATAGTTCACATAGTTTAATATAAACCATAACATTTGTTTTGAAAACTCGGAAATCATTTAGCACATATGAATCACCCCAAAACATTCGAAAATGGTAAAAGAGGGGAACTATGTACTCACATTGAAGTGCAAAGTATCCTTGATTAAATGAACTAGCAAAGCTCGAGTAAACCAAGGAAATCAGATAGCACCTAGTAATCGGATCGCTAAGTTAATAAATCGACACCTAAATCGGGAGATTGGGTAGAACAAGGTCTTGTAAACCAAACGAGTATTGGAACTCATGTGATATGGTTTAACAAAGCCTACATTCTAAATCAGAATCCTATCCTAAGTGCTTACGACCCGTTACGACCCATTAAGGTAGCTTACGCTACGTTAATGCGTCGTTCGCGTAAATGCACGTTCAAGATGCCTAACTAGTCCTATGACAAGTATTATATGCCCTAACATGTTTAAATATGTTGCATAATTAGTTTAAGTGGCAAAAGTTTAGTTACATATGCTTAAATACCAATTACGCAAGAAAAGGGCATTTTGGTGATTTACCTAAGGCATATAAACTACCTATCATACAACTAATTAAACTAAGTGATCATAAGGTATAACCTCGGAAGGTTATTCCCTATACAACTATGGTCACTAAACATACTTGGTCGGATCCTAATGATCGACCAAACGGGTCGAGTTCGAAAGTCTAAGCGATGGTTTAGACCGCTTGACTTTACGACCCTATATAAGCACTAGACTAAGAGTGACGAATTAAACATGTTAAAACATGTTTAACTAAGTTAGAAAACAGGTTTGATATCAAAACAAGGTTTTTTGATACCCAAAAATAGCTTCGATGCAAAATACGCATAAACACGTATTTTGACCGAAACTTTGACTCGTCACTTCGACTAATCGACGTGGTAATCAGTAGGTATAGTCCCAAGGGACTATAACCATCGTGATTACGCTCACGTTGAAAAGTTCAAACGAACATTGTGTTGACCAAAGACTGGTCAAAGCAGAAAGTCAAACACTGTTTGACTTTCATGCTTAAAAAGCAATAAAAGCATGAAAGAAACATACAAAAGGTACAAGCAAGGAAGTTTTGATTCAAATTACTCAAGTATGGAGTATAAACCCCAACTTAGAGCACATTGAATCAAAATGTGAGTTGGAATGAATGAAATCAAGTGGGTATTTATAGATTTTCAAGAACCGTTAGGATCGTTTCTCGTAATTCAGGCTTTAATCTAGACCATACAAGTGTTGCCCATTGTTTACAATACAAGGGGAACTTGAAAACTATCAAATGGTATTGCAAATCAGTGATCAAAACCATCAATTTCAGCTCAAATGACCAAGTTCAATGTTTCTTTACTGGGCATCTGTCGCGTCCCGCGTAGACTCACACTGAGTCTTACGCGCCCTGCCTAAGAAGTTTCACAGATTGTCAAGTTTAGTCCATGCAAGTGTAAAATTTGGTTTTTGATGCATTTTTGACACGTTTAAGCCCCGTTAACCCCATTTCAAGGCTCTACAATGAAGTTAAAGTACATGGAACATGAAATATGCTCAAAAACATCTCGGATGTCGGTTCGTTTGGTCGTATGGTCTCGTTGTTCGGTTAATTACGACGAAAACTCGAACGGACGTGAAAACGATCCAAATTACACGACGGAGGCTATTTTTGCATTCCAATCCCTAAAATAAAATATTTTAATGATTACAAAAATTTTTGGATGTCCGGATATGTTCAGAACGTAAGATATGCGTGGAAATGCAAACTTACGCACTTTTTGACGCTTTTAGTCCCTATTGATCAAATAAGTTTATTTTCGCATACTGAACCCCTCAAAGCCTATTTCTAAGCTATGTAAAGGATATTTAAGGTATGTTTAGCTTATGATCAAGTTTTGAAATGTTCGTTACTATACAAATCGGCATAGTTTCGCAGTTTGACGCAAATAGTCCATGCGATCGAATAAACTTGTTTTCGACACACTAAATCCTCCAAAACTTATTTCTATGTTATGTAAAGGTTATTTAAGGTATGTTAAGCCTATGGCACTATTCTAGAGTATTTGTCACACTGATTACGTTTACGCATCAGTTTGCGTATAACTTTCAAGAAAGCGATTTAAAGCTCAAAATTGAACAAGAATTGATATGTGCAAACGATACACATATTTACACAAATCCCAAGTATGAAACACAATATTTCATTGGTTTTGTATTCGTATGATGGTCATGGAGGCATAGGCGTCACATCTTCCTCAACTCTTCCAACCTTTTGTAGGTGGCTAACACTTTATCCTCTGACCACCTTGTAACCTGGTTCCTTGACCCATAATCAGCAGCAATCAGTTCTTCTTTCATTCTTTTCAGCTTCAAGGTTCTTTCAGGTACATTTTTCTTGTACTTGGCCCATATTGGAGGAGTTTGCTTTACCTTGTTTTTAATCATTTCTTGAATTCTGGCTATCTCCTCTTTTAACTCACTGATGGTCCATTCCTTATACTGATGCTTATCTGCCCTGTACTTCTTGTATGCCATGATATATTCAAGGTAGTCTTGCCTCATACTTTCATCATCTTTTTCAGACAGTCCTTGCAAAGATCTTTTAAGAACTGTTCTAAGGTTCTGACCTTGGTGAGCAGATATTGCAAATTTCTCTGAATCTCTTTATCAGACTTTTCCTTTGTATCTTTTTTAGATATATCTTCTGCTTGCTGAGCCTTTATCTTGAGACATTCTTCTATGTTTCTTGGGAAAGGATAACCTTGAATGGAAGGAAGTTTCCTTTTTGCAGGGTCATCTTCAGAGTAGAATGATTTTATTTCCTCTCTGACTGCTGGAAGATCCAATGGGTATTGTAGTCCCACAGGAACAATAGCAGTGTTTGGATTTAGAACTTGAGCTGAAGATAATGGAACAGGGTTTGGAATAGGGACAAGGGACAGTGGTTGTGTAGATATTGGAGTTGGGGAAGTGTTATCTTCTAGTATAATGTCAGTTACCCTTCTCCTTTTGTGCTTAGGAGAGGTTGGTGGTGTATTTGTGGGTTGAGTGGTGGTGATTGAGGTGGTAAGTATCTGACTAACAATTGTTGAAACAACTGGTGCTTCAACCATTGTTGTCACTACAACAGTTGATGTGTCAACTGTTGTCTTCTGCTTTTTAGCAGGTGGTTTTTGTGGTGGTGAGGTTGTTTTTGGTATGGCAGTTGTTGGGGTAACATTTGTTGAAACAACTGAAGTACCAACAAATGTTGATACAACAGGTGTCTTAACATCTGTTGGTTTAGAGGTTTGATGAGAGGAACTTTTGGGGGTTTGAGGAGTATGTTTGGTGGTTTTGGAAGGTGTGGTTATGGGTTGGCTTACTTTTCTAGTAGGCTGTCTTCTTTTTGTTTTAGAAGTACCCTGCTCTTCCTTTTCCATCAGAACTTTCTTCTCCTGAGCAAACCTTTTAGACCCTTTTATTTCCATTGACAATTTCATGTTTGCTTTTAGATCAGCAAAGGCATTTTGAGTCTCATCAACCTTTTTGGAACCATCTGGCTTAGGGATTTCCACAACCAGTTTAGAAAATGGATCTGGTTTAATGTATAGACCATCTTCATATCCCTTCTTCTTTTTCTCCCCCTTTTTGGCATCATCAGGAGGATTTTCAACAAAGATGATTGAAGGAGGAGCAGTGCCAGTGGTTTGTAGTAAATGGGCCTTAATTGCCTTGATATCTACCTATGTATCCCTGAACCTAGGTTCCATCAAATTTTTGATCATCTGAATTTGAACTTCATGTTGTTGATCAGCATATTGTCCCTGTTGATGAAGCATAGGTTGAAATAAATTCCAGAGCTCAGCAGGAGATGGAGCAGGTGTTGCAGAGTTGCAGCAGTGGGTGTTGCCTTTTGAACTTGTAACAACTGTTGCAACATGGTTTTGATTTCAGCAACAGATGTGACAAGTTTATCAACCCTCTCCGTCAATTCTTTGTATTGTAAACCATCACCCAAGTTAATGGGATCATCTGATTTCCCACTGGCAGTGGTTGTATCAGCAGTTGACTTAGGGAAAGTTTCCCAAAAGTCATCCATGGATGCCCCTTTTTCTTGGTACTGGGGACTTCTTTCTTCAGTAGAGGGTACCATTTTAAGTGTACCAGTGTGTAATGGAAACACACCAGTGGACACTATGGTTCCCAAAGAAGAAATTGCCTTCAAGGGAGTCTGACTTATGAAACTACTGTCCAAGTGTAAACCAGTGGATTCAACACTTGTAATAGTTGCTCCACTTGAACTACTGACAGGAATTACTTATAATTCCTGCAGTGTAGCCTCCTCAACTGTTTTTTTGGGTTAGGAAGGATAAAGACACCAGACTCAGTCACTTGTTGTGGCATATACTCATTGACAGGTGATTGAGAAGAACTGTTTTGTGTCTGGGTTATATCCAGTGCATCCAACAGAGGTATCATGGATGGTGGAAGTTGTGTAGTGAGGATAGGGGTAGAAAGCGAATTTTCCCCTGGAGTTGGGCTATTGAACATAGATTCAAGTGAATCAAATGTTTCATATTGTGGTGTCCCAGTTGTTACAACCTGATCCTTTTGAGAGGAAGCAGGAGGAGTTTGAGGCTCAGGTTGAGATCTTTCTTCCATCTACTGTGAGGAAGTAGCAGCAGTGGTTATTGGTGACTTTTGTGTTGTCACAGGTATAATCTCTGGGATCTCATCTTCCAGAGTTACCTTTTTAGTGGGTTTGGGGGGGCTTTTGGACATTTTTATTTTTGGGTCTTTTGGTGATTTTAGGTGTGGGTTTTTTAGCAGTGGTTGTGCTACTATGATCACCTTGAGCAGTGGGCTCAACAGCAGGTGCCTGAGGAACAGTGGTTGCTGCTAAATTCTGCTCAGGGACCTATGTTTGTATTTTAGAAGGTTTTGGCAGCCTTGTAAATGTTTCAGATGATAGGCTGTTTATTTGAATGGGGTTTCCTTGGATAAGCACATGTGCATTATCCTTTGAAAATTTCTTTTGTAAGTAAAAACTTAGAAATCTTGGAAACAATAAAAATGATTTTTTATTAACATTTTTTTACCATATCATTGAAAATCTCCTAGGAGTAGTTGAAATTTTCTTCAGACATGATAGCATAACCCAGGTATTGGATTTTCAATGGTATCTCATTGAAAGCTGTTGTTTTATTAGACACACACATGAGGAGGGTATGGAATAAAAACCTCATGGCAAGAGGAAAACTGCCTTTTTGTGAAGTATCTTTTTTCATTTCCTCTTCATACCCTCTCTCAATGAAATCAGTTTGATACTCAGACTTTGAGAAAGAGCTTTTACTTGTAGGATCGTTGATTTCAAATACCTCTGAAATGGTTTGAGGTGTGATTGTAACTGGAACTTCCTTTATTGAAGAATTAATGGCTAAGGGCTTTTTGTCCTTAGTTTCTAGTTTTGCATTTTTCCAGAATTCTTGTTGGGTGTCCAGGAAGATGGCTTCATTGCAAGTTAACAAAATTTTGTACTTTGAAGACGAGAGTGCATCAATGACTGAGTGAAAATCTGTGTTTTGACTTGTTTTTGCAAGGGTACACAGGTAGTTATGAGGGCTTTTGAATGGGAGAGCCATTGCGATTTGAAGGTGGGTAAGAACAAATAAGAAAAATAATGATTTTGAGAGATTTTGGTGATAACTGCTTTTGAAAGGAGTTTTGAATTCGATTCGACAGTGAAAACCCTGTTTGGGGTTTTGATCAAGGTTTTATAGGTGGAAAAAGTGAATGCTGATGTGGCAGCGGTTACAAAAGATCTGACCGCTAAGTACTGTCCACGTGCCAACCTCTAATGAATAATGGATGACAGTTGTTTAGGAAACCACTGATGGAGCAATATCAGTGGTTTATAACGGTTAAAATGAAACAGTGGCTGACTTTTAACTATCAGTGGATAGCCTATCAGTGGATTAAGACACTGAGGTTTAACAACAATTATTAACAAAGAAATGAGAGAACAGAGGTTGACTTTCAGCAGTGGACAATATTCAGCAGAACAGATGTTTGAACCAAAACAGTGGTTATGGCAAACTTTTAAGGATTAATGAAAATTTTCATTTTTAGGTATTTTTAAGGATGAATTTTTGATTTCCTGAAAACATTTTAATGCTTTTATTCATAGAAAAACAGGATTTTGCCTGTTATTCCATGTTCAGCATGCCAATCCTAGAGATCAAGCTTTCAAAGGTGGATGTGTCTAAAGCCTTTGTTAGCACATCTGCCAGCTGATCTTTAGTTGGAACATGGTGCAGAGAAATCAAACCTTTTTCATAGCAATCCCTAACAAAGTGATGTCTGATATCAATGTGCTTGGTGGTTGAGTGAGAAACTGGATTTTTTATGATATTTTCTGCTGCCTGACTGTATAACATGAGAGGTGTCTTTAAGGCAGTGATACCAAAATCCAGCAGTTGATTTTGAAGCCATAACAGTTGGGTTGTACAGCTTGCAGCAGCTATATACTCTACCTCAGCAGTGGATGTTGAAACAGCTGCTTGCTTTTTGCTTTGCCAAGACACTAAGCAATTGCCTAGGAATTGGCACCCTCCTGAAGTGGACTTCCTTGTTGTATTGCATGCAGCAAAGTCACTGTCTGAGAAACCTGAAAGCTTGATATTTCCATCAGCTGGATACCAGATACCAAGTGTGGGAGCACCTTTAAGGTATCTGAATATCCTTTTTACAACAATAAGGTTTGACTTTCTAGGGGCTGATTGGGATCTTGCACAAACACATGTTGCAAACATGATGTCTGGCCTAGATGCAGTTAGGTACAATAAACACCCAGTCATACTTCTATAAAGAGTTTGATCAACCAAATCATCATTTTCATCAGACATGACTAACTTGGTGGTTGCTATGGGTGTACTACATGGTTTGCAATCATTCATATCAAATTTTGTTAAAAGTTCTTTGGCATATTTGCCTTGATGAATGAAAGTACCATATTGCAATTGCTTTACTTGGAGACCAAGAAAGCACTGTAGTTCACCCATTGCACTCATCTCAAACTCAGCTGTCATGAGTTGTCTGAACTCTTCCACACATTTTAGAACATGTGCTTCCAAAAATGATGTCATCCACATAAATTTGGACAATCATCAAGTCTTTCCCTCTCTATTTTAAAAACAATGTTTTGTCAATTTTACCTCTTGTGAAACCAATGGAAAGAAGAAAGGTGGAAAGAGTTTCATACCAGGCTCTAGGTGCTTGTTTCAAGCCACACAAAGCTTTGTTTAGCTTGTAGACATGATTTGGATTAAATGGATCCTCAAAACCAGGAGGTTGACAAACATATACCTCTTCTTGAATCTTACCATAGAGGAATGCACATTTGATATCCATTTGAAACACCTTTATGTTGTGGTTGATAATCAATGCCCTCTTCCTGTCTGAAACCTTGAACCACTAGCCTTGCTTTATTCTTGACGACATTGCCCTTTTCATCAGTTTTATTTTTGAAGACCCACTTTGTGCCAATAGGACTCACTCCCTCTGGCAGTGGTACAAGCTCCCATACTTGTTGTCTTTTAAACTGTTGGAGCTCCTCTTGCATGTCTTCTACCCTGCTGTTGTCTTTTACTGCCTCTTGGTACTTGACTGGCTGATGGAGAGATAGAAAGCCAGCAAAAAGACAGATGTTTTGGGATTGACGTCTTGTAAGCACCCCTTCACTGATGTTGCCAATGATTTGGTCTGGTGGATGAGACTTCAAGAAGATTAGATCTCCTTTGTATGGAACAATGGCATTTTATGGTGAGGGCTGTAGATGTGAATCATCTGAGCTAACAACTGTTGGTGACTTTGATGATCCAACAGTGTCTTGAAATGGAGGTGGAGGAATAGGTGGAATTGGTGTGGAAACATGTTGACTTTTATCCACTGTTTGAGGACTTTTATCAATAGTGTTTGATGATGTTGAAGCAGGGGTTAAAGGGCTACTTTGGTCAACAACTGTTGAGGTAGCAGTGGTTGAGCTTTGACAGCTGTTTTGAACATCTGCTGCTCTGGCAATGGATTTGAAGGTTTGTAGTGGAAGGATCACTTCATACCCATTGTCTGATGGAGGATTTTGAGATGGATCTGCACTGTTAGACTTGACAGAAACATTTTCAAAAGTAAATTTATCAAGATCAAACAATTCTGCAGGGTTTGCAGGGATTTTCATTAATGAAAGTTCATTGAACTTTACATTCAAAGTCTCTTCCACTGTTTTGGTCCTTGTGTTAAACACTTTATAGGCCTTAGTAGTGGTTGAGTATCCCAAGTGATATCCACTGTCTACTTTGTCTGCAAATTTTGAAATTGAGTCTTTTAAGTTCAAAATAAAGCAAAGGCAGCCAAATACTTTAAAGTATGAAATCAGTGGTTTGATTTTATACAGAAGTTCATAGGCAGTCTTTTGATACCTGGGGTTGATTAAAGCTCTGTTCTGGACATAGCAAGCAGTGTTTACTGCCTTTGCCCAGAAAGTTAATGGCAAACCTGAATCATTAAGCATGGTTCTGGCATCTTCAATCAGTGTCATGTTCTTTCTCTCAACAACCCCATTTTGCTCTGGTGTCCTTGGAATGCTATACTGCCTTACAATTCCTTTTGACACACAAAACTCATCCAACTCCCTATTTCTGAACTCTGTGCCATTGTCACTCCTGAAGACTTTTACTGGCAAGTCAAACTGCTTTTCAACCTGTTTGACAAAGTCTTGCAGAATGCCTGTAGTCTCATCTTTGGAATGTAGGAAATAAGTCCATATAAACCTAGAAAAGTCATCTACAATTACCAAACAATATCTTTTCTTTTTAAGACTCATGACTTTTACTAGGCCAAACAGATCCATGTGCAGCATTTGCAAGCACTTGGTTGTTTTGGACTCTTCAATGGACTTAAATGAGCTTTTATGTTGTTTTCCTATTAAGCAAGAAACACAATGCTCAGGACAGGTGAACAATTTTTGAGGAAGACCTCTTACTAACCCCTGTTTTGACAAAGAAGTGATTGTCTTGAGATTTGTGTGCCCCCATTTTCTGTGCCAAAGTTCTGTCTCTTTGTTAGAGGCAGCTGAGAATAGACAGACATCAGTTCTGGGGCTCTCTTTTGACAAATCAACTACATAAACATTGCCACTCCTTTGAGCAACAAGTTGGGTTTTTCCATTTTTTCTTATTTCTTCAATCTTTTAACCATTTCTGGTCCAACAATCCTACAACACTCCTTAGTAAAGAATGACCCATACCCTTTGTCACTCATTTGTGAAACACTAAGAAGGTTGAATTTTAGATTGTCTATTAGATTGACATTTTCAAACTTAACATTTCCAGACTGAACTGTACCAGACCCCATCACCTTCCCTTTACTATTATTACCAAAAGATATATCACCCCCTCCATGAGTTTTGAATTCCTTGAGTAGGGCTCTACATCCATTCATGTGCCTGGAGCCTCCACTATCTACATACCAAAGACTATCTAAGCATGCAGAAGCTCCCTGCACATCAAGTAAATAATTAGTTCATGAGGGTCTCCAAAGCCAATCAGGCTTTGGATGGGGTCTCAACAGTGTCTGTGTTAAGTTCAGGTGGATGGACAATGGTTAGCTCAGGGGTTTGGATAGTTCTTGAAACATTTTTCTCTAACCACTGCTGGGGGTCATTTCCCATTAACTGTTGATAACCAAAGGGATGCCTGTTCACTCTTGGTTTAGAAGGCTTTTTGTAAACCTCATAAACGTGTGGGACCCTTGGGTATGGTGGTTAACCTTTACCTCTTTGGTATTGGTTAGCAGGGGGTGCATCAGTCACCTGAACATCTCTTTTAATAGAGGTTTGGTTCATCTATTTTGTAACAGTTGTTTGAACTGGCACAAACAGTAGTTGTTTCTTGACTTGTGGTTTTGATGAACTCATTGGTGTTTTTGAAATGTACTCTTCCTTTTTGACCTCAAAGGATTTCAGGTACACACACTGCTGAGTAGAGTGGTTTATTTTACCATAGATGGTGCAGCTCTTTGAAGGCACACTGGTACTTGTTTTGTTAAGATCATAAGCTTTTAAATGAAAACAATCTTTGGTCAAATGATTTTTCTTTTCAAAAAAAGTCACAAAACAAGTTTTTAATCTTTTCTCTTTTCTTCCTCTTTTCAGACTCCTTTGCAACAGAGTTTTGAACTACTGTTGGGATATCCTTAAGAGGAATGACCTTGGCCTTTGGAGCTTTGACACCATCTATAGTGGTGAAATCCATGGGTTTGAAATTTTCAAGGATGTCACACTCATCAGACCATGTGGGTTTGAATTGGTATTTCTCAATCTCCTCAAAGGTTGAGGACCCCACAGATCTTTCCAAAGTGATTTTGTTACCAAGTTTATCAGTTATTTTAACTGCTTGGCCATCCTTGTTTGTGGGTATTATTTCAACAGAACCAGTTTGATTTGTAGCAGTGTTTTTAACTTGGTCATTTTTTCTAAACCCTATGCCAAATTTTACATTGCTTTCAAGCTGTTTTTCAAGCATAATCTCATAACCTTTATAGGATTCCACCCATTTTTCACATGTGATTTGGGTGGTTTCCAACTCCTTTTTACAAACTTGATATTTTTCTATCATAGTCTGAAGTTGGTCCTTGGTTATGCTATGCTCTTGTTTGAGGCTGCAAATCTCATTTTTTTTTTCTGACAATTTGTTTTTCAATTCTTTTAAAGATTTTTCAAATTGTACTTCATCATTTAACACTCTATCCCTAAGGTGTTCATTCACCTCTTTGATGTTTGCAAATGCTATGATGCATTTGTCTGAACAAAGGTTTTTAAGAACTTGAGGTGATACCTTAGCTGCAGCCATCATGGCACAATCAGAGACTTGTTCACTTTTATTTGGCACCTTCTCTTCTTTTTCACCTTGTTTCTTCTCTTCTTCTTCAGACCAGGGGTCAAATAGTGGTTCCAACAGGGGTTCTGAATTTTCTCCCAACAGTATTTCATTAGCAACAGCAGTAACCACTGCTTCAGCAATTTCATCCACTGTTTCAGCACTGGATGTTCCTTCTTCAGTTTCCAGCCCTTCAGGAATTGACTCTAATGCTACAAAACAGAATTCATCACTAGAAACAGCATAATTAGCATATAGAGCAAAATTTTCATCTCCTAATTCCTCAGGCAAGCTACTCCAATCAACAAAGCCTTGTGTGAAAAAGCTTTGCTGATCTGCTTGAACAGCTGTTTGAGGTGCAGCTTGTTGAGGTGTAGCTTGTTGTACCTAAACCCGAGGAACTGGGGCTTGGACATACTGTATCTGAGGAACGGTGGTTTGGACATAATGCACAGGAACAGGGGTTACAGGGTGTGCATAGTGAGCAGTGTTTACATGGGCAGCAGGGGCATATTGGGAATAATGCACAATGTTTTGGTTATTTTGTGGTCTAGGGTTTGAGCTAGGATGTGTGATGATTGGTCCACTGGTTTGACTCCTACATTCTCTAGCAAAATGACCTAACCTATTACACTTGTAACACTTTATCTTTGATTTATCCAATCCTACTTTCAGATTCCCATGTAACCCTGGAAATTTTCTCCCTGTCCTTTTGTAAAACTTGCTGGTTCTAAGACTCAGCAGTGCAAGTTGGTGCAAAATATCCATCTCTTCCAGATTAGTTGGATCAAAATGATGGAGATCATTGAGTTCAAAGCATAGATTATCAGAATTCTGGCTTTCTCCATTTGCTGTGAAAGCATAATTGGATGAGTGAGAATCAGAGTTAAAATTTCCACCAGCTATTATATCAATAAAATGATCATAACTCTGATCCTTACTACTTCCAGATTCTTCCTGACCCAAAAGAGCTGTGTTGCCAAATGAATAATCATCTGCAACTTTCCCAGACTCTTGCAACTTCTTTTTCTGGTTCAACTCCCTTTCATAGGTCAGGAGTCTACCATGAAGTTGGGTCAGGGTCAGATCTTTGAACCCAACTGAATTCCTGGTTACAAAAGAAATTGTGTCCCATTTATCAGGAAGTGACCTAAGAAACCTGCTATTTTGTGTTGCATTAGCAAATTCAACCTTAACAAGTTTTAGTTCACTCATGAGACAGCTAAATCGCTCAAACTGTTGTGTTAATGATTCACCCTTGATGTGACAAAAGGTTTCATACTGTTGGTTCAAAATTTCCCTGTTATTTTCAATTACTTCTTCAGTTCCCCCAAATTGTTCCTTAAGTGCATCCCACAACTCCTTGGCACTGTTACAGTGTAACAGCCCAGCATAAATCTCATTTGGTAGTGCGGATGCAACTATGCTGAATGTGACAACCGGTGATTTACGGCTCTTAATTACGTGATTAACAGATGATTAACACGACAATAAATAGTGTATACGACGCAAATAAACTTAATTAGTCCCTCAGTAAGCTTAAGAACGCCTATGCGGTTCTACAGTACGCATATGACGGTCTGCGGGAAATCTGTGGAATATTAAACGGCAACGAACTGAAACCGAACAAAATACTGACAACGCCGACAAATATTAAATTTTTATGACATATTTAGTTCGTAATTAAATTTTAGCTACCGTAGCCGAAACCGGATCGAAAAACGGTCTGAAACGACGAAAACCACGCGACTTTACGTTATCGACAAACGAACGCGTAAACGACATCTACAGGCACTATTTTACACATTTTCAAATCTAAAATTTTATTTTACTAGGCTACGGTGATTTCGGTTTTAAAAAAGTGTCTCGTAGGAATTACGGACCACTTACACATGAGATGGGCTTGTGGGCCCTAGGCCCAAGACCAAAACGCACAAGCCTAAACCTGCACATAATATATTAGATCTTTTCTACAAGATTTTTTCTTGAAAATCTTTCCAAAATCTCTTCAAGATCTTTAAAAGATATTGTCTCAAAAGTTGAAGCATTTATAATCTATAAATCCATGCCTGATTATCACCTCCATACAAAACTTTCATATACCAAATCACAAAAACCTTTGCCTGCCTTCCCCTTCTCTCTCGATATGTACATCAGACACACACCAATAATCAACAAGATTACCCCTCCATCTTCATCATTAGCCTAAGAAAACCCACACTCTAACCCTCCTATTCATCTTGTACCCCCCCCTCCGTCTGTTGAAGAAGACGACCACCGAGTGGTGGTCAGCGGTAACCAGCCGACAACACCCCTCTTCTCCTTCCGGTACCTATAACACCCCCACATCTGGTAGATTTAAGAGAGATAGAAAGAGAATCGAGGAGAGGAGGAGACGGAAGAGAGAGAGAGAGAGAGAGGGGGAGAGACTGAGGCGACAGAGATGGAGCGCCGTCGCCGTTCACGGCAGCGACAGTGGTAAAGCTGGCGACGACAAAGGTGGTTGGTGACAGGGATTACGGCAACAGGAGTGGTGGTGGTGCTGTTCCGGTTCAGTCAAAAATCCAGCAGGTTCGATTCTGATTTGGTTTTGGTTTGGGTTCTTCTAGTGGGTCTCGAGTTAGATGGTTCAGATACGTATGGGGTTTTTCTTTCGGGTCAAGTTTCAGGTCAGATTCACGCTCGGTCCTAAGTTGGTTCGGGTTCGGTTCACTTTCGGTTCAGACTTGGATGGTTTGGCTGCTCGGGTTATGTTACGGCTCGGGTCTCGGCTCATTTGGGTTCAGTCAAACCTGGTCAAAGCTTGGTCAACGCTGGTCAAAGGAGTCAAACGCAGTCAACAGCGGCTTCGGTTCCGGTCCGGCACGAAGATTCGGTAAAAGATTTAGAACGAATATTATTTACGATAATTATTCCTTATTTTATCACATGATAACGATCTCGAACCGATTGATTATAGTTTACATTTGATATATTTAACAAAATTACAAATAGTTTGATTGAAACTTGATTGGAATTTTGAAAAACATAATGACAACTTGTGTTGTCGGGGGCGTCCAAAAACAGAGGAAACTCTGCCCATTTTTCGAGAAAATCCGAAAAACCAAAACGCATTTTATTATAAAACAAAGCTATCGGATTCGAATAATCTTTTATAAAGGCGATTACAAATATATAACTTCTTACCACAACACTTCAGTGCTTCACAACTTAAAATAAACGACGATTAGGAAAATTATTTACAACAAGAAATGTAGTTATTTTAAACTTCAAAAATCGACAATTCTTTCACAAGATTAATATAACTATTTGTGTTGTTTCAAACACCGATAATACGACTTCTTGTATAAAATAAATATAGTTTATATATTTATTTTAAACGCCTAAAATGGCGTACTATATATCAACGAATGACTTCTCAAGACGACTAACGCGATTATAACAATATATTTATATATTCTTATATAAATATTTATATATTTTAATAATCTCTCGAGAGCTAAGTTTTCCAAGACTTGTTAATTGTTACCGACAATGAACAAACTAAATAAGTTTAACTTAGTCATTTTCGTTAAGTTGACAACTTACCATTGAATCGTTCGGTTAACGATTCGGTAGAGCTCGGTGACACGTAGTTTAGTTACCGCTTTTGGTTAGAAACTTATAAGATATTCCGTGTTAGCAATATCGTAGAATGAACGCTAGCAAGCCTCATCTTGGGAACGACATCACGAAGTCGTATTTAGCTAGCTTTGCACAAGGCAATTCAGGTGAGTTCATAACCCCACCTTTTACGGTTTTACATTTTTCTAAATGTTTTCGAGGTGGAAAGACATGCACTTTTAGCAAAGCATACAAGGTTTTCAATAAACAAGAATTACATATTTCTAAACCATTTTACAAGCAAGTTTTAACTGACACAAATGGTTTACGAAAAGCTTATGTTTTATACCGGTTTTTCAAACAAGCGTATTTTTTGAAATATGTTTACACACGAATTCTAGTTTTCTAAACTACGGGAAAATACAAGTACAAAGAGGTACATTAGACTAAGGAATGACAAAATAGATCATGTCACGAATAGGGTAACATAAGCACCATTAATCAGTTACATACCAAGACCGCGGAACAAAAGGTTAGATCTAATGGGTTTCAGGCAGCCACACTCTTGGTCACTCTAGTACCAAGCAGTGCTTTTGTGTCTCTAGTCGTGAATCGACAGTCGTGGATTCGACAGCTAAAAATGCCTATGGTTTGGATGCTTCCTATGTCTTGTCATATGTTAATGGCCTCGCGAACCATTAGCGATCTCGTATTCCTTACAATTACAGAGCTCAGTTTCAATATGTCTTTACAAATTACATACCATGTTTTATACAAATTCTAAGCATAGGATTATGCATGCATGTTGTCATTGTCAGGGTGGACATAGACGGTTACACAAACTTTACAAATACAAGAGTTTACAAATACATGGTTTTACGAACATAATGCGTTACAAATAAAAAGTTTTCATATAACATGCCAAAGAAAATGATTTTAAATTCGTTTTCTCAACATTATTTCAAAAACCGGTTATTAAAAAAGATTTATTTCAAATCTTTTACAATCAAACTCTGAACTCGCTCAATTTTATGTTGATTTTTCGCATGTTTCTTTCTCATTTCAAAATTTATGGCACGGTTGGAATAGGAGAACCATTGGAGATTCGAGTACTTAGGGGGCGTTCGTTTTCTAGAAGTCTTAGCCTATTTGCTTCCGCTGTGCAATGAAGATACCGGTCCAGTCACGCTAAGGCTCTGTTATTTCGGGGTGTGACAGATTGGTATCAGAGCTATAGGTTACAGCGAATTAGGTTTCTGTAGGAATACCTAGGCTCTAACCTCACTTTTCTCTGGGACTTAGACTATTGAGACTCTGAACACATACAGAACGCCTAGTACTCGAATATGGTCTCCAACCGTTGCCGAAAACGAAAAGGTCAGAATTTTGATTTTTAAACATACGCTAAAGTTGTGTTTTACACACGGTACACAAAACAGTCGCATACAGTGCACAAAACTTTGAGAGCTTAGGAAACATGCATGCGAAACCTTTGGAAACTCATGTTGAAGTTCATTAAAGGTCATCACGTAGGAACCGCGAATATTAACTCGGGCACACACTATTATTCATATTGTCTATGATATTTTGACTTCCCGAGCAGGCAGCCTACGCATAACGAAACAATAGTGCACAAGAATATGTGAAACTTAAGCTATACATCAACGAAGGTTGAAGTACGTCACATACGACTATCGAGGCGAGGCCTTTGAAAAGACATGATGGCACAATTCGATGACGATGCTAGATCCTGTCAGCAGGAGAACTACTAATTAGGATGCGGCGGTTTGGCACACGGTCCTGCAATCACACGAATCACGCTAAGGAGAAGACGCATGCCTTCGTATTCCCCCTATCCTATTAACGACGAATACGCTATGTTCGACATTCCATGGTAATGTCACATAACAACCAGTCATCACACGCAACCCCAGGCAAAGTCCTCAAATTTCTCTTATTGAAATTTCGACTTTCACATTTATTGAGTAGATTTTCGTATCTCTACCCCTCTTAATGGTCATTGTATCATGATCATTTCTTTCATTATAGCGAATACTCATTGCTTCATTTCTTGAAAATTCATATGTTACGCATGCATCGTTTGTTACGCATGTGGTTTCGTTTCGAATAAGCGTTTCATCAAAGTTTAAATATTATTTCGCTAAATCTAATTATTGATTTGTGATTCCAATGACCCGCATTATAGTAATTGTTGGCTCCTTTGTTATCAAGTCAACACATTTTCTTGAAATTTCTTTTCTTTTCAAGTCACGTACATGGTTTTTCGTCGTAACCATGCCGAAATTTCCTTGTTGATACATATATTTATTGTCGGATTATACCGAAACCAAGTTCGATTATTTGAGCTTGTTCATTACACATATTCAATTCAAGATACCATATGATGTATTGAAAACATCATATTTAAATTCGTTTTAACAAGCGTTTCATTTTTCCGAGTCGTAGTAGACTTGTTTGGTCTACGACTCCATTAAGTCGTTTGTGGATTTCGACACCTTGTGGTGGTGTTTTCATTAATTTGAAGTTTGCGCTAATCTCATTTACATATCTCATGCATGGATTTAATTATTTGTTTATTTATTGATTTGCGTTAAATCCGCTTTGATTTATCATATTACAGCAGTCTTAACACAATCGTGTGTCAAGCCAATGGTACACAAATTCATTCTATATTCCGGTGTACCCACTATCGGTTCTTTTATTATCAATCAAATGTTTCACGATATTTATTACTTCTTCATCTTCGATCGAAAACATTATTTCTTGATGTTCCATTTTCAATTGAAAATCTTATGATGTCGTTTGGATCAAGCTTGCTTCATTGCGCTTTCACTTGATTTCAAACATGGTAAACTTCGGTCACCACTATTATTGAATTACTTAAATCACTACGACACCTTGTGGCGTCGGTATAACTTGTAGCTTGGGCTAATCACGATCGAGCGTTTCATGCAAAACTATTTCGTTTGGGCTTGTTGATTCTAAGCTTCTCCTAGCGAATGTTATTGTTCCTAACATTCATTTGCATATTGTAAACGTCCATTTGGAATTCTATTGGTCGAAATTCCTCTTTTATTGGACCCCTGTTAACTTGGTCACACTGGTGACGGTATCAATATGTCTCGTTTCCTTCGACATTATTCGTATTTACCTACACATAAAGGAGTTAACGTAGTCTAAATTTCGAGGACGAAATTTCATTAACAGGGGGAGAATGTGACAACCGGTGATTTATGGCTCCTAATTACGTGATTAACAGACGATTAATGCGACAATAAATAGTGTATATGACGCAAATAAACTTAATTAGTCCCTCAGTAAGCTTAGGAACGCCTATGCGGTTCTACAGTAAGCATATGACGGTCTGCGGGAAATCTGTGAAATATTAAACGGCAACGAACTGAAACCGAACAAAATACTGACAACGCCGACAAATATTAAATTTTTATGATATATTTAGTTCGTAATTAAATTTTAGCTACCGTAGCCGAAACCGGATCGAAAATCGGTCTAAAACGACGTAAACCACGTGACTTTACGTTATCGACAAACGAACGCGTAAACGACATCTACCGGCACTATTTTACACATCTTCAAATCTAAAATTTTATTTTACTAGGCTACGGTGATTTCGGTTTTAAAAAAGTGTCTCGTAGGAATTACGGGCCACTTACACATGAGATGGGCCTGTGGGCCCTAGGCCCAAGCCCAAAACCCACAAGCCTAAACCTGCACATAATATATTAGATCTTTTCTACAAGATTTTTTCTTGAAAATCTTTCCAAAATCTCTTCAAGATCTTTAAAAGATATTGTCTCAAAAGTTGAAGCATTTATAATCTATAAATCCATGCCTGATTATCACCTCCATACAAAACTTTCATATACCAAATCACAAAAACCTTTGCCTGCCTTCCCCTTCTCTCTCGATATGTACATCAGACACACACCAATAATCAACAAGATTACCCCTCCATCTTCATCATTAGCCTAAGAAAACCCACACTCTAACCCTCCTGTTCATCTTGTACCCCCCCCCCCCCCGTCAGTTGAAGAAGACGACCACCGAGTGGTGGTCAGCGGTAACCAGCCGACAACACCCCTCTTCTCCTTCCGGTACCTATAACACCCCCACATCTGGTAGATTTAAGAGAGATAGAAAGAGAATCGAGGAGAGGAGGAGACGGAAGAGAGAGAGAGAGAGAGGGAGAGACTGAGGCGACAGAGATGGAGCGCCGTCCCCGTTCACGGCGGCGACAGTGGTAAAGCTGGCGACGACAAAGGTGGTTGGTGATAGGGATTACGGCAACAGGAGTGGTGGTGGTGCTGTTCCGGTTCAGTCAAAAATCCAGCAGGTTAGATTCTGATTTGGTTTTGGTTCGGGTTCTTCTAGTGGGTCTCGAGTTAGATGGTTCAGATACGTATGGGGTTTTTCTTTCGGGTCAAGTTTCAGGTCAGATTCACGCTCGGTCCTGAGTTGGTTCGGGTTCGGTTCACTTTCGGTTCAGACTTGGATGGTTTGGTTGCTCGGGTTATGTTACGGCTCGGGTCTCGGCTCATTTGGGTTCAGTCAAACCTGGTCAAAGCTTGGTCAACGCTGGTCAAAGGAGTCAAACACAGTCAACAGCGGCTTCGGTTCGGGTCCGACACGAAGATTCGGTAAAAGATTTAGAATGAATATTATTTACGATAATTATTCCTTATTTTATCACGTGCTAACGAGCTCGAACCGATTGATTATAGTTTACATTTGATATATTTGACAAAATTACAAATAGTTTGATTGAAACTTGATTGGAATTTTGAAAAACATAACGACAACTTGTGTTGTCGGGGGCGTCCAAAAACAGAGGAAACTCTGCCCATTTTTCGAGAAAATCCGAAAAACCAAAACGCATTTTATTATAAAACAAAGCTATTGGATTCGAATAATCTTTTATAAAGGCGATTACAAATATATAACTTCTTACCACAACACTTCACAACTTAAAATAAACGACGATTCGGAAAATTATTTACAACAAGAAATGTAGTTATTTTAAACTTCAAAATTCGACAATTCTTTCACAAGATTAATATAACTATTTGTGTTGTTTCAAACGCCGATAATACGACTTCTTTTATAAAATAAATATAGTTTATATATTTATTTTAAACGCCTAAAACGGCGTACTATATATCAACGAACGACTTCTCAAGACGACTAACGCGATTATAACAATATATTTATATATTCTTATATAAATATTTATATATTTTTATAATCTCTCGAGAGCTAAGTTTTCCAAGACTTGTTAATTGTTACCGACAATGAACAAACTAAATAAGTTTATCTTAGTCATTTTCATTAAGTTGATAACTTACCATTGAATCGTTCGGTTAACGATTCGGTAGAGCTCGGTGACACGTAGTTTAGTTACCGCTTTTGGTTAGAAACTTATAAGATATTCCGTGTTAGGAATATTGTAGAATGAACGCTAGCAAGCCTCATCTTGGGAACGACATCACGAAGTCGTATTTAGCTAGCTTTGCACAAGGCAATTCAGGTGAGTTCATAACCCCACCTTTTACGGTTTTACATTTTTCTAAATGTTTTCGGGGTGGAAAGACATGCACTTTTTGCAAAGCATACAAGGTTTTCAATAAACAAGAATTACATATTTCTAAACCATTTTACAAGCAAGTTTTAACTGACACAAATGGTTTACGAAAAGCTTATGTTTTATACCGGTTTTTCAAACAAGCGTATTTTTTAAAATATGCTTACACACGAATTCTAGTTTTCTAAACTACGGGAAAATACAAGTACAAAGAGGTACATTAGACTAAGGAATGACAAAATAGATCATGTCACGAATAGGGTAACATAAGCACCATTAATCAGTTACATACAAAGACCGCGGAACAAAAGGTTAGATCTAATGGGTTTCAGGCAGCTACACTCTTGGTCACTCTAGTACCAAGCAGTGCTTTTGTGTCTCTAGTCGTGAATTGACAGTCGTGGATTCGACAGCAAAAATGCCTATGGTTTGGATGCTTCCTATGTCATGTCATATGTTAATGGCGTCGTGAACCATTAGCAATCTCGTATTCCATACAATTACAGAGCTCAGTTTCAATATGTCTTTTCAAATTACATACCATGTTTTATACAAATTCAAAGCATAGGATTATGCATGCATGTTGTCAATGTCAGGGTGGACATAGACGGTTACACAAACTTTACAAATATAAGAGTTTACAAATACATGGTTTTACGAACATAATGTGTTACAAATATAAAGTTTCCATATAACATGCCAAAGAAAATGATTTTAAATTCGTTTTCTCAACATTATTTCGAAAACCGGTTATTCAAAAAGATTTATTTCAAATCTTTTACAAACAAACTATGAACTCGCTCAACTTTATGTTGATTTTTCGCGTGTTTCTTTCTCAGGTTGCATTTCAGAATTTATGGCACGGTTGGAATAGGAGAACCATTGGAGATTTGAGTACTTAGGGGGCATTCATTTTCTAGAAGTCTTAGCCTATTTGCTTCCGCTGTGCAATGAAGATACCGGTCCAGTCACGCCAATGCTCTGATATTTCGGGGTGTGACAGATTGGTATCAGAGCTATAGGTTACAGCGAATTAGGTTTCTGTAGGAATACCTAGGCTCTAACCTAACTTTTCTCTGGGACTTAGACAATTGAGTCTCTGAACACATACAGAACGCCTAGTACTAGAATATGGTCTCCAACCGTTGCCGAAAACGAAAAAGGTCAGAATTTTGATTTTTAAACATACGCTAAAGTTGTGTTTTACACACGGTACACAAAACAGTCGCATACAGTGCACAAAACTTTGAGAGCTTAGGAAACATGCATACGAAACCTTTGGAAACTCATGTTGAAGTTCATTAAAGGTCATCACGTAGGAACCGCGAATATTAACTCGGGCACACACTATTATTCATATTGTCTATGATATTTTGACTTCCTGAGCAGGCAGCCTACGCATAACGAAACACTAGTGCACAAGAATACGTGAAACTTAAGCTATACATCAACGAAGGTTGAAGTACGTCACATACGACTATCGAGGCGAGGCCTTTGAAAAGACATGATGGCACAATTCGATGATGATGCTAGATCCTGTTAGCTGGAGAACTACTAATCAGGATGCGGCGGTTTGGCACGCGGTCCTACAATCTCACGAATCACGCTAAGGAGAAGACGCATGCCTTCGCATCCCCCTATCCTATTAACGACGAATACGCTATATTCGACATTCCATGGTAATGTCACATAACAACCAGTCATCACACGCAACTCCAGGTAAAGTCCTCATATTTCTTTTATTGAAATTTTGACTTTCACATTTACTGAGTAGATTTTCGTATCTCTACCCCTCTTAATGGTCATTGTATCATGATCATTTCTTTCATTATAGCGAATACTCATTGCTTCATTTCTTGAAAATTCATATGTTACGCATGCATCGTTTGTTACGCATGTGGTTTCGTTTCGAATAAGCGTTTCATCAAAGTTTAAATATTATTTCGCTAAATCTAATTATTGATTTGTGATTCGAATGACCCGCATTATAGTAATTGTTGGCTCATTTGTTATCAAGTCAACACATTTTCTTGAAATTTCTTTTCTTTTCAAGTCACGTACATGGTTTTTCGTCGTAACCATGCCGAAATTTCCTTGTTGATACATATATTTATTGTCGAATTGTACCGAAACCAAGTTCGATTATTTGAGCTTGTTCATTACACATATTCAATTCAAGATACCATATGATGTATTGAAAACATCATATTTAAATTCGTTTTAACAAGCGTTTCATTTTTCCCAGTCGTAGTAGACTTGTTTGGTCTACGACTCCATTAAGTCGTTTGTGGATTTCGACACCTTGTGGTGGTGTTTTCATTAATTTGAAGTTTGCACTAATCTCGTTTACATATCTCTTGCACGGATTTAATTATTTTTTTATTTATTGATTTGCTTTAAATCCGCTTTGATTTATCATATTACATCAGTCTTAACACAATCTAGTGTCAAGGCAATGGTACACAAATTCATTCTATATTCCGGTGTACCCACTAACGGTTCTTTTATTATCAATCGAATGTTTCGCGATATTTATTATTTCTTCATCTTCGATCGAAAACATTATTTCTTGATGTTCCATTTTCAATTGAAAATCTTATGATGTCGTTTGGATCAAGCTTGCTTCATAGCACTTTCACTTGATTTCAAACATAGTGAACTTGTTCGGTCACCACTATTATTGAATTACTTAAATCACTACGACACCTTGTGGCGTCGGTATAACTTGTAGCTTGGGCTAATCACGATCGAGCGTTTCATGCAAAACTATTTCGTTTGGGCTTGTTGATTCTAAGCTTCTCCTAGCGAATGTTATTGTTCCTAACATTCATTTGCATATTGTAAACGTCCATTTGGAATTCTATTGGTCGAAATTCCTCTTTTATTGGACCCCTGTTAACTTGGTCACACTGGTGATTTTGGTTTTAAAAACGTGTCTCGTAGGAATTACGGGCCACTTACACATGAGATGGGCTTGTGGGCCTTGGGCCCAAGCCCAAAACCCACAAGCCTAAACCCGCACATAATATATTAGATCTTTTCTACAAGATTTTTTCTTGAAAATCTTTCCAAAATCTCTTCAAGATCTTTAAAAGTTATTGTCTCAAAAGTTGAAGCATTTACAATCTATAAATCCATGCCTGATTATCACTTCCATACAAAACTTTCATATACCAAATCACAAAAACCTTTGCCTGCCTTCCCCTTCTCTCTCGATATGTACATCAGACACACACCAATAATCAATAAGATTACCCCTCCATCTTCATCATTAGCCTAAGAAAACCCACACTCTAACCCTCCTGTTCATCTTGTACCCCCCCCCCCCCCCTCCGTCAGTTGAAGAAGACGACCACCGAGTGGTGGTCAGCGGTAACCAGCCGACAACACCCCTCTTCTCCTTCCGGTACCAATAACACCCCCACATCTGGCATATTTAAGAGAGATAGAAAGAGAATCAAGGAGAGGAGGAGACGGAAGAGAGAGAGAGAGAGAGAGAGGGAGAGACTGAGGCGACGGAGATGGAGCGACGCCGCCACTCACGGCGGCAACAGTGGTAAAGCTGGCAACGACAAAGGTGGTTGGTGACAGGGATTACGGCAACAGGAGTGGTGGTGGTGCTGTTCCGGTTCAGTAAAAAATCCAGCAGGTTCAATTCTGATTTGGTTTTGGTTCGGGTTCTTCTAGTGGGTCTCGAGTTAGATGGTTCAGATACGTATGGGGTTTTTCTTTCGGGTCAAGTTTCGGGTCAGATTCACGCTCGGTCCTGAGTTGGTTCGGGTTCGGTTCACTTTCGGTTCAGACTTGGATGGTCTGGTTGCTCGGGTTATGTTACGGCTCGGGTCTCGGCTCATTTGGGTTCAGTCAAACCTGGTCAAAGCTTGGTCTACGCTGGTCAAAGGAGTCAAACACAGTCAACAGCGGCTTCGGTTCGGGTCCGACACGAAGATTCGGTAAAAGATTTAGAACGAATATTATTTACGATAATTATTCCTTATTTTATCACGTGGTAACGAGCTCGAACCGATTGATTATAGTTTACATTTGATATATTTGACAAAATTACAAATAGTTTGATTGAAACTTGATTGGAATTTTGAAAAACATAATGACAACTTGTGTTGTCGGGGGCGTCCAAAAACAGAGGAAACTCTGCCCATTTTTCGAGAAAATCCGAAAAACCAAAACGCATTTTATTATAAAACAAAGTTATCGGATTCGAATAATCTTTTACAAAGGCGATTACAAATATATAACTTCTTACCACAACACTTCACAACTTAAAATAAACGACGATTCGGAAAATTATTTACAACAAGAAATGTAGTTATGTTAAACTTCAAAATTCGACAATTCTTTCACAAGATTAATATAACTATTTGTGTTGTTTCAAACGCCGATAATACGACTTCTTTTATAAAATAAATATAGTTTATATATTTATTTTAAACGCCTAAAACGGTGTACTATATATCAACGAACGACTTCTCAAGACGACTAACGCGATTATAACAATATATTTATATATTCTTATATAAATATTTATATATTTTAATAATCTCTCGAGAGCTAAGTTTTCCAAGACTTGTTAATTGTTACCGACAATGAACAAACTAAATAAGTTTAACTTTGTCATTTTCGTTAAGTTGATAACTTACCATTAAATCGTTCGGTTAACGATTCGGTAGAGCTCGGTGACACGTAGTTTAGTTACCGCTTTTGGTTAGAAACTTATAAGATATTCCGTGTTAGGAATATTGTAGAATGAACGCTAGCAAGCCTCATCTTGGGAACGACATCACGAAGTCGTATTTAGCTAGCTTTGCACAAGGCAATTCAGGTGAGTTCATAACCCCACCTTTTACGGTTTTACATTTTTCTAAATGTTTTCGGGGTGGAAAGACATACACTTTTTGCAAAGCATACAAGGTTTTCAATAAACAAGAATTACATATTTCTAAACCATTTTACAAGTAAGTTTTAACTGACACAAATGGTTTACGAAAAGCTTATGTTTTATACCGGTTTTTCAAACAAGCGTATTTTTCGAAATATGCTTACACACGAATTCTAGTTTTCTAAACTACGGGAAAATACAAGTACAAAGAGGTACATTAGACTAAGGAATGACACAATAGATCATGTCACGAATAGGGTAACATAAGCACCATTAATCAGTTACATACCAAGACCGCGGAACAAAAGGTTAGATCTAATGGGTTTCAGGCAGCCACACTCTTGGTCACTCTAGTACCAAGCAGTGCTTTTGTGTCTCTAGTCGTGAATTGACAGTCGTGGATTCGACAGCTAAAAATGCCTATGGTTTGGATGCTTCCTATGTCGTGTCATATGTTAATGGCCTTGCGAACCATTAGCGATCTCGTATTCCTTACAATTACAGAGCTCAGTTTCAATATGTCTTTACAAATTACATACCATGTTTTATACAAATTCAAAGCATAGGATTATGCATGCATGTTGTCCATGTCAGGGTGGACATTGACGGTTACACAAACTTTACAAATACAAGAGTTTAAAAATACATGGTTTTACGAACATAATGCGTTACAAATACAAAGTTTCCATATAACATGCCAAAGAAAATGATTTTAAATTCGTTTTCTCAACATTATTTCGAAAACCGGTTATTCAAAAAGATTTATTTCAAATCTTTTACAAACAAACTATGAACTCGCTCAACTTTATGTTGATTTTTCGCATGTTTCTTTCTCAGGTTGCATTTCAGAATTTATGGCACGGTTGGAATAGGAGAACCATTAGAGATTCGAGTACTTAGGGGGCGTTCATTTTCTAGAAGTCTTAGCCTATTTGCTTTCGCTGTGCAATGAAGATACCGGTCCAGTCACACCAGTGCTCTGATATTTTGGGGTGTGACACTGAATGCCTTGGCATCTAGTTTAATTTTCTGAAAATCCTGTTCAGTATAGTTCTCTATTTTCTTAGGAACCATGACCTTTAGATCCTCAGCACTCGGCACCATTGGAACATGTGGTCCAAAGATAACCGACTTCCAACATCCGGTGTTCTATTGAGCTAGGATGTAACCCATCCTTCGCTCCCAGATGTTGTATTCAGATCTCTTCAACATAGGTGGTTTGAAGAGTGAACCAATGTTATTATTAACATCATGTGATTGTGACTTCATTCTGGTTGTTTTTCAGGTACTAAATAATCAACTTTGTACCTTTAGAGCCCTGGCATCTAGTTCAATTTTCTGAAAATCTTGTTCAGTATAGTTCTCTATTTTCTTAAGAACCATGACCTTTAGATCCTCAGCACTCGGCACCATTGGAACATGTGGTCCAAAGATAACTGACTTCCAACATCTGGTGTTCTGTTGAGCTAGGATGTGACCCATCCTTCGCTCCTAGATGTTGTATTCAGATCTCTTCAACATAGGTCGTTTGAAGAGTGAACCGATGTTATTATTAACATCCTGTGATTGTGACGTCATTCTGGTTGTTTTTCAGGTACTGAATAATCAACTTTGTACGTGATTAGTCTTTACTCTGTTTTTACAATGAAACAAACAATTAAAAGTATCAACGATTTTGAGCTGAACTTTTACGTCAAAATGATTGTTAGATCAAGTTTGACTGTCCTAGCTCTGATACCAATTGTTAGGATCTGAGTTTCTTATGATTGTGCTTGTTTGATAATAATGAAGATGAATTAGAAATAAGTGCATCGGAATTAAATGAAACAAACTTTCAACACACAATCAAATGAGAGAATTGCTTTTAACAAACATGTTTATCATGGAATCGAATGATTATATTTATTACAATCTTCAAGTACAATGCATGCATACAATCTCTCCCTCAGCCTGAGCTCATAGTGAATGTTCGTACAGAATGACTTGTGACGAAGAGAGCTAATAGAACAGTACAGGGTACTGTTCTATTTATAGTACAGAACAAACCACTGAAGCATCTTTGCTGACATCACCATGAAAGTGACATCTAACCTCCTAACAACCTATAACCACTAATCTATACAAGCACTGCTTTCTAACTACTGATTACAAATACAATACAATAAGGAAGGTAAACTACTGCTTCTCATTCCACTGTTATACTCCTAGCAGTGCTTTGTGTCTTCAGCAGTACTTGAACCATGACAACAGATTGAGCATCAGTGCTTAGTCTTTAACAGTCTTTACAAGTCTTAGCAGTTGTCGATGGTCAGCAATTGTTGATGGTCAGCAGTTGTTGTAGAAGGACAGTGGATAGAGGTCATCAGATGTTAGTCCACTTTCAAGGGGAGAGAACTGTTGCAAGCAACTGCTTATTGTGAATCTACTTATCTGATCCAGTTCTGGCTTTATCAACTGTTCCTTTGGTAGGGTTCAATGCCAACATGGGTAGTGTCCGGTTGTTCGTTTGGTTACCAGTTCGTTAAGGTGCTAAATTGAGCAGTTTAGTGAGTTATGAGATACCTTTTATGGCAGTTTTCATTCCCGACACTTTACAAGTTATTCTAGACCTCTAAACCTGATTTATGCATTGTATTTTGATGTTTAATTGCTAATTTTTGCATTATTTTGCAGAATTATGCATTTAGAGTGTGTTTCGGGCACTTTTTAGTGTTTAATCGTCACTCGGAAGGCTGTTCCATAACCCTTACTTTCCTACATGGAGTTCTAGTATAAACTTTGGTTTTGAGCCTCATTCTGTGTCCTAACATGATGTCTGTCTGAGTACTGAACTCCCATCAGTACTACTTATTTATCTGATAATTATGCTAGCTTTGTTTATGCACTAATTGAACTGTTTCGAGTTGCATTTAACAATGATAAGTAGCATGCATCATGTAATGTATTTGTGAGCCTTTTGAAAGTAAATCATGAAATCATTCATATCGTAGTTCATCATGCACAACCATATATTACAAATTGTTGTTCACGTCGTACAAAATTACATGGAAAAATGCCTGTTGTCACATTCTCCCCCCGTTAAAAGAATTTCGTCCCGAAATTCAAGCTGCGTTATCGGTTGCAGGGGAGTTGTGAAACAAATGCGGATACTTAGACTTGATTTCGTCTTCACGTTCCCATGTAAACTCTGGGCCATGACGTGAATTCCAATGGACTTTGACGAGTTTAATACGACTTCTCCGTGTTTTGTGGTCCTTCCAGTCCGTAACCTCAACAGGTTGTTCCGTAAATTGGAGTTTGTCGTTGATGTGAATCTCGTCTGCGGGAATGACTACTGTTTCCTGCGTAGGACTTTTCTTGAGATTAGACACGTGAAACATGTCGTTGTGTAAGGACTCTCAAAAATGTCCGAAACTGACCTGTAAGTAATAACCCGGACCCCTGAAACCCTAATCCATATGAAAAACAAAGAAAATAAAATTTTTGAGTTTCAGGCGGGCCGCGTAAGGTTAGCTTAGCCTTACAGGGGCCGCGTCAAAGCTGGGTTGACCAGATAAGTACGCCGGCCACCCGTCGCACATGTGGCAGGCCTATGTGTGACACGCTAGCCCTAGTCTACGTCTAGCTGGTCCTCGCGGGCCGAGTAAAGATTAAGGGTGGGCTCACGCGGGCCGCGTGAGACCCAAATTTCACCTATAAATAGATTTGATCAGGAGCAGTTCAATGGTGTCGAAACCATTTCACAAAAACGAAAGCACACTGCACAAATTCGAAATTCACTTTTATAATAGCGAGGCACTGCTACGATACACGGTATTAACTCAATCGCTGCTACGATTCAATGTCCGATCGATTGAAACTATCCGATGGATGTTTAAGTGCTGCCCACATTAGGGCCATACTTTGTCATTAGTCGTGAATTCGACGAATGTTTAAGTATAGCACTTTGTCATTCGTTGTGAAGGTTTTAGTCTCGTGAGTTATCGTAAATGTTGTATTAGTTACTGACCTAGTTCGTGTGCATTGTTATTTAAATTAGGTTACAAGGCTAATCAGTAGGCTAAACTCTGCCCGTATAAATCTGCAATGTGAGTCATTCTCTTTAATCAAAAGTATTTTACAATACTCCATTTATTTTTAAATGTTATAATTACAGGGATTAAGTCATGGTTATCTTAATCACTGGCTAGTGGGGTATTGTGCACATTACTAATTTCTCACAGTTAGGCTAATAAATCCTAACCGTGATAATCATCACTACTTGGGGAAGGACCCAATAGTGGTATGACCATCGTCACCAGGTGACACGGCGCCAGATAAAAATAAGATAGAAGTCATTGTAATCGCTCTTATGCTGTAATTTATAACTATGTGTCATTTTATCAAATTGAGTGACTCGCCAGTATTTCCCCGCTGATAAAATATTTTTAAAACATGGTTCAGGCGACCTGCTGTAAATCAAGGAAAACGTGCTACGGAGCACTAACCAGCTTGAAGAGGTGGCTCAGTTAAAATGAATAAACATGTTTTATAAATCAGGGAATTTCCTAGTAAAATTCCTCTATTGTAAATTACGGGGTTTATCCCGAATTATGAAATAAAATAATCGGGCATTTTCGAGTTTTAAAAGATCCTGTAAAATCTTCCGCTGTCGCATTAATAAATACCACGGGTTCCTGTCCCGCGGCTCCTGACCGGGTCAAACCGGGGCTGGGGCCGTGACAGGAAAAGGTGGTATCAGAGCCACTGATTTAAGCCTATGAAATATTTAAAATACTTAATTTTCCTGATTATCATCTTGTAATTATATGTTTTAACTGACTATTGGTTAGTTACAGTATGGGTAAGCAAAGAATGTCGGATATCTATCTTAAATTAGATAGTTCACCGAAAGATAAGGGAACTTCATCCCAATCAAATTCCTCAAGATACTCAGCAGATACTGAGGAGGGAATATTTGTTCGTAAGGCACAGTATGAGAAACCACTTACCCCTAATAAAAGAAGTTTGATTATTAGGAAAAGTCAAGAGAAAATGAGGAAGTCACAACCAAAAGAAGGAATAATTAATAAGGAAGCCCAGAAAATAGACACTAAACCACCATGGGAAGATGAGTTAGAGGAACAATGGGCAAATCTCTATATGTTAGCCACAATAGCAGTAAATGCTAACTTATAGTTAAATTACTAAACCAGTACCATCACATATGCTACCTACAAAGCCAGAAACTTTAATCTATTAAATAACCACTAGTAGATTTCAAATTTTAGTTGTAATAAATATGTGTTGTTTCGATAAATGGTTTGTATAAATTAGATAATTATAATTAATATTTAAATTTTCTAATTGCCATTATGTAATTATGTGAAAATTCAAGTTACAAAATTTTAACCTAGAAATTTTGTATGTTTCTTCCTAACTACTAAACAGCATGAATGAATTATCTAAAGCCCTTCAGAATCTCAATCTCTATCCTGTGAATGTGGAAATTTCCAAAGATTTTACCGGGTATTGTGCTGACATAGAGGAACCTATGGAATTTCAAACCCAACCTCCGGAGAAACCCAAACCCAAAAAGAGAAGAAGAATTGTGGCTGGAGGCGTGTGCACAGGAGGAAACCAGCGACACGGAAAGTTGTTAAAACAGAGGATCCCAAAGGTAAAGGCAAGGCCATAGAGATTGGGGAAAGTTCCAGGCAAGACCAGGAAATGTCACCCTGGGAGAAGTTGGATCATAAACTAGCACTTAGTGACCTCATCGGACCTGTTGGTGAAAATCTTTTTAATTACCCAGCGGAAGCGCAACTTCCAGTTGACCTAGAGCCTGAAATCCCAGATCCTATTATCCACACCCAACCTTTACCAGCAGAATTAGAAGAATGGTGGACCACCGACTGGCAGTTCCAGAATCTCCTAAATAACCCTGATACCTTTTTCCCTCAATTCGACCCAGAACCTCCACTACACCCACCTATGAGCATGGAAAATCTGGCTGAACTCCGCCATTTTGGCGAGGAGCTGGTGGATGCAGGGAACAGAATCCGAGAGGTAGGGGAGAGAACTTCCTGGAAGTACGACGAGAGGGAACGTCGTTTTTAAGATGCCAGCTGACTAAAGTTATGGGGTTGTAGAAGAATGTGTGTAATAATATTAATATAATCATAAAAATATAATTATGTGTAATACTTAAAAATAAAATTTTGTAAAATAACCAGTTTGTACGGATGCCTATAATATATAAAATATCAAAAGTCAAAAGATTGACAATTTTGGCTATATATGTTAATGTGATTATGTGCAATTATTTTGTTATGTTTGGTTATTAATTATTTTATACTAATTACTTATATAAATTAATTACCAGATGGCACACGCTGGTAATGAACCCAATAATGAAGTTAATCAATCTGAGCATAACAATGAGGATCAATTTCTGAATAGGCAAGATATCGAGAATATCGTTGCTCAGGGAATAGCCAATGCTATTCTAGCAATACTTGCTGCTGCTCGAAATCCAGTTGAACCTCAACAAATTATTCCTAGCAAAAGCACACACGGTGACAATTTCAGTAATAGTGTAAACGGAGGCGGCAACCATACTAATAACAACAACGATGGAATGCAAGCCCCGCTCCTTAAGAGAATGAAAGCTGCAACGCCTGGTTGCACCTATAAAGAATTTCTTGCCTGTAAGCCAGCTGAATTTGCAGGAAATAAAGGAGCGACTGCGGCACTGCGTTGGTTGGAGAAAACCGAAGCAGTAATTATGATAAGTAAATGTGTCGAGGAAGACAAGGTCATGTACGCGTCGCATCTGTTTAAAGAAGGGGCGCTAGAATGGTGGAATACAGTACTTCAAGCCAAAGGAAGAAATATGGCATATGCCATGAGTTGGGAAGAGTTTAAGCAGCTAGTAGAAAGAAAATTTTGTCCAGAGTATGAAAAGGAACAAATGACAAATAAGTTCCTGAACCACCGAATGGTGGATGTAGACTATCGAGGGTATACTTCGACATTCTTCGAGTATGCGAGAGTGGTACCAACCCTGGCTTCGCCAGAACCGGTACTTATTTCCTGTTATATTTGGGGATTGATTGGCGAAATTCGAGATATCGTTAAAGCTGCGAGATCTCGCACAATTGACGATGTTGTGGAATTAGCTAACACCCTAACTGACGGACTGGTACGCACAAGAGAAGAAACCCGGAAAAAGGAAGTGGCCCAAAAAGGGATTCCGTATGGGTAATCGTAGCAATTTCAAGAGAAAGGGAACCGGGCAATCTTCCACTGTTCCATTTTTCAATTCATGCAAAAGGAAGCATTTTGGAAGATGCAAAGGGTATTGCAATTTCTGCAAAATCCCGGGGCACCAAGAAGAAGATTGCAGGAAGAAGAAAGCAACAGTCTGCTACAACTGTGGAGAAGCTGGACACTTTAGGCCAGACTGCCCAAAACTGGTCAAACCAGCTGATAACAAAACCAAACCTACAGAAGGAGCTACCAAGAGAAACGTAAGAGCCTTCCAGTTGCCTACTCAGGAAGCAGAATTAATTCCTGACGTGATAGCTGATACGTTCCTAGTTCACAACGTTTATGCCAAAGTATTATTTGACTCTGGTGCAAACCAAAGTTTTATAAATACTTCATTTTGCCAAACTCTTAATTTACCCTTAACCAACCTTAAGCAGATTTTTACAGTCGAAACGGCAGATGGAAATTCTGTTAACATAGATAAGGTTTTGCGGGAAGAAAAGATAGAACTCTTAGGCCATAAATTTTCTGCAAACATGTTACCTATGAATTTAGCCGGATTCGATGTTGTGTTAGGAATGGATTGGTTAGTAGCCAACCATGCTCGAATTCTTTGTGATAAGAATTCCATAGAAATTCATACACCCACAGGAGAATTAGTGGTGATTATAGGAGATAAGCCACGAAAGCCCCTAAAGTTCATTTCAGTAATGAAAGTTGCTAGTTATGAACGAAAGCAAGGAATAGTGTATATGATTTCAGTAATCATTAACACTAAAGGTAAGGAACTCAAAGAAATTCCAGTAGTATCAGAATACCCTGAGGTATTCCCAGAAGAACTACCTGGATTACCACCTGATAGGGAAGTAGAATTTAGGATTCATCTAATTCATGGAACTACACCTATAGCCAAAGCACCTTATCGGTTAGCACCCACAGAAATGCTAGAACTGAAAAAGCAATTAGATGAATTACTGAGCAAATGATTCATACAACCTAGTTCATCCCCGTGGGGAGCTCCAGTGTTGTTTGTGAAAAAGAAAGATGGGTCAATGAAAATGTGTATTGATTATAGAGAGTTGAATAAGGTTACAATTAAGAATCGATACCCATTATCTAGGATTGATGATCTCTTTGATCAATTACAAGGAGCTAAATACTTTTCTAAGATAGATTTACGCTCCGGATATCATCAATTGAAGGTACAAGAAGAAGACATACCTAAAACTGCTTTCAAAACTAGGTATGGTCATTACGAGTTTACAGTCATGCCCTTTGGGTTAACAAATGCTCCTGCAGTATTTATGGACATGATGAATAGAATCTGTAAACCATACTTGGATAAATTTGTAATTGTCTTCATCGACGATATACTTATTTATTCCAAAAGTCAGGAGGAACATTGTGAGCATCTGCATGTACTCTTAACCTTGTTAAGAAAGGAAAAACTTTACGCCTCAAAGTGTGAATTTTGGCTGCAAGAAGTGCAATTTTTAGGTCACATGGTGAATCACGAAGGCATTCACGTAGATCCTGCTAAGATAGAAGCGATCACCAAATGGAAGGTTCCGCAATCAGCTATGGAAATTAGAAGTTTTATAGGGTTAGCTGGATACTATAGGTGTTTTATTAAAGATTTTTCCAAGATAGCTGTACCATTAACTAAGCTAACCTATAAAGCAGTTAAGTTTGAATGGGGACCCAGGAAAGAAGAGGCCTTTAGAATCTTAAAACAGAAATTAACAAACGCTCCAATTCTAGCCTTACCAGAAGGAACAGAAGACTTTGAAATCTACTGTGATGCTTCTAAACTAGGATTAGGATGTGTGCTAATGCAACGCAAAAAGGTAATTGCGTATGCATCAAGGCAATTGAAAAAGCACGAAGAAAACTATACAACTCATGACTTAGAGTTAGGAGCCATAATTTTTGCCCTTAAGATTTGGAGACACTATTTGTATGGAAGTAAGTTTACTGTCTATACAGATCATAAAAGCTTAAGATACATATTTGGGCAAAAAGAATTAAATATGAGGCAAAGGAGATGGATGGAAATCCTAAGTGACTACGACTGTGATATTCAATATCACGAAGGAAAAGCAAATGTAGTTGCTGATGCCTTAAGTCGTAAGTATCATGAAAAACAATGACGAGTTCGTGCTCTTAGATTAAATCTTCAATTAGATTTAATGGAACAACTGAAAAACATTCAAGAAACCGCAATCAAGGATGATGCTGAAGGAATGAAGGGAAGAATAAAGGAATTAGAACAAGGAAGTGATGGAATATGGAGATTCCACAAGAAACGAATTTGGGTACCTAAGCAATGAGAATTAAGAAATAAGATTTTAGAAGAAGCCCATAAATCTAGGTATACCATGCACCCTGGTAACAATAAGATGTACCAAGATTTAAGAAATAATTTCTGGTGGATAGGAATGAAAAAGGACATAGCTAGATATGTTTCTAAGTGTCTTACTTGTTCACAAGTTAAGGCAGAACACCAGAAACACTCAGGTCTACTCCAACAATTAGAAATGCCTGTATGGAAATGGGAGCTTTTAACAATGGACTTTGTTACTAAGTTACCCAAGACCAGAAGAGGTAATGACGTGATTTGGGTAATTGTGGATCGATTAACCAAATCAGCTCATTTTCTACCTATGAAAGAAACCTTTAGCATGGAAAGGTTAGCCAAGTTGTATGTAGACGAGGAAGTATCCTTACATGGAGTTCCACTTTCCATTGTATCAGATAGGGATAGTCGTTTCACTTCCCACTTCTGGACAAGTTTCCAAGAAGCTAAGGGAACCCGACTAAATCTAAGCACTGCATACCATCCTCAGACAGACGGACAAAATGAAAGGACGATCCAAACCCTGGAAGACATGCTTAGAGCATGTGTAATAGATTTTGGTGGAAACTAGGATGATCACCTACCTTTAATTGAATTCTCCTATAATAATAGCTATCATTCAAGCATTGAAACTGCCCCATTCGAAGCACTGTATGGACGAAAGTGCAAAACTCCAGTGTGTTGGGCAGAAATAGGAGAAAGTCAATTATCAGGTCCTGAAATTGTACAAGAAACTACCGACAAGATCACTCAAATCAAGGAAAGACTAAAGACGGCTCAAGATCGCCAGAAGAGTTATGCTGACAATAGGCGTAAGCCATTGGAGTTTCAAATTGGAGACAAGGTTCTCTTAAAAGTTTCTCCTTGGAAAGGAGTAGTTCGCTTTGGTAAGAAAGGAAAGCTAAGTCCAAGATACGTAGGACCATTCCCAGTAGTCCAACGTATAGGACCAGTTGCCTATCGCTTACAATTACCAGAAGAGCTAGCTGGGGTACATGACATATTCCACATATCCAACCTCAAGAAATGTCTATCGGACGAATCATTAGTAGTCCCTCTTCAAGACATCCAAGTAAATGAAAAGTTGAAGTTCGTGGAAAAACCACTTCAAATAGAAGACAGAAAGAATAAGTTTCTCAAGCACAAGCGACTAGTGCTAGTCAAAGTCAAATGAGATTCAAAGAGAGGACCCGAATATACTTGGGAACCGGAATCGGAGATGAAGCGAAAATATCCTCACTTATTTCAGTAAATCTCGAGGACGAGATTTAAATAAGGTGGGGAGGATGTAAGGACTCTCAAAAATGTCCCAAACCGACCTGTAAGTAAAAACCCGGACCCCTGAAACCCTAATCCATATGAAAAACAAAGAAAATAAATTTTTTGAGTTTCAGGCGGGTCGCGTAAGGGTTAGCTTAGCCTTACGAGGGCCGCGTCAAAGCTGGGTTGACCGGATAAGTACGCCGAGCCACGCGTCGCACACGTGGCAGGCCTATGTGTGACACGCTAGCCCTAGTCTACGTCTAGCTGGTCCTCGCAGGCCGCGTAAAGATTAAGGGTGGGCTCACGCGGACCCAAATTTCACCTATAAATAGATTTGATCAGGAGCAGTTCAATGGTGTCGAAACCATTTCACAAAAACGAAAGCACACTGCACAAATTCGAAATTCACTTTTATAATAGCGAGGCACTGCTACGATACAGGGTATTAACTCGATCGCTGCTACGATTCAATGTCCGATCGATTGAAACTATCCGATGGATGTTTAAGTGCTGCCCACATTAGGGCCATACTTTGTCATTAGTCGTGAATTCGACGGATGTTTAAGTATAACACTTTGTCATTCGTTGTGAAGGTTTTAGTCTCGTGAGTTATCGTAAATGTTGTATTAGTTACTGACCTAGTTCGTGTGCATTGTTATTTAAATTAGGTTACAAGGCTAATCAGTAGGCTAAACTCTGCCCGTATAAATCTGCAATGTGAGTCATTCTCTTTTATCAAAAGTATTTTACAATACTCCATTTATTTTTAAATGTTATAATTACAGGGATTAAGTCATGGTTATCTTAATCACTGGCTAGTGGGGTATTGTGCACATTACTAATTTCTCACAGTGCTAATAAATCCTAACCGTGATATTCATCACTACTTGGGGAAGGACCCAATAGTGGTATGACCATCGTCACCAGGTGACACGGCGCTAGATAAAAATAAGATAGAAGCCATTGTAATCTCTCTTATGCTGTAATTTATAACTATGTGTCATTTTATCAAATTGAGTGACTCGCCAGTATTTCCCCGCTGATAAAATATTTTTAAAACATGTTTCAGGCGACCTGCTGTAAATCAAGGAAAACGTGCTATGGAGCACTAACCAGCTTGAAGAGGTGGCTCAGTTAAAATGAATAAACATGTTTTATAAATCAGGGAATTTCCTAGTAAAATTCCTCTATTGTAAATTACGGGGTTTATCCCGAATTATGAAATAAAATAATCGGGCATTTTCGAGTTTTAAAAGATCCTGTAAAATCTTCCGCTGTCGCATTAATAAATACCACGGGTTCCTGTCCCGCGGCTCCTGACCGGGTCAAACCGGGGCTGGGGCCGTGACACGTAGACACTGCTAAGTTCTTCTGGAAGCTTCAGCTTGTATGCAACGGTTTCAATCATTTCCAGAATCTCAAAAGGCCCAATGTAATGCGGGTTCAAGTTTCCACGTTTTCCAAATCGAACCATGCCTTTCCAAGGCGGGACTTTCAACAAGACCATATCTCCAACCTCAAATTCCAACGGTTTCCATCGCTTGTCGGCGTAGCTCTTCTGTCTATCACGAGCTGACTTGATACGATCACGTATCTGAGAAATCTTGTCTGTAGTTTCCTGAACCAACTCTGGACCGATAAGCTGTTTATCTCCGGTCTCCGCCCAACACAACAGGGACCGATACTTTCGTCCATATAAGGCTTTAAACGGGGTGGCCTGAATGCTGGTGTGATAGCTATTATTGTAGGAAAACTCCACTAAAGGTAAGTGAGTATCCCAACTCCCACCAAAGTCCATCACACAAGCTCGCAGCATGTCTTCCAAAGTCTGTATCGTTCATTCACTTTGGCCGTCCATCTGAGGGTGAAAGGCAGTGCTAAGATTCAACTGTGATCCAAAAGCCTCCTGAAATGTTTGCCAAATCCTTGATACAAAATGACCATCTCGATCGGATATGATAGAAACGGGCACTCCATGACGTGCCACAATCTCCTTGAGATATATTTCTGCTAACTTATTCATGCTATCTTTCTCGCTGATCGGTAGGAAATGCGCGGACTTCGTGAGTCGCCCAACAATTACCCAAATCATATGATGACCTCTTTGGGTTCTCGGTAGCTTGGTAATGAAATCCATCGATATCTGCTCCCACTTCCATACGGGAATCTCAGGCTGTTGCAGCAGCCCTGATGGTTTCTGGTACCCTGCGCTAACCTTGGCACAAGTAAGACAGTTACTCACATATGTAGTGATGCCTTCTTTCATCTTGGGCCACCAATAAAAGTCCTTCAAGTCTCGGTACATCTTGTCGGATCCGGGATGTATAGAGTATCTTGACTTATGGGCTTCATCCAAAGTAAATGTACGTAGATCGCCGCGGAATGGAACCCAAACTCGCTCCATGAAGTACAATGTTCCATCTTCCCTGGCATCAATTCTACTTCCATTCCACACAATGATTTGGCTCATAGGTTATCCGGTTTAAGCGCTTCCTGCTGAGCTTCATGAATCCGAGTAGTGAGAACAGTTTGTATGGTCATCTCTAAGGCTCGCACCCTTAGAGGTTTTGGCGCGCTCCTTGTGGCTCAAGGCGTCTGCTACAACATTCGCCTTGCCCGAGTGATATTTTATCTCACAGTCGTAATCATTCAACAGCTCAACCCATTCTTCGTTGCCTCATGTTTAAGTCTTTCTGATCGAAAATGTGTTGCAAACTTTTATGGTCCGTAAAGATTGTGCAACGAGTATCGTACAAATACTGACGCCAAATCTTCAACGAAAAAAATCACCGTACCTAGCTCAAGGTCGTGTGTGGTATAGTTCTTCTCATGCACCTTCAACTGACGGGACGCATACGCGATGACTTTATCTCGTTGCATCAACACGCAACCAAGACCTTGTCGAGACGTATTACAGTAAAACACAAACCATCGGTACCGTCGGGTAAGGATAAAATCGGCGCGTCACAAATCTTATCTTTCAATAGTCGGAAAGCTGTTTCTTGTTTCTCACCCCAATCAGATTTCTTATCATTCTGGGTTAGGGACGTTAGCGGCTGCGCAATCTTTGAAAAATTCTCTATGAATCTCCTGTAGTAACCCGCTAACCCTAGAAATTGTCGTATCTCCGTTGGGGTTTTAGGTGCTTCCCCATTTTGATTGCCTCAATCTTGGCAGGGTCGACTTATATTCCATTCTCATTCACCACATGACCTAGGAATTGCACCTCGCGAATCCAAAATTCGCATTTGGAGAATTTCGTGTAAAGCTTTTCCTTCTTTAACAGTTCCATAATGGTTCTTAGATGTTGCTCGTGCTCTTCCTTGGTTCGCGAGTATATAAGGATGTCATCAATAAACACAATCATAAATTTATCTAGATACGGCTTACACACGCGGTTCATGAGATCCATGAATAATGTTGGTGCATTCGTTAAGCCAAACGGCATGACAAGGAACTCGTAATGCCCATAGCGAGTCCTAAAGGCCGTTTTAGGGATGCTTTCTTCTCGTATCCTCAACTGATGATATCCCGACCTCAAGTCAATCTTGGAGTAGTAGCTGGAACCTTGTAGTTGGTCAAACAAGTCATCAATTTTCGGTAAGGGGTACCGATTCTTGATGGTTAGTTTGTTTAACTCCTTGTAGCCTATGCACGATACTTTTTCCTCATCAGTTCCAACTTCAGGATTTCCGACCTTGAACAATACTTTTTCCTCATCAGTTCTTTTGAGTTCCTCCTAGGTCAGGCTGTATGCACATACAAAAACTGCCGTCCTTCTTCCTAACAAATAACACTGGAGTTCCCCATGGTGAGAAGATCGGCCTGATAAATTCCCTTGTCTAGTAGCTCTTGCAGTTGCGTTGAAAGCTCCTGTATTTCGGACGGGGCTAGCCGGTATGGTGCCTTTGCCACTGGCGCTGCTCCTGGCACCAAATCTATATGAAACTCCACTCGTCGCTGTGGAGGTAACCCAGGCAAGTCTTTGGGAAAGACTTCTGGAAATTCCTTCACAACGGAGATGTCTTCTAGCTTTGGCTCCTTGGTCTCCTTGTCGACGACATGAGCGAGGAAGGCTATGCAGCCTTTTCGGAGACACTTCTGCACCTTCATACAATTAATGACTAGTAGGGGCATCTCACGTTTCTCCCCATGGACTACGAGTGTTTTCTCCATTCGGCAACGGGATGCGAATGGTCTTCTCATGACAAATCACTTCCGCTCGGTTGTCGGACAACCAATCCATTCTGATAACCATATCAAAACTACCTAAACCAACTGGTAGGAGATCGATAGAAAATTTTCGTTCCCCAAGTTCAAGTGTACAACCTTTAATAACTTCATCCACTTCGACTAATTTCCCATTTGCCAATTCTCTAGAATATGGGACATCTAGTTTACTCGAATCTAGGTCAAGTATATTCTTAAATTCTATAGATTTAACCACTAAAGTCGGCGTCAGTATCAAACAAATGCAAGGTGTCAGTTTATAGAGAACATACCCATAGCAACGTTCGGGTCCTGGCGTGCCTCGCGTGCTCCTATCGTGAAAATGCTCCCACGAGCTTGATTTTTCTTCGGGCAGTCCTTCCGATAGTATCCTTTGTTGCCACAACTGTAGCAACCTTTGCCCTTGCAGTTTCTATTACTGCCCTGAATTCCATTCCCATGCCCCGTACCAGACCAGCATGCCTCCTTGATATGCCCGGTCTTGCCATAATTACCGCACCTATGAGTCCTACACGGACCCGTGTGATGATAACCACACCTACCACAATTTGGTAGTTTTCCCTGGTAACGTTTATCACCTGTTTTAGTCATGGCAACGAATGCCTTGACTTTCTTTGTTGTAGTGGTTTCCTCATGTTTGTTGCTTGATTTAGAACCTTGCTTGGCATGCGCATACTTTCTTTTATTTCTATCCGAAGAAGACTCCACATGCGTCTTCTTTTTCACTGGACTTTCATTCGGTTTCTCCATCGTTACTCCGCCCTCGACAGGACCTAGGGCAAGAGTTATTGCCTGAGTGATCCCTATTATGGTTCCTCTTATTCCGCCGTTGTTTGCAATGTTGCTTGCTTCATATTGGACGATTGCTTTAGCGACTTGCTGGTTCACTAGAGCTTCGAGCTCAGCTCTTGTTGCAGGTAAAGGTTCCGGTTGGGTTTGACCAACGTTCCTTCGTTGTGGTTCCATGAGCTTCACATGTATAAAACATATCGACGAAATTAGACATTTATTTTAAAATGAATATTGTTGTTTATGAGTGAAAGCAAAGCTCATTCGTCACGCACTACGAGTATAAGGATAAGATAATTCATAATGATGCTTATACAAATCCTTCTATCATAATCATTTCATCATTGTAGGGAGGTAAATTGAGTTACCACCAAGTCCTGCTAAGGATATATCGACTTTTATATACACCATATCAACTTGTTGTAATCAGTTTTGTGAAGAAAACCTCCTCGGTGTCATCTCACTCCAATTGATACAAGTCATACCGTATCACACAAATACGGTGAGGTCTTCCCTTCACCTTGTTCCTTGTTTATTCCTCAAGTCTCTGACTCTTCCATAGTCTTTGGTTTTACAAAAACGGGTATACTTCCCAAAAGATGGGGGTTGTGCATTACTACCACGTGTAGGGGAGATGATAGTGAAAACGCAGAAATAAGTCATGAGGGTACGTGCCTTCTTCCTCGGGACCGGATTGTGCTTTGTAGCAACTGCAGAGCAGTTTCCAGGGCGCGAATTCACTACCCAAACTATGGGGTGCACTAAGAGATAGAGAGTGTGGAGGTACTAATAGGGGTGTTGGTGGTGGTGATATAGTTAGTGGGTGATAGAGTGCATGTGGGGTGAAAGTCGTGAAGAATCTTCTTGCATGTGTCATCCATGTGCCTAAATGGAATGGGAATCCGTTGAGAAGGGGAGAATTGAGTAGTCGCTTCCGTCCTTATAACATGTGTTCTATACTTCATGGGCCTCGATTGTCCGACGTAGGGAGGACCCCTTTGTCACACTGGACTGTGCGACGCATACATTAATTTTGCTTAGGCTCCATGAGTCCCAATATGGTTGGTATGGTCTTCATGAATGTCGAATAGAATGTGGTAAATGGGTTACACTACAGTTCGCGCCATGCTACCCCCTTGGGGAAAACGAATGTCAAATGTTGTCGTAGCAACTACAATGGATAAGTTGGGGTGTTGTAGGCTCCATACAAATTTAAACACAAGAATCCTAAAGTGTTGAGGAAAATCTCTCCTGAGTGTTAGCCATCTTCACTCGCTTAGTTACCGGGTCCCAAACGACTCGAACTACTGGTAGAAGTGTTAGGCATGAAGTATGTAAAGACAGACTTTTCCTACTTTGTAGGGTGTTATCGTAACTATCTCGGTTACTGTTCTATTAGGTGGTGGTTTGAACAACTTAGAAATTTTGAATGGGTGATGATCATTAGCTTGACCCGCAGAGTCCACCAGGATCCCCATGCACTACAAGTTGTTATTACGTGGGCCCCCGTAATAATAAATTGTCTTGCATGGTCACCCTAATTTTCCCTTGTTCAAAGCAGCCGATCAATCAGAGAGGGGAACACTACTGTCTTCATACCTTCAACATGGAAAGGACCTTTATGGTGGTCCACGTGTTAACGTCCGTTGCCGTTACGCGCGAAATGGAACAATGCTTAGACAAAGTAGGAATAAAGAGAGTTCCTAACAACAGTAGTTAGAGGGGCACCTTCAGGATGAGTACCTCATCTTCCTTTTCTGGACAAGAGTGTCGTCAATCATGTTTCGTCAAAGCCACAGGGACCTCGTACCACTGATAAGGTTGTTGTCCAAGGTTACCACCTCCACCTCGCTGTCACTACCGCAGTCAGGCTCCTTCGCATCCGAGGGGGAAGAACAGCCATCTTCTACGGAATCAAGCTCAGGGTCTCGTATGGTAATTATATCAGCCATATGCTCTGCAATAAACGTGAGGTCGATAGTCTCATTGTGTGAGTCAAGAACAATAATAGAATTCGAATTTGAAGGTATCTCGTTCCCGGCAATAATTATTTCGTACACATATATGCATATATATTAATGAATAATATTGTTACTTAGTATATATATAGGCAAATAAATGCAACATGTCACATATAACTCTCGTTTTTTTCTTTCGTGGGTCATTTCATCTTCGGTAAGTCTATCTCATATAGACTATACCTCAATTAGCACATTAGTTGAAGTATTCTTCCTATCTACTAATGTCCTTGCTTTGTCTTTCCTTTGAAAAATGTTTGATTCATGGATCTTGGCGCTTTTGTAAATACAATGAAAAACCTTTTTGTTTGTTGTAAAAATGTTTTCGTGAGAGAATCCTAGTGATTGTAGTCTAGACTCGATAAGGAATCCTTGTTCACTACAATCGAAGCTCTGATACCAACCTGTCACACCCTGACTTTTGCGGAAGCGTATACGTGTGACTTTATCAGTTTTCATTGCATTCGATTATAATAACCAACTATATGACTAAAATGATGTTCATCCATTCATAAGTTTAAAACACTAGTTGTTTAAGTTTAGGTTACAATCCATCAAAAGATAAGTAGTTCCATAAAAGGACTTGTTTGATAAAAGAATAGTTTCACAAGGCTTTGCTTCATATATCCCATCAAGGATAAGATATACAAATCAACCCTTCAAAAGTGGATGACATCTAAACTTGAAATTTACAGCTTGAAAACAACACCAGCGCCAAAGATCCATCTAGTTTCCTGAAATACATGTAAGTTTGAAAGCAATCAACAAAAGTTGAGCGAGTTCATGCGTTTTGTATGAGTTCCAAATAAACTTGTAATCATTTGAGAGATTCTTTTTATAACAGGTATGTAAAGCGTCTATGAACAGATTATTAATATTTTGCAAGGACAATAATATGTGCGGTGGCGTAGGAAGCACTCAAACCTAGCGAATTTTTCTCTGGTACATCCAGCTGAAACAAACAAAAGCACTACATGCGGCCACATAAGGACCCATGAGTGGCGCTCGCTATACCCGATAGATCTACCACTTCTGTCCCTCGGTCTTAAACAAGATTAATGGCACTTAGGAGAGATACTACCCATCCACATGATCTAACAGTTCATTCCCTAGCTAAACCATACCATGGAAACATGTATTTCACCCCCGATAGTTATAAATCCAAAAATAGTTAAGAGAAAAGGGGGACATGAACTCACAAATTTGCGTCAGCAGTTGTAAGGACCTACACGAAAATATCCTAAAACACCCCGTAGGTGAAAACCCGGACCCCTAAAACCCTAATTTTCATGAAAAATCAAGAAAATCCAAATTTATTAATCTGTCGCGGGCCGCGAAAGATTCAAAGGAGGTCTACGCGGGGCGCGACAGCTAGGCAATTCTCCGGATAAGCTTTAGGGCCACGTGTCGCACATGTGGCAGACCTAGGGGGTGACACGGCAGCCCTAGCCGTAGCTAGGGTGGCCCTCGCGGGCCGCAGCGAAGGCCTTAAGGCCATTCTACGCGGTCCGCGACAAACTCAAAAATCTGCTATATATAGGACATTGCATGGCCAGTTCAGTGTGCTCGAAAATTTCTTTAAAATCACTATCATTCTGCTCTAAAAATCCGTTCAAAGAATCGGAATGCCGCTACGATAATGGGGTAATAACTCGATCACTGCTACGATACAATGTCCTATCGATTGAAACCGATCCGATGGATGTTTAAGTGCTGCCTGAATTCGGGCTATACTTTGTCATTCGTCGTGAGGGTTTTGATTTCGTGAGATTATCGTAAATATTGTAATAAGTTTCTAACCTAGTTTCGTTTGCATTATTTAACTAGGTTACCAGGCTTAATCATTAGGCAAACTCTGTTCGTCTAAACTTGCAATGTGAGTCATTCTCTTTTTATCAAATTGTTTTGCAAAACCCTAAATGTTTTCCAGTTATATTTTGCAGTGATTAAGTCTTTGCTAATCTTAAGTTACTGGCAGTAAGTGGGGTATTGTGCACATTACTGTTGTTTCTATCACTTTGGGTGGGCGAGCCTAATTAGTGATATATGTCACTATTGGGTGACAGGACCCAATACTGGTATGACCACAGTCATAGATCCGGTCGAGTGACAACTGAACCAGCTAATTATAAGATAGGGGCAAATGTGAAAACTCTTAATGTTGTAAATTGTAACAATGTGTCATTTTGTACAAATTGAATGACTCGCCAGTATTTCCCCGCTGATAAAATCTTTTTAAACATGTTTCAGGTGATTTACTGTGGACAAGGAAAAGTGCCGCGTAGCACTATCAGCTTGAATAAAGTGGCTCAGTAAATAAATAAACATGTTTTTGTAATTAGGGAATTTCCCTGTGAAATTCCTTTATTGTAAATTACGGGGTTTGTCCCGAAACTTGAAATAAAATAATTGGATACTTTTAGTTAATTGATCCTGTTAAAATTTCCGCTGCCAAATTAAATACAAATACCATGGGTTTCTGTCCCGCGGCGTCCGAATCGGGAAACTGGGACCGGGGCCGTGACAGCAGCCTCGTATACTCAAAGTCCCTATCCACGGGTCGTATCACTACCTACACACGTGCTATGTTTTATTAGACACTTAGGTCGTGTAACGACTCTTAGCCTTAGTTATTTATTAAGACTTATTTTGGAATTGTGGTATACTTTGAGCTACACGCTTGGTGTATGTTGTATATGTAATTATATAATTCCAAATTATATATAAATATTAGTTAAAATAAGGATATTTTAACTTAATTCATTTCCATACAATTATTCGAAATATTGTTAAAAATTATATATTTTTAACTTGTTTTGCCATATGGTTCTCACATATATATTTTCAAGTATAGGTATACTTGTATGTTATGTTGTATTCTCATATTTGTGTATAACACTTGTATATGTGTATTTTACCAAGTGTTGGTAGTGTATGTCGGTATGTATTTATACGTATAGGAATACGTATTTTCTTGTATTTATTAAGTATTCCCTACTTAATTTATTTATAATTTTCGAGAATGTTATTTTTGCATAATTTAAGATTACCAACTTTATATTATTAAAATACATATATTTTAAGGGAATTTTATAGAAAAATATCTATAATTTTATTTGGCAAAAATATGTATACATCCACATATATCTTAAAAATAATATGTTCTTAAGATCATAGTTAGAAAAATATATATTTTTTTATTTTCACCAAAATAATATATTTTTTAATTGTTTATGAAAATATATATTTTCTTCCATTCCAAAAATAATATATTTTCAAATTTGACAAAATATGATATATTCTTATAATAATGGTAAAAATATTCATACTTTGTCGTTTGTTCGGCTTTGAAATTACCGTTTACCAAATTTGTCAAGATACGAATTAAATTTCCGGAATATATATATAGTCCAAAGTGTTCATTGTCCGAATCGTCCAATATTTGTGTGTAAGTTATATATTTATTTTCTTGTGATTTTTATAATACTTCAAATTATATTTTTTTTTTTTTGTATTTTGGTGTGGTGCATTATTTTTCAAGTTCCTAATTTTTAGTATAACTAATACAAGCAATATACATGTAGCACATAATTTTGTGACTTCTAAATATATATTTTTCTAAATATATACTTACCATTTTTATTCTTGAAAATCAACCTCCAATATTTGTAATTTTTATAACAAAAATTATGGCAAATTTTATATTTAAAAACATGATCCAAAACCACTTGTAAACACTTGTTTAAAAATATTTTTCTAAGTGTTGAATTTTTACAAAAAAATTTGTCATAGTTTCCCTTGAAAATGGAGGTTTCCATGCTTATTAGCATATCATTTTCTTTTTCAAAATTTCACAAACAATCATCAACAACATTCTACAACTTACCATGAGCCATAAACATACATTTCTACAAGAAGGTATGAACTTGAAGTTTTGTAAAATCTTGTAGTATTTTAACATGATGTTTAACATGGTATACTAACACTAAAAACATGATTCTTATTTCATAAAAATCATTTTTACAAAATTTCAATCTTTACAACTTGTAACACATTTTTACAAAAATTCATCTTCTTGAATTTTTCATGTCTTATACACTTTAATGGTTCCATTTTAACATATAAAACATATCCATTTTCTTTTAAAACCAAATCATGTTAAATCTTGAAGTAAACTTTTTTTTCTTGAAACTTTTATGTTTGAGATCTTTCACTTTTATAATCTACAACTTATAAGAATAATCATTCTTCACAAAATCAAGTTTATATTCAAGTTCATACTTAACATAAAGGATGATCATCATGGATCTTTCAAGATCCATCCCCATACTTGCTAGATCATGTTTTAAATCATCATCTAGCAAGCTTTTATGTGGTGATCTACACCATACACTCAAGAAATCAACAAACAAGTTCATCACATACACTAAACAACTTAGATCTTCATGATTTTGAGCTTTATGCTTATGTTCATCTTCTTGTTTTGGTGTGATCTTTAGATTTTTAGTTACTTACATACTTTAACCACTAGAATAAGGTGTAAAAACAAGATCAAGAAGACTTACTACTAGCACAAAGGCTAGGGATGAACAAGTTAGAAGATGAAGAAGAAAAGAGATGGTTAATAGCTCCTCAAGATGGTCCTTCAAGTTCCCTTGCTTGCAACCTTCTTATCTAGCCTTGATTCACCTTAGTGTATGCTTAGATGGTGTGAGAAGTTGAAGAAAAATGTAGGTGAAGAGAGGGGTGTTTGGCCGTGAGCTTGAGAGGAGAAGAAGGAGGTTGTTTGTGAATTTAAATGTTATGAAGATAAGGAAATGTGACTAAGGGTTTTTATCAACTTTCTTTCCAACATTTAGTTATACATTGGATCATATGTCTTATATCCATACAACATTCACAAATTTAATAATCAAGAAAATGGTGAAGGTGGGGGCCACTTGTTGGCCATCCACCAAGGGGGGGGGGGGGGGGGTCATGGTTTGGTTTCAATTGTTAGTTACATAATCTAGTTGGTTTCTAAGGGGTTTAGTTATGTGATTACGGTATTTAGGGATTTTGATGTGTAATATGGTGTTTAGTGTTAACAACTAGTCTTATGATGTTGAAACAATGCTTCTAGTTCAATTTTGGTGTTTCGGGTAGGGTCCGGTTGTTCGTTTGGTTACCGGTTCGTTAAGGTGCTAAATTGCGAAGTTTAGTGAGTTATGAGATACCTTTTATGGCAGTTTTCATTCCCGACACTTTACAAGTTATTTTGGACCTCTAAACCTTATTTCTGCATTGTATTTTGATCTTAATTACTGATTTTTGCTGAATTTTGCAGAATTCTGCCAGTAGAGTGTGTTTCGGGCACTTTTTAGTGTTTAATCATCACTCGAAAGGCAGTTTCATAACCCTTACTTTCCTACATGGAGTTCTAGTATAAACTTTGGTTCTGAGCCTCATTCTGTGTCCTAACATGATGTCTGTCTGAGTACTGAACTCCTGTCAGTACTACTTATTTATCTGATAATTGTGCTAGCTTTGTTTGTGCACTAATTGAACTGTTTCGAGTTGCATTTAACAATGATAAGTAGCATGCATCATGTAATGTATTTGTGAGCCTTTTGAAAGTAAATCATGAAATCATTCATATCGTAGTTCATCATGCACAATCATATATTATAAATTACTGTTCACGTCGTACGGAATTACATGGAAAAATGCCAGTTGTGACACCGTTTCAATCCAGGACTGCATATCACCTTTTAACAAGGGGCCACATGCAAATCAACCAAATACAACTAAGAACAACTTTATTCTTCGGAGTCCAGAATCCCTCCCAGATGATAAACTCACCTGGAAGCCACACTGGACTGGGGGGACTTGAAGAGGTATGGTCCCAAATCAGTGCACACATGGCAGGGACCACACCGCTTTTTTTCCAGCTTGGCCGCCTACATCAGCAGAATGCATCCAGAAGCTTCTAGAAGATTTTGGAAGAAATCGCAGGTGACAAAGAAGATGCTCCTCCAGACATAAAGGACGACACGTGTCACCTATAGATGGATGCCAACTGGACCTGTAAGATATCTGGAGGACAGACCGACAGCCACTGCCAGAATGTGCCCCGTTGGACAAATAGGGGCGTGCCACGTCATCTACTACCCTGTCAACAGCAGAGGGGATAAAGAGGGTATTCCCCTTGGTCGGACAGTGGCGCCCACTGGCTAGTTAGTAGGTCTCCTCTTCCTCCTTCGGCTATAAATAGAAGACTCCTCCTTCAGGTTTAAGGATTCTGCTCTCTCACTATTTTACTCTTAACACACACTATTCTCCTCAGAGCAGTACTTATTCTCACGCCGGAGGGTGGTCACAAGGAGAACCCCCCTATTCCCCTCCTTTGGTGAGTCACCGGTGTTCTGTTTTGCAGGATTCCAGCTAACGACTAGTGGAAAAAGAAATTGAACCATATTATACGAGACAGTTCAGCTGGGATAACTTTGTGTTAACCAGTGTTTCATCATAGCAGTTAGTTAATCTTGTTGAATTTTAGGATTTCAGGGTCTAGGGTTTATGTAGAACATTTTAATTTCCGAAATGGCTAACTTCGAGCGAGGATGGTAGTACAACTGGTTGATGTTTGTTTTGTTGAGTCTTGGTTGCTGGGGACTCTGGTTCCAACCCTTGCAACCCCTTTTTTGTTTGTTTTCTTTTTTATTTATTCCAATAAGTTAAAAAAACAGTTTTATTATATTTTTTTAAACTGTTAGAAGAGGAATGTAATAAAAAAAAATATATAACTGATTTATTTTTATAGAATCAGTTAAATTAAGGTTCAAATTATGTATCTATTTAAACCTTCATAATTAATAAACCAAATGAATAAATAATTTGTTCATTGTTAAATATTTATTTGTAAAAACAATACTATTAAAGTTTAAATATTTTTTTTTTATAAAAACAATACTATTAAAGTTTAAATCTTTTTTTTTATAAAAACAATACTATTAAAGTTTAGATCTATTTTATAAAAACAATACTATTTGTCCATCTATAGGTGACACGTGTTACAAATTCGTTTAAATGTCTACAATTGTTTTAAAATCATGTTACAAATTCGTCGTATTACTTTTTATCCAACAACTAAATTAACTAAATCATATCTTGTTAGTTAATTATTTGATAAATAGAAAAAAGTGTATTGTACAAAATATCATAACTTATGAACTCTAAGCAATATCAATTTCGCACGTTATGTTAAAAAAAGAATAAAATTCGCATGTTACAATAAAATGTTTTTTTCGAAGAAATCGTATGTTCCAAATGATTTTGGAATTCACATGTTTGCTTTTAAACATTATTCGCATGTTATATTAAAAACAAAAATGATTTTGGAACTCGCATGTTTCCTTTTAAACATTATTCGCATGTTACATTAAAAACAAAATTTCGCATGGTGTAAAAAATACCAAAATCGCATGTTGAAGAATTAAATCGCACGTTGAAAATACAATCGCATATAATTCGTACGTTAAGCCATTTTGTACATTAACTGGCCTCTTGGTAAATAACTAGTGCCTTGCTATCGCAAATAGATTATTTTAAGCTTTACCCAAAAAAAAAAGATTATTTTAAGTAATTAAATGAAATTCCATTTTACTGTAAATTAATTTTTCTAAATAAATAAATAGTAAACCTTTCAACTCAAAGCCCTAGTATTTATAAATAAGATTCAGAATTCCTAACTTCCTATAGTCCTAGATAACCTTAGACATTAATCTTAGTCCTATAATTAATTTGAATATCATTTGATCAACTTAGTTTAATTCATGGGTTCCTCCTTGCATCATTAACAACAAGATTTGTGCGCGCTTTGCTTGCTAGTTAAGGTGAAACTTATTTGGTTAACTTCACATGTGCATTCATTAACTGTGATCAAGCAGAATGATAGTATGTTATAGCGTTATAGGTGTGACAACCCATTAGGGCTGGCTCAAACACTTTAGAGGCATGAAGCTAACTATAGATTGGGGCCCTTTTGCAGAAAAAAGGTCCCTATTTTCTTCAATACTATATCGTGCTTCATAAACCCTAAAAACTTAGTTTTCCTATATATCAGTTATATAGAGTATCTTACAACAATTATAGACTAATAAAAAATTATAGATTGATTATTCATAAACATTATTATATTTATAGTTGTGTAAACTCTAAACTCCTTTATTCCTCTAAAAAATTGTATAGAGGTCACCTACTTATAGTAGTTATACATAAAGAAAAAACACATATCAACAAGAACTAATATACATAGAAATGAAAACAAAAGAAAAGGAAAACATCTTCTTGCTGGAAACTCATCCCTAAACAGTAGCAAGCTCTTCTCCTTTGAGTTAGATACTGAGAATAATAACATATAATGATTGTTGCTTTTTATGAGTTAATGTGGAAATTTTTCTTAAACCTACATAAATAATGGCAATGAAAAATAAAGGACAAATTAACCATAGTCTTACATCAACCACTAAACACGAAAACTCACAAGGTGCCATTGTCATCTTTTCTTTTGCACCCATTACCACCTAGAAGTCACCAAACAAGAAACTAAAACCATAGAAACTAGAAATTGAATAAGAAAATAATGGTACTTTATTATGCTTTCTTGCCTTGTTCAAAAACCATAAGATGCTTTCTAACTCTTTCTCTACAGAAACTGTTATTCAAACTCAAAAACCCTAAAACATTTTAGAGGCCACTTAAACATGGTGGCCATAAGCAATTGCCTCATTTGGATATCCCAAGAGTCAGCCCTGCGACCCATCCCCGCTTCCATTTGGTTTGTTGTTGTTGTTAATCATACATTGTTGTGCATTTTGGGAAGTGTGGGATGATAGAAACCGATATTTTTGTACTTGGAAAGCTTTTGGGGTTTTCTACTCAATTAGTTAAACCTCTATGGATTTTCATGCTTGTCAACTTAACGTTTGAATGTGCCCCTCCTTGTTACTATATCTTGTTAACTACAATTGCTTTAGTTATCATATATTGCCCTACCATAATTTTTTCTCTATGTTTTTTTGTTAAACCTACATTGTTCACCAACTTCTTTGAAGTTGACCCATGTTTTCTCACATATGTTTTAGGTGCTAATAATTTGTACTATCCAAGTTTGCTCAATGTAGGATTGGGACATTTTGTCTTAGTCTTATATAAATTATTATGTTCATGTTTTGAAACAAGTTGTTTTGTGTTGGTTTGCTTATTTGAAAACAATGTAATTTGCTTAAATGTTATATTTAAAGTTTATTTAGTTTCGTGTGCTATTGAACAATCTAGTTACGTGACACCCCGAGGTTTCCATCGTCAGTTGGGGTGTTACACAACGGGATTCTAGAAAAGCCCGATACTACTGAGCAATTAGCTAAATGGCCAATCAAGCTCGGGGAACACAAATCTCATGTGTACCTTGTACCACTATAAAAGCTCAAATCAATGCAGATTTCATAGCTGAAATTTGTCGCAACCCCCGAACCCTACCCCGGGAGCGGGCAGCCGCGAGGACAGTATCATTGGTATCAGTGTTTATTAATTTGGTAGCGGAAAACACATCAGGGCCGTAGTTAGGAAATAGTTTATCATAGTAAAACACCACACTTTTATAATTAATAAATACATGGGAAAAACCCAAGTTTCCATTACAAATATGTTTATAGGGATAAATCCCAATTTATTGAAATAAAACTTATTTCTTGTTTAGGTAACTGTTATAGCCACTTTTCCAAGCCTTCAGTGCTCTCCAGCTGGCTTCTATTGGCTTTCATATTTTGTTACCTGAAACGCGTTTTAAAAAGTTTTATCAGCAAGAAATACTGGCGAGTGCATCCCAATTTAATCAAAACAGGATTTTATATCTTTACAGTATTGAGAGCGATTACAATGTTTATATCTACCCAATTACCACCCACGATACTGTCAATCCTGACTTGTGGTCATGCTACTACTCATAGTGTAGTAACAAGTAGTGTATACAAAACCCCAACATACCGACAATAATTGTAGAATACATAGACTCAATCACTGCTAAATATATTTTAAAACAATTGAGGTTTTGTAAAAAACAGTTTACAAAAAGTGAATGTACTCACATTGCTATTTTAGATACTGCTACTGCTTGCTGGTGACTTCCTGGTTATAATCTATTAAAATTAAACAATGCACACGTGTTAGTAAGATAACCCAATTTACATTAGCTATACCCCCCCCCCCCGAGACAGAACTCCAACGACTGAGTCAGGCAGAGCCTTGACATGCGTTACGGAGCTCTAGATCAATCGGGCAGAGTAACTAATACGTAACCAGGGGTTATAATACTTACAACGAGGCAGAGCTTCGCTTTTTAGGGGTATAATACCCAAGAATTATTACTATTATATATCGAGAGAGAAAGAAAAGATTTTGAACGAATTCAACTGAGGCATCGGCCTCCTAATATAGGCTGGACATAGGGCGGCTCGCGGCCCGCGAGCGCCTGTCCTAACCTTTACACGGCCCGCGAAAGACCTAGGGTAGGTCCTAGGCTTGTTGAATCAACGGCCTAGATCTCGCATGTATGTGGACACGTGGCAGCACCGGGTGCGGCCTGGTGTCACTGAGTCGCGGCCCGCGACTCCTTGGCTTAACTAGGTCGCGCCCCGCAAGGACCCACCAAATTTTGTTTTATTTGATTTTTATTAATATAAAGGTATTTTATGGTTATTTTTCATATACGGGTTGTATTTTAGGAGGTATAGGATTATTTTAATGGTTTTTGGGAGAGTTGTTATATCCTCCCCAGCTTGTTTTAGATCTCATCCTCGAGGTCTACTGGAACAGGTGTGGATATTTCCTCTTCATCTCTAACTCAAGCTCCCAAGTGTACTTTGGTCCTCTCTTGGGTGCACTTGCCCATATGTGTGTTTAGTGTTTGTAGAATATCGTGTTTTATAAATTTAAAACTTGACTAAAGTGTTAAAAAGGGCTTAAAATATAACTAAAAACATATAACTCACTACACACATCAATGATCCTGTTTGAATCTGTTCATGATGCTTGAATAGATGTTTAGGATGATAATGTGTTCATGCATGAAGTATGTGAGGATATTCTAGTGTTCTCTTGATAAGAGTCTATGAAGATGAGTCCAAATCTATGCTTGATTTTGAATGATTGTTGTATGTATAAATCCGATTATGCAAAGAAGGAACATGATTGTTATGATGAATATATAGGAAGGTGCATTCGATCTGAATGATAAGAAATGATTGTTGTTTATGATCCAAGTATGTTTGATGAATTGTTGATAAATATAATGTTAGGATAAAAATATTGATGCTAAAACACGTGTTTGATCTATTGGAGATGTTTACTGTTTGATTTGAATGAGATACCGCACATTCGTAGAGGGTACAACTGAACATGCGTACTGTACAACCTGGGTGGCGCCTCGCACACTAGTGAGGCCATGTGTACCGCACACTTGAAATGGTACTATCACAGGTGCACCCCGTCCAACCTAGTGATGCTTAGTCGCACACTCGGATTCCCGCACATTTCTGTTGTACAATTATCGATGCACACGGTACAACTTCATATTGCATGACCGCACACCAGCATGTAGTCGCACACTTGCTGGTGGGCCGCACACTCTCTTTGGGCCGATAATACATTGGGTCGCGCACCCATGTTCTGGACCAAATGATTTACTGGACCGCACACTCCTTCTTGGACTGTTTGATATATTGGGCCGCACACTCTCATAATGGACTGACACCTTAATTGGACCGCACACGCACTCGTACACTGATTATGAATTGGACCACACACTCATTAATGGGCTGTATATAAATGGACCGCACACTAATGTGTCAAATTTGTGGAATGTCTGTATTATTGATCATCTGTGGGCTGACTATATGGATTCGTATATGACCATATGTGTATTTACTATGTAGAATAGTGATAGTGTGCTACTTGCTAAATACATGCATGAATACGTGAATACTTGTATACGAATCTAATTAGACTTGGTAACCATAATAGGACGTGGTTGACCCAAGTTTAAAACAAGTAAATTACTGTCACACCCTGATATTTCCACGTAATATCGGTGGGCCCGGTGGGGAGTATTGTGACGTAGTTGATATCATAGACAATTTATATTATCACAGTTTAATACACAGCGGAAGTCGAAAGATAAAATCATTACAAACCGAAAAAAAGTAATATCAAGTGTATTACAAAACGGTTGTAAGGATCCACAGGCGGATCAAAGTTCAAAAGATCATTGTTCAACAGATTCAATAACATCTAAGCTTGCAAGACTATTTATTGATGCTAGGAGTAGCCAGCCTATTCCGTTTAGTACCTACACTTAGCCTTTTTGGAAAATACGTCAGTTTACACTGGTAAATACAATTAACCGACTCATTTTGAAAATGTTTAAGAAAATTGATTTGAATGCGCATGGCACAAAGTAATCTTTTATAACTTTGGATAATTATTAAAAAAATAATCTTGTATACAGATTTAAATGTTTGTCGTCCGTTAGGGCCGGTTAGAAGAGCCGGACAAGATTAACTGACACACCACAAGTATAATGCCCACAAGGAATACCTTATTGTGGGATACTTTTCTACATACGCAACTGTCAGGTGTATGCCTACACCCCGTGCTTAAGTCGTGGCCATTTCAATGAATGAGCCGAGGATATCCAGGACACGGTCATTAACCCCCCAAAAGCCATATACCAAACAAAACAGATTAAAACAGGTTATGTAACTTTATTAATCACAATCCGATTTAATATTACATACCCGACCAAGTGGTATTATTATAATACTGTATCCCAAGCCCGTATAAAGGAAAATAAGTTAAAAGTATTTACCTGAGCAAGTATATATCATAATCAGCGAGTGCAAGTATCTTTTACTGGTCTCCTAATCTGGAACGAAGGTTTTAATAACCTATTAGATTCCTAACGGGTCTTAATTAAGTCTAAACTTAGACCGGTTAGTTTTAAAGGAGATATACGGTTAAAAACGCACGATTAAGTGAAGACCGGATTAGAATGTGGTTTAGACCCGACAAGTTTGTATACTTGTATAGTATGGGTAAACTAAACACATTCTGGATTTTGAGATAAAAATGATAAGGTTTGACCCGTTTCGGCTAATTTATGCAAACTAATCACATAAACCGCACCGAACGCGAAAGATGCGTAACGGGTAACCAAATGAGTCATGAACAGGTTTCCTAAGTTAATATACCTTAAATATGTTGTGATATCAGTAAGATACCTTCCATTATGCCCAAAATGGATTTAAACTCAAATTATGCCCCGTAGGGGTATTTTGGTCATTTTAAAGGTTATAAAAGAGATTAAATACTAATCTGAGTTTCAGGTCTGATATAATCAGTAAAAATAATTATTTTTATAAGTCATAACAGTAGGGTATTGCATATATGTGAAATTTATCTATTATAACCAAACTATGCACCGTAGGGGGCATTTTGGTAATTTCACATAAGCTTTATAGGTCAAAATTTGAATTCTGAGCTCAAAACTTTTGCTTACTATTTAATTATAAAAATTTACTTAAAACATCAGTAGGTATTAAGTTTCATATGCCAAAAATAGTTTTAACTCATACTATGCGCTTAAAACGCGTAAAAGTCGGTTTTAAGCGATTTTCGGGTTTAAATAGGAAATCTGAGCTTTTGATCAGTTTATAAAGTTCAAAATATTTTATTTATCATATAAAATCAGTAGCAAAAAGTTTGGTATCAAAATATTATGTAAAACTCATTTTATTCAAGAAAAGGGCATAACCGACAATTACCGATTTAAAGCAAGAACCCTATGTTATGCTCAGCTTAAAAATAAATAAAAATCTTCAAAAATCCCAAAATATTATATTACATCAGTGGGTAAAAAGTTTGGTGTCAAAATTTCGGTTTAGATAGGCTTTATGCTAATTATGCCGTTAAATTAATAAAAAGCTTCTTAATTACGATATTGAGCATAACTCCTAATCTAGACCTCAAACTGATGTCAAATTTTTAGGGCAAGTTTATAAATCAGTAATAAAGGTTTTCGTCCTCTCACATTTTCAAAAATCTTGTTTTAAGGTCAAAAGGGCATTATGGTCAATATTTAAGCATATAACGGAAACATGCACATGAATCGAATAACTAATGAACCAAGTTGTATACCCTCAGAGGGTTACACTAACCTATAACCTGGTTCTAATAGAGCTCTAAGGCATTTCTAAAATATGCTACATTGGGTCAGAACTGAAAGTCAAAGCAAAAGTCTATTTTTGCGACTTTCGGTTACGAACCGAGCTTAAACTGAAAATTGTCGGGTTGAACATGTTTAGACATGTCCTTACATTAATTACCAAGTTATATGAGTGATAAAACAGGTTTCAAAGCTTCTACATTGTTAATTATGTGTTTATGCGAAAATTTGCTTTCTGTTGACTTTTTATAATTAACTTTGACCCGACAATTGACCTAGTTAGAGTGGGAATTAGAGGGTGCCCTTTTAAGGGTTTATTACCCACATAATTACCAACTCAAAGGTACTTTCAATTCGAGAATTGACTGGACCATTAGTGATTAATCACTAAGTCAAACCTTAATTACGATGAGTTTGACTTTAGGCCATAAAACTAATTATAAACGTAATTAGGAGGTTAAGGACACTTACAATGGTCCTAAGCATGATTTTTTAACTTAAGGAAACTTGTTTGCTGATCAGAAAGCTCCAGAGAAATGTTTGAAGTGCAAATGAAATGAGCAAGGACAATGGTTGCAACAATGAGCTCTTATATAGGATCATAGATGCAACAAGATTGTTACACACAAGTCTATAGGTGTTCTTTGATCAGTTCCAGGTGTCCCTATGCATTAAAAACCATTGGAGCAGCCCCTGGAATCGAGAAACTAGGCAACTAAGGCGGTGGAACCTGCAAACAGGCATCTGCCAGTTCTGCTGAAAAACAGCCTCCATCGCGCCACGCGACAGGGCGTCGCGCCACGCGAGGGAGCCGGTTTTAAAGTTTGTTTATTTTGTTGCATGTTCAGTCCCTGCACTCTTGATATTTGATAATCCAACATTTTCAGCTGCAAAGTCAGTGAAAACTGGTCAGGGGTGTCCTAGGGAGTGTGGCCATGCATGGGAAAGTCTTGAACACTTTGAAAATGGCTTACGAACAAAGAATTGTGATATTTACACTTTTAACCCTTATTCTTGGAAACTTTAGTTTATATCACAATCTTGAACTGGATCTTTATGAAATTCTTATAAGATGTTCTTGAGGGTGTAATAATGTATTACAAAACTTTTGGGAATGTAAAAAGGCCTCTCAGAGGTAAAATTAACATGTTGACACTTTTAACCCCTATGTTTTGTAACTTTTGATTTATAAGCGCAAACGGCTTCTAGTGCTTGATAATTCATTCAATAAAGAATACGGACTTTATACAGAGTTATTCAGAGGCACAAGTTTGGCATGATGACGCTTTTGGTCCTTCTGATTACATCTTTGCACTAGTTGACAGTTTTAGTCCTTCAAGATATCTTTAATCAAAATCAGGGTTTATGACAAGTGTCATTATTAAATTGGACGTGATTTTACGAGGTGTTACATCCTCACCCCCTTAAAAGAAATCACGGTGTGACCCGGTCCAGGAGCCGCGAGACAGAAACCTATGGTATTTATTAATTAAGTTGACAGCGGAAGTTTAACAGGATCTTTTAAAACTTGAAAATGCCCGATTATTTTATTTCACAATTTGGGGACAAACCCCCTAATTTACAGTAAAGGTAATTTCACGAGGAAATCACTTGTTTTACAAAACATGTTTATTTATTTTACTGAGCCACCACTTCAAGCTTGTTAGTGCTTCGTAGCACTTTTCCTTGATTCACAGTAAGTCACCTGAAACATGTTTAAAAATACTTTATCAGCGGGGAAATATTGGCGAGTCATTCAGGTTAAATAAAACGACACATTCGTTATAGATTACAGCATAAGAGCGATTACAATGGCTACTATCTTATTGTTATCTGGCTCCGTGTCACACCCTGGTGACGATGGTCATACCACTATTGGGTCCTTTCACCCAAGTAGTGATGATTATCACAATTAGGTTTGTTTACCTAACCGTGAGAAATTAGTAATGTGCACAATACCCCACTTGCCAGTGATTCAAGATAACCAAGACTTAATCCCTGTAATTATAACTTTTGAAAACAATTTAAGTATTGTAAAACATTGTTGATAAAAAGAGAATGACTCACATTGCAAGTTTAGATGGGCAGAGTTTAGCCTACTGATTTAGCCGTGTAACCTAGTTTAAATAACAATGCACACGAAACTAGGTCAGTAACATAATACAACATTTACGATAAGCTCACAAAATCAAAACCCTCACGATGAATGACAAAGTATAGCCCAAGTTCGGGCAGCACTTAAACATCCATCGGATCGGTTTCAATCGATCGGACATTGTATCGTAGCAGTGATTGAGTTATTACCCTGTTGTCGCAGCAGAGATTCGTGCTTATGTGTGTTTTTGAACAAAATAGTGTATAACTCAGTGTAGGAAATGAATTTTTACGTCGAAACAACTGTGCCATGCAAGTGCCAAACCCCTGTATTTATACTGAAAAATGGTCCCTGTCGCGTGGCGCGACGGGTGCACTTTTAGGATAGGGTAGCCTCATGTATTTATAGCCTAGGTGAGTCAAAAAGTTCGACGAATTTCGCGTTCTACAACAAACTATGAAGATAATATCAATTAGGGAATACCCCCTTGAGTTTTAGGGGGCCCTGATCCTAGTTCCAACTGTTCTGAAAATTTTAGGGGTCATGCAATATTACTTGAGGGTCTCAATTAGGGGTTCATATTAGACATAATAAAATAAGAAATAATAATTTTGGCGAGAGTTGTTACATCCTCCCCACCTTATTAAAATCTCATCCTTGAGATTTACTGGAACAAGTAGGGATATTTTTGCTTCATTTCTGATTCTAGTTCCCACGTGTACTCTGGTCCTCTCTTTGAATCCCACTTGACTTTGACCAGCACTAGTCGTTTGTGCTTGAGAAACTTGACATTTCTGTCTTCTATCTGCAGTGGTTTCTCCACAAATTTTAACTTCTCATTTACCTCTATATCGTGGAGAGGTACTACCAGGGATTCGTCGGTCAAACATTTCTTGAGGTTAGATACATGAAACACGTCATGTACTCCAGCTAGTTCTTTTGGTAGTTGTAAACGATAAGAAACTGGTCCTATTCACTGGATTACTGGGAATGGTCCTATGTACCTTGGACTTAGTTTTCCCTTCTTACCGAACCGAACTACCCCTTTCCAAGGAGAAACTTTCAAGAGTACCTTGTCTCCGACTTGAAATTCTAATGGCTTGCGTCGTTTGTCTGCATAACTTTTCTGGCGATCTCGAGCCGTCTTTAGTCTTTCCTTGATTTGAGTTATCTCGTCGGTGGTTTCTTGCACTATTTCAGGACCTGATAATTGACTTTCTCCTATTTCTGCCCAGCAAACTAGAGTTCTACACTTTCGTCCATACAGTGCTTCGAACGGGGCAGCTTCGATACTGGAATGGTAACTATTGTTATAGGAGAATTCAATTAAAGGTAAATGGTGGTCCCAGTTTCCTCCAAAATCTATCACACACGCTCTAGCATGTCTTCCAAGGTTTGGATTATCCTTTCACTTTGTCCGTCCGTTTGGGGATGATATGCAGTACTTAAATTTAGTCGGGTTCCTATGGCTTCCTGGAAACTGGTCCAAAAATGTGAAGTGAAACGACTATCCCTATCCAATACAATGGAGAGTGGAACTCCATGTAAGGATACTACCTCGTCTACATATAACTTTGCTAATCTTTCCATGCTAAGGGTTTCTTTCATGGGTAGAAAATGAGCTGATTTGGTTAATCGATCCACAATTACCCAAATTGCGTCGTTACCTTTTCGGGTTTTGGGTAACTTAGTAACGAAATCCATGGTTATTAATTCCCATTTCCAAACAGGCATTTCTAATTGTTGGAGTAACCCTGAAGGTTTCTGGTGTTCTGCTTTAACTTGCGAACAAGTTAGACACTTAGACACATATCTAGCTATGTCCTTTTTCATTCATATCCACCAGAAATTATTTATTAAATCTTGGTACATCTTATTATTTCCAGGGTGCATAGTATACCTAGATTTATGGGCTTCCTCTAAAATCTTATTTCTTAACTCTCCCTGCTTAGGTACCCAAATCCTTTTCTTGTGGAATCTCCAAATCCCATCACTTCCTTGCTCTAATTCCTTTATTCTTCCCTTCATTCCTTCAGCGTCATCCTTGATTGCTGTTCTTTGAACATTCTTTAATTGTTCCATTAAATCTACTTGAATATTTAATCTAAGTGCACGAATTCTTCTTTGTTTCTCATGATACTTACGACTTAAGGCATCTGCTACTACATTTGCCTTTCCTTCGTGATATTGAATATCACAGTCGTAGTCACTTAGAATTTCCATTCATCTTCTTTGCCTCATGTTTAATTCTTTTTGCCCAAATATGTATCTTAAACTCTTATGGTCTGTATAAATAGTAAACTTACTCCCGTACAGATAATGTCTGCAAATCTTAAGGGCAAAAATTATGGCTCCTAACTCTAGGTCATGAGTCGTATAATTTTCCTCATGCTTTTTCAATTGTCTTGAGGCATATGCAATTACCTTTTTGCGTTGCATTAGCACACATCCTAATCCTAACTTAGAAGCATCACAGTAAACTTCAAAATCTTCTGTTCCTTCTGGTAAGGCAAGAATTGGAGCGTTTGTTAATCTTTGCTTTAAAATCTTAAAAGCCTCTTCTTGTCTAGGTCCCCATTCAAACTTCACTGCTTTACAGGTTAGCTTAGTTAATGGTACCGCTATCTTAGAGAAATCCTTAATGAATCGCCTATAGTACCCAGCTAATCCTAGAAAACTTCTAACTTTCGTAGCTGATTACGGGACCTTCCATTTGGTGATCGTTTCTATCTTAGAGGGAACTACGTGAATACCTTCATGATTCACCATGTGACCTAAAAATTGCACCTCCTGTAGCCAAAATTCACACTTCGAGAATTTGGCGTAAAGCTTTTCCTTTCTTAACAAAGTTAAGAGTACTCGTAGATGTTCACAATGCTCGTCCTGACTTTTGGAATACATAAGTATATCGTCGATGAAGACAATTACAAATTTATCCAAATACGGTTTACAGATCCTATTCATCATGTCCATAAATGCTGCCGGAGCATTTGTTAGTCCAAAAGGCATAACTGTAAACTCTTAATGACCATACCTAGTTCTGAAAGCGGTTTTAGGTATGTCTTCTTCTTGTACTTTCAACTGATGGTATCCGGAGCGTAAATCTATCTTAGAAAAATATCTAGCTCCTTGAAGTTGATCGAAAAGATCATCAATCCTAGGTAATGGGTATCGATTCTTAATTGTAACCTTATTCAATTCCCTGTAATCGATACACATTCGCATTGAGCCATCTTTCTTTTTCACAAACAATACTGGTGCTCCCCACGGGGATGAACTAGGTTGTATAAATCCTTTGCTTAATAATTCATCTAACTGCTTTTTCAGTTCTAACATCTCGGTGGGTGCTAACCGATAAGGTTCCTTGGCTATCGGTGTAGTACCAGGAATTAGATGAATTCTAAATTCTACTTCCCTATCGGGTGGTAATCCAGGTAGTTCTTCTGGGAATACATCCGGGTATTCTGATACTACTGGAATTTCCCTAAGTTCCGTACTTTGAGTGTTAATGATTACCGAAATCATATACACTATTCCTTGTTTTCTTGAATAACTGGCCATTTTCATTACTTAAATGAATTTCGTTGGCTTACGTGGTTTATCTCCTGTAATCACCACTATCTCTCCTGTGGGTGTATGAATTTCTATGGAATTCTTATCACAGAGAATTCGAGCATGGTTGGCTACTAACCAATCCATTCCTAACACAACATCGAATCCAGCTAAATTCATAGGTAACAGGTTTGCAGAAAATTTATGGCCTAAGAGTTCTATCTTTCCTTTTTGCAAAACCTTATCTATGTGAACAGAATTTCCATCTGCGGTTTCTACCGTAAAAATCTGCCTAAGTTTGTTTAAAGGTAGGTTAGGAGTTTGGCAGAATGAAGTATTTATAAAGCTTTGGTTTGCCCGAGAGTCGAATAATACATTTGCATAAACGTCGTGAACTAGGAACGTACCAGCTATCACGTCAGAGATTAATTCTGCTTCTTGGGTAGTCAACTGGAAGGCTCTTGCATTCTTTTTAGTAGTTCCTTCTGCAGGTTTGGCTTTGTTGTCAGCTGGTTTGACCAATTTGGGGCAGTCTGGTCTAAAATGTCCAGCTTCTCCACAGTTGAAGCAGATTGTTGATTTCTTCCTCCTGCAATCTTCTTCTTGATGCCCTGGAATTTTGTAGAAATTGCAATACCCTTTGCATTTTCCAAAATGCTTTCTTTTATAGGTACCGTAGAATGGAGCAGCAGAAGATTGCCCAGTTCCATTTTTCTTGAAATTACTACTATTACCCACACGGTATTCTTGGGTAATCTTTTGGGCCACTTCCTTTCTCCGGTTTTCTTCTCTTGTGCGTACCAGCCCGTCGGTCAAGGTGTTGGCTAATTCCACTGCATCGTCAATTTTGCGGGGTCTTGCAGCTTTGACGATATCACGAATTTCGCTAATTAAACCCCAAATATAGCGAGAAATAAGTATCGGTTCTGGCGAAGCCAGGGTAGGTACAATTCTAGCATACTCGAAGAATGTCGAAGTATACCCTCGACAATCAACATCCACCATTCGATGGTTTAGGAACTTATTTGTCATTTGTTCCTTTTCGTATTCAGGACAGAATTTTATTTCCACCAATCTCTTAAATTCTTCCCAATTCATGGCATAAGGCACATCACTCCCCTTGGCTTGTAGTACTGTGTTCCACCATTCGAGTGCCCCTTCTTTAAAAAGATGCGACGCGTACATGACCTTGTCTTCCTCGGCACATTTACTTATTTTAATTACTGCTTCGGTTTTCTCTAACCAACGCAGTGCAGCAGTTGCCCCTTCATTGCCTGCAAATTCGATTAGTTTACAGGCAAGAAATTCCTTGTAAATGCAACCAGGAGTTGCAGCTTTCATTTTCTTAAGAAATGGGGCTTGCATCCCATCATTATCATTATTATTATTGTTGCCGCCTCCATTTACACTATTACTAAAATTGTTGTCGCGAGTACGTTTGCTGGGAATAATTGGTTGAGGTTCAACTGGATTTCGGGCAGCAGCAAGGATTGCTGGAATAGCATTGGCTATTCCTTGAGCAACGATATTTTCTATATCTTGCCTATTAAGAAAGTGATCTTCATGGTTTTGCTCAGATTGGTTAACTTCGTTAACTGGTTCATTGACGGAATGTTGCATCTGATAATTAACAATATATATAAGTTATTGGCACAAAATACATAACAACCAACCGTAATAAAGCAATCACACATAATCAAGTTAACACGTATAGCCAAAATTGTCGACTTTGCGACTTTCATCTTTTTATATATATATTAGTATGCATCATTACACACCCGTTATATTACAAAAGTTTTATTTTTAGTTGTTTTACGTAATTATATTTTTATTAATATTTATTATTTTATTATTATTAAACACGTAACCACACAACCACATACGATCCCGTCAGCTGGCACTTCAGAAACGACGTTCCCTCTCGTCGTATTTCCATTATATCCTCTCCCCCACTTCCCGGTTTCTATTTCCTGCGTCCACCAGCTCCTCGCCATAATGGCGGAGTTCAGCCAAGTTTTCTGTGCTCATAGGTGGGTTTGGTGCATGCTCAGGGTCAAACTGGGGGAAAAAGGTGTTAGGGTTATTCAAGAGATTCTGAAATTGCCAGTCAGTTGTCCACCATTCTTCCAGCTCTCCTGGTAGAGGTCGGGGTTGATAATAGGATCTGGGATAGCAGGTTCCAAATTAACCGGAAGTTGTTCTTCAGATGGGTAATTGAAGAGGTTTTCATCGGCAGGTCCGATGAGGTCGCTATTTGCCAGTTTGCGATCCAGCTCCTCCCACGGTGGCATTTCCTGGGCTTGCCCTGAACTTTCCCCGATCTCCTTTCCTTTGCCTTTATCCTTTGGTTCCTCAGTCTTCTTAATCTTCTGGGCAGCTGGCTTCTTTCTCCGTCCGCGTCTCCAGCCTACGATTCTCCTTTTCTTTTTCGACTTGGGTTTCTCCTTGGCTTGAGCCTGGAATTCGATAGGTTCTTCAGTATCTGCCTGATAACCGGAAAAGCCCTCGGAAACTTCCATGTCAGCAGAATAGATAGTGAGATTCTAAAGAGCTTCAGACAACTCATTCATGCTGTTAGCATATATGAAGAACACACACAAACTTAAGTTAAAATTTTATTTATGGCAAATGAAATTTTCACAAAATCATAGAATGGCAAGTAGGAAAATTAAGTATTTCTGAATAGTTAATTGGCTTAAATCAGTGGCTCTGATACCACATTTTTCTGTCATGACCCCCGTCCCGGTGTGACCCGGTCTTGGATCCGCGGGACAGAAACCCGTGGTATTTATTAATTGAGTTGACAGCGGAAGTTTAACAGGATCTTTTAAAACTTGAAAATGCCCGATTATTTTATTTCACAATTTGGGGACAAACCCCCTAATTTACAGTAAAGGTAATTTCACGAGGAAATCACTTGTTTTACAAAACATGTTTATTTATTTTACTGAGCCACCACTTCAAGCTTGTTAGTGCTTCGTAGCAGTTTTCCTTGATTCACAGTAAGTCACCTGAAACATGTTTAAAAATACTTTATCAGCGGGGAATTACTGGCGAGTCATTAAGGTTAAATAAAACGACACATTAGTTATAGATTACAGCATAAGAGCGATTACAATGGCTACTATCTTATTGTTATCTGGTGCCGTGTCACACCCTGGTGACGATGGTCATACCACTATTGGGTCCTTTCACCCAAGTAGTGATGATTATCACAGTTAGGTTTGTTTACCTAACCATGAGAAATTAGTAATGTGCACAATACCCCACTTGCCAGTGATTCAAGATAACCAAGACTTAATCCCTGTAATTATAACTTTTGAAAACAATTTAAGTATTGTAAAACATTGTTGATAAAAAGAGAATGACTCACATTGCAAGTTTAGACGGGCAGAGTTTAGCCTACTGATTTAGCCGTGTAACCTAGTTTAAATAACAATGCACACGAATGGTATCTGATTTCACAATCGTAATCATTTGCCTTGCCTGGATGGTATCTGATTTCACAATCGTAATCATTTAAAGTCTCCATCCATCGACGCTGCCTCATGTTCAGATCCTTCTGATTAAACAAATGTTGAAGGCTCTTGTGATCAGAATAGATCGCACACTTGGTACCATATAAATAATGCCTCCACAGTTTTAGTGCAAACACAACGGCACCCAACTCCAAGTCTTGGGTGGTGTAATTCTTCTCGTGCACTTTTAACTATCGAGAAGCATAGGCAATAACCTTGCCTTTCTGCATGAGCACACATCCCATACCAGTGTGTGATGCGTCACAGTATACTACAAATTCTTCTATTCCATCAGGCAATGTCAACACAGGTGCATCGCTCAACTTCTGCTTAAGAATGTCGAAGGGTTCTTGCTGCTTAGGACCCCAGTCAAACTTGATATTCTTACGAGTTAATGAAGTTAGGGGTGTAGCAATCCTTGAGAAATTTTCAATAAAACGCCTGTAATATCCTGCCAGACCCAAAAATCTACGAATCTCTGTGGGCGTCTTCGGTTCTTGCCAGTTCATGATAGCTTCAATCTTAGCGGGATCCACTTGGATACCACGCTCACTAACCACATGTCCAAGGAACTGGACTTCACGAAGCCAAAATTCACACTTTGAAAACTTGGCGTAGAGCTTCTCATGCTGAAGAAATTTAAGAATACTACGGAGATGCTTCTCATGGTCAGCTTGATTCTTTGAGTAAATAAGGATGTCATCGATGAAGACGATGATAAATTTATCCAAGTAGGGCTTGCATACGCGGTTCATGAGATCCATGAACGCTGCTGGTGCATTAGTGAGCCCAAAGGGCATCACTAGGAACTCGTAGTGACCATAACGAGTCCTAAATGCAGTCTTGTGCACATCTTCATCTCTAACCTTCAGTTGATGGTAGCCTGACCTCAAATCGATCTTGGAGAAGTAACTCGCCCCTTGCAATTGATTGAACAGATCGTCGATCCTGGGCAATGGATATATATTCTTGATCGTGACCTTGTTAAGCTCGCGATAATCGATGCATAGACGCATCGATCCATCCTTCTTCTTTACAAACAGGATCGGTGCTCCCCACGGAGACGAACTAGGTCTAATAAATCCCTTTGCCAATAAATCATCCAGTTGAGTTCTCAACTCTTTCATCTCTATTGGTGCTAACCTGTAAGGTGCTCTAGAGACAGGTGCTGCTCCAGGAATAATGTCGATTCTAAACTCCACTTGCCTATCTGGGGGTAAACCAGGTAGTTCTTCAGGGAATACTTCTGGATATTCAGAGATGACAGGGATGTCTTCAACCTTGGGTTTCGGTTCATCAATAGTCACTTGTGCCATATAGATGACACAACCTTTCTTTAAACATCTCGACGCCTTAAGCATAGACACTTGCTTAGGCAATCCATACTGAGTGTCTCCCTGTATGGTAAGTGGCTCACCATACGGAGTCTTGATCATCACTTGTTTCTTGTCACAAACAATCTGGGCTTGGTTATGAGATAACCAATCCATGCCTATCACTATGTCGAAACCAGCTAATTTCAAAGGAAGCAAGGATAACGGAAAAGAGTGGTTCCTAATGAATATAAAGCATCCATCTAATATAGTTGAGGCAGTTTCTATGGTACCGTCAGCCAACTCTACTTCATAAACATCATTTACAAAACTTAACATCAACAAATGACTTATCCGCACCCAAATCAAATAACACCCTTGCATAAACATCATTTATAAGGAAGGTACCTGTTATCACATTATCATCCTGAACTGCTTCCCGTGCATCCATTCGAAAGACCCTAGCATTGGTCTTTTTGGATTCTTCAGGCTTTTTGGCATACTTAGGGCAGTTGGACTTGATGTGCCCCTTCTCATTGCAACCATAACAGGTCGCATCCTTCAACTTCTTGCAATCCAAAGTCTTGTGTTCTTTGGACTTGCAGATCCCACAACCAATCGGCTTCGACTGCGACTGCGACCTTGACTCAAACCTGCATTTCCTGAAATGACGTTTCTGGCAGGTTTTGCATTTAGGCTTCTCATCCAGTTGCTGGTTACCCTTGTTAGACCCAGAATTCTTTTTGTGGTCTAAGTTCCCTTTATGCTTCTTGTCAGAACGACGTGAGTTATCATCCTCACGTTTCCTTTTTGCTTCTTCAGAATTCTTAAGCGATCTCAGCTTGATCGCATCCAGGGTAAGGGATAGAGACAAATCAGCTGCTGACCTAAAAGTGGCAGGTCGAGATGCCTTCACACTGGCCTTGATCTCCGGGGCTAAACCCCCCATAAAACGAGTGATACGTTTTGGTACCGGTGTAACTAAGTATGGAACCAATCGAGACATGGTATTAAAACTGGTGAGGTAAGTCTGGCAGTCTAAGTTCTTCGTGACTAAGGTCAAGAAGTCAGTCTCTATCTTCTCAACTTCGTGTTGAGGACAGTAATTTTCTTTGATTAGAGCAACAAACTGCTCCCAAGACATGCTATACAAATGGACTTTTCCAGCAGCTTGAATCAGAGACCTCCACCACGCTAGCGCTTCTCCTTTAAACGACTGAGATACAAACTTCACAACGTCCTTATCAGTGCAACCACTGATATCAACCACAGTGTCCATTTCATCGAGCCAAGTCATACAATCGATGGCTCCTTTCTCCCCTGTAAAGTCTCTAGGCTTGCAAGAGACGAAATACTTATATGTACAGGACTTACCTCGTGGTTCTCGTTTGAGTTCAATCTTCTTTGATGGAACACTATGCTGATTTGAGGAGTGATGATCGTCATCCCTCCTTGATCCATTACGTGTAGTAGGTGGCTTACTATGAGCCTCAGAGTGAGTCTTAGGTTTAGAATGGGGTACAGATGAGGTCTTGCTTCGAGTACCACTTGACTCATTAAACTGCCTATCCATGGCCTTGGTAACAACATTATCAATCAATGCTTGAAGTTTCGCACCAGTTACGTTGATCCTGGTAGTATCATGATTCTCCTTTGGATGACTGTTAATTTCTTCAGACTCAGCCATGTAGCTTGATTGCTACATAAAATGATGACAATGATTTGCTTAGAGATTTATAATAGATTTGTAATCTTGTCCATTTATTAACCATGGTATTAAAGAACCATATTGGTTAATTTATTAAGTATTTCATTCAGGATTTTTCATCAATAATCCTTAGTTATAGTTAAATATAATAATGGCACAAAAGGCCAAGTCACATGGACACATTCAAATTATAAGACAAGATCTTATAGGATCGAGGTACTAAGGCTTGAATCATTGATCATTACCTTTTTTGACAGGGAGTTATAGGCTACAGCTGTCTTTTGTCTTATATGACAATGTTTATGGCCCGTAGGCATTACATCACAAATGGATGTTTAATAAAGAAGGAATTGGAAAAATCCAATATAAGGATGACACGTGTGATTTTACGAATCACATTAGCCAGGAATGTTAACATGTTTTCAGATGTTAACAAGGATTTCAATCTTTTTAAACAGGTTTTACCATCATGGCCAGGTCTTATAATGACATGCAGGCTAGGTTATACCCTTTAAAATTCTTATTTAATATTTAAAGGCAGATCTTATAAAAGGAATGACATATTTTGGATTTATTTATTTATTTCATACATATTACATTTATGCATACAATGACAAAATAAAATTTAAATGACAATCATGCTACTAAAATTTCAAAAGAGTACATATTGCCCTAAACAGGACTTTTAATGAAATAACTTGCCCACACAGGGGCTAAACAGAAATGACATGCCCACGCAGGGGCTAAACAGAAACTACAAGTCCTCGCAGGGACTGGTTACAGAAACAGATGTCCATGCAGGGACTTGATTGAAAATTAAAAAAATACAAATAAACAAATAAAGGATTTAATGATCCTTTTTTCTCTTCCCCTTGATTAAGCTCGCCAAACCCTTAAGGAATCCCCGGTTGCTTCTTTGGTCCTCACGAACTTCTCGTTCCACCTGGCTCAACCTTTGGAGAATCTCCTGTTGCTGTTGGAGCTGAATCAGTGGTGGCTGCGGCTGCTGTGGCTGCAAAGGTTGAGGAGGTGGCGGGTATTGGTACCCATAAGTCGGGTACCCAGTCTGCCAGGGACCTCCATAGGGTCCTTCCGGATGGAGGGCGTTGTAGTTCGCCGTTACAAGGTATGGGTCAGCCTCGGCGTAGTTGTAGTTAGTATGGGCCGGCTGCTCGAAAGGGTTATACGCCGATACACCGGTGTATGTAGGAATTGGGTTGTTATAACCCACTAGTGGCGGTGCGAATGGCACAGACTCCACCTCAGAAACAGGTTTCGAAGGCCCACCCATATGTGGGTCTTCATATAGTGGCGAATAATGACAGCCACTGGAAGGTTGAGGGGTGCTGACGCGGACTCCCCCTCGCACGGACATCCGTGTGTTTGATCTTCTCTGCCTTGGTGGTTCCGGAGGCGGTTGCTGCACTGGTGGTGGTGGCGGTGGAGTAACCGCTACAAAGCGCGAATCCTCCGAGGGATCCTGCTGTTGTAGCTGCAGCTCTGAGTGATAACTGGGTGTAAACACCAGTCATATTGGGCAAATCTTGCCTGGTAGCTGTCTAGACCACGATAAGGTGATCCATGGTATGATGACCCATCTGAGATCTCGATGGGGTGAGTAGGTGTCCCGGTTGGTGGTTCGGCGGGATCCGTGTCTTCATCCATGTCCATTCCCTGAGCTTCAGGGAGATGGTCTTCTAGGCCCAATGGGTTAAAACCCACTGGTTCTTCAATTAGGTTTGCCGGGTTGAACCGGCTCTGGAAATAGGGTGTTGGGTCATTGAAGGAGTGGTGTGAGTTTGAGCGTTGGAGAGGGATGAAGGAAGGATGTGAGTTGTGGGGCTCGTTTTCCGACTGCAGCCCGAATGAGTGAAGGTACGAGGGTGATGAGCTTAGCGAGACAGATCGCCTCGCTGGCTCCAAGTAGGTCCTCCAATCCTCTTGAGGACTGGTGCTCATAGTCACTGAGGGTGTTCGCCGGTGGGATGGTCCGGCTTCGTGGTCACTTGGGGCGTTGAGTAGCCCCTTGCCTCTTCCTCCTCTACGAAATCTAGGTGGCATCTTGTTGAACCTGTCACAACAAAAAAAAAGGACAACAAAGAAAAATAAAGGACAAAATAAGTAAAACAAATTTGGATTAGTCCTAAGTTCTTTGTCTAGACTCGGAAGTCGAGGAATGTGCAAACTGTGTCATTGAGATTAAACACAAAAGGCTAGTGTTTAATTCACTCAATGTTGGCTCTGATACCAACCTGTCACACCCCGATATTTCCACGTATTACCCGTGGGCCCGGTGGGGAGTATTGTGACGTAGTTGATATCATAGACAATTTATATTATCACAGTTTAATACACAGCGGAAGTCGAAAGATAAAATCATTACAAACCGAATAAAAAGTAATATCAAGTGTATTACAAAACGGTTGTAAGGATCCACAGGCGGATCAAAGTTCAAAAGATCATTGTTCAACAGATTCAATAACATCTAAGCTTGCAAGACTCTTTATTGATGCTAGGAGTAGCCAGACTATTCCGTTTAGTACCTGCACTTAGCCTTTTTAGAAAATACATCAGTTTACACTGTTAAATACAATTAACTGACTCATTTTGAAAATGTTTAAGAAAATTGATTTGAATGCGCATGGCACAAAATAATCTTTTATAACTTGGGATAATTATTAAAAAAAAATAATCTTGTATACAGATTTAAATGTTTGTCGTCCGTTAGGGCCGGTTAGAAGAGCCGGACAAGATTAACTGACACACCACAAGTATAATGCCCACAAGGAATACCTTATTGTGGGATACTTTTCTACATACGCAACGTCAGGTGTATGCCTACACCCCGTGTTTAAGTCGTGGCCATTTCAATGAATGAGCCAAGGATATCCAGGACACGGTCATTAACCCCCCAAAAGCCATATACCAAACAAAACAGATTAAAACAGGTTATGTAACTTATTAATCACAATCCGATTTAATATTACATACCCGACCAAGCGGTATTATTATAATACCGTATCCCAAGCACGTATAAGGGAAAATAAGTTAAAAGTATTTACCTGAGCAAGTATATATCACAATCAGTGAGTGCAAGTATCTTTTACTGGTCTCCTAATCTGGAACGAAGGTTTTAATAACCTATTAGATTCCTAACGGGTCTTAATTAAGTCTAAACTTAGACCGGTTAGTTTTAAAGGAGATATACGGTTCAAAACGCACGATTAAGCGAAGACCGGATTAGAATGTGGTTTAGACCCGAAAAGTTTGTATACTTGTATAGTATGGGTAAACTAAACACATTCTGGATTTTGAGATAAAAATGATAAGGTTTGACCCGTTTCGGCTAATTTATGCAAACTAGTCACATAAACCGCACCGAACGCGAAAGATGCGTAACGGGTAACCAAATGAGTCATGAACAGGTTTATTAATTTAATATGCCTTAAATATGTTGTGATATTAGTAAGATACCTTCCATTATGCCCAAAATGGATTTAAACTCAAATTATGCCCCGTAGGGGTATTTTGGTCATTTTAAAGGTTACAAAAGAGATTAAATACTAATCTGAGTTTCAGGTCTGATATAATCAATAAAAATATTTATTTTTATAAGTCATAACTGTAGGGTATTGCATATATGTGAAATTTATCTAATATAACCAAACTATGCACCGTAGGGGCATTTTGGTAATTTCACATAAGCTTTAAAGGTCAAAATTTGAATTTTGAGTTCAAAACTTTTGCTTACTGTTTAATTATAAAAATTTACTTAAAACATCAGTAGGTATTAAGTTTCATAGGCCAAAAATAGTTTTAACTCATACTATGCTCTTAAAACGCGTAAAAGTCGGTTTTAAGCGATTTTCGGGTTTAAATAGGAAATCTGAGTTTTTGATCAGTTTATAAAGTTCAAATATTTTATTTATCATATAAAATCAGTAGCAAAAAGTTTGGTATCAACATATTATGTAAAACTCATTTTATTCAAGAAAAGGGCATAACCGACAATTACCGATTTAAAGCAAGAACCCTATGTTATGCTCAGCTTAAAAATAAATAAAAATCTTCAAAAATCCCAAAATATTATATTACATCAGTGGGTAAAAAGTTTGGTGTCAAAATTTCGGTTTAGATAGGCTTTATGCTAATTATGCCGTTAAATTAATAAAAAGCTTCTTAATTACGATATTGAGCATAACTCCTAATCTAGACCTCAAACTGATGTCAAATTTTTAGGGCAAGTTTATAAATCAGTAATAAAGGTTTTTGTCCTCTCACATTTTCAAAAATCTTGTTTTAAGGTCAAAAGGGCATTATGGTCAATATTTAAGCATATAACGGAAACATGAACATGAATCGAATAACTAATGAACCAAGTTGTATACCCTCAGAGGGTTACACTAACCTATAACCTGGTTCTAATAGAGCTCTAAGGCATTTCTAAAATATGCTACATTGGGTCAGAACTGAAAGTCAAAGCAAAAGTCTATTTTTGCGACTTTCGGTAACGAACCGAGCTTAAGCTGAAAATTGTCGGGTTGAACATGTTTAGACATGTCCTTACATTAATTACCAAGTTATATGAGTGATAAAACAGGTTTCAAAGCTTCTACATTGTTAATTATGTGTTTATGCGAAAATTTGCTTTCTGTTGACTTTTTATAATTAACTTTGACCCGACAATTGACCTAGTTAGAGTGGGAATTAGAGGGTGCCCTTTTAAGGGTTTATTACCCACATAATTACCAACTCAAAGGTACTTTCAATTCGAGAATTGACTGGACCATTAGTGATTAATCACTAAGTCAAACCTTAATTGCGACGGGTTTGACTTTAGGCCATAAAACTAATTATAAACGTAATTAGTAGGTTAAGGACACTTACAATGGTCCTAAGCACGATTTTTGAACTTAAGGAAACTTGTTTGCTGATCAGAAAGCTCCAGAGAAATGTTTGAAGTGCAAATGAAATGAGCAAGGACAATGGTTGCAACAATGAGCTCTTATATAGGATCATAGATGCAACAAGATTGTTACACACAAGTCTACAGGTGTTCTTTGATCAGTTCCAGGTGTCTCTATGCATTAAAAACCATTGGAGCAGCCCCTGGAATCGAGAAACTAGGCAACTAAGCCGGTGGAACCGGCAAACAGGCATCTGCTAGTTCTGCTGAAAAACAGCCTCCGTCATGCCATGCGACAGGGCGTCGCGCCACGCGAGGGAGCCGATTTCAAAGTTTGTTTGTTTTGTTGCATGTTCAGTCCCTGCACTCTTGATATTCGATAATCCGACATTTTCAGCATGCAAAGTCAGTGAAAACAGGTCAGGGGTGTCCAAGGGAGTGTGGCCATGCATGGGAAAGTCTTGAACACTTTGAAAATGGCTTCCGAATAAAGAATTGTGATATTTACACTTTTAACCCTTATTCTTGGAACCTTTAGTTTATATCACAATCTTGAACTGGATCTTTATGAAATTCTTATCAGATGTTCTTGAGGGTGTAATAATGTATTACAAAACTTTTGGGAATGTAAAAAGGCCTCTCAGAGGTAAAATTAACATGTTGACACTTTTAACCCCTATGTTTTGTAACTTTTGATTTATAAGCGCAAACAGCTTCTAGTGCTTGATAATTCATTCAATAAGGAATACGGACATTATACAGAGTTATTCAGAGGCACAAGTTTGGCATGATGACGCTTTTGGTCCTTCTGATTACATCTTTGCACTAGTTGACAATTTTAGTCCCTCAAGATATCTTTAATCAAAATCAGGGTTTATGACACGTGTCATTATTAAATTGGACGTGATTTACGAGGTGTTACAATTACCTGCCGAGCAAAACAAATGTGAGTTCACACACACGAAAAGCATGCGTCCCGAGGGGACAAACAGTTGAACTACTATCCTTGGGAAGGATACTTTTAAACTACTATTCCCGGTGGGAATACGGTCGGATACTATTTATAAATCATGTCTAGCAAACTAAAGGAAACTCTATCATTAAGTCCCCACTTACTATACCGATTAATCGTCGAGGGCGAACATGATATTATTTGATAGCGCTATTAGGTTTGACAAATCTCACATTGTGACCGGGGGATCGGGCGTGAACTATTATGCCTTGCTACTTGGTCAATGATGATAGACATTGACTTGGGGCACAAACAACTTGACAGTAACCAATATTCGGTATTACGTAGTTTAGTAGCTTACAGATGGGGTAGCTCCCCATAACATGATTATAAATAAACGATTGAACAACTTACGTTTTTGGAACTAAAACTGGAAAACTCGTGAACTCGCCAACTTTATGTTGACACCCTACTGCATGCTTTGTAGGTACTCAGTGATAGCTCAGGAGCTTGCAGATGGGGAGTGTAGTGGCCGCGTTAACCCGTGTTGGGTTTCCTATTAATAGTTATGAAATTTAAACTACTGTTTTAAACTGTTAAACTTATGCTTCCGCTGTTGACTATACTTACTGCTTTTAAACTATGAACTTTGAACCTTAGTCACTAATCGTATTGGTTGTGATAAATACTGTTTTATTGTTATATTGTTCAATATGATTGGTGGCTTGATCAGTTGATCCTGGTCAGTCACACGCCTCGCGGTAATACTCCGCATGTGGAAATTGAGGGTGTGACACAAAGGATGTTCAATTGAAATAATAACCAATGATGAAGCATTGCACCAACCCACAAAAGCATGGATGTTGTTCACAGATGGTGTCACACCCCCAAAATCCACCATGCGGAGTACTACCGCTTGGAGGCGTGACGTGACCAGGATCGAGCCACCAATCATACTGAACAACGTATTTCAATAAAGCCCACCACAATACGATTGGTGACCAAAAGCTAGTTAACCAAGTTTTAATTTAGACAGCGGAAGCATAAACGTAAAGTTTGAAACATAAGTTCACAGTTCATAAGTTTTAAGTTTCAAAACACAAGTTTAATAAGTTCATAAGGATTTAAACAATGAGCACGGAACGTAACAGTCCGTACACCCCAACGACTTCTTCCTCGTGCAAGCTCCAAGCATTTAGCGACCTGTAAGGCATGTAACAACTAGTCAACAACAAAGTTGAGTGAGTTCACGTTTGGTTGTTTGGTTTTAAGTTGTTTCTGAAAAACGTGGTTTGACTTTTGTTGGCTTATTTGCCGTGGGGGTTACCCCGAAGTTGAAAGTATGTTTAACCATTTCCTTTTTTTTTCTTTACCCAAACCGTATCCACAATTAGTGGGGGCTTTCCTCGTGTGAACTACTAGACGGTATGATATCGACTACTACGAACAATAGTTGTGCCCTACATCAGTGTCTATCATCACTGACAGTTTGCCATAGTCCATTAGTACACGCCCGTCCGAACGGCACGGTGTGAGGTTTGTTAAACCTAATAGCGCTATTAACTAATGACCCGCTCGCCATTGGCCTCGGCGATTAAGTCGATATGAAGAGGGACTTATTGATAGAGTTTTGTCTAGCTAGTTTTAAGGTTGTTGTCCTGCACCAGGAGGACGAACGTATGTATTCTGCACCAGGAGAATTCGTAGGATTAATAATGGCATCCACTCTATGGAGGATGGCCGTACATATCCTACCCAAGGAGGATATGTAGATTTAGTTTTAATTCTTTAACCCATTCCCAAACCACCGGGAATCTCATGCCTTAGAAAGTGTGTGAACTCACCTCGGTTTGCTCGGTTAGATTCTCAAATATAGCTAACAGTCAAGGTCGATCAATCACGTCCAAATATAATTACCAGTTAGTCATTTAGTGATTTTTAAATAGAGCACAAAGTTTCTACACGTATCTAGCACATAGCATGCATTACTTTAACTGTTTATGCCCATGTATACTTCCCATCCATTCCCCACTCATAATCAAACATACGATAATGCACATAACATATATAACATGTTAGATCATTCACAGATAGCATACTCGACATTTAGACACGCGAGTCACAATTTATGTCATTTCAGCATTTATACTCAAAACCGGCTGTTTTCGGACATTTTAATAAAATAGTTAAATTATTCAAAAAATTCCCAAATTTTTTACAGGATGTCTTAAACGTTCCATATTTTATTGTTTAAAAATATCGGGGTCCGGTTCATTACCAATATTTTATAAAAATTCATATTCCGGACTGAACTCAGATTTATTTATTTCTGACCACAGTCCACGGAACAATTTATTAAAAATTCATCGAGTGTTCGATTTATGAAATTCCAGTGGGGTAATTACAAATGCATCGGTTGTCATCTACTGTACAAATTTCATGGTCTGATTCATCACAAAACTCAGGTTATGACTGAAAGTACGACACCCATTTATTGCTGTCAAAATTCAGCTTAAGCTGTTGTTACAAATCGACACATTAAAAATAGTAAACGAAGTCCAAAAATTACGATTCTGGTGCCATTAGAACCGTATTTCATAATAACATATTTTAGACTCAAAATATCGGTTTTTCGTTGAGTTTATGACCTGTTTACAGCCAACTGAAGTTGGCTGTAAAACCGGGACAGATTCTGTTTTCCCTTTCTATCTTACTAACTTGTGTTCGATTGATTCCGTTAATCATGTTTAGTGACCACAACAACATCACATATTAATATTAATCAGCAAGACATCAGATAATCGACCAATAATCATAATCACACAAGATCTACATGATTTACACTAATATTCATCCATTAACCACCTTGTTCATCACTTTAGTAGACTTTTAGACTTTGATCTTATATGTTCATAATTTTTAACCGACAAATCTCTTATTAACCACTCTAGACAAGATCAAGAAGGCGTTTAGAGTCACTTACTACTAGCTCGAGGCTAGGGGAGAAACTAGTCGAAAAACGAGTGGTTAAAAGCGTCGTAGTGGGGTCCTTGGCAATCCGCAAGCACCGGGCTTCCTTGTGTGTGATCTTTCACCTTTGAGTATGTATGGAATGGCAAGATCAAAGCTCGAAAATGGATGGATGTGGGTGTGTGGGTTCAGCCGAGGATATGGGCAAGAGGGAGAGAAAGCGTGAAGTTTTGTTAAGTGAATGAATGTGATGGATGGACTCAAGGTCTTATTTAATAACCATTCATCCTAATTAACCAAGGGATATTATGTCATCTTGATATATGGCAAGTAGGATTATTTTAATCCAAGTTGTAAGATGGTGTCCCCCATGGGGAACCGATCTCGTTAGGGGGGGGGGGGGTTCCATGGTTAGATTGTAACTAATTGTCAAGTATTAGTTAGTTAGTTAGTTAGAGATTTGAAATTAGTTACTAGAGTGTTGTAATTTACTACAGGTGTTAGGGTGTTCGGGGACCCTAACTAGCTCAGGAAAGAAAAGAAAAGAAAAGCAATGTCAATGACAATATTTTTATGTCCCGGGTAAAGTCCGGTTGTTCGGTTCGGTGTTGTTCCGTTAAACTGCTTAATTAATCCGTAAAATGTCTTTTATGTATATTTTTGTAACACATTTAGTTTCTAACACTTAGGAAATTATAACGGACTATTTAGTGACTTTTCTGCATACTACTAGTATGTTAACAAGCGCATGTAAATATCACACAGATATCAGAAAGCAGTTACGTAATTCCACACAGTCGTCAAGCACATTAATTATTATAAATGAATTGTACGGAATACATGGGATTTTGAGGGTTGTCACATTCTCCCCCTGTTAAGAGAATTTCGTCCCGAAATTTAGCGCGTGGTTACTGAGGAAGCTAGTTAAGTTGCGTTGTTATCCTGATTTTCCTGGGGTGTCACATCATCCCCCCGTTGATTTGGAATTTCGTCCTGAAATTCTGCAGTAGCTTCAGCCTCAGTAGTGGTTGCGTTTTTCTTAAACAGTTGGGGATACTTGAGTTTCATTTGGTCTTCTCGTTCCCAGGTATACTCTGGGCCACGACGAGCATTCCAACGAACTCGGACCAGAGGTATCCTGGTACTCTTGAGGATCTTAACATCTCGATCCGTAATCTCCACCGGTTCCTCGACGAATCGTAGCTGGTCGTCGATTGTGAGCTCCTTTAAGGGAACTATGAGGGTCTCATCTGACAGACACTTCTTCAGATTCGACACATGGAAAACATTGTGAACTCCGTTGAGTTCTTCAGGTAAATTCAACCTGTAGGCGACTTTGCCAATTTTCTCGGTGACTTCGAATGGTCCGACATAACGCGGATTGAGTTCGCCTCGTTTGCCAAAGCGGACTACACCTTTCCAAGGTGAAACTTTGAGTAGCACTCGATCCCCAACCTGGAGCTCGAGTGGTTTTCTTCCCTTATCAGCATAGCTTTTCTGACGGTCACGAGCTGCTGCCATTCGCTGTCGTATCTGAGCAATTCTCTCGGTGGTATCTACCACAAGTTCTGGGCCAGTGATTTGGTTGTCACCAACTTCTGCCCAACAGAGAGGTGATCGGCATTTGCGTCCGTACAATGCCTCAAACGGAGCGGCTTGTATGTTGGTGTGGTAGCTGTTGTTATATGAGAACTCCACTAGCGGGAGGTGTTTTTCCCAGCCATTACCAAAATCGATTACACATGCCCTAAGCATGTCTTCAAGGGTTTGGATGGTGCGTTCAGATTGCCCATCCGTCTGTGGGTGATAAGCGGTGCTCATACCTAAACGTGAGCCAAACGACTTGTGCATTGCTTGCCACAGTTCAGAAGTAAAACGCGCGTCACGATCAGATATGATAGAGGTTGGCACTCCGTGCCTTGACACTACTTCCTTTAGATAAATATCTGCAAAAGTAGAAAACTTATCTGTTTCTTTGATAGCCAGAAAATGTGCAGACTTGGTCAGTCGATCTACGATCACCCAAATGGTATCGTTTCCGCGTTGAGATCTGGGCAGGCCGGTAACGAAATCCATGGAAATTTGCTCCCATTTCCATTTTGGGATCTCCGGTTGTTGAAGTAGGCCTGATGGTTTCTGGTATTCAGTCTTGACTCTCGCACAAGTCAAGCACTTACTGACGTAGGTTGCTATGTGGGCTTTCATGCCAGGCCACCAATACGTAGTCTTGAGATCGTGGTACATTTTATCCGAACCAGGATGTACCGAATAACGAGACTTATGTGCTTCATCCATCACAGGCTCGCGTAGGTTGCCATAAAGTGGAACCCAGATGCGCCCTGTTACATAGTAAGCGTCGTCTTCCTTTTGTTCTAGCCGCTGCCTCGATCCTCATAGGGATTCAGCCCTGATGTTCTCTGCTTTCAATGCTTCAACTTGAGCATCACGAATTTGAGCGGGAAGGTTAGATTGGATGGTAAGCTGTAAAGCACGTACACGCTTAAGTAGGGTATCCTTTCGACTGAGGGCGTTAACCAAAACATTGGCTTTGCCCGGATGATACTTGATTGCGCATTCATAATCGTTCAAGAGCTCAACCCATCGGCGTTGACGCATGTTCAACTCCTTTTGCTTGAAGATATGCTCGAGACTCCTGTGATCGGTGTAAATGGTGCACTTGGTACCGTACAGGTAATGTCTCCATATCTTAAGTGCGAAAACAACAGCTCCCAACTCCATATCGTGAGTAGTGTAATTTCTTTCGTGAACCTTGAGTTGGCGCGATGCGTAGGCAATGACCTTGTCACGTTGCATCAATACGCAACCAAGTCCTTGGATGGAAGCATCGCAATAAACCACAAAATCTTCTGTGCCTTCAGGCAATGAGAGGATAGGCGCGCTACAAAGTCTATCTTTCAAGTGCTGAAACGCAGATTCCTATGCATCACCCCAGCGGCAGGGGGCACCCTTCTAAGTCAGTGAAGTGAGAGGTTGCGCACTCTTGGAGAAATCTTTTATAAACCTTCTGTATTATCCGGCCAAACCCAAGAATTGGCGGATCTCTGTTGGTGTGCGGGGTGCAGGCCAGTTCTTGATCGATTCAACCTTAGATGGATCCACATGAATTCCATCCTTGTTTACCACATGGCCTAGAAAGTGGACTTCGCGAAGCCAGAAGTCACATTTTGAAAACTTTGCATATAACTGCTCTTTTTGAAGAAGTTCCAGCATAAGTCGTAGATGCTGCTCGTGTTCCTCCTGACTCTTAGAATAGATCAGGATATCGTCGATGAACTCAATAACGAACTTATCCAGGTAAGGTTTGCATACCCGGTTCATGAGATCCATGAAGACCGCTGGTGCATTTGTCAGCCCGAATGGCATAACCAGAAACTCGTAATGGCCGTAACGAGTTCTAAATGCTGTTTTGGAGACGTCCTCCTCTCGGACTCTCAGCTGATGGTATCCCGATCTCAAATCAATCTTAGAGTAATAGCTTGACCCTTGCAGCTGGTCGAACAAGTCGTCAATACGTGGAAGAGGATAACGATTCTTCACAGTCACCTTGTTAAGTTCGCGATAGTCGATACACTTCCTGAAGGTACCGTCTTTCTTTTTCACGAATAGTACTGGGGCTCCCTAGGGCGAAGAGCTAGGGCGTATAAAACCCTTTTCCAAGAGTTCTTGTAGTTGTGTGGACAGTTCTTCGAGTTCTGATGGAGCTAGGCGATATGGTGCTCGAGCTACTGGCACTGCTCCAGGAGCTAGCTCGATTTGAAATTCAACTTGGCGATGAGGCGGAAGACCAGGTAATTCCTCAGGAAATACCTCAGGAAAGTCGCGCACAATAGGGATGTCTTCAATTCTCTTCTCTTCCGTTGATGTGTCAGTAACGAGTGCCAGAATGGCAGTGTGGCCCTTTCGCAAACACTTCTGGGCCTTAAGGAAAGAGATGATGCCTTCGACAGCACCACTCTTGTCGCCACGAATCACGAGGGGTTCTTTATCAGAACGAGGAATGCGGACGATTTTCTCCTTGCAAACAATCTCCGCTTGATGATGAGATAGCCAATCCATCCCAATAACAATGTCGAAACTACCAAGTGTGATAGGAACAAGATCGATAGGGAAAGTCTGACCAGCTAAGACGAGGTTACAACCTTTAACTACGTGTGTGGCTTCAAGACTTTTACCGTTAGCTAGTTCTACCGTGTGTTTGGTGTTCAGAAGTGTTGGAGTGCGCTTAAGCATTTGGCTAACTTTTAAGGACACATAACTAGTATCGGCACCCGAATCGAATAAAACAGTAACAAAGAAGTCATCCAGAAGAAACTTACCCATCACAACGTTGGGATCGTTCCTTGCTTCTCCCTGACCAATCACGAACACACGACCCCTTGCCCCATTGCCATTGTTATTTCCCCCATTGCCGCCTCCATTGTTGCCTCCATTGTTATTCCCATTGTGGTTCCCATTTCCTTGTTTATTGTTCTGGTTTTGGTTCAGCTGGGGGCAGTTCCTCTTAAAGTGGCCTTCAGCGCCACACTGAAAGCATCCTTTATTGCCCTGCTGCTGCTGATGGGTCTGTGGGGCTTGTCGTTGTTGTTGGCGATTCTGATTTGCTGGTCGGGCGCTCCTGCAATCCTTTACTTCATGACCAAACTTGTTACACCTCAGGCAACGACCTTTGCTGCACTGCCCGCTGTGATGTTTGTTGCACCGGTTGCACTTGGGGTGGTTCCCTCGGTATCCACCCTGTCCTTGGTTACCAGAAGATTGCTGACCAGGACTCTGGTAGTCTTCAGTCTTTCGCTGCTGAGACAGAACTGAAGTAGACCCCTTTCCAGAGTTCCCATCCCATTTTCGCTTGTTGTCGGTAGGTGCATCAGAAGTAGATGTGGCACTGATACGTTTGGGTAGCCTGTTTTGCTCCACCGCCTGGTCGGTGAGACGATGAGCCAACTTGATAATTTGCTGAATGGTACCCAGGTTGGCTGAAGTTACGTAACTTTGAATCTCTGGTACAAGGCCCTTGAGGTACAACTCAATACGTTTGATGGGAGGGTCCACCATAGTTGGACACAGGATGGCCAGCTCGTTTGACCTCTTAGTATACGCCTCAATCTCAGACCCCGTCATCTTCAGATTGTAAAATTCCACTTCTAGCTTGTGGATGTCATCCCGACTACAGTACTCCTCCTTGATCAGCTCTTTGAAACCATTCCAGGGTGTGGCATTAGCAACTGCCAGTCCTAGTAGTTGAACCTGTGCCTTCCACCAGGTTAGCGCAGCTCCTTCAAGTGTTCCGGTAGCATATTTCACCCTACGGTCTTCGAGGCATTCGCACATCTCGAAAACTGACTCAAGCTTTTCAAACTAGTGAAGAAGGCCCACTGCTCCTTCGGTGCCACCGAAAGTGGTAGGTCGGCAGTCCATGAACGTCTTGAACGTGCACACAGGAGGTTGAGCATGTTGACCTCCTGCAGGATTAGCTGCGAGTGCCTCAGCGACTCGTTCGTTGATCAAACCCGTCAACTGGGCTTGAGTGAGGTTGATACGTCCTTCGCGTCCGCTCATGATCTTCATAATGGGGCAACCTAAGTGAGGAAAGTGTCGCGAAAGTGCGTAAGTGTGGGACGACATTAGAGAGTAAGCACACAAGGTTCAAATAGCAATTATCACATTATCTAATGCACAGTGAGAACTATCTAACCGACAATATAACATAAATCATACCACTTATGGTGTCGAGTCTTGCACGTGGAGCGAAGCGTCGTTGTGGATCGTTGAGCACTTTACAGGTTATAGTCTGGTTTTTATCAAAAAGCCTTTCCCTTTTTAAAACCAAGTTCACTATAACCAATGGCTCTGATACCAATCTGTCACACCCCCAAAATCCACCATGCGGAGTACTACCGCTTGGAGGCGTGACGTGACCAGGATCGAGCCACCAATCATACTGAACAACGTATTTCAATAAAGCCCACCACAATACGATTGGTGACCAAAAGCTAGTTAACCAAGTTTTAATTTAGACAGCGGAAGCATAAACGTAAAGTTCGAAACATAAGTTCACAGTTCATAAGTTTTAAGTTTCAAAACACAAGTTTAATAATTTCATAAGGAATTTAAACAATGAGCACGGAACGTAACAGTCCGTACACCACAACGACTTCTTCCTCGTGCAAGCTCCAAGCATTTAGCGACCTGTAAGGCATGTAACAACTAGTCAACAACAAAGTTGAGTGAGTTCACGTTTGGTTGTTTGGTTTTAAGTTGTTTCTGAAAAACGTGGTTTGACTTTTGTTGGCTTATTTGCCGTGGGGGTTACCCCGAAGTTGAAAGTATGTTTAACCATTTCCTTTTTTTTTCTTTACCCAAACCGTATCCATAATTAGTGGGGGCTTTCCCCGTGTGAACTACTAGACGGTATGATATCGACTACTACGCACAATAGTTGTGCCCTACATCAGTGTATATCATCACTGACAGTTTGCCATAGTCCATTAGTACACGCCCATCCGAACGGCACGGTGTGAGGTTTGTTAAACCTAATAGCGCTATTAACTAATGACCCGCTCGCCATTGGCCTCGGTGATTAAGTCGATATGAAGAGGGACTTATTGATAGAGTTTTGTCTAGCTAGTTTTAAGGTTGTTGTCCTGCACCAGGAGGATGAACGTACGTATTCTGCACCAGGAGAATTCGTAGGAGTAATAATGGCATCCACTCTATGGAGGATGGCCGTACATATCCTACCCAAGGAGGATATGTAGATTTAGTTTTAATTCTTTAACCCATTCCCAAACCACCGGGAATCCCATGCCTTAGAAAGTGTGTGAACTCACCTCGGTTTGCTCGGTTAGATTCTCAAATATAGCTAACAGTCAAGGTCGATCAATCACGTCCTAATATAATTACCAGTTAGTCATTTAGTGATTTTTAAATAGAGCACAAAGTTTCTACACGTATCTAGCACATAGCATGCATTACTTTAACTGTTTATGCCCATGTATACTTCCCATCCATTCCCCACTCATAATCAAACATACGATAATGCACATAACATATATAACATGTTAGATCATTCACAGAGAGCATACTCGACATTTAGACACACGAGTCACAACTTATGTCATTTCAGCATTTATATTCAAAACCGGCTGTTTTCGGACATTTTAATAAAATAGTTAAATTATCCCAAAAATTCCCAAATTTTTTACAGGATGTCTTAAACGTTCCATATTTTAATGTGTAAAAATATCGGGGTCCGGTTCATTACCAATATTTTATAAAAATTCATATTCCGGACTGAACTCAGGGGCTGTTTGGTAGCCTCTGAATGGTCATTAAGAGGCTACCTCTTAATGGAACCAATAAGAATTTTACCAATGAGAAGGTAGAAGAATGTGACATGTGATGATTTACCATTCAGAGGTTACCTCTTAACCATTCAGACTTGAGGTTACCTCTTATTCATTCAGAGGTTTTAAACCATTAAGAGGTAGCATCTGAATGGTCATTAAGAGGCAACCAAACAGCCTCAGATTTATGTATTTCTGACAACAGTCCACGGAACAATTTATTAAAAATTCATCGAGTGTCTGATTTACGAAATTCCAGTGGGGTAATTACAAATGCATCGGTTGTCATCTACTGTACAAATTTCATGGTCCGGGTCATCACAAAACTCAGGTTATGACTGAAAGTACGACACCCATTTATTGCTGTCAAAATTCATCTTAAGCTGTTGTTACAAATCGACACATTAAAAATAGTAAACGAAGTCCAAAAATTACGATTCCGGTGCCATTAGAACCGTATTTCATAATAACATATTTTAGATTCAAAATATCGGTTTTTCGTTGAGTTTATGACCTGTTTACAGCCAACTGAAGTTGGCTGTAAAACCGGGACAGATTCTGTTTTCCCTTTCTATCTTACTAACTTGTGTTCGATTGATTCCGTTAATCATGTTTAGTGACCACAACAACATCACATATTAATATTAATCAGCAAGACATCAGATAATCGACCAATAATCATAATCTCACAAGATCTACATGATTTACACTAATATTCATCCATTAACCACCTTGTTCATCACTTTAGTAGACTTTTAGACTTTGATCTTATATGTTCATAATTTTTAACCGACAAATCTCTTATTAACCACTCTAGACAAGATCAAGAAGGCGTTTAGAGTCACTTACTACTAGCTCGAGGCTAGGGGAGAAACTAGTCGAAAAACGAGTGGTTAAAAGCGTCGTAGTGAGGTCCTTGGCAATCCGCAAGCACCGGGCTTCCTTGTGTGTGATCTTTCACCTTTGAGTATGTATGGAATGGCAAGATCAAAGCTCGAAAATGGATGGATGTGGGTGTGTGGGTTCAGCCGAGGATATGGGCAACAGGGAGAGAAAGAGTGAAGTTTTTTTAAGTGAATGAATGTGATGGATGGACTCAAGGTCTTATTTAATAACCATTCATCCTAATTAACCACGGGATATTATGTCATCTTGATATATGGCAAGTAGGATTATTTTAATCAAAGTTGTAAGATGGTGTCCCCCATGGGGAACCGATCTCGTTAGGGGGGGGGGGGGGGGTTCCATGGTTAGATTGTAACTAATTGTTAAGTATTAGTTAGTTAGTTAGTTAGTTAGTTAGAGATTTGAAATTAGTTACTAGAGTGTTGTAATTTACTACAGGTGTTAGGGTGTTCGGGGACCCTAACTAGCTCAGGAAAGAAAAGAAAAGAAAAGCAATGTCAATGACAATATTTTTATGTCCCGGGTAAAGTCCGGTTGATCGGTTCGGTGTTGTTCCGTTAAACTGCTTAATTAATCCGTAAAATGTCTTTTATGTATATTTTTGTAACACTTTTAGTTTCTAACACTTAGGAAATTATAACGGACTATTTAGTGACTTTTCTGCATACTACTAGTATGTTAACAAGCGCATGTAAATATCACACAGATATCAGAAAGCAGCTACGTAATTCCACACAGTCGTCAAGCACATTAATTATTATAAATGAATTGTACTGAATACATGGGATTTTGAGGGTTGTCACATTCTCCCCCTGTTAAGAGAATTTCGTCCCAAAATTTAGCGCGTGGTTACTGAGGAAGCTAGTTAAGTTGCGTTGTTATCCTGATTTTCCTGGGGTGTCACATCATCCCCCCGTTGATTTGGAATTTCGTCCCGAAATTCTGCAGTAGCTTCAGCCTCAGTAGTGGTTGCGTTTTTCTTAAACAGTTGGGGATACTTGAGTTTCATTTGGTCTTCTCGTTCCCAGGTATACTCTGGGCCACGACGAGCATTCCAACGAACTCGGACCAGAGGTATCCTGGTACTCTTGAGGATCTTAACATCTCGATCCGTAATCTCCACCGGTTCCTCGACGAATCGTAGCTGGTCGTCGATTGTGAGCTCCTTTAAGGGAACTATGAGGGTCTCATCTAACAGACACTTCTTCAGATTCGACACATGGAAAACATTGTGAACTCCGCTGAGTTCTTCAGGTAAATTCAACCTGTAGGCGACTTTGCCAATTTTCTCGGTGACTTCGAATGGTCCGATATAACGCGGATTGAGTTTGCCTCGTTTGCCAAAGCGGACTACACCTTTCCAAGGTGAAACTTTGAGTAGCACTCGATCCCCAACCTGGAGCTCGAGTGGTTTTCTTCCCTTATCAGCATAGCTTTTCTGACGGTCACGAGCTGCTGCCATTCGCTGTCGTATCTGAGCAATTCTCTCGGTGGTATCTACCACAAGTTCTGGGCCAGTGATTTGGCTGTCACCAACTTCTGCCAAACAGAGAGGTGATCGGCATTTGCGTCCGTACAATGCCTCAAACGGAGCGGCTTGTATGCTGGTGTGGTAGCTGTTGTTATATGAGAACTCCACTAGCGGGAGGTGTTTTTCCCAGCCATTACCAAAATCGATTACACATGCCCTAAGCATGTCTTCAAGGGTTTGGATGGTGCGTTCAGATTGCCCATCCGTCTGTGGGTGATAAGCGGTGCTCATATCTAAACGTGAGCCAAACGACTTGTGCATTGCTTGCCACAGTTCAGAAGTAAAACGCGCGTCACGATCAGATATGATAGAGGTTGGCACTCTGTGCCTTGACACTACTTCCATTAGATAAATGTCTGCAAGAGTAGAAAACTTATCTGTTTCTTTGATAGCCAGAAAATGTGCAGACTTGGTCAGTCGATCTACGATCACCCAAATGGTATCGTTTCTGCGTTGAGATCTGGGCAGGCCGGTAACGAAATCCATGGAAATTTGCTCCCATTTCCATTTCGGGATCTCCGGTTGTTGAAGTAGGCCTGATGGTTTCTGGTATTCAGTCTTGACTCTCGCATAAGTCAATCACTTACTGACGTAGGTTGCTATGTGGGCTTTCATGCCAGGCCACCAATACGTAGTCTTGAGATCGTGGTACATTTTATCCGAACCAGGATATACCGAATAACGAGACTTATGTGCTTCATCCATCACAGGCTCGCGTAGGTTGCCATAAAGTGGAACCCAGATGCGCCCTGTTACATAGTAAGCGCTGTCTTCCTTTTGTTGTAGCCGCTACCTCGATCCTCATAGGGATTCAGCCCTGATGTTCTCTGCTTTCAATGCTTCAACTTGAGCATCACGAATTTGAGCGGGAAGGTTAGATTGGATGGTAAGCTGTAAAGCACGTACACGCTTAGGTAGGGTATCCTTTCGACTGAGGGCGTCAGCCACAACATTGGCTTTGCCCGGATGATACTTGATTGCGCATTCATAATCGTTCAAGAGCTAAACCCATCGGCGTTGACGCATGTTCAACTCCTTTTGCTTGAAGATATGCTCGAGACTCCTGTGATCGGTGTAAATGGTGCACTTGGTACCGTACAGGTAATGTCTTCATATCTTAAGTGCGAAAACAACTGCTCCCAGCTCCAGATCGTGAGTAGTGTAATTTCGTTCGTGAACCTTGAGTTGGCGCGATGCGTAGGCAATGACCTTGTCACATTGCATCAATACGCAACCAAGTCCTTGGATGGAAGCGTCGCAATAAACCACAAAATCTTATGTGCCTTCAGGCAATGAGAGGATAGGCGCGCTACAAAGTCTATCTTTCAAGTGCTGAAACGCAAATTCCTGTGCATCACCCCAGCGGCAGGGGGCACCCTTCTGAGTCAGTGAAGTGAGGGGTTGCGCACTCTTGGAGAAATCTTTTATAAACCTTCTGTAATATCCGGCCAAACCCAAGAATTGGCGGATCTCTGTTGGTGTGCGGGGTGCAGGCCAGTTCTTGATCGATTCAACCTTATATGGATCCACATGAATTCCATCCTTGTTTACCACATGGCCTAGAAAGTGGACTTCGCGAAGCCAGAAGTCACATTTTGAAAACTTGGCATACAACTGCTCTTTTCGAAGAAGTTCCAGCATAAGTCGTAGATGCTGCTCGTGTTCCTCCTGACTCTTAGAATAGATCAGGATATCGTCGATGAACACAATAACGAACTTATCCAGGTAAGGTTTGCATACCTGGTTCATGAGATCCATGAAGACCGCTGGTGCATTTGTCAGCCCGAATGGCATAACCAGAAACTCGTAATGGCCGTAATGAGTTCTGAATGCTGTTTTGGAGACGTCCTCCTCTCGGACTCTCAGCTGATGGTATCCCGATCTCAAATCAATCTTAGAGTAATAGCTTGACCCTTGCAGCTGGTCGAACAAGTCGTCAATACGTGGAAGACGATAACGATTCTTCACAGTCACCTAGTTAAGTTCGCGATAGTCGATACACTTCCTGAAGGTACCGTCTTTCTTTTTCACGAATAGTACTGGGGCTCCCCAGGGCGAAGAGCTAGGACGTATAAAACCCTTTTCCAAGAGTTCTTCTAGTTGTGTGGACAGTTCTTCGAGTTCTGATGGAGCAAGGCAATATGGTGCTCGAGCTACTGGCGCTGCTCCAGGAGCTAGCTCGATTTGAAATTCAACTTGGCGATAAGGTGGAAGACCAGGTAATTCCTCAGGAAATACCTCAGGAAAGTCGCGCACATTAGGGATGTCTTCAACTCTCTTCTCTTCCGTTGATGTGTCAGTAACGAGTGCCAGAATGGCAGTGTGGCCCTTTCGCAAACACTTCTGGGCCTTAAGGAAAGAGATGATGCCTTCGACAGCACCACTCTTGTCGCCACGAATCACGATGGGTTCTTTATCAGAACGAGGAATGCGGACGATTTTCTCCTTGCAAACAATCTCCGCTTGATGATGAGATAGCCAATCCATCCCAATAACAACGTCGAAACTACCAAGTGTGATAGGAACAAGATCGATAGGGAAAGTCTGACCAGGTAAGACGAGGTTACAACCTTTAACTACGTGTGTGGCTTCAAGACTTTTACCGTTAGCTAGTTCTACCGTGTGTTTGGTGTTCAGAAGTGTTGGAGTGCGCTTAAGCATTTGGCTAACTTTTAACGACACATAACTAGTATCGGCACCCAAATCGAATAAAACAGTAACAAAGAAGTCATCCAGAAGAAACTTACCCATCACAACGTTGGGATCGTTCCTTGCTTCTCCCTGACCAATCACGAACACACGACCCCTTGCCCCATTGCCATTGTTATTTCCCCCATTGCCGCCTCCATTGTTGCCTCCATTGTGGTTCCCATTTCCTTGGTTATTGTTCTGGTTTTGGTTCAGCTGGGGGCAGTTCCTCTTAAAGTGGCCTTCAGCGCCACACTGAAAGCATCCTTTATTGCCCTGCTGTTGCTGATGGGTCTGTGGGGCTTGTCGTTGTTGTTGGCGATTCTGATTTGCTGGTCAGGCGCTCCTGCAATCCTTTGCTTCATGACCAAACTTGTTACACCTCAGGCAACGACCTTTGCTGCACTGCCCGCTGTGATGTTTGTTGCACCGGTTGCACTTGGGGTGGTTCCCTCGGTATCCACCCTGTCCTTGGTTACCAGAAGATTGCTGACCAGGACTCTGGTAGTCATCAGTCTTTCACTGCTGAGACTGAACTGAAGTAGACCCCTTTCCATAGTTCCCATCCCATTTTCGCTTGTTGTCGGTAGGTGCATCAGAAGTAGCTGTGGCACTGATACGTTTGGGTAGCCTGTTTTGCTCCACCGCCTGGTCGGTGAGACGATGAGCCAACTTGATAATTTGCTGAATGGTACCCAGGTTGGCTGAAGTTACGTGACTTTGAATCTCTGGTACAAGGCCCTTGAGGTACAACTCAATACGTTTGATGGGAGGGTCCACCATAGTTGGACACAGGATGGCCAGCTCGTTTGACCTCTTAGTAGACGCCTCAATCTCATACCCCGTCATCTTCAGATTGTAAAATTCCACTTCTAGCTTGTGGATGTCATCCCGACTACAGTACTCCTCCTTGATCAGCTCTTTGAAACCATTCCAGGGTGTGGCATTAGCAACTGCCAGTCCTAGTCGTTGAACCTGTGCCTTCCACCAGGTTAGCGTAGCTCCTTCAAGTGTTCTGGTAGCATATTTCACCCTACGGTCTTCGGGGCATTCGCACATCTCGAAAACTGACTCAAGCTTTTCAAACCAGTGAAGAAGGCCCACTGCTCCTTCGGTGCCACTGAAAGTGGTAGGTCGGCAGTCCATGAACGTCTTGAACGTGCACACAGGAGGTTGAGCATGTTGACCTCCTGCAGGATTAGCTGCGAGTGCCTCAGCGACTCGTTCGTTGATCAAAGCCGTCAACTGGTCTTGAGTGAGGTTGATACATCCTTCGCGTCCGCTCATGATCTTCATAATGGAGCAACGTAAGTGAGGAAAGTGTCGCGAAAGTGCGTAAGTATGGGACGACATTAGAGAGTAAGCACACAAGGTTCAAATAGCAATTATCACATTATCTAATGCACAGTGAGAACTATCTAACCGACAATATAACATAAATCATACCACTTATGGTGTCGAGTCTTGCACGTGGAGCGAAGCGTCGTTGTGGATCGTTGAGCACTGTACAGGTTATAGTCTGGTTTTTATCAAAAAGCCTTTCCCTTTTTAAAACCAAGTTCACTATAACCAATGGCTCTGATACCAATCTGTCACACCCCCAAAATCCACCATGCGGAGTACTACCGCTTGGAGGCGTGACGTGACCAGGATCGAGCCACCAATCATACTGAACAACGTATTTCAATAAAGCCCACCACAATACGATTGGTGACCAAAAGCTAGTTAACCAAGTTTTAATTTAGACAGCGGAGGCATAAACGTAAAGTTCGAAACATAAGTTCACAGTTCATAAGTTTTAAGTTTCAAAACACAAGTTTAATAAGTTCATAAGGATTTAAACAATGAGCACGGAGCGTAACAGTCCGTACACCACAACGACTTCTTCCTCGTGCAAGCTCCAAGCATTTAGCGACCTGTAAGGCATGTAACAACTAGTCAACAACAAAGTTGAGTGAGTTCACGTTTGGTTGTTTGGTTTTAAGTTGTTTCTGAAAAACGTGGTTTGACTTTTGTTGGCTTATTTGCCGTGGGGGTTACCCCAAAGTTGAAAGTATGTTTAACCATTTCCTTTTTTTTTCTTTACCCAAACCGTATCCATAATTAGTGGGGGCTTTCCCTGTGTGAACTACTAGACGGTATTATATCGACTACTACGAACAATAGTTGTGCCCTACATCAGTGTCTATCATCACTGACAGTTTGCCATAGTCCATTAGTACACGCCCGTCCGAACGGCACGGTGTGAGGTTTGTTAAACCTAATAGCGCTATTAACTAATGACCCGCTCGCCATTGGCCTCGGCGATTAAGTCGATATGAAGAGGGACTTATTGATAGAGTTTTGTCTAGCTAGTTTTAAGGTTGTTGTCCTGCACCAGGAGGACGAACGTACGTATTCTGCACCAGGAGAATTCGTAGGATTAATAATGGCATCCACTCTATGGAGGATGGCCGTACATATCCTACCCAAGTAGGATATGTAGATTTAGTTTTAATTCTTTAACCCATTCCCAAACCACCGGGAATCCCATGCCTTAGAAAGTGTGTGAACTCACCTCGGTTAGCTCGGTTAGATTCTCAAATATAGCTAACAGTCAAGGTCGGTCAATCACGTCCTAATATAATTACCAGTTAGTCATTTAGTGATTTTTAAATAGAGCACAAAGTTTCTACACGTATCTAGCACATAGCATGCATTACTTTAACTGTTATGCCCATGTATACTTCCCATCCATTCCCCACTCATAATCAAACATACGATAATGCACATAACATATATAACATGTTAGATCATTCACAGATAGCATACTCGACATTTAGACACGCGAGTCACAACTTATGTCATTTCAGTATTTATATTCAAAACCGGCTGTTTTCGGACATTTTAATAAAATAGTTAAATTATTCCAAAAATTCCCAAATTTTTTACAGGATGTCTTAAACTTTCCATATTTTATTGTGTAAAAATATCGGGGTCCGGTTCATTACCAATATTTTATAAAAATTCATATTCCGGACTGAACTCGGATTTATGTATTTTTGACCACAGTCCACGGAACAATTTGTTAAAAATTCATCGAGTGTCCGATTTACGAAATTCTAGTGGGGTAATTACAAATGCATCGGTTTTCATCTACTGTACAAATTTCATGGTCTGATTCATCACAAAACTCAGGTTATGACTGAAAGTACGACACCCATTTATTGCTGTCAAAATTCAGCTTAAGCTGTTGTTACAAATCGACACATTAAAAATAGTAAACGAAGTCCAAAAATTACGATTCTGGTGCCATTAGAACCGTATTTCATAATAACATATTTTAGATTCAAAATATCGGTTTTTCGTTGAGTTTATGACCTGTTTACAGCCAACTGAAGTTGGCTGTAAAACCGGGACAGATTCTGTTTTCCCTTTCTATCTTACTAACTTGTGTTCGATTGATTCCGTTAATCATGTTTAGTGACCACAACAACATCACATATTAATATTAATCAGCAAGACATCAGATAATCGACCAATAATCATAATCACACAAGATCTACATGATTTACACTAATATTCATCCATTAACCACCTTGTTCATCACTTTAGTAGACTTTTAGACTTTGATCTTATATGTTCATAATTTTTAACCGACAAATCTCTTATTAACCACTCTAGACAAGATCAAGAAGGCGTTTAGAGTCACTTACTACTAGCTCGAGGCTAGGGGAGAAACTAGTCGAAAAACGAGTGGTTAAAAGCGTCGTAGTGAGGTCCTTGGCAATCCGCAAGCACCAGGCTTCCTTGTGTGTGATCTTTCACCTTTGAGTATGTATGGAATGGCAAGATCAAAGCTCGAAAATGGATGGATGTGGGTGTGTGGGTTCAGCCGAGGATATGGGCAAGAGGGAGAGAAAGTGTGAAGTTTTGTTAAGTGAATGAATGTGATGGATGGACTCAAGGTCTTATTTAATAACCATTCATCCTAATTAACCAAGGGATATTATGTCATCTTGATATATGGCAAGTAGGATTATTTTAATCAAAGTTGTAAGATGGTGTCCCCCATGGGGAACCGATCTCGTTAGGGGGGGGGGGTTCCATGGTTAGATTGTAACTAATTGTTAAGTATTAGTTAGTTAGTTAGTTAGTTAGAGATTTGAAATTAGTTACTAGAGTGTTGTAATTTACAACAGGTGTTAGGGTGTTCGGGGACCCTAACTAGCTCAGGAAAGAAAAGCAATGTCAATGACAATATTTTTATGTCCCGGATAAAGTCCGGTTGTTCGGTTCGGTGTTGTTTCGTTAAACTGCTTAATTAATCCGTAAAATGTCTTTTATGTATATTTTTGTAACACTTTTAGTTTCTAACACTTAGGAAATTATAACGGACTATTTAGTGACTTTTCTGCATACTACTAGTATGTTAACAAGTGCATGTAAATATCACACAGATATCAGAAAGCAGTTACGTAATTTCACACAGTCGTCAAGCACATTAATTATTATAAATGAATTGTACGGAATACATGGGATTTTGAGGGTTGTCACAGATGGGGCTGCAATTAGAGGTGTACAAATCGGTTTTTTCACCCAAAATAAAAACCGGTTTTTTATAACCGGTTCCGGTTACTAACCGGTTTTTGAGGTCCAAAACAATAACCGGTATAACCGGTTGGGACCGGTTTTTAACCGGTTTTTCCCAAAAAAAACCGGTTTTTTACCGGTTTTAACCGGTTTTTTAATAACCGGTTCGGTTAATAACCGGTTTTTGAAGTTAAGAATAGTAACCGGTATAAAAACCGGCGGTAAAAAAAAACCGGTTAAAAACAACCGGTTTCGGTTTTTTTCCGATTTCGGTTCTAAAACCAGTTTTTTTGTACACCTCTAGCTGCAATTACTAAAGGCTCGATGACGGGATTAATCCTAACCGATCCCAAAGGCATAGAATTCACATATGCTCTCAAATTTGAGTTCATGAGCACTAATAACGAGGCCGAATATAATGATTGCTTGCATGATTTAGGTTAGTGAAGGCCATGAAGATGCAAGAGCTAAAGGTATATGTTGACTCCTTGCTAGTATCAAAGCAGGTCAACAATCAATACGTGGCAAGAGAAGCAACAATGAAAAAAATATAGAGACAAAGCCAAAAACCTAATATCAAAAGTTGCACAGTTGATCTGGTGCCCCGATAAAAAAAAACAAGCCTGTCGACGCTCTTAGCAAGTTAGCTTCTTTAGCTTCCGCGCACCTGACAAAAAAGGTTCTTGTAGAAGTTGTTCTTCGGTATCAACCTTGTACATCGGTAACAAACTCTGTAGTCGGTAGTAATTTTGATTTTTGGTAGAACCTTTATCTTCGATAGCAACCTTGCATTTTCCCTTTCTGACATCGTCATCCATTTCAATACGATCAGCCTTAGCCTTAGCCTTTTCGCTATCACTGTCATAACAAAGTAGACTAAAAAAAGGGTCCTTTCCGATTTGATCATCTTCATGTTGTAATGTTGTTTGAGACCAACCTCTGTACTATTTGTTGCTGAATATAAATAGCCAAAAAATCAAATTAATAAAGCAACAATAAACCATTATTTGTTTCATACACAAGAGCACAAAAACATACCACAAATATCACAAGATGCCAAATGCAAAAGTCTAGAATCAATTTTGATCAGGGGAGGAGCTTAGTGGAAACCCAGGGGTGCACCCCCTCCCTCCCCGAATGTTTCAATTAGAAGTGTAAAATTTTCGATTTTTCGTCCGAAAAATTTAAAATTATAAAAGATCGCCCCCCACCCAATTTCCCCCTATCCACAGAACTTTTGGTCAAGCTCCGTCAGTGATTTTGGTAGCATTTTTCTAAAAAATGAAACCCTATGTACAACAAAGGAAGCAATTTTGATAGTATTTTTCAAATGAAGCCCTAAGTACAGCTAAGGTTTAGAAAAAACTTTAAAACAAAAAACATATTTTTTTTTCTAAAACATAATTTGCATTCCTTATCTAAAATAAATATGAAACCCTACGTACAACAAAGGTTTAGAAACTGATGACGGGGGTAGCCCAAGATTAAATAAAATGACTAAATATGTAAATGCTCAAAGGGTTAAATGGTTCAAGGGTTAAAAAGCTGTGAAGAGGGAAAAAGCATTACGGAAACAGTAGCCAGTCACATCCAGGGATTGCTTCACCAACCCACAGCCGCAAAAGCAACGCAGGTCTGCAGAAGCACACGCTATTATCCAGGGGTCAAAAGGCTTTAACCCCCGAAAGGGTAAGCCCCTCGCTGCAAGCAAGGACACTAGTCAAATGAATGCCTCTTTGGGAGATGTCTTGTCCTATATAATCGACACTTCATTAACTGAGTTGGGACATTCTGAGCCAGGCCTGTTTCCTTAAACTCTGGTCATTCACATTGAGTATTTGCTTTATGCAAGTCACTCACTTTCACATCCAACACACACATTCCGTTTGCTCCCACATTCGAATCTGAGTATACATCAGAGAAGGATCTTCAGCAAACAACAACAATAAACTAGTGAACCTCCTTCCACGTCTTGCAAACGTGGGGGCACCCCACGACCTGCGTTAGGCAAAGTTGAACCCTTCAACCCTTTTGCCTAACCAGCACAGCTACCATCCTTGGTCTCTTATTTGTTGCCTCAACAAGTTGGCGCCCACCGTGGGGCTATGCCGCTATTTCTCCTCAAAAAGACCTAGTAGTGTAGCTCTCCTCACTTAAAATCATCATGTCTGAAAGTGGATCCCCGGGTGAAGTTAATCAGGTTCCAAACACCTCAACCCCGGGTAGTAGCCAAGCTCATGTGGCTATACCAACTTCTTTCTCAACTCCGGGGAGCACACCCGAGTTCCTCACCTTCAACACACCAACTCCATCTAGATCCGGAGTTCCTTCTCCCAATATCGGTATCTCTGACACCCCGGTTCATGTTGAACTTACCCCCGAGGGAGTGGCCAACAATTTCCTGGAACTGAGGTCTCTCCTCAACCAACATGTGAGTAGAGAAAGAGAAAAAGGGGTGAGAATCCGCCTAGATTATGATGAACCAGAACCGACGTTGTCTCCTGGACCACCTCCCCTTCCTTTCACCACTAGAAATGAGGCTGGTCCCAGCAATCCTCCTAACCCTCACCCGTATCTATCCACAATGACGAATCCCACAGTGCATCCTTTTTTCTCGTCCCAACCGATTACTAGTGGTGCTCCTTTGGGACATCAGCTAACTCTTGACCAGCTCCTACAATCCCCAGTAACAAGCTTTCCAGCATCCACAACAACCACGTGGGAGCAAGCTTTGTCTGTGCTCCCCTTGGCATGAAGTGCCGTTATGAGTACTCCCTTTGGAGTAAGCTGCTCGGTTGCACCTGGAAGCCTTCAAGGCTTCAACCTCATGCCCACAATGATGACCCAGATGATGGCCAACTTCCCATGGCAACACTTCATTAATTAGGTGCTAGCCACTCAAGGAAACAACGGTAACGGCAATAATGTGGGTGCAGGGGCTGAAGAAGACTTGGCCAAACCATATAAGCCAAGCAACCTTTCATGCTTCTCACAACAAATAGCTGATTATGATTTTCAAGCAAAGATCAAGATGCCTCCTCACATCAAAACATACGATGGGACTGAAGACCCTGAGGACCATCTTCAGATCTTTACCGGTGCAGCAAGGATAGAGAAATGGTCAAACGCTGAATGTTGTCTAATGTTCATGCAAACCCTTGTCGGATCAGCCAGGATCTGGTTCAACGACTTACCTGCTCGAAGCGTTCGAAGCTTCGACGACCTCAGCAAGGGTTTGCTGGCCAATTTCTCCCAACAAAGACGATATGTCAAAGACGCAACAGTAATCTTCCAGATAAAACAACGTGATGATGAAAGTCTCCGAGCGTTCATTGAACGGTACAAGAAAGAAGGTCTAACTTATGTAGGGGCGGATGAGAAAATGAGGGTAGCCGGTTTCATGAACGCTATCACCTCAAAATATCTCACAAGAGATTTCAACAAATCTCTGCCCAAAACCTTGGAAGAGGCTCTCGAGAGAGCAGAAGCCCACATCCGGGGAGAAGAGGCGGTAGACATTAAAGAACAAAGGAAAAGAGGGTCCAGTTGGCGTGACAACAGCCCAGCCAGAAAAAGAGGGAATTTTAACTCCTATGACAGACGTCAAAAGGGTTCAGACCATCGAAAGCCTGAAGGTCGGAACCCCCCAACCAGAGAAAAAGGCATGAGCTTCACACCTCTCACAAAAACTCCTCAAGAGATCCTCGCAATGGAAGAAGTCAAGCAAAACTTTCGACCTCCTAGACCTCTCCCCAAAAGCAGAAAAAAATGAGAACTCTACACAATATTGCGAGTTTCATGAAGAAAAAGGTCACCACACCAATGATTGCTTCCAACTCAAGAAAAGAATTGAAGAAGCTGTTAAGTCCGGAGAACTCGCTCATTTGGTAAAGGGGGTCCGTGACAAAATGGCTGAAAGAAAAGGCAAGGAAGTCAATATGGTGGGTTCTGATGGAAGGGTTCCTCATAAAAGACAGCGGTTGGAAGCTTGGGAGCTTCAGTGTGTCTGTTTCCCCCCAACGGAGAAAGACCTTCTCTCTAGCCCTCTTGTGGTAGAAGCTACCGTGGGAACATTGCAAACATGTAAAGCATACATAGACACTGGGGCGGCCACTGAAATCATGTTCGAGAAATTCTTCAACCGCTTGAGTAATGAAGAACGTTCAAGGCTTCAACCCTCTGGAACCTCTATAAAAGGTATCACTGATATACCCCTCAAGCCTTTAGGGCAGCTGACACTTAATGTTCGTTTCAGTGAAGGTTTGAAAGAAAGGACCCAACCACTCACCTTTGTGGTTATCAACATCCCCTCAAGCTATGATGTGATCATTGGGAGGCCAGGGCAGTGTGCATTCTACATGGCCGTGTCTGTTGGCCATGGCACAGTCAAATTTCCTACCGAGAGGGGCATAGCAACCCTTCAACCCTCTCAAGAAGCTTACATGGTTGAGGGTGAAAGCTCAAACAGTGAAGAAGACAGGCAAAGGTTGGTCATAAACACTAAGTACCCTGAACAAAGAATAAGGGTCAACCCAAGCCTTTCTCAAGAAACCCTTTCATATCTCGAAAAGCTGCTAACACATTACAGCGATGTCTTCGCTTGGCATCCAGAAGATATGACAGGGATCCCTCGGAACATTGCTGAGCATGAGTTAAGAATACCATCTCATGTCAAGCTTGTGGTCCAAAAGAAACGAAGCCAAGCACCCGAAAGAAGCCTGGCTGCATGCCAAGAGGTTGAAAAGCTTGTGTCAGCCAGCATTCTTCGCGAAGTCAAATATCAATCTTGGGTTGCAAACCCGGTGATGGTCCGAAAGCCAGACAACTCATGGAGAATGTGTATAGACTTCAAGGACCTTAACAAAGCTTGTCCCAAAGACTGTTACCCGTTACCAGAGATCGATCTCAAGGTGGATTCCCTCATGGGCTATCCGTTCAAATGCTTTCTTGATGCATACAAAGGTTATCACCAAATCCTCATGAAAGAAGAGGATGAGGAAAAAACAGCCTTTCACACAGACAAAGGAATCTTTTGTTATCAAAAGATGCCTTTTGGTCTTAAAAATGCTGGAGCAACCTATCAACGACTCGTTGACAAGGCTTTCTCAAGCCAAATCGGTCGGAACATGGAGGCATATGTTGATGACTTGGTGATTAAAAGCAAGACGGAATATCAAATGCTCGATGACATTCATGAAACCTTCAAGAACCTAAGGAATGTCAACATGAAGCTCAATCCCAAAAAATGTTCCTTTGGGTTTGAGGAAGGCAAATTCCTTGGGCATATTGTGGGGAAATAAAGCATCAAAGCAAACCCAAGTAAGGTGAAGGCTGTCCTAGAAACAAAACCACCAAAAAGCAAAAAAGAGGTTGAAAGTTTAAACGGGAAGCTTGCAGCCTTGAAGCGTTTTACCTCCAAGCTGGCTGAAAGGTCTTTACCCTTTTTTAAAACGCTCAAGGGCTGTTCGGATAAAAAAGACTTCAAATGGACCGAGGAGGCTGAGGAAGCCCTCAACCAAATGAAACAGGATCTAGCTTCCTTACCAGACATCGCAGCACCTGAAACCGGGGAGCTAATCTCAGTGTACCTTTCAATTGCCGAAGAGGCCATAAGTGCAGTCCTCACCATCGAACGAGGCACAGCTCAGGTACCCGTTTATTTCTTCAGCAAAACCTTAAAATTGGCTGAAACCAAATATCCTCCCATTGAAAAACTTGCTCTAGCTCTGGTTCAAACAGCTAGAAGGCTTAGAAGGTATTTCCAAGCACACCCCATACAAGTGGTCACCGACCAACCTATAAGGAGTGTGCTTGAAAAACCAGAAAATTCGGGACGGTTGGCCAAATGGGCCATAGAACTAGGTGAACACAACATCACCTATGTCCCAAGAAAAGCCATCAAGGCCCAAGTCTTGGCCGATTTCATTATAGAAATCCCAAAACAAACAATCACTGAAGTGAATACTACGACCTCTGAACCCTCTAACCTTGAAGTGTAACACCCCGAAAACGGGTTTGGTGATCAAACCACATTAGCACTAAAAGACGGGTAAAGTACCGTTAGTGGTAAAATTTACCCGGTAAATATTAGGATTTAAATAATTAATCCTAATATTAAATAAAAAGTGAGTAAAAGTTTTTAAGGAGATAAAATGGATAAAAGGCCCGGGTTAACGGGACCTAAAATAAACTTAGTCATAAAGATTCCCGAACCCGCTAAGTTAACTAGGAATATTAAACCTAGTTAATAAGTGGGAATATTGTTAAAAATAAGTAGGTTGTGGCCTACTTTATAACGAACCAAGCACGAGGGGTTAAAGTGGGATAACTAGAAAAGTTATTTAATAAAACAAAACACAAACACACACACACACACTGTGTGTTCTGGTTCGATCAAGAAGCAGGGGCGACCAAGAGCTCCCCTTCAAACCCTAGTTTCACAAAAAATTGATCAATTGGAGGTTCAATTCAGTCCCAAATCAAGTTCTAAACACGGATTAGTGATCACCTCACTAAAGGGATCACAAGGTATGCAAAATTCTAGTATTTTGATTCATCTCAAGTTCTAGGTTAATTGTGAAAAACTGAAATCGAGCTTGATTATGTCATGCATGGATGAATCTTGAAGTAATATGATGTCTAGGAGTAAACCCTAGTCAATAACATGTTGGATTATTAGATAATCTATGAAATTCATAATGATCCATTGATAAGTTAAGTGGGTCTATTGACAATATGATGAACACTCGGGTTAGAGTGTTAAATTGATGAAAATTGAGTGTTATAATATAAGTTCTTGATGTAATTCATGAACACTAGACTTAGAGGTTTGATTGTTATGTAAATCTTGGTGAAAATAACTAATTATAAACTAGTTAGTAAATATGTGAAATTATGCACATTAGGTGTTTGTTAAAATGCCTAAATGAGAACCAAAGTATTGAATTTAGAGTGAAAACGCGTATTCAAATGATATGGAAATTACGCGTGATATGAAGTGATAAGAGTTCTAAATACTATGTTGATTTAGAACTAATGTAGCAAACATGTGATTGAAAGCAGTTAACTTTAGATAAGTTAAGTTAACTAATCATGAAGCCGAATAGTAGCTTCGGCATAGAAAACATGTGAGGTGGAATAGTCGTGATTGTTAATGACTAACTTAACCGCCTTGTAAATGTTTGACAATAGTTTGACGTGTAACAAGCTAGGTGAAAGCTTGGAGGAGGGAGCGGGTCAAACAGAGCAAGTACGGAAAGAAAAGTGTAGCGTGGATGCGAGGTAAGTGTAATTTACACACTTATGTAGAATACCCGTTTATTGATATGTTGTAAACGTGAAAATGATAATATTGGAAAAATGGAAATTTGTCAAGTGTCAACTTATGTAAATCAAGGTTAAAAGGATACCCATGGCGTAAGCCGAAATGGGTTGAACCTGTAAGAAAATAGTGTAAAAGAAAAAGGGTATGGTTATAAAATCCGGGATGGGATGGATATATGAAATGGGAAATCGAAAACGATGTTTTTGATTAAATAGACAATGTTGGGCATATAGTCCAAACGGGTCGAATGGTGGTGATAACACCATTTGACAAATATCGACTAATGTGGTTGTCAAGTCTTATGTTAACAGGACCGATTAGCAAGTTGGATAATTGTGTCATCATTGATGGTGTGATAATAAAAACGAGGTATAAACCGGGTCTACTTGTTGATCCGGGCCAGGTACGTATAATTATGTTGTAGTTAAAGTGCTATTTTGGTCGAATAATTTGAGGGAGAGTCCTTCGTCATAAAAGGACTAAAATCGACCAAAACGCCCTTGTAGGCTAAATGGAACACACGACCCTTAGAGGTTGTTTGGAAACGAGTTTTATGACTAAGTAAATACTTAGAATAAGTATAGAAGTTGAAAGATGTGATATGTTAGTCAAATAGCTCTATTTGAGTCTTGCCGTAAAATAGCAATCCGAAGGGTAAAACTCGGAACATATAGATATACACATTGAAATCCACACACATATAGTTGTAGTGGAAGATTTCTTGATAAGAAATGTAGGAATAAGATGCTAGAAAAGAATGAAAGTGATTTCAAGGTTTAAAGTGCTTAAATACCCTTAACGGGTCAAAATAAGCATACGAGCGAAAACGGGTTTAATTTGTGTAATAAACCTATGTTTAGAACCTAATATGGTATATAACATTTATTTGAAGAAGTGTATGAAATATAGGAAATCAAATAAATACGTTTGTTTGATAAAATACATAAACGGGTCAAAATTTGGTATAAAGGGTAATTAGCCGAAGACTTAAAAGTCTGAAAATTTGTTAAACCGGATGTTGGATTTTAACCTCATAAGGTGAGGAATCAAATTACAATCACGTAGGAAGAAACGGTAGGTCAAACGGACAAGCGGTTTGAAAGATACGAAAGTTTTCGTGTCAAAAGCGGCAAAATGGAAAGGTTGGAATGCAGGGGCCACCGTAACTTACGGTGCCACCGTAACTTACGGTGGAGCCAAAAATGCTACGGTAGGACACCCCTAATTTACGGTAGGGGATATGAACATTCAGGGGCCACCGTAACTTACGGTACCACCGTAAGTTACGGTGGAGGCCAGAAATCAATTGTTTGTTTGTGGATCAAGATTTAAATGTTGGATTTTCTTAATTACCTTGTTATATTGGTTATTTAATTATCAAAACTGACCTTTAAGTTGGTTTTGATCACAGGTGAATGTCGAGAGTCCCGGGTGAAGATCAAGCATCGAGCAAGAACCGAACACTCGTTAAACAAAGCTTCCGCAACGTTGTTTTGTCGTTATTTTAAATGGCGAATTAAATCACATTTTGTATATCACTAAAATTGCAAAAGTTTTAAACAAACCCGTATTTTCGATGTATTATGTAATCATTAATTACATGATCAATTACGCAAAATATACGTTAAACCTTGAATTTTAAGAACGGGTGTTACATGAAGCCTGGAAGCTTTTCACCGATGGGGCTTCAAGCGTTGAAGGGTCAGGGGCTGGACTCATTTTAATCAACCCTGAAGGGATGGAGTTCACGTACGCTCTCCGTTTTGATTTTCAGACTACCAATAACGAGGCCGAATATGAGGCACTAATTGCCGGACTAAGGCTGGCCAAAGAAATGAAGGTCCAAAAGCTTGAAGTGTTCACAGATTCACTGCTGGTCTGAAGCCAAGTGAACGATAGCTATGTTTCCAAGGAGCCGAACATGAAAAGATACAAAGAAAAGTCCAAGGAGATAATGAACACCTTCCAAGCATGCAGCATCAAGCAGATTCCCAGATCTCAAAACAAAAAGGCGGACGCCCTAAGCAAGCTTGCATCTCTCACCTTTGCACACCTTACCAAAAAGGTGTTGGTAGAGGTATTAAAGGCTCCATCAATCGATGAATTGGAAGTTCAAGATGTAGTTACCGAAGAAGATCCAAACTGGATGACTCCCATCAAAAAGTTCCTTAAAAATGGTGAATTACCCAATGATCAAGTGGAGGCTGAAAGGGTTAAAATCAAGGCAAGGCAGTATGTGCTACAAGGAGAAAACCTTTACAAAAAGGTTACCTTGCCCCTTTGCTAAGGTGTGTTGGCCCCGAGCAAAGTAAGTATTTGATCAAGGAAATTCACGAAGGCATATGCGGAGCTCATTTTGGAGCTAGGTCGGTGGTTGCAAAGCTCATGAACCTTGGGTATTTCTGGCCCTCAATGCATCGAGATGCCACAGAACAATTGAAAAAATGTGATGCCTGCCAGATCCATGCACCAATCCCAAAAAGCCCCAAGCATGACCTTGTTCCAATAACCTCGGCATGGCCATTCCATAAATGGGGGATGGACATCGTTGGCCCGTTTCCCCCAAGCAAAGGATGAGTAAAATTTTTGCTGGTGGCAATAGATTACTTCACCAAGTGGCCCGAGGTCAAACCACTAGCAAAGATCACGGGAAGACAGGTCATCGACTTTGTTTGGGAAAACATTATCTGCCGTTATGGATTGCCGGGAGTACTTGTCACTGATAACGGGAAGCAATTTGCTGAGAAGCCTTTCAGCATTTGGTGCAAAGAGTACAGGATCAGTCAAGTCTTCAGCTTAGTGGCTTACCCACAATCAAACGGTCAGGTTGAGAGAACAAATCGAAGCATAGTGGAAGGTATCAAAACAAGGTTGGGAAGGTACGAAAACAACTGGCACGAAGAATTGCCTAGTGTTCTATGGGCAATAAGAACAACCGAAAAAACAAGCCATAAGAAAACACCTTATAGCTTGGTATTTGGATCTGAATCTGTGATCCCCGCTGAGATAGGAGTTGTAACCCAAAGAATTGTCAACATGGATCCCGAAACAAACCAAAAAGAGACCATGTTGAATTTACAACTCCTAGAGGAAGCAAGAGATCAAGCCGCAATTCAAGAGGCCAAATACAAGCAACAGATGGAAGCTTACTACAACAAGAAAGTCAAGAACGAACGATTCAAGCCAGGGGACCTGGTCCTCAGAAACAACGAAGCCAGCAAGAAAGAAAATCAAGGAAAGCTCGGCCCAAAATGGGAGGGTCCATACACCATCCTTGAAGCACACAAGGGGGGATCCTACAAGTTAGCAGATTCAGAAGGCAAAAGGCAAAAGGCTTCCGAGGCATTGGAACGGCAAAACCCTAAAAAGGTTCCACGTTTAAAAACAAAAAGATTAGTTTGTATCAAAGTGTATCCGAAAAACAACGCTATGAATACCTTTTGTAAAAATCAAGTATTGCTTAAGTGAATGAAGTTGTTTTATCAAACTTGTCTTTCTATCCTAATATCAGGTTGAGAACCTAGCAAAAAACTCCATGGCAAGGGCCATGTAAGGGGATGAGCTCCCAGGCCACATCGCTCAATAGGTTCAAGGGTTGAATGAGCCTATATAAGGGGTGAGTTCCTAAATCAATACAACTCCATGAGACTTGTTAAGAAAAAATAAAATTGTCTCATAGACGGGTCTGAACAGCCTACACCAAATGTTCCCTAAGCCTTAAAAATATAATCAACAAACAGGCTTATAGAGTCAAGTGAAAAACAAAGAAAAAGGATAGGTGCTATGTCTTCTTGTTAATACCAAGGATAAGTGTCTGCAGCACTGAACCCTTTAAGGTACAAAAAACATAAGGGCAGCACAAACTCGACAAAGACAAAGTTACAAAAAGACAAAGAAAATCTAAAAGAACAATATGACTTAGACAAAAAATTATAAAGATACAAACCAAGTCAGATCACAAAACTAAGAAGCCTTCAAGGCTTCAAGCCACCCGGGTAACAACCAGAAACGTCAAAGGCTTCAACTTACTAGCAGACAGCCAAAAGGCTTGAAATGTTAAAGCCAAACAAACTGCCTTAACGAAATAGGCACAAGTGTAAAAATATAACACACAGAAAATAGTTAAGCATCATACCATATCAAAGAAAGCCCTAAAAGACTTTCAAATACAAGTTAAGGCAAGTCCTAGTAACTTGCAAATTCAACTATTGTTCAAATGGCCATACAGGCCTTAAACACAACCAACAGGAACCTTAAGGGTTCCTGAAAACCTAACATTGTTTAAAAGTTACACACCATAAATTGTTTTAAGAGTGCTAAGGAAGCTACAAATTCATGCATCAGTAGAAGGCTTAGAAGCCCTAGAACTGCTACCTTTGGTCTTCTTAGTCTTCTTAGCCTTTTTAGCTTTTGGACCCAGATCCTCAACAGCCGAAACCTCCAGGCTAACATCCCTCGGAGCATCAGATTCCCCAGGAAAGGTATCTTCACTATCTCCCGAGTAGGAGCGTTTCCTTGAAAGAGAGCTAAGCATTTCAGCACATAACTTTTCATTCAAACCATCCGGCTTCAGTTCCTGCAAAACGGAGAGAGGCTTACCATAACAAGAAGCAACCTGACTCACATACGGGTATTACAACCTCTCCATTTGCTCAACGGAACTCTTAAAAACATCCGAAGCCTCGGGACGGTACAGGGGAGATTTCTCTAAGGGATGACCAGACTCGTGAAGCTTATAACCCGCAATAAGACCTTGGTGTTTTCCCAGATTGAGCAGTTTAGTGTAGACATCACCAAGAGCGGAGTTAAATTCTTTAGAGTGCAAGAGATAGGTAACCACCTGATGAAAACCCTGCTCAATGAGCCATTGGTTATCTCCGGTAGCTTGGGCAACCAAAGTTTTCAAACCATCCTTCTCCTTATCAAAAGCCTTCTTTTGCACAGCCAAGGTCTCCCGGTCAGCTTTCAGTTTCAATAGGTTAGCTTCAAAGCTCTTCCTAAGATCACCCATCTCAATATCGTGCCTCTTAGTTAACTCCTCAATCTTCTTGTTCCAAGCCATTTCCTTCTCAGAAAAGCTCTCGATTTCCTTCTTCATGGCAGCAATTGAAGCCTTCATTTTCTCCTTCTTCTAGGAGGCCTCCTCATATTCCCGCATCCCTTTAGCAAAGTGAGTAACACCTTCAGCCAAAAAGGCCGAAAGGTTGCAGGAACTGAGCATCATCCTAGAAATAAGATGATCACCCTCCATCTCAGATATGGCATCTCGAACACCGGGAGGAGCAAAATGAGCCAAGGCTTCAGCACACACAGCAGGATCCTTAAAATTGTCACCAACCTTAACCCCCCAATTAGGTACGTAAATGTCCTCTGAACCCTCGAAGCTTTCAACACTTTTGGCCGACGAACCTTGAATAGCAGAAATGGTACCCTTCTTAACCAATTTCTTCTTCTTGCTCGAAACAATCAACTCCTTTTCCTTGCCTTTATCAACATACACAGCTTGATCCTCTGATGCCTCAATATCATCACTAACGTCAATAGGCTCTGAGCCAGAGGGCTGATCAACACCCTTCAGATGGCGTTGAGAACGACGAGTAGAACCTTTGGACGCAGTAACCTTGGTGAAACCTTTGACATTCGGAACATTGACATAACCAGAACCCTCAAACCTATAATCGGCACCCTCAACTACCGCATTCTCACCAGGGGTAGCAGCAGCATCATCAAAAACAACGTCAGAGGTATCATCGCTCTTAATAAAATCCAAGGCAGACATAACTGCAATACAAAATATAAAAACACATAAACGGACAAAGAAAAAGGAATGAAAAAGCAAGAAAGGAATAAAGGCATACCCTTCCCATCTCTAATAAGCACCAGATCCCGGTTAGCATTTTCCCACACTTTACTTATACCCAATAACACCAACAGATGCTCAGGGAAGGGACGAAGCCTCGAAGGGCACTCCCTAAGAATTTCTAAAAAACGGGTGTTTATCTCGGAATCAGAGGGCTCCGGCTCGTTCAGAACAGCATCCGGGTGTCTCCAAACAAGTTTGAAAGGAACAATTTCCTCCGACACCCAAAAAACCGATCTTTCCAAACCCCAAGTGTAGAAACCATGGACGAAATTAAACAAGTATCAACTTGACTGGTTTCAAAGGTGAACCAATCGCCATTCTTAGCAAGCCGGAAAAAGCGACGGAATGCTAAAAGAGTAGGATCATACCCACAAGCCCGACACAGAATCTCAAAATGCAAAACCCTAGCCATACCTAAAGGGTGAATCTGACCAAAAGACACTCGGTAATATTCCAAAATATTCAACACAAAGTTTGAAAACGGATAACGAAGATTGGAAAACTCAAAATGACGGCAATACAAAGCAATCATACCAGAAGGACAGGCATTGATAGATTTCTCACAAGCCGGTGCAACCGGTTTATACTTTGTCCCTATTCCCCATTCTACACAAAATAAATCGACTTCCTCTTGGGTCAGTCGAGAGAAGGATTTTGCCATATCCTTACGAGCACCAATGAACAATTAAAAAGAAAGTAACTGACCTGATTTTGAAAAAAGGGGGATAACCGGAGAGAAAAAAGGAGCAAAGTGATGATCTTCATAATAAAATGTGATAATAAATGATATATGCAAATATAAAATAACCTACAATAGGGGTAATAACAGTAACCGCCACCCTATTAAACTGTCATACATCAATCAAATCAATTGTCAGTTATTTAAAATTCAAATATTAACTGCTCACAACCCTTCAAGCCTTCAAGCATCGAACCCTTGAAACCTTTTAGCAATAAAATACACGTATAAAAGTCAGAAGTCTTTGAGCTCATTCCCCAAAAACCTCTGACTTGGGGGGCTGATGACGGGGGTAGCCCAAGATTAAATAAAATGACTAAATACGTAAATGCTCAAAGGGTTAAATGGTTCAAGGGTTAAAAAGCTGTGAAGAGGGAAAAAGCAATACGGAAACAGTAGCCAGTCACATCCAGGGATTGCTTCACCAACCCACAGCCGCAAAAGCAACGCATGTCTGCAGAAGCACACGCTGTTATCCAGGGGTCAAAAGGCTTTAACCCCCGAAAGGGTAAGCCCCTCGCTGCAAGCAAGGACACTAGTCAAATGAATGCCTCTTTGGGAGATGTCTTCTCCTATATAATCGACACTTCATTAACTGAGTTGGGACATTCTGAGCCAGGCCTGTTTCCTTAAACTCTGGTCATTCACATTGAGTATTTGCTTTATGCAAGTCACTCACTTTCACATCCAACACACACATTCCGTTTGCTCCCACATTCGAATCTGAGTATACATCAGAGAAGGATCTTCAGCAAACAACAACAATAAACTAGTGAACCTCCTTCCACGTCTTGCAAACGTGGGGGGACCCCACGACCTGCGTTAGGCAAAGTTGAACCCTTCAACCCTTTTGCCTAACCAGCATAGCTACCATCCTTTGTCTCTTATTTGTTGCCTCAACAGAAACAATTTTAGTTTTCTTAATATTATAATTGATGCATTAAATAACTAAACCCTAGTAAACCCCCAATGATGGAATACAAACGAATTGCTACAGAAAAAAAAAATAGTGTTACTCGAGTTACAAAGTTGACTGCGTTCTCACGGGTCTAAACCCTATCCCGCTCAACTAGGTCTGAAACTAAAACGAATCCCTACAGATCGTCTCCGGGTCATCGTAGAAACCATATATCACTGCTCTAGAACAAAAACGAAAAAAGCAACCATAGCTGAAGAATCACGAATCTGGTATTCAAATATTTGTTGTTCAAATGTTGAAGGTTGGTCGTCGTTGTTGTTGCCGCTGCTCATGTCGTCTAGGGTTTTGGGAGGACTGAAACCTCGTCAATGGTTGGAAGAATTGAAACATTCAAAGGTTAAAATATGGTTTTATACTTTTATTTTATAAATTCCACCTAATATACATAATATCTACATAAGTATTAAAAAGAAAAGAAAAACATGATAACCTTACCTGGTAATTACATTATTAGAACACAAAATTAAATATTTTAGAGAGACAACATTTGTTTTTTTGTTTGTTTTTTGAGCATTAGACTTGATAAGTCCCAACATTGGGTTTCATTGTTGGGCCTCGTCTTTGTTAGTTGTTCATCGAACGATCAATCCATGAATCACCACTAGTTTCCACCTCACGTCTCTCTTTCCTTTAAATTCTAACGATAATCTTGCAATTTTGTTCTGCTCCATATTGTTTCTTGATATAAGACCGTGGGGTATGGTGGGGCGGGGGTTTGGGGCATGGGTTGACACGTGGCTTGGGTGGGCTTCGTTGGGCTGACCCACATTGAAGACGGTATGGTGGGACGGGGGTTTGGGGTGTGGCCAGCCCAAACTATATTTTTTATAAACAAATTTATATTTTTTAATAATGTTTTTTAAATAAAAACCTTACATTTTAAAATAAAGGAAATTTCATATCATCTCATCTTTGTTTCAGGGCATCCCTAGCTTCTTTGTTCTTCCGAATTTCGGCCATTTGTTGTTGGAATACGTTAAATGTATCTAACTTGCATGCAATGTCTTCCAACTGATCGCTGTATACTCCCCTACGCAAGCCCGAACTCCCAACTGAAGGCGATTCGAGAGAAACGATGCGTAACCCGTCATATCGGGCATAGTGGAGTGTATTAAAAACGGAGCAATTGGACGATTGGGTGGTGGGCTAGGTGTTTCTTGTAATGCCCACGGATTGTTCGGGTCAAAACCACGATTATGAGAATTCATTTTTCGTATTGTGGTTGGATGAGGATTTTTTTTTAAATAAGATAGAGATTATTATAGAAGAGGTGGAGTAGTTGTGGTAAAAAAAATGTATAGAAGTGTGAATATTTATAATTAAAAAAAAATTAAAACATAGCCGTTGGCCAATGGCTAGCCCAACGGCTAGCCCAAACGACTAGTTTTCTTGGCCAATGAGATCCCGCCATGTCAACTTGATAGCCCCGCCCAACGCCCGGGCTGAATCCCCCGCCCAAAGGGCCACGCCGAAACCCAAGCCCACTCATGGTGGTGACTTGGGCGTTTGTACCCAACCCACGCCCCATACCCCATAGTCTAAGTGGTTTACAGATATTATTCTTCACATTCTCCTATATATTAAAAGACGAATGAAATGAACAGTAACAAAGGGCTTTTTAGGGATAAGACTCTGTAAGAAAGACACACAATGCAGCATTGAAGGTGATGGAGCCGGCCACGGCGGCGCGCGGCTGAGCTGTGGCGGATCCACGGCGGCGAGCAGGGTTTGTGAAGGTACACGAGTAGAGAGCGACGAGGGATGTTAGGTCGATGTCACACCCCGACCACGTGGAACATACAAAACGTGGCGGAAACATCGGGGAGTGTTGTAACAGAATTAATGTTTCAAATCCATGGCAATTGAAATTTCGTTTTATTCATTAGAAGTGTTACAATGTCTTAACAAACAAGGAAATACAACATAATTAACTAGTCTGCATCTTTTATTGTCACTAAGGCCCATGTCCGCCTAAGTGTATCTTGATCAATCCTATGCTTCATTTCCTGAAAAATACATGTGAAAATATGGTACGTCAGCATAAAAATGCCGGTGAGATACATAGGTTTTGTGAAAATAGGTTTCATGACTTATGTTTGAGAAAATGTTTAGTCATGAACCTTGTTATTTGCTTTGTCTTTAAATCATTTGAAAAACGATAAGATCAGATGATAAGTATAAATAAATGTAAGGTTAAATGGATAACCAAGTAAAATGTGTTTGTATAAGATAAGTTGTTTATAAATCAATGTCTTGTGAAAAGTATGTTATTTGTATGAAATGTTCTATGTCTCAAACTGAAATGATTCAAATAACGTGACGACATGTAATACCATACAAACACTTATATATAGGAAGTACCAGCGGCGTATCCACCATGCTTGTATCATATTACACACGCATCGTTACTTAATCACTTAATCAAACCAAACCAAACAATGTAAAATGTTCATGTCAAGATGTAAATCATGTCAAAATGTCCATGTCAAATATCCAAGTCAAATGTCTATGTCAAATATCCATGTCAAATGTCTATGTTTAAACCAATAGTCAAAAGTCCTTGTATAAACCATGTCAAATGTTGATAGTCCAAAAGTAGTCAAGTAATGTATAACCAAAATGATATGTATGGTAAGTAAAATTTAGACTACTTAAACCATAAGTAAAAATGAACAAAACAAAGTATTGAAGTAAAACTTGGTTTAAATCAAAGTTATGTTTTGTAGAATAATGCATGCTTTACTGATACAAACACTTATACAGTATGTTAAACGCAAACATTCAAGCCTTGAGACAGTCGGATAACCCTTTCAGTCAAGGTTATCAAAAGAATTGTATTCGGATTCAGTCATTCCTTACATCCAAACAAACCCGGGATGTCAGGAATGGGATTTGTTAAGTCCTATGGTACCACTACTTACTCCCGAGCGGCGTAGCAAATGTTAATGAATGTTATATAGACCCGTTAAACAAACCAAATGTCATACCAAAATGTAAGCATGAGATGAAGATAATGTACCTAGTATGCTAGAGTAAACATACAAGGTAGAGTTGTAAAACAATGTGTCCATATGTTACTGGAACATATGCAACAGAGATGCAATGTAAAATGATGTACTAAGTATGCTAAGTTAACATACAAAGCAGAAAAGTCATGTAAATCAATGTGCTTAGCATGTTATCAGTCAACATACATAGCAGAAAAGTCATGTAAATCAATGTGCTTAGCATGTTATCAGTCAACATACATAGCAGAAAAGTCAAGTAAATCAATGTGCTTAGCATGTTATCAGTCAACATACATAGCAGAAAAGTAATGAAATCATGTACTATAATGTACTAACAAACATAGTCGGTATATGATGTGAAAACAGGAAAACATGAAAGTAACAAGTAGGCACATGTGTTCCACCCCAAAACGTTTGGAAAACAGTAAAAGAGGGGTCTATGTACTCACTTGAGATTGCTCAGTTGTCTAAAGATAACCACCAAACAGTGCTAGAGATCTCGGAATCAAACGGCACCTAATATAGGTAACTATGTTAAATAACCGGACCTAAATCGGAAGACTAGGTAGCATTAGGGTTTGAAAACCAAACGAGTGTGGAGACTCGTGTGATATGGTTTAACAAAGCCTACATACTAAATGAAACTTAACCTAACTGCTTACGACCCATTACGACCCGTTTAGGTAGCTTATGCTACTTTAACGCGTCGTTCGCGTGAAACGCGTTCGGACCGCCTAACTAGTCCTATGACAAGTGTTATATGCCTAAACATGTTACATAATCAGTTATGTGACAAAAGTTTAGATTACATATGCTTAATTACCAATTATACATGAAAAGGGTATTCTGGTAATTTACCTAAGGCATATAAACTACCTATCATACAACTATTTAAACGATGTGACCATAGGGTATAACCTCGGAAGGTTATTCCCTACCTACTATGGTCACCTAATGTATTTGGTCGGATCCTAATGATCGACCAAACTGGGTCGGGTTCGAAGGTATAGGCGATTTATTAGATCGCCTACCCTACGACCCTAGACAACGTGGTAATCAGTGGGCATAGTCCCAAGGGACTATAACCAACGTGATTACACTCACGTTGCGAAGTTCAAACGAACTTCGCATTGACCATTACTGGTCAACGCTGAAAGTCAAACAAAGTTTGACTTTCTGACTCGAAAAGCAGTAAAAATAAGGAAAAGAACGAAAGAATACTTACGAAGGGTCCCCGAATGCTAATCTCGATTCAAGAACTCAGGTATGAAACAATGGTTTCAACTTAGAGCTCTCAAATCAAGATTCTTGTGAGAAAATGCAATGGGGTGGATGGGTATATATAGTTTTCGGGTAACCGTTGAGATCGTTTCATGGAAAAGAGGGCACGATCAAGGCCGTACATGTGTTGGAATGTTGTGGTGTGTCAAATGGCCACTCACCATAGGGAATTGACATGTGGAAGAGGGATTGGAGGTGCTAAACAGCTGCAACCAGCTGTAAAAACAATGAATCTGGTCTGCAGAGGCTGAGGCGGCCCGCTTCAGCATTAGACAAATCTAATGCGGGCCGCTTGGGGCTTCTGATCCGAAAATAAGTTTCAAAAATGACAGTTTCAGCCCCTGCACGTGTTTAAGGCCATTCCCGACACTTCTAAGGCCCGTAAAGCCAACTTTAAGGCCCTAAAATGTTGCCTAAACATTGTGGACATGAAACATGCTCAAAAATATGTCGGATGTCAGTTCGTTTGGTCGTACGAACGCGATGTTCGCTTAATTACGACGGAATGCGCATAAGCGCGAAAAACGATCCAAATGACGTGACGAATGGATTTTTCTTATGGCGAACACTAAAATATAATATAGTCATGCTCACATAAATTTTTGGATGTCCGGATGTATTCAGAACGTAAGTTATGTGCGAAAATGCAAACTTGTGCACTTTTTGACACTTTTAGTCCCTGAATGACCCAAAAGTTTATTTTAGCACACCAAACCCCTCAAAGCCTATTTCTAAGCTATGTAAAGGATATTTAAGGTGTGTTTAACTTATGGTTATGTTTCGGAATGTTCGTTACAGTTCAAATTGACATACTTTCGCAGTTTGTCATATTTAGTCCCTGTAAGCGAATTAACTTGTTTTTGCCATACCAAAGCCTTCAAAACTTATTTCTAAGTTATGTAAAGGTTATTTAAGGTACGTTAAGCCTTTGTCACTATTCCGGAGTGTTTGTTGCGTTAAACTGGTTATATTTACGCATCGGTGCGCGTATAACCTTCCAGAAAGCGATTTAGAGTTTGAAATTGAACAAGAATTGATATGTGCAAATGATACACATATTTTTACAAATCCCACGTATGAAATATAATATTTCATTGGTTTGGTATTTGTTTGATGGCCGTGAAGGCACAGGTGTTACAGTCTCCCCTACTTTAGGAAATTTCGTCCCGAAATTTATTTAGAGGAAACTTGTGAGAGCTTGAAAATATGAAGTTGAAAAGATCAAACAACATTGGTTAGGGTTCTGAACTTCTAGTAACTTTAACAACATCATGTTTGCAATGTAAGAGGGATACCTATTTATACAAGTATATAAAGCGTCATTGATGCGTCCACCGTACCTCCATTACATCGTCCTCATTTTGTTATTGTTGTCGCTATCGGTTCCTTCACATAATAAATCTTACTGGATTTCTGTGCACTAAATTTCATAATTATGTGCGCATCCATAATTAGAGAATTCCTTGCACAGTTCACACAGTCTATTTTATAATGTGTAGGGTAAAACCAAATGAACAATCCTGTGATGAGCGTGACTTAGACCGCCATAGAGTCCTTTAGACTAAATCAATAAATGATTTAAATAGACTATCAAGGAGTCTGTTCAGCTACATCACTAGATGTCATTTTTTTTTTTAACCAAATTGTGAATCAATCTTTTTTACTAGACCACTAAAGGGTCTCTTATGAATCTTGGAGTGGTACTTATATAATCCAAGGGTCTTAACTATTACATAGAAGCCCATTTAAGGATTAAAGGTAGTACCTTTTGAATATCCTGCTACAAATTCCTCATATGAAGATATGAAAGATCCTGCAAGGATTTGGATAAAGAATATCCAGAGTAGTAAAAACACCAAAAATGCATAAAAGAAAACATAAGATGAGTAAACACATAGTCACATAACCACAAAATTGTTTGTTAATTTGTCTTGTAAATTGCGTACATGCATTTAAAGCACACTAGGAATCCATTCCGTGGATTTCATTTGGTACTTTAAACGTTATCAAGAATCCAACTATAAAGATAGAAAGATTCAAAAAGAAAATTCGACTTCGATTATTTGGAACCGAAGTGTTCGAATTAAGGTACATAAGGAATCCAATTAAGGACTCTGATTTGAATAATAATCATCCACAAGGATCTAATTGTGAGGATAAAAAGATCCCATATGGATTTAAAAGTTGGAGATGTTTTGAAACCTTGCACTGGACGTGCTTAGGTCAAAACATGATGTAAAATGCTTAACAAGTTGAGATGCTTGATATGTCAAGGCGACATATGAAGCAGAATTTTGAAGGTTAAGTCAATGTATGAGGAAAATATTTTTGAAAACTATGCATGGGGTTCTTTTAAGAAAAATGTGTTTAACGTTTTTGAAACCTTATATATAATACTTTTTGAAATCATAAAGTAGGTGTATTAGGTAGATATATTTACAAAAATGTTTTAAAATCATGCGAGATGAATTTTGAAATTATGTATAAGGTTTTTGAAAGACATGAATGATGCTTTTTGAAATCATGCACTTGATCAGAAAATGTATTGTGTTAATATTGTCTTCAGACTATATGAAATATTTTGAAATTAGAAAGGTTGGTTTTGATAACATGGCCAATGTTTTTGAAATAACATAGACAATGCATCTAGAAAAAATTGTTTTCAAACTATATGAAATGTTTTGAGATCATGAAGATTGTTTTGAAATACTGGTACTGTGTATGTTGAAAAATTAAAACGTAATGGGTATGAGATTTGAAAACACCCTTAGTTATCTAACCAAGGATTCAAAGGCACTGATGTGCAGAAGCATGATCACTCATAATGTCACTTTATCTTCTGTACTTTGTTTCTTAGAATGAAACGAGTACTTAAAATGTTCGAGGGAATCACGAGCGATTATTTGAAAGAGAGAATCACAAGAGTAGTTTGTAAGGAACATAGTTCCTTGATGTAGGTATCATAGGAAAATCCTACACATATGTAACTACAATTGTACATCAGAATCTGTGAACAACTACTTTTATTTATGAACGAGACAGATTGTTTCACAATCAAGAAAACGAAAGAAACAAAAGCATAAGATAGCAACATCTTCTACTCGGCCAACTGCTCATCCGTGGGTCAGATTTGCCTTAGCAAGCTTTGGGCAATCCCTTAGGAAATGGCCCATCTCGCCACAGTTATAGCAAAGCCCTCGTGAGAAACGAGCTTGAGCAGGAGTGTTGCCAGCTTGATTTGGTACAGCTGTAGTTGGGCAAACCCTTGCTGTATGACCTATAAGTCCACAAATCTGACATTTGCGGCACTTCACACAAGGGTGATGATGAAGGTTACATTGGTTGCACAAGAGTGCAGTTCCATTGTATGTCTTCCTAGCAGGGGGTTGAGCTGGTTGGTTGGGGAAGGCTTGACCATTGTGAGCGACAATGGCGAAGTTCTGAGAAGCCTTTCGCTTCTTTGACTTCTTAGGGGGTTGTTCATCCATGGTCTTTGATTCCTCGATTGGTTTATTGGCTGATGGTGTTGTCACCTGACTAGGTCCTGCCTGTCTTGGTGACTCTTGAGTGGCTTCATCCAGGAGACGATACATGGCAGTAGCTAATTCCACAGTCTTCAGGACTACTTCGCCTATTCGCTGAGCGAATTTGGCTGCTTGCTCAGATATCTGGGCGTCATCGTGATGAAGAGACATTCTTGAAGAAAAAGAAAGGCATAGGGAGAAACAGGTGAAAGATTATTGGACAATCAAAACAGAATGATAACGCATGAAGATTGCGATCATTTGTTTGTTACCTAAGGCAAACAAATGAGACGGTGACTAATCAAAGTAAATGGGTCAAAAATAATGTATCGCGAAGACATGCTCGCCTATAAGTGAACACTCATCCCAAGAATTCCCAGGTAAGCACAACTGGTCTCGCGTCTGATGAGATGTATACGAAGTGCTTGCCTAGCCAGAAAACCCAGAATACAGGCATTCACCCTTCCAGTTTGCACGTGTTCACATTATTAAAAACCCAAAACCTTGACGAGATTTTGAAAACTCAAAGGGTTCAAAACCATATAATAGAGAGTTCAAAACCTTACAATAGAGGGTTCAAAACCTAGTAATCAATCATCCTAGAACAGATGATTAGTTTTCAAAGCGGTTTTGAAATTTATGTTCTTGTTGTGATCGTCGCCTAAGGATAGGTGACGGTATTGTTTTATGACTAAACGCAAGTAAACTCGCGTTAGGGTCCTAAGAAGGTTATAGACTAGGTCAAAGCATTACTAATAACCTAATTCCCTATAACCATTAGCTCTGATACCATCTTTTCTGTCACACCCCGACCACGTGGAACATACAAAACGTGGCGGAAACATCGGGGAGTGTTGTAACAGAATTAATGTTTCAAATCCATGGCAATTGAAATTTCGTTTTATTCATTAGAAGTGTTACAATGTCTTAACAAACAAGGAAATACAACATAATTAACTAGTCTGCATCTTTTATTGTCACTAAGGCCCATGTCCGCCTAAGTGTATCTTGATCAATCCTATGCTTCATTTCCTGAAAAATACATGTGAAAATATGGTACGTCAGCATAAAAATGCCGGTGAGATACATAGGTTTTGTGAAAATAGGTTTCATGACTTATGTTTGAGAAAATGTTTAGTCATGAACCTTGTTATTTGCTTTGTCTTTAAATCATTTGAAAAACGATAAGATCAGATGATAAGTATAAATAAATGTAAGGTTAAATGGATAACCAAGTAAAATGTGTTTGTATAAGATAAGTTGTTTATAAATCAATGTCTTGTGAAAAGTATGTTATTTGTATGAAATGTTCTATGTCTCAAACTGAAATGATTCAAATAACGTGACGACATGTAATACCATACAAACACTTATATATAGGAAGTACCAGCGGCGTATCCACCATGCTTGTATCATATTACACACGCATCGTTACTTAATCACTTAATCAAACCAAACCAAACAATGTAAAATGTTCATGTCAAGATGTAAATCATGTCAAAATGTCTATGTCAAATATCCAAGTCAAATGTCTATGTCAAATATCCATGTCAAATGTCTATGTTTAAACCAATAGTCAAAAGTCCTTGTATAAACCATGTCAAATGTTGATAGTCCAAAAGTAGTCAAGTAATGTATAACCAAAATGATATGTATGGTAAGTAAAATTTAGACTACTTAAACCATAAGTAAAAATGAACAAAACAAAGTATTGAAGTAAAACTTGGTTTAAATCAAAGTTATGTTTTGTAGAATAATGCATGCTTTACTGATACAAACACTTATACAGTATGTTAAACGCAAACATTCAAGCCTTGAGACAGTCGGATAACCCTTTCAGTCAAGGTTATCAAAAGAATTGTATTCGGATTCAGTCATTCCTTACATCCAAACAAACCCGGGATGTCAGGAATGGGATTTGTCAAGTCCTATGGTACCACTACTTACTCCCGAGCGGCGTAGCAAATGTTAATGAATGTTATATAGACCCGTTAAACAAACCAAATGTCATACCAAAATGTAAGCATGAGATGAAGATAATGTACCTAGTATGCTAGAGTAAACATACAAGGTAGAGTTGTAAAACAATGTGTCCATATGTTACTGGAACATATGCAACAGAGATGCAATGTAAAATGATGTACTAAGTATGCTAAGTTAACATACAAAGCAGAAAAGTCATGTAAATCAATGTGCTTAGCATGTTATCAGTCAACATACATAGCAGAAAAGTCATGTAAATCAATGTGCTTAGCATGTTATCAGTCAACATACATAGCAGAAAAGTCATGTAAATCAATGTGCTTAGCATGTTATCAGTCAACATACATAGCAGAAAAGTAATGAAATCATGTACTATAATGTACTAACAAACATAGTCGGTATATGATGTGAAAACAGGAAAACATGAAAGTAACAAGTAGGCACATGTGTTCCACCCCAAAACGTTTGGAAAACAGTAAAAGAGGGGTCTATGTACTCACTTGAGATTGCTCAGTTGTCTAAAGATAACCACCAAACAGTGCTAGAGATCTCGGAATCAAACGGCACCTAATATAGGTAACTATGTTAAATAACCGGACCTAAATCGGAAGACTGGGTAGCATTAGGGTTTGAAAACCAAACGAGTGTGGAGACTCGTGTGATATGGTTTAACAAAGCCTACATACTAAATGAAACTTAACCTAACTGCTTACGACCCATTACGACCCGTTTAGGTAGCTTATGCTACTTTAACGCGTCGTTCGCGTGAAACGCGTTCGGACCGCCTAACTAGTCCTATGACAAGTGTTATATGCCTAAACATGTTACATAATCAGTTATGTGACAAAAGTTTAGATTACATATGCTTAATTACCAATTATACATGAAAAGGGTATTCTGGTAATTTACCTAAGGCATATAAACTACCTATCATACAACTATTTAAACGATGTGACCATAGGGTATAACCTCGGAAGGTTATTCCCTACCTACTATGGTCACCTAATGTATTTGGTCGGATCCTAATGATCGACCAAACTGGGTCGGGTTCGAAGGTATAGGCGATTTATTAGATCGCCTACCCTACGACCCTAGACAACGTGGTAATCAGTGGGCATAGTCCCAAGGGACTATAACCAACGTGATTACACTCACGTTGCGAAGTTCAAACGAACTTCGCATTGACCATTACTGGTCAACGCTGAAAGTCAAACAAAGTTTGACTTTCTGACTCGAAAAGCAGTAAAAATAAGGAAAAGAACGAAAGAATACTTACGAAGGGTCCCCGAATGCTAATCTCGATTCAAGAACTCAGGTATGAAACAATGGTTTCAACTTAGAGCTCTCAAATCAAGATTCTTGTGAGAAAATGCAATGGGGGTGGATGGGTATATATAGTTTTCGGGTAACCGTTGAGATCGTTTCATGGAAAAGAGGGCACGATCAAGGCCGTACATGTGTTGGAATGTTGTGGTGTGTCAAATGGCCACTCACCATAGGGAATTGACATGTGGAAGAGGGATTGGAGGTGCTAAACAGCTGCAACCAGCTGTAAAAACAATGAATCTGGTCTGCAGAGGCTGAGGCGGCCCGCTTCAGCATTAGACAAATCTAATGCGGGCCGCTTGGGGCTTCTGATCCGAAAATAAGTTTCAAAAATGACAGTTTCAGCCCCTGCACGTGTTTAAGGCCATTCCCGACACTTCTAAGGCCCGTAAAGCCAACTTTAAGGCCCTAAAATGTTGCCTAAACATTGTGGACATGAAACATGCTCAAAAATATGTCGGATGTCAGTTCGTTTGGTCGTACGAACGCGATGTTCGCTTAATTACGACGGAATGCGCATAAGCGCGAAAAACGATCCAAATGACGTGACGAATGGATTTTTCTTATGGCGAACACTAAAATATAATATAGTCATGCTCACATAAATTTTTGGATGTCCGGATGTATTCAGAACGTAAGTTATGTGCGAAAATGCAAACTTGTGCACTTTTTGACACTTTTAGTCCCTGAATGACCCAAAAGTTTATTTTAGCACACCAAACCCCTCAAAGCCTATTTCTAAGCTATGTAAAGGATATTTAAGGTGTGTTTAACTTATGGTTATGTTTCGGAATGTTCGTTACAGTTCAAATTGACATACTTTCGCAGTTTGTCATATTTAGTCCCTGTAAGCGAATTAACTTGTTTTTGCCATACCAAAGCCTTCAAAACTTATTTCTAAGTTATGTAAAGGTTATTTAAGGTACGTTAAGCCTTTGTCACTATTCCGGAGTGTTTGTTGCGTTAAACTGGTTATATTTACGCATCGGTGCGCGTATAACCTTCCAGAAAGCGATTTAGAGTTTGAAATTGAACAAGAATTGATATGTGCAAATGATACACATATTTTTACAAATCCCAAGTATGAAATATAATATTTCATTGGTTTGGTATTTGTTTGATGGCCGTGAAGGCACAGGTGTTACAGTCGATGGCTGCCATAGCTCCGACAGTGATGACGGTCAAGCTGCTAGGGTTCCGACCAAGTTCTGGCAAGTTTCCGGTAAACGCTATTCTCTTGCATGTTTGCTATTTGGATAAATCGGCTATCAATGAACCTTAATCAGACAAGTTATGTTGATTTCACGAGTAGGTAACCTTCAGTGAGGTTCCGGCGAAGATTCGGTGTACGAACTTCAAGATGCATGTTCCTTTTTTTAGGAGATCGACAAACCCGAGGTTAGATCCCATGATTTAGTGTTACTTTGTTTCCGATCACCCCTGCTCCTCCTTGGCCTCTTCCCTCTTTCCGGTACGTCTCCTACGTCAATTACCTCTCTAATCCATGGTTTATAGTTGTCGGATTTTATATGCATCTGTTTAATTCTTAGTTTTGGTGTTTGATTTTGTGTTTCAACGCATCAGACGATTGCGAGAATAGAACATCAACAATAGTGAATAACCGATTGATCATTCACTTTGTAGAGTGCAACTATTAGAGGCTGGCTTGGTGTATGTTTGATCTGATAGGTTGTTGTTGATAGGTGGTTAAAGATAAATTTTAAACATCTACACGTACACTTCACAGACTACTACTTCATTTGTTTATGTTTCATAGTGCCTAAAAGATTTCATCCTTCATGTGAAAAAGTTAAAAAAATTAACATGCTTAGGGATCAACTTCATCCTAATAAAGAAATCGGGATTTAATTAGTTCAGATCTGAATAAGCAAAGTTATCTCCTTAATGGGGATTTAAGATGATTTTTGTTTAAATGTCAAGTCTATAACTGATGTTCTGTTTTTTGAATGGTTCTATGTTTCTTCTATAAAAGTATGTACATAAAGACTTCATTTGACAACATAGAAAATATGATCTTCATTTGACAATAGCAGTGACGAGGAAGATCTCAATGATGTTCCTAACAATGGTGAGTATGATACTGATGATTCATCATCGATGATGCTAAGCTGGTGAGTGAAACCACTTTTTCATTTATGTTTTCGTTTACATAGCTGCTTAATCAACATTTTTTCCAACTTATTTTAGTCGTCTTAGCTAGAGAGGTGGAGCCTAAAGATGCCAAGATGGGGCATGGCGAGGTGAGGCGCGTTACCGGACAAAATGGGTTTATGGTTGCAAATATGAGATTTATGTGCTTTTTTATTTTTCGTAGCTAATTGGCGTGTAATACGATTAGAAAAAAAAACTAAATTTCCATAATCATCTAATATTTAAATAAAATGATTAGGTGTGAAACATTTGACCCGTTTCCCTTTTAATCTACCTCTTTTTTAGTTGTAACTGTTGACCCACTAGAGATAAAATATAACTTGAGAACCGAATTGCTATTTAAGTTAATATATGGTCATTTTCCTCATCATTTATGTTTACGTTTCAAGTCAACAACTACATGATGACCTTTTGTGAATGTTGGTTGCTGGACATGAAACCTCTGGACGAATGATCACATATAGGTATGATGCTCACGTTTATGTTCGATTTTGTGTTTGATTACATAGTGTTAATATGAACAATCACACTACTTATCAACCCCTGCCTCCTCTGAATTTAGATATGAATAGAATAAAAAAGTAGATTTTTTATCGCAGGCCTCTCTCTTGATCTAATGGCGCTTTTTGGATCAAGTTTGCCGACTAAGGTAATCGAACGTTTGAAACTCCATCATTAGTAGCTTATGGTTTATGTGATTTGTTATCTAAATATATACTAAGTTTTGGTTCATTAGAGTGATTAATATGTTGAGGAGTGATTTAAAGTATTATAACCCTTATATGTTTAGAGGTGGCAAGGCAGGCGGGTCAGACAGTCGGAGTTGAAGGCTGATGGTGCGTTTGCAATTCTTGAACATACATACAGTGAGCTTATGCAAGTCGTCATACCAAAATAAGATTGCACCTTATGGAAGAAGCTAGGAGCCGAGATTACACTTCTCAACACCAAATACATTGATAAAAAGACTGGAATAAATATACAAAGATGCTAAAGAAGAAGGTGTTGGCACAAGGTAATGGAGGCAACAATCTGAAATGGAACTAATTTGATATGTATCTTCTCCTAAACGTTACTCTGTCCAATTCAATAAACTTTGTGTGTGTATGTACATCATATAAAATCCAATTCACATGTATTAGAGAGTCGAATACATCGTATATGGAACACGACAAAACACTACTAAAAAATTCAAAATTCTTGACACCATTTTTCATAGGAAATGCGTCACAAATCGCTATTTCTGACGAATCTATGACAAAATGTGTATGTAGGAAAACCCCTCGTAGGAAACTCGTTTTCTACACATTTCCTACGCATTTTCCTACCCATTTCCGACTAAAAAGGGTCGTCAGAAATTGCTACACATTTCCTACAACTTTTATTATTATCATTTTTTTAGAAATTTATTAATTTGCGACATATTTGTGACAAAAGTTATTTTTTCATTTTTTTCATTTTTACGACACATTTGTCACAAAGCTTAATTTTTATACTTTTATATTTTGTCTTGGTTTGCGACAAATTTCCGACCATCTGTTTAATTTTTTTATTTTAATTTTACTACGCATTTCTGACAAATCTTCAAGAAATAAAATAAAATAAAATCTTGGCTCAAAAACCCGTCCGTAAAAATATGTGTTAATGTTTTTTTAGGTTTTATTCTATTTATAAAACATCCAAGATCATATAAAAAGATTCGAAAGCTAATAGATCACATGAAAAATCATACAAATTCATAAATTTATACAAATTTACAAACATGTTTGTATCTTTAGTGTATTGGACCGCATGTCTTTAAACATGTCTTTTAAGCACCAAGGATATACACTATGCTAATTTACACCATGTCGTAACAATTTTTCGCCGAGCATCTTCAGTGTATTTGACGGCATCACGATAGCGTCATTGAGAAAATCTTCAAATGTCCTTGTGTCTCTTGGGAGATAAGCCCGTTGATATGTTTACGCCACATCGCCGGTTTCGCAATACTCTGGATGTTGTTCCGGAAAATTTTCCGATGACCCTTTGCTCCTCCTTAACATTTTCTCTTCTCTAAGGCCATTCGTAGTCAAAAAGCCCCCGGGTGGGCGTTATGCGACACGTGTCGTGCCACGTCACACAGGGGCTTTATAGGGCGCTATATAACTAGAGCCCGTAGTCATAAAGCTCCTACCCATCATTACCTAATTATTAATTTTCATTTTTATTACTAATTAAAAAAACATTAACTATTTTTTGATTGGTGGAAGATTTGAAACTCCTCTCCATATGGGCGCTATCACCATACCGCCCCCACCATTTTCTTCCCCCATAAAGCCCCCCGTAATGGTGTTCCAGGCGCCATTGGGTGTTATGTTTGGATTTTTGGGGCATATAGCGCCCCACTACAGATGATCTAAAAATGAGTTGGTTTTTAGATTTTCTCTCAGTATATGTGTGAGGGGTATAATAAAGAGTGTGTTTCTAGAGGTGTATTTTAAGCCATTGATTGAAGATGAGGTGAGTTATGGAATACTGTTGGATTGTGATACATGTGATAACAAACAAAAGGTTTTGATTGGCTAACATGATTTCTGTTTATATTTAAATTTAAATGTAGAATATATTCATACAGTTAGGTGTAAACATTATCACTCAACACATTTTTCATTAGTTTGAAGGTTGGAATATATGAATTTATATTATTATTATTATTATTATTATTTAATTAAGGTACATAAATTATCTCCTCTTTTTATAAATCACCTTTTTCGAAAAACTATATGTTAATTAGTTATTTTCTAATTCTTATATTTGTTATAACTACCAATGCATTTACAACTAATATGTTTAATTATTTATTTTATTCACAACTATTATATAAGATTTAATTATTAATTTCAAAACATACCATTAAAAATTAAAATGTATATAGTTATATAATTTAACTATTATAAAGCTATACGGGTCGTAAACTAACCAGATGAATTTTGGGTGTTTATTGTTGTTTTTTTAATATTAATTTTATATGTTTTGTATTTATCATGACGTGTAGTACCATATGATATCGTATATCGTGACGATGGTATTGTATCATATCGTATTTTATCGTTATGTATCATATTTTATCGTATCATGATATATAAATAAACATCACAATCCAAACATCGTATCGGTCATTATCGTGACGTGTTTTACATTATACGTAATCAACCAACTGATCGTACAGGACGTGCTAGGGTACCCATGCACCCCTTGCGGCTCTGGTGGCGGTGGTGGGAGGTCGCGATCGACCATGGCTCCGACCCACTACCGATAATATCGATATTGATACCGATGTTGTTATTCAGTCGAACCCCAAACATCCATTAAGACCCAATATGATCCATTAACAAATATGTGATTAGAGATGAGCTCGGTACTGAACGTACCCATACCAAAAATTGCTAATATGGGTACTGGTACTGAAAATGTTCAGTATAGTATTATACAAAACGGGTACTAGTATTTGAAAGTAAAATTTGGTAAAATATTGGTACCATACCGAACCGAAAGTACTGATAACGAAAACAATTCTGTATGGGTAATTCGGTAGTGCACACATAGATAGAATACATACATATATACATAGACAAATATACATGCATATATACATACACATACACGTATACATACACATACATATAAAATATAATTTAAGTATAATAATAAATGTTTCGTCACAAATGCTTAGCAAGTTGCTACAAATTTCAGACGCAATAATTAATAATTGTAATAGTTAAACATTTAAATATGATCCGAATATGATAATAAATGTTTTGTCACAAATGCGTAACAACTTGCTACGTATTTCCTACGCAATAACTAAGAATATTATTAGTTAAGCATTTAAATATAATTAAAATATAATATTACATGTTTGTTGTAAATGCATAGCAAGTTGCTACGAATTTCTGATGCAACAATTAATATTTAAATGAATTCAGCATATAAATATAATTCTAATAAATAAATAATAGTTCCGTCAGAAATGCATAGCAAGTTACTACGCATTTCTGACGCAATAGTTTAAAGTAATAATAATTAAACGTTTAAGTAAATTTAAACACAAATATAATTCATCTGTCGTAAGTTCGTAGCAAGTTGCTACACATTTCCTATGCGATACTTAGAATTGGTATTTCTGTCGTTATTGTGTCGCAAATTGGCCAAAAAAACAAGGCTTTTTTTCCGTAGGAAATGCGTAGTAAATGTTTCAGAATTTGCGACACATTTATTTGCGTAGGAAATTACCGTAGCAAAATGACCACTTTTTTAGTAGTGAAAACATATCGTAAACGGTAAATCGTTCAACGCGCGACGTTGAGTAACACTAGTATGAGTAATTTTTAACCCATGATTGTATTTTTAACATTCATAAATTTATTTCTATCACATGTTTTGTATAAATTATGTGACATACAATGAATAACGTATTTGCTAGTTCTAATTGTTTATCTTTTTATATAGAAACGGCAACACTTGGTACAATAACTCAATAGTTCTAATTGTATTATCCTTTTCTATAAAAAACGGCAACACTTGGTACAAAAACTCAAAAAAGAGTTAATAATTAATTTTTTTGTGACAAATAAAATAGTTTCCAAATATGTTTTTTTTGAAAGAAGGCGGGTTTATTGAAATAACAACAGAAAGCAGCCTTAGCAAGATGCTAAGACATTAGTACAGGTACAGCATGGAGCAAAACCAAAAAACAATGACAGAACTTAGTAACATTATTTAAAGCAACTAAATTCACTCCATTCTTTCCACTCCAGCTCCAATTTTCCAGCTCTAGCTTTGACCCATAAGAACGATATTGCTTTAATGTCACCGACAGCCCTTGAAACGTGTGTTGTCCTCCCGTTAAAAATTAGATTATTTCTGATCCGCCATAGACTCCAACATGTTGCCGCAATAATAAGGTAGACCGCCTTTTTTTCTATCTTGTGACGAACATTGAGAGTCAATATATTCCATTAATCCCACGACGCTCAGAAGATATCTCGGAAGGGGTATTTTGACCCATAATGAGATCGCCGTCCAAACTAAATGAGCATATTGACATGAAACCAGTAAATGATCAATCGATTCAGTAGCCGAACAACACAATGCACATAATACCGAAGGAATCTGAATGTTTCTTAATGCCAAGGCATCTCTAGTTGGTACTCGATCCAGCACCGCTCTCCATAGGAAGCAATTTATTTTCTTCGGTATCCAGCTGAGCCATTTGAGAACCTGTGTCTCCGGGATCAAATCCATTCCATCCAACTTTGACCGCAAGTCGCTAACTTTGAATATTTCTTGTTTATCCTCCTGTTTCCAAAGCCACATGTCTGATTTCTTTTCTATTTTTACACCTTCTAGCAATTTTACACACTCTGCCCATGTTTCAGCCGTGTCTGTATGAGTAGCCGGAGACTCGCCACCCCAACTCCACACGATTTGCCCGTTTGTAAGACTGTATCTTTGGTGAACCAAGCATAATTTATCTGTTTGTACTGCAAAAAGACCGGGAAATCGATCCTTTAGCGAATAGTCGCCTACCCACTTATCTAACCAAAAAAAAGATCTTATCCCCGCAACCCATTTTCACTTCCAGTCTGTTTTGTACATCTGATAGCTTGAGATTCGACCCCTTACCTAGCTGCACAATATTTTTCCAATCACCACTTATCGAGTTTTTTATTGGAATGGTCGTAAAAGTGCGTCCCCCACTATGTACTGCCATTATAACTTTTGCCCAGAGATGTGATCTTTCATTTCTAAGTTTGACAATCCATTTTACCATCATAGCTTTGTTCATCGAAGCCAAACTGCCAATCCCTAACCCCCCTTGTTTTTTAGGAGCCACCACTTTAAACCAAGGAACCCACGCCATCTTATTTTTATCTATACAACCTCCCCATAGGAATTTGCGCCTTACTTTTTCTAAATATTTAATGACATGTAACGGTGCATTAAATAAGGAGAAATAGTAAGTTGGAAGGTTACCTAGAACCGCTTTCACAAGTGTCGTTCGTCCGCCAAATGATAATGTCCGCGCCTTCTACATTGAAAGTTTACTTTCAAATCTTTCAATAACTGGTTTCCAGTTTTTAACCAAACCCATATTAGAGCCGACCGGAAGACCTAAATATATAAACGGTAACGAACCTCTTTCACACCCGAGAATCGAAGACATATGCGAGATCTCCTCATTTCCAAATATGTAAGTCTAGTTTGTCAAATGAATTTTTTTATGAATGTATGAGCATTTTTTTTATTCTTGTGTATTTTAATATAAAAACTAAGGTGTTTTAAGTGGCACCAACTTGTATATTTTCAAACTTGGTTTTCATATACAAAATCTAGGCGCCGAACCTGTTTTTGACCAAAACGAAAACTACAAAACTCTTTTAAAGTTTTCGTTTTCCCCATAAACCCTCCACAACTTCAAATCTCCCTCCATCAATGGCAAAATCATCCCTCCAAACCAAAAACCAAAAACCAAAATCCCTAATTCATATTTAGATCTCTAGTATGATCTCAATCCATCATCTGAATCTCTAAACATTGTGAAAATGGTGGGGATGACCTCTTTACTCCAAAATCATGATAATAAAGAGAACATCCCTCCATTTTTCCCAATCAGCAAATTCACCGATAATAAGCTCAGTTCGAAGATGATGATGTTGAAGAAGAAGCACAGGATGCCTCTTAAAGACATTACCAATCTCATCATCGATTCTTCGATTCATTCTCCCGCGAATACAGCTTCATTTCGTCATTTGCAAACGGGTTCATTTGATCTATCAAGGTCTGGTAATCTTCGATGCAAATCATTGAAGTTTAATTTTAGATGAAATGCTACAGGGTGAAAATGGCAAGTGGTTGAATGAGATGGATGATGATCAATATCCAGTTGATAATCGCACATTAGAAAACCTGATATGTGTAGAGTTGATGAAAAGCTATTTGGACTCTTGCTTTGGTTAAAAGTTGTCTTTTATTGTAAACAAAAAAAAAAGGTTTAGTTTGGGATTTAATATGAAAATGAATGAAATTGCAACTTTATTCTTTAATTACATACACGTCTAATGTTTTGTTTACAATAGCTTCTAATTTCTACAACTAGAAGATTGGCATGCCCGTGTTGCGGCACGGGCAAGGAAAGAAGAAATCACTACCATACATAAACACCGCATTCAAATATGAAAAACACGAAGGTTGTATCGTTTTTATACTTCAAGTTATCCTTTATGTAACCTTTAGATTCATTTACCACAGCCTTTGTGGTGACAACTTCTAACGATTAATCACCCCTTCTCTTTTCCCCTCCTTTCCCCATATTATTCTTCACTCACCCAACCCTAAATCACTCCAAATCCAATCAATACAACAACAATTTGATGATCTCAGATCACCAAACCTCACATCACTTCCAAAATTCACACATTCGCATGATAGGAACATAAACCAGAAAGCTATTATGACTATCCGTCACACGTCCAAAGAGGCCCAGTTCATAGCCGGCTCACGCCGCGCAACATGAACAATGAATGGGAAGATACTGACCCGAATGATCCAACTTGGCAGGATGATGAGGGTTCGTCGGTCTTCAATCGCTTGCAGAGGAACCATGAATACTACAAACCAAGACAACACGCAGGGTACACCGAAGAGGCAGAGCAAGACTTTCGCCTCGCCTATCGACCAGCTGAAGCTGCAAAACATTCAAAGTTCATTCCAAAGATCGCGCTGGCGCCGCTTTCAAGAGAGAAGTTACCTCCGACAGTTGGAAAGTTTAACGGATTGACTGATCCCGATGATCACGTCAGAGTTTTCACAAGCGTGGGTTGCATGGGAGGATGGAATATGCCCATGTGGTGCCATCTGTTTATTCAAACTCTTACAGGGGCTGCTCGCGCCTGGTTCAACAGCCTTCCTCCGGGAAAGATCAAGTCATGGGTGGATTTCAAGACACAGTTCTTGAGTCACTTCAGTCAACAGAGACATTACCAGCGCGACACAGCCGAGGTAGAGGACATCTGGCGCAGAGATAACGAGGGTTTGGAGGATTTCATCACTCGCTTCAACAAAGAGTGCTTGGAAATCGGTGGCGTAAGTGAACAACTCATGCGTTGCCACTTCAAGAAAGCCATTCGCTGTGATAGTCTCATCAGAACTATCACTGGGAAAGATGGAATGCCCAAAGAATGGGATAAGCTCATGGAAGCCGCGAAAATAGTCGCGCAAACTGAAGAGTCACTCGCCGGAAACAGGAATTATTATACTGAAGACCGATTCTCCAAGGGAAACTCGCGCGATCACAACAAGCGCAACAAGTACAAAAGTAACGATTGGAAATCTGGAAGATCAAAGGGCCATGAAGAGAGGCCGCGCTATAGAGAAGATGCGCGCGACATAATTGACAGAATCGGCTATCGAAAAACAGTCAGGGATGATAACCGAGAAAAGCACTGGACTCCGCTCATAAAAACACCAAAAGAGGTGCTGATGACGGAGAATCATGATTTCAAGGCTCCAAGGCCTATGACAAACAAGAAGGGGCAAGACCCCAGCCTGTACTGCGACTTCCACAAAGATACAGGGCACCTGACAGATGATTGCTTCAGTTTACGTCAAGAGATTGAGAGAGCGCTAAAAAGCGGGAAACTAAGCCACCTGGTGAAAAATGTGCGCAAAGAAACTCGACAGATCCAACGCCATGATGAGGGGAATCACAAGAAAGTCCGACACCTAGAAACCCATATGGTCAATGGACCAAGATACAGCGCAAAGGAGAAAGGCAAGCGCCCTTACGAACCCTCATGGCAAGAGCAACAGGTCATTTTCCCGGTAGTGCGCGGCGGCCCTCGCGCCACTCGACCCGTCGTCATTACCGGTATTATCGGCCATTATGAAACGGAGTATGTCTTCATTTACCCAGGAAGTACGGCTGATATCATCTATGAGCAATGTTTTAATCAGTTTGATGAGGATGATAAAGCGAGACTTGAGCCAGTTGATTATCCACTGTCTGGATTTTGCAACGAAATGGTCTTCCCGCTAGGCCAAATCAGCTTCCCCGTCACGCTCTCTGACGGGAAGCATTCAAGAACAACAAATGTAAACTTCATGGTGATGCCTGTCAAATCGAGGCACGATGTGTTGATTGGGAGGGAAACCCAAGGCGAACTGAACATGGTAACTTCCACGCCCCACTCAGCAATAGGGTTTCCAACCAAGACAGGGGTGGCAATTATCTATGCCAAGAAAGAAGTAATGTCAACGGAAGAGATGCGCCCAACAAAAGCGGCGAAGGTTTTAACAAGCGAGCCAGAAAAGTGGGTTTTGAACCGAAAGTACCCAGAGCAAACGGTGACGATAGGCCACGCGATCTCACCAAACATCAGAACGCATCTCAAGCAACTCCTATTCAGGAATATGGATATCTTCGCCTGGACTCCGGCCGACGTGACCGGTGTCCCGCGCGACATTCATGAGCACTGCCTAAATACGTACCCCTCCGTTGAGCCCAAAGTGCAAAGAAGACGCAGCTTAGGGGCAGATAAAACTAAAGCGATGAATGAGCAGGTATGCGAACTGCTAAAGGCAGGGATATTGCGAGAGGTACGTTATCAAAGTTGGGTTGCGAACCCCGTGATGGTAGAGAAGTCTAATGGGGGATGGAGAATGTGCGTTGATTACACAGATCTCAACAAGGCATGCCCTAAAGATTGCTACTCTTTGCCCAAAATCGACAAAAAGATATACTCTCTCGCGCCATACAGATGGAAATGCTTCTTAGATTGTTACAAAGGGTACCATCAGGTTCAAATGAAGCTAGAAGACGAAGACAAGACAGCTTTTTGAACCGATCTAGGGATCTTCTGCTACACAAAGATGCCTTTCGGCCTGAAAAATGCTGGCGCGACATATCAACGCCTGATGGATAAGACCTTCGCTGGAGATATTGGGAAGCCTATCGAGGTTTACATCGATGATCTGGTGATCAAAAGTCCGGAAGAGGACCAAATGTTAAAAGACATCGAAAAAACATTCAACTCATTGAGAAGCGTGAATATGAAATTGAATCCAGCCAAATGCTCCTTTGGCATGGAGGAAGGAAAATTCTTAGGCTTCATAGTCACTAATGGCGGATTTAGAGTCAATCCGGAAAAGGTCCAGGCAATAGAGCGAATGCCATCACCACGAACAATCAAGGAAATGCAAAGGTTGGCCGGCCGCCTAGCCGCGCTGAACCGTTTCCTGTCAAACCACGCCGCGAAGTCATATCCTTTTATAAGCACTCTGTGCAATTCTGTGAAAAAGCAAGAATTCAAGTGGACGCCTGAAGCGGAGGTTGCTTTTCAGCAAATGAAGGAGTGTTTAATTGAGCTTCCTACCCTGACCGCGCCGCTAGAAAAGGAACCACTCATCCTGTACTTATCTTCTTTGGATAAGGCAGTAGGGTCGGTATTGCTTGTAGAGAGAAATGAAGTTCAGACTCTAATCTACTACGTCAGTAGAGTGCTCACAGATCCAGAAACGAGATATTCAACGATGGAAAAATTGGTACTGGCGTTACTACATGCCTCCAGAAGGTTGCGCAGATACTTTACAGGCCACGTCATCACAGTACTTACCAATTTCCACATTGGGACGATATTGCAAAAGCCAGAAACATCTGGGGGATTAGCAAAGTGGGCGATCAAGCTGGGGGGCCACAACATCTTGTACAGGCCGCGCCCAGCCATCAAGGGTCAAGTTCTAGCGGACTTCGTCACGGAAGTCCCAGTTGATAAAATCAAAGATTGCGAACTTGTTGAGACTCCCGTGAAAGACACGACAAATGAGTTATGGATGTTGTACACTGATGGGGCCTCAAACGAAGATGGCGCAGGAGCCGGATTGCGCCTTGTGAGCCCTGAAAAGAACGAATTTACTTACGCCATCAAGTTGGATTTCAAGAATACCAACAACGAGGCGGAGTACGAGGCGTTTCTGGCAGGCTTACGCCTCGCCATAAAAATAGGAGCTAAAAATCTACAAGCACACGTTGATTCACTCTTGATAGCCAGCCAAATTAACGGTATATACGATGCAAAGGGCGAAGTTATGGCTCTGTATTTAGAGTAAGCAAAAGAGTTGCTTCAACAGTTCAAATCTTACAAGGTAGTCCACATCAATCGCTCCGAAAACAAACCAGCTGACGCTTTGAGCAAGCTTGCTTCAACCTCCTTTCAACATTTCGCAAAAGATGTAAGGATTGAAGTACTAAAAAATCCATCAGTCCTGCTGCGCCAGGTAAATGTGATCGAAATAGGGCAGCCATCTTGGATGACCCCTATAATTCAGTATTTGCAAGAAGGAATACTCCCTGAGAGCAAGGTAGATGCAAGAAAGATTCAAAACAAAGCTCTGCATTATGAGATGAATGGTGGTATCTTATACCACAAGTCCTTCTTGGGGCCACTGTTGCGCTGCGTGGACCCCCAAGATGCGAATTACTTGATCAGGGAGATTCACGAAGGGATCTGTGGCATCCATGCAGGACCACGCATGGTTGTCGCGAATATTATGAACGCTGGATATTATTGGCCAGGGATGCACGTCGACGCCCTGAAGGAGTTGCGCAAATGCGACTCCTGTCAGCGACATTCTCCAAAAACCATGCGCCCAAAGAACGATCTTATCCCCGTATCCACTGCTTGGCCTTTCCAACAGTGGGGAATTGATATGGTGGGACCCTTCCCAGACGCTCCTGGCGCCGTCAAGTTCATAATCGTGGCCGTTGATTATTTTACTAAGTGGGTGGAGGCCAAAGCTCTCGCCTCAACCACTGCAATGATGGTACGCAAGTTTATTTGGGAGCACATCATTTGCAGGTTTGGTCTTCCACTCAAAATCGTCACAGACAACGGTACTAATTTTGCTTCTGAGGATCTTCAAAATTGGATGAAGGAAATGAAGATCGAGCATACCTTCTCCTCCGTTGCGCATCCTCAAGGCAACGGTCAAGTGGAAAGCGTCAACAAAAGTATCATCGAGGGGATAAAAGCCCGACTGGGCACAAAGAGAAGAGGCTGGGTAGATGAGCTCCCAAGCATCCTGTGGGCTCATCGAACCACGCCGAAGACAAGCACCGGCGAAACTCCTTTCAGCCTAGTTTACGGCTCGGAGGCAGTTATCCCGGCGGAAGTTGGACTCCCCTCACCGCGCTTGACAGCAGTCAACATGGTTGATAATGAAGCAGAGCGCCGTCTCGATTTGGATCTACTGGAAGAAAGACGCGAGATTGCGCGTATTAAAGAAGCGAAATACAAGACACAACTGGAAAGGTACTACAATGCGAGAGTCCGCATTTGTACCTTCACTCCAGGAGAATACGTTTTCCGAGACAACGAAGCTTCAAACGCTGAACGCCCAGGAAAACTAGCACCCAAATGGGAAGGCCCATACTTGGTTCACGAAGTGCTAGGAAAAGGGGCATACAAATTGTGCACCCTGGATGGACACATCATCCCGCGCACATGGAATGCGCAACAACTGCGCAAGTGCTATATGTAACTGTCCTAGGCCATGCGCCCTTCTTCACTAATGTTGGCCACGCGCCTTTTAATTTCCTATGTTGGCTAAACGCCCTTATGTTACTTATCTGCGATGTATGATTGGCCTAAGCGCCTGTTTCTCAATTAATGAAAGCATACGACAGTTTTCTTTTATCATAACGCTTCTTGAGTTACAAATGCATGTTAAACTTTTGATTAGCACGAAAACACTTCAGTGAATTACAAGCTCTTGAATTATGCCTTCAAGGTCCTCTGCGAACATAGCGTGAGACCGGGCAGTCACACGCACACAAGAGCCACACTTACATTCATTCACGCTAACTTAACTAAAATTTCTAACAACAGTGCAATAATTGTAATGGGTCAAAATAAACATAAACATCATATTTAAATAAGTGCAAATGCGCAATGGTTACATAAAGCCTATCATTCATTTGACCTAAAGCAAGCGCGACCGCGCGACACGCTATATTCAAAACCTAAACAAACATTACAAGGCACAAAGCCTTCAACACTATCTATTCAAAGCCATCACCGGCGTCATCATCGTCGTGCTTGTCGCCGTCACCATCGCCTTCACCATCGCCATCATCACCCGCAGTTTCCTCTTCATCAGATAATTCAACGGTTTCCGGTGGGTCAAGGATAGTCTTTAGCCGGTGACACCAATCATCATGCTTCATCGCTTCTGTAACCAAATCCATCACAGGTATTGACAGATGGTCATAACCATGTTCAGCGCGAGCTAGCTCAGCCTCAACTTGATCAGTCACTGAGCAGTGACTAGTGTCGAACTCCAGTCCAAGCATCTCTGTAGCATGTTGCGCACATTCAAGGTACCCTCCACGATGACCAACCACGCGGGAAGCATCTGTAACGGCCGCAACAGCCTTATCCAGTTCTCCAGCATTTAGGATGGAGTTGGCCATCTACAGCAAACGTAACACATAAGTAACCAGGTTTTGAAGGATAAAGCCAAAGTTAAAAATATCATACCAGAACTAATCCTCTACCGCACAGCCACTCAGCCTCGGAGACCAAAGTATCAACAATGCCTTGAGCATCGGAGTAGTTGTTTTGCGCCACATTAAGAGCAGTTGTGCTAATGTTACGCGCCTCCTCCGCTTTCTGTTTGGCCTCCTCAGCAGTAGTTGCCTTAACCTTCTCAGCTTTTAGGTCGATTTCCAAGGACTCGCTTTTGTCAACCTGATCTTGCAAGCGGCGTTTCAACTCAGCAATCTCGACGTCCTTGGCAAGCAAACCCTTGTCTCTACTTGACAACTGCACCTTCACCTCAGCCAGCTCAACCTGCAAGGGATAGAAGACTCAGTTAATTCTGCTAACAAAAGCATAAACTGAAAGAGAAGCTTATCGAACCTCAGCCTGCTCCTTAGCAGCTTGCACAGTCTGCGCATCGTCGACCTTCGCTGTCAGCTCAGCAACCTTGCCTTCAAGCTCAATAATCTTAGTTCGAGCAGCATAAGCGCGCTGGTTGTCCTTCTCACATATTTTCTTCCATTCTGCCTTCTCCTTCACCAGCAGATCCTCGGCAGCTCGGAGCTTGCTCCTCAGGCCCTCGCGCCCCCATTCTTCTGATTTTCTATCAGCCTCAAACTTGGCCTTCTCTGCATCAAACTTGGCATTGGCTTTCTCAAACTCCTTCACCTGCCTCACAAGGCGCTGGCGATAGTTCTCCCAATCCGACCGCACCCTGATCATGGTGCGCCACTCAAGCACAATTTGATGACCAGCAGAGATAGTATTAGCCTCCCCAACCACATACGCTTCATATAGCGCATCATGAGTCAACGCTCTCTGTCGGCTAACCTCGCCAGGAGGGATAGAATTCAAGAACCATTCGCGGCAAGGAGCAAACTCCTGAAAAGTGTCCTTCTGCTTCAAATTCCAGGGAGCTCGGTAGGGAGCATTCCCACGCTCCTCCTCGGTATAAGTTTTATAATAAATATCCCCGAGAGTATCCTTTGGACCAATTATTCGGGGGTTATACCCCCCAGCACCCCCCGAACTCGCGCCACCAGAAGCGTATGGACCTGACCCCCCAGCAGAAGTCACTTTAGCAGAATGTTGAGGGGAATGAGGTTGCGCTGGGTGGGTAGGTTTATCAACTGCAGGCTCTTTCTCCCTTTCAGCAGCCCTTTTCTCCTTCTCCTGCTCAGCTCGCCTCTTCTTCTCCTTATCAGCTTTCTTCTTCTGCTCCTCATCAACCCTCTTCTTTTTCTCCTCCTCAGCCTTCTTCCTTTTGTCTTCATCAGCTTTCTTCCTACGCTCCTCATCAGCCTTTCTCTTCTCTGCCCCAGCAGCTTTCTCCTTTTCCCCCTCAGCAGCCTGTTTATCTTTTTCAAACTCTATCACAGAGGTCTTGAAAGGTTTAACAGTAATCTTAGGTTTTTTCTGCGCAGGCTCTGAGGACTCTGTAAACACAACACCCTTCTTTTCAGGGGTCTTCTTCTTGGCCTCTGCAGAAGATCAAGTGTCAAAAAGAGGAAGCAACAAAGAACGAGAAACTAAGGAAAACTAACCAGGAGAAAATCGGTAAAGAAAACGCAAGCATGTAAAATGATTTAGACAAGTATTGGGAGGGAGTGTACTTACACTCGAACCCAGAAAATGCAAGCATGTAAAATGATTTAGACAAGTATTGGGAGGGAGTGCACTTACACTCGAACCCAGAAAACGCAAGCATGTAAAATGATTTAGACAAGTATTGGGAGGGAGTGCACTTACACTTGAACCCAGAAAACGCAAACATGTAAAATGATTTAGACAAGCATTGGGAGGGAGTGTACTTACACTCGAACCCGGAAAATGCAAATATGTCCCTTAACGGGTCATTTTTGTAAAACGTCAAATTTAAAGATAAAGTCGGAATATAAAAATGAAGCGAGGTCTTAATGCATACCGGGAGGGTTGCAATAATAACGACTTCGGTAAAACACCCGGTTGATGGGTAAGAATTAAACACATGCGTAAACCAAGAGACATGAACGTGGGTTGAAAAATCAAAGTAACTTGGATTACGAGTTATGACTATAAAATCTCGTATATAGAAATCGTGAGTAAATATGTTCAACTATTCGAAGTCGAATGGGTTGAATAAAGAATAAAGTTGATTGTTTATAAGTGATGGATTTCACATTAATAGGTCAAACATGTTGAATACAATATAACGCCGAATGGCACAAATGAGCACTAGCCAGATAAAGGTAGCGTTACATGCAAGAGAATAATGAGCCCAGTAATGGGATATAACCAAATAAGAATAAATTATGGACTGTCAATATCCTGGTATGGATAATTGACAAAAGTTAAAAAGAAGATCCTAAAACTAAAACTTCGGTTTTAGTAAGAAATAATGTTTTTATAAACATAAATTCTGATAGGAATTTAAATAGTAAGCATGAAAGATACAAGTCTTGACACTGATAGGCGCAAGACGATATATTTGAAAAGTGATAATTTTCGAAAATGAAATTTTGATATAAATTAAACATGATGTAACACAATCACGGTCAAGAAATGTAATGTGAAGTAGAATCACATCATAACCAAGCAAGCGGTAAAAAAAAAGTAACTGGACTAATAAGTCTAATTAGTGAGACCCGTCAAGGTCATTTAAATAAATTTGGTTTGCTTGTAAGCGGTAGGTTCGGTATGACTGAACCGAATAAATAAATTTGAAGACAAAAGAAATTGCTACTAAAAGTGAAAGACTTCATTAAAGACCTTTAAACGGGTCAAAATAACGGATTCATAAAGAATTCGATAGTATATGAAAGCGATGGATATCGCTAAGTTAATTAAACTAATGGAAATAACGAGTTTACGTTAATTTAAGTTGCACTATGTCGTATGAGATACGTAGACAATTAGTGACCAAAAAGATGTTACCATACTTATCTGGTAATACTAACAATTGGTTAAAAGTATAATTAATGTTTAAATAATATCTCGGATCAAATACATTGAGTTTAAACTCAATGAATTAAGTAAGAAAGGGTTTCGAGGACGAAACCTCTTTAAGGGGGGTAGACTTGTAACACCCCGAAAACGGGTTTGGTGATCAAACCACATTAGCACTAAAAGACGGGTAAAGTACCGTTAGTGGTAAAATTTACCCGGTAAATATTAGGATTTAAATAATTAATCCTAATATTAAATAAAAAGTGAGTAAAAGTTTTTAAGGAGATAAAATGGATAAAAGGCCCGGGTTAACGGGACCTAAAATAAACTTAGTCATAAAGATTCCCGAACCCGCTAAGTTAACTAGGAATATTAAACCTAGTTAATAAGTGGGAATATTGTTAAAAATAAGTAGGTTGTGGCCTACTTTATAACGAACCAAACACGAGGGGTTAAAGTGGGATAACTAGAAAAGTTATTTAATAAAACAAAACACAAACACACACACACTGTGTGTTCTGGTTCGATCAAGAAGCAGGGGCGACCAAGAGCTCCCCTTCAAACCCTAGTTTCACAAAAAATTGATCAATTGGAGGTTCAATTCAGTCCCAAATCAAGTTCTAAACACGGATTAGTGATCACCTCACTAAAGGGATCACAAGGTATGCAAAATTCTAGTATTTTGATTCATCTCAAGTTCTAGGTTAATTGTGAAAAACTGAAATCGAGCTTGATTATGTCATGCATGGATGAATCTTGAAGTAATATGATGTCTAGGAGTAAACCCTAGTCAATAACATGTTGGATTATTAGATAATCTATGAAATTCATAATGATCCATTGATAAGTTAAGTGGGTCTATTGACAATAGGATGAACACTCGGGTTAGAGTGTTAAATTGATGAAAATTGAGTGTTATAATATAAGTTCTTGATGTAATTCATGAACACTAGACTTAGAGGTTTGATTGTTATGTAAATCTTGGTGAAAATAACTAATTATAAACTAGTTAGTAAATATGTGAAATTATGCACATTAGGTGTTTGTTAAAATGCCTAAATGAGAACCAAAGTATTGAATTTAGAGTGAAAACGCGTATTCAAATGATATGGCAATTACGCGTGATATGAAGTGATAAGAGTTCTAAATACTATGTTGATTTAGAACTAATGTAGCAAACATGTGATTGAAAGCAGTTAACTTTAGATAAGTTAAGTTAACTAATCATGAAGCCGAATAGTAGCTTCGGCATATAAAACATGTGAGGTGGAATAGTCGTGATTGTTAATGACTAACTTAACCGCCTTGTAAATGTTTGACAATAGTTTGACGCGTAACAAGCTAGGTGAAAGCTTGGAGGAGGGAGCGGGTCAAACAGAGCAAGTACGGAAAGAAAAGCGTAGCGTGGATGCGAGGTAAGTGTAATTTACACACTTATGTAGAATACCCGTTTATTGATATGTTGTAAACGTGAAAATGATAATATTGGAAAAATGGAAATTTGTCAAGTGTCAACTTATGTAAATCAAGGTTAAAAGGATACCCATGGCGTAAGCCGAAATGGGTTGAACCTGTAAGAAAATAGTGTAAAAGAAAAAGGGCATGGTTATAAAATCCGGGATGGGATGGATATATGAAATGGGAAATCGAAAACGATGTTTTTGATTAAATAGACAATGTTGGGCATATAGTCCAAACGGGTCGAATGGTGGTGATAACACCATTTGACAAATATCGACTAATGTGGTTGTCAAGTCTTATGTTAACAGGACCGATTAGCAAGTTGGATAATTGTGCCATCATTGATGGTGTGATAATAAAAACGAGGTATAAACCGGGTCTACTTGTTGATCTGGGCCAGGTACGTATAATTATGTTGTAGTTAAAGTGCTATTTTGGTCGAATAATTTGAGGGAGAGTCCTTCGTCATACAAGGACTAAAATCGACCAAAACACCCTTGTAGGCTAAATGGAACACACGACCCTTAGAGGTTGTTTGGAAACGAGTTTTATGACTAAGTAAATACTTAGAATAAGTATAGAAGTTGAAAGATGTGATATGTTAGTCAAATAGCTCTATTTGAGTCTTGCCGTAAAATAGCAATCCAAGGGTAAAACTCGGAACATATAGATATACACATTGAAATCCACACACATATAGTTGTAGTGGAAGATTTCTTGATAAGAAATGTAGGAATAAGATGCTAGAAAAGAATGAAAGTGATTTCAAGGTTTAAAGTGCTTAAATACCCTTAACGGGTCAAAATAAGCATACGAGCGAAAACGGGTTTAATTTGTGTAATAAACCTATGTTTAGAACCTAATATGGTATATAACATTTATTTGAAGAAGTGTATGAAATATAGGAAATCAAATAAATACGTTTGTTTGATAAAATACATAAACGGGTCAAAATTTGGTATAAAGGGTAATTAGCCGAAGACTTAAAAGTCTGAAAATTTGTTAAACCGGATGTTGGATTTTAACCTCATAAGGTGAGGAATCAAATTACAATCACGTAGGAAGAAACGGTAGGTCAAACGGACAAGCGGTTTGAAAGATACGAAAGTTTTCGTGTCAAAAAGCGGCAAAATGGAAAGGTTGGAATGCAGGGGCCACCGTAACTTACGGTGCCACCGTAAGTTACGGTGGAGCCAAAAAATGCTACGGTAGGACACCCCTGATTTACGGTAGGGGATATGAACATTTAGGGGCCACCGTAACTTACGGTACCACCGTAAGTTACGGTGGAGGCCAGAAATCAATTGTTTGTTTGTGGATCAAGATTTAAATGTTGGATTTTCTTAATTACCTTGTTATATTGGTTATTTAATTATCAAAACTGACCTTTAAGTTGGTTTTGATCACAGGTGAATGTCGAGAGTCCCGGGTGAAGATCAAGCATCGAGCAAGAACCGAACACTCGTTAAACAAAGCTTCCGCAACGTTGTTTTGTCGTTATTTTAAATGGAGAATTAAATCTTATGTATATCACTAAAATTGCAAAAGTTTTAAACAAACCCGTATTTTCGATGTATTATGTAATCATTAATTACATGATCAATTACGCAAAATATACGTTAAACCTTGAATTTTAAGAACGGGTGTTACAAGTTGGTATCAGAGCCTTGGTTTAAGAGATTCGAGTATGGTGGGGAGGAACCATGCTTGGACTTAAACCTTATGCTCTTGACAAAGAATAGTGTTCGGTTCGAGGCTTGATCGCAAATCCGGTAAGTGCAAGTATGCTAATGGTCTAGCGTATTAAAGTGTTGTAGACAACACATAGGGTTACCGTGTAATACACGTTACCCCAATTAAATGATTGATATAGTTGACAAAAATACGCGCGTTGACGCGTATAGTAGAAAAAGCCTTGTATTATAATACAGGCGATTATTGAAGTTGATATTACTATCTTTTGTGAATATCTTGATTGAAGGACACTTGCATTTAAAGATGACAAGAGTTGAACAAATTAAGAATATGATAGAGGAACGGTCCGAAGTATGACGATAGGAACATGCTCTCTAAGGACTAAATCGCGTAACGATCGCGAACAAGGTTAATGGCAAGAAACGCCCGTCGGGGCAAGCATTACCAGGTGCGTGTTTTTAAATATAATCGCACAATTAGCAATATGCAACAAACATGTAGAGAATGATCGTTGCATAGGTAAATTAGAAACTTGGAAAAACCTGAACAGAAATACATATCCAGGATATAATTTCCAAGAAAACTGAATATAGGCGTTACTTACATAGGGCGTGATGTGAAAACTATAAAAAGGTCGTGTATGTCATGTGTTAAATCGCTTACTCTGGCCAAGTAAGTAGTGGCATATGATACCACGAGTTTCTTATAGCGGACACATTTACATCCGATGTAGTAAGGGCGGAGTGAATGGGACTAATTAAAAAGTACCCAAAAGAATCAGATAAGCGAAATATTTGATAATAATGTAAACGCACAACCGAGTGACGGAAGCGTATTACATCAGAATAATGAGCCTGAGTGAAGGGACAAAGAAGCATGAAAAATGATTTAGACAAGCATTGGGAGGGAGTGTACTTACACTCGAACCCAGAAAACGCAAGCATGTAAAATGATTTAGACAAGCATTGGGAGGGAGTGTACTTACACTCGAACCCAGAAAACGCAAGCATGTAAAATGATTTAGAAAAGTATTGGGAGGGAGTGTACTTACACTCGAACCCAGAAAACGCAAGCATGTAAAATGATTTAGACAAGTATTGGGAGGGAGTGCACTTACACTCGAACCCAGAAAACGCAAGCATGTAAAATGATTTAGACAAGTATTGGGAGGGAGTGCACTTACACTTGAACCCAGAAAACGCAAACATGTAAAATGATTTAGACAAGCATTGGGAGGGAGTGTACTTACACTCGAACCCGGAAAATGCAAATATGTCCCTTAACGGGTCATTTTTGTAAAACGTCAAATTTAAAGATAAAGTCGGAATATAAAAATGAAGCGAGGTCTTAATGCATACCGGGAGGGTTGCAATAATAACGACTTCGGTAAAACACCCGGTTGATGGGTAAGAATTAAACACATGCGTAAACCAAGAGACATGAACGTGGGTTGAAAAATCAAAGTAACTTGGATTACGAGTTATGACTATAAAATCTCGTATATAGAAATCGTGAGTAAATATGTTCAACTATTCGAAGTCGAATGGGTTGAATAAAGAATAAAGTTGATTGTTTATAAGTGATGGATTTCACATTAATAGGTCAAACATGTTGAATACAATATAACGCCGAATGGCACAAATGAGCACTAGCCAGATAAAGGTAGCGTTACATGCAAGAGAATAATGAGCCCAGTAATGGGATATAACCAAATAAGAATAAATTATGGACTGTCAATATCCTGGTATGGATAATTGACAAAAGTTAAAAAGAAGATCCTAAAACTAAAACTTCGGTTTTAGTAAGAAATAATGTTTTTATAAACATAAATTCTGATAGGAATTTAAATAGTAAGCATGAAAGATACAAGTCTTGACACTGATAGGCGCAAGACGATATATTTGAAAAGTGATAATTTTCGAAAATGAAATTTTGATATAAATTAAACATGATGTAACACAATCACGGTCAAGAAATGTAATGTGAAGTAGAATCACATCATAACCAAGCAAGCGGTAAAAAAAAAGTAACTGGACTAATAAGTCTAATTAGTGAGACCCGTCAAGGTCATTTAAATAAATTTGGTTTGCTTGTAAGCGGTAGGTTCGGTATGACTGAACCGAATAAATAAATTTGAAGACAAAAGAAATTGCTACTAAAAGTGAAAGACTTCATTAAAGACCTTTAAACGGGTCAAAATAACGGATTCATAAAGAATTCGATAGTATATGAAAGCGATGGATATCGCTAAGTTAATTAAACTAGTGGAAATAACGAGATTACGTTAATTTACGTTGCACTATGTCGTATGAGATACGTAGACAATTAGTGACCAAAAAGATGTTACCATACTTATCTGGTAATACTAACAATTGGTTAAAAGTATAATTAATGTTTAAATAATATCTCGGATCAAATACATTGAGTTTAAACTCAATGAATTAAGTAAGAAAGGGTTTCGAGGACGAAACCTCTTTAAGGGGGGTAGACTTGTAACACCCCGAAAACGGGTTTGGTGATCAAACCACATTAGCACTAAAAGACGGGTAAAGTACCGTTAGTGGTAAAATTTACCCGGTAAATATTAGGATTTAAATAATTAATCCTAATATTAAATAAAAAGTGAGTAAAAGTTTTTAAGGAGATAAAATGGATAAAAGGCCCGGGTTAACGGGACCTAAAATAAACTTAGTCATAAAGATTCCCGAACCCGCTAAGTTAACTAGGAATATTAAACCTAGTTAATAAGTGGGAATATTGTTAAAAATAAGTAGGTTGTGGCCTACTTTATAACGAACCAAACACGAGGGGTTAAAGTGGGATAACTAGAAATGTTATTTAATAAAACAAAACACAAACACACACACACTGTGTGTTCTGGTTCGATCAAGAAGCAGGGGCGACCAAGAGCTCCCCTTCAAACCCTAGTTTCACAAAAAATTGATCAATTGGAGGTTCAATTCAGTCCCAAATCAAGTTCTAAACACGGATTAGTGATCACCTCACTAAAGGGATCACAAGGTATGCAAAATTCTAGTATTTTGATTCATCTCAAGTTCTAGGTTAATTGTGAAAAACTGAAATCGAGCTTGATTATGTCATGCATGGATGAATCTTGAAGTAATATGATGTCTAGGAGTAAACCCTAGTCAATAACATGTTGGATTATTAGATAATCTATGAAATTCATAATGATCCATCGATAAGTTAAGTGGGTCTATTGACAATAGGATGAACACTCGGGTTAGAGTGTTAAATTGATGAAAATTGAGTGTTATAATATAAGTTCTTGATGTAATTCATGAACACTAGACTTAGAGGTTTGATTGTTATGTAAATCTTGGTGAAAATAACTAATTATAAACTAGTTAGTAAATATGTGAAATTATGCACATTAGGTGTTTGTTAAAATGCCTAAATGAGAACCAAAGTATTGAATTTAGAGTGAAAACGCGTATTCAAATGATATGGCAATTACGCGTGATATGAAGTGATAAGAGTTCTAAATACTATGTTGATTTAGAACTAATGTAGCAAACATGTGATTGAAAGCAGTTAACTTTAGATAAGTTAAGTTAACTAATCATGAAGCCGAATAGTAGCTTCGGCATAGAAAACATGTGAGGTGGAATAGTCGTGATTGTTAATGACTAACTTAACCGCCTTGTAAATGTTTGACAATAGTTTGACGCGTAACAAGCTAGGTGAAAGCTTGGAGGAGGGAGCGGGTCAAACAGAGCAAGTACGGAAAGAAAAGCGTAGCGTGGATGCGAGGTAAGTGTAATTTACACACTTATGTAGAATACCCGTTTATTGATATGTTGTAAACGTGAAAATGATAATATTGGAAAAATGGAAATTTGTCAAGTGTCAACTTATGTAAATCAAGGTTAAAAGGATACCCATGGCGTAAGCCGAAATGGGTTGAACCTGTAAGAAAATAGTGTAAAAGAAAAAGGGTATGGTTATAAAATCCGGGATGGGATGGATATATGAAATGGGAAATCGAAAACGATGTTTTTGATTAAATAGACAATGTTGGGCAAATAGTCCAAACGGGTCGAATGGTAGTGATAACACCATTTGACAAATATCGACTAATGTGGTTGTCAAGTCTTATGTTAACAGGACCGATTAGCAAGTTGGATAATTGTGTCATCATTGATGGTGTGATAATAAAAACGAGGTATAAACCGGGTCTACTTGTTGATCCGGGCCAGGTACGTATAATTATGTTGTAGTTAAAGTGCTATTTTGGTCGAATAATTTGAGGGAGAGTCCTTCGTCATAAAAGGACTAAAATCGACCAAAACGCCCTTGTAGGCTAAATGGAACACACGACCCTTAGAGGTTGTTTGGAAACGAGTTTTATGACTAAGTAAATACTTAGAATAAGTATAGAAGTTGAAAGATGTGATATGTTAGTCAAATAGCTCTATTTGAGTCTTGCCGTAAAATAGCAATCCGAAGGGTAAAACTCGGAACATATAGATATACACATTGAAATCCACACACATATAGTTGTAGTGGAAGATTTCTTGATAAGAAATGTAGGAATAAGATGCTAGAAAAGAATGAAAGTGATTTCAAGGTTTAAAGTGCTTAAATACCCTTAACGGGTCAAAATAAGCATACGAGCGAAAACGGGTTTAATTTGTGTAATAAACCTATGTTTAGAATCTAATATGGTATATAACATTTATTTGAAGAAGTGTATGAAATATAGGAAATCAAATAAATACGTTTGTTTGATAAAATACATAAACGGGTCAAAATTTGGTATAAAGGGTAATTAGCCGAAGACTTAAAAGTCTGAAAATTTGTTAAACCGGATGTTGGATTTTAACCTCATAAGGTGAGGAATCAAATTACAATCACGTAGGAAGAAACGGTAGGTCAAACGGACAAGCGGTTTGAAAGATACGAAAGTTTTCGTGTCAAAAGCGGCAAAATGGAAAGGTTGGAATGCAGGGGCCACCGTAACTTACGGTGCCACCGTAAGTTACGGTGGAGCCAAAAATGCTACGGTAGGACACCCCTGATTTACAGTAGGGGATATGAACATTCAGGGGCCACCGTAACTTACGGTACCACCGTAAGTTACGGTGGAGGCCAGAAATCAATTGTTTGTTTGTGGATCAAGATTTAAATGTTGGATTTTCTTAATTACCTTGTTATATTGGTTATTTAATTATCAAAACTGACCTTTAAGTTGGTTTTGATCACAGGTGAATGTCGAGAGTCCCGGGTGAAGATCAAGCATCGAGCAAGAACCGAACACTCGTTAAACAAAGCTTCCGCAACGTTGTTTTGTCGTTATTTTAAATGGCGAATTAAATCACATTATGTATATCACTAAAATTGCAAAAGTTTTAAACAAACCCGTATTTTCGATGTATTATGTAATCATTAATTACATGATCAATTACGCAAAATATACGTTAAACCTTGAATTTTAAGAACGGGTGTTACATATCCTCAGGGTCAATCCCCAAGTCACGCAACACACCTGCAAAGATGTTAAACCACGAACTTAGCTCTCCATTTGATGATCCCACAGACTTCTCGCTGGAAAGATAGACAATCTCTTTCCCAGCAGAAGTCACAGAGCGCAAGGGACGAGGTTTAGGTATATGCGCACCTTCGGTTGCAGTAGGTGGATCAGCGAAAGCATCAGCAACAGGGTACATGAAATTACCCTTAATCTGTTCATACCAGTATTCTTCTCCAGCCTGGAGCAGGCGCACGCCCATGGACCCACCAAAGGTGGGGAAGGTGGCTTGATACAGATGCGCCTCTCCACGTCAAATTAAATAAATAAACACAAGTTACGAAACAGGAAATCAAAGAAACTAAGAAAATTACTAACCTCTATCGTCGATCATCAAAACGGGAACTTCTTCGCTGTCAGGCAGCCATTGATCACTCATGCGTGCAGCAACAAGGACATTCTCTCCAAATATTCGGTTGGGGGTTGGAGTAAGCTTCTGATACCAAGCCTCATTCTTAGGAATCGCCAGATCCTCCTTCACAATCGACTCAGACCAAGCGTGGAATGTCATGGCGATCGGGATCACCTCCTCGCGAATATAAAAGAACTTCGGTTTCCAGTCATGGAAACTCTTGGGAGGGTTAAGGAGTATCTTCTTCGCAGCCCCTCGACTGGCAAACGAATAGAATCCCATATTTCGGATCAACTGGTAAAAGACTCTGAATTTTTCCACGGTCGGCTCTATGTCATGGGATCGACAAAGAAATTCGAAGTGTCGAACCCTAACCATCCCAGGAGGACTCAACTGCGAGATGTGAAACCCATAAAACTGCAAAATATGGGCCATGAAACTCGTCGCCGGCAATCAGAAGTTGCCCTGATGGAAGAAATCTTCATACAATGTGATATACCCCGGTGGTGCGTCGGCGGCCGTCTGATTTTGACCGGGGTACTTGGCATCCCATTCCGGTGGGAACCGGAAACCCCGGACTATCTGCTCAAAAAGACCTAAATCCCACTAGAGAATGGGAACAGGACCTTCTTCACCAGGAGCGTCTTCACGATGTTCTTCAGCCATGAATATTCGTCGATAAAAACTTGAATATTCAAGAAAGAACTTGAAGATATGGAAAAAATTCTTGAAGATCTGCTACAGGCAACTTAAAGACTTGAAGATTCGAAGAAGATGAGTAGAGAGAAAAGGATAAAAACAGTAGAGGACGTGAGGGTTCTCTCCATCTCTTCGGATATATATACCCATCGCATTTAATGCGATGGGTAAACGTGCCGAATTCGCCGCGCACGTGACCAACCAGAAGACGCCACGTAAGGCGTGAAACTCGGAGTGACGGTTACCACGCGCGCGTGGACCTCACTCTCCTGACGGAAAGTGGAACCGTCAGAGACAACATGATGACAACCGTGTCAGCGGTCAACTCAAACGTCACCATCAACGACAATCTAACCAAACCGTCAGAATTCAAATTTCGAGGAATTTCCCGCCCAAATTCCCAAAAACTTAATGAAGAAGTTGCCCAGGGCGCGCAATATGCAGGGTTACCCAAGACATCCGCGCGTTATCAACACAAAACAAAATAGCATCAGCTGCCAGACATGTAGTCGCGCCGTAACAACCGACAAACGTTTGTACGCGCGCGCCTAGCAAACAAAAAACAAGTATTTTTTGCACCTCTTTTACTAAGTCCAGAGCTCCAACCACTTGCTTTGCGCATGGTGCAGCACTGGACTGGGGGGACTTGAAGGGGTATGGTCCCAAAAAGGCCGCGCAAACCTTCATCAAGGGTGTGCGTGAGACCATACTCCTTATTCAACAAATTTCTTATTGGCAACCTCGCGCGGGCTACAGCACATTCTATTCTAACTGACGCAAGGCCTAGACAGTAGGAAGCTCCAATTACAACACTTAGCATTCTGAAAGAGCACTCAGTCATCCAAACCCTGCGCGAGATAGTTACGTGCCCAGCAAGAATCGCGCAGGGCAGCAGCGCAAGGCTGTTTCAGATAGTACACAAGATACAAGTGGCAGAAGAAAGGAGCCAATCAGCGTCCTTCTGGCCCTGCTCAATCGTGCTCCACGATCGTCTGAAATGCAGGAGACAAAAAGTACTTAAGGACGCCTACATGGCACCAATCGCAGGGCAGAGACAACTGCCCCACGATCTCCACTTACCTGCTGATGGCAGAGGGGCGGCTAGGCCGACAACAGTGACACGTGGCTCCAATCACATTGCGCCAACTCCAGAAAGCTCCTAGAAGCCACTAACGGTCGACACCAGTGAGACAAGGAGCATATCCTCTATGTTGTCGCCTTCAGGCCCAAGGCCCATCAGCCCATATCCTCTTACACCTCTCCGGCTATAAATAGAGACCTCACTTCACAGGTTAAACATTTCATTCCCTCTACTCTGACTCTTAATACTTCATTATCTCCACAAAGCAGTCGCTTATTCTCACGCCGGAGCCCGGTTAAGAGGGAAACCCCCCATATTCCCCTCTTAACGAGTAACGGTGTTCTGTTTTGCAGGATTAGACGATCATTACGAAGCTCAGAAAACCATAAGAAGATTAACCATCATGATAGGAACATAAACCAAACTAATTAACCCCTTAATTAGTTCCTTGTTTCTTCAGTATTATATACCTGAAAAATATCATCCTACGAATGCAACAATAGGTAGCTGCACATGATCACTAAACTGCATCAACAATAGAAGACACAACACCAAAACTTTCTACCTTATTTTGATTTGCAAAGTGCCAAAGATGAAATATTCCACCTCCCTTTGGGTATACTTCCATTTAATTTAAACATATATGAAATTTCCGCCAAAAGAAGAAGATAAAAATGAGACACGTCATCCTGTTTACAAAGAACCAAAAGCCATCCTCTAAGATAAAAGATAAGATAACGCAATCTATCTAAATGTTTACAAAATTATCACCTGTATAAAGGAAAGTACCGAATGATCTGAGTATTGCTGTTCAAAAAATAGCTTGATAACATCATCCTATAGAAAAAGGAAGAATACCATTATAGTCTGAAACATGTGTGTATACCATATAAAGTAAGGAAAGGAGGTAGGTATTGTACAAACCGAAAAAAAATCACAACAAATGTAATTTAAATTTAGGCTTGTTGTAACTTCCAGTTAGTTGAGAATAATCACCAAATGCACAACAGCAGTATCATGTTATTGTAGTACTTATTCACATTTATAGGGAAAAAAGCTTTCTTTTTGAGCATTTTAGCTGTGGTCTAGGATCAATTTGGAATAAAACTATCTTTAATCTGAGTTTAACTTTTCTTTAATCAATCACACTAGGTTGTTAAGACTTAAACCTTAAAAATAATTTTTTTGTTTTCTGTTCCTCTCAGTTAGCTACAGGTTATAAGTTTTGGGTTTGGACTCTTACAGTTTGGTTTTTATTTGTTTTTACACAAATAAACAAATCATAAGCTACACAATGCATTTATTTAAATGTACACCTAATTAATAATTTCTTAAATAATTAAAAACTTAGTTACATCACTAAAATAGTAAAATGAAAATAAAAACAACCAAACTTAACTTGATCACCAAACTTGTATATATAATGCTCTTATTTAATTTCTCTAATCAACAACTATAATGCAGTAGAGGCATTCTTATCTTATTTCTCCAATAAGTTTCCCATACTTAATATTTTTTTTGAAATAAATATATTAAAAAGTAAGTAACGATAATATTTATTAAAATATATTAAATATACAATTTAAGTTCACTACATCAAATTGATTGCATATGTCGGTTATCTAAGAAACCACAGTTCTCAGAACCCAAATCAAAGCAATAAAATCTCACTAAAAAAATGAATCAAATAAGAGTACCAGTTCTATAAGCTCCTTTGCTTTTGTTGAGGATTTGGTCAGGACTAATGAGAGTAGACTCCATAAGCTTTTCCTAAACAATCAGCGCAAATAATTTGATAAATAATTGGTTTATTGATAAAATCATCTGTTTCCATGTAGTCCATTCAAAGTAATTGGTCAAAATTGCCACCTTTGTCAATTAGAGATCAACTAACATCAATATTACCTTTTCACGTTAGCATGATTGCTCAAAAGCAATTATGCACATTCAATATCACCCTATCAACACCTAGTGTATAGCAGTGGTGGTGGCATCACCCACATCTTCGTTGATTTATTTACCTCATAAATCCAAGAAATGAACACTAAATTCATTTGCATTTATCTCCCAAACCTCTTTCTATCTCGTTCGTCTGTTAATCTTACTTTCACCAAACATCAATCCAACTCAAGCTTCTGATCCAAACAACAATTAAACAACTCCAAACAACAGTAATAACACAAATCAGAGATTGAAGAATTAGCAATTACCTTAAATCATCTAATCAACCTCATAAGCTTTTGCCATGCAGTTACTAGCCTTGTATCTAGAAATCAAAGAAAGACATTGCAATCTGGAGTTTCACCTGAAAAAAAAATAGATTAATGTTTTTGGTGAATTTCTTTTGCACGTACAATAGTTAATTTTCTCAGCCGCGCAATTCTACAAGAACCTGGGGTGCAATGTTTTCATCGCAGAAACTAATCAGTCGTTGATCATCATAACCATCAATAGTCAAACAGTAACACTACTTGAAGAAAGATTAGAGGAAACCCTAAATCAGAAATATAGGAAAAATTAGGCTCATAACAAACAAACAATCCTGATTGCAAATATAATATACGAAATATAATTACCCAGACACCGTCATATAGGAACCAACAAAGAAGCACCACCAAGGTCCGGCGTAAACCAACACGACCCACCTGCGCCGCCTGGTATGGTCAATGTTATTTTGAATCCATCCGTTTTCTCTCTTCATCGTTGAATCGTAGTAAAACAATGTTAAAGCCACATGTACAAACCAACCATGCTAAAACATGAAACTAATTATAGTATATATAAATAGGGTGAGGATCAAATAGAAAGTTTATTTTGGCTAAGAAGGATAGAAAGCAATAGGATTATGATATGTGACAAATTTTAAAATAAAGAGGAAGAGTATTTTAGTCAATTTTTCCCAATCTTCTCCCTTCTTATTCTCTCTATAACTTCAAAACCCACCATTTTCAAAACCCACCATCTTCAACCTTTTCTCACTTTCTATCTCAATAATCACTACATTATAGTGCGATTTTCGTCACCAATCAATGAATAAAACACCCTATCAACATGTTCTTCAACTTTTTTGAAGAAACCCAGTTTAATTTCATACAATATCTCATTTTCCCTGTGATTTTGAAGCGAAGCACTCGATTCGTTCGACTTGATTGCTGATAAGTGTTTCTAACATTCAGATTTCGTCAATCAGTGAAGAAATCGGCTTCGATCTATGTAAGAAATTTTTTAATTGCATTTTTACGATCTGAGTTTTTGAATTGATTAATTGCGTTTTACGATCTTGGCGGGGGTCCGGGGGTAGCGCCCCTGGGAGCATGGTCCAAGGGGCAGAGCCCCTGGCGGGGTCCAAGGGGCAGTTTTGATTAAACTGCTTTAATAAAACTGCATCAGAAAATTTAATTTTCTGAAATTGCCTCGTTTTCATAGACAGTTTCTGGTTCAGAGAGAACACTTTCTTTTGTGTCTTTATGCCATTGCGTTTTAGAAATAAGACATTTTTAAGTGTTTTCTGGTCATTACGTTTTAGAAATAAGATATTTTTGAAGTGTTTTTAGTCATTGCGTTTTAGGTAAAACACATTTTTATGTGTTTTCAGTTCATTGCGTTTTAGAGAGAACAATTTCTTTTATGTTTTTAGGCCATTGCGTTTTAGAAATAAGACATTTTTATGTGTTTTCTGGCCATTGCGTTTTAGAAAAAAAGACATTTTAAGTGTTTTCTGGTCATTGTGTTTTAGAAGTAAGACATTTCTTTGTGTTTTTGGTACATTGCGTTTTAGGTAAAACACATTCAGTCCATTGAGTTTTAGAAAGTACACTTTCTTTTGTGTTTTTAGGCCATTGCGTTTTAGAAAAAAGACATTTTTATGTGTTTTCTGGCCATTGCGTTTTAGAAATAAGACATTTCTTTGTGTTTTCTGGCCATTGTGTTTTAGAAATAAGACATTTCTTTGTGTTTTTTGTGCATTGCGTTTTAGAAAAAGTCATTGTTTTACGTTTTTTTCCATTGCGTTTTACGCAACTGGGTTTTTTTCCATTGCGTTTTACGCAACTGGGTTTTCAATTTTTTTTTTCGAAAATATAGCAATAGTATACTCATTTTAAAGATAAAAAAACGCTCGTTTTTTGGTGCAATTTTTATAAAAAAATAATGTCGTATAAAAAAGTTATTAACGTTTAAAAAATGGGGGAAATTGGAGGAGAGAAACTATTGTGCTGGATTGACTAGAATGCCCTTACACAAACCCACGCGCCTATTTTTTCTCTTCAATTTCACTCATTTAATCTTAGCCCTTGATTAAATCTATTGATGGTCAAGATTACTTCCTAGCCTTCCTAGCCAAAAAAACTTCCTATTATATCCTAACCTTATATATATATATATATATATATATATATAAATGATACCCTCATTTACGTTTTATTGTAAAAAAAGGTGTAGTTAGTGAATTATGTGAGATGATTTGCGGTAACGCCTGACCTTTCGTATCAACTAATATTTGTTGTTTTGTCCATCCAGACCTTACAACTTTGTTTCTGATTAACCTGGTGAAGTTCCCATTGGAATTCCCTCAAAACTCGGAGGTCTTCAAGGTTGGATAACCCCCACCCACCCATTGTTCTCGACGAGAGCTGCCCCAGTGTCCTTATCATGTATGTAAGATTTACCTAAGATGTTGCAAACAGTTCTAGTAACTCATTATATCCTCAATTAGGTTTGCCTCACAGACACAAATTTCAATCTAATTGGTTTTGGAAAAATTAAACTCTTGCCTCCCCGTAACCTGCAAACATGAAAGACCAGCTTTTGCACTGACCAGTAATTTATTCGAACAATTTCTTAAGACCATTATATGATTATAATAGCCACACAAAAACAAAAACAAAAACAAAAAATTAATCCATCATATAACATGACTCTATTTTAAACATTTAAATTGCATATTAATAATGCTTAATGCAATCTAAAACCGATTACCAACTGATTCATTTTTCCCTTTTGCTTGGCCTAGACCAACCGATTGTTGAATCATTCAGAACACTTAAATTAGTAATTTGATTAATTCATTCCCTTCTTATTATTTCCTTTGATTTTACCATCTCTTTGTTAGTCATATTTGTCAAAGCTATTATTTTATCGAGTCACATGTAAAATGATCCTCCATTATCATAATCAACCTATTCAAAGCTAAACATATGACATAAATTACCAAAAGGCTATACAAAACTTCCGCCCCTAGTGGCACTTGAACTTTTGACATTCCATAACAGAAGAGCAAATAGAAACACTACACCATCTTCAGATCACATCATAAGTTACATGGGAAACCAAAGTCAAACCAAGATTAAAAAAAAAAATCAAAAGTCCAGCCAACAAAAAAAAAAGTCAAACCAAATCAAGTTGACCGCGTTCGATTAGTGGCTTAATCGACTTGTAACGGAGTGCATATATGTCCCCTGCATACATGTCCAGTGGGTTTTCTTCTCCACTGTCATGAAAAACGGTAGTGGTTAAATAGTCATTCTTATAAATAAATAAATAAATAACTAAACAACTCTTCAAATAAAAGAAAAGATTAGTTGCCTGTCATCCACCGGGAGAGCTCCTAAAAATTTCCTGGTTCTACAGATGACAAATGCATCCAATTTCGGTTCTGGAACTGAAGAAAAGAATAATACACTGGTATTACAATAACGATCTAAATCCATTAAATAAAAGATTTAAGACGTAATCATTAAAGATAAACTTTGGGCAAATTTTAACCATGTTGACCCATTTGACTCAGGTGACCCGTTTGACTCAGTTGACCCGTTCCCCTTTTAGCGAACCTTTTCATTTGACAGTTCGAGATAAAAGATAACCCAAGTCAACTAAGTAAACAAGAAAAATAGTAAAAATCACCACATCTAATACATATAGAATATAGACACACATTCAGGTATGTGCTTATACAAACTAATGTATGTTAAAGTAGTTCAGTTTAGGTAAAAGAAATTGCCCATTTGACCCGGTTGACCTTGTTCCCCATTTAGCTAATGTTTTAATTTAACAGTTTGAGATAAAAAAGACAACCCAAATCAGCCAGTTAAAAAGCAAATGGGTAAAAACTGTCATACACATAAAGATTCAAGATATATATATTACAGATAAAGTTTGGGGAAATTTCAACCTTGTTGAACCACCTGACTTAGTTGATCAGTTTCCGTTTTAACTAACCTTTTAATTTGAAAGTTTAAAATAAAAGACAACCCAAATCAACAAATTAAAACGCAAACAAGTACAAACTGTCACATGTAACACATATAGAGCTATAGACAAACATACAGATATGTGTTTATACACTCAAACACACACAACCGTATGTTCAAGTACAAATTAAAACGCAAACAAGTACAAAGTGTCCCATTTGACTCAACTGACCAGTTCAGATAAAAGAAAATATCCATTTGACCAAGTTGACCCTGCTCCCCTTTTAATTGATGTTTTTAATTTGACAATTTAAGATAAACAACAACCCAAATCAACAAGTTAAAAAGCAAATGGGTAAAAACTGTCACATCTAATAAATACAAAGCAGTGTTGTTATTAAGGCCAAACTGGTTCAACTGAAACGTGCTACAACAAATCATACGGTTTTTAAACAAACAAGGTTGAACCGGATTAAGTAAAGATTGTCACTTCATGTTCTTAAAGATGGAAGAACCCAAAGAAATGAAAGCAACCAGCAATGAGGGATGGGTTCTCATTTAGACAAATGAGCTTATAGATGGACGACCCTTATATATTAAGCAACGCGCGGCGTTGAATCAATCCGCAGTGAGACACAAAGTAATTATAAAAGCAAAGTAAGCATGTTTTGAATACGACAACTGGGAAGTTTGAAAACTTTGTCACTTGCCAACTGTTCTGCAACTTATTTGTTAAATGAAATTATTAATATTAAACTAATTAAGATTATAAGTTCATAGAAAAAAAAAGGTTATAGTTGCATACATATGCACATGTTACATATACTTCAGGTTTCTGTCAGTTGCATACATACACAAATATTATATATGCTTCCGGTTACTGTCAATTGCATACATACACACATATATACTCAAAATAAAACATGTGATATACATTACCTTGCAATTAAAATCACATATAATGGATCAAGTACATATGGAACTATTTAACGGTCTGACCAATGAATCAGTAAGGCAGCTGGTTCAATGACGAGTCTCATGAAAACATTGATATTAAGTGATTGGCAAACATACAGATTTGAATGTATGTGCAGTTCAAATAAAAGAAAATACCCATGTCAGCCTCTTCGCTAATGACAGATTGCTTCAAATGAGACTGATAACGATCAGGCAATTTAGATAACACAGATTGTTCTAAATGTGTTTTCAAGTCTTCAATGGACCTAAAACAAATTCGTTTGAAATTTTTAAGAAAATGATTTACGCTGTAGTTGCAGAGAAAATGAAAAACTCTTACTGTTTGGCAAACTTTTGTTCTTGTCTAGACAGTCTAGCCCAAAGATCCTCAGTTTTTTGGATATGAAACATGAATTTCTCAATCGGTAAGCGAAATGAAATCAACGTGTATGCATAGTTAGATGAATACATAGCAACTTTTAGAATCTCAAATTAGTAGATGGTCAAACATGTATTATGTTTATTCACTTGGTCACAATTTAAACAGGTAACTCTGTTGAGTAGTGGTTCTGAGTTTTAAAAATCTCAAATTAGTAGGTGGTCAAACATATGTTTCCCTAGTTTTTTAAGAAGATTTCTTTAAAGATAAATCACCAAGTTTGGTTTTTACATAAATAGTCATTTTACTATCATTAGTTAAACAAACAAGATGACAGCACCATCAGGCATCAAAATATCATTGGTTAAAGAAGATGAGAGCTTCATTTTCGCTTTTTTAGCTCAAAACCATTGCCGGGCTGACATGTCATCTTGGTTGCTCAGCAGTATTAGGTTTCAAATAGTTGTATGAAAAAAGTGACTTGATAAAAACACAAGTTGGATGAAATTGATTATAAAAGAATAAACTAAACCAAGTGTATAGAATAATAGATTGAAGCTATGATACCTTCTGAAGACGAGTCCTTAAATAGGACCTCAACAAAAACAAAGTCCTGTCAATATCCATTTGATAAAGAGAAACAGTAAGCGGATCCTCATCATTGGCTACAAGTTCTTCCACTGTTTCTTCCTGAGAAACAAATTACAATCACAGCTGTTCAATATTTCTAGGGCACAATTAGACAGAAATAAACTAAACTAGGATGATATGATACCATCAATTGAATCTGCTCTCTGGATCTCTGAACCAAAGAAGACTGAAATTGAAGAATCTCTGGAGCAGCCTTCTCGTTGCGCCATGAACGCTACAGGAGATCGGCGTCGGTGGTGGAAATCAAGGTCTCGTAGTCATCTGTACCCTCCGACTCCATACAAAACAATAGTAGGTAGGTAAACAATCAACAAATGTTGGTGAAAATGATGAAAAATTTGGGAATTTTAGGGTTTTGGCGCCAAAGCTTTTGTTACCGGCACCGGGTACCTTTTCCGGTTATCTCAGCAACAGCATCAAAAACTTTGTTTTCCGTTCCCTTAGTCAAAAATCATTATTTTACTTTATTACTTTAAAAATTGCCAAAACAGTATTAGTATTCGTGATTTCACTTTCACTATTACAGTCCATTTAAACTAACGTCATCTAGTTATTCTGTTAGTTTATTTGAAATAACTATAACGGCTCTTTTATTAAAATCTAACTTATGATAAAAGACTCTAAATAATGACACATGATATTTTCTTTTTTAACCTCATAAATTTTATTTTTATTTGTTTAATATATATTCTTTTAATATTAACAACTAATATATTTATCTTTATCCTTATCTTTAGATTAATAAGTAACTTTAATTAATCCCACGTCACTTTATCCTTTAATCTTTTAATAATATTACTAATATCTAAATTTAATATCTAATAAATTATTGATATCACTGTTTTGGTCAAAAATTACCTAATCAATTAAGTGATCAAATTAGTTTTGTGAGGTAGTGTGCTAACAATGTGTATTGAAAATATTCTGGTTTGGTTGTTTGCAAAAAACAGTTTCAGGATATAGCTCAGGATATCGAGCTATATTAATAATCAAACAATGAGCAAAAAAGCAAAGGGTGACACGAGATGTACGAGGAAAGCCCTTGATCAACCTAGATCGCCGGCACAAAACCTCGGGAGCTGACAATCGCAGCTGCCTTGTTCTTCTTATTACTTCAAATTTCAGGATACAGTGCAGGATATTGTACAGATCAGCTAAGTGTTACAATGAATTTCAAGTGTGAGTGTTCGTGAATGCGAGTGGTTGCAGCTTGTAGAGAGCAAAAGTGTGTGTGTCTATCGATCCGTACATTCCTTTTTATAGTGAAATAGAAACAACAAACTATCCTATAAAACCGGGATGCTTGGAATATTCCTTCCTAGACGTTGAAGACCCCTTCTTCCGGCTTCAACGTCTTCTTTTCAACTGAATAGCCCGAGTCTCCAGGAGAAACAATCCACTCGAACGTTATAGGCCTGCCATGCTAATCTGCACGTGAACAATTAGTAACTACCAGAATACTGCATCAGGATGTTACCAATATAAGTATTATAGTCAGGATATAATTCGGGATATATGTTCAGAAAACCACCCATAACAATTGTCCCCAAAATATATCTGTTGGAATTCCAAATTCAAACGGATATATTTTAGAACTTATCACTTGGATCGCGGCAATTATGATGATTGGATACTTGAGCTGACAGTATGCAACTTCTCATGCGAATTTTACTCAATACCTCCTATTTTCAGCATATATCTACTCAATACCTCCTATTTTCAGCATATATCTACTCAGAATTTCTGCATATTGATCACAATACTCCGAGTAATCTTCAGGTATTTTTCTCCTCCTTTCTTCTCTGTTTTCTTTGCAAAACTTCATCATGGTGTCACACCCCGATATTTCCACGTATTACCGGTGGGCCCGGTGGGGAGTATCGTGACGTAGTTGATATCATCATAGTCAAACAACACAATATTTAAATGCACAGCGGAAGCATAAGATAGATATATTTCAACCGAATATAATTGTAATATTAAGTATCACAATAGTTGAAAATAATCCACAGGTGGATCAAAATAAAAAGGAAACATTGTTCAACAGTTTTATGTCATCCAAGCTTGCGAGACTTATTGTGGATGCTAGGAGGAAGCCAGCCTATTTCGAGTAGTACCTGCACTTAACCTTTTTGAGAAAATACGTCAGGTTACACTAGTAAATACAATTAACTGACTCATTTTGAAAGGTTTAATAAAATTGATTTGAATGGACGTGGCACAAAACACTTTATAACTTGGGATAATTATTTGAATATAATACTCGTAAAAGGATTATATGTTTCTTATGCGTTCAGTAGCCCGGTTCGTGCCGGGTTAAAGATCAATAAACACACCACATTATTTATTTAGGCACTGACGGGTGTACGCCTACACCCCGTGCTTAGGTCGTGGCCATTTCGTAAAATGATGCCAAGGATATCCGGGACATGGTCATTAACCCCCCAAAGGCCTTAAGCAAACAAAACAATTCAAACGGGTCATTTCAATAAATTAACCATCATACGATTAAAGATTCAATGCCCGACCAAGCGGTATTTTATATACCGTACCCCAAGCCCGTATAAGGGAAAATAAGTTAAAAGTATTTACCTTTGCAAGTAATAATCACAACAAGCAAGTGCACGTAGCTTTTACCGGGTCTCCTATTCTGGAACGAAGGTTTATAATAACCTATTAGAATCCTAACGGGTCTTTAATTAAGCCTAAACTTAGACCGGTTAGTTTTAAAGGAAGATACGGTTCGAACGCATGATTAAGCGAAGACCGGAATAGATTGTGATTTAGACCCGACAAGTTTGAAGAATTGTATAATATGGGTAAACTAAACACATTCTGGATTTTGAGATGAAAATGATAAAGTTCGACCCGTTTCGGCTAATTTATGCAAATTAGTTACATAAACCGAACCGAACGCGAATAACGCATAACGGGTAACCGAATGAGTCACTAACAGGTTTCCTAAGTTAATATGCCTTAAATATGTTGTGATATCAGTAGGACATCTTCCATTATGCCCGAAACGAGTTTAATCTCAATTTAAGCCCCGTAGGGGTATTTTGGTCATTTTAAAGATTATAAAAGAGATTAAATGTAATTATGAGATTTGTGTCTGAATTAATCAGTAAAACAACTTATTTTAACAGGTTATATCAGTTGGTGATAAGTCTTATGTGACAAAATGGTTTTAAACCCATACTAGGTGTTTAATACGCGTAAAAAGCCGTTTTAAGCGATTTCCGGGTTATAACCGGAAATATGGTTTTCTGATCAGTTTATAAAGTCCAACATACTTCATTTATCATATAAAATCAGTGGCCATAGGTTTAGTGTCTAAATGTTATGTAAAACTCATTTGTAAGTAAAAGGGTATAATCGGTATTTACCGAATTAAGGCAATAACCTTAGGTTATGATCAGGTTAAAAATAATTAAAAATCTTCAAAAATCCCAAAATATTATATTACATCAGTGGGTAAAAGGTTTGGTGTCAAAAATTTGGTTTAGATAGGCTTCATGCTAATTACGCCGTTTAATTAATAAAAAGCTTTCTAATTACGCTATTGAGCATAACTCCTAATCTAGACCTCCAACTGATGTGAAATTTTAGGGACATGTTTATAAATTAGTAACAAAGATTATTGTTCTTTCACATTTCCAAAATTCTCGTTTTAAGGTCAAATGGGCATATTGGTCAACATTAGGCATTTAACGGAAACATCGGACAATCAACGAGTCAAGTAGTATAAACACAGAGGGTTATACTATCATACTAGCTGGTCCTAACGGAGCTCTAATGCATTTCTAAATCCATCTAAATCGGGTCAGAACTGAAGTCAAAGCAAAAGTCAAAGTTTTGCGACTTTCGGTTCCGAACCGAGCCTAAACAGAAAATTGTCGGATCAAACAAGTTTAGACCAGGTCTTATACTAATTACCAAGTTATATGATTGATAAAATAGGTTACACGTCTTCTACATTACTAATTACGTGTTAATTCACAAATTAAGATTCTGTTGACTTTTTATAAACAACTTTGACCCGACAAATGATCTAGTTAGGACAGGAATCAGAGGGTGCCCTTTTAAGGGTTTATTGCCCACATAATTACCAACTTATAACTACCTTTAGGTTGACTAATCACTGGACCATTAGCGATTAATCGTTAAGTCAAACCTTAATTACAACGGTTTGACTTTAAGCAAATTAACTAAGTAAAACATGCTTAAGGAAGGTTAAGGATACTTACCAAGGTCCTATGCACGACTAGTGATGCTTAGGGAATGGCATTGAGCTCCAGAAATGATCAGAACCTGAGTTTGGAATGAATGATCAAGGTTGCAACAATGTGGTCTTTATATAGTGATCTTGATTGCTTGTGATCATGACAAACAACTCTAGGATTGATCCCTGATCAATAACAAGTGTTCCTAGTGCCTAAGAACTAGTTTGTGCTGCCCATTGTAGTGAAAAATGGCAATATAAGTCGGTTAACTCGTTTTAACAGGCACCTGTCCACTTTTCTGCTACTGGGGCTGTCTTACGGACCGTAAGGGTATCCTTTGCGGTCCGTAAGCCTTTACCAGAAGGTAAAAATTTGTGACCTTTCAAGCTTCGAATAGGAAACTTAGGTATTACGACTTTGGGCCTCTATTATCAGTATGGGGCCTCTTGATTGGGTCCTGAACAGTTAAGACCCCCTTGCCATGTTCTAAAGTTGCTTTGTATTCTTTTGAAAGGCCATAAACGAAGGTTGTCGTGAACATCCTCATAGGATCCCATCCTTTACAATTTGAATCAATCATTGTTAGCATTAACCGAATTAGGATGCTTATCAGATGTTTATAACACAGGTTAAGGGTTGGGATTTATACAAAGGTCGCTCAAAGGTATGTATTAACATGTCGACGCTTTTAACCCCTCGTATACGAATTTTTTCATAACTTTCTCATATGATAACGAAACTTGGTGAAATTTTTATCATGTATTCTAGTGAGCATAACTAATCGTTACAAAGCTTCGGGTTTGCTAAAAGGCCACTCAGAGGTATACTTTAAACATGTTGACACATTTAACCCCTGTAGTTTGTAATCTCTCACTTTCTTTCACAATTAGCTTCGTATGATCCATGATTCATTCGTTTAAGGGTATAAACATCGTGTAGGGTTATTGTAAAGTATATTTATTCATTGTTGATGTTTTGAACCCTTATATTCACATACTTTCCTTGTTTGTCAACTTTAGTCCTTCTAAAGTATTCTTTCACACGTTCAACGCTTATGACACGTGTCAATACATTATAGGACATGAATTTTCGAGGTGTTACATCCTCACCCCCTTAAAAGAAATCTCGACCTTGAGATTTACTGAAATAAATGAGGGTACTTTTCTTTCATTGTGGACTCTACCTCCCATGTGTACTCGGGACCTTTACGGGCATCCCATTTCACTTTTACAATCGGTACATGCTTCCTTCAAAGCTTCTTAACCCGTCGATCCTCGATCGACACAGGCTTTTCAACAAATTTCAAGCTCTCATCGATGTGCACATCTGTATGTGGTATGACTAGCGATTCATCAGCTAGACATTTCTTCAGATTGCAGATGTGGAATACGTTATGAATGCAACTGAGCTCTTCAGGAAAATTTAGCTTATACGCCACTGATCCGACACATTCGATGATCTCGAATGGTCCTATGTATCTGGGGCTCAACTTTCCCTTCTTGCCAAAACGCATTACCCCTTTCCAGGGTGATACCTTAAGTAGTACCTTGTCACCTACCTCGAATTTCAGAGGTTTACGCCTTAAATCTGCGTAGCTTTTCTGCCTATCCCTGGCAGCTTTGAGACGATCGCGTATTTGCACAATCTTATCTGTCGTCTCCAGGACTATTTCAGGTCCTGTCAGTTGGACATCTCCAACTTCCGCCCAACATACGGGCGTTCTGCACTTCCTACTGTACAAGGCCTCGAAAGGCGCAGCCTTAATGCTGGTATGATAGCTATTGTTATTGGAGAACTCGACTAATGGCAGGTGGTTATCCCAACTACCACCTAAGTCAATCACACATGCTCGAAGCATGTCTTCCAAAGTTTGGATTGTACGCTCACTTTGCCCGTCCGTCTGAGGGTGATAAGCCGTACTAAAATTTAAGCGCGCGCCCAAAGATTGTTGGAAACTTTTCCAAAAATGTGACGTGTATCTAGTATCTCTGTCAGAGATAATAGACACTGGTACGCCATGCAGAGATACAATCTTATCTACGTACAATTGGGCTAACATGTCGGAGCTATAAGTCTCCTTAATGGGTAGGAAATGTGCTGACTTAGTCATTCTATCTACTATCACCCAAATAGTATCATTCCCTTTCTTTGTCTTTGGCAACTTGGTGATGAAATCCATTGTTACCATTTCCCACTTCCACGTGGGAAGTTCAGGTTGTTGTAGCAAGCCTGACGGTTTCTGATGTTCAGCTTTGACTTGCGCACACGTCAAACATTTAGCTACATAGGTAGCTATAGACTTCTTTATGCCTATCCACCAAAAGTTTGCTTTCAAATCCTGGTACATCATATCAGCTCCAGGATGAACAGAATATTTAGAACTGTGGGCTTCCTGGAGGATAACATCCCGAAGTCCTCCATAAACTGGGACCCATATTCGTCCATTCAACCTCAGAATTCCGTCCTTGCCATAGGATAACTGTTCTTCGGTTACTCCTAGCTTTTCACCAGGATAGTTAGCTTCCAGCACAGCTTCCTTCTACGCATCTAACAACCTTTCGTTCAAACCATTCTTTATCTCAATGCTCTTGGCATTGATCCTTATAGGCTTCACTCTTTCCTTTCTACTCAAGGCATCGGCGACTACATTCGCCTTGCCGGGATGGTATCTTATCTCACAGTCATAATCATTCAAAGTTTCCATCCAACGTCGTTGCCTCATGTTCAAGTCCTTTTGGTTAAACAGGTGCTGGAGGCTCTTGTGATCAGAATAGATCACACACTTGATACCGTATAAATAGTGCCTCCAAAGTTTTAGTGCAAATACAACGGCACCCAACTCCAAGTCATGGGTGGTGTAGTTCTTTTCGAGCACCTTTAACTGACGTGAAGCATAGGAAATAACCTTGCCTTTCTGCATAAGCACACATCCCATCCCGGTGTGTGACGCATCACAATATACCACAAATTCTTCTATTCCATCAGGCAATGTCAACACAGGTGCATTGCTCAACTTCTGCTTAAGGATATCAAAGGACTCCTGCTGCTTAGGACCCCAGTTAAACTTAATATTCTTACGCGTCAAGGAAGTTAGGGGTGCAGCAATTCTTGAAAATTTTTCAATAAATCGCCTATAATATCCTGCCAATCACAAGAAACTGCGAATCTCTGTAGGCATCTTCGGCTCTTGCCAATTCATGACAGCTTCCACCTTAGCGGGATCTACCTGGATTCCGCGTTCACTAACCACATGTCCAAGAAATTGGACTTCACGAAGCCAAAATTCACACTTAGAGAATTTGGCGTAGAGCTTTTCTCGATGAAGTAGTTTTAGAATGCAACGGAGGTGCTTCTCATGGTCAGCTTGATTCTTCGAGTAGATAAGAATATCATCGATGAAGACGATAACAAATTTATCCATGTAGGGCTTGCAGACGCGGTTCATGAGATCCATGAATGCGGCTGGTGCATTAGTGAGTCCAAAAGGCATCACTAAGAACTCGTAGTGACCATAACGAGTCCTAAATGCAGTCGTATGTACATCTTCATTCTTGACCTTCATTTGTTGATATCCTGACCTTAAGTCGATCTTGGAAAAGTAACTCGCTCCTTGAAGTTGATCGAACAAGTCGTCGATCCTGGGTAATGGATACCGATTCTTAACAGTAACTTTGTTAAGTTCCCGGTAATCGATGCACAATCGCATCGATCCATCCTTTTTCTTCACAAACAGGATTGGTGCTCCCCAAGGAGATGAGCTAGGTCTAATAAATCCCTTTGCCAACAAATCATCCAGTTGAGTTCTCAACTCTTTCATCTCTGTTGGCGCCAATCTGTAAGGTGCTCTTGCAACTGGTGCTGCGCCAGGAATAATGTCAATCCTGAACTCCACTTGCCTATCTGGGGGTAAACCAGGTAGTTCTTCAGGGAATACTTCTGGATATTCAGAGATAATGGGTATGTCTTCGATCTTAGGCTTTGGTTCATCAATAGTTACTTGCGCCATGTAGATAATACAACCCTTCGCCGAACATCTTGATGCCTTGAGCATGGACACTTGCTCAGGCATTCCGTACTTAGTATCTCCTTGGATTGTCAAAGGCTCGCCACGAGGAGTCCTGACAACTACTTGCTTCTTAGCACAAACAATCTGGGCTTGGTTGCGAGACAACCAATCCATGCCTATTACTATATCGAAACCGGCTAATTTCAAAGGAAGTAATGACAATGGAAAAGAGTGGTTCCTAATGGATATAACACATCCATCTAACACGGTTGATGCGGTTTCTATGGTTCCATCAGCTAATTCCACCTCATATTTCACACTTAAGGTTTTAACAGGTAATTTCAACAATTCACAAAACTTATTATCTACGAACGACTTATCAGCGCCTGAATCAAAAAGTACTCTTGCATAGACATCATTTATGAGGAAGGTACCTGTGATCACATTGTCGTCCTGGACGGCTTCCTTTGCATCCATTCGGAAGACCCTTGCATTGGTCTTTTTCCCATCCTCAGTCTTCTTTGCAAGTTTTGGGCAGTTGGACTTGATATGCCCTTTTTCATTGCAGCTATAGCACGTAGCATCTTTCAACTTTTTGCAATCCAAGGTCTTGTGCTCAGAAGACTTGTAAATCCCACATGCCCTTGGCTGTGATTGGGATTTCGACTCATATCTGCACTTCCCGAAGTGCTGTTTCTTGCAGATCTTGCATGTGGGTTTATCACCCGACTGATGACCATCTTTCTTAGACCCAGAATTCTTTTTGTGGTCATTGTTTCCTCTATGTCTCTTATCCGATCGACGTGAGCTATCATCCTCACGCTTCCTTTTCTCAGCATCAGTGTTTCTCAGTGATCTCTGCCTGACCGCGTCCAGAGTAAGAGATAATGCTATATCAGCTGCAGACCGGAAGGTAGCTGGTCTAGAGGCTTTCACACTGGCCTTAACTTCTGGTGCCAAACCCCCGATGAAACGAGCTATACGCTTAGGTTCCGGTGTAACCAGGTATGGAACCAACCTAGACAGGGTATTGAAACTTGTAAGGTAGGCCTGACAGTCTAGGTTTTTGATAACCAGAGACAAGAAATCAGCTTCAATCTTCTCAACCTCATGCTGAGGGCAGTAGTTCTCCTTAATCAACATCACAAACTGATCCCATGACAGATTGTACAATGGGATTTTCCCTATAGCTTGGATCAAAGACCTCCACCAAGCTAATGCCTCACCCTTGAATGACTGAGATACGAACTTTACCACATCCTTATCAGCGCACCCGCTGATATCAACCACGGTGTCCATCTCATCCAACCATGTCATGCAGTCTATAGCTCCTTTCTCCCCAGTGAAATCCCTGGGTTTTCATGAAACAAAATACTTGTAGGAGCAACCCTTATCACGGGGTCCTTGTTTCAGTACGATCTTTTGAGATGGAACACTTTGCTGATTTGAGGACTGACGATCGTCATCGTCTTTCTTTGGCTCTTCCTTCTTGGAGGGTGGCTTGCTGTGAGCCTCAGAATGAGTCTTAGGCTTGGAATGCGGTGTGGACAGGGTCCTACTTCGAGTCCCGCTATATTCATTATACTGCCGCTCTATTGCTTTTGTGACAGCATTGTCTATTAATGCTTGTAGTTCTGCACCCGCGATGTTAATTCGGGTATTATCATGATCCTCCCTTGGGTGGCTGTTGATCTCATCCGAGTCAGCCATGTAGTTTGAACTGTTACATAAGATATTGATAATAATTTATTTGGGAGTTTATTAAGGAATTGTCTTTTATGGCAATTCATTAACCATGGTAAACACATACCATATTTGGTTAATTTGTTAGTCATATTTATTTAGGATTTTTATTATAATTTATCATAATTATAAAACAAATAACAGTTTTATTAGTGGCACAAAAGGCCTAGTCATAGGGACATCCTAAATTATAAGTCATGATTTCAGAGAATCAAGGCATTAAGGTTTGAACATAGTTCGTTACCTTTTCTCTGACAGGGAGTCGTAGACTACTACTGTCTTTTGTCCTATATGACAATGAGCATGGCCCGTAGGCACTACATCACTAATGGATGTTTAATATGTATTCATCTTAATTGATGATTTAAACCCATGATTTATAGATCATTAAGTTAGGTTAGGAATCTTTTGAAGAATCCTATTATAAGAATGACGTGTGTGATTTTAACGAATCACGTCTGCCAGGAGCGTTAACATGTTTTCAGATGTTAACAGGGATTCGAATTTTTTAAACAGGTCTTACCATCTTGGCCAAGTCTTATAATGACATGCAGGCTAGGTTATACCTTTAAGATTCTTATTTAATATTTCATAGGCAGATTATTTTAAAAGGAATGATCTTTAATTTATCTATTTCATGTATAATATAATTACGCATACAATGATAAAAATGCAATTTTTAAAATTTTACATTCCATTAAAACATAAAAAGGAGTACACATTGCCCTAAACGGGACTTTTAACAGAACAACTTGCCCACGCAGAGGCTAAACTGAAATACAAGTCCACGCAGGGACCAATTACTTAAATAGATGTCCACGCAGGGACTACAGAAAGACAAGTCCACGCAGGGACTAAGTACATAGATAAATGTCCACGCAGGGACTTGATTGAAATAAGGAAATACAACAATACATATAGGGATTTAATGATCCCTTTTCTTCTTTCCTTTCAACAAACTTGCTAAGCCCTTGAGAAATCCCCTGTTGTTCCTACGTTCTTCTTGAAATTCATGCTCCACCCGACTTAGTCTTTGGAGGATTTCCTCCTACTCCGGTGGGGAAAACTGTGGTGGCTGCGGCTGGTGTTGAAACGGAGGTTGAGCAGTTGTTTGATACCCACGAGTTGGGTATCCCACTCCCCAGGGAGTTCCATATGGTCCTTTGGGATGAAGGGCGTTGTAGTTTGCCGCTACAAGGTACGGGTCGGCTTCAGCATAGTTATAATGAGTGTGAGCCGGCTGCTCAAATGGATTGTACGCCGTTGAACCAGCGTATGTAGGAATCGGGTTATCAAAACCCAATGGTGGCGGCGGTGGTGCAACAGGTGATGTATTCACCTCTGGAATTGGGTTTGACGGCCCACCCATTTGTGGGTCTTCATGCAGTGGCGGGTAGTGACTGCCACTGGAGTGTTGAGGGGTGCTAAAGTGAAAATCCCCTCCTCGCGTGGATATTCGTGCGCCTGTTCTCCTACGCCTTGGTGGTTCTGGAGGTGCTTGATGAACTGGCGGCGGTGGAGGCGGTGGCGTGACTGCCACGAAACGCGAATCCTCGAAGGGATCCTGCTGCTGCTGCTGTGGGTTATGAGAGGGTGTAAAATACCACTCATACTGGTTAAACCTCGCTTGGTAACTGTCTGGACCACCGTAGGGTGATCCGTGGAAGGATGATCCATCAGAGATCTCGATGGGATGGTTGGGGGTCCCGGTTGCAGGCTCGACGGGATCCGTGTCCTCGTCCATGTCCAATGCATTTTCTCCTGAGAAATGGTATGCAGGTCCTAGTGGGTTAAAACCCACTGGTTCTGCAATATAGTTTGCCGGGTTGAACCGACCCTGAAAGACAGGAGTGGGGTCGCCAAAGGAACGGTGCGAAGCAGATCGCTGCAACGGTAAGAAGGAGTGGCGTGAGTCATCGGGCTCGTTTTCTGACTACGGCCCAACGGAGTGACGGTAAGGAGGCGTTGAGCTGTGCGAGACAGACCGTCTAGCAGGCTCCAAATGGTTCCTCCAGTTTCCTTGAGGATCGGCACTCATAGTAGCCGAAGGAGTTCGCCGGTGTGAAGGCCCGGCCTCGTGATCGTTGGGGGCGGTGATTGGCCCCTTGCCTCGTCCTCCTCTTCGGAATCTTGGTGGCATATTTCCTGTCAAAACAATTGAAAGAAACAACAAAACAATAAAGGACAAATTAAAGCAAATTAGGAATCGTCCTAAGTTCTTTGTCTAGACTCGAAATTTTTGGAATGTGCAACTGTGTAACTGAGATTAAACACAAAAGGCTAGTGTTTAATTCACTCAGTGTTGGCTCTGATACCAACCTGTCACACCCCGATATTTCCACGTATTACCGGTGGGCCCGGTGGGGAGTATCGTGAGTTGATATCATCATAGTCAAACAACATAATATTTAAATGCACAGCGGAAGCATAAGATAGATATATTTCAACCGAATATAATTGTAATATTAAGTATCACAATAGTTGAAAATAATCCACAGGTGGATCAAAATAAAAAGGAAACATTATTCAACAGTTTTATGTCATCCAAGCTTGCGAGACTTATTGTGGATGCTAGGAGGAAGCCAACCTATTTCGAGTAGTACCTGCACTTAACCTTTTTGAGAAAATACCTCAGTTTACACTGGTAAATACAATTAACTGACTCATTTTGAAAGGTTTAATAAAATTGATTTGAATGCACGTGGCACAAAACACTTTATAACTTGGGATAATTATTTGAATATAATACTCGTAAAAGGATTATATGTTTCTTATGCGTTCAGTAGCCCGGTTCGTGCCGGGTTAAAGATCAATAAACACACCACATTATTTATTTAAGCACTGACGGGTATACACCTACACCCCGTGCTTAGGTCGTGGCCATTTCGTAAAATGATGCCAAGGATATCCGGGACATGGTCATTAACCCCCCAAAGGCCTTAAGCAAACAAAACAATTCAAACGGGTCATTTCAATAAATTAACCATCATACGATTAAAGATTCAATGCCCGACCAAGCGGTATTTTATATACCGTACCCCAAGCCCGTATAAGGGAAAATAAGTTAAAAGTATTTACCTTTGCAAGTAATAATCACAACAAGCAAGCGCACGTAGCTTTTACCGGGTCTCCTATTCTGGAACGAAGGTTTATAATAACCTATTACAATCCTAACGGGTCTTTAATTAAGCCTAAACTTAGACCGGTTAGTTTTAAAGGAAGATACGGTTCGAACGCATGATTAAGCGAAGACCGGAATAGAATGTGATTTAGACCCGACAAGTTTGAAGACTTGTATAATATGGGTAAACTAAACACATTCTGGATTTTGAGATGAAAATGATAAAGTTCGACCCGTTTCGGCTAATTTATGCAAACTAGTTACATGTGTCACACCCTCAAAATCCACACGCGGAGTATTACCGCGAGGCATGGGACGACCAGGATCTTAGCCACTAATTATTTTGAACGGATTAGTTATTGTTTAAACATTAGCATAATTAGTGACCTAATTTAAAATTTCATAAAACATGGTTCTAGTTTGCAGCGGAAGGGAAAGTAGAACATATCGTAATTTAAACCACAAGTTTGTTATCATGAAACTTACAAACCACGCACTCCATCCGATTGCAACATCCGTCCTAAACTGTATCGAGTAACCTGCAAAGCATGCAGTAGAGTGTCAACATAACGTTGGCGAGTTCACGTGTTTGTAGTTTTTCAGTTTTAATTCCAAAAACTTGTTTTAACCAGTTAATTTATCCGTTTATACATGCCATGGGGAGCTACCCCATAAGTGAGCGACTAAACTGTTTTTCCAATACCGAATACTTACTTAACCGTACGTTTCCGCAGTGCCCCGTTTGTCAATGTTCTATCATCATTGACGGTTTGCCTGAGTCTATTAGTTCACGCCCGTTCCCAGTAACAAGGGTCGGTGTGAGGCTGGTCGAACCTAAATAGCGCTATCAACTAATAACCCGTTCGCCTGGCCCCGGCGATTAATCGGTATTAAGTAGTAGGGACTTGAGTGATAGAGTTTCGTTTAGTGTTGCTCGTTGCATTTCCGTACAAACAGTAATTAACCAAGAGTCCCGCATAAGGGGAGAAAAGTAGTTTGTATCCCCCACAAGGGGATAGCGTTGTTACCCGTATCCCACACAAGGAGATAGAAATACCGTATCCCGCACAAGGAGATAGTAAGCGATCCCAAACCAGGAAAAGTGTTTCGTTCCGTTTCCCAACCACCGGGAACGCATGCTTTAAGTAAAAAGTAGTGAACTCACCTTTGCTTTGCTCGGTTGACAATTTACTTGTGTTATGTTGGTCAACCATACCCTATTATGGTTATTAATATTCGTTAGGTTCGTATGCAAGTAATGTCACGCATAATCCTACACGTACATAGCACAGAAGTCATACTAGCATATACGTTATTGGGCCTATACTAGCATATAAACAGTCAAACAGCAACAGTTAAACATTAACAGTGGCACACAGTCCAAAACATCAGTTTGTGCAGCCCAATAAATAAGCAAGGAAGCCCAGTCGAAACCGGGAGGTCTCGACTCGAGACTATGAGGTCTCGAGTCGCAACCCAGCGTTTTCGAGTCGCAACCGCAGATCTCGAATAGTGCATATTTGAGTCGCAACCGTAGAGGTCTCGAGTCCCGTCTCGAGTCGAGATCAGGAGATCTTGGGTCGCAACTGTGCTGGTCTCGACTTTTGGGGCGCCTTGCCTGGTTTCGAGTGGTCACTAAGTGGTCTCGAGTCGCAACCTCACGGTCTCGACCCGCAACCTCACGGTCTCGACCCGCAACCACTGATGTATGCACAAGTGGGAGCCCTCTAGAACGTTCTCCCACTTTTGTACTATCCAATCAGATTTCATTAACATGTTCCATATACCATACACTCCTAAATTCAGACCAAACCAACATATTTCAAATATTTGCATATCATTCAAACTGTTCTTCACCAGTGTTTTTGTCATTCATCGAAACAGGTTCAACCATTTGATTATATGAATCATCATAACACCTATCCTCCTAGCAGATTTAACCTTAGTACATCACAATACCATCTATCTGTTTATCCGTGCAAACAATCAGGAGCATACATAATCAATTGCCATATGAATTATCACAAGTACCAACTTTATTTACCCTACTCAAGTCATAGCAACAAGACGTAACACTCGGTTTATAATCAAAACTCCTCAAAACATCAAGACAGTTAACAATATATCTCCTTTTTTTTGAATCCATATACAAACAGTGGGTGCCTAAATTACTAAAATATTAATTCTTAATCACATAAGAACAGTTAAACACATATGAACAAGGAGATGAACCACAAAAATGCAAACAATAATCAACTACTAACATATCAACAGTTTATTATGTCATCCTTAAAAATCATCATTTAACACAAATCATTTCCAAAAATCCATCAGTTTGTTTGCAAAAATCCATTTTCTAACAGAACGGTTTCTAACAATCATGCACAAAAGCATAGAGCTAAAAATCACCACACAATCTTTGAATAAACAAATAACTGACCGGGAGATTTGTAAGACAAGAGGAGTGTGTGTGTGTTGCTGTCATGGGGGTCCTGCCACCACCCGTTTCCTTGCAGCGCCGCTGCCAATGTTTCCCAGACTCATCATCATTCATCATCCTCGACCCTCATCATCTTCATCCGTAACCCTCTTCGTCGTTCCTTCTCAAACAACCACCGTCGCCACCACTCAAACAGAACCACCACGCTGTTGATTCAGGTCCGAACCTCTGTGACCACCAATTAACACCCGTGTCTGTCTCCGACACTACCGGACATCAGCGAGTGTCCGCCGTCGATCACCGAACTCTGTTTGTCTTTCTCTTTCCTTTACTTCGGTCTCTCTCTAAAACTGACTTCAATAAAAAGGCAGGGTGTGTGGAATCGAGACAAGGATGAAAGGAGTTTAGATTGTGTTCAAGAAAAGGGTGTGTGTCGTGTGGCCTGAGATGTCGCCGGAGTTCGTTGCCGGTTGGAGTGAATCTCCGATGATTGGAGATTAGAGAGAGGAATTGGGGAAGAAGGGCAGGGTGTGGGTATGCGGCTGGGTTTCTAATAGGGTTTTAGGGTTTTAAGCAAGAATGAGGGAGGTGGGGGTTTAAGTTTATTTTATAGGGTAGGGTTTTAGGTTAATTGGGTTGGGCCCATGTGCGTGAACCCGCTAAACGATTAGGCGTCTCGCTCAACAGACTGATCCGGGTTTATTTAAGTAATTTAAGTGAATGAACCTCCCGTCGTGGATTATTATTGTTTCATAAACAATAATAACAATAATAATAATAATAATAATAATAATAATAATAATAATAATAATAATGATATTAATAAATACGCGTGTTACTAAAATGCCCTTCTCTCGACAACGAGAGTACGGGTTGTCACATTCTCCCCATGTTACCGGAATTTCGTCCTCGAAATTTAGCAAAGGTTACACGATGCGCTCTATATGTATACATAGATTCCGTTACTATACTTAGATACAAGCAGTTTCACGAAAGTCCACAAAACGAACATGTAAACCACATGGCACCTAAAATCTCATGGCACGAAAATCACGTAGCACAAAATCCACAGAGTTCGTACGTATTTCACTTAGTATAGAATTTCACAAAATTACTTATAGCATCCAAGAAACGTACAGGAAAACCCGAGGTGTCACATTATCCCCAGGTTCAAGAAATTTCGTCCCGAAATTTAGCACGCAGCTACTGACAAGCTAGTGTGTTTAAACGTTTTCGTGGGTAGTCACATCATCCCCTTGTTGGCTTGAAATTTCTTCCCGAAATTTCAGTTGTAGCTTCAGTGCTGGAAGTAATGTTTGTAGACAACTGGGGATACGTGTGCATCAGCTGGTTTTCCCTTCCCAGGTAAACTCTGGGCCACGGCGTGAGTTCCAACTAACTCGGTCTGTTGGTTACACTATGCTAGAGGGTTTTGATTTCTTGATCCTTGATCTCAACTGGTTCCTCAACGAAGCGTAGTTTGTTGTTGATCATGAGTTCCTAAAAGAACAACGAATGTTTCATCTGACAGACACTTCTACAGATTAGGCATGTGAAAGGCGTTGTGTACCGCATTCAGCTTTTCAGGCAGGTTAGTCTATAAGCAACCTTACCGATCTTATCGGTAATTTCGAATGGTCTGACGTATCGTGGATAACTTGCCCCGTTTGGCCAAAACGCACCACACCCATTCAGGGTGAAACTTTAAGTAGAATCCAGTCTTCGACTAGGAATTCTAGAGGTTTTCTACGCTTGTCCGCGTAGTCTTTCTGACGGTCTTGAGCTGCCGCCATGCGTTATCTGTTCTGGGCAATTCTACCCGTTGTGTCAAGTGCAAGTTCTGGGCCGGTAATTTGGCTTCCGCCCAACACAGAGGTGACCGGCATCTGCATCCGTGCAATGCCTCAAATGGTCCTGCCTGAATGCTAGTGCGGTAGCAGCCGTTGGAAGAGAATTCTACAAAAGGGAAGTGTCACTCGTATCCAAGGTCAATAACACGTGTTCTTATCATGCCTTTGGGTGTTTGGATGGTGCATTTGGCCTGACCATCAGTTTGCGGGCGATAAGCAGTGCTCATGCCTAACTGTGAGCCGAAGGTCCTTGTTCACAGCCAGTGGCGAATCGGGTGCAAAACATAGGTTTCGATCAAAAGTGATAGAAGTTGGCACTCCGTGCCCCGCAACTACTCCTATCAAGTAGATGGTTGTAGGTTCGAAAACTTGTCGGTTTCTATGGTCGCGCGCCGTTATTAGCAGACATTTCATCAATACTTTGGACAGGATAGAATAAGATAGAAGCACCTCGTAGAATATCTTTAAATTGCTGGAGTTGCAGATTATTGTGCATCTCCCTAATGTCAGGTGATACTCTTTCGAGTCAAAATCGTGAGGGGTTGCGTATACGGTCGAGAAATGCGGGCGTTGCGACGTTAAAAGTCGCGCGTTGAAAACTTAGCGCAAGGCGGTTTTGCGTCATAGAAGTACCAGGGTAGAGCGTAGGAGTCGTCCTGATTCCCACTGGTTTTCGGAATAGGTTCGGGCGTCGTCGAAAGAAACAAGTGTCGAATTTTGACAGGATGGAATAAATTCGTGTGTCGTAACTAGGTTTTGATCGTATTGGGTTCGAAGGACAGTGCTTGCGATACCCTTTTAGTCTTGGGGTATCTTTGGCCTGTTGCTCCAACGAATAACATTTGTAGAAAGTAATTCGTCCAAACGGGGATTTGTGCAGAATAGAATAGGATAAGAATCGGGGAATTCATAACACGAGTGGCGAGATAATGCAAGAAGGGTAGTCAAAATTGATGCGTTCAACCTGAGACAAGACATAAAAGGCTTTGAGGTCGGCAGTAAGGATTCATCTGATGTCGACGAGGTAGCTGGTTGTACACAAGTTGTATGCAGTTAGAATTAAAGAACGTCGCTTGTCGATAAGGAGTGTTACTTCGATGTGGTTAGCACAATAAGAAGCAGCTAGAGGGGGACGGTCGCCGTGCGGGTTTGTAGGCTTTAGGATCTACTGAGACGTCTGGCAGGATGTGATTCCTCAAACCGGTAAGAAACCAAGTTCGAGTGGATTGTTCTAAGTCGCGCGAATGAGTTTGGAGTAGCGTGTGCGTCGTCGAGGGGGGGGGGGGGGTTGATGTGAAACTGCGGAAACGGGCTCTCGAAAAAGCACAATTGAGGTAAACGTTGCCAAATTTTTAGGGTTTATGAAATTTGTCGATTAAAGGTCGATCTTGCTGAATTCATTAATCTGGAGAGAAATCTGGTCAAGGTTCCCGTATGAAGAAACGTGGACATCGTGATAAAGAAACGATAGAAGCGGGGATACCATCTTGAGCAGTAAACGCAGATTCGTACGAAAGCTAGTGAAAGGATTCACGGAATTAGAAAAGTCGTCAAAGAATAACGGTTCTGGAAAATGAAGGATAAGGTAAGCATCTAGGTCACCGTACTCGTCGGTGGGTGGACTGGCTCGTATCTTCGTCTTGCCATGCCTTCAAATACACCGGTTTGTAAGAAAGATGTCAATTTGCTGAGTTTTGAGGCGTGCTAAGATATAAGGTTGAACTTGAATAAGGATTAACCATGTAACGAGGAATTAGGGGAAATAACTTCGTGGTCGATGGAAAGTTGATACGATTGCTGGCAGTGCAATGAGAAGCATACACCACGCATGCTTTTCGTGTTCGAGACGTGCAAATAGAAACCCAAAAAGTGTAGACTTACTAGAATGCTTCAAGAATCCAGGTGATCAGTCAGGTGAGGGAACAAGTCTCACCACTTAAGTCGGGAAAAGAAATAAGCAGGTAAAAAGGATGCGAATGGCGTCGTCGTTCCTTCCAGTATCCCATGATATAGGGGTGGCTCCCCTTCGTCGATTCATTCTCGTAACTTCTCTATGTGGTCCGTAGCAGGCCTTTCCTGAGCAGGTCTATCGAGTAAACGTCCTTCGCGTCGATTCGCAGTCCAGGGATGATATCAGGAAATACGTGGACGAGGGCTTGGAATAACTGGTTCCTAGCCCTTAGTGTGTCGTGGTTTCGAACCAGGTTTAGGAGGACTCGTTCCTGTTTAGCACGTAACACGCTTGCCAAGCCTTCGTATGATCCTCTGTGTTAAATACTAAATATACGCATACATACTAACACATATATGCTAATTATACACATACACACATGCGTGTTCGCACACATAAGTTATGCACAAGTAAATGCCGTTAACCTACCATTACCAGGTGAGCATTTGAGTCTGACGAACCTTGCAATCCGGAGTGAGGTGTCGTTGTGGTTTTCGTTAAAGAACGGTTATAGTCTGGTTTTCATATAAAAATATTTTATTTCCCAAACCAAAATATTTTATATTTAAAACCTAGTTCGCTATAACCAATGGCTCTGATACCAATCTGTCACACCCTCAAAATCCACACGCGGAGTATTACCGCGAGGCATGGGACGACCAGGATCTTAGCCACTAATTATTTTGAACGGATTAGTTATTGTTTAAACATTAGCATAATTAGTGACCTAATTTAAAATTTCATAAAACATGGTTCTAGTTTGCAGCGGAAGGGAAAGTAGAACATATCGTAATTTAAAACCACAAGTTTGTTATCATGAAACTTACAAACCACGCGCTCCATCCGATTGCAACGTCCGTCCTAAACTGTATCGAGTAACCTGCAAAGCATGCAGTAGAGTGTCAACATAACATTGGCGAGTTCACGTGTTTGTAGTTTTTCAGTTTTAATTCCAAAAACTTGTTTTAACCAGTTAATTTATCCGTTTATACATGCCATGGGGAGCTATCCCATAAGTGAGCGGCTAAACTGTTTTTCCAATACCGAATACTTACTTAACCGTACGTTTCCGCAGTGCCCCGTTTGTCAATGTTCTATCATCATTGACGGTTTGCCTGAGTCTATTAGTTCACGCCCGTTCCCAGTAACAAGGGTCGGTGTGAGGCTGGTCGAACCTAAATAGCGCTATCAACTAATAACCCGTTCGCCTGGCCCCGGCGATTAATCGGTATTAAGTAGTAGGGACTTGAGTGATAGAGTTTCGTTTAGTGTTGCTCGTTGCATTTCCGTACAAACAGTAACTAACCAAGAGTCCCGCATAAGGGGAGAAAAGTAGTTTGTATCCCCCACAAGGGGATAGCGTTGTTACCCGTATCCCACACAAGGAGATAGAAATACCGTATCCCGCACAAGGAGATAGTAAGCGATCCCAAACCAGGAAAAGTGTTTCATTCCGTTTCCCTACCACCGGGAACGCATGCTTTAAGTAAAAAGTAGTGAACTCACCTTTGCTTTGCTCGGTTGACAATTTACTTGTGTTATGTTGGTCAACCATACCCTATTATGGTTATTAATATTCATTAGGTTCGTATACAAGTAATGTCACGCATAATCCTACACGTACATAGCACGTAAGTCATACTAGTATATACGTTATTGGGCCTATACTAGCATATAAACAGTCAAACAGCAACAGTTAAACATTAACAGTGGCACACAGTCCAAAACATCAGTTTGTGCAGCCCAATAAATAAGCAAGGAAGCCCAGTCGAAACCGGGTGGTCTCGACTCGAGACTATGAGGTCTCGAGTCGCAACCCAGCGTTTTCGAGTCGCAACCGCAGATCTCGAATAGTGCATATTTGAGTCGCAACCGTAGAGGTCTCGAGTCCCGTCTCCAGTCGAGATCAGGAGATCTCGGGTCGCAACTGTGCTGGTCTCGACTTTTGGGGCGCCTTGCCTGGTTTCGAGTGGTCACTAAGTGGTCTCGAGTCGCAACCTCACGGTCTCGACCCGCAACCACTGATGTATGCACAAGTGGGAGCCCTCTAGAACATTCTCCCACTTTTGTACTATCCAATCAGATTTCATTAACATGTTCCATATACCATACACTCCTAAATTCAGATCAAACCAACATATTTCAAATATTTGCATATCATTCAAACTGTTCTTCACCAGTGTTTTTGTCATTCATCGAAACAGGTTCAACCATTTGATTATATGAATCATCATAACACCTATCCTCCTAGCAGATTTAACCTTAGTACATCACAATACCATCTATCTGTTTATCCGTGCAAACAATCAGGAGCATACATAATCAATTGCCATATGAATTATCACAAGTACCAACTTTATTTACCCTACTCAAGTCATAGCAACAAGACGTAACACTCGGTTTATAATCAAAACTCCTCAAAACATCAAGACAGTTAACAATATATCTCCTTTTTTTTTGAATCCATATACAAACAGTGGGTGCCTAAATTACTAAAATATTAATTCTTAATCACATAAGAACAGTTAAACACATATGAACAAGGAGATGAACCACAAAAATGCAAACAATAATCAACTACTAACATATCAATAGTTTATTAAGTCATCCTTAAAAATCATCATTTAACACAAATCATTTCCAAAAATCCATTAGTTTGTTTGCAAAAATCCATTTTCTAACAGAACGGTTTCTAACAATCATGCACAAAAGCATAGAGCTAAAAATCACCACACAATCTTTGAATAAACAAATAACTGACCGAGAGATTTGTAAGACAAGAGGAGTGTGTGTGTGTTGCTGTCATGGGGGTCCTGCCACCACCCGTTTCCTTGCAGCGCCGCTGCCACTGTTTCCCAGACTCATCATCATTCATCATCCTCGACCCTCATCATCTTCATCCGTAACCCTCTTCGTCGTTCCTTCTCAAACAACCACCGTCGCCGCCACTCAAACAGAACCACCACGCTGTTGATTCAGGTCCGAACCTCTGTGACCACCAATTAACACCCGTGTCTGTCTCCGACATTACCGGACATCAGCGAGTGTCCGCCGTCGATCACCGAACTCTGTTTGTCTTTCTCTTTCCTTTACTTCGGTCTCTCTCTCTCTCTAAAACTGACTTCAATAAAAAGGCAGGGTGTGTGGAATCGAGACAAGGATGAAAGGGGTTTAGATTATGTTCAAGAAAAGGGTGTGTGTCGTGTGGCCTGAGATGTCGCCGGAGTTCGTTGCCGGTTGGAGTGAATCTCCGATTATTGGAGATTAGATAGAGGAATTGGGGAAGAAGGGCAGGGTGTGGGTATGCGGCTGGGTTTCTAATAGGGTTTTAGGGTTTTAAGCAAGAATGAGGGAGGTGGGGGCTTAAGTTTATTTTATAGGGTAGGGTTTTAGGTTAATTGGGTTGGGCCCATGTGTGTGAACCAGCTAAACGATTAGGCGTCTCGCTCAACAGACTGATCCGGGTTTATTTAAGTAATTTAAGTGAATGAACCTCCCGTCGCGGATTATTATTGTTTCATAAACAATAATAACAATAATAATAATCATAATAATAATAATAATGATATTAATAAATACGCGTGTTACTAAAATGCCCTTCTCTCGACAACGAAAGTACGGGCTGTCACAACATAAACCGAACCGAAGGCGAATAACGCATAACGGGTAACCGAATGAGTCACTAACAGGTTTCCTACTTTAATATGCCTTAAATATGTTGTGATATCAGTAGGACATCTTCCATTATGCCCGAAACGAGTTTAATCTCAATTTAAGCCCCGTAGGGGTATTTTGGTCATTTTAAAGATTATAAAAGAGATTAAATGTAATTCTGAGATTTGGGTCTGAATTAATCAGTAAAACAACTTATTTTAACAGGATATATCAGTTGGTGATAAGTCTTATGTGACAAAATGGTTTTAAACCCATACTAGGTGTTTAATACGCGTAAAAAGCCGTTTTAAGCGATTTCCGGGTTATAACTAGAAATCTGGTTTTCTGATCAGTTTATAAAGTCCAACATACTTCATTTATCATATAAAATCAGTGGCCAAAGGTTTGGTGTCTAAATGTTATGTAAAACTCATTTTGTAAGTAAAAGGGTATAATCGGTATTTACCGAATTAAGGCAATAACCTTAGGTTATGATCAGGTTAAAAATAATTAAAATTCTTCAAAATTCCCAAAATATTATATTACATCAGTGGGTAAAAGGTTTGGTGTCAAAAATTGGGTTTAGATAGGCTTTATGCTAATTACGCCGTTTAATTAATAAAAAGCTTTCTAATTACGCTATTGAGCATAACTCCTAATCTAGACCTCCAACTGATGTGAAATTTTAGGGACATGTTTATAAATCAGTAACAAAGATTATTGTTCTTTCACATTTCCAAAATTCTCGTTTTAAGGTCAAATGGGCATATTGGTCAACATTAGGCATTTAACGGAAACATCGGACAATCAACGAGTCAAGTAGTATAAACGCAGAGGGTTATACTATCATACTAGCTGGTCCTAACGGAGCTCTAATGCATTTCTAAATCCATCTAAATTGGGTCAGAACTGAAGTCAAAGCAAAAGTCAAAGTTTTGCGACTTTCGGTTCCGAACCGAGCCTAAACAGAAAATTGTCGGATCAAACAAGTTTAGACCAGTTCTTATACTAATTACCAAGTTATATGAGTGATAAAATAGGTTACACGTCTTCTACATTGGTAATTACGTGTTAATTCACAAATTAAGATTCTGTTGACTTTTTATAAACAACATTGACCCGACAAATGATCTAGTTAGGACGGGAATCAGAGGGTGCCCTTTTAAGGGTTTATTGCCCACATAATTACCAACTTATAACTACCTTTAGGTTTACTCATCACTGGACCATTAGCGATTAATCGTTAAGTCAAACCTTAATTATGACGGTTTGACTTTAAGCTAATTAACTAAGTAAAACATGCTTTTGGAAGGTTAAGGATACTTACCAAGGTCCTATGCACGACTAGTGATGCTTAGGGAATGGCCTTGAGCTCCAGAAATGATCAGAAGCTGAGTTTGGAATGAATGATCAAGGTTGCAACAATGTGGTCTTTATATAGTGATCTTGATTGCTTGTGATCATGACAAACAACTCTAGGATTGATCCCTGATCAATAACAAGTGTCTGTAGTGCCTAGGAACTAGTTTGTGCTGCCCATTGTAGTGAAAAATGGCAATATAAGTCGGTTAACTCGTTTTAACAGGCACCTGTCCACTTTTCTGCTACTGGGGCTGTCTTACGGACTGTAAGGGTATCTTTTGCGGTCCGTAAGCCTTTACCAGAAGGTAAAAATTTGTGACCTTTCAAGCTTCGAATAGGCAACTTAGGTATTACGACTTTGGTCCTCTATTATCAGTATGGGGCCTCTTGATTGGGTCCTGAACATTTAAGACCACCTTGCCATGTTCTAAAGTTGCTTTGTATTCTTTTGAAAGGCCATAAACGAAGGTTGTCGTGCACATCCTCATAGGATCCCATCCTTTACAATTTGAATCAATCATTGTTAGCATTAACCGAATTAGGATGCTTATCAGATGTTTATAACACAGGTTAAGGGTTGGGATTTATACAAAGGTCGCTCAAAGGTATGTATTAACATGTCGACGCTTTTAACCCCTCGTATACGAATTTTATCATAACTTTCTCATATGATAACAAAACTTGGTGAAATTTTTATCATGCATTCTAGTGAGCATAACTAATCGTTATAAAGCTTCAGGTTTGCTAAAAGGCCACTCAGAGGTATACTTTAAACATGTTGACACATTTAACCCCTATAGTTTGTAATCTCTCACTTTCTTTCACAATTAGCTTCGTATGATCCATAATTCATTTGTTTAAGGGTATAAACATCATGTAGGGTTGTTGTAAAGTATATTTATTCATTGTTGACGTTTTGAACCCTTATATTCACATACTTTCCTTGTTTATCAACTTTAGTCCTTCTAAAGTATTCTTTCACACGTTCAACGCTTATGACACGTGTCAATACATTATAGGACATAATAGGCAAGGATTAGTTGTCTGATACATTACATTATAGGACACGTGTAATGTATCCTACCACCTAAGTCGGACAACAATGAATATAAGTCGTGTAGGACATTATAGGACACGTGAAAAGTTGACAAACAAGGATAGTATGTGAATATAAGGGTTCAAAACCTCAACAATGAATAAATATACTTTACAATAACCCTACACGATGTTTATACCCTTAAACGAATGAATCATGGATCATACAAAGCTAATTGTGAAAGAAAGTGATGGATTACAAACTACAGGGGTTAAATCTGTCAACATGTTTAAAGTATACCTCTGAGTGGCCTTTTAGCAAACCCGAAGCTTTGTAACGATTAGTTATGCTCACTAGAATGCATGATAAAAATTTCACCAATTTTCGTTATCATATGAGAAAGTTATGATAAAATTCGTATACGAGGGGTTAAAAGCGTCGACATGTTAATACATACCTTTGAGCGACCTTTGTATAAATCCCAACCCTTAACCTGTGTTATAAACATCTGATAAGCATCCTAATTCGGTTAATGCTAACAATGATTGATTCAAATTGTAAAGGATGGGATCCTATGAGGATGTGCACGACAACCTTCGTTTATGGCCTTTCAAAAGAATACAAAGCAACTTTAGAACATGGCAAGGTGGTCTTAACTATTCAGGACCCAATCAAGAGGCCCCATACTGATAATAGAGGCCCAAAGTCGTAATACCTAAGTTTCCTATTCGAAGCTTGAAAGGTCACAAATTTTTACCTTCTGGTAAAGGCTTACGGACCGCAAAGGATACCCTTACGGTCCGTAAGACTGCCCCAGTAGCAGAAAAGTGGACAGGTGCCTGTTAAAACGAGTTAACCGACTTATATTGCCATTTTTCACTACAATGGGCAGCACAAACTAGTTCTTAGGCACTAGGGACACTTGTTATTGATCAGGGATCAATCCTAGAGTTGTTTGTCATGATCATAAGCAATCAAGATCACTATATAAAGACCACATTGTTGCAACCTTGATCATTCATTCCAAACTCAGCTTCTGATCATTTCTGGAGCTCAAGGCCATTCCCTAAGCATCACTAGTCGTGCATAGGACCTTGGTAAGTATCCTTAACCTTCCTTAAGCATGTTTTACTTAGTTAATTAGCTTAAAGTCAAACCGTCGTAATTAAGGTTTGACTTAACGATTAATCGCTAATGGTCCAGTGATTAGTCAACCTAAAGGTAGTTATAAGTTGGTAAGTATGTGGGCAATAAACCCTTAAAAGGGCACCCTCTGATTCCCGTGCTAACTAGATCATTTGTCGGGTCAAAGTTGTTTATAAAAAGTCAACGGAATCTTAATTTGTGAATTAACACGTAATTAGAAATGTAGATGACGTGTAACCTATTTTATCACTCATATAACTTGGTAATTAGTATAAGAACTGGTCTCAACTTGTTTGATCTGACAATTTTCTGTTTAGGCTCGGTTCGGAACCGAAAGTCGCAAAACTTTGACTTTTGCTTTGACTTCAGTTCTGACCCGATTTAGATGGATTTAGAAATGCATTAGAGCTCCGTTAGGACCAACTAGTATGATAGTATAACCCTCTGCGTTTATACTACTTGACTCGTTGATTGTCCAATGTTTCCGTTAAATGGCTAATGTTGACCAATATGCCCATTTGACCTTAAAACTAGAATTTTGGAAATGTGAAAGAACAATAATCTTTGTTACTGATTTATAAACATGTCCCTAAAATTTCACATCAGTTGGAGGTCTAGATTAGGAGTTATGCTCAATAGCGTAATTAGAAAGCTTTTTATTAATTAAACGGCGTAATTAGCATAAAGCCTATCTAAACCCAATTTTTGACACCAAACCTTTTACCCACTGATGTAATATAATATTTTGGGATTTTTGAAGATTTTTAATTATTTTTAACCTGATCATAACCTAAGGTTATTGCCTTAATTCGGTAAATACCGATTATACCCTTTTACTAACAAAATGAGTTTTACATAACATTTCGACACCAAACATTTGGCCACTGATTTTATATGATAAATGAAGTATGTTAGACTTTATAAACTGATCAGAAAACTAGACTTCCAGTTATAACCCGGATATCGCTTAAAACGGCTTTTTACGCGTATTAAACACCTAGTATGGGTTTAAAACCATTTTGTCACATAAGACTTATCACCAACTGATATAACCTGTTAAAATAAGTTGTTTTACTGTTTAATTCAGACCCGAATCTCAGAATTACATTTAATCTCTTTTATATTTTTTAAAATGACCAAAATACCCCTACGGGGCTTAAATTGAGATTAAACTCGTTTCGGGCATAATGGAAGATGTCCTACTGATATCACAACATATTTAAGGCATATTAACTTAGGAAACCTGTTAGTGACTCATTCGGTTACCCGTTATGCGTTATTCGCGTTCGGTTCGGTTTATGTAACTAGTTTGCATAAATTAGCCGAAACGGGTCGAACTTTATCATTTTCATCTCAAAATCCAGAATGTGTTTAGTTTACCCATATTATACAAGTCTTCAAACTTGTTGGGTCTAAATCACATTCTATTCCGGTCTTCGCTTAATCATGCGTTCAAACCGTATCTTCCTTTAAAACTAACCGGTCTAAGTTTAGGCTTAATTAAAGACCCGTTAGGATTGTAATATGTTATTATAAACCTTCGTTCCAGAATAGGAGACCCGGTAAAAGCTACGTGCACTTGCTTATTGTGATTATTACTTACAAAGGTAAATACTTTTAACTTATTTTCCCTTATACGGGCTTGGGGTACGGTATATAAAATACCGCTTGGTCGGGCATTGAATCTTTAATCGTATGATGGTTAATTTATTGAAATGACCCATTTGAATTGTTTTGTTTGCTTAAGGCCTTTGGGGGGTTAATGGCCATGTCCCGGATATCCTTGGCATCATTTTACGAAATGGCCACGACCTAAGCACGGGGTGTAGGCGTACACCCGTCAGTGCCTAAATAAATAATGTGGTGTGTTTATTGATCTTTAACCCGGCACGAACCGGGCTACTGAACGCATAAGAAACATATAATCCTTTTACGAGTATTATATTCAAATAATTATCCCAAGTTATAAAGTGTTTTGTGCCACGTGCATTCAAATCAATTTTATTAAACCTTTCAAAATGAGTCAGTTAATTGTATTTACCAGTGTAAACTGACGTATTTTCTCAAAAAGGTTAAGTGCAGGTACTACTCGAAATAGGCTGGCTTCCTCCTAGCATCCACAATAAGTCTCGCAAGCTTGGATGACATAAAACTGTTGAACAATGTTTATTTTTTATTTTGATCCACCTGTGGATTATTTTCAACTATTGTGATACTTAATATTACAATTATATTCGGTTGAAATATGTCTATCTTATTCTTCCGCTATGCATTTAAATATTGTGTTGTTTGACTATGATGATATCAACTACGTCACGATACTCCCCACCGGGCCCACCGGTAATACGTGGAAATATCGGGGTGTGACAGGTTGGTATCAGAGCCAACACTGAGTGAATTAAACACTAGCCTTTTGTGTTTAATCTCAGTTACACAGTTGCACATTCCTAAAATTTTGAGTCTAGACAAAGAACTTAGGACGATTCCTAATTTGCTTTAATTTGTCCTTTATTGTTTTGTTGTTTCTTTCAATTGTTTTGACAGGAAATATGCCACCAAGATTCCGAAGAGGAGGACGAGGCAAGGGGCCAATCACCGCCCCTAACGATCACGAGGGCCTTCACACCGGCGAACTCCTTCGGCTACTATGAGTGCCGATCCTCAAGAAAACTGGAGGAACCATTTGGAGCCTGCTAGACGGTCTGTCTCGCACAGCTCAACACCTCCTTACCGTCACTCCGTTGGGCCGCAGTCAGAAAACGAGCCCGATGACTCACGCCACTCCTTCTTACCGTTGCAGCGATCTGCTTCGCACCATTCCTTTGGCGACCCCACTCCTGTCTTTCAGGGCCGGTTCAACCCGGCAAACTATATTGCAGAACCAGTTGGTTTTAACCCACTAGGACCTGAATACCATTTCTCAGAAGAAAATGCAATGGACATGGACGAGGACACGGATCCCGTCGAGCCTGCAACCGGGACCCCCAACCATCCCATCGAGATCTCTGATGGTCCAGACAGTTACCAAGCGAGGTTTAACCAGTATGAGTGGTATTTTACACCCTCTCATAACCCACAGCAGCTGCAGCAGGATCCCTCCGAGGATTCGCGTTTCGTGGCAGTCACGCCACCGCCTCCACCGCCGCCAGTTCATAAAGCACCTCCAGAACCACCAAGGCGTAGGAGAACAGGCGCACAAATATCCGCGCGAGGAGGGGATTTTCACTTTAGCACCCCTCAACACTCCAGTGGCTGTCACTACACGCCACTACATGAAGACCCATAAATGGGTGGGCCCTGAAACCCAATTCCAGAGGTGAATACTACACCTGTTGCACCACCGCCGCCACCATTGGGTTTTGATAACCCGATTCCTACATACGCTGGTTCAACGTCGTACAATCCGTTTGAGCAGCCGGCTCACACTCATTTTAACTATGCTGAAGCCGACCCGTACCTTGTAGCGGCAAACTACAACGCCCTTCATCCCGAAGGACCATATGGAACTCCCTGGGGAGTGGGATACCCAACTCGTGTGTATCAAACAACTGCTCAACCTCCGTTTCAACACCAGCCGCAGCCCCCACGGTTTTCCCCACCGGAGCAGGAGGAAATCCTCCAAAGACTAAGTCGGGTGGAGCATGAATTTCAAGAACGTAGGAACAACAGGGGATTTCTCAAGGGCTTAGCAAGTTTGTTGAAAGGAAAGAAGAAAAGGGATCATTAAATCCCTATATGTATTGTTGTATTTCCTTATTTCAATCAAGTCCCTGCGTGGACATTTATCTATGTACTTAGTCCCTGTGTGGACTTGTCTTTCTGTAGTCCCTGCGTGGACATCTATTTAAGTAATTGGTCCCTGCGTGGACTTGTATTTCAGTTTAGCCTCTGCGTGGGCAAGTTGTTCTGTTAAAAGTCCCGTTTAGGGCAATGTGTACTCCTTTTTATGTTTTAATGGAATGTAAAATTTTAAAAATTACATTTTTATCATTGTATGCGTAATTATATTATACATGAAATAAATAAATTAAAGATCATTCCTTTTAAAATAATCTGCCTATGAAATATTAAATAAGAATCTTAAAGGTATAACCTAGCCTGCATGTCATTATAAGACTTGGCCAAGATGGTAAGACCTGTTTAAAAGATTCGAATCCCTGTTAACATCTGAAAACATGTTAACGCTCCTGGCAGACGTGATTCGTTAAAATCACACACATCATTCTTATAATAGGATTCTTCAAAAGATTCCTAACCTAACTTAATGATCTATAAATCATGGGTTTAAATCATCAGTTAAGATGATCACATATTATACATCCATTAGTGATGTAGTGCCTACGGGCCATGCTCATTGTCATATAGGACAAAAGACAGTAGTAGTCTACGACTCCCTATTAGAGAAAAGGTAATGAACTATGTTCAAACCTTAATGCCTTGATTCTCTGAAATCATGGCTTATAATTTAGGATGTCCCTGTGACTAGGCCTTTTGTGCCACTAATAAAACTGTTATTTGTTTTATAATTATGATAAATTTTAATAAAAATCCTAAATAAATGTTGTTTTGGTCAAAAATTACCTAAGCAATTTAGTGATCAAATTAGTTAAGTGAGGTAGTGTGCTAGAAATGTGTGTGTAAAATATGCTTGTTTAGTTATTTAGAAAATCAGTATTCAGGATACGGCTCAGGATATTGAGCTGTATCTATGATCAAACAATGAGCAAAAGTAAAGTAAAAGACACGAGATGTACGAGGAAAGCCCTTGATCAATCTAGATCGCCGGCATAAAACCTCGGGAGCTGACAATCGCAGCTGCCTTGTTCTTCTTATTACTTCAAACGTCAGGATACAGTGCAGGATGTGGTGCGGATCGACTACGTGTTACAATGATATTTGAATACAAGTGCGGTGTTTGCAATGAGCTAGAGAGTGAAAGTGTTCGAGAGTGTTCGAGAGTGTTAGTGAAAAATTGTGTGTGTTAAACTGATCCGCCCCCATCTATTTATAGTAAAGATAAAATAACAAACTATCCTAAACTTCCGGGATCCACCGAATATTCCTTCATCGAACGTTGTAGACCTGGTCTTTCGGGCTCAACGTCTCTCCTTCAACAAATTCGCCCGAGTCTTGAGGAGAAGAAGTCCACTTGACCGTTAGCAAGTCTCAGCCTTTAACCTGCACGTGGTTAATTCAATAAACCTCAGGATATCGCCCAAGATGTTAACAATATCATCTTCCAGCATCCTGGTCACAAATAAACAAACAAAGGCAGGATATTGCTCAGGACATGTATGCAAAGAAAATGACCCCTAACAATTGTCCCCAAATATATCAGTTGGTATACCAATCCAACGGATATATTTCAAAAATCTTATCCCATAACTCAAGACATTCAAAACGAAGCGACGGTCAAGATCACATCGTAACCTCCAACGCGCTTTTTACTCAATGGAGATCCACAACGCCCCTATATCTTCTCTTTTCTTGTTTGAAAAGCAGATATCTTCAACAGAACCTTCAGGTAATCCTCCATTTCCGATTTACTTTTTATCAATTTACATCACCTTACTCGCAATGGACGCCGGAACCTTCACCCAGCAGAATCTCCTTAAAAATCCCGAAAAGGAGATCTGTGCTTTTGACAACGCAGACATTGCAGCTTTAAGAGCTTCCGGCGCTTTCCCTGATAACACGATCTTCAGACCATTCGATCGGTCAATCCGATCGGATGTTTCCTCCACTGAATGGGTTTGTTTTCCAGCGTATCCTTTCTCACTAGGTCTTCAATACCCTTTTCCTGAATTCATGATGCAATTCTTTCGAACCACCGGCATCTCTTTTGCTCAAACCATGCCCATGGTTTGGAGAGCACTAATTGTACTTAATCAAATCAAAAATCTCCATTGTTCCGACCTTCGCATCGAGGATCTGCCTATTGCTTATCGCCTCCGATCTCACGGCTCTAGCCGGTTCTTGCTTTTCTCGACCTCCAGCAAACCCCTGATTCTCAAGGCCACCAAAAACGAAGATGGATGGCAACGCAAATTTTTCTTTGTCAAACGAGACTCCATTGCTGAGGGTGCCAGCCTTCCGGTGGAGTGGTTAACCACCGGTAGAATCATAAATATCCTCATATGCCATTTGATTGTTATCTTCTATTAATACTCTTCTGTTTGATCTTTATGCAGTGAACTTCAAGGAAGTTGCTCCTCCTACTGCTGAGTCAGAAGAGAGAATCAATACTGTTTACCAGTTACCTGCAATAGACAGGACTTTCACCACACACGTCCCGAGTTCCAGTCAATACTCATCATCCGAGATGTCCGGTAAGAATTTCTTTCAAAATAATTAGTCAAAACAGTATAATGATAAGATAAAGAGTAAAACTTTTCCCTTTATGCAGCACCAACTAAGATCCCTGAGGTCTTTGACCTTGACGAATTGGACAGCTATTCCGACCAGATCCAGGTCAAGAAAGAACCCAGCCCCAAGACCACAGCCACATCTAAACCTAGCAGTTCCAAAGCCATCATTATTCCCAAACCTTCACCGGCTACCAAACCCCGGAGTTCCAGTTCCCGCAAAAGGAAAGAACCTGATTCCCCTGTCATTTCTGACACCTTTCCTTATGAGAAGCACGGGTTCATCGAAGCCAGCGGGTTCATGACTTCTTTTCTTAACCAGGTTAGTATTCTCATATCATATCCTGCGATTTACATTATTTTCAAAGATTTAACAATATTAATCCCTGTCCTCTTACCTTTGTAGGGTCTTGAGCGTTTGGTTCATTTATATCAAGAATCCTGCAAGCTTAACAAAACGCTGGAATCTAAGCTAAAGGAAGCAGAAATCACAATCTCCAACCAAGGCATGATTGCTGCCGCCAAATCTCATCACTACGAGGAGAAATTCAAAGCTATGATCCAGGAACACCAAGTTGCTCTCAACAAAGCTACTCTTCAAGATAAAGCCGATCTGGAAGCCGCCCATGTGCAGTACGAACGGGATATGGTCAGCTACCGGGAGAGCCTCAAAAGTTCCGTCGTCATTTCTCTCCTTCAAGCCAGGTTGAAGATGGCTCATGAAGCCAAAACATTAGGCTTCGAATGTCCTTCTTAGGATGTTGGTGCTTGGGAGACCAAGCTGAAGAACCTCGGCGGCACATCTTCCAAATCAACTGTCGACGAACCTTCCAAAGCAGTTGAAAAAGCAACCGATGCTGAGAAGGATGCTGAGGCGGATCCCAAGACGGATGTTGCTGAAACTACTATGGACCAAGAAGGCACTACCCCTAGAGCTTATTTCCTTTAAATCATTCGAAGAATTTTATGTTTTTATGAACAATTTATTTCTGTGTCGAAACAATTTGATAGCCGAAGGTGGATGGGTCCTGGGTTTCAGGACGAAACCTTCGGTTATCAACCAGTATTGATTGCTTCAAGAATAATTTCATCTTTTTATTTGTTTGTTATTGCCTTGCATTATTTAGTATAACTCTTAGCTTTGTAAAAAATTTCATACTGTTATCTTATAAAATATCCTGATCAGTATGCTCAACGATATACTGTAAAAACCTTTTATTAGATAGAACTTCCAAACATTCCTTCAACTTTGTAAAAATTTCTTTAGAAAGTGAAAAACAGTCTATCTTTTCAAAACCAAGTTTTGATAATATTTAAATGATCAAAGTTCCAAACTAATACTAGTTTCAAACACCCTAATCAAATATCCTGAAAAGGACTTTGAGAATATATCAGGATACTTAAAATAATGTTACTAAAAACTTAGACGATGTTTACAAAGGAAAGATCATACCAGAAATAGGGTGTAAACCTATTACCAAACTTCAATCCCTTTGCAACTCTTCCAATGAAGGTGTCCCCTGTGCAAGGTACTTAGTTCATTAGTTCTGAGCCTCATCCTGTTAGCTTTACATCACCATCTTGGCAGGGATGTCCCCTGTGTACAATATCTTCAAACACTTAGAAATCTTCTGAATTTCAGTTTCCGTTGTATAGGCAATTTTTTAGGTCCCAAGGGTAAAACCCAAGGAAGTACTGGAGATAAATCCCTTGTATCCTGGGGAAAATCCCAAATTTTCATACGCTACAGGCGGGAGTGTATAAACTCCAAGACTTAGAAAGGTGAAAACCTTTAAACCTTAGAGAGTATGAAAATACCCTTTCGTGAGAGAGGGTGATCAATCCTCATATACCTTTAGGATTCAGGATATAGCCAACAGTAACGAAATTGTCAGCCACTTTTACATGGACTGGTCCCGCCACCTTGAACTATCCCTGAATAACTTGCGCTCCAGGCGGGGTGTTTAAACCCAATTCGGAAGAAAGGTGAATACCTTTAAACCTGTGAAGGGATCAGTATCCCTTAAGCGTGAGAGAGGGGGCCAATCCTCTAATCTTTCGAGTTATCCTGAGTACATATCCTGGAGCCATATCCTGAAACATATCTTGCAAAACAATTGTAAACTAAGGTGGGTGTTAGCTTGGCTAACACCCCTCCGATGCTTAAGTTAGTATTGGGTTTCAAAGAATAAATTAAACCAAAACATATTTAAAAAAGATAGAATTCATACCATCCTGAGTTAGAAATTGAATTCTAAACTCACTTGAAATAGAGCTTAAGGTGTATAGCATTCCAAGACCTCGGTAGCATATCCCCCTCCATATTCTTGAGTCTGTATGCTCCTTTCCCTGCTTCTGATTCAACTTCATATGGTCCTTCCCATTTTGGAGCTAACTTGCCATCGGCAGGATTAGTAGTATTCTGAAAAGCCTTTCTTAACACCCAATCTCCAACCTTAAATCTTCTGGTCCTAATATTCCTGTTATATGCTCTGGATATTCTTTGTTGATATGCTGCCATCCTTAGCCTTGCTGCATCTCTCTTTTCATCTATAGTATCCAAATCCTGACTCAAGGCTTCAGGATTCTGTTCAGGATCACTTAGGGTAGATCTTGCAGTAGGTATTGTCATTTCTGTTGGAATCACTGCTTCTGCTCCAAACACCAAGGAAAACGGGGTTTGGCCTGTTGCATTCTTTACCGTTGTCCTATCGGCCCATAAAACAAAGGGTAATTCTTCTGCCCATCTTCCTTTTTTGGCTCCAAGCCTTTTCTTTAAGTTATTGACAATTATCTTGTTTGAGGATTCTGCTTGTCCATTTGCTTGAGGATGTACCGGAGTAGACGTAATCATTTTGATTCCCCAACTCTTGCAAAAGTCAGTAGTCCTCTTACTTATAAACTGAGAACCATTGTCACAGATTATCTCGGCTGGTACTCCGAATCTGGTCAGGATATTCCTCTTGATGAAGGATACTACTTCTTGGTCTCTAACTTGAACAAATGCTTCTGCTTCAACCCACTTAGAGAAATAATCCGTCATTGCTAGCATAAAGACTTTTCCTCCCGGAGCTTTTGGTAGCTTTCCCACTATATCCATACCCCACTTCATAAATGGCCAAGGGGAAACAATAGGATATAATGGTTCAGCCGGCTGATGCAGTATGTTACTATGTCTTTGACATGCGTCACATCTTTGAACATATTCTGCGGCATCTTTTCTCATTGTTGGCCAATAATATCCTGTCCTTAATACTTTTGAGAATAACGATCTGCCCCCAGCATGGTTACCACAATCCCCTTCATGTATATCCTGAAGTACTTCTTTGGCTTCAGGATCCTCCAAGCATCTCAAATACGGTCCTGCAAGAGATTTCTTGTACAAAATATTATTTATAATAGTGAATCGTGATACCTTCATCCTAAATGCCTTAGGATTCTCATTTCCAGGGATGTGTCCTTCTTTTAGATATCTCATGATTGGAGCCGTCCAGGATTTAGGATCCTCTTCAGGATGTTCTGCTCCAGGGTCCTGAATACCAGCTACTTCTTTATCCTGAGGATTCGTTGCAGGATATAAGACATGTAATATTGGTATTTGCGTCCCTTCAGGTATCCTGATCGATGATCCCAAATTTGCTAAGGCATACGCTTCAGCATTATCCTCCCTTGGTACCTGTTCAAGTATAAAAACATCGAAATATCCTGCTAATTTTTTGAGAATATCGAGATATTCGATTAATTTCTCACCCTTAACTGCATAGGATCCATTAAAATGGTTAGTAATTAACAAAGAGTCAACATATACTTGCAAATTTTTGATACTCATGCTCTTAGCCAACTCTAATCCTGCAATTAAAGCCTCATACTCTGCTTCATTATTAGTAGCAGGAAATTCACACCTAATTGCCTGGGGTAATATGTCCCCCTGTGGCGATTTTAGTAGTATTCCTAATCCTACTCCTCTTACATTAGATGCACCGTCAGTATATAATGTCCAGGATCCTGAGGATTCTCCTAACTGTTGAACTTCTAGGAATCTCTCCATCCTCGATGGAATCTCTCTTGATAAAAAAGAAACGCCGTTTCCAATTAGCATCATTCTTGGTGGCTTTGAAGATCGGGTGTTCCTCACCGGGTTTACGTTTAAACAAGTAACGATGAGAGCCAAAGGTGGTAAGATCATACAGTTCTCCCAGCTCTGCCATTCCTAGATCTATTCCCTCCTGATCGATGATCCTTTCAAGGGTGTACAAAACCCTCCAAATCATCGGCATGGCTTGGATATAAGATATGCCGGTTAGGGAAAAGAAAGATTGGGTGAAGGCTGGAAAGGGATACGTATAGCCTATGGTGAAAGGAGTGACGGGGAAAGCAACCCACTTATCGGAGATATGATCGCTCAGGGCATTGGGGTCAAAAGGCCTAAATTCGGTGTTCGCCGGAAAGCAGTGGCGGATCCTATCTATCTGAGCATCATTGAAGCAGCAGCGTTCTTTAATAGAGTCTTCAATGATCCCCTGGCTTTTCGGAGGACTGTTCTTTGGGTGATCCTTGGCCGGTGAACTTCGGAGCAACATTTTCGAAGTAACGGAGATAAAGAAAGGAAAACAGAGTAAGAAAGAAAGAAAGAGGAGAAAGAAATACCTGGTTGATCGTCGACTGAGAATTTAAAGGGAGTTTCTTTCGAATTTGAATGCATAATGATCCTATCTATATCTCTATTTATAATTATGATTCTGCAGGATTGTCACTTCCGTGACGTCATGATCGCAACGGCTAGTTCTATTTTAACGGCTATATATCTGTTAGTTTGTTGCGGATAAGATCAGTAAAATATAACTCACATATTTACAATTTAACTCCTTATATTTTGGGGGCAATTGTTAGGGGTGGATTTCTAAATGACCCGTGATCCTTAGCTATTATCCTCTTTAGTGATCCTCACTTCTGTGACAGATAGTGATCCTCAGAAGAGCTTCAGGATCAAGATCATGGATCACCTTAAGGATCCTCATACTAACAATTGTTCACTTGTGTTTCGTATTGTTTTGCAGGAGTAACAAGTTGGACTTAGTCTTAGCGACATTCCTGGAGAATATTCCCAAACTATTCTGCACGTGCTTAGCTAAAAATGGACGTTGTGGAGAACGTGAAGGCATGGCACGAAAGTCAGAGAGTTTGTTAGCTAGATATTTTCTTATTTTAAAGGGGTAACGAGCTAGTTAGTAACACTTAGTCATTTCTGAGTTACACACACACTCATACAAACGTTCATACCAGCTCTCGTTCAAACACTTAGCGATTTCATACACCATTTACACGTTATATTCTAGTGATCCTTGTACCTAGCTCGTTACCATCCGAAGTTGTAAACATTTATTCATATATTTGAGTTTGGTGATCGGTAGTTTCCATCACCCGGGGTTTTTTGTGCCGGAGATCAACTCTTGATCAAGGGCTTTTTCCCCGTATAAATCCTTGTGTTGTTTGTGCAATTTACATTGAAGTGATCCTCATCGCTATTACACATTTTAAGCATCATTCCCCGAAACAAAGAGTTTGGTTGCAATATCCTCATCTGAATTTTTGACCAAAACAGATATTGCTGACCTTCATGGTCTTTAATAAGAACGGCACTTACAACATTTCCTGATACAGCAAGGTATAGGGATAGTGGTTCACCATTTTCAGGCTTCATTAATAGAGGTGCGGTTGAGAGATATCGCTTCAAATCCTGTAGGGCCGCTTCATGCTTCTCACCCCATTCGAATTTTTTGTTCTTCTTCAGGATATCATAAAAATCTTTGCATTTCTCTGAGGATCTCGAGATAAACCTGTTTAAAGCTGCTACTCGGCCTGTCAATCTTTGAACGTCCTTCATATTTGAGGGTGATTTTATATCCAGGATAGCTTTGATTTGCTCTGGGCTTGCTTCTATCCCCCTTTTTGTCACCATATATCCAAGAAACTTTCCTGCCCCCACTCCGAAATGGCATTTAGCAGGATTCAGCTTCATGTTGTATCGATCCAGGATATCAAATGCTCCCTTGATATCCTGGAGGTGATCCTTAGCCTTTTTAGATTTCACCACCATATCATCGATATATACATCCATGGTGTCCCCCAGTTTATCTTTGAACATCATGTTTACCAATCTTTGGTATGTTGCACCTGCATTTTTCAAACCAAAAGGCATAGCTGTATAACAATAAATACCCGTTGGTGTCATGAAGGCAGTATCCTCCTGGTCAGAAGGCTCCATTTGGATCTGTTGAAATCCTGAAGATGCGTCCATGAAGGTCAGCATTTCATGCCCGGCAGTGGCATCTACCATTGCATCAATGTGGGGAAGATGAAATGGGTCTTTAGGACAAGCTTTGTTCAAGTCTGTGTAGTCCACACAAACTCTCCATTTCCCATTTTTCTTCTGTACTACAACCACGTTTTCTAGCCACCTTGGGAACTTAACCTCCCTGATCATCCTGGACTTCAATAGTCTCTCAACTTCCTCCTAGATAATTGTGTTCCGTTCAGGAGCAAACTTCCTTCTTTTTTGCTGCACAGGCTTGAATGATTTATCAATTCCAAGCTTGTGAGTGATAATATCTTTGGATATGCCTGTCATATCCTCATGCTTCCATGCAAACATAGACATCCTGCATTTCAAAAAGTTAATTAATTGTTCTTCAATATCTTGAGGGATATTGGTCCCTACGAGCACCGAAATATCGGGATTATCCTGGTCCAGGATAATTTTCTTCACATCCTGCTCCGGATCCTTCACGATATCCTGGGCCCGCGTCTTTAATTGCTATGCTGCACTAGGTTTGGTTGAGGATTTCATTGAGGATGAGTAACATTCTTTCGCCTCCTGCTGATCACTATCAACTTTGACCACTCCCCAAGGGGTAGGTATCTTGATGCATTGGGGATATGTTGATGGCACGGCCTTCATATCGTGAATCCATGGTCTTCCCAGTATGATGTTATAGCAGGATAGAGAATCCATCACACAGAAACGTTGTATCGAGTTGACTCCTTCAACGTATACTGGCAACTTTATCTCTCCCACTGTGTTTCTAGCCTCTCCACTGAACCCAACAAGCACGGTAGACTTTGAAGTGATATCCATCGGAGATACATTCATTCTCTTCAGAGTTTCTAGTTGGATTATGTTGACGGAGCTGCCATTATCAACCAGTATCCTGCGTACAAAATGGTTAGCCACATATAACGTTATTACCAGAGCATCATGGTGAGGATCCTGGACAATATCCCTGTCATCAGCATCAAAAGTGATCACTTTGTCAGTTGTAAGGGTAGTCATTCTGACAGGTTTGTCTCCCCTTTCGGCCTTAGCTTCCTTTGCATGTCTCTTTGCTACCGAATACGAAGTTCCACAAATGTCGGATCCTCCCGAAATGAAGTTGATTATCTTGGCATCCGCAGGAGGTGATGCTGCTCGTTCAGGATCCTTCTCAGTATCCTGACCCTTATTCTTCTTTCTTCCTAAGAGATCTTTCAGATATCCCTTGCTTAGAAGATAGCTTATTTCTTTCCTTAGAGCAATGCAATCCTCAGTTACGTGTCCGAAATCTTCGTGGAAAGCACACCATTTTGACTTATCTTTCCAGTCAGACTTTTGTGGATTCTTCCGAGGCCACCTAGCCTTGTCTCCTAGACCCTGCATGGCATACATCAATTCAGGAATGTTAACAGAAAAGCAGTATTCAGACAACTCAGGATACTCTTCAGGATCCTCATCTTCGACAGCATTCACTCTCTTGTTTTCATTTCTACCATATGGCTTAGACCGATATGACTTGAATGAGGATTCTGACTTCCTGTTAGTTGACTCATAAGTGTTAGATGAGTTCATCCTTTCTTGCATCTTCTTATCATCTTCCAGACGGATATATCTTAAAGCCCTGTTACGAGCTTCGTCTAGATTCCTGCAGGGATTCATTACAAGATCCTGATAAAACTGAGAATCCTTTTGTAATCCCATCTTAAAAGCTTGCACAGCTGTTGCAACATCAAGATGTGGGATATCCAAGGATTCTCGACTGAATTTGTTCACATAATCCCTCAAGGATTCCTGAGGCCCTTGAGTTATCCTGTAAAGATCACTGGTTAGCTTTTCAAAACTCCAACTGCAAGAAAATTGACTGTTAAATAAATTAACCAAATGAGCAAACGAAGTAATTGAGTGAGGAGGAACGTTTAACAGCCATTTTAAGGCTGATCCTGTTAGAGTAGAACCAAATCCCTTGCACAAGCATGCTTCCTTGAGCTCCGGAGGGATAGGGTTAATCTCCATTCTTTCCCTATACTGAGCAATATGCTCTTCAGGATCCGTAGTCCCATCATAAAGCTTCATGTTGGGGGTTTGGAATCTCTTTGGGATCTCAGCATCACAGATAGGATAAGCAAAACGAGATATCTTGTGGCTGTCTTGGGACACTTCCGGGATCGGCTGGACCACCCCAGGTACACTAGATATCATGTCCTTCAACTTTTGAAGTTCCCTAGTAAGTGCTGACGTCACACCTGTATCCTGCAAAGATCCACTATTGTTAGTAGCATGAGTATTATTATTATTTGACACGTTACCCGTTGGAGGATTTTGCCCATATCCTGAAGCATATCCTGAGCTCCTCATGGTTGACATCCTGACCGAGGAGGGTATTTCAGGAGTATGATTCTGAGGAAGGCTGGGCACAATATTCCCCCTGTTATCCTCAGTATACACAGCTGAACTAAAGTTCAACGTTCTGGGATGCAATGGAGTGACATTATCCTCAGCAGATCTGCTCGGGCCAGACTTCAGGAGTTGTATTTCCCTTAAAAGCATTTGGTTTGTTTCCTATTGTTGCCTCATTTGTTCCTGCACACTTCCAAATAAAGTGAGAATTTCATCATTAGAAGCTATAACAGGAGCAGATCCCTGGACACTCCGAGTAGGGATAACATCTTGAGATTGTGAAGAAAACGGCATCCTTGGAGGAGGTGGTGGAAGCACCGAACCAGTAGTAGCAGAGGTTGTAGCAGACATAGTGGAAGAGCTCATGTTTGATCTTGAGGCCATTGTAAACAATGTGGCAAAAAGTTTTGAAAATAAAAAACCGATTAACGATTTTACAAAGATTTTTAGTAAAAGTAGCACCACTTGCCCCACGGTGGGCGCCAAATTGTTTTGGTCAAAAATTACCTAAGCAATTTAGTGATCAAATTAGTTAAGTGAGGTAGTGTGCTAGAAATGTGTGTGTAAAATATGCTTGTTTAGTTATTTAGAAAATCAGTATTCAGGATACGGCTCAGGATATTGAGCTGTATCTATGATCAAACAATGAGCAAAAGTAAAGTAAAAGACACGAGATGTACGAGGAAAGCCCTTGATCAATCTAGATCGCCGGCATAAAACCTCGGGAGCTGACAATCGCAGCTGCCTTGTTCTTCTTATTACTTCAAACGTCAGGATACAGTGCAGGATGTGGTGCGGATCGACTACGTGTTACAATGATATTTGAATACAAGTGCGGTGTTTGCAATGAGCTAGAGAGTGAAAGTGTTCGAGAGTGTTCGAGAGTGTTAGTGAAAAATTGTGTGTGTTAAACTGATCCGCCCCCATCTATTTATAGTAAAGATAAAATAACAAACTATCCTAAACTTCCGGGATCCACCGAATATTCCTTCATCGAACGTTGTAGACCTGGTCTTTCGGGCTCAACGTCTCTCCTTCAACAAATTCGCCCGAGTCTTGAGGAGAAGAAGTCCACTTGACCGTTAGCAAGTCTCAGCCTTTAACCTGCACGTGGTTAATTCAATAAACCTCAGGATATCGCCCAAGATGTTAACAATATCCTCTTCCAGCATCCTGGTCACAAATAAACAAACAAAGGCAGGATATTGGTCAGGATATGTATGCAAAGAAAATGACCCCTAACAAATGTGATTAACAAATTAACCAAATATGGCCTGTGTTACCATGGTTAATGAATTGCCATAAAAGACGATTCCATAATAAACTCCCAAATAAATTATTGTCAATATTTTATGTAACAGTTCAAACCACATGGCTGACTCGGACGAGATCAACAGTTGGCTAAGGGAGAATCATGACACCACCAGGATCAATGTAACTGGTGCAGAGCTCCAAGCGTTAATTGACAATGCTGTTACAAAAGCCTTGGATAGGTAGTATAGTGAGTCGAGCGGTACTTGAAACAGAACCCAATCAGTACCCCATTCCAAGCCTAAGACTCATTCAGAGGCTCACAGCAAGCCACCCTCCAAGAAGGAAGAGCCAAAGAAAGACGATGACGATCGTCAGTCCTCAAATCAGCAAAGTGTTCCATCTCAAAAGATCGTACTGAAACAAGGACCCCGTGATAAGGGTTGCTCCTACAAGTATTTTGTTTCATGCAAACCCAGGGATTTCACTAGGGAGAAAGGAGCTATAGACTGCATGACATGGTTGGATGAGATGGACACCGTGGTTGATATCAGCGGGTGCGCTGATAAGGATGTGGTAAAGTTCGTATCTCAGTCATTCAAGGGTGAGGCATTAGCTTGGTGGAGGTCTTTGATCCAAGCTACAGGGAAAATCCCATTGTACAATCTGTCATGGGATCAGTTCGTGACATTGATTAAGGAGAACTACTGCCCTCAGCATGAGGTTGAGAAGATTGAAGCTGATTTCTTGTCTCTGGTTATGAAAAACCTAGACTGTCAGGCCTACCTTACAAGTTTCAATACCCTGTCTAGGTTGGTTCCATACCTGGTTACACCGGAACCGAAACGTATAGCTCGTTTCATCGGGGGTTTAGCCCCAGAAGTTAAGGCCAGTGTGAAAGCCTCTAGACCAGCTACCTTCCGGTCTGCAGCTGATATAGCATTATCTCTTACTCTGGACGCGGTCAGGCAGAGATCACTGAGAAACACTGATGCTGAGAAAAGGAAGCGTGAGGATGATAGCTCACGTCGATCGGATAAGAGACATAGAGGAAACAATGACCACAAAAAGAATTCTGGGTCTAAGAAAGATGGTCATCAGTCAGGTGATAAACCCACATGCAAGATCTGCAAGAAACAGCACTTCGGGAAGTGCAGATATGAGTCGAAATCCCAGTCACAGCCAAGGGCATGTGGGATTTGCAAGTCTTCTGAGCACAAGACCTTGGATTGCAAAAAGTTGAAAGATGCTACGTGCTATAGCTGCAATGAAAAAGGGCATATCAAGTCCAACTGCCCGAAACTTGCAAAGAAGGCTGAGGATGGGAAAAAGACCAATGCAAGGGTCTTCCGGGTGGATCCAAAGGAAGCCGTCCAGGACGACAATGTGATCACAGGTACCTTCCTCATAAATGATGTCTATGCAAGAGTACTTTTTGATTCAGGCGCTGATAAGTCGTTCGTAGATAATAAGTTTTGTGAATTGTTGAAATTACCTGTTAAAACCTTAAGTGTGAAATATGAGGTGGAATTAGCTGATGGAACCATAGAAACCGCATCAACCGTGTTAGATGGATGTGTTATATCCATTAGGAACCACTCTTTTCCATTGTCATTACTTCCTTTGAAATTAGCCGGTTTCGATATAGTAATAGGCATGGATTGGTTGTCTCGCAACCAAGCCCAGATTGTTTGTGCTAAGAAGCAAGTGGTTGTCAGGACTCCTCGTGGCGAGCCTTTGACAATCCAAGGAGATACTAAGTACGGAATGCCTGAGCAAGTGTCCATGCTCAAGGCATCAAGAAGTTCGGCGAAGGGTTGTGTTATCTACATGGCACAAGTAACTATTGATGAACCAAAGCCTAAGATCGAAGACATACCCATTATCTCTGAATATCCAGAAGTATTCCCTGAAGAACTACCTGGTTTACCCCCAGATAGGCAAGTGGAGTTCAGGATTGACATTATTCCTGGCGCAGCACCAGTTGCAAGAGCACCTTACAGATTGGCGCCAACAGAGATGAAAAAGTTGAGAACTCAACTGGATGATTTGTTGGCAAAGGGATTTATTAGACCTAGCTCATTTCCTTGGGGAGCACCAATCCTGTTTGTGAAGAAAAAGGATGGATCGATGCGATTGTGCATCGATTACCGGGAACTTAAAAAAGTTACTGTTAAGAATCGGTATCCATTACCCAGGATCGACGACTTGTTCGATCAACTTCAAGGAGAGAGTTACTTTTCCAAGATCGACTTAAGGTTAGGATATCATCAACTGAAGGTCAAGAATGAAGATGTACATAAGACTGCATTTAGGACTCGTTATGGTCACTACGAGTTCTTTGTGATGCCTTTTGGACTCACTAATGCACCAGCCGCATTCATGGATCTCATGAACCGCGTCTGCAAGCCCTACATGGATAACTTTGTCATCGTCTTCATCGATGATATTCTTATCTACTCGAAGAATCAAGCTGACCATGAGAAGCACCTCCGTTGCATTCTAAAACTACTTCATCTAGAAAAGCTCTACGCCAAATTCTCTAAGTGTGAATTTTGGCTTCGTGAAGTCCAATTTCTTGGACATGTGGTTAGTGAACGCGAAATCCAGGTAGATCCCGCTAAGGTTGAAGCTGTCATGAATTGGCAAGAGCCGAAGATTCCCACAGAGATTCGCAATTTCTTGGGATTGGCAGGATATTATAGGCGATTTATTGAAAACTTTTCAAGAATTGCTGCACCCCTAACTTCCTTGACGCGTAAGAATATTAAGTTTAACTGGGGTCCTAAGCAGCAGGATTCCTTTGATATCCTTAAGCTGAAGTTGAGCAATGCACCTGTGTTGACATTGCCTGATGGAATAGAAGAATTTGTGGTATATTGCGATGCGTCACACACCGGGATGGGATGTGTGCTTATACAGAAAGGCAAGGTTATTGCCTATGCTTCACGTCAGTTAAAGGTGCACGAAAAGAACTACACCACCCATGAATTGGAGTTGGGTGCCGTTGTATTTGCACTAAAACTTTGGAGGCACTATTTATACGGTATCAAGTGTGTGATCTATTCTGATCACAAGAGCCTCCAGCACCTGTTTAACCAAAAGGACTTGAACATGAGGCAACGACGTTGGATGGAAACTTTGAATGATTATGACTATGAGATAAGATACCATCCCGGCAAGGCGAATGTAGTCGCCGATGCCTTGAGTAGAAAGGAAAGAGTGAAGCCTATAAGGATCAATGCCAAGAGCATTGAGATAAAGAATGGTTTGAATGAAAGGTTGTTAGCTGCGCAGAAGGAAGCTGTGCTGGAAGCTAACTATCCTGGTGAAAAGCTAGGAGTAACCGAAGAACAGTTATCCTATGGCAAGGACGGAATTCTGAGGTTGAATGGACGAATATGGGTCCCAGTTTATGGAGGACTTCGGGATGTTATCCTCCAGGAAGCCCACAGTTCTAAATATTCCGTTCATCCTGGAGCTGATAAGATGTACCAGGACTTAAAAGCAAACTTTTGGTGGATAGGCTTAAAGAAGTCTATAGCTACCTATGTAGCTAAATGTTTGACGTGTGCGCAAGTCAAAGCTGAACATCAGAAAACGTCAGGCTTGCTACAACAACCTGAACTTCCCACGTGGAAGTGGGAAATGGTGACAATGGATTTCATCACCAAATTGCCAAAGACAAAGAAAGGGAATGATACTATTTGGGTGATAGTAGATAGAATGACTAAGTCAGCATATTTCCTACCCATTAAGGAGACTTATAGCTCCGACATGTTAGCCCAATTGTACGTAGATAAGATTGTGTCTCTACATGGCGTACCAGTGTCTATTATCTCTGACAGAGATACTAGATACACGTCACATTTTTGGAAAAGTTTCCAACAATCTTTGGGCACGCGCTTAAACTTTAGTACGGCTTACCACCCTCAGACGGACGGGCAAAGTGAGCGTACAATCCAAACTTTGGAAGACATGGTTCGAGCATGTGTGATTGACTTAGGTGGTAGTTGGGATAACCACCTGCCATTAGTCGAGTTCTCCTATAACAATAGCTATCATACCAGCATTAAGGCTGCGCCTTTCGAGGCCTTGTACGGTAGGAAGTGCAGAACACCCGTATGTTGGGCGGAAGTTGGAGATGTCCAACTGACAGGAGCTGAAATAGTCCTGGAGACGACAGATAAGATTGTACAAATACGCGATCGTCTCAAAGCTGCCAGGGATAGGCAGAAAAGCTACGCATATTTAAGGCGTAAACCTCTGAAATTCGAGGTAGGTGACAAGGTACTACTTAAGGTATCACCCTGGAAAGGGGTAATGCGTTTTGGCAAGAAGGGCAAGTTGAGCCCCAGATACATAGGACCATTCGAGATCATCGAATGTTTCAGATCAGTGGCGTATAAGCTAAATTTGCCTGAAGAGCTCAGTGGCATTCATAACGTATTCCACATCTGCAATCTGAAGAAATGTCTAGCTGATGAATCGCTAGTCATACCACATACAGATGTGCACATCGATGAGAGCTTGAAATTTGTTGAAAAGCCTGTGTCGATCGAGGATCGACGGGTTAAGAAGCTTCGAAGGAAGCATGTACCGATTGTAAAAGTGAAATGGGATGCTCGTTGAGGTCCCAAGTACACATGGGAGGTAGAGTCCACAATGAAAGAAAAGTACCCTCATTTATTTCAGTAAATCTTGAGGTCGAGATTTCTTTTAAGGGGGTGAGGATGTAACACCTCGAAATTCATGTCCTATAATGTATTGACACGTGTCATAAGCGTTGAACGTATGAAAGAATACTTTAGAAGGACTAAAGTTGACAAACAAGGAAAGTATGTGAATATAAGGGTTCAAAACGTCAACAATGAATAAATATACTTTACAATAACCCTAAACGATGTTTATACCCTTAAACGAATGAATTATGGATCATACGAAGCTAATTGTGAAAGAAAGTGAGAGATTACAAACTACAGGGGTTAAATGTGTCAACATGTTTAAAGTATACCTCTGAGTGGCCTTTTAGCAAACCCGAAGCTTTGTAACGATTAGTTATGCTCACTAGAATGCATGATAAAAATTTCACCAAGTTTCGTTATCATATGAGAACGTTATGATAAAATTCGTATACGAGGGGTTAAAAGCGTCGACATGTTAATACATACCTTTGAGCGACCTTTGTATAAATCCCAACCCTTAACCTGTGTTATAAACATCTGATAAGCATCCTAATTCAGTTAATGCTAACAATGATTGATTCAAATTGTAAAGGATGGGATCCTATGAGGATGTGCACGACAACCTTCGTTTATGGCCTTTCAAAAGAATACAAAGCAACTTTAGAAGATGGCAAGGTGGTCTTAACTGTTCAGGACCCAATCAAGAGGCCCCATACTGATAATAGAGGCCCAAAGTTGTAATACCTTAGTTGCCTATTCGAAGCTTGAAAGGTCACAAATTTTTACCTTCTGGTAAAGGCTTACGGACCGCAAAGGATACCCTTATGGTCCGTAAGACAGCCCCAGTAGCAGAAAAGTGGACAGGTGCCTGTTAAAACGAGTTAACCGACTTATATTGCCATTTTTCACTACAATGGGCAGCACAAACTAGTTCCTAGGCACTACAGACACTTGTTATTGATCAGGGATCAATCCTAGAGTTGTTTGTCATGATCACAAGCAATCAAGATCACTATATAAAGACCACATTGTTGCAACCTTGATCATTCATTCCAAACTCAGCTTCTGATCATTTCTGGAGCTCAAGGCCATTCCCTAAGCATCACTAGTCGTGCATAGGACCTTGGTAAGTATCCTTAACCTTCCAAAAGCATGTTTTACTTAGTTAATTAGCTTAAAGTCAAACCGTCATAATTAAGGTTTGACTTAACGATTAATTGCTAATGGTCCAGTGATGAGTCAAGCTAAAGGTAGTTATAAGTTGGTAATTATGTGGGCAATAAACCCTTAAAAGGGCACCCTCTGATTCCCGTCCTAACTAGATCATTTGTCGGGTCAATGTTGTTTATAAAAAGTCAACAGAATCTTAATTTGTGAATTAACACGTAATTACCAATGTAGAAGACGTGTAACCTATTTTATCACTCATATAACTTGGTAATTAGTATAAGAACTGGTCTAAACTTGTTTGATCCGACAATTTTCTGTTTAGGCTCGGTTCGGAACCTAAAGTCGCAAAACTTTGACCTTTGCTTTGACTTCAGTTTTGACCCGATTTAGATGGATTTAGAAATGCATTAGAGCTCCGTTAGGACCAGCTAGTATGATAGTATAACCCTCTGCGTTTATACTACTTGACTCGTTGATTGTCCGATGTTTCCGTTAAATGCCTAATGTTGACCAATATGCCCATTTGACCTTAAAATGAGAATTTTGGAAATGTGAAAGAACAATAATCTTTGTTACTGATTTATAAACATGTCCCTAAAATTTCACATCAGTTGGAGGTCTAGATTAGGAGTTATGCTCAATAGCGTAATTAGAAAGCTTTTTATTAATTAAACGGCGTAATTAGCATAAAGCCTATCTAAACCCAATTTTTGACACCAAACCTTTTACCCATTGATGTAATATAATATTTTGGGATTTTTGAAGATTTTTAATTATTTTTAACCTGATCATAACCTAAGGTTATTGCCTTAATTCGGTAAATACCGATTATACCCTTTTACTTACAAAATGAGTTTTACATAACATTTAGACACCAAACCTTTGGCCACTGATTTTATATGATAAATGAAGTATGTTGGACTTTATAAACTGATCAGAAAACCAGATTTCCAGTTATAACCCGGAAATCGCTTAAAACGGCTTTTTACGCGTATTAAACTCCTAGTATGGGTTTAAAACCATTTTGTCACATAAGACTTATCACCAACTGATATAACCTGTTAAAATAAGTTTTTTTACTGATTAATTCAGACCCGAATCTCAGAATTACATTTAATCTCTTTTATAATCTTTAAAATGACCAAAATACCCCTACGGGGCTTAAATTGAGATTAAACTCGTTTCGGGCATAATGGAAGATGTCCTACTGATATCACAACATATTTAAGGCATATTAACTTAGGAAACCTGTTAGTGACTCATTCGGTTACCCGTTATGCGTTATTCGCGTTCGGTTCGGTTTATGTAACTAGTTTGCATAAATTAGCCGAAACGGGTCGAACTTTATCATTTTCATCTCAAAATCCAGAATGTGTTTAGTTTACCCATATTATACAAGTCTTCAAACTTGTCGTGTTTAAATCACATTCTATTCCGGTCTTCGCTTAATCATGCGTTCGAACCGTATCTTCCTTTAAAACTAACCGGTCTAAGTTTAGGCTTAATTAAAGACCCGTTAGGATTCTAATAGGTTATTATAAACCTTCGTTCCAGAATAGGATACCCGGTAAAAGCTACGTGCACTTGCTTGTTGTGATTATTACTTGCAAAGGTAAATACTTTTAACTTATTTTCCCTTATACGGGCTTGGGGTACGGTATATAAAATACCGCTTTGTCGGGCATTGAATCTTTAATCGTATGATGGTTAATTTATTGAAATGACCCGTTTGAATTGTTTTGTTTGCTTAAGGCCTTTGGGGGGTTAATGACCATGTCCCGGATATCCTTGGCATCATTTTACGAAATGGCCACGACCTAAGCACGGGGTGTAGGCGTACACCCGTCAGTGCCTAAATAAATAATGTGGTGTGTTTATTGATCTTTAACTCGGCACGAACCGGGCTACTGAACTCATAAGAAACATATAATCCTTTTACGAGTATTATATTCAAATAATTATCCCAAGTTATAAAGTGTTTTGTGCCACGTGCATTCAAATCAATTTTATTAAACCTTTCTAAATGAGTCAGTTAATTGTATTTACCAGTGTAAACTGACGTATTTTCTCAAAAATGTTAAGTGCAGGTACTACTCGAAATAGGCTGGCTTCTTCCTAGCATCCACAATAAGTCTCGCAAGCTTGGATGACATAAAACTGTTGAACAATGTTTCCTTTTTAATTTGATCCACCTGTGGATTATTTTCAACTATTGTGATACTTAATATTACAATTATATTCGGTTGAAATATATCTATCTTATGCTTCCGCTGTGCATTTAAATATTGTGTTGTTTGACTATGATGATATCTACTACGTCACGATACTCCCCACCGGGCCCACCGGTAATACGTGGAAATATCGGGGTGTGACACTTCTGCCCCAAACACCAAGGAAAATGGGGTTTGCCCAGTTGCACTTTTTACTATTGTTCTATCAGCCCATAAGACAAAGGGTAATTCTTCTGCCCATCTCCCTTTTTTAGCTCCTAGTCTCTTCTTCAGATTGTTGACAATTATCTTGTTTGAAGATTCTGCTTGTCTATTTGCTTGAGGATGTACCGGAGTTGATGTAATCATCTTGATCCCCCAGCTTTTGCAAAAATCGGTAGTCCTCTTACTGATAAACTGAGAGCTATTATCACAAATTATCTCAGCTGGTACCCCAAACCTAGTCAGGATATTCCTCTTTATGAAAGACACTACTTCTTGATCTCTGACTTGAACAAATGCCCCAGCTTCAACCCATTTGGAGAAATAATCCATCATTGCCAGCATAAAAACTTTTCCTACTGGAGCTTTTGGCAATTTTCCTCCATACCCCATTTCATGAATGGCCAAGGGGAGGCAATAGGATATAGTGGCTCAGCAGGTTGATGCAGTATATTGTTGTGCCTTTGACATGCATCACATCTTCGAGCATATTCTGCAGCATCTTTCCTCATCGTCGGCCAATAGTATCCTGTTCTTAGCACCTTTGAGAATAATTATCTGCCCCTAGTATGGTTGCCGCAATCTCCTTCGTGTATATCCTGAAGTACTTCCTTGGTTTTGGGATCCTCCAAGCACCTCAGGTATGGTCCTGCAAGAGACTTCTTATACAAAACATCATTTATAATAGTGAATCGAGATACCTTCATCCTGAAAGCCTTAGGATTCTCATCCTTTGGGATGTGTCCTTCTCTGAGATATTTCATAATCGGGGTCGTCCAGGATTTAGGATCCTCCTCAGGATACTCAACATCAGGATCCTGGATACTTGCTATTTCCTTATCCTGAGACTTGAAGAGATCCATCGCAGGATATAGGATATGTAGTATTGGTATTTGGGTTCCTTCCAGTATCACGACTGATGATCCCAAGTTTGCCAAGGCCTCTGCCTCAGCATTATCCTCCCTTGGTACCTGTTCAAGTGTAAAAACATCGAAATATCCTGCTAATTTTTTGAGAATTTCATGATACTCGATTAACCTTTCACCTTGGACTTCATAGGACCCATTGAAATGGTTAGTAATTAACAAGGAATCAACATATACTTGCAAATTTTTAATATTCATACTTCTGGCCAACTCTAATCCTGCAATCAAAGCTTCATATTCTGCTACATTATTATTGGCAGGAAATTCACATCTAATAGCCTGGGGTAATATATCACCCTGTGGCGATTTTAGTAGTATACCTAATCCTACACCTCTCACGTTAGATGCACCATCAGTATACAATGTCAAGGATTCTAAGGTTTCTCCTAGTTGTTGTACTTCTAGGTCTACTTCATTTTGAATGTCACTAATGAAATCAGCCACAAAGTCTGCTAGAGCCTGAGACTTTATAGCATTTCTAGGTTCATATACTAGGTCATAGGCACTTAACTTTACTGACCACTTAGCCATTCTACCCGACATTTCAGGTTTCCTAAGCACATTTTTAACAGGATAATTAGTTTTAAGATGAATCCTATGTGTCTCAAAATAATGTCTAAGCTTAGTTGATGCCATAACTAGGGCTAATATCAATTTCTCTAAGTGTGAATATCTAGTTTCAGCATCTAATAAACTTTTACTAACATAATAGACAGGATACTGCTGACCTTCGTGATCCTTTACCAGAACAACACTTACTGCATTCCCTGATACTGCAAGTCACAGGGATAATGGTTCACCATCCTCGGGCTTCATCAATAAAGGTGCAGTTGAAAGATATTGCTTTAATTCCTGTAGGGCTGCTTCATGTTTCTCTCCCCATTCAAATTTCTTATTCTTCTTCAGGATATCGTAGAATTCCTTGCACTTCTCTGAGGATCTTGATATAAACTTGTTTAATGCCGCTACTCGTCCTGTTAATCTTTGTACATATTTCATGTTGGATGGTGACTTGATATCCAGGATAGCTTTGATCTGTTCAGGGCTTGCTTCTATTCCCCTTTTAGTCACCATATATCCTAAAAACTTTCCTGCCCCCATTCCAAAATGGCATTTGGCAGGATTTAGTTTCATATTGTACTGTTCCAGGATATCAAATTGTCACACCCCGACCACGTAGAACATACAAAACGTGGCGGAAACATCGGGGAGTGTTGTAACAGAATTAATCGTTTCAAATCCATGGCAATTGAAGTTTTGTTTTATTGATAAAAGTGTTACAATGTCTTAACAAACAAGGAAATACAACATAATTAACTAGTCTTGCATCTTTTATTGTCACTAAAGCCCAAGTCTGCCTATGTGTGTCTTGATCATCTTATGCAACAGCTCCTGAAAACACATGTGAAAATAGGTACGTCAGCATAAAAATGCCTGTGAGATACATAGGTTTTGTGAAAATAAGATTCATGACTTATGTTTGAGAAAAGGTTTAGTCATGAACCTTGTTATTTGCTTTGTCTTTTAAATCATTTGAAAAACGATAAGATCAGATGATAAGTATAAATAAATGTAAGGTTAAATGAATAACCAAGTAAAATATGTTTGCATAAGATAAGTTGTTTATAAATCAATGTCTTGTGAAAAGTATGTTATTTGTATGAAATGTTCTATGTCTCAAACTGAAATGATTCAAATAACGTTACGACATGTAATACCATACAAACACTTATATATAGGAAGTACCAGCGGCGTATCCACCATGTTTGTATCATATTACACACGCATCGTTACTTAATCACTTAATCAAATCAAACCAAACAATGTAAAATGTTCATGTCAAGATGTAAATCATGTCAAAATGTCTATGTCAAATATCCATGTCAAATGTCTATGTCAAATATCCATGTCAAATGTCTATGTCAAATATCCATGTCAAATGTCTGTGTCAAATGTCTATGTCAAATATCCATGTCAAATGTCTATGTCAAATATCCATGTCAAATGTCTATGTCAAATATTCATGTCAAATGTCTATGTCAAATATCCATGTCAAATGTCTATGTCAAATATCCATGTCAAATGTCTATGTCAAATATCCATGTCAAATGTCTATGTCATAATGTCATGTATGGCAAGTGAAATGTCTCAACTAAACCATATGCACAAAAACAAAGTATTGAAGTAAAACTCGGTTTAAATCAAAGCTATGTTTTGTGTAAATGCATGCAAATATTTAATATGAACATTTATGCGGTATTGTGAATATGAATACTTCCAAGCCTTGCGACTGGGGTGATAAACCCTTTAAACAAATTAAAGGTCTATCTGTCTTATATCATCGAATTCGGTCATACCTTTCATCCCCTTTCCCTGGGACGTCCGGAATGGGAGTTGTCAATTCCTATGGTACCACTACCTACTAACGAACGGCATGATCGGTGTTAATGAATGTATTGTCCCATGTAAACAAACCAAATGTCATACCAAAATGTAAGCATGTGATGAAAACAATGTACTAAGTATGAACTAAATGGACATACATAGCATAAAACACAATGAGATCATGTACTATAATGTACTAACGAACATAGCAGGTATATGATGTGAAAACATGTAAAGCATGAAAGTAACAAGTAGGCACATGTGTTCCACCCCAAAACAGTTTGGAAAACAGTAAAAGAGGGGTCTATGTACTCACTTGAGATTGCTCAGAAGTCCTTGAGTAACAACCAAACAATGCTAGAGATCGCGGATATCAAACGGCACCTAATATAGGTAACTATGTTAATTAACTGGACCTAGATCGGAAGATCGGGTAGCATTAGGGTTTGTAAACCAAACGAGTGTAGAGACTCGTGTCATTTGGTTTAACAAAGCCTACATACTAAATGAAACTTAACCTAAATGTTTACAACCCATTACGACCCGTTTAGGTAGCTTATGCTACTTTAACGCGTCGTTCGCGTGAAACGCGTTCGGACCGCCTAACTAGTCCTATGACAAGTGTTATATGCCTAAACATGTTACATAATCAGTTATGTGACAAAGGTTTAGGTTACATATGCTTAATTACCAATTATACATGAAAAGGGTATTCTGGTAATTTACCTAAGGCATATAAACTACCTATCATACAACTACTTAAACGATGTGACCATAGGGTATAACCTCGGAAGGTTATTCCCTACCTACTATGGTCACCTAATATATTTGGTCGGATCCTAATGATCGACCAAACTGGGTCGGGTTCGAAGGTATAGGCGATTTATTAGATCGCCTACCCTACGACCCTAGACAACGTGGTAATCAGTGGGCATAGTCCGAAGGGACTATGACCAACGTGATTACACTCACGTTGCGAAGTTCAAACGAACTTCGCATTGACCATTACTGGTCAACGCTTTCAGCAAACAAAGTTTGACTTTCTGACTCGAAAAGCAATAAAATAAGGAAAAGAACGAAAGAATACTTACGAAGGGTCCCCGAATGCTAATCCCGATCCAAGAACTCAGGTATGAAACAATGGTTTCAACTTAGAGCTCTCAAATCAGGATTCTAGTGATTTTAGCTATGGAATGGGTTGGGTATTTATAGGAATACCTGAACCGTTAGGATCGTTTCATGTAAAACGTGCCATGATCCAAGGCGTACACTTGTCGGAACCTTATGGTGACTAAAAATGATCCTTATCTTCATGACTAGATAATTGGAAACATGTGGGTAAGAATCAAACAGCTGCAACCTGCTATTTAAATACTCTGCATCTGGTCTGAACTTGGCTAGCGCACCGCTACGTTAAAAGTGTAGCGCACCGCTAGGCCATAGTTTGGCAGATTTACACTTTTGGTCCCTGCATTGCAATCAACCCATTTTCGACACGTTTAAGGCCCGTTAACCTCATTTCAAAGCTCTAAAATGAAGTTAAAGTATAGGGAACTTAAAATATGCTCAAAAATATCTCGGATGTCGGTTCGTTTGGCCGTATGATCGCGATGTTCGCTTAATTACGACGGAATGCGCATAAGCGCGAAAAACGATCCAAATGACGCGACGAATGGATTTTTCTTATGCCAAACACTAAAATAAAATATTATAGTGCTTACATAAATTTTTGGATGTCCGAATGTATTCAGAACGTAAGTTATGCGCGAAAATGCAAACTTGTGCACTTTTTGACACTTTTAGTCCCTGAATGACCCAAAAGTTTATTTTAGCACACCGAACCCCTCAAAGCCTATTTCTAAGCTATGTAAAGGATATTTATGGCATGTTTAACTTATGGTCATGTTCCGGAAGGTCTGTTACAGTTCAAATTGACATACTTTCGCAGTTTGTCAAGTTTAGTCCCTGTAAGCGAATAAACTTTGATTTCACCACACCAAACCTTCCAAAACTTATATCTAAGTTATGTAAAGGTTATTTAAGGTATGTTAAGCCTATTTCACTATTCCGGAGTGTTCGTTGGATTAAACTGGTTATTTCTACACATCAGAGCGCGTATAACCCTCCAGAAAGCGATTTAAAGCTTGAAATCGAACAAGAGTTGATATGTGCAAACGATACACATATTTTTACAAATCCCAAGTATGAAATACAATATTTCATTGGTTTGGCATTTGTTTGATGGTTGGAGTGACACAGGTGTTACAGTCTCCCCTACTTTAGGAAATTTCGTCCCGAAATTAATTCGTAGGAGTCTATCTGTGACTTTGTGTTAAATAACCATCAAAGATGAACAAGACGTAATCCTGTAATTTCTCTTTAACGAACATTTTTCAGAAATGAAAAATGAACGGAGTTATTTTCAACAGGCATTCTTCAGAAACGAAAATGAACGAAATGAGTCTTTTTCCACGACCTCTTCAGAACCGAAAATGAACAAAATGAGTCATTTTCCACAGCCTCTTCAGAACCGAAAATGAACGAAAAGAGTCATTTTCCACCATTTCTTCAGAACCGAAAATGAACGAAAAGAGTCATTTTCCACCATTTCTTCAGAACCGAAAATGAACGAGAAGAGTCATTTTCCACCATTTCTTCAGAAACCAAAAATGAACGACAAGAGTCATTTTTCACCATTTCTTCAGAAACCAAAAATGAACGACAAGAGTCATTTTTCACCATTTCTTCAGAAACCAAAAATGAACGACAAGAGTCATTTTTCACCATTTCTTCAGAAACAAAAAATGAACGACAAGAGTCATTTTTCACCATTTCTTCAGAAACCAAAAATGAACGATAAGAGTCATTTTTCACCATTTCTTCAGAAACCAAAAATGAACGAAAAGAGTCATTTTTCACCATTTCTTCAGAAACAAAAAATGAACGAAAAGAGTCATTTTTCAGACACATGACCAAACTAGCTGTGGTTTCCGTGCACTGAATTCCATAATTATGTATGCATCCATAATTACGCAATTCCTTGCATAGTCCGCACAATTTGCTTGTAATGTGGAGGGGAGGAAAATCAAACCTGTGATGAGCGTGACTAGACTACCATAGGGTCCTTTTAATTAGATCTACAAATGATCCTTTTAATTAGGCCACCAAGGAGTCCTTTCAGCTATATCATCACATGATATTCCTAACCAGATTTTTGGATCAATCTGATTACCTAGACCACTCAGGGGTCTAATTATGGAATGGTACAATATAATCCAAGGGTCTTTACTATTACGTACAAGCCCGCTGAGGATTTAATATAGCACCCAAAGATATGGAAGATTCTACGAGGATTTGAATGACAAGAATTTGGATCACACCAAAAACATAAAGGGAACTCATAAGCACAAAATCACATAGTTGTTTAATTTGTTATTAATTTGTTATCTTTGGACGCGGATACTTAAAGCACACCAGGAATCCAATTCGTGGATTTCATTTGGCACTTTAATCATTTCAAGAATCTATCTACGAAGATAGGATAATCTTAAAAGGAATTCGGCTTTGTCCTTATTGAATTGTGATGTACGTATTGAATCATACAAAGAATTCAATTAAGGACTCCGATGAATGATACCCATCCACAAGGATCTAATTATGAGGATAGAAAGATCCTACATGGATTTTTGGAGTTTTTGTAACGGGAGGTGTTCCGACACCTTGCACTAGGCGTGCTTACGTCGATACACAAGGTAGAAAGTTCATGAGGTTGAGGCGCCAGATATGTCAAGCGACATATGAAGCAGAGTTTGAAGGTTGAGCAGCAGCAGGATTTGTAACAGCTTTGCTTTGGATTGCAAAGCGGCACATGTTAACCAAATGTCTCCATCGTCCACCGTGGGTGCATTTGAAACAGGGTATTTGATTTGAATAATGACGATGGCATTGATTGCACCAAGGAACAGTTCCCTTATACAGCTTCATCCCTGAGGCGAGTCATGGTGATAGCTAAGTCAACGGTCCTCTGGAGTACGACGCCTATTCGCTGGGTAATTGCAGCACCTGGTTCGGACATTGTTGTTGCGATGAAGAAGCATCTTGAAGATAACGAAAGGCATAGGAGGAAACAAGTGAAAGATAGTCAAAAGAGAATAACAACACATGAGGATTGTGACCATTTGTTTGTTACCAAAGGCAAACAAATGAGATGGTGACTAATCAAAGTAAATGGGTCAATATAATGTATCGCGAAGACATGCTCGCCTATAAGTGAACACTCATCCCAAGAATTCCCAGGTAAGCACAACTGGTCTCGCGTCTGATGAGATGTATACGAAGTGCTTGCCTAGACAGAAAACCCAGAATACAGGCATTCACCCTTCCAGTTTGCACATGTTCACATTATTTAAAACCCAAAACCTTGACGAGATTTTGAAAATTCAAAGGGGTTCAAAACCATATAACAGAGGGTTCAAAACCTTACAATAGAGGGTTCAAAACCTTGTAATAAATCATCCTAGAACAGATGATTAGTTTTCAAAGCGGTTTTGAAATTTATGTTCTTGTTGTGGTAGTCGCCCAAGGATAGGTGACGGTATGTTTTATGACTAAACGCAAGTAAACTCGCGTTAGGGTCCTAAGAAGATTATAGACTAGGTCAAAGCATTACTAATAACCTAATTCCCTATAACCATTGGCTCTGATACCATCTTTTCTGTCACACCCCGACCACGTAGAACATACAAAACGTGGCGGAAACATCGGGGAGTGTTGTAACAGAATTAATCGTTTCAAATCCATGGCAATTGAAGTTTCGTTCTATTGATAAAAGTGTTACAATGTCTTAACAAACAAGGAAATACAACATAATTAACTAGTCTTGCATCTTTTATTGTCACTAAAGCCCAAGTCTGCCTATGTGTGTCTTGATCATCTTATGCAACAGCTCCTGAAAACACATGTGAAAATAGGTACGTCAGCATAAAAATGCCTATGAGATACATAGGTTTTGTGAAAATAAGATTCATGACTTATGTTTGAGAAAAGGTTTAGTCATGAACCTTGTTATTTGCTTTGTCTTTTAAATCATTTGAAAAACGATAAGATCAGATGATAAGTATAAATAAATGTAAGGTTAAATGAATAACCAAGTAAAATATGTTTGCATAAGATAAGTTGTTTATAAATCAATGTCTTGTGAAAAGTATGTTATTTGTATGAAATGTTCTATGTCTCAAACTGAAATGATTCAAATAACGTTACGACATGTAATACCATACAAACACTTATATATAGGAAGTACCAGCGGCGTATCCACCATGTTTGTATCATATTACACACGCATCGTTACTTAATCACTTAATCAAATCAAACCAAACAATGTAAAATGTTCATGTCAAGATGTAAATCATGTCAAAATGTCTATGTCAAATATCCATGTCAAATGTCTATGTCAAATATCCATGTCAAATGTATATGTCAAATATCCATGTCAAATGTCTGTGTCAAATATCCATGTCAAATGTCTATGTCAAATATCCATGTCAAATGTCTATGTCAAATATCCATGTCAAATGTCTATGTCAAATATCCATGTCAAATGTCTATGTCAAATATTCATGTCAAATGTCTATGTCAAATATCCATGTCAAATGTCTATGTCAAATATCCATGTCAAATGTCTATGTCATAATGTCATGTATGGCAAGTGAAATGTCTCAACTAAACCATATGCACAAAAACAAAGTATTGAAGTAAAACTCGGTTTAAATCAAAGCTATGTTTTGTGTAAATGCATGCAAATATTTAATATGAACATTTATGCGGTATTGTGAATATGCATACATCCAAGCCTTGCGACTGGGGTGATAAACCCTTTAAACAAATTAAAGGTCTATCTGTCTTATATCATCGAATTCGGTCATTCCTTTCATCCCCTTTCCCTGGGACGTCCGGAATGGGAGTTGTCAATTCCTATGGTACCACTACCTACTAACGAACGGCATGATCGGTGTTAATGAATGTATTGTCCCATGTAAACAAACCAAATGTCATACCAAAATGTAAGCATGTGATGAAAACAATGTACTAAGTATGAACTAAATGGACATACATAGCATAAAACACAATGAGATCATGTACTATAATGTACTAACGAACATAGCAGGTATATGATGTGAAAACATGTAAAGCATGAAAGTAACAAGTAGGCACATGTGTTCCACCCCAAAACAGTTTGGAAAACAGTAAAATAGGGGTCTATGTACTCACTTGAGATTGCTCAGAAGTCCTTGAGTAACAACCAAACAATGCTAGAGATCGCGGATATCAAACGGCACCTAATATAGGTAACTATGTTAATTAACTGGACCTAGATCGGAAGATCGGGTAGCATTAGGGTTTGTAAACCAAACGAGTGTAGAGACTCGTGTCATTTGGTTTAACAAAGCCTACATACTAAATGAAACTTAACCTAAATGTTTACGACCCATTACGACCCGTTTAGGTAGCTTATGCTACTTTAACGCGTCGTTCGCGTGAAACGCGTTCGGACCGCCTAACTAGTCCTATGACAAGTGTTATATGCCTAAACATGTTACATAATCAGTTATGTGACAAAGGTTTAGGTTACATATGCTTAATTACCAATTATACATGAAAAGGGTATTCTGGTAATTTACCTAAGGCATATAAACTACCTATCATACAACTACTTAAACGATGTGACCATAGGGTATAACCTCGGAAGGTTATTCCCTACCTACTATGGTCACCTAATATATTTGGTCGGATCCTAATGATCGACCAAACTGGGTCGGGTTCGAAGGTATAGGCGATTTATTAGATCGCCTACCCTACGACCCTAGACAACGTGGTAATCAGTGGGCATAGTCCGAAGGGACTATGACCAACGTGATTACACTCACGTTGCGAAGTTCAAACGAACTTCGCATTGACCATTACTGGTCAACGCTGAAATTCAAACAAAGTTTGACTTTCTGACTCGAAAAGCAATAAAATAAGGAAAAGAACGAAAGAATACTTACGAAGGGTCCCCGAATGCTAGTCCCGATCCAAGAACTCAGGTATGAAACAATGGTTTCAACTTAGAGCTCTCAAATCAGGATTCTAGTGATTTTAGCTATGGAATGGGTTGGGTATTTATAGGAATACCCGAACCGTTAGGATCGTTTCATGTAAAACGTGCCATGATCCAAGGCGTACACTTGTCGGAACCTTATGGTGACTAAAAATGATCCTTATCTTCATGACTAGATAATTGGAAACATGTGGGTAAGAATCAAACAGCTGCAACCTGCTGTTTAAATACTCTGCATCTGGTCTGAACTTGGCTAGCGCACCGCTACGTTAAAAGTGTAGCGCACCGCTAGGCCATAGTTTGGCAGATTTACACTTTTGGTCCCTGCATTGCAATCAACCCATTTTCGACACGTTTAAGGCCCGTTAACCTCATTTCAAAGCTCTAAAATGAAGTTAAAGTATAGGGAACTTAAAATATGCTCAAAAATATCTCGGATGTCGGTTCGTTTGGCCGTATGATCGCGATGTTCGCTTAATTACGACGGAATGCGCATAAGCGCGAAAAACGATCCAAATGACGCGACGAATGGATTTTTCTTATGCCAAACACTAAAATAAAATATTATAGTGCTTACATAAATTTTTGGATGTCCGAATGTATTCAGAACGTAAGTTATGCGCGAAAATGCAAACTTGTGCACTTTTTGACACTTTTAGTCCCTGAATGACCCAAAAGTTTATTTTAGCACACCGAACCCCTCAAAGCCTATTTCTAAGCTATGTAAAGGATATTTATGGCATGTTTAACTTATGGTCATGTTCCGGAAGGTCTGTTACAGTTCAAATTGACATACTTTCGCAGTTTGTCAAGTTTAGTCCCTGTAAGCGAATAAACTTTGATTTCACCACACCAAACCTTCCAAAACTTATATCTAAGTTATGTAAAGGTTATTTAAGGTATGTTAAGCCTATTTCACTATTCTGGAGTGTTCGTTGGATTAAACTGGTTATATCTACACATCAGAGCGCGTATAACCCTCCAGAAAGCGATTTAAAGCTTGAAATCGAACAAGAGTTGATATGTGCAAACGATACACATATTTTTACAAATCCCAAGTATGAAATACAATATTTCATTGGTTTGGCATTTTTTTGATGGTTGGAGTGACACAGGTGTTACACAAATGCTCCTTCAATATCCCGGAGATGATCCTCAGCCTTCTTGGATTTTACCACCATATCATCAATGTACACCTCCATGGTGTCCCCCAGTTTTATCTTTAAACATCATGTTCACCAATCTTTGGTATGTTGCACCTGCGTTTTTCAACCTGAAAGGCATAGCAGTATAACAATAAATACATGTTGGTGTCATGAAAGCAGTATCCTCCTGGTCCGAAGGTTCCATTTGGATCTGTTGGAATCCTGAGGATGCATCCATAAAGGTTAGCATCTCGTGACCGGCAGTTGCATCAACCATTGAGTCTATATGAGGCCGAGGGAATGGGTCTTTAGGACATGCTTTGTTCAAGTCCGTGTAATCTACATAAACTCTCCATTTCCCATTCTTCTTTTGAACTACGACCACATTTGCTAGCCACTTGGAAAATTTGACTTCCCTAATCATCTTGGATTTCAGCAATCTTTCAACCTCTTCCTGTATAACTGCGTTTCTTTCTGGAGCAAACTTCCTTCTCTTTTGCTGAACGGGCTTGAAAGACCTGTCAATTCCAAGCTTGTGAGTTATAATATCCTTAGAAATACTTGTCATTCCATGCGAACGTGGACATCCTGCATTTCAAAAAGTTAGTTAACTGACTCTCAATATCCTGAGTGATATTGGTTCCTAGGAGCACCGAGATATCTGGATTATCCTGATCTAGGATAATTTTCTTAACATCATCTTCCGAGGCCTCCACGATATCCTAGGCTCGTATCTTTAATTGCTATCCTGCTTTAGGCCTTGTTGAAGACTTCATTGAGGAAGAATAACATTCTTTTGCCTCTTGTTGATCACTTTCCACCTTGACCACCCCCAAGGGGTCGGAATCTTAATACACTGATGATAGGTTGATGGGACAGCCTTCATATCATGGATCCATGGTCTGCCCAATATAATATTGTAGCAAGATAAGGAGTCCATGACACAGAAACGTTGCATTGAATTCACTCCTTCAACATATAGTGGCAACTTTATTTCTCCCACAGTATTCTTGGCCTCTCTACTGAATCCTACAAGTACAGTGGATTTCGAAGTGATCTCCATCTGGGGAATATTCATTCTTTTTAGCGTTTCCAGTTGAATAATGTTGACGGAACTGCCATTATCCACCAGTATCCTGCGCACAAAATGATTAGCAATATATAAAGTTATTACCAAACCATCATGATAGGGATCCTGGACACTATCCCTATCATCACTATCAAACGTTATCATTTTATCGGTTGTGAGGGTTGTCATCCTGGTTGGCTTGTCCCCTCGTTCTGCCTTAGCCTCCTTTGCGTGTCTTTTTGCTACAGAATAAGAGGTTCCATAAATGTCGGATCCTCCTGAAATAAAGTTAATTATTTTGGCATCCGCAGGAGGTGATGCTGCTCGTTCAGGATCCTTCTCAATATCCTGACCCTTATTATTTTTTCTGCCCAAAAGATCCTTCAGGTATCCTTTGCTTAGCAGGTAGCTTATTTCCTTCCTCAGGGCTATGCAATCTTCCGTGACATGTCCAAAATCCTCATGGAAGGCACACCATTTGGATTTATCCTTCCAATCGGCCTTTTGCTGGTTCTTCCTGGGCCACCTTGCTTTATCTCCCAAACCCTGCATTGCATACATTAGTTCGGGTATATTAACAGAAAAACAATATTCTGACAATTCAGGATACTCCTCAGGATCCTCATCCTCAACAACATTCACTTTCTTGTTGTCATTCCTGCCGTATGGCTTAGAGCGGTATGGTTTGTATGAGGATTCTGTCTTCCTATTAGTTGATTCATAGGTTGAGGATGAATTCATCCTCTCTTGCATCTTTTTGTCATCTTTCAGTCTAATATATCTCAAAGCCCTGTTCCGAGCTTCATCCAGGTTCCTGCAAGGATTCATTACAAGATCCTGATAAAATTGGGAATACTTTTGCAACCCCATTTTGAATGCCTGCACGGCTGTTGCAACATCAAGATGTGGGATATCCAGGGATTCCCTGCTAAATTTGTTCACATAATCCCTTAAGGATTCTTGAGGACCTTGAGTTATCCTGTAGAGTTCACTAGTTAGTTTTTCAAAACTTCGACTGCAAGAAAATTAACTATTAAATAAATTAACTAAGTGAGCAAATGATGTAATTGAATTAGGTGGAACGTTTAAGAGCCATTTTAAGGCTGATCCTGTTAGAGTAGAACCAAAACCCTTGCATAGGTATGCTTCCATGAGATCCCGAGGGATAGGGTTAATCTCCATCCTTTCCCTATACTGAGCAATATGCTCTTCAGGATCCATGGTTCCGCCATAGAGCTTCATGTTGGGGGTTTGAAATCTTTTCGGGATTTCAGCATCACGTATAGGATATGCAAACCGGGATATCCTGTGGCTATCCTGGGACACTTCTGAAATTGGCTGGACCACCCCAGGTACACTGGATATCAAATCCTTCAACTTCTGAAGCTCCCTAGAGAGTGCTGACGTCACACCTGTATCCTGCAAAGATCCAACACCGTTAGTAGCAAGAGTATTAGTATTATTAGACAAGTTACCAGCCTGAGGATTCTGGCCATATCCTTGAGTATATCCTGAACTTCTCATAGTTGATACCCTGACCGATGAGGGTATCTCAGGAGTATGACTCTGGGAATAACTAGGTACAATATTGCCCCTGTTATCCTCAGCATATACTGCCGAACTAAAGTTCAATGCTCTGGGCTGCAAGGGAGTGACAGTATCCTCAGCAGGCCTGCTTGAGCTGGATTTCAAGAGTTGTATCTCTCTTATCAGCATTTGGTTGGTCTCCTGCTGTTGCTTCATCTGATCCTGTATACTACCAAACAAAGTTAGAATTTCATCATTAGAAGCCATAATAGGAGTTCTCCCCGAGGCAGCAGATCCATGGATATTCTGAGTAGGCATAATATCCTGAGATGTTTGAGTTTCGGTCCTCCTTGGAGGAGCTTGAGGCTGAGAAGAAGCTTGCGTCCTTGGAGGTGGTGGAAGCACCGAACCAATTGTTGCAGATGTGACACCTGTGCCTCCACGGCCATCAAACAGATACCAAATCAATGAAATATTGTATTTAATACTTGGGATTTGTATAAATATGTGAATCATTTGCACATATCAATTCTTGTTCAATTTCGAGCTCTAAATCGCTTTCTGGAAAGTTATACGCGAACTGATGCGTAAACGTAATTAGTTTAACGCAACAAACACTCTGGAATAGTGACATGGGCTTAACATACGTTAAATAACCTTTACATAACTTAGAAATAAGTTTTGGAAGGTTTGGTGTATTGAAATCAAGTTTATTCGCTTACAGGGACTAATTTCGACAAACTGTAAAAGTATGCCGATTCGTACTGTAACGAACATTCCAGAATATGATCATAAGTTAAACATGCCCTAAATATCCTTTACATAGCTTAGAGGTGTTTGGTGCGCAAAAATAAACTTATTTGATCAAACAGGGACTAAAAGCGTCAAAAAGTGCATAAGTTTGCATTTTCGCGCATATCTTACGTTCTGAATATATCCAGACATCCAAAAATTTATTTAATCATTAAAATATTTTATTTTAGTGATTGGCATGGTAAAATTCCATTCGTCGCGTAATTTGGATCGTTTCTCACATCCGTTCGTGTTTCGTCGTAATTAACCGAATAACGTGATCGTATGGCCAAACGAACCGACATCCGACATATTTTTGAGCATATTTTAAGTATTCTTTCGTGCTTTTATCGTTTTTCTAGCGAAAGTTAAACAGTGTTTGACTTAAAGTTAAACAGTGTTTGACTTTCTGCTTTGACCAGTCTTTGGTCCACACGAAGTTCGTTTGAACTTCGCAACGTGAGCGTAATCACGATGGTTATAGTCCCTTGTGACTATACCTACTGATTACCACGTTGTTTAGGCGTAGTGACGAGTCATAGTTTCGGTCAAAATACGCGTTTATGCGTATTTTGCAACCAAACTATTCTTGGGTATCAAAACCGTTTGTTTTGATATCAAACTTGTTTTCTAACTTCGTTAAACATGTTTTAACATGTTTAACTCATCACTTTAGGCTTTAGTGCTTATATAGGGTCGTAAGATAAGCGGTCTAAACAACCACTTAGACTTTCGAACCCGACCCGTTTGGTCGATCATTAGGATCCGACCAAACATATATTGTGACCATAGTTGTATAGGGAATAACCTTCCGAGGTTATACCTTATGGTCACTTCGTTTAGTTAGTTGTATGATAGGTAATTGTTATGCCTTAGGAAAATGACCAAAATGCCCTCTTTACGCATGAATTCATTTTAAGCATATGTAACCTAAATTTTTACATCTATACTGATTAGGTAACATTATTAGACATGTTAAGGCATATAATACTTGTCATAGGACTAGTTAGGCGGTCCGAACGCGTTTTACGCGAACGACGCGTTAAAGTAGCGTAAGCTACCTAAACGGGTCGTATTGGGTCGTAAGCACTTAGGTTAGGTTTCGTTTTAGAATGTAGGCTTTGTTAAACCATATTACATGAGTTCCTATACTCATTTGGTTTACGAAACCTCATTTTATCCGATCCTCCGATTTAGGTCTGTTTATTAATGTAGTTACTTTTATTAGGTGCCGTTTGATTTTCGTGATCCCTCTAGCTTTGCTTCGTTGTTATTCAAGACTTCTAAGCATCCTCAAGTGAGTACATAGTCCCCTCTTTTAATGTTTTCAAACTATTTTGGGGTGAAACACATGTGCCTACTTGTTACTTTCGTGTTTTTCATGTTTTTATATCATATTCTTGTTATGTTCATTAGTACACTTATAGTACATGATTTCATTTATGTTTTGCTATGTATGTTCACTTAGCATGCTAGCACATTGTTTTACATTGCATTTCTGTTGCATATGTTTACTCAGCATATGGACACATTGTTTTACATTTCTACTTCGTATGTTTATTTAGCGTATTAAAGTACATTATTATCATAAAACATGCTTACAATTGGTATGACATTTGGTTTGTTTAACGGGACATAATTACATTCACTAACACCGATCATGCTGCTCGGTAGTAGGTAGTGGTACCATAGGACTTGACAACTCCCGTTCCTGAAATCCTAGGTTTGTTTGGGTGGAAGGAATAACCGAATTCGAAAACATTTTTGGTAGACCTTGACATTGTTTAGGGTTTATCTTATAGTCTTAAGGCTTGAATGTAGGCGTTTAACAATACCGCATAGATATTTGTATCAGTAAAGCATGCATTATTTTACAAAGCATAACTTTTGATTCATTCAAATACTTTGTTTTGTGCATTTTTACATATGATTGAGTAGTCACTTTTTACTTATCATACATGACATTTGTAACACCTGTGCCTTCGCGGCCATCAAACAAATACCAAACCAATGAAATATTATATTTCATACTTGGGATTTGTAAAAATATGTGTATCATTTGCACATATCAATTCTTGTTCGATTTCAAACTCTATATCGCTTTCTGGAAGGTTATATGCGCACCAATGCGTAAATATAACCAGTTTAATGCAACAAACACTCCGGAATAGTGACATAGGCTTAACATACCTTAAATAACCTTTACATAACTTAGAAATAAGTTTTGGAAGGTTTGGTATGCCGAAATCAAGTTAAATCGCTTACAGGGACTAAATTTGACAAACTGCGAAAGTATGCCAATTTGAACTGTAACAGACATTCCGGAGCATGACCATAAGTTAAACATACCATAAATATCCTTCACATAACTTAGAAATAGGCTTTGAGGTGTTCGGTATACTAAAATAAACTTTTGTGTCATTCAGGGACTAAAAGTGTCAAAAAGTGCACAAGTTTGCATTTTCGCGCATAACTTACGTTCTGAATACATCCGGACATCCAAAAATTTATGTAAGCATGACTATATTATACTTTAGTGTTTGGCTTGCCAAAAATCCATTCGTCGCGTCATTTGGATCGTTTTTCGCGCTTATGCGCATTCCGTCGTAATTAAGCGAATATCGCGTTCGTACGACCAAACGAACCAACACCCGGCATATTTTTGAGCATGTTTCATGTCCTCAATGTTTAGGCAACATTTTAGGGCCTTAAAGTTGGCTTTACGGGCCTTAGAAGTGTCGGAAATGGCCTTAAACACGTGCAGGGACTGAAACTGACATTTCTGAAACTTATGTCTGATCTGTGACTGCTAGGCGGCCCGCCTCAGGATCCTTACATCCTCAGGCGGCCCGCGAGGCCCCTTCTGACCAGATTAATCGAATCTAACAGCAGTTTCCAGCTGTTTCGTTCACAACCACAAATTCTCTTTCGCTTAGTCAGCTGACAAGGATCACTTTTAGCCACCATGAGTTTCCGACAAGTGTACGCCTTGGATCGTGGCACGTTTTCCATCAAACGATCCTAACGGTGGACCATTTACTATAAATACCCCACCCCCCATGCTTCAAAATTACAAGAATTCTGATTTGAGAACCTCTAAGTTGAAACCATTGTTTCATACCTGAGATTCTTGAATCAGGATTAGCATTCGGGGACCCTTCGTAAGTATTCTTTCGTTCTTTTCCTTATTTTACTGCTTTTCGAGTCAGAAAGTCAAACTTTGTTTGACTTTCAGCATTGACCAATAATGGTCAATGCGAAGTTCGTTTGAACTTCGCAACGTGAGTGTAATCACGTTGGTTATAGTCCCTTGGGACTATGCCTACTGATTACCACGTTGTCTAGGGTCGTAGGGTAAGCGATCTAATAAATCGCTTATACCTTCGAACCTGACCCAGTTTGGTCGATCATTAGGATCCGACCAAATACATTAGGTGACCCTAGTATAGGGCATAACCTTCCGAGGTTATGCCTTATGGTCACATCGTTTAAGTAGTTGTATGATAGGTAGTTTATATGCCTTAGGTAAATTACCAGAATACCCTTTTCATGTATAATTGGTAATTAAGCATATGTAACCTAAACTTTTGTCACATAACTGATTAGGTAACATGTTTAGGCATATAACACTTGTCATAGGGCTAGTTAGGCGGTCCGAACGCGTTTCACGCGAACGACGCGTTAAAGTAGCATAAGCTACCTAAACGGGTCGTAATGGGTCGTAATCACTTATGTTAGGTTTCATTTAGTATGTAGGCTTTGTTAAACCATATGACACGAGTCTCTATACTCGTTTGGTTTACGAACCCTCATTCTATCAGATCTTCCGATTTAGGTCCGGTTTATTAACATAGTTACCTATATTAGGTGCCGTTTGATTTCCGTGATCTCTAGCGTTGCTTGGTGGTTATCTTAGGACTTCTGAGCAATCTCAAGTGAGTACATAGACCCCTCTTTTACTATTTTCCAAACGTTTTGGGGTGGAACACATGTGCCTACTTGTTACTTTCATGCTTTCCTGTTTTCACATCATATACCGGCTATATTCATTAGTACATTTATAGTACATGTTTTACATTACATTTTATGCTATGTATGTCCATTTCGTGCATACTTAGTACATTGTTTTACATTTACATTTTATGCTATGTATGTCCATTTCGTGCATACTTAGTACATTGTTTTACATTTACATTTTATGCTATGTATGTCCATTGCGTGCATACTTAGTACATCGTTTTCATCATATGCTTACATTTTGTTATGACATTTGGGTTGTTTACAATGGAACAATACATTCATTAACATTGATCATGCCATTCGTTAGTAGGTAGTGGTACCATAGGAATTGACAACTCCCGTTCCGGACATCCCAGGGAAAGGGGATGAAAGGAATGACCGAATTCGATATACATAATTTAGATAAACCTTTAAGTGGTTTAAGGGTTTATCGCCTCAGTCTCAAGGCTTGGATGTATGCATTATAACAATACCGCATAGATGTTCGTATCAGTAGAGCATGCATTTACACAAAACATAGCTTTGATTTAAACCAAGTTTTACTTCAATACTTTGTTTTTGTGCATATGGTTTAGTTGATATTTATCACTAGCCATACAGATCAGTTTGGTTTACATATTACATGATTTACATTGATCATGCATTTACACAAAACATAGCTTTGATTTAAACCAAGTTTTACTTCAATACTTTGTTTTTGTGCATATGGTTTAGTTGATATTTATCACTAGCCATACAGATCAGTTTGGTTTACATATTACATGATTTACATTAATCATGCATTTACACAAAACATAGCTTTGATTTAAACCAAGTTTTACTTCAATACTTTGTTTTTGTGCATATGGTTTAGTTGATATTTATCACTAGCCATACAGATCAGTTTGGTTTACATATTACATGATTTACATTGATCATGCATTTACACAAAACATAGCTTTGATTTAAACCAAGTTTTACTTCAATACTTTGTTTTTGTGCATATGGTTTAGTTGATATTTATCACTAGCCATACAGATTATTTTGGTTACATATTACATGATTTACATTGATCATGCATTTCCACAAAACATAGCTTTGACTTAAACCAAGTTTTAGTTCAATGCTTTGTTTTGTGCATTTCATCTATGGTTTAGTTGATGCATTTTCACTAACCATACATATCATTTTGGTTACATATTACATGGTTTACATTTGACACATAAACACTTTTGACATTGGTTATACATTACATGATTTACATTAGACATGAACATTTTACATTGTTGGTTTGGTTTGAGTAAGTGATTAAGTAACGATGCGTGTGTAATATGATACAAGCATGGTGGATACGCCGCTGGTACTTCCTATATATAAGTGTTTGTATGGTATTACATATCGTAGCGTTATTTGAATCATTTCAGTTTTTGACATATAACATTTTATACAAATAACATACTTTTCACAAGACATTGTTTTACAAAACAACTTATCTTTTACAAACTCATTTTACTTGGTTATTCATTTAACCATGCATTATTCTCTTATTTATACGTATCATCTGAACTTATTGTTTTTCAAATGATTTACAAAGACAAAGCAAATTACAAGGTTCATGACTAAACATTTTCTCAAACATAAGTCATGAAACCTATTTTCACAAAACCTATGTATCTCACAGGCATTTTTATGCTGACGTACCTATTTTCACATGTGTTTTCAGGAGCTGTTGCATAAGATGATCAAGATACACATAGGCAGACTTGGGCTTTAGTGACAATAAAAGATGCAAGACTAGTTAATTATGTTGTATTTCTTTGTTTGTTAAGACATTGTAACACTTTTAATCAATAAAACGAAACTTAATTTTACATGGTTGTGAAACATTAATTCTGTTACAACACTCCCCGATGTTTCCGCCACGTTTTGTATGTTCTACGTGGTCGGGGTGTGACAGAAAAGATGGTATCAGAGCCCATGGTTATAGGGAATTAGGTTATTAGTAATGCTTTGACCTAGTCTATAACCTTCTTAGGACCCTAACGCGAGTCTACTGGCGTTTAGTCATAAAACAATACTGTCACCTATCCTTAGGCGATAACCACAACAAGAACATAAATTTCAAAACCGCTTTGAAAAGGAATCATCTGTTCTAGGATGATTGATTACTAGGTTTTGAACCCTCTATTGTAAGGTTTTGAACTCTCTATTATATGGTTTTGAACCCCTTTGAGTTTTCAAAATCTCGTCAAGGTTTTGGGTTTTAAATAATGTGAACACGTGCAAACTGGAAGGGTGAATGCCTGTATTCTGGGTTTTCTGTCTAGGCAAGCACTTCGTATACATCTCATCAGACGCGAGACCAGTTGTGCTTACCTGGGAATTCTTGGGATGAGTGTTCACTTATAGGCGAGCATGTCTTCACGATACATTATTTTTGACCCATTTACTTTGATTTGTCACCATCTCATTTGTTTGCCTTAGGTAACAAACAAATGATCACAATTTTCATTCGTTAACATTCTGCATTAATTTTCCAATAACCTTTCACTTGTTTCTTCCTCTGTCTTTCATTTTCTTTTAGAATGTCTATTCCTCTCATCACTGGTCAAATGCCCGAGCGAACAGCCAAATTTGTCCAGCAAATTGGCGAAGTGATTCAGAGGACTGTGGATTTAGGTATTGCCATGGCTCGTCTCAACAATGAAGCCTCTCGTCTCGACAATGAAGCCACTCAAGAGCCACTGAAGGAAGCAGAAGTCAAGCCAGCACCAAAATCAAGGAAGCGTAAGGCTTCAAGGAAACCCGCAGCGGTTACACCTAATCAAGCGGGACCTAGCCATGTGGCAAGGCCACCAGCTAGGAGGCCGTACTTAGGAACTGCTCCTAGGTGCGAGCAATGTAACGGTCATCATTCAAACCTCATACCCTGCTCCAAATGCACCTACTGTGGACGGTTGGGACATTTGATTATCACATGCCGCTTTGCTATCCAGAACAAAACTGTTGCAAATCTTGCTGCTACCCAACTCCAAGTCAACCCTACTCAAGCTCGTTTTCCGCGTGGTACTTGCTACAACTGTGGCGATACGAGCCATTTCAGGAACAAATGCCCAAAGCTTGCTAATGCAAATCCCACCCACGGATGAGCAGTTGGCTGACTAGAAGATGTTGCTGTCTTATGCTTTTGTTCTTTTGTTTCCTTGTAGTGTGAAACAATCTGTTTTGTTTATAAATAAATCGTTGTTCACAAATTCTGATATACAAGTATAATTACATGTGTGTATGTTTTTCCTATGATACCTGCATTAAGGAACTATGTTCCTTACAAACTACTCTTGTGATTCTCTCTTTCAAGTGATCGCTCATAATTTCCTCGAAAGTTCTAAGTACTCGTTTCATTCTAAGGAACGAAGTACAGGAAATAAAGTGAAATTATGAGTAATCGTGCTTTTTGCACATCTGTACTTTTGAATCCTTGGTTAGATAACTAAGGGTATTTTCAAATCTCATACCCATTACGTTTTGATTTTTTTCAACATACACAGTACAAGTATTTCAAAACAATCTTCATGATCTCAAAACACTTCATATAGTTTGAAAACAATTTTTCTAGATGCATTGTCTATGTTATTTCAAAAACATTGGCCATGTTATCAAAACCAACCTTCCTAATTTCAAAATATTTCATATAGTCTGAAGACAATATTAACACAATACATTTTCTTATCAAGTGCATGATTTCGAAAAGCATCATTCATGTCTTTCAAAAACCTTATACATAATTTCAAAATTCATCTCGCATGATTTTAAAATATTTTTTGTAAATATATCTATCTAATACACCTACTTTATGATTTCAAAAGTATTATATATAAGGTTTCAAAAACGTTAAACACATTTTTCTTAAAGGAACCCCATGCATAGTTTTCAAAAATATTTTCCTCATACATTGACTTAACCTTCAAATTCTGCTTCATATGTCGCCTTAACATATCAAGCATCTCAACTTCATAAGCATTTTACATCATGTTTTGACCTGAGCACATCCAGTGCGAGGTTTCAAAACATCTTCAACTTTTAAATCCATATGGGATCTTTTTATTTTCACAATTAGATCCTTGTGGATGATTATCATTCAAATCAGAGTCCTTAATTGGATTCCTTATGTACCTTAATTCGAACACTTCGGTTCCTAGTAATCGAAATCGAATTTTCTTTTTGAATCTTTCTATCTTTATAGTTGGATTCTTGATAACGTTTAAAGTACCAAATGAAATCCACGGAATGGATTCCAAGTGTGCTTTAAATGCATGTACGCAATTTACAAGACAAATTAACGAACAATTTTGTGGTTATGTGACTATGTGTTTATTCATCTTATGTTTTCTTTTATGCATTTTTGTGTTTTTAATACTCTGGATATTCGTTATCCAAATCCTCGCAGAATCTTTCATATCTTCATATGAGGGATTCGTAGTATGGATCTTCAAAAAGGTACTACCTTAAATCCTTATTGGGCTTCTATGTAATAGTTAAGACCCTTGGATTATATAGTACTATTCCATGATTCATAAGAGACCCTTTAGTGGTCTAGTCAAAAAGATTGGTTCACAATTTGGTGAAAAAACGACATCTAGTGATGTAGCTGAACAGACTCCTTGATAGTCTATTTAGATCATTTATTGATTTAATTAAAAGGACTCTATGGTGGTCTAGTCACACTCATCACAGGATTGTTCATTTGGTTTTCCCCTACACATTATAAAATAGACTGTGTGAACTGTGCAAGGAATTGTCTGATTATGGACGCGTACATAATTATGAAATTTAGTGCATAGAAACCCAGTAAGATTTATTATGTGTAAGAACCGATAGTGACAACAATAATGAAATGAGAACGATGTAATGGAGGTACGGTGGACGCACCAATGACGCTTCATATAATTGTATATAAGTGTTCCTCTTACATTGCAAGCATAATGTTATTAAGGTTACTAGAAGTTCAGAACCCTAACCAATATTGTTCGATCTTTTCAACTTTATGTTTTCAAGCTCTCACAAGTTTCCTCTAAATAAATTTCAGGACGAAATTTCCTAAAGTAGGGGAGACTGTAACACCTGTGCCTTCGCGGCCATCAAACAAATACCAAACCAATGAAATATTATATTTCATACTTGGGATTTGTAAAAATATGTGTATCATTTGCACATATCAATTCTTGTTCGATTTCAAACTCTATATCGCTTTCTGGAAGGTTATATGCGCACCAATGCGTAAATATAACCAGTTTAATGCAACAAACACTCCGGAATAGTGACATAGGCTTAACATACCTTAAATAACCTTTACATAACTTAGAAATAAGTTTTGGAAGGTTTGGTATGCCGAAATCAAGTTAAATCGCTTACAGGGACTAAATTTGACAAACTGCGAAAGTATGCCAATTTGAACTGTAACAGACATTCCGGAGCATGACCATAAGTTAAAAATACCATAAATATCCTTCACATAGCTTAGAAATAGGCTTTGAGGTGTTCGGTATGCTAAAATAAACTTTTGTGTCATTCAGGGACTAAAAGTGTCAAAAAGTGCACAAGTTTGCATTTTCGCGCATAACTTACGTTCTGAATACATCCGGACATCCAAAAATTTATGTAAGCATGACTATATTATACTTTAGTGTTTGGCTTGCCAAAAATCCATTCGTCGCGTCATTTGGATCGTTTTTCGCGCTTATGCGCATTCCGTCGTAATTAAGCGAACATCGCGTTCGTACGACCAAACGAACCAAAACCCGGCATATTTTTGAGCATGTTTCATGTCCTCAATGTTTAGGCAACATTTTAGGGCCTTAAAGTTGGCTTTACGGGCCTTAGAAGTGTCGGAAATGGCCTTAAACACGTGCAGGGACTGAAACTGACATTTCTGAAACTTATGTCTGATCTGTGACTGCTAGGCGGCCCGCCTCAGGATCCTTACATCCTCAGGCGGCCCGCGAGGCCCCTTCTGACCAGATTAATCGAATCTAACAGTAGTTTCCAGCTGTTTCGTTCACAACCACACATTCTCTTTCGCTTAGTCAGCTGATAAGGATCACTTTTAGCCACCATGAGTTTCCGACAAGTGTACGCCTTGGATCGTGGCACGTTTTCCATCAAACGATCCTAACGGTGGACCATTTACTATAAATACCCCACCCCCCATGCTTCAAAATTACAAGAATTCTGATTTGAGAACCTCTAAGTTGAAACCATTGTTTCATACCTGAGATTCTTGAATCGGGATTAGCATTCGGGGACCCTTCGTAAGTATTCTTTCGTTCTTTTCCTTATTTTACTGCTTTTCGAGTCAGAAAGTCAAACTTTGTTTGACTTTCAGCATTGACCAGTAATGGTCAATGCGAAGTTCGTTTGAACTTCGCAACGTGAGTGTAATCACGTTGGTTATAGTCCCTTGGGACTATGCCTACTGATTACCACGTTGTCTAGGGTCGTAGGGTAAGCGATCTAATAAATCGCTTATACCTTCGAACCTGACCCAGTTTGGTCGATCATTAGGATCCGACCAAATACATTAGGTGACCCTAGTATAGGGCATAACCTTCCGAGGTTATGCCTTATGGTCACATCGTTTAAGTAGTTGTATGATAGGTAGTTTATATGCCTTAGGTAAATTACCAGAATACCCTTTTCATGTATAATTGGTAATTAAGCATATGTAACCTAAACTTTTGTCACATAACTGATTAGGTAACATGTTTAGGCATATAACACTTGTCATAGGGCTAGTTAGGCGGTCCGAACGCGTTTCACGCGAACGACGCGTTAAAGTAGCATAAGCTACCTAAACGGGTCGTAATGGGTCGTAATCACTTATGTTAGGTTTCATTTAGTATGTAGGCTTTGTTAAACCATATGACACGAGTCTCTATACTCGTTTGGTTTACGAACCCTCATTCTATCAGATCTTCCGATTTAGGTCCGGTTTATTAACATAGTTACCTATATTAGGTGCCGTTTGATTTCTGTGATCTCTAGCGTTGCTTGGTGGTTATCTTAGGACTTCTGAGCAATCTCAAGTGAGTACATAGACCCCTCTTTTACTGTTTTCCAAACGTTTTGGGGTGGAACACATGTGACTACTTGTTACTTTCATGCTTTCCTGTTTTCACATCATATACCGGCTATATTCATTAGTACATTTATAGTACATGTTTTACATTACATTTTTTGCTATGTATGTCCATTTCGTGCATACTTAGTACATTGTTTTACATTTACATTTTATGCTATGTATGTCCATTTCGTGCATACTTAGTACATTGTTTTACATTTACATTTTATGCTATGTATGTCCATTGCGTGCATACTTAGTACATCGTTTTCATCATATGCTTACATTTTGTTATGAAATTTGGGTTGTTTACAATGGAACAATACATTCATTAACATTGATCATGCCATTCGTTAGTAGGTAGTGGTACCATAGGAATTGACAACTCCCGTTCCGGACATCCCAGGGAAAGGGGATGAAAGGAATGACCGAATTCGATATACATAATTTAGATAAACATTTAAGTGGTTTAAGGGTTTATCGCCTCAGTCTCAAGGCTTGGATGTATGCATTATAACAATACCGCATAGATGTTCGTATCAGTAGAGCATGCATTTACACAAAACATAGCTTTGATTTAAACCAAGTTTTACTTCAATACTTTGTTTTTGTGCATATGGTTTAGTTGATATTTATCACTAGCCATACAGATCAGTTTGGTTTACATATTACATGATTTACATTGATCATGCATTTACACAAAACATAGCTTTGATTTAAACCAAGTTTTACTTCAATACTTTGTTTTTGTGCATATGGTTTAGTTGATATTTATCACTAGCCATACAGATCAGTTTGGTTTACATATTACATGATTTACATTAATCATGCATTTACACAAAACATAGCTTTGATTTAAACCAAGTTTTACTTCAATACTTTGTTTTTGTGCATATGGTTTAGTTGATATTTATCACTAGCCATACAGATCAGTTTGGTTTACATATTACATGATTTACATTGATCATGCATTTACACAAAACATAGCTTTGATTTAAACCAAGTTTTACTTCAATACTTTGTTTTTGTGCATATGGTTTAGTTGATATTTATCACTAGCCATACAGATTATTTTGGTTACATATTACATGATTTACATTGATCATGCATTTCCACAAAACATAGCTTTGACTTAAACCAAGTTTTAGTTCAATGCTTTGTTTTGTGCATTTCATCTATGGTTTAGTTGATGCATTTTCACTAACCATACATATCATTTTGGTTACATATTACATGGTTTACATTTGACACATAAACACTTTTGACATTGGTTATACATTACATGATTTACATTAGACATGAACATTTTACATTGTTGGTTTGGTTTGAGTAAGTGATTAAGTAACGATGCGTGTGTAATATGATACAAGCATGGTGGATACGCCGCTGGTACTTCCTATATATAAGTGTTTGTATGGTATTACATATCGTAGCGTTATTTGAATCATTTCAGTTTTTGACATATAACATTTTATACAAATAACATACTTTTCACAAGACATTGTTTTACAAAACAACTTATCTTTTACAAACTCATTTTACTTGGTTATTCATTTAACCATGCATTATTCTCTTATTTATACGTATCATCTGAACTTATTGTTTTTCAAATGATTTACAAAGACAAAGCAAATTACAAGGTTCATGACTAAACATTTTCTCAAACATAAGTCATGAAACCTATTTTCACAAAACCTATGTATCTCACAGGCATTTTTATGCTGACGTACCTATTTTCACATGTGTTTTCAGGAGCTGTTGCATAAGATGATCAAGATACACATAGGCAGACTTGGGCTTTAGTGACAATAAAAGATGCAAGACTAGTTAATTATGTTGTATTTCTTTGTTTGTTAAGACATTGTAACACTTTTAATCAATAAAACGAAACTTAATTTTACATGGTTGTGAAACATTAATTCTGTTACAACACTCCCCGATGTTTCCGCCACGTTTTGTATGTTCTACGTGGTCGGGGTGTGACAACATTTGTTTACACATTACATGATTTACATTTGACAATAGACATGGTTTTTACATAAACATTTGACAATTAGTTTAAACAAGACATTTTTGGTGGTTTGTTTTAGTAAGTGATTTAAGTAACGAGGCGAGTGTAATATGATAAAAGCATGGTGGATACGCCGTTGGTACTTCCTATATATAAGTGCTTTTATGGTATTACATATCGTAGCGTTATTTAAACCATTTCAATTTTGACATATTACATTTTACACAATTAACATATCATTACAAAACATTGTTTTACAAACAACATATTTTATACAAACTCATTTTTACTTGGTTATTTATTTAACCATTCATTATTCTTTTATATCATCTGTTTTCTTATCAATTTTTGTATGATTTATAAAAGAAAACATTTTACAAGGTTCATGACTATTTTTGTTAAACATTTCTTTAAACTCACAAGTCATGAATCCTAATTAAATAAAACCTATGTATCTCACAGGCATTTTTATGCTGACGTACCTATTTTCACATGTGTTTTCAGGAGATGATGCATAGGATTGATCAAGATACACTTAGGAAGACTTGGGCCTTAGTGACAATAAAAGATGCAAGACTAGTTAACTATATTGTGTTTCATTGTTTTTATGACATTGTAACTTCTTTTAATTCAATAAAACAAAACTTTAATTTCTATGTGTTATGAAACAATGATTCTGTTACAACGCTCCCCGACGATTCCGTCGCGATTTGTTGTTTTACGCGGTCGGGGTGTGACAGAAAAGTTGGTATCAGAGCTCATGGTTTTAGGGAATTAGGTTATTAGTAATGCTTTGACCTAGTCTATAACCATCCTAGGACCCTAACACAAGATCCTTGTGTTTAGATCTTAAAACAATACCGTCACTTATCCTTAGGTGACAACCACAACCAGAACATAAATTTCAAATCCGCTTTGAAAACCAATCATCTGTTCTAGGATGATTTATTATAAGGTTTTGAACCCTTTAAGTTTTCAAAATCTCGTCAAAGTTGGGTCTTATAATGTGAACACGTGCAATCTGGAAGGGTGGATACATGTACTCTGAGTTTTCTGTCTAAGGCTAGAGTGTTCGTACAAATCCACATAATCGGACCAGTGACTCTTACCTGGGAACGCTTGGGGTGAGTGTCCACTTATAGGCTAAAGCATGTCTTCGCGATACATTAATATGACCCGATTACTTTGATTAGTCACAATCTCATTTGTTTGCCTAAGGTAACAAACAAATGATCGCAATTTTTATGCGTTGTCATTCTATTTTGATTATCCGATAACATTTCACTTGTTTCTTCCTATACCTTTCATTTCTTCTTGAATGTCTCTTCATCGCAACGACGCTCAGATATCCGAGCAGACTACCAAATTTGCCCAGCGAATCGGCGAAGTAGTCCTGAAGACTGTTGAATTAGCTGCTGCCATGGCTCATCTTACGGATGAAGCTACTCAAGAGACACCGAAGGAAACAGAAGCCAAGCCTTCACCAAAATCAAAGAATCGTATGGCTTCAAAGAAACCCGCAGCAGTTGTGCCAAATCAAGCAGATTCTAGCCAAGTGACAGCACTACCATCCAAGAAGCCATACAAGGGAACTGCTCCAGGGTGTAATCGATGCAACCGTCATCATCCAAATCAGATACCCTGCTTCAAATGTACCCACTGTGGACGATGGGGACATTTGGTTGACATTTGCCGCTTTGCTATCCAAAACAAAGCTGTTGCAAACTTTGCTGCTGTTCAACCTCCTGCCAGGAAACCTTATGCCGGTACTGCACCGATGTGCAACAAGTGTAATGTACCTCACCGAGCTTACCTGCAGTGTCGTCTATGTGCATCATGTGGACGACTCGGTCACCTGGCAAATGCTTGTCAATTCAACCCAATCCAAGGTGGTCCAAACCAACCCCAAGTTAACCCTGCCCAAGCTCGTTTACCGTCTGGTACTTGGTACAACTATGGCAAGACGGGCTATTTCAGGAACAAGTGATCAAAGGTTGTCAATGCAAGTCTGACCCACGGATGAGCCGTTGACTGATTAGAAGATGTTGCTACTTTGAATAATTCGTATCTATTGCTTTTGTTTTTGTTGAACTCGGAAACAATGTGTTTAGTTTATAAATAAATCATTGTTCGCAAATTCTGATGTACAAGTGTAGTTACATTTGAGTATGGCATTTCCCTATGATACCTACATCAAGGAACTATGTTCTTTACAAACTACTCTTTTGATTCTCCCTTTTAAGTGATCGCTCATAATTTCCTCGAAAATTCTAAGTACTCGTTTCATTATAAGAAACGAAGTACAAAAAAAATAAAGTGACATTATGAGTAATCGTGCTTTTTGCACATCTGTGCCTTTAAATCCTTGGTTAGATAACTAAGGGTATTTTTCGACCTCATACCCATATCATTCATTTCAGTTCCATAACAACATACATAGTATATATTTTCAAAAACAACCTTCATGATTTCAGAATATTTGATATAGTTTGAAAACATTTTTAACATAGTATATTTACTTAATATATCAAGTGTATGATTTCAAAAGCATCATTCATGTTTTCAAAAACCTTATACATAACTTCAAAATTCATCTCACATAATTTTAAAACATTTTTATAAACATATATACCTAATACATCTACCTTATGATTTCAAAAGTATTATGTAAGGTTTCAAAAACATTAAACACATTTCTAAAAGAACCCCATGCATAGTTTTCAAAAACATTTTGCTCATACATTGACTTACCCTTCAAATTCTGCTTCATATGTCGCCTTGGCATACCTAGCACCCCAACTTCATTAGCAATCTACCTCGTGTATCGACTTAAGCACGTCTAGTGCAAGGTTTTGAAACGCCTCCCGCTTTTCAAATCCCAAAATCCATATGGGATCTTCTTATCTTCACAATTAGATCCTTGTGGATGTTTATTGCTCATAATCAGAGCCCTTAATTGGATTATTGGTATGCCTTAATACGTACATTACGATTCAATAGGGACAAAGCCGAATTCCTATTAAGATCTTCCAATCTTCATAGTTAGATTCTTGAAAATGTTTAAAGTACCAAATGAAATCCACGGATTGGATTCCTGGTGTGCTTTAAATACTCGTGTTCTAATTAAATAAACAAATTAACAAAATGATAACAAATTGAAGATTAAGTTAACAAATTTTATGATGATGTGATTATGTGTTATGTGTTTTCTTTTGTGGTTTTATTTTCGTTATCCAAATCCTCGTAGAATCTTCCATATCTTCATATGAGGAATTCATAGTAGGATATCCAAAGGTACTACCTTAAATCCTTAATGGGCTTCTATGTAATAGTTAAGACCCTTGGATTATATAGTACCATTCCATGATTCAAAAGAGACCCCCTTGAGTGGTCTAAGTCAAAAGATTGATTCAGAATCTGGTTAAGAATGGCATGTGATGATATAGCTGAAAAGGCTCCTTGGTGGTCTATTTAAGAAGATGATTTATTGATTTAATTAAAAGGATCCTATGGTGGCCTAGTCACAATCATCACAGGTTCGTTCATTGTTTTCTTCCCCTACACATTATAAGATACACTGTGTGGACTATGCAAGGAATTACATAATTATGGATGCATACATAATTATGAAATTCAGTGCACAGAAATCTCAGTAAGATTTATCATGTGTAAGAACCTATAGTGGCAACATTAACGAAACGTGAACAATGTAATGGAGGTACGGTGGACGCACCAATGGCGCTTCATATACTTGTATATAAGTGTCCCTCTTACATTGCAAGTGTGATGTTATTTAAAGTTACTAGAAGTTCAGAACTCTAACCAGTGTTGTTTTATCTTTTTGACTTCATGTTTCGAGCTCTCACAAGTTTCCTCTAAATAAATTTCGGGACGAAATTTCCTGAAGTAGGGGAGACTGTGAAACCTGTGCCTCCACAGCCATCAAACAGATACCAAATCAATGAAATATTGTATTTCATACTTGGTATTTGTATAAATATGTGAATCATTTGCACATATCAATTCTTGTTCGATTTCGAGCTCCAAATCGCTTTCTGGAAAGTTATACGCGAACTGATGCGTAAACGTAATCAGTTTAATGCAACAAACACTCCGGAACAGTGACATGGGCTTAACATACCTTAAATAACCTTTACATAACTTAGAAATAAGTTTTGGAAGGTTTGGTGTGTTGAAATCAAGTTCATTCGCTTACAGGGACTAATTTTGACAAACTGCAAAAGTATGCCGATTTGTACTGTAATGAACATTCCGGAATATGATCATAAGTTAAACATGCCCTAAATATCCTTTACATAGCTTAGAAATAGGCTTAGAGGTGTTTGGTGCACAAAAATAAACTTATTTGATCAAACAGGGACTAAAAGCGTCAAAAAGTGCATAAGTTTGCATTTTCGCGCATATCTTACGTTCTGAATATATCCGGACATCCAAAAATTTATGTAATCATTAAAATATTTTATTTTAGTGATTGGCATGATAAAATTCCATTCGTCACGTAATTTGGATCGTTTCTCACATCCGTTCGTGTTTCGTCGTAATTAACCGAATAATGTGATCGTACGGCCAAACGAACCGACATCCGACATATTTTTGAGCATATTTTAAGTTCCCTATACTTTAACTTTATTTTAGAGCCTTGAAATGGGGTTAACGGGGTTTAAACGCATAAAAATGGCTTAAAAGTGTTGCAGGAACCATTTCTGCCATTTTGGCAAAGTTTCTGGAGCTGGCACATGGTGGCGCTGCGCCACCACCATAAGGCTTTGTGACACCCCAGGAAAACCGGGAAAACCATACAACTTAACTAGCTTCCTCAGTGAGTGCCTACCAAATTTCGGGACGAAATTTCTTTCAACTTGGGGATGATGTGACAACTCGAAATTTAGAACCTTTTGTTGTGTGCTTGAACGTTTAGCGACTAACCGATTGGATGATTTAATGAATACATGTGAACTTATATGACTATGTGTTATGTTATGTGTATGCTTTGTGTATGTATGCGGGTATGTATATGAACCGAGTGAACCGTAACATGTGGGCCGGTTGGGCCACACACACCCCTTAGCCTATTTCGAAGCCCATTAGGGTGACAAGTGAAACAGGTATATAATCCTCATGATACCCACACTTGTCATTTTGGACAACACTCATACTCTCCTCTTCACACACACTCCTCATCCTCTCACTAAAACCCTAAGTCACAACATTGTCTCTCCTTCATTCTCGGATCCAATCGACAACCGTAAGAAGCTCTCGGATCGTCTCTCACACACACCGGTTGGAAGCTTCACTCACACCTTTGAACCCACACTTGAACCGGTTAGTGAATTTATGATGTTTGTTGTTGTTTAATAATGGTATGAATGATAGAACTTAACTAGTGTAGTGTATGCTTGATGATGTTTGTGAACCGGATGTGTATTGTGTTTTGAGTTGATAATGATGTATGATTTTCGGTTGATGATGATGATTTGATAACATGTTTTCTTGTTAAGGTTCATACATGATAGATATATATCCTCCTTGAATAACCGATGTTAAGATTGTTGTTGTTCATCTATGATGTATATGCTTGATTTCTAGACAAAGTCATGATTAGAGTGGTTGCTAATGTTTCATGATAACTTAACATATGAATAAGTAGAAAAATGTTTGAATATGGTGCTATTATGTTCTCGGATTGAATATGTGAATGATAAGGATCATTGGTGCATTAAACTAAGTAGATTATGTTGACATAAATCGGTTTAATAAGCTTGTTTGTTCAAAAGATGAAAACCCTAAAGATGAACATGATGAACACATGAAGAACTTGTTGAATATCATATGAACATGTTGAATATTTGAAATCTGATATGTTTGATCCATTTTTAGTAATTTGCTAGACAAGAAACATGTTTAAGGATTTTGGTTGGATAGTACAAACTGTTACATGAAATCAGAATGTTAGTGGGTAGTACACTGTACCGAATCAGCTCCTGTCCAACCGAAACCATCAGTTGCGACTCGAAACCATGCACGATGAGTCGAAATCTCCCGGTTGCGACACAGATTGCGAGTCGCAAACACCTGGTTGCGACTCGAAACCACACATGATCAGCACACCAACTTGGTGACTCGGAACCACAGTTGCGAGTCCAGTTGCGACTCGTAACCAAAACAGCACGAACCGAAACCGTGGTTGCGAGTCCGGTTGCGACTCGAGCCCATGTACGTGTACACACTATTTGGGCTCTCACTGTTACGGGCCGAAGTGCTTGGGCCGGACTATTGGGCCTTGTTCGCTCGTATACTGAACTCATAAGTGTCTTTGTGAACCGTATGGTTATGAGTGTATGCCATAAATTATACATGCATGCTACCTGCTATTATACGTGTATGCCATACGTGCACTACTTGAATACGAACCTGATTGTATGATACAACTATGATAGGACGTGAGTAGCCACAACATTGCTTGTTTGACTTTTCTGTGTTTCTACCGAGCAAACCAAGGTGAGTTCACACCCTCTACAAAGCATGGGATTCCCTGGGTTGGGAATGGGGTTAAGGAACTGGGTTCCTCGTCCTCCTTGGGTAGGACAGCAAAGGTTCAGGAATGTAATTCCTCGTCCTCATGGACAGATAACTCGTACTAGACCAAAACTCTATCACGAAGTCCCTCATCTTTGTATCGACTTAATCGCCGAGGCCAATGGCGAGCGGGTCATTAGTTAGATAGCGCTATTTAGGTTTGACAAACCTCACACCGTGCCGCAGAGGACGGGCGTGAACTAATGGACTACTGGCACGTCAATGATGATAGACATTGACAGTTCAGGGCACATAAACATGACTACAGTCAGCAGTCGATATGGTAACGAGTCTAGTAGATACATGGGGTAGCCCCCACGGCCGAAATGCCAGATAACTACACGGGGTAGCCCCCACGGCTGGATTGCCAGAGTAACCGGGAATAAACAAGTCACGTTTTTAACTATGGGGTAACCCCCACGGCAGGATGCCAGATAAAGGAAACTGTTTTCGAAACAACTTAAAACGAACACCCAACCGTGAACTCACTCAACTTGTTGTTGACTCGTTACTACATGCTTTGCCGGTCCTTAGGTTCTTAGCTGGAGCTTGCATGGAGGAGGATCGTTGTGGGACATGGACGACTGTGTGCCATGTTAAACTATGAAATAATTAAACTTATGTTTTGATTTAAGACTTATGCTTCCGCTTGCAACTTAACTATGTTTTGTTTGAACACCAATTGTATTGGTTGGATTTTATAACTACTTATATGCTTGTTCAATATGATTGGTGGCTGGATCCTGGTCAGTCACGCCTCCAAGCGGTAGTACTCCGCAGGTGGATTTTGGGGGTGTGACAGATTGGTATCAGAGCCATTGGTTATAGAGAACTTGGTTTTAATAAGGGAAAACGTTTTTGTTAAAACCAGACTATAACCTGTACAGTGCTCTACGATCCACAACGACGCCTCACTCCACGTGCAAGGCTCGACATTCTAGGTGGTATGAATTATGTTTATATTGCCTACTTGCTAGATTGCATAGAACTTTGCTCATGGTATGCTTAGATAAACGTAGCAACTATAGTTTGAAAACACATTTGTGCTTGCTCCCTACTGTCACTCCACACTTACATATTCGCGACACCTTTCCTATTTGTGTTTCCTTCGATGTGAGATCATGAGGGAACGTATGAACCTAACTCAAGCCAGCTGACGGCTCTTATCAACGAACAAGTTACGGCAGCACTCGCAGCCGCTTAGGCAGGAGGTATAACCTGCCATTCCGAACCTAACCTAGGATGATAGATCCTACTCTCATGACCCAAGTCTCGCGCTTAACCCTGTCGTTTCTTCCTCGCGCAACAAGGTCAGAACGCTCAGCCGCCTGTATGCACATTTAAGACGTTCATGGACTGTCGTCCTAGTACTTTCAGTAGCACTGAAGGGGCCGTTGGACTCCTCCATTGGTTTGAGAAGCACGAGCCAGTCTTCGAAAATGTGTGAATGCCCCGAGGCTCGTGGGGTGAAATATGTCTCTGGTACTCTCGAAGGCACTGCGCTAACTTGGTGGAACGCGCAAGTTCAGATGCCGGGGTTGGCGGCTGCTAATGCCACCCCATGGAATGATTTTAAGGAACTGATCAAACATGAATACTGTAGTCGTGATGACATCCACAAGCTGGAAGTGGAGTTCTTTAACCTGAAGGTGACGGAGTCAGAGATAGAAGCGTACACGAAACGATCCAACGAACTGGCAGTGTTGTGTCTAACTATAAGTGGATCCTCCCATCAAGCGCATTGAGCTGTACCTCAAAGGATTAGTACCAGAGATTTAAAGCCATTTGACTGTTGCTAACCTTACAACCATTCAGGATGTTACTCGTTTTGCTCATCGTCTCACAGACCCGGCAGTGGAACAGAACAAGCTACCTAAGCGTATTGGTGCTACTACTACTACTACTACTACTTCTACTCCCAGTGACAACAAACGGAAGTGGGATGGAACCCTAGTAAGGGTTCGACTACGGTTCAGTCCCAGGCACAACAGCGAAAGATCGATGACTACCAGAGTCCTGGTCAGCAATCTTCTGGTAGTCAAGGGCGGGGTGGAATCGATGTAATTTGCACCACAGCGGGCCGTGCAACAAAGATCGTTGTCAGAGATACAACAAGCTCGGTCATGAAGCCAAAGATTATAGAAGCTCACGTCCTGCAAACCAGAACCGACAACAGCAGCCACAAGCTCCACAGAATCAGCAGCAACAACAGGGTAACAAGGGATGCTATCAGTGTGGTGCTGAAGGTCACTTCAAGAGACACTGTCCACAGTTGAACCGGAACCAGAATCAGAACCACAACCAAGGAAACGGGAACAACAATGGAGGCAACAACGGGGGTAATAACGACGGCAATGGTGCCAGGGATCGAGTGTTCGTGATTGGTCAGGATGATGCTAGGAATGACCCCAACGTTGTAATGGTTTCGACATCGTTATTGGTATGGATTGGCTACCTCAACATCGAGCAGGGATTCTTTGCAAAGAAAAGATCGTCCGTATTCCTTGTGCTGGTTAAGAACCTTTGGTAATTCATGGTGACAAGCTCCTGGAGCGACACTCATAGCTCGAGCACCATATCGTTTAGCCCCATCTGAACTGGAAGAGCTGTCTACGCAACTACAAGAACTCTTGGATAAGGGTTTTATTCGTCCTAGCTCTTCGCCCTGGGGAGCTCCAGTGCTATTTGTAAAGAAGAAAGACGGTACCTTCAGGATGTGCATCGACTACCGTGAACTCAACAAGGTGACTGTGAAGAATCGTTATCCTCTTCCACGTATTGACGACTTGTTCGACCAACTGCAAGGATCGAGCTACTATTCGAAGATCGATTTGAGATCGGGTTATCACCAGCTGAGAGTCCGGGAAGAGGACGTCTCCAAAACAGCTTTCAGAACTCGATACGGGCACTATGAGTTTTTGGTCATGCCTTTTGGGATGACAAACGCACCTGCGGTTTTCATGGACTTGATGAACCGAGTGTGCAAGCCTTACCTGGACAAGTTCGTTATAGTCTTCATCGACGACATCCTGATCTATTCCAAGAGTCAGGAGGAACACGAGCAGCATCTGTGACTTATTCTGGAACTCCTTCGAACAGAACAGCTTTATGCAAAGTTCTCGAAATGCGACTTCTGGCTTCGAGAAGTCCATTTCCTAGGCCACGTGGTAAACAAGGATGGGATTCACGTTGATCCATCCAAGATAGACTCGATTAAGAACTGGCCTGCACCTCGTACACCAAAAGAGATTCGCCAATTCTTGGGATTGGCAGGTTACTACCGGAGATTCATAAAGGATTTTTCTAAGATTGCACAGCCTCTCACCTCACTAACGCAGAAGGGCGTTGTTTATCGCTGGGGAAACGCACAGGAGTTGGCATTTCAGCACCTAAAGGATAGACTTTGTAGCGCACCTATCCTTTCCTTGCCGGAGGGCACAGACGACTTTGTGGTTTACTGCGACGCATCAATTCAGGGTCTTGGTCGCGTGTTGATGCAACGAGACAAGGTTATAGCCTACGCCTCACGCCAACTCAAGGTTCATGAAAAGAACTACACTACGCACGATTTAGAGCTGGGAGCTGTTGTTTTTGCACTTAAGCTATGGCGGCATTACCTGTACGGTACCAAGTGCGCCATCTACACCGACCACAGGAGCCTCGAGCATATCTTCAAGCAGAAGGAACTGAATATGCGGCAACGACGATGGGTCGAGCTGCTGAATGACTACGAGTGCTCAATCAGGTATCACCCGGGCAAGGCCAATGTTGTGGCTGACGCCCTCAGTCGAAAGGACACTGCGCCTAAGCGCGTACGAGCTCTACAACTCACGATCCACTCTAGTCTCCCTTCCCAGATACGAGCAGCTCAGATAGAAGCACTGAAACCAGAGAACGTCAGGGCTGAAGCCCTACGCGGATCAAGGCAACGATTAGAACAGAAGGAAGACGGTGCTTACTACGTAACGAGACGCGTTTGGGTCCCACTCCATGGCAACCTACGAGAGCTTGTGATGGACGAAGCACACAAGTCTCGCTACTCGGTACATCCTGGATCGGATAAAATGTACCACGACATCAAAACTACGTATTGGTGGCCTAGCATGAAAGCCCACATAGCGACCTACGTCAGCAAGTGTTTGACTTGTGCGAGAGTCAAGTCGGAATACCAGAAACCATCAGGCCTGCTCCAACAACCAGAGATACCTCAATGGAAATGGGAGCAAATTTCCATGGACTTTGTTACTGGCCTGCCTAGATCCCAGCGCGGGAACGATACTATTTGGGTGATCGTGGATCGACTCACAAAATCTGCACACTTCCTGGCTATCAAGGAGACGGATAAGTTCTCCACTCTTGCAGAAATATACCTCAAGGAAGTTGTTTCGAGGCACGGGGTGCCCACCTCTATCATCTCAGATCGAGATGCACGTTTTACTTCAGAGCTGTGGCAAGCAATGCACAAATCCTTTGGCTCACGACTAGACATGAGCACAGCGTATCACCCTCAGACGGACGGGCAGTCCGAACGCACTATTCAAACCTTAGAAGACATGCTTCGTGCATGTGTAATCGACTTTGGCAACCGCTGGGAAAAGCATCTGCCACTTGTGGAATTCTCGTACAATAACAGCTACCACACCAACATTAAAGCTGCTCCGTTTGAGGCATTGTACGGACGTAAATGCCGGTCACCTCTTTGTTGGGCAGAGGTAGGAGATAGTCAGATCACTGGTCCAGAATATGTGGTAGATACAACCGAGCAAATCGCTCAGATACGAAAACGCATGACGGCCGCTCGTGAACGTCAGAAAGTTTACGCCGACATGGGCAGGAAGCCACTTGAGCTCCAGGTTGGGGAGCGGGTACTACTCAAAGTTTCACCCTGGAAGGGTGTGGTTCGTTTTGGTAAACGCGGTAAACTTAACCCACGATACGTTGGACCTTTCGAAGTCATTGAGAAAATAGGCAGGGTGGCCTACAGATTAAACTTACCAGCGGAACTCGGTGCAGTTCACAACGTTTTTCACGTGTCGAATCTGAAGAAGTGTCCGTCAGATGAGACCCACGTAGTTCCTTTGAAGGAACTCACTATCGACGAGCAGTTACGATTCGTCGAGGAACCAGTCGAGATCACGGACCGGGATGTTAAGGTCCTCAAGAGCACTAGAATACCTCTCGTTCGAGTTCATTGGAACTCACGTCGCGGCCCAGAGTTCACCTTGGAGCGCGAAGATCAGATGAAACAAAAGTATCCCCAACTGTTCGCAAACAGTACACCCACTACTGAGGCCGAAGCTACGGAATTTCGGGACGAAATTCCAGATCAACGGGGGGTGGATGTGACACCCCAGGAAAACCGGGAAAACCATACAACTTAACTAGCTTCCTCAGTGAGTGCCTACCAAATTTCGGGACGAAATTTCTTTCAACTTGGGGATGATGTGACAACTCGAAATTTAGAACCTTTTGTTGTGTGCTTGAACGTTTAGCGACTAACCGATTGGATGATTTAATGAATACATGTGAACTTATATGACTATGTGTTATGTTATGTGTATGCTTTGTGTATGTATGCGGGTATGTATATGAACCGAGTGAACCGTAACATGTGGGCCGGTTGGGCCACACACACCCCTTAGCCTATTTCGAAGCCCATTAGGGTGCACAAGTGAAACAAGTATATAATCCTCATGATACCCACACTTGTCATTTTGGACAACACTCATACTCTCCTCTACACACACACTCCTCATCCTCTCACTAAAACCCTAAGTCACAACATTGTCTCTCCTTCATTCTCGGATCCAATCGACAACCGTAAGAAGCTCTCGGATCGTCTCTCACACACACCGGTTGGAAGCTTCACTCACACCTTTGAACCCACACTTGAACCGGTTAGTGAATTTATGATGTTTGTTGTTGTTTAATAATGGTATGAATGATAGAACTTAACTAGTGTAGTGTATGCTTGATGATGTTTGTGAACCGGATGTGTATTGTGTTTTGAGTTGATAATGATGTATGATTTTCGGTTGATGATGATGATTTGATAACATGTTTGCTTGTTAAGGTTCATACATGATAGATATATATCCTCCTTGAATAACCGATGTTAAGATTGTTGTTGTTCATCTATGATGTATATGCTTGATTTCTAGACAAAGTCATGATTAGAGTGGTTGCTAATGTTTCATGATAACTTAACATATGAATAAGTAGAAAAATGTTTGAATATGGTGCTATTATGTTCTCGGATTGAATATGTGAATGATAAGGATCATTGGTGCATTAAACTAAGTAGATTATGTTGACATAAATCAGTTTAATAAGCTTGTTTGTTCAAAAGATGAAAACCCTAAAGATGAACATGATGAACACATGAAGAACTTGTTGAATATCATATGAACATGTTGAATATTTGAAATCTGATATGTTTGATCCATTTTTAGTAATTTGCTAGACAAGAAACATGTTTAAGGATTTTGGTTGGATAGTACAAACTGTTACATGAAATCAGAATGTTAGTGGGTAGTACACTGTACCGAATCAGCTCCTGTCCAACCGAAACCATCAGTTGCGACTCGAAACCATGCACGATGAGTCGAAATCTCCCGGTTGCGACACAGATTGCGAGTCGCAAACACCTGGTTGCGACTCGAAACCACACATGATCAGCACACCAACTTGGTGACTCGGAACCACAGTTGCGAGTCCAGTTGCGACTCGTAACCAAAACAACACGAACCGAAACCGTGGTTGCGAGTCCGGTTGCGACTCGAGCCCATGTGCGTGTACACACTATTTGGGCTCTCACTGTTACGGGCCGAAGTGCTTGGGCCGGACTATTGGGCCTTGTTCGCTCGTATACTGAACTCATAAGTGTCTTTGTGAACCGTATGGTTATGAGTGTATGCCATAAATTATACCTGCATGCTACCTGCTATTATACGTGTATGCCATACGTGCACTACTTGAATACGAACCTGATTGTATGATACAACTATGATAGGACGTGAGTAGCCACAACATTGCTTGTTTGACTTTTCTGTGTTTCTACCGAGCAAACCAAGGTGAGTTCACACCCTCTACAAAGCATGGGATTCCCTGGGTTGGGAATGGGGTTAAGGAACTGGGTTCCTCGTCCTCCTTGGGTAGGACAGCAAAGGTTCAGGAATGTAATTCCTCGTCCTCACGGACAGATAACTCGTACTAGACCAAAACTCTATCACGAAGTCCCTCATCTTTGTATCGACTTAATCGCCGAGGCCAATGGCGAGCGGGTCATTAGTTAGATAGCGCTATTTAGGTTTGACAAACCTCACACCGTGCCGCAGAGGACGGGCGTGAACTAATGGACTACTGGCACGTCAATGATGATAGACATTGACAGTTCAGGGCACATAAACATGACTACAGTCAGCAGTCGATATGGTAACGAGTCTAGTAGATACATGGGGTAGCCCCCACGGCCGAAATGCCAGATAACTACACGGGGTAGCCCCCACGGCTGGATTGCCAGAGTAACCGGGAATAAACAAGTCACGTTTTTAACTATGGGGTAACCCCCACGGCAGGATGCCAGATAAAGGAAACTATTTTCGAAACAACTTAAAACGAACACCCAACCGTGAACTCACTCAACTTGTTGTTGACTCGTTACTACATGCTTTGCAGGTCCTTAGGTTCTTAGCTGGAGCTTGCATGGAGGAGGATCGTTGTGGGACATGGACGACTGTGTGCCATGTTAAACTATGAAATAATTAAACTTATGTTTTGATTTAAGACTTATGCTTCCGCTTGCAACTTAACTATGTTTTGTTTGAACACCAATTGTATTGGTTGGATTTTATAACTACTTATATGCTTGTTCAATATGATTGGTGGCTGGATCCTGGTCAGTCACGCCTCCAAGCGGTAGTACTCCGCAGGTGGATTTTGGGGGTGTGACAGGCTTTGTCGTGGCACGACGCCACGGCCTCATCTGGGCAGAAACTTCATTTTGGCAACCAGGTTGAACTTGGGGGTCTTTTGTGTAACTTTTCTCAATACCGTGTGATGGTTTTGGGCACCCCTAGTATTCCAAAACCATGTGCCTTATGTGTAAGGTCCAGATTGAAGCTCGTTTATCAAGGAACGATCCTAATGGTTGTGGATTTCCTATAAATACCCACCTAGAGTTCACTTGTTTCCTCACACATTTGATGTCAATCTTCTTCTCTAAGTTGAAGCTCTCCTTGTGAGGCTTCATACCTGAGAAATTTTGAGTTCAAATCTTCAAGCTAGGACCCTTTGTAAGTATTCTTTCATGCTTTTATCGTTTTTCTAGCGAAAGTCAAACATTGATTGACTTTCTGCTTTGACCAGTCTTTGGTCAACACGAAGTTCGTTTGAACTTCGCAACGTGAGCATAATCACGATGGTTATAGTCCCTTGTGACTATACCTACTGATTACCACGTTGTTTAGACGTAGCGACGAGTCATAGTTTCGGTCAAAATACGCGTTTATGCGTATTTTGCAACCAAACTATTCTTGGGTATCAAAACCGTTTGTTTTGATATCAAACTTGTTTTCTAACTTCGTTAAACATGTTTTAACATGTTTAACTCGTCACTTTAGGTTTTAGTGCTTATATAGGGTCGTAAGATAAGCGGTCTAAACAACCGCTTAGACTTTCGAACCCGACCCGTTTGGTCGATCATTAGGTTCCGACCAAACATATATTGTGACCATATTTGTATAGGGAATAACCTTCCGAGGTTATACCTTATGGTCACTTCGTTTAGTTAGTTGTATGATAGGTAATTGTTATGCCTTAGGAAAATGACCAAAATGCCCTTTTTACGCATAAATTCATTTTAAGCATATGTAACCTAAATTTTTACATCTAAACTGATTAGGTAACATTATTAGACATGTTAAGGCATATAATACTTGTCATAGGACTAGTTAGGCGGTCCGAACACGTTTTACGCGAACGACGCGTTAAAGTAGCGTAAGCTACCTAAACGGGTCGTATTGGGTCGTAAGCACTTAGGTTAGGTTTCGTTTTAGAATGTAGGCTTTGTTAAACCATATTACATGAGTTCCTATACTCATTTGGTTTACAAAACCTCATTTTATCCGATCATCTGATTTAGGTCCGTTTATTAACGTAGTTACTTATATTAGGTGCCGTTTGATTTCCGTGATCCCTCTAGCTTTGCTTGGTTGTTATTCAAGACTTCTAAGCATCCTCAAGTGAGTACATAGTCACCTCTTTTACTTTTTTCAAACTATTTTGGGGTGAAACACATGTGCCTACTTGTTACTTTCGTGTTTTTCATGTTTTTATATCATATTCTTGTTATGTTCATTAGTAAACTTATAGTACATGATTTCATTTATGTTTTGCTATGTATGTTCACTTAGCATGCTAGCACATTATTTTACATTGCATTTCTGTTGCATATGTTTACTCAGCATATGGACACATTGTTTTACATTGCATTTCTGTTGCATATGTTTACTCAGCATATGGACACATTGTTTTACATTGCATTTCTGTTGCATATGTTTACTCAGCATATGGACACATTGTTTTACATTTCTACTTTGTATGTTCATTTAGCATATTAAAGTACATTATTATCATAAAACATGCTTACAATTGGTATGACATTTGGTTTGTTTAACGGGACGTAATTACATTTATTAACATCGATCATGCCGCTCGGTAGTAGGTAGTGGTACCATAGGACTTGACAACTCTCGTTCCTGAAATCCTAGGTTTGTTTGGGTGGAAGGAATGACCGAATTCGAAAACATTTTTGGTAGACCTTGACATTGTTCAGGGTTTATCTTACAGTCTCAAGGCTTGAATGTAGGCGTTTAACAATACCGCATAGATATTTGTATCAGTAAAGCATGCATTATTTTACAAAGCATAACTTTTGATTCATTCAAATACTTTGTTTTGTGCATTTTTTGTGACACCTGTGCCTCTGCGACCATCAAGCAAATACCAAATTTATGAAATATTGTGTTTCATACTTTGGATTTGTAAAAAAATACGTGTATTGTTTGCACATATCATGTCCGATTTCAAGCTTTAAATAGCTTTCTGGAAGGTTATACGCGCACTGATGCGTAAATATAACCAGTTTAATGCAACGAACACTCCAGAATAACGTAATAGGCTTAACATAACTGAAATAACCTTTACATAACTTAGAAATAAGTTTTGGAGGGTTTGGTGTGGCGAAATCAAGTTTATTCGCTTACAGGGACTAATTTCGACAAACTGCGAAAGTTTGCCGATTTGTACTGTAACGAACATTCCGGAACTTGATCATAAGTTAAATATGCCCTAAATATCCTTTACATAGCTTAGAAATAGGCTTTGAGGTGTTTGGTGCGCAAAAATAAACTTTCTTGATCAATAGGGACTAAAAGCGTCAAAAAGTGCATAAGTTTGCATTTTCGCGCATATCTTACGTTCTGAATATATCCGAACATCCATAAATTTATATAATCATTTAAATATTTTATTTTAGTGATTGGCATGACAAAATTCCATTCGTCGCTTAATTTGGATCTTTTTTTGCGTTCGTTACGACTTCCGTCGTAATTAACCGAACAACGCAACCGTACGACCAAACGAACCGAAATATGAGATGTTTTTGAGCATATTTTAAATTCCCTATACTTTAACATCATTTTAGAGCTTTGAAATGGGGTTAACGGGGCTTAAAAGTGCCAAAAATCAAGTTTTACAAGTGGAGGGACCATTCTTGAAATTTCTGACCAGATTCAATGAACCTAGTCCAATTTTGAAGTGTTTATGGTTTTAATGGCTGGTTTTGGATGCTATGGGCTCAAATTTGTTGGTTTTAAACATTCCCATGGTTTTGAAAACCATGAGCCCAAGTGGAGGGCCAAGATCAAAGCACGAAATGCGAGGAACGATCCTAACGGTTTACCGAATCCTATATAAACCCATGCCTTCACTTCATTTCAACTCACACTTTGGTTCAATCAGCTCTAAGTTGAAGTTATTACTTAATACCTGAGTTGCTTGAATTAAAAGTTCCTAGCTTGGACCCTTTGTAAGTCTCTTTCGTGCTTTTTATGCGTTTTTAGCACGAAAGTCAAAAAGTGTTTGACTTTCTGCTTTGACCACGAGTTGGTCAACATGAAGTTAGTTGAACTTTGCAATGTGAGCATAATCACGATGGTCATAGTCCCTTGTGACTATACCTACTGATTACCACGTTGATTAGGTGTAGTGACGAGTCGTAGTTTCGGTCAAAATACGTATTCTTGCGTATTTTGCAACCAAACTACTTTTGGGTATCAAGACCCTTTGTCTTGATATCAAACTTGTTTTCAAACTTCGTTAAACATGTTCTAACATGTTTAAGTCGTCACTTTAGGTTTAGTGCTTATATAGGGTCGTAGAATAAGCGGTCTAAACAACCGCTTAGACTTTCGAACCCGACCCGTTTGGTCGATCATTAGGATCCGACCAAGCATATTATGTGACCATAGTTTCATAGGGAATAACCTTCCGAGGTTATACCTTATGGTCACTTCGTTTGAGTAGTTATATGATAGGTAGTTTATATGCCTTAGGTAAATGACCAAAATGCCCTTTTTACGCATAAATTCATTTTAAGCATATGTAACCTAAATTTTGACATCTAAACTGATTAGGTAACATTATTAGATATGTTAAGGCATATATTACTTGTCATAGGACTAGTTAGGCGGTCTGAACACGTTTTACGCGAACGACGCGTTAAAGTGGCGTAAGCTACCTAAACGGGTCATAATGGGTCGTAAGCACTTAGGTTAGGTTTCATTTTAGTATGTAGGCTTTGTTAAACCATATTACATGAGTTCCTATACTCATTTGGTTTACGAAACCTCATTCTATCCGATCTTCCGATTTAGGTCCGTTTATTTACATAATTACCTATATTATGTGCCGTTTGATTCCGTGATCCCTCTAGCTTTGCTTGGTTGTTATTCAAGACTTCTAAGCATCCTCAAGTGAGTACATAGACCCCTCTTTTACTGTTTTCAAACGTTTTGGGGTGAAACACATGTTCCTACTTGTTACTTTCATGTTTTCCATGTTTTCATATCATATACTTGCTATGTTCATTAGTACACTATTAGTACATGATTTCATTATGTTTTGCTATGTATGTTCACTTAACATGCTAGTACAATTGTTTTACATTTTGAACCATTTGTAATCGTTGGATGTATGTGAACCATTTGTAATCATTGGATGTATGTGAACCATTTGTAATCGTTGGATTTATGTGAACCGTTTGTAACCATTTGATTTATGTGAACCATTTGTAACTGTTTGAACCATTGGGTTAGGGAAGTGATTAGGTAACGGGGCTGGTGTAATGTGTTAAAAGCATGGTGGATACGCTGCTGGTACTTCCTATATATAAGTGCTTTTAACACATTATATATCGTTGAGTTATCTAGATCACTTGGGTAAACGATTTTTAAACAATGTCACACAATTATGTTTTCTGAATAATATAAACCATACGAGTCTTATTAACGAGTTTCTACGAGATGTTTTATGATTTGATTTAATAAAACAAAATGTTTTGGAGTTAAGAATCATGGCTACGAGATTTTATAAATCATATCCAACTTGATTTGAGTTGGTTAATTATGTCGCAATACTATACTTTTCAAAATAAGGTTTTTAAATAAGTATTGCAACATGTAAAACGAGCCATGAATCTGACACTCACATAAAACCTATGTACTCGCCGGCATTTTTATGCTGACGTATTTTCACATGTGTTTCAGGTACCATAGTTGATGATATTTGATGATGATATTGATGCATGCTCACATAGGAACGGACGAGGCCTTAGCGACTTAATAACAATAAAAGTCTATTTGTCCATGTTTTGTTTCTAATTCCAATGTAATGTAATACATTTAATTAATAAAACGAAATTGTTTAATCCATGGTTGTGAAACAATGATTCTGTTACAACACTCCCCGACGTTTCTGTCACATTTTCTTGTTTTACGTGGTCGGTGTGTGACAAAAAAGTTGGTATCAGAGCCAATGGTTATAGGGAATTAGGTTATTAGTAATTCTTTGACCTAGACTATAACCTTCCTAGGACCCTAACGCGAGTTTACTTGCGTTTAGTCATAAAATAATTCCGTTGCCTATCTTTAGGCAGCAACCACAATAAGAACACAAAATTTGAATCTGCTTTGAAAACTAATCAGCTGTTCTAGGATGATTTATTATAAGGTTACGAACCTTCAAAGTTTTCAAATTCTCGTCAAAGTTTGGGGCTACATAATGTGAACACGTGCAAACTGGAAGGGTGGGTGCCTGTACCCTGAGCTTTCTGTCTAAGGCTAGAGTGTTCGTACAAATCTGTAGTATCGGACCAGTCACTCTTACCTGGGAACTCTTGGGGTGAGTGTCCACTTATAGGCGAGCATGTCTTCGCGATACATTATGAGGACCTATTTACTTTGATTCAGCCTTTGTGTGTCATTTGTTTGCTTCGTGGTTCAAACAAATGACCGTCACCCATGATTTTTGGTCGGTAATTGTAACATCCTATTCTTACCCAATGCCATTTCATTTGTTTTCTCTCCTGTTTCCCCTTTTTAGAATGCCTCCACGACGCGAAAATCAGGTACCTATTGAAGAGCTGGCAGCTGTCATTACACAGCAAATGACTGCTGCAATCCCGAACATCGTTGCTCAATGTAACCAAGCTCTCAACAACAATAATGCCCCCTGCAACTTCAAGAAGTTCAACTCGGATAAGCCATCAAATTTTTCTAGGTCTCAAGGAGCGACTGCACTTCTGCAATGGTTCAAGAGTCTAGAGAGCACCTTCAGGCATGTTCAATGCCCAAATGAGCGAAAGGTAGAATTCGCATCTAGTGTCTTTGAGAAATGAGCTTTGACATGGTGGAATGGTGTGATGAGAGATTGGGGTGCCGATGTGGCACTGGCTCAAACGTGGGAAGAGCTTCGAGCTCTGATGATGAAGGAATTCTGTCCTCCTCACGAGATCAGGGCCTTGGAAAGGGAATTTGACGATCTTAAGCAAGATAGCGGTGAGCATCAAGCCTACACGGATCGTTATGAGGAGTTAAGTCTGTTATGCCCGAATATGGTTACGCCTTTGGATAAGGCAATTGAAAAGTACATTGATGGCGTCCCTGACCCAGTACAAGACATTGTGACTGGTAGTAACCCCACTACGGTTAGGCAGGCCATTGAGCTATCTGCTACCTTGACTGAATCTCAAATCAGGAACGGTAAACTTTTCTGAAAAGGTGATAAGAAACCAATCGAGGAATCGAAACCCAAAGATGAACAGACTGAATCCTCCAAGAAGTCAAGGAAGCGAAAAGCTTCCCAGAACTTCGCCGTGGTTGCTCACAATGATCAAGCTGCCCCCAACCAACCAGCTCAACCCCCTGCTAGGAAGCCATACAACGGAACTGCACCCTTGTGCAACCAATGTAACCTTCATCATCATGCTAGTGTGAAGTGCCGCAAATGCCAAATTTGTGGACTTAAATGTCATATAGCAAGAGTTTGCCGAGCTGCAGTTGCACCAAATCAACCTGACAACAATCCTGCTCAAGCTCGTTTTCCACCAAGTTCTTGCTACAACTGTGGTGAGATGGGTCATTTCTGAAGAAATTGCCCAAAGCTTGCTAATGCAAATCCAGCACAGGGATGAGCATCTGACCGACTAGAAGACAACACCGTTTAGAAATAATCACGTCTTATGTATTATTTTCTATTGTTGTCAAGGTCCATGAAACAGTTGTTATCGTTGTTTATAAATAAATCTTTTATTTACATTGCAATGTATTTATGTGGTTGCATGTATAAACAACATATCCCCTACAATACCGACAATCAGGGAATCGTATTCCTTGAAGAACAGACTACCCCCAAAAATTCTTCCATTTTATGATCTCTTGCGTTTTCCACGAAAATCCTAAGTACCCGTTTCTTCCAAAGAAACGAAGTACAAGGCGCAAGTTACAACCCTGGACGAATACCCAAAGTACCACTATAAATCCTTAATAGGGTACCTAAGGGTATTTCCGTAAATCCTAAAATTGTTGTGTACCTTAATTCAAATATTACATTTCTTTGAAAACAAAATCAAATTTTCGGAAGATCATCCTATCTTCATAGATAGATTCTTGAAAATGATTAAAGTGCCAAATGAAAACCACGGAATGGATTTCTGGTGTGCTTTAAATATCCATGTCCAAAGATAATAAATTAAAGGTCAAATTAAACAAATATGTGATTATGTGCTTATGTGTTCCCTTTTATGTTTTTGTGTGATCCAAGTTTTTGCTATCCAAATCCTTGTAGAATCTTCCATATCTTCGTATAAGGGATTCATAGTAGGATATCCAAAGGTACTACCTTAAATCCTTAATGGGCTTCTACGTAATAGTAAAGACCCTTAGATTATAATGTACTATTCCATAATTAGACCCCTTGAGTGGTCTAGTTAAACAGATTGATCCAAAAATCTGGTTAGGAATATCATGTGATGATATAGCTGAAAAGATTCCTTGGTGGTCTAATTAAAGAGATCATTTGTCGATCTAATTAAAAGGACCCTATGATAGTCTAGTCACACTCATCACAGGTTTGATTTTCTTCCCCTTCACATTATAAAACAAACTGTGCGGACTGTGCAAGGAATTATGTAATTATGGATGCATACATAATTATGGAATTCAGTGCACAGAAACCACAACAAGTTTTGTCATGTGTCTAGAGTTAACTCAGTTCATTTCCGTTTCTGAAGAATACCCATTGTGGAAAATGACCCATTCCGTTCATTTTCGTTTCTGAAGAATATCCATCGAGGGAAATGAATATCCCTGATTTTTCTTTTTCCTTCATTTTCGTTTCTGAAGAATACCCATTGAGGAAAATGACTCATTCCGTTCATTTTCGTTTCTGAAGAATATCCATCGAGGGAAATGAATATTCTTGATATTTCCTTCATTTCCGTTTATGAAGAATACCCATTGAGGAAAATGACTCATTCCGTTCATTTTCGTTTCTGAAGAATATCCATCGAGGGAAATGAATATCCCTGATTTTTCTTTTTCCTCCATTTCCGTTTCTGAAGAATACCCATTGAGGAAAATGACTCATTCCGTTCATTTTCGTTTCTGAAGAATATCCATCGAGGGAAATGAATATCCCTGATTTTTCTTTTTCCTCCATTTCCGTTTCTGAAGAATACCCATTGAGGAAAATGACTCATTCCGTTCATTTTTGTTTCTGAAGAATATCCATCGAGGGAAATGAATATCCCTGATTTTTATTTTTCCTTCATTTCCATTTCTGAAGAATATCCATTGAGGAAAATGACTCATTCCGTTCATTTTCGTTTCTGAAGAACATCCATCGTGGGAAATGAATATTCTTGATTATTCGTTCATTTTCATTTCTGAAGAATACCCATTGAGGAAAATGACTCATTCTGTTCATTTTCGTTTTTGAAGAATATCCATTGAGGGAAATGAATATTCTTGATTATTCGTTCATTTTCGTTTCTGAAGAATACCCATTGAGGAAAATGACTCATTCCGTTCATTTTCGTTTCTGAAGAATATCCATCGAGGGAAATGAATATCCTTGATTTTTCCTTCATTTTCATTTTTAAAGATTGTCCGTTGAGAGAAATGACAGGATTATGCCTTGCATAATCTTTGATGGGTTATTCTACGCAAATAGATAAACACCCTAGATTCCATACAAGGCAATTATTTAACACAACGTCACAGACAGACTCCTACGAATAAATTTCGGGACGAAATTTCCTAAAGTAGGGGAGACTGTGACACCTGTGCCTCTGCGACCATCAAAAAAATACCAAATTTATGAAATATTGTGTTTCATACTTGGGATTTGTAAAAAAATACGTGTATTGTTTGCACATATCAATTCATGTTCGATTTCAAGCTTTAAATCGCTTTCTAGAAGGTTATACGCGCACTGATGCGTAAATATAACCAGTTTAATGCAACGAACACTCTGGAATAATGAAATAGGCTTAACATACCTGAAATAACCTTTACATAACTTAGAAATAAGTTTTGGAGGGTTTGGTGTGGCGAAATCAAGTTTATTCACTTACAGGGACTAATTTTGACAAACTGCGAAAGTATACCGATTTGTACTGTAACGAACATTTCGGAACTTGATCATAAGTTAAATATGCCCTAAATATCCTTTACATAGCTTAGAAATAGGCTTTGAGGTGTTTGGTGCGCAAAAATAAACTTTCTTGATCAACAGGGACTAAAAGCGTCAAAAAGTGCATAAGTTTGCATTTTCGCGCATATCTTACGTTCTGAATATATCCGGACATCCAAAAATTTATGTAATCATTAAAATATTTTATTTTAGTGATTGGTATGATAAAATTCCATTCGTCGCTTAGTTTGGATCGTTTTTTTTTTGCGTTCGTTACGACTTCCGTCGTAATTAACCGAACAAAGCAACCGTACGACCAAACGAACCGACATCCGAGATGTTTTTGAGCATATTTTAAATTCCCTATACTTTAACATCATTTTAGAGCTTTGAAATGGGGTTACGGGGCTTAAAAGTGCAAAAAATCAAGTTTTACAAGTGCAGGGACCATTTTTGAAATTTCTGACCAGATTCAATGAACCTAGTCCAATTTTGAAGTGTTCATGGTTTTAATGGCTGGTTTTGGATACTATGGGCTCAAATTTGTTGGTTTTAAACATTCCCATGGTTTTGAAAACCATGAGCCCAAGTGGAGGGCCAAGATCAAAGCACGAAATGCGAGGAACGATCCTAACGGTTTACCGAATCCTATATAAACCCATGCCTTCACTTCATTTCAACTCACACTTTGGTTCAATCAGCTCTAAGTTGAAGTTATTACTTCATACCTGAGTTGTTTGAATCAAAAGTTCCTAGCTTGGACCCTTTGTAAGTCTCTTTCGTGCTTTTTATGCGTTTTTAGCACGAAAGTCAAACAGTGTTTGACTTTCTGCTTTGACCATGAGTTGGTCAACACGAAGTTCGTTGAACTTCGCAACCTGAGCGTAATCACGATGGTCATAGTCCCTTGTGACTATACCTACTGATTACCACGTTGATTAGGTGTAGTGACGAGTCGTAGTGTTGGTCAAAATACGTATTCTTGCGTATTTTGCAACCAAACTACTTTTGGGTATCAAGACCCTTTGTCTTGATGTCAAACTTGTTTTCAAACTTCGTTAAACATGTTCTAACATGTTTAACTCCTCACTTTAGGTTTAGTGCTTATATAGGGTCGTTGAATAAGCGGTCTAAACAACCGCTTAGACTTTCGAACCCGACCCGTTTGGTCGATCATTAGGATCCGACCAAGCATATTATGTGACCATAGTTGCATAGGGAATAACCTTCTGAGGTTATACCATATGGTCACTTCGTTTGAGTAGTTATATGATAGGTAGTTTATATGCCTTAGGTAAATGACCAAAATGCCCTTTTTACGCATAAATTCATTTTAAGCATATGTAACCTAAATTTTGACATCTAAACTGATTAGGTAACATTATTAGACATGTTAAGGCATATATTACTTGTCATAGGACTAGTTGGGCGGTCCGAACGCGTTTTACGCGAACGACGCGTTAAAGTGGCGTAAGCTACCTAAAAGGGTCATAATGGGTCGTAAGCACTTAGGTTAGGTTTCATTTTAGTATGTAGGCTTTGTTAAACCATATTACATGAGTTCCTATACTCATTTGGTTTACGAAACCTCATTCTATCCGATCTTCTGATTTAGGTTCGTTTATTTACATAATTACCTATATTAGGCGCCGTTTGATTCCGTGATCCCTCTAGCTTTGCTTGGTTGTTATTCAAGACTTCTAAGCATCCTCAGGTGAGTACATAGACCCCTCTTTTACTGTTTTCAAATGTTTTGGGGTGAAACACATGTGCCTACTTGTTACTTTCGTGTTTTCCATGTTTTCATATCATATACTTGCTATGTTCATTAGTACACTATTAGTACATGATTTCATTATGTTTTGCTATGTATGTTCACTTAACATGCCAGCACAATTGTTTTACGTTTTGAACCATTTGTAATCGTTGGATGTATGTGAACCATTTGTAATCATTGGATGTATGTGAACCATTTGTAATCGTTGGATTTATGTGAACCGTTTGTAACCATTTGATTTATGTGAACCATTTGTAACTGTTTGAACCATTGGGTTAGTGAAGTGATTAGGTAAAGGGGCGGGTGTAATGTGTTAAAAGCATGGTGGATACGCCGCTGGTACTTCCTATATATAAGTGCTTTTAACACATTATATATAGTTGAGTTATCTAGATCACTTGGGTAAACGATTTTGAAACAATGTCACACAATTACGTTTTCTGAATAATATAAACCATACGAGTCTTATTAACGAGTTTCTACGAGTTGTTTTACGATTTGATTCAATAAAACAAATTTTTTTGGAGTTAAGAATCATGGCTACGAGATTTTATAAATCATATCCAACTTGATTTGAGTTGGTTAATTATGTCGCAATACTATACTTTTCAAAATAAGGTTTTTAAATAAGTATTGCAACATGTTAAACGAGCCATGCATCTGACACTCACATAAAACCTATGTACTCGCCGGCATTTTTATGCTGACGTATTTTCACATGTGTTTCAGGTACCATAGTTGATGATATTTGATGATGATGATATTGATGCATGCTCAGATAGGAACGTACGAGGCCTTAGCGACTTAATAACAATAAAAGTCTATTTGTCCATGTTTTGTTTCTAATTCCAATGTAATGTAATACATTTAATTAAATAAAATGAAATTGTTTAATCCATGGTTGTGAAACAATGATTCTGTTACAACACTCCCCGACGTTTCCGCCACGTTTTGTTGTTTTACGTGGTCGGGATGTGACATTTTTACATATGATTGAGTAGTCACTTTTTACTTATCAGACATGACATTTGTTTACACATTACATGATTTACATTTGACAATAGACATGGTTTTTACATAAACATTTGACAATTGGTTTAAACAAGACATTTTTGGTGGTTTGTTTTGGTAAGTGATTTAAGTAACGAGGCGTGTGTAATATGATAAAAGCATGGTGGATACGCCGCTAGTACTTCCTATATATAAGTGCTTTTATGGTATTACATATCGTAGCGTTAGCGTTATTTAAACCATTTGAATTTTGACATATTACATTTTACACAATTAACATATCATTACAAAACATTGTTTTACAAACAACATATTTTATACAAACTCATTTTTACTTGGTTATTTATTTAACCATGCATTATTCTTTTATATCATCTGTTTTCTTATCAATTTTTGTATGATTTATAAAAGAAAACATTTTACAAGGTTCATGACTATTTTTGTTAAACATTTCTTTAAACTCACAAGTCATGAATCCTAATTAAATAAAACCTATGTATCTCACAGGCATTTTTATGCTGACGTACCAATTTTCACATGTGTTTTCAGGAGATGATGCATAGGATTGATCAAGATACACTTAGGAAGACTTGGGCCTTAGTGACAATAAAAGATGCAAGACTAGTTAATTATGTTGTGTTTCCTTGTTTTTATGACATTGTAACTTCTTTTAATTCAATAAAACAAAACTTCAATTTCCATGTGTTATGAAACAATGATTCTGTTACAACACTCCCCGACGATTCTGTCGCGATTTGTTGTTTTACGCGATCGGGGTGTGACAGCAGAGGTTGTAGCAGACATGGTAGAAGAGCTTATGTTTGATTTTGAGGCCATTGAAAATAGTTGTGCAAAAAGTTTCGAAAATAGAAAACCAAGTAGTGATTTTAAGAAAGCTTTTAGTAGAAATAGCACCACTTGCCCCACGGTGGGCGCCAAATTGTTTTGGTAAAAAATTACCTAAGAAATTAAGTGATCAAATTAGTTTTGTGAGGTAGTGTGCTAACAATGTGTATTGAAAATATTCTGGTTTGGTTGTTTGCAAAAACAGTTTCAGGATATAGCTCAGGATATCAAGCTATATCAATAATCAAACAATGAGCAAAAAAGTAAAGGGTGACATGAGATGTACGAGGAAAGCCCTTGATTAACCTAGATCGCCGGCACAAAACCTCGGGAGCTGACAATCGCAGCTGCCTTGTTCTTCTTATTACTTCAAATTTCAGGATACAGTGCAGGATATTGTACGGATCAGCTATGTGTTACAATGAATTTCAAGTGTGAGTGTTCGTGAATGCGAGTGATTGCAGCTTGTAGAGAGCAAAAGTGTGTGTGTAAAATTGTGTGTGTCTATCGATCCATACATTCCTTTTTATAGTGAAATAGAAACAACAAACTATCCTATAAAACTGGGATGCTTGGAATATTCCTTCCTAAACGTTGAAGACCCCTTCTTCCGGCTTCAACGTCTTCTTTTAAACTGAATAGCCCGAGTCTCTAGGAGAAGCAGTCTACTCGAACGTTATAGGCCTGCCATGCTAATCTGCACGTGAACAATTATGTCACACCCTCAAATTCCACGTGCGGAGTACCACCGCGAGGCGTGCGACTGACCAGGATCCAGCCACTAATTATTTTGAACCGTTTGGTTATTATTATAAGTAAAGGTATAATTAGCGGCGAATTTAAATTTTACACAACATAGTTTAAGTTGGCCGCTAATTATACCTTTACTTATAATAATAACCAAACGGTTCAAAATAATTAGTGGCTGGATCCTGGTCAGTCGCACGCCTCGCGGTGGTACTCCGCACGTGGAATTTGAGGGTGTGACAGATGGTATCAGAGCCAGGGCCGGACCGGTGGTGCCAGGTCCTGCGAGGACGCTGGACCCCTTAAGGGGGGTGGATTGTGACATCCCACATCGGCTGTGAAGGGGAACAAAGGCTTCCTTATAAAGGGGCTGGCTACCTTCACCATTATGACGCGTTTTGAAAACCGTGAGGGGCGGACGCCGGGGGCGTGCTGGCCGCTAAAGCGGACAATATCATGGTGCGGTTACGCTTGGCTGTTACAAATTAGTAACTACCAGGATACTGCATCAGGATATTACCAATATCCTGATCCGGTATCCTATGTGACACCAGTGCTTGTGTAATATGACACCTCGTAAATTTCATGTCCAATATAATAACGACACGTGTCATGTAAGACAAAAGTGATATAAACCCGGATCTAGTTAAAGATGTATGGCAGGATTTAAAAGTGTCGACATGTTAATTTATACCTCTGACGACCTCATTATGAATCCCAAGACCCTAATCTATATCATAAACATTTGATATGCATTCAAATCCAGTTAATACTAGTAATAATTGATTCAAAGAGCAAAGATGGGATCCTATGAGGATGCGCACGACAAACCTTCATTCGTGACCCTTTCGATAAAGTCCAACACAATTATACAACATGGTAAGGTGGACATAACTGTTCAAGCACGATCTAAAGGTCCCATACTGATAATTCATGGCACAAATTCGTAATATAAAGGTTGCATGATCAAAGCCTAATAATTCAAAAATTTTTGTCTCCTGAACATCGGTTACGGACCGTAAAGGTCTTGACTTACGGTCCGTAAGGCATCCCCAGCGACAGAAAAATGACAGGTGCCTGTTATGAACAAGTTAACCGACTTAAATGGATAGTTTTCAATACCATGTGCTGCCTAAGCTTGTTTTTAGGCACTAGGGGCACTTGTAAGCATCTTGGTTCCATCCTAGACTTGCTTGGCATGATCATGGGAGATTAAAACCCATATAAATAGAGCACTAAGTTGCAACTTTTTGATCATTCATTCCATACTCAACTTCTGATCATTTCTGGAGCTCAAGACCACCTCCTAAGCATCATTAGTCGTGCATTGGACCTTGGTAAGTATCCTTAAACTTCCTTAATCGTGTTTTGCTTAGTTTATAACTTAAAAGTCAAACCGTCGTAATTAAGGTTTGACTTAACGATTAATCACTAATGGTCCAGTGATTAGTCAACCTAAAGGTAGTTATAAGTTGGTAATTATGTGGGTAATAAACCCTTAAAAGGGCACCCTCTGATTCCCGTCCTAACTAAGACATTTGTCGGGTCAAAGTTGTTTATAAAAAGTAAACAGAATCTTAATTGTCAAATTAACATGTAATTAGCAATGTAGAAGACGTGTAACCTATTTTATCACTCATATAACTTGGTAATTAGTATAAGAACTGGTCTAAGCTTGTTGGATCCGGCAATTTTCTGTTTAGGCTCGGTTCGGAACCAAAAGTCGCAAAACTTTGACTTTTGCTTTGACTTCAGTTCTGACCCGATTTAGATGGGTTTAGAAGTGCCATAGAGCTTCATTAGGACCAGGTTACTTATGGGTATAACCCTCTGTGTTTGGCTCGTTGATTGTCCGATTCATTTACACGTTTCCGTTAAATGCCTAATGTTGACCAATATGCCCATTTGACCTTAATACGAGATTTTGGAAATATGAGAGGACAATAATCTTTGTTACTGATTTATAAACATGTCCCTAAAATTTCACATCAGTTGGAGGTCTAGATTAGGAGTTATGCTCAATAGCGTAATTAGAAAGCTTTTTGTTAATTAAACAGCGTATTTAGCATAAAGCCTATCTAAACCCAATTTTTGACACCAAACCTTTTACCCACTAATGTAATATAATATTTTAGGATTTTTGAAGATTTTTAATTATTTTTAGCCTGATCATAACCTAAGGTTATTGCTTTAATTCGGTAATTACCGATTATACCCTTTTGCTTGTAAAATGAGTTTTACATAACATTTTGACACCAACTCAATTGCTACTGATTTTATATAATAAATGAAGTATTTTGAACCTTATAACCTGATCAGAAAACTCAGATTTCCTGTATGACCCGGAAATCGCTTAAAACGGCTTTTTACGCGTATTAAACACCTAGCATGGGTTTAAAACCATTTTGTCATATAAGACTTATCACCAACTGTTATAACCTGTTAAATTAAGTTGTTTTACTGATTTATTCAGACCCGAATCTCAGAATTACATTTAATCTCTTTTATAATCCTTAAAATGACCAAAATACCCCTACGGGGCTTAAATTGAGATTAAACTCGTTTAGGGCATAATGGAAGGTATCCTACTGATATCACAACATATTTAAGGCATATTAACTTAGGAAACCTGTTAGCAACTCTTTCGGTTACCCGTTATGCGTTATTCGCGTTCGGTTCGGTTTATGTAACTAGTTTGCATAAATTAGCCGAAACAGGTCGAACCTTATCATTTTTACCTCAAAATCCTGAATGTGTTTAGTTTACCCATATTATACAAGTCTTCAAACCTGTCGGGTCTAAATCACATTCTATTCCGGTCTTCGCTTAATCGTGCGTTCGAACCGTATCTTCCTTTAAAACTAACCGGTCTAAGTTTAGGCTTATTTAAAGACCCGTTAGGATTATAATAGGTTATTATAACCTTCGTTCCAGAATAGGAGATCCGGTAAAAGCTACGTGCACTTGCTTGTTGTGATTATTACTTGCAAAGGTAAATACTTTTAACTTATTTTCCCTTATACGGGCTTGGGGTACGGTATATAAAATACCGCTTGGTCGGGCATTGAATCTTTAATCGTATGATGGTTAATTTATTGAAATGACCCGTTTGAATTGTTTTATTTGCTTAAAGCCTTTGGGGGGTTAATGACCATGTCCCGGATATCCTTGGCATCATTTTACAAAATGGCCACGACCTAAGCACGGGGTGTAGCGTACACCCGTCAGTGCCTAAATAAATAATGTGGTGTGTCTATTGATCTTTAACCCGGCATGAACCGGGCTACTGAACGCATAAGAAACATGTAATCCTTTTACAAGTTTATATTCAAATAATTATCCCAAGTTATAAAGAGTTTTGTGCTACGTGCATTCAAATCAATTTTTAAACTTTCAAAATGAGTCGGTTAATTGTATTTACCAGTGTAAACTGACGTATTTTCCCAAAAAGGTTAAGTGTAGGTACTACTCGAAATAGGCTGGCTTTCTCCTAGAATCCACAATAAGTCTCGCAAGCTTGGATGACATAAAACTGTTGAACAAGGTTTCCTTTTATTTGATCCACCTGTGGATTATTTTCAACTATTTTGTGATACTTAATATTACAATTATATTCGGTTGAAATAAATCCATCTTTTGCTTCCGCTGTGCATTTATATATTGTGTTGTTTGACTATGATGATATCAACTACGTCACGATACTCCCCACCGGGCCCACCGGTAATACGTGGAAATATCGGGGTGTGACAGGTTGGTATCAGAGCCAACATTGAGTGAATTAAACACTAGCCTTTTGTGTTTAATCTCAATGACACAATTGCACATTCCTAAATTTCGAGTCTAGACAAAGAACTTAGGACAAATCCAAATTTGTTTTTAATCTTAACTTGTCCTTTATATTTCTTGTTGTATCTTTCATTTGTTTTGACAGGAAATGCCACCAAGATTCCGAAGAGGAGGACGAGGTAAGGGGCCGATCAACGCCCCCAATGATCACGAAGCCGGGCCTTCACACCGGCGAACTCCTTCTAATACTATGAGTGCCGATCCGCAAGGAGCCTGGAGGACCTATACGGAGCCCGCTAGGCGATCTACTTCGTATAGCTCAACGCCTCCTTACCGCCATTCCTTTGGGCCGCATTCAGAAAACGAGCCCGATGACTCACGCCACTCCTTCTTACCGTTGCAGCGATCCATTTCGCACCGTTCCTTTGGCTACCCCACTCCTGTCTTTTAGGGCCGGTTCAACCCGGCAGACTATATTGAAGAACCAGTGGATTTTAACCCGCTAGGACCTGAAGACCATTTCTCAGGAGACCATGCAATGGACATGGATGAGGACACGGATCCCGTCGAGCCTGCAACCGGGACCCCCAACCATCCCATCGAGATCTCTGATGGATCATCCTTCCTCGGATCACCCTACGGTGGTCCAGACAGTTACCAAGCGAGGTTCAACCAGTATGAGTGGTATTTTACACCCTCTCATAACCCACAGCAGCAGCAGCAGAATCCCTCCGAGGATTCGCGTTTCGTGGCAGTCACGCCACCGCCTCCACCGCCGCCAGTTCATCAAGCACCTCCAGAACCACCAAGGCGTAGGAGAACAGGCACACGAATATCCGCGCAAGGAGGGGGTTTTCACTTTATCACCCCCCATCACTCAAGTGGCAGTCACTATCTGCCACTGCATGAAGACCCACAAATGGGTGGGTCTTCAAACCCAGTTTCAGAGGTGAATTCTGCACCAGTTGCACCACCACCGCCACCAGTGGGATTTGGTAATCCAATACCCACATACGCCAGTTCCACGGCGTATAATTTATTTGAGCAGCCGGCTCACACTAACTATAATTATGCTGAAGCCGACCCATACCTTGTAGCAGCCAACTACAACGCCCTTCATCCTGAAGGACCATATGGAACTCCCTGGGGAGTGGGATACCCAACTCATGGGTATCAAATACCTGCTCGACCTCCACTTCAGCACCAGCCGCAGCCACCACGGTTTTCCCCACCGGAGCAGGAGGAAATCCTCCAAAGACTAAGCAGGGTGGAGCGAGACTTTCAGGAAAAGCGTAGGAACAACAGAGGATTCCTCAAGGGCTTAGCAAGCTTATTAAAAGGAAAGAAGAAAAGGGATCATTAAATCCCTATATGTATTGTTGTATTTCCTTATTTCAATCAAGTCCCTGCGTGGACATTTATCTAGGTACTTAGTCCCTGCGTGGACTTGTCTTTTAGTCCCTGCGAGGACATCTAGCTTAGTAACCAGTCCCTGCGAGGACTTGTATTTTCAGTAATAGCCACTGCGTGGGCAAGTTATTTCTGTCAAAAGTCCCGTTTAGGGCAATGTGTACTTCTTTTTATGTATAATGGAATTTTAAATTTAAAAGTTTCATTTTCGTTATTATATATGCAAAAAAAAAATATACATGAAATAAATAAATCAAAAATCATTCCTTTTAAAAATAATCTGCCTATTAAATATTAAATAAGAATCTTAAAGGTATAACCTAGCCTGCATGTCATTATAAGACTTGGCCAAGATGGTAAGACCTGTTTAAAAGATTCGAATCCCTGTTAACATCTGAAAACATGTTAACGCTCCTGGCAGACGTGATTCGTTAAAATCACACACGTCATTCTTATAATAGGATTCTTCAAAAGATTCCTAACCTAACTTAATGATCTATAAATCATGGGTTTAAATCATCAATTAAGATGATCACATATTAAACATCCATTAGTGATGTAGTGCCTACGGGCCATGCTCATTGTCATATAAGACAAAAGACAGTAGTAGTCTACGACTGCCTGTTAGAGAAAAGGTAATGAACTATGTTCAAACCTTAATGCCTTGATTCTCTGAAATCATGGCTTATAATTTAGGATGTCCCTGTGACTAGGCCTTTTGTGCCACTAATAAAACTGTTATTTGTTTTATAATTATGATAAATTTTAATAAAAATCCTAAATAAATGTGATTAACAAATTAACCAAATATGGCCTGTGTTACCATGGTTAATGAATTGCCATAAAAGACGATTCCATAATAAACTCCCAAATAAATTATTGTCAATATTTTATGTAACAGTTCAAACCACATGGCTGACTCGGACGAGATCAACAGTCGGCTAAGGGAGAATCATGACACCACCAGGATCAATGTAACTGGTGCAGAGCTCCAAGCGTTAATTGACAATGCTGTTACAAAAGCCTTGGATAGGCAGTATAGTGAGTCGAGCGGTACTCGAAACAGAACCCAATCAGTACCCCATTCCAAGCCTAAGACTCATTCAGAGGCTCACAGCAAGCCACCCTCCAAGAAGGAAGAGCCAAAGAAAGACGATGACGATCGTCAGTCCTCAAATCAGCAAAGTGTTCCATCTCAAAAGATCGTACTGAAACAAGGACCCCGTGATAAGGGTTGCTCCTACAAGTATTTTGTTTTATGCAAACCCAGGGATTTCACTGGGGAGAAAGGAGCTATAGACTGCATGACATGGTTGGATGAGATGGACACCATGGTTGATATCAGCGGGTGCGCTGATAAGGATGTGGTAAAGTTCGTATCTTAGTCATTCAAGGGTGAGGCATTAGCTTGGTGGAGGTCTTTGATCCAAGCTACAGGGAAAATCCCATTGTACATTCTGTCATGGGATCAGTTTGTGACGTTGATTAAGGAGAACTACTGCCCTCAGCATGAGGTTGAGAAGATTGAAGCTGATTTCTTGTCTCTGGTTATGAAAAACCTAGACTGTCAGGCCTACCTTACAAGTTTCAATACCCTGTCTAGGTTGGTTCCATACCTGGTTACACCGGAACCTAAGCGTATAGCTCGTTTCATCGGGGGTTTAGCCCCAGAGGTTAAGGCCAGTGTGAAAGCCTCCAGACCAGCTACCTTTCGGGATGCAGCTGATATAGCATTATCTCTTACTCTGGACGCGGTCAGGCAGAGATCACTGAGAAACACTGATGCTGAGAAAAGGAAGCGTGAGGATGATAGCTCACGGCGATCGGATAAGAGACATAGAGGAAACAATGACCACAAAAAGAATTCTGGGTCTAAGAAAGATGGTCATCAGTCGGGTGATAAACCCACATGCAAGATCTGCAAGAAACAGCACTTCAGGAAGTGCAGATATAAGTCGAAATCCCAGTCACAGCCAAGGGCATGTGGAATTTGCAAGTCTTCTAAGCATAAGACCTTGGATTGCAAAAAGTTGAAAGATGCTACGTGCTATAGCTGCAATGAAAAAGGGCATATCAAGTCCAACTGCCCAAAACTTGCAAAGAAGACTGAGGATGGGAAAAAGACCAATGCAAGGGTCTTCCGGATGGATGCAAAGGAAGCCGTCCAGGACGACAATGTGTTCACAGGTACCTTCCTCATAAATGATGTCTATGCAAGAGTACTTTTTGATTCAGGCGCTGATAAGTCGTTCGTAGATAATAAGTTTTGTGAATTGTTGAAATTACCTGTTAAAACCTTAAGTGTGAAATATGAGGTGGAATTAGCTGATGGAACCATAGAAACCGCATCAAACGTGTTAGATGGATGTGTTATATCCATTAGGAACCACTCATTTCCATTGTCTTTACTTCCTTTGAAATTAGCCGGTTTTGATATAGTGATAGGCATGGATTGGTTGTCTCGCAACCAAGCCCAGATCGTTTGTGCTAAGAAGCAAGTGATTGTCAGAACTCCTCATGGCGAGCCTTTGACAATCCAAGGAGATACTAAGTACGGGATGCCTGAGCAAGTGTCCATGCTCAAGGCATCAAGGTGTTTGACGAAGGGTTGTGTTATCTACATGGCACAAGTAACTATTGATGAACCAAAGCCTAAGATCGAAGACATACCCATTATCTCTGAATATCCAGAAGTATTCCCTGAAGAACTACCTGGTTTACCCCCAGATAGGCAAGTGGAGTTCAGGATTGACATTATTCCTGGCGCAGCACCTGTTGCAAGAGCACCTTATAGATTGGCGCCAACAGAGATGAAAGAGTTGAGAACTCAACTGGATGATTTGTTGGCAAAGGGATTTATTAGACCTAGCTCATCTCCTTGGGGAGCACCAATCTTGTTTGTGAAGAAAAAGGATGGGTCGATGCGATTGTGCATCGATTACCAGGAACTTAACAAAGTTACTGTTAAGAATCGGTATCCATTACCCAGGATCGACGACTTGTTCGATCAGCTTCAAGGAGCGAGTTACTTTTCCAAGATCGACTTAAGGTCAGGATATCATCAACTGAAGGTCAAGGATGAAGATGTACATAAGACTTCATTTAGGACTCGTTATGGTCACTACGAGTTCTTAGTGATGCCTTTTGGACTCACTAATGCACCAGCCGCATTCATGGACCTCATGAACCGCGTCTGCAAGCTCTACATGGATAAATTTGTCATCGTCTTCATCGATGATATTCTTATTTACTCGAAGAGTCAAGCCGACCATTAGAAACACCTCCATTGTATTCTGAAACTGCTTCATCGAGAAAAGCTCTACGCCAATTTCTCTAAGTGTGAATTTTGGCTTCGCGAAGTCCAATTTCTTGGACATGTTGTTAGTGAACGTGGAATCCAGGTAGATCCCGCTAAGGTTGAAGCTGTCATGAATTGGCAAGAGCCGAAGACGCCTACAGAGATTCACAGCTTCTTGGGATTGGCAGGATATTACAGACGTTTTATTGAAAACTTTTCAAGGATTGCTGCACCCCTAACTTCTTTGACTAGGAAGAATATTAAGTTTAACTTGGGTCCGAAGCAACAAGAGTCCTTTGATATCCTTAAGCAGAAGCTAAGCAATGCACCTGTGTTGACATTGCCTGATGGGATAGAAGAGTTTGTGGTATACTGTGATGCATCACACACTGGTATGGGGTGTGTGCTTATGCAGAAAGGCAAGGTTATTGCCTATGCTTCTCAACAGTTAAAGGTGCATGAAAAGAATTACACCACCCATGACTTGGAGTTGGGTGCCGTTGTATTTGCACTAAAGCTATGGAGGCACTATTTATATGGTATCAAGTGTGTGATCTATTCTGATCACAAGAGGCTCCAGCACCTGTTTAACCAAAAGGATTTGAACATGAGGCAACGATGTTGGATGGAAACTCTGAATGATTATGATTGTGAGATAAGATACCATCCTGGCAAGGCGAATGTAGTCGCCGATGCCTTGAGTCGAAAGGAAAGGGTGAAGCCTATAAGAATCAATGCCAAGAGCATTGAGATAAAGAATAGTTTGAATGAAAGGTTGTTAGCTGCGCAGAAGGAAGCTGTGCTGGAAGCTAACTATCCTGGTGAAAAGCTAGGAGTAACTGAAGAACAGTTATCCTATGGCAAGGACGGAATTCTGAGGTTGAATGGACGAATATGGGTCCCAGTTTATGGAGGACTTCGGGATGTTATCCTCCAGGAAGCCCACAGTTCTAAATACTCCGTTCATCCTGGAGCTGACAAGATGTACCAGGATCTGAAAGCAAATTTTTGGTGGATAGGCTTGAAGAAGTCTATAGCTACCTATGTAGCTAAATGTTTGACGTGTGCGCAAGTCAAAGCTGAACATCAGAAGCCGTCAGGTTTGCTACAACAGCCTGAACTTTCCACCTGGAAGTGGGAAATGGTGACAATGGATTTCATTACCAAGTTGCCAAAAACAAAGAAAGGAAATGATACTATATGGGTGATAGTAGATAGACTGATTAAGTCAGCACATTTCCTACCCATTAAGGAGACCTATAGCTCCGACATGTTAGCCCAACTGTACGTAGATAAGATTGTATCTCTGCATGGCGTACCGGTGTCTATTATCTCTGACAAGGATACTAGATACACGTCACATTTTTGGAGAAGTTTCCAACAATCTTTGGGCACGCGCTTAAATTTTAGTACGGCTTACCATCCTCAGACGGACAGGCAAATGAGCGTACAATCCAAACTTTGGAAGACATGCTTCGAGCATGTGTGATTGACTTAGGTGGTAGTTGGGATAACCACCTGCCATTAGTCGAGTTCTCCTATAACAATAGCTATCATACCAGCATTAAGGCTGCGCCTTTCGAGGCCTTGTACGGTAGGAAGTGCAGAACGCCCGTATGTTGGGCGGAAGTTGGAGATGTCCAACTGACAGGACCTGAAATAGTCCTGGAGACGACAGATAAGATTGTGCAAATACGCAATCATCTCAAAGCTGTCAGGGATAGGCAGAAAAGCTATGCGGACTTAAGGCGTAAACCTCTAAAGTTCGAGGTTGGTGATAAGGTACTACTTAAAGTATCACCCTGGAAAGGGGTAATGCGATTTGGTAAGAAAGGCAAGGTAAGCCCGAGATACATAGGACCATTCGAGATCATCGAATGTGTCGGATCAGTTGCTTATAAGTTAAACTTACCTGAAGAGCTCAGTGGTATTCATAACGTATTCCACGTCTGCAATCTGAAGAAATGTCTAGCTGATGAATCACTAGTCATACCGCATACAGATGTGCACATTGACGAGAGCTTAAAGTTTGTTGAAAAACCTTTGTCGATTGAGGATCGACGGGTTAAGAAGCTTCGAAGGAAGCATGTACCGATCGTAAAGGTCAAATGGGATGCCTGTAGAGGTCCCGAGTACAAGTGGGAGGTAGAGTCCACAGTGAAAGAAAAGTACCCTCATTTGTTTCAGTAAATCTCGAGGTCGAGATTTCTTTTAAGGGGGTGAGGATGTGACACCTCGTAAATTTCATGTCCAATATAATAACGACACGTGTCATGTAAGACAAAAGTGATATAAACCCGGATCTAGTTAAAGATGTATGGCAGGATTTAAAAGTGTCGACATGTTAATTTATACCTCTGAACGACCTCATTATGAATCCCAAGACCCTAATCTATATCATAAACATTTGATATGCATTCAAATCCGGTTAATACTAGTAATAATTAATTCAAAGAGCAAAGATGGGATCCTATGAGGATGTGCATGACAAACCTTCATTCGTGACCCTTTCGATAAAGTCCAAGACAATTATACAACATAGTAAGGTGGACATAACTGTTCAAGCATGATCTAAAGGTCCCATACTGATAATTCATGGTCCAAATTCGTAATATAAAGGTTGCATGATCAAAGCCTAATAATTCAAAAATTTTTGTCTCCTGAACATCGGTTACGGACCGTAAAGGTCTTGCCTTACGGTCCGTAAGGCATCCCCAGCGACAGAAAAATGACAGGTGCCTGTTATGAACAAGTTAACCGACTTAAATGGATAGTTTTCAATACCATGTGCTGCCTAAGCTTGTTTTTAGGCACTAGGGGCACTTGTAAGCATCTTGGTTCCATCCTAGACTTGCTTGGCATGATCATGGGAGATTAAAACCCATATAAATAGAGCACTAAGTTGCAACTTTTTGATCATTCATTCCATACTCAACTTCTGATCATTTCTGGAGCTCAAGACCACCTCCTAAGCATCATTAGTCGTGCATTGGACCTTGGTAAGTATCCTTAAACTTCCTTAATCGTGTTTTGCTTAGTTTATAACTTAAAAGTCAAACCGTCGTAATTAAGGTTTGACTTAACGATTAATCACTAATGGTCCAGTGATTAGTCAACCTAAAGGTAGTTATAAGTTGGTAATTATGTGGGTAATAAACCCTTAAAAGGGCACCCTCTGATTCCCGTCCTAACTAAGACATTTGTCGGGTCAAAGTTGTTTATAAAAAGCAAACAGAATCTTAATTGTCAAATTAACATGTAATTAGCAATGTAGAAGACGTGTAACCTATTTTATCACTCATATAACTTGGTAATTAGTATAAGAACTGGTCTAAGCTTGTTGGATCCGGCAATTTTCTGTTTAGGCTCGGTTCGGAACCAAAAGTCGCAAAACTTTGACTTTTGCTTTGACTTTAGTTCTGACCCGATTTAGATGGGTTTAGAAGTGCCTTAGAGCTTCATTAGGACCAGGTTACTTATGGGTATAACCCTCTGTGTTTGGCTCGTTGATTGTCCGATTCATTTACACGTTTCCGTTAAATGCCTAATGTTGACCAATATGCCCATTTGACCTTAATACGAGAATTTTGGAAATATGAGAGGACAATAATCTTTGTTACTGATTTATAAACATGTCCCTAAAATTTCACATCAGTTGGAGGTCTAGATTAGGAGTTATGCTCAATAGCGTAAGTAGAAAGCTTTTTGTTCATTAAACGGCGTATTTAGCATAAAGCCTATCTAAACCCAATTTTTGACACCAAACCTTTTACGCACTGATGTAATATAATATTTTAGGATTTTTGAAGATTTTTAATTATTTTTAACCTGATCATAACCTAAGGTTATTGCTTTAATTCGGTAATTACCGATTATACCCTTTTGCTTGTAAAATGAGTTTTACATAACATTTTGACACCAACTCAATTGCTACTGATTTTATATAATAAATGAAGTATTTTGAACCTTATAACCTGATCAGAAAACTCAGATTTCCTGTATGACCCGGAAATCGCTTAAAACGGCTTTTTACGCGTATTAAACACCTAGCATGGGTTTAAAACCATTTTGTCATATAAGACTTATCACCAACTGTTATAACCTGTTAAATTAAGTTGTTTTACTGATTTATTCAGACCCGAATCTCAGAATTACATTTAATCTCTTTTATAATACTTAAAATGACCAAAATACCCCTACGGGGCTTAAATTGAGATTAAACTCGTTTTGGGCATAATGGAAGGTATCCTACTGATATCACAACATATTTAAGGCATATTAACTTAGAAAACCTGTTAGCGCTCTTTCGGTTACCCGTTATGCGTTATTCGCGTTCGGTTCGGTTTATGTAACTAGTTTGCATAAATTAGCCGAAACGGGTCGAACCTTATCATTTTTACCTCAAAATCCAGAATGTGTTTAGTTTACCCATATTATACAAGTCTTCAAACTTGTCGGGTCTAAATCACATTCTATTCCGGTCTTCGCTTAATCATGCGTTCGAACCGTATCTTCCTTTAAAACTAACCGGTCTAAGTTTAGGCTTATTTAAAGACCCGTTAGGATTCTAATAGGTTATTATAACCTTCGTTCCAGAATAGGAGATCCGGTAAAAGCTACGTGCACTTGCTTGTTGTGATTATTACTTGCAAAGGTAAATACTTTTAACTTATTTTCCCTTATACGGGCTTGGGGTACGGTATATAAAATACCGCTTGGTCGGGCATTGAATCTTTAATCGTATGATGGTTAATTTATTGAAATGACCCGTTTGAATTGTTTTGTTTGCTTAAAGCCTTTGGGAGGTTAATGACCATGTCCCGGATATCCTTGGCATCATTTTACGAAATGGCCACGACCTAAGCACGGGGTGTAGGCGTACACCCGTCAGTGCCTAAATAAATAATGTGGTGTGTCTATTGATCTTTAACCCGGCACGAACCGGGCTATTGAACGCATAAGAAACATGTAATCCTTTTACAAGTTTATATTCAAATAAGTATCCCAAGTTATAAAGAGTTTTGTGCTACGTGCATTCAAATCAATTTTTAAACTTTCAAAATGAGTCGGTTAATTGTATTTACCAGTGTAAACTGACGTATTTTCCCAAAAAGGTTAAGTGCAGGTACTACTCGAAATAGGCTGGCTTTCTCCTAGCATCCACAATAAGTCTCGCAAGCTTGGATGACATAAAACTGTTGAACAATGTTTCCTTTTATTTGATCCACATGTGGATTATTTTCAACTATTTTGTGATACTTAATATTACAATTATATTCGGTTGAAATAAATCTATCTTTTGCTTCCGCTACGCATTTATATATTGTGTTGTTTGACTATGATGATATCAACTACGTCACGGTACTCCCCACCGGGCCCACCGGTAATACGTGGAAATATCGGGGTGTGACATGTAATCATTATACAAACTCTGGACAGTCCAACTATCCATGAAACATTGTATTTTGATCACTATATTTGTTTATTTATGTCTAACAATCTTTCATTTTAATTCTTGTTCAATTTCGAGCTCTAAATCGCTTTCTGGAAAGTTATACGCAAACTGATGCGTAAACGTAATCAGTTTAACGCAACAAACACTCCAGAATAGGGACATAGGCTTAACATATCTTAAATAACCTTTACATAACTTAGAAATAAGTTTTGGAGGGTTTGGTGTGTCGAAATCAAGTTTATTCGATCGCAGGGACTATTTGCGTCAAACTGCAAAAGTATACCGATTCGTTTAGTAACGAACATTCCAGAATTTGATCATAAGTTAAACATACCCAAAATATCCTTTACATAGCTTAGAAATAGGCTTTGAGGGGTTCGGTATGCGAAAATAAACTTATTCGGTCAAATAGGGGCTAAAAGCGTCAAAAAGTGCATAAGTTTGCATTTTCGCGCATATCTTACGTTCTGATCATATCCGGACATCCAAAAATCTTTGTAATCATTAAAATATTTTATTTTAGTGGTTTGAATGCTAAAACTTAATTCGCTTCGCAATTTGGATCGTTTTCGCGTCCGTTACGATTTTCGTCGTAATTAACTGAACAACGTAACCGTACAGCCAAACGAACCAACATCCATGACATTTCTGAGCATATTTCAAGTTCCCTATGTTTTAACATCCTTATGGAGCTTAAAAATGGGCTTGAAGGGTGTTAGAAGTGTGACAACTGCCACTTTCCGGCAACATTCTTACACTTAAAGTACTCATTTTTAGCTACATTTTTATGCATTTTGAACACCCGAACTGCGTATTTCGTAACATACACTTAGAATACTCATGGAATACTTACTTAGGATGCACATGATTCATATTTATTGAATACATTTGAAACAGTTTAAACAATGCATCAAAACTACTAGAAAAGCACCTAGTAAACTAGTATTCTGACGAAAACGCAGGATCCGCAGAAACCATCTAAACGACACCTTTAGGACTCAGACGAAAGTCCAACATCTAATATATATTAAACCCTAACTAGGAATGCTAGGGTTTGATTTAAAACCTTTCCGAAGTCCGACAACACTAAAAATTGCCCGAAAAGCACTAAAAGCGACGATTTCAACACTTTTCCGCAGAAATTCTGCAGAAATCAGCTTTTTAATATTTTTACAACATGTAAAAAATGATGTTTAACATAGAATTCATATGAGGATACCTTCGGTTATCATCCGAACCAATAACTACATCAATTCACACAAGTTACACAAGCTTAGCGTTCAAATAACGACTAACGGAAACAAAGCGAAACGATTATCCGAACAATATCGGATCTTTTTTTTAGTGACCATCTAATATTATTTAGATCATAATAGACTAATAATGGTCACTTAACACCTTCTTAACACTTAAACACTTGAACATACAAGTTTCCTAACGTAACATCTCAAAAATTCTAACACTTTATCAAAGAAAACAAGTTCAAAGCAAGGGTACCCCCCTCCCCACACTATTCTCGGCCGAACCTTTATGTGGGACCCATTTTTTTTACCTTGTCTCCACAAATATCTTACTAGTTACCTTTGGATGCAAGTGGTTACACAAGTGGGCCTAGTGGTAAAGCATGGTGAAGACTTATAACACTTTGATTCGTAATCCTCTAAGCACTTCATCTCATTTTTCACCATCTTTTTCACACACTTAAGAAACTCTCTCAACATTAATATATTATCCAAGAACACCATCAAAAACATTTCACCTTTCAAGCCTTCTTTGATGATCAAGATGGAGCTTGAAGATACTTAAGGTGATCTAAAGCAACAACAACAAGAAGCAAGCCTTTCCATCCATTCAAAAGCTTTCAAAACCCCAAGATCAACAACTTTTCTTTTCTTTAAATCATCATCAAGATCATCCCTAGCCATTAGTGCTAGAAGTAAGCTTCTAAAATCCCTTTTTCATATTTATTTATGTATTATTTGGTAAAGAACATGTAATAAACTAAATAATCATACAAAATAATATGAAAATACAAAGAAGCAAAATAATAATCATGATATAAAAGTGTGTTTATGTTGTGATTTAAGGATGAATACTTGCATATTTGATCTAGTTTTGAAGATTAGCATATGAATAACTTGTTAGATGATGTTTAAAAACATAATCTAACAAGTATACAAGTTAATGTTTAAGGGTTTTGTTAAGCATAAATGTTTAGATGGATGATCATAATCTTGGATTTTGTTAAAGTATAAGAGGTTTTTCACTAAGAATAATACTTTTACAAAGCTATAAAAAGAAACATACAAGATGGGGTTTTATAAAAAGTTTGTTAAAACTAGAAGTAAATCATGGATTTTGAACTAGTTAACTTATGTTATGATCATACCAAAACCCTACATGTTATTGATTTCATCTTGTTAAGATTTTGATATAAATCTCATATGTTTTTGTTAAGAAAAATATGAGAAGATTATTGGTGATTTTATAAGAAAAAGATATGTTTTATATAAACGTGACAAAGTATATATCTCAAAGGAAATATGGTCATTTTTCTTAAAAATCATAAGTTATAAAAACTATTATTTTTGGCAAAATCTTTATTAGATTAAAAAGATTTTTAAAGAATAGTTTTTTATAAAAGCAAAAAATGATATGAATATATATTTTTGAGAAAATATATATTTAGTTATCTTAACAACTTATGTGCTAAGTGTTATTTGTCTGTATTAGTTATATACTTGAAAACTAGTAACTTGAATACAATGGTACAAATAAACACAAGACACATTACAACTAAAGTGTTACAAGACTACATGAAAATACACCTTAAAAACAACTTACGGACGTTCCGAGCCTTCGGACACAACTTATGGACAAATCGGACTTACAGATAACTATACGGACTATATAAGTATTACGGACTATAAATACACAACATATCGACGACTTGGTAAACTACATTTTCTAAACCGAATAAGTAACCATATATTTTCTACAATATACAAAATATGTTACTTATGGTTTATATTAAAAAGGTATTGTTTTTGAAATATATAAACATACATAAATATTTCTTACCATCTAAAATATATTGTTTTAGTGAAAGACTAAAAATATATTTTTAGAACTAATCTTAAAAATAGATTATTTTTAAGATATTTCCTATTCCTTTTACCAAGTATAACATATATATTTTTATGAAACATATCTTAGAATATATAAGTATATATATTCTAAGAATACAAGATCACATATAACAAACACGCGGACATACGTACTCCTATACGTGCAACGATATGCACTTTCACATCACCTAACACTTGGTGAAAACACATTTATACAACTACGATACAACTCACGAGATACTAGAATATGTATTTGGCGAAATATATACACTAAACAGTTATCAGTTAATACATCTAAGACACAGTTCAACGAATAACAAAGACATACAAGTCTTAACACATATTCAAGATAAAAGACTTGTACTCAAGTCATTACAAGACCGAAGTGTCTAAAAAATATAGAACGTTTGTAGGTCGTGACACTATTCAGGACGACCGTACGTCAGATCATAGTTACTTACCATTCACGGACGCAATTCTGTGAGTTCATGTCCCCTATTCATTTTAAATGCTTTACAAATTTACAACTAGCGGGGAAAATACATGTTCAATTGTATGTTAAGTCATGGAATGAAACACCTTAGATCATGTACGATTAAGGTCATACATCTCAGCACCATTAATCCAGTTTGGACCTAGGTACAGAGGGTTAGATCTAATGGGTTTTGGCGAGCCCCACTCTTGGTCGTGTACCCATACAGATGAGTGCGTTTGTGTCCCAATCGGTAGTAGTCGACACAAAATCGTCTAGGTTTGTATTGCTTCCTAATTCGTCACACATATTAATGTCCTCGCGAAACATTAATGATTAACGATTTCATTGACGCTTTACATACTACATCTTTACATACAGATACATTTTATACAACTGACATTTTACAGATACATTTTTTACAACTAACATTTTACAGATACATTTTATACAACTCACATTTTACAAGATACATCTTATACAACTTAACTGCATGAACTCGCCAACTTTTGTTGATGTTTTCAAACTCACATGTATTTCAGGGAATTAGTGGACCATGCAGACATTTCAGTCAAGGAAAGCGAGTATCAAACTCCATGCCACCATTTGAAGGGTTTGCCCATTATATACCGCCTCTTTGCGATGATATAGTGGTCAAAGCCTTGACATTTTAAGACTTACATTTTTATGTATAAAACAATGACAACTTATTTTCATTTGATGGTTTGTAACCAATACATTTAAATTATGTTGCGTTCTTTTGAAACGATTATGACAATGGCATTGGAGCTTGTTTTTATTCATTTAGTATGTTCACTTATATTGTTATGTAATGAGAACCGACCAGATCACACCTCGCGCTTTCGCTATGAGCAGGTGTGACAGATTGGTATCAGAGCATCGATTGTAGTGAACCAGGATTCTTTCTCGAGTCTAGTCTACAATCACTAGGGACCTCTCACGAAAACAATTTATACACGAACAAGAGGTTTTCATTGCATAAACATTTTTCAAGGTCCACTACAACAAAAATTCACTTCACATAAATCAAGCGAGGACATTTCCATGGGTGAAGTCTATGAGAAATAAACACATTACATTAACAGACTATGTGCCTACAACACATTACATTATCATTTTACGCATTATAAACAGTTTACAAGTTCAACTTATACAAGATAGAAATCCTTGATTGATAGGATTTTTACATGATTATACATATAAGTTATTCATATATGTGTTGTACAAACTATTTGGCAAGAACAAAATGCCTTCGACTTCGAATTCCATTGTCATCCTTGACACGCATAGCATGGTTAAGACACTTTTTACACAAGACATAATGCTCTACTTCAAAACATAACATATTTTATACAATATATCTTCCCTGAGAATATCGACCTCACGTCTATTGCGGAGCTTATGGCGAACATGGTAACTAAGTGAGACCATAAAGCATTGACCCCGTGGAAGATGGTTGCTTTCCCGAAGATGCTGAGATGCCTGACTTCAGTAGTGACGATGAGGTGGAGGTGGAGGTGGTAGCCTTGGACAACAACTCCATTAGTGGGACGAGGTCCCTAGGACTCTTACAAATCACGATTGACGACACACTTGTCCAGACAAGGAAGATGAATTACTCATCTTAAAGGTGCCCCTCCAGTTGTTATTTTTACAAAATCTCTCTATTTTTATTTCATCTAACGTCGTGTCATTCCAATTAATGACAACGGACGTTGACACATGAACTATCATGAAGTTCCCTCCTGTGTTAAACATAGACAATAGTGTCCTCTCTCTGATTGATTTTCTGCTTTGAACGAGAGAATGCTAGGGTGACCATGCAAGACAATTTATTATTACGGGGGCCCACGTAATAACAAGTTGTAGTACATGGAAATCCTGGTGGACTCTACGGGTCAAGCTAATGATCACTATTCATTCAAGAATTTTAAGTTGGTACTTAAAATTCAGTCTTTTCTATCCAATAGAACACTAATCGAGATGATTACTATAACACCCTACGATACAATACAGGAAGACGATACATATTGTTCGCACCTAACATTCGATCTACAACACGAGTTGTTCGAGACTAGTCATCTAAACAAACAAAACTTGTTAACCACTCATGGAGGATCTTTCCTCAACATTCTAGAATTCTTGTACATGAGTTGGTTCTTTGGTGTCTATGACACCTTATCTTATTTATTGGAAATGAATACAATAAATTCCGTCATGTTGACATTTGTCTTATCCCAAGGGATAGTATGGCATGAGCCATGCACAACTCCCTCATTGCATTCTATTCGACATCTATGAACATCTTAGTGATCTTGTTGGAGCTCGTGAAGCTCAAGCACTATTACCATATTCGTCACATGGACAAGTACGACAAAGGAATTTCTCTACTTCGGATGATCAAAGCCAATGTAGTATGGAATGCATACTATAGGGACGGAGGCCACTGGTTGGTTTCCCCTCCGCAACAAATTATTTCATTTTCCACTTAGACATATAACCAATACACGCAAGAGGCACTACACATTTAGTTGTGGTTATCCACATTATCAAATATTTAAACATGTATGAACAATACGATCTTGAGGTTTCCATGACTGACTTCATTCTTCATTCGTGGGCACATGATAGACTATATTACCCAAATATAAGTCTAAATTCCTTGATACTAAGTATCAAAAGTAACATGGCGCTAAAAGAAAATCTACGGCCAAAACGTTACTGATAAAGTTGAACTAAAGTTCTTATGGAACAACACGAGGGTGTAGAAATTGCACAACATGAGATTAATCGATACGACACTAGTGACGGTAGTGGTGGTACTGGTAGTTCAAGTGGTTCAAATCCCGATGGATCGGGAATGAGTAGCAATGCCACACTGGAAGATGCGACCACACAAGGCCTTAATTTTAAGACTTTTTCGGGCTGTAAGCCGCAATACCTCGTTAATATGAGAGGTGCGGTAGGTTCTGTCCACCAAATAAAGATAATGAAGTCGGTTAGTCATGCTAGGAAACGTACTCCTAAGTAGACAATTAGATACACAGAGTGCCTCCTGTTGAACGCTGCCTTAACTTGGTGGAATCTCCAAGTACAAATGTTAGGAAGTGATACTGTGAAGAGGTTGTCGGGGGAAGAACTCAAGGATCCATGCGAGAAGAGTATTGCTCGCTGATTTAAATTCAAAGGTTGGAAACAAATTCTAGAACTCGATCATGACTAGAGCCAATGTTGTTGGTTACACTCGAGGCTTTCACAATCTCTCAAGGGTTGTTCCATACTGCGTAACACTCGAATTCAAACGCATTGAGTGCTACATTGGGATTTAGTCTCTGAGATCCGAGGCATGACCGCATCATCCCACGCTACTTCGATCACTCAAACAGTAGTTACCTGACACGCTTCTTACCAATCAAACTCATGCATGTGAAATGAGTGTCATGGCGAGTGACGGGATTGTCCTAGCTACAATTAGGGACTGGATTATCCTACAACTAAACATAGGGATTGGATTATCCTACAACTAAACATAGGGATTGGGCTATCCTACAACTAAACATAGGGATTGGGCTATCCTACATCTAAACATAGGGATTGGGCTATCCTACATCTAAAACATAGGGATTGGGCTATGCTACATCTAAACATATGGATTGGGTTATCCTACATTTAAACATAGGGTTCCTAAAACTATACAGTGAAGTCCTCGCCACAAAGAATTCAAAATGTACTTGGCCTAGAGCCAAGTAAACTAGACGTCCCCTCATTCTATAGAATTGGCAAACGGTAAACTACTCAAGTCAAGGGAACTTGTTAGAGAATGTTCCTTGGAACTTGGCAAGCGGAATTCAATACCGATCTCTTACCCGTTCAGTCGGGTAGTTTCGACATAGTGGTTGGCGTGGATTGGCTATCCGATAACCGAGCCGAAGTCGTCTGTCATGAGAAGACCATTCGCCTACCACTAGTGAGCGAAGAGACACTTGTTATTCAAAGAGAGAAGCACGACACATCATTGCGGATCATCAATTGCATGAAGGCACAAAAGTACTTACGGAAAGGTTGCACATCTTTTTTAGCACATATTGTCGACAAGAAGGCCGTTGGGCCGAAGCTGACAGATATTCCATTGGTAAAAGAGTTTCCTGAAGTTTTTTGCGAAGACTTGTCGGGACTATAACCATATCGACAAGTCGAGCTTCATATCGACTTGGTACCGGGAACCGCACCCATTGTCACACCCCCAAAATCCACACGCGGAGTATCACCGCTTGGAGGCGTGACATGACCAGGATCAAGCCACCAATCATATTGAACATAACAAGTAAGTAAAATTCAACCACACAATATGAAAGGTGTTTCAAATAAAAAACGTAGTTAAGTGTTTAGCGGAACCCTAATTGTAAAACCCAATGTAAGTATTGAGTACGAAATAAAGTAATGTTTTTAGCATGGCACACACTGCCATGTCCCACAACGACCGCGCCTCCCTGTGCAAGCTCCATGAGTACCTAACGACCTGCAAGGCATGTAACAACGAATCAACAACAAAGTTGAGCGAGTTCACAGTTGGTTGTTTAGTTAAAGTATTCGTTTCGTAAATCATATGTTCGTTTTGTAAACCATGTATCGTATTAATTCATATCGCGGTCTCCCAGACATGTTTGCGAAAATTAGTGGGGGCTTCCCATGTGTTACTAGACCGTGCGTATCGACTACTACGATAATATAAGTGGTGCCCTAAGCCAATGTCTATCAGCATTGACCCTTTGCCCATAGTCCATTAGTACACGCCCGTCCGACTGGCACGGTGTGAGGTTTGTTAAACCTAATAGCGCTATTAACTAATGACCCGCTCGCCATAGGCCTCGGCGATTAAGTCGATATAAATGAGGGACTTCAATGATAGAGGTTTGGTCCAGTGTGAAATCTTCGCATCCTACCCACGGAGGATGGTTGTAAGTATGAGTGTACATAGGTTTTACGTATGTGCCCTTCAATCCGAGGACAGTAAAAAGCAGTTTAATAGTAATGATAGTACGAGTAGTTATTAAATCCCATTCCCAACCCTTGGGAATCCCATGCCTTGGAAAGAGTGTGAACTTACCTCGGTTGCTCGGTTTGACTCTCAAAAATAGCTAACAGTCAAGGTCGGTCAATCACGTCCTAATATGATTACAAGTTAGTCATTTAGTGGCTTCAAATAGAGCACAAAGTTCCTACACGTATCTATCACATAACATGCATCACTTTAACGGTTCATGCCCATATAAACTCCCCATCTATTCCCCACTCATAAACAAACATACGACATTGCACATAACACTTTTATAGACATATAACATGTAATATCATTCTCGGATAACCTACCCGACATATAGACACGCAAATCACTACTTGTGTCGTTTCAGCTTTTGTATTCAAAACTGGGCTGTTTTCGGGGATTTTAATAAAATAGTTAACTTCTTTCAAAAATTCCCAACTTTTTACAGTAGCTCTTAAACCATCCAAATATTATTGTGTAAAAATCTCGGGATTCAATTCATCACCAATATTTTATAAAAATTCATTTTCCGGACTGAACTTAGATTTATCTTTTTCTGACTGCTGTCCACGGAATAATTTATTTAAAATTCATCGTGAGTCCGATTTACGAAATTCCAGTGGGGTAATTACAAATACATCAGTTTTTATCTACTGTACAAATTTCATGAGTTGATTCATCATAGATTTCTAGTTATGACCAAAAACACATCACCCATTTACTGCACCAAAAACTCAGCTTCAGCTGCTGTTTTTAGAAGGCTCTTTAAAAATAGTAAACCAAGTCCAAAAATTGTGATTCCAGTGCCATTAGAACCATATTTCATAATACATAAATCTAGACTTTAGAAAATACAATTTTCGCTTTATTAAGGTTCAATTACAGCCAACTGAAGTTGGCTGTAATCACTAAACAGCTTTCTGTTTTTCAGCTTTAACATTCTAAAGCGGGTTATATTGGTTCCGTTAACATGCATAATGATCAACAACATTTCTAGTGCTCAATATTAACAAGTAAACCAGCAAGTAATCAGCAATATATCCAAACAACTTCATACTAACATAAATACATCATGTTTCATCTTCTTGTTTAAACCCTTTTTAGTGTTCTTGTAGATTTAACATATTACATCTTTTAATCATGAAACAAGATGAACAAAGGTGACATAAGGAACTTACTACTAGCTTAAAGCTAGGGATGATTCTTAGTGAAGAAGATGGAGAAGATGATGGTGAAAAGCAAGTGAAAGAAACTCCTTAGAAAGCCCTTCAACTTGCAACCTCCATGGATCAACTTTGAAGCTTAAATGGAACTTGATGTTGGAGAAGATGAAGATGTTAAGGGGTGGTGGTGGGTTCGGTTATGGGGTGATCGAAAATGAGAGAGAGGAGAGTGATGAGAGAGGTGAAAGATTATCAATGATCTTGTAAGAGGTATTGGCCATACATATAAGAGATTCCCTAATTATTTTGTTCATACTTGCAAGCAACAATCAAAGAAGATCTAAACAAAATATATGGGGGAAATCATGGTGATCTTTGTGGGGTCCACCTAGGACCGAAAATCAGGTTGGGGGGGGGGGGTTTAGTGTAACATTTTCAACTAAGTTGCAATTCCAAGTTAGATCCCAAGTGTATACTTATGTGTGTTATTTACTAGAGAAGTTAGTGGGTGTTAGGGTGTTCGGGGATCATGCCTAGTCAAAAATAAATACAACAATGTATTGACAAATATTTGGTGTCCCGGGTAATGTCCGGTTGTCCGGTTAAATACCGTTTCATTAAAGTGTTTAATTATTCCGTTAAGTGTCTATTATATATATTTTTGTAACACAATTTATTCCCAACACATAGGAAAATATTCAGGATCATTTAGTCAAGTTTTCTGCATACTACTAGTATGCTAACACGCACATGTAAGTATAACACAGTAATCAGAGAGCAGTTAAATAATTCAACACAATCACCAAGAACTTTAATTATCATTAAATAATCGTACGGATACATGGAATTACGAGGGTTGTCAGATTCTCCCCCTGTTAAGAAAATTTCGTCCCGAAATTTAGTACATAGTTACTGAGGAAGCTAGTTATGTTGCGTTGTTTTCCTGGTTTTCCTGGGGTGTCACATCATCCCCCCGATGATTTAGAATTCCGTCCCGAAATTCCGCAGTAGTTTCAGCCTCAGTAGTGGTTGCATTTTTCTTAAATAGCTGGGGGTACTTGAGTTTCATTTGGTCTTCTCGTTCCCCGGTATATTCTGGGCCACGACGGGAATTCCAACGAACTCGGAGAAGAGGTATCCTGGTACGTTTGAGAATCTTAACATCTCGATCAGTAATCTCTACTGGTTCCTCGACGAATCGAAGCTGGTCGTCGATAGTGAGCTCCTTGAGAGGAACTGTGAGAGTCTCATCTGACAGACACTTCTTCAGATTCGATACGTGGAAAACATTGTGAACTCCGCTGAGTTCTTCAGGTAGATTCAACCTGTAGGCGACTTTGCCAATTTTCTCAATGATTTCGAATGGTCCGACATATCGCGGGTTAAGTTTGCCTCGTTTGCCAAAATGAACTACACCTTTCCATGGTGAGACTTTGAGTAGCACCCGATCCCCAACTTGGAACTCGAGTGGTTTCCTGCGCTTGTTTGCGTAGGCTTTCTGACGGTCGCGAGCTGCCGCTATGCGTTGTCGTATCAGAGAAATCCTTTCTGTAGTATCAACTATGAGTTCTGGGCCAGTGATTTGGCTGTCGCCAACTTCTGCCCAACAGAGAGGTGATCGGCATTTACGTCTGTACAATGCCTCAAACGGAGCGGCCTGGATACTGGTGTGGTAGCTGTTGTTATACGAAAACTCCACTAGCGGGAGGTGCTTTTCCCAGCCATTGCCAAAATCGATTACGCATGCCCTAAGCATGTCTTCAAGGGTTTGGATGGTGCGTTCAGACTGCCCATCCGTTTGCGGGTGATACGTCGTGCTCATGTCTAATCGAGAGCCAAAGGATTTATGCATAGCTTGCCACAACTCAGATGTAAAACATGGGTCACGATCAGAGATGATGGAGGTTGGCACTCCGTACCTCGATACTACTTCCTTTAGGTAGATGTCTGCTAGAGTAGAAAACTTATCCGTTTCCTTGATAGCCAAGAAGTGTGCAGACTTGGTCAGTCGATCCACGATCACCCAAATGGTATCATTTCCGCGTTGGGATCTAGGCAGGCCGGTAACGAAATCCATGGAAATTTGCTCCCATTTCCATTTCGGGATCTCTGGTTGTTGAAGTAGGCCTGATGGTTTCTGATATTCAGTCTTGACTCTCGCACAAGTCAAACATTTGCTAACGTAGGTTGCTTGTGGGCTTTCATACCAGGCCACCAGTACGTAGTCTTGAGATCGTGGTACATTTTATCCGAACCAGGATGTACCGAATAACGAGACTTGTGCGCTTCGTCCATCACAAGCTCGCGTAAGTTTCCATAAAATGGAACCCAGATGCGTCCGTTAACCTAGTAGGCGCCATCTTCCTTTTGTTCTAGCCGCTGCCTTGATCCTCGCAAGGACTCAGCCCTGATGTTCTCTGCTTTGAATGCTTCGACTTGAGCATCACAAATTTGAGCAGGAAGACTAGATTGGATGGTAAGTTGTAGCGCTCGCACACGTTTAGGTATAGTATCATTTCGACTAAGGGCATCGGCCACAACATTGGCCTTGCCTGGATGGTATTTGATAGCGCATTCATAATCGTTCAAGAGCTCGACCCATCGGCGTTGACGCATGTTTAACTCCTTTTGCTTGAAGATATGCTCGAGACTCCTGTGATCGGTGTAAATGGTGCACTTGGTACCGTACAGGTAATGTCTCTATATCTTAAGCACGAAAACAACTGCTCCCAATTCCAGGTCGTGCGTAGTGTAGTTTCTTTCGTGAACTTTAAGTTGGCGTGATGCGTAGGCAATGACCTTGTCACGTTGCATCAACACGCAACCCAGTCCTTGTATGGATGCGTCGCAATAAACCACAAAATCATCTGTGCCTCTTGGCAATGAGAGGATAGGCGCGCTACAAAGTCTATCTTTCAAGTGCTGAAAAGCAGATTCCTGTGCATCACCCCAACGATAGGTGACACCTTTCTGAGTCAGAGCAGTGAGAGGTTGTGCAATCTCAGAGAAATCCTTTATAAATCTTCTGTAATATCCTGCCAAACCCAAGAATTGGTGAATTTCTGTTAGTGTGCGGGGTGCAGGACAGTTCTTGATCGAATCAATCTTGGATGGATCAACATGGATCCCATCCTTGTTTACTACGTGGCCTAGAAAGTGGACTTCGCGAAGCCATAAGTCGCATTTCGAAAATTTAGCATACAGTTGCTCGGCTCGAAGAAGTTCCAGCATAAGCCGTAGATGCTGCTCGTGCTCCTCCTGACTCTTAGAATAGATCAGGATATCGTCGATGAAAACAATAACGAACTTATCCAGGTAAGGTTTTCATACTCGGTTCATGAGATCCATGAAGACCGCTGGTGCATTCGTCAACCCGAAAGGCATGACCAGAAACTCGTAATGGCCGTAGAGTGTTCTGAATGCTGTTTTGGAGACGTCCTCGTCCCGGACTCTCAGCTGATGGTATCCCAATCTCAAATCAATCTTAGAGTAATAGCTCGACCCTTGCAGCTGGTCGAATAGGTCATCGATACGTGGGAGAGGATAGCGATTCTTCACGGTTACCTTGTTGAGTTCGCGGTAATCTATGCACATTCTGAAGGTACCGTCCTTCTTCTTCACGAATAACACTGGAGCTCCCCATGGCGAAGAGCTAGGACGAATGAAACCCTTATCCAGGAGTTCTTGCAATTGCTTGGACAGTTCTTCCAATTCGGTTGGAGCTAAGCAATAAGGTGCTCGAGCTATGGGTGCTGCTCCAGGAGATAGCTCGATTTGAAACTCGACTTGTCGATGAGGCGGAAGACCAGGTAATTCCTCAGGAAATACCTCAGGAAAATCGCGCACAATAGGGATGTCTTCTATTCTCTTTTCTTCCGTTGATGTGTCAGTAACGAGTGCTAGAATGGCAGTGTGGCCCTTTCGCAAACACTTTTGGGCCTTAAGGAAAGAGATGATGCCTACGACAGCACCACTCTTATCGCCATGAATCACGAGAGGTTCTTCATCAGAACACGGGGTGCGGACAATCTTCTCGTTGCAAAGAATTTCCGCTTGTTGATGAGATAACCAATCCATCCCAATAACAACGTCAAAACTACCCAGAACGATAGGAATAAGATCGATGGAGAAGGTCTGACCAGCTAAGACAAGGTTACAACCCTTAACTATGTGCGTGGCCTCGAGACTTTTACCGTTTGCTAGCTCTACCGTGTGTTTGGTGTTTAAAAGTATTGGAGTGCGCTTAAGCATTTGACTAACTTTTAGTGACACATAACTGGTATCAGCACCCGAATCAAATAAAACAGTAACGTAAAAGTCGTCAAGAAGGAACTTACCCATCACCACATTAGGATCATTCCTTGCGTCCCCCTGACCCAGCACGAAGACTCGACCCCTGGCACCATTGTTTCCATCATTGTTTCCCCCGTTGTTGTTCCCGTTGCCTTGATTATTGTTGTTGTTCGGGTTTTGGTTTAACTGGGGGCAGTCCCGGTTGAAGTGGCCTTCAGCACCACACTGAAAGCATCCCCTGTTACCTCGCTATCGCAGCTGGTTCTGTGGAGCTGGTGGTTGTTGTTGTTGGTTCTGATTCGCAGGTCGTGAGCTCCTGCAATCCTTAGCTTCATGACCCATCTTGAGACACCTCTGACAACGACCCTTGTTGCACTGACCACTGTGGTGCATGTTGCATCTGTTTCACTTTGGGTGGTTTCCTCGATATCCACCCTGCCCTTGACTACCAGAAGATTGCTGACCAGGGCTCTGATAGTCATCAATCTTTCGCTGCTGTGCCTGGGACTGAACTGAAGTCGAACCCTTGCTAGAGGTTCCATCCCACTTTCGTTTATTGTCACTGGGAATCGCAGAAGTAGTAGTAGCAGTAGCACCGATACGCTTAGGCAGCTTGTTCAGTTCCACTGCCTGGTTCGTGAGACGATGAGCAAGACGAGTAACATCCTGGATGGTAGCAAGGTTGGCAGAAGTCACATGACTTTGAATCTCTGGTACTAAGCCTTTGAGGTACAGCTCAATGCGCTTGATGGGAGGATCCACCATAGTTGGACATAACACTGCCAGTTCGTTGGATCGTTTCATATACGCTTCTATCTCTGACCCCGTCATCTTCAGGTTAAAGAACTCCACTTCCAGCTTGTGGATGTCATCACGACTATAGTATTCACATTTGATCAGTTCCTTAAAATCATTCCATGGGGTGGCATTAGCAGCCGCCAGCCCCAGCATCTGAACTTGCGCGTTCCACCAAGTTAGCGCAGTGCCTTCGAGAGTACCAGTGGCGTACTTCACCCTACGAGCCTCAGGGCATTCACACATCTCCAAGACCGACTCGAGCTTCTCGAACCAGTGGAGGAGTCCAACGGCCCCTTCAGTGCCACTGAAAGTACTAGGACGACAGTCCATAAAAGTCTTGAATGTGCACACAGGCGACTGAGCATGCTGGCCTCCCGCTTGGGCGGCTGCAAGTGCCGCAGCAACTTGTTGGTTAATCAGAGCCGTCAACTGGGCTTGAGTCATGTTAACGCGTCCGGTCATGATCTTCATAGCAAGGGAAACATGAGTGAGAGGGGTTCGTGAAAGTGCGATGACAGAAGAGAGTAAGCACACACGTGTTTTCAAACAATAGTTGTTACGTTTATCTAAACATACCATGAGCAAAGTTCTATGTTATCTAGCAAGTAGGCAATGTAAACATAAATCATATCACCTAGAATGTCGAGTCTTGCACGTGGAGCAAAGCGTCGTTGTGGATCGTTGAGCACTGTTCAGGTTATAGTCTGGTTTTAACAAAAACTTTTTCCCTTATTAAAACCAAGTTCACTATAACCAATGGCTCTGATACCAATCTGTCACACCCCCAAAATCCACACACGGAGTATCACCGCTTGGAGGCATGACATGACCAGGATCAAGCCACCAATCATATTGAACATAACAAGTAAGTAAAATTCAACCACACAATATGAAAGGTGTTTCAAATAAAAAACGTAGTTAAGTGTTTAGCGGAAGCCTAATTGTAAAACCCAATGTAAGTATTGAGTACGAAATAAAGTAATGTTTTTAGCATGGCACACACTGCCATGTCCCACAACGACCGCGCCTCCCTGTGCAAGCTCCATGAGTACCTAACGACCAGCAAGGCATGTAACAACGAATCAACAACAAAGTTGAGCGAGTTCACAGTTGGTTGTTTAGTTAAAGTATTCATTTCGTAAATCATATGTTCGTTTTGTAAACCATGTATCGTATTAATTCATATCGCGGTCTCCCAGACATGTTTGCGAAAATTAGTGGGGGCTTCCCATGTGTTACTAGACCGTGCGTATCGACTACTACGATAATATAAGTGGTGCCCTAAGCCAATGTCTATCAGCATTGACCCTTTGCCCATAGTCCATTAGTACATGCCCGTCCGACTGGCACGGTGTGAGGTATGTTAAACCTAATAGCGCTATTAACTAATGACCCGCTCGCCATAGGCCTCGGCGATTAAGTCGATATAAATGAGGGACTTCAATGATAGAGGTTTGGTCCAGTGTGAAATCTTGGCATCCTACCCACGGAGGATGGTTGTAAGTATGAGTGTACGTAGGTTTTACGTACGTGCCCTTCAATCCGAGGACAGTAAAAAGCAGTTTAATAGTAATGATAGTACGAGTAGTTATTAAATCCCATTCCCAACCCTTGGGAATCCCAAGCCTTGGAAAGAGTGTGAACTCACCTTGGTTGCTCGGTTTGACTCTCAAAAATAGCTAACAGTCAAGGTCGGTCAATCACGTCCTAATATGATTACCAGTTAGTCATTTAGTGGCTTCAAATAGAGCACAAAGTTCCTACACGTATCTATCACATAACATGCATCACTTTAACGGTTCATGCCCATATAAACTCCCCATCTATTCCCCAATCATAAACAAACATACGACATTGCACATAACACTTTTATAGACATATAACATGTAATATCATTCTCGGATAACCTACCCGACATATAGACACGCAAATCACTACTTGTGTCGTTTCAGCTTTTGTATTCAAAACTGGGCTGTTTTCGGGGATTTTAATAAAATAGTTAACTTGTTTCAAAAATTCGAAACTTTTTACAGAAGGTCTTAAACGATCCAAATATTATTGTGTAAAAATCTCGGGATTCAATTCATCACCAATATTTTATAAAAATTCATTTTCCGGACTGAACTTAGATTTATCTTTTTCTGACTGCAGTCCACGGAATAATTTATTTAAAATTCATCGAGAGTCCAATTTATGAAATTCCAGTGGGGTAATTACAAATACATCAGTTGTCATCTACTGTACAAATTTCGTGAGTTGATTCATCATAGATTTCTAGTTATGACCAAAAATACATCACCCATTTACTGCAGCAAAAACTCAGCTTCAGCTGCTGTTTTTAAAAGGCTCTTTAAAAATAGTAAACGAAGTCCAAAAATTGTGATTCCAGTGCCATTAGAACCGTATTTCATAATACATAAATCTAGACTTCAGAAAATACATTTTTCGCTTTATTAAGGTTCGGTTACAGCCAACTGAATTTGGCTGTAATCACTAAACAACTTTCTGTTTTTCAGCTTTAACATTCTAAAGCGGGTTATATTGGTTCCGTTAACATGCATAATGATCAACAACATTTCTAGTGCTCAATATTAACAAGTAAATCAGCAATATATCCAAACAACTTCATACTAACATAAATATACATCATGTTTCATCTTCTTGTTTAAACCCTTTTTAGTGTTCTTGTAGATTTAACATATTACATCTTTTAATCATGAAACAAGATGAACAAAGGTGACATAAGGTACTTACTACTAGCTTAAAGCTAGGGATGATTCTTAGTGAAGAAGATGGAGAAGATGATGGTGAAAAGCAAGTGAAAGAAACTCCTTAGAAAGCCCTTCAACTTGCAACCTCCATGGATCAACTTTGAAGCTTAAATGGAACTTGATGTTGGAGAAGATGAAGATGTTGAGGGGTGGTGGTGGGTTCGGTTATGGGGTGACCGAAAATGAGAGAGAGGAGAGTGATGAGATAGGTGAAAGATTATCAATGATCTTGTAAGAGGTATTGGCCATACATATAAGAGATTCCCTAATATTTTGTTCATACTTGCAAGCAACAATCAAAGACGATCTAAACAAAATATATGGGGGAAATCATGGTGATCTTTGTGGGGTCCACCTAGGACCGAAAATCAGGTTGGGGGGGGGGGGGTTAGAGTAACATTTTCAACTAAGTTGCAATTCCAAGTTAGATCCCAAGTGTATACTTATGTGTGTTATTTACTAGAGAAGTTAGTGGGTGTTAGGGTGTTCGGGGATCATGCCTAGTAAAAAATAAATACAACAATGTATTGACAAATATTTGGTGTCCCGGGTAATGTCCGGTTGTCCGGTTAAATACCGTTTCGTTAAAGTGTTTAATTATTCCGTTAAGTGTCTATTATATATATTTTTGTAACACAATTAATTCCCAACACATAGGAAAATATTCAGGATCATTTAGTCAAGTTTTCTGCATACTACTAGTATGGTAACACGCACATGTAAGTATAACACAGTAATCAGAGAGCAGTTAAATAATTCAACACAATCACCAAGCACCTTAATTATCATTAAATAATCGTACGGATACATGGAATTACGAGGGTTGTCACACCCGTAGCCAAATCTCCATATCGATTAGCACCTTTTGAAATGCAACAGTTATCCACACAACTTCAAGAGTTGTTGGATAAAGTATTCACTAGGCCAAGCTTCTCACCTTGGGGAGCTCCAGTCCTATTTGTGAAGAAGAAGGACGGAACGTTCAGAATGTGTATAGAGTACGTAGAGTTGAATAAACTCACCATCAAGGATCGGTATCCACTACCGAGGATTGATGACTTATTCGATCAATTGCAAAGTTCAAGCTTCTACTCCAAGATAGACTTACGATCGGGGAATCACAAGTTACGAATACAAGAGGAAGGCATACGAAGGACGACTTTTCAAACTCGTTATGGTCATTACGAGTTTCTCGTTATGCCCTTTGGTTTAAAAGAATGCACCATCGGTCTTCATGGGTTTATTGAACCGTGTGTGCCAGCCGTATCTTGACAAATTCGTCATAGTGTTCATTGACGACAGTGTTAATATACTCACGATCGGCCGATGAGCACGAACAACTTTTGAGACACTAGACGCAAAATTTTCCAAATACAAGTTTTGGATTCGAGAAGTACAATTTCTCGGGCATATAGTGAACGAGAAAGGCATTCAAGTAGACACCTCGAAGATCGAAGCAATTAAAACTGGGAAGCGCCCAAGACTCCAACTGAAGTCCAACAATTCTTGGGATTAGCAGGGGATTATAGGAGGTTTATTGAGAATTTTTCAAAAATTGTTCAACCGCTAACCTCCCTCACACAGAAAGACAAGAAATTCGATTTGGGGTGAAAGACAAGAAGAATCATTTCAACTTCTCAAGGATAAGTTGTGCGATGCACCAATCTTATCACTATCCGATGGTACCGATGACTTTGTAGTTTACTGCGATGCTTCGCATCAAGGATTGGGTTGCGTACTTATGCAACGGGAGAAAGTTATTGCGTACGCATCACGTCAACTGAAAGTTCATGAAAAGAATGATACCACTCACGACCTCGAGTTAGGCGCAGTGGTATTCACTTTGAAAATAGGGCGGCATTACTTATATGGTACTCAGTGTACTATTTTCACGGATCGTAAAAGTCTTCAGCACATATTCAATCAAAAGGAACTAAATATGCGTCAGCAACGCTGGATTGAATTGCTGAACGACTATGATTGTGAAATTAAGTACCATCCGGGCAAGGCGAACATTGTAGTAGACGCCTAATTCTTGATGCATAACAAGAAGCGCTCAAGGAAGAACATATTCGAGCAGAAACACTTTGAGTCACATAAAAACAATTAGTACCGAAAGAAGATGGAACTTTATACCATGTTGGTAGAATTTGAGTTCCACACTTTGGCGGCCTTCGAAATGTTATTTTGAGGAAACACATAGGCCCAAGACTTGAAAGAGTACTATTGGTGGCCTAACCTCAAAGAGGATATCGCGACTTATGTCTGGAAATGCTTGACCTGCGCAATAGTCAAGGTAGAATATCAGAAACCCTTGGGTTTGCTGCAACAAATCGAGATTCCTGTTTGGAAATGGGAACAGATATCGATGGACTTCATTACGAAGTTACCCAAGACCTCAAGAGGCCATGACATGATATGGGTAATCGTCGATAGGTTGACAAAGTCCGCACACTTCTTGCCGATTCGGGAGAATGATAGTACAGAGAAACTAGCGGAGCTCTATCCCAAAGAAATAGTGGCTCGTCATGGAGTGCCCATTTCAATCATCTCAGACCGAGACGGTCGCTTTATTTCAAGAATTTGGAAGTCATTTCAAGAGGCCTTTGGATCTCATCTAAATCTAAGCACGACCTTTCATCCACAAACTGACGGCCAGGGCGAACGAACAATCAAAACACTCGAAGATATGCTTCGTGCGTGTGTCATGGATTTGGGCGGCAACTGGGATACTCACTTACCATTGGTTGAGTTTTCCTACAACAACAGCTACCACACAAGTATACAAGCTGCACCGTTTGAAGCTCTTTACAGTCGAAAGTGTCGCTCACCGCTATGTTGGGCGGAAGCGGGCGATAAACAACTAATTGGTCTAGAGTTAGTCCAAGAGACTACGGATAAAATCTTCCTGATCAGAGACCGTATCAAGGCGGCTCGCGATCGACAAAAGAGCTACCCAGACAAGAGACGGAAGCCATTATCTTTCGAGGTCAGAGACAAAATCTTGTTGAAAGTCTCACCTTGGAAGGGCGTAGCAAGGTTCGGTAAGCATGGAAAGCTTAACCCTCGATACGTAGGTCCATTTGAAATCTTGGTAATGATTGGCACTGATGCCTACAAGCTGAAGTTACCAGAAGAACTTAGTAGTGTGCACGACATGTTTCATGTGTCGAATCTCAAGAAGAGTCCAACGCAAGAAACAGTTTTTATCCCGGAGGATGAGGTTCACATTGATAACAAACTCCAATTCACCAAAGCACCTGTTGAGGTCATGGACCAGAAGGTCCAGAAAACATGAAGGAGTCCTAACATATTAGCAAAAATTCGTTGGAACTCTCGACACGGACCCGAATATACTTGGGAACGTGAAAATCAAATCAAAACCAAAATACCCCCACCTATTCAAGAATACTCCTGCAAAGGATGACTCAGCTTGAATTTCAGGACGAAATTCTCAATAACAGGGGGAGAATGTGACAACTGCCACTTTCCGGCAACATTCATACACTTAAAGTACTCATTTTTAGCTACATTTTTATGCATTTTGAACACCCGAACTGCGTATTTCGTAACATACACTTAGAATACTCATGGAATACTTACTTAGGATGCACATGATTCATTTTTATTGAATACATTTGAAACAGTTTAAACAATGCATCGAAACTACTAGAAAAGCACCTAGTAAACTAGTATTCTGACGAAAACGCAGGATCCGCAGAAACCATCTAAACGACATCTTTAGGACTCAGACGAAAGTCCAACATCTAATATATATTAAACCCTAACTAGGAATGCAAGAGTTTGATTTAAAACCTTTCCAAAGTCCGACAACACTAAAAATTGCCCGAAAAGCACTAAAAGCGACGATTTCAACACTTTTCCGCAGAAATTCTGCAGAAATCTGCTTTTTAATATTTTTACAACATGTAAAAAAATGATGTTTAACATATAATTCATATGAGGATACCTTCGGGTATCATCCGAACAAATAACTACATCAATTCACACAAGTTACACAAGCTTAGCGTTCAAATAACGACTAACGGAAACAAAGCGAAACGATTATCCGAACAATATCGGATCTTTTTTTTAGTGACCATCTAATATTATTTAGATCATAATAGACTAATAATGGTCACTTAACACCTTCTTAACACTTAAACACTTGAACATACAAGTTTCCTAACATAACATCTAAAAAATTCTAACACTTTATCAAAGAAAACAAGTTCAAAGCAAGGGTACCCCTCCCCCCCACACTATTCTCGGCCCAACCTTCATGTGGGACCCATTTTTTTACCTTGTCTCCACAAATATCTTACTAGTTACCTTTGGATGCAAGTGGTTACACAAGTGGGCCTAGTGGTAAAGCATGGTGAAGACTTATAACACTTTGATTCATAATCCTCTAAGCACTTCATCTCATTTTTCACCATCTTTTTCACACACTTAAGAAACTCTCTCAACATTCATATATTATCCAAGAACACCATCAAAAACATTTCACCTTTCAAGCCTTCTTTGATGATCAAGATGGAGCGTGAAGATACTTAAGGTGATCTAAAGCAACAACAAGAAGAAGCAAGCCTTTCCATACATTCAAAAGCTTTCAAAACCCCAAGATCAACATTTTTTTTTATTTAAATCATCATCAAGATCATCCCTAGCCATTAGTGCTAGAAGGAAGCTTCTAAAATCCCCTTTTCATACGTATTTATGTACTATTTTGGTAAAGAACATGTAATAAACTAAATAATCATACAAAATAATATGAAAATACAAAGAAGCAAAATAATAATCATGATATAAAAGTGTGTTTATGTTGTGATTTAAGGATGAATACTTGCATATTTGATGTAGTTTTGATGATTAGCATATGAATAACTTGTTAGATGATGTTTAAAAACATAATCTAACAAGTATACAAGTTAATGTTTAAGGGTTTTGTTAAACATAAATGTTTAGATGGATGATCATAATCTTGGATTTTGTTAAAGTATAAGAGGTTTTTCACTAAGAATAATACTTTTACAAAGCTATAAAAAGAAACATACAAGATGGGGTTTTATAAAAAGTTTGTTAAAACTAGAAGTAAATCATGGATTTTGAACTAGTTAACTTATGTTATGATCATACCAAAACCCTACATGTTATTGATTTCATCTTGTTAAGATTTTGATATAAACTCATATGTTTTTGTTAAGAAAAATATGAGAAGATTATTGGTGATTTTATAAGAAAAAGATATGTTTTATATAAACATGGCAAAGTATATATTTCAAAGGAAATATGGCTATTTTTCTTAAAAATCATAAGTTATAAAAACTATTATTTTTGACAAAATCTTTATTAGATTAAAAAGATTTTTAAAGAATAGTTTTTATAAAAGCAAAAATTGACATGAATATATATTTTTGAGAAAATATATATTTAGTTATCTTAACAACTTATGTGCTAAGTGTTATTTGTTTGTATTAGTTATATACTTGAAAACTAGTTACTTGAATACAATGGTACAAATAAACACAAGACACATTACAACTAAAGTCTTACAAGACTACATGAAAATACACCTTAAAAACAACTTACAGACGTTCCGAGCCTTCGGACACAACTTATGGACAAATCCGACTTACAGACAACTATACGGACTATATAAGTATTACGGACTATAAATACACAATATATCGACGACTTGTTAAACTACATTTTCTAAACCGAATAAGTAACCATATATTTTCTACAATATACAAAATATGTTACTTGTGGTTTATATTAAAAATGTATTGTTTTTGAAATATATAAACATACATATATATTTCTTACCATCTAAAATATATTGTTTTAGTGAAAGACTAAAAATATATTTTTAGAACTAATCTTAAAAATAGATTATTTTTAAGATATTTCCTATTCCTTTTACCAAATATAACATATATATTTTTATGAAACATATCTTAGAATATATAAGTATATATATTCTAAGAATACAAGATAACATATAACAAACGCTCGGACATACGTACTCCTATACGTGCAACGATATGCACTTTCACATCACCTAACACTTGGTGAAAACACATTTATACAACTACGATACAACTCACGAGATACAAGAATATGTATTTGGCGAAATATATACACTAAACAGTTATCAGTTAATACATCTAAGACAAAGTTCAATGAATAACAAAGACATACAAGTCTTAACACATATTCAAGATAAAAGACTTGTACTCAAGTCATTACAAGACCGAAGTGTCTAACAAATATAGAACGTTTGTAGGTCGTGACACTATTCAGGACGACCGTACGTCAGATCACAGTTACTTACCATTCACGGACGCAATTATGTGAGTTCATGTCCCCTATTCATTTTAAATGCTTTACAAATTTACAACTATCGGGGAAAATACATGTTCAATTATATGTTAAGTCATGGAATGAAACACCTTAGATCATGTGCGATTAGGGTCATACATCTAAGCACCATTAATCCAGTTTGGACCTAGGTACAGAGGGTTAGATCTAATGGGTTTTGGCGAGCCCCACTCTTGGTCGTGGACCCATACAGAAGAGTGCGTTTGTGTCCCAGTCGATAGTAGTCGACACATAATCGTCTAGGTTTAGATTGCTTCCTAATTCGTCACACATATTAATGTCCTCGCGAAACATTAATGATCAACGATTTCTTTGACGCTTTGCATACTACATCTTTACATTCAGATACATTTTATACAACTCACATTTTACAGATACATTTTATACAACTCACATTTTCCAGATACATTTTATACAACTCACATTTTACAAGATACATCTTATACAACTTAACTGCATGAACTCGCCAACTTTTGTTGATGTTTTCAAACTCACATGTATTTCAGGGAATTAGTAGACCATGCAGACATTTCAGTCAAGGAAAGCGAGTATCAAGACTCCATGCCACCATTTGAAGGGTTTGCCCGTTTTATACCGCCTCTTTGCGGTGATATAGTGGTCAAAGCCTTGACATTTTAAGACTTACATTTTGATGTATAAAACAATGACAACTTATTTTCATTTGATGGTTTGTAACCAATACATTTAACTTATGTTGCGTTCTTTTGAAACGATTATGACAATGGCATTGGAGCTTGTTTTTATTCATTTAGTATGTTCACTTATATTGTTATGCAATGAGAACCGACCAGATCACACCCGCGCTTCCGCTACGAGCGGGTGTGACAAGAAGTGCCAAAACGCATCAAAAATCAAGTTTGGAGTCACAAGGGCCTGTTCAGCCAATTAGTGAAACTTTCTGCCAGCAACCAGGTGCCATACGAACCGTATAGGTCTGCTTACGGTCCGTAAGCCCTCCCCAGATCAGCAAAAACCATTTTTCTTAAACCCAGCTGCTTGTACCTTGTTTCCTTTGCTTGTTTTCAATCTTGTGGGCATGTTTGATGGTTTATCAAGCTCCCAAATCAGGCTCCAACAAATGTATGGCCATGATCAAGCCTAGAAACAAGTGGAATGATCACAGAACTTCAAGATTCCTATAAATAGCAAGGCCCTTTCACCATTTTCCTCACACATTTGATTCAAACCTACTCTAAGTTGGAGTTCTAGGTTAACGAGGATTAAACGTGTCAAAAACTAAGTTTTGGACATGCAGGGACCAAAAGTGACATTCTGCTAAACCCGCTAGGCAGGCCGCGAAGGACCACACATCCTTCTACGCGGGGCGCGACTGATACAAAGATCAGAAACTTTGAATCTGGTCTTTGCAGCTGATTTTAGTAGTTTTAACCCCTGATTTTGAACACAATGGACTTGTTTTTGAGTTCCCCTTGTATTGTAATCTATGGGCACAAGTGTATGGTTAGGATTAAGCTTTGATTCTTGCAAAAACACTTGTCAAGATCTTGTAAACTCAAGACTTTCTAAAAATACCCACTTGCTTCATTCTCATTCCTCACACAAATTGATTCCAATCTGCTCTAAGTTGAAGTTTAGGCTTCATACCTGAGTTTTTTGAATCAATTCTTCCTTGCTTGGACCTTTTGTAAGCTTCTTTCATGCTTTTTATGCTTTTCAAGCATGAAAGTTAAACAGTGTTTGACTTTCTGCTTTGACAATGAATTGGTCAACACAAAGTTCGTTTGAACTTTGCAACGTGAGCGTAATCACGATGGTTATAGTCCCTTGTGACTATACCTACTGATTACCACGTCGATTAGTCAAAGTGACGAGTCAAAGTTTCGGTCAAAATACGTGTTTATGCGTATTTTGCGATGAAACTATTTTTGGGTATCAAAACACTTTGTTTTGATATCAAACCTGTTTTCTAACTTAGTTAAGCATGTTTTAACATGTTTAACTTGTCACTTTTAGTCTAGTGCTTGTATAGGGTCGTAAGTCAAGCGGTCTTAACAACCGCTTAGACTTTCAAACCCGACCCGTTTGGTCGATCGTTAGGATCCGACCAAGCGTATTTTGTGACCATAGTTGTATAGGGAATAACCTTTCAAGGTTATACCTTATGGTCACTTAGTTTAATTAGTTGTATGATAGATAGTTTATATGCCTTAGGAAAATGACCAAAATGCCCTTTTCATGCATAATTTGATTTTAAACATATGTAACCTAACTTTTGTCACTTAAATTGATTATGCAACCTATTTAAACATGTTTGGGCATATAATACTTGTCATAGGACTAGTTAGGCGTCTCGAACACACATTCGCGTGAAAGACGCGTTAAAGTAGCGTAAGCTACCTTAATGAGTCGTAATGGGTCGTAAGCACTTAGGATAGGTTCCGATTTAGAATGTAGGCTTTGTTAAACCATATCACATGAGTTCCGATACTCATTTGGTTTACGAGACCTCATTCTACCCGATCTTCCGATTTAGATACCGATTGTTTAATGTAGTGATTCCATACTAGGTGCCACTTGATTCCTTGATTTCCGAGCTTTGTTAGGACACTTAATCAAGGATACTTACAATCTCAAGTGAGTACATAGTCCCCTCTTTTACGTTTTCAAATGTTTTGGGGTGATACATATGTGCCGATACGTTATTTTCACGATTTCGACTATATGATTACACATGCATAGTACTTGTCTTTTGACGAATTGAACTATTGTCCATGGCTTAAACAACTGATTTCCAAAGTTTGTTAGAACTATTTGTTCATTTATACTGTTACTTATATATTCATTAACAATGATCAAGCCGATTGGTAGTACGATATAGCGCTATAGGACTAGACATCCCATTCCTGTTGTATGGAATGTCAGAAACCAAATTTTAACCAAATAGAATTTGCCTTTGTGGTATTTCTATAGTCTCTAAAGTTTAGTTTGATGCACTAAGGTTTGAATGTATTACCAAATCGTGATATATGGTATATTTCGATATACTACTAACGTGATACTGTTTTGCTAAAGCATAGTTGATATGTTCTTATTTACTAAAGTATAATTTGATATACTACCAAACCACGATTTAGGTATGTTCCGACATACTACCAACGTGATATTGTTTACTAAAGTATAATTTGATATACTACCGACTCTGTTATTTCACAAACTAAAGTATATTTTAATATACTATCAAAGCATAGTTGATGTGCTATTTTCAAATCCAAAACATAAGTTGATATGTTATTTACAAAACCAAAGTATAATGTATTATACTACCAATGTTTTTCATTCTTAAACCAAAATATACTTGTGATGTACTACCAAATCTATTATTTCAAAAATAAAGTATATTTGATATACTACTCATCCGCTTATCTCAAAACCAAAGTATATTTTTGTATATACTATAAACATTTTACCAAAACGACGCATTTTAGAAACAAAACTTTTACAAGGATTCATGGCTATTTTTGAAAACATAAAACCTTTTCTTGTGTTATCCAAAGCCATGAATCTAATTCACAAATCCTATGTTACTCACAGGCATTTTTATGCTGACGTACCTATTTTCACATATGTTTCAGGTGCTGCTATGTGATGATTGTTGATGCATGCTACACATAGGATGGACTTGTGCCTTAGCGACTTTAAAACTTGAAAGACAATTATTTGTATTTATCTGATTTGTACTAAAACACTGAGTTCAATAATTCAATAAAACGAAACTTTTAATCCATTGTGACATATGTGCCTCCACAACCATCATACAAGAACGAAATCCAATGAAATCTTGTATTTCAATCTTGGAATTTGTACAAATACTTGTGGCCTTTGCACATATCAATTCTCGTTCGATTTCAAGCTCTAAATCGCTCTTTGGAAAGTTATACGCGAACTGATGCATAAACGTAATCAGTTTAATGTGACAAACACTCTGGAACAGTGACATAGGCTTAAAATACCTCAAATAATCTTTACATAACTTAGAAATAAGTTTTGGAGGGTTTGGTGTGTCGAAATCAAGTTTATTCGATCGCAGGGACTATTTGCGTCAAACAGCAAAAGTGTACCGAATCGAATAGTAGCGTACCTTCTGAAACTTGATCATAAGTTAAACATACCTTAAATATCCTTTACATAGCTTATAAAAAGGCTTTGAGGGGTTCGGTATGCGAAAATAAACTTATTGGTCAATCAGGGACTAAAAGCGTCAAACAGTGCATAAGTTTGCATTTACGCGCATATCTTACGTTCTGAACATATCCGGACATCCAAAAATTTTTGTAATCATTAAAATATTTTATTCTAGTGATTGGAATGCTAAAACTTCATTCGTTTCGCAATTTGGATTGTTTTCGCGTCCGTTACGATTTCCGTCGTAATTAACCGAACAACGTAACCGTACAGCCAAACGAACCAACATCCATGACATTTCTGAGCATATTTCAAGTTCCCTATGTTTTAACATCCTTATGGAGCTTAAAAATGGGCTTGACGGGTGTTAGAAGTGCCAAAACGCATCAAAAATCAAGTTTGGAGTCACAGGGGCCTGTTCTGCCAATTTCTGAAACTTTCTGCCAGCAACCAAAGAGCATACGGACCGTATGGGTCCCTTTACAGTCCGTAAGCCCTCACCAGGTCAGCATAATTCATTTTCTCAAACAACAGCAGGTTTCTGGGTTTTGTACATGGTTTCCTTCAAACATTGAGCTGGTTTTGGACTCCCATAGTATTGAAATTCAGTGGGTACACATAGAGGGCCAAGATTGAAGCTCGAATTCCAAGAAATGATCCTAACGGTTGTCCGAAATCTATATAAACCCAAGGATTTTTCATTCTACACTTGCTCAATTCTGAGTTTTCTTCATCTCCTACTTAATTAGGACTATCCCTTCTTGTTGAAGGTCCAAATCTTAAAGTTTTCTTCTTCTATCTTCCTTGCTTGGACCTCTTGTAAGCTTCTTTCATGCTTTTATGCATTTTTAAGCGTGAAAGTCAAACAGTGTTTGACTTTCTTCTTTGACCAGTCTTTGGTCAACACAAGGTTCGTTTGAACTTTGCAACGTGAGCGTAATCACGATGGTTATAGTCCCTTGTGACTATACCTACTTATTACCACGTTGATTAGGCATAGTGACGAGTCATAGTTTCGGTCAAAGTACGTGTTTGTGCGTATTTTGCAACGAAATTATCTTTGGGTATCAAAACACTTTGTTTTGATATCAAACTTGTTTTCTAACTTCGTTAAACATGTTTAACTCGTCACTTTTAGTTTAGTGCTTATATAGGGTTGTAAGATAAGCGGTCTAAACAACCGCTTAGACTTTCGAACCCGACCCGTTTGGTCGATCATTAGGATCCGACCAAACATATTTTGTGACCATAGTTGTATAGGAAATAACCTTCCGAGGTTATACCTTATGGTCACTTAGTTTACTTAGTTGTATGATAGGTAGTTTATATGCCTTAGGAAAATGATGAAAATGCCCTTTTTGCGCATAATTTCATTTGAAGCATATGTAACCTAAATTTTGACATCTAAACTGATTAGGCAATAATATTAGATATGTTAAGGCATATAATACTTGTCATAGGACTAGTTAGGCGGTCCGAACGCGTTTTACGCAAACAACGCGTTAAAGTAGCGTAAGCTACCTTAACGAGTCGTAATGGGTCGTAAGCACTTAGGATAGTTTCTGATTTAGTATGTAGGCTTTGTTAAACCATATCATATGAGTTTCAATACTCATTTGGTTTACGAAACCTCATCCTATCCGATCTTCTGAATTAGGTCCGGTTTATTAACATAGTTACCTATATTAGGTGCCGATTGATTCCGTGATCCTTCTAGCTTTGTTTGGTTGTTATTCAAAGACTTCTAAGCTATCTCAAGTGAGTACATAGTCCCCTCTTTTACTGTTTTCAAATATTTTGGGGTGATACACATGTGCCTACTTGTTACTTTCTTGCTTTTCAAACTTTTATAACATATGCTTGCTATGTTCATTAGTACACATATAGTACATGATTTCATCCATGTTTATGCTATGTATGTTTAATTAACATGGTAGTACATTGATTTCATAAATACATTTGTTTCATATGTTCATTTCAGCATATGTACACATTGATTTACATCACATTCTTGCTATGTATGTTCATTTTTGCATATTTAGTACGTTATTTTCATATAACATGCTTACATTTGGTATAACATTTGGTTTGTTTAACGAAACTAATACATTCATTAACACCGATCTTGTCGCTCGGTAGTAAGTAGTGGTACCATAGGAATTGACAACTCCCATCCCGGGAATCCTAGGTTTGTTTGGACGTAAGGGATGACTGAATCCGAAATACATAATTTTGATAAACCTTTAACTTGTTAAGGGGTTGTCTCCTCAGTCGCAAGGCTTGAATGTAGACGTAAAACATTACCGCATAAATGTCTGTATCAGTAAAGCATTGTTTTATTTGCAAAACATAATTTTTGACTTAAACTATGATTTATATCAAATACATTGTTTTGTACATTTTTACTTATGGGGTTGAGTAATATTATTATTTCACCATACATTTTATTTAGTTACACATAAACATTATACATATGCTTTAAGTAGTTAATTTTTACTTGCCATACATAACATTTGATTTCACAAAACATGGTTTACATTTAACATTAAACATTGCTTACACATAAACATTTTGACATTGGTTTAAACAAGGTATTTGGTGGTTTGTTTGGGTAAGTGATTTAAATAATGAGGCGTGTGTAATATGATAAAAGTATGGTGGATACGCCGCTGGTACTTCCTATATATAAGTGCTTTTATGATATTACATATCGTAGCGTTGTTTAAACCATTTCAATTTAGACATATTACATTTTATACAAATAACATATCTTCATAAAACATTGTTTTACAAACAACATATTTTATACAAACTCATTTTACTTGGTTATTCATTTAACCATACATCTTTCTTTTATATCATCTGATTTCTTATCGATTTTCATATGATTTATAAAAGAAAACATTTTACAAGATTCATGACTAACTTTTGTTAAACATTTCTTTAAACTCACAAGTCATGAATCCTATTTTAACAAAACATATGTATCTCACAGGCATTTTTATGCTGACGTACCTATTTTCACATATGTTCCCGGTGCTTTGTTAGATGATCATGATGCAAACATAGAATTGGACGAGGGCCTTAGTGACTTAAAAACCATAAAAGACAGTTTAATTCATGCTATGCTTCTGTAATTTCATAAACAATGTAAACATTTTAATTCAATAAAACAAATCTTCAATTGCCATGTGTTGTGAAACAATGATTCTGCCACTCCACTCCTTGACGTTTCCGCCGCGTTTTGTTGTTTTACGCGGTCGGGGTGTGACAGAAGAGTTGGTATCAGAGCTCATGGTTATAGGGAATTAGGTTATTAGTGATGCTTTGACCTAGTCTATAACCTTCCTAGGACCCCAACACAAGATTCTTGTGTTTAGATCTTAAAACAATACCGTCACCTATCTTTAGGCGACAACCACAACAAGAACACAATTTTCAAATCCATTTTGAAAACCAATCATCTATTCTAGGATGATTTATTATAAGGTTTTGAACCTTCAAAGTTTTCAAAATCTCGTCAAAGTTTGGGTCCTATTAATGTGAACACGTGTAATCTGGAAGGGTTGGTGCCTGTATCCCGAGTTTTCTGTCTAAGGCTAGAGTGTTCGTACAAATCCACATAATCGGACCAGTCACTCTTACCTAGGAACTCTTGGGATGAGTGTCCACTTATACGCTAAAGCATGTCTTCGCGATACGTTGATATGACCCGCTTACTTTGATTAGTCACCGTCTCATTTGTTTGCCTTAGGTAACAAACAAATGATCACAATCCTTATGCGTTTTCGATATATTTAAACATTCTGTCTTAATTATTCGATAACATCTCACTTGTTTCCTCTCATGTCTTCCATTATCTTTAGGATGCCTCTTCATCGCAACAACACTCAAATGACCGAACTAGGCGCTACACTTGCCCAACAAATAGGCGTAGTACTCCTGAGGACTGTTGACTTAGCTATTACAATGACTCGCCTCAAGGATGAAACCACCCAAGAGACACCAAAGGAAACGAAAGCCAAGCCTTCACGAAAATCAAGGAAGCGTAAAGCTTCAAAGAATCTTCCAGCAGTTGCTCCAAATCAAGCAGGACATAGCCAGGTGGCAGCACCACCAGCTAAGAGGCCATACAAGGGAACTGCTCCCTTGTGCAATCAATGCAATGGTCATCATCCAGATCAAGCACCATGTTTCAAATGTACCCACTGTGGACGATGGGGACATTTGGTTAACGCGTGCCGTTTTGCTATCCAAAACAAAGCTGTTGCAAATCCTACTGCTGCTCAACCCAACCAAAACACTCCCAACCAACCAGCACAACCTCCTGCTAAGAAAGCCTATGCTGGTACCGCACCAATATGCAACAAGTGTAATGCACACCACCAAGCTCACCTTCAGTGTCGTCGGTGTACATCATGTGGGCGATTCGGTCATTTGGCAAATGCTTGTCAAACTAACCCAAACCAAGGTGGTCAAAACCAACCTCAAGTCAACCCTGCTCAAGCTCGTTTTCCTCCTGGCACTTGCTACAACTGTGGCGAGATGAGTCATTTTAGGAACAAATGCCCACAGTTTGTCAATGCAAATCTGACCCATGAATAAGCATTGGGCTGACTGGAAGATGATGCTGCTTTAAAATAACTAAACTCTTATGTTTTTGTTTCTTTTGTTTTCTTGAACTTCGAGAACAATTTGGTTGGTTTATAAATAAATCATTGTTCACAATTATGGTGTGCAAAAAAATAAATAAATAAATAAATATAGTTACATATGTGTTTGGCATACCCCTACGATACCGACACCAAGGAACTGTGTTCTTTGCAGAACAAACCACTCTTGTAGTTTTCCCTTTCATGTGATCGCTCACGATTTCCACGAAAATCCTAAGTACTCGTTTCATTCTAAGAAACAAAGTACAAGATACAAGTTACAATTTTAGACGATTACTCAAAATATCACGTTAAATCCTTGATTGGATAACTAAGGGTATTTTTCATAAATCCTTCAATAATCTCATATGTCTATGTACATATCATTATATTCTGGTTTTCATAACAACATACATAGTATAGGTTTTCAAAACATCCTCCATGATTTCAAAGACATTTCTTATGATTTAAAAACATTTTTAACCTAGTATATTTTCTTATACCAAGTGCATAATTTCAAAAACATTATCCATATTTTCAGAAACCTTATACATAATTTCAAAATTAATCTCAGATGATTTTAAAACATCTTACAAACATACTTACGTAATACACCTACCATATAGTTTCAAAAGCATTACGTAAGGTTTCAAAAAAAAAAACATTAAACCCAATTCCAAAGAACCCCATGCATAGTTTTCAAAAACACTCTGCTCGTTTGTTGACTTAACATACGTAGATCTCCAAATTCTGCTTCATATGTCGCCTTGGCATATCTAGCACCTCAACTTCACGAACACTTTACCTCCTGTATTGACTCAGGCACGTCTAGTACAAGGTTTCGATGCGTCTCCCGCTACTCGAATTTCAAAATCCTTATGGGATCTTCCTATCCTCATAATTTGATCCTTGTGGATGTTTAAAGCGCAAAATCAGAATCATTAATTGAATTCTTTGCATGCTTTAATACGTATATTACGATTCAATAAGGACCAAGTCAAATTCCTATTAAGATCTTCCTATCTTCATAGTTAGATTCTTGAAAATGTTTAAAGTGCCAATTGAAGTCCATGGATTAGATTCCTGGTGTACTTTAAATACCCGAGTACAATCGATAACAAGATGATGAACAAAATTAATAACAAGTTGATAACAAATTGAAGACCAAGTTAAACAATTATGTGATTACATGATTATGTGTTTATATGTTTATGTGTTTTTGTATGATCCAAATATTCGTTATCCAAAATCCTCGTAGAATCTTCCATATCTTCATATGAGGGATTCATAGTAGGATATCCAAAGGTACTACCTTAAATCCTTAATGGGCTTCTACGTAATAGTTAAGACCCTTGGATTATAAAGTACTATTCCATAATTCAAAAGAGACCCCGTGGGTGGTCTAGTTAATGATAACATGAGATGATGAAGCTGAAAAGACCCTTTAGTGGTCTATTTTAAAAGAATCATTTGTTGATCTAACTAAAAAGGACCCTTTGGCAGTCTAGCCACAGTCATCGCAGGTTTATTCGTTTGATTTTCTTCCCCTACACATTATAAAATGCACTGTGCGAACTGTGCAAGGAATTACGTAATTATGGATGCATACATAATTATGAAATTAAGTGCACAGAAACCACAGTAAGATTTTTCATGTGTAAGAACCTACAGTGGCAAAAATAACGAAACGTGAACAATGTAATGGAGGTACGGTGGACGCACCGATGGCGATTCATATAATTATATAAGTGTCCCTCTTACATTGCAAGCATGACGTTGTTTAAGTTACTAGAAGTTCAGAACCTTAACCAATGTTGTTTTATCTTTTCGACTTCAAGCTTCGAGCTCACACAAAGTTTCCTATAGTAACCTTCACGAGAAATATTCTCTCTATCCATGTTCGAGGTTTCAGCTTCTTGTCGAATTCACACGCTCTCTACATTTTACTACAACAAGGGCATCATTTTGACAAATTCATGGTGCCCTTGAGGTTTAGTACACCCATACACAAACTCATCAGAACGGAGTTTAAATCTTCGGACCTACACCTTTCCTTATAAACAGTAGACTGATTCAAATAACAAAAGCCTACTGGAAATCCAAACGTGACCGATAGATTCTACTTAGGGAATGGAGGATTTATTTGAAAGCAAAACATCCACATCTACTCTCACAAGTTTCCTCTAAATAAATTTCGGGACCAAATTTCCTAAAAGTAGGGGAGACTGTGACATCTGTGCCTCCACGATCATCATACAAGTACGAAATCCAATGAAATCTTGTATTTCAATCTTGGAATTTGTACAAATACTTGTGGCCTTTGCACGTATCAATTCTCGTTCGATTTTGTCACACCCCGACCGCGTAAAACAACAAATCACGGCGGAAACGTCGGGGAGTGTTGTAACAGAATCATTGATTCATAACAGACGGAAATTTGAAGTTTTGTTATATTTAAAGATTAACAAATTACATTGTCTTGAAATTTAAACAAACAAGTTAAACATAGTCTATCTTTGTTATTAAGTCACTAAGGCCTCGTCCAGTCCTAAGTGAGCATGCATCCTAGCAATTAACATCATTCAACAACACCTGAAACATATGTAAAAACAAAGTCAGCAAAGAAATGCTGACGAGCACATAGGTTTTATGAGAGTGTCGGATTCATGGCTAGATTACATGTTGCAATACTTATTTAAAAACCTTGTTTTGAAAAATATAGTATTGCGACAAAATTAACCAACTCAAATCAAGTTGGTTAGAATTTATAAAATCTCATAGCCATGATTCTTAACCCAAAACATTTATTTAATTAAATCAAATTGTAAAACATCTCGTAAAAACTCGTTAATAAAACTCGTATGGTTTATATCCTTTCGAAAATATCATTATGTGACATCGTTTTAAAATCGTTTAACCAAGTGAACTAAATAATGCCACGGAATGTAATATGATAAAAACACTTATATATAAGATGTACCAGCGGCGTATCTACCATGCTTTTATCACATCACACCCGTCCCATTATCTAATCACTACCCAAAAACCAATCGTTTATCCAATTCGTTTAACTCGTCAAAATCGTTTCAGTCGTTTAAATCATTATCGTTTTAATTGTGAAAACTACTTTTGGTCGTCTCGCTAATAACATCCAAACCTTCGTGACTCGACTATCTCGAAACTCGCATTAACAAACCACCAAAGGGTAAGTTAAAAATCACAGATTCGGTCGCTACCCACCTAACCCACACATAACCATGGGTGCAGTCTGATAACGGGATTTGTCAGATCCTATGGTACCATAACCTAATACTGGTCGGTTCGGCCAAAATTAATGAATGTTATTCGTTATGTAATTACAACCAACAAGTTTGTTCACATTATCGAAATCGTTATTAATTTTGTATAAACCATTTTAATCATTTTCGAAACCATCGTTAACATATCGAAATCGTTTTAATACAAATGAATCACCCCAAAACAATCGAAAACAGTAAAATAGGGGAACTATGTACTCACTTGAGAATGCTTAGAAGTCTTGAACAACAACCAAGCAAAGCTAGAGGGAGCACGGAATCAATCGGCAACCTAATAACTATATAAATAAACCGGACCTAAGTCGAAAGATCGGATAGGATGAGGTTTTGTAAACCAAATGAGTATTGGAACTCATATGACATGGCTTAACAAAGCCTACATACTAAATCGAAACCTAACCTAAGTGCTTTCGACCCGTTACGAGCCATTAAGGTAGCTTACGCTACTTTAACGCGTCGTTCACGCAAACGCGCATTCGAGACATCTAACTAGTCCTATGACAAGTATTATATGCCTAAACATGTTTAAATATGTTGCATAATTAGTTAAGTGACAAAAGTTTAGGTTACATATGCTTAAAATCCAATTATGCATGAAAAAGGGCATTTTGGTCATTTACCTAAGGCATATAAACTACCTATCACACACTACTTAAACTAGGTGACCATAAGGTATAACCTCGGAAGGTTATTCCCTATGAAATTATGGTCACTAAACATGCTTGGTCGGATCCTAATGATCGACCAAACGGGTCGAGTTTGAAAGTCTAAGCGGTGGTTTAGACCGCTTGACTTACGACTCTAAACAAGCACTAAACTAAAAGTGACGAGCTAAACATGTTGGAACATGTTTTCCTAAGTTAGAAAACAGGTTTTGATATCAAAACAAAGTTTTTTTATACCCAAGAGTAGTTTGGTTGCAAAATACGCTTAAATGCGCATTTTGACCGAAACTACGACTCGTCACTACGCCTAGTCAACGTGGTAATCAGTAGGTATAGTTACTAGGGACTATAACCATCGTGATTACGCTCACGTTGTGTCACACCCCGACCGCGTAAAACAACAAACCGCGGCGGAAACATCGGGGCGTGTCGTAACAGAATAAATTGTTTCATAACCATGGCATACAAAGTTGTATTTTATTTATCAAACAAGGGTGTTACATTGTCTTGAACAGTAAACAAAAGAGTTTATAACATAATTAAACAAGTCTATCTTCGTTTTTAGTCTCTAAGGCACAGGTCCGCCCTAGTGTCATGATCAACATCCTACGGAAAAGCTCCTGAAAACACATGTGAAAATAGGTACGTCAGCATAAAAATGCCTGTGAGATACATAGGTTTGTGAAAATAGGATTCATGACTTGTATTTGAGAAAATGTTTAGTCATGAACCTTGTAATTTGCTATGTCTTGTAAATCATTTGAAAAACGATAAGATCAGTTGATATGTAAGTAAATGTAAGGTTAAATGAATAACCATGTAAAAATGAATTTGTGTAAGATAAGTTGGTTGTAAAACAATGTCTTATGAAAAGTATGTTATTTGTATAAAATGTTATATGTATCAAACTGAAATGATTCAAACAACGTTACGCTATGTAATATTATACAAACATTTATATATAGGAAGTACCAGCGGCGTATCCACCATGTTTGTATCATATTACACACGTATCGTTACTTAATCACTTAATCAAACCAAACCATTCAAGATGTAAAATGTTCATGTACAAACCAATTGTCAAGTGTTATTGTGTAAACCATATCAAAATGTCTATGTCCAATGTAAACCACCAAATGTGTATATCAATGTCAAATTGTTTATGTTCAATGTGGATCATGTAATGTGTAACCAAGATGTCATGTATGGTAGTGAAATATATATATATCAACTAAACCATATGTAAAATGCACAAAAACAAGGTATTGAAGTAAAACATAGTTTAAATCAAAGTTATGTTTTGTGTAACAAATGCATGCTATACTGATACAAACATTTATGCGGTATTGTTAAAATGCATACATCCAAGCCTTGAGACTGTGGCGATAAACCCTTAAACAAATTAAAGGTTCATCTGAGTTATGTATATCGAATTCGGTCATTCCTTTCATCCCCTTTCCCTGGGATGTCCGGAACGGGAGTTGTCAATTCCTATGGTACCACTACCTACTAACGAATGGCATGATCAATGTTAATGAATGTATTGTTCCATGTTAAACAAACCAAATGTCATAACAAAATGTAAGCATGTGAAAACGATGCACTAAATATGTAATCAAATGAACATACATAGCGTGAAATGTCATGTAAAACGATGTACTAAGTAATGCACACAATGGGCACACCTAGCATGAAATGTAATGTAAAACAAATGTACTAAGTAATGCACACAATGGGCACACCTAGCATGAAATGTAATGTAAAACAATGTACTAAGTAATGCACACAATGGGCACACCTAGCATGAAATGTAATGTAAAACAATGTACTAAGTAATGCACACAATGGGCACACCTAGCATGAAATGTAATGTAAAACAATGTACTAAGTAATGCACACAATGGGCACACCTAGCATAAGATGCAATGAAATCATGTACTATAATGTACTAACGAACATAGCATGTATATGATGTGAAAACAGGAAAGCATGAAAGTAACAAGTAGGCACATGTGTTCCACCCCAAAACAGTTTGGAAAACAGTAAAAGAGGGGTCTATGTACTCACATAAACACCTTGAAAACATTTAAAAGAGGGGGTTCTATGTACTCACTTGAGATTGCTCAGAAGTCCTAAGATAACCACCAAGCAATGCTAGAGATCACGGAATATTAAACGGCACCTAATATAGGTAACTACATTAATAAACCGGACCTAAATCGGAAGATCGGATAGGATGAGGGCTCGTAAACCATATGAGTATGGGAACTCATGTAGTATGGTTTAATAAGGCCTACATACTAAATGAAACCTAACCTAAGTGCTTGTGACCCATTACGACCCGTTTAAGTAGCTTATGCTACTTTAACGCGTCGTTCGCGTAGAACGCGTTCGGACCGCCTAACTAGTCCTATGACAAGTAATATATGCCTTAACATGTCTAATATGGTTGTCAAATCAGTTTAGATGTCAAAAGTTATGTTACATGTGTTTAAAATGAATTTTGGCATCAAAGGGGTATTTTGGTAATTTACCTAAGGCATATAAACTACCTATCATACAACTACTTAAATGAAGCGACCATAAGGTATAACCTCGTAAGGTTATTCCCTATATACTATGGTCACCTAATGTGCTTGGTCGGATCCTAATGATTGACCAAACGGGTCGGGTTCGAAAGTATAAGCGATTGTTTAGATCGCTTACCTTACGACCCTATATAAGCACTAAACTAAAAGTGACGAGCTAAGCATGTTAAAACATGATTAACTAAGTTTAGAAAACAGATTTGGTATCACAACAAACGGTTGTGATACCTAAGAGTAGTTTGGTTACAAAATACGTAAGAATACGTATTCTGCCCGAAACTACGGCTCGTCACTGAGCCTAGATAACGTGGTAATCAGTAGGTATAATCGCTAGGGACTATAACCATCGTGATCACACTCACGTTATGAAGTTCGAACGAACTTCGCATCGACCATAAACTGGTCAATGCAGAAAGTCAAACAAAGTTTGACTTTCGGACTTGAAAAGCAATAAAAGAACGAAGGAACACTTACGAAGGGTCACCGAATGCTAATCTAGATCAAAATAGCTCAGGTATGAAACAAAGGTTTCAACTTAGAGCACAAATGATCAGATTCTTGTGAGAAATGAAGTGAAATGTGATGGGTATTTATAGATTTCAGGTAACCGTTAAGATCATTTCATGAAAACCGTGCTCGAATCTCATGCGTACATTTGTCAAAATGTTATGGTTACAGAAAATGATCCTTAATGTGCTGAAAGGTCAAGTGTGGAACTTGTGGTTGTGGTTTAATCAGCTGATAATCTGCTGACTGGTTGATATTATCTGTTCTGGCACAGGCTAGCGCACCGTTACGTTATAAGTGTAGCGGTGCGCTAGGACCTAGTTTGGCAGAATTACCATTTCAGTCCCTGCAATGCAACCAGTCAATTTTTGACACCTTTAAGGCCCGTTAACCCCATTTCAAAGCTCTAAAATGAAGTTAAAGTATAGAGAACTTAAAATGTGCTCAAAAATATCTCGGATGTCGGTTCGTTTGGCCGTACGATCGCGATGTTCGCTTAATTACGACGGAATGCGCATAAGCGCGAAAAAAACGATCCAAATGACGCGACGAATGGATTTTTCTTATAGCGAACACTAAAATATAATATAGTCATGCTCACATAAATTTTTAGATGTCCGGATGTATTCAGAACGTAAGTTATGCCCGAAAATGTAAACTTGTGCACTTTTTGACACTTTTAGTCCCTGAATGACCCAAAAGTTTATTTTAGCACACCGAACCCCTCAAAGCCTATTTCTAAGCTATGTAAAGGATAGTTAAGGTGTGTTTAACTTATGGTTATGTTCCGGAAATGTTCGTTACAGTTCAAATTGGCATACTTTCGCAGTTTGTCATATTTAGTCCCTGTAAGCGAATTAACTTGTTTTTGCCATACCAAAGCCTTCAAAACTTATTTCTAAGTTATGTAAAGGTTATTTAAGGTATGTTGAGTATATGTTGATGTTCCGGAGTATTTCTCGCATTAAACTGAGTACGTTTACGCACTAGTTTGCGTATAACTCTCCAGAAAGTGATGTAGAGTTTGGAATTGAACAAAAGTCAAAACATGAAAAATGTAAAACACAACCAAACAAACATTGGGATCAAATAACATTGTTTTATTGATAATAGAACTGTTCATAGTGATTACAAGCACAGTTGTTACACGTTGCGAAGTCCAAACGAACTTCGTGTTGACCAACTCATGGTCAAAGCAGAAAGTCAAACACTGTTTGACTTTCACGCTCGAAAAGCAATAAAAGAATGAAAGAAGCTTACAAAGGGTCCAAGCTAGGGACAACTTGATCTATAACACTCAGGTATGAAGCAAAGGCTCCAACTTAGAGTGTTAAAATGATCAAGGGTGAGCTGAAATGAAAGAGGGCTTGGGTATTTATAGTTTTCGGTAAACCGTTAGGATCGTTTCTTGCAAAAGGGGGATCAATCTAAGCCATACATGTGGGCTAGTGGTATTAGAATACCAAGGGTACACAAATACCAGTACATAGAGTGCAAAACCAGGGATTAAGACCATTAGAATAGGTGGAAATGACCAAATTCAATGTTTCTGCAATTCTGCTGACTCTGTAAAGCTTACGGACCGTAAGCAACATCCCATACGGTCCGTATGGGACCTGCAGGTCAGCAACTTTCAGAAAATGACAGATTTAGTCCCTGAAGCCCTAAACTTGATTTTCGATGCATTTTTGACACGTTTAAGCCCCGTTAACCCCATTTCAAAGCTCTAAAATGAAGTTAAAGTATAGGGAACTTGAAATATGCTCAAAAACATCTCGAATGTTGGTTCGTTTGGTCGTACAGTTGCGTTGTTCGGTTAATTACGACGGAATCATAACGAACACAAAAACGATCCAAATTGAGCGACGAATGGAATTTTATCATGCCAATCACTAAAATATAACCAGATTCTGAATCAATCTTTTAACTAGACCACTCAAGGGGTCTCTTTCGAATCATGGAATGGTACTATATAATCCAAGGGTCTTAACTACCACGTAGAAGCCCATTTAAGGATTTGAGGTAGTACCTTTAGGTATCCTACTATGAATCCCTCATACAAAGATATGGAAAATTCTACGAGGATTTGGATAACGAAAATTCGGATCACACAAAAACATAAAACGAGAACACATAAACACATAATCATATAATCGCATAAATGTTTAATTTGACCTTTAATTTGTTATCTTTGGACACGGGTATTTGAAGCACACCAGGAATCCAATCCGTGGATTTCATTTGGCACTTTAAACATTTTCAAGAATCTAACTATGAAGATATGAAGATCTTAATAGGAATTCGGCTTGTCCTTATTGAATCGCAATATACGTATTAAGGCTTACGAGGAATCCAATCAAGGGCTCCGATTTGAGAGATAATCATCCTCAAGGATCTAATTGTGAAGATAAGAAGATCCTATATGGATTTTGGAATTCGAAGAGCAGGAGACGCTTCGAAACCTTGCACTAGACGTGCTTATGTCGATACACAAGGTAGAATGCCCATGAAGTTGAGGTGCTAGATATGCCAAGGTGACACATAAAGCAGAATTTGAAGGTTGGGTAATACGAGCAGAATGCTTTTCGAAAACTATGCATGAGGTACTTTTTAGAAATGTGTTTAATGTTTTTGAAATCTTACATAATACTTTTGAAATCGTAAGGTAGATATATTAGGTAGATATGTTTATAAAAATCATGTGGGATGAATTTTGAAATTATGTATAAGGTTTTTGAAAATATGAGTAACGCTTTTCGAAATCATGCACTTGATATACTAAGTAAATATAATGTGTTAGAATTGTTTTCAAACTATATGAAATATTTTGAAATCATGAGGGTTGTGTTTTGGAAAAAAAACATATATTATGTATGTTGTTTTAAAAACTAGAATGCAATGATACGGGTATGAGATCGAAGAATACCCTTAGTTATTAAACCAAGGATTTAAAGTGATTACTCAAATTGTCACTTATTTTCTGTACTTCATTTCTTATAATGAAACGAACACTTAGAATTTTCGAGGAGATCATGAGCGATCATATGAACGAGAGAACTACAAATATGGTTCTTTGGTGTAGGTATCGTAGGGGTATGCCATACACATATATGCAACTATATTTGTACATCAGAATTGAGAACAACTATTTATTTATAAACCAAACAAGTTGTTTCGGAGTTCAAGAAAAACAAAAGAAACAAAAGTGTGAGATTTAAACTAATTCAAAGCTGCAACGTCTTCTAATCAGCCAGATGCTCATTCATGGGTCGGATTGGCATTGACAAGCTTTGATCATTGGTTCCTGAAATAACCCGTCTCGCCATAGTTGTAGCAAATACCAGGCGGGAAATGAGTTTGAGCAAGGTTGCCTTGGGTTTGGTCTGGACCGCCTTGGCTTAGGTTGAACCGACAAGCATTTTCCAGATGACCGATTTGCCCACATGATGCACACAGAGGACACCGTAGGTAAGCTAGGTGAGGTGCATTACATTTGTTGCACATCGACGCAGTACCGGTATAAGGTTCCCTTGCAGGAGGTTGTGCAGCAGCAGGATTCGCAACAGCTTTGTTTTGGATAGCAAAGCGGCATGTTTTAATCAAATGTCCCCATCGTCCACAGTGGGTACATTTGGAGCAGGGTGTTTGATTCGGATGATGGCCCTTGCATTGATTGCAGAAAGGAGCAGTTCCCAAGTACGGCTTCTTGTAGGATCGTTTTGCGACCTAAACGAGTCAATCAGAAGAGTTCTTATCAATTCAAGAGGTGGAAACAGATGAATTGACTTGGAAAACAGCTTGATTCACTTCTAAATGTCTTGGATATTGATTATAACAAGTTTACAGATCAGTAGACACGTTGGCAGCACTTCGGTACCGGAAACAAGAACCTTACAGATTTCGCATGAAGACTATTTATAATGGTGGTGATTTCGTTTGAAAGTGGCACTGGCCATTTCAAGCGAAATTACCAATGTTAATTTCGTTTGAAAGTGCACTTGCCACTTTCAAGCGAAATTAACCAATCACACCCAAATCCTATTTTCTCGTACAACGTACCCTGATCTAACAATTCTAGAATAAGACTCGATACAAGACGAAGTCGACAGACGTATGCACCAACAGACTCCCCCTCGGATGTTGACGAGTCTTCAGTGTCGAGTCTTCACAATCTTTAGCCTTGATCAGTCTTCGGGCTCTCTTCAAAGTATCTGACAGAGAAAGTATTCTCAACTCTTCTCTTTTTTACCAACTCCAGAATCTCCATCTGGCTCTTATCTTCTCTTGATCAAATTCAGGATCAACCACTTGCTCTAGCATCTTCAACTCTTCTCCTCCTCAGATGTTGATCTACTAACAAACTCCCCCTTGATTTGTGCTGGGATCGTAGTCTGGCTTTCACAGGTTTCAAGATCGTGACCTGGTTCACATCCTGATCAGGTATCGGAACCTAGCTAACCTGCACACATCTCTACCTAACAATTAAATTTCACAAATATAAAATTTTGACAAATTTAAACTCTGTTAACCACTAGATGAATACAATTCAAAACATCAATTATTGACATAACAATTTTAATTTCTAATCACCACTTAAATGTATAACATTTCATTTTAGCAACACACTCCCAAACCTGTTCGTCATGTTCAGCACTTGAAATTTTGAAAATCAGCTTTTCAACATCAGTTGTCTAAAATCTTTTTGAATTTTTCAAAAATTTATGCTAAAACACTCCGAAAATCTTTTTGGATTTTTGATATAAAATGAAATGCAATAAAGAAATATTTACAAACAATATTTTTGTGAGTTTGTGTAAGAGGATCATATCAGTTTCTGAGACAAATCACCAACTCCGTTAAGCTTTAAACATTTTAAGTTCTAAACGATTCACTTAGATTGTAAGTATACTGATCCATTTAAATTCTCACACAAATTTCAACTGTTTCAAGATACGAGATTAATGTTTTAGATACTTAAACTTATTCGTGTGTCCCACCTCAGAATATACTCCCGTATCCAGATCCCAATATTCAGTCTTACCGGTGAGTATACCTAGATGATATCTGTAAAGGGTTAAAATGCGAGGGCTGTGACAACCCGCACTAAACCAGGTATCCGTACAACTTAATTAATGATTAATTACTGCTTAATTACTGTGCTTGATTGAACTAGCTGATGAACTGCTACCTGCATACTGATACATGCACTTACTTGCATCATACTTTATATGCTGTCACTACATTATTTACATACGGCACCCTAGTGACAAACATGATGCACAAAAAGCACAGTAGCACTAAACGGATACACAGTGAACATGCTGATATGACCAGCATCAGGCAGACACTGCCTCTAAGGCCTGTTAAGAGCCTCAAATGTTTTGGCTACACTGGTAGTGAGTGTAGGATATAAGGGTTGTGGTACCGCGTCTCTAGGGATAAGATACACTGATTCGGATGTGCCAAAAACGTACTTTAAGTACCAAACACAGCACTTTAATAATTAATCCAGCTTCTAGCTGACTAGTAAAGTGCCAGAAAATGAGAAAATAACACTAGACACTTTCTAAAGTGTCGGGAAAACAAACTGTGTCACTAAAAATGTAATAACGACACTTTAAAGCGTTACAAAAGGCTTTAACGGATTACTATACAACCGAACAACCGGACTTTACCCGGAACATGAAAATATTACTATTTTCACTATTTATAATTTTCTGAACTAGTCAGGGTCCCTGATTACCCTAACACCCGTCATAACACGCCTTATATAACTAACTAAGTTAAACACCTAAACTAACTTAGTTAACCTAACTAAGTCCTAACTAACCTACTTAAAAATCGAACCAAACACCCCCATTCCATAACCGGCCCCAACCAAGGGGGAACAAGCAAGGACTAGTTAATTATTTTTTTATTATGTGTGTTTAGTATCTTTGTGACACAATTTCCATTGGACAAACATGATTAATTTTACCTATAAGTTAACCTCTAAGCCTAACATAACTATCACTAAACCTATCACACCACTCAACTCTCTCTTGCTCCCCTCTTCATCTCGGCCGAACCTCACACACCCACCCATCATACTTTCAAGATTCAATCTTGCAATTCCAAGGTGATACACACATCAAAGATCACGTATTAGGAGCTCTTGTGCACTCGGAACGCGAAGGACCTCTACCGTTAGCTTTTATCCACGCATTTTTCATCAAAGATCTTCCCTAGCCCCGAGCTAGAGGTATAACATTTAAAACTTGTTTTTACACTCATCTAAAGTGGTTAAAAGGAATATTGTCGGTTAAATATCGTTAACATACATTTCGATGCATAAAAGTCTAGTAAAAACCATAAAAGTGGTGGTTAATACCACATGTGTTGTGTAAAAGTTGTAGTATTTGAGATTTGTGTTTAACTAGACCCGATCTATGATGTGGTAGCTCGGATCTCCGTTTAACCCGACTTTGTAAGATCATGTATCTTCACATAAGCTCATTTTTGGTTACCGCAAGGGTTAAAAGGCGAAACTCTACCACACAAGATGCATGAACTTGTGTAGAAATATTTTACTTGTGTAAAAGTAATTTAACTTGTACAACGGAGTTTAAAACTAGCAGATCTACGTATCTGCAAGTGGTATTTTTGAAGGACCACACATTTAAGAAATCATGTATTTTAAAGAAAGGATCCTACACTAACAAACATGATTTTATAAACCACAAGGGTGAAGACATTTGTGAAATGAAAAGATCCGACAAGTAACTATTTTTGGGAAAAATGACTAGAAGTTGTAAAGACGAATTTCTCTAGTCACAAGGTTTTTACGAGATCAAAGTTACTTTATATAAAGATCTACATATATAAAGGGGATTTACACTATAGATTCGGAAAAACTGCAAGTTCATGCGATTATGCGATTTACATACTTGTCGACTAGTTTGATGTGTCGGAAATTGTTTGATTGAATAAAGAAGTTGTTGAATTGATTTGTTAAAAGAAAATGATACGCTTGAAAGCGTGGCCACCTCCAGTTACAGAGGAAACTCTGGCGAAATTTTCTAAAAACCTAACACTTAGAATTATTTACACAACAGGTGTTAGAACTATTTTTGGACATATTTTTCGAAACATAAATTTCGCCAGCACTATATTTTACTAAATATTCGGAGGTGGGGTTTTCACAAAGATTAACGTGATAAATATATTTGTCACAACACTGTTTATGATTATTTTGTGAAAATACATAAATATTATTTTAGAGTAAAAATAATATTTGCAAGCGTTAATGACTCCAAAACTGTACGAACGCTTCCACATTAACATATAAGTTACACCGGTAATTACATTACCACAAGATTGATAAAACGTAACTTACGCACATGTACTGTATCCCCCATCCTTGGGAAGAAGTTTAACTACCAAGTGTATACAGAACATAAACACGAAATAGTTGTCTAACTATTTCCCAAAGACATAACTATAAAGCTAAGGCACGGCCGTCCGTCTAATAGAATTAGCACTTGTAGGTCGTTGCACAGCTTACTGTATTGGAAACACTTGGTAGAGACGCGCATTCACTGTGAGTTCATGTCCCCCTTTTCTCTAACTGTTTTCAGTTTACTTAACCGCGGGGGTGAAATACATGTTACTATTATTTACGAGTACTTTACAACGGTATGTTTAACGTAAGGAGGTGTTATACGATCATGTGAGTGGATAGGAACAACATGGGGCCATTAGTCCTCATGGAGGGACCGAGGGACAGGAGCGGTAGATCTATCTGGGTGTAGCGAGCCCAGCCCCCGGCCAAACTAGAAACGGACCGTGGGGTGACTTTGTCCACATACTTTGCCGTGGCGAAATCTGCTAGGTTTGAGTCTCCCTATTTGCACTTCACATATGTCAGTGGCCTTGCAAACCATTGGTGATCACAAGTCCTCTTACAACTGCTACATACCACAACTATTTTTATACTCACAAGTGTTTTACATACTCACTTACACATGAACTCGCTCAACATTATTGTTGATTTTTCAACTTACATGTATTTCAGGAAATTAACGAGATCTGGCACGGTATGGCATGTTTTCCGCTGCACTAGTTTCCAAGGTCATCCGGGGTTTAGGGGATGTGTCTCTTTCCTGGACAAGACACAGCCCTTAAACCAAGTCTATGTTATGTTTCAAGTTTGTAATGTTGGATGAACAAGATTATGTTTGTCAGGGTATGTTAAAACAGATGGTATTGTGTTGGTTTTCAAAACTTAATGGATGATCTTGCATGTTTTTAACTCATATAGCTTTGGTATGATTAAGCTATGGTATTAAGAAGTCACACCAAAATTAACCACGCTTCCGCAAAGCCAGGGTGTGACAAGGGCCGTGAGAGCTCAGGCTATTGCTTCCGCAAAATCAGAGAGATGACGGCTTCGACTTTTGGTGTGTTCCCTTTAGAGAATCTTTTCTTCAACAGCACATGATTAGCATTTTGCAATGTTTCATCATTTTTTGTACTGAGGGTGATACTATATTTCAAGCAAGCATAAAGTATTATACGGGGACTAGGCCATTGCTTCCGCAAAATCAGAAGTCCCGGGATAATACCCCAGATATCACTAAGCATAAAGACCTAGTATCTCAGAAAGAGGGACCTTTCAAACAAGATTTCGGGGGTTACCCATATATCCAAGAGATGTTCCCCACGATATAAGCATGTTTGAAATTTAGGTTTATATCTCGTCACAATCTACTAAATGTGCAAAAACCTACTGACACATCATCAGTGAGACCGTTTATCACATTTTGACTTTTCATTCTTTAGCATGCTGTGATAATCCACTGATGTACTATCATTTCCTCTTTTATACAACAAAACTCTTTTTCATTTTATCATGTTTTTGCCTTTTTTCAAAATTTCTAATGTTTTTGGATTTTCTGAAATTTCTTACTCCCCCTAAAATTCAAAATCATTTAAAGGAAATTTGAAAACAAATTGTACAAGTAAAGTGAAAACTGTTGTGAATTGCATCAAATCGCCATCCACTTGGCATAAACAATCAGAACTCCCCCTGACAACAAACTATTTTCCCATTATGATTTCAAAACACTTAAGTTTGTTTTAATCAAATGGTTTTTCCGAAAAATAAATTTTGTTGATTTTACGACTTGTAAGATCGGGGTTATCATCACTTTGTTTTCATATCAAATACCACTTGTAGAAAATCAAGTACAATTTAATGTCCCTGATTTACCACTTGTAAGTTAAAAACCTTCTCCAACCACTTATAGGTTCACTTATCAACCAAAATCACTTGTAAATCAAATTATAACAATATCAAGACAAACTACCACTTGTAGGTTTACCAATCAATCATTTTCAAGAATGATGCCGATTCCTGCTTCACTTTTACCAACCTAGAAGCTCCGACAAGTCAGAATTTTTGTTTGAAAAAGCAATCACCCAAGCCTGACCAGCCTTGGGTGATTTTGATTCAACTCTATCCCAACCTCCTTTTGATCTATAAAAATCTTTTGCACTTTTCACTTTTCCATCAACCATCTTCTCAAAAATATGTTTGACTTTCCCATTGAAAGCCTTTTCAGTATCAAATTCTCCTTTACCAGAGAAGAATTGATCTGAAATCTCAAACCTACCTTTTGATTTCAAATTTTCTGCACACAATGGTGGAAAATTTTCATCGTTCAACTCAGGAACGGAATTCTCATTCTTTTTCTCAACAAATGACTCCTCTGATTTTATGGAATCAGATTCATTGTCAGAACTACTTTCAGATTTTACAATCCATCTTTGTTTGTTCAAATCGACTTTTCTTTTGTAAAAACGTTTTGAAACATCACCAGTATCGAAAGTCGAATTATCAACCACTATAACCTTTTTCAAAAATTGTTCTGTTTTATCAACATATTTCTTTCTCAATTCAGAGTTAAAAGAAACTCCCTGTTTTGTATAATTGGACCCGGGACAATTCCAAGCAATGTGTCCAACTTTGTGACATTTAAAACAGGTTTTTCGTTCCACTCTTTTAACCAAATTCTTCTTCCTTTCAGCAAGAAACTCCTGGTTTGATTGTTTCCAGAAAGGTTTCTTCTGTTCTTCTTCTGAACTTCCACCTGCAACAAATTTTGTTTTTGGTTTATAATTTTTCTCATTTTTATAATTTTCTGAAGAACTAAAACCAAGACATTTCTTTTTGAAATTACCGTTATAGTTTGGTTTCTTTTGAAAACAAGAACCAGAACTGTAACCCTTTTTCTTTTTTTCAATCTTTGTTGAACTCTTGAAGTGTACTTTTTAGGTTTTTCAGAAAGATTTAAATCTTTTATTTCAGAAATGTTAATTTCCATTAATTTGAAAACTTGTTTGATTATTTCAGTTTTGACACTTCTTATTGGAAATTCCTCATCAGAATATAATTTGTCTGAATCATTCAAAGTATATGCCACTTTGATTAATTCGTCATTTAAATTAGATTTTGATAACAAGAATTCTTTATTGTAAACCCTTTTAACCGGTGAACTCGGACTCTTTTCTAACGAACTCGAACTTTCAGACTTAGACTCCGACTTTGACTCTTCATCCATATCCAACACCTGATCGACCACTTTCTTTAACAACTCAGACTTATAATCAGTGTCAGACGCTGTGAATGTGACATCAATATTATCTAGTAACTCATCAATGGTTTCAGACTTTAACTTGATGTTGAGAGCCTTATTTAAACGTTCTTCATTTGGCTTTCTGGGAGAATAACTATTCCAAATCAGGGGCGGACACTTGTTATATTTGACACTCTGTTTCTTACCAGTATCTGGATCTTCTGTCTTTTTATCTTGAAAAGCTTCAAGACCTGCAACAGTAGGATAAACTCTATCAATCAAATAATCACATGTTGTATAACTCAACAACAAACGTTTGATTCTTTCACTCTCAATCTTTTCAAATTCCAAATCCTGCTTTAGCTTTGCATAGTCTTCAATATACTCATTGATGACTTTCTGCTTTGTCAGTAATGTTGAACTCATCATTGTCATAGCAGCATCAACTTCTTGATTTGTTTTGTTCAATCCATCAACTGTTCTGTTCAGTACATCATATGACTCCTTCACATACTTCACATCAGACAACAAGTTTTCTATCAACTCTTCCAGTTCACTAATCTTCTTATCCTTCTCATCACAATCTTTGCAAGATTCTAAGTATTTCTGATAAGATTTAATGACCTCAACTATCTTTTCAACCTCAACAATCTTTTCTACTTCAACAATTTTTTCTGCCTCCACAATTTTCTCAACTTCGACAAATTTTTCAACTTCGACTAATTTTTCAACTTCAACAATTTTTTCTACCACTTTCTCCACTTCAACGATTTTCTCTATCACTTTCTCAATTTCTAGTTCAACATTTGCTTTTGCAGTTTCCATCTTTGCCTTTTCATTAGCTTTTCTTATTGTTTCCAGCTCTCTCTTCATTCTAGCAATCTTCTTCTCATTCAGCATCTCAACTTTATCTGCAAAAAACAAATTAAAACTGTTAGGATCCAGACCTTTTCTAGCTTTATTGATATATTCTTCTTCATCATCAGTATCAACATCACTTCCAAAATCTGGAAAAATCGATATTCTTTTCGAACAAGATTTGTCTTCATTTTCTTGTAGAATTCTAGCAACAAGTCCTGAACCAGGTGGGATGTATTTGTCCCAACTAAATCCCTCTGCAACTTTTTCATCATCTTGATGAATAAGTAAAGCTTTCTTCTTTCCATCTTTCTGAATATGAGATGATGATGGTTGTTGCGCAATCTGATGAAAAATGGATTTATGATAATAATCATTCTTTTCTGATCCTCTTGTTGCTTCTTGATTTTTACACTCTCGTTTAAAGTGTCCTTTTCCTTTGCAACGAAAACAGGTAACTTTTGACTTGTCAAATCCTAACGGAGAATTAGCCAATCCCCGAAACTCATCTCTACCTGTGATTTGTTGAAATTTTTCTGCCCTTCTAACAGCACTAGCCATACATCATTTGACATCAATCAACTCAAGTTCCTCTGCATCAATTTGATCATAATCTTCTTTTCTAAGCATCGGATTTCCTATTTTGCCAGCAATCAAACTTTCATATGATTCCAACATAGCAACAAGTGATGCCATATGTTGCTTAGCTATTTCTGGAGACAAATTTTGACCATTTTGAATGTTTAAAGTAACATTGCACTTCAAATTTGTAGAATTCTGTTGTTGAGAACTTGGTGTTGTAAAATTTGGATCAAAGCTTAAATACAAAGATGAAGGTCCACCACTTTGAGTCACAGTACTTCCCTTTGTTCCAGAAGAACTGTCAGCACTGAAACCAGTTTGAATCTTTGGGCTGGGAGTAACTTCAAATTTGTTTCCTCTGTAGTATAAACTGACATCTTGTTGAGCATTTGGATTCTTCATGATTGCTGTTTTCTGAATATCCAACTCGTGCTCTTCAATCTTCTGAATAAACTGTGCCAGATTCATATTTTCAGATTTTCTCATGTGTTTAAGAATCAACAAATAAGTTCCCCATTTCTGCTATGGTAATGCATCAGTTAGTTTATCAACCCATTCATCATCATCTTTCTTTATGTCCAGTCTTCCCATTTCCAAAACCAGATGACAATATCTATCAATGGTCATTTTTGTTGTTTCATGGTCAAAAGCTACAAACATGTCAAATGATTTCTTCAATAATGCCTTTTTGTTCTTGATCATATCTGCACTTCCTTTAAACTTTTGCATCAATGCATTCCAAATTGACCTAGCAGTACCCTCATGTTGGAGCAAAACAAAGATATCTTCTTTAATCGCTTGTTGAAGAATACTGATCATTATCTTTTCACTTGTATATTTCAATTGATCACTTTCTGAAAAATCACAAAACGCTTTTTCAAGCCCACGCTCATTTTTCGGTTTCTCATAGTCTTTCTCTAACGAACACCATGCATCAAACTTATAAGCTTGCACCCAGTTCTCAAACTGATTTTGCCATCCTTTAAAATCTTCAATGTACATAAGTTTTGGCGGTTTTTGATGAGTTCCTGTTTCATTCTCACTGTAAAGAGTTTCAGCAGCTGTAACAGGAGCAACTGGTGTAGCAAACGCATTGTAGAATTCCTCTTCCATGTTTCAGAAAATTATTTCACAAAAACTCAAGTTTCACAAACACAGTTTCACACGAAATACCAAACTCAAATGGAATCAACTATTGAAGCGGAATCACCCTTTGAAGCGAAATAACCCTTTGAAGCGGAATAACACTTTTCACATGGAATACCTTCTCACACGGAATACACTTTCACACGAAATACCTGATTTCGTGTGAAACAGATGAATTTTCAAACGGAATTACACTTTGGAGCGAAATTATCTAATTTCGTGTGAAACCTCTCAAACGAAATCACAATCTGAAGCGGAATAAGGTAATTTCGTGTGAAATAAAGGGTACTTTTCAAACGGAATAGCAATTTCAAGCGGAATCAAGTGCTAATTTCGTGTGAAATGCTGCTGACGTCACTTAATCCGAAATCATTTTCAAGCAAAATTATAATTTTTACCAATTTTAAGCTGAATTAAGGTCCAATTCTTTCAAGGATTCTTTAAAACACTGTTACGATTATAATGTGTGAAATTCAGACCATTTTGACCGTAAAATCTTGTAAATTTTATAAAAGAAGGTCTAGAAGACAGATTTTATGGCTGTTTTGGCAAGAACTCTTCCTCCTGAGCTCCGATACCACTTGTAGGATCGTTTTGCGACCCAAACGAGTCAATCAGAAGAGTTCTTATCAATTCAAGAGGCGGAAACAGATGAATTGACTTGGAAAACAGCTTGATTCAGTTCTAAATGTCTTGTATATTGATTATAACAAGTTTACAGATCAGTAGACACGTCGGCAGCACTTCGGTACCGGAAACAAGAACCTTACAAATGATTTCGCATGAAGACTATTTATAATGGTGGTGATTTCGTTTGAAAGTGGAACTGGCCATTTCAAGCGAAAATACCAATGTTAATTTCGTTTGAAAGTGCACTTGCCACTTTCAAGCGAAATTAACCAATCACACCCAAATCCTATTTTCTCGTACAACGTACCCTGATCTAACAATTCTAGAATAAGACTCGATACAAGACGAAGTCGACAGACGTATGCACCAACACTTCTTGGCTGGTGGTGCTGCCACCTGGCTAGGTTCTGCTTGATTTGGTGCAACGACTGAAGGATTCTTTGAGGCTTTACACTTCCTTGACCTTTTCGAAGGCTTGGCTTCTGCTTCTTTCGATGCTTCTTGGGTGGCTTCATTATTAAGATGAGACATGGCTACACCTAAATCCACAGACTTCAGGATTACTTCGCCTATTTGCTGGGCAAATTTGGCAGTTTGCTCGGACATTTGAGTGTTGCTACGCTGAAGAGACATTCTGGAAGAAATGAAAGATATAGGAGGAAACAAGTGAATTGTTATCGGATAATCAAAACAGAATGACAACACATAGAAATTGCGATCATTTGTTTGTTACCTAAGGCAAACAAATGAGATGGTGATTAATCAAAGTAAACGGGTCATATTAATGTATCACTGAAGACATGCTCGCCTATAAGTGAACACTCACCACAAGAGTTCCCAGGTAAGAGTGACTGGTCCGATACTGCGGATTTGTACGAATACTCTAGCCTTAGACAGAAAACTCAGGGTACAGGCATTCACCCTTCCAGTTTGCACGTGTTAACATTATAAGACCCAAACTTTGACGAGATTTTGAAAACTCAAAGGGTTCAAAACCTTATAATAAATCATCCTAGAACAGATGATTGGTTTTCAAAGCGGATTCGAAATTTATGTTCTCGTTGTGGTTGTCACCTAAGGATAGGTGACGGTATTGTTTTAAGATCTAAACACAAGAATCTTGTGTTAGGGTCCTAGGAAGGTTATAGACTAGGTCAAAGCATTACTAATAACCTAATTCCCTATAACCATGAGCTCTGATACCCACTTTTCTGTCACACCCCGACCGCGTAAAACAACAAATCACGGCGGAAACGTCGGGGAGTGTTGTAACAGAATCATTGATTCATAACACACGGAAATTTGAAGTTTTGTTTTATTTAAAGATTAACCAATTACATTGTCTTGAAATTTAAACAAACGAGTTAAACATAGTCTATCTTTGTTATTAAGTCACTAAGGCCTCGTCCAGTCCTAAGTGCGCATGCATCCTAGCAATTAACATCATTCAGCAACACCTGAAACATATGTAAAAACAAAGTCAGCAAAGAAATGCTGGCGAGCACATAGGTTTTATGAGAGTGTCGGATTCATGGCTAGTTTACATGTTGCAATACTTATTTAAAAACCTTGTTTTGAAAAATATTATTATGTGACATCGTTTTAAAATCGTTTAACCAAGTGAACTATATAATGCCACGGAATGTAATATGATAAAAACACTTATATATAAGATGTACCAGCGGCGTATCTACCATGCTTTTATCACATCACACCCGTCCCATTATCTAATCACTACCCAAAAACCAATCGTTTATCCAATTCGTTTAACTCGTCAAAATTGTTTCAGTCATTTAAATCATTCTCGTTTTAATTGTGAAAACTATTTTTGGTCGTCTCGCTAATAACATCCAAACCTTAAACTCGCATTAACAAACCACCAAAGGGTAAGTTAAAAATCACAGATTCGGTCGCTACCCACCTAACCCACACATAACCATGGGTGCAGTCTGATAACGGGATTTGTCAGATCCTATGGTACCATAACCTAATACTGGTCGGTTCGGCCAAAATTAATGAATGTTATTCGTTATGTAATTACAACAAACAAGTTTGTTCACATTATCGAAATCATTATTAATTTTGTATAAACCATTTTAATCATTTTTGAAACCATCGTTAAAATATCGAAATTGTTTTAATACATATGAATCACCCCAAAACAATCGAAAACAGTAAAATAGGGGAACTATGTACTCACTTGAGAATGCTTAGAAGTCTTGAACAACAACCAAGTAAAGCTAGAGGGAGCACGGAATCAATCGGCAACCTAATAACTATATAAATAAACCGGACCTAATTCGGAAGATCGGATAGGATGAGGTTTTGTAAACCAAATGAGTATTGGAACTCATATGACATGGTTTAACAAAGCCTACATACTAAATCGAAACCTAACCTAAGTGATTTCGACCCGTTACGATCCATTAAGGTAGCTTACGCTACTTTAACGCGTCGTTCACGCAAACGCGCATTCGAGACGTCTAACTAGTCCTATGACAAGTATTATATGCCTAAACATGTTTAAATATGTTGCATAATCAGCTAAGTGACAAAAGTTTAGGTAACATATGCTTAAAATCCAATTATGCATGAAAAGGGCATTTTGGTCATTTACCTAAGGCATATAAACTACCTATCATACAACTACTTAAACTAGGTGACCATAAGGTATAACCTCAGAAGGTTCTTCCCTATGCAACTATGGTCACTAAACATGCTTGGTCGGATCCTAATGATCGACCAAACGGGTCGAGTTCGAAAGTCTAAGCGGTGGTTTAGACCGCTTGACTTACGACTCTAAACAAGCAGTAAACTAAAAGTGACGAGCTAAACATGTTGGAACATTTTTAACTAAGTTAGAAAACAGGTTTTGATATCATACCCAAGAGTAGTTTGGTTGCAAAATACGCTTAAATGCACATTTTGACCGAAACTACGACACGTCACTATGCCTAGTCAACGTGGTAATCAGTAGGTATAGTCACTAGGGACTATAACCATCGTGATTACGCTCACGTTGCGAAGTTCAAACGAACTTCATGTTGACCAACTCAAGGTCAAAACAGAAAGTCAAACACTGTTTGACTTTCACGCTCGAAAAGCAATAAAAGAACGAATGAAGCTTACAAAGGGTCCAAGCTAGGGAGAACTTGATCTATAACACTCAGGTATGAAGCAAAGGCTCCAACTTAGAGTGTTAAAATGATTAAGGGTGAGCAGAATTGAAAGAGGGCTTGGGTATTTATAGTTTTCGGTAAACCGTTAGGATCGTTTCTTGCAAAAGGGGGATCAATCTAAGCCATACATGTGGGCTAGTGGTATTAGAATACAAGGGGTACACAAATACCAGTACATAGAGTGCAAAACCAGGGATTAAAACCATTAGAATAGGTGGAAATGACCAGTTTCAATGTTTCTGCAATTCTGCTGACTCTGGTAAAGCTTATGGACCGTAAGCAACATCCCATACGGTCCGTATGGGACCTGCAGGACAGCAACTTTCAGAAAATGGCAGATTTAGTCCCTGAAGCCCTAAACTTGATTTTCGATGCATTTTTGACACGTTTAAGCCCCGTTAACCCCATTTCAAAGCTCTAAAATGAAGTTAAAGTATAGGGAACTTGAAATATGCTGAAAAACATCTCGGATGTCGGTTCATTTGGTCGTACGGTTACGTTGTTCGGTTAATTACGACGGAAGTCGTAACGAACGCAAAAACGATCCAAATTGAGCGAAGAATGGAATTTTATCATGCCAATCACTAAAATATAATATTTTAATGATTACATAAATTTTTAGATGTCCGGATATATTCAGAACGTAAGATATGCGTGAAAATGCAAACTTATGCACTTTTTGACGCTTTGTTTTATTTGCAAAACATAATTTTTTACTTAAACTATGATTTATATCAAATACATTGTTTTGTACATTTTTACTTATGGGGTTGAGTAATATTATTATTTCACCGTACATTTTATTTAGTTACACATAAACATTATACATATGGTTTAAGTAGTTACTTTTTACTTGCCATACATAACATTTGATTTCACAAAACATGGTTTACATTTAACATTAAACATTGCTTACACATAAACATTTTGACATTGGTTTAAACAAGGTATTTGGTGGTTTTTTTGGGTAAGTGATTTAAATAACGAGGCGTGTGTAATATGATAAAAGCATGGTGGATACGCCGCTGTTACTTCCTATATATAAGTGCTTTTATGATATTACATATCATAGCGTTATTTAAACCATTTCAATTTAGACATATTACATTTTATACAAATAACATATCTTCATAAAACATTGTTTTAGAAACAACATATTTTATTCAAACTCATTTTACTTGGTTATTCATTTAACCATACATCTTTCTTTTATATCATCTGATTTCTTATCGATTTTCGTATGATTTATAAAAGAAAACATTTTACAAGATTCATGACTAACTTTTTTTAAACATTTCTTTAAACTCACAAGTCATGAATCCTAATTTAACAAAACCTATGTATCTCACAGGCATTTTTATGCTGACGTACCTATTTTCACATGTGTTTCAGGTGCTTTGTTAGATGATCATGATGCAAACATAGGATTGGACGAGGGCCTTAGTGACTTAAAAACCATAAAAGACAGTTTAATTCATGCTATGCTTCTGTAATTTCATAAACAATGTAAACATTTTAATTCAATAAAACAAATCTTCAATTGCCATGTGTTGTGAAACAAAGATTATGCCACTCCACTCCCCGACGTTTCCACCACGGTTTGTTGTTTTGCGCGGTCGGGGTGTGACGTCCATGGTTGTGAAACAATGATTATGTTACGACACTCCCCGATGTTTCCACCGCGGTTTGTTGTTTTACGCGGTCGGGGTGTGACACATAGGATATCTTTTCTTACTTGAGAACGATTCTTAAGTTTCGATATTAATCCATAAAGTGTTTTGATCGAGACGATCCTTTTTCAAGGATTGTTTTTCCTGATAGGTTACAGACGGTTTGGGTAATATTGTTAGCGGCCATCTACAAAATTTAACAAGGTTCAATTTTAGTATTTTCGATATTCTTATATTTTAATCATTAATATCCTTTAATATCTCATAGACAATTAATAATTAAAATATAGAATCCAACGTTACATTTAAATATTGGTTAGGTAGTCAACGTTTGACGATTGCAACCCTTTGCAACTTCTAGCCATATGGGATCGGTTAAACATCTTTATGTTTAGTTGGCATGTTTAATCCCATCAACACCTTTGTTCCCTATGCTTCGGTGACCCTAAGTTCATGGTTTCCAAATCAAGTCGTCCAACTTACACACACATGTGAGTTTACACATATAAGTGGTTAGGTGACCTTTATCCCACTAACATGGTAAGCCCACCTCGAACATACAAGTTCCCTCAAATGTGGTTAGGTAACGTTTATCCTACAAAAGAGTTCCCAAGTGATTCGAGTGTTGTATAAAAGGATGGTGTTTGACTTGTTTTATAAAAGGGATTTTGAGTTTTCAAAATTCTAGTTTAGAAAACTTTATGTACCATACATTTGCATGCATTCAAATCAATAGTACTTCAGTGAAAACCAATTTTCAAGGTTCTTTTAATAAAACCCATTTTATTATAAAATCATTCACCTTTAATAACTTTTTATTAACCATTTTTAATGATCTTTTAAGAACCATTATTAAGCTTGTTGTTGATTATTAGTTTGTTAAGCATGCATATCCAAATATCATCCAAACAATAAAATAAGCAACCACACAAGCACAAATAACAATAGGTGCATAACCATAGCCAACTATTTTTTACCACACTTGTAACACCCGGCTTTTTAGGCCGTACCATACAATTGTAACACGTGTTATGAATAGGTAACAGGGCTGTATTTGACTGGTTATGATGTCAATATGTGGAATTTAATGAGTTGGTAAATTTAAACTATGGTAAAAATTATGTTGGCAACGATAAGATAAACGTTTATCGCGTAACGGTTAAAATGCGAAACGAACGTCGGTGACCACCCGATTAGTGTTAAAATCCTAAAAATAGCTTGTTATGATTAGAATAGTAGTTTTAATCATATTCGTGAGGAAAAATAAATTAAAACGCTAAGAAATTCTATTTATTCGAGTTTAAGCGTGTACCGAGCGATGCAGCGCGTGTACCGACAAAATACTGTCAACACAGCCAGTCAAGGCAACTAATAATCATTTTAGTAATAATTTGATAAGTTTATTGTTATAGACTAATAAAAATAAATAAAAACGCATAAATCCCTATTTTTGCGTTTTTAAGTGCGTACTGCGCAGCACAGCGCGCATACTGCCAAATACCGACAACGTCGCCAGTCCCGACAAACAAAATATTGTTCAATAATATTTTGGTGAGTTTATTTTTATAGAGTGTTAAAAATAATTTAAAACGCACTAAAACGGAATTAAAACGCTAGATAAAATACCCGGTAATCAGTAAAATACAAGTTTTTTGTCTATATATATGTATATATATGTGTATGCAATCGTGTGTATGTGTGTGTAAGAGAGAGAATGCTTGTTGGCAGCCATGCATGCATGCTCTCTCTCCTCTCACATATTCTCATTGGTCCTAATGGGAGGTGCATGATGATGGTGTCCCATAAAGCATTCAATATCAAAACTCCAAGATAGGATTTTAAACAAATCAATCTCTCTCTCCTTCATGCAATTCAGCCGAATACCCCTTTACCACCTCCATAATTTCGAAATTCTTGATGTTCTTGTAAGAACTAACTTAAATCCAAGGTGTTTTCAAGTTATTTTGAAGATCCAAAGGTGTTTTCATGGTAAAACAAGCTCCATAACATCAAAAATCTTGTCAAAAACCCACTTGAATCTTGAAGGTATAAAATTTATTTTAAAACACATTCTTGATTCTTGGTGATATTCATAATGTTAAAAGGTTTCTCTTAAATCTTGGAATATTTCACAAACTTGAAGGTAATAATAAATGGGTTTTCAAAGAAAATAAAAATGAATGTATATGTATATGTATGTATAACCATGAGTGTGTATACATGTGTATTTGAGTTGAGTTTTGATTTTGATTAATTCTTGTTTGATTTGATTCTCGAAAATGAAATGCATGCATGATCAAAAGGTGATTTATGAAAGTTCATATGATTAAAAGATGAACATGATAAAGTGAAGTTTTGAAATCATAAGTGTGACACCCCAGGAAAACCAGGAAAACCATGCAACTTAACTAGCTTCCTCAGTGAGTACGTACCAAATTTCGGGACGAAATTTCTTTCAACTTGGGGATAATGTGACAACTCGTATTTCAGAACCTATCTTTGTGCTTGATGTAACCTGTGTGAACGTTATGTGATTATGTGAACTTTGTTGATTTGATTTAATGTTTGATATGTGTTTATGTGTAACGAATGTATATTAACGAACCGATCGCACAACACAACCCGATCGCACAAGCCCTGTTGGGCCGCACAACATGTACTCGAATCAAAAGGGCAGCCCAAGTTGGGTTCGGCCCACTCCTTCATGTGCATACACACACCCTTAGGGAGTTTTGTTTCTCATTTGTTGCAAAACAAGAACACACACAAACCCTACTCTCTCTTTCTCTCCTCTCGAAGCCGACTGCAAACAACACCCCTCTCCATCGAAGCTTTTGATTCGGATCACTCTCATCTTATCTATAATCGGTTAGTGTTTCACGATTTATGTTTTGTTGAATGATGTTATGATTCCATGATTTGATTAAATGGTTAGGGTTGTATGTATGATGAACAATGATGTTTATGAGATGATGTTTATGTGAATCGGATGTCATAATTTTGATCTAAGAACCGATTGTATGCAATGTAATTGGTTGTGTGTTTGTGTGTTTGGATTAAAGGCATGATCGAGTATGAAGTGTTGTATGAATTGAATTCATGGATCTAATAGTTAAAGTGTAGGTTGTTGCTATGATTTGATTATAATTCGGGTTGCATGTTATTGATCTAGAACCAAGTAGATGTAAATCGGCTGTGAATGATTAGTATGTTTTACCAAAAGTGATTGCTTCTTGAGTTAAAGATTTTGATGTTAATTCGATGAAGATGATGATGAGTTGTTAGGGTCCATATGAATTAATGATAATAAAACCTTGTTTTGATCGATTAGGAGATGCTTAGAAACTGTTGATGGTGTTGATTGATTGTGTGCAATTATGGAATCTGTTAATTGGTCAAACGAATTGATTTGATAATTATAACTGATTGCATGATCTAAGGAAATTCATAACTAATCGCATAAGCCCTTCAGTCGCACAAGAGCTGGTCGCACATGATCTGGTCGCACAAGGGACTCGCACAAGCTAGGTACAACAAAACAAGGCACATAGTACAACTAGGTTATGCATGATCGCACAAGTCTTGGGCCTTACACAATGTTTGGACTTAGCATATTATTGGACCGAATGGCCCAAATCTCAGTCGCACAAGATGTTCGAATCGCACAAGTCGACCGGATCGCACAAGATATCCGGACCACACAAGATCAACATGTATTATTGTTTGGGCCGTGTTTTATTGTTTGGGCCGGGTTTTATGTTTGGGCCGGGTTTATGGCTAATCGCACAACCCATTGTGGATCGCACAAGTTGTGCTGATCGCACAATAGGTTGGGCCGGCTATTCATATTGGGCTTTATTATTTACTTGTCCGATATTGCTTTACGTGTATGTCGTGTATACCATGTGTTCGTAACTTGCTATCTCTGTGTAAACATACATGCACTATTTGAACCTAGACCTGACTTGTATGGTAACCATGTTAGGACGTGGTTGACCTCTAGAAGCTCGATCGACCTTTCGTGTATCTGCCGAGCTAACCTAAGGTGAGTTCACACTTTCTACAAAGCATGGGATTCCCAGGGGTTGGGAATGTGTTAAGGAATATGGATTCCTCGTCCTTCTTGGGTAGGACAGTACGGGTTAAGGAATATAATTCCTCGTCCTCATGGACAGTTTAAATTTCACTAGACCAAAACTCTATCACGAAGTCCCTCCTTTTTATATCGACTTAATCGCCGGGCCAATGGCGAGCGGGTCATTAGTTAGATAGCGCTATTTAGGTCTGACAAGCCTCACACCGTGCCGCAGAGGACGAGCGTGAACTAATGGATCTGGGCACGTCAATGATGATAGACACTGACGATAAGGGCACATAAACATGACTACAGTCAGCGGTCGATATGGTAACGAGTCTAGTAGTATATACATGGGGTAGCCCCCACGGCCAGAGAGCCAGATAATTAAACAAGGGGTAGCCCCCACGGCTGCATTGCCAGAGTAAACGGGATTAAACAAAACACGTTTTCAACTATGGGGTATCCCCCACGGCAGGGATGCCAGTTAAAGGAAATTGTTTTTGGAACAACTTAAAACGAACACCCAACTGTGAACTCGCTCAACTTTGTTGTTGACTCGTTACTACATGCTTTGCAGGTCAATAGGTGCTTAGCTGGTGCTTGCATGGGGAAGAGTCGTTGTGGGACATGGATAGCTTTGTGCCATGTTAAACTTTGAAACGTTTAAACTTATGTTTTGGTTTTAAACATTATGCTTCCGCTTGCAACTTAGATTATGTTTCGTTTGGACACCAATCGTATTGGTTGGATTTTATTATTACTTACATGCTTGTTCAATATGATTGGTGGCTTGATCCTGGTCAGTCACGCTTCCAAGCGGTGATACTCCGCAGGTGGATTTTGGGGGTGTGACAATAAGTGTGTATGTATATGAGTCGTGTATGTATGTATAGGTATGCATGCATGTGAAGTTTTGATGAGTAAAGTCTTAAATGTGTAAGGATATAAGCATATGTCTTGCTTTTATGAATAAATGAGTAGATGATGATGATGTGAAGTATGGAATGTTTGAATATTTGAACATGATTTAAATTTATGATTAGATATATATCTTAGTTCATATAAAATGATGATAATGTTATATGGATGCATTAGATGCATTTACTTGAACATGCATGATAATTTGTGATCATGAAACGATGATTTAGATATGATTTAATAAAAATAGTTTTGATCAGATTCTAAGCACTAAAATATGATTATTTTGATGTGTTAAATAATATGTAACTTTGACATAATGTTTGCTAGCTTTGCATGTTGTACTTGGTGCATTAAAGGTTGTAAAATATGTGAAATCGCATGATTTATGTGACTTGCACAAAAAATGCACTAATCTGATTATAACCACTATTTTAATCAGTAAACAATATGTATTGTGTTAAAATATCAAGTCATTCTGAGTTGGGATGATTATAGCAACGTTTAACGCAAAACTATGCGTTAAAACGATCAAAAATCGGCTTTTCGGGTGATTTTTATAAAACTGATTTAGATCAGTAAGTAAACTGATAATTTTAGTTTAAAAATGAGTATTTTAACTAATTTTAAGTTTACTTGGTGTTTGGTTGGTCATACGTGACTTCCGACGCCCGAAACCGTTACCGAATCACTAAAATACGCATTTTCTAAGTACACTAGTATGGGTAAAATTTTGGGTAAACTTTATGTGTTAAAATGTGTTATGTGATTTAAACATGAGAATGTGAAAATATGTTAAGTTCTAACATGATTTTAAAGATTGGATTATGCATGTATATATTTGTGCGTTTAGTGCGGTAAAAACGGTAAAAATTGCGTTAAACGTGAAACTTGTTGTCGAGCATGAAATTTGATACATATGAGATATTTTATATATATTTGATTTAAAAATGAAAAAATAGATAAGTTAACAAGATTTCGCATGTTTCGGTGTTAAATTATGTGAACATTTATGTATATATATTACGACGCGCAAACCGTAGATATATTGCGTATAAACGGGAGAGTTAACGGATTTACACAATAATGGTCACCAATAATATCGTTCAAGTCGCAAAATCATAAAAATATATATGGACTCATATATATATTAACGTGCCAACATAATCCAAAAATAATAACTTTTCGAGATAATCTCAAAGTTATGTGAAAATTCTAAGAAACAGAGAAACATAGGATTTTTGTGAGGTATATATGAATATTGATTTAAAACTCATTCCTACATATAATAGGATGTGTAGAAATCAAACTGTGGGTTTGCACTATTTAAAAATACGCACCCAAAGGTGAGTGTCACTAAACCCCTCTTTTCACTGTTTTGTATATATTTTGGGGGTAGAACACGACAATAAAAGGGTTTAAGAATGTTTTTGAAATAAAACATACCTTTTTATATAAAATATATATTTTCGTTGAAAATATTTGAAATTTGATAAATCATACATTTCGAGATAAAACGTTTTGATGAATGAATATTGGAAATTGGGAAAGTACGGTATTTCCTAAGCGAAACATGACCGTACAGTTGGGGATGAATTCCGGACTGGGTCTCAAATGATGGAGTGTCAGGGGAATTCGTACAACATCATGTATTAAGTTGTCATATTAGTAGGATATATATATTGTACGTGAGGCAGACATCATATTACTCTACAAGAGGACCCTGCGCCCATGATGTCGTTTAATCATTTAAGTAATGTACGCGAGGAATTGTTGGTAGATCTATCGGGTTGACAACCCCGTCGTGACCGGTCGCCCCGTGTCAAGTCAAACGACGAATTTAAATTCTGATTATTGTCTAGCTTTGATTATCCCTACATGGTTAATATATAGTTCGTATCGTCTAGCTAACATACGAGTCCAAAAATTGACCCAATAATTTAATATACAAAACATGGGTAGTAACAATATTGTCGGGTTCATGAAACTGCGACAGAAGGCCCATGGATTTTATTAAGGAAGTAAAACGGACTTTCAAAATTATATGGATGTTTTCAAATAAACACCTAAACAGAAAGTTTTCCTTGGAATAAAAATTGTTTGTAAGTGAATATGTGAACTCACCTTCCTTTGTGTTGACACTTGATTTTTAACGTGTTCTACGGGTACTTAAGTTCAGCTTCGGGAATCGTGGCGTATCTTGTGGTTGTTGATGCATGTTTTGTCATTTAATATGTTGGACTAACTTTTAAAACTTTCTGGGACGAATGTAATAAGATCCGTAAGGATCAAAACAATTTAACTCTGTCATGGTTGGGTAACGTTTTGAAACCTTAAGTTTAAGACTTATGTTTTAATTAAGTTATAATGTCCAACAATTTAATGCATCGATCATCAAGATATAAATGGGCACCAGCTTCCGTCACCACTACGTTTTATATTCCGCTGTGACGTATTTTGGGGTGTGACAGAAGTTGGTATCAGAGCCAATGGTTGTTAGCGAACTAGATGTTTTCGGAGGAAAACACTAGACTTCAACCGAAGAATTTTGAGATTTAAAGTCCAAAATTCTCGAAGCCAAGATTTTTAAATAAATAAACATGGAAAATTTTATCATGTATGAAAACCCTTATGTGTTTATGTGCATACGTGATTTTCTGTTTATTTTGGCCTTATGTGTTACTATTCATATTGATCACACACTTACTTTGTACGGTTACGATATGTCACATCTCCATCTATAGAGCCATTAGTAGTTCTGCTCACTGATACTGTCGAGCCTACACTAGAGATTCTTTCGCCCGTCGTTACAGAATCGTTTGTTCTACTATTCGAGTTACGTGTTTTGCTACACCTCTTTTAGTTTACACTCGTCGTAGGAAGAGGACTCGACCCGTTAGAGAGATCGCATCGACTTCGAGAGTTGAGATAACGTCCACTATGAAGAGGCAGAAAGGGGTTTGGGTCAATCGCTCTCACTGCGATCGTCAGTTCGCCACGTTACGCCGAGGCATAGAGACAATGAAGGACTTAGAGGGACAGATGGACTGTTATGATGAGCTAGAAGAGCTTGTTAGGAAGATGTTGGACATCCTGGGTTTGAAGCGTTAGATGTTGGTTTTTCTGTTGTTTGTTTTGTATGTCTCATTTGATGAACCCTATTTATGGCTTGCATGCCAAATTTTCAGATATTTAAGAGGAAATTTAATATAGGCTTGTTGAGGGTGTTGATGTAGACATGCCAAATTTTGATTAGTCTTCGTACTAATAACAAGCTTTGTAATTTCTGGTATAAATATCAAATGGGTTTCTTTTGGTTTAAGAATTGTTCTCATTAATACATGGATATTATACATGCGCAATGTATGGTCCACTAGCATTTAATGATTAAACTATTTTGGATATCGTCTTATGTTGTAATAATAGAAACGCCGAAATGCCGCCAAAAGCAAGACAAGGTTCTGGACTACCTATTACCCCAGAAGAGTTGGCACAACTCATAGCCCAACACATTAATACTGCCATGGGACAGCGCGATGCTAACCAAAATAATGGCCAGGAACATGGACGTGATGCTCATGGGCATGGTTTTGGTGGGACACAGATCGGAAACCCTTCAGGTGATATAATGATCGAAAAGTTTTAGTAGTTCCTGTGTTATGATATAATCGGAGCGTATTCCTGATTTTCATTAACCTTGTGAACAGTACCTAGATGTACACACAAAATAATCCATGGTTGTAACCCAAGATCATTTACTGGTATCCTATGCAATGACATGGCAACGGTAAGCGTGATGTCGGGCCGTCACAGCGGATCGACCATTCAAATAATTCCGCATTCCGAGCCTAGATCTGGGGATTCGCGAAAGCGAAAGTCCGAGAGTTCGAGGAAGGATACCGATGAGAAGTGTGATGAGAAACGCAGTTCGGGGAAAGCATATGTGGTTAACTCTAGAGGTTTGAGAAAGGATAATGCCAGGGATGGCAGGAGTAGTTTTGAGAAGAAGACTCATGAGGATGAGCGGAGAAAGTGCGCCAGATGTGGTCAGACTAGACATATGACCTGCGAGTGCTATGCTAAAAGTACATCGGAGGGAGGTACGCTCAAGGGATGCTATGAGTTGGTGAGCAAGGACATTTCGAGATAGATTGTCTGAAAATGAAGGGTCAGGATGCCAGGGGTAGAGCGTTCGAGCTAAACGCTGGGAAGGCACGAGACGATCTTGCTGTTGTTACTGGTATGTTTCGAATCAAAAACCAATCTATATTCATAATTTTAATACCAAAGCTGACTTGAGTTTTGTTCGAGAAACTTTGAACCATTTTTTTGTTCACCAATAAGTAAGCTGGGTATAAAGTGCCCGATAGAACTAGCGATTGGTAAGTTGATGGAAACTAGTGAGGTCGCTTACGATTGTAGTATTTAGTTAGGAGATCGTAGTTCTAGTGTTGGTTTATTTCCAGTGAAGCTAGGGAGCTTTGACAAAGATGCAAGAATGGATTGATTATCCAAGAACGAAGTGGGGACTATCGCTTGAAGAAGCTAGCTGGAATATCTCGTCTTGATGATGGTAGAGAGGTGGTAGTTTTTCACGAAGACCGAACGAGTCGAGTGTCGAGTGTTGATGGTTGAGAGTTGTCAGTTTTGTGAGGATGCTCAGGTGGTTGCAAAAGGGGCTATCTTGCGTTCCTTGTTAACGTGGTGGATACGAAAGCCGAATGTAGGAATATCGGAGAGATCCCTATTGTTCGCAATTATCCAGAAGTTTTCCTTAAAAGACTTACCTGGAATTCCCCCTGCGAGACAGATCGAATTCCGAATCAATCTGGTACCCGGTGCTGCACCCATTTGCACAATCTCCTTGTAGATTAAGCACCGTTTGGGATGAAGGAACTGTCGAATCAGCCTCAAGAGCTATTAGACAAGGGTTTCATTCGATCAAGTTATTCGTTTGAGGTGCATTTGTTTAGTTGAAGAGGAAGAAGGATGGATCCTTCAGGATGTGAGAGGATTTCAGAGAGCTATACAAGTTGATTATCAAGAATCGGTACCCTTTACCGAGGATTGACGTTTTGTTCGATCAAGCTACCGGGATCCAGCTGCTACATGAAGATCGATCTATGACTGGGATATTATCAGTTGAAGGTTGCTGACGAAGATATGCTGAGGACTGCTTTTCAAACGTGATATGGCCATTACGAGTTATTAGTCATGCCTTTTGACTAAATTAATGCGCTATTTATATTCATGGATGTCGTGAACAGGGTATGGAAACCCTAATCGGATGAATTCGCGATAATATTCATCGACGACATACTTGCTTATGTGCGAACCAAGGAGAATCATGAGTAACGTTTGAAGTTAACTATGGAATTGGTGAACGATGAGGAGCGCCAAAGACCCCGTTGGGAGTATGATGATCCATATGACTAGCTGGGTACTACCGAAAATTTATTAAGAATTTCCCCAAATTAGTGCAGCTTTCGACACTAATAACCCCAAAAGGAAAAGGGAAATTGATTGGACAGCAAGATAATAGGAAGCTTTACGGACCCTCGAAAGAAAAGTTGGGAGCGTGTAGGATAGACTCCGAAGGGAGTTAAGATACTCACATGCCCTTGGCAGAGTTATCTTACAATAATAACTAACACGCTAGTATTCAGGTTACTCCGTTTGAAGCCTTGCATGGATGGAAGTGTTGATCACCATTTTGTTGAACTAACATGACAAAGGACAAATAACCAGACCTTAGTTTTTCTAGGAAACCGGTGACAGGATTTGCTTGGAGCAAGGGAAGGTTAAAAGTCGCCAATCGATCAACATAAGGATTACATGGACAATTGAAGGAAACTATTGCGATTCCAGATTAAAGATTTGGTTCTGTTAAAGGAGTTATCTTGCAGAAATGCTGTTAGGTTTAGCAGAGAAAAGAAGAGCTGAGCCATAATGATTAGGTCCTTTTAAGAGCCCATCTTGAGTTGGATCAGTCGCTTATAGGCTCAAGCTACCATAAGGATGGAGTAGTGTACATGATGTAATGTTTGGGTTCTGTTGAGAAAGTGTATAATGGATAATACACTGATTATGTTCTTTGTAGAGATTTGTTTGGAAGATAAACGGAAGTTTATCGAAGCACCGTAGAAGCAGTATGTATAGCGAGAAGAGTTATGCTAATAACCAGACAGGCGATTACAGCATTCTAATCGTGTATGCGATTTATTGAGTTGGCGATTTGTGGATATCTGAAATGAATACAAGAAGGAAGGAAAACGAGTTTATGAGATTTGATTCTTTCGAGAGCCCATCTCGAGTTGGATCAATCAGGTGTAAACTCAGACTATCTTAGGTACGGGGTAATGTATATGTAAATATACATATGTAGAACCCGAATTGGTGGAATTTTGACTTAATCTTCTTGATTAAGTGCTCGTAAATGATGAACCTTGGAAAGGATGGAGAGCGTTGAGATGTGATATATGGAATTGAGAGTGTGTGTAATATAGGTCTACAAAGATTCTTTGTAAGAATCAAAGTTTCTCACAGAAACTATAAGACTATATTCATTAAACCAGTTTTTGCTGTTTCCACCCAGTGCAAAAACAAAACCTGTAGAGTAAAAATTTCGGGGATGAAATTTCCTAAACAGGGGGAGACTGTGACACCCAGCTTTTTAGGCCGTACCGTACAATTGTAACACGTGTTGTGAATAGGTAACAGGGCTGTATTTGATTGGTTATGATGTCTATATGTGGAATTTAATGAGTTGGTAAATTTAAACTTTGGTAAAAATTTTGTTGGCAACGATAAGATAAACGCTTATCGCGTAACAGTTAAAATGCGAAACGAACGTCGGTGACCACCCAATTAGTGTTAAAATCCTAAAAATAGTCTGTTATGATTAGAATAGTAATTTTAATCATATTCGTGAGGAAAAATAAATTAAAACGCTAAGAAATTCTATTTTTTCGAGTTTAAGCGTGTACCGCGAGATGCAACGCGTGTACCGACAAAATACTGTCAACACATCCTGTCAAGGCAACTAATAATCATTTTAGTAATAATTTTATAAGTTTATTATTATAGAATAATAAAAATAAATAAAAACGCATAAATCCCTATTTTTGCGTTTTTAAGCGCGTACTGCGCAGCACAGCGTGCATACTTCCAAATACCGACAACGTCGCCAGTCCCGGCAAACAAAATATTGTTCAATAATATTTTGGGGAGTTTATTTTTATAGAGTGTTAAAAATAATTTAAAATGCACTAAAACGGAATTAAAACGCTAGATAAAATACCCGGTAATCAGTAAAATACCAGTTTTTGTCTATATATATGTATATATATGTGCATGCAATCGTGTGTATGTGCGTGTAAGAGAGAGAATGCTTGTTGGCAGCCATGCATGCATGCTCTCTCTCCTCTCTCATATGCTCATTGGTCCTAATGGGAGGTGCATGATGATGGTGTCCCATAAAGCATTCAATATCATTCAAAACTCCAAGATAGGATTTTAAACAAATCAATCTCTCTCTCCTTCTTGCAATTAAGCCGAATACCCCTTTACCACCTCCATAATTTCGAAATTCTTGATGTTCTTGTAAGAACTAACTTAAATCCAAGGTGTTTTCAAGTTATTTTGAAGATCCAAAGGTGTTTTCATGGTAAAACAAGCTCCATAACATCAAAAATCTTGTCAAAAACCCAATTGAATCTTGAAGGTATAAAATTTATTTTAAATCACATTCTTGATTCTTGGTGATATTCATAATGTTAAAAGGTTTCTCTTAAATCTTGGAATATTTCACAAACTTGAAGGTAATAATAAATGGGTTTTCAAAGAAAATAAAAATGAATGTATATGTATATGTATGTATAACCGTGAGTGTGTATACATGTGTATTTGAGTTGAGTTTTGATTTTGATTAATTCTTGTTTGATTTGATTCTCGAAAATGAAATGCATGCATGATCAAAAGGTGATTTATGAAATTTCATATGATTAAAAGATGAACATGTGAAGTGAAGTTTTGAAATCATAAGTGTGTATGTATATGAGTCGTGTATGTATGTATAGGTATGCATGCATGTGAAGTTTTGATGAGTAAAGTCTTAAATGTGTAAGGATATAAGCATATGTCTTGCTTTTATTAATAAATGAGTAGATGATGATGATGTGAAGTATGGAATGTTTGAATATTTGAACATGATTTAAATTTATGATTAGATATATATCTTTGTTCATATAAAATGATGATAATGTTATATGGATGCATTAGATGCATTTACTTGAACATGCATGATAATTTGTGATCATGAAATGAAACGATGATTTAGATATGATTTGATAAAAATAGTTTTGATCCTATTCTAAGAACTAAAATATGATTATTTTGATGTGTTAAATAATATGTAACTTTGACATAATGTTTGCTAGCTTTGCATATTGTACTTGGTGCATTAAAAGTTGTAAAATACGTGAAATCGCATGATTTATGTGACTTACACAAAAACTGAACTAATCTGATTATAACCACTATTTTAATCAGTAAATAATATGTATTGTGTTAAAATATCAAGTCATTCCGAGTTGGGATGATTATAGCAACGTTTAACGCAAAACTATGCGTTAAAACGGTCAAAAATCGGCTTTTCGAGTGATTTTTATAAAACTGATTTAGATCAGTAAGTAAACTGATAATTTTAGTTTAAAAATGAGTATTTTAACTAATTTTAAGTTTATTTGGTGTTTGGTTGGTCATACGTGACTTCCAACGCCCGAAACCGTTACCGAATCGCTAAAATACGCATTTTCTAAGTACACTAGTATGGGTAAAATTTTGGGTAAACTTTATGTGTTAAAATGTGTTATGTGATTTAAACATGAGAATGTGAAAATATGTTAAGTTCTAACATGATTTTAAAGATTGGATTATGCATGTATATATTTGTGCGTTTAGTGCGGTAAAAACGGTAAAAATTGCGTTAAACGTGAAACTTGTTGTCGAGCATGAAATTTGATACATATGAGATATTTTATGTATATTTGCTTTAAAAATGACAAAATAGATAAGTTAACAAGATTTCGCGTGTTTCGGTGTTAAATTATGTGAACATTTATGTATATATATTACGACGCGCAAACCGTAGATATATTGCGTATAAACGGGAGAGTTAACGGATTTACACAATAATGGTCACCAATAAAATCGTTCAAGTCGCAAAATCATAAAATTTATATGGACTCATATATATATTAACGTGCCAACATAATCCAAAAATAATAACTTTTCGAGATAATCTCAAAGTTATGTGAAAATTCTTAGAAACAGAGAAACATAGGATTTTTGTGATGTATATATGAATATTGATTTAAAACTCGTTCCTACATATAATAGGACGTGTAGAAATCAAATTGTGGGTTTGCGCTATTTAAAAATACGCACCCAAAGGTGAGTGTCACTAAACCCCTCTTTTCACTGCTTTGTATATATTTTGGGGGTAGAACACGACAAAAAAAGGGTTTAAGAATGTTTTTGAAATAAAACATACCTTTTAATATAAAATATATATTTTCGTTGAAAATATATGAAATTTGATAAATCATACGTTTCGAGATAAAACGTTTTGATGAATGAATATTGGAAATTGGGAAAGTACGGTATTTCCTAAGCGAAACATGACCGTACAGTTGGGGACGAATTCCGGACTGGGTCTCAAATGATGGAGTGTCAGGGGAATTCATACAACATCGTGTATTAAATTGTCATATTAGTAGGATGTATATATATATATATATTGTACGTGAGGCAGACATCATACTACTCTACAAGAGGACCCTGCGCCCATGATGTCGTTTAATCATTTAAGTAATGTACGCGAGGAATTGTTGGTAGATCTATCAGGTTGACAACCCCGTCATGACCGGTCGCCCCGTGTCAAGTCAAACGACGAATTTAAATTCTGTTTATTGTCTAGCTTTGATTATCCCTACATGGTTAATATATAGTTCGTATCGTCTAGCTAACATATGAGTCCGAAATTTGACGCAATAATTTAATACACAAAACATGGGTAGTAGCAATATTGTCGGGTTCATGAAACTGCGACGGAAGGCCCATGGATTTTATTAAGGAAGTAAAACGGACTTTCAAAATTATATGGATGTTTTCAAATAAACACCTAAACAGAAAGTTTTCTTTGGAATAAAAATTGTTTGTAAGTGAATATGTGAACTCACCTTCCTTTGTGTTGACACTTGATTTTTAACGTGTTCTACAGGTACTTAAATTCGGCTTCGGGAATCATGGCGTATCTTGTGGTTGTTGATGCATGTTTTGTCATTTAATATGTTGGACTAACTTTTAAAACTTTCTGGGACGAATGTAATAAGATCCGTAAGGATCAAAACAATTTAACTCTGTCATGGTTGGGTAACGTTTTGAAACCTTAAGTTTAAGACTTAAGTTTTAATTAAGTTATGATGTCCAACAATTTAATGCATCGATCATCAAGATATAAATGGGCACCGGCTTCCGTCACCACTACGTTTTATATTCCGCTGTGACGTATTTTGGGGTGTGACAACACTTGTTAGCCGAAACAAGTGTGCCAAAAGGTCATTCCTAAAGGGTGAATATAGACACAAATAATGTGTCGTTGAACTCCCACTTGATCCCGCATCCAAATGCTTCAAGTCTTCCTTTTGTGTTGTGATTTCCTTAATTTCTTTGGGCTTCCAAAATGTCTTTAAATTCAGCTCCAAACTCCTTTGGACTTCGAAAATGTGTTTTGGTTATTGGGCTAAAATCCCGTTAAGAACTATGAAGTCCTTTAGGCCCCAAATTGGCCAAAACCAAAACCGCATTTTGTGTGCATCTTCTTTTAAAAAAAGTATCCTAATACATTTTTTCTCGTAAAATAAAATGCAACTAATCTATTTATTTACATGCCAAATGAAAATAAATAAATTAAATATTTTTACAAACGGAAGAACAAAAATAGTAACTATTACAACCCATTGAAATAATTAAATATAAATCACAAACACAAACATTCAACATATTCACACAAGGTCATGGCTAGGTTATGAACACCAAAATATATATCCACATATATATATATATATATATATATATATATATATATATATATATATATATATAACATCCAAGAAGCAAAAATGGTTTCCTTTTACAACCTACAATTTTTTGGTCAAGAATGAAAAACTGAAAAATGTGGGTTTTTGTCCAAACAAAACAATCATCCAAATGACATAATTTTTCAAGATATTTTTATGCATGTAAGAATATAATCTTGAAAAACAAAAGGAGAACCATGATGAAAAATTTGGGCCATAGGGTTTAACCAAACCCGAAACCCGAAAATTTCATATACTATGAAGCATGCACTCATATAAGCGGCTCTTGATATCATTGTTGGGTTTTTCACATGTTTATCAAAGTTATTTTATCCATATAAAATAAAAACGCAGCGGAAATAATATTTAAAACATGTTACTTATAAGATATAAAATTCATTTTATATGTAAAACCCAATTCCCAGATCCATATACGAACATGCATGCTATCAAAATTAAAACACAACCATAAAGTGTTTCATGAATACTACCTTCCAAGGAGTAAAGGATATGAAGAAAATGATGCTTCTTAAATGGTAGTCTTCAAGTGTAGAATACCTCAAGCTTGTATACCCCAAGCCTTCCAACAAACACTTTAAGTTTAGCTAGGATTTTACACTTAAAACTCACTTGAAAAACTCCCTCTTGAAACCAACCCTTGGCCAAAATTATGAGAGGAAAAGTTAGAGTTTATGCACTTGATTTTACAAACTTGAAAACCCTTTTGAAAGATCCATCTTGGCTGATTTTTTAGACAGCATTCTCTAATGTTTTTCAAGTTCATCTCTTGAAAAATGATCATGGGTTTTCTAAGTCTTCTAACCAATTTGTCATACAAAATGTTATAAAGTATGAGAGAGATTTTGCCACCCACAACAACCAATCAAGGGCCATCTAACTTATGACAATTGCATGGATTGTCATTGGACCAAATTTGGCTTGTGAAGATTCCAAGGGGGCCGGCCCACATGGGTTTAAAAAAATTCAAATTCTTTTCTTTTAAACTTTTAAGTCTTGTATAATTTTATAACTTTTATAAAATTATAACATCACATATTATAAGACTTATACAACCTTTTATTATGTTATTTAACCCATTAAATAACAAAATAAAATATTCTCTCAGAATAAATTATCCATATAATTTATTAGTTTCTCAAGTGCAACTATTTAGAAAACCAATTTCTAAATATTAGAAGTGTTAATATTTATTTGTTTGATCATATCACAAATAAATATTATAAGTGTTTGTCTAACATGTTATTGGGTATAACTCGACTTGGATCATAACATATTAGCCACATCAATTTAATATGTGTCTTGGGCATACAAAGTCCAACAGCTACGAAGGTATGTTCCACATACTTATACTTTGGACGTGGGTTCATCTTTTTTTTTTTCATTTTACATCGTTTGTTACATCTTTAAAATATGCTAACTATAATGTTGGTGAATTTATTATTGAAGATATATTTATTCAAAAAGCTGAAAATAATGTTGGTGTATTTAATATTGAAGATATCGATTTATAACCACACACTACTATAAATATCTCTGACATGCAACCTTTTTCCTACACCATAGCTATAGAACTGAAAATTAGGGTTTTCTAAAATACTTGTTTCTTAACTATTCTTTGCAAAGTACATGAGTGTTTTTTAGCAAGATGGATTTCTATGACGTGTTGATTTTTCATAGCATTCCATTTTATATTCAAGTTTCTTTAGTGCTTTCTTAAGGCTTTGATGGCATTCTATGAACAGTCAACATGTTATAGAAATCATCATCTTTATGAAGTTAGCGCGAAAGACTATTTTTCATTTAAGACACAAAGCATGAAATCTAGCCTTAGCATGTCTTTAAATTACATCACACACATTTCCTTTCTATCACTGACATGAATGTAAGCTATCTTTTCACGACATACATTTAAACAAACTCAAATTTGTTAATGACTGGGGCAACATATAAAGTCCGAGAAAAAGCTAAGTACATAATATGATGTTTTTGTGATGTCTATGAACATGAATGCGAGTTGTGGTGGTGCCAACGGTGGTGGCTTGTGGTGTTATTTATTAAACGTGAAATAGAGAATGGAATGAAAAAACGAGGGATGGGATGGTAGAAATTATTTGAGGGAACGCAATGTCTTGTGTATTAGTCAATTCCCTTCCGATGACCACCAAACTCCCTTTTTCCATTCCGTCACAATGGTCCATTTCATTCCACCTTCCTTTGAAGTCTATTTTAATTATTGCATTAATTTTATGACAAAATAATTGCTAATTTTATAATTTCGTAAATTATAGAAAGAGTTTTTTAAGAATAATTAAATTTTATATGAGTGCGACCACTTATACTAATTAATAAATGTACTTACACTAATTATTAAATTATTTAACTTATCATAGTTGGTGTTGAAAAACATTAAAATTTTCTATTTTAAATAAATGCATTGAATGCGTTTCAATTCTACAACTGAGATTTAAAACTATCATTTAGTTGACTTTGCCATTGCTTTGTATACATTTCTAGTCAATGATGTCTGGTTTTCATAAAGGTGCAATTTGTTTTTTAAACCGAAAAATGTCTACAGTTTACGGACCACATCTGCAGACAACTTTAGAAGAAGGGGTGGACCAAACCTCTGCATTATGCAAAAAAAAAAAGGCTTTATGTTTTTTAAAGTATGTAGACTTTTAAAATAAACTGGTGGCGGTGCACGAACGGTGGTTGTTGGTGGTGGTGGTTTGTGGTGGGGGTGGGTGTTGGTGGTGGACGTGGATGGTGGGTGGTGGTGGACGGTGGTGGTAGGTGGTGGACGTGGACGATGGGGGTTTACGGTGGACGATGTTGGTAGATGGTGGTGGTGGGTGGTGGACGATGGTGGTGGTGATGGATGGTGGTGGGTGGTGGATGCTGGTGGTGAAAATAATAGCAGGCAAAAACCGCTTCGTGAGCAACTTAATTTAAATTCAATAAATTTAGAAGCCATTTATATTATTGTTTTTTTATCACAATATGTAAACGTCAGACCATAGTCCCATCGTGTTGTGTTTTAAAGACCTCTTGTTGAAAAACTTTAAATAGTGGGATATAAATAATAAAATTATTACAATACATTTTTTTATGAAAGAGATCTTAATTTATATTTTGTCATGTCTATCATTTTAACAACATATATTTATTATCATTTCTTGTCCATACTTAAATATTGCGCCTTTACAAGTAATCCAATTCTCAAAACTCATAACAATTCCCATGTCTTATGAACATTTTCAGGTGTCTTAAAAAGGCTCGAAATTTTATTGTATTAAATGATATTGTTTGAATTCACTCAATCCTTGTCAAAAGTACCAAAGCGGAAGTGTTGGATTAACTGTTAATATAACATCTATGTGCAGCTTCATTAAATGTTAATTTAAAAAAACTAAAGTTATATGAATTAATTCAATTCAACGCTGCATAATCATTGTGAAAATTATCCATTTATTAAAATAAAAACACTTTCTCTCCTATTGATATAAAGGGATTGAGTAACATCACCTATGATTTAGATTTGTCTAGACCTATTGGTTTTGATAATGAGATATGTGTTGGATATGAGATGTCCGATGCTCGATTAAATAATGTTGCTATGAAGGTATGTTCCACATACTTATACTTTGGATGTGGGTGCATCTTTTTTTTTTCATTTTACATCGTTTGTGACATCTTTAAAATAAGCTAAATATAATGTTGGTGTATTTATTATTGAAGATAAATTTATTCAAAAAGCTGAATATAATGTTGGTGTATTTAATATTGAAGATATCGTTTTATAACCACACACTACTATAAATATCTCTGACATGCAACCTTTTTCCTACACCATAGCTATAGAACTGAAAATTAGGGTTTTCTAAAATACTTGTTTCTTAACTATTCTTTGCAAAGTACATAAGTGTTTTTTAGCAAGATGGATTTCTATGACGTGTTGATTTTTCATAGCATTCCATTTTATATTCAAGTTTCTTTAGTGCTTTCTTAAGGCTTTGATGGCATTCTATGAACAGTCAACATGTTATAGAAATCTTCATCTTTATAAAGTTAGCGCGAAAGACTATTTTTCATTTAAGACACAAAGCATGAAATCTAGCCTTAGCACGTCTTTAAATTACATCACACACATTTCCTTTCTATCACTGACATGAATGTAAGCTTTCTTTTCACGACATACATTTAAACAAACTCAAATTTGTTAATGACTGGGGCAACATTAAAAGTCCGAGAAAAAGCTAAGTACATAATAGGATGTTTTTGTGATGTCTATGAACATGAATGCGAGTTGTGGTGGTGCCAACGGTGGTGGCTTGTGGTGTTATTTATGAAACGTGAAATAGAGAATGGAATGAAAAAACGAGGGATGGGATGGTAGAAATTATTTGAGGGAACGCAATGTCTTGTGTATTAGTCAATTCCCTTCCGATGACCACCAAACTCCCTTTTTCCATTCCGTCACAATGGTCCATTTCATTCCACCTTCCTTTGAAGTCTATTTTAAATATTGCATTAATTTTATGACAAAATAATTGCTAATTTTATAATTTCTTAAATAATAGAAAGAGTTTTTTAAGAATAATTAAATTTTATATGAGTGCGACCACTTATAATAATTAATAAATGTACTTACACTAATTATTAAATTATTTAACTTATCATAGTTGGTGTTGAAAAACATTAAAATTTTCTATTTTAAATAAATGCATTGAATGCGTTTCAATTCTACAACTGAGATTTAAAACTATCATTTGGTTGACTTTGCCATTGCTTTGTATACATTTCTAGTCATTGATGTCTGGTTTTCATAAAGGTGCAATTTTTTTTTTTTTTAAACCGTAAAAAGTCTACAGTTTACGGACCACATCTGCAGACAACTTTAGAAGAAGGGGTGGACCAAACATCTGCAGTATGCAAAAAAAAAGGCTTTATGTTTTTTAAAGTATGTAGACTTTTAAAATAAACTGGTGGCGGTGCACAAACGGTGGTTGTTGGTGGTGGTGGTTTGTGGTGGGGGTGGGTGTTGGTGGTGGACGTGGATGGTGGGTGGTGGTGGACGGTGGTGGTAGGTGGTGGACGTGGACAATGGGGGTTTACGGTGGACGATGTTGGTAGATGGTGGTGGTGGGTGGTGGACGATGGTGGTGGTGATGGATGGTGGTGGGTGGTGGATGCTTGTGGTGAAAATAATAGCAGGCAAAAACCGCTTCATGAGCAACTTAATTTAAATTCAATAAATTTAGAAGCCATTTATATTATTGTTTTTTATCACAATATGTAAACGTCAGACCATAGTCCCATCGTGTTGTGTTTTAAAGACCTCTTGTTGAAAAACTTTAAATAGTGGGATATAAATAATAAAATTATTACAATACATTTTTTTTATGAAAGAGATCTTAATTTATATTTTGTCATGTCTATCATTTTAACAACATATATTTATTATCATTTCTTGTCCATACTTAAATATTGCGCCTTTACAAGTAATCCAATTCTCAAAACTCATAACAATTCCCATGTCTAATGAACATTTTCAGGTGTCTTAAAAAGGCTCGAAATTTTATTGTATTAAATGATATTGTTTGAATTCACTCAATCCTTGTCAAAAGTACCAAAGCGGAAGTGTTGGATTAACTGTTAATATAACATCTATGTGCAGCTTCATTAAATGTTAATTTAAAAAAACTAAAGTTATATGAATTAATTCAATTCAACGCTGCATAATCATTGTGAAAATTATCCATTTATTAAAATAAAAACACTTTCTCTCCTATTGATATAAAGGGATTGAGTAACATCACCTATGATTTAGATTTGTGTAGACCTATTGGTTTTGATAATGAGATATGTGTTGGATATGAGATGTCCGATGCTCGATTAAATAATGTTGCTATGAAGGTATGTTCCACATACTTATACTTTGGATGTGGGTGCATCTTTTTTTTTCATTTTACATCGTTTGTGACATCTTTAAAATAAGCTAAATATAATGTTGGTGTATTTATTATTGAAGATATATTTATTCAAAAAGCTGAATATAATGTTGGTGTATTTAATATTGAAGATATCGTTTTATAACCACACACTACTATAAATATCTCTGACATGCAACCTTTTTCCTACACCATAGCTATAGAACTGAAAATTAGGGTTTTCTAAAATACTTGTTTCTTAACTATTCTTTGCAAAGTACATGAGTGTTTTTTAGCAAGATGGATTTCTATGACGTGTTGATTTTTCATAGCATTCCATTTTATATTCAAGTTTCTTTAGTGCTTTCTTAAGGCTTTGATGGCATTCTATGACTAGTCAACATGTTATAGAAATCTTCATCTTTATAAAGTTAGAGCGAAAGACTATTTTTCATTGAAGACACAAAGCATGAAATCTAGCCTTAGCATGTCTTTAAATTACATCACACACATTTCCTTTCTATCACTGACATGAATGTAAGCTTTCTTTTCATGACATACATTTATACAAACTTAAATTTGTTAATGACTGTGGCAACATTAAAAGTCCGCGAAAAAGCTAAGTACATAATAGGATGTTTTTGTGATGTCTATGAATATGAATGCGAGTTGTGGTGGTGCCAACGGTGGTGGGTTGTGGTGTTATTTATGAAAGGTGAAATAGTGAATGGAATGAAAAAACAAGGGATGGGATGGTAAAAATAATTTGAAGGAACGCATTGTCTTGTGTATTAGTCAATTCCCTTCCCTTGACCACCAAACTCCCTTTTTCTAATCCGTCACAATGGTCCATTTCATTCCACCTTCCTTTGAAGCCTATTTTAATTATTGCATTAATCTTATGACAAAATAATTGCTAATTTTATAATTTCGTAAATAATAGAAAAAGTTTTTTGAGAAAAATTAAATTTTATATGAGTGCCACCACTGATACTAATTAATAAATGCACTTACACTAATTATTAAATTATTTAACTTATCATAGTTGGTGTTGAAAAACATTAAAATTTTCTATCTTAAATAAATGCATTGAATGTGTTTCAGTTCTACAACTGAGATTGAAAACTATCATTTGGTTGACTTTGCCATTGCTTTGTATACATTTCTAGTCATCGATGTCTGGTTTTCATTAAGGTGCAATTTGTTTTTTAAACGGTAAAATGTCTACATTTTACGGACCACATCTGCAGACAACTTTAGAAGAAGGGGTGGACCAAACCTCTGCAGTATGCAAAAAAAGGCTTTATGTTTTTTAAAGTATGTAGACTTTAAAATAAACTGGTGGCGGTGCACGGACGGTGGTGGTTGGTGGTGGTGGTGGGTGGTGTACATGGATGGTAGGTGGTGGTGGTAGGCGGTGGACGTGGACGATGGGGTTTGGTGGTGTACGATGGTGGTGGTGGGTGGTGGACGATGGTGGTGGTGATGGATGGTGGTGGGTGGTGGACGGTGGTTGTGAAAATACTAGAAGGCAAAAACCGCTTCATGAGCAACTTAATTTAAATTCAATAAATTTAGAAGCCATTTATATTATTGTTTTTTATTACAATATGTAAACGTCAGACCATAGTCCCATCCGTTATGTTTTAAAGACCACTTGTTGAAAATAATTAAATAGTGGGATATAAATAATAAAATTATTACAATACATTTTTTATGAAAGAGACCTTAATTTATATTTTGTTATGTCTATCGTTTTAACAACATATATTTATTATCATTTCTTGTCCATACTTAAATATTGCGCCTTTACAAGTAATCCAATTCTCACAACTCATAACAATTCCCATGTCCTATGAACATTTCCAGGTGTCTTAAAAAGGCTCGAAATTTTATTGTATTTTTTAAATGATATTCTTTGAATTAACTCAATCCTTGTCAAAAGTACGAAAGCGGAAGGGTTGGGTTAACTGTTAATATAACATCTATGTGCAACTTCATTACATGTTAATTTAAAAAAACTAAAGGTGTATGAATTAATTCAATTCAACCCTGCATAATCATTGTGAAACTTATCCATTTATTAAAATAAAAACACTTTCTCTCATATTGATATAAAGGGATTGAGTAACATCACCTATGATTTAGATTTGTGTAGACCTATTGGTTTTGATAATGAGATATGTGTTGGATATGAGATGTCCGATGCTCGATTAAATAATGTTGCTACGAAGGTATGTTCCACATACTTATACTTTGGATGTGGGTGCATCTTTTTTTTTTCATTTTACATCGTTTGTGACATTTTTAAAATAAGCTAAATATAATGTTGGTGTATTTATTATTGAAGATAAATTTATTCAAAAAGCTGAATATAATGTTGGTGTATTTAATATTGAAGACATCGTTTTATAACCACACTCTACTATAAATATCTCTGACATGCAACCTTTTTCCTACACCATAGCTATAGAACTGAAAATTAGGGTTTTCTAAAATACTTGTTTCTTTACTATTCTTTGCAAAGTACATGAGCGTTTTTTAGCAAGATGGATTTCTATGACGTGTGGATTTTTCATAGCATTCCATTTTATATTCAAGTTTCTTTAGTGCTATCTTAAGGCTTTGATGGCATTCTATGAATAGTCAGCATGTTATAGAAATCTTCATCTTTATAAAGTTTGAGCGAAAGACTATTTTTCATTCAAGACACAAAGCATGAAATCTAGCCTTAGCATGTCTTTAATTTACATCACACACATTTCCTTTCTATCACTGACATGAATGTAAGCTTTCTTTTCACGACATACATTTATACAAACTCAAATTTGTTAATGACTGTGGCAACATTAAAAGTCCGAGAAAAAGCTAAGTACATAAAAGGATGTTTTTGTGATGTCTATGAATATGAATGCGAGTTGTGGTGGTGCCAACGGTGGTGGGTTGTGGTGTTATTTATGAAAGGTGAAATAGTGAATGGAATGAAAAAACAAGGGATGGGATGGTAAAAATAATTTGAAGGAACGCAATGTCTTGTGTATTAGTCAATTCCCTTCCCTTGACCACCAAACTCCCTTTTTCTAATCCGTCACAATGGTCCATTTCATTCCACCTTCCTTTGAAGTCTATTTTAATTATTGCATTAATCTTATGACAAAATAATTGCTAATTTTATAATTTCGTAAATAATAGAAAAAGTTTTTTGCGAAAAATTAAATTTTATATGAGTGCCACCACTGATACTAATTAATAAATGCACTTACACTAATTATTAAATTATTTAACTTATCATAGTTGGTGTTGAAAAACATTAAAATTTTCTATCTTAAATAAATGCATTGAATGTGTTTCAGTTCTACAACTGAGATTGAAAACTATCATTTGGTTGACTTTGCCATTGCTTTGTATACATTTCTAGTCATCGATGTCTGGTTTTCATTAAGGTGCAATTTGTTTTTTAAACGGTAAAATGTCTACAGTTTACGGACCACATCTACAGACAACTTTAGAAGAATGGGTGGACCAAACCTCTGCAGTATGCAAAAAAAGGCTTTATGTTTTTTAAAGTATGTAGACTTTAAAATAAACTGGTGGCGGTGCACGGACGGTGGTGGTTGGTGGTGGTGGTGGGTGGTGTACATGGATGGTAGGTGGTGGTGGTAGGCGGTGGACGTGGACGATGGGGTTTGGTGGTGTACGATGGTGGTAGATGGTGGTGGTGGGTGGTGGACGGTGGTTGTGGTGATGGATGGTGGTGGGTGGTGGATGGTGGTTGTGAAAATCCTAGAAGGCAAAAACGGCTTCATGAGCAACTTAATTTAAATTCAATAAATTTAGAAGCCATTTATATTATTGTTTTTTATTACAATATGTAAACGTCAGACCATAGTCCCATCCGTTATGTTTTAAAGACCTCTGGTTGAAAATAATTAAATAGTGGGATATAAATAATAAAATTATTACAATACATTTTTTTATGAAAGAGACCTTAATTTATATTTTGCTTGTCCATACTTAAATATTGCGCCTTTACAAGTAATCTAATTCTCACAACTCACAATAATTCCCATGTCTCGTGAACATTTTCAGGTGTCTTAAAAAGACTCGAAATTTTATTGTATTTTTTAAATGATATTGTTTGAATTAACTCAATCCTTGTCAAAAGTACGAAAGCGGAAGTGTTGGGTTAACTGTTAATATAACATCTGTGTGCAACTTCATTACATGTTAATTTAAAAAAAACTAAAGGTGGATGAATTAATTCAATTCAACCCTTCATAATCATTGTGAAAATTATCCATTTATTAAAATAAAAACACTTTCTCTCATGTTGATATAAAGGGATTGAGTAACGTCACCTATGATTTAGATTTGTGTAGACCCATTGGTTTTGATAATGAGATATGTGTTGCATATGAGATGTCTGATGCTCGATTAAACAATGTTGCTACAAAGGTACGTTCCACATACTTATACTTTGGACGTGGGTGCATCTTTTTTTTTTTCATTTTACATCACATCTTTAAAATAAGCTAAATATAATGTTGGTGTATTTATTATTGAAGATAAATTTATTCAAAAAGCTGAATATAATGTTGGTGTATTTAATATTGAAGATATCGTTTTATAACCACACACTACTATAAATATCTCTGACATGCAACCTTTTTCCTACACCATAGCTATAGAACTGAAAATTAGGGTTTTCTAAAATACTTGTTTCTTAACTATTCTTTGCAAAGTACATGAGTGTTTTTTAGCAAGATGGATTTCTATGACGTGTTGATTTTTCATAGCATTCCATTTTATATTCAAGTTTCTTTAGTGCTTTCTTAAGGCTTTGATGGCATTCTATGAACAGTCAACATGTTATAGAAATCTTCATCTTTATAAAGTTAGCGCGAAAGACTATTTTTCATTTAAGACACAAAGCATGAAATCTAGCCTTAGCACGTCTTTAAATTACATCACACACATTTCCTTTCTATCACTGACATGAATGTAAGCTTTCTTTTCACGACATACATTTAAACAAACTCAAATTTGTTAATGACTGGGGCAACATTAAAAGTCCGAGAAAAAGCTAAGTACATAATAGGATGTTTTTGTGATGTCTATGAACATGAATGCGAGTTGTGGTGGTGCCAACGGTGGTGGCTTGTGGTGTTATTTATGAAACGTGAAATAGAGAATGGAATGAAAAAACGAGGGATGGGATGGTAGAAATTATTTGAGGGAACGCAATGTCTTGTGTATTAGTCAATTCCCTTCCGATGACCACCAAACTCCCTTTTTCCATTCCGTCACAATGGTCCATTTCATTCCACCTTCCTTTGAAGTCTATTTTAAATATTGCATTAATTTTATGACAAAATAATTGCTAATTTTATAATTTCTTAAATAATAGAAAGAGTTTTTTAAGAATAATTAAATTTTATATGAGTGCGACCACTTATAATAATTAATAAATGTACTTACACTAATTATTAAATTATTTAACTTATCATAGTTGGTGTTGAAAAACATTAAAATTTTCTATTTTAAATAAATGCATTGAATGCGTTTCAATTCTACAACTGAGATTTAAAACTATCATTTGGTTGACTTTGCCATTGCTTTGTATACATTTCTAGTCATTGATGTCTGGTTTTCATAAAGGTGCAATTTTTTTTTTTTTAAACCGTAAAAAGTCTACAGTTTACGGACCACATCTGCAGACAACTTTAGAAGAAGGGGTGGACCAAACATCTGCAGTATGCAAAAAAAAAGGCTTTATGTTTTTTAAAGTATGTAGACTTTTAAAATAAACTGGTGGCGGTGCACAAACGGTGGTTGTTGGTGGTGGTGGTTTGTGGTGGGGGTGGGTGTTGGTGGTGGACGTGGATGGTGGGTGGTGGTGGACGGTGGTGGTAGGTGGTGGACGTGGACAATGGGGGTTTACGGTGGACGATGTTGGTAGATGGTGGTGGTGGGTGGTGGACGATGGTGGTGGTGATGGATGGTGGTGGGTGGTGGATGCTTGTGGTGAAAATAATAGCAGGCAAAAACCGCTTCATGAGCAACTTAATTTAAATTCAATAAATTTAGAAGCCATTTATATTATTGTTTTTTATCACAATATGTAAACGTCAGACCATAGTCCCATCGTGTTGTGTTTTAAAGACCTCTTGTTGAAAAACTTTAAATAGTGGGATATAAATAATAAAATTATTACAATACATTTTTTTTATGAAAGAGATCTTAATTTATATTTTGTCATGTCTATCATTTTAACAACATATATTTATTATCATTTCTTGTCCATACTTAAATATTGCGCCTTTACAAGTAATCCAATTCTCAAAACTCATAACAATTCCCATGTCTAATGAACATTTTCAGGTGTCTTAAAAAGGCTCGAAATTTTATTGTATTAAATGATATTGTTTGAATTCACTCAATCCTTGTCAAAAGTACCAAAGCGGAAGTGTTGGATTAACTGTTAATATAACATCTATGTGCAGCTTCATTAAATGTTAATTTAAAAAAACTAAAGTTATATGAATTAATTCAATTCAACGCTGCATAATCATTGTGAAAATTATCCATTTATTAAAATAAAAACACTTTCTCTCCTATTGATATAAAGGGATTGAGTAACATCACCTATGATTTAGATTTGTGTAGACCTATTGGTTTTGATAATGAGATATGTGTTGGATATGAGATGTCCGATGCTCGATTAAATAATGTTGCTATGAAGGTATGTTCCACATACTTATACTTTGGATGTGGGTGCATCTTTTTTTTTCATTTTACATCGTTTGTGACATCTTTAAAATAAGCTAAATATAATGTTGGTGTATTTATTATTGAAGATATATTTATTCAAAAAGCTGAATATAATGTTGGTGTATTTAATATTGAAGATATCGTTTTATAACCACACACTACTATAAATATCTCTGACATGCAACCTTTTTCCTACACCATAGCTATAGAACTGAAAATTAGGGTTTTCTAAAATACTTGTTTCTTAACTATTCTTTGCAAAGTACATGAGTGTTTTTTAGCAAGATGGATTTCTATGACGTGTTGATTTTTCATAGCATTCCATTTTATATTCAAGTTTCTTTAGTGCTTTCTTAAGGCTTTGATGGCATTCTATGACTAGTCAACATGTTATAGAAATCTTCATCTTTATAAAGTTAGAGCGAAAGACTATTTTTCATTGAAGACACAAAGCATGAAATCTAGCCTTAGCATGTCTTTAAATTACATCACACACATTTCCTTTCTATCACTGACATGAATGTAAGCTTTCTTTTCATGACATACATTTATACAAACTTAAATTTGTTAATGACTGTGGCAACATTAAAAGTCCGCGAAAAAGCTAAGTACATAATAGGATGTTTTTGTGATGTCTATGAATATGAATGCGAGTTGTGGTGGTGCCAACGGTGGTGGGTTGTGGTGTTATTTATGAAATGTGAAATAGTGAATGGAATGAAAAAACAAGGGATGGGATGGTAAAAATAATTTGAAGGAACGCATTGTCTTGTGTATTAGTCAATTCCCTTCCCTTGACCACCAAACTCCCTTTTTCTAATCCGTCACAATGGTCCATTTCATTCCACCTTCCTTTGAAGCCTATTTTAATTATTGCATTAATCTTATGACAAAATAATTGCTAATTTTATAATTTCGTAAATAATAGAAAAAGTTTTTTGAGAAAAATTAAATTTTATATGAGTGCCACCACTGATACTAATTAATAAATGCACTTACACTAATTATTAAATTATTTAACTTATCATAGTTGGTGTTGAAAAACATTAAAATTTTCTATCTTAAATAAATGCATTGAATGTGTTTCAGTTCTACAACTGAGATTGAAAACTATCATTTGGTTGACTTTGCCATTGCTTTGTATACATTTCTAGTCATCGATGTCTGGTTTTCATTAAGGTGCAATTTGTTTTTTAAACGGTAAAATGTCTACATTTTACGGACCACATCTGCAGACAACTTTAGAAGAAGGGGTGGACCAAACCTCTGCAGTATGCAAAAAAAGGCTTTATGTTTTTTAAAGTATGTAGACTTTAAAATAAACTGGTGGCGGTGCACGGACGGTGGTGGTTGGTGGTTGGTGGTGGGTGGTGTACATGGATGGTAGGCGGTGGTGGTAGGCGGTGGACGTGGACGATGGGGTTTGGTGGTGTACGATGGTGGTGGTGGGTGGTGGACGATGGTGGTGGTGATGGATGGTGGTGGGTGGTGGACGGTGGTTGTGAAAATACTAGAAGGCAAAAACCGCTTCATGAGCAACTTAATTTAAATTCAATAAATTTAGAAGCCATTTATATTATTGTTTTTTATTACAATATGTAAACGTCAGACCATAGTCCCATCCGTTATGTTTTAAAGACCACTTGTTGAAAATAATTAAATAGTGGGATATAAATAATAAAATTATTACAATACATTTTTTATGAAAGAGACCTTAATTTATATTTTGTTATGTCTATCGTTTTAACAACATATATTTATTATCATTTCTTGTCCATACTTAAATATTGCGCCTTTACAAGTAATCCAATTCTCACAACTCATAACAATTCCCATGTCCTATGAACATTTCCAGGTGTCTTAAAAAGGCTCGAAATTTTATTGTATTTTTTAAATGATATTCTTTGAATTAACTCAATCCTTGTTAAAAGTACGAAAGCGGAAGGGTTGGGTTAACTGTTAATATAACATCTATGTGCAACTTCATTACATGTTAATTTAAAAAAACTAAAGGTGTATGAATTAATTCAATTCAACCCTGCATAATCATTGTGAAACTTATCCATTTATTAAAATAAAAACACTTTCTCTCATATTGATATAAAGGGATTGAGTAACATCACCTATGATTTAGATTTGTGTAGACCTATTGGTTTTGATAATGAGATATGTGTTGGATATGAGATGTCCGATGCTCGATTAAATAATGTTGCTACGAAGGTATGTTCCACATACTTATACTTTGGATGTGGGTGCATCTTTTTTTTTTCATTTTACATCGTTTGTGACATTTTTAAAATAAGCTAAATATAATGTTGGTGTATTTATTATTGAAGATAAATTTATTCAAAAAGCTGAATATAATGTTGGTGTATTTAATATTGAAGACATCGTTTTATAACCACACTCTACTATAAATATCTCTGACATGCAACCTTTTTCCTACACCATAGCTATAGAACTGAAAATTAGGGTTTTCTAAAATACTTGTTTCTTTACTATTCTTTGCAAAGTACATGAGCGTTTTTTAGCAAGATGGATTTCTATGACGTGTGGATTTTTCATAGCATTCCATTTTATATTCAAGTTTCTTTAGTGCTATCTTAAGGCTTTGATGGCATTCTATGAATAGTCAGCATGTTATAGAAATCTTCATCTTTATAAAGTTTGAGCGAAAGACTATTTTTCATTCAAGACACAAAGCATGAAATCTAGCCTTAGCATGTCTTTAATTTACATCACACACATTTCCTTTCTATCACTGACATGAATGTAAGCTTTCTTTTCACGACATACATTTATACAAACTCAAATTTGTTAATGACTGTGGCAACATTAAAAGTCCGAGAAAAAGCTAAGTACATAAAAGGATGTTTTTGTGATGTCTATGAATATGAATGCGAGTTGTGGTGGTGCCAATGGTGGTGGGTTGTGGTGTTATTTATGAAAGGTGAAATAGTGAATGGAATGAAAAAACAAGGGATGGGATGGTAAAAATAATTTGAAGGAACGCAATGTCTTGTGTATTAGTCAATTCCCTTCCCTTGACCACCAAACTCCCTTTTTCTAATCCGTCACAATGGTCCATTTCATTCCACCTTCCTTTGAAGTCTATTTTAATTATTGCATTAATCTTATGACAAAATAATTGCTAATTTTATAATTTCGTAAATAATAGAAAAAGTTTTTTGCGAAAAATTAAATTTTATATGAGTGCCACCACTGATACTAATTAATAAATGCACTTACACTAATTATTAAATTATTTAACTTATCATAGTTGGTGTTGAAAAACATTAAAATTTTCTATCTTAAATAAATGCATTGAATGTGTTTCAGTTCTACAACTGAGATTGAAAACTATCATTTGGTTGACTTTGCCATTGCTTTGTATACATTTCTAGTCATCGATGTCTGGTTTTCATTAAGGTGCAATTTGTTTTTTAAACGGTAAAATGTCTACAGTTTACGGACCACATCTACAGACAACTTTAGAAGAATGGGTGGACCAAACCTCTGCAGTATGCAAAAAAAGGCTTTATGTTTTTTAAAGTATGTAGACTTTAAAATAAACTGGTGGCGGTGCACGGACGGTGGTGGTTGGTGGTGGTGGTGGTGGGTGGTGTACATGGATGGTAGGTGGTGGTGGTAGGCGGTGGACGTGGACGATGGGGTTTGGTGGTGTACGATGGTGGTAGATGGTGGTGGTGGGTGGTGGACGGTGGTTGTGGTGATGGATGGTGGTGGGTGGTGGACGGTGGTTGTGAAAATCCTAGAAGGCAAAAACGGCTTCATGAGCAACTTAATTTAAATTCAATAAATTTAGAAGCCATTTATATTATTGTTTTTTATTACAATATGTAAACGTCAGACCATAGTCCCATCCGTTATGTTTTAAAGACCTCTGGTTGAAAATAATTAAATAGTGGGATATAAATAATAAAATTATTACAATACATTTTTTTATGAAAGAGACCTTAATTTATATTTTGCTTGTCCATACTTAAATATTGCGCCTTTACAAGTAATCTAATTCTCACAACTCACAATAATTCCCATGTCTCGTGAACATTTTCAGGTGTCTTAAAAAGGCTCGAAATTTTATTGTATTTTTTAAATGATATTGTTTGAATTAACTCAATCCTTGTCAAAAGTACGAAAGCGGAAGTGTTGGGTTAACTGTTAATATAACATCTGTGTGCAACTTCATTACATGTTAATTTAAAAAAAACTAAAGGTGGATGAATTAATTCAATTCAACCCTTCATAATCATTGTGAAAATTATCCATTTATTAAAATAAAAACACTTTCTCTCATGTTGATATAAAGGGATTGAGTAACGTCACCTATGATTTAGATTTGTGTAGACCCATTGGTTTTGATAATGAGATATGTGTTGCATATGAGATGTCTGATGCTCGATTAAACAATGTTGCTACAAAGGTACGTTCCACATACTTATACTTTGGACGTGGGTGCATCTTTTTTTTTTTCATTTTACATCACATCTTTAAAATAAGCTAAATATAATGTTGGTGTATTTATTATTGAAGATAAATTTATTCAAAAAGCTGAATATAATGTTGGTGTATTTAATATTGAAGATATCGTTTTATAACCACACACTACTATAAATATCTCTGACATGCAACCTTTTTCCTACACCATAGCTATAGAACTAAAAATTAGGGTTTTCTAAAATACTTGTTTCTTTACTATTCTTTGCAAAGTACATGAGCGTTTTTTAGCAAGATGGATTTCTATGACGTGTGGATTTTTCATAGCATTCTATTTTATATTCAAGTTTCTTTAGTGCTTTCTTAAGGCTTTGATGGCATTCTATGAATAGTCAGCATGTTATAGAAATCTTCATCTTTATAAAGTTAGAGCGAAAGACTATTTTTCATTCAAGACACAAAGCATGAAATCTAGCCTTAGCATGTCTTTAAATTACATCACACACATTTCCTTTCTATCACTGACATGAATGTAAGCTTTCTTTTCACGACATACATTTATACAAACTCAAATTTGTTAATGACTGTGGCAACATTAAAAGTCTGAGAAAAAGCTAAGTACAAAATAGGATGTTTTTGTGATGTCTATGAATATGAATGCGAGTTGTGGTGGTGCCAATGGTGGTGGGTTGTGGTGTTATTTATGAAAGGTGAAATAGTGAATGGAATGAAAAAACTAGGGATGGGATGGTAGAAATAATTTGAAGGAACGCAATGTCTTGTGTATTAGTCAATTCCCTTTCCTTGACCACCAAACTCCCTTTTTCTAATCCGTCACAATGGTCCATTTCATTCCACCTTCCTTTGAAGTCTATTTTAATTATTGCATTAATCTTATGACAAAATAATTGCTAATTTTATAATTTCGTAAATAATAGAAATTTTTTTTTGAGAAAAATTAAATTTTATATGAGTGCGACCACTTATACTAAATAATAAATGCACTTACACTAATTATTAAATTATTTAACTTATCGTCGTTGGTGTTGAAAAACATTAAAATTTTCTATCTTAAATAAATGCATTGAATGTGTTTCAGTTCTACAACTGAGATTGAGAACTATCATTTGGTTGACTTTGCCATTGCTTTGTATACATTTCTAGTTATCGATGTCTGGTTTCCATTAAGGTGCAATTTGTTTTTTAAACGGTAAAATGTCTACAGTTTACGGACCACATCTGCAGACAACTTTAGAAGAAGGGGTGGACCAAACCTCTGCAGTATGCAAAAAAAGGCTTTATGTTTTTTAAAGTATGTAGAATTTAAAGTAAACTGGTGGCGGTGAATGGACGGTGGTGGTTGGTGGTGGTGGTGGGTGGTGTACATGGATGGTAGGTGGTGGTGGTAGGCGGTGGACGTGGACGATGGGGTTTGGTGTTGTACGATGGTGGTGGATGGTGGTGGTGGGTGGTGGACGGTGGTTGTGGTGATGGATGGTGGTGGGTGGTGGACGGTGGTTGTGAAAATCCTAGAAGGCAAAAACGGCTTCATGAGCAACTTAATTTAAATTCAATAAATTTAGAAGCCATTTATATTATTGTTTTTTATTACAATATATAAACGTCATACCATAGTCCCATCCGTTTTGTTTTAAAGACCTCTAGTTGAAAATAATTAAATAGTGGGATATAAATAATAAAATTATTACAATACATTTTTTTATGAAAGAGACCTTAATTTATATTTTGCTTGTCCATACTTAAATATTGCGCCTTTACAAGTAATCTAATTCTCACAACTCACAATAATTCCCATGTCTCGTGAACATTTTCAGGTGTCTTAAAAAGACTCAAAATTTTATTGTATTTTTTAAATGATATTGTTTGAATTAACTCAATCCTTGTCAAAAGTACGAAAGCTGGAGTGTTGGGTTAACTGTTAATATAACATCTATGTGCAACTTCATTATATGTTAATTTAAAAAAAACTAAAGGTGGATGAATTAATTCAATTCAACCCTGCATAATCATTGTGAAAATTATCCATTTATTAAAATAAAAACACTTTCTCTCATATAGATATAAAGGGATTGAGTAACGTCACCTATGATTTAGATTTGTGTAGACCCATTGGTTTTGATAATGAGATATGTGTTGCAAATGAGATGTCTGATGCTCGATTAAACAATGTTGCTACAAAGGTACGTTCCACATACTTATACTTTGGACGTGGGTGCATCTTTTTTTTTTCATTTTACATCACATCTTTAAAATAAGCTAAATATAATGTTGGTGTATTTATTATTGAAGATAAATTTATTCAAAAAGCTGAATATAATGTTGGTGTATTTATTATTGAAGATAAATTTATTCAAAAAGCTGAATATAATGTTGGAGTATTTAATATTGAAGATATCGTTTTATAACCACACACTACTATAAATATCTCTGACATGCAACCTTTTTCCTACACCATAGCTATAGAACTGAAAATTAGGGTTTTCTAAAATACTTGTTTCTTTACTATTCTTTGCAAAGTACATGAGCGTTTTTTAGCAAGATGGATTTCTATGACGTGTGGATTTTTCATAGCATTCCATTTTATATTCAAGTTTCTTTAGTGCTATCTTAAGGCTTTGATGGCATTCTATGAATAGTCAACATGTTATAGAAATCTTCATCTTTATAAAGTTTGAGCGAAAGACTATTTTTCATTCAAGACACAAAGCATGAAATCTAGCCTTAGCATGTCTTTAAATTACATCACACACATTGCCTTTCTATCACTGACATGAATGTAAGCTTTCTTTTCACGACATACATTTATACAAACTCAAATTTGTTAATGACTGTGGCAAAATTAAAAGTCCGAGAAAAAGCTAAGTACATAATAGGATGTTTTTGTGATGTCTATGAATATGAATGCGAGTTGTGGTGGTGCCAACGGTGGTGGGTTGTGGTGTTATTTATGAAAGGTGAAATAGTGAATGGAATGAAAAAATAAGGGATGGGATGCTAGAAATAATTTGAAGGAACACAATGTCTTGTGTATAAGTCAATTCCCTTCCCTTGACCACCAAACTCCCTTTTTCCATTCCGTCAGAATGGTCCATTTCCTTCCACCTTCCTTTGAAGTCTATTTTAATTATTGCATTAATCTTATGACAAAATAATTGCTAATTTTATAATTTCGTAAATAATAGAAAAAGTTTTTTGAGAAAAATTAAATTTTATATGAGTGCCACCACTGATACTAATTAATAAATGCACTTACACTAATTATTAAATTATTTAACTTATCATAGTTGGTGTTGAAAAACATTAAAATTTTCTATCTTAAATAAATGCATTGAATGCGTTTCAGTTCTACAACTGAGATTTAAAACTATCATTTGGTTGACTTTGCCATTGCTTTGTATACATTTCTAGTCATCGATGTCTGGTTTTCATTAAGGTGCAATTTTTTTTTAAACGGTAAAATGTTTACAGTTTACGGACCACAACTGCAGACCACTTTAGAAGAAGGGGTGGACCAAACCTCTGCAGTATGCAAAAAAAAAAGGCTTTATGTTTTTTAAAGTATGTAGACTTTTAAAATAAACTGATGGCGGTCACAGACGGTGGTGGTTGGTGGTGGTGGTGGGTGGTGTACATGGATGGTGGGTGGTGGTGGTAGGCGGTGGACGTGGACGATGGGGTTTGGTGGTTGACGATGGTGGTAGATGGTGGTGGTGGGTGGTGGACGGTGGTTGTGAAAATACTAGAAGGCAAAAACCGCTTCATGAGCAACTTAATTTAAATTCAATAAATTTAGAAGCCATTTATATTATTGTTTTTTATTACAATATATAAACGTCAGACCATAGTCCCATCCATTATGTTTTAAAGACCTCTTGTTGAAAATAATTAAATAGTGGGATATAAATAATAAAATTATTACAATACATTTTTTTATGAAAGAGACCTTAATTTATATTTTGTTATGTCTATGGTTTTAACAACATATATTTATTATCATTTCTTGTCCATACTTAAATATTGCGCCTTTACAAGTAATCTAATTCTCATAACTCACAATAATTCCTATGTCTTGTGAACATTTTCAGGTGTCTTAAACAGACTCGATATTTTATTGTATTTTTTAAATGATATTGTTTGAATTAACTCAATCCTTGTCAAAAGTACGAAAGCAGAAGTGTTGGGTTAACTGTTAATATAACATCTATGTGCAACTTCATTACATGTTAATTTAAAAAAACTAAAGGTGTATGAATTAATTCAATTCAACCCTGCATAATCATTGTGAAAATTATCCATTTATTAAAATAAAAACACTTTCTCTCATATTGATATAAAGGGATTGAGTAACGTCACCTATGATTTAGATTTGTGTAGACCCATTGGTTTTGATAATGAGATATGTGTTGGATATGAGATGTCTGATGCTCGATTAAAAAATGTTGCTACAAAGGTACGTTCCACATACTTATACTTTGGACGTGGGTGCATCTTTTTTTTTTTTTCATTTTACATCGTTTGTGACATCTTTAAAATAAGCTAAATATAATGTTGGTGTATTTATTATTGAAGATATATTTATTCAAATAGCTGAATATAATGTTGGTGTATTTAATATTGAAGATATCGTTTTATAATCACACAATACTATAAATATCTCTGACATGCAACCTTTTTCCTACACCATTGCTATAGAACTGGAAATTAGGGTTTTCTAAAATACTTGTTTCTATGCTATTCTTTGCAAAGTACGTGAGTGTTTTTTAGCAAGATGGATTTCTACAACGTGTTGAATTTTCAAAGCATTCCATTATATATTCAAGTTTCTTTAGTGCTTTCTTAAAGCTTTGATGACATTCTATGAACAGTCAACATGTTATAGAAATCTTCATCTTTATAAAGTTAGAGAGAAAGACTATTTTTCATTCAAGACACAAAGCATGAAATCTTGTCATAGCATGTCTTTAAATTACATCACACACATTTCCTTTCTTTCACTGACATGAATGTAAGCTTTTGAAGGGGTATGGTCCCAAAAACCTTGCGCCTACAAAGGACCATACCATAACCTTATCCCAAAAAATCTTGAATAGTGACCTTGCGCGGCTGCGCAACGGTCCTACACAGGATTTGGGAAGAAACAGTTCAATAACAAAAGAGTATGGTCCCAAAAACCTTGTGCAGGCACGTAAGACCATTCCATAGCCTTACTTCTAGAACATCTTTAACGAGACCATGTGCGGCTGTGCTGTGGTTCCAAAAAAGATAAGAAAGAAACAGTCTTCGATGAACATGTGGCAGAAGAAGGGAGAAATAAACATTCAACTAACACCCTTGTGCGGGCTCGCGCAAGGGAACAGTTAGACTTGAAGATAAAATTCTAAACTTCTCCACGCATCTGAAATCAAGACTTAAACAAGAGTATATTTTCTGTTACAACAAGATGGACACGTGGCAAGGGCATAACGGTTTACAGTTGTGGATCTTATAGAAGCCTTAAATGCTCATCGTGCATAACCATTCGGTTAAAACTGAAAGATGATGTGGCACAATCCTGGACACTCATCTAAATCATGATGATGGCATCAACTTGGAGAAGGGTCTACACAAAACCACTTTCCACGTGGCATCTCCCTAGCCATCGATCACACTCACAATCTGTGTGCATGGATGCGACGTTAGTGATTTACGGAAAAGGGAATAACCGCCGATGGAAAATACTTTCCGTTACTATCTCCGTCAGACTATTTTCCCGCCAAAACCGGTTATAAGTAAGCTATTGTAGGTATGATCTCACAAGCTACTTTCACTTCACTTTTACTACTTTTTCTTCTTCATCGAGATCACTATACTTATTCTCACGCCGGAGGGTGGTCACGGAGAGAACCCCCATTCTCCCCGTGGCGAGTCTAACGGCTTTTTGTTTTGCAGTGATCATCGGGGAAGGAACTCAGTCGAACCACCGAATCAGCGAGAGGATTAACCTTTTTATGCAAGAACTAAACCCCTGATATGATTGATTCCGGTCATTCCGAGCACTGTTTCTTCATTGGCGCCAACCGATTCTTCAATTTCTATTTCATCTTCTCGTTCGATTCATCTTCTCTTCTGTTTTCTATGGCAGAAGCTCCGTCGAATCATCCACCAAGTCCTCGGTCGGAAAACCGGGGCAATGTTGCTCATGATTTCCGCGTCGAGGGGATTGTGGAAGAAGCATCCGATGACAACGATGTCCAGCACAATGTTAATCATCCGAATGATCCTGTTACACCAGGAGCACAACCTGAAATCCTGATGAGCTCAATTTACCTCCTGGTGAAACTCCGATTTCGTGGTACGTGAAGTCTCAAGGTGCGATAAACGCAGTCTACGCATAGCTCTGTGCACAAGCTGCTCAACCTGCAACACAATCACGTAGATCTGCACCTCAGGTGCAAGCTCCATCTACACCTCGAGCATTGCACTATGATGCACCATCACGTATGTCAGTAGATTATATGGAAGTCTATTCCAAATCTACCACTAAGTATGAATCCACTCACTCTGAATCCAGGCAAAGAGATCACCGTGATGAGCAGTACTCCCACACACGTCAGTCAGTCCATTCACGTTTGGGCCCGGGTTCATACTAGAAGCGGGACACCCAAACCGATAAGTATGACAGGACGTATAATGAAGACGACAACACGAGTGTTTTCAGTCGATTTCAAAGAGACTATAGAAGCTACAAACCAAAAATCCGTGCGGTTTACAACCCAGAAGCGGAGTATGATTACAATCTAATTTACCGACCAACAGAAGCGGCTGAAAATTCAAAGTTTGTTAAAGAGATTGCCCTCGCTCCCATTGAGCGGGCGAAATTACCGTCAAATGTTGGGAAGTTCAACGGACTATCAGATCCCGATGACCACCTGCGCGTGTTCACCAGCGCAGGGTTAGTCGGAGGATGGACACTACCCATGTGATGTCATTTGTTTATCCAAACTTTAACAGGCGCAACACGTCTGTGGTTTGACAATTTACCAGTGGGTAAGTTAACATCCAGGGTAGATTTGAAGGAAAAGTTTCTGGTCCATTTCAATCAACGACACAGATCCATTAGAGACTCAGCAGATGTCATGAACATCTGGAGGAGGGACGATGAAAGCTTAGAATATTTCATAACAAGGTACAACAAAGAAGTATTCGAAATCGACGATGTGCATGAGCACTTAATCTACGCGCAATTCAAATACGCGGTGAGGTGTGATGATATGATAAAAGTCTTGTCAGGGACTGAAGGTTTGCTGAAAAGTTGGGAAAAATTGATGGCCGCTGCCAAAGTCTATGCTCAAGCGCAATCTAAGTTCCAACAGGCCACCACTACCACAGAACCGCCCGCAAGACATGAGTGGAAACAGTGGTAGGAAATTCAAGAAAAACTGGAAGGACTCAACTTCAGGCGCATACTCCTCAGATGACGCCAGCGCGACAATAAACAAGATAACAACGCAAAAAGAGGCTAAACAAGAAAACCGGGAAACGCAGTGGACGTCTCTTACCAAGACACTGACGGAAATGCTTAGTACTGAAGACTACCAATTCAAAACACCGCCGTCGATGAAAAACAAAAGAGGACAAGACCCAAACCTCTACTGCGAGTACCACAAAGACAATGGCCACACCACAAACAACTGCATCAGTCTCTGCACGGAAATAGAGAAAGCACTAAAGAGTGAGGAACTTACCCATCTGGTTCAAAACGTGCGCAAGGAAATCAAGCAGATCATGTGCGGAGACGAGGGGCCAAGTAACAAAAAAGCTAAACAAGCTTAAAAAGCCCAAGGCAGATCAACATGCATGCAATCATAGTTTTCCTTCATATTTGGCAAAGTTCTTCAACTTACCAACTTATGGCACAAGGACTATTTGCATGCGCAGTAAATTAAGTCTCATTATTTATCCTAAAACAACTTTGTAATACATGGCCTCTGCACCCTATCCGAATCAATACAAAGTTCGTTACATTATCTTTATGTTTATTACAAATGCATGCAATTCCTTTTGGTAAGCGCAAAAACACTATGGTAACATAATACAAGTCTCATGAACGGTCCGCAGTCACAGGTACCGCGCAAGGTGTAGCCTTATGTTCACAACATGAGCATTATACCATCTTTATTCACCTTACCTAAACAAGTAATTGTACTCATGCAAAACATTGTAATTCAAACATCCCATATATTAAAAAAGTTACTTGCGCAGCAAGCGCATTAACAAAAATTTACATGCACAGCAGTGCATCAACAACATTACTTGCGCGGCAGCGCAATCACACTATTACAAACGGGATCTACATCCCAAACCTATTTCAACTAAAGTGTTCAACATCAACAAAAAAAATATACAAAGAAAACCTACTCTAGGTCTTCATCATCATCTGCTTCATCTGGAAACACATCCTTCAATTGCGCCACAAATTCATCAGACTGAAGCGCGGCAGTGACTAGGTCCATCATGGGAAGATGTAAGTTATTATATTCAGTCTTAGCAGCGGCATGGGCGGCTCCGGTGTCAACTCCATGCGTGGCAGATCTGCGGGTATCCCAATCAACCCTTAACACATTATTAACATGCTGGGTACATTCCGCATACCCTTGAGAGTATCGATCATTGCGCGCGGTAACCATCAGCTTCACAACCACTTCATCCAAATCGACGAAGTTATGGACAGAATTTGCAACCTGCGTAATACAACATATAAGAAGATGTATAAACACATCAATATATTACAAGGAGCTGACACACTTACATTTATAATCCCACGATGCTTCATCCAGAGCATATCATCCTTCAGCGGCTCAACCAGACTCTCCGTCGTTACCCGAGCACTTTCAGAAGTTTCTAACTTCTCCTCAGTTTTGACCAAACGGTAGGAAGTCTCCGCTTTTTCAACCCTTTCAAGCTGAAAATCTTTCTTGACAGACTCGAGCTCTGCTTTAACTAGTTCATTATCAGATAACAAAGAAGTAAGTTCTTCTATCTCCTTATCTCTAAGGGCAAGAGTAGCGCATGTTTGTACCTCTCTTTGCTCACTTCTCTCTCTGTGAGATCGGGCTTCTTCACGGGCTGCTTCAGCCTCTGCCTTCTCCTTCTTCAACTTTTCAACCTCCACCTTGAGATTGTTAATATTATTCCTCAGACCCATCTTCTCATTGTTGTCTTTATCACAAATTTCTCTCCATTGTTTACGCTCTTCTGAAAGAAAAGCGGCTTCAGCTTCAACCTTCCTTTTCCACCCCACAGCAGACCACTCTTCAGTTTTCTGCTCACTCTCAAACTTGGCTTGATCAGCCTCCAACTCAGCCCTCAGCAGGGCAACCCTTGCCTTCTCTTCAGTAGCTTCTTTCTTGGACGCTTCAAAAGCAGCCCATTCTTTATGCATATTGTGCCACTTGGGTGGTGGAAGTGGAGCTAGCAGTTTCCTCAAGATAAGCATGATAAGTTTGATTATGGGAACGCTCCTCTTGGAATTTCACCTCCGCGGGAGGAAAAATACCTTGTAACCAATCACGGCAAATCTGCCAATCAGAAAAGGTATCGCCTTGCTTGAGCTTCCATACAGGTGCATGAATATCGGAAGCTCTCTTTTCACAATAAGATCTATAATAGTAATCCCCCAGGGTTTCCTCTGGGCGGATGGGAGAGTCTTCCTCATCATGAGTAAAAAAGCTCTGATCACCAGCTGGGCTCTTTTCAACATTCACAGGCGCAGAAGTAGTGGCAGAGAAAGGAATAGTTATCACTGGGTCTTCCTGAATGGATTTCCCTTTATCAGGCTCGCGTGCCACAATTTCAGGAGACTTAAGCTTGGTAACACCAGCATCCACTGCCTCCTTCTCCACAACTTTCTCCGCCTCCAGCTCAACTTCGACAGCCTTCTCAACTTCAACTTCAGGTTTTTCCACTTCAACAACCTTCTCTACCTCCGCCTCAGCAGCCTTGGTACCTTCCAACTGTTCCTCAATAGATACGCGAGGTGGGAAGGCGGGAGATCATTACTAAAAACAAACGATGACTCCGTGCGAACAGGAGGAATAGGCTTCTCTGCAAAATAAAAGTTCACGTTAACTTGACAAGCAGGAGGAACTAAAAGTCAAGAAGATACGCACCTGGAGAAAATTTTGCAGCAAGAGCATCCAAGTCTCCCTTCTTGTTGATCCTCTTCCTGACGATCTTCTTCGCAGGCTGCGCCGCAGCCTCATCCTCAGGTTTCCTCTTCACCGCCTTCGTCCGCAACAAAGGCTCTGGACAGGACTCCAAGTCAATGGGATCATCAGGCTTTGACGCTGGGATATCTGTAGTATCCTGTGGCTCCGCCTTTGGTTTTCTTAAAACTACAGGCGTAAGTCCTTCCAATGTACAGACACCACTATATAATCACACCAGGATTCAGAGAAACGGCGCGTAACTTTCTTCTCTCCCTTGGGGACTTGGGCCTTCGACGCATCAGTTTTCTTCGGCGCAACAGTAACAGCCAGTACACGTTTCTTCTTCTTCTCAGGGCCTATGCCCAGATTAATCAACTCGCCTATTTAAAAAGAAATATTGCAAATTACCCCACGCGCAAAGACAACAAAGAGTAATATTGCAATATTGATAAAAAAAGTTTAAAATAATCTTAGCAGCACCAGTCGAAGGTTGCGCTGCTAGATCTTCATCCCGTGGAAGCGCAAAATTCCTTATTATCTGTTGATACCAAAGCTCTTCACCAGCACCCTTCCGGATAGTTGTCATTTTCCCATTCTCCCTCTTGTATGCAACAACATACAAGGAAACAACTACAAAGGCAAAAAAAAAAAATAACGAGTTCACATTATTTACAAAAAATGAAAACAAAAAGGGTAAGAAGATCCCAAATCTTACTTCTATCATCCTCCATATACACCGGCTTGTCTTCACGATCCATCTTCCAGTGAAGACTCATGCCAGCGGCAACCAGGTCCCTCTCAGGAAGCTCAATAGAAGGAATATCCTTCAGGTCCTGATACCAAATCTCTGACCCCGGAGTCTTCATATTCTCTACCACAATGTCTTCAGCACCCCTAAAGGTCATCTTAATTGGAATCACCCCAGCTTTAATAAAGAACTTGGGTTTCCACTCGTGAAAAGATTTGGGAGGGGTCAGCGGGATCTTCTTGGCCGATGAATGTTGGGCAAAGGAATAAAACCCTTGTGAACAGTGGAGTTGGTAAAATACCCGGAAACGATTAACTGTCGGATCAATATGCATCAACCGGTAAAGGATTTCGAAATGTCGAATCCGGACCATACCTATGGGGTGTAGCTGCGAAATATGGAATTTGTAATAATCAAGAACATCCAATACGAACCTCGTAGCGGGTAATCGGAAGTTGCCATCAGCAAAGTAGTCCCAGAATAAAGTTATGTAACCGGCCGGAGCATCGGCCGCCGTTTGCCCGTCATCTGGGTATCTAACACCCCAGCCATCGGGAAACTTGAAGTTCTTCACAAGACCGTCAAAAATCTCCTTTGACCACTTCAAAGGTGGTAGGGAGGCAGACATTTCTTCAGAGGAATCTTCGGGATGTTCTTTGGTAGACATAAAGGAAAAACACAAACTTGCAGGTTTTTTCAAAGAAAAAATTGGAGAAGATGAAAGAATTCAGGAGCAAGTAACGAAAAGGAAGTCACTCAAGGGGTTTATATACCCATCGCCATTAATGCTCTCAAAAACCGCAACAGCCCTTTTCAGGAAAAAACGCGGTTACCAAGGAAGTAATGGCGAGTGGGGGGCAAATAACAAACCCACGCGTACGTGTGGACCACGTTTGACGATGCCCAATTAATGTGAGACGTCTTACAAGTGACAGCTTGCCACCCAACCGCCACAAGTCACACATCAGCACAGTACCTATTTCCTGCTGCCTGCCATGAGTCAAAATTTTCAAAATTTGAAATCATGAAAACCTCAACTTGAAGAAACAAAGAAAATATATTCAGGATGATTCTTCATACTTCACGCCAAACAAAGCCTGCTACTTCTTAAAACAGCAAAACACGCACACTTCATTCTATATAGTCAAGTGCTCCACCTACTTGCGTAGAAGCAACACTGGACTGGGGGACTTGAAGGGGTATTGTGACACCTGTGCCTCTGTGACCATCAAACAAATACCAAATCAATGAAATATTGTGTTTCATACTTGGGATTTATATAAATATGTGTATCATGTGCACATATCATTTTTTGTTCGATTTCGAGCTTTAAATCGCTTTCTGGAAGGTTATACGCGAACTGATGCGTAAATATAACCAGTTTAATGAAACAAACACCATGGAATAGTGACATAGGCTTAACATACCTGAAATAACCTTTACATAACTTAGAAATAAGTTTTGGAAGGTTTTGTATGCCGAAATCAAATTTATTCGATCACAGGGACTAATTTCGACAAACTGCGAAAGTATGCCGATTCGTACTGTGAAGAACATTCTGGAACTTGATCATAAGTTAAATATGCCCTAAATATCCTTTACATAGCTTAGAAATAGGATTTGAGGTGTTTGGTACGCAAAAATAAACTTTTGGGTCAAACAGGGATTAAAAGCGTCAAAAAGTGCATAAGTTTGCATTTTCGCACATACCTTACGTTCTGAATATATCCAGACATCCAAAAACTTATTTAATCATTAAAATATTTTATTTTAGTGATTGGCATGATAAAATTCCATCCGTCGCTTAATTTGGATCGTTTTTGCGTACGTTACGACTTCAGTCGTAATTAACCGAATAACGCAACCGTACGGCCAAACGAACCGACATCCGAGATATTTTTGAGCATGTTTCATGTTCCCTATACTTTAACTTCATTTTAGAGCCTTGAAATGAGATTAACGGGGCTTAAACGTGTCAAAAACGCATCGAAATGCAAGTTTCTAGGCTGCAGGGACCTAAATTAACAATCTGTCAAAGATAGCTCAGGAGGGGCGCGTAAGCCTGGTCATGTTTCTTACGCAGCCCGTGTAAACTCCCAAGATCAGCAAAATCAGTTTCTGCATTCGGCAGCTGGTTTCTGGGTTTTTGAGCATGGTTTCTCAACTCCAGGGGCTTGTTTTGGGCACCCATGGTATTTTAATTCAGTGGGCACACATGGATGGTTGAGATTGAAGCTTGGGAATCGAGGAACGATCTTAACGGTGGACCGAAATCTATAAATACCCACACTTTCATTCCTTGCAATTCATAAAATCTGATTCAAATGCTCTAAGTTGGGGTTTAGCACTTCATACCTAAGCAATTTGAATCAAGATTTCCTTGCTTGGACCCTTTGTAAGTATTCTTTCATGCTTTTATACGTTTTTAAGCGTAAAAGTCAAACAGTGTTTGACTTTCTGCTTTGACCAGTCAATGGTCAACACGAAGTTCGTTTGAACTTCGCAACGTGAGCGTAATCACGATGGTCAAAGTCCCATATGACTATACCTACTGATTACCACGTTGATTAGGTATAGTGACGAGTCATAGTTTTGGTCAAAATGCGCGTTTATGCGTATTTTGCAACCAAACTATTCTTGGGTATCAAGACCCTTTGTCTTGATATCAAGCTTGTTTTCAAACTTCGTCAACATGTTTAACTCGTCACTTTTAGATTAGTGCTTATATAGGGTCGTAAGATAAGCGGTCTAAACAACCGCTTAGACTTTCGAACTCGACCCGTTTGGTCGATCATTAGGATCCGACCAAACACATTTTGTGACCATAGTTGTATAGGGAATAACCTTCCGAGGTTATACCTTATGGTCACTTCGTTTAGTTAGTTGTATGATAGGTAATTATATGCCTTAGGTAAATGACCAAAATGCCCTTTTTACGCATAAATTCATTTTAAGCATATGTAACATAAATTTTGGCATCTAATCTGATTAGGCAACATTCCTATATTACATTTTGTTGCATATGTTCACCTAGCATATGGACACATTGTTTTACATTTTGAACTGTTGGAATTGTTTGATTTATGTGAACGGTTTGAAACTGATTGATTATGTGAACCGTTTGAAACTGATTGATTATGTGAATCGTTTGAAACTGATTGATTGATGTGAACCGTTTGAAACTGTTTGAACCGTTGGGTTAGGGAAGTGATTAGGTAACGGGGCGGGTGTAATGTGTTAAAAGCATGGTGGATACGCCGCTGGTACTTCCTATATATAAGTGCTTTTAACACATTATATATCGTTGCATTATCTAGATCATTTGGGCAAGGTTATCAAAATAAAGTTATATTACAAGGTTTTTCTAACAATATAAAACATTCGAGTTTTATTTCAAAAACGATTTCCAATTTAGGTTTACTTAAACAAATGTTTTGAGTAAGATTCATGGTATCGAGGTTTTATAAAACAAATCTGTTTTGACTTGGTTATTTCCAGTTTTTACATTATAAACATTTTACAAAACTTGGTTTTCTAATTATCAATTAACAAAAGTGTTCAAGTTATATTTCCAAAATATAAACGAGCCATGAATCTGACACTCACATAAAACCTATGTACTCGCCGGCATTTTTATGCTGACGTATTTTCACGTGTGTTTCAGGTACCATAGTTGGTGATGTTTGATGATGATATTGATGCATGCTCACATAGGAACGGACGAGGCCTTAGTGACTTAATAACAATGAAAGTCTATTTGTTCATGTTTTGTTTCAAATTTCAATGCAATGTAATACTTTTAATTCAATAAAACAAAACTTCAATCCATGTGTTATGAAACAATGATTCTGTTACGACACTCCCCGGCGTTTCCACCACGATTTGTTGTTTTACGTGGTCGGGGTGTGACAGAAAAGTTGGTATCAGTGCTCATTGTTATAGGGAATTAGGTTATTAGTAATGCTTTGACCTAGACTATAACCTTCCTAGGACCCTAACGCGAGTTTACTTGCGTTTAGTCATAAAACTATACCGTCGCCTATCTTTAGGTGACAACCACAATGAGAACACAAATTTCGAATCTGCTTTGAAAACCAATCATCTGTTCTAGGATGATTTATTATAAGGTTTTGAACCTTCAAAGTTTTCAAAATCTCGTCAAAGTTTGGGTCTAAATAATATGAACACATGCAAACTGGAAGGGTGGGTGCCTGTACCCTGAGTTTTCTGTCGAAGGCTAGAGTGTTCGTACAAATCCGCAGTATCGGACCAGTCACTCTTACCTGGGAACTCTTGGGGTGAGTGTCCACTTATAGGCGAGCATGTCTTCGCGATACATTATGAGGACCTATTTACTTTGATTCAACTTTTGTGTGTCGTTTGTTTGCTTCGTGGTTCAAACAAATGACCATCACCCATGCCTTTTGGTCGTAAATTGTAACATCCTTACCCAATGCCATTTCACTTGTTTTCTCTCTTGTTTCCCCTTTTATAATGCCTCCACGACGCGACAATCAGGTACCTAATGAAGAACTGGCAGCTATCATTACGCAGCAAATGGCTGCTGCAATCCAAAACATCATTGCTCAATGTAACCAAGCCCTCAATAACAACAATAATGCTCCCTGTAACTTCAAGACATTCAACTCTGCCAAGCCATCAAAATTTTCTGGGTCTCAAGGAGCGACTGCACTTCTGCAATTGTTCGAGAGTCTAGACAGCACCTTCAGACATGTTCAGCGTCCAAACGAGCGAAAGTTAGAGTTCGCGTCTAGTGTTTTTGAGAAACAAGCTTTAACATGGTGGAATGGGGTGATGAGGGATAGGGGTGCCGACGTGGCATTGGCTCGAACATGGGAAGAGCTTCGAGCTCTAATGATGAGGGAATTCTGTCCTCGTTATGAGATTAGGGCATTGGAAAGGGAATTCGACGATCTTAAGCAAGATAGCGGTGAGCATCGAGCCTACACTGACCGTTATGAGGAGTTAAGTCTGTTATGCCCGAACATGGTTACACCTTTGGATAAGGCAATCAAAAAGTACATTGATGGCCTCCCTGACTCAGTACAAAGACATTGTTACTGGTAGCAACCCCACCACAGTTAGACAGGCTATTGAGCTATCCGCTACCTTGACTTAATCCCAGATCAGGAAAGGTAAACTTTTCCGAAAGGGTGAGAAGAAACCGATCGAAGAATCAAAACCAAAGGATGAACAGACTGGATCCCCCAAGAAGTCAAAGAAGTAGAAGGCTTCTCAAAACTTCGCCATGGTTGCTCACAATGATCAAGCTGTCCCTAACCAACCAGCTCAACCCCCTGCTAGGAAGCCATACAACGGAAATGCACCCTTGTGCAACCAATGTAGCCTTCATCATCATGCTAGTGTAAAGTGCCGCAAATGCCAAATTTGTGGACTTATAGGTCATACAGCAAGGGTTTGCCCAGCTGCAGCTGCACCAAATCAAGCTGGCAACAATCCTACTCAAGCTCGTTTTCTACCGGGGTCTTGCTACAATTGTGGCGAGATGGGCCATTTTCGAAGGAATTGCCCAAAGCTTGCTAATGCAAATCCAGTGCAGTGATGAGCATTTGACCGACGGGAAGACAACGCTGTTTAGAAATAATCAAGCTTTATGTATTATTTTCTTTTGTTGTCATGGTCTGTGAAACAGTTGTTGTTGTTGTTTATAAATAAATCTTTTATTTACATTGCAATGTATTTATGTGGTTGCATGTATAAACAACATATCCCCTACAATACCGACAATCAAGGAATCGTATTCCTTAAAGAACAGACTACCCCCAAAATTCTTCCATTTTATGATCTCTTGCGTTTTCCACAAAAATCCTAAGTACCCGTTTCTTCCAAGGAAACGAAGTACAAGGCGCAAGTTACAACTCTGGACGAATACCCAATCCTTAATAGGGTACCTAAGGGTATTTCCATAAGTCCTTAATTGTTGTGTACCTTAATTCTAATGTCATGATTCCTTGTAATAAAAAATCGAATTTTTGGAAGATCATCCTATATTTTCAAGATGGATTCTTGAGGATGTTGAAGTCCATCGACTGGGTTCCTGGTATACCTTGAATACCTATGTTCAATTCGATAACAAGTTAATAGCAATTAATAACAAACTGATAACAAATTAATAACCAAGAAAACAATTATGTGCTTATGTGTTGACCCAATCAAAGTTGTCTCAAGCTTATTCAAATTCTATCCCTTTCACATTATAAAACAAACTGTGCAAACTGTGCAAGAAATTACGTAATTATGGATGCATACATAATTATGGAATTTAGTGCACAGAAACCACAGCAAGTTTTGTCATGTGTCTAGAGTTAATTCTATTCATTTCCATTTCTGATGAAGCACCCGTTGAAAATGACTCCGTCCGTTCATTTTCGTTTCTGAAGAATGTCTGTTGAGGGAAATGAATATCCTTTTGAGTTAATTCTATTCATTTCCATTTCTGATGAAGCACCCATTGAAAATGACTCTGTTCGTTCATTTTCGTTTCTGAAGAATGTCCATTGAGGGAAATGAATATCCTTTTGATTATTCTATTCATTTCCATTTCTGATGAAGCACTCGTTGAAAATTACTCTGTCCGTTCATTTTCGTGTCTGAAGAATGTCCGTTGAGGGAAATGAATATCCTTTTGGTTATTCTATTCATTTCCATTTCTGATGAAGCACCCGTTGAAAATGACTCCGTCCGTTCATTTTCGTTTCTGAAGAATGTCCGTTGAAGGAAATGAATATCCTTTTGATTATTCCTTCATTTCCATTTCTGATGAAGTACCCGTTGAAAATGACTCCGTCCGTTCATTTTCGTTTCTGAAGAATGTCCGTTGAGGGAAATGATAGGATTATGCCTTGCATATCTTTGATGGTTATTTAACACAAAGTCACAGATAGACTCCTACGAATAAATTTCGGGATGAAATTTCCTAAAGTAGGGGAGACTGTGACACCTATGCCTCTGCAACCATCAAACAAATACCAAATCAATGAAATATTGTGTTTCATACTTGGGATTTGTATAAATATATGTATCATGTGCACATATCAATTCTTGTTCGATTTCGAACTTTAAATCACTTTTTGAAAGGTTATACGCGCACTGATGCGTAAATATAACCAGTTTAATGCAAAAAACACTCCGGAACAGTGACATAGGCTTAACATACCTTAAATAACCTTTACATAACTTAGAAATAAGTTTTGGTATGCCGAAATCAAGTTTATTCGATCACAGGGACTAATTTCGACAAACTGCGAAAGTATGCCGATTCGTACTGTGAAGAACATTTCGGAACTTGATCATAAGTTAAATATGCCCTAAATATCCTTTACATAGCTTAGAAATAGGCTTTGAGGTGTTTGGTACGCAAAAATAAACTTTTGGGTCAAACAGGGACTAAAAGCGTCAAAAAGTGCATAAGTTTGCATTTTCGCGCATACCTTACGTTCTGAATATATCCGGACATCCAAAAATTTATGTAATCATTAAAATATTTTATTTTAGTGATTGGCATGATAAAATTCCATCCGTCGCTTAATTTGGATCGTTTTTGCATTCGTTACGACTTCTGTCGTAATTAACCGAACAACGCAACCGTACGGCCAAACGAACCGACATCTGAGATATTTTTGAGCATGTTTCATCTTCCCTATACTTTAACTTCATTTTAGAGCCTTGAAATGAGATTAACGGGGCTTAAACGTGTCAAAAACGCATCGAAATGAAAGTTTCTGGGCTGCAGGGACCTAAATTGACAATCTGTTAAAGATAGCTCAGAAGGGGCGCGTAAGCCTGGTCATGTTTCTTATGTGGCCCGTATAAACTCCCCAGATTAGCAAAATCAGTTTCTGCATTCAGCAGCTGGTTTCTGGGTTTTTGAACATGGTTTCTCAACTCTAGGGGCTTGTTTTGGGCACCCGTGGTATTCTAATTCAGTGGGCACACATGGATGGTTGAGATTGAAGCTCGAGAATCGAGGAACGATCTTAACAGTGGACCGAAATCTATAAATACCCACACTTTCATTCCTTGCAAATCACAAAATCTGATTCAAATGCTCTAAGTTGGGGTTTAGCACTTCATACCTGAGCAATTTGAATCAAGATTTCCTTGCTTGGACCCTTTGTAAGTATTCTTTCGTGCTTTTATGCGTTTTTAAGCATAAAAGTCAAACAAGTGTTTGACTTTCTGCTTTGACCAGTCAATGGTCAACACGAAGTTCGTTTGAACTTTGCAACGTGAGCGTAATCACGATGGTCATAGTCCCATATGACTATACCTACTTATTACCACGTTGATTAGGTGTAGTGACAAGTCATAGTTTCGGTCAAAATGCGCGTTTATGCGTATTTTGCAACCAAACTATTCTTGGGTATCAAGACCCTTTGTCTTGATATCAAACTTGTTTTCAAACTTCGTTAAACATGTTTCAACATGTTTAACTCGTCACTTTTAGATTAGTGCTTATATAGGGTCGTAAGATAAGTGGTCTAAACAACCGCTTAGACTTTCGAACTCGACCCGTTTGGTCGATCATTAGGATCCGACCAAACACATTTTCTGACCATAGTTGTATAGGGAATAACCTTCCGAGGTTATACCTTATGGTCACTTCGTTTAGTTAGTTGTATGATAGGTAATTATATGCCTTAGGTAAATGACCAAAATGCCCTTTTTACGCATAAATTCATTTTAAGCATATGTAACATAAATTTTGGCATCTAAACTGATTAGGCAACATTCCTATATTACATTTTGTTGCATATGTTCACCCAGCATATGGACACATTGTTTTACATTTTGAACCATTGGAATTGTTTGATTTATGTGAACCGTTTGAAACTGATTGATTATGTGAACCGTTTGAAACTAATTGATTATGTGAACCGTTTGAAACTGATTGATTGATGTGAACCGTTTGAAACTATTTAAACCGTTGGGTTAGGGAAGTGATTAGGTAACGGGGCGGGTGTAATGTGTTAAAAGCATGGTGGATACACCGCTAGTACTTCCTATATATAAGTGCTTTTAACACATTATGTATCGTTGCGTTATCTAGATCATTTGGGCAAGGTTATCAAAATAAAGTTATATTACAAGGTTTTTCTAACAATATAAAACATTCGAGTTTTATTTCAAAAACGATTTACAATTTGGGTTTACTTAAACAAATGTTTTGAGTAAGATTCATGGTATCGAGGTTTTATAAAACAAATCTGTTTTGACTTGCTTATTTCCAATTTTTACATTACAAACTTTTTACAAAACTTGGTTTTCTAATTATCAATTAACAAAAGTGTTCAAGTTATATTTCCAAAATATAAACGAGCCATAAATCCGACACTCACATAAAACTTATGTACTCGCCGGCATTTTTATGCTGACGTATTTTCACGTGTGTTTCAGGTACCGTAGTTGGTGATGTTTGATGATGATATTGATGCATGCTCACATAGGAACGGACGAGGCCTTAGTGACTTAATAACAATGAAAGTCTATTTGTTCATGTTTTGTTTCAAATTTCAATGCAATGTAATACTTTTAATTCAATAAAACAAAACTTCAATCCATGTGTTATGAAACAATGATTCTGTTACGACACTCCCTAACGTTTCCGCCACGATTTGTTGTTTTACATGGTCGGGGTGTGACCGGTATGGTCCCAAAAACCTTGCGCATGCGCATAGGACCATACCACAACCTTATCCTAAAAAAATCTTGAACAGTGACCTTGCGCGGCTGCGCAGCGGTCCTAAACAGGATTTGGGAAGAGACAGTTCAATAACAAAAGATTATGGTCCCAAAAACCTTGCGCAGGAACATAAGACCATTCCATAGCCTTACTTCTAGAACGTCTTTAACGAGACCATGCGCTGCTGCGCAGCGGTTCCAAACAAGATAAGAAAGAAACAGTCTTCGATGAACATGCGCCGGAAGAAGGGAGAAATAAACATTCAACTAACACCCTTGCGCGGGCTCACACAAGGAAACAGTTAGACTTGAAGATAAAATCCTAAACTTCTCCGCGGATCTGAAATCAAGACTTAAACAAGAGTATCTTTTCTGTTACAACAATATGGACACGCGGCAAGGGCATAACGGTTTACAGCTGTGGATCTTCTAGAAGCCTTAAATGCTCATCGTGCATAACCATCCGGTTACAACTGAAAGATGACATGGCACAATCGTGGACACTCATCTAAATCATGATGATGGAATCAACTTGGCGAAGGGTCTACATAAAACCACTTTCCAAGTGGCATCTCCCCTGCCATTGATCACACTCACAATCTGTGTGCATGGATGCGACGTTAGTGATTAACGGAAAAGGGAATAACCGCCGATGGAAAATACTTTCCGTTACTATCTCCGTCAGACTATTTTCCCGCTAAAAAACGATTATAAATAAGCTATTGCAGGTATGATCTCACAAGCTACTTTCACTTCACTTTTACTACTTCTTCTTCATCGAGATCACTGTACTTATTCTCACGCCGGAGGCTGGTCACGGAGAGAACCCCCATTCACCCCATGGCGAGTCTAACGGTTTCTGTTTTGTAGTGATCACCGGGGAAGGAACTCAGTCGAACCACCGAATCAGCGAGAGGATTAACCTTTTTATGTAGAGACTAAACCCCTGATCTGATTGATTCCGGTCATTCTGATCACTATTTCTTCAGCTTTCTTTTCAAGACATACATTTATAAAAACTCAAATTTGTTAATGATTGTGGCAACTTTAAACGTTCGAGAAAAAGCTAAGTACATCATAGGATGTTTTTGTGATTTTTATGAACATGAATGCGAGTTGTGGTGGTGCCAACGGGGGTGGGTTGTGGTTTTATTTATGAACGGTGAAACAGAGAATGGAATGAAAAAACAAGGGATGGGATGGTAGATATAATTTTAGGGAACGTAATGCCTTGTGTATTAGTCAATTCCCTTCTGTTGACCACCAAACTCCCTTTTTCCATTCCGTCACAATGGTCCATTTCATTCCACCTCCCTTTGAACTCTATCATAGTTATTGCATTAATTTTATGACAAAATAATTTCTAATTTTATAATTTCGTAAATAATAGAAAGAGTTTTTTGAGAAAAATTAAATTTTATATGCGTGTAACCACTTATACTAATTAATAAATGCACTTACACTAATTATTAAATTATTTAACTTATCATAGTTGGTGTTGAAAAACATTAAAATTTTCTAGCTTAAATACATGCATTGAATGCGTTTCAGTTCTACAACTAAGATTTAAAACTATCATTTGGTCGACTTTGCCATTGCTTTGTATACATTTCTAGTCATCGATGTCTGGTTTTCATTAAGGTGCAACTTGTTTTTTAAACGGTAAAATGTCTACATTTTACGGACCACATCTACAGACAACTTTAGAAGAAGGGGTGGACCAAACCTCTCCATTATGCAAAAAAGGCTTTATATTTTTTAATGTATGTAGACTTTTAAAATGAACTGGTGGTGGTGGTTGGTGGTTGTTAATACATAACGTCTGTAGCTTCCGTCAGCCTGTAGTCATGTTTTGTATATTTTGTGTCTTTGTAAACAATTATGTAATGTATGTGTGTAGATAGATCGACAACTCAGGAAACGGAACATAACTGTAAAGTGTTGACTGATGTCATCCGATCAGATTGTCATCCGATCGGATAGCAGTCATCCGATCGGATAGCATGTTATGCGTTCGGACAGGATGTCATCCGATCGGATTGCCATCCGATCGGACAACACTCTTCACTTCCTGAGTTGCCTATAAATACCTCGTCCGGGTGTTACTTTGCAGACTTTGGACGAGAGCAAGAACCTGACTAGTGTCTGTCTTCTACTGGAACTTTGTACTTTAAGAACATTTAATAGAAAGAACAGACCGTGTTTAATCGTTGAATTCTGTGTTGATTATCTGAGATTTGTCATAATGGATTCCGCACATTAGACAAAGTCGATTCATCTTGTTCCTTACGATTAGATCCTGTGCAAAGGGACCAACAAGTGGTATCAGAGCATCCAGGGAGCTGAATCGAGATCAACGACACCGAATTCACCGGATTTCGAGCTTATTTTACAGATCAGAGTCGAATTTCACCAGAGATTTGACATATTTCTTCTCTTTCTACTCATATCTTACATCATTTCTCAGTTTGTCACTTAAAAAATCAACCAATCAGAAAAACTTAAAATTGAACGTGTTTCTACGGTTAAAAATTGATAAAATTGATATCATTCGATTCGCAATCAATCAAAGTATAATCCTACTAAGTTTCATAATCAAATTCAATCTAAAACGAGATCAAATTCATCAAAAACCATGTTTAGCTGTTCATATGTGCTGACGTCATCCACTCGCTCGGACAGTTGTCCGAACGGATTGGATTAGTTAGTAAGTGCTAGTTGCTTGCTGACAATTTGCTGACATCATCTTTGTTACTCACTCGGATTACAATCCGAGTGGTGTGATTCAGTTTGTTCAAAAACTTCTGCTTACGTCATCTTCTCATCCGATCGGATAGCAATCCGATCGGATAGGATTTGAAAGTTCAAGTTACAAACATTTAACCTGTCATCCGATCGGATCACCATCCGAGCGGTGAAAGGTTGAAAAGTCAAATTTCAAAGTCAAAGTTTGTCATCCGAATGAACGACCATCCGAGCGGATCATCATCCGATTGGATAGCCTGTGTCACTCGTTCGGATAACGACTCGATCGGATCACCATCCGATCCAGGAGCCTTTATTTTGAAATCTTTGAAATTTGTAAAAAAAAAATTTCTAAGTGTTTGGTAACTATTTCTGGAAAGTGAAAGATGGATGAATTCATGAATCCTTTCAGTGATATGCATGCCTTTGCTGGAAACTCTGGAGATGACAACAACACAAATGAGAACACGCCGAATGCAAAGAAAACTTTGTCGGAAGCTCTAGGAGTGGAAAGTGCATACGGAACATATAACAAACCCCCAAAATTGATGGCGATAGAAGAGTACAGTCGATGGGCCAAGAAATTTGAAGAATGGTTGAAGGCATTTGCGTATACTAGCTGGAAAAGTCTAAAGAATGGATACAGTGATGGAGGGAAAGATGGTGAAAATTTGACATCATCCGAAGAGATAGAAGTTTTTGTTGCCGAGCAAAAATGCATCGCATTGCTGTTTCAGTCTGTCCGAGAAGATATAATATCTTTGATCGAATACACTAATGCTAAAGATCTCTGGGAAAAATTGAAAGTTAAATGTTTGGGTAGTGCAGAAATAGTGAAAAACAAAAAGAAACTACTTAGAAAAGAATTTGATTTATTTGGCTGTTTAAAAAATGAATCAGTTTGTAAGATGATTGAGAGGTTTGGACACTTGAAGTTGGAGCTGGCGAGACATGGAATTACCTATTATCAAGAAGAGCTAGTCGACAAATTGTTTGACTCATTGCCAGATGAGATGGATTGGCAATACTATGCGTTAATGCTGAAAAATACTATCAAAACTGAACAAATGACAGTGGATCTGCTTATTGAGAGACTAGAGAGTCACGAGCTGGAGATAAAGAAAACACACAAAGTCAATCACTCATCCTATCAGCAGAATTTGGATCTGTATTATCCAAAAAGCATGATTCCCAAGAATACGTCTCCCAAGACAGCTTTTTCGGCTGAAAATTCCAACACATCCAACAAAGATAGTGCAAACACATCTAACAAAGAGAGTGCAAGCAGTGGATTTCACAGTGGCTCTTCGTCAACTTTAAACCAATCAGCTGCAAAAAATTTATTTCAATGCAACATCGCTGTAGATTTAATGAACGCTAAAAACTTCAGCGAGGAATCGGCAAAGCAACAGATGGTTTTCCTAGCTTCTGTGCTAGAATCGTATGAAAGTCTAGTGGCTGGGAAGACTGGAAACACCAACCTGACAAAAGAAGATTACGATCAGATAGATCCAGAGGAAATGGAATTGATCGACATAAGGTGGTGTATGGCCAGTGCAGTTCGTAGGGCACAACGTTTCACGGAGATAACTGGAAGAAAGTCTATTGGTGGACCATCTACCAAGTTAGGCTTTGACAAGACAAAAGTGACATGTTTCAAGTGTAAACAGAAAGGTCATTTTAAAAGAGAGTGCCGGAATGCTTATGCTGATGATTCTAAAAATCCGTTCAAAGAAGATTACTACAAGAAAGCGATATATCATCAGAATAAATCAGAACCCCCAAGAATGAAGCAGATTAAGGATAACAAAGAGAAATCCAGAGCTCTTGCTGTGATCCATGACGATGAAGGTTTTGATTGGAGCGAGTTGTTGCCAGAAGAGGATGCGGTTGGATATGCGTTTATGGCAAAAGCTGTTGAACCTGTTCCTTTTAAAGATAACATAAATGAAGAAGAAAAGTATGTCAACAGAAAGATGATAGCTCAGAGCAGAATGATCAGAATATCCGATATATACACTGAAGCAAAAAGGGCGAAAAGATGGGATCCAGACAGAGAATGTTATCTTGACCCCATGGGAAACATTGCTATTGACTACAAAACCCTCGATCTTGAAACCATAATTCAACAAATTGCTGAAGAAGAAGAGGGTTGGCAAAGAAAATGGTGGGGAAGCAAAGAAGAGAAAGAAAACGAGAGAGAAGAAAAGTCAAAGAAGATTGATGATGGGATCATTGATACCTCACAGGAGCTGACAGCTGAAAATTTGGGAAAGATGGCTGATAAAGTGCTGGCTGCTAAGGAACTTGAGGTAGAATCTAAATCTGTATCTGAGTCTAAAAGCCAGGTCAGTTCAAATGCATCAACAAGTGTGTCAGGTAAGAAAATAAATGGTGACATTGACTGCAAAAATTGCATGAAAGAATGCAAAGTTTGTGGTACAATCACTTATCTCAATGGTAAGAAAGTTGATGATCTGATTGCTAAAGTCCGAAGTGTTGAGGATCAGATCCTTAACCGTGATAAAATGTTGAAAGCTTCGAACGACAGAGTAAAAGAATTAACTGACAAAATTGAAGCTGATAAAATTGACGCAGAAAGAGTTAGGAAAGAAAATGAAAAATTAATTCTTGAAAATCGTCAAATTTCTGAAAGTTTTGAGAAGCTAAAACGCACGGTGAAAGATTCTGATGATAGAAATGGTAAAACATATAAAGAAAATTCTCATTTGCAAGGTGTTTTAAGGGATAAAGAAGAGTTAATCAACCAACAACTGGATGAGATTGCTAAGTTGAAACTTCAATTTCAAGAAGTTAAAATTGAAAATGAACGCATACAGTTGAAGTTGAACAGTTACAACTCTGCAAGCTTTGTTTTACAACACATTGTTCCCAAACCCATTGGGAAAAACAAAGCAGGTGAAGATGTATACTGTGATGGAACTGGAGTCAGATTTCATCAAGTTCCGCCACCAGTTCTAAACAATTTTTCAAAGAAACAATCAGGGTTGGTTAATGATGAAGCTGAAACAAATGAGGTTAAACTTCCAGAGTCAATCGATGTTACATTTTCTTCATCATCATCTGATGATAGTGTTCAAACTGAGATTGTAAAAGGCTTGGCTGAAAGTGTTTTGGATAGTGATTCAGTTGAGGATGAAGAATGTTTTCTGGACAAATACATTCCAAAATCAAAATCCAAAAAACAACTTAAATGAGGAACCTGCTGTTGTGATGTATAAGATGGCAGGATCTGATAAGTTGTATTCGGATCTTGAATTTCCTTTAGAAAATGTGAATGTGGGAAAATTGAGAAATGCTTTTAAATTGATTGAAATTGATATATCAGAAATCGAAGGTTTGAGAAATTCAAAAAGACAATTAAATTTTGAGAACGATAAAGCTTACTATAAAAAACCTGTTATTCCACCACGTTTTTCTAACAACAACCGAAACAATTGGTCGGGTGGATATCAGGGTGGTAAGAATTATCAGAAAAAGAATGTTCAGAACAAGAAGTTTGCTGAGAAAAAGGTGTTTGTGAATAGTTCAAGTTCACTTTCTGATGAGGAATCTAAGATTTTTTCAAAATCAAACAAAGAGTTCTTTGAAAAGAAGGCCTCACAGCCTCAGTCTGAAGGCACAAGTAGGGTAGTTGACACTCGAACATGCTTCAAATGCAATCAAGTTGGACATATTGCACGAAAGTGTACCAACTTGTAGTCTAAGACTGAAGTTGTGATGAATTCAAGCAAGAAAGATGTTGTGAAGGGAAAAGCTCCATTGGTTGTTGAGAAAAAGATTTTGAAAAATGATAACACCAAGATCAAAACTGAATCTGTTAAGAATTTGGTAACTAAAAATGACAAATTTTACAAAAGAGTTGCATCACCCCAACAAACATGGAAGCCAAAAATTGTTGACAAGAAAGCAAATTCTCCAAAACCAAAGGTGTCTGAGACTGAAAAATCTTCATCTTCAACCAAGAAGATGTATGTACCTTTGGATTTATATGAGAAACAAAAATCGACTTCTGAAAAGAAGTATGTGGTAAAGAAAGACCAACCATCTGGTCAATCTCAAAAAGATGAATTTGTCTTATTCAAAGAGGTTGAGGTTGGGTCTGCTGAAAGCTTAAAAATGAATGATAAAAACTTTCCGCCACTTTACACTACAAAAACTCACATTAATGTCAAGTTACCCGAGTCAAAAGAGGCTTGGGTAGCATCAAAATCTCATTATATGTTTTTGATATGTGCAGGAGCTTCCGAGATCCGTTTCACGTTGGATTATGGATAGTGGAGCTTCTCGGCACATGACAGGAAAGACAGCGCTGCTGTATGATGTTAGAAATTTCAATGGAGGTTATGTAGGGTTTGCAGGTAACCAAGGCGGTAGAATTGTTGGTGAAGGAACGTTATCCAATGGGATTGTCACGTTTGAAAGAGTTAACTACATTGCTGAGCTGGAAAATAATCTACTAAGTATCTCGCAGATTTGTGACAGGATGTATACCACTCACTTCACAGACAAAGAATGTTTGATATTGAAGCCAGGATTTGTTATCCCTGAAGAATGGATTATCATGAGAGCGCCTAGAGTAAATGACCTGTATGTATTAGACATGAGTGTAGCAACTACAACAATGGGTCAGGCTCATTGTTTTGTGTCTAGAGCAACAGAGAAAGAATCACAATTGTGGCATCGCAAAATGGGCCATATTCACCTATGAAAAATGAATCATCTGGTGCATAATGATTTAGTTCTGGGTGTTCACATTAAAGGTTTTCATCTGGAAGGGGAGTGCATTAGCTGCATCAAAGGAAAGTAGAAGAAAAATTCACACCCGAAAAAGCAAGTCAATTCAGTCTCAAGACCTCTGGAGAGACTTCATATGGATTTGTTTGGTCCTGTGAATGTCAAAAGCATTACAGGAGATCTCTACTGTCTTGTGGTTACTGATGATTATTCCAGATTTTCATGGGTATCATTCTTGAAGACCAAAGATGAGACTTTTGAAAGTTTGATGGCGTTGTTCAGAAAAATTGAAAATTTGTACCAAGCCCGTATCAGAAAAATCAGAAGTGACAACGGTACAGAGTTTAAGAACAACCAAATGGAAGAATTTTGTAATGAGAAAGGAATATTGCATGAATTTAGTGCTCCTTACACTCCACAACAAAATGGAGTAGCAGAACGAAAGAACAGGACACTAATCGAAACAGCCAGAACAATGCTTGCTGATTCAAAGCTACCAATCAACTTTTGGGCAGAAGCAGTGTCAGCCGCGTGTTATACTCTCAATCGGGTTCTCACAGTAAAGAAATTCAAAAAGACGTGTTTTGAGCTGATAAATCTCCGCAAACCTAACCTGAAGTATCTAGAACCATTTGGGTCTCCCTGCACAGTTTTAGAGCCTTTTGGGAAGTTTGGACTAAAGAGCATTGAAGGAATTTTTGTGGGTTATTCTAGTCCACAAAAACGAGTCTTTGTTCCAAGTTTAAAGCGGATAATTGAAGCATACAATGTTGAATGTCAGGGCCATACAATGCCACCACAGAATCCCGGCGACTCATGGCGATTCAATTATGATACTTTGTGGGAGTCCTTCGACATGGAGGAAGGACTAGAGTTCTTTGACGAGTTGGATATTCTAAGAGAGTATGAAGAAAGATTCCCAGCTGAGTTCTCTAAATGTCAACGAAAAACTTCAAATGATGATGAAGCAGGTCCAAGCAATGCTGGAGAACATGACGATATTCAACAAAATGAAGTTTCTCAGGATAATCAGACGGTAGAGAATGATAATCAAGAATCTGAAAACAGACCAATATTTGATCGTGATGATTCAGATTCTGAGGGGGAGCTAATCTAGTTCTCAAATCAAACTATTCCAGTCAGTGAACAAGTTGCAAATCAAAACGTCACAAATTTGGAAGGTGAGATTGATGTTTCAGGCGAGGTAATGCCAAGAACTCTGTCATATCATCCAGAAGAGCTAATCATTGGAGAGCTACAATCTGGAGTCCGAACCAGACGACAAATCGACCAAGGATTTACATGTTTTTATTCAAAAGTTGCTCCATTACAAACTGACTTCTCACTAAGTTGCTTTATTTCGCAGATTGAACCAAGGACTTATAAAGAGGCGCTTACTGAAGATTCTTGGGTCAATGCAATGCAGGAGGAATTAAGCCAATTCGAGAAGTTAGGTGTGTGGAAGCTAGTGGATTTGCCTGATGGTCACCGGAAGATCAATACCAAATGGGTGTTTAAATGCAAGAGGGATGATCGAGGAGTTATTATTCGAAACAAAGCTCGACTCGTTGTCCAAGGTTTCAGTCAGCATGAGGGGATAGATTTCACCGAAGTATATGCCCCTGTTGCAAGACTTGAAGCAATCAGAATCTTCCTAGCATTTGCATCGTGGAAAGGATTTAAAGTTTTTCAGCTAGATGTGAAGTCAGCGTTTCTCTACGGCAAAGTGAAAGAGGAGGTATATGTCGGACAGCCACCGGGCTTCACCGATCCAATTCACAAAGATAAAGTTTATCTCCTGGATAAGGCGTTATATGGCTTACATCAGGCCCCGAGAGCCTGGTATGAGACTTTGTCTCAACATCTGATAGCCAACAACTTCATCCGAGGGAAGATAGACGCCACTCTGTTCACAAAAGAAGTCGACGGACATCTTCTGATAGTCCAAATTTACGTGGACGACATAATTTTCGGGTCTACAAATGAACAACTCTGCAAAGATTTTGAAAAAGTTATGAAGCAGAAGTTTGAAATGTCGTCAATGGGTGAGATGAAGTTCTTCTTGGGGCTTCAAGTTGATCAACTTCCCGAGGGAACATTCATACATCAAACGAAATACGTTCATGATGTTCTGAAGAAATTCGGGATGTCAGGAATGTCACCCATGTCCACCCCTTTAGCGACGAACCATGGGATAAACCCTGATCTCACCGGAGAGAAGGTAGATGAAACGCTGTATCGCTCCATGATCGGTTCGCTAATGTACTTGACGGCATCAAGACCGGATATTATGTATCCAACCTGCCTCGCAGCTCGATTTCAGTCAAATCCTAGAGCTTCGCATATGGTAATTGTGAAAAGGATTCTATGTTACCTGAAAGGTACTCCATCTCTGGGGTTGTGGTATCCAAAAGTAGGCGATTTCACGCTTGAAGGATATTCTGATTCTAATTTCGGATGCTGCAAAGTGAATGCTAAATCAACAACAGCGGGGTGCCAGTTTTTCGGACCACGATTGGTCACCTGGCAATGCAAGAAGCAGACCTCTGTCGCTTTATCCACATGTGAAGCTGAATATGTATCTGCTAGCAGCTGCTGCTCTCAGATTTTGTGGATCCAGCAACAGATGCGAGACTACGGTTTGCAATTTCTTAACTCCCCTATCTTTGTTGATAATGAGGCAGCTATAAACATAACAAAAAATCCTGTTCATCACGCTAAAACGAAACACATTGAAATTCGTCATCACTTCATCCGAGACTGTTTCGAGAAGAAGTTGATACGGATAGAAAAAATCCACACCGATGAACAAAAAGCTGACTTGCATACCAAAGCATTTGACAAAACTCGTTTTCAATATCTTTTGAAACTTAATGGTATGAAGTTACTATCGGATGCGGAGGAAATCGTTGGCGTCGATGAAGGTACCACTGTAGATGATGTTGAAAAGCAATCTGTAATGGTTTGTCGAATTTTTACTTGTTTTGGTCTTTAGGGGGAAATAGGTTTTATTATATTTTCAGAAAATAGAAAAACAATAAAATATTCTAAAAACCAAAAACATTAGAAAAGTGAAAAAGCCAAAAACATGATAAAATTTCAAAAATGATTTTTTGTGTAAAAAGAGGAAATGATTGTACATCAGTAGACTGTCACAGTACGCTAAAGATTTGGAAAAATAAAAGGTGATAAACAGTCTCATTAAGGATGTGACGATAGGCTCAACTAGACTAGTAGATTTGCAATAACGATACAAATTAAATGAAAAAGCCTAGTTCTAGTGGGAAACATGGTTGAAAGCATAGTACTTAGTTTTGTCCTTCTTGACTGTGTGCCTGCTCGGTAATCGCTGATTGTCAAAAAGACATAAAACCGGTTAAGTCTGTGAACTTTCACAACTTTGCTGAAAAGTCACTGTGATTTTGTGTTTTCATTTTGCAAAGATTTAGACTTGTTTTATTTCTTTATTTTGTTTAAGCATTGGACATCCTCTGCGTATACGTGAGTATCGATCTGGATGTTATTGCCTAAACGTTCTGCTTTGTTTTCTTTGGTGTTTCGTTTAAGCTTTGGATCACCTCTGCGTATACGGAAGTATCGACCTGGTGATTAAAGCCTAAACAATTTCAACTTGTTTTTATTTTCTTATTTTGTTTAAACATTGGACTTTCTCTGCGTATACGGGAGTATCGACCTGATTGTTAATGTTTAAACATTCTGAGTTGTTTTCTCACAAATCACAGTTGATGAAAGTTTAAAAGCATTACTTGAGTCAGTGTATTGCATGATGAGGGGATATGCTGAGATCGTGGGGTCCATAAGAATCTAGTGCAATCTAATATATCTTAACGTATCGGTAAGCATTTCGAAAGTTGTTAGATTGAGTTTAAGTGGACAACAATATCATCAATCTACATGAATTATTTAAAACTTAAAGTGTTTAGAGCTCAACGGTGCTGGTGACTTGTCATAATCTGATATGATCCTCTAACGCGAACTCAAACAAAAATATTGTCTGTTTGTAAATAGTTTACATTTACAGCATTTTATTTCTAAACTCTTTTCTAGCATAGAAATTTTAATCCAAAAAGATTTTACATTTCTGCTTTATTTTCTGACAAACCAAAGTGGAGAGCTGATCTTCAGAATCACCATTTGAGAAAGATGCAGGAAGTTTCTGGGATGGAAGATGAGTTTGGAGTTAATCATGATTATCTGAGTTTGACAAGTCAAAAACAAGTTCATTGAATTGAAACTTGTAATTTTTTTCAGAAAAATGGATAAATAAGAAAATGTCAGTACATTTTGAATCGGATCAACCAAGGTCATTAAGTTGGACTTGGTCGGCAAGTTAAGTACCTAGGGTCATTGACTTGGACCTAGATACTTAAGTGGATTTCTAAAAAACTGATAAAATTTGAGAAAATGTCAAAAGGTCAAAAAGTCAAAGTTTTTAAAAGTCAAATAGTGTGCCTCAATCGGATAACAATCCGTTCGGATGACAATCCGCTCGGATGGCAATCCGGTCGGATGACCATCCGACTCATGCGTCACTATATATAGGGAGTCAAAGGTCAGTCAAACGTTATCCGTTCGGACAACCTTCTTTCTCTCTCACACACTTTGATTCTCTGATCTTATTTTCTTCGGATTTCTTTGCACGAATCTTTAGATTGTTGGTTTGCACCACTTTTACAATGGCAAAGGTATGTATTTCACACTCAAATCTGTTAAAATTCGATGTTTATTGTTTGTTCATGTCGATGACGTCACTGTCGGAGGTTTTAGGTTAGATCTAGGTTGTTTGAGTCAGTTTTGATGAGATTTAAGCATAGGGTTGTGTTCGGAATGATCAGATCTATAGGATTACCGGTTTAATTTGTGTCATATCATGCTAAAATCAAGTAGATCTGAAGTTAGGATGTCACGGCTATCGGTGCAGTTTTTGTCGAATTAAATCTTGTTTAGGACGTTTTAGACAGCATTGAACATAGGGTTTTGATCGCGATAAGATTCTTTGTGTAGATCTGTGTTCAATTTGAGGATTTGCCTTAGAAAATTTTTTGATGTTTCTTGAATGTTCTTGAACTGTTGTTTGTGTCGGATGACAATCCGATCGGATGACAATCCGTTCCATCATTTGTTTCTTGAAATTTATGCTAATGTTTTGAATCGGATAGCAATCTGATCGGATGATAATCCGATCGGATGGCAATCCGCCCCATCAAATTGATTCTTGGTAACTGTGCATCTCATGTCTCGGATGATAATCCGATCGGATGACAATCCGATCGGATAACAAAAGCACTCACATGATACGAATGACAATCCGATCGGATGACCATCCGATTGGACAGTCATTTCTTTCACAAGTCTAGAATAGCAATCCGGTCGGATAGCAATCCGACTGGAAATTAAAGTCAAGCTTTTCTCAGAAGGTAATCCAATCGGATGACAATCCGATCGGATAGCCATTCAAGCTATTCAAAAAGGCAATCCGAACGGATGACCATCTGGTCGGATAGCCATCCGAGTCTCAGTACTAGGTAGAGTGAAACTTTCAAGAGTTAGAAAATTTTTGATAAAATTCCAAGAATTCTTCTGCAGGACTGGGAGAAAACGCATAACATTTACTGCCTGTTAGAAAAAGAATATACAGAGAAACTAGTAATTGAAAAAGTTTCAAAATTCTTGAGAGAGAGCAAAATTGCTAAGGCATTGACTGATAAAACCATAGTTTACGAATCACATGTTAGATGTTTTTGGAATTTTGCACAATACGAAGAGAAAGATAAAACGATTTACTCTGCAGTAACAAAGAGAGATGAGAAGGGAAAGAAAATAGATTTGGAGATTAAGATAACAGTTGGTGATGTAAGACGTGTGTTAGATTTACGTGATTCTGATGATGATCCAACCATTATCTCTGAACGTCTAGCAAAAGGATTGTGGTGCAGAATGGGGTTCACAGGAAGTGTTAATGGAAAGATCTTGAAAACAAGTTTCAGTAATGCTTACAAGTTCTTGATACACTGTGTTATTCATGCTTTATCTCACAGGAAGGGTGCCTATGATGAAGCTTCAGACTATATCATGAACATTGTCACTTGCCTTGTGTTGAATCGGCCATATAATGTTTCTCAAGTGATTTTTGATTACATGACTGAAAATGCAAAGGCTGGAAACAGGAAGTACATTATGTATCCCCGCTTTGTTCAGATGTTGATTGATGAAAAGTTCAAGGATCTTGAGAAAAGTGATGATGATATTTTGGGTCTACGAAACATGATAGCAGAAACAATCCACAGACTCACTAAGGGTCCAAACACAGGAGCAAAAAGAATGATTTGCAGAATAAGTAAACCAGATTATGTTGCTCCAGAGAATGATGCTTGGAGACATCAAAACAGTGATTTTGACAATGAAGACGATAAGATGAGTATGTTTTCTGAAAAGAATACTCGATGGTGGTGTGTGAAAGATGGGAAGAGAAAGAGAACTCCCAAGTCATCCCCTACAGTTCCAATTCCAAAGGAATCAGTTCCTATGATTGTTATTAAGGGTACAGTGAAAGGGGGAGTAATAAGAGAAGTTAGAATATTAAATGTTATATTATTCTAATGACATCTTTTATGACTATTTTGCAGAATCACAGCAGAGATTGGTGGATGACATAGTTTTGGAACCATCTGCAGTTATTCAAGAAGGAGCTGATTTGCTGTCACAATCTTTGGAAGGTTTTCTAAAAAGGAATGAAGATGCTGCTGCTCAGAAAGATCACAGTTCAAGTGTTTAAGCTAAAGGTTTCAAAGGCAAAGAACCTGAAGGTGTTGTTCAAGATGTTTCAAGTGATGAAGATTCTAAAGCTACAGAGTCAGAATCAGAACTTGATCCAACTACACTGGGCAGAGGAAAAGCACAACTCAAGAAAAGACCTGTAAAGAAACACAAATTATCAGATGAAGAAGATTCTTCTTTTGAACCAGATCAACCAAAGAAACAAATAAAGAAGCGCAAAGCTTTTCAATCCGGAGTTATTCCAAGAAGCGTGCGTGCAAAGAAAGGAGAAGCTAAAGCTCAAAAGGATCAAGGAGGCAAAGGCAAGAAGCAGCCTGAACCATCCAAGACTAAAGAACCGGAAATTCAACAGAAAGTTGGTCAAGATGATTATGTTGAAGTGATTGAGGGTGGAGTCTTTTCTTCAAAATTTCCACCAATACCAGAAAATATTGATTCTCTTGGTTCTTCAAAATCCAAAGCTACAGATGATCCATTTGATAATCTTCCACCTGCTACAGGGGATCCGTTAGAAGATTTGAATTTTGGAGATGATTTGTTCAATAATGAAGCAGTAAAGATTCTGGCAAAGAAAGTTAAAGGGCTTGAGAAGGAAAAGGTAAAGGCTGAAGAAGAACATGATGTCTTATTGAAGCAAGTAAATAAGTTAATGAAAGCTCATGATCAAATTAGAATGGTTCTAATCAATCATGAAGATGCCATGAAGAAAGTGAAGGATGATGGAGATAATAATTCTAAAGTGGTTGAAGTTCTAACAACGGAAATTTCTTCATTAAATGTGAAGATAAAGAATCTTCAAGACGTAAATCAGACACTTAATCAGCTTCTCAGTGAAATGAGTGAAGCTACATCAAATGAAATGAAAGCAATGAAGTTGGAAATGGAAGCGATGAAAGCTGATAAAGTAATGAAAGATAATCAACTCAGCATGTTATATGCGGTTATGGAAAGTCATCTGAAGATAGATGTTCATGCTGCATTCCAAGAGATTGAAGTAAAAAGAGTCGAGGAAAGAAGAATGGAAAGAGAAAGACGACTAGCTGAAGAGGCCATTCAAAAGAATAAAAATGTTGTTGAAGATATTCAAGAAGCTGGTGGATCTTCTAGTCAAGTTGACATTGAAATGGTTGATGTTGATAATATTCAAGAACAAGTTGAAGAGCAAGATGCTAATGTTGAACAGAATCAAAACTATATGTTGGTTGGTGAGTCTTCTTTATTCATTGATACTGATGAAGTTATTCGAAGAGTTACTGTCATTCAAAAGAAGAGAAAGGCCAAAGAAGTGTTGTTGCTAGAATGGAAGACACAACAATTCGTTCTTGTTGGTGATGCTTCTACAGTGCCTTACAACATAAAAGAAATTGTTCGCAGAATGAAAATTAATAGAAGGCGAAAAGAAGCAAAGAAAGCACGTGGAGAAGAAGTTAGTGATTCTGATCTTGAAATTCCTGGTGATGATGAAGAGAATGAAGATGATAATGATGATGAAGACGAGTCTGTTCAGAAAGATGATAAGATAGATGATGATGACAAGAAGAACGATGATGATGATCAAGGGTCTTCTGGCTTATTAATCAATAATCCGATTGTTCAAGAAAGGATTGAAGAGTTGCTGAATGACGAAATCAACGAACAAGAAGATGATACTCAACATGAAGCCTCATCATCTGGAAAACAACATGCAGACCAGGTATTTCTAACTAACCCTACTGTTATCTACCTACATGAGAAATATGATGGTGAGATCGAGGTTCGGAGAACTAGAGCTGAAATGTTAGAAGAGTTGGGTTTGGAAGATGGAAAGTTTAAGTTTGATATTGAAGATGAGATTCCTCAATCTCCAGAGAAAGGTTTTGAGCCAAGATATGCTCATGAAGCAGATCATTACGATGAAGTCATTGTTGAAGATGCTTCAGATCCTTCTGATGAAGAAACTGATTTTCATTATGCTGGAATTGATGAAACATTTCCGTCACTTGCTGAAATGTTCAAAGATAGAAATGAAGATGAAATCAGAAGGAAAATTGTTGAAAAAGTGTCTACCGAAGGTATTCCAGAAACAATTCCCAGAGAAATTCTTGCTGAAGAACGAAAAAGGTGGTTTAAAAATATGCCCAAAGAAAGAAAAACTCTTAGAGCTCTTCAGTATTTCACACATGACAAAAATCTTTCATGGGGAGACATTCTATCATGGGGCTATCTTGAAGACCTTAAAGTATATGCTATCAGACGGGAAGAAGGAGTTCAGTACTTTGAATTTCTGTTAGATATCAGTTCTTTACCGTGGTGGGATGTGGATGAGTTGGTGAAAACTAAGAATATCAAACAGTTCTACTATGGTCCAGAAGTAAGACAACATGATCAAGATTTGTGGAACTACATCAAACTGCAAGCAAAGAATGGTTATCCTAATTGGAAGCCTCAATATCCAAAACAAACTGTCACATATCTAGAGAATGGTGAAAAGGATATAACTCTGGATATGAAGCCGCCGAGATGTCTGAAGAATATGCCTCTCAGAGCCATTGAGCAAGACTTCCATGATTTATTTCAAGGCTGGTTGTACAACGAAACGACGGCTGAGGCAGTTATCTCTCTATATGACAAGTACACGGGAAAGTCTCGAAGAATCAGTATTCTTGATCCTATGTGGCTTGTTAATTGTTCAAAGAAGGATATCGATTGCTTGTTCTATAACAAGATTGTTTACGAAAAGAGAGATAAAGCTCAAGCACAACAATACCAAACAGTTGTAGATGTTTGTTTTGCGCAAGATATCAATTCAGGAAGATACTGGAAGACACAATGGAGAGATCTGGAGATTGATGAATTCCTGAAGAAGTATAAGCGTGAACAAAGGTCTAAGAAGATTGCTGAAAGAGCTGCTGAATTGGGTAAACGTAAGTTGGGAAAAGTGCCTCGAATAGATCAAACGCCTATTGAATCAGAGGAGAACAAAATACCCAAATGGGATTGGAAGCGTGATGGTGATCCAGTATATAGAAACTGGTGGTTAACTGATGGAAGGCATAAGAGACGTAGAATGTTAGAAGAAAAGGCAGAAAAGAGATGGCAGAGAGCTCGTGAACGAAGACGCAGCAGGAGGAACTAAAAGACTATGCTGGAAGGAACTACAGCTACATCCGAGGGGGAGTCTGTTAATACATAACGTCTGTAGCTTCCGTCAGCCTGTAGTCATGTTTTGTATATTTTGTGTCTTTGTAAACAATTATGTAATTTATGTGTGTAGATAGATCGACAACTCAGGAAACAGAACATAACTGTAAAGTGTTGACTGATGTCAACCGATCGGATTGTCATCCTATCGGATAGCAGTCATCCGATCGGATAGCATGTTATCCGTTCGGACAGGATGTCATCCGATCGGATTGCCATCCGATCGGACAACACTCTTCACTTCCTGAGTTGCCTATAAATACCTCGTCCGGGTGTTACTTTGCAGACTTTGGATGAGAGCAAGAACCTGACTAGTGTCTGTCTTCTACTGGAACTTTGTACTTTCAGAACGTTTAATAGAAAGAACAGACCGTGTTTAATCGTTGAATTCTGTGTTGATTATCTGAGATTTGTCATAATGGATTCCGCACATTAGACAAAGTCGATTCATCTTGTTCCTTACGATTAGATCCTGTGCAAAGGGACCAACAATGGTGGTGGTGGGTGGTGGTGGTGGACGTGGATGATGGGTGGTGATGGATGGTGGTGGTAGGTGGTGGATGTGGACAATGGGGGTTGGTGGTGGACGATGGACGTGGTGGGTAGTGGGTGGTGGTTGTGGTGATGGAGGGTGGTGGGTGGTGGACGGTGGTGGTGAAAATACTAGCAGGCAAAAACCGCTTCATGAACAACTTAATTTAAATTCAATAAATTTAGAAGCCATTTACATTATTGTTTTTTATGACAATATGTAAACGTCAGACCATAGTCCCATCGCGTTATGTTTTCAAGACCTCTTGTTGAAAAACTTTAAATAGTGGGATATAAATTATAAAATGATTACAATACATTTTTTTATGAAAGAGACCTTAGTTTATATTTTGTTATGAATCATTTTAACAACGTATATTTATTATCATTTCTTGTCCATACATAAATATTGTGCCTTTACAATAATCATATTCTCACAACTCACAATAATTCCCATGTCTTGTGAAATTTTCAGGTGTCTTAAAAAGACTCGATATTTTATTGTATTTTTTAAATGATATTGTTTGAATTAACTCAATCCTTGTCAAAAGTACCAAAGCGGAAGTGTTGGGTTAACTATTAATATAACATCTATGTGCAACTTCATTACATGTTAATTTAATAGTTCAATTCAACCCTGCATAATCATTGTGAAAATTATCCATTTATAAAAATAATAACACTTTCTCTCATATTGATATAAAGGGATTGAGTAACGTCACCTATGATTTAGATTTGTGTAGACCAATTGGTTTTGATAATGAGATATGTGTTGGATATGAGATGTCCGATGCTCGATTAAATAATGTTGCTACGAAGGTATGTTCCACATACTTATACTTTGGACGTGGGTGCATCTTTTTTTTTCATTTTACATCGTTTGTGACATCTTTAAAATAAGCTAAATATAATGTTGGTGTATTTATTATTGAAGATATATTTATTCAAAAAGCTGAATATAATGTTGGTGTATTTAATATTGAAGATATCGTTTTATAACCACACACTACTATAAATATCTCTAAAAATTTATACTATTCTTTGCAAAATTTATACTATTCTTTGCAAAGTACGTGACTGAAAATTAGAGTTTTCTAAAATACTTGTTTCTATACTATTCTTTGCAAAGTACGGGAGTATTTTTTAGCAAGATGGATTTCTACAACGTGTTGATTTTTCATAGCATTCCATTATATATTCAAGTTTCTTTATTGTTTTCTTAAAGCTTTGATGGCATTCTATGAACAGTCAACATGTTATAGAAATCTTCATCTTCATAAAGTTAGAGCGAAAGACTATTTTTCATTCAAGACACATAGCATGAAATCTAGTCTTAGCATGCCTTTAAATTACATCACACACATTTCCATTCTATCGCTGACATGAAGGTAAACTTTCTTTTCAAGACATACATTTATACAAACTCAAATTTGTTAATGATTGTGGTAACTTTAAAAGTTCGAGAAAAAGCTAAGTACATAATTGGATGTTTTTGTGATGTTTATGAACACGAATGCAAGTTGTGGTGGTGCCAACAGGGGTGGCTTGAGGTGTTATTTATGAAAGGTGAAATAGAGAATGGAATGAAAAACAAGGGATGGGATTGTCACACCCCCAAAATACCACTTGCGGAAACACCGCGGGACGTGTGACGTACCAGGATCTTAGCCACCAATCACATTGAACTCATAAGTATGTTTGAATAAAACTTTCTTTCATTGACATAAAGTGTTACAAAACATTACATGTAATTCATAGTATACAGCGGAAGCATAACTCATTGTAAAGTGTTTCATAAACCACGCGTATGTAAATCAATAAACTTGTATTGCGAATCCATGTGTCACGACCCATGACCACTCCAGCCTTCCAGACAGCAAGTTCCAATGCTATAACTCTATAGACCTGCAAGCATGCAGACAAGTGTGTCAGACGACGCTGGTGAGTTCAAAGTTTTGTTAACGCGTTGGTTACCCGATATGTGTATAAAACAGTTCAACGTTACGTTTTGATGATGTTATTAACTCGATTACCGTATGTGGCTACTAGATGTGAATGCCCAACCCCAATGCCTCTATCTAGGCATTGGTCAAGTGGTCAAGGTAATTAGTTCAACTAACAACCTCGAGTAGATGTAAGGGGTCTTATATATACATGATGTGAATGCCCAACCCCAATGCCTCTATCTAGGCATTGGTCAAGTGGTCACGGTAATTAGTTCACGCCCGTCCTTTCGGCACGGTGTGAGGGTGCCAATCCTAATAGCGCTATCAACTAAATACCTCGTTGCCTTCCCGGGAACAATCGTTAGATGTAGGGGGTCTTACATAATAGAAACTAAGTAATAACAAACATCCCATTAACCTGCATTCCTCCCTGGAACGTTACCCGATATCCCTTCCCGGGATGCATGCTTGGAAAAGAGCAGTGAACTCACCTTAGATTGCTCGGTAGAATTAGTTACTTGTTCACACACAATCAGTCAATGCCTATGATGTTCATGTCCACAGAATCAGTTTACGTTCACGTTGTTCACGTATGTTCATAGCGTGTAATCGTAGCAAGGATTTTCGCATAACAGATAACAATCATTCATAACACACATAACATATAGGTTCACTAGTCACATATATGTTTCATGATAGTATTTAACAGTTAAGTGAGCTACTCGCAAGTTATTAAGTGAGCTACTCGCAAGTTATGTTTCCTCAATCATAGTTAACATTGTTAACAGGCAGATAATAGTCATTCCATAACAAAATTAACTTCACAATTAAATGCACTAGAAATATGAAATCAATGGCCGACAAGGATTAATGTGTTTAGTAATTCTCCACATGCATTCTTGATAAACTCTTCTGACATCACAAGTGTAGGTTGACCGCTAAAGACCTATGATGGGGTCGATCAATAATTTGTCACATGGACTTGTGTTTGTTTCATATGTATGGGCTGACATAACTTTCTCAATCATTCTATCAATTAATGAATTCACATGCAGTCTTACAATTCTAATTCAATATATTAGTGATTGGACCGATTAACACTAAACATTAATTGGACCAAATCTAATTAGTGCTTATCTAAATGGCTGCATACGAGGTTATTATGTACTTACATGAGCCGCCAAAACAACAAACGATTATATGATCTTACAACAGCAGATGTGATGACAACTAATCATTAATAGCATGTGAATTTTAATTCAGCATTAGTGACATGCACACATATTATATTTACAAACGAATAATGGCTGTCATATCTATTACAGTGGGACCCTCCCCTTCTCGACGAAACTCCAAGTTACGTCGGCTTGTGGTTTGCCATGCTTCGTCGACAAGGCCAGACGATGAAACACCATGTTTCGTCGGCCTAAGGTTCTTCATTGGGGAGTTTCGTCGCTTAACACCTCCCAGAACAGATCAATCATATTCACAATTTACAGTTGCCTGAAATCATATGGGTTTTGGACAATTATTATCATTGGTTCGATGAGTTAGTGGGCTGCCATCTCTTATTAACACATGCAATTCAACTTACACAATTCACAAATCTCGAACATCATTGGGCCGCACAATTGTAATAGGCTGACACTAATCACATGTGATCTGCTTTGTATCAATGACCTAGTGCAATTCTAATTCATTGATTAATCATCACAACATCCAAATCTGACCTAATCATCATATAATATTCATATACCCTACAATCCAATTCAAAACAAAACATATTCCAAAGGACATTCGATATTAAACAAATCACAGTAGCAATCGATCAGTACATGTGGATCACCATCAGTTTAAGCACTAACAGCCCTACGTCATTTGCTAACATCATGCATACCTCTAGTTCAGCTTTACAGTTTTGATTAATAATACAACGTATAAATACCCTAACTCACAACAACATCACATATATGCATACTAACTGTTAATCAAATTCATGTATAACAGAAACGAGTAATCAAGAAACAATATAAATCCGAATCCACTAACCGAAAGACTCGATCAACAGGGATGATGTTGCCTCGAAGGGGGGGTTGGCCTCTCCTGCCGCACGATCTAGGGAAGGGGTAGGGTTTGTATTTGCTTTGAGTTTATGTTAAACCAAAACATAATACCTATATTCACATAATAAGGGTTTGGTTTGGGGCGGTTAACAAACTGAAATGGGCTTGAGCCCACTCACTTGGGTCGCCGACCCACTTATTTGTTTCTGTTTAAGCCGGGTACAAATAACCAAAAATAGTGGGCCAAATAGTGGGCCGAGCTTCGGGTTTTTAAGTTTAAGACTTCAAGTGTAGGCCGAGATGCATGTGTGCCAAGGTGCCCAAATGCGGCCCAACGTGTGTGTGCTAAATAAGTTTGTGACCCAACTCAATTAAGTGATTCAAAAAACGTTTAACGATTCCATGCGTAGTAATTAATCATGTTCGCATAAACACCCAGTGGTTCACGAGATAGACCAATAGACGTAGAAACGCACGTCAAAGGTTGTGGAATGTTAAGTAGTGCTATCCTCAGTTATTCGGGTTGTCACATCATCCCCAACTTGAAAGAAATTTCGTCCCGAAATTTGATAAGTACTCCAAAAGTGACGAGGTGTTAGATCAGGATGACTGTGGATTTTCCCGGGTACCACATCATCCCCAACTTGAAAGGAATTTCGTCCTGAAATTCGCCAATGACAACAAAAGTTGGTTCAACCACTTGAACGATTGAGGATATTAGAGCTTTAACAGATCTTCACGTTCCCACGTAAGCTCCGGTCCACATTTTCAATGGGTTCCTGAACCAACCGCAACTTGTCGTTAATCTTAGGGTATCACAAGTGTTTCATTGAACAACCGCTTCTTTTAGATTCGCGACACCAATGATATCGTAAACGTTACCTAATTTGTCAGTTAACTCTAGTTTGTGAGCCATGCCACCGATTCGTTCCTGAAATCTGAATGTCCCAACGCATCGTAAACTAAGCTTGCCACGTTTTTCTATTGCGTACCGTACCCTCCTAGGGTGAGACTTTCAATTATGATACGTTCGCCCACAGCGAACTCCCAGTGTTTCCTAAGCTTATCAGCTTTCCTGACGGTCACGCGTTGTTGCCCAATGATTTCCGATCTAAACAATCTTCCCAAATGATTCGAGTACCTATCCTGTATCTGTGATTAGGTTGTCACTCACTTTAATCCAACAAGGAGATCAGCGTTACTGTCCATGCATTGTCTCAAACATAGCCGTCTGAATACTAGAATGGTAGCTGTTACGGTAGAACTCAACCATAGGTAAATGTCCTCCTAACTCTTACAAAAGCCCATCACTCACATGCTCGCAGCATGTCTTCGAGCGTCAGGATGGTTCGTTTACTCAGACCGTTCCTCCCACGGTGATAAACAATGCTCATGTCTAGACGTGAGTCGAGGATGTTGTGTATTGCCGGTCATAAACCAGGTATAGCTAAAAATCAAAAGGTATCAGAAGCTGGCACCTCATGCCTAAAAGCCGCCTCTCTCAAAGGAACATTCACAGCTGTAAAGACTCGTCAATTTCCTTGATTGAAAGAAAATGTGCTGATAACGTGAGACAATCAACGATCACCCAGGTGATACTGTTTTCGTTTCGAGTTGTAAGTAGACTAGTGACAGAATCCATGGTAGTCTGTTCTCATTTCCATTTGGGTGTTTCCGGTTGCTGACACTCCACCTTGACTTTCCCACAAGTCAACATCATTCACATGCGTAGCTAGGCGGGCCTTCATACCCGATTATCAGTACAAGATCCTATAGATCCTAATATCTCTTATCAAAACCCAGACGACTAGAATATCGAGGTCGGTGTGCTTTGATCGCCACGAGTTCCCTACCAAAGGTTGTTTCTCCATGCCTCGCAGGGGTTCACTTGAAACTTCACTTCCTTCATTTCTCCAGTTTGAACTGAGCGAGTCTGATCAGGTAAGTTAGAGTCAATGGTGAGCGACACGCTCATACGTGTTTAAGGTCCATAGTCGTAATCGCTTGAGGGTTCCATCCAACGACGCTATTACCTATTTTGCTCTTCTGAAACAAAGGTACACGGGAGGACCTTGTGATCGGTCTAGGTAGTGCCTTTGGTACCGTCCAAGTAATGCCTCCAACTCAAATCCAAAGACCATGGGTTCCACCGCAGGTTGGGTCTCGTGTAACTCTTCTTGTAAATCCACTACGCAAGCCATCACTTTCTCGTGTTGCATCGATGTGTAACTAGGACTTTGATTCGTACCATTATTATATACCACTAAATCACCCGTCCCCTTAGGTAAAGACGATGCTCAGTGCATGGCAGAGTTGGGATTCGAAAGCTGAAAAGATGTCCTTCTGTTTTGTCTTCGACGAACACAGCGCCCTGCTGTGTTAAAGAGATTAAGGCTGCGCGATCTACGAAAATCTTGGGATGAATCTGTGATAGCATCTAGCAAAACCAAGAAATTACTGTATCCTCGCAAGAATTTTTTATGTCGATCAGTTTCTACCCAAAACAGGTCTTAGCAAGGTCCGCGTGTATTCCCATTTCGTTGATTATATGACCGAAAAGGTACCTCTCGAATCCAGAAATTACTTTTAACAAGACTTCGTGCGGAGTGGCTCCTTCCCCCAGGAGCTCTAAAATAGAATGCAAATACTACCCATGATGTTCCCTTCTCCTGGAAAGGATTCAAAACGCCATCAATAAACACGGTCGATTCATGTGATCCATAAAGCTGCTGGTGTGTTGATTACCCGAAAGGTTTTGGAATACAAAGTCGTATGGCCGAATTGCGTCCGATAAGCCGCTTTAAGAACATTCTCCCCTAAGACTTGCATCTGCTAATAGTTTGCTCGTATATCAATCCTCGAATGAAAGTTCGTCCCTTGCTACTAGTCGGCAGGTTGTCAATACAGGGTCGAGGCAAACAGTTCCCAACTGTCGCCTTGATGAGTTCTCGATAGTCAGTACCCGCACAAAAAGGCTTATCTTCACGGATAAAACTGGGGCTTCCCAACGCGGAAACTAAGTTCGACAAAACTCCTGTCCAACAGTTCTCGTAGTAGCTTATACAGTTCTTGCAACACTCCTGGTGCAAGACGGTATGAGTGCGAGTATTCGGAGCTGCCTCTGGCGTGAGATCAACTGAGATTACGACTAACAGTTGTGGTAGTAAACCTGAAAGTTTCGTGAATAGCACACTGAGATGAGTCACAACAATTGGTGGATCCTCGATCCTATTCTCCTTAACCTTATCATCAGAAACGGTTGCTAACATAGCGGGGTCATCCCTCCATAAACACTTCTGGGCCCTCATAGCTGGAATGGCGCTAACTCTTGCACCAGTCTAACGCTTTAGAACAAATAACAATCCACCACACAAAATTTTCTCCCTACTGGGTACATCCGCGCGAGTTCTGGATAACCAGTCCACACTAACTACTGCATTATAGCCATCTAGGATAGTAGAAAGAAGATCGGTGTTGAATACCTGCCCCACAAGGTCGAGTTTGCATCCCAACTAACATATGGGGTTCCATCTGACTTGCCATCAGTCGATTCCACAGCGGGTTCGGTTTCAAGAAGCATCAGGGTTAAGCAAAACAGTGACGAAGCGATTAGTTACCAAGAACGTGTAGGCCACCATGTTGTTATAATCCTGGCGTCGCCCACACCGAACCTAAATGTCCTTCGCGAGTACCATATCCAGTATTGTTGCTACTGCTACTAGAATTCCAGAAATTGTCATTGCTCCCTAGGTTGTTGGAGTCTTGCCTTAACATCGGCCATTCCCTGTTGAAGCCACCATCGTTTCCATACTGAAAGTCATGATTTACAAGTACCTTGCTGTCATCGTGACTGTTGCTTCTAGTGCTGTTGCTTGAAATGGAGTCCTGCGATCTTTCACCAACAATGTCCATCTCTTCACATCTCGTGCCACGTTCCATGGCGCTACTCGCTATACTGGTAGTCACACATTCCACACTAAAATCTGTTGTCATTGCTAATGTCCAGATTGATTCGTAAAGGTTAACTCCCACGAGTCGCTGACTAGGGTTAAAAATTTGATTGAAGTCAGTTCGCTGGTGTTCGTTACCGGTAATCGGGGTCGTCCAAATACTGCAGTCGGTAGAGTACTACACTCATCCTCTTGTCCATCATTCCAGCAAGTTGTTTGAGTAATACACAGTATATTTCAAGAGTGTTGCAGAAGTGATCGAACTTCGGGATTTAGGGCGTCAGTGTGTTAGGTTCCAACAAACGAAGATAAGTGAGGAAGGTAATAACCATTCATTCAACGCTACAACATCCAACTCAGGGACGTTCGTACAAGCACCTAACATTCTACACAGTTTGCTAGGCGTTCTGATTGGTGTTTAGGTAATATTCGTTAACATCGGGATTCGTAAGGGTTCAGTGAGAAGTGAAAAGTTCATGTTCATGTAAGAGTCAATCACTGCTATGACTCCTATAGGCTGTTGTGTGTCACATCAATCAAATAAAAGAGCGGAACCCCTTTTTCACTTGTTAAGCCTCACTGGGACTCGCATGCACCCCACATTATTATTATGTGTGCACCCACAATAATATTGTGATTTGCATGCTCATCTCAGCTCCTCCTAATTCATGTCAAATGGTTCCTCAAACTCGAGTAGCAAACAAAGAGCATTACGAAACGTGAGTCATTAATGTTTAGGGAACACCACCCCATCAGTCACATAACACATGCAGGTAATACATGAATTCATATTGTTGTACTAAACGTGCAATCACATGCAATATCATAGGTAAGTGTTAACTAGTTATGCAATACAGTGAGTATATGAGAGACGAACCTTGCAGTCTGGAGCTGAGTGTCATGGTCGTATTCACGTTTTCAGAGTTGTTCGGTTATAGTCTGGTTTTATAAAAACGTTTTTAAAACCGAGTTCACTATAACTAGTGGCTCTGATACCAAACTGTCACACCCCCAAAATACCACTTGCGGAAACACCGCGGGACGTGTGACGTACCAGGATCTTAGCCACCAATCACATTGAACTCATAAGTATGTTTGAATAAAACTTTCTTTCATTGACATAAAGTGTTACAAAACATTACATGTAATTCATAGTATACAGCGGAAGCATAACTCATTGTAAAGTGTTTCATAAACCACGCGTATGTAAATCAATAAACTTGTATTGCGAATCTATGTGTCACGACCCATGACCACTCCAGCCTTCCAGACAGCAAGTTCCAATGCTATAACTCTATAGACCTGCAAGCATGCAGACAAGTGTGTTAGACGACGCTGGTGAGTTCAAAGTTTTGTTAACGCGTTGGTTACCAGATATGTGTATAAAACAGTTCAACGTTACGTTTTGATGATGTTATTAACTCGATTACCGTATGTGGCTACTAGATGTGAATGCCCAACCTCAATGCCTCTATCTAGGCATTGGTCAAGTGGTCAAGGTACTTAGTTCAACTAACAACCTCGAGTAGATGTAAGGGGTCTTATATATACACGATGTGAATGCCCAACCCCAATGCCTCTATCTAGGCATTGGTCAAGTGGTCAAGGTAATTAGTTCACGCCCGTCCTTTCGGCACGGTGTGAGGGTGCCAATCCTAATAGCGCTATCAACTAAATACCTCGTTGACTTCCCGACAACAATCGGTAGATGTAGGGGGCCTTACATAATAGAAACTAAGTAATAACAAACATCCCATTAACCTGCATTCCTCCCTGGAACGTTACCCGATATCCCTTCCCGGGATGCATGCTTGGAAAAGAGCAGTGAACTCACCTTAGATTGCTCGGTAGAATTAGTTACTTGTTCACACACAATCAGTCAATGCCTATGATGTTCATGTGCACAGAATCAGTTTACGTTTACGTTGTTCACGTATGTTCATAGCGTGTAATCGTAGCAAGGATTTTCGCATAACAGATAACAATCAATCATAACACACATAACATATAGGTTCACTAGTCACATACATGTTTCATGATAGTATTTTACAGTTAAGTGAGCTACTCGCAAGTTATTAAGTGAGCTACTCGCAAGTTATGTTTCCTCAATCATAGTTAACATTGTTAACAGGCAGATAATAGTCATTCCATAACAAAATTAACTTCACAATTAAATGCACTAGAAATATGAAATCAATGGCCGACAAGGATTAATGTGTTTAGTAATTCTCCACATGCATTCTTGATAAACTCTTCTGACATCACAAGTGTAGGTTGACCGCTAAAGACCTATGATGGGGTCGATCAATAATTTGTCACATGGACTTGTGTTTGTTTCATATGTATGGGCTGACATAACTTTCTCAATCATTCTATCAATTAATGAATTCACATGGAGTCTTACAATTCTAATTCAATATATTAGTGATTGGACCGATTAATACTAAACATTGATTGGACCAAATCTAATTAGTGCTTATCTAAATGGCTGCATACGAGGTTATTATGTACTTACAGGAGCCGCCAAAACAACAAACGATTATATGATCTTACAACAGCAGATGTGATGACAACTAATCATTAATAGCATGTGAATTTTAATTCAGCATTAGTGACATGCACACAGATTATATTTACAAACGAATAATGGCTGTCATATCTATTACAGTGGGACCCTCCCCTTCTTGACGAAACTCCATGTTTCGTCGGCTTGTGGTTTGCCATTCTTCGTCGACAAGGCCAGACGATGAAACACCATGTTTCATCGGCCTGAGGTTCTTCATTGGGGAGTTTCGTCGCTTAACACCTCCCAGAACAGATCAATCATATTCACAATTTACAGTTGCCTGAAATCATATGGGTTTTGGACAATTATTATTATTGGGTCGATGAGTTAGTGGGCTGCCATCTCTTTTATTAACACATGCAATTCAACTTACACAATTCACAAATCTCGAACATCATTGGGCCGCACAATTGTAATAGGCTAACACTAATCACATGTGATCTGCTTTGTATCAATAACCTAGTGCAATTCTAATTCATTGATTAATCATCACAACATCCAAATCTGACCTAATCATCATATAATATTCATATACCCAACAATCCAATTCAAAACAAAACATATTCCAAAGGACATTCGATATTAAACAAATCACAGTAGCAATCGATCAGTACATGTGGATCACCATCAGTTTATGCACTAACAGCCCTACGTCATTTGCTAACATCATGCATACCTCTAGTTCAGCTTTACAGTTTTGATTAATAATACAACGTATAAATACCCTAACTCACACCAACATCACATATATGCATACTAACTGTTAATCAAATTCATGTATAACAGAAACGAGCAATCAAGAAACAATATAAATCTGAATCCACTAACCGAAAGACTCGATCAACAGGGATGATGTTGCCTCGAAGGGGGGGTTGGCCTCTCCTGCCGCACGATCTAGGGAAGGGGTAGGGTTTGTATTTGCTTTGAGTTTATGTTAAACCAAAACATAATACGTATATTCACATAATAAGGGTTTGGTTTGGGGCGGTTAACAAACTGAAATGGGCTTGAGCCCACTCACTTGGGTCGCCGACCCACTTATTTGTTTCTGTTTAAGCCGGGTACAAATAACCAAAAATAGTGGGCCAAATAGTGGGCCGAGCTTCGGGTTTTTAAGTTTAAGACTTCAAGTGTAGGCCGAGATGCGTGTGTGCCAAGGTGCCCAAATGCGGCCCAACGTGTGTGTGCTAAATAAGTTCGTGACCCAACTCAATTAAGCGATTCATAAAACGTTTAACGATTCCATGCGTAGTAATTAATCATGTTCGCATAAACACCCAGTGGTTCACGAGATAGACCAATAGACGTAGAAACGCACGTCAAAGGTTGTGGAATGTTAAGTAGTGTTATCCTCAGTTATTCGGGTTGTCACAGGGATGATAGATATAATTTGAGTGAACGCAATGCCTTATGTATTAGTCAATTCCCTTCCGTTGACCATCAAACTCCCCTTTTCCATTCTGTCACAATGGTCCATTTCATACATCCTTCCTTTGAAGTCTATTTTAATTATTGCATTAATTTTATGACAAAATAATTTCTAATTTTATAATTTCGTAAAAAATAGAAAGAGTTTTTTGAGAAAAATTAAATTTTATATGAGTACAACCACTTATATTAATTAATAAATGCACTTACACTAATTATTAAATTATTTAACTTATCATAGTTAGTGTTGAAAAACATTAAAATTTTCTATCTTAAATAAATGCATTGAATGCGTTTCAGTTCTACAACTGAGATTTAAAACTATCATTTGGTCGACTTTGCCATTGCTTTGTATACATTTCTAGTCATCGATGTCTGGTTTTCATTAAGGTGCAATTTGTTTTTAAAACAATAAAAATCTACAATTTACGGACCACATCTGCAGACAACTTTAGATGAAGAGGTGGATCAAACCTCTGCATTATGTAAAAGAAAAGGCTTTATGTTTTTTTAACGTATGTAGACTTTTAAAATAAACTGATGGTGGTGTACAGACGGTGGTGGTGGACATGGATGGTGGGTGGTGGTGGACGGTGGTGGTAGGTGGTGGACGTGGACGATGGGTGTAACACCCCGTGTTTCGAAGGTCAAAGTCAAAGTCAACATTGAAGTCAAAGGAGGAAAAGATTGCTAATTGCGATCTGTCAGTCCTTGCTCAATTCCTGTTTTGACTTCTTTGATTTGTAGATAGTCTATTTGTGTTGTTACGTTAGTTGTATCATGTGGAGTACTTGTTAATAATCGAGGTTTAATCGATGTTTATTGCATGTTTTATCGCTTTATCGCTTTATCACAATCGCACTCGCAACTTGATTTATGCGTTCTGGATATTGTTTTACGTGTGTGTGCTTTTATGTGTTACTTGTGCATGTTTATTTATGTTTATGTTGTGGTGATTAATCGAAACGGAATCGCAACTCAATCGCAATCGAATCGCAAACGCTAAACGCAAATGTAATCATCCTAAGTAACTTGATGATTGTATGTTAGATATAGTAGTTGGGACTAATGGAAAACTCTATCGCATCGCAACGCTCAACACGCGAATCAAAACAGCAAAACTCGTCGCGTCGAACACTCGAATCGAGTGGCCAACCGATCGAGTGGCCAACCGATCGGGTTGACATCCGATTGAGTTGCCACCCGATCGAGCCGCCACCCGATTGGGCTACCACCCGATTGACCAGCCACTTTCCAAACTTTCCTTTTTGGAAAACCCTATAAATACCCCTCATATGTCACATCACTTGATGTGACAGCTCTCACTCGACTCAACTCGCTCCAGCCGCTTTTTCTCCTAATTTCTCGTGATTCTTGTAAGTTTTCAACCTAAATCTTGTACTTTCTTGATCTACACGCACACCTACACCTTTCTATCTTTTGAATCTTAACTTTTAACCGTGAAATCACTAGAGTTGAGGTGTTCTAGGATGATGTCATCATGGAGTTCTTATGAACTTCATGTTTTGGCTTCAATCCACCAAGAACAACTTAGATCTGGACGATTTCCACATAAATAAAGAAAGATCTTGCATAGATCTGAACATATTCATGGTGAAAAGGATTAAAAGATGGTTTTCAAAACTTCTTTCAACTCTTTTACACTCAATGCACTCAAAACCAATAGAATCAGAGCTTGTTCTGACCTTCTACTCATACTTAGTAGTGTGTTAGTTCCAGATCTGAATTCTATCCAAGAGACTACAGATTTCGAGTTAAGCATGAACCGCCGGTGTGACAACTGTGTTCTGTAATCGATGTACGATGTAAAACAATGATGTTTATTAATAAAACAATGTGCTTTTGTGTTATTATATGTGTTTTGGTGTTTCTATGTGTGTATTTGTGTTTGGTGATTTTTCAATTCGATTCGTTTTCGATTGCAAGCTTTAAATCGCGTTCTGGAAGGTTATACGCAAACTGGTGCATAAACGCAGTCAATATAACTCGAAAAACACTCTGGAATAGTGACATAGGCTTAACATACCTTAAATAACCTCCACATAACTTAGAAATAAGTTTTGAATGGTTTGGTGTGTCGAAATCAACTTTGTTCGATCGCAGCGACTATTTGTGTCAAACTGCGAAACTATGCTGATTTGAACTGTGACGAACATTCCGGAACATGACCATAAGTTAAACATACCCAAAAGATCCTTTACATAGCTTAGAAATAGGCTTTGAGGGGTTCGGTGTGCTAAAATAAACTTTATGCTCATTCAGGGACTAAAAGCGTCAAAAAGTGCACAAGTTTGCATTTTCGTGTATATCTTACGTTCTGAATATATCCGAACCTCCAAAAATTTATGTAAGTATTAAAATATTTTATTTTAGTGTTTGGCATAGGAAAATTCCATTCGTCGCTTAATTTGGGTCGTTTTTGCGTTCGATACAACTTCCGTCGTAATTAACCGAACAACGCAACCGTACGACCAAACGAACCGACATCCGAGATATTATTGAGCACATTTTAAGTTCCCTATACTTTAACTTCATTTTAGAGCTTTGAAATGGGGTTAACGGGGGCTTAAACGTGTCAAAAATGCATCAAATAACAAGTTTGGGGCTTCAGGGGCCTGTTCTGCCATTTTTTAAACTTGGCTGGTCTGCACAAGGCTTACGGACAGGACCTCCCAGATTAGAAAAAATCTATTTAACAGCCTATTAACAGCTGTTATGCACCCATAACTCTCTTGCACATGGCATTTCCTGATAATGGGGGGCCATTTTGATGTACCATGGTATTTCAACACATGTATGGATGAGATTGAATCATGGTTTTCGATAAACGATCTTAACGGTTCAAGGAAATCTATAAATACCCCCATGATCTCAACCCCAAAACCCACACCTTTGAAATCTGAATTTGTTCTCTAAGTTGATGTGTTTAACACTTCATACCTGAGAATATTCGGATTCAAAACTTCCATTCTTGGACCCGTTGTAAGTGTCCTTTCGTTCTTTTCATTCGTTTTAGCGTTAAAGTCAAACTGCGTTTGACTTTCTGCATTGACCAGTTTATGGTCAATGTGAAGTTCGTTTGAACTTCATAACGTGAGCGTAATCACGATGGTTATAGTCCCTTGTGACTATACCTACTGATTACCACGTTATCTAGGCTCAGCGACGAGTCGTAGTTTCGGCCAAAAATGCGTATTCTTGCGTATTTTGAAACCAAACTACTTGTGGGTATCAAAACCGTTTGTTTTGATACCAAACCTATTTTCAAACCTTGTTAAACATGTTCTAACATGTTTAGCTCGTCACTTTTAGTTTTGTGCTTGTCTAGGGTCGTAAAGGTAAGCGATCTAAACAATCGCTTATACTTTCGAACCCGACCCGTTTGATCGATCATTAGGATCCGACCAAACACATTAGGTGACCATAGTATATAGGGAATAACCTTCCAAGGTGATACCTTATGGTCGCTTCGTTTAAGTAGTTTTATGATAGGTAGTTTATATGCCTTAGGTAAATTACCAAAAATGCCCTTTTAAGCCAAAATTCATTTTAAGCATATGTAACATAACCTTTGGTATCTAAACTGATTAGACGACAATATTAAACATGTTGAGGCATATTTTACTTATCATAGGACTAGTTAGGCGTTCCAAACGCGTTTCACGCGAACGACGCGTTAAAGTAGCATAAGCTACCTTAATGGGACGCGATGGGTCGAAAGCACTTAGGTTAGGTTTCATTTAGGATGTAGGCCTTGTTAAACCATATCACATGAGTTCCAACTCTCATTTGTTTTACAAGACCTCATTCTGTCCGATCTTCCGATTTAGGCGTCTATTGTTTGACTAGTGATTAAATTACTAGGTGCTACTTGATTTCTCTGGTTTACTCGAGTTTGTTGAAGTACTATTGATTGAGGATACCTTGCACTACATGTGAGTACATAGATCCCCTCTTTTACATGTTTTGTGGTAACTATGTGAGTACATAGTTCCCCTATTTTACTGTTTTTAATTGTTTTGGGGTGATTCATATGTACAAAATGTTTTCAAGGTTTAAACGATGATTTCAAAAACGAATAGAATGAATTACACTAAACTAATAACGATTTCGATAATGTGAACGAACTTGTTGGTTGTAGTTACATAACGAATGACATTCATTAATTTTGGCCGAACCGACCAGTATTAGGTTATGGTACCATAGGATCTGACATATCCCGTTATTGCACTATACCCATGGTTATGTGTGGGTGTTGTGGGTAACGACTGAATCTGTAATTATTAACTTACCCTTTGGGGGTTTGTTAATACGAGAAGCAAGGAACGAGGTAGTCGAGTCACAAAGGTTTGAATGTTATTAACGAGACGACCATATATAAGTTGTCACAATTAAAACGAGGATGATTTAAACGATTTAAACGAGTAAACGATTTGGGTAAACGATTGGTTTTTGGCTAGTGTTTAGATAACGGGACGGGTGTAATGTGGTGAAAACATGGTAGATACACCGCTGGTACTTCTTATATATAAGTGTTTTCAACATATTACATACCGTGGCGTTATTTAGTTCACTTGGGTAAACGATATTGAAACGATGTCACTCAACAATGTTTTCGAAGTAATATACGAGTTTTAGTAACGAGTTTATACGAGATGTTTTACAAGATGGTTTTCTAAAACAAAAAGCTTTTGGGTTAAGAATCGTGGCTACGAAATTTTATAAATTATAACCATCTTGATTTGAGTTGGTTAATTAGGTTGCAATATTATACATTCTTAAAAACAAGGTTTTCGAGGTATTGCAATATATGTAAACAAGCCATGATTCCGATACCCTTATAAAACCTATGTACTCGCCAGCATTTCTTTGCTGACTTTGTTTTTAGATATGTTTCAGGTGTTGTTGCTTGATTGACGTTCTAGGATGCATGCGTCACATAGGATCTGGACGAGGCCTTAGTGACATAAAACAATGATAGTCGATATAAAACTTGTTTGTTATGTGTTAAAACTATGTTAATGTTTAATATTATAAATAAAACGAAACACTTTTTGTATCCATGGTTATGAAACGATAATTCTGTTACAACACTCCCCGACGTTTCCGCCACGCTTTGTTGTTTTACGTGGTCGGGGTGTGACAGAAGAGTTGGTATCAGAGCCAATGGTTATAGGGAATTAGGTTATTAGTAATGCTTTGACCTAGACTATAACTTCTAGGAACCCAACGCAAGTTTATTTGCGTTTAGATTTTTAAAACAAAATCGTCACCTATCCTTAGGTGATAACCACAACGAGAACACAATTTTCGAATCCGCTTTGAAAACTAATCATCTGTTCTAGGATGATTGATTACTAGGTTTTGAACCCTCTATTATAAGGTTTTGAACCCTCTAAGTTTTCAAAATCTCATCAAAGTTTGGATCTAAATAATGTGAACACGTGCGAACTGGAAGAGTGAATGCCTGTACCCTGAGTTTTTTGTCTAAGGCTAGAGTGTTCGTACAAATCCACATAATCGGACCAGTCACTCTTACCTGGGAACTCTTGGGGTGAGTGTTCACTTATAGGCGAGCATGTCTTCGCGATACATTATTTTTGACCTATTTACTTTGATTAGTCGCTGCGTGTCATTTGTTTGTTCGAGGTAACGAACGAATGATCGCCTCTCTTGTGTTTTGTCGATACCTCTTTTGTTTTTCCTGATTTTTCAACCTCACTCGTCTCTCATATTTCCTTGTTAGACAATGCCTCCTCGACGTGAAGCACAATCTTTCACTATTGAAGAAATCGCAGCCCTGGTCTCTCAGCAAGTGGCTGCTGTGCTTCCTGGTGTTGTGACCCAAGTCCACGAGATATACAACAACAATAATAATGCACCGTGTAATTTCAAGAATTTCAATACTGCGAAGCCGCTTAATTTTTCTGGGTCGCAAGGAGCAACTGCGTTCCTGCAGTGGTTTGAGAGTATCGAGAGCACATTCAGACATGTGCTGTGTCCGAATGCGCGTAAGGTTGAATTTGCTTCGAGCGTGTTTGAGAAGCGAGCGCTTACCTGGTGGAATGGTATTATGCGCGACAGGGGTGCCGAAGTGGCATTGGCACAAACATGGGAAGAGCTTCGGGCTATCGTGATGATGGAGTTTTGTCCCCGTCACGAAATTCAGGCTTTGGAGCGAGAGTTTGATGATTTAAAGCAAGATGGGGCTGAACACCGTGCGTACACGGATCGTTTTGAGGAACTCAGTCTATTGTGTCCCACCATAGTTACCCCTCTGGAGAAAGCAATCGAGAGATATATCGATGGTCTACCCGATTCTATTCTGGAGATTGTGACCGGTGTTAATCCTACTACCCTTCGTCAAGCAACCGAGTTGTCTTCTACCCTGACTGAGACTCAAGTCAGGAAGGGTAAACTCACCCGCAAGGGTGATAAAAAGAAGGCGACTGATTCAGGGAAGGACAAGAAAAAGGGTAAGGGTAAGGAAGCTGAGTCATCGAAGAAGTCGAGGAAGCGAAAGGGTGCCCAGAATTTTGCTGTTACAGCACAGACTGCACAGAACCCGCAGAACCCACCGGCTTAGCCACCTGCAAAGAAAGCGTATGCTGGTACCGCACCTCATTGTGCTCGTTGCAACGGTCATCACGTTGCACAACAAGCTTGCAAACAATGCACAACGTGAGGTAAACTTGGGCATTTGGCCAATGTTTGTCGTTTGGGACAGAATAAGGTTGCTCAGGTTCCAGCTCCGGGTCAGGGGAATGCTGTGAGATTCCCACCGGGTTCATGTTTTAATTGTGGAGAGTATGGTCACTTCCGCAACAACTGTCCGAGAGTGGTGAATGCAAACGCGAATGCTAACGCAAACCCGAATGCGAACGTCAACGTCAATGTGAATCCCGCTTGTGGGCGAGCGTACAATTTGAATGCAAACGAAGCGAGGGCCGACAATGAAGTAGTTAACGGTACGTTTCTTGTTAACAATCGACCTACGTCTGTTCTTTTTGATTCTGGTGCCAATAGAAGTTTTGTTTCTTTGTCTTTTGAGCCTTTGCTTGCGATACCTAGAACCAAACTGAGGAAACCCTTATCTGTCGAAGTTGCTACTGGTAAACCTCTTGTTCTCGATTCTGTTATTCGTGATTGTCAGTTGAACCTTGATAACCATCTTTTTCCTATTGACCTCACACCGATGCAACTTGGGAGTTTCGATATTATGGTTGGAATGGATTGGTTAACCAAACACCACGCTGAGGTGGTTTGTTTCGATAAGATTGTTCGTATTCCCTTGTCTTCTGGCAATGTTTTGGAAATTCATGGCGAGAAACCTTCAGGTGGTTTGAAGCTTATGTCGTGTTTGGAAGCCCAAAGGTATTTACGAAAAGGATATGTTGCTTTTCTGGCACATGTCACCGAGGAGAAAAGCAAGAGCAACAGTATTCAGAATATTCCGATTGTTCAGGATTTTCCGGAGGTGTTTCCTGATGAACTGCCTGGTTTGCCTCCAGTTCGTCAAGTCGAGTTTCATATTGACCTTGTACCCAATGCCAACCCGATTGCAAAAGTACCTTATCGTCTTGCACCGTCGGAGATGCAAGAGTTATCGAAACAGCTTCAAGAGTTATCTGATAAAGGATTCATCCGACCGAGCTTTTCACCTTGGGGAGCTCCTGTCCTCTTCGTGAAAAAGAAAGATGGATCTTTTCGAATATGTATCGATTATCGTGAGCTTAATAAGCTCACCATCAAGAATCGATATCCCCTACCTCGAATTGATGATCTCTTCGACCAGCTGCAGGGTGCTTCATGCTTTTCCAAGATCGATATGCGTTCTGGGTATCATCAACTTCGTGTTCTCGAAGAAGATATTCCCAAAACTGCTTTCCGCACAAGATATGGGCATTACGAGTTCACTGTCATGCCTTTTGGTTTGATGAATTCTCCAGCTATCTTTATGGACTTAATGAATAGGGTCTGCAAACCTTATTTGGACAACTTCATTATTGTGTTCATCGACGATATTCTCATTTATTCAAAATCTCGAGCCGAGCACGAGCAACACCTTCGCTTAACATTGGAACTCCTGAAGAAGGAACAACTTTTTGCTAAATTCTCCCAGTGTGAATTCTGGCTTAAAGAAGTTCAATTCTTGGGTCATATAGTCAATGAGCAGGGTATTCATGTGGATCCATCCAAGATTGCTGCTATTAAGGACTGGAATACTCTGACGACGCCTACAGAGATTCGATCTTTTCTTGGTCTTGCTGGTTATTACCGTCGATTTATTTCAAATTTCTCGAAGATTGCGGTTCCACTCACTGCTTTGACTCAGAAGAATAAGCCTTTCGAGTGGGGACCCAAGCAAGAAGAAGCTTTCCAAGCGCTGAAGCAGAAGTTATGTAATGCTCCTGTTCTATCTCTACCCGAGGGAAGCGATGATTTCGTTGTCTATTGCGATGCGTCCAACTTAGGTCTTGGTTGCGTCCTTATGCAACGAAGTAAAGTTATAGCATATGCATCTAGACAATTGAAAGTTCACGAGAAGAACTATACGACTCATGATCTTGAGTTAGGAGCTGTGGTTTTCACGCTTAAAATCTGGAGACACTACCTCTATGGAACGAAGTGTGTGGTTTTCACAGACCACAAAAGTCTCCAGCATATTCTTAATCAGAAAGAGCTGAATATGAGGCAACGACGTTGGGTTGAACTCTTGAACGACTATGATTGCGAGATTCGCTACCATCCTGGTAAGGCGAATGTTGTAGCCGATGCGCTTAGTCGAAAGGAGCGAGTCAAGCTTCATTCTGTTCGAACTCTATCTGATCTTCAATCTCGTGTCCTTCAAGCTCAACAATTGTGTGTTTCACAAAATTTGATGGGTATGGAATTACCACGTCAACTTGAGCTTAAACTCGAAGCAAAAGATGATGGTTTGCTCTATTTTAAGGATCGATTGTGTATTCCGAAACATGACGATCTTTGCACCTTGGCAATGGACGAATCTCATAAGTCTCAATATTCTATCCATCCTGGTGCTGATAAAATGTACAAGGATCTTCGTACTAAGTTCTGGTGGCCTGGTATGAAAAAGGATGTTGCCTTGTACGTATCGAAATGCCTAACTTGTCTCAAAGTCAAGGCCGAACATCAATGACCTTCTGGCTTGCTTGTACAACCAGAGATGCCAGTTTGGAAGTGGGAGAACATTGTGATGGATCTCATCACTAAGTTACCGCGTACGTCTAAAGGTCATGATGCTATCTGGGTTATCATCGATCGATTAACGAAATCATCTCACTTTATTGCGATCCGCGAGGATCTATCTGCTGATAAACTTGCAAAGATTTATGTTGATGAGATTGTATCACGACATGGTGTTCCCTTGGATATCATCTCTGATCGTGATGCTCGATTTTTATCTCACTTCTGGAAGGCCATGCAATCTGCTTTGGGAACCCAACTGAATCTAAGCACTGCTTATCATCCTCAAACAGATGGTCAATCTGAGCGAACGATTCAAACTTTGGAGGATATGCTTAGAGCATGCGTGATCGACTTTGGTGGTAATTGGGATTCTCATCTTCCACTGATCGAGTTCTCTTACAACAATAGTCATCACGCTAGTATTAATATGGCACCATTCGAAGCTCTCTACGGTCAAAAGTGTCGTTCACCTGTCTGTTGGAACGAGACCGGTGAAGCTCAGCTTACTGGACCTGAGCTCGTTCTGGAAACAACAGACAAAATCAAGAAAATCCGTGATAATCTTGTGACAGCTCGAAACCGTCAAAAAGTTATGCGGATTTGCGACGCAAGCCCTTAGAATTTCAAATCGGAGACTGTGTCCTACTCAAGGTTTCACCTTGGAAGGGAGTGGTGAGATTTGGAAGGAAAGGAAAACTTGCACCTCGATATGTGGGACCATTTAAGATTGTGGAAAGAATTGGGAAGGTTGCCTATCGACTAGAGCTACCTCCAGAGCTTGGAAATATTCATCCGACTTTTCACGTGTCCAATCTGCGAAAGTGTTTAGCTGACGCTGATCTACACATTCCTCTCGACGAGATTCGAATCAATGAAACAATGCACTTTGTCGAGAAACCCGTGGAGATCGTGGACCGTGCTTTCAAACAGTTGAAGAACAAACGGATTCGATTGGTCAAAGTTCGCTAGGAATCCAAATGTGGCCCAGAGTTTACTTGGGAACGTGAGGACCAGATGAAGGCGAAATATCCGCATTTGTTCTCACAAGCTTCCTCTAGTTAAAATTTCGGGACGAAATTTCCTAAAGTAGGGGAGACTGTGACAACTGTGTTCTGTAATCGATGTACGATGTAAAACAATGATTTTTATTAATAAAACAATGTGCTTTGGTGTTATTATATGTGTTTTGGTGTTTCTATGTGGGTATTTGTGTTTGGTGATTTTTCAATTCGATTCGTTTCCGATTGCAAGCTTTAAATCGCGTTCTGGAAGGTTATACGCAAACTGGTGCGTAAAGGTAGTCAGTGTAACGCGAAAAACACTCCGGAATAGTGACATAGGCTTAACATACCTTAAATAACCTCCACATAACTTAGAAATAAGTTTTGAATGGTTTGGTGTGTCGAAATCAACTTTGTTCGATCGCAGGGACTATTTGTGTCAAACTGCGAAACTATGCTGATTTGAACTGTGACGAACATTCCGGAACATGACCATATGTTAAACACACCCTAAAGATCCTTTACATAGCTTAGAAATAGGCTTTGAGGGGTTTGGTGTGCTAAAATAAACTTTATGCTCATTCAGGGACTAAAAGCGTCAAAAAGTTCACAAGTTTGCATTTTCGCGTATATCTTACGTTCTGAATATATCCGGACCTCCAAAAATTTATGTAAGCATTTAAATATTTTATTTTAGTGTTTGGCATAGGAAAATTCCATTCGTCGCTTAATTTGGATCGTTTTTGCGTTCGATACAACTTCCGTCGTAATTAACCGAACAACGCAACCGTACGACCAAACGAACCGACATCCGAGATATTTTTGAGCACATTTTAAGTTCCCTATACTTTAACTTCATTTTAGAGCTTTGAAATGGGGTTAACGGGGGCTTAAACGTGTCAAAAATGCATCAAATAACAAGTTTGGGGCTTCAGGGGCCTGTTCTGCCATTTTTTAAACTTGGCTGGTCTGCACAAGGCTTACTGACCGTAAGCCCTTAGCCATACGGTCCGTAAGGACCTCCCAGATCTGAAAAATCTGTTAAACAGCCTGTTAACAGCTGTTATGCACCCATAACTCTCTTGCACATGGCATTTCCTGATAATGGGGGGCCATTTTGATGTACCATGGTATTTCAACACATGTATGGATGAGATTGAATCACGGTTTTCGATAAACGATCTTAACGGTTCAAGGAAATCTATAAATACCCCCATGATCTCAACCCCAAAACCCACACCTTTGAAATCTGAATTTGTTCTCTAAGTTGATGTGTTTAACACTTCATACCTGAGAATATTCGGATTCAAAACTTCCATTCTTGGACCCGTTGTAAGTGTTCTTTCGTTCTTTTCATTCATTTTAGCGTTAAAGTCAAACTGCGTTTGACTTTCTGCATTGACCAGTTTATGGTCAATGTGAAGTTCGTTTGTACTTCATAACGTGAGCGTAATCACGATGGTTATAGTCCCTTGTGACTATACCTACTGATTACCACGTTATCTAGGCTCAGTGACGAGTCGTAGTTTCGGCCAAAATGCGTATTCTTGCGTATTTTGTAACCAAACTACTTGTGGGTATCAAAACCGTTTGTTTTGATACCAAACCTGTTTTCAAACCTTGTTAAACATGTTTAGCTCGTCACTTTTAGTTTTGTGCTTGTCTAGGGTCGTAAAGGTAAGCGATCTAAACAATCGCTTATACTTTCGAACCCGACCCGTTTGGTCGATCATTAGGATCCGACCAAACACATTAGGTGACCATAGTATATAGGGAATAACCTTCCAAGGTGATACCTTATGGTCGCTTCGTTTAAGTAGTTTTATGATAGGTAGTTTATATGCCTTAGGTAAATTACCAAAAATGCCCTTTTAAGCCAAAATTCATTTTAAGCATATGTAACATAACCTTTGGTATCTAAACTGATTAGACGACAATATTAAACATGTTGAGGCATATTTTACTTATCATAGGACTAGTTAGGCGTTCCGAACGCGTTTCACGCGAACGACGCGTTAAAGTAGCATAAGCTACCTTAATGGGACGCGATGGGTCGAAAGCACTTAGGTTAGGTTTCATTTAGGATGTAGGCCTTGTTAAACCATATCACATGAGTTCCAACACTCATTTGTTTTACAAGACCTCATTATGTCCGATCTTCCGATTTAGGCGTCTATTGTTTGACTAGTGATTAAATTACTAGGTGCTACTTGATTTCTCTGGTTTACTCGAGTTTGTTGAAGTACTATTGATTGAGGATACCTTGCACTACATGTGAGTGCATAGATCCCCTCTTTTACATGTTTTGTGGTAACTATGTGAGTACATAGTTCCCCTATTTTACTGTTTTCAATTGTTTTGGGGTGATTCATATGTACAAAATGTTTTCAAGGTTTAAACGATGATTTCAAAAACGAATAGAACGAATTATACTAAACTAATAACGATTTTGATAATGTGAACGAACTTGTTGGTTGTAGTTACATAACGAATGACATTCATTAATTTTGGCTGAACCGACCAGTATTAGGTTATGGTACCATAGGATCTGACATATCCCGTTATTGCACTATACCCATGGTTATGTGTGGGTGTTGTGGGTAATGACTGAATCTGTAATTATTAACTTACCCTTTGGGGGTTTGTTAATACGAGAAGCGAGGAACGAGGTAGTCGAGTCACGAAGGTTTGAATGTTATTAACGAGACGACCATATATAAGTTTTCTCAATTAAAACGAGGTTGATTTAAACGATTTAAACGAGTAAACGATTTGGAAACGATGTTAAACGATTTGGGTAAACGATTGGTTTTTGGCTAGTGTTTAGATAACGGGACGGGTGTAATGTGGTGAAAACATGGTAGATACGCCGCTGGTACTTCTTATGTATAAGTGTTTTCAACATATTACATACCGTAGCGTTATTTAGTTCACTTGGGTAAACGATATTGAAACGATGTCACTCAACGATGTTTTCGAAGTAATATACGAGTTTTATTAACGAGTTTATACGAGATGTTTTACAAGATGGTTTTCTAAAACAAAAAGCTTTTGGGTTAAGAATCGTGGCTACGAAATTTTATAAATTATAACCATCTTGATTTGAGTTGGTTAATCAGGTTGCAATATTATACATTCTTAAAAACAAGGTTTTCGAGGTATTGCAATATATGTAAACAAGCCATGATTCCGATACCCTTATAAAACCTATGTACTCGCCAGCATTTCTTTGCTGACTTTGTTTTTACATATGTTTCAGGTGTTGTTGCTTGATTGGCGTTCTAGGATGCATGCGTCACATAGGATATGGACGAGGCCTTAGTGACATAAAACAATGATAGTCGATATAAAACTTGTTTGTTATGTGTTAAAACAATGTTAATGTTTAATATTTTCAATAAAATGAAACCCTTTTTGTATCCATGGTTATGAAACGATAATTCTGTTACAACACTCCCTGACGTTTCCGCCACGTTTTGTTGTTTTACGAGGTCGGGGTGTGACAGCCGGCTCGAACCGCGGACTGACAGGACTAGGGTGATTCCTGTCCGATCGGGTCACTTGGGGCTTGACGAGGTTCGGTTGCTTAGCACGTATCAAATCGTCTCGATCGAAACTATAAACTATCAAAAACAACCAAGTGTCAAGACGGTCAGGCCATCAGATCGGATTGCCGTCCGATCGGATTGCCATCCGATCGGACAACCGTCCGATCGGCTAGCACTTGGGTCCCACACTTAACCTTATTCTTAACTTTATTTTTCAAGAGATCTTGAACATTGAACGGATTACCGTCCGATCGGATTGCCATCCGATCGAACGACCGTCCGACCATGAGATGTTTGGGACTTCAACATTTAAACAATTTTCAACATGTTCAACACATGCGGATTGCCACCCGATCAGATAGCCATCCGATCGAGTGACCGTTCTGTGGTGAACTTGTTCTCAAACTGAGAAGCCTCGCCAATCGGATCGTCATCCGATCGAACCGCCATTCGATCGACCGACCTGAAAGGTAGAGATACTTCTCTGTTTTCAAAATGCTACAACGAAAACTTCAAAAGGCAAACCATCATACACAAACACATCCAAACCAAACGAGATGACAAACCGATCGACTGGCCATCCGATCGGATTGCCATCCGACACTTTTCACTTTGCACCGTTTTACGCGCCGGTTATCGTTTATGCTATCGTTCTGATCAGGCTAAACTCACTCTAGCGCTCCCTTCAATCCATCATCGCTGTGAGTATACTCGAACCCTTTTTGCTTTACGCACTTTTGGGTGTTACATACGTTACTAATCCTAAATCACATCAAACACACTTCGCAATACTTTAACGCTAACCGCTACCGCATGTTATACGTGACTCGATGAATGCTTGTTTGTTATGTTTACACATAGATTGATGTCTACCTGCCTTAGCAACGATAGACTATAGTTTGGACTTAGCACCTGTTCACTCAGGGGTTGTTTAGGACAACTAATCACATGATTCACAGTGGTGAATATATATTACGAACTGCCTTGCGCAGTCAACCCGTAGTCATTGGTATTGATAGGATCATGTCGATAACTTACGTGCTTCATTTCACACGTTGTACGTGCTGGTTATGCGTAAACTATTTTGAACTCTATTATATCTATTAAACTTGTATGCTCACCTTTACACTATGTGTATTGACTTTTACTTTAACGTATGTGGCAGGTGCTTAAGATGTTAGAATGCTTGGCTTGCTATGAAATCGAGGCTAGGAAAGGTCTAGAAACAAATAAACGAGTTGTCTATTTTGAAATCTGAGTTGTCGGATCAGTATTTGTTTATGAGACAATTATTTGTAATAACTGTTTTATTTGATATGTTATGGTATGGGACGTGACGTTTTAAGTATCTGGTAATTAATAGTTGTTATGGATACTCATGAACAATCTGTTTCGCTCAGTGTCGCGCCCTGATGGTTCCGCCATCGGTTGGGGTGTGACAGATTGGTATAAGAGCCATAACTATAGGGAATTAGGCAAGACTCGACCTAGTCCGGGTCGATGTCTTAGAAACGACCTAGTCTATAGTTAGGAACCAACAGACCGACTTGTGCGTACCCTGTAAGGGTTATGTACGAGCTTGCTTGCTATTTCTCGCTATTCTTGCCTACGCTACACTATCACTGCACTCTAATTTTCGAAAATAAACGAGTGATTTGGGTCGAGATTAGGTGTGAAAACCGCAAACTCTCGACTAAATTGCTTGTTCGACCCGCATTTTTATCTATAAGCAGGAGAATTTGCGTTGAATCAGGAGTGAAATCCATAATTTGACGCATAATTCTTCCTTATATTATCAAAACAGGAATGAAGTTGTTAAGTCAGGGGTGAAACCTGAACCTTAACGACCTGTTCCGGTCTCTATTATGGTTTTTATAAAACTCTCACCAAAGTCTCGACGGACTCCAATGACTTGAAGTTGCACTATAGCTGTAAGGATGCGTGCTAATCGCCCAATTTCGAGGCGAGAGCATAGTCCAAGGGTTAAAGTGTGTACCGAAAGTCCTTGTGAATAGTCGAACCACTTTGGATAGTCAACGTCTAACAACCGTAGACAATCCATTCTCGATTTTTATGTGTTTCGATTCTGAGCTCGCAACTGCCGACTCTGATATTCGTCGCTTTTATGTAAATATTATGTGGCTTTATGTGTTTATTTGTTAGCGTGTTGAGATACTGATGGTTTCGATTTAACTCTTCTTGCTCTGCTATCGCAGACAACACACTACACAACGCTAACAAATCGCTACTTGTGGATGAACGCACGCTATACTACTCGCTATATCACTCGCTAATCGCAATCGCTATTCTCGAACGCTCGCGGACTTTGAATGATAGGTTTCTGTATTCTGACTGCCTCTTGTGCTTCTGTGCTTCTGTGCTTCTGTGCTTTACATGCTTCTGTGCCTCTGTGCTTCTCTGCTTTACGTGCTTATGTGCTTCTGTGCTTATGTGAATATGTGATTATGTGCCTATGTGTTTACGTGATCATGTTCCTGAGCTTTAATAGTATTAGGCATGTGAGGTGAGATTCGATTATATTGTGTCTGAGTCCTATGGCGATGTCTGTTGCAGACAATGTCGTCATCTGGATCCCATCACTCGCGTGCTGCCTGCCAACACCAGAAAGACAAACGCCCTGCTGCTCTCGTCGCTAAACAGATAGCGAAGGTTATTCCTCAGATCGTTAGCGACTTACACGAGAATGCTAGCAAATCGTCTGAAGAGTCCAGGACTGAAACCCCTAAGGCTTCTTTCAGCTTCAAGCAATTTAAAGCTTGCGGACCGAAAGAATTCACTGGAAAAGATGGCCCTACGGCCTTGTTTCAATGGTTTGATTCGATCGAGGTCACCCTACGCCAGAGTGGCTGTTGTCACACCCCGACCGCGTAAAACAGCAAATCGCGGCGGAAACATCGGGGAGTGTTGTAATAAAATCATTGATTCATAACACACGGAAATTTGAAGTTTTGTTTTATTTAAAGATTAACCAATTACATTGTCTTGAAATTTAAACAAACAAGTTAAACATAGTCTATCTTTGTTATTAAGTCACTAAGGCCTCGTCCAGTCCTAAGTGAGCATGCATCCTAGCAATTAACATCATTCAACAACACCTGAAACATATGTAAAAACAAAGTCAGCAAAGAAATGCTGGTGAGCACATAGGTTTTATGAGAGTGTCGGATTCATGGCTAGTTTACATGTTGCAATACTTATTTAAAAACCTCGTTTTGAAAAATATATTGCGACAAAATTAACCAACTCAAATCAAGTTGGTTATAATTTATAAAATCTCATAGCCATGATTCTTAACCCAAAACATTTATTTAATTAAATCAAATTGTAAAACATCTCGTAAAAACTCGTATGGTTAATATTCTTTCGAAAATATCATTATGTGACATCGTTTTAAAATCGTTTAACCAAGTGAACTAAATAATGCCACGGAATGTAATATGATAAAAACACTTATATATAAGATGTACCAGCGGCGTATCTACCATGCTTTTATCACATCACACCCGTCCCATTATCTAATCACTACCCAAAAACCAATCGTTTATCCAATTCGTTTAACTCGTCAAAATCGTTTCAGTCGTTTAAATCATTCTTGTTTTAATTGTGAAAACTACTTTTGGTCATCTCGCTAATAACATCTAAACCTTCGTGACTCGACTATCTCGAAACTTGCATTAACAAACCACCAAAGGGTAAGTTAACAATCACAGATTCGGTCGCTACCCACCTAACCCACACATAACCATGGGTGCAGTCTGATAACGGGATTTGTCAGATCCTATGGTACCATAACCTCATACTGGTCGGTTTGGCCAAAATTAATGAATGTTATTTGTTATGTAATTACAACCAACAAGTTTGTTCACATTATCGAAATCGTTATAAATTTTGTATAAACTATTTTAATCATTTTCGAAACCATCGTTAAAATATCGAAATCATTTTAATACAGATGAATCACCCCAAAACAATCAAAAACAGTAAAATAGGGGAACTATGTACTCACTTGAGAATGCTTAGAAGTCTTGAACAACAACCAAGCAAAGCTAGAGGGAGCACTGAATCAATCGGCAACCTAATAACTATATAAATAAACCGGAGCTAAGTCGGAAGATCGGATAGGATGAGGTTTTGTAAACCAAATGAGTATTGGAACTCATATGACATGGTTTAACAAAGCCTACATACTAAATTGAAACCTAACCTAAGCGCTTTCGAACCGTTACGACCCATTAAGGTAGCTTACGCTATTTTAACGCGTCGTTCACGCAAACGCGCGTTCGAGACGTCTAACTAGTCCTATGACAAGTATTATATGCCTAAGCATGTTTAAATATGTTGCATAATCAGTTAAGTGACAAAAGTTTAGGTTACATATGCTTAAAATCCAATTATGCATGAAAAGGGCATTTTGGTCATTTACCTAAGGCATATAAACTACCTATCATACAACTACTTAAACTAGGTGACCATAAGGTATAACCTCGCAAGGTTATTCCCTATGCAACTATGGTTACTAAACATGCTTGGTCCGATCCTAATGATCGACCAAACGGGTCGAGTTTGAAAGTCTAAGCAGTGGTTTAGACCGCTTGACTTACGACTCTAAACAAGCACTAAACTAAAAGTGACGAGCTAAACATGTTGGAATATGTTTAACTAAGTTAGAAAACAGGTTTTGATATCAAAACAAAGTGTTTTGATACCCAAGAGTAGTTTGGTTGCAAAATACGCTTAAATACGCATTTTGACCGAAACTACGACTCGTCACTATGCCTAGTCAACATGGTAATCAGTAGGTATAGTCACTAGGGACTATAACCATCGTGATTACGCTCACGTTGCGTTGTTCAAAAGAACTTCGTGTTGACCAACTCGTGGTCAAAACAGAAAGTCTAACACTGTTTGACTTTCACGCTCGAATAGCAATAAAAGAACGAAAGAAGCTTACAAAGGGTCCAAGCTAGGGAGAACTTGATCTATAACACTCAGGTATGAAGCAAAGGCTCCAACTTAGAGTGTTAAAATGATCAAGGGTGAGCAGAAATGAAAGAGGGCTTGGGTATTTATAGTTTTCGGTAAACCGTTAGGATCGTTTCTTGCAAAAGGGGGATCAATCTAAGCCATACATGTGGGCTAGTGGTATTAAAATACAAAGGGTACACAAATACCAGTACATAGAGTGCAAAACCATGGATTAAAACCATTAGAATAGGTGGAAATGACCAGATTCAATGTTTCTGCAATTCTGCTGACTCTGGTAAAGCTTACAGACCGTAAGCACCATCCCATACGGTCCGTATGGGACCTGCAGGTCAGCAACTTTCAGAAAATGGCAGATTTAGTCCCTGAAGCCCTAAACTTGATTTTCGATCCATTTTTGACACGTTTAACCCCGGTTAACCCCATTTCAAAGCTCTAATATGAAGTTAAAGTATAGGGAACTTGAAATATGCTCAAAAACATCTTGGATGATGGTTCGTTTGGTCGTACGGTTGCGTTGTTCGGTTAATTGCGACAGAGGTCGTAACGAACGTAAAAACGATCCAAATTGAGTGACGAATGGAATTTTATCATGCCAATCACTAAAATATAATATTTTAACGATTACATAAATTTTTGGATGTCCGGATATATTCATAACGTAAGATATGGACGAAAATGCAAAGTTATGCACTTTTTGACGCTTTTAGTCCCTATTGATCAAATAAGTTTATTTTGGCATACCGAACCCCTCAAAGCCTATTTCTAAGCTATGTAAAGGATATTTAGGGTATGTTTAACTTATGATCAAGTTCCGGAATGTTCGTTATGTCACACCCCGACCACGTAAAAACAACAAAACGTGGCGGAATCGTCGGGGAGTGTTGTAACAGAATCATTGTTTCATAACACATGGAAAATTGAAATATTATTTTATTGAATAAAAGAGTCACAATGTCTTAACAAACAAAGAAGTATAACAAAATTAACTAGTCTTCCATCTTTTATTGTCACTAAGGCCCAAGTCCGCCTAAGTGTATCTTGATCAATCCTATGCATCATTTCCTGAAACACATGTGAAAATAGGTACGTCAGCATAAAAATGCCGGCGAGTACATAGGTTTTGTGAAAATAGGATTCATGACTTAATGTTTAGAAGAAGGTTGTTTAACAAAAGTCAGTCATGATCCTTGTAAAATGTTTTGTTTTATAAATCATTTGAAAAACGAAGATATGTAAATGATGTGTAAAAGAATAATGTAAGATTTAATGAATAACCATGTAAAATGATTTTGTATATGATAAATTGCTTGAAAAACAATATCTTGGGAAAAATATGTTATTTGTATATAAAAAAAATGTTATATGTTTAAACTGAAATGATTTAAATAACGCTACGATATGTAATATCATACAAGCACTTATATATAGGAAGTACCAGCGGCGTATCCACCATGCTTATATCATATTACACACGCCTCGTTACTCAAACCACTTACCCAAACAAACCACCAATGTAAAATGCCCATGTCTAAACCACCAATGTAAAAAATGTTTATGTATAGTCAAATGTTTGTGTGAAAACCATCAAATGTAAATCATGAAATGTGTAAACAAAAGTTATGTATGGTAAGTAAAATGAGACTGCTTAAACCACAAGTAAAAAAGTGTACAAAACAAAGTATTTGAATAAATCAAAAGTTATGTTTTGTAGAATAATGCATGCTATACTGAATACAAACATTTATGCGGTATTGTGAAAATGCATACATTCAAGCCTTGAGACTGTGGTGATAAACCCTTAAACAAATTAAAGGTTCATCTGAGTTAATGTATTCAAATTCGGTCATTCCTTCCATCCAAACATACCTAGGATGTCAGGAACGGGAGTTGTCAATTCCTATGGTACCATTACCTACTAACGTGCGGCGTAGCTAATGTTAATGAATGTATATGGTCCCATTTAAACAAACCAAATGTCATATCAAAATGCAAGCATGTGATGAAAATAATGTACCTAGTATGCTAAGTAAACATACAAGGTAGAGATGTAAAATAATGTGTCCATATGTTACTGGAACATATGCAACAGAGATGCAATGCAAAGCAAATGCACTAAGTACGCACACAAGGGGCATACATAGCATGAAAAGGTAATGTAAAACAATGTACTAAGTACGCACACAATGGGCATACATAGCATAAAAAGGTAATGTAAAACAATGTACTAAGTACGCACACAATGGGCATACATAGCATGAAAAGGTAATGTAAAACAATGCACTAGGTACGCACACAATGGGCACACATAGCGTGAAATGTAATGAAAACAATGTACTAAGTACGCACACAATGGGCATACATAGCATGAAAAGGTAATGTAAAACAATGCACTAGGTACGCACACAATGGGCACACATAGCGTGAAATGTAATGAAAACAATGTACTAAGTACGCACACAATGGGCATACATAGCATGAAAAGGTAATGTAAAACAATGCACTAGGTACGCACACGATGGGCACACATAGCGTGAAATGTAATGAAAACAATGTACTAAGTACACACACAATGGGCATACATAGCATAAAGCACAATGAAATCATGTACTATAAATGTACAAATGAACATAGCAAGTATATGATGTGAAAGCAGGAAAGCATGAAAGTAACAAGTAGGCACATGTGTTCCACCCCAAAATGTTTGGAAGACAGTAAAAGAGGGGTCTATGTACTCACTTGAGATTGCTCAATAGACTTTAGATATCCACCAATCAAGGTTAGAAGATCACGGATTCAAACGTCACCTCATATAGGTAACTACATTAATAAACGGACCTAATCGGAGGATCGGGTAGCATGAGGGTTCGTAAACCAAATGAGTGTAGGAACTCATGTAATATGGTTTAACAAAGCCTAGATACTAAAATGAAACTTATCCTAAGTGCTTTTGACCCGTCACGACCCATTTAGGTAGCTTATGCTACTTTAACGCGTCATTCGCGTAAAACGCGTTCGGACCGCCTAACTAGCCCTATGACAAGTAAGATATGCCTTAACATGTTTAATATTGTTGTTAAATCAGTTTAGATTGCAAAAGTTGTGTTACATAGGCTTAAAATGAATTTTGGCGCAAAAAGGGCATTTTGGTAATTTACCTAAGGCATAAGAACTACTTATCATACAAATACTTAAACGACGTGACCATAAGGTATAACCTCGGAAGGTTATTCCCTAAACTACTATGGTCACCTAATGTGTTTGGTCGGATCCTAACGATCGACCAAATGGGTCGGGTTCGAAAGCATAAGCGATTGATTAGATCGCTTACCCTTACGAACCTAAACAAGCACAAATCTAAAAGTGACGAGCTAAAATGCTAGGACATGTTTAGTTAAGTTAGAAAACAGGTTTGGTATCAAAACAAACGGTTTTGATACCCTAGAGTAGTTTGGTTACAAAATACGCTAGAACACGCATTTTGCCCGAAACTACGACTCGTCACTGAGCCTAGATAACGTGGTAATCAGTAGGTATAGTCACTAGGGACTATGACCATCGTGATTACGCTCACGTTATGAAGTTCAAACGAACTTCGCATTGACCATAAACTGGTCAATGCAGAAAGTTAAACACAGTTTGACTTTCGAGCTAAAAACGAAAGAAAAGAACGAAGGAACACTTACAAAGGGTCCCCGCAAGTATTAAACCCGATTCACTCTCAGGTAGGAAGCACAAACACTTCCACTTAGAGAGCTAGAATCAGATTTAGGTGTGAGGGAAATGAGCAAACATGGGGGGGTATTTATAGGAAAAGTAGAGCCGTTAGGATCGTTCGTCGAAAAACGTGCCTCGATCTCAACCGTCCAAGTGTGCCCCTAGTTTTATTAAACCATTAGAACCCATAGAAATGGCCCATGGTATTGTAAAAAACCGTTTGCAAGTGGTTTTGTAGTGTATAACAGCTGATAACAGGCTGTTTGCAACATTCTGTTGAACTAGAGATGGCTTGTGCATCGTAGCACCCACATCCCTGCGGTGCGCAGGGGACCTGCAGACCTGATATGTTTCAAAAATGGCAGATTTGGTCCCTGTTGTGCATTTAAGTCATTTCCGACACGTTTAAGGCCCGTTAACCCCATTTCAAAGCTCTAAAATGAAGTTAAAGTATAGTGAACTTAAAATGTGCTCAAAAATATGTCGGATGTCGGTTCATTTGGTCGTACGATCGCGATGTTCGGTTAATTACGACGGAATGCGCATAAGCGCGAAAAACGATCCAAATGACGCGACGAATGGATTTTTCTTATGCCAAACACTAAAATAAAATGTTTTAGTACTTACATAAATTTTTGGATGTCCGGATGTATTCAGAACGTAAGTTATGCGCGAAAATGCAAACTTATGCACTTTTTGACGCTTTTAGTCCCTGAATGAGCATAAAGTTTATTTTAGCACACCGAACCCCTCAAAGCCTATTTCTAAGCTATGTAAAGGATATTTAGGGTGTTTTTAACTTATGGCCATATTCCAGAATGTTCGTTACAGTTCAAATTGGCATACTTTCGTAGTTTGTCAATTTTAGTCCCTGTAAGCGAATTAACCTGATTTTGCCATACCAAAGCCTTCAAAACTTATTACTAAGTTAAGTAAAGGTTATTTAAGGTATGTTAAGAATATGTTGATGTTCCGGAGTATTTTTCGCGTTAAACTGATGACGTTTACGCACCAGTTTGCGTATAACTCTCCAGAAAGCGATATAGAGTTTGAAATTGAACAAGAATTGATATGTGCAAATGATACACATATTTATACAAATCCCAAGTATGGAATATAATATTTCATTGGTTTGGTATTTGTTTGATGGCCGTGAAGGCACAGGTGTCACACGTTACAGTACGAATCGACATAGTTTCGCAGTTTGTTTTAATTAGTCCCTGTAAGCGAATAAACTTGATTTCGACACACCAAACCTTCCAAAACTTATTTCTAAGTTATGTAAAGGTTATTTAAGGTATGTTAATCCTATGTCACTATTCCGGAGTGTTTTTCGCATTAAACTGATTACGTTTACGCACCAGTTCGCATATAACTTTCCAGAAAGCGATTTAGAGCTCGAAATCGAACGAGAATTGATATGTGCCAATGATACAAATATTTATACAAATCCCAAGTATGAAACACAATATTTCATTGGTTTGGTATTTTTTTAATGGTCGTGGAGGCACAGATGTCACAGTCTCCCCTACTTCAGGAAATTTCGTCCCGAAATTTATTTAGAGGAAACTTGTGAGAGCTCGAAACAAGAAGTCGAAAAGATAAAACAATACTGGTTAGGGTTCTGAACTTCTAGTAACTTTAAATAACATCATGCTTGCAATGTAAAAGGGACACTTATATAAAAGTATATAAAGCGCCATTGGTGCGTCCACCGTACCTCCATTACATTGTTCACGTTTCGTTATTGTTGTCACTATCGGTTCTTACACATGATAAATCTTACTGTGGTTTCCGTGCACTGAATTTCATAATTATGTACGCGTCCATAATTACGTAATTCCTTGCATAGTTCACACAGTGTATTTGATAATGTGTAGGGGAAAACCAAATGATCGAACCTGTGATGAGTGTGACTGGACCACCATAGGGTCCTTTCAGCTATATCATCACATGCCATTCTTAACCAGATTCTGAATCAATCTTTTAACTAGACCACTCAAGGGGTCTCTTTCGAATCATGGAATGGTACTATATAATCCAAGGGTCTTAACTACCACGTAGAAGCCCATTTAAGGATTTGAGGTAGTACCTTTGGGTATCCTACTATGAATCCCTCATACAAAGATATGGAAGATTCTACGAGGATTTGGATAACGAAAATTCGGATCACACAAAAACATAAAACGAGAGCACATAAACACATAATCATATAATCGCATAAACGTTTAATTTGACCTTTAATTTGTTATCTTTGGACACGGGTATTTAAAGCACACCAGGAATCCAATCCGTGGATTTCATTTGGCACTTTAAACATTTTCATGAATCTAACTATGAAGATAGGAAGAATTTTAATAGGAATTCGGCTTGTCCTTATTGAATCGCAATGTACGTATTAAGGCGTACGAGGAATCCAATCAAGGGCTCTGATTTGAGAGATAATCATCCTCAAGGATCTAATTGTGAAGATAAGAAGATCCTATATGGATTTTGGAATTCGAAGAGTGGGAGACGCTTCGAAACCTTGCACTAGACGTGCTTATGTCGATACACGAGGTAGAATGCCCATGAAGTTGAGGTGCTAGATATGCCAAGGTGACACATAAAGCAGAATTTGAAGGTTGGGTAATACGAGCAGAATGCTTTTCGAAAACTATGCATGAGGTTCTTTTTAGAAATGTGTTTAATGTTTTTGAAATCTTACATAATACTTTTGAAATCGTAAGGTAGATATATTAGGTAGATATGTTTGTAAAAATCACGTGGGATGAATTTTGAAATTATGTATAAGGTTTTTGAAAATATGAGTAACGCTTTTCGAAATCATGCACTTGATATACTAAGTAAATATAATGTGTTAGAATTGTTTTCAAACTATATGAAATATTTTGAAATCATGAGGGTTGTGTTTTGAAAAAAAAAAACATATACTATGTATGTTGTTATAAAAACTAGAATGCAATGATATGGGTATGAGATCAAAGAATACCCTTAGTTATTAAACCAAGGATTTAAAGTGATTACTCAAATTGTCACTTATTTTCTGTACTTCGTTTCTTAGAATGAAACGAGCACTTAGAATTTTCGAGGAGATCATGAGCGATCATAAGAACGAGAGAACTACAAATATGGTTCTTTGGTGTAGGTATCGTAGGGGTATGCCATACACACATATGAAACTATATTTGTACATCAGAATTGAGAACAACTATTTATTTATAAACCAAACAAGTTGTTTCGGAGTTCAAGAAAAACAAAAGAAACAAAAGCGTGAAATTTAAACTAATTCAAAGCTGGAACGTCTTCTAATAAGCCAGATGCTCATTCATGGGTCGGATTGGCATTGACAAGCTTTGATCATTGGTTCCTGAAATAACCCATCTCGCCATAGTTGTAGCAAATACCAGGCAGGAAACGAGTTTGAGCAAGGTTGCCTTGGGTTTGGTCTGGACCACCTTGGCTTAGGTTGAACCGACAAGCATTTGCCAAATGACCGATTTGCCCACATGATGCACACAGAGGACACCACAGGTAAGCTAGGTGAGGTGCATTACATTTGTTGCACATCGACGCAGTACCGGTATAAGGTTCCCTTGCAGGAGGTTGTGCAACATCAGGATTCGCAACAGCTTTGTTTTGGATAGCAAAGCGGCATGTTTTAATCAAATGTCCCCATCGTCCACATTGGGTACATTTGGAGCAGGGTGTTTGATTCGGATGATGGCCCTTGCATTGATTGCAGAAAGGAGCAGTTCCCAAGTACGGCTTCTTGGCTGGTGGTGCTGCCACCTGGCTAGGTTCTGCTTGATTTGGTGCAACGACTGGAGGATTCTTTGAGGCTTTACGGTTCCTTGACCTTTTCGAAGGTTTGCCTTCTGCTTCTTTCGATGCTTCTTGGGTGGCTTCATTATTGAGACGAGACATGGCTACACCTAAATCCACAGACTTCAGGATTACTTTGCCTATTTGCTGGGCAAATTTGGCAGTTTGCTCGGACATTTGAGTGTTGCTGCGATGAAGAGACATTCTAGAAGATATGCGCGAAAATGCAAATCACTAAAATATAATATTTTAATGATTACATAAATTTTTGGATGTCCGGATATATTCAGAACGTAAGATATGCGCGAAAATGCAAACTTATGCACTTTTTGACGCTTTTAGTCCCTATTGATCAAATAAGTTTATTTTGGCATACCGAACCCCTCAAAGCCTATTTCTAAGCTATGTAAAGGATATTTAGGGTATGTTTAACTTATGATCAAGTTCCAGAATGTTCGTTACAGTACGAATCAGAATACTTTTGCAGTTTGTCGAAATTAGTCCCTGTAAGCGAATAAACTTGATTTCGACACACCAAACCTTCCAAAACTTATTTCTAAGTTATGTAAAGGTTATTTAAGGTATGTTAAGACTATGTCACTGTTCCAGAGTGTTTTTCGCGTTAAACTGATTACGTTTACGCACCAGTTCGCGTATAACTTTCCAGAAAGGGATTTAGAGCTCGAAATCAAACGAGAATTGATATGTGACAATGATACACATATTTATACAAATCCCAAGTATGAAACACAATATTTCATTGGTTTGGTATTTGTTTGATGGTTGTGGAGGCACAGATGTCACAGATGTCCTGACAATCTCCGTACTCTGAATGCTACAGGCGTATTCCAGTCCCGCGCTTTAGACTGGTGGACGGCCGAGAGGAACAAACGTGGAAATGACGCAGCTTATGGTCTGACATGGGATGAATTGAAGAACGTCATGCTAGAAGAGTTTTGCCCTCCCCAAGAGCGCCAAAAGTTGGAGGACGAATTCTAGCATATAAAGCAGAAGGATGGTGACAATGCTGCTTTAACTGCTCGCTTCAAGCAGCTCAGTATAATCTGTCCTGATTAAGTCAAGACTGCTGATGTGACGATCAAGAAGTATATTCGAGCTCTGCCGGATTGTGTCGCAGATTTTGTGCAAGTTGCCAAACCAACAACAATCGAGGAAGCTTATCTGCTCGCCGCTGAAATCAACGACAAGCGAGTCAAGGCTGGTGTCTGGGACAAAGCCTCGAAGAACTTGCACCAAGCTACCACCGCTGCAAACACCGAAACCGCCGCCGCTCCTCAGTCATCAAAGTCCTCTCGTCGCAAGAGGAAGAACAACAACTCTAGCAACAAGATCTGTGCTGTCACCACTGCTGCCCCACTTCAAGCTGTACCAGCTCCCCAGCAACCTCAACACCGATCAGCTGCAGCACCATTTACCCAAGCACCGCCTGCAAAGCGTGCTTACACTGGTCCTCACCCTGCTTGCCTGACATGTACCTATCATCATCCAGTGGGTATCGCCTGCCGATTTTGTGTGCATTGCAACATGTACGACCACTTCACCGCCAACTGCCGTACAGGTCCTCAACAAGCACCAGCTCCAGCTACTGCTCATCAAGCTCTACTTCCTACTCCTCACGGCCAGCAAGCGGCTCAGGCACCCACGATCAATGCTAGAGTTTGCTTTGCGTGTGGTGATCCCAACCACTTCGCAAATATGTGCCCAAACCGAGTTGTGAAGTAGGAGCCACAACAGCAGCAGCCCCAGCAACAGCAGCAACAGCCTCAGCAGCAACAACAACAAGCAGCTCGTGCCCGAACTTTCAACATCAATGTGCGCCAGGCTCAGACTGACAACAACGTGGTCAATGGTACGTTCCTTGTGAATGGTATTTATGCTTCGTTTTTGTTTGATACTGGAGCCAATAACTGTTTTGTATCGTTTGAATTCGAGAAGCTCCTTAATCGTAAGCGCTCCCATCTCCCCTCGACGTTCGATATTGAAGTTGCCACCGGAAGAACCCTCGCCGTCAATTCTGTTCTTCATGATTGTACTCTCGAACTCAACAATCACATCTTTCCTATCGACCTTATTCCGATGTAGCTCGGTAGTTTTGATATCATAGTGGGCATGGACTTTCATCGTGAAAACCATGCTGAAGTTGTGTGCTTTGATAAGATGATTCGATTCTCGCTGGCGAATGGTGACCAACTGTGTGTGTATGGCGAAACTCCCTCGAAAGGTCTCAAACTCATGTCATGTATCCAAGCTAGCAAGTATCTCCACAAGGAATACAGAGCTTTATTGGCTAACATCGTAGTAGCGGAGAAGGAAAAGAAAGGTAATCCGGGAGTGAACGATGTCCCCGTGGTGCGTAAATTTTTGAATGTAGGATCGTTTTGTGACCCAAACGAGTCAATCAGAAGAGTTCTTATCTATTTCAAAGGCGGAAAAAATGAAATAGACTTGTAAAACAGCTTGATTCACTTCAAAACGTCTTGTATTATCAAATTAACAAGTTTTCAGATCAGTAGACACATCGGCAGCACTTCGGTACCAGAAATCTCAAAAGTTACAAATGATTTCGTTTGGAGGCTATTTATAGATGAGCTGATTCCGTTTGAATGTGGGAGTTGCCATTTCAAACGGAATTAACCAAGTTGATTTCGTTTGAACTAGCACATGTCACTTTCAAACGAAATTAACTCAATCACACCTAAAACCTCCTATTTTCCTCGTACAACGTGTCCTGATCTAACAATTCTAGTACAAGACTCGATACAAGACGAAGTCGACAGACGTATGCACCAACAGATTCCCCCTCGGATGTTGACGAGTCTTCAGTGTCGAGTCTTCAACGTCTTCAGTCTTTATCAGTCTTTGGGCTCTTCCAAAATATCTGACAGAGTAAGCATCCTCAATCTTTATCTTTCATGTCCAGAATCTCAATCTAACTCTATATTCTCTTGATCAGGATTCGATTCTGACTCTTGCATTTACAGACTCTTTTCTTCCCTTGGATGTTGTTCTACCAACAGACTCCCCCTTGAATTGTACTGGGATCGTAGTCTGGCTTTTACAGTGATCAGGATCAATTCCTGGCTCTACTGATTCCTGCACAAATCTCTACCCAATAATAAATTTCACAAATATAAAATTTGACAAATTTAAACTCTGCTAACCACTTGTAGACACAAACTTAACACATCATTTTCAAATATCGTACAAAATGATTTAACATATTAATCTCTGATGAACCACTTGTAAGAAAATCTTTTATCACTCACTCCCAAACCAGTTCGTCATGTTCAGCACTTGGAATTTTGAAAATCAGCTTTTCAACATCAGTTGTCGAAAATCTTTTTGTATTATCAAAAATTAAGCTAAAACACACTGAAAATCTTTTTGGATTTTTGATATTTAAAGAAATTCAGTAAAGAAATATTTACATACAAAATTTTTGTGAGTTTGTGTAAGAGGATCATATCAGTTTTTGAGACAAATCACCAACACCGTTAAGCTTTATACATTTTAAGTTCTAAACGATTCACTTAGATTGTCAGTATACTGATCCACTTAAATTTTCACACAAAGTTCAACTGTTTCGAGATACGAGATTAATGTTTTAGAAACTTAAACTTATTCGCGTGTCCCACCTCAGAATATACTCCCGTATCCAGATCCCAATATTCAGTCTTACAGGTGAGTATACCTAGATGATATCTGTAAGGGTTAAATTGCGAGGGCCGTGAGAGCTCAGGTCAGAACTTCCGTTCAGCAGAGAGATGACGGCTTCGACTTTTGGTGTGTCCCCTTTAGAGGATCTTTTGTTTCAACAGCACATGATTAGCATTTTTCATTGTTTCATCATTTTTTGTACTGAGGGTGATGCTATATTTCAAGCAAGCAGAAAGTATTATACGGGGCCTAGGCCATTGCTTTCGCAAAATCAGAAGTCCCGGGATAATACCCCAGATATCACTGAGTATAAAGACCTAGTATCTTAGAAAAAGGGACCTTTCAAACAAGATTTCGGGGATTACCCATATATCCGAGAGATGTTCCCCACGATATAAGCAAGTTTGAATTTTAGGTTTATATCTCGACAGAATCTAATAAATGTGCAAAAACCTACTGGCATATCATCAGTGAGACCGTTTATCACATTTTTCTTTCCATTGCTTTAGCATGCTGTGATTGTCCACTGATGTACTATCATTTCCTCTTTTATACAACAAAACTCGTTTTTGATTTTATCATGTTTTTGTCTTTTTCAAATTTTCAAATGTTTTTTGATTTTCTGAAATTTCTTACTCCCCCTAAAATGCAAACTCGTTTAAAGGAAATTTGAAAACAAACTGTACAAATAAAGTGACAACTGATATCAAATCACTTTAATTCACCATCCACTTAGCATAAACAATCAGAACTCCCCCTCACAACAAACTATTTTCCCATTATGATTTCAAAACACTTAAGTTTGTTTTAATCAAATGGTTTTTCCGGAAAATAAGTTTTGTTGATTTTATCACTTGTAAAATTGGAGTTCATCACTTTGTTCTCCAAAATACCATATGTAGAAAAAACAAGTACAACTTAATGTCCTTGCTTTACCACTTGTAAGTGAAAACCTTTTTCAATAACTCAAAACCACTTGTAAATCAAAATATAACAATTTAAAGCTATCACCTGTAGATTTACCAAACATATTCAAGAATGATGCCGATTCCTGCTTCACGATTACCAACTTGGAAGCTCCGGCAAGTCCGAATTTTTAGTTTGAAAATGTTGTCACCCAAGCCTGACCAGCCTTGGGTGATACACATCTATCCCACCAACATTTAGATTTGTAAAATTCTTTTGCACTCTTCACTTTCCCATCAACCATCTTTCCGAAAATATGTTTAACGTTTCCATTAAACACCTTTTCAGCATCAAATTCTTTTTTTCCAGTAAAGAATTGATCTGATATCTCAAACCTACCTTTTGATTTCATATTATCTTTTGACAATACCGGAAAGTTTTCCTCGTTCAACTCTGGAACGGAATTTCATTCTTTTTCTCAACAAATGACTCCTCTAATTTTATGGAATCAGATTCATTGTCAGAGCTACTCTCAGATTTTACAACCCATCTTTGTTTGTTCAAATCGACTTTTCTTTTGTAAAAACGTTTTGAAACATCACCAGTTTTGAAAGTCGAATTTTCAAACACTTTAGATTTCTCAGTTGGTTGTTTCTTTTCATCAACACATTTTTCTTTCAATTTTGAGTTAAAAGAAACTCCCTGTTTTGTGTTGTTGAACTGTTGGCAATTCCAAGCAATATGTCCAACTTTTTGACATTTAAAACAAGTTCTTCTATCAACCCTTCGTTCAGATTCTTTCAACATATTCTTCTTAACTTCAGCAAGAAACTCTTTGTTTGCCTGTTTCCAGAATGGTTTCTTCTGCTCTTCTTCAGAACTTCCTCCTGCAACAAATTTCGTTTTTGGTTTATAATTTTTCTCATTTTTATAGTTTTCTGGGGGAATGAAACCTAAACCTTGCTTTTTGAAATTACCGTTATGGTTTGGTTTCTTTCGATAACCTGAACCAGAACCGTAACATTTTTTCTTGTTCAATCTCTGTTGAACTCTTGAAGTGTACCTTTTAGGTTTTTTAGTAAGAGTTAAATCTTTTATTTCAGAAATGTTAATTTCTATTAGTTTGAAAACCTATTTGATCATTTTCGTTTTGACACTTCTTATTGGAAATTCCTCATCAGAATATAATTTGTCTGAATCATTCAAAGTATATGCCACTTTGATTGGTTCGTCATTCAAATTAGATTTTGATAACTGGAATTCTTTATTGTAAACCCTTTTAACCAGTGAACTCGAACTCTTTTCTGACGAACTCGGAGTTTCAGATTTAGACTCCGACTTTGACTCTTCATCCATATCCAACACCTGATCGACCACTTTCTTTAACAACTCAGACTCATGATCAGTGTCAGACGCTGTGAATGTGACATCAATATTGTCTGGTAATTCATCAATGATTTCAGACTTTAACTTGATGTTGAGAGCCTTATTTACACGTTCCTCATTTGGCTTTCTGGGAGAATAACTTTCATGAATCGGGGGCGGACATCTGTTATACTTGACACTTTGTTTCTTACCAGTATCAGCATCTTCAGTCTTTTCCTCCTTGAATGCTTCAAGACATGCAACAGTAGGATAAACACGATCAATCAGATAATCATATGTTGTATAACTCAACAACAAACGTTTAATCCTTTCACTCTCAATCTTTTCAAGCTCTAAATCCTGCTTCAGCTTAGCACAATCTTCAATATACTCATTGATGATCTTCTGTTTTATCATTAATGTTGAGCTCATTTTTGACATAGCAGCATCAATTTCTGAGTTTGTCTTTTTCAGACCATCAACTGTTCTATTCAAAACATCATATGACTCTTTCACATACTTCAAATCAGACAACAAATTTTCTTTCAGCTCTTCCAACTCACTAATCTTCTTGTCTTTCTCTTCACAATGTGTGGAAGACTCCACACATTTCTGACAAGGTTTAATGACTTCAACTATCTTTTCAATCTCAACAGTCTTTTCAACTTTAACAAGTTTCTCAACTTCAACAATTTTTTCTATCTCAACAATTTTCTCAACTTCGACAAGTTTCTCAACTTCAACTATTTTTTCAACTTCAACTATTTTTTCTACCACTTTCTCCACTTCAACGATTTTTTTCTACTACTTTCTCAGCTACTTGATCAACATTAGCTTCTCTAGCTTCTGTCTTTGCTTTTTCATCAGCAAGAATTCTTGCTGTTTCCAGCTCTCTCCTCAATCTGGCAGTCTTCTTCTGATTCAGCAACTCAACTTTATCTGCAAAAAACAAATTAAAACTGTCAGGATCTATGCCTTTTCTAGCTTTGTTAAGATATTATTCCTCATCATCGGTATCAATATCACTTCCTAAATCTGGAAAAATCGGGATTCTTTTCTGACTAGCCTCATCTTCATCCAGAATTCTAGCAACAAGGCCTGAACCTGGTGGTATGTATTTATCCCAGCTGAAACCTTCAGCCACTTTCTCATTATCTTGATCAATGATACCAAAATAAGCTTTCTTATTTGCATCTTCGATCATTCTAGCATGAGCAGTTTTTGGTTCCTTTTGTTGAGTAATCTGATGAAAAATTGATTTCTGATAATAATTGTTCTTTCCAGACTGATCTTGTCTTCCATCAGCTTCTTTGTTTTTGCACTCACGCTTAAAATGACCTTTTTCATGACAACGAAAACATGTAACCTTAGATTTGTCAAAACCTAACGGTGAATTAGACAATTCATGAAGGTCATTTCTTCCAGTGACTTGTGTGAATTTTTCTGCTCTTCGAACAGCACTGGCTAAACACCACTTTACATCCATCAACTCAAGTTCTTCAGCATCAATTTGGTCATAATCTTCTTTTGTAAGCATCGGATTTCCAATTTTTCCAGCAATCAAACTTTCGTATGATTCCAACATAGCAACGAGTGATGCCATGTGTTGCTTGGCAATTTCTGGAGACAAATTCTGACCATTTTGAAAGTTCAAAGTGAAATTACATTGAAGATTTGTTGAGTTCTGTCTTTGAGGACTTAATGTTGTATGATTTGGATCAAAGCTTGAATACGAAGACGAAGATCCACCACTCTGTGTCAAATTACTACCCTTTGTTCCAGACGAAATATCAGCACTGAAACCAGTTTGAATCTTTGGGCTTGGAGTGGTTTCAAATGTGTTTCCTCTGTAATACAAACTGACATCTTGTTAAGCATTTGGATTCTTCATAATTGCTGTTTTCTAGATATCCAATTCGTATTCTTCAATCTTTTGAATAAACTGTGCCAGATTCATATTTTCTGATTTTCTCATGTGTTTCACAATCAACAGATAAGTTCCCCATTTTTGCTATGGTAATGCATCAGCAAGTTTATCAACCCATTCTTCGTCATCTTTCTTTATGTCCAATCTTCCCATTTCTAACACAAGGTGACAATATCTATCAATTGTCATTTTTGTTGTTTCATGATCAAAAGCTACAAACATGTTAAATGATTTCTTCAGCAAAGCCTTTTTGTTCTTGATCATATCTGCATTTCCTTTAAACTTTTGAATCAATGCCGTCCAAATCGACCTAGCAGTACCCTCATGTTGAAGCAAAACAAAGATATCTTCTTTTACTGCTTGTTGTAGAAGACTAATCATCATTTTCTCACTTGTATACTTCAATTTATCACTCTCAAAAAAATCACAAAAAGCTTTTTCAAACCCACGCTCGTTTTTCGGTTTCTCATAATCTTTGTTTAAAGCACACCATGCGTCAAATTTATATGCTTGCACCCAGTTCTCAAATCGATTTTTCCAACCTTTAAAAGCTTCAATGAACATCAGCTTAGGTGGTTTTTGGTAAGTTCCTGTTTCATTCTCACTGTACAATGTTTCGGCAGCAGTAACAGGGGCAATAGGTGTAGCAAACGCAATGTAGAATTCCTCTTCCATGATTTGGCAAATTTTTCACAAAATTACAAGTTCAAACGAAATATCAATACAAGCGAAATTACTCCTCAAACGAAATTCTCTCTCAAACAGAATCAACTCTCAAACGGAATCCCTTTTCAAGCGGAATAGCTATCACAAGCGAAATCGGTTCAAGCGAAATTACTACTTTAAGCGAAATAACTAATTTCGTTTGAAACGATTCAAACGGAATCACACACTGAAGCGAAATCAGGTAATTTCAAGCGGAATTAGGTGTACTTTTCAAGCGAAATACCACTTTCAAGCGGAATCAAGCGCTAATCTCGTTTGAAATGCTGCTGACATCATCTTATGCGATTTGATATTCAAACGGAATTACGTATTTTACCAGTTTTAGATCGAGTTAAGGTCCAATTCTTTCAAGGATTCGTTAAAACACTGTTTTACTTATAATATGTGAAATTCAGACCATTTTGACCGTAAAATTTTGTGAATTTTGCAAAAGAAGGTGTAGAAATCAGAAATAACGGCTATTTTGGCAAGAACTCTTCCTCCTGAGCTCTGATACCACTTGTAGGATCGTTTTGTGACCCAAACGAGTCAATCAGAAGAGTTCTTATCTATTTCATTGGCGGAAACAATGAAATAGACTTGTAAAACAGTTTGATTCACTTCAAAACGTCTTGTATTATCAAATTAACAAGTTTTCAGATCAGTAGACACATCGGCAGCACTTCGGTACCGGAAATCTCAAAAGTTACAAATGATTTCGTTTGGAGGCTATATATAGATGAACTTATTCCGTTTAAAAGTGGCAGTTGCCATTTCAAACGGAATTAACCAAGTTGATTTCGTTTGAACTAGCACATGTCACTTTCAAACGAAATTAACTCAATCACACCTAAAACCTCTTATTTTCCTCGTACAACGTGCCCTGATCTAACAATTCTAGTACAAGACTCGATACAAGACGAAGTCGACAGACGTATGCACCAACAGCGAATGTATTCCCTGATGATCTTCTAGGTCTGCCTCCAAGTCGTGATATCGACTTTCGTATCGACCTCATTCCTGGAGCAAATCCTACTGCTGGAGCTCCATATCGACTCGCTCCATCCGAAATGCGTGAACTCTCGAGTCAGCTCCAGGAACTGGTTGATAAAGGCTTCTTTCGCTCGAGCACCTCTCCTTGGGGTGCACCGGTCCTTTTCGTTAAAAAGAAGGATGGGTCGTTCCGGATGTGCATCGACTACCGGGAACTGAATAAGCTGACAATCAAGAATCGCTGTCCCCTACCTCGAATCGATGATTTGTTTGACCAACTACAAGGTGCTATGTGTTTCTCGAAGATCGATCCACGCTCAGGCTATCACCAACTACGCATTCAAGAGGAGGATATACCCAAAACCGTTTTTCGCACTCGTTACGGCCCTTATGAGTTCGTTGTTATGCCTATTGGTTTAACCAACGCACCTGCGGTTTTCATGGATCTGATGAATCGCGTGTGTAAACCGTTTCTTAACCGCTTCGTCATCGTGTTCATCGATGATATCCTGATCTATTCCAAGTCGAAAACCGAACATGCGCAACACCTACGTTTGGTTCTCGAACTGCTCCAAGGGAATCAACTCTATGCCAAGTTCTCCAAGTGCGAATTTTGGCTGAAGGAGGTTCAATTCCTTGGTTGTGTTCTCATGCAACGAGACAAGGTTATCGCTTACACATCTCGTCAGCTCAAGATCCACGAGAAGAACTATACAACCCACGGCCTCGAGCTAGGTGCAGTTGTTTTTGCGTTGAAGATTTGGCTACACTACCTTTATGGTACTAAGTGTACGATCTTCACAGATCATAGGAGCCTACAACATATCTTTGACCAGAAAGAGCTAAATGTGCGCCAACGCCGATGGGTAGAACTTCTCAACGACTACGACTGTGAGATTCGTTATCATCCTGGCAAAGCAAATGTCCTTGCCGACGCCTTAAGCCGACGAAGCTATTTGCATAGCGCTCATAATATTCCTGCCCAGCATCATCTCGAAACCCTCATCCGCAAAGCCCAACATGCTTGTTTTGCTGAACGCACTTTGAAGAAGGAAATGATTCTCAATGATGGAGCCCAGCTTGTGAATAAGTCGAATGGGATATTCCATTATCTGGACCGAATTTGGATCCCTAAGCGGACCGATTTACGACAGATTTTGATGGACGAAGCCCACAAGTCTCGATATTCTATTCATCCCAGTGCCGATAAAATGTACCAGGACCTTCGCTACAAGTACTGGTGGCTGGGCATGAAGAGGGATATCGCTCTCTATGTGTCGAAGTGCTTGACTTGCTTGAAAGTCAAGGCCGATCACCAAAGACCCTCTGGCTTACTCATTCAACCCGAGATCCCTATGTGGAAGTGGGAGAGTATAGCTATGGAATTTATAACGAAACTTCCATGCACGCCATCAAGTCAGGACAGCATCTGGGTTGTCGTTGACCGTTTGACCAAATCTGCTCATTTTCTGCTGATACGAGAAGACTACAAGGTAGGAAGATTAGCCCAAATCTACACCAATGAGATCATTTATTGACATGGGACGCCTCGCGACATCATCTCTAACCGTGATGCTCGGTTTACCTCGCGTCTATGGGAGACGTTTCAAACAGCTCTCGGTACTATGCTTAATCTAAGTACTGCTTTTCATCCCCAAACCGGCCGTCAGACTGAAAGAACGATTCGTACCCTTGAAGACATGCTCCGTTCGTGTGTCAAAGATTTCGGTGGTAGTTGGGACGCATACTTACCTTTAGTCGAATTCTTGTACAATAACAGTTATCATTCCAGGATTCAAATGGCACCGTTTGAGGCATTATACGGAAGAAAATGTCGATCGCCTATTGTGTGGCACGAGATCGGACACTCGCAATTAACCGGTCCTGAGCTATTGCAAGAAAAAAACTGACAAAATCCTCCAAATTCGAGACAATCTGCTGAAAGCTCGGAGTCGTCAGAAAAGTTACGCCGATAGACGACGTAAGCCCCTTGAATTTGACGTTGACGATCACGTACTCCTAAAGGTATCACCGTGGAAGGGTGTGGTCAGATTCAGAAAGAAAGGGAAACTCGCGCCTCGATATGTTGGACCCTTTAAGATTCTGGAAAGGATCGGAAAGGTGGCCTACAGACTCGAACTACAGGAGGAACTTAGCAACGTCCACCCGACTTTCCATGTGTCAAACCTCAGAAAGTGCCTGGCTGAACATGATTTGTATGTACCACTTGAGGATCTTCAAGTAAACGAAACACTACACTTCGTGGAAAAGCCTGTCGAGATCATGGATCGCCAAACCAAGCAGCTCAGACGCTCGCGCATTCCCATTGTGAAGGTTCGATGGGAAGGCAAAAGAGGCGCCGAGTTCACTTGGGAACATGAAAGCGACATGAAGGCGAAGTACCCACAGTTGTTTGTTACGGCTTTGACCTAATTTTGGGACGAAATTCACTTAAGTAGGGGAGGCTGTAACACCCCGTGTTTCGAAGGTCAAAGTCAAAGTCAACATTGAAGTCAAAGGAGGAAAAGGAGGAAAAGATTGCTAATTGCGATCTGTCACTCCTTTCTCAATTCCTGTTTTGACTTCTTTGACTTGTAGATAGTCTATTTGTGTTGTTACGTTAGTTGTATTATGTGGAGTACTTGTTAATAATCGAGGTTTAATCGATGTTTATTGCATGTTTTATCGCTTTATCGCAATCGTACTCGCAACTCGATTTATGCGTTCCGCCACCCGATCGGGTTACCGCCCGATCGACCAGCCACTTTCCAAACTTTCCTTTTTGGGAAACCCTATAAATACCCCTCATATGTCACATCACTTGATGTGTCAACTCTCACTCGACTCAACTCGCTCCAGCCGCTTTTTCTCTCAGTTTCTCGCGATTCTTGTAAGTTTTCAACCTAAATCTTGTACTTTCTTGATCTATACGCACACCTACACCTTTCTATCTTTTAAATCTTAACTTTTAACCGTGAAATCACTAGATTTGAGGTGTTCTAGGATGATGTCGTCATGGAGTTCTTATGAACTTCATGTTTTGGATTCAATCCACCAAGAACAACTTAGATCTGGACGATTTCCATATAAATAAAAAGATCTTGCATAGATCTGAACATATTCATGGTGAAAAGGATTGAAAGATGGTTTTCAAGCCTTCTTTCAACTCTTTTACACTCAATGCACTCAAAACCGATAGAATCGGAGCTTGTTCTGACCTTCTACTCATACTTAGTAGTGTGTTAGTTCCAGATCTGAATTCTATCCAAGAGACTACAGATTTCGGGTTAAGCATGAACCGCCAGCTCGAACCGCGGACTGACCAGACTAGGGTGATGTCACACCCTGACTTTTGCGGAAGCGTGGTTATTGGTGTGACCTCTTAATACCATAGCATTCAATCATAACTATGCTATATGATAAAAACCAAAAGATATTCATCCATTAATTGAGTTTAGAAAATACCATAACATACTTGTCTGAAAACATCAACACCCAATTTAAGTTACAAACCATAACATGTTTAAATGAGTTCACAACGACTCAACAACTGAACTTGAACAAACCCGAGCTTAGAAACATGTATCCCGTCTAGGAGTAGGATACATCCCCAAAGCTCTACGACCACGGATGACATCTTTTATTTATACGCAGCTTGAAAAACATGCAACACTTGCCAGATCCACTAGTTTCCTGAAATACATGTAATTTGAAAAACATCAACAAAAATTGAGCGAGTTCATGTGTATGTGTATGAATAAACCTTTAAAGTATGTCTTGTATGTATGTATGTCCCTGGTATGTAGCAATAAGGAAAAAGAGATTACCAATGGTTTGCAAGGCCATTGATATGTGTGAAATGGTGCAGGAAAACTCAAACCTAGCAAATTTGTACCGGGCCTCCGGCTGGAAGACATAGTCACCACTATGGGCCACCCTGGTCCCCATGGGTGTGGGCTCGCTACACCCAAATAGATTTATCACTCATGTCCCTCGGTCCTACGACGAGGATTAATGGCCTTAAGTGTTATACCCACCTTTCACATGATCTAGCAGTAAACCCTCCTTAAGCTAATCATACCATGTATAAAACGTTTGTAATAATTGTAACATGTATTTCACCGCCGAATTATAAAACTGAAAACAGTTAAAAGAAAAGGGGGACATGAACTCACAGTATTGCGTCCTCAGCTCGTAACTCAAACTCTGTCAGCAACCACGACTACCTACAGTGTACTAACGTCTATTAGACGAACGGGTCATGCCTTTGCTTAGTATTAATGTTTAGGAGTTATGTTTCTGATGTTTCCCAATATTATTCTGTACAATATGTCTTAAGTATTTAACTTCGTATTTTCCTTCCCAAGGATGGGGGTATCTTATACATGTATTTTCGTATCATTGTATTTGTAGTTTCAAATCACTATATTTCTAAGAACCACTTTAGAGAATATATATAATAACTTATTTTGTCCCAAAAATAATGTACTTCCAGAAAATTATATATCTTTCTCAAAAATCATATGTCTTCTAAATATACTAGGAAAATATAATTTTTATCTCTCAAAAATAATATATTTCCTTCTTGTTGAAAATATGACATAATTTGGTAATATGTACAAAAATCATATTTTCACTTCTTGTATCCAAAATAATATTTACCAAAAATATATTTGTAATGGTATTTTTCCGGAATATTTTATAAGTCACGTTCTTGCGTTCGGTTTCACAATATTAAGTGTGTAACTTATATTTCATTCCTTGTGATTTTTGGTATAATTTTGGAGTTGTAAATTCTTGGTATTTGTAAGTTATATTATTTTACCTTAAAATAATATAACTATTCCACAAAGTATACAAATATTCACACAAGTGTCTTAATATAAAATATATATTTATCCATTTTTATTTACGAAAACCAACCTCCAATACTTGTATTTTTGTAACAAAATTTATGGCAAGGTTTATATTGAAAAACATAGTTTAAGACATACTTGTAAACACTTGTTTAGAAAACATTTTCTAAGTGTTTGTATTTTTAGAAAATTTTGCCATAGTTCCCTTTGAAAATGGAGGTGTCCATGCTATATAAGCATATCATTTTCTTTTCAAAAATCAACACACAATAATCAACAATCAAACTTTAAACAACTTATACTTACCAAGAGCAAAAACTATACATTTTACATAACAATATGAACTTGATCTTTTCACAAAACTTGTAGTAACTTGGTAAAGTGTTTAGTGGGTTTAGTTACCCTTTAAAGTGTGTTTATTCCTTTAAAAATCTCATTCTTAAAGAAACTAGGTGTTTACAACTTGCAATCATATTTTACAAAAAAAATGTTTATTTATTAGATCTTCTTGTTTCATAAGTGTTTATACACTTATTTCATCACCAAAAATAGTGTAAGTTTATTAAAACCCAAGATCTTCTAAAAATCACCTTTTTAAACTTGGTTCTTTTAGAAAAATCATTCATACATCTTATGTCTATAAGATTACTAGATTACTTGATTATTGTTTTTCAAGAAATCATTTTATTCATCAAGTTCATGTCTACACAAGAAGATGATTATCTTATGTTGTCACATAATCATCCTCTCACTTGCTAGTTCATGTGTTTAATCACAATCTAGCAAGCTCCATATAATGATCAACATCACAATCTTTAGTAAACAACAATCAAACATCATACATATACTAAACAACATCATTTCATCCATATTTCATCATATGTTAAGCTTTTTGTTTAAGATTCATGTTCATGTCTTTTAATGTTCTTCATGTTTTCAACATAATACATCTTTTAACCAATCATAAATAGAAGTAACAAAGGTTAAAAAGGATCTTACTACTAGCTCTAAGCTAGGGAAGAACACAAGATGAAAATGGAGTGGATAAAAGCAAACGGGTGAGGTCCTTCAAGATCCGTGAGCACCGAGCTTCCTAAAACACCTTGTTACACCTTGAGATGACCTTGGATTGCATGAACTTGGAATGAAAACAATGGTGGTGGCTACCTTCAGCCGAGAGGAGGGAGAGGAAGAGAGTGAGAGGTGGAGTGGTGAGAAGTGTTGGTGATCATGTCTACTTATAACCACAATTCACTATTATCCAATGGTTCTAATGTTCCTCATGGTACAAACATGATCTTTTCACCAAATCAATTGAGATTAGATGAGATTTAGTAAGATTGAGAAAAATCTTAGGGGTGGGCCACATCTAGTGACCGTAAATGTGAAGGGGGAGGGGGTTAAATGTAAGTTTGAATGATAAGTAGGTAATTAGTTAGGATGTTAAGTGTAAAGTCTAGTGTTTTAAGTGTATGATGCATTATGTAGTATGTTAGGGTGTCGGGAACCATAACTAGCCAAGAAATAATAATACAATACTTCTAGCAATATTTTGGTGTTCTGGGTAATGTCCGATTGTTCGGTTAGATACCGGTTCGTTAAAGTGTCAAACTATTCCGTATAGTGTCTTTTATGTAACTTTTTGTGACACTTTTAATTCCCGACACTTAGGCAAGCATTCAGGACCATTTAATCAATTTTCTGCACATTACTAGCTTGTTAAAAAACTGAATTTTGCTGAAATATGCAGAATTCTGCATTTTTAATGGGTTTTAGGCACTGTCCGGCACTTAAGCTATCCCCTAGTGACGCAGTTTTATGGTCCTTACTTCCCTACACTCCATACTAGTGTAAAACCTTGTCTCTGGCCCATACGGGGTCTCAAAACACTGTCTGTCTATGTACTGACATTGTCAGCATGTTTCTGAGTTATCCGCTAACTGTGCTTTGTGCATCGTTTATGTCACTAAAGTTTGTATGTGATAAATGATGTGACAGTATGAAATGTGATGCACATGTATGTATGATACAGAAATTAGAAAGCAGTTTAAATCATCAGTTGTAATTTAGCACAGTCATTAAGCACTAATTTATATAAATTAAATTGTACAGATACCTGGATTTATGAGGATTGTCACATTCTCCCCATGTTAAGAAAATTTCGTCCTGAAATTTAAGTTCTGCTACTAGCTGCAGGGGTCTTGGGGAACAAATGTGGGTATTTTTCCTTCATGCGATCCTCATGCTCCCAAGTGAACTCTGGGCCGTGTCGCGCATTCCAACGAACCTTGACGAGTTTGACACTACTCCTGCGTGTTTTGTTAACCTTCCAATCAGTAACCTCAACAGGTTCTTCAGTAAAGTGGAGTGTGTCGTCAATGTGAATTTCATCGGCAGGAACGACAACTGTTTCTTGAGTTGGACTCTTTTTCAGATTAGATACATGAAATGTATCATGAATGCGATTCAGTTCTGCGGGTAAATCCAACTTTTAAGCTACAAGACCAATCCTCTCCAGGATTTTGAATGGTCCAATGTATCGCGGGTTCAACTTCCCACGCTTCCCAAAGCGTGCTACACCCTTCCAGGGTGAAACCTTTAACAAAACCATATCTCCTACCTCAAACTCCAGAGGTTTCCTTCTTCGGTCCGCATAACTCTTTTGTCGATCACGAGCCGCCCTTATGCGCTCCCGGATCTGTGTAATCTTATCAGTCGTCTCTTGAACCAATTCCGGACCAACAAGCTGTCTATCACCCGCGTCTGCCCAGCATAACGGTGATCGACACTTGCGTCCATAGAGAGCTTCAAATGGTGCAGCTTGGATACTCGCATGGTAGCTGTTTTTGTATGAGAATTCTACCAAGGGTAAGTGAGTGTCCCAACTGCCACCCAAATCCATCACGCAAGCTCGTAGCATATCCTCCAAAGTTTGAATCGTTCGCTCGCTCTGGCCATCTGTCTGCGGATGGAATGCAGTACTCAGATTCAACTGAGAACCAAAGGCTTCTTGGAAGGATTGGCAAATCCTTGACACGAACCTTCCGTCTCTATCAGAGATAATTGAGAGAGGCACTCCATGTCGTGTGACTATCTCTCTCAGGTACAGCTCAGCAAGCTTGCTAGTGTTGTCTTTCTCCTTGATGGGCAAAAAGTGTGCAGATTTGGTCAGACGGTCCACGATTACACAAATCGTATCATGACCTCTGGGTGTCCTTGGCAATTTTGTTATAAAGTCCATTGAAATCTGCTCCCATTTCCTCATGGGTATTTCAGGCTGTTGAAGAAGACCTGAAGGCTTCTGATATTCGGCCTTTACTTTGGCGCAAGTCAAACATTTGCCAACATATGTTGCAACATCGCCTTTTAATCTCGGCCACCAATAAAAATCCTTTAAATCTTGGTACATTTTATCCGATCCTGGATGGATCGAGTACCGTGACTTGTGAGATTCATCGAGAATAACGTGTAACAACCCTCGGTAAAACCAACACCCTTATAATATGTCTAACCCTCTAATATATTTTAGAATATCCCAATATGTCTTTATATACACCCCGTATGTGAAAACCGAGCCCAAAACATGTTATAACATATAAAATAAATTAAAAACATGAAACAGTAAGTTGAGGCAGGCCACGTAGACCCACCCCAACCACTCACGCGGGCGTTATCAGGGTTGAAACCTGATATCGTTGATTTCTTTAGTTCAGGCGGGCCGCGTAAGCTTTAGCTTACATTTACGCGGGCCGCTAGAGATCATTAAACGCGGAGACATCCTAGGTCGACACGTGTCGACATCGTGGCGGACCTACATGCTGATCTGGATAAGCTACGCGTTGACCACATGTTGACACGGGCCGCGTAAGCCTTGTGCTTATCTTACGCGGGCCGCGTAAGAGTCGAATTCAGCAACTATATAAGCAGGCCATCGGGTTTCACTTTCCGTCACTCACAATTTCATTCTCAATCTCACTTTCTGAATTAGAGGCATTATAGTCGGGTATTATACCCCAAATTAGCGAGGTTCTGCTCCGTTGTAAGTATTATAACCCCAGTTTCGTAATAGTTACGTTGCCCGATTGATTTAGGGTTCCGTAACAACTGTCATGGTTCTGCCCAACGTAGTTGTTGGAATGCCGTCTCGGGGAGGGTATCATTAATATTTTCAAAAGGGTTATGATACTAACCAATGTACATTTGTATAAATTATAGATTATATCCAGGAAACCCTTACGCGAAGTCTAAGATAGCAATGTGAGTTTATCCTCTTTTTGTTAACTTTTTGGAATGTTTTACAAAACCTTAATTGTTTACAAATGTAATTAAGCGGTGATTGAGTCTTTGTAGTTCTTTAATTACTGCCGGTATTATGGGGTTTTGTATACAAAATTTATTACTACGAGTAGTAGTAGTAAGTCTGAATGACAGTGCATTACCATTGGACGACGAGTTAGCCAATGGGTAATTTGACTATAGCCATAGATCCGGTCGAGTGGCAAATACTGAATGAGTAATTGTGTAGAAATAAACAATGTGATCACTCTCAATACTGTTTTAATTGATAAAATGTTTCTTGATTAAACTGGGATTCACTCACCAGTATTTCCGACTGACAAATGTTTTTAAAACGCGTTACAGGTAACACAATGTGAACAACCAATTAATGAAAGCCAGCTGGAGAGCACTGAAGGCTTGGGAAAAATGTGGCTATAAAAGTTACCTAATAAACGATGTTTTAAATTCAATAAATTAGGGTTTGTCCCTATAAATGTATTGTAATAAGAAACTTAGGTTTTGCCCATGTGATTACTAATATTAAATGAGGTGGTTTTTACTCTGATAAACATTTCCTAACTACGGTCCTGATGTAAATTCCGCTGCAAGATTAAATAACCTGATACCACCAAAACTCTGAGATCGCGTCTGCCCGTTCCCGGGAATCAGGGATCGGGGGTTGCGACAGAAGGTGATATCAGAGCCTAGCCACTGGTCTGAGCCAAAGAAGTGTTCTGCTGACACTTAAATTCTATATTTTGTGTTAGGAAATAAATTATGGAAATACGTGCATGTTGGGATTGAACCCTACCAAAGGAACATATAATGTAAAGCCAAAACCAGGTCACAACAGTGGATTCATAATAAGCAGCAGTTTACACTTTGCTCTCCCCTTGAATGTGATTTATAACAACTGATGGTCTCTATCTGCTGCTCATATTCAACTGCTGCTGCCCTTTCAACTGCTGATGAAAACCCTGAAGTTTCCAACACTGCTGGTCCTATCTACTGATGGTAAAGCACTGCCCAGTCAAGGACTGATCAACCTTGAGGAAAGCACTGACATTAAAGGAGAGCAGCTGTTTAGTGAAATATCTGTTTTATGTATAGTCAGTGGTTAGGTTAGCAGTGTTTGTGTAAGGACAGCAGATACAGGTTGTTAGGCTGTTAGACGTCGCTTTCATGGTGACTTCAGCTGAGATACCTCAGTGGTTTGGTTTGCCTATAAATGTATCAGTACCCTGTACTGTTACATTTGATTGACTGAGCGAGTTCCTCTCCTCATGTCTAATCCTTTCATCTTGTGTGCAACCTACCTTGGGGCATCAGGCTGAGGGGGAGTATAGTTTGTAAGCATGACTGTAATCTTTTGCTTTGATTTGTAATCTTTTGACTCTATGAAGCAATTGTTTATCAAACTATGTTCTCCTTTGATTGTGTTTACAAAGTTTGTTCTCATTTCCGCTGCACCTAACATGTTTTCATATTCATTGATCATTCATTTTCAAACAAACAAACACTATCATGAGAGCCTCCGATCCTAACAATTGGTATCAGAGCCTGGACAGTCAAATTCGATCTAACAATCAATTTGACATAACAGTTCGGCTCAAAATTCATTGATACTAAGGTTGGTTGTATTTTGTTGAAAAACAGAGTATCGATTAAATCATGTTCAAAATGGTTATTCAAAAACTCTGTAAATCAACCAAGATGTCATATAACACACAAATTTCACACAACAGGTGATATCATGCAAAAGTCACCCATAGCTTTCAGATCTGTGAACATATCTGTCAAATTATGGGATTGTTTTATATTTTTCAATATTGATTTCAACTGTTGTTTTGATATTTGTGATGTTTTCATTAAATACTAAAGTACAAACCTCAGATTAACAAAACCTATGTTCATAAAAGCATTGTTGTTTTGTTAACACTAAAAGAGGGAAATTAAAACTTTAGTTATTTAGATCTTATGTGTTGAAAACAGGTTGAGCTCCTAAAAAGGACAAAATCAACTATGTTCAAATACATTAAGAAAACAGGGGTCAACATAGTCCGTATCATATGTAATGTGAGATTGGATGAAAAACTTGTGAAAACATGACCAAGTCTCTCAAAACATTACTGCAGAATAATTTTGGACTAATATTCACAAAAACTCAGAAGTGTGTTTATCTCAAAACTTTTGAAGTCAAAAGAAAAGAGTATAAACATAAAACACTTATGAGTCAAAGTTTAGGGTAATAATGGTCATTAAGCAACTATGTGCATTCATCTGTTCAGGAAAAGGTTTTGATTCCAGTAAATGAACTCCAAAGAGGACTAGACAAATGTTTTTAAAAAAAAAATATATCCATGTGTCCTCATGTTTGCAATCAACTGACAAAGAAAATGGTACCAAACAGTGGTCAAAATGTTGTCAAAAATTCTACCACTGTTGTCAACCCACTGACCATTTTTCATAAAACTTGAGAATGATATGATTATGTTTTCTATTGAAAACATACCAGATCCTTTTTGATACTGTTCTCAGAAAATCCCTTAATCATTTTTTCTTTCAAAGGATTTTCTCAAATAACCAGGATATATTATTCATATTTTTTTTAAATAATATATTTGGAACTCTTGCTTGTTTTTGTTGGCAATAGTTTCAGCTCCTGTCAGGATGTAATACCTTATTTTTTTTGGGTGGTATCTGTGTCCTCATAAATGGGTCAAAAGGAAATTGTACACATGTCATGATCATGTCATACTCAGGCTTGCTCCTAAATTTCCATCAAAAATTGATTGCAAACTGTGCTTAAATTACTAGGGTGCTTATGTTTTAATTGAATATTAAACGAAAATGAGTTGCCTTAGTAAAAAGTTTTCATCATCTGGGGTACTAATCCACTGTCTTTCAAAATTGACATGTGGCAAAACCTTGAATGAAAATCTTCAAAACTGTTGCTGAAACACCTGTCCTTCAGAATTATACCATTTACCCTAACCACTGTTTTGTTCTAACGTCTGATCTCTAAACACTGTCCACTGCTGAAAGTTAACCACTGATCCTTCATTTTCTTGAAAAGCACTGATGCTCAAAATCAGTGTCTTATCCACTGACATGCTATCCACTGATAGTAAAAATCATCCACTGCCCATATTTTTTACCGTTGTAACCTCTGATGCTTGATACGTCAGTGGCTCTTAAAACAACTGTTCTACATACTTCATCCGTCTCATCAGTGTTTGACACGTGGTCAGTTTTTAGCCCTCAGATCTTAATAACCGCTGCCACATCAGCGATAAATTTTTAAAATAAAACCCTGCCCTAAACCCCAAACAGGGTTTTTACACTGTCGAATTGAATTCCAAAAATTCTCTTCTCATAGCAGTTTCCAACCCTTCTTCTCAAAAATCTCCAAAATCTTCTTTCGTTATTCTCCGCAACAATGACAAAATCAAAATCAAAACCTAAATCACCATCACCTTCCAAAGAGGTCGCTCAAACGGCCGAAGAACCCATCGAAATACCATTCAAACAATCTCACAATTATTTGGGTTTACTCACAAAACCCAAAGACAATCACACCTTCGACTCCATCATTGATGCAATAACTGGATCAAAGTACAAAACTTTGTTGACAGTAAATGCTCCCATATATCTGCAAACCCAGAGAGAGTTTTGGAAAAAGGCGACGCTTGAAAAACAAGACGATAAAGTCATTGCCATTAACTCCTCGATACAGGGAAAAGCGATCAAAATCACACCACAATCGATATCAGAAGTCTTCATACTCGATGATCAGAACGGTAAAACCTCTTTTGACAAAAACGAGTTAAAAGCTGATTTTCTGAAAAGGGGTTATGCAGAAGAATCAAAGGTAGATACCCTACAAAAGGGTTATTTTCCATCTGCACCCAGGTTTTTATTTCACACACTCTTGATGTGTGCCTCAAATAAAACAACATCTTTTAACGAAATACCATTGAAAATTCAAAGTCTGGGTTACGCTATTTTGAATAGTAAGGACTACAACTACTCCCAGGAGATTTTCAATGACATGGTGAAAAACGTTGAAAGTAAAGCATTTTTACTTTTTCCAAGATTTTTAAGTTACTATTTTGAACAAAAATTTGAAAAGGAAAGTTTAAATTTGCTAAAACAAGGTGTTCATTGTCAAATAAAAAGCTTAACAAAAGAAACATTTTCAAGGATGATGGCACCAATAAAAACAAAAGCAGGGGTACCTGAGCAGATTTTAGTGGTTACAACTGCTCCTCAGGTATCAGCTGCTGAGCCCACTGCTCCAGGTGATCATAGCAGCACAACCACTGCTTTGAAACCCACACCTGACATAACCAAAAAGACCAAAAAGAAAACATCCAGAAAACCCACCAAACCCAAAACAAAGGCAACTCTGGAAGATGAGATCCCAGAGGAAATGCCTGTGACAACACAAAAGTCACCACAAACCACTGCTGCTACTTCCTCACAGCAGTTGGAAGAAAGATCTCAACCCATGCCTAAAACTCCTCCTGCATCCTCACAAAAGGATCAGGTTGTAAGCACAGGGACACCACAATATGAAGCTCTGAATCCACTTAGATCCATCTTCCTCAGTCCTGATCCCAAGGACATGTCTCTTTCAACCCCCATCCCCTCACCAATAATAATGCCACAATCCATGCTACCTTTGTTGCATGCAGCTGCTATAGCTCAGACACAAACCAGTTCCTCTCTATCACCTGTCACTGAGAGTATACCCCCACAAGTGACTGGGTCTGATGCTACTACTCCTGCTATCCCAGCAACAATTGAGGAGGTTACACCCCCTGAGTTACAAGTAACTCTCGGTGGTAGTTCAAGTGGAGCAGCAACTACAACTGGTGGATCAACAGATCTCCAGTTGGCCAGTTGTTTCATAAATCAGACTCCCTTGAAGGCAATTTCTTCAATAGCACCAATGTTAACCACTAGTGAGCCTATTTTGACCACTAGTAACATCAAAGGTTTATCAAGTGCTGAAGAAAGAAGTCCCCAGTACCAAGAACAAGGGGCATCAATGGGTGATTTTTGGGACTCAGTTCCTAAGTCAAACATTGATATAACCACTACAAGTGGGGATTCAGATGATCCCAGTAAAATGGGTGATGATTCAAGATATCAGGAATTGACGGGCAGAGTGGAAAAACTTGAAGAATCAGTTTCTGAAATAAAAGAGATGGTGCAGGAGATTTTAAAAGCTCAGAAAGCACAATCCAATGCTGTTCCTGCTCAAGCACCTGCTCCACAACAAGCACCTGCTGTAAATGAGCTTTGGAATATTTTTCAACCCATGCTTGAAGCACAGCAACTTATGGCTGACAAAAAGCATGCCATTCAAGTACAAATGCTGACCAACATGGTTGAATCAAGGTTCAAGGACACTCAAGCAGATATCAAGGCTATAAAGGCAAGCATTCAAAGTGTCTCTGGCAAAGCTCCATCTTCCATATCATTCCTTGATAACCCCCTACAGATAATGCCAAAAAGGGGGAGAATATCAAGCTGTTGAGAAAAATGAACACGAAGGGAATAGAGCATGGCCTCCATATTGAACCTGAAAAAGAAAAAGAAAAGCAGGTCTTAAAACCTGTTAGCCAAACAGCTGATACAGCAGCAGTTACAAAAACTGCTGCAGCAGCAGTTACAAAAACTGCTGTCAGTAGCCAAACAGCTGCCATGACATCAACACTTTCAACACACACCACTCTACCACACACCACTATAACTACTGCTCCACCATCATCATCTACAATCATACCATCACCACTGCCTCCTGTCATAAAACAGAAGACAACAGATGTTACAACATCTGTTGTAATGACAACAGTGATTGAAGCACCAGTTGTTTCAACCACTGTCAGTCAATCACTGCCACAAACCACTGCTATCAAATCTACCACCACTGCTCCACCCAAAACATCATCTGCTCCTTCTTCATTAAAAAGGAGAAGGAATCTCATATCAGATGATGATTCACCATCACCACCATCAAAAATTACCTCACCACTTCCATCCCCTGCTCAAAAGCAGAAGATAACTGCTGACATATCAGCAGTTGTAATGAAAACAGATGTTGAGACACCAGTTGTTTCAACAGCTGTTAGTCAGTCATCTTCAACTGTTCCCACCAGTCTTGCATCACAACCTCCTAAGCTTTACAAACGAAAAAGAGAAACAACTCAGGACACTGATGAAAAGTATGATCTTGTTGCTGCTAAGAATCCACTGGAATTAGAAGCTGTGAAAAATGAGATGAAACAATTTTACACTGAAGATGATCCTTCTAAAAGGAAATTTCCTTCTCTCATAGGTTTCATAATTCCAGAGGACATGGATGAATACCTTGAAATGAAAGTAAGACAAGCAAGGATAAGAGCCAAACTTGAACGCAAGAATCAAAGCAATGAAGCTATTTTGAAAAGAAGAGAATTCCTGCTCAACAAGGTTAAACAAATAAAAGAATATGCAAGTGATTTGAACAAGGAAATGTCAAGCATATCTCCTGAAGCAGATCAACGAAATGAATTGAGGAAGGAATATCTTGCATACATAATGAAAGAGAAGTTCTATCCTGCTGAAGAAACAGATTTCAAAGATTGGCCAATAATTGCATTAAAGCATGAGGCAAAAAGAATTGAAAAGGTTAACAATGATCCAAGAAAGAAGAAGACAGCTCCAAATTGGAATAAATACAGGAAGCTCATAGCTGATCTTATTTCTGAATACAAGAGAAAGAAGCAGGAGTTGGTAGATGCAAGAGTGGATTCTGCAAGTGCCATAGCAAAATGGACCAAGCAGCAAACAGACGAAGCTTATGAAAGACTTAGGAAAAGGAGGGACACTCCTAAAAAGTCTGACTATAAAAAGCTCAAGGAACAGGTCAAGACCTTTGAAACACAGATCAGCACAGCAGAAGCCTTTGTTACAAGGTTGAGAAAAGAAAGGAAGGAAATGCTGACTGTTGAAAAAGAAAGGCTTAGAGAAGATGATCTGATTGAAGAAGCTACCAAGAAATTGGCTTCAGATAAAGAAAACTTAGCAAAACTACAAAACCTTGCAAAAAGGGTCAAAGTAGTAAGCAAACCATCATCAGCAGATATCACAAACAGTGAGTTTGATCAACAACAGAAACAAGAGCTGCTTGACAAAGAAGTTGCAGAAGATATAGCTACAGCAAACAAAGTCATAGAAGAAGCTTTTAAAAGAATGTCTGAAGTTCAAGATACTGCTTTACAGTTTTTCACAAGGCCAAATACATCCAGCTCATCAGCAAATAAGTCTCTCCCAAGAAACCCACTTGGCTTAAAAATACTAAAGTGGATGTCTGATCAAAAGACTCACGTATTGACCTTGGTCAGAGCCAATGGCGATGTGAAGCATATATCAAGGAAAGAAGCACTAGGCCTTAGTGTTCAAGATTTGCAGGATCTCCTTGAGCTTACACTGTGCAGGGATGAAGATGACCAGAGTGCAAAGGAATTTGAAGCTGAATTCAAAGAACAAGCTAAGGCACTCTTGATGAGTAATAAAGGACCTGAATAATGAAAGGTTTTGGCATTATCTGTTCCAGGGGGAGATTGTTGGGATTGAACCCTACCAAAGGAACAGATAATGTAAAGCCAAAACCAGGTCACAACAGTGGATTCATAATAAGCAGCAGTTTACACTTTGCTCTCCCCTTGAATGTGATTTATAACAACTGATGGTCTCTATCTGCTGCTCATATTCAACTGCTACTGCCCTTTCAACTGCTGATGAAAACCCTGAAGTTTCCAACACTGCTGGTCCTATCTACTGATGGTAAAGCACTGCCCAGTCAAGGACTGATCAACCTTGAGGAAAGCACTGACATTAAAGGAGAGCAGCTGTTTAGTGAAATATCTGTTTTATGTATAGTCAGTGGTTAGGTTAGCAGTGTTTGTGTAAGGACAACAGATACAGGTTGTTAGGCTGTTAGACGTCGCTTTCATGGTGACGTCAGCTGAGATACCTCAGTGGTTTGGTTTGCCTATAAATGTATCAGTACCCTGTACTGTTACATTTGATTGACTGAGCGAGTTCCTCTCCTCATGTCTAATCCTTTCATCTTGTGTGCAACCTACCTTGGGGCATCAGGCTGAGGGGGAGTATAGTTTGTAAGCATGACTGTAATCTTTTGCTTTGATTTGTAATCTTTTGACTCTATGAAGCAATTGTTTATCAAACTATGTTCTCCTTTGATTGTGTTTACAAAGTTTGTTCTCATTTCCGCTGCACCTAACATGTTTTCATATTCATTGATCATTCATTTTCAAACAAACAAACACTATCATGAGAGCCTCCGATCCTAACAGTGCATAACTGTAATTATTTGTTATGTGTTATTTGACTATTTGTTAGTTTACAGTATGAGTGATCAAGGACCCTCAGACATGAATCGTCTGTTGTCTGAATCACCTAAGAGTGAAGGTACCTCGTCACAGCCTGCCCTTTCTGGGTATTCTACTGATCAGGAAGAAGGAGTGTTTGCTTTCAAAGCTCAGTCAGAAGAGCCATTCCCTCATAAGAAACGAGGATGGTTCAGTAACGAAGCTTTTGCTCGTAGGAAGAGAATGCGAAAGTTGCAACAGCAAAGAGTTCTAGCAGCTGCTAACATAGAACAGATGCCCATACACATGATATGCTTAATAGAATCTTAGCGAATTTTCATATCTTAGCTACAACTACTGCTGACCCAAGTCTGGAACAACTAGTAGCCCCACAACCACAAAACCCAGATCAACCCATGGAGATAGAAAAACCAGGAAAACCAAGTGGAGATGCATGACTTTAACCCAGAAGAAATCCCTAGGGTACCTGCACCAAACCCTCTAGATCCAAATTACGACCCCTGGTGGGACGATAATAGGGATTTTGTGCAACGTTACCCTATCCAGGAATACCCACCCATACAGAACATAGAAGCCTACCCAGGTATGGACCCTTTAGATCCCTATTACCATGATGAATATATTAGGGAGATTTTAGAGGATCCTTACCGATTTCAGGAACTTTCACCCCCATATCAGGAACCCGCACCCCAGATTCCAAACCCATTCCGAGAACCTGCACCCCCAATGAGTGCAGAAAACGTCCAAGAACTTAGGACTTTTGGGGAGGAAATTTTAGAGAGCTGTGAGAGAATGCGTCAGGTGGGAGAGCGTCTCGTATGGAAATACGATGAACGTAATATGGATTTTTGGATAAATCCATATCCGTGAATGAGATGGTGAAACGATGGTAGTAATAATATTATAATTATAATAATAATAATATAATATAATAAAAATAAAATAAAATATGTGTGTACGGATGCATATTATTATTAGTGTAATTTTCTTTCTGTTGGTATTGTAATCTTTATTTCTGTACTAGTGTGTAATAGACGCATAGTATATGAAAATAGAGTACAAGTCGCAATGATCGACGGTTTTGGCTAAATTGCGTGTCATGTGATTAACTATATTACCTATTATTTGTGATATTAATATGGGGTAAATGTTTAAAATTCAGATGGCCGACGATGGAAATCAAGGAAATCTGAATAATGATAACCAGAGTAACATTAACGTGGTTAATGAGAATCCAAGCATCAATAACAATAACAATCAAGTGGACAATAGTGCTATCCAACACATAGTAGCACAGGGAATTGTAGATGCAATGCCTTTTATTCTTCAAACTGTTAAAGATGCTGATAATAAAAGTAAGCATAGCAGTAAGCGACCAAGTGAACCAGAACACAGCGTGAACAATGGACCAGTACTTCAATTGCCTATTCCCAAAAGAAGAAGAACCGTGTCCTACGGTTGTTCATATAAAGAATTCTGATCTTGTAAACCAATGGAATTCTTGGGCAACGAAGGGGCCATTGCAACCTTACGCTGGATAGAGAAGACTGAGACAGTCTTAAGGATAAGCAAGTGTGCTGAAGAAGATAAAATACTGTTTGCTTCTAATCTGTTTAAGAATGCAGCACTAGAATGGTGGAACACAATCCTCCAAACAAAAGGAAGTGATAGAACCTACAATATGGAATGGGAAGAATTTAAGGACAAGGTAGAAAGGAAATTTTTCCCACCCAATGAAAAGGAACAGATAGCAAACAAATTCCTAAACCTTAGGATGACTGGTGTGGATAGTAAGGGATATACTAAAATATTCTTTGAATATGCCAGAATAGTGCCAACCCTTGCTTCACCAGAACCAGTGTTAATCTCCCGTTATATTTGGGGATTAATTGGAGAAATAAGACACGTAGTCAAGGCAGCTAGACCTCAAACTATAGAAGAAGTTGTAGAACTAGCAAATACCTTGACAGATGAATTAGTACGTACCCGAGAAGAGGATCAAAGAAGGAACCTAACCCAAAGACTTACACAAGAATTTCGTTCTGGAAATTCCAATCGTGGGAAAAATATAGGTTCTACCTCTGCACCCTACTGTAGGTATTGCAAAAGAAAGCATTCCGGAAGATGCTCCATCTACTGTAACTTTTGCAAAATATCGGGACACAAGGAAGAAAACTGTAGGAAGAAAGCTAACAGCCGGGTATGTTACAATTGCGGAGAACAAGGTCATATCAAGCTAAATTGTCCAAAATTAGCTCCAGCCACAGACAACAAGAATACTAAAAATGCTAGAGCATTTGTTCTGACTGCAGATGAAGCCAAGATGATTCCAGATGTCATAGCTGGTACGTTTTTAGTTAATGATATTTTTGCTAAAGTATTATTTGACTCTGGTGCAAACCAAAGTTTTATTAATACATCATTTTGCAAATTTCTAAATCAATCATTAACTAAACTACCACAAGAATGCTTAGTAGAGACAGCCAATGGAGAAACCGTTAGGATTTCTGAAATCTTGCAGGGAGCAAGAATAGAAATTTTAAATCAGAAATTTATTGCAAATCTTTATCCCATGAATCTGGTAGGATTCGATGTTGTTTTAGGAATGGATTGGTTAATAGCCAATAAAGCCAATATTTAATGTGATCAAAAGTCGATACAAGTAAATTCACCAAAAGGTAAAATGATCACAATTAAAGGAAATAAGCCATCTAGATGCACAAAATTAATCTATGTGATGAAAACTGCAAGTTCTTTAAGAAAAGGTTCTATAGTGTATTTGATTTCTATAATCACAAACACTAAAGGAAAAGAATTAAAAGATATTCCAGTAGTATCTCAGTTTTCAGATGTATTTCCAGAAGAATTGCTAGGGCAACCTCCAGATAGAGAAGTTGAATTCAGAATCCATTTAATACCAGGAACATCACCGATTGCCAAAGCACCTTATCGTTTGGCACCTGCAAAAATGCAAGAATTAAAGAAACAATTGGATGAATTGTTGGAGAAAGGATTCATACAACCAAGTTCGTCGCCATGGGGAGCGCCGATATTGTTTGTTAAAAAGAAGGAGGGATCAATGCGTATGTGCATTGATTACCGTGAATTAAACAAGGTCACGATTAAGAATCGGTATCCATTACCGAGAATCGATGATCTGTTTGATCAACTGCAAGGAGCTCGATTTTTCTCTAAGATCGATTTAAGGTCAGGATATCATCAACTAAAGGTACAGGAAGAGGACATTCCTAAGACCGCATTTAGAACAAGGTATGGCCATTATGAATTTACTGTCATGCCATTTGGTTTAACCAATGCCCCAGCTGCATTTATGGACATGATGAACCGAATATGTAAGCCATATTTGGATAAATTCATAATTGTTTTTATAGACGATATTTTAATTTATTCTAAGAATAAAGAAGATCATGCAAAGCATTTGCACGCACTTTTAAGTTTATTAAGAAAGGAAAAGCTTTATGCTAAGTTTTCTAAGTGCGAATTTTGGTTAGAACAGGTACAATTCCTTGGACATTTAGTCAATCATGAAGGAATTCATGTGGATCCAACAAAAATCAAGGCGATTACTAAATGGAAAACCCCTGAATCACCAACCGAGGTTAGAAGTTTCTTAGGATTGGCCGGTTATTATAGAAGATTTATTCGAGATTTCTCTAGAATAGCCATTCCCTTAACTAAGCTAACCTGTAAATCTGTTAAGTTTGAATGGGGATTAAAACAAGAAGAAGCCTTTAGAATCCTTAAGCAAAGATTAACCCATACACCCATACTAGCATTACCAGAAGGAACTGAAGACTTTGTAGTCTATTGTGATGCTTCTAGATTAGGTTATGGATGTGTATTGATGCAACGACAAAAGGTTATAGCTTACGCTTCTAGACAAATTAAGAATCATGAAGAGAATTATTCAACCCATGATTTAGAATTAGGAGCTATAATTTTTGCTCTTATGATTTGGAGACATTACCTTTATGGTAGTAAGTTTACCATATTTACTGATCACAAAAGTTTAAGGTATGTTTTCGGGCAGAAAGAGTTGAATATGAGACAAAGACGTTGGATGGAATTTCTTAGTGATTATGATTGTGATATCCAGTATCATGAAGGAAAAGCAAATATAGTGGCAGATGCTTTAAGCCGAAAATATCATGAAAAGCCAAAAAGGGTACGTTCTCTTAAATTAAATCTGCAAGTAGATTTAAATGATCAGATAAGAGAAGCACAAGAATCAGCAATCAAGGATGATTCTGAAAAATTAAAAGGTATGCTAAAAGAAGTGGAACAAGGAAGAGATGGAATTTAGAGATTCCATAAAAAGAGAATGTGGATACCTAAATTAGGAAACCTACATCATCGTATACTAGAAGAGGCCCATAAGTCTAAATATACGATGCATCCAGGAAGTGATAAAATGTACCAGGATTTAAAGAAAAATTTCTGGTGTATAGGAATGAAAAAGGACATAGCAGCCTATGTTTCTAAATGTTTAACATGTTTACAAGTCAAAGCTAAACACCAGAAACCCTCAGGTTTGTTACAACAATTAAAATGCCAGTGTGGAAATGGGAATTAATAACAATGGATTTTGTTACTAAATTACCCAAAACTAAGAAAGGAAATGATACAATCTAGGTGATTGTAGATAGGCTAACCAAGTCAGCTCATTTTCTACCAATGAAGGAAACAATTAGTATGGAACAATTATCTAAACTATATGTAAATAAAATTGTTTCTTTACATGGCATTCCTTTATCAATTGTTTCTGATAGAGATAGCCGCTTTACCTCTCATTTTTGGTCAAGTTTCCAAAAGGCAATGGGAACCAAGTTAAAGTTAAGCACGGCTTATCACCCACAAACGGATGGACAAAGCGAAAGGACACTTCAGACAATGGAAGACATGCTTAGAGCTTGTGTAATCGATTTCGGAGGTAATTGGGATGATCACTTACCTTTAATAGAATTTTCTTATAATAATAGTTATCACACAAGTATCAATGCTGCACCATTCGAAGCACTTTATGGACGAAAGTGCCGAACCCCAGTCTGTTGGGCAGAAATTGGGGAACAACAACTATCTGGACCTGAGATAGTACAAGAAACAACCGACAAAATCATTCAAGTCAAAGAACAACTGAAAGCAGCATGTGATAGATAGAAGAGTTATGCTGATAACCGACGCAAACCTTTGGAGTTTCAAATAGGAGATAAAGTATTGTTGAAAGTCTCTCCTTGGAAAGGAATAGTAAGATTCATCAAACGGGGAAAGCTAAGTCCCAGGTATGTTGGACCTTTTGAGATTATTAGAAGAATAGGACCTGTAGCCTATCAGCTACAACTTCCAGAAGAAATGGCAGGAATACATGATGTATTTCATGTATCTAATCTCAAAAAGTGTTTAGCTGATGAATCACTGATAGTTCCTCTTAAGGATATAGAGGTAAATGAACAACTCAAGTTTGTAGAAAGGCCTCTACAGATTGAAGACAGGAAAATCAAGAATCTCAAACATAAGAGACTAGTTCTAGTCAAAGTGAAGTGGGACTCCAAAAGAGGACCTGAGTACACATGGGAGCTTGAATCTGAAATGCAAAGGAAATATCCGCATTTGTTTCAATAGATCTCGAGGACGAGCTCTAAAACAAGGTGGGTGTAGGAACGAATCGCGACCTGAATGAGTCGTTCGGAAGAGCTCTAGTCCGTTTCAGAGGCGGAAACTAAGAAACGGATGTAAAAACAGCTTGAATATCACTTTAAACCTCTTGTATATTGAATTAACAATGATTACAGTCACAAGGAATACCGGCAGCACCTCGGTATCAAATCTGAATTCCGTTACAAATGACAAGAACACAAGCCTATTTATAGGACATGGGATTCCGTTTGAATCATCACATGTCAAGTACAAACGTAACCTTTCAAACGGAACATACCTTTCAAACGAAACAAATCAAAAGTCAATTCAAACGGACATGTTTCTTGTTTTGTCTCATGTGCAAGTAATTTCTTATATGTTGCAATGATGATGTCATCCTTATGATATCATCATTGAATATGATGACATCATGCTTGTTCAAATCTGCAACGAGACCGAGACTCGATATAAGACGAAGTCAACAGATGTATGCACCAACAGACTCCCCCTCAGATGTTGACGAGTCTTAAGTGTCGAGTCTTTACAATCTTCAGTCTTTATCAGTCTTTGTCACTCTAACATTCTTCAACTAATCTCCTCCTCGGATGATGTAACTCTTTCCTGAATTCTTCAGGATCAATAGCTGGCTCTAGCAACTTCCGATTCTCTCTTTCTAACCGACTCCCCCTCAAGATGTGCTGGGATCATAGTCTAGTTCAAACTCTGCTCACATATTCACAAGTTCAGGTATCGTAACCTGACTCACCTGCAAATTCTCTACCCAAAACATAAGTTTCATAAAAGATAAGATATAACAAATTTAGAAACTTTGCTAATCACTTAAAGACACAACCCTGAATACATCATTTTCAAGTATCAAACAAAATGATTTATCATGTCAATTTCTGATGAACCACTTGAATATATATCATTTTCATTTCACACATCTTCAAACAAACTTTCCCAAACCTGTTCGTCATGTTTAGCACTCGGAATTTTGAAAATCAGCTCTTCAATATCAGTCATCTAAAATCTTTTTGAATTTTTCAAAATTTATGCTAAAACACACCGAAAATCTTTTTGGATTTTTTATACAAAAATGAAATGCAGTAAAGAAATATTTACACACAATATTTTTGTGAGTTTGTGTAAGAGGATCATATCAGTTTATGAGACCAATCACCAACACCGTTAAGCTTTATACATTTTAAGTTCTAAACGATTCACTTAGATTGTCAGTATACTGATCCACTTAAATTTTCACACAAAGTTCAACTGTTTCGAGATACGAGATTAATGTTTTAAGCACTTAAACTTATTCGCGTGTCCCACCTCAGAATATACTCCCATATCCAGATCCCAATATTCAGTCTTACAGGTGAGTATACCTAGATGATATCTGTAAGGGGTTAAATTGCGAGACCGTGAGAGCTCAGGTCAGAACTTCCGTTCAGCAGAGAGATGACGGTTCGACTTTAGTGGGTCCCCTTTAGAGGATCTTTTTTACAACAACATTGATTAGCAATTTTATTGTCTCATTATTTATGCTGAGGGCGGCGCTATATTTCAAGCAAGCAGTAAAGTATTCTCCGGGGACTAGGCCATTGCTTCCGCAAAATCAGAAGTCCCGGGATAATACCCCAGATATCACTAAGCATAAAGACCTAGTATCTCAGAAAGAGGGGTCCTTCAAACAAGATTTCTGGGGTTACCCATATATCCGAGAGATGTTCCCCACAATATAAGCAAGTTTGAAATTTAGGTTTATATCTCGTCACAATCTACTAACTGTGCAAAAACCTACTGACACATCATCAGTGAGACCGTTTATCACATTTTAACTTTCCAAATCTTTAGCATGCTATGATCGTCCACTGATGTACTATCATTTCCTCTTTTATACAACAAAACTCATTTTTGATTTTATCATGTTTTTGTCTTTTTCAAATTTTCAAATGTTTTTGAATTTTCTAAAAAATTTTACTCCCCCTAAAATGCAAACACATTTTAGGAAATTTGAAAACAAATTTTGATACTCTACCTGTACAGTTTGTTTTCTTAAAAAAAATTGACAACCGATATCAAATTGCTTCAATTCGCCATCCACTTGGCATAAACAATCAGAACTCCCCCTCACAACAAACTATTTTCCCATTGTGATTTCAAAACACTTAAGTTTGTTTTAATCAAATGGTTTTTCCGGAAAATTAGTTCTGTTGATTTTCAAACCACTTGTAGGTTAGGGGATAAACTCATCATTTTGTTCTACAAAATACCACTTGTAAGTATGGTCCAATCAAGTTCAACTTAATGACCTTGATTAACCAATTGAAGATGAAAACCTTCTTCAACCACTTGCAGGTTCACTCACCAACCATAATCACTTGTAAAACAAAATATAACAATTTAAAGATATCACCTGTAGATTTACCAACCAAACCTTTCAAGAATGATGCCGATTCCTGCTCCACTCTTACCAACCTGGGAGCTCCGGCAAGTCAGGATTTTTAGTTTGGAAAAACTTTCCCCTAAGCCTGACCAGCATTGGGAGATTCTGGGACACATCTATCCCACCAACATTTTGATTTATAAAAATCTTTTGCAGTTTTAACCTTCCCATCAACCATCTTCCCAAAAATATGTTTTACGTTGCCGTTAAACGCCTTTTCAATATCAAATTCTTTGTTACCAGCAAAGAATTGACCTGAAATCTCGGTTTTACCCACTTTCAACTTCAAATTTTCTTTTGTTAACTTGGGAAAATCTTCATCGTTCACCTTTGGAACATAATTCTCAACCTTTTTCTCAACAAATGACTCCTCTGATTTTATGGAATCAGATTCATTGTCAGAACTTCTTTCAGATTTTATAACCCATTTTTGTTTGTTTAAATCGACTTGTCTTTTGTAAAATCGTTTTGAAGTTTCACCAATTTCCACAGTCGATTTATCAACACATTTCCTTCTCATTTCAGAGTTAGAAGACACTCCCTATTTTGAATAATTGGATTCTTGGCAGTTCCAAGCAATATGTCCAGTCTTTTGACATTTAAAGCAAGTTCTTCTGTCAACTCTTTGATCAAACATTCTCACATTCTTCTTCACTTCAGCAAGAAACTCCTGGTTTGACTGTTTCCAGAAAGGTTTCTTCTGTTCATCCTCTGAGCTTCCACCTGCAACAAATTTTGTTTTTGGTTTATAATTTTTCTCATTTTTATAATTTTCTGAAGAACTAAAACCAAGACCTTGCTTTTTGAAATTACCATTGTGGTTTGATTTCTTTCGATAACCAGAACCATAACTGTAACTCTTTTTCTTGTCCAATCTCTGTTGAACTCTTGAAGTGTATTTTTTAGGTTTTTCATCAAGATTTAAATCTTTTATTCCAGAAATATTAATTTCTGTTAATTTGAAAACCTGTTTGATCATTTCAGTTTTTACACTTCTTATTGGGAATTCCTCATCAGAATATAATTTGTCCGAATCATTCAGAGTATATGCTACTTTGATTGGTTCGTCACTCAAATTAGATTTTGATAACAAGAATTCTTTATTGTAAACCCTTTTAACCGGTGAACTCGGACTCTTTTCTGATGAACCCGAACTTTCGGATTTAGACTCCGGTTTTGACTCTTCATCCATATCCAACACCTGATCAACAACTTTCTTTAATAACTCAGACTCATGATCAGTGTTAGACGCTGTGAATGTAACATCAATATTGTCTGGTAATTCATCAATGATTTCAGACTTTAACTTGATGTTGACTGCCTTTTTTAGACGCTCCTCATTAGGATTCCTTGGAGAATAAGTTTCATGGATTGGAGGCGGACATCTGTTATACTTGACACTTGGTTTCTTACCAGTATCAGTATCTTCAGTCTTTTTATCCATGAATGCTTCAAGACCTGCAACAGTAGGATAAACACGATCAATCAAATAATCACAAGTAGTGTAACTCAACAGTAATCGTTTAATCCTTTCACTCTCAATCTTCTCAAGTTCCACTTCTTTCTTCGGCTTTGCACAATCTTCAATGTATGCATTAATAACACTCTGCTTTGTCATTAATGTTGCACTCATCTTTTCCATTGCATTTTCGATTTCTGAATTTGTCTTTTTCAGACGATCAACTGTGTTGTTCAGCACATCATAAGATTCTTTCACATACTTCACATCGGACAATAAATCTTCTTTAATCTTCTCTAATTCAGCAATCTTCTTATCTTTCTCCTCACAAACTTTGCAAGATTCTGAACACTTTAAACATGGTTTTTCAACTTCAACCATTTTTTCAACTATCTTTTCAACCTCGACGAATTTCTCTACTTCGACCAATTTTTCAACTTCGACTATTTTTTCAACCTCAACAATCTTCTTCACCACTTTCTCCACTTCAACGATTTTCTCTACTACTTTCTCAGTTGCTGGTTCAACATTCGCTTCTCCAGCTTCTGTCTTTGTCTTTTCATCAGCTAGCCTTCTTGCTACTTCCAGCTCTTTCTTCAATTTGGCAATCTTCTTCTGATACAGCATCTCCATTTTATCTGCAAAAAACAAATTAAAACTAGTAGGATCAATGCCTTTTCTAACTTTGTTGAGATGTTCTTCCTCATCATCAGTATCCACATCACTTCCAAGATCTGGAAAAATCGGGATTCTTTTCTCACAAGTTCCATCTTTACTCAGAACTCTAGCAACAAAACCTGAACCGGTTGGAATGTATTTATCCCAACTAAAACCTTCTGCAACAAATTCATCATCTTGATCAATGATACCAAAATAAGCTTTTCTATTTGCATCTTCGATCCTTTTCCTTTTGTCATCCACAATTGGCCGAGCATGTGCAGTTTGTGGTTCCTTTTGTTGAGTAATCTGATGAAAAATTGATTTCTGATAATAATTATTCTTTTCTTGATTCCCGGTAGCTTCTTGGTTTTTGCATTCTCGTTTAAAATGACCTTTTCCTTTGCAACGAAAACAAGTGACTTTCGATTTGTCAAAACCCAGTGGAGAAGTAGCCATTCCTCGAAACTCATCTCTACCAGTAATTTGTTGAAACTTTTCTGCTCTCCTCCAAGCACTAGCTAAACACCATTTCACATCCATCAACTCAAGTTCTTCTACATCAATTTGGTCATAATCTTCTTTTGTAAGTATCAGATTTCCAATCTTGCCAGCAATCAAACTTTCATAAGATTCCAACATAGCAACGAGTGATGCCATATGTTGTTTGGCAATTTCTGGAGACAAATTCTGACCATTCTGAATGTTCAAAGTAACATTGCATTGCAGATTTGTTGAATTCGAGTGTTAAGGACTTGGTGTTGTATGATTCGGATTAAAACTTGAGTATGAAGATGAAAATCCACCACTCTGTATCACATTACTATCCTTTGTTCCAGACGAACTGTCAGCACTAAAACCAGTTTGGATCTTCGGACTAGGGCTGGGGTTAGCCTCAAACTTGTTCCCTCGGTAATACAGACTGACATCTTGTTTAGCATTTGGATTCGTCATGATTGCAGTTTTCTGAATATCCAACTCATGCTCTTCAATCTTTTGAATAAACTGTGCGAAATTCATACTCTGAGACTTTCTTAAGTGTTTCACAATCATCAAATAAGTTCCCCACTTATGCTGTGGTAGTGCTTCAGCAAGTTTATCAACCCATTCCTCATCTTCTTTCTTTATATCCAATCTCTCCATTTCCAAAACAAGATGACAATATCTGTCAATGGTCTGTTTTGTTGTTTCATGATCAAAAGCTACAAACATATCAAAAGATTTCTTCAGTAATTCCTTTCTGTTTTTAATCATATCTGCACTTCCTTTGAACTTTTGAATCAAAGCTTCCCAAATTGATCTGGCTGTACCATTATGTTGGAGCAAAACAAAGATATCTTCCTTAATCGCTTGTTGAAGAATACTGATCATCATTTTTTCACTTGTAAATTTCAATTTGTCACTCTCTGAATAGTCCTCAATTGCCTTTACCATCCCACGTTCATTCTTAGGTTTTTCATAATCTTTCAACAATGAACACCAAGCATCAAATTTGTAAGCTTGCACCCAGTTCTCGAATCGATTCTGCCATCCTTTAAAGTCTTCAATGTACATAAGCTTTGGCGGTTTCTGATAAGTTCATGTCTCATTGTACACAGTTTCAGCAGCAGTAACTGTAGCAATCGGTGTAGTAAATGCATTGTAGAAATCCTCGTCCATGTTTCAAATTCAAAGTGGCAGAAACACAAACTTTCTTGTATAAAAAATACTGGTCTCAAACGAGCTGTATCACTTTGTAAAATAGACCTGAATGACAAACAAACAAACAATCAGTTTAAACGTACTGAATACGTAAAAGTGTGTGTTGATGAAATCAATATAAGACTCGTGTCGAAGACTTGCGAACTTGTTCCAAAGTTGTTCGAGTGAAAACAATGAATGAATGAACTTGATCGGATGTGCCAAGTAATATGGGCTTTAAATGGTTTGAACTTTATACTCTAACTTTAGATGGGCCAAAGATTTCGAGATAAGTAATCAATTGGGCCGCTGATCTTATTCACATGGATTTAAAACAATTATCCACTTAAAATAAGTGATTGGGCCGATGTAAACAATGTGGGCTGATAACCTTTGAATTTTGTTTGTACTAAAGATGGGTGGCCGACAATTTCAAGTTTCAACACAATTCTATTGGACCGGTATCTTTGATCAGATCACTTAATGCATATCACATGCATATCACTTCTTGAAAAATGGCTGACAACTTTCAAAAGCTCACATGCAAACTAATATCTATGGTCTTAATAAATTCTGCAGACTACCTCGATCACATGCAACTGATTTTTAATTTACAAGACTTTAAAAATGAAATGATAATATCAATGCACTGATGACCGAACAAACCGATGCAACCTGACATTCACATGATCTCTTTTCCCAACCAACTGATAACCTTGTTTTTTTTTTATGTTTCACAAAAAACACTTTCAAATGGAATAAAGTCTTCAAACGGAAATACTCAATTTCTCAAACGTAATTACACCTTTCAAACGTAAACACCAATTTCAAACGTGATCACCCGATTTTTTCAAACGAAATCACGATTTTCAAACGGAATTAACCTGCTGACATCATCATTTTTCGATCTGTTTCAAACGGTATTACGTATTTTGTCAAGTTTTAGTTCGATTTAAGTTCTGAAACTTTCCAGGATTTGTTAAAACATGATTGCGAGCAAAATGTGAAAGTTTGAGCCTATTTTATCCATGAAAAATTTTTAATTTTGAAGAAGAAAGTGTAGAAATCAGAAAATGTGATGAAAACAGGCTGTTTTGGTATGAACTCCTCGTCCTGAGCTCTGATACCACTTGTAGGATTGAATCACGACCTGAATGAGTCGTTCGGAAGATCTCTAGTCCGTTTCAGAGGCGGAAACTAAGAAACGGATGTAAAAACAACTTGAATATCACTTTAAACCTCTTGTATATTGAATTAACAACGATTACAGTCACAAGGAATACCGGCAGCACCTCGGTATCAAATCTGAATTCCGTTACAGATGACAAGAACACAAGCCTATTTATAGGACATGGGATTCCGTTTGAATCATCACATGTCAAGTACAAACGTAACCTTTCAAACGGAACATACCTTTCAAACGAACTATTCAAACGAAACAAATCAAAAGTCAATTCCAACGGACATGTTTCTTGTTTTGTCTCATGTGCACGTAATTTCTTATATGTTGAAATGATGATGTCATCCTTATGATATCATCATTGAATATGATGACATCATGCTTGTTCAAATCTGCAACGACACCGCGACTCGATATAAGACGAAGTAGACAGATGTATGCACCAATAGTGGGGAGAATGTAACAACCCTCGGTAAAACCAACACCCTTATAATATGTCTAACCCTTTAATATATTTTAGAATATCCCAATATGTCTTTATATACACCCCGTATGTGAAAACCGAGCCCGAAACATGTTATAACGTATAAAATAAATTAAAAACATGAAACAGTAAGTTGAGGCGGGCCGCGTAGACCCACCCCAACCACTCACGCGGGCGGTATCAGGGTTGAAACCTGATATCGTTGATTTCTTTAGTTCAGGCGGGCCGCGTAAGCTTTAGCTTACATTTACGCGTGCCGCTAGAGATCATTAAATGTGGAGACATCCTAGGCCGACACGTGTCGACATCGTGGCGGACCTACATGCTGATCCGGATAAGCTATGCATTGACCACATGTTGACGCGGGCTGCGTAAGCCTTGTGCTTATCTTACGCGGGCCGCATAAGCGTCGAATTCAGTAACTGTATAAGCGGGCCATCGGGTTTCACTTTCCGTCACTCACAATTTCATTCTCAATCTCACTTTCTGAATTAGAGGCATTATAGTCGTGTATTATACCCCTAATTAGTGAGGTTCTGCTCCGTTGTAAGTATTATAACCCCAGTTTCTTAATAGTTAAGCTGCCCGATTGATTTAGGGTTCCGTAACAACTGTCGTGGTTCTGCCCGACGTAGTTGTTGGAATGCCGTCTCGCGGAGGGTATCATTAATATTTTCAAAAGGGTTATGATACTAACCAATGCACATTTTTATAAATTATAGATTATATCCAGGAAACCCTTACGCGAAGTCTAAGATAGCAATGTGAGTTTATCCTCTTTTTGTTAACTTTTTGGAATGTTTTACAAAACCTTAATTGTTTACAAATGTGATTAAGCGGTGATTGAGTCTTTGTAGTTCTTCAATTACTGCCGGTATTATGGAGTTTTGTATACAAAATTTATTACTACGAGTAGTAGTAGTAAGTCTGAATGACAGTGCATTACCATTGGACGACGAGTTAGCCAATGGGTAATTTGGCCATAGCCATAGGTCCGGTCGAGTGGCAAATACTGAATGAGTAATTGTGTAGAAATAAACAATGTGATCGCTCTCAATACTGTCTTAATTGATAAAATGTTTCTTGATTAACCTGGGATTCACTCACCAGTATTTCCGACTGACAAATGTTTTTAAAATGCGTTACAGGTAACACAATGTGAACAGCCAATTAATGAAAGCCAGCTGGAGAGCACTGAAGGCTTGGGAAAAATGTGGCTATAAAAGTTACCTAATAAACGATGTTTTAAATTCAATAAATTAGGGTTTGTCCCTATAAATGTATTGTAATAAGAAACTTGGGTTTTGCCCATGTGATTACTAATATTAAATGAGGTGGTTTTTACTTTGATAAACATTTCCTAACTACGGTCCTGATGTAAATTCCGCTGCAAGATTAAATAACCTGATACCACCAAAACTCTGAGATCGCGTCTGCCCGTTCCCGGGAATCAGGGATCGGGGGTTGCGACATAACGTCTCTCAAACCACCAAAGAATGGAACCCAAATTCGTTTCATGAAGCACAACGTTCCTTCATCATTTGGTATCAACTGTTTCTCCTTCCCACGGAGATATTCACCTTCAATATTCTTTTCCTTAAGAGCTTCTCTCTTCGTGGCACGTATGCGCAATGAGAGATCCGTTTGAACAATCATTTCCAAAGCTCGAACCCTTATAGGCTTGATTCATTCTTTCTGACTCAAGGCGTCTGCGACTACGTTCGCCTTCCCTGGGTGATACTTGATTTCACAATCATAATCATTTAACAACTCAACCCAGCGGCGTTGTCTTATATTCAGCTCTTTTTGATCAAAAATGTGCTGCAGGCTCTTGTGATCAGTAAAGATTGTGCACCGCGTGCCATATAAGTAATGTCGCCAGATCTTTAATGCAAACACCACCGCGCCTAATTCCAAATCATGTGTGGTGTAGTTTTTCTCGAGAACCTTCAGCTGGCGCGAAGCATAGGCTATAACCTTCTGTCGCTGCATCAGCACGCAGCCTAAACCTTGACGCGAGGCGTCGCAATATACCACGAAGTCGTCAGTACCTTCGGGTAGGGATAAGATTGGTGCATCGCAAAGCTTGTTTTTCAACAACTGAAATGCTTCTTCTTGCTTGTCTCCCCATTCATACTTCTTGTCTTTCTGTGTAAGGGAGGTCAAAGGTTGAGCGATTTTTGAAAAATTCTCAATAAATCTGCGATAATACCCCGCCAAACCTAAGAATTGTCGAATCTCAGTTGGCGTTTTCGGAGTCTCCCAAATTTTGATCGCTTCGATCTTTGTGGGATCCATATGGATTCCATTTCCGTTAACCATGTGACCAAGGAACTGAACCTCGTGCAACCAAAATTCACACTTCGAGAACTTCGCGTACAACTTTTCTTTCTTAAGCAGCTCTAAGATGGCTCTTAGATGTTGCTCATGTTTTTCCTTCATCTTTGAATAGATTAAAATATCGTCGATGAATACGATCACAAACTTATCGAGGTACGGCTCACAAACTCTGTTCATCAAGTCCATGAATACAGCTGGCGCGTTTGTCAGACCAAATGGCATAACCAGAAACTCGTAATGCCCATATTGAGTCCTGAAAGCCGTCTTTGGAATACTCTCCTCTTGGATTCTCAACTGGTGATAACCTGACCGAAGATCAATCTTGGAGTAACAACTTGAACCTTGTAGTTGATCGAACAGGTCATCAATCCTCGGCAAAGGATATCTATTCTTGATAGTCAACTTGTTAAGCTCGCGGTAGTCGATACACATGCAGAAACTACCATCTTTCTTCTTAACGAACAAAACTGGAGCTCCCAAAGGCGAGAAGCTCGGCCTGATAAATCCTTTATCCAATAGCTCCTGAAGTTGTGTTGACAGCTCTTGCATTTCTGAAGGCGCAAGTCGATAAGGTGCCTTAGCCACATGCGCAGCACCTGGAACTAAGTCAATGTGAAACTCGACTTGTCTTTGCGGAGGCAATCCTGGCAAGTCTTCGGGAAAGACTTCAGGATATTCCTTCACGACCGAAATGTCTTCTCGCTTTGGCTCAGCGGCCTCTTTATCCACAATGTGTGCCAAGAAGGCGACACATCCTTTCTGCAAACACTTTCGAGCCTTCAAACAACTGATGATCCTTAGGAGTGTATCGTGCTTCTCTCCATGTACCACAATTGTTTCTCCATTCGCCATCGGGATGCGAATGACCTTCTCGTGACATACAATCTCTGCTCGGTTGCTTGACAACCAATCCATCCCCACTGCCACGTCGAAGCTTCCCAACTCGACCGGCAGCAGATCCAGTGTAAACTCATGCTCCCCAAGCTCTATTACGCAACCCCTAATAACTTCATTCACTTCCACTAGCTTACCATTAGCTAGTTCTATTGAATATGGAATATCTAGTTTACTGGCTACCAACCCAAGCATTTTCTTAAATTCTAGCGATACAAAACTATAATCGGCTCTAGTATTAAACAGTACAGATGCAAAGCGTTGATTGATAGGGAACGTACCAGTAACTACATTTGGATCTTGGCTTGCTTCCCTTGCACCGATGTTGAAGACTCTTCCATGTGCTTGATTGAGCCTTGGCACTCTCTCTTGAAATGCCCCATGTCTCCACAATTAAAACAACCTGGTCCTTGACCATTACCGTTCCCATTACCGCCTTGATTGTTATTCGCTCCACGGTTTCCATTACCAGATTGATTCGCAAAATTACCACGATTTCCGTTACCGCCATTTCCTCCTTGTGGGTGGTTTCCATACCCATTACCATCACGGTTGTTGTTGCCATTACCACTGCCATAAACCCTCTGACCACCATGACCAGCACCAGTACTAGCCCAGCATGTTTCCTTTGAATGGCCAACCTTCCCACAAGACTCACATTTCCTGAATCTGCACTGGCCGGAATGATGGTACTGGCATACATCACATTTGGGCAGAGCGCCCATGTAACCCCTTTCCTTTGTTTTCAACCCCAGTCTTGGCTTCAGCCGGTAAGTACGACTCTTTCTTCTTGTTGACACTGCTGGTACCCTTCTTAAAGTTCGAGAACTTCCTCTTGTTCTCACCCGATGACTCCACGTGAGTCTCCTTCTTCTTTTGGTCAGAGATCGAAAACTTGTTTAACCTGATAGCTTCTTCAGTCAGTGACACGCTCAGATCAATAGCCTCAGTAATTGTTGCAGGCTTTGATGTTTTTACCATACTCATAATCTGAGGTGCCAACCGGAGATTTTCGGCTCCTAATTACGTGATTAACAGTTGATTACGCGATAATAAATAGTGTTTACGACGCAAATTAAATTAACCAGGCCTTGGAGTGCCTAGTAATGCTTATCCGACTCTACAGTACGCATATGAAGATTCGCGTAGAATCTGCGGAACATCAAATAACAACGGACTGAAACCGTACAAAATACTGACGACGCCGACAAATATGGATGTTACACGAATATTTTATGCTTATAGAGTATGGGTCGCGATATCAGATCTCGTAGGAAATACGGGCCACTTACACGTGAGATGGACTTGTGGGCCCTGGGCCCAAGCCCAAAACCCACAAGCCTAAACCTGTACATAATATATTAGATCTTTTCCTCAAAATCTTATTGAGATCTACACAATCTTTACAAAATCTTACAAAAGATTTACTCAATTAATAGAAATATTGATTCAAAGGATAACATATATGACCTGCATATAAAATAAATACACAAAAGAAACTTGAACCCTCAAATCTCTATTTAAATGACCCTCATTGTCTGCATACCACACAACTATACCCACAAAAAAAATCAAGCTCACATACTCTCTTTTCTCTCACTTGAATATATGTGCAGACACACACTCGATCTCTCTCACCCTCTCGAAATTGGTCCGACAGCCGCAAGGAGGAGAGGAGGAGGCACCGGTTACGACTGTCCTCCGGTCAAAAGAGCGATGCCGGTCGTCTTCTCCGGCTGCACAACTTCACACGAGACGCCCCCCCTTCCTCGTTAGTTGAAACGGATCACCACCACCGTCTGGTGGTGGTGTGCGGCGGCGCAACAGAGAGAAAGAGAGAGAGAGAGAGCACCGAGAAGAGAGAGAGACTGAGAGGCGAGAGAGAGAGGGAGGACCGACGGTCGAAGACTCGGACCGCCGGTCAGTCCCTTTGACCGGTGGTCGACATCAAAAGTCCGGCGAGAGAGGCGGAGTTAGGCGGCGGTGACTGTGGTCCGACGGGTTCACGGTAAACCCCCATGTTCATCTTCCATTTTTTTTAGATTGAAGATTCTGTTGTCGATAATGATGCTGATTTTCAGCTGTTGAAGATGACGATGTGCTTAGGATGATGATGTCAGGTGATGGCCGACGGTGGCGGTGGTGGCTGTGGTGGTGACTATTTCAGTTCAAGTTTCAGAGTTGGTTCGGGGCTCAGTTTCGGTTCGGTCAACATGAGTTTTTGGTTCGGCTAGAGTCATAGATCGGTTCAGGTCAGCTTACGGGTCAACTCAGCTTACGGGTCAACTCAGCGAGTCAACTCGGTCAGCATGTTCGGCATATCGACACGCAAAGATTTGGTAAAGATTTTACGGCGTGAATTATTTCGTTATTTTGTAGTGATAACGAGCTCGAACCGATTTAACTATAATTTACATTTGATATATATATTTGACAAAATTACATATAGTTGAATCTTGATTGAATATTGTTGAATCTTGATAAATAACGACAACTGGTGTTGTCGGGGGCGTCCAAAAACAGAGGAAACTCTGCCTGTTTTTCGAGAAAAAACCGTAAAATAAAACGAGTTTTATTATAAAGCAAAATGTGCTTTTGAGTGACTTTTATAAAACGAGATACAAATATAGAGTTCTTTCGACAACAACTTACAACTTACGAAAACAACGATACGGAAATTATTTCGACAACAAAAAAATAAATATAGTTATTATTATATTTTCCAATACAAGTCGACGATTCTTTTACAAAATAAATATAACTGTTATATTTATTTTATACGCCTAGACGGCACATACGTATATTTTTGGCAAATATACACAAGACGCAATATATATAATACGAGTTTATTATATATTACTTTCATACGAATATTCCTTTATATCAACATACGACTTCTTAAAACGAGCTAACAATTATAACTTCTTCGCTTCTGTTAAGTTGACAATTTACCGTCATATCGTTCGGTCGACGATTCGGTAGAGCTCGATAACACGTAGTTAGTTACTGTGTTATTTAGAAACTTATTAGATATTCCGTGTTAGGAATATTGTAGAATGCACGCTAGCAAGTCAAGTCTTGGAAACGACATCACGAAGTCGTAATTAGCTAGCTATGCACAAGAATATTCAGGTGAGTTCATAACCCCACCTTTTATGGTTTTACATTTATGTAAATGTTTTCGGGGTGGAAAGACATGCACTTTTTGCAAAGCATACAAGAATTACATATTTCTAAACCATTTTACAAGCAAGTTTAAATGACACAAATGGTTTACGAAAAGCTTATGTTTTATACCGGTTTTTCAAACAAGCGTATTTTTTTGAAATATGCATACACACGAGTTCTAGTTTTCTAAACTACAGGAAAATACAAGATACAAATGTTAGTTAAAATGTATACAAATGGTATGATAAAAATACAAGAAGCACACTTGGTGAGGACGAGAACCAAGTGTGACGAGATATAAGAATACGAGAAACGCACTTGGTGAGGACGAGAACCAAGTATGAGGCGTTATGAGAAATGATACGAGAAATCGTGTCACGAATAGGGTACCATAAGCACCATTAATCAACAATATACCTAGACCGCAGAACAAAAGGTTAGATCTAACGGGTGCCGGGTAGCCACACTCTCGGTGAGGGCGAGAATCGAGTAGTGCTTTTGTGTCTCAGAATATACCAATTAAATGCCTAAGGTTTGGTGACTTCCTATGTCGTGTCACATGTTAATGGCTTTGCAACCCATTAACAATCCTGATACTTACAGGAATACTATATTTACATAAAATTCATACCATACTAAAACTTGATTAATACTTGAAGTACGTGGGGTACTCAAGAAAAACTTGATTTATAACTTGAAGTACGTGGGGTACTCAAGAAAACGGGAATTATACTTGAGTACGTGGGGTACTCAAGAAAAACCCGAATTATACATAAGTACGTGGGGTACACATGAATACTTGATTTAAATATGAAAACTTGAATTATACTTGAAGTACGTGGGGTACTCAAGAAAAACTTAAATTATACATGAGTACGTGGGGTACACATGAAAACTTGTTTTATATATGAAAATGATTTTAAATTCGTTTTCACAACAATACTTCAAAAACCGGTTATTCAAAGATATTTATTTCAAATCTTTTATGAACAAACTATGAACTCGCTCAACTTTATGTTGACTTTTTCGCATGTTTCTTTCTCAGGTTGCATTTCTAAGATAAGGCACGGTTGGAATAGGAGAACCATGAAGAGTCGAGTACTTAATGGCGTTCAATTTCTAAAAGACTTAGATTATTTGCTTCCGCTGTGCAATGAAGATACCAGTCCAGTCATGCCAATGCTCTGATATTTCGGGGTGTGACAGATTGGTATCAGAGCTATAGGTTACAGCGAATAGGGTTCCCTGTAGAGAACCTAGGCTCTAACCTCATATTTCTCTGGGGACTAAGATTATTAAAACGTTGAATACATACAGAACGCATAGTACTCGAATATGGTCTCCAACCGTGGCCGAAAAACAAAAAGTCAAGATTTTGTTTTCAAACACACGCTAAAGTGGTGTTTTACACACGGTACACAAAACAGTCGCATACAGTGCACAAAACTCTGAGAAATTAGGAAACATGCATTTAAGACCTTCGGAAACTCATGTTGAAGTTCATTAAAGGTCATCACGTAGGTACCACATTTATTAACTCGGGCAAACGCCATTTTTATGTCATCTATGCTATTTAGCCGAGCAGGTAACCTACGCAAAACGAAGCACGAGCGTGCAAAAGTACACGAGAACTCGATCAACGGAGGTTGAAGTATGTCACATACGACTATCAAGGCGATGCCTTAGAAAAGACACGATGGCGCAATTCAGCGACGACGCTAGATCCTGTCAGCACGAAAACTATCGATCAGGAAGCGGCAGTTTGGCACGTGATCCTGCAACGACACGAATCACGCCAGGGAGAAGACGTATGTCTCCGCATTCCCCCTATTGCATTAACGACGAATACGCTATGTTTGACATTCCATGGTAATGTCACCTAACAACTGGTTATCACATGCAACCCCGGGTAAAGTCCTTAAATTTCCTTTATTGAAATTTCGACTTTCACATTTACTGAGTAGATTTTCGTATCCCTACTCCTCTTGATGGACATTGTATCACGATCATTTCTTTCAGTATAGCGAATATTCATTTGCTTCATTTCTTGAAAATTCATATGTTACGCATGCATTGTTTGATACGCATGTGGTTTTGTTTCGAATAAAGCGTTTCATTAAAGTTCAAATACTATTTCGCTTGTGATTCAAATGACCCGCATTATTGAAATTGTTGGCTTCTTTGTTCTCAAGTCAACACGTTTTCTTAAAAATTCTTTTCTTTTTCAAGATACATGGCATTTCTTTGTGGCCATGCCGAAAGTTTTCTTGTCGATACATGTATTTATTATTGGCTTGCGCCGAAACCAAATTCAATTGTTTGAACTTGTTCGTTACACATATTCAATTCAAGACACCATATGATGTATTGGAAACATCATATTCGAATTCGTTTTAACAAGCGTTTCATTGTTCCGAGTCGTAGTAGACTTGTTTGGTCTACGACTCCATTAAATCGTTAACTACGACACCTTGCGGTGTCAGTACAAACTTATAGCTTGGGCTAATCATGATTGAGCATTTTATGCAAAACACAGGTGATACTTGTTCGATCACCGCTATATTTGAATTGTTTCATTCACTAGGACACCTTGTGGCGTCGGTAGAACTTGCAGCTTGGGCTGATCATGATCGAGCGTTTCATGCAAACTATTACATTTGAGCTTGTTGAATCTAAGTTCATTTATTGGATGCGATCATTTCTAGAATTCATTTGCATCTTGTGATACGTTCTTGAATTCACATCATTCGAATAAGTCTTGATTCGATTTCATGATCGTTCACTTTGGTACTATTTATATTTTCTACGCATAACGTAACTCTAAGGAGTTAACGTAGTCTAAATTTCGAGGACGAAATTTTATTAACAGGGGGAGAATATGACAACCGGAGATTTTCGGCTCCTAATTACATGATTAATAGTTGATTACGCGATAATAAATAGTGTTTACGACGCAAATTAAATTAACCAGGCCTTGGAGTGCCTAGGAACGCTTATCCGACTCTACAGTACGCATATGAAGATTCGCGTAGAATATGCGGAACATCAAATAACAACGGACTGAAACCGTACGAAATACTGACGACGCCGACAAATATGGATGTTACACGAATATTTTATGCTTATGGAGTATGGGTCGCGATATCAGATCTCGTAGGAAATACGGGCCACTTACACGTGAGATGGACTTATGGGCCCTAGGCCCAAGCCCAAAACCCACAAGCCTAAACCTGTACATAATATATCAGATCTTTTCCTCAAAATCTTATTGAGATCTACACAATCTTTACAAAATCTTACAAAAGATTTACTCAATTAATAGAAATCTTGATTCAAAGGATAACATATATGACCTGCATATAAATAAATACACAAAAGAAACTTGAACCCTCAAATCTCTATTTAAATGACCCTCATTGTCTGCATACCACACAACTATACCCACAAAAAAAATCAAGCTCACATACTCTCTTTTCTCTCACTTGAATATATGTGCAGACACACACTCGATCTCTCCCACCCTCTCGAAATTGGTCCGACAGCCGCATGGAGGAGAGGAGGAGGCACCGGTTACGACTGTCCTCTGGTCAAAAGAGCGACGCCGGTCGTCTTCTCCGGCTGCACAACTTCACACGAGACGCCCCCCCTTCCTCGTTAGTTGAAACGGATCACCACCACCGTCTGGTGGTGGTGTGCGGTGGCGCAACAGAGAGAAAGAGAGAGAGAGAGCACCGAGAAGAGAGAGAGACTGAGAGGCGAGAGAGAGAGGGAGGACCGACGGTCGAAGACTCGGACCGCCGGTCAGTCCCTTTGACCGGTGGTCGACATCAAAAGTCCGGCGAGAGAGGCGGAGTTAGGCGGCGGTGACTGTGGTCCGACGGGTTCACGGTAAACCCCCATGTTCATCTTCCATTTTTTTTTAGATTGAAGATTATGTTGTCGATAATGATGCTGATTTTCAGCTGTTGAAGATGACGATGTGCTTAGGATGATGATGTCAGGTGATGGCCGACGGTGGCAGCCGGCGTCGGAGACACCAGCAGCGGTGGTGGCTGTGGTGGTGACTATTTCAGTTCAAGTTTCAGAGTTGGTTCGGGGCTCAGTTTCGGTTCGGTCAACATGAGTTTTTGGTTCGGCTCGAGTCATAGATCGGTTCAGGTCAGCTTACGGGTCAACTCAGCGAGTCAACTCGGTCAACCTAGTTGACTCAGTCAACTCGGTCAGCATGTTCGGCATATCGACACACGAAGATTTGGTAAAGATTTTACGGCGTGAATTATTTCGTTATTTTGTAGTGATAACGAGCTCGAACCGATTTAACTATAATTTACATGTGATATATATATTTGACAAAATTACATATAGTTGAATCTTGATTGAATATTGTTGAATCTTGATAAATAACGACAACTGGTGTTGTCGGGGGCGTCCAAAAACAGAGGAAACTCTGCCCGTTTTTCGAGAAAAACCATAAAATAAAACGAGTTTTATTATAAAGCAAAATGTGCTTTTGAGTGACTTTTATAAAACGAGATACAAATATAGAGTTCTTTCGACAACAACTTACAACTTACGAAAACAACGATACGGAAATTATTTCGACAACAAAAAAATAAATATAGTTATTATTATATTTTCCAATACAAGTCGACGATTCTTTTACAAAATAAATATAACTGTTATATTTATTTTATACGCCTAGACGGCACATACGTATATTTTTGGCAAATATACACAAGACGCAATATATATAATACGAGTTTATTATATATTACTTTCATACGAATATTCCTTTATATCAACATACGACTTCTTAAAACGAGCTAACAAGTATAACTTCTTCGCTTCTGTTAAGTTGACAATTTACCGTCATATCGTTCGGTCGACGATTCGGTAGAGCTCGATTACACGTAGTTAGTTACTGCGTTATTTAGAAACTTTTTAGATATTCCGTGTTAGGAATATTGTAGAATGCACGCTAGCAAGTCAAGTCTTGGAAACGACATCACGAAGTCGTAATTAGGTAGCTATGCACAAGAATATTCAGGTGAGTTCATAACCCCACCTTTTATGGTTTTACATTTATGTAAATGTTTTCGGGGTGGAAAGACATGCACTTTTTGCAAAACATACAAGAATTACATATTTCTAAACCATTTTACAAGCAAGTTTAAATGACACAAATGGTTTACGAAAAGCTTATGTTTTATACCGGTTTTTCAAACAAGCGTATTTTTTTGAAATATGCATACACACGAGTTCTAGTTTTCTAAACTACGGGAAAATACAAGATACAAATGTTAGTTAAAATGTATACAAATGGTATGATAAAAATACAAGAAGCACACTTGGTGAGGACGAGAACCAAGTGTGATGAGATATAAGAATACGAGAAACGCACTTGGTTCGATCTAACGGGTGCCGGGCAGCCACACTCTCGGTGAGGGCGAGAATCGAGTAGTGCTTTTGTGTCTCAGAATATACCAATTAAATGCCTAAGGTTTGGTGACTTCCTATGTCGTGTCACATGTTAATGGCTTTGCAACCCATTAATAATCCTGATACTTACAGGAATACTGTATTTACATAAAATTCATACCATACTAAAACTTGATTAATACTTGAAGTACGTGGGGTACTCAAGAAAAACTTGATTTATAACTTGAAGTACGTGGGGTACTCAAGAAAACGGGAATTATACTTGAGTACGTGGGGTACTCAAGAAAAACCCGAATTATACATAAGTACGTGGGGTACACATGAATACTTGATTTAAATATGAAAACTTGAATTATACTTGAAGTACGTGGGGTACTCAAGAAAAACTTAAATTATACATGAGTACGTGGGGTACACATGAAAACTTGTTTTATATATGAAAATGATTTTAAATTCGTTTTCACAACAATACTTCAAAAACCGGTTATTCAAAGAGATTTATTTCAAATCTTTTACGAACAAACTATGAACTCGCTCAACTTTATGTTGACTTTTTCGCATGTTTCTTTCTCAGGTTGCATTTCTAAGACAAGGCACGGTTGGAATAGGAGAACCATGAAGAGTCGAGTACTTAGTGGCGTTCAATTTCTAAAAGACTTAGATTATTTGCTTCCGCTGTGCAATGAAGATACCAGTCCAGTCACGCCAATGCTCTGATATTTCGGGGTGTGACAAAATGAAACGCTCAACGCTCTTGAATTCCGGACTAACCATGTATGGTACCACGTGAGATAGATCGTGAAATCTCTGCACATATTCGTCAACCTTCGGGCCGTCCATCTTGAGGTTCCAAAATTCAGTTTCTAACTTTTGGATTTCGGCCCTGGAGCAGTATTTCTTTCGCATGAGTTCCTTCAATTCATTCCAAGTCAAAGCGTATGCTGCTGCCTCTCCCAGAGTTTGGACTTGGAGATTCCACCATGAAAGCGCTCCGTCTACGAACAGTCCGGAGATGTAGGTGACTTGTTGTTCCAGTGCACATTTACTCATTCTTATCATCGAATCGGTCTTTTCCATCCATCTAACAAAGGCCACAGCACCCCCGGTTCCGTCAAAATTTAGCGGTTTACAGTCTAAGAACTGCTTAAAGGTACAGCCTGTACATGTAACATCATTCACAGAAAGCATTAGCGATCGCACATGGAATATCCAAATGTAACGTAATGTGTCTCAAGCGACTTAAACATTACCATGGGGTGGGTTGTTCCTCGAGGTACCCCCGCTAGTTTCAGCGCGTGAGGCCTCGTAATCTGCTATCGCTCGTGAAATACGTTCTTGTAACTCGGCGTCAGTAGTGGGCAATCGGGTTTCCCTTCGTGGAGGCATCTTCAAAAGAAGATAGTATAGGTCAGGTCTTATGCATATAAGTATGTAATACGCGTATGTAATAACATTCATCAACACAAGTAAACACTGAATAATATCTTTTATCATTTGTAACCTCATGGATGTTATGTGTTTACTTACTAACAATCATAACGTAAACAAGTAATTCAACAATGCGTGTAATGAGAATGTTGCGATTAAGCTTTCATATTTCAAGACCACAAGTACAGTTTTACATGTTCCACAATGTATCATACATCAAGAGGGACAAAAGGGTCACATCACCCCTGTCCAAATCGTCTACCCACTACAATAATCAAAAGTCAAAAGTCAAAGTGTGGTCTTCAAAAGGCTGTGCAATCTGGCTCAATAGCTGCACTCTCATCAAAAGTATGCCATCTGCATAAAACCAAAAACCTCTAAGCTAATGGTGGAGGAGGAAGAGGTGGAGGAATGAAAAGCAAACGGCGCATACGCGCTAACTCCTCCTCGAGAGCATGAACAAGATGTAACAAACAGCTAATCTGCTGCTCCATTGTAAGAAATTGAATATCGAAATCCGGGTATGGCAATAGTGGAGCAGGTGGAGTAGAAAACTGTGATGGACCAGTACCAGGTGGAGGACGAGGGATCCTCTCCAGCTCCGTGACTCTACGACTCAACATATCCTGCTGGAGCTGTAACGACAAAAGTATATCATCCCTCGTGTATCCAATGTGGAAGTGATGGTATGGATCAGTAACAGGCATCATGTTGGGCGAGAACCAAATCAGTGGCTCGCCCGATGGTGCAGAAACAAAAGGAGCAGTATGTGTAGGCTGTGGAGCAAAAGGGAAAAGCTGCTGACATAGGAGGAATATGACCGGGCTGCTGACTCGACGATCCCTCCCCTGGACGGGGTGGAGGGATATCCTGCAAAAATGTGATGGGTAAATCTGTGCGGTGAACATCTGACACGTGTGGGTGAAATGGGGCGATATCAATGGGTGTATGTACAGGTGCAGGTGAGGGAGTGACAGGTCTAACAAAAGGAGGAAAGTCATCATCGTCCTCAATCCACCCATTACGGGTGTGTGCATATCTGGGGTCAACCTGGGTAGCGAAAGGAGCACGATCAACAAGTACAGGGATCGGCTCAGCAAAGGTGGTGCTACAACTGGTACGTCAGCAGGTGCAGGCTCACGCTCAGGCAAAGAGTCGTGAGCAGGTATAGGCTCAGGAATAATCCCAGGCTCAGGATCAGCTGGGGCTAACTCATGATCAGCGGGTATATCAAAGGGCTGATCGTCCGGAATGACAGGTGCATCAATGGGCTGCTCAGTAGGAATAAAATCAATCTCCTGCTCAGGATCGAAATCAGGATCAACAGGTGCCTCAAAAGGCTGCTCATCGGGGACAAACTCAATCTCATGATCAGGGTCAAAGTCGTGTGGAAAGACAGGATCAAATTCATTGTCAAACTCAAAATCCTGATCATCGTCATGTGGACCAACAGGTGCGGCAGACATAGCTGTGTTCGAATCAGAATCGGTGGGATATCCCTGTAATCCCAATGCATGTAAGGTACTGGAAGACACTGACTCGAAGGAATCAGGGGCTGAATGATCAGAAGACATCTCAACAACAGGAACGTCAACAAGTGGAATAGCAACAATGACATCATCGAGTGGGACCCCATCGCCCTGGGCATCCTCAGGGGGAATATAAGGAAAAGATCAACATCGTCAACAGGCAAATCATCAAGAGGCACATCCTCAAGAGGAAATGCAGCAAGAGGAAAAGGAGCAGGGATCTGAACAAGAAGTAGATCCTCACCAGGAAGACCATCAGCTAGTGGTATGTCATCGCCAAAATCCGGCAAGGCGAAAGGCTGAAAATAGTCAGTATCATCTGAAAGAATCTCTGGATCACTCTCCGATTCGGAGATAGGAATCTCGGGTGCCGGGATGATCTCATCATCCGAAGTGATAGCTATGGGATCAATGGTGTCGGATACTCCGCTCTCTGAAGAGGACATGAAGTCTGTAACAAATCAATCACAAGTATGCACATATATCAACAATCATCAAATAAGCATGTAAGTAGTAACAATGTAAGCATGTATGCATCCTAGCCTTCCCAAGACTATCCCACCCAGCCTCTCAGACTGAACTACTTAGTCTCTCAGACTAAACCTCCCAGTTTCCCAAACTGAACTACCCAGCCTCTCAGGCTAAACCTCCCAGTTTCCCAAACTGAACTACCCAGTCTCTCAGACTAAACTTCTCCAGTCTCTAAGACTCTATTTCCCCAGTCTCTAAGACTGAATCTCCCCAGTCTCTGAGACTGAATCTCCCCAGTCTCTAAGACTGAACCTCCCCAGTCTCTAAGATTGAATTATAAACATAACCTTGAAATGTGTTTTGTGCCTTTTGTTTGTAAAAATGTTTGTTTCCTAGATCTGGACACTTTGCAATGAAAACATTTCGTGAGGGCCCTAATGATCGTAGTCTAGACTCGAGAAGAATCCTAGTTCACTACGATTGAAGCTCTGATACCAAGCTATCACACCCTGACTTTTGCGGAAGCATGGTTATTGGTGTGACCTCTTAATACCATAGCATTCAATCATAACTATGCTATATGATAAAAACCAAAAGATATTCATCCATTAATTGAGTTTAGAAAATACCATAACATACTTGTCTGAAAACATCGACACCCAATTTAAGTTACAAACCATAACATGTTTAAATGAGTTCACAAGGACTCAACAACTGAACTTGAACAAACCCGAGCTTAGAAACATGTATCCCGTCCAGGAGTAGGATACATCCCCTAAGCTCTACGACCACGGATGACATCTTTTATTTATACGCAGCTTGAAAAACATGCAACACTTGCCAGATCCACTAGTTTCCTGAAATACATGTAATTTGAAAAACATCAACAAAAGTTGATCGAGTTCATGCGTATGTGTATGAATAAACCTTTAAAGTATGTCTTGTATGTATGTATGTATGTCCCTGGTATGTAGCAATAAGGAAAAAGAGATCACCAATGGTTTGCAAGTCCATTGATATGTGTGAAATGGTGCAGGAAAACTCAAACCTAGCAAATTTGCACCGGGCCTCCGGCTGGAAGACATAGTCACCACTATGGGCCACTGATGTGCGTGAAAGTGTTATATATATTAGGTGTATATTTTAAGCCCCTTTTAACACTTATTTTTAGCCAAGTTTTAAATTTATAAAACACGATATTTTACTAACACTAAACACACATATGGGCAAGTGCACCCATCGTGAGCGTAGTATAGCGTTGGTAAGATACCGAGGTCGTCCAAGGACACAAGAGCTTTTAGTACCGGTTTATCCTCAACGTCTAATCAAAATAAAAAGTTTAGAAAAATGTTTTAAACTAAGAAAAGTAAAAACTAACTAAAATGCTGAAAAAAAAAACAAAAAAAAAAACAGATAGACAAGATGAATCACTTGGTTCCGACTCGTATCTAGTATAACCTTTGATTATTTCCTCACTTTTGCACATAATTAAGAGATTATCTTAGTTATTGTAGTAGGCCCCTTTTTTGAAGGTGACGTTACCCTCACCCCAGTAGTTTGAGTCAGCAAGGATACAATCCTAAAAGGGTGGATTATTGGAAGATAATGAATTAAGTTATTAATGCAATATTATGGTAGGCCCCTCTTTTGGAGGTGACGTTACCCTCGACTAAGTAGTCTGAGTCAGCAGGGATACAGTCCTAAATAGCCGGGTTATAGTATTAATAGTAGTTAACTTATGAGGGGATCAAAGAGTTTGGACCCCCGCCATCCAATACCGTGAAGTATTGAAGGAGGTCCTACTAAATTTGACCCAGGTCCATTGCAGGACCTCTAAACGCTGAAAAATTGCAAGACCTTTACCAAACTGTTCCCTTAACCCCCGACCAGGTAGCCAACATACCTCCATATAGACCGTGGAGATATGAATGGTGAAAATCCTTTATTTTATATAGACAGTAAAATAATACCAAGACACCACGGATAAACGATAAGGAAAGATCACCTTCAACATAAGTAACTAGTTATTAAAGTCATTAATACAAAACCAAATAAAAAGTGCAAAAGATTAGAAATAAAAAGTATTATACTAGACACTTTGTCTTCACCAAGTGATGTAAGAGACTTAGGCAAACATGGCCTTGATTGTCAAGAACTCTTACGATCAATCTTGGATCCCGAGACGACTCACACACTCTATAATGGACAATGGATGATGGTGGTGGATGATGGTGTTGTGATGGTGGTGGGTGGTGGGTGAAGTATGAGAGAGGTGGTGTGCCAAGGGATGAGTTGAAATGAAACCAAGCACTCCTATTCATAGGCTGAACAGGAGGCTGGGCACGCCCCCGTGTCCGCTGGACACGGCCCCGTGCCTGTCTGACACTCTCTCTCTTCATTAATTGTAATTCGCAATTACAATTAATGCGCCTGCTGTACTTTCGCCACGTCCCCGTGTTCACTGGGCACGGCCCCGTGGTGGGCAATAGAAGCTTCTATAGATTTGTCTTTTCTGCTGCTTCTTGGGCACGGCCCCGTGCTGGCTGAGCACGGGGCGTGTTCAGTCTTCTGCCTTCTCTATTTTGCTTGGGAAGATGCCGTTGAGGGGTCGGGCAGTCCACTTATGTTCCTTTTCTTGTATTTATGTTGGATTCAGCTGTCTTTTTGCTTCTTTTGTGTTTTTGAGCTCATTTAATCCTGAAAATACAAAAGGAAGACAAAAACACTCTTTTTCCAATATTAGTACTTAAAAAGGGTTAGTTTTATGCCTCATTTGATGTAATTTATATGTTGCATTTTACACACATCAGCCACCCTGGTCCCCATGGGTGTGGGCTCGCTACACCCAAATAGATCTATCACTCATGTCCCTCGATCCTACGACGAGGATTAATGGCCTTAAGTGTTATACCCACCTTTCACATGATCTAGCAGTAAACCCTCCTTAAGCTAATCATACCATGTATAAAACGTTTGTAATAATTGTAACATGTATTTCACCCCCGAATTATAAAACTGAAAACAGTTAAAATAAAAGGGGGACATGAACTCACAGTATTGCGTCCTCAGCTCGTAACTCAAACTCTGTCAACAACCACAACTACCTACAGTGTACTAACATCTATTAGACGAACGGGTCGTGCCTTTGCTTAGTATTAATGTTTAGGAGTTATGTTTCTGATGTTTCCCAATATTATTCTGTACAATATGTCTTAAGTATTTAACTTCGTATTTTCCTTCCCAAGGATGGGGGTATCTTATACATGTATTTTCGTATCATTGTATTTGTAGTTTCAAATCACTCTATTTCTAAGTCCCACTTTAGAGAATATATATAATAACTTATTTTGTCCCAAAAATAATGTACTTCCAGAAAATATATATCTTTCTCAAAAATCATATGTCTTCTAAATATACTAGGAAAATATAATTTTTATCTCTCAAAAATAATATATTTCCTTCTTGTTGAAAATATGACATAACTTGGTAATATGTACAAAAATCATATTTTCACTTCTTGTATCCAAAATAATATTTACCAAAAATATATTTGTAATGGTATTTTTCCGGAATATTTTATAAGTTACGTTCTTGCGTTCGGTTTCACAATATTAAGTGTGTAACTTATATTTCATTCCTTGTGATTTTTGGTATTATTTTGGAGTTGTAAATTCTTGGTATTTGTAAGTTATATTATTGTTCCTTAAAATAATATAACTATTCCACAAAGTATACAAATATTCACACAAGTGTCTTAATATAAAATATATATTCTAATTATATATTTATCCATTTTTATTTACGAAAACCAACCTCCAATACTTGTATTTTTGTAACAAAATTTATGGCAAGGTTTATATTGAAAAACATAGTTTAAGACATACTTGTAAACACTTGTTTAGAAAACATTTTCTAAGTGTTTGTATTTTTAGAAAATTTTGCCATAGTTCCCTTTGAAAATGGAGGTGTCCATGCTATATAAGCATATCATTTTCTTTTCAAAAATCAACACACAATAATCAACAATCAAACTTTAAACAACTTATACTTACTAAGAGTAAAAACTATACATTTTACATAACAATATTAACTTGATCTTTACACAAAACTTGTTGTAACTTGGTAAAGTGTTTAATGGGTTTAGTTACCCTTTAAAGTGTGTTTATTCCTTTAAAAATCTCATTCTTAAAGAAACTAGGTGTTTACAATGTTGGTGCATGCGTCTGTCGACTTCGTCTTGTATCGAGTCTTACATTACAAATGGCACGAAGATCGAGAAAACAAGACTATGAGTTGTTTCCGCTTGAAGAGGGCATGGAAGGTTCAAGCGAAATAGCAGGTTTCGCTTGAACAGGTGATTTAGCTTGAGTTTGTTATTTAGCTTGAGTGTGGTTTCGCTTGAAAGGCATTTCGCTTGAAGCATGTTCAAGCGAAATCAGTTGTCTATATATAGGTTTCAAGCGATATCATTTGGAACAGTTCTTGATTTGGATACCGAAGTGCTGCCGGTTTATCCTATGATTGTAATCAGTGTTATATCAATCAGAAAGGTGTTTAAAGTGAATTGCAAGCTGTGTTTAAGTCTGTTTCTTATTTTCCGCATCTGAAACAGATCAAAACTTCTCTGAACGACTCATTTGGGTCACGAACACGATCCTACAATTGGTATCAGAGCTCAGGAGGAGGAGTTCTACAGATTACAGCCTATTTTCATTGTGTTTTCTTACTTCTACACCTTCTTTCTTCAATAGAACAAGATTTATCGGTCAAAATCGGCTCAATTTCTCACATATTGTATAAAAGTGCATTGTAACAAATCCTTGAGAAAATCAGCTTAAAATTCGGACTAAATCAGATAAAAATGAACTTAAAACCAGATTCCGCTTGAACGAACCATCAGTTTTCGCTTGAAAAATTGTTGCCATTTCAAGCGAAATAACAGGTTTCGCTTGAAATATCACTGGTTTCGCTTGAAAAGGTCATTCACTTGATTTCGCTTGAATTTGCAAACCTGTTTTCGCTTCAATTGAGTATTTCGCTTGAATTGACATTTTGTTTGAAAATCTTGATTTCGCTTGAAGCTTGTTTGCAGGTTATTTCGCTTGAAGGTGGTATCTCGCTTGAAAGTGTCTGTTTGAAAAAAAAATTTACGAAATCATGAGTGAAGAATTTTACAACGCGTTTGCAACATCTCCGACTACTCCGGCTACCATTGCTCAAAACATGAATTTGGAAAATGAAACTGGAACTACACAAAAACCCCCGAAGCTAATGAGCATTGAGGAGTATTACGGATGGAAAGATCGGTTTGAGAACTGGGTTCAAGCAAACCATTTGAGATCTTGGGAGTGTATTTTGAAGAAATATGTATTACCACGTACTGATCTGTAAGTTGAGAAAGAAATCTCTGAGTTTAATGACAAAGAACGAGACATGTATAGAGCTGAAAAGATGATGATAAGTCTACTTCAGCAAGCTATTAAAGAAGACATCTTTATACTGCTTCAACATGACAAAACTTCAAAATCAAATTGGGATGCTCTTAAAGTTAAGTTTGAGGGAAGTGATAAGATGATAAAAAGTAAAAAATCATTGCTTAAAAAAGAATTTGATCTATTCACAAGTCTGCCAGGGGAAGATACAAAGAAACTGATTGAACGATATTGCCACTTAGGGCGTTCTATGTCGTTGTTAAGCATAACCAAAGATCGTGAAGAATGGGTAGACAAATTAGCTGATGCTTTACCTCAAAAGGAATGGGGTACATTTTTGATGATCTTAAAGAACACCGGAGTTTATGATGGATTGACGATTTCTCAGTTTATTGAGAAGATTGAGGGTCAAGATCTTGAACAACAGAAGATTGCGAGGATGAGTAATCCGAGTGGTCAACAAGATGTGAAAATGTACTACAAAGGTAGTGTTCAAGAGGTTGAAAAAATCCCGAAAATTCAAACTGCTTTTAGTGCTGGAAATTCATCTAAAAGTGTTGAACAAAGTCCAAACAGCAGTAGTGGATTTTCTTCATATCCAAGTGTTAATCCAAAGAGTTCAAATTCAAGTTTTCATTCTCAAAGTTCAAAAAGTGGAAATAGTTGTGTGATACAGTGCCATATTGCATTGAATCTTCCTGATGGTCAAAGTTTCTCTGAAGAAGTTACGAAAGATCACATGGCATTACTTGGTTCCGTGCTACTATCTTATGAAGGCTTGGTTGAAGAGAGGATTGGGAATCCTATGCTGACAAAGGAGGATTATGATCAGATAGATGCTGAAGAGATGGAACTCATGGACATCAAATGGTGTCTAGCTAGTGTCCTAAGAAGAGCAGAAAAGTTTAAATTGATCACTGGAAGAAATGACTTTCTTGATGCACATGTTTCTACTTTAGGTTTTGATAAATCTAAAGTTACTTGTTTTCGGTGCAGGGAAAAAGGTCATTTTAAGAGGGAATGCAAAAATAGAGAAGCAAGTGAAGCAAAGAATCCGTTCAGAAAAGACGATTACTATCGAAAAGCCATATATCAACAAGTCGGTCAACAACAACAAGAACCGCAAGTGGCTCATGGTAGAAAAGTAATCGAGGATTCATCAAAGAGAGCATGTTTGGGAAATCAAGAAAATTTCAGCTGGGAAAAATTCATTTCATTCGATAACAAAGCATGCTTAATCAATCAAGATGATGAAAAATTACCTGAAGGGTTCAGCTGGGATATGTTTGCAGATGAGAATGGGAATTTTAAAGCTTTCATTGCTAAAATTGTGAAAGAACCAGATATGTTTACTGAGTGGATGAAATCTATTGGTGTTAGTGTGAGGAATGAAGATGAAAAGTCTGTTTCATCAGATGAAAGCTCACTAAGTTCTGATGAAAGTTCAGAAAAAGCAATTGTTTTTGATCAAACACCATCTGATTCTGGTTTTTCTGATGATAGTTCTGACAAGTCAATTGAGTTTGACCAATCACCAACTGATGACAGTAGTGATGATGAAGAAGAAAGACATATTAATGTTGAAAAATCTCATCTTTCTCCTGAAAGCTTTCATTTTTATTTTGCAGATCGCTTGGAGAAACTGAAGGAGAAACAAGATGCAAAAGAACAAAAGAAAATGAATTCTGAAAGTGTTGTTGAAAAAGATGAGACTGTTCAAAATGAAGAAGTTAAAGTTGCTGCTGAGAAGGTGACTGAAACAGAAAAGGTAGTTGAAGTTGAGAAGATAATCGAAGTTGAAAAGATTGTGGACGTTATCAAGCCTTGCTTAAAGTGTTTTGAAGCTTGCAAAGAATGTGCAGCAAAAGACGAGAAGCTGGTAGAGTTTGAGAAGATGAAGGAACAGTTATTGTTCAATCTCAACTATGTGAAAGAATCTTATGATGTATTAAACAGAACAGTAACTGGTCTTCAAAAGACAAATTCTGAAAGAGAACAAGCATTAACCATGTTGAATGCTGTGATGATGACAAAGCAGAAAACTATAAATTTCTACATCGAAGAAAGTGCAAAGTGGAAACAAGAGTTGGAAACCGAAAAAATAGAAAATGAGAGGATCAGACGATTATTACAGAGTTACTCCAGTTCTGATTATCTTATTGATCGAATTTATCCAACTGTTGCAGGTCTCAAATCTTTTCAAGATGACAAGCTAAAGAAGAATGATACTGGTAAGAAACCGAGTGTTAGCTATAACAAGTGTCCGCCCCAAATCTGGGAAGGTTATTCTCCCAGAAAACCAAATGAGGAGCAAGTCGAAAAAGCAGTCAATATAAAGCTAAAAACTGATACAACTGATGATTTACCAGAAAACATTGACCTTACTTTCACATCGTCTGACACTGATCATGAGTCTGAGTTAATTAAAAAGGTGGTTGATCAGGTGTTGGATACTGATGAGGAGTCTGAGTCTGGAGGTTCAAGTTCGTCAGTCAACAGTCCAAAATCGTCGGTTAAACGGGTTTACAGTAAAGAGTTTTTGTTATCAAAATCAAGTTTGGATGATGAAACATTTGAAGTAGCATACACTTTGAATGATTCTGACAAATTATACTCTGACAAAGAATTTCCAATAAGAAGTGTTCGATTTGAAATGATCAAAAAGGTTTTCAAAATGACAGAAATTAATATTTCTGAAACAAAAGATTTAAATTTTAATGAAAAACCTAAAAAATACACTTCAAGAGTTCAGCAGCGACTAAATAAGAAAAAGGGTTACAATTCTGGTTCTGGTTTTCAAAAGAAACCAAACCATAATGGTAATTTCAAAAAGAAAGGATTAGGTTTTATTCCACCAGAAAATTATAAAAATGAAAACAATTCTAAAACAAAAACATAATTTGTTTCAGGAGGAAGTGCTGAAGAAGAACAGAAGAAACCTTTCTGGAGACAATCAAACCAGGAGTTTCTTGCTATAAAGAAGAAAATAGGAACTGGAGTTTTTCACAGAAAGGATACTCGAATCTGTTTTAAGTGCAATGAAGCTGGTCACATTGTTTGGAATTGTCCGACGAATACTAAGACAAAACAGGGAGTATCTGAAAAACTTAAAGAAAAAGTTGTTGATATTGAACCACCAATTGAAAAATTCAAAATTTTTGAGAATTCGACTTATGAAGTTGGTGAGTGTTCAAAGAAAATTTTTTACAAAAAGAAAGCAAAAGACAATCAAATGTGGGTTGTTAAGAAGGCTGATGAGAATATCGGCGATGAATCTGATTCCACAAAATCAGAAGAGCCACGGGTTGAGAAAAAATAAGAAAAATCAGTGTCTTCAATGGATGATGTTAGAATTCCATCATTGAAGAATGAAAATGTTAAACAAGAGGTTGGTAAGGTGGAGATCTCAAATCAATTTTATTTTGAAAAGAATGAATTTGATGTTGAGAAAGCTTTTAATGGAAATGTGAAGAAAATTTTTGGGAAAATGATTGATGGGAAAGTAAAAGGGGTGAAAGATTTTTATGCTACAAAGAAAGCAACTTATAACCTTACTGAACAAGAGTTAAAAACACCCAAGGTTGGTAAGACTTGGGTGGAAATTCTCTTTCCTTGAAAATCTGGACTATGCCGGAGATCCCAAGTTTGTAATCGCGGATCAGGAATCGGCATCTTTCTTGATAAAATAGTTTTTGGTGAAAAAATTAAGTGTGTTTACATTTTACAGGTGATGGACTATGCCGGAGCTTCCAGGTTGGTAAGTGTGAAGCAGGAATCGGCATCTTTGTTGGTAAAATGAATTTGTGTAGATGTTTAATTCCTACATGAGGTATAGGAGGTAAATTCACAAGTGGTACAGAGGTTTGAATTGTGTTATTTACAAGTGATTCGTCAAGGTCATTAGTTTGAACTTGATATAATCCTCATATACGTGATTGAATGAACAAGATGATGAACCAATCCCTACAAGTGGTAAAAACAAACTTATTTTCCGGAAAAATCATTTTGATTAAAACAAACTTAAGTGTTTTGAAATCTTAATGAGAAAATAGTTTGTTGAAAGGGGGAGTTCTGATTGTTTATGCCAAGTGGATGGCGAATTGAGGCGATTTGAAATCAGTTGTCACTTTATTGTATAGTTTGTTTTCAAATTTCCGAAAATGTGTTTGCATTTTAGGGGGAGTAAAAATTTTCAGAAAATCCAAAAACATTTGAAAATTTGAAAAAGTCAAAAACATGATAAAATTCAAAAATGAGTTTTGTTGTCAAAGAAGAGGAAATGATAGTACATCAGTGGATGATCACAACATGCTAAAGAAATGGAAAGTAAAAATGTGATAAACGGTCTCACTGATGATGTGCCAGTAGGTTTTTGCACATTTAGTAGATTGTGACGAGATATAAACCTAAATTCAAACTTGCTTATATCGTGGGGAAACATCTCTCGGATATATGGGTAACCCCCGAAATCTTGTTTGAAAGGTCCCTCTTTCTGAGATACTAGGTCTTTATACTCAGTGATATCTGGGGTATTATCCCGGGACTTCTGATTTTGCGGAAGCAATGGCCTAGTCCTCGGAGAATACTTTCTGCTTGCTTGAAATATAGCGCCACCCTCAGCATAAAATGATGAGACAATAAAATTGCTAATCAATGCTGTTGTAAAAAAGATCCTCTAAAGGGGACACACCCAAAAATCGAGCCGTTATCTCTCTGCTGAACGGAAGTTCTGACCTGAGCTCTCACGGTTTTCGCAATTTAACCCCTTACAGATATCATCTGTGGTATACTCACCTGTAAGACTGAATATTGGGATCTGGATACGGGAGTATATTCAAGAGGTGGGACACATGAGTAAGTTTAAGTTCTTAAGACACTAAATTCATATCTCGAAGCAGTTGAACTTTGTGTGAAAATTTAAAGTGGATTAGTATACTGACAATCTAAGTGAATCGTTTAGAACTTAAAATGTTTAAAGCTTAACGGTGTTGGTGATTTGTCTCATAAACTGATATGATCCTCTTACACAAACTCACAAAAATAGTGTCTGTAAATATTTCTTTACTGCATTTCATTTCATTCAAAAAATCCAAAAAGATTTTAGTGTGTTTTAGCATAAATCTTTGAAAAATCCAAAATGATTTTCGACAACTGATGTTGGAGAGCTGATTTTCAAAATTTCAAGTGCTAAACATGATGAGCATGTGGTGAGGGGAAGTGTGTGTTCTAAATGAGAAAAGTTTTTGAATATATGTATACAAGTGGTTTATCAGAGACTAACTGTTAAATCATTCCAGGATTTGCTTTACAAGTGATTATCAGAAAATTTATTTTTGGGTAGAGATTTATGCAGATTAGAGTCAGGAATCGATTCTGAATCTGTGGAAAGTGTGAGCCAGGTCATAATCGTGGAATTGCTGATGCTGATGAACTTAAGGAATCAAGAGATCTGATCAAGAGAATTAGAAAGCTTAAGAGCTAGGTTGCGATTCTGGAGGAAAGAGAAGAAAGAGGTAAAATTTGAGGATGATTACACGTTCAGACTGATAAAGACTGAAGACGTTGAAGACTCGACACTTTAAGACTCGTCAACATTCGAGGGGGAGTCTGTTGGTGCATGCGTCTGTCGACTTCGTCTTGTATCGAGTCTTACATTACAAATGGCACGAAGATCGAGAAAACAAGACTATGAGTTGTTTCCGCTTGAAGAGGGCATGGAAGGTTCAAGCGAAATAGCAGGTTTCGCTTGAACAGGTGATTTAGCTTGAGTTTGTTATTTAGCTTGAGTGTGGTTTCGCTTGAAAGGCATTTCGCTTGAAGCATGTTCAAGCGAAATCAGTTGTCTATATATAGGTTTCAAGCGATATCATTTGGAACAGTTCTTGATTTGGATACCGAAGTGCTGCCGGTTTATCCTGTGATTGTAATCAGTGTTATATCAATCAGAAAGGTGTTTAAAGTGAATTGCAAGCTGTGTCTAAGTCTGTTTCTTATTTTCCGCATCTGAAACAGATCAAAACTTCTCTGAACGACTCATTTGGGTCACGAACACGATCCTAGATACAACTTGCAATCATATTTTACAAAAAATGTTTATTTATTAGATCTTCTTGTTTCATAAGTGTTTATACACTTATTTCATCACCAAAAATAGTGTAAGTTTAGTAAAAACCAAGATCTTCTAAAAATCACCTTTTTAAACTTGGTTCTTTTAGAAAAATCATTCATACATCTTAGGTCTATAAGATTACTAGATTACTTGATTATTGTTTTTCAAGAAATCATTTTATTCATCAAGTTCATGTCTACACAAGAAGATGATTATCTTATGTTGTCACATAATCATCCTCTCACTTGCTAGATCATGTGTTTAATCACAATCTAGCAAGCTCTATATAATGATCAACATCACAATCTTTAGTAAACAACAATCAAACATCATACATATACTAAACAACATCATTTCATCCATATTTCATCATATGGTAAGCTTTTTGTTTACGATTCATGTTCATGTCTTTTAATGTTCTTCATGTTTTAAAAACATAATACATCTTTTAACCAATCATAAATAGAAGTAACAAAGGTTAAAAAGGATTTTACTACTAGCTCTAAGCTAGGGAAGAACACAAGATGAAAATGGAGTGGATAAAAGCAAACGGGTGAGGTCCTTCAAGATCCGTGAGCACCGAGCTTCCTAAAACACCTTGTTACACCTTGAGATGACCTTGGATTGCATGAACTTGGAATGAAAACAATGGTGGTGGTGGTGGCTACCTTCGGCCGAGAGGAGGGAGAGGAAGAAAGTGAGAGGTGGAGTGGTGAGAAGTGTTGGTGATCATGTCTACTTATATCCACAATTCCCTATTATCCAATTGTTCTAATGTTCCTCATGGTACAAACATGATCTTTTCACCAAATCAATTGAGATTAGATGAGATTTAGTAAGATTGAGAAAAATCTTAGGGGTGGGCCACATCTAGTGACCGTAAATGTGAAGGGGGGAGGGGGTTAAATGTAAGTTTGAATGATAAGTAGGTAATTAGTTAGGATGTTAAGTGTAAAGTCTATTGTTTTAAGTGTAGGATGCATTATGTAGTATGTTAGGGTGTTCAGGAACTATAACTAGCCAATAAATAATAATACAATACTTCTAGCAATATTTTGGTGTTCCGGGTAATGTCCGGTTGTTCGGTTAGATACCGGTTCGTTAAAGTGTCAAACTATTCCGTATAGTGTCTTTTATGTAACTTTTTGTGACACTTTTAATTCCCGACACTTAGGCAAGCATTCAGGACCATTTAATCAATTTTCTGCACATTACTAGCTTGTTAAAAAGCTGAATTTTGCTGAAATATGCAGAATTCTGCATTTTTAATGGGTTTTAGGCATTGTCCGGCACTTAAGCTATCCCCTAGTGACGAAGTATTATGGTCCTTACTTCCCTACACTCCATACTAGTGTAAAACCTTGTCTCTGGCCCATATGGGGTCTCAAAACACTGTCTGTCTATGTACTGACATTGTCAGCATGTTTCTGAGTTATCCGCTAACTGTGCTAACTGTGCTTTGTGCATCGTTTATGTCACTAAAGTTTGTATGTGATAAATGATGTGACAGTATGAAATGTGATGCACATGTATGTATGATACAGAAATCAGAAAGCAGTTTAAATCATCAGTTGTAATTTAGCACAGTCATTAAGCACTAATTTATATAAATTAAATTGTACGGATACCTGGATTTATGAGTATTGTCATAGGTGATTCCTGACCGATCGGGTCACTTGGGGCTTGACGAGGTTCTGTTGCTTAGCACGTATCACATCGTCTCGATCAAAACTATAAACTATAAAAAACAACCAAGTGTCAAGACGGTCAGGCCATAGGAACGGATTGTCGTCCGATCGGATTGCCATCCGATCGGACAGCCCTCCGATCGGCTAGCACTTGGGTCCCACACTTAACCTTATTCTTAACTTTATTTTTCAAGAGGTCTTGAACATTGAACGGATTACCGTCCGATCGGATTGCCATCCGATCGAACGACCGTCCGACCATGAGATGTTTGGGACTTCAACACTTAAACAATTTTCAACATGTTCAACACATGCGGATTGCCACCCGATCGGAAAGCCATCCGATCGAGTGACCGTCCTACGGTGAACTTGTTCTCAAACTGAGAAGCCTCGCCAATCGGATCGTCGTCCGATCGAACCGCCGTTCGATCGACCGACCTGAAAGGTAGAGATACTTCTCTGTTTTCAAAATGCTACAACGAAAACTTCAAAAGGCAAACCATCATACACAAACACATCCACACCAAACAAGATGACATTCCAATCGAATGGCCATCCGATCGGATGGCCATTCGATCGGATGACCATCCGAACGGATTGTCATCCGATCGACTGGCCATCCGATCAGATTGCCATCCGATCGGATTACCATTCGACACTTTTCACTTTGCACCGTTTTACGTGCCACTTATCGTTTATGCTATCGTTCTGATCAGGCTAAACTCACTCTAGCGCTCCCTTCAATCCATCATCGCTGTGAGTATACTCGAACCCTTTTTGCTTTACGCACTTTTGGGTGTTACATACGTTACTTATTCTAAATCACATCGAACACACTACGCAATACTTTAATGCTAACCGCTACCGCATGTTATACGTGACTCGATGAATGCTTGTTTGTTATGTTTACACATAGATTGCTGTCTACCTGCCTTAGCAACGATAGTACTATAGTTTAGACTCAGCACCTATTCACTCAGGGGTTGTTAAGGACAACTAATCACATGATTCACAGTGGTGAATATGTATTACGAACTGCCTTGCGCAGTCAACACGCGGTCATTGGTATTGATAGGATCATGTCGATAACTTACGTGCTTCATTTCACACGTTGTACGTGCTGGTTATGCGTAAACTATTTCGAACTCTATTATATCTATTAAACTTGTATGCTCACCTTTACACTATGTGTATTGACTTTTACTTTAACGTATGTGGCATGTGCTTAAGATGTTAGAATGCTTGGCTTGCTGTGAAATCGAGGCTAGGAAAGATCTAGAAACAAATAAACGAATTGTCTATTTTGAAATCTGAGTTGTCGGATCAGTATTTGTTTATGAGACAATTATTTGTAATAACTATTTTATTTGATATGTTATGGTATGGGACGTGACGTTTTAAGTATCTGGTAATTAATAGTTGTTATGGATACTCATGAACAATCTGTTTCGCTCAGTGCCGCGCCCCGATTATTCCGCCATCGGTTGGGGTGTGACAGATTGGTATTAGAGCCATAACTATAGGGAATGAAAAACAAGGGATGGGATGGTAGATATAATTTGAGGGAACGCAATGCCTTATGTATTAGTCAATTCCCTTCCGTTGACCATCAAACTCCCCTTTTCCATTCTGTCACAATGGTCCATTTCATACATCCTTCCTTTGAAGTCTATTTTAATTATTGCATTAATTTTATGACAAAATAATTTCTAATTTTATAGTTTCTTAAATAATAGAAAGAGTTTTTTTTGAGAAAATTAAATTTTATATGAGTGCAACCACTTATATTAATTAATAAATGCACTTACACTAATTATTAAATTATTTAACTTATCATAGTTAGTGTTGAAAAACATTAAAATTTTCTATCTTAAATAAATGCATTGAATGCGTTTCAGTTCTACAACTGAGATTTAAAACTATCATTTGGTCGACTTTGCCATTGCTTTGTATACATTTCTAGTCATCGATGTCTGGTTTTCATTAAGGTGCAATTTGTTTTTTAAACGATAAAAATCTACAATTTACGGACCACATCTGAAGACAACTTTAGATGAAGAGGTGGATCAAACCTCTGCATTATGCAAAAAAAAAGGCTTTATGTTTTTTTTAACGTATGTAGACTTTTAAAATAAACTGATGGTGGTGTACAGACGGTGGTGGTGGGTGGTGGACACGGATGGTGGGTGGTGGTGGAAGGTGGTGGTAGGTGGTGGACGTGGACGTGGACGATGGGGGTTGGTGGTGGATGATGGTGGTAGACGGTGGTGGTGGGTGGTGGACGGTGGTTGTGGTGATGGATGGTGGTGGGTGGTGGTGGTGAAAATACTAGCAAGCAAAAACCGCTTCATGAGCAACTTAATTTAAATTCAATAAATTTAGAAGCCATTTATATTATTGTTTTTTTATCACAATATGTAAACCTCAGACCATAGTCCCATCGCGTTATGTTTTAAAGACCTTTTGTTGAAAAACTTTAAATAGTGAGATATAAATAAAAAATTATTACAACACATTTTTTTATGAAAGAGATTGTTGATCCCAGATAGAGATACCGAAATACTTAATTTTGCAAGTGATTTCAACAAATAGGAAAATATTGTGCGGAACTAGAAATCAAACTTTCAAGAAACAACTTACAGGATTTTTCAAGTGTATTAATGACTTTGTGAAACAAAGTTATTGGATATTACAATATGAATACTTAAATAATTTTGTTCGAAGGGTAATGGAGTTTGTGGTGTGTGTATTGGATGCTAAGCTCAACTCATTTAACCTCCTAGGTTGACATCTCTATTTATAGAGAGTCTAGATCTGAACAAACATTTGTTTATTCATCACTTGCACTGCACAAAGTGACTTTTTGGCACATTCATTGAATTGGTTATTGCCAACTTGTTACTTTTTGGGTTTGTGTTAGGGGCTTATCTCTAAGACAAGTTGGTCCACCAGAATTTCTGGTGACCAGCTTATCAGAATTCTAATGAACTTGATCATCTGAAATTCTGATGATCAGACTTACCAGATTCTGATGATAGATTTATCATCAGACTTCATCTGAATGGTCTTGTCTGATTGTCTTCTTTGTCTTGATCTTTTCCTGATGCTTAGTTAAAGATGTATCTTTCATTTCTTCTTGTCACCTTATCATGTAGACACCTTTTTAGTGATACTTCTTTGACTGTATCTTCAGCTTATGATATGGTTGATCATCTTTCTTCTTCAATACTTACATTTAAAGTTTCCTAACAATTTCCCCCTAAGTATTGTAAGAAAAATAAACTACCTTATAACAAATGAATATACTTAAGAAAAATTTCCTAAACAGTGGAAACATAATTTGCAAATTACAAAGTACTTTAAAGATAGATTACAGAACTGAACAGTCATGAAAATTTAACATGTCTTTAAATTAATTTTGCATGTTTGTGTACATCTCCTCTCTTCAGCTGTTTCTTGTAATGGATGTATGTCTTGCAAATGTCTTACATACCCTTGTACCATATTCGTGCTTGCACCCATTCATCAATCATCTGCTCAATCTCAAGTATTTCTTTTTCTTTGTTCTTCCCTTTCTTTTGTAGTTGCTCCTGCTTTTTGTTCATGCACTACTTGATGTATTTCAATGTTTGGTTGGAGTACTTGCAGATGTCAACACTTCTGAAAAGATCCTTATTATCTTCAATATCTCTGAACACAACACATAGATTGTGTCTTTCTTTAATCTTGGGCAGCTCAAAGATATCTACAGTTCTTGCATGATCTTTCAGCTCTAAGGGAATTGAAGTGTCAGGTGGTGGGAGGTGGACCTTCTTCTGATGTACATAGTCATAGTTGATACATAAATCAAAATCAGCAAAAGCTATTCTTTCAAATAGCTTTATTCCTGCTTTTGATATACTTTTTAGCGCTCTTCTGACAAACTGATTGTTGCATCTTTCTTTTTCATAATGATTCTTAATAAATAGAATATCCAGAGGATGCAGTTGACCAGCCAGGTCTCTATCTGTTATCTTCTGTTCTGTTCCATCTTGTCTGAGAAGAATGTATCTGTTTTGTACATAGTTTCCTCCGATGCCTTGTACCCATCTTTTGCTCATCCACTTTCAGAACACTTTTTATTGGATTGGGATTAGTGTAGTGGATTCTTCTTACACCTCTTTCAAGTCTTTCCTCCCTTATGCCTCTACTGTATGGACTTTCTAGCCTTTTCAGCTCATCTTTCTCTGTCCAGTAGTATTCCTTCAGGTTGCATTCAGGGAATATCATAACATCTATGTCAATTTCCTGAACTAAGATTATTCCACCTTCAGGAGTTTTTTCTTTACAATCTGTGGCTGTTTTGAAGATGAAGCTGTGTCTTCCCATCTTTTCATTACTTGCAGGGTTATGTCTTTACTAAAGACAGTATCCCCTGATGAAGTTTGTCTTGGAGCAGACTGAGGGATTTTAACATTTAAATCTGAGACAACTATAGGTGAGGGTGCAAACCTTTTCATCATCTCTTCCTTTGAAACTGGTGGAGGTGGACCCATTGAAGTGGTTCCAGCTTGAGTGATAGGAGGGACACTTGATTGCAGCCTGATGGTTTTAGGGACATCCAGATGAGAGGCTTCTTTGGGAATGGGTTTCATGATTTCCTTGGGGTCAACATTGACCAGTCTAGCAATGTTGAAATGTATTCTCTTCATGAGAGATTGCACTTCTCCCACAAGTTTGGCATTGTTGGCTTCATTTTCCTACACTTTTGCAAATTCAGCTTGATTCTTTTCCTGCAGTGCAGCCCATTCTTTGATCAATTCCCTAGGGCATCTGTGATGCTATTGTTGCTGGCCCTCAGAATTGTGATCTCCTCCAAAACCTTGTTGGAGCTGCTTAATCTTCTTGACTCCACAGCATCTTTGACTTGTGTTTTAATCTTCTCCATTTCTATGAAGATTCTTTGAATATCTGATGCAGAGATGTTGGTTTCTGGTGTCTTTTCTTGTTGTGTTTGCAGAGCTTTCAGAGCTTTAGTGTTCCTTTCAGATTGTGTTTTGATGAGTTCCACTGATTCTGACAGGGTCTTCAGTTCAGCTCTTTGACCCTTTACTTCTGACAGCAGCTGATCAAGCTTCTCCTCAACTGGATTTTTCTTTCAGACATTGATTATATCATCTAGGGCTTTCTAAAGTTGTTCTTGTATCATAGATGGTGGTTCAGGGATATTTGGAACAACAGATGTTCCTTCTAACTCACCAGCAGTAAACACATTTGCAGCTGTTTTGGAAATTTCTGGTGCACCTTTGGATTTACTAGAATCTGGTGCATCCTTGGTTATGCCAGAATCATCTCCACCAGATGTGAAAAATAAAATTTCACCCTATATTTCCTTATTTCCTTGAATAATTCCAGTGAATGATTCTCTATAAGTTGTTGAGATAAACAAATTATCTCCACCCGGATTTCTTTGATCAGTTTCCTGATCTCTAGCCGTTATAATCTCAATCTCCTCCCCATTATCTGATTCAGAGTTGAGATGGAGTGAACTAGATACTTCCTCATTAACAACAATTTTTCTATGTTCAACTTTATATGATGCAGTAATTGATTCTTTAGAATTTGACTTATTTACAGAAGTATCAATTTAAACTGTGTTTAGAGGTGAACCTGTCCCAGCAACATGTGACTCTTCATACTGTAGGATTTCTGTGTCTTATGGGGTTCATCTTCAAAGTGGAATCCAGCATCAGGATTCTCATGACTTTCCTCAAATCCTGGTGCTTCCATGTTTTCTGGTGAATTTCTGATCAACAAATTGAGGTTTCCTTCAGCTGCTCCTGATTCTGTTGACCATGATTTTTGAAGTTCTTCTTCTGGTGAAGAAGAGCAGTCATAAACTTCAATAGTGGGTGTTTCTTTAGGTGTGTTTGGTCTGTTTAGGATCTCCTCATGTTTCAGTCTGTATGGAGAATCTGCTTCAATTATATTCAACATACTTTCTGGTAACATAGGGACATCCCTATCTGATTCCCACCATTGATTTGCACTCCATGGCTTCATTGTTGTTGAACTCCAAGCTACTTCTAAGATAGGAATTTCCACATTCCTTTCTTCAAAGGTCTCAGAAATGAAAATTGAAATGAATCTCGGATAAGGTAAGTGAGAAGAGATTCTCCCATTTCTTGTGAGGATTGATCTTTTTTATTAGATTGTAGATTGCAGTCCCATAATCAAGTTTGCACCCAGTTATGAGTCTATACATAATTGATAGGACAGATTGGTTAACTTGATCAGCTCCTCCAATCTTTGAAGTGAGACATTTGTTTAATGTCTCCATCATGACCTGCCAGAAGGCTGGCAGTTCATTCCTTCTAAAATCACCAATTCTGGTGATCTTCTTCTTCTTATATCCTAGCTCCATAAAGAAATTGATCAGCTCCTCCTTTTCTGGGGTTTCAATGTAGTTGTCATAGACAGGAAGCTCAAGCCATTGTCTGACTCTTACTGGGGTTAATGTCACAAAGATATTGCCCCATACATGAGCAGTGACTTGATTTTTCCCCATCTTCTCTGAAGTTGCTAATGAAATGCTACAACATCTTCTCTAGTATATCTCTTGTTTTGGTCATTGCTCTTGAGATTGGACATCTCAACAGGAATTCCACCAAAATTTGACATTTTTTGTCATATACAGAATGCTTTGTATTCATCAGTAAATTGTTCTCCTTCATTGGCAAAAATTGATGGTCTTCAATGAATGGAACATCGTCTTCAACAATCAGAATGTTGAGATTTACTTCAGCCATTGCTGAATATTGAAAGTAAGGGATCGATTGTGAGGAATTTTGACTTTTGAAAACAGAGTGTTTTTAGGGTTTAAGGCTTTTGTGAGTAAGAAGGTGAGATGATGAAGAATTCTGCTAAGGTTAGGTTTTTATAGTTGAAGGTTTAGCTGAGTTTTTGAGGTGGTTAGTTGTTATGGGAGTTGAGGGGACATGGATCGTGGGTTGTAATGGTGGTTAATAGGACATTAATTACCTTTATTACCGTTAGATCGTGTGATGTGAAATTTGTTCAGAAAGTAACCGTTGGATCGTGGGTATCAAGGTAAAATTAATGGGTATTATCCATGAAAACGAGGGTTTTGATCATGTCTTCTCAACTTGTATTTTCTTCAATCATTCCTTTTGTTTAGAAAATAAATGAATCTGATTGGAGAATGTGACACCCGGCTTTTCAGGCCGTACCGTATAATTGTAACACGTGTTGTGAATAGGTAAAAGGATGTATTTGACTGGTTATGATGTTTATATGTGGAATCTAATGAGTTGGTAAATATAAACTTTGGTAAAAATTATGTTGGCAACGATAAGATAAACGCTTATCGCGTAACGATTAAAATGCGAAACGAACGTCGGTGACCACCCGATCAGTGTTAAAATCCTAAAAATAGTCTATTATGATTAGAATAATAATTTTAATCATATACGTGAGGAAACATAAATTAAAACGCTAAGAAACTCCATTTTCCGAGTTTGAGCGCGTACCGCGCGATACTACGCGAATTAAACAAAATACTGTCAACGCAGCCAGTCGAGGCAACTGGTAATTATTTCAGTAATAATTTTGAGTGATTATTTTTATAGAAGGATAAAAATAATTCAAAATGCACTAAAACGGGATTAAAACGCCAGATAAAATACCCGGTATCCAGTAAAATACCAGTTTATACTCTAATTTACATACATATATGTATGTATATATATATTAATATGTGAGAGGTGCATGTCATGGGAGCTAGGTGGCGGCCATGAAGGGCTCTCTCTCTCCTCTCTCCAACACTTGTTGGCTTAAAAATACACAAGCGATGATTAAACCTTCAAACCTTTCCAATATCTTACACATTTCAAGATCATAATCAAAGCATCACTCAAACACTCTCTCTCTCTAAAATCTCGGCCGAACACCCTCTTTCTCATCTTCAAACTTCATTTCAAACTTGATCTTGAAGATTAAAGTCTATTCCAAGGAGATTTCAAGGTGTTTTAAGGATCCAAAGGAGGTTTCTAGGTGAAACAAGCTTCCAAACACCAAAATCTAGTCAAAACCCACTAAAAACTTGAAAGGTATAAACTTATTTTTGAAGTTACATTCTTGATTTTTAGTGATGATAGAGATGATTAAAGTTTCTCTTGAACTTGGAATAAATCACAAACTTGTAACAAACAAAGAATGAGATTTCAAACAAAGTAAAAATGAGTGTATATATGTGTGTGTGTATGGCCGAAAGTGTGTATGACCATGTGTGTTTAGTTGTGTTTTGATTTTTGTTAAATGATTCATGAATGATTTGATTTGATTTTGAGAGATGGATACATGCATGTGTTAAAAAGATGTCATAAAAGAAGGTTCTAAAAAGGATCTTGTGATATGAAGTGAATGTGATATAAAGTGAACTTTTGGAAGAATATATGTGTGTATATGTGTCGTATATATGTATGCATGTATGTAAGTTTTTGTCACATGTACTTAAATGAAGGAATGTTTGCATTTATGTGAAAATGATTTGGTGATAATGAAATGGACATGTTTTGATTCATATGAACATGACATAAATATGGTCTTTGATGCATTTAAGATCATGTTGGATGATGATGTTATGATATGGGTATACTAGATGCATATACTTAGACATGCATGATGATATATGATTATAAAAAGGTGATTTGAGTATGATTTAGTAAAAACCAGATTTAATCAGATTATAAACACTAAAATAAAGTTATTTTAAAGTGTTTAGTGACATATAATTTTGTCATAATGTTTGCTAGCTTTACATGTTGTACTTGGTGCATTAAAAGTTGTAAAATACGTGAAATCCCATGATTTATGTGACTCACACAAAAACTGTACTAATCTGATTATAACCACTAATTTAATCAGTAAATAACATGTATTGTGTTAAAATATCAAGTCGTTTCGAGTTGGGATGATTATAGTAACGTTTAACGCAAAACTATGCGTTAAAACGGTCAAAATCGGCTTTTCAAGTGATTTTTATAAAACTTATTTAGATCAGTAAGTAAACTGATATTTTTAGTTTAAAAATAAGTATTTTAACTAATTTTAAGTTTACTTGGTGTTTGGTTAATCATACGTGACTTCCAACGCCCGAAAACGTTACCGAATCGCTAAAATAGGCATTTTTCAATGAACAATAGTATGGGTAAATTTTGGGTGAACCTTATGTGTTAAGATGTGTTATGTGATTTAAACATGTGAATGAGAAAATATGTTAAGTTTTAACATGGTAATGAAAATTTGGATTATGCATGTATACTTGTACGTTTTGTGCGGTAGAAACGGTAAAAACCGCGTTAAATGTGTAACTTGTTTGTCGAGAATGAAATTTGATACATATGAGATATTTTACGTATAATTGCTTTAAAAATGACAAAATAGATAAGTTAACAATATTTCGAGTGTTTCGATGATAGTTTATGTGAACGTTTATTTATATATATTACGACGCGCAAATCGTAGATATATTGCGTATAAACGGGAGTGTTAACGGATTTACACGATAACGGTCACCAATAAAATCGTTCAAGTCGCAAAAATATTAAAAAATATATATGTGGACTCATATACATATATATATATATATATATATATTAACATGCCAACATAATAAAAAATGATAACTTTTCAAGGAGATCTCAAAGTTATGTGACATCTAAGAGACGGAGAAACTTAGGATTTTTGTGTTATGTATATTGATTTAAAATCATTCCTATATATATAATAGGACGTGTAGAAATCAATCTCTGGGATTGCACTATTTAAAAATACGCACCCAAAGGTGAGTGTCACTAAACCCCTCTTTTTACTGCTTTGTATATATTTTGGGGGTAGAACACGCCAATAAAAGGGTTTAATAATGTTTTTGGATTAAAACGTGCCTTTTAATATAAAATATATATTTTTGTTGAAAATATATAGAGTTTGATAAGTCATACGTTTCGAGGTAAAACGTTTTTGATGAATGAATGTTTGGAGGAATTTGGGATGGTACGGTGTTTTCGAGGCGAAACAGACCGTAAAGTTGGGACGAATACTGGCCTGGTCTCAAGGGAGGGGATTCATACAACTTCGTGTATTAAATTTGTCATATTAGTAGGATATATATATTGTACGTGAGGCAGACATCATATTGGTCTCAAGTGGACCCCGCGCCCATGATGTCGTTTAATCTATTAAGCAAATGTATGCGAGGAATTGTTGGTAGATCTATCGGGTTGACAACCCCGTCGTGACCGGTCGCCCCGTATCAAGTCAAGCGACGAATTTAAATTCTGGTTATTGTCTAGCTTTGATTATCCCTGCATGGTAAATATATAGTTCGTATTGTCTAGCTAACATTACGAGTCTGAAAATTGACGCTATGAATTTAATATACAAAACCTGGGTAAGAGTTTTGTTGTCGGGTTTTTGAACTGCGACGGATGACCCATGGATTTTATTAAGGAAGTAAAACGGACTTTCTAAAAATTATATGGATGTTTTAAAATAAACACATAATCAGAAAGTTTTCCTTTGGAACGAATTGTTTGTTTGTGAATATGTGAACTCACCTTCCTTTGTGTTGACACTTGATTTTAACGTGTTCTCCAGGTACTTGAGTTCGGCTTCGGGAATCATGGCGTATCTTGTGTTTGATGATGCATGTTGTGTTACTTAAAATGTTGGACTACTTTTTAAACTTTCTGGGACGTATGTAATAAGATCCGCGAGGATCAAAGACAACTTAACTATGTGGATGTGTTGTGTCTTAAAACGTAATGTTTAAATAACTTAAAATGTCTAACAATTAAATGCATCGATCAACAATATATAAATGGGCACCAACTTCCGTCACCACTACGTTTAATATTCCGCTGCGATGTTTTTGGGGTGTGACAGAGAATACTAACGGCCACATGACACCTTTTCCTTTTGTGGGACCCATTTGTAACAAAATGGTCCAATAATCGGCCCTGTAGACGTTTTATATTCTTCCCCATTTTTGAAAGTCAAAATTCATTTCTGATGACGTCATCAGAAAAAAAATCCCATTTTCTGATGAGTTTGAACAAGTCTTGATGAGGATGTATTCTGTTGATAAGTCAACAGAATGAGAAGTTCCCCCTTGATAGAATGTTCTATTTTTGAAAAAATTGTAAATGATGAATGATGGTTTATGATTTTTCTAAAACTTTTCACATGGTTGTTGTCTCATTTTATCATTATCATTCCTTTTTGATGTTTAATTGTCCAGATTTTTTCTGATTTTCAACATCTTTTAAGCAAAAGTATTTTTGTCAGATTTTGAAGTTATGTTACTAGATTTTACCAGATTTCAACTGTTTGTTATCAGAAACTTTAATTTTTGTGACAAACGTTTTGTTTCTGATGAACACACGTTGTTTTATGGTATTAACTTCTTTGTTTTACCGTATGCTTTTTACCCATTTGTTTTTCTTTCCCCCCAACCAGTTAACAGAAAACAAAATTATAAAAAACATAATATATTAACTTTTTACAAACAAAACAAAAAAAAACTACAAAAAAATAAAACAGCCTAATCAATTTCTATCTCCTCTTCTCCATATATGCTCTGATGGAATAGCCAAAGAGGGGTCTCCAAACCAGTGTGATGGTCAGTTGGTATGAGCATTGTGTGTCTGACATTTTGTTGGAGTAACACTTCTGCTCTGGGTTACCATGCAGGAATACCTCCAAATCCCAGCTGACTAGTGATTATCCTTATCAGAAAACGAGGATACACTAAGAAAGGCCTTCCAGAACATAGGTTGCTTGTAATATCTTTCATTAGATAATGAGAGAAATTATAAGGGATGTCCTGTACAAGTGCATGTATAGGTTCCATCAACCTGTAGGAGATTTCATGATGGTTTATGATTTTCTTGGAAAAACATACCCCCATCTGAGTTACCAAGTATTGCCATGGCTTGATGAATGTGACAACCCTCAAAATTTCATGTGTTCCGTACAACTTATTAATGATAATTAATGTGCTTGATGACTGTGTGGAATTACTTAACTGCTTTCTGATTACTGTGTTATATTTACATGTGCTTGTTAACATACTAGTAGTGTACAGAAAAGTTACTAAATAGTCCAGTATGCCTTCCTGAGTGTTGAGAATTAAAAATGTTACAAAAATATATACATAGGACACTTTACGGATTAATTAAGCACTTTAACGGAACAGTATCAAACCGAACAACCGGACTTTACCCGGAACACAAAAATATTGTCAAACACATTGTTTTTATTTTTCTGAGCTAGTTAGGGTCCCCGAACACCCTAACACACTATATATTTAATAACACACCATAACACACTAACTAAACACTTGATTTCCAACTATATCCCTAACCACCCATTGCAACCCAACTAGACCAACCCCCCCCCCCAAAACCGGTTATGCACATGTGGGACCCCATGATTTTATTTTAATTGTTTAGTTGATCTTGTTAAGTACTATGGGAACATAAGAACCAAAGGGTAGAAGGATGTTGGAGTTTACTTATAAAACCCACTAGACCTTGCACATTCATTCCATCTTCATCTTTCACAAACTCCTTCTCCTCCCTCTTTTCCCTTGTTTCAGCCGAACCCAAACCCCATCACCATCATCATCATTCAACCAACTTCATCCAATCTCCATACATACAAAGGTGTAAAAGGTCACACAAGGGAACTAGGAGCTTTCGGAAGTTCAAAGACCTCCTTCATTTGCTATTAACCACCACATTTCTTCACTTGAACTTCCCTAGTCTTAAACTAGTGGTAAGAACTTAGATCTTTGCTTTTTTACATCTTGTTTAAGTGGTTAATAATGTTTGATGATCAAAATGATAAGAACTCTAATGAATCTTGTAAAGGTCTTGAACATAGAACTAACTTAATGATGAAATGTTGTTGTAATGTGATGAAGTGATGTTAATATGAAGTTGTTTTGATTCTTGTTGATTACCTGATGATTTGCTTGTTAATATTGATGTTTGATGTTGTTGTGATCACTAAACATGTTAACGGAATTAATCGAACACGAGTTAGAAAGCTAAAAGCTGAAAACAGTTTCTGTCCAAGCTTTTACAGCCAACTTCAGTTGGCTGTAAACAGGTCAATATTTAACGAAAAACGGATTTTCTTGAGTCCATAACAGGCTATTTCGAAATACGGTTCTAATGGAACCAGAATCATAATTTTTAGACTTTGTTTACTATTTTTAAAGATCTGTTTTTGGACAGCAGCTCAAGCTGCATTTTTACTGCTGAAAATATTCGTTCTGTTTTCCGTCATAACTTGAATTCTGTGTAGAGTTAGATCATGAAATTTGCACTGTAGATGACCACCGATGTATTTGTAATTCTCTCACTGGAATTTCATAAATCGGACTCTCGATGTATTTTTAATTAAATTATTCTGTGGACTGCAGTCAGAAAAAGATAAATCTGATTTCAGTCTGGAAAATGAATTTTTATAAAATATTGGTAATGAATTGGATCCCGAGATTTTTACACAATAATATTTGATTCGTTTAAGACATTCTGTAAAAAGTTGAGAATTTTTGGAACAAGTTAACTATTTTATTAAAATGCCCGAAAACAGCCCAGTTTTGGATATTTAAATTGAAATGACATAAGTAGTAATTTGCGTGTCTAAATGTCGAGTATGTTATCTGAGGATGATCTAACATGTTATATGTTAATGAAAGTAATATGTGCAATATCGTATGCTTGTTCTTGAGTAGCTATAGGTGGAATGTTTTTATGAGCGTGAACTTTTAAAGTGAATGCTTGTTATGTAGTAGATACGTGTAAGAACTTTGTGCTCTATTTGAAACCACTAAATGACTAACTGGTAATCATATTAGGACGTGATTGACTGACCTTGACTGTTAGCTATATTTAAGAATCTAACCGAGCAAACCGAGGTGAGTTCACACTTTTCTACAAAGCATGGTAATTCCCGGTGGGAATGGGAATGGGTTCAGGAATAGGGATTCCTCGTCCTTTGGGACGTGTTCAGGAATGTAAATTCCTCGTCCTGTTGGGACGGATTAGACTTACTGGACTAGAACTCTATCAGCGAAGTCCGTCCCTTTTTGTATCGACTTAATCGTCGAGGCTATGGTGAGCGGGTCATTAGTTAATAGCGCTATTAGGTTTAACAAGCCTCACACCGTGCCAGTTGGACGGGTGTGTACTAATGGACTATGGCATGTCGGTGATGATAGACACCGACGCTAGGGCACAATTGATTTTCGTTAGTAGTCGATATGATAAACGAGTCTGGTAGTCTAAATAACGGGGTAGCCCCCACGGCCGGAGTGCCGGGCTGGATAGCCAGGGAAGGTGGACATGGGATGGTTAACTAATAAACGTTTTCGAACTATGGGGTAACCCCCACGACTGGATAGCTGAATGAGATTAAACTACGCTTTTGGAAACAACTCTAAAATGGACAACCAACCGTGAACTCACTCAACTTTGTTGTTGACTCGTTGGTACATGCTTTGCAGGTCGCTAGATGCTTATGGAGCTTGCACATGGAGGTGGTCGTTGTGGGATGCGAACTGTTATGTCCCGTACTTATTAAATAAACCTTATGAACTTATGAAACTTATGTTTGAGTCCTTAAAACTTATGAACTACGAACTTATGTTTTGGCTTAACGTCTTATGCTTCCGCTGATTAAATTGAACTTGGTTAACTTACTTTTGGTCACCAATTGTATTGTGGTTGGTTTCATTTACCTAAATACGTTGTTCAATATGATTGGTGGCTCGATCCTGGTCACGTCACGCCTCCAAGCGGTGATACTCCGCATGGTGGAATTTGGGGGTGTGACAGATTGGTATCAGAGCCATTGGTTATAGTGAACTTTGTTTTAAAAAGGGAAAAGCTTTTGATAAAACCAGACTATAACCTGTACAGTGCTCAACGATCCACAACGACGCTTCGCTCCACGTGCAAGACTCGACACAATAGGTGGTATGATTTATGTTGTATTATCGGTTAGATAGTTCACACTGTGCATTAATTAACGTGATAATTGCAATTTGAACCTTGTGTGCTTACTCTCTACTATCATCCCACGCTTACGCACTTTCGCGACACTTTTCTCACTCACGTTACTTCGTTGTGAAGATCATGAACGGACGCGGAGAACGTATTAACCTAACTAAGGCCCAGTTGACGGCTTTGATCAATGAACGAGTTGCTGAGGCACTCGTAGCTATCCCTGCAGGAGGTATAACCTGCCATATCAACCCATCTTAGGACGTTTAGATCCTACCTTCGCAAACCAACCCTCGTGCTTAACCTTGTCTTTTATTCTCGCGCAACAGGTCAACATGCTCAACCTCCTGTGTGCACGTTCAAAACCTTCATGGATTGCCGACCCAGTACCTTCAGCGGCACAGAAGGAGCGATCGGCCTTCTTCACTGGTTTGAGAAGCTTGAGTCTGTTTTCGAGATGTGTGAATGCCCTGAAGATCGTAGGGTGAAATATGCCACTGGAACACTCGAAGGTGCTGCGTTAACCTGGTGGAAAGCGCAGGTTCAACTGCTAGGGCTGGCGGTTGCTAATGCCACCCCCTAGAATGACTTCAAGGAACTGATCAAGGAAGAGTACTGCAGTCGTGACGACATCCACAAGCTGGAAGTGGAATTTTTCAATTTGAAGATGACGGGGTCTGAGATCGAGGCATACACGAAGAGGTCAAACGAACTGGCCATCTTGTGTCCTACATTGGTGGACCCTCCCATCAAACGTATCGAGCTGTACCTCAAGGGTCTTGTACCAGAGATTCAGAGTCATGTAACCTCAGCTAATCTTGGCAACATTCAACAAATCATCAAGTTGGCTCATCGCCTCACCGATCAGGCAGTTGAGCAGAACAGGCTGCCTAAACGTATTAGCGCTACTACTTCTGATGCTCCCAATGATAATCAGCGCAAGTGGGATGGAAATTTGGGCAAAGGTTCTACTTCAGCTCAGTCCCAGTAGCGAAAGACAGATGAGTACAGGAGCCCCAGTCAGCAGCCTTCTGGAAATCAAGGGCAGGGTGGATACAAGAGAAATCACCCCAAATGTAATCGCTGTAACTTGCACCACAGCGGGCCATGTGGTAAAGGTAACTGTCATCGATGCAACAATCCTGGTCACATTGCAAGGGATTGCATGAGTCAGCTTCCGGCGAATCAGAACCGACAGCAATAGCAAGCTCCACCAAATCAACGCCAGCAGCAGCAACAACAAGGTAACAACAAAGGGTGCTTTCAATGTGGTGCTGAGGGCCATTTCAAGAAAGACTGCCCCCAGCTAAATCAGAACCAGAACAACAACAATAAGGGGAATGGAAACGGCAATGGGGGAAACAACAATGGTAATGGAGCCAGAGGACGTGTTTTCGTGCTAGGTCAGGGGGATGCAAGGAACGATCCCAACGTTGTGATGGGTAAGTTTCTTCTGGATGACTTCTTTGTTACTGTCTTATTTGATTCGGGTGCCGATACTAGTTATGTGTCCTTAAAAATTAGCCAAATGCTTAAGCGCACTCCAACACTTTTGAACACCAAACACACGGTAGAGCTAGCAAACGGTAAAAGTCTTGAAGCCACGCACGTAGTTAAAGGTTGTAACCTCGTCTTGACTGGTCAGACTTTCTCTATCGATCTTATTCCTATCACACTTGGTAGTTTCGACGTTGTTATTGGGATGGATTGGCTATCTCATCAGCAAGCGGAAATTCTTTGCAACGAAAAGATTGTCCGCATCCCTCGTTCTGGTAAGGAACCCCTCGTGATTCATGGCGACAAGAGTGGTGCTGTTGTAGGCATCATCTCTTTCCTCAAGGCCCAGAAGTGTTTGCGAAAGGGCCACACTGCCATTCTAGCACTCGTTACTGATGCATCAATCGAAGAAAAGAACATAGAAGACATTCCTATTGTACGTGATTTTCCTGAGGTATTTCCTGAGGAATTACCTGGTCTCCCGCCTCATCGCCAAGTTGAGTTTCAAATCGAGCTAGGTCCTGGAGCAGCACCAGTAGCTCGAGCACCTTATCGTCTAGCTCCATCAGAACTTGAAGAACTGTCCACACAACTACAAGAACTATTGGAAAAGGGTTTCATACATCCTAGTTCTTCGCCTTGGAGAGCTCCAGTGTTATTCGTAAAGAAGAAGGACGGTACCTTCAGAATGTGTATTGACTACCGCGAACTCAACAAGGTGACCGTGAAGAATCGTTATCCTCTCCCACGTATAGACGACTTGTTCGACCAGTTGCAAGGGTCGAGTTATTACTCTAAGATTGATTTGAGATCGGGATACCATCAGCTGAGAGTCCGAGGTGAGGACGTCTCCAAAACAGCATTCAGAACTCGTTACGGCCATTACAAGTTTCTGGTCATGCCTTTCGGGTTGACGAATGCACCAGCGGTCTTCATGGATCTCATGAACCGAGTGTGCAAACCTTACCTGGATAATTTTGTCATAGTGTTCATCGACGACATCCTGATCTATTCTAAGAGTCAGGAGGAACACGAGCAGCATCTGCGGCTTACCCTGGAACTTCTTCGTAAAGAGCAGTTGTATGCCAAGTTTTCGAAATGTGACTTCTGGCTTCGTGAAGTCCACTTTCTAGGCCATGTGGTAAACAAGGATGGGATTCATGTTGATCCATCCAAGGTTGAATCGATCAAGAACTGGCCTGCACCCCGTACACCAACAGAAATCTGCCAATTCTTGGGTTTGGCAGGATATTACAGAAGGTTTATCAAAGATTTCTCCAAGATTGCGCAACCTCTTACTTCACTGACTCAGAAGGGTGTCACCTATCGCTGGGATGAAGCACAGGAATCTGCGTTTCAGCACTTGAAAGATAGGCTTTGTAGCGCGCCTATCCTCTCATTGCCTGAAGGCACAGATGATTTTGTGGTTTATTGCGACGCTTCCATCCAAGGACTTGGTTGCGTGATAATGCAATGTGATAAGGTCATTGCCTACGCATCGCGCCAACTTAAAGTTCACAAAAGGAACTACACTAAGCACGACTTGGAATTGAGAGCAGTTGTTTTTGCGCTAAAGATATGGAGACATTACCTGTACGGTACCAAGTGCACCATTTACACCGATCACAGGAGTCTCGAGCATATCTTCAAGCAAAAGGAGTTAAACATGCGACAACGCCAATGGGTTGAGCTCTTGAATGATTATGAATGCGCTATCAAATACCATCCGGGCAAGGCCAATGTTGTGGCCGACGCCCTCAGTCGAAAGGATACTATACCTAAGCGTGTACGTGCTTTACAGCTTACCATCCAATCCAACCTTCCCGCTCAGATTCGCGATGCTCAGGTTGAAGCATTGAAAGCAGAGAACATCAAGGCTGAGTCCTTACGAGGATCGAGGCAATGGCTAGAACAAAAGGAAAACGGCGCCTACTATGTTAACGGACGCATCTGGGTTCCACTGTATGGAGACCTACGCGAGCTTGTGATGGATGAAGCACATAAGTCTCGCTATTCAGTACATCCTGGTTCGGATAGGATGTACCACGATCTAAAGACTACATACTGCTGGCCTGGTATGAAAGCCAACATAGTGTAGGATCGTTTTACCGACCGAGTGAGTCAATCTAAGTCAATACACACTGTTTGTAAGGCGGAATCAAACAAACAGAGCTGAATTAGTGAAGAATATGAGTAGAAAACAGAGAATATCACTTTAATACACGTTTCTCATTTATATATCACTTGAAAATCTGGCAGCAGTTCGGTACACAACTGATGGAACTATTTTAAATGAGAAACTAGGACACCCTATTTATAGACTTGTAATTTCGCTTGAAATTACCTATAACTGTTCAAGCAAAATTACTATAATATACTTTCAAGCGAAATCACACAAAAACAATATAAAAATCCTATTTTGTGTGAATTGAACTTTCTGTTTCGTGTGTGTAACTTCATGATATAAGATGTGATGCCATCTCTATGATGTCATCTTCAAAGATGATGACATCATTCTTGTTCAGATCCGCAACGAATCCAAGACACGATATAAGACGAAGTCAACAGACATATGCACTAACAATCTCCCCCTTGGATGTTGACGGAGTTTTCAGTACGAGACTTTAGTACGTCAAAACTTCAGTCTTGATCAGTCTTCACGCTTTCCAAAATATTTGATGCTGAAGCATTCTTCAAACTCTCTCTTTCTCTTCAATCACCATTATCAGCTATTCTCCAGAATCTGAAACTAGCTCTTTCACTCTTCAAACTCCCTTTTGCTAACAGACTCCCCCTTAAGTTGTTCCGGGATCGCAGTCTGGAATTTGTAGCTTAGGATTGAAACCTTGGCATTAACCCTCAAGAATCTAAACCTAGCTTTTTCAACGTTTCCTGCACATTCTCTACCCGAAATATAAGTTTTTATTTATATCATTTTGAAAAACTTACTGATAGAGAACACTCATTCACCAAACATTAATATTTACATCAAGTTCAAATTAATGACCTTGATTAACTAATCATATAATCATCTTCAAAAACATTTCTGATTTAAACATACTCCCCAACCCAATGTGGTTCATCATGTTTAGCACTCGGAATTTTGAAAATCAACTCTTCAACATCAGTTGTCGAAAATAAGATGAAGTAAAATCTTTTTGATTTTTCAAAATTTTATGCTAAAACACTCCGAAAATCTTTTTGGATTTTTGTTTAATGAAAAACAGTGAGTCAATCTAAGTCAATACACACTGTTTGTAAGGCGGAAACAAACAAACAGAGCTGAATCAGTGAAGAATATGAGTAGAAAACAGAGAATATCACTTTAACACTTGTTTCTCATTAATATTTCAGTAGAAAATCTGACAGCAGTTCGGTATACAACTTATGGAACTGTTTTAAATGAGAAACTAGGACACCCTATTTATAGACTTGTAATTTCGCTTGAAATTACCTATAACTGTTCAAGCGAAATTACTATAATATACTTTCAAGCGAAATCACACAAAAACAATATAAAAATCCTATTTTGTGTGAATTGAACTTTCTGTTTCGTGTGTGTAACTTCATGATATAAGATGTGATGTCATCTCTATGATGTCATCTTCAAAGATGATGACATCATTCTTGTTCAGATCCGCAACGAATCCAAGACACGATATAAGACGAAGTCAACAGACATATGCACTAACAGTCTCCCCCTTGGATGTTGACTTCGTCTTATATCGTGTCTTGGATTCGTAGCGGATCTGAACAAGAATGATGTCATCATCTTTGAAGATGACATCATAGAGATGACATCACATCTTATATCATGAAGTTACACACACGAAACAGAAAGTTCAATTCACACAAAATAGGATTTTTATATTGTTTTTGTGTGAATTCTCTTGAAAGTATATTATAGTAATTTCGCTTGAACAGTTATAGGTAATTTCAAGCGAAATTACAAGTCTATAAATAGGGTGTCCTAGTTTCTCATTTAAAACAGTTCCATCAGTTGTGTATCGAACTGCTGCCAGATTTTCAAGTGATATATAAATGAGAAACGTGTATTAAAGTGATATTCTCTGTTTTCTACTCATATTCTTCACTGATTCAGCTCTGTTTGTTTGATTCTGCCTTACAAACAGTATGTATTGACTTAGATTGACTCACTCGGTCAGTAAAACGATCCTACAATTGGTATCAGAGCCAGTTATACACTTGAATCAGTGCCTTTTTCTACACTTTCTTGGACTTTTGGACTTTTTACCGGATAAAATGGACTGAGTTTTTGATATTGTGTGTAAAAGTGTGTTTTAACAAACCCTTGAGAGAATCAGATCAAAATACGTACTAAAACTGATAAAAATGGACTGAAAACCTAATTTCGCTTGAACGAACCTTCTGATTCCGCTTGAAAATTTGTGGTAGTTTGAAGCGAAATAAGAGATTCAGCTTAAAAATACTTGATTTCGCTTGAAAATACTTGATTTCGCTTGAAATTAAGTGATTTCGCTTGAAAATCTATCTGATTCCGCTTGAAAACCGTTTGAAATATATCTGTTTCGCGTGAAAAAGTTCTCTTGCGTGTGAAACATTAAACGAGGTTGTCTGTCAGTTGGGAAAAGAATTCACGTTTTTTGTGTCAGTTTGCATGTGAAATTTATTGTTGCACTCTGATCAAGTGAGTGTTGTTTCTATCGAAAATCAGAATTCACGTGATTTCTATTGAAAGATACAATCAGTGATCTTGGAAATTGGTCATATTCAAATTAGTAAACAATTCAAGGTTTGGATAAAGATTGAAATTGAATGGCCCAATCACAAAATTCAAGTTTGTTGAACAATTAAAGTTGTCATGTGCTTTAACTGGTAAAAAGAACGGCCCAATCAAGTTTAATTGTTGACTGTCCACCTTATATCTTTGGCCCAATCGCAATGTGTTATCAAAAGTGATGTCAGTGAACTGCATGTGATAGTATTAATATTTGCATGTGAAGTTTTAGCGGTTGTCGACAATTTGAATTGAATAGGTGCTTGTGATAATTGTTCATTTGCATGTGTTTGTTAGCGGCCCAATCAACATATTAAATCAATTACTTTTGTCGGCCATTTACAATCAAAGAATTTAGTATATGCATGTAATTTGTTCTCGGCCCAATAGACTTTAAACTGTGAACAGTCCATGTGATTTAAGGGTGTCTGGAGTGGGCTTCGGCAAGGAGTGGCAAACTAGTTTACCACTCGGTAAACACCACCGCCAACATAGTTTTCCGCTTCCAAGTTTACCAAATCGGTGGTGTGATGCCGATGCGGTGAAGTTGAGGGTGTGTGTGGTGGGGTGGGGTGCATTCCTATCTCAACCAGTCACAACTTTTTCCTTTTTTTTTAAATAGTTTACCACTTCACCAAGTGTCTAAACCATTGCCAACAATTTTCAGCAAAGTTTAAACACTTTTGCCTGATTGACATGGCGCGCTCTGATTGGTCGGTTTTTTGGTTTGCCACTCCAAAGTGTTTAACCACTCCCCACACCCTAAGCATTTTCGGTCAAATCAGATTCATCAATGTCTAATACATCGGCCAAATCAAACATGTGGTAATTGAGTGTTTGTCAGAATCTTTTATTAATCGTTATTAAATCAAGTGTGGCCCAATAGAATTAAAGTGTATATTAAAAGTCATCGGCCCAAAATTACATTTGATCTGATTAATTGTCACTCGGCCCATGTGAGGATCAATCAGTTTTATCGGCCCATTCATTTCACCAGAACAACATTGGAACGAGTCCGCAAATCTTCGACACGAGTCTTAGATTGATTTTATTAACACACACTTTCACGTATTCAGTTCGTTTAAAACTGATTGTTTGTTTGTTTTGTTTGTTTGCAGGTGATCCGAGGTGATTTATCAAGCATAGGATACTCGCCCGAGCGAATCCTCAACCGATCCGTTGTCACCAGATTTTTGCCACTCAATCGGATATTCATCTGATTCAGTTGTTTGATAAAGTGATTGAACTGATCTTAGATTGTGTGAATTTTCGTATTGTTTGAAAATCTGTCTTTGAAAATCTTTCAATAACGAAACATGGATTGTGAGTCGTATAACTCATCTTTCGGATATGGTATGCTTATTCAGAATCCAGCAGATATTGCACAGAAGAAGTTTGATAGTTTTATTGGTATCAAAGGTGAAACTACAAAACAATTGATTGAAAGATACTGCCATTTAGTTGTGGAGATGGGGAGATTGGAAATAAAAAAGACCAATAAGGAGTGGATCGATAAATTGGCAGATGCATTGCCGTACGATGAATGGGGTACTTATTTGCTGGTGTTGAAGAACAATTCAGATTATGTTAATTGGAATCTTAGTGCATTCGTCGACAAGATTCAAGCTCAGGAACTTGAGTTCCAAAAGATTAGAAAATTGAAGTCTGATTCAGGAGAAAAGAATCATAAAGCATCAACTGTTGAAGCAAAAGTCAAATCTGAAGAAAATGTTCAAGTGGTAGAGAAGCAAGTTGACGAAATTTCAGCTTTGAAGGTTGAAAAGAAAGCTGATGATAAAAAGATTCTTGAGATGTGCTTAATTTGTGAAAAATCAATATCAGAAAATGTCAAACTCTTGAAGGATGTGGAGAGTTTGACATTGGAAAACAAAATTTTGAAAGAAAAAGAAAAAGATTTTGTAAATAAGATAAAAAAATTTGAAAATGAAAAACTAAAAATTGAAAAAAAAATTCAAAATCAAATAAAGATTTTAGAAGATGAGAAATCTATTTTTTGCAAAAATAACATTGAAAAACAAATTGAAATAAATTCTCATCTTCAGAAAATCATTCGGCTTGAATATGAAGCTGAATGTGCTAAAAATAAAATTGCTGAGTTAGAAAAGACATTGAAAGGTTTTGTGACCTCGTCCGCATTACTAGATCATATTTGTCCAAAACCGATCAATGAAGTTCCAATAAGTGACAATGTCACAAATTATGACAAAGTCATAATTGAAGATTGTGATGATAAAGCTGATGATGAAAAAGAGAAAAAGAAAATATTTTTGGAATTAAAAGAAAAATTTAAAGAAACTGTTTTACATTCGACTGAAATAGGTGAATGCTCAAAGCAAAAACCTGTTAAGAAGAATGTAGAACAAAAACAAAATGTTAAAAATTCGAAAAAATTTCAAAACAACAATAAAAGGTCATCAGTTCAGTCATCCAATCATTATAAAAAACCACAAAAATTTGAAAATCAAAACTCACAAAAAGGTGGTAATAAGTGGTGCAGGTTTGACCACAGTGCTCAAGCGTCAAATCAAGCTTATAGGAGAAGTCATGAGTACTCCAAATCAAAGCAATGCTATGATTTGAGTGTGTGGTTTGATAGAGGAGAATGGTACGATAACAGAGTGTGTTACAACTGTGGTTTTAGAGGACACATTACTGTTAACTGCCAGAGTCGGAGAATTGAGACGAGAGTATGTTATGAATGCCAAATCAAAGGTCATATTGCCAGAGATTGCCCAATGAGATCAATGGGAAGATCGAGGGCTGAATCTTAGAAAAAGATGAAGAAATCAGTCAAGGTCGAAGAAAAGCCTAAAGAACAGAAGGTGAAAGAACAGAAAGTGAAGCTTTCACAAGGGCAGAAAGACAGACTGAGGAAGAAAAGAAAGAAAGCTCGAGAGTATCTTGAAAGGATTTTGTCCTCGGGTACAACGGTTAATTCAGATAAAAGTTATGATGAATCGCTTTGCTCAACAAAAAATCAGTCAAGTAAAATGAATCCATCAGATACAAATCTGAGGACAAAAGGTAGGGTAAAGGTAAAATTTGTTGACCAAACAGTTCCAATAAAGGTCGGCGATGAATATGTTGTGCTGAAAACAAAGGAGCCACCTTTTGATGATAAATTTGTTTCTTTAAAAACAAAGAAGGTACGTGTTGGCGATGAATCTGACTCGTCAAAGTCAGAAGAGCCACAAGTTGAGCTAAAAATTGAAACGTCAGTTCCGCCAATGGATGATATCAACTTTCCACCATTGCGAGCTGAAAATTATAAACAAAAAGTTGATGAAGTTGAAATTTCAAATCAATCTTTTTCTAAAAAGAAAGATTTTGATGTTGAAAAAGCTTATAACCCCAATGTTCTAAACATTTTTGGAAAAATGGTTGACGGAACAGTCAAAGGGGTAAAGGAATTTTATGAATCAAAGATGAGCAGAACAAGTATTTTGAAATGAAGAACAAAGAGTTAGAGGCAGCCAAAGCAGTGAAAGAGCATGAAATCTATATGATAAACAAAGTATTAGAAAAGATGCTTGGTAAGTCTGTTGAGCAACAATTTGATGAGATAAAGATTGAAGAAGTTAGAGCTCAAAGACAAGCAGAGATTGATGCTAAAATGAAGAACAAAGGAAAGGGTATTGAAGGTGTTTCTGATGAGATGGCAATTGTTTTATTAAATGCTCCTGAATCATATTTTGAGCAGCCTGTTCCTCTCTCTGCAGTTTCTGCTATATTTGATGAAAATGTGTTACTAGACAATGTTCAGAATGTTGATGAAAATGTTGATGAAGATGATGAGGATGAAGAAGAAGATGATGATGATGATAAAGTATTTTCTGCAAGCAGTCACAGTGATGATGATAATTATTATGACGATCAGGGTGGTACGGGTGTTACTGTTACTGAAGCATCAAATGAAAAGAATGTTGATGACTACATGAATGATGATGCAAATGAAATATCAGAGGAAGCTGATGGAGAGGGGGAGCAAGTAGGTGATCAAAATGTGGATGAAGTTGAAAAGTTAATTCTTTGTATTGAGCCTGATATAGAAGAGGGAGAAATCAGGCATACATATACTTTGGATGAAGTTCTGAAGATGTTTAATGTGAATGAAGATGAGTTCAAGTTCGATTTTGAAGATGAACTGAATGCTTTCGATATCAATCATCAACCTGAGTATGAATATAAGTATGTTGAAGATGCAGATGTCTATGATAGGGTTGAGGTTGAGGATTGTACTGATGAAGATAGTATGAATGAAGACACTTCTGAATTTCCAACTTCGATGGAGTTTTTCAGTCAAGAGAATAGAGATGAGCTGAGGAGGAAAGTTGCTGAGATTCTAAAAGATAAAAACTTTGATGGAACGACAAAAGATCCAGAAAAGGAAGAACGAAAGAAGTGGTTCAAGAAAAGTAATGAAAGAAAGTTTAAACGTCCTCTGAAGTTTTATCAAAGAGATAGAGTTGTTTCGCTGGGAGATATCATTAGCTGGGGATTTCTTCCTCAAGTTAATTCATATGCTATTAGAAGAGAATGCGTTGTACAGTATTTTGAATGTTTTATGATATTATGTCCCTACCTTGGTGGGATGTAGAGGAGTTGTCAAAGGTGAGAACCTTGGGGTATCCAGTGAGAAAGAATGATGTTGCTATGTGGGGTTTAATAAAGTTTGAAGCTCTGAAAAACTTCAAGCACTGGAAGCCTCATTATCCAAAGAAAGTAAGAAAAGTTAATCCTAAAACTGGTAATGAAGAGACGATCTTGAATGTGAAAAAGCCGAGAGTGATGAAGAATATACCGGTGCCAAAGATGGAACAGGAGTTCTACAAAGGTTTTATGGGTTGGGTGTACAGCTGTATATCGACTGAGGTTGTGATAACCTACAGAGCTGGGAATGAAATCAGAGAGATCTTTGTTTATGACCCTATGTGGTTGGTAAACTGTTCGGTCAAAGATATTGAATGTTTATTTCTCAACAAGATCCGCTTCCAAGCTGAAGATAGAGAACAAGCTATGCAATTTCAAAAAGTTGTATCTGTTTGCTTCCAGAAGGGAATTAATTCTGAAAACAAATGGTTGTCAAAATGATGGTCGCTTGAAGAAAAAGAAAAGTTGAAAGCTGAAAAAGAAAGAAAGAAACTGGAAGAGAACAAAGGGAAGTGGATGAGGATGCAAGCTGAAGAAGAAATGAGAGCAAAGAAAGATAATGAGAAGCTGAAAAATGTGCTAAGGAAAAAGCCTAAGCCAAGAGAGGATAAGTTCAAATCGCTGTGAAGACCTGAAGACCTGAAGACCAAGACTGAAGACTCCGGCTATATCCAAGAGGGAGTTTGTTGGTGCACGGTGTCTACAGCCTACGTCTTATGTCTAGGTCATGATGTATAAGGGTCTAAAGTGTCAGATATGTATAGTTCAGGGGTTAAAATGTAATTTTATGTGAAATTGATGTGATTTCGCTTGAAATGACACTTGGTCATTTGGAGCGAAATCAGAAGTTTGTTATTTCGCTGGAAATGACGTGTCATTCCAAGCGAAATCTGTTGCCTATATAAAGGCTAGTCGTGTTTCTCATTTGGCACGGGTCCATAAGTTGTATACCGAAATGCTGCCGGATTTTCTACTGAAATATTAATGAGAAACAAGTGTTAAAGTGATATTCTCTCTTTTCTACTCATATTCTTCACTAATTCAGCTCTGTTTGTTTGTTTCCGCCTTACAAACAGTGTGTATTGACTTAGATTGACTCACTCGGTCGGTAAAACGATCCTACACATAGCAACCTACGTTAGCAAATGTTTGACTTGTGCTAGGGTCAATGTCGAATACCAGAAACCATCAGGCCCACTCCAACAACCAGAGATACCTAAATGGAAATGGGAACAAATTTCCATGGATTTCATTAATGGCCTGCCCAGATCTCAACGCGGAAATGATACCATGTGACACCTGGGTCACTGCGACCATCAAACAAATACCAAACCAATGAAATATTGTATTTTATACTTGGTATTTGTATAAATATGTGTATCATTTGCACATATCAATTTTTGTTCAATTCCAAACTCTAAATCGCTTTCTGGAAGGTTATACGCGCACCAATGCGTAAATATAACCAGTTTAATGCAACAAACACTCCAGAATAGTGACATAGGCTTAACATACCTTAAATAACCTTTACATAACTTAGAAATAAGTTTTGGAAGGTTTTGTATGCCGAACTCAAGTTAATTCGTCTACAGGGACTAAATTTGACAAACTGCGAAAGTATGCCAATTTGAACTGTAACAGACTTTCCGGAACATGACCATAAGTTAAACATACCATAAATATCCTTTACATAGCTTAGAAATAGGCTTTGAGGGGTTCGGTGTGCTAAAATAAACTTTTGGGTCATTCAGGGACTAAAAGTGTCAAAAAGTGCACAAGTTTGCACTTTCGCGCATAACTTACGTTCTGAATACATCCGGACATCCAAAAATTTATGTAAGCACTAAAATATTTTATTTTAGTGTTTGGCTTGAGAAAAATCCATTCGTCGCGTCATTTGGATCGTTTTTCGCGCTTATGCGCATTCCGTCGTAATTAAGCGAACATCGCGATCGTACGGCCAAACGAACTGACATCCGAGATATTTTTGAGCATGTTTTGAGTTCCCTATACTTTAACTTCATTTTAGAGCCTTGAAATGAGGTTAACGGGGTTCAAACGCATCGAAAATAGCTTAAACAGGCTGCAGGGACCATTTCTGCCATTTTTGAAACATTTCTGAAACAGGGGGGCAGTGGCGTAGCGCGAGCCCTAAGGGCCTATGCAGTCATGCTACGCGAGCGCCTTATCTAGACAGAAACATCAGTTTTGCACTTTCGGGACCAGATTCGATGTATTAACAGCTACAAACAGCCTTTCAAACACTCCAAAGGCCAAGCCAAGTGTCAAACTCTTATGGTGGATGGCAAATGAGCCACCATAACTTTCCGACAAGTGTAGGGATGTGATCATTCCCTCTTTTCCAAGAAACGATCCTAACGGTTCGGGTATTCCTATAAATACCCATTCACCCCCATTGCAAAACCCACTAGAATCCTGATTTGAGGAGCTCTAAGTTGAAACCTTTGTTTCATACCTGAGCTACTTGGATCGAGATTAGCATTCGGGGACCCTTCGTAAGTATTCTTTCGTTCTTTTATTGCTTTTTGAGTCCGAAAGTCAAACTTTGTTTGACTTTCTGCGTTGACCAGTTTATGGTCAATGCGAAGTTCGTTTGAACTTCGCAACGTGATTGTAATCACGATGGTTATAGTCCATGGGACTATGCCTACTGATTACCACGTTGTCTAGGGTCGTAAGGGTAAGCGATCTGATAAATCGCTTATACCTTCGAACCCAACCCATTTGGTCGATCATTAGGATCCGACCAAACACCTTAGGTGACCATAGTATAAGGAATAACCTTCCGAGGTTATACCCTATGGTCGCTTCGTTTGAATAGTTGTATGATAGGTAGTTTATATGCCTTAGGTAAATTACCAGAATACCCTTTTCATGTATAATTGGTAATTAAGCATATGTAACCTAAACTTTTGTCACATAACTGATTATGTAACATGTTTAGGCATATAACACTTGTCATAGGACTAGTTAGACGTTCCGAACGCGTTTCACGCGAACGACGCGTTAAAGTAGCATAAGCTACCTAAACGGGTCGTAATGGGTCGAAATCACTTAGATTAAGGTTTCATTTAGTATGTAGGCTTTGTTAAACCATATGACACGAGTCTCTATACTCGTTTGGTTTACGAACCCTCATTCTATCAGATCTTCCGATTTAGGTCCGGTTTATTAACATAGTTACCTATATTAGGTGCTGTTTGATATCCGCGATCTCTAGCATTGTTTGGTTGTTACTCAAGGACTACTGAGCAATCTCAAGTGAGTAAATAGACCCCTCTTTTACTGTTTTCCAAACTGTTTTGGGGTGGAACACATGTGCCTACTTGTTACTTTCATGCTTTCCTGCTTTCACATCATATACTTGCTATGTTCATTAGTACATTTATAGTACATGATTTCATTGTTTTACATTACATTTTATGCTATGTGTGCCATTGTGTGCATACTTAGTACATTGTTTTACATTTACATTTTATGCTATGTATGTCCGTTGGTTACATACTCAGTACAGTGTTTTCATCACATGCTTACGTGTTGTTATGACATTTGGGTTGTTTACAATGGAACAATACATTCATTAACATTAGCTACGCCGTTCGTTAGTAGGTAGTGGTACCATAGGAATTGACAACTCCCGTTCCTGAAATCCTGGGTTGGTGTGGATTGGAAGGAATGACCGAATTCGATATACATAAGTTAGATAAACCTTTAAATTGTTTAAGGGTTTATCGCCACAGTCTCAAGGCTTGGATGTATGCATTTTCACAATACCGCATAGATGTTCGTATCAGTATAGCATGCATTTCCACAAAACATAACTTTGATTTAAACCAAGTTTTACTTCAATGCTATGTTCTTGTGCATATGGTTTAGTTGATACATTTCACTAGCCATACATATCATTTTGGTTACATATTACATGATTTACATTGATCATGCATTTCCACAAAACATAACTTTGATTTAAACCAAGTTTTACTTCAATGCTATGTTCTTGTGCATATGGTTTAGTCGATACATTTCACTAGTCATACATATCATTTTGGTTACATATTACATGATTTACATTGATCATACATTTCCACAGAACATAACTTTGATTTAAACCAAGTTTTACTTCAATACTTTGTTTTGTGCATTTCATCTATGGTTTAGTTGATGCATTTCACTAACCATACATATCATTTTGGTTACACATTACATGGTTTACATTTGACACATAAACACTTTTGACATTGGTTATACATTACATGATTTACATCTTGACATAAACATTTTAACATATTATTTCAATACATTTGAAAGTTGGTTTAAACATAGACATCTTACATTGTTGGTTTGGTTTGAGTAAGTGATTTAAATAACGAGGCATGTGTAATATGATACAAGCATGGTGGATACGCCGCTGGTACTTCCTATATATAAGTGATTGTATGGTATTACATATCGTTGCATTATTTGAAATCATTTCAATTTAGACATATAACATTTTATACAAATAACATACTTTTCACAATACATTGTTTTACAAACAACTTAACTTATACAAACTCATTTTACATGGTTATTCATTTAACCATGCATTATTCTCTTATTTATACGTATCATCTGAACTTATTGTTTTTCAAATGATTTACAAAGACAAAGCAAATTACAAGGTTCATGACTAAACATTTTCTTAAATACAAGTCATGAATCTTATTTTCACAAAACCTATGTAGTCGCCGGCATTTTTATGCTGACGTACCTATTTTCACATGTGTTTCAGGAAATGGAGCATAGGATTGATCAAGATACACTTAGGCGGACATGGGCCTTAGTGACAATAAAAGATGCAAGACTAGTTATTTATGTTATGTTTTCTTTGATTGTCAAGACATTGTAACTCTTTTATTCAATAAAATAATATTTAAATTTCCATGTGTTATGAAACAATGATTCTGTTACAACACTCCCCGATGTTTCCGCCACGTTTTGTTGTCTTACGTGGTCGGGGTGTGACATACCATTTGGGTGATCGTGGATCGACTGACCAAGTCAGCACATTTTCTGGCTATCAAGGAAACGGATAAGTTCTCTACTCTAGCAGACATCCACCTAAAGGAAGTAGTATCAAGGCACGGAGTGCCAACCTCCATCATTTCTGATCGTAACGCGCGTTTTACTTCGGAACTGTGGCACGCTATGCACAGGTCTTTTGGCTCTCGTTTAGATATGAGCACCGCTTATCACCCACAGATGGATGGGCAATCTGAACGCACCATCCAGACCCTTGAAGACATGCTTAGGGCATGTGTAATCGACTTTGGTAATGGCTGGGAGAAGCACCTCCCGTTAGTGGAGTTTTTGTATAACAACAGCTACTACACCAGAATCCAGGCCGCTCCATTCGAGGCATTGTACGGATGGAAGTGCCGATCACCTCTTTGTTGGGCAGAAGTTGGGGACAGCCAAATCACAGGCCCAGAACTTGTAGTAGACACGAATGAGAGGATTGCTCAGATACGACAACGAATGGCGGCAGCTCGTAACCGTCAGAAGAGCTATGCGGATAAGCGAAGGAAACCACTCGAGTTCCAGGTTGGGGATCGGGTGCTACTCAAAGTCTCACCTTGGAAAGGTGTAGTTCATTTTGGCAAACGAGGCAAACTCAATCCACGTTATGTCGGACCGTTCGAAATCATTGAGAAAATTGGCAAGGTGGCCTACAGGTTGAATCTACCCAAAGAACTCAGCGGAGTTCACAATGTCTTCCATGTGTCGAATCTGAAGAAGTGTCTGTCAGATGAGACCCTCATAGTTCCTCTCAAGGAGCTCACTATCGACGACCAGCTGCGATTCGTCGAAGAACCAGTAGAGATTACAGATCAAGATGTTAAGATTCTCAAGCGTACCAGAATACCTCTTGTTCGAGTTCGTTGGGATTCCCGTCGTGGCCCAGAGTATACCTGGGAACGAGAAGACCAAATGAAACTCCAGTATCCCCAGCTGTTTAAGAAAAGTGCAACCATTACTGAGGCTGAAGCTACTGCAGAATTTCGGGACGAAATTCCAAACCAACGGGGGATGATGTGACACACCAGGAAAACCAGGAAACCAACGCAACATAACTAGCTTCCTCAGTAACCACGAGCTAAATTTCGGTACGAAATTTTCTTAACAGGGGGAGAATGTGACAACCCTCAAAATTTCATGTGTTCCGTACAACTTATTAATGATAATTAAAGTGCTTGATGACTGTGTGGAATTACTTAACTGCTTTCTGATTACTGTGTTATATTTACATGTGCTTGTTAACATACTAGTAGTGTACAGAAAAGTTACTAAATAGTCCAGTATGCCTTCCTGAGTGTTGAGGATTAAAAATGTTACAAAAATATATACATAGGACACTTTACGGATTAATTAAGCACTTTAACGGAACAGTATCAAACCGAACAACCGGACTTTACCCGGAACACAAAAATATTGTCAAACACATTGTTTTTATTTTTCTGAGCTAGTTAGGGTCCCCGAACACCCTAACACACTATATATTTAATAACACACCATAACACACTAACTAAACACTTGATTTCCAACTATATCCCTAACCACCCATTGCAACCCAACTAGACCAACCCCCCCCCCCCAAACCGGTTATGCACATGTGGGACCCCATGATTTTATTTTAATTGTTTAGTTGATCTTGTTAAGTACTATGGGAACATAAGAACCAAAAGGTAGAAGGATGTTGGAGTTTACTTATAAAACCCACTAGACCTTGCACATTCATTCCATCTTCATCTTTCACAAACTCCTTCTCCTCCCTCCTTTCCCTTGTTTCAGCCGAACCAAACCCCATCACCATCATCATCATTCAACCAACTTCATCCAATCTCCATACATACAAAGGTGTAAAAGGTCACACAAGGGAACTAGGAGCTTTCGGAAGTTTAAAGACCTCCTTCATTTGCTATTAACCACCACATTTCTTCACTTGAACTTCCCTAGTCTTGAACTAGTGGTAAGAACTTAGATCTTTGCTTTTTCCATCTTGTTTAAGTGGTTAATAATGTTTAATGATCAAAATGATAAGAACTCTAATGAATCTTGTAAAGGTCTTGAACATAGAACTAACTTAATGATGAAATGTTGTTGTAATGTGATGAAGTGATGTTAATATGAAGTTGTTTTGATTCTTGTTGATTACCTAATGATTTGCTTGTTAATATTGATGTTTGTTGTTGTTGTGATCACTAAACATGTTAACGGAATCAATTGAACACGAGTTAGAAAGCTAAAAGCTGAAAACAGTTTCTGTCCAAGCTTTTACAGCCAACTTCAGTTGGCTGTAAACAGGTCAATATTTAACGAAAAACAGATTTTCTTGAGTCTATAATAGGCTATCTCGAAATACGGTTCTAATGGCACCGGAATCATAATTTTTAGACTTCGTTTACTATTTTTAAAGATCTGTTTTTAGACAGCAGCTCAAGCTGCATTTTTACTACTGAAAATATGCGTTTTGTTTTTCGTCATAACTTGAATTCTGTGTAGGGTTAGATCATGAAATTTGCACTGTAGATGCACCACCGATGTATTTGTAATTCTGTCACTGGAATTTCGTAAATCAGACTCTCGATGAATTTTAAATAAATTATTCCGTGGACTGCAGTCAGAAAAAGATAAATCTGATTTCAGTCTGGAAAATGAATTTTTTTAAAATATTGGTAATGAATTGGATCCCGAGATTTTTACAAAATAATATTTTGATCGTTTAAGACATTCTGTAAAAAGTTGGGAATGTTTGGAACAAGTTAACTATTTTATTAAAATACCCGAAAACAGCCCAGTTTTGGATATTTAAATTGAAGTGAAATAAGTAGTAATTTGCGTGTCTAAATGTCGAGTATGTTATCTGAGGATGATCTAACATATTATATGTCAATGAAAGTAATATGTGCAATATCGTATGCTTGTTCTTGAGTAGCTATAGGTGGAATGTTTATATGAGCGTGAACTATTAAAGTGAATGCATGTTATGTAGTAGATACGTGTAGGAACTTTGTGCTCTATTTGAAACCACTAAATGACTAACTGGTAATCATATTAGGACGTGATTGACCGACCTTGACTGTTAGCTATATTTGAGAATCTAACCGAGTAAACCGAGGTGAGTTCACACTTTTCTACAAAGCATGGTAATTCCCGGTGGGAATGGGAATGGGTTCAGGAATAGGGATTCCTCGTCCTTTGGGACGTGTTCAGGAATGTAAATTCCTCGTCCTGTTGGGACGGATTAGACTTACTATACTAGAACTCTATCAGCGAAGTCCCTCCCTTTTTGTATCGACTTAATCGCCGAGGCTATGGCGAGCGGGTCATTAGTTAATAGCGCTATTAGGTTTAACAAACCTCACACCGTGCCAGTTGGACGGGTGTGTACTAATGGACTATGGCACGTCGGTGATGATAGACACCGACGCTAGGGCACAATTGATTTTCGTTAGTAGTCGATATGATAAACGAGTCTGGTAGTCTAAATAACGGGGTAGCCCCCACGGCCGGAGTGCCGGGTTGGATAGCCAGGGAAGGTGGACATGGGATGGTTAACTAATAAACGTTTTCGAACTATGGGGTAACCCCCACGGCTGGATAGCTAAATGAGATTAAACTACGCTTTTGGAAACAACTCTAAAATGGACAACCAACCGTGAACTCACTCAACTTTGTTGTTGACTCATTGTAACATGCTTTTCAGGTCGCTAGATGCTTATGGAGCTTGCACATGGAGGTGGTCGTTGTGGGATGCGAACTATTATGTCCCATACATATGAAATAAACCTTATGAACTTATGAAAGTTATGTTTTGAGTCCTTAAAACTTATGAACTACGAACTTATGTTTTGGCTTAACGTCTTATGCTTCCGTTGATTAAATTGAACTTGGTTAACTTACTTTTGGTCACCAATTGTATTGTGGTTGGTTTCATTTACTTAAATACGTTGTTCAATATGATTGGTGGCTCGATCCTGGTCACGTCACGCCTCAAAGCGGTGATACTCCGCATGGTGGAATTTGGGGATGTGACAGATTGGTATCAGAGCCATTGGTTATAGTGAACTTGGTTTTAAAAAGGGAAAAGCTTTTGATAAAACCAGACTATAACCTGTACAGTGCTCAACGATCCACAACGACGCTTCGCTCCACGTGCAAGACTCAACACAATAGGTGGTATGATTTATGTTGTATTATCGGTTAGATAGTTCACACTGTGCATTAATTAACGTGATAATTGCAATTTGAACCTTTTATGCTTACTCTCTACTATCGTCCCACGCTTACGCACTTTCGCGACACTTTTCTCACTCACGTTACTTCGTTGTGAAGATCATGAATAGACGCGGAGGACGTATCAACCTAACTCAGGCCCAGTTGACGGCTTTGATCAATGAACGAGTTGTTGAGGCACTCGCAACTATCCCTGCAGGAGGTATAACCTGCCATATCAACCCATCTTAGGACGTTTAGATCCTACCTTCGCAAACCAACCCTCGTGCTTAACCTTGTCTTTATTCTCGCGCAACAGGTCAACATGCTCAACCTCCTGTGTGCACGTTCAAAACCTTCATGGATTGCCGACTCAGTACCTTCAGCGGCACAGAAGGAGCGGTAGGCCTTCTTCACTGGTTCGAGAAGCTTGAGTCTGTTTTCGAGATGTGTGAATGCCCTGAAGATCGTAGGGTGAAATATGCCACTGGAACACTCGAAGGTGCTGCGTTAACCTGGTGGAAAACGCAGGTTCAACTGCTAGGGCTGGCGGTTGCTAATGCCACCCCCTAGAATGACTTCAAGGAACTGATCAAGGAAGAGTACTGCAGTTGTGATGACATCCACAAGCTGGAAGTGGAATTTTTCAATTTGAAGATGACGGGGTCTGAGATCGAGGCATACACGAAGAGGTCAAACGAGCTGGCCATCTTGTGTCCTACAATGGTGGACCCTCCCATCAAACGTATCGAGCTGTACCTCAAGGGTCTTGTACCAGAGATTCAGAGTCACGTAACCTCAGCTAATCTTGGCACCATTCAACAAATCATCAAGTTGGCTCATCTCCTCACCGATCAGGCAGTTGAGCAGAACAGGCTGCCCAAACGTATTAGCGCTACTACTTCTGATGCTCCCAATGATAATAAGCGCAAGTAGGATGGAAATTTGGGCAAAGGTTCTACTTCAGCTCAGTCCCAGCAGCGAAAGACAGATGAGTACAGGAGCCCCAGTCAGCAGCTGTCACACCCCGACCGCGTATAACAACGGACCGCGGCGGAAACGCCGGGGAGTGATCGCGACAGAATTAATTGTTTCATAACCATGGCATTCAAAGTTTTATTTATTTATTAAACAAGGATGTTACATTGTTTCAAACAGGAAAAACAGAGTTTACAACATAATTAAACATAGTCTAGCTCCATTTTATGTCTCTAAGGCACAGGTCCGCCCTAGTATTGTGATCAACATCCTACGGAAAAGCACCTGAAAACACATGTGAAAATAGGTACGTCAGCATAAAAATGCCTGTGAGATACATAGGTTTGTGAAAATAGGATTCATGACTTGTATTTGAGAAAATGTTTAGTCATGAACCTTGTAATTTGCTTTGTCTTGTAAATCATTTGAAAAACAATAAGATCAGTTGATATGTATAAGTAAATGTAAGGTTAAATGAATAACCATGAAAAATGAGTTTGTATAAGATAAGTTGATTGTAAAACAATGTCTTATGAAAAAGTATGTTATTTGTATAAAATGTTATATGTATCAAACTGAAATGATTCAAAATAACGTTACGCTATGTAATATTATACAAACACTTATATATAGGAAGTACCAGCGGCGTATCCACCATGTTTGTATCATATTACACACGTATCGTTACTTAATCACTTAATCAAACCAAACCATCAAGATGTAAAATGTTCATGTACAAACCAATTGTCAAGTGTTATTGTGTAAACCATGTCAAAATGTCTATGTCCAATGTAAACCACCAAATGTGTATATCAATGTCAAAATGTTTATGTTCAATGTAGATCATGTAATGTGTAATCAAAATGTCATGTATGGTAAGTGAAATGTATCAACTAAACCATATGTAAAATGCACAACAACAAGGTATTGAAGTAAAACACAGTTTAAATCAAAGTCATGTTGTGTGTAACAAATGCATGCTATACTGATACAAACATTTATGCGGTATTGTTAATATGCATACATCCAAGCCTTGAGACTGAGGCGATAAACCTTTAAACAAATTAAAGATTTATCTAAGTTATGTATATCGAATTCGGTCATTCCTTTCTGTCCCCTTACCCTGGGATGTCCGGAACGGGAGTTGTCAATTCCTATGGTACCACTACCTACTAACGAATGGCATGATCAATGTTAATGAATGTATTGTCCCATGTTAAACAAACCAAATGTTATACCAAAAATGGAAGCATGTGATGCACTAAGTATGTAATCAAATGAACATACATAGCGTGAAAATGTAATGTAAAACGATGTACTAAGTAATGCACACAATGGGCACACCTAGCATGAAATGTAATGTAAAACAATGTACTAAGTAATGCACACAATGGGCACACCTAGCATGAAATGTCATGTAAAACGATGTACTAAGTAATGCACACAATGGGCACACCTAGCATGAAATGTCATGTAAAACGATGTACTAAGTTATGCACACAATGGGCACACCTAGCATGAAATGTCATGTAAAACGATGTACTAAGTAATGCACACAATGGGCATACCTAGCATGAAATGTAATGAAATCAATGTACTATAATGTACTAACGAACATAGCATGTATATGATGTGAAAACAGGAAAGCATGAAAGTAACAAGTAGGCACATGTGTTCCACCCCAAAACAGTTTGGAAAACAGTAAAAGAGGGGTCTATGTACTCACTTGAGATTGCTCAGTTGTCTAAAGATGACCACCGAGTAATGCTATAGATCACGGAATCAAACGGCACCTAATATAGGTAACTATGTTAATAAACCGGACCTAAATCGGAAGATTGGGTAGCATTAGGGTTTGTAAACCAAATGAATGTAGGAACTCATGTGATATGGTTTAACAAAGCCTAAATGCTAAATGAAACTTGACCTAAGTCTTATCGACCCATTACGATCCGTTTAGGTAGCTTATGCTACTTTAACGCATCGTGCGCGTAAAACGCGTTCGGAACGCCTAACTAGTCCTATGACAAGTGTTATATGCCTAAACATGTTACATAATTAGTTATGTGGCAAAAGTTTAGGTTACATATGCTAAATTACCAATTATGCATGAAAAGGGTATTCTGGTAATTTACCTAAGGCATATAAACTACCTATCATACAACTACTTAAACGATGTGACCATAGGGTATAACCTCGGAAGGTTATTCCCTACCTACTATGGTCACCTAATGTGTTTGGTCGGATCCTAATGATCGACCAAACTGGGTCGGGTTCGAAGGTATAGGCGATTTATTAGATCGCCTACCCTACGACCCTAGACAACGTGGTAATCAGTGGGCATAGTCCCAAAGGACTATGACCAACGTGATTACACTCACGTTGCGAAGTTCAAACGAACTTCGCATTGACCATTACTGGTCAACGCTGAAAGTCAAACAAAGTTTGACTTTCTGACTCGAAAAGCAGTAAAATAAGGAAAAGAACGAAAGAATACTTACGAAGGGTCCCCGAATGCTAAACTCAATTCGAAAATCTCAGGTATGAAACAAATGTTTCAACTTAGAGTTTCTCAAAATGAATTTCTAGTGATTTTGAACAAAGGGGTGTTGGGGTATTTATAGTATTCGGTCCACCGTTGAGATCGTTTCTTGGAAAAGGGGAAACGATCAAGGCCGTACACTTGTCCAATTGTTGTGGTAACTAAAAATGGGTCCAAATGAGCTTAATGTGCGGATTGGGAGCTTGTGGGTGAGGTTAAAACAGCTGGATCATGCTGACTGTTAAGTCTGATCTGTTCTGCAGAACCCATACGCATCGTAGGGGAAAAACCCCTGCGCATCGTAAGACCCCTTACGCATCGTAGGGGAAAAGTGGCTGCGCATCGTATGACACAATTTAGGCAGATTTACACTTTTGGTCCCTGTTATGCAATAAGGTCATTTTTGACACGTTTAAGGCCCGTTAACCCCATTTCAAAGCTCTAAAATGAAGTTAAAGTATAGGGAACTTAAAACATGTTCAAAAATATCTCTGATGTCGGTTCGTTTGGCCGTACGAACGCGATGTTCGCTTAATTACGACGGAATGCGCATAAGCGCGAAAAACGATCCAAATGACGAAACGAATGGATTTTTCTTAAGGCGAACACTAAAATATAATGTAGTCATGCTCACATAAATTTTTGGATGTCCGAATGTATTCAGAACGTAAGTTATGCGCGAAAATGCAAACTTGTGCACTTTTTGACACTTTTAGTCCCTGAATGACCCAAAAGTTTATTTTAGCACACCAAACCCCTCAAAGCCTATTTCTAAGCTAAGTAAAGGATATTTAAGGTGTGTTTAACTTATGGTCATGTTCCGGAATGTTCGTTACAGTTCAAATTGACATACTTTCGTAGTTTGTCAAGTTTAGTCCCTGTAAGCGAATTAACTTGTTTAAGCCATACCAAAGCCTTCAAAACTTATTTCTAAGTTATGTAAAGGTTATTTAAGGTATGTTGAGTATATGTTGATGTTCCAGAGTATTTCTCGCATTAAACTGAGTACGTTTACGCACTAGTTTGCGTATAACTCTCCAGAAAGCGATGTAGAGTTTGAAATTACATAAAAGTCAAAACATGAAAAATGTAAAACATAACAAAACAAACATTGGGATCAAATAACATTGTTTTATTGATAATAGAACTGTTCATAGTGATTACAAGCACAGTTGTTACAGTCTCCCCTACTTGTGGAAATTTCGTCCCGAAATTTATTTAGAGGAAACTCGTGGAAAAAGATGTGGATATTTCGCCTTCATTTGATCTTCGCGTTCCCAAGTAAACTCGGGTCCACGTTTAGCTTCCCAGCGAACTTTGACCAAAGGAATGCGCTTGCGTTTAAGCCACTTGACTTCACGTTCCATGATTTCCACTGGTTTCTCAACAAATTTCAGTGTTGTGCCAACACGAATTTCGTCAAGCGGTATGGAGAAATTCTCATCAGCTGTACACTTCTTGAGATTGGACACGTGAAAAGTTGGATGAACATTTCCCAGTTCAGGAGGTAACTCAAGCCTGTAGGCTACCTTTCCGATTCTTTCGACGATCTTGAATGGTCCAACGTATCTAGGTGCAAGTTTTCCTTTCTTTCCAAATCTGATCACACCTTTCCAAGGTGAGACCTTAAGTAATACTCTATCACCGACTTGAAATTCCAAGGATTTGCGTTTTGGATCCGCGTAAATCTTCTGACGGCTTCTAGCTGCCTGAAGGTTATCACGAACTTTCTTGACCTTGTCAGTTGTCTCTAAAATGAGGGCAGGTCCAGTAAGTTGAGCCTCGCCAATCTCATTCCAGCAGACTGGTGAACGACATTTTCGACCATAGAGAGCTTCGAAAGGAGCCATTCCGATGCTAGTGTGATAACTGTTGTTGTAGGAGAATTCAATCAATTTAAGATGTGAATCCCAACTACCACCAAAATCGATCACACAAGCTCTTAGCATATCCTCCAGAGTCTGGATTGTTCTCTCAGATTGACCATCCGTTTGCGGATGATAAGCTGTGCTTAGATTAAGTTGGGTCCCCATGGCAGATTGCATGGTTCTCCAAAAATGAGAAGTGAAACGAGCATCTCTGTCAGAAATGATGTTCAAAGGAACACCATGTCGAACTACAATTTCATCCACATAGATTTGAGCAAGTCTGTCAGTAGGAAAATCCTCGCGGATTGGCAAGAAATGTGCTGACTTTGTAAGACGATCAACGACTACCCAGATGGCATCATGACCTTTCTTAGTGCGCGGGAGTTTAGTAACAAGATCCATAGTAATGTTTTCCCATTTCCAAACTGGGATCTCTGGTTGCTCCAATAAACCAGATGGACGCTGATGTTCAGCCTTAACCTTAAGACAAGTAAGGCATTTTGATACGTATAAGGCAATGTCTTTCTTCATACCAGGCCACCAATAGTGAATACGAAGATCCTTATACATCTTATCTGAGCCCGGATGAATAGAATAACGAGACTTATGGGCTTCATCCATAAGCAAGGTACGAAGATCATCCTGGCTTGGGACCCACAAACGGTCCATGAAGTAATACGATCCATTGTCCTTCAGTTCCAGAGCAGGCGTTATGTGATAAGGAAATTCCTTATCCATCAAACCTTGTGAAACACAAGATTGCTGAGCTTGAGAAATGCGTGCTTGAATATCAGATCGAGCTTGAATAAAAGATTGATCACGTACACAATGAAGCTTAGTACGTTCCTTACGACTCAATGCATCAGCTACGACATTCGCCTTACCAGGATGGTAGCGAATTTCGCAGTCATAGTCGTTTAAAAGCTCAACCCAACGTCGCTGTCTCATGTTGAGTTCTTTCTGATTGAAGATATGCTGAAGACTTTTGTGGTCAGTGAAAACCACACATTTTGTACCGTACAAATAGTGTCTCCAGATCTTGAGAGCAAAGACAACTGCACCCAACTCAAGATCATGAGTGGTGTAGTTCTTCTCATGTATCTTCAACTGCCTCGATGCATAGGCTATGACTTTGTTCCTTTGCATAAGAACACAGCCAAGACCCAATTTCGATGCATCACAATATACAACAAAATCATCATCACCCTCAGGTAATGATAGAACAGGCGCATCGCAAAGCTTCTGCTTCAAGTGTTGAAAAGCTTCCTCTTGTTTGTTTCCCCAATAAAAGGGCATTTTCTTCTGAGTTAGAGCAGTTAGAGGAACTGCAATCTTCGAGAAGTTTTCTATGAAGCGGCGGTAATAACCCGCTAGACCAAGAAAAGAACGAACTTCAGTAGGAGTAGAAGGTGTATCCCAATCCTTAATCGCACTGATCTTGGAGGGATCTACATGAATACCCCGTTCGTTGATAACATGCCCCAAAAATTGAACTTCTTTAAGCCAAAATTCGCACTTGGAGAATTTGGCGAAAAGTTGCTCTTTCTTTAGGAGTTCAAGAGTAAGACGAAGATGCTGCTCGTGGTCAGCTTGCGTCTTAGAGTAAATCAAAATGTCATCAATAAAAACAATGACGAACTGATCCAAATAAGGTTTGCAGACCCTATTCATTAAGTCCATGAAAACAGCCGGAGCATTAGTCAAACCGAATGGCATGACTGTGAATTCATAATGCCCATAACGAGTGCGGAATGCTGTTTTCGGAATGTCTTCTTCTTGCACCCGAAGTTGATGATATCCGGATCGCAGATCAATTTTCGAAAAATAAGAAGCACCTTGTAACTGATCAAAGAGATCATCGATGCGAGGTAGAGGATATCGATTCTTGATGGTAAGCTTGTTAAGCTCACGATAATCGATACACATCCTAAAGGATCCATCCTTCTTCTTTACAAAAAGAACGGGAGCACCCCAAGGTGAAAAACTGGGACGGATAAAGCCTTTGTCAGAGAGCTCCTGAAGCTGCTTGGACAACTCTTGCATCTCAGATGGTGCAAGACGATATGGAGCTCTAGCAATAGGATTGGCACCAGGTACGAGATCAATACGGAACTCGACTTGGCGTGCTGGAGGTAGACCAGGTAAATCTTCAGGGAACACTTCAGAATAATCCCGAACGACAGGAATATCTGAAATAGACTTACTCTTGCCTTTATCTTCTGTAACATGTGCTAAGAAAGCCACATAGTTCTTCTGCAGATACCTCCGAGCTTTAAAACAAGACATGAGTTTGAGACCAACGGTAGGCTTCTCACCTTGAACCTGCAGGATTTCGCCTGTCGAAAGCGGCACACGAACTATCTTCTCAGAACAAACGATCTCTGCGTGATGCTTGGATAACCAATCCATTCCCACAATAACGTCGAAGCTTCCAAGTTGCATAGGCGCGAGGTCGATAGGAAAAAGATGGTCGTTAAGATTCAACTGGCAGTTGCGAAGAACAGAATCAAGAATAATGGGTTCACCACTAGCAACTTCTACTGTCAAAGATTTGCCTAGTTTCGTTCTAGACACTCGAAGCATTGATTCAAAGGACAAAGACACGAAACTCTTATCGGCACCAGAATCGAAAAGAACAGATGCAGGCTGATTATTAATAAAGAACGTACCGTTCACCACATTATCATCAGCCTGTGCCTCTTGGGCATTCATGTTAAAAACTCGGCCTCGAGCCGGAGCCTGATTCTGGTTCTGGTTCTGGTTCGCCAGTCTTGGACACCGATTCCTATAGTGGGTCAGATCCCCACAATTGTAACAAGCACCGGGTGGGTATTGTGGTCGTGCAGCTTGACCCTGTTGCTGAGCAGGAGGCTGTGCAACTTGTTGAGCCGGGTTTTGAACTGCGCGATTCTGAGCAAACCGACAAACCTCGACAGAATGACCTGACTTCCCACAGCTAGTACAGAAACGGCACTGATGTTGCGGCTGATGGTGACTGTTGCATCTATTGCACAAAGGTGCATTCCCTGTATAGGGTTTCTTTGCTGGAAGAATGTGCGGGTTGGTTAGGAGCTGCCTGGTTAGCTTGGGCAGTGATAGCAAAATTTTGGGAAGCCTTACGCTTCCTTGACCTCTTCGAAGAACCAGAGTTCTTCCCATTCAAGTTTTGACCTTTCTTGCTATCACCCTTGTCAGCCAACTGTTTCTTGCCCTTGTCACCCTTCCGGTGTAACTTGTTCTTCCGGATTTGCGACTCAGTCAGTGTCGCTGATAACTCGATTGCCTGACGGAGTGTGGCAGGGTTACTACCAGTAAGAATGTCTTGTACCGAGTCAGGTAGGCCGTCGATGTATCTCTCGATAGCCTTGTCGAGTGGGGTAACCATTGTCGGGCAAAGAAGACTCAACTCTTCAAACCGATCAGTATAAGCCCTATGCTCACCACTATCCTGCTTCAGATCATCAAATTCCTTCTCCAACGCTCGTTGCTCATGACGAGGACAAAATTCCCTCATCATAAGAGCCCTTAGTTCAGCCCAAGTCTGTGCAAGAGCAACTTCTGCACCCCTGTCTCTCATAATCCCATTCCACCATGTCAAAGCCCTCTTCTGAAATACGCTCGAAGCAAACTCGACCTTGCGATTATCCGGACACTGCACGTGGCGGAAAGTATTCTCACTACTCTCGAACCACTGAAGAAGCCCAGTCGCTCCTTCAGAACCACTAAACTTGAGTGGTTTAGCCTGATTAAAATCCTTGTATTTGCATGGAACATTGTTGTTATTGTTGGCTTGGTTCCATTGAGCAAAGAGATTTGGAAATTGAGCAGCCATCTGCTGCGCAATAATTTCTGCCAGTTCGGCAGTTGCTATCTGGTTCTCGCGTCGAGGAGGCATTCTAAAAGAGGAAAACATGAAAGAAAAACGAGTGAGATGATTGGATGAAGAGAATGAGATGATAAAAACAAGAATTGCAAACAACATAGATGGTGGTCATTCGTCCGTATCACAAAGCAAACAAACGACTCACAGTGACTAATCAAAGTAAATGGATCAAAAATAATGTATAATGAAGACATGCTCGCCTATAAGTGAACACTCATCCCAAGAATTCCCAGGTAAGCACAACTGGTCTCGCGTCTGATGAGATGTATACGAAGTGCTTGCCTAGACAGAAAACCCAGAATACAGGCATTCACCCTTCCAGTTTGCACATGTTCACATTATTTAAAACCCAAAACGTTTGACGAGATTTTTGAAAATTTGAAGGCACAAGGCCAAAAACCAAACTTGAAAAGGGTTCAAAACCTTACAATTGAGGGTTCAAAACCTTGTAATAAATCATTCAAAAACAGATGATTGTTTTTCAAAAAAAATGTTTCGGAAAAATTTTGGTTCCTTGTTTTGTTAATCACCTAAGGATAGGTGATGTAAATGTTTTAAGATCTAAACACAAGATAACTTGTGTTAGGTTCCTAGAAAAGTTATAGTCTAGGTCAAAGCATTACTAATAACCTAATTCCCTATAACCATTGGCTCTGATACCAACTCTTCTGTCACACCCCGACCGCGTATAACAACGGACCGCGGCGGAAACGCCGGGGAGTGATCGCGACAGAATTAATTGTTTCATAACCATGGCATTCAAAGTTTTATTTATTTATTAAACAAGGATGTTACATTGTTTCAAACAGGAAAAACAGAGTTTACAACATAATTAAACATAGTCTAGCTCCATTTTATGTCTCTAAGGCACAGGTCCGCCCTAGTATTGTGATCAACATCCTACGGAAAAGCACCTGAAAACACATGTGAAAATAGGTACGTCAGCATAAAAATGCCTGTGAGATACATAGGTTTGTGAAAATAGGATTCATGACTTGTATTTGAGAAAATGTTTAGTCATGAACCTTGTAATTTGCTTTGTCTTGTAAATCATTTGAAAAACAATAAGATCAGTTGATATGTATAAGTAAATGTAAGGTTAAATGAATAACCATGAAAAATGAGTTTGTATAAGATAAGTTGATTGTAAAACAATGTCTTATGAAAAAGTATGTTATTTGTATAAAATGTTATATGTATCAAACTGAAATGATTCAAAATAACGTTACGCTATGTAATATTATACAAACACTTATATATAGGAAGTACCAGCGGCGTATCCACCATGTTTGTATCATATTACACACGTATCGTTACTTAATCACTTAATCAAACCAAACCATCAAGATGTAAAATGTTCATGTACAAACCAATTGTCAAGTGTTATTGTGTAAACCATGTCAAAATGTCTATGTCCAATGTAAACCACCAAATGTGTATATCAATGTCAAAATGTTTATGTTCAATGTAGATCATGTAATGTGTAATCAAAATGTCATGTATGGTAAGTGAAATGTATCAACTAAACCATATGTAAAATGCACAACAACAAGGTATTGAAGTAAAACACAGTTTAAATCAAAGTCATGTTGTGTGTAACAAATGCATGCTATACTGATACAAACATTTATGCGGTATTGTTAATATGCATACATCCAAGCCTTGAGACTGAGGCGATAAACCTTTAAACAAATTAAAGATTTATCTAAGTTATGTATATCGAATTCGGTCATTCCTTTCTGTCCCCTTACCCTGGGATGTCCGGAACGGGAGTTGTCAATTCCTATGGTACCACTACCTACTAACGAATGGCATGATCAATGTTAATGAATGTATTGTCCCATGTTAAACAAACCAAATGTTATACCAAAAATGGAAGCATGTGATGCACTAAGTATGTAATCAAATGAACATACATAGCGTGAAAATGTAATGTAAAACGATGTACTAAGTAATGCACACAATGGGCACACCTAGCATGAAATGTAATGTAAAACAATGTACTAAGTAATGCACACAATGGGCACACCTAGCATGAAATGTCATGTAAAACGATGTACTAAGTAATGCACACAATGGGCACACCTAGCATGAAATGTCATGTAAAACGATGTACTAAGTTATGCACACAATGGGCACACCTAGCATGAAATGTCATGTAAAACGATGTACTAAGTAATGCACACAATGGGCATACCTAGCATGAAATGTAATGAAATCAATGTACTATAATGTACTAACGAACATAGCATGTATATGATGTGAAAACAGGAAAGCATGAAAGTAACAAGTAGGCACATGTGTTCCACCCCAAAACAGTTTGGAAAACAGTAAAAGAGGGGTCTATGTACTCACTTGAGATTGCTCAGTTGTCTAAAGATGACCACCGAGTAATGCTATAGATCACGGAATCAAACGGCACCTAATATAGGTAACTATGTTAATAAACCGGACCTAAATCGGAAGATTGGGTAGCATTAGGGTTTGTAAACCAAATGAATGTAGGAACTCATGTGATATGGTTTAACAAAGCCTAAATGCTAAATGAAACTTGACCTAAGTCTTATCGACCCATTACGATCCGTTTAGGTAGCTTATGCTACTTTAACGCATCGTGCGCGTAAAACGCGTTCGGAACGCCTAACTAGTCCTATGACAAGTGTTATATGCCTAAACATGTTACATAATTAGTTATGTGGCAAAAGTTTAGGTTACATATGCTAAATTACCAATTATGCATGAAAAGGGTATTCTGGTAATTTACCTAAGGCATATAAACTACCTATCATACAACTACTTAAACGATGTGACCATAGGGTATAACCTCGGAAGGTTATTCCCTACCTACTATGGTCACCTAATGTGTTTGGTCGGATCCTAATGATCGACCAAACTGGGTCGGGTTCGAAGGTATAGGCGATTTATTAGATCGCCTACCCTACGACCCTAGACAACGTGGTAATCAGTGGGCATAGTCCCAAAGGACTATGACCAACGTGATTACACTCACGTTGCGAAGTTCAAACGAACTTCGCATTGACCATTACTGGTCAACGCTGAAAGTCAAACAAAGTTTGACTTTCTGACTCGAAAAGCAGTAAAATAAGGAAAAGAACGAAAGAATACTTACGAAGGGTCCCCGAATGCTAAACTCAATTCGAAAATCTCAGGTATGAAACAAATGTTTCAACTTAGAGTTTCTCAAAATGAATTTCTAGTGATTTTGAACAAAGGGGTGTTGGGGTATTTATAGTATTCGGTCCACCGTTGAGATCGTTTCTTGGAAAAGGGGAAACGATCAAGGCCGTACACTTGTCCAATTGTTGTGGTAACTAAAAATGGGTCCAAATGAGCTTAATGTGCGGATTGGGAGCTTGTGGGTGAGGTTAAAACAGCTGGATCATGCTGACTGTTAAGTCTGATCTGTTCTGCAGAACCCATACGCATCGTAGGGGAAAAACCCCTGCGCATCGTAAGACCCCTTACGCATCGTAGGGGAAAAGTGGCTGCGCATCGTATGACACAATTTAGGCAGATTTACACTTTTGGTCCCTGTTATGCAATAAGGTCATTTTTGACACGTTTAAGGCCCGTTAACCCCATTTCAAAGCTCTAAAATGAAGTTAAAGTATAGGGAACTTAAAACATGTTCAAAAATATCTCTGATGTCGGTTCGTTTGGCCGTACGAACGCGATGTTCGCTTAATTACGACGGAATGCGCATAAGCGCGAAAAACGATCCAAATGACGAAACGAATGGATTTTTCTTAAGGCGAACACTAAAATATAATGTAGTCATGCTCACATAAATTTTTGGATGTCCGAATGTATTCAGAACGTAAGTTATGCGCGAAAATGCAAACTTGTGCACTTTTTGACACTTTTAGTCCCTGAATGACCCAAAAGTTTATTTTAGCACACCAAACCCCTCAAAGCCTATTTCTAAGCTAAGTAAAGGATATTTAAGGTGTGTTTAACTTATGGTCATGTTCCGGAATGTTCGTTACAGTTCAAATTGACATACTTTCGCAGTTTGTCAAGTTTAGTCCCTGTAAGCGAATTAACTTGTTTAAGCCATACCAAAGCCTTCAAAACTTATTTCTAAGTTATGTAAAGGTTATTTAAGGTATGTTGAGTATATGTTGATGTTCCAGAGTATTTCTCGCATTAAACTGAGTACGTTTACGCACTAGTTTGCGTATAACTCTCCAGAAAGCGATGTAGAGTTTGAAATTACATAAAAGTCAAAACATGAAAAATGTAAAACATAACAAAACAAACATTGGGATCAAATAACATTGTTTTATTGATAATAGAACTGTTCATAGTGATTACAAGCACAGTTGTTACAGCAGCCTTCTGGAAATCAAGGGCAGGGTGGATACAAGGGAAATCACCCGAAATGTAATCGCTGTAACTTGCACCATAGCGGGCCATGTGGTAAAGGCAACTGTCATCGATGCAACAAGCCTGGTCACATTAAAAGGGATTGCAGGAGTCAGCGTTCCGCGAATCAGAACCGACAGCAACAGCAAGCTCCACCAAATCAACGCCAGCAGCAGCAACAACAAGGTAACAACAAAGGGTGCTTTCAATGTGGTGCTGAGGGCCATTTCAAGAAAGACTGCCCCCAGCTAAATCAGAACCAGAATGTGACACCTGGGTCACTGCGACCATCAAACAAACACCAAACCAATGAAATATTATATTTCATACTTGGGATTTGTATAAATATGTGTATCTTTTGCACATATCAATTCTTGTTCGATTTCAAGCTTTAAATCGCTTTCTGAAAGGTTATACGCGTACTGATGCGTAAATATAACCAGTTTAATGCAACGAACACTCTGGAATAGTGAAATAGGCTTAACATACCTTAAATAACCTTTACATAACTTAGAAATAAGTTTTGAAGGCTTTGGTATGGCAAAATCAAGTTTAATCTCCTACAGGGACTTAATTTGACAAACTGTGAAAGTATGACGATTCGTACTAGAACAGACATTCTGGAACATGACCATAAGTCAAACATACCATAAATATCATTTACATAGCTTAGAAATAGGCTTTGAGGAGTTCGGTGTGCTAAAACAAACTTTTGGGTCATTCAGGGACTAAAAGCGTCAAAAAGTGCACAAGTTTGCATTTTCGCGCATAACTTACATTCTGAATACATCCGGGCATCCAAAAATTTATGTAATCATTAAAATATTATGTTTTAGTGATTGGCTTGTCAAGTATCCTTTCATCGCGCAATTTGGATCGTTTTTGCGTTCGTTACGACTTCCGTCGTAATTAAGCGAATAACGCAACCATACGACCAAACGAACCGACATCCGAGATGTTTTTGAGCATATTTTAAGTTCCCTATACTTTAAATTTATTTTAGAGCCTTGAAATGGGGTTAACGGGGCTTAAAAGTGCCAAAAATCATGTTTTACAAGTGCAGGGACCATTTTTGAAATTTCCGGCAGATTCAATGAACCTAGTCTATTTTGAAGTGTTGATGGTTTTAACCCATGGTTTTGCAAAACCATGGGCTGGTATTCAATGAACATAGTCCATATTAGGGGCTCCCATGGTTTTAGAAAACCATGGGCACACATGTAAGGTCCAGATCAAAGCTCAGTTTTCGATGAACGATCTTAACGGTTCTTGAATTCCTATAAATACCCAGCCTCACTTCCTCCCAAAGCACACTTGAATCTGATTTTGGCTCTCTAAGTTGAAGTTTATGATTCATACCTGAGAGTAAATCGGATCAAGAGCTTGCGGGGACCTTCTGTAAGTATTCTTTCGTTCTTTTCCTTCGTTTTTGTCGTTAAAGTCAAACTGCGTTTGACTTTCTGCTTTGACCAGTTTATGGTCAACGCGAAGTTCGTTTGAACTTCATAACGTGAGCGTAATCACGATGGTTATAGTCCCTAGTGACTATACCTACTGATTACCACGTTATCTAGGCTCAGTGACGAGTCGTAGTTTCGGCCAAAATGCGTTTTCTCGCGTATTTTGTAACCAAACTACTCTAGGATATCAAAACCGTTAATTTTGATATCAAAACCTGTTTTCTAACTTAACTAAACATGTTCTAGCATGTTTAGCTCGTCATTTTTTTTAGATTAGTGCTTGTGTGGAGCCGAAAGTCAAGTGGACTAAACACCCGCTTAGACTTTCGAACACGACCCGTTTGATCGATCATTAGGATCCGACCAAACATGTTAAGTGACCATAGTAGCGTAGGGAATAACCTTCCGAGGTTATACCTTATGGTTACTTAGGTTTGATTAGTCGCATGATAGGTAGTTTATATGCCTTAGGTAAATTACCAAAATGCCCTTTTTACGCCAAAATTAATTTTAAGCCTATGTAACATAATTTTTGATATCTAAACTGATTTAGCAACAATATTAGACATGTTAAGGCATATTTTACTTATCATAGGGCTAGTTAGGCATTCCGAACGCGTTTTACGCGAACGACGCGTTAAAGTAGCATAAGCTACCTAAACGGGTCGTAATGGGTCGTAAGCACTTAGGTTAGGTTTCATTTTAGTATGTAGGCTTTGTTAAACCATATTACACGAGTTCCCATACTTGTTTGGTTTACGAACCCTCATTCTATCTGATCCTCCAATTTAGGTCCGTTTATTAACATAGTTACCTATATTAGGTGCCGTTTGATTTCCGTGATCTCTAGCATTGTTTGGTTGTTACACAAGGACTTCTAGGCAATCTCAAGTGAGTACATAGTCCCCTCTTTTACTGTTTTCCAAACTGTTTTGGGGTGAAACACATGTGCCTACTTGTTACCTTCATGTTTTCCATGTTTTCACATCATATACTTGCTATGTTCATTAGTACACTATTAGTACATGATTTACATTATATTGTTTCGCTATGTATGTTTACTTAGCATACTTAGTACATTGTTTTACTTTACATTTATGCTATGTATGTTGACTGAGCATGCTAGTACATTGATTTACATTACATTAGTTGCATATGTTTACTCAACATATGGACACATTGTTTTACATTTCATTTTGTTGCATATGCTCATCCAGCATATGAACACATTATATTACATTTTGAACCATTTGTAACTATTTGACTATGAGAACCGTTGTAACTAGTTGACTATGTGAACCGTTGTGACCATTTGATTATATGAACCGTTTGTAACTGTTGAACCGTGTGAACCGTATTTGACCATACATAAACATTTCTACAATTGTTAAACATTTCATCTTGGTGGTTGTTTGGGTAAGTGATTTAAGTAACGAGGCGACGTGTAATACGATAAAAACATGGTGGATACGCCGCTGGTACTTCCTATATATAAGTGCTTTTATGGTATTACATATCGTAGCGTTATTTAAACCATTTCAGTTTAGACATATTACATCAACAACACATTTTCACATAAACATCGTTTTACAAATAACTTAACTTGTACAGACTCATTTTACTTGGTTATTCACTTAACCATACATTGTTCTTTTATACATATATATCATTTGGTTTATTTATCACTTTTCAAATGATTTATGAAAGGAAACACTCAACAAGACTCATGACTACTTTTTATTAAACAGTTTCTTTAAACTCAAGTCATGAATCCTATTTTCACAAAACCTATGTATCTCACAGGCATTTTTATGCTGACGTACCTATTTTCACATGTGTTTTCAGGAGCTGTTGCATAGGATGATCGAGACACACTTAGGCGGACATGTGCCTTAGTGACTTAAAACGAAGCAAGAACTAGTTAAATTATGTTATGTACTCTTTGTTTCTTGTTTAAGACAATGTATCTCTCTTGATTGTTAAATAAAATGTAACTTTAATTACCATGGTTGTGAAACAATTAATTCTGTTACAACATCCCCGACGTTTCCGCCACGTTTCGTTGTTTTACTTGGTCGGGGTGTGACAGAAAAGTTGGTATCAGAGCCAATGGTTATAGGGAATTAGGTTATTAGTAATGCTTTGACCTAGACTATAACTTTCCTAGGACCCTAACGCGAGTTTACTTGCGTTTAGTCATAAAACAATACCGTTGCCTATCTTTAGGCACCAACCACAACGAGAACGTCAATTCCGAATCCGCTTTGAAAATTAATCATCTGTTTTTGGATGATTGATTACTAGGTTTTGAACCCTCTGTTACAAGGTTTTGAACCCCTTTGAGTTTTCAAAATCTTGTCAAAAGTTTTGGGTCCTAAATAGTGTGAACACATGAAAACTGGAAGAGTGAATGCCTGTACCGTGGGTTTTCTGTCTAAGGCTAGAGTGTTCGTACAAATCCACATAATCGGACCAGTCACTCTTACCTGGGAACTCTTGGGGTGAGTGTCCACTTATAGGCGAGCATGTCTTCGCGATACATTATGAGGACCTACTTGCTTTGATTCAGCCTTTATGTGTCATTTGTTTGCCTTGTGGTAACAAACAAATGACCACCATCTTTGCTTTTGTCAAATTTTGTATCACCTCATCCTTTTCATCTAATCATCTCGCTCGTTTCCTTTCATGTTTCCCTCCTTTTAGAATGCCTCCTCGACGCGACAATCAGATAGCGAATGCCGAACTGGCAGAAATCATCGCGCAGCAAATGGCTGCTGCTTTCCCAAATCTTATTGCTCAACTGAACCAAGCCAACAACAACAATAATGCTCCATGCAATTTCAAGAATTTCAATTCGGCTAAGCCACTCAAGTTTAGTGGTTCTGAAGGAGCAACTGGGCTCCTACAATGGTTCGAGAGCATTGAGAGTACGTTTCGTCACGTTCAGTGTCCTGATAATCGGAAGGTCGAGTTTGCTTCCAGTGTGTTTCTGAAGAGGGCTCTTACATGGTGGAACGGGGTTATGAGAGACCATGGTGCTGAGATTGCTTTAGCGCAGATTTGGGCCGAGCTTAGGGCCCTTATGATGAAGGAGTTCTGTCCTCGCCATGAACTGAGGGCTTTAGAAAGGGAATTTGATGATTTGAAGCAAGACAGTGGTGAGCATCGGGCTTACACTGATAGGTATGAGGAGTTGAGTCTGTTATGCCCAAACATGTTTACGCCTTTGGGTAAGGCAATCGAAAAGTACATTGATGGCCTCCCTGACTCAATACAAGACATTGTGACTGGTAGCAACCCTACTACAGTTAGGCAGGCCATTGAGCTATCTGCAACCTTGACTGAATCTCAGATCAGGAAAGGTAAACTTTTTTGAATGGGTGACAAGAAACCAATCGAGGAATCAAAGACCATGGATGAACAGACTGGATCCCCTAAGAAGTCAAAGAAGCGAAAGGCTTCTCAGAACTTCGCCATGGTCGCTCACAATGGTCAAGCCATCCCCAACCAACCAGCTCAACCCCCTGCTAGGAAGTCCTACAACGGAACTGCACCCTTGTGCAACTAATGTAGCCTACATCATCATGCTGGTGTGAAGTGCCGCACATGCCAAGTTTGTGGACTCATAGGTCATACGGCGAGGGTTTGCCCAACAGCAGCTGCACCAAATCAAGTTAACAACAATCCTGCTCAAGGTCGTTTTCCACCAGGTTCTTGCTTCAACTGTGGCGAGATGGGCCATTTCCGAAGAAACTGCCCAAAGCTTGCTAATGCGAATCCAGTGCAGGGATGAGCATCTGACCGAATGGAAGACAACGCTGTTTAGAAATAATCACGTCTTATGTATTATTTTCTTTTGTTGTCAAGGTCCATGAAACAGTTGTTATCGTTGTTTATAAATAAAGCTTTTATTTTACAATACAATATACAAATATTAATGTGGTTGCATGTGTAAACAACATATCCCCTACAATACCGACAATTAAAGAACCGTATCCCTTGAAGAACAGACTACCCCCCAAATTCTTCCACTTTATGATCTCTTGCGTTTTCCACGAAAATCCTAAGTACCCGTTTCTTCCAAGGAAAACGAAGTACAAGGCGTAAGTTACAACTCTGGACGAATACCCACTCCTTAATGGGGTACCTAAGGATATTCCCGTAAGTCCTTAATTGTTGTATACCTTAATTCGAATGTGGTGATTCCTTGTAATCAAAAATCGAATTTTTAGAAGAACATCCTATCTTTTCAGATAGATGCTTGAGGACATTGAAGTCCATCAACTGGGTTCCTAGTATGCCTTGAATACCCATGTTCAAATCAACGCCAAGTTAATAACAATCAGTAACAAGATAATAACAATTAATAACCAAGAAAACAATTATGTGCTTATGTGTTCATTTTCTTATATTTTTTGTGTGATCCAAATTTTGTTATCCAAATCCTCGTAGAATCTTCCATATCTTCGTATAAGGGATTCATAGTAGGATACCCAAAGGTACTACCTAAAATCCTTAATGGACTTCTACGTTGTAGTTAAGTCCCTTGGATTATAAAGTACTACTCCATAATTAGACCCCCTGAGTGGTCTAGTTAAACAGATTGATCCAAAATCTGGTTAGGAATATCATGTGATGATATAGCTGAAAGGACTCCTTGGTGGCCTAATTAAAAAGATCATCTGTCGATCTAATTAAAAGGACCATATGGTAGTCTAGTCACCCTCATCACAGGTTTGAATTTTCTTCCCCTAAACAATTACAAAACAAATTGTGCGGACTGTGCAAGGAATTACGTAATTATGGATGCATACATAATTATGGAATTTAGTGCACAAAAATCACAGCAAGTTCTGTCATGTATCTAGAGTTAACCCAATTCATTTCCAACTCTGATGAAGCAACCGTTGAAAATGACTCCGTCTGCTCATTTTCGTTTCTAAAGATTATCCGTTGAGGAAAGGAATATCCGTTTGTTTATCCTTTTCATTTCCGTTTCTGAGGAAGCAACCGTTGAAAATGACTCCGTCTGTTCATTTTCGTTTCTAAAGATTATCCGTTGAGGAAATGAATATCCCTTTGTTTAAACCTTCATTTCCAACTCTGATGAAGCAACCGTTGAAAATGACTCCGTCTGTTCATTTTCGTTTCTAAAGATTATCCGTTGAGGAAATGAATATCCGTTTTTTTAATCCTTCATTTCCAACTCTGTTGAAGCAACCGTTGAAGATGACTCCGTCTGTTCATTTTCGTTTCTAAAGATTGTCCGTTGAGGAAATGAATATCCGTTGTTTAATCCTTCATTTCCGCTTCTGAAGAATACTCGTTGAGGAAAATGACTCCGTCCGTTCATTTTCATTTCTGAAGAATGTCCGTTAAGGAAATGACAGGATTATGCCTTGCATATCTCTAGTGGATTATTTGACACAAAGTCACAGACAGACTCCTACGAATAAATTTCGGGACGAAATTTCCTAAAGTAGGGGAGACTGTGACACCTGGGTCACTGCAACCATCAAACAAACACCAAACCAATGAAATATTGTATTTCATACTTGGTATTTGTATAAATACGAGTTGACGTTAACCCGCGCGTTGCGGCGGGACATTGGTTATAAATAATCTTTATATCATTGTATGAGGTGTGAAAATTATTAAGTTTATAACAAAAATAATTAAGAAATGTTAAAACTTCTTGAAAAATGAACAATACGTCGACGTGAGTATGACTTAGTATATGAATTGAAGGTTATCCCTAATGCACTTATTATGTTATTTACTTTTGTTTTATAAAACAAAATGTAAGAGTTATAAAGCTTTTGAATTGGTTCTTTCTAGAAAAAGACATATAAAAAAACTAAAACAAAGTCATCAATGATTTCGGAAAATAAGCAGCCAACAAAAAACACTAAGTTTTGCTTTGAACATAATAGAATAACAAAGTATGCAAACACTTTATGATCGAAAAGAATTTGAAACCAAAAAAAGAACGAACATTAATATATTTGATATACCTGAATTCTTTTTTTTTTTATCAATTACAAAAAGAACAAAGTATGCAACACTTTATGATCGAAAAAATTAGAAACCAAAACAGAACGGATATAACATATATATTTGATATACCAGAATTCTTTCGTTTTTTTCAATTACAAAAAGAACAAAGTATGCAACACTTTATGATCGAAAAGAATTAAAACCAAAAAAGAGAGAATATTAATATATTTGATATACTGGAATTTTTTTTCAATAAGTCATACTTATACTATATCTCAACCCATTCTATATTAATATATTAGCGTCAATTTTTAGGACCCGTACGTTACGGAAAGACTGTTAAACCGAACAAAAAATAAATGTTAAAACAATGAAAAAATAACTAAGACAAAAGGATAACATTGGTTCGTTATGGTATAGACACACCCAAGAGTATATAAAACCCAAAATTAAAGCCCAAAAAAATTTACATCAATTCTCATCGTATAAATATATGCTGCAGTTGTTTTAATCTCTATATATGATAAAATATTTAAAATTCATGTGAGGTAACATAAACAACAAATATTCATTTATGACCCTACAATAAATATTCATCTATCTCCTTGACTGCATGCATGAGAATCGATGATTAATTGTATATGTGTATATAAGAGCGGTATTGGAATTGATTGTTCATAAAATGCATTCTTTTTATATGAGAGAATAAACATAAACATATATATAAATAAAAAAGAGCGTTTCAAAAAAATATATAAATTAGAAAGAAAGACAAATAAAACCAATACATGAGTCACTGGACGATGATGATTGATGAATGCATGTGACTTCAGATTTGTGGTTATATAGATGGACACGTACCATTAAAATATCACCATTCATAATCAAAAAGTTTTTCAAAAAAATATATAAATTAGAAAGAAAGACAAATAAAACCAATACATGAGTCACTGGACGATGATGATTGATGAATGCATGTGACTTCAGATTTGTGGTTATATAGATGGACACGTACCATTAAAATATCACCATTCATAATCAAAAAGTTTTTCAAAAAAATATATAAATTAGAAAGAAAGACAAATAAAACCAATACATGAGTCACTGGACGATGATGATTGATGAATGCATGTGACTTCAGATTTGTGGTTATATAGATGGACACGTACCATTAAAATATCACCATTCATAATCAAAAAGTTTACATCTCCACTTTTCAAAATTTCAAACTCCCTTCAAACTCTCTTGGCCGTTTCTTCAAAGACCCACACATAACAACACCTCCACCGACACCATATCATCACCACGGGAAGTCCGCAACCGCAACACCACAACCGCCGCCCATTTTTGTCAGCATACTCTTGTTTGATATATATATATATATATATATCCCCCTCTTTCTAAACAACATATCTTCATCATCCATCACCGCCACCACCGTCAACCCCAACAATATCTCTTGGATTTCTCCGTAACAGTCTCTACCGCTGCCCTACCATCACGCCACCAGCGTACTGAGAGCATGCAACCTCATCGATCATCTTGGAGGAATTCTATTTGTTGGGTGACCAAGAAATAATTTTGTGAAACGGTTGATAACGTGGTCGGAGATTTATGGTGGTGGTGAGGGTATATAGGGTGTGAAATGGTGGCACATAACGGGGAACAATGGCTGAATGAGAGTTGTCGGTTTGGTTAACTTTCTTTCGAAACGTCAGGTGTCGGTTTGGTTAAGTTTCATGTTGCTTAACTTTTTTTTTTTGAACGGTAGGTCGTTTTCTAAACGGCATGTTGGTTCGGTGATCAAATGTAAAGCCACCACCGGTAGAATTGACTATGGAAATTGGTTAACAGGGAATGTGACTTTTCGGTTGGTTTTTTAAACGACAGAACGTTTCCCAGTCGCTGTATCATTTGCAGTTTTGATGTGAAAAAATCATTTGCATTTCTAGCGAAGAGGTGTGATGTGAAGAGACACAACTTTTGAGTTATTAAGGCACCCCAAGTTACTTTTTTGTAGGGTTATGTAATGTGTATCTTTTGCACATATCAATTCTTGTTCGATTTCAAGCTTTAAATCGCTTTCTGGAAGGTTATACGCGCACTGATGCGTAAATATAACCAGTTTAATGCAAAGAACACTCCGGAATAGTAAAATAGGCTTAACATACCTTAAATAACCTTTACATAACTTAGAAATAAGTTTTGAAGGCTTTGGTATGACAAAATCAAGTTTAATCGCTTACAGGGACTTAATTTGACAAACTGCGAAAGTATGACGATTCGTACTAGAACAGACATTCCGGAACATGACCATAAGTCAAACATACCATAAATATCCTTTACATAGCTTAGAAATAGGCTTTGAGGAGTTCGGTGTGCTAAAACAAACTTTTGGGTCATTCAGGGACTAAAAGCGTCAAAAAGTGCACAAGTTTGCATTTTCGCGCATAACTTACATTCTGAATACATCCGGGCATCCAAAAATTTATGTAATCATTAAAATATTATGTTTTAGTGATTGGCTTGTCAAATATCCTTTCATCGCGCAATTTGGATCGTTTTTGCGTTCGTTACGACTTCCGTCGTAATTAAGCGAATAACGCAACCGTACGACCAAACGAACCGACATCCGAGATGTTTTTGAGCATATTTTAAGTTCCCTATACTTTAAATTTATTTTAGAGCCTTGAAATGGGGTTAACGGGGCTTAAAAGTGCCAAAAATCATGTTTTACAAGTGCAGGGACCATTTTTGAAATTTCCGGCAGATTCAATGAACCTAGTCCATTTTGAAGTGTTGATGGTTTTAACCCATGGTTTTGCAAAACCATGGGCTGGTATTCAATGAACATAGTCCATATTAGGGGCTCCCATGGTTTTAGAAAACCATGGGCACACATGTAAGGTCCAGATCAAAACTCAGTTTTCGATGAACGATCTTAACGGTTCTTGAATTCCTATAAATACCCAACCTCACTTCCTCCCAAAGCACACTTGAATCTGATTTTGGCTCTCTAAGTTGAAGTTTATGATTCATACCTGAGAGTAAATCGGATCAAGAGCTTGCGGGGACCTTCTGTAAGTATTCTTTCGTTCTTTTCCTTCGTTTTTGTCGTTAAAGTCAAACTGCGGTTGACTTTCTGCTTTGACCAGTTTATGGTCAACGCGAAGTTCGTTTGAACTTCATAACGTGAGCGTAATCACGATGGTTATAGTCCCTAGTGACTATACCTACTGATTACCACGTTATCTAGGCTCAGTGACGAGTCGTAGTTTCGGCCAAAATGCGTTTTCTCGCGTATTTTGTAACCAAACTACTCTAGGATATCAAAACCGTTAATTTTGATATCAAAACCTGTTTTCTAACTTAACTAAACATGTTCTAGCATGTTTAGCTCGTCATTTTTTTAGATTAGTGCTTGTGTGGAGCCGAAAGTCAAGCGGACTAAACACCCGCTTAGACTTTCGAACATGACCCGTTTGTTATAGTGTTCATCGACGACATCCTGATCTATTCTAAGAGTCAAGAGGAACACGAGCAACATCTGCGGCTTATCCTGGAACTTCTTCGTAAAGAGTAGTTGTATGCCAAGTTTTCAAAATGTGACTTCTGGCTTTGTGAAGTCCACTTGCTAGGCCATGTGGTAAACAAGGATGGGATTCATGTTGATCCATCCAAGGTTGAATCGATCAAGAACTGGCCTGCACCCCGTACACCAACAGAAATCCGCCAATTCTTGGGTTTGGCAGGATATTACAGAAGGTTTATCAAAGATTTCTCCAAGATTGCGCAACCTCTCACTTCACTGACTCAGAAGGGTGTCACCTATCGCTGGGATGAAGCACAGGAATCTGCGTTTCAGCACTTGAACGATAGGCTTTGTAGCGCGCCTATCCTCTCATTGCCTGAAGGCAGAGATGATTTTGTGGTTTATTGCGACGCTTCCATCCAAGGACTTGGTTGCGTGTTAATGCAACGTGATAAGGTCATTGCCTACGCATCGCGCCAACTTAAAGTTCACGAAAGGAACTACACTACGCACGACTTGGAATTGGGAGCAGTTGTTTTTGCGCTAAAGATATGGAGACATTACCTGTACGGTACCAAGTGCACCATTTACACTGATCACAGGAGTCTCGAGCATATCTTCAAGCAAAAGGAGTTAAACATGCGACAACGCTGATGGGTTGAGCTCTTGAATGATTATAAATGCGCTATCAAATACCATCCAGGCAAGGCCAATGTTGTGGCCGACGCCCTCAGTCGAAAGGATACTATACCTAAGCGTGTACGTGCTTTACAGCTTACCATCCAATCCAACCTTCCCGCTCAAATTCGCGATGCTCAGGTTGAAGCATTGAAAGCAGAGAACATCAAGGCTGAGTCCTTACGAGGATCGAGGCAACGGCTAGAACAAAAGGAAAACGGCGCCTACTATGTTAACGGACGCATCTGGGTTCCACTGTATGGAGACCTACGCGAGCTTGTGATGGATGAAGCACATAAGTCTCGCTATTCAGTACATCCTGGTTCGGATAAGATGTACCACGATCTAAAGACTACATACTGGTGGCCTGGTATGAAAGCCCACATAGCAACCTACGTTAGCAAATGTTTGACTTGTGCTAGGGTCAAGGTCGAATACCAGAAACCATCAGGCCCACTCCAACAACCAGAGATACCTAAATGGAAATGGGAACAAATTTCCATGGATTTCATTACTGGCCTGCCCAGATCTCAACGTGGAAATGATACCATTTGGGTGATCGTGGATCGACTGACCAAGTCTGCACATTTTCTGGCTATCAAGGAAACGGATAAGTTCTCTACTCTAGCAGACATCTACCTAAAGGAAGTAGTATCAAGGCATGGAGTGCCAACCTCCATCATTTCTGATCGTGACGCGCGTTTTACCTCCATAATTTATGAACTGTGGCAAGCTATGCACAGGTCTTTTGGCTCACGTTTAGATATGAGCACCGCTTATCACCCACAGACGGATGGGCAATCTGAACGCACCATCCAGACCCTTGAAGACATGCTTAGGGCATGTGTAATCGACTTTGGTAATGGCTGGGAGAAGCACCTCCCGTTAGTGGAGTTTTTGTATAACAACAGCTACCACACCAGCATCCAGGCAGCTCCATTCGAGGCATTGTATGGAAAGAAGTGCCGATCACCTCTTTGTTGGGCAGAAGTTGGTGACAGCCAAATCACAGGCCCAGAACTTGTAGTAGACACGACTGAGAGGATTGCTCAGATACGACAACGAATGGCGGCAGCTCGTAACCGTCAGAAGAGCTATGCGGATAAGCGAAGGAAACCACTCGAGTTCCAGGTTGGGGATCGGGTGCTACTCAAAGTCTCACCTTGGAAAGGTGTAGTTCGTTTTGGCAAACGAGGCAAACTCAATCCACGTTATGTCGGACCGTTCGAAATCATTGAGAAAATTGGCAAGGTGGCCTACAGGTTGAATCTACCCAAAGAACTCAGCGGAGTTCACAATGTCTTCCATGTGTCGAATCTGAAGAAGTGTCTGTCAGATGAGACCCTCATAGTTCCTCTCAAGGAGCTCACTATCGACGACCAGCTGCGATTCGTCGAAGAACCAGTAGAGATTACGGATCAAAATGTTAAGATTCTCAAGCGTACCAGAATACCTCTTGTTCGAGTTCGTTGGGATTCCCGTCGTGGCCCAGAGTATACCTGGGAACGAGAAGACCAAATGAAACTCCAGTATCCCCAACTGTTTAAGAAAAGTGCAACCATTACTGAGGCTGAAGCTACTGCAGAATTTCGGGACGAAATTCCAAACCAACGGGGGGATGATGTGACACCCCAGGAAAACCAGGAAACCAACGCAACATAACTAGCTTCCTCAGTAACCACGAGCTAAATTTCGGGACGAAATTTTCTTAACAGGGGGAGAATGTGACAACCCTCAAAATTTCATGTGTTCCGTACAACTTATTAATGATAATTAAAGTGCTTGATGACTGTGTGGAATTACTTAACTGCTTTCTGATTACTGTGCTATATTTACATGTGCTTGTTAACATACTAGTAGTGTACAGAAAAGTTACTAAATAGTCCAGTATGCCTTCCTGAGTGTTGAGAATTAAAAATGTTACAAAAATATATACATAGGACACTTTACGGATTAATTAAGCACTTTAACGGAACAGTATCAAACCGAACAACCGGACTTTACCCGGAACACAAAAATATTGTCAAACACATTGTTTTTATTTTTCTGAGCTAGTTAGGGTCCCCGAACACCCTAACACACTATATATTTAATAACACACCATAACACACTAACTAAACACTTGATTTCCAACTATATCCCTAACCACCCATTGCAACCCAACTAGACCAACCCCCCCCCCCTAAAACCGGTTATGCACATGTGGGACCCCATGATTTTATTTTAATTGTTTAGTTGATCTTGTTAAGTACTATGGGAACATAAGAACCAAAGGGTAGAAGGATGTTGGAGTTTACTTATAAAACCCACTAGACCTTGCACATTCATTCCATCTTCATCTTTCACAAACTCCTTCTCCTCCCTCCTTTCCCTTGTTTCAGCCGAACCCAAACCCCATCACCATCATCATCATTCAACCAACTTCATCCAATCTCCATACATACAAAGGTGTAAAAGGTCACACAAGGGAACTAGGAGCTTTCGGAAGTTCAAAGACCTCCTTCATTTGCTATTAACCACCACATTTCTTCACTTGAACTTCCCTAGTCTTGAACTAGTGGTAAGAACTTAGATCTTTGCTTTTTACATGTTGTTTAAGTGGTTAATAATGTTTAATGATGAAAATGATAAGAACTCTAATGAATCTTGTAAAGGTCTTGAACATAGAACTAACTTAATGATGAAATGTTGTTGTAATGTGATGAAGTGATGTTAATATGAAGTTGTTTTGATTCTTGTTGATTACCTGATGATTTGCTTGTTAATATTGATGTTTGATGTTGTTGTGATCACTAAACATGTTAACGGAATCAATCGAACACGAGTTAGAAAGCTAAAAGCTGAAAACAGTTTCTGTCCAAGCTTTTACAGCCAACTTCAGTTGGCTGTAAACAGGTCAATATTTAACGAAAAATGGATTTTCTTGAGTCTATAACAGGCTATTTCGAAATACGGTTCTAATAGCACTGGAATCATAATTTTTAGACTTTTTTACTATTTTTAAAGATCTGTTTTTGGACAGCAGCTCAAGCTGCATTTTTACTGCTGAAAATATTCGTTCTGTTTTCCGTCATAACTTGAATTCTTTGTAGAGTTAGATCATGAAATTTGGACTGTAGATGACCACCGATGTATTTGTAATTCTCTCACTGGAATTTTGTAAATAGAACTCTCGATGTATTTTAACTAAATTATTCCGTGGACTGCAGTCAGAAAAAGATAAATCTGATTTCAGTCCGGAAAATGAATTTTTATAAAATATTGGTAATGAATTGGATCCCGATATTTTGACACAATAATATTTGGATCGTTTAAGACATTCTGTAAAAAGTTGGGAATTTTTGGAACAAGTTAACTATTTTATTAAAATGCCCGAAAACAGCCCAGTTTTGGATATTTAAATTGAAATGACATAAGTAGTAATTTGCGTGTCTAAATGTCGAGTGTGTTATCTGAGGATGATCTAACATGTTATATGTCAATGAAAGTAATATGTGCAATATCGTATGCTTGTTCTTGAGTAGCTATAGGTGGAATGTTTATATGAGCGTGAACTATTAAAGTGAATGCATGTTATGTAGTAGATACGTGTAGGAACATTGTGCTCTATTTGAAACCACTAAATGACTAACTAGTAATCATATTAGGACGTGATTGACCGACCTTGACTGTTAGCTATATTTGAGAATCTAGCCGAGCAAACCGAGGTGAGTTCACACTTTTCTACAAAGCATGGTAATTCCCGGTGGGAATGGGAATGGGTTCAGGAATAGGGATTCCTCGTCCTTTGGGACGTGTTCAGGAATGTAAATTCCTCGTCCTGTTGGGATGGATTAGACTTACTGGACTAGAACCCTATCAGCGAAGTCCCTCCCTTTTTGTATCGACTTAATAGCCGAGTCTATGGCGAGCGGGTCATTAGTTAATAGCGCTATTAGGTTTAACAAACCTCACACCGTGCCAGTTGGACGGGTGTGTACTAATGGACTATGGCACGTCGGTGATGATAGACACCGACGCTAGGGCACAATTGATTTTCGTTAGTAGTCGATATGATAAACAAGTCTGGTAGTCTAAATAATGGGGTTGTCCCCACGGCCGTAGTGCCGGGCTGGATAGCCAGGGAAGGTGGACATGGGATGGTTAACTAATAAACGTTTTCGAACTATGGGGTAACCCCCACGGCTGGATAGCTGAATGAGATTAAACTACGCTTTTGGAAACAACTCTAAAATGGACAACCAACCGTGAACTCACTCAACTTTGTTGTGGGATGCGAACTGTTATGTCCCGTACTTATTAAATAAACCTTATGAACTTATGAAACTTATGTTTTGAGTCCTTAAAACTTATGAACTACGAACTTATGTTTTGGCTTAACGTCTTATGCTTCCGCTGATTAAATTGAACTTGGTTAACTTACTTTTGGTCACCAATTGTATTGTGGTTGGTTTCATTTACTTAAATACGTTGTTCAATATGATTGGTGGCTCGATCCTGGTCACGTCACGCCTCCAAGCGGTGATACTCCTCATGGTGGAATTTGGGGGGTGTGACAGATTGGTATCAGAGCCATTGGTTATAGTGAACTTGGTTTTAAAAAGGGAAAAGCTTTTGATAAAACCAGACTATAACCTGTACAGTGCTCAACGATCCACAACGACGCTTCGCTCCACGTGCAAGACTCGACACAATAGGTGGTATGATTTATGTTGTATTATCGGTTAGATAGTTCACAATGTGTATTAATTAACGTGATAATTGCAATTTGAACCTTGTGTGCTTACTCTCTACTATCGTCCCACGCTTACGCACTTTCGCGACACTTTTCTCACTCACGTTACTTCGTGATTTACTATCTCCATTTTATTTGTTATTTAATTTTCTGTTAGACAACAAAGAAAAAAATTGAGATAAAATCTCCTGCATTAATGGTTTAGGCGACCATTTTCTGATAATTATCATCATTATCTGCCCAGATGGCATTTCTATATCCTTAATATTGATGAGGTATAATGAATGAAGGAGATAGAACTAACTGCCATTAACGAGTTCCAGAAATTTTCTATCCATGACGTTATCAACCCTAGTCTAAAGAGATAAAATTTGTATTTATAAAATAAAGAAAATAAAAGAAAAACAAAGGAATACAAATGTGAACAAATAAAATTTTCAAAAACGATGAGAAATGATGATTACATATGGACTATGTTCATGCACGTGAAAAGATAAAGAAAAATATGGTATCTTAAATTTCATCAGAAATTATGTTTGACTTGGTCAAATTTATAGTGATTTACCAGATTTTCTGGTGACTTGTGAATTTTTTGATGGATTATCAGAGTTTTCACCAGAAATCTGATCAGATGTTTGTATATCAGATTTTTCTTTATCTTGTGACACAGTTTCTTTTTGTTCAATTTGCATATTGACCATTCCCAATTTGCTTATTAAAAAATTGTGTCTATTTTCATCTAAAGTTTAGTGAAAATATCAGCAAATTGATTTACTGTTGGGACAAAATACATTTCTATGTTACCTTTCTCAACATGATCTTTTATGAAGTGATATCTGACATCAATGTGTTTGGTTCTTGAGTGATGCACTGGGTTTGATGTTATTGCAATGGCACTCATAGAATCATACAAGATTGGAATTTTTGTCAGATTCACTCCATAGTCTTTTAGTTGAGTTTGCATCCACAGAGCTTGTGAACAACAGCTTGCTGCTGCTATAGATTCTGATTCTGCTGTGGATGTGGCAATACAATTTTGCTTTTTGCTTGCCCAATATACTAATTTTTCTCCCAACATTTGACAGGCAGCAGATATGTGACAACTCGTATTTTAGAACCTTTCGTTGTATTTTGATGTAACCTGTATGAACGTTATGTGATTAATTAATGTGTTTATTTGCAATGGAATGTTATGAGTTTGTTTATGTTACGTGTTATGTGAATGTGTTGTATGTATGGGTAACGAACTTAGTCGCACAAAATATGTCCGGTCGCACAAACCCTTTGGGCCGCACACCTTGTCCCTTGTCACATACTCTTCTCGGCCCAATCATGTTTGCATGTTTTAAACTCGTGACCCAAGGGCAGGCCAAGCATGGGTTCGGCCCACTCCTCTTATACGCATATAAACACCCATTAGTGGGCTTTGTTTCTCATAATTTGCAAACACAAGAGAACACACAAAAACCTAAGCTCTCATCTCCTCCTACTTGTTCGTCGGCAGCCCTTCACCATACTCGAAGCCCTCCTGTGTCAAGCTCACCTGTTTCATCCTTCAATCCGGTTAGTATTGATCCTTGTTGTTTTCCCTAGCAGTCGATGCATAAGGTGTTGTTTGAATATATACTTGTTAATGATTGTTTGCTAGATTGTATGTTGCTATGATTTGGATAGTAAACCGTTAGAAGGAAATTGTATGGTGGGATGTTAGTCTAGGGCCAATTATATGATAATTGACAAGAATAGTTGCTTGTGATTGAATGAATGAATCAGTGATATACAAGCATGATTAAATTGGATATTGCATGATGTTCGTATGAAGCGGTTTGATGCCATGATCGATGATTGTGTAATGATCTCATGATAAACTTGTTAGCCATGATTTGTATGATGATTAGGGTTGCATGTTAGTATTCAAAATCATTGATCCGATAATGTGATTGAATGTTATGATAGGTTGTTGTTCATGATTAAATGTTAATTAGGGTTCATGAGAATTATTTGGTAAATTCTTGGTTTGATCGATTTGATGCAAAGATGGAAACTGTTGAATGGATTAACTGATTTCCTTAATTCACAGCAATATGTAACTGATCGCACAAGCCCAATCGCACACTTAGTAATCGCACAAGCTTTGATCGCACATGTTAAATCGCACACTTTAGGGATTGCATGTAGTACAACTGTTGATGCACAACGTACAACCTTTTAATGCATGATCGCACACCTGCCTAGTCACACACCTTTAACAGTACACTTGATGCTGCACATGGTATAACTCTGATACTGCATGACCGCACACCATAGTGTGGATCGCACACCTTGGTCCTGATCGCACACCATGGTGGGCCGCACTAATATTTGGACTGTTTGATGTTTTGGGCCGCACATCTTGATTGGACTGGGTTAATATTGGATCGCACACCTCGGATCGCACAATCAAGGATGGATCGCACACCCTTTATTATGGGTCGGACAACCATTGGGCTGTACATGACTCGCACACCAGTGTTGGGCTTGCACACTCCCACCAGCCCAAACACTTGGATCGCACACTTAGGCTGTGAACGAATACTTATATATTACTGTTGAACATACTATGTACATTCAAGACTTTCAAGGATTGCCGACCTAGTACTTTCAGTGGCTCGGAGGGAGCTGTAGGTCTTCTCCACTGGTTCGAGAAGATCAAATCTGTTTTTGAGATGTGCGAATGCCATGTAGCTAGTAGGGAGAAATTTGCAACTGGAACATTCGAAGGTGGTGCGCTCTCCTTGTGGAATGCACAGGTGTAGATGTTAGGGTTGGCAGCTGCTAATGCCACCCCATGGAATGATTTTAAGGAGCTGATCAAAGAAGAGTGCTGTCATCGTGACGATATCCATAAGTTGGAGGTGGAGTACTACGACCTCAAGATGGTAGGGTCAGAAATTGAAGCTTATACGAAGCGTTCGAACGAATTGGCTGCATTGTGTCCCAACATGTCAAACCCTCCTTACAAGTGTATTGAGCTCTACATCAAAGGATTAGTGCCAGAGATTCAGAGCATGGTGACTTCAGCTAATATTCCTACGATCCAGCAGATCATACGACTATCTCACCGCCTTACTGCTCAAGCAGTCGAACAAAACAAGCTGCCTAAGCGTATTAGTGCCACTACTTCTGATGCTCCTAGCGAAAACAAACGCAAATGGGATGGGAATTCTAGCAAGGGTTCGAGCTCTGTTCAGCCTCAGTCTCAGAAGGGAAGGACTGACGACTACAAGAGCCCCAATCAACAGTCTACTTGTAATCAAGGTCAGGGTGGGTACAGGGGAAACCACCATAAGTATAACCGTTGTAACTTGCACCACAGCAGGCCGTGCAGCAAGGGTCACTGCCACAGATGCAACAAACCTAGTCACGCAGCGAAGGATTGTAGGAGCCCACATCCTAGGAATCAGAATCGACAACAGCAACAGCAAAAAGCTCCATAGAACCAGCAGCAACAACAACAACAGCAGGGTAACAGCAGATGGTGTTTTCAATGTGGAGCTGAAGGCCACTTCAAGAGGAATTTCCCACAGCTGAATCAGAATCAAAACAACAATAACAACAATCAGGGAAATGGAAACAACAACAGGGACAACAATGATGGTAATGGTGCCAGGGGACGTGCGTTCGTGATTGGTCAGGGTGAAGCAAGGAACGATCCCAATGTTGTGACGGGTAAGTTTCTACTGAACGACTACTTTGTTTCTGGTTTATTCAATTCGGGAGCCGATACTAGTTATGTGTCCTTAAGGGTTAGTCGGATGCTTAAGCGTACCCCAATTACTCTGGATTCCAAGCATATTGTAGAACTAGCAAACGGTAAAAATCTTGAGGCCACCCACATAGTTAAGGGTTGTAATCTCGCTCTAGCTGGTCAGACCTTCTCTATCGATCTTATTCCCATCGTTCTTGGTAGTTTTAATGTTGTCATTGGGATGGACTGATTATACCAACATCGGGCGAAAATACTCTGCTAGGAGAAAATTGTCTGCATTCCTCATTCTGGCGAAGAACCCCTCGTTATTCGTGGTGACAAGAGTGGTGCTGTTGTGGGCATCATCTCTTTCGTTAAGGCCCATAAGTGTTTGCAAAAGGGCCACACTGCTACTCTAGCCCTCGTTGCTCACACCTCTACGAAAGAGAAGAATATAGAAGACATTTCGATCGTACGTGATTTTCCTGAGGTATTCCCTGAGGAATTACCTGGTCTTCCGCCTCATCGCCAGGTCGAGTTTCAAATCGAGCTAGCTCCTAGAGCAGCGCCAATAGCTCATGCACCTTACCATTTAGCTCCATCTGAACTAGAAGAATTGTCCATGCAACTACAAGAACTTTTGGACAAGGGTTTCAGTCGTCCTAGCAATTCGCCCTGGGGAGCTCCAGTATTGTTTGTTAAGAAGAAGGACGGTACCTTTCGGATGTGCATAGACTACCGCGAACTCAACAAGGTGACCGTGAAAAATCGTTACCCTCTTCCTCGTATCGATGACCTGTTCGACCAGTTTCAAGGGTCGAGCTTCTACTCTAAGATTGATCTGAGATCGGGCTGTCATCAGCTGATAGTTCGAGATGAGGACATCTCTAAGACGGCATTCATGACTCGTTATGGACACTACGAGTTTCTGGTTATGCCTTTCGGGTTGACAAACGCACCTGCGGTTTTAATGGATGTCATGAACCGAGTGTGCAAACCATACTTGGATAAGTTTGTTATTGTTTTCATCGACGACATCCTGATCTATTCCAAGAGTCAGGAGGAACACGAGCGTCACCTGCGACTCATTCTGGAACTTCTTCGAACAGAAGAACTTTATGCTAAGTTTTCGAAATGTGACTTTTGGCTTCGTGAAGTCCATTTCCTAGGCCACGTAGTCAATGAAGATGGGATTCACGTCGATCCATCCAAGATTGACTCGATCAAGAATTGGCCTGCACCTCGAACTCCAACTGAAATCTGTGGGTTTGGCGGGTTACTACCGAAGATTTATCAAGGATTTCTCAAAGATTGCACAGCCTCTTACTGTTCTTACTCAGAAGGGTGTCACCTACCGGTGGGGTGATACTCAAGAATCCACGTTTCAGCAGTTGAAGTTAAAGCTTTGTAGCGCACCTATTCTCTTGTTACCAGAAGGCACAGACGATCTCGTGGTTTATTGTGACACGTCAATCCAAGGACTTGGTTGTGTGTTGATGCAACGTGAGAAAGTCATTGCTTACGCATCACGCCAACTTAAGGTTCACGAAAAGAACTACACTACTCATGACTTGGAGTTGGGAGTAGTGGTATTTTCACTCAAGATATGGAGACATTACTTGTACGGTACCAAGTGCACCATTTACACCGATCACAAGAGTCTCCAGCATATCTTCGATCAGAAGGAGTTGAACATGCGACAGCGTCGATGGGTCGAACTCCTTAACAACTATGAGTGCGCAATCAAGTATCAACCAGGCAGAGCCAATGTTGTGGTTGACGCCCTCAGTCGTAAGGAAACCAAAGCTAAGCGTGTACGTGCGTTACAGCTTACTATTCACTCCAGTCTTCCTGCCTAAATTCATGATGCTCAGGTCGAAGCATTGAAGGAAGAGAACCTCAAAGCAGAGTCCCTGTGGGGTATGGTAAAGAAACTCAAACGCAGGGAAGTCGGCACTTACTATTTCATGGAACGTGTCTGGGTTCCATTCTTTGGAAACTTAAAAGAGATTGTGATGGACGAAGCACACAAGTCTCGCTACTCGGTGCATCCTGGTTCTGACAAGTTGTACCAAGACCTCAAAACCCTGTACTGGTGGCCCCACATGAAAGCTAACATAGCAACCTATGTTAGTAAATGCTTGACCTGTGCTAGGGTCAAGGTTGAATACCAGAAGCCATCAGGCCTACTCCAACAACCAGAGATCCCAACATGGAAATGGGAGAAAATTTCCATGGATTTTGTCACTGGCTTACCTAGATCTCAACGAGGAAACGACATCGTCTGGGTGATCGTTGATCGACTGACAAAGTCTACACACTTTCTGGCCATCAAGGAAACGGATAAGTTCTCTACGCTCGCAGACATCTACCTGAAGGAAGTAGTCGCGAGGCACGGGGTGCCAACTTCCATCATTTCTGATCGTGACCCGCGTTTTGCATCTGATCTGTGGCAGGCGATGCACAAATCCTTTGGCTCACGTCTAGACATGAGCACAGCATATCATCCACAAACGGATGGGCAGACTGAACGTACCATCCAGACTCTTGAAGACATGCTTCGAGCATGTGTAATCGACTTTGGTAACGGTTGGGAAAGACACTTACCTTTGGTGGAGTTTTCGTACAACAACAGTTACCATATCAGCATCAAGGCTACTCCGTTCGAGGCTTTGTATGGACCGAAATTTACCAAATATTTATCGTATGAAGCGGTTTGATGTCATGATCGATGAGTGTGTAATGATATCATCATAAAATTCTTAGCCATGATTTGTATTCAAAATCATTGATCCGATAATGTGATTGAATGTTATGATAGGTTGTTGTTCATGATTAAATGTTAATTAGGGTTCATGAGAATTATTTGCTAAATTCTTGGTTTGATCGATTTGATGCAAAGATGGAAACTGTTGAATGGATTAACTGATTTCCTTAATTCACGGCAATATGTAACTGATCGCACAAGCCCAATCGCACACCTAGTAATCGCACAAGCTTTGATCGCACATGTTAAATCGCACACTTTAGGGATTGCATGTAGTACAACTATTGATGCACAACGTACAGCCTTTAAATGCATGATCGCACACCTGCCTAGTCACACACCTTTAACAGTACACTTGATGCTGCACATGGTACAACTCTGATACTGCATGACCGCACACCATAGTGTGGATCGCACACCTTGGTGCTCATCGCACACCATGGTGGGCCACACTAATATTTGGACTGTTTGATGTTTTGGGCCGCACATCTTGATTGGGCTGGGTTAATATTGGATCGCACACCTCGGATCGTACAATCAAGGATGGATCGCACACCCTTGATTGTGGGTCGGACAACCATTGGGCTGTACATGACTCGCACACCAGTGTTGGGCTCGCACACTCCCACCGGCCCAAACACTTGGATCGCACACTTAGGCTGTGAACGAATACTTATATGTTACTGTTGAACATACTATGTACTGTTAATCAACCGCTATGATATTATGTGTATGCCATGATCATTCTGTGTACGTAACCTGGTAGTATATGTGTGAAACCTATGTGAATTACTTGAACATAGACCTGACTTGTATGATAACCATGTTAGGACGTGGTTAACCACAATTAGCTCAAGTGACCTTTTATCTATCGAGCTAATCGAAGGTGAGTTCACACTTTCTTCAAGGCATGGGATTCCTGGTGGTTTGGGAATGGGTTAAGGAATAATAACTATCCCCCTTGGGTGGGATACAACCTGCGTATTCTCCTTGAGTAGAATACGTACCTCCATCCTCCTTGGGAAGGATGACAACATTTGTCACACCCCGACCACGAAAAACAACAAATCGTGGCGGAAACGTCAGGGAGTGTTGTAACAGAATCATTGTTTCATAACACATGGATTGAAGTTCTGTTTTATTAAATTAAATGCATTACATTACATTGAAATTAGAAACAAAACATGAACAAATAGACTTTCATTGTTATTAAGTCACTAAGGCCTCGTCCGTTCCTATGTGAGCATGCATCAATATCATCTTTCAAATAACACCAACTATGGTACCTGAAACACATGTGAAAATACGTCAGCATAAAATGCCGGCGAGTACATAGGATTTTATGAGAGTGTCAGATTCATGGCTCGTTTATGTTTTGAAAATATAACTTAAACACCTTTGTAAATTGATAATTAGAAAACTAAGTTTTGTAAAATTTTGTAATGTAAATTGAAATAACTAAGCCAAAACAGATTTGTTTTATAAAACCTCGATACCATGAATCTTAACTCCAAAACATTTGTTCATAAAAACCCAAATTGTAAATTGTTTTTGAAATAAAACTCAAATGTTTTATATTGTTAGAAAAAAAACCTTGTAATATAACTTTGTTTTGATAAACTTGCCCAAGTGATCTAGATAACGCAACGATATATAATGTATTAAAAGCACTTATATATAGGAAGTACCAGCGGCGTATCCACCATGCTTTTAACACATTACACCCGCCCCGTTACCTAATCACTTCCCTAACCCAACGGTTCAAACAATACCAAACGATTCACATAATCAAACAGTTACAAACGATTCATATAAATCAAACAGTTACAAACGGTTCACATAATCAAACAGTTACAAACGGTTCATATAAATCAAACAGTTACAAACGGTTCACATGATCAAACAGTTACAAACGGTTCACATAATCAAACAGTTACTAACGGTTCACATAAATCAAACAGTTCCAACGGTTCAAAATGTAAAACAATGTGTCCATATGCTGAGTGAACATATGCAACAAAATGTAATATACAAAAATCAATGTGCTAGCATGTTAAGTGAACATACATAGCAAAACATAATGAAATCATGTACTATATATGTACTAATGAATATAACAAGCATATGATATAAAATCATGAAAAACATGAAAGTAACAAGTAGGCACATGTGTTTCACCCCAAAATCTTTGAAAACAGTAAAAGAGGGGACTATGTACTCACTTGAGGATGCTTAGAAGTCTTGATTAACAACCAACCAAAGCTAGAGGGATCACGGAAATCAAACGGCACCTAATATAGGTAACTACGTCAATAAACGAACCTAAATCGGAGGATCGGATAAAATGAGGTTTCGTAAACCAAATGAGTGTAGGGAATCGTGTAATATGGTTTAACAAAGCCTACATTCTAAAACGAAACCTAACCTAAGTGCTTACGACCCATTACGACTCGTTAAGGTAGTTTACGCCACTTTAACGCGTCGTTCTCGTAAAACGCGTTCGGACTGCCTAACGAGTCCTATGACAAGTATTATATGCCTTAATATGTCTAATAATGTTACCTAATTAGTTTAGATATAAAAATTTAGGTTACATGTGCTTAAAATGAATTTATGCGTAAAAAGGGCAATTTGGTCATTTTCCTATGGCATATAAATTACCTATCATACAACTAACTAAACGAAGTGACCATAAGGTATAACCTCGGAAAGGTTATTCCCTATACAACTATGGTCACAAAACATGTTCGGTCGGATCCTAACGATCGACCAAACGGGCCGGGTTCGAAAGTCTAAGCGGTTGTTTAGACCGCTTATCTTTCGACCCTATATAAGCACTAATCTAAAAGTGACGAGTTAAACATGTTAAAACATGTTTAACAAAGTTAGAAAACAAGTTTGATATCAAAACAAAAGGTTTTGATACCCAACAATAGTTTGGTTGCAAAAAAAAAAAAAAAAAAACGCATGAATACGCATTTTGACCGAAACTATGACTCGTCACTACACCTAATCAACGTGGTAATGAGTAGGTATAGTCACAAGGGACTATAACCATCGTGATTATACTCACGTTGCGAAGTTCAAACAAACTTCGTGTTGACCAAAGACTGGTCAAAGCAGAAAGTCAAACACAGTTTGACTTTCGTGCTTAAAAACGCATAAAAGCATGAAAGAAACTTACAACGGGTCCAAGCTAGGAAGAACTTGATCTAAATACCCAGGTATGAAGCATAAAGCTTCAACTTAGAGCATAAAATCAGATCAAGGTGTGAGGAAAATGGAATGGGAGCTTGGGTATTTATAGATTTCGGAGAACCGTTAGGATCGTTTCTCGCAAATCATGCTTTGATCTTGACCTTACAAGTGGGCACATGGTTTTCCAAACCATGGGAGCATCAAAACAAGCAAAATCCATCAAAACATCAAAATTGGACTAGATACAATGAATTTGGTCATTTGGGCACTTTTTGACGCTTTTAGTCCCTGTTGATCAAATAAGTTTATTTGTGCGCACCAAACACCTCAAAGCCTATTTCTATGCTTTGTAAAGGATATTTAAGGCATTTTTAACTTATGATCATATTCCGGAAGGTTCGTTACGGTACGAATCGGCATACTTTCGTAGTTTGTCGAAATTAGTCCCTATAAGCGAATAAACTTGATTTCGACACACCAAACCCTCCAAAACTTATTTCTAAGTTATGTAAAGGTTATTTAAGATATGTTAAGCCTATGTCACTATTACAGAGTATTTGTCGAGTTAAACTGATTACGTTTACGCATCAGTTCGCGTATAACTTTCTAGAAAGCGATTTAGAGCTCGAAATCGAACGAGAATTGATATGTGCAAATGATACACATATTTATACAAATCCCAAGTATGAAACACAATATTTCATTGGTTTGGTATTTTTTTGATGGCCGTGGAGGTACATATGTCACAGTCTCCCCTACTTTAGGAAATTTCATCCCGAAATTTATTCGTAGGAGCCTGTCTGTGACTTTTTGTTAAATAACCACCAAAGATATGCAAGGCATAATCCTGTCATTTCCTCAACGGACATTCTTCAAAAACGAAAATGAACGGACGTAGTCATTTTTTTAATGGGTGCTTCCTCAGAAATGGAAACGAAGGAATAATCAAAAGGATATTCATTTCCTCAACGAACATTCTTCAGAAATGAAAATGAACGGACAGAGTCATTTTCAACAGATGCTTCATCAGAAATGGAAACGAAGGAATAATCAAAAAGATATTCATTTTCTCAACGGACATTCTTCAGAAACGAAAATGAACGGACGGAGTCATTTTCAACAGGTGCTTCATAAGAAATGGAAATGAATAGAATAATAAAAAGGATGTTCATTTCCTCAACGGACATTCTTCAGAAACGAAAATGAACGGACGGAGTCATTTTCAACAGGTGCTTCATCAGAAATGGAAATGAATAGAATTAACTCAAAAGGATATTCATTTCCCTCAACGGACATTCTTTAGAAATGAAAATGAACGGACGGACTCATTTTCAACAGGTGCTTCATCAGAAATGGAAACGAATAGAGTTAACTGTAGACACATGACAAAACTTGCTGTGGTTTCTGTGCACTAAATTCCATAATTATGTATGCATCCATAATTACGTAATTCCTTGCACAGTCCGCACAGTGCATTTCATAATGTGTAGGAGAAGAAAAAAAATCAAACCTGTGATGAGTCTGACTAGACTACCATAGGGTCCTTTTAATTTGATTGACAAATGATCTCTTTAAATAGACCACCAAGGAGTCTTTTCATCTATATCATCACATGACATTCCTAACCAGATTTTTGGATCAATCTGTTTAACTAGACCACTCAAGGGGTCTAATTATGGAATAGTACCTTATAATCCAAGGGTCTTAACTATTACGTAGAAGCCCATTAAGGATTTGAGGTAGTACCTTTAGATATCCTACTATGAATCCCTTATACGAAGATATAGAAGATTCTACGAGGATTTGGATAACGAAAAATTCAGATCACGCAAAACATAAAAGAGAACACATAAGCACATAATCACATAATTGTTTGACTTGACCTTTAATTTGTTATCTTTGGACACGGATATTTAAAGCACACCAGGAATCCAATCCGTGGATTTCATTTGGCACTTTAATCATTTTCAAGAATCTATCTATGAAGATAGGATGATCTTCCAAAAATTCGATTTTTGATTACAAGGAATCATAACATTCGAATTAAGGTACGCAACAATTAAGGACTTACAGAAATACCCTTAGGTACCCTATCAAGGATTGGGTATTCATCCAGAGTTGTAACTTGCGCCTTGTACTTTGTTTCCTTGGAAGAAACGGGTACTTAGGATTTTCGTGGAAAACGCAAGAGATCATAAAATGGAAGAATTTTGGGAGTAGTCTGTTTTTCAAGAAATACGGTTCCTTGATTGTCGGTATTGTAGGGGATATGTTGTTTATACATGCAACCACATAAATACATTGCAATGTAAATAAAAGAATTATTTATAAACAACATCAACAACTGTTTCTTAGACCTTGACAACAAAAGAAAATAATACATAAAGCTTGATTATTTCTAAACAGCGTTGTCTTCCAATCAGTCAGATGCTTATCCCTGCGCTAGATTTGCATTAGCGAACTTTGGGAAATCCCTTCAAAAATGGACCATCTCGCCACAGTTGAAGCAAGAACCTGGTAGAAAACGAGCTTGAGCCGAATTGTTGCCAGCTTGATTTGGTGCAGCTACAGTTGGGCAAACTCTTGCTGTATGACCAATAAGTCCACAAATTTGGCATTTGTGGCACTTCACACTAGCATGATGATGAAGGCTACATTGGTTGCACAAAGGTGCAGTTCCGTTGTATGGTTTCCTAGTAGGGGGTTGAGCTGGTTGGTTGGGGACAGCTTGATCATTGTGAGCGACCACGAGGAAGTTCTGAGAAGCCTTTTGCTTCTTTGACTTCTTGGAGGATACAGTCTGTTCATCCTTCGGTTTTGATTCCTCGATCGGTTTCTTGTCACCCTTTCGGAAAAGTTTACCTTTCCTGATCTGAGATTCAGTCAAGGTAGTGGATAGCTCAATGGCCTGTCTAACTGTAGTGGGATTACTACCAGTAACAATATCTTGAACTGAGTCAGGGAGGCCATCAATGTACTTTTCGATTGCCTTATCCAAAGGCGTAACCATGTTCAGGCATAACAGGCTTAACTCCTCATAACGGTCAGTGTAAGCTCGATGCTCACTGCTATCTTGCTTAAGATCGTCGAATTCCTTTTCCAATGCCCTAATCTCATGACGAGGACATAATTCCCTCATCATTAGTGCTCGAAGCTCTTCCCACGTTTGAGCCAGTGCTACCTCGGCACTCCTATCTCTCATCACACCATTCCCCCATGTTAGAGCTCGTTTCTCAAAAACACTAGATGCGAACTCTACCTTTCGCTCGTTTGGGCATTGAACATGTCTAAAGGTGCTCTCTAGACTCTCGAACCATTGCAGAAGTGTAGTCGCTCCTTGAGACCCAGAAAACTTTGATTGCTTAGCTGAGTTGAACGTCTTGAAGTTCCATGGGGCATTATTGTTGTTGAGGGCTAGGTTACATTGAGCAATGATGTTTAGGATTACAGCAGCCATTTGCTGCGTAATGATAGCTGCCAGTTCTTCATTAGGTACCTGATTGTCGCGTCATGGAGGCATTCTAAAAGTGGAAACAACAGAGAAAACAAATGAAATGGCATTGGGTAAGGATGTTACAATTTTCGACCAAAAGGCATGGGTGATGGTCATTCGTTCGAACCACAAAGCAAACAAACGACGCACAAAAGCTGAATCAAAGTAAATAGGTCTTCATAATGTATCGCGAAGACATGCTCGCCTATAAGTGGACACTCACCCCAAGAGTTCCCTGGTAAGAGTGACTGGTCCGATACTGCGGATTTGTACGAACACTCTAGCCTTAGACAGAAGACTCAGGGTACAGGCACCCACCCTTCCAGTTTGCACGTGTTCACATTATTTAGACCCAAACTTTGATGAGATTTTGAAAACTTTGAAGGTTCAAAACCTTATAATAAATCATCCTAGAACAGATGACTAGTTTTCAAAGCGGATTCGAAATTTATGTTCTCATTGTGGTTGTCACATAAAGATAGGTGACGGTATTGTTTTATGACTAAAGGCAAGTAAACTCGCCTTAGGGTCCTAGGAAGGTTATAGACTAGGTCAAAGCATCACTAATAACCTAATTCCCTATAACCATGAGCTCTGATACCAACTTTTCTGTCACCCCCCGACCACGAAAAACAACAAATCATGGCGAAAACGTCAGGGAGTGTTGTAACAGAATCATTGTTTCATAACACATGGATTGAAGTTCTGTTTTATTAAATTAAATGCATTACATTACATTGAAATTAGAAACAAAACATGAACAAATAGACTTTCATTGTTATTAAGTCACTAAGGCCTCGTCCGTTCCTATGTGAGCATGAATCAATATCATCATCAAATATCACCAACTATGGTACCCGAAACACATGTGAAAATACGTCAGCATAAAATGCCGGCGAGTACATAGGATTTTATGAGAGTGTCAGATTCATGGCTCGTTTATGTTTTGAAAATATAACTTAAACACCTTTGTAAATTGATAATTAGAAAACCAAGTTTTATAAAATGTTTGTAATGTAAATTGAAATAACTAAGTCAAAACAGATTTGTTTTATAAAACCTCGATACCATGAATCTTAACTCCAAAACATTTGTTCATATAAACCCAAATTGTAAATTGTTTTTGAAATAAAACTCGAATTTTTTATATTGTTAGAAAAAAACCTTGTAATATAACTTTGTTTTGATAAACTTGCCCAAGTGATCTAGATAACGCAACGATATATAATGTATTAAAAGCACTTATATATAGGAAGTACCAGCGACGTATCCACCATGATTTTAACACATTACACCCGCCCCGTTACCTAATCACTTCCCTAACCCAACGGTTCAAACAATACCAAACGGTTCACATAATCAAAGAATTACAAACGGTTCATATAAATCAAACAGTTACAAATGGTTCACATAATCAAACAGTTACAAACGGTTCATATAAATCAAACAGTTACAAACGGTTCACATAATCAAACAGTTACAAACGGTTCACATAATCAAACAGTTACTAACGGTTCACATAAATCAAACAGTTCCAATGGTTCAAAATGTAAAACAATGTGTCCATATGCTGAGTGAACATATGCAACTAAATGTAATATACAAAAATCAATGTGCTAGCATGTTAAGTGAACATACAAAGCAAAACATAATGAAATCATGTACTATATATGTACTAATGAACATAACAAGCATATGATATAAAATCATAAAAACACGAAAGTAACAAGTAGGCACATGTGTTTCACCCCAAAATGTTTGAAAACAGTAAAAGAGGGGACTATGTACTCACTTGAGGATGCTTAGAAGTCTTGATTAACAACCAAGCAAAGCTAGAGGGATCACGAAAATCAAACGGCACCTAATATAGGTAACTACGTTAGTAAACGAACCTAAATCGGTGTGACAACCCGAACGTTCGAGGTTAGTAACGTTTCATTTTACGGCCTTAACTCCTCGCTATTCAGTTATAGCATCGTTAACCTTAAACGTTCGACAACTCGGTTAAATAACTTATTAAAAAGTGTTGGGTTGCGTATATCTTTGTGCATAAAATTGTATCTTGAAATAACACACCATATCGGCCCAAAAGAAACAATTGAGCCCAACTAGTTATTTGTGTGTATTGTTTTGTTTTCGGCCAAGTTAAATAGAGACAGGTTATGGATCGGCCCAACTGCTTTAGTATTTTCCATTATGTAGACTTCTATACGTAAACCTTTAAACCACAAATATCAAACCCTAATTCTTCTTCCACACCCTACGTATGGCAAACAGGAGAAAACCCCCCTCCCATTCGCAATTTCATCTTGTTCAACCAAGACTTCCGGTTAGTAAGTTCAGTTCATGTTTGTCTAATTCTCAACTACTTGATTGTGATACGTATAGATTAGGCTTATAAGATCTCATGCATATGTGAACGACTTGATTGATAGCTACGTTTGTTTATGATTATTTGTGACTTGATACGAATTAACTGAATTAATTGAATTAGAGTGTTAATCGAAATTGTTTAAGATGTTGGCCGAGGACATGCTTGCGGATCGTGTTTTAATATGGGATAAGAAGTTGTATGATTGGAAAACTGAATACTCAGATCTGGAAATATAACCCACTGTTTGGTCTGAATTAAACATAGGATGTCAGTGATTGTTTTTTTATAATAAGCCTAACTAATCGATTTAAATAGAATGGTAACTGGTTGATTGATTATGAACATTTGTGACATGCATCGTGTGGATAAACTTGCAGCCCAATACCTTAAATCGGTCCAATAATAACATGGGAACAATAACAGATGTCGGCCATTGTGGTGTATTTTGATAATGGTAATGGTGCTTTGAACTATGGGATAATGATTAGGATCCATGTGAGGTGATTTACACTTGTCGGCCATTGATTATTTTAATGATGATCTTGTTTTCACAATGAGTTGGTAATTCATATGATTTCGTATGTTAACTGTCATGTAAATTGGATGATAAGATCGATCGTGTATGATTGTTAATGATGATATGATGATTGAATGTTTCCATGAGTTGTTCGGACTTAATGATTGTTAGATGAATTCTGATATTTGTGTAACTGTTGATGATGATGATGCCCAACGAAAACACCTTGGGATTTCGCTGCCCAAGTGTTTTCGCCAAAAAGAGATTTCGGCCACAAGTGTTTTCGCCACTAGGTGTTTTCGCCACATACATGCTTGATTTCGTTGAATGATGTGACCCATTAACTGTGTTAAGTTAATATGTTAACCGGGTTAGGTTAACTAAGTTATGAATGTTAAGCTCATTGTATGTGATAACTCTGTTGATTTTGATATAACTCAGTTATGGCACAGTAACTATGTTAAGTGACTTAACCTTGTTAGGTATGTTAACTACGTTAAGTGTGTAACTTTATTATGTACGTTAAATCTGTTAATCCTGATTAACACTGTTAATACCGTTATGTTTACCATGATTGTTAATGGATAATCTTGTTAGAGTAAACTGGGAAATCTACTATGTGAAGCGTGAATTATGTGAACTTGAATAACTGTATACGTGTTAATTGATGTTAACTATCTAGTACACTTAGTGACTCCGGTTGCATGTGAAATTTTACTAACATGAACTGACTGTGTATACATGCATACACTAGGCTTTGATTGATTACTTGTGAGCGCATAATTTAGCATACCGAGCAAACCAAGGTGAGTTCACACTCTTACCAAGGCATGGGATTCCCGGGGTTGGGAATGGGTTTGGATGATTACTTGTACACACATTGATACTGGAATTACGTACCACTGACCTCGGGAGAGGCAGGTTACTTGTAGATACTGCTAGACTAGTGATACAAATACTACTCTTCGCACACACGTCTGGAATGGCCGCGATACTAACACTAATACTTAACTTCGCACACATGCCTGGAATGGCCGCGATACGAATACTATACTTCGCACACATGCCTGGAGGGCCGCGATACAAATATACCTAGTCTAGAAAACATGGGAAACCCCCACTAATCTTCGCCAACATGCCTAGAGGGCCGCGATACAAATACATACGAAGCATGGTTCACTAAATGAACATACGGTTTACAATACGATTACTATAACTGAACAACCAACTGTGAACTCGCTCAACTTTGTTGTTGACTTTCTGTTACATGCCTTGCAGGACCTTAGGTACACATGGAGTTTGCACGGGAGGCGCAGTCGTTGTGGGACATGGATCGTGGATGCCACGTTAAACTTTATAACACTTTGAACTTGATACTTATGTTGGGATTTCATATTATGCTTCCGCTACTTATACTATGTTTTGATGGAACATCAATCGTATTGTGATGGATTACATTTACTTTTACTTATTACTTATATGTTCAATATGATTGGTGGCTTGATCCTGGTCATGTCACGCCTCCAAGCGGTGATACTCCGCATGTGGATTTTGGGGGTGTGACAGATTGGTATCAGAGCCATTGGTTATAGAGAAATCGGTTTTAATAAGGGAAAACGTTTTTATTAAAACCAGACTATAACCTCTACAGTGCTCAACGATCCACAACGACGCCTCGCTCCACGTGCAAGACTCAACATTCTAGGTAATATGGTATATGTTTTATTGCCTACTTGCTAGAATTACATAGAACTTTGCTCATGGTATGCTTAGATAAACGTAACAACTATTGTTTGAAAACACATGTGTGCTTACTCTCTTCTGTCATCGCATGTTCGCGAACCTCTCTCACTCATGATCTCCTTGATATCAAGATCATGAGTGGACGTGTTAACCTAACTCAAGCCCAGTTGGCGGCTTTGATCACTGAACAAGTTACTGCAGCACTCGCAGCTGCCCAGGCAGGAGGTATAACCTGCCATCACCACTTACTCTAGGATCTTTAGATCCTACTCTCGTAAACCAACACTCGTGCTCAAGTATGTTTACTCTTACGCACACGACAGGTCAACACGCTCAGCCACCTGTGTGCACGTTCCAAACTTTCATGGACTGTCGTCCTATTACTTTCAGTGGCACGGAAGGAGCAGTTGGACTCCTCCATTGGTTTGAAAAGCTCGAGTCCGTATTTGAGATGTGTGAATGCCCTAAGGCTCGCAGGGTGAAATACGCCACTGGTACTCTAGAAGGCATTGCGCTGACTTGGTGGAATGCGCAAGTTCAGATGTTAGGGTTGGCTGTTGCTAACGCCACCCCTTGGAACGATTTCAAGGAACTAATCAAGCGAGAATACTGTAACCGTGATGACATCCACAAGCTGTAAGTGGAGTTCTTTAACCTGAAGATGACGGGATCAGAGATAGAAGCGTACATGAAACGATCCAACAAACTGGCAGTGTTGTGTCCAACTATGGTGGATCCTCTTATCAAGCGCATTGAGCTGTACCTCAAACACTTAGTACCAGAGATTCAAAGTCATGTGACTTCTGCTAACCTTACTACTATTCAAGATGTTACTCGTCTTGCTCATCGTCTCATAGACCAGGCAGTGGAACAGAACAAGCTGCCTAAATGCATTGGTGCTACTACTACTACTACTTCTGCTATTCCCTGTGACAACAAGAGAAAGTGGGATGGAACCTCCAGCAAGGGTTCAACTTCAGTTCAGTCCCAGGGACGGCAGCGAAAGATTGATGACTATCAGAACCCTGGTCAGCAATCTTCTGGTAGTCAAGGGTTGTAATCTTATCCTCGCTGGTCAGGCTTTCTCTATCGATCTCATTCCTATAACTCTGAGTAGTTTTGACATCGTCATTGGTATGGATTGGTTATCCCAACAACAAGCAGAGATCCTATGCAAAGAGAAGATCATTCGCATTCCCCGTTCTGGCAAAGAACCTCTCGAAGTTCAAGGCGACAAGAGTGGTGTCGTGAGTGGCATCATCTCCTTCTTAAAGGCACAGAAGTGTTTGCAAAAGGGCCACACAGCTATATTAGCACTCGTTACAGATACATCGACGAAAGAGAAGAAGTTAGAGGATATTCTAGTTGTACGCGACTTTCCTCAAGTGTTTCCTGAAGAGTTACCTGGGTTACCGCCTCATCGCCAGGTCGAATTTCAGATCGAGCTAGCTCCAGGAGTAGCACCCATAGCTCGAGCACCATATCACTTAGCTCCAACCGAACTGGAAGAACTAGCTAAGCAATTGCAAGAACTCTTGGAAAAGGGTTTCATACGTCCTAGCTCTTCGCCCTGGGGAGCTCCAGTATTATTTGTGAAGAAGAAAGACGGTACCTTCCGCATGTGCATAGATTACCGCGAACTGAACAAGGTGACCGTGAAGAATCGCTATCCTCTTCCACGCATCGACGACTTATTCGACCAGTTGCAAGGGTCAAGCTATTACTCGAAGATTGACCTGAGGTCAGGCTATCATCAATTGAGAGTCCGGGACAAGGACGTCTCCAAAACAGCATTCAGAACACGCTATGGCCACTACGAGTTTCTGGTCATGCCATTCGGGTTAACAAACGCGCCTGCGGTCTTCATGGATCTTGTGAACAGGGTGTGCAAGCCCCATCTTGACAAGTTCGTTGTTGTCTTCATCGACGACATCCTGATCTATTCGAAGAGTCAGGAGGAACACGAGCAGCATTTACGACTTATTTTGGAACTCCTTCGAACGGAACAACTGTACGCCAAGTTTTCAAAATGCGACTTCTGGCTTCGTGAAGTCCACTTCCTAGGCCACGTGGTAAACAAGGATGGGATTCATGTTGATCCATCCAAGGTAGATTCGATCAAGAACTGGCCAGCACCTCGCACACCAACAGAAATTCGCCAATTCTTGGGTTTGGCGGGCTACTATAGAAGGTTCATCAAAGACTTCTCAAAGATTGCACAGCCGCTTACATTACTGACACAGAAAGGTGTTGCTTATCGTTGGGGTAATACACAGGAAACAGCGTTTCAACACTTAAAGGATAGACTTTGTAGCGCACCTATCCTCTCATTGCCTGAAGGCACGGACGATTTTGTAGTCTTCTGCGACGCATCCATCCAAGGTATTGGATGTGTGTTGATGCAACGGGATAAAGTCATTGCTTATGCTTCGCGCCAACTTAAGATTCACGAACGGAATTACACTACACATGATTTAGAGCTGGGAGCTGTTGTTTTTGCGCTCAAGATATGGCGACATTACCTGTATGGCACTAAGTGCACCATCTACACCGATCACAGGAGTCTCGAACATATCTTCAAGCAGAAAAAGTTGAACATGCGACAACGTCGATGGGTCGAACTGTTGAACGATTACGAATGTGCTATAAAGTACCATCCGGGCAAAGCCAATGTGGTGGCCGATGCCCTTAGTCGAAAGGATACTACACCTAGGCATGTACGAGCGTTGCAAATCACTATTCAGTCTGGTCTTCCTGCACAGATACGAGATGCTCAGGTAGAAGCATTGAAACCAGAAAACGTCAGGGCTGAAGCTCTACGCGGCTCAAGACAACGGTTAGAACAAAAGGCAGACGGCGCCTACTATGTAACAGGACGCATCTGGGTCCCACTCTATGGTAACTTACGTGAGCTTGTAATGGATGAAGCTCATAAGTCTCGCTACTCAGTACATCCTGGTTCGGATAAGATGTACCACGACTTGAAAACTACATATTGGTGGCCTAGCATGAAAGCTCACATAGCAACTTACGTTAGCAAGTGTTTGACTTGTGCGAGAGTCAAAGCGGAATATCAGAAACCATCGGGCCCACTCCAATAACCTGAGATACCACAATGGAAATGGGAACAAATTTCCATGGATTTTGTTACTGGCCTACCTAGATCTCAGCGCGGAAATGACACTATTTGGGTGATCGTGGATCGACTCACAAAGTCTGCACACTTCTTGGCTATCAAGGAAACGGATAAGTTCTCCACTTTAGCAGACGTGTATCTTAAGGAAGTTGTCTCGAGGCACGGGGTGCCCACCTCTATTATCTCTGATCGTGACGCACGTTTTACTTCAGAACTGTGGAAGCAATGCACAAATCTTTTGGCTCTCGTTTAGACATGAGCACAGCTTATCACCCTCAGATGGATGGGCAGTCTGAGCGCACTATTCAAACTTTAGATGACATGCTTCGTGCATGTGTAATCGATTTCGGCAACGGCTGGGAAAAACATCTCCCGTTATTGGAGTTCTCGTACAACAACAGCTACCACACTAGCATTAAAGCTGCTCCATTTGAGGCATTGTACGGACGTAAATGCCGGTCACCTCTTTGTTGGGCAGAGGTGGGTGATAGTCAGCTCACGGGCCCAGAACTTGTAGTTGATACTACTGAAAAGATTGCTCAGATACGGCAACGCATGGCGGCAGCTCGTGACCGTCAGAAAGCATACGCCGATAAAGACAGGAAACCACTCGAGTTCCAGGTTGGGGATCGAGTGCTACTCAAAGTTTCACCCTGGAAGGGTGTGGTTCGTTTTGGCAAACGAGGCAAGCTCAATCCGCGATATGTCGGACCATTCGAAATCATTGAGAAAATAGGCAAAGTGGCCTAAAGACTAAACTTACCAGCTGAACTCAGTGCAGTTCACAACGTTTTCCACGTGTCGAATCTGAAGAAGTGTCTGTCAGATGAGACCCTCATAGTTCCTTTGAAGGAGCTCACTATCGACGATCAGTTGCGATTCGTCGAGGAACCAGTTGAAATCACGGACCGGGATGTTAAGGTCCTCGAGCACACCAGAATACCTCTTGTTCGAGTTCGTTGGAACTCCCGTCGTGGCCCAGAGTTTACCTGGGAACGAGAAGATCAAATGAAACTCAAGTATCCCGGTTGTTCGGAAACAGTGCAACCACTACGGAGGCTGAAGCTACCACAGAATTTCGGGACGAAATTCCAAATCAACAGGGGGATGATGTGGCACCCCAGGAAAACCAGTAAACCATGCAAACTTAACTAGCTTCCTCAGTAACCGCATGCTAAATTTTGGGACGAAATTTCTTTCAAGTTGGGGGTAATGTGACAACCCGAACGTTCGAGGTTAGTAACATTTCATTTTACGGCCTTAACTCCTCGCTATTCGGTTATAGCATCGTTAACCTTAAACGTTCGACAACCGGTTAAATAACTTATTAAAAAGTGTTGGGTTGTGTATATCTTTGTGCATAAAATTGTATCTTGAAATAACACACCATATCGGCCCAAAAGAAACAATTGAGCCCAACTAGTTATTTGTGTGTATTGTTTTGTTTTCGGCCAAGTTAAATAGCCAAAGACAGGTTATGGATCCGCCCAACTGCTTTAGTATTTTCCATTATGTAGACTTCTATACTTAAACCTTTAAACCACAAATATCAAACCCTAATTCTTCTTCCACACCCTACGTACGGCAAACAGGAGAAAACCCCCCCTCCCATTCGCAATATCATCTTGTTCAACCAAGACTTCCGGTTAGTAAGTTCAGTTCATGTTTGTCTAATTCTCAACTACTTGATTGTGATACGTATAGATTAGGCTTATAAGATCTCATGCATATGTGAACGACTTGATTGATAGCTATGTTTGTTTATGACTATTTGTGACTTGATACGAATTAACTGAATTAATTGAATTAGAGTGTTAATCGAAATTGTTTAAGATGTTGGCAGAGGACATTCTTGCGGATCGTGTTTTAATATGGGATAAGAAGTTGTATGATTGGCAAACTGAATACTCAGATCTGGAAATATAACCCACTGTTTGGTCTGAATTAAATATAGGATGTCAGTGATTGTTTTTTTTATAATAAGCCTAACTAATCGATTTAAATAGAATGGTAACTGGTTGATTGATTATGAACATTTGTGACATGCATCGTGTGGATAAACTTGCAGCCCAATACCTTAAATCGGTCCAATAATAACATGGGAACAATAACAGATGTCGGCCATTGTGGTGTATTTTGATAATGGTAATGGTGCTTTGAACTATGGGATAATGATTAGGATCCATGTGAGGTGATTTACACTTGTCGGCCATTGATTATTTTAATGATGATCTTGTTTTCACAATGAGTTGGTAATTCATATGATTTCGTATGTTAACTGTCATGTAAATTGGATGATAAGATCAATCGTGTATGCTTGTTAATGATGATATGATGATTGAATGTTTCCATGAGTTGTTCGGACTTAATGATTGTTAGATGAATTCTGATATTTGTGTAACTGTTGATGATGATGATGCCCAACGAAAACACCTTGGGATTTCGCTGCCCAAGTGTTTTCGCCAAAAAGAGATTTCGGCCACAAGTGTTTTCGCCACTAGGTGTTTTCGCCACATACATGCTTGATTTCGTTGAATGATGTGACCCATTAACTGTGTTAAGTTAATATGTTAACCGGGTTAGGTTAACTAAGTTATGAATGTTAAGCTCATTGTATGTGATAACTCTGTTGATTTTGATCTAACACAGTTATGGCACAGTAACTATGTTAAGTGAGTTAACCTTGTTAGGTATGTTAACTACGTTAAGTGTGTAACTTTATTATGTACGTTAAATCTGTTAATCCTGATTAACACTGTTAATACCGTTATGTTTACCATGATTGTTAATGGATAATCTTGTTAGAGTAAACTGGGAAATCTACTATGTGAAGCGTGAATTATGTGAACTTGAATAACTGTATACGTGTTAATTGATGTTAACTATCCAGTACACTTAGTGACTCCGGTTGCATGTGAAATTTTACCAACATGATCTGAATGTGTATACATGCATACTCTAGGCTTTGATTGATTACTTGTGAGCGCATAATTTAGCATACCGAGCAAACCAAGGTGAGTTCACACTCTTACCAAGGCATGGGATTCCCGGGGTTGGGAATGGGTTTGGATGATTACTTGTACACACATTGATACTGGAATTACGTACCACTGACCTCGGGAGAGGCAGGTTACTTGTAGATACTGCTAGACTAGTGATACAAATACTACTCTTCGCACACACGTCTGGCATGGCCGCGATACTAACACTAATACTTAACTTCGCACACATGCCTGGAATGGCCGCGATACAAATACTAAACTTCGCACACATGCCTGGAGGGCCGCGATACAAATATACCTAGTCTAGAAAACATGGGAAACCCCCACTAATCTTCGCCAACATGCCTAGAGGGCCGCGATACAAATACATACGAAGCATGGTTCACTAAATGAACATACGGTTTACAATACGATTACTATAACTGAACAACCAACTGTGAACTCGCTCAACTTTGTTGTTGACTTTCTGTTACATGCCTTGCAGGACCTTAGGTACACATGGAGTTTGCACGGGAGGCGCAGTCGTTGTGGGACATGGATCGTGGATGCCACGTTAAACTTTATAACACTTTGAACTTGATACTTATGTTGGGATTTCATATTATGCTTCCGCTACTTATACTATGTTTTGATGGAACATCAATCGTATTGTGATGGATTACATTTACTTTTACTTATTACTTATATGTTCAATATGATTGGTGGCTTGATCCTGGTCATGTCACGCCTCCAAGTGGTGATACTCCGCGTGTGGATTTTGGGGGTGTGACAATCGGAGGATCGGATAAAATGAGGTTTCGTAAACCAAATGAGTGTAGGGACTCATGTAATATGGTTTAACAAAGCCTACATTCTGAAACGAAACCTAACCTAACCTAAGTGCTTACGACCCATTACGACTCGTTAAGGTAGTTTACGCCACTTTAACGCGTCGTTCGCGTAAAACGTGTTCGGACTGCCTAACTAGTCCTATGACAAGTATTATATGCCTTAATATGTCTAATAATGTTACCTAATTAGTTTAGATATAAAAATTTAGGTTACATGTGCTTAAAATGAATTTATGCGTAAAAAGGGCAATTTGGTCATTTTCCTAAGGCATATAAATTACCTATCATACAACTAACTAAACGAAGTGACCATAAGGTATAACCTTGGAAAGGTTATTCCCCATACAACTATGGTCACAAAACATGTTCGGTCGGATCCTAACGATCGACCAAACGGGTCGGGTTCGAAAGTCTAAGCGATTATTTAGACCTCTTATCTTACAACCCTATATAAGCACTAATCTAAAAGTGACGAGTTAAACATGTTAAAACATGTTTAACAAAGTTAGAAAAAAATTTTGATATCAAAACAAAAGGTTTTGATACCTAAGAATAGTTTGGTTGCAAAAATACGCATAAATACGCATTTTGACCGAAACTATGTCTCGTCACTACACCTAATCAACGTGGTAATCAGTAGGTATAGTCACAAGGGACTATAACCATCATGATTATGCTCACGTTACGAAGTTCAAACGAACTTCGTGTTGACCAAAGACTGGTCAAAGCAGAAAGTCAAACACAGTTTGATTTTCGTGCTTAAAAACGCATAAAAGCATGAAAGAAACTTACAACGGGTCCAAGCTAGGATGAACTTAATCTAAATACTTAGGTATGAAGCATAAAGCTTCAACTTAGAGCATAAAATCAGATCAAGGTGTGAGGAAAATGGAATGGGAGCTTGGGTATTTATAGATTTCGGAGAACTGTTAGGATCGTTTCTCGCAAATCGTGCTTTGATCTTGACCTTACAAGTGGGCACATTGTTTTCCAAACCATGGGAACATCAAAAAAAAGCAAAATCCATCAAATGGTATTGAAAAACTATGATCAAAACCATCAAAACATCAAAATTGGACTAGATACAATGAATCTGGTCATTTGGGCACTTTTTGACGCTTTTAGTCCCTGTTGATCAAATAAGTTTATTTTTGCGCACCAAACACCTCAAAGCCTATTTCTAAGCTTTGTAAAGGATATTTAAGGCATGTTTAACTTATGATCATATTCCAGAAGGTTCGTTACGGTACGAATCGGCATACTTTCGCAGTTTGTCGAAATTAGTCCCTGTAAGCGAATAAACTTGATTTCGACACACCAAACCCTCCAAAACTTATTTCTAAGTTATGTAAAGGTTATTTATGGTATGTTAAGCCTATGTCACTGTTCCGTAGTGTTTGTCGCATTAAACTGATTACGTTTACGCATCAGTTCGCGTATAACTTTCCATAAAGAGATTTAGAGCTCGAAATCGAACGTGAATTGATATGTGCAAATGATACACATATTTATACAAATCCCAAGTATAAAACACAATATTTCATTGGTTTGGTATTTGTTTGATGGTCGTGGAGGCACAGATGTCACAACATTTAACTTACTAGACAAAACTCTATCATGAAGTCCCTCATTTTTATATCGACTTAATCGTCGTGCCATTGGCAAACAGGTCATTAGTTAAATAGCGCTATTAGGTTTGACAAGCCTCACACCGTGCCACAGAGGATGGGAGTGGACTAATGTGCTTGGGCACTTAGTCAATGATGATAGAAATTGACGCAAGGCAAATAAACATGACTCCAGTCAGTGGTCGATATGGTAACGGGTCTAGTGGTTTACAACATGGTGTAGCCCCACAGTATATGGTTTGGGAAACAAGGAACTGGTTAACTCATGATTTTCGAAATAACTTATGGTTTTTGGAACAACATTAAAATTGACAACCAACTGTGAACTCGCTTAACATTGTTGTTGATTCGTTGTTACATGCCTTGCAGGTCGTTAGGTACTTAGCATGAGCTTGCATGGGAGGAGCCGTTGTGGAACATGGACCGTTGTGTGTTTATGATAAACTTATGAACTTTAAACTTATCTTTTGGTTTTAAACTTAATGCTTCCGCTGATAACTTAGACTTTGTTAAATAATTTTGACACCAATTATATTGTTTGGTTTGGATTTCATTTATTCATTTATATTATTTAATATGATTGGTGGCTGGATCCTGGTCAGTCACGCTCCCTGCGGTTGTCACACCCCGGCCGCGTAAAACAACAAACCGCGGCGGAAACGCCGGGGAGTGAGGCGACAGAATTATTGTTTCAACAACCATGGCAATTAAAGTTTTGTATTATTAGAATTGAAGTTTACATTGTCTTGGAATTTAAATAAAACATACCATAATAATTTTCTTTTAAGTCACTAAGGCCCGAGTCCACCTAAGTGAAGCACAAACATCATCATGCATTAGCACCTGAAACACATGTAAAAATAGGTACGTCAGCATAAAAATGCATGTGAGATACATAGGTTTTGTTTATGCAGATTCATGACTAGTAGTTTAAAAGAAGTGTTTTACAAAATATAGTCATGAACCTTGTAAAAATGTTTTCCTTTATGAAATCATATGAAAATCGATATGAAAATCCATTTGATAATGAAAGGAGAATGCATGGTTAAATGAATAACCAAGTAAAAGTGAATTTGTATAAAATGTGTAATTTGTAAAACAATGTCGTGTCTTTGAATAAAATGTTTCATGTTTCTGTCAAGTGGTTTAGATAACGCAACAATGCATAATACAATAAAAGCACTTATATATAGGAAGTACCAGCGGCGTATCCACCATGCTTTTATCATATAACACATAGCCCCGTTACATAAGTCACTTATCAATAACCAACCAAAATGTCTTGTTTAATGTCAAAATGTTTATGTGAAAACCATGTTCAATGTCATGTGTAAAATTTATCATGTATAACAAAATGAAATGCATAGCAAGTAAAAAGTATTTACTCAACTATGTGATGATGTTAATGTGAAAACTGTATCATGTATGGTGAATAACTAGAAATTACTCAACCCCATAGTAAAATGTACAAAACAAAGTGTTTGAATAAACCTAAGTTTAAATCAAATGTTATGTTTTGCAGAAAATAATGCTTTATGATTACAAACATTTATGCAGTAATGTTAATCGCATACATTCAAGCCTTGCGACTGTGGCGACGAACCTTTAAACAAATTAAAGGTTTATCTAAGTTATGTATATCAGATTCTGTCATTCCCAACTTCCAAACAAACCTAGGAAGTCGGAAACGGGATTTGTCAAGTCCTATGGTACCATTACATACTACCGAGCGGCGTGATTAATGTTAATGAATGTATTATTGTCCCAATTTAACACACCAAATGTCATAACCAATGTAAGCATGCTATGAAAACCATGTACTAGGAATGCTAAGTAAACATACCTAGTAGAAATGTTCATGTAAAACAATGTGCTAGCATGCTCAGTAAACATACATAGCAGGAATGTCATGTAAAACAATATGTACATATGCTAAGTAAACATATGTAACAAATGTGTAACAAATCAATGTGCTAGCATGCTTAACATACATAGCAAAACATTATTTAAAGCATGAAACGCACGAAAGTAACACGTATGTACATGTGTATCACCCCAAAGTATTTGAAGACGGTAAAAGAGGGGAACTATGTACTCACTTGGGATTGCTTATTAGTCTTGAGAATAAGACCAAATTAAGCTCCAAGTAACACGGAATCAACAAGGCACCTAGTATAGGTAACTATGTTAATAATCAGATCCTAAACCGAGAGATAGGATAGAATGATGTTCTATAAATCAAATGAGTATTTGAACTCATATGGTATGATTTAATAGAGCTAACATTCTGATTTGAAAGTCTACCTAAGTGCTTTTGACCCGTTTCGACCCATTATGGTAGTATAAGCTACTATAATGAGTCGTTTGCGCAAAACTATGTTCGGATGGTTATCTATACGCTATGTCAAGTCTTATATGCCCAATTATCCCTAAACATGTTACTAGATCAGATTATATGTAAAAAACATGTTCACATATGCACAATATGGTTTTATGCTTCAAAAGGGCGTTTTGGTCATTTCCTATGGGCATACAAGCTAACTAGCAAATGACTAACCAATCCTATGTGATCATAAGGTATAACCTCAGAGGTTATTCCCTATACAACTATGATCACTAAGCAAGCTTGGTCGGATCCTAATGATCGACCAAACGGGTCGGGTTCGAAAGTCTAAGCGGTTGTCTAGACCGCTTAACTTGCGACCCTAAACAAGCACTAAACTAATAGTGACGAGTTAAACATGTTTAACCTACTTAGAAAACTGATTTGGTATCAAAACAAAGTGTTTTGATACCTAAAAGTAGTTCCGTTTCAAAATGCGTGCTAAAACGCATTTTGACCGAAACTTTGACTCGTCACTACACCTAGTTAATGTGGTAATCAGTAGGTATAATCGCTAAGGATTATAAGCATCGTGATTACAATCACGTTGCAAAGTTCAATTGAACTTTGACTTGACCAATTGATGGTCAAAACCGAAAGTCAAACTGTTGGCCAAACTGTTTGACTTTCTGCACTAATATAAAGAACAAGAATGAAAGAATACATACAAGAGTCCAAAGCTTGAAGAAATAATATAAGAAAACCAGAGAGGAAGTTCCAAACACTTGAGAAAGCTCCCAAACCAGATTGGAGAAGAGATAAGAGGAAATGAGCAAAGAAACAAGTTAATGGACCTTGCTATATATACTTGAGGCGAGTTCATAGGATCAAAACTAGTGTTTCTGTAGTCCCTAAGCAAGAATCATGACCATACAATTGTCACAAGCAGGTACAAAGCCTTGGGGAGGTGATAAATTGCTCATCACACCAAGAAATTGCATAAACAACCCCCAAAGATCAAACAGAATGCTGATTTCAAGTTTCTGGTTGCTGGGCTATTCAGGCGGCCCGCGTAGCGTAAGCTCATTTTAGGCCATTTTGACACCCGTTAAGCCATTTTCAAGGCTCTACAAGGTCAATAAAGTTTAGAGGACTCAAAATGTGCTCGGAAAACTCACGAATGTCGGCTCGTTTGGTCATACGGTCACGTTATTCGTTAAGTTACGACGAAACTCAAACGGAAGCGAAAACGATCCAAATTAAGCGACGAATGAATTTTTGCATGCCGATCACTAAAATAAAAATATTTTAGTGTGTACAAAAATTTTGGATGTCCAGATGTGGTCGGAACGTAAGATATGCGCGAAAATGCAAACTTACGCCGTTTTTGACACTTTTAGTCCCTGTAAGATCATATAAGCATGTTTTCGCACACCGAACCTATCAAAGCTTATTTATAAGCTATGTTAAGGTTATATATGGTATGTTTAGCTTATGATCAAGTTCCGGACTGTACGTTGCCTTATGAAACGGCAGACTTTTGCAGTTTGACGCAAATAGTCCCTGTGAGCGAATAAACTTGTTTTTGCCATACCAAAGCCTTCAAAACTTATTTCTAAGTTAAGTAAAGGTTATTTAAGGTATGTTAAGCTTATGTTGCTGTTTCGGAGTGTTTTTCATGTTAAACTGATTACGTTCACGCATCAGTTTGCGTATAACTTTCTAGAAAGCGATATAGAGTTCAAAATCGATCAAAAACTAAAACGCACAAAATGTCAAACATAAATAACAAACATTGGGATCAAAACACACTGTTTTATTAATATTGTATTGTTCAGAGTCTGTAAAAATGATATCACAGGCACAGATGTCACAGTCTCCCCTACTTTAGAAAATTTCATCCCGAAATTTATTTAGAGGAAACTTGTGAGAATAGATGAGGATACTTCACCTTCATATGATCTTCAAGTTCCCAAGTAAATTCTGGGCCACGTTTAGATTCCCAGCGAACTTTGACGATAGGTATGCACTTGTGTTTGAGCTTTTTGACTTCACGGTCCATGATTTCCACAGGTTTCTCAACGAAGTGCATCGTGTCATCAACACGAATTTCATCAAGTGGTATGTGGAGGTTCTCATCAGCTAAACACTTTTTGAGATTGGACACGTGGAAAGTTGGATGAACATTTCCAAGTTCAGGAGGTAGCTCTAGTCTGTAGGCTACTTTTTCGATTCTTTCAACGATCTTGAATGGTCCAACATAGCGTGGTGCAAGTTTTCCTTTCTTTCCAAATCTAATCACACCTTTCCAAGGGGACACCTTGAGTAGGACGTGATCACCGACTTGAAATTCTAAAGGCTTGCGGCGTCGTCGATCCGCGTAACTCTTTTGATGGCTTCTAGCTATCTGAAGATTATCACGAATCTTCTTGACCTTATCTGTAGTCTCTAGAATGAGTTCAGGTCCAGTAAGCTGAGCTTCACCTATCTCATTCCAACAGACCGGTGAACGACATTTTTGACCGTATAAAGCTTCGAAAGGAGCCATATTGATGCTAGAGTGATAACTATTGTTGTAGGAGAATTCGATCAACGGTAGATGCGAATCCCAACTACCACCAAAATCAATCACACAAGCTCTAAGCATATCCTGCAGTGTCTGGATTGTTCTCTCGGATTGACCATCTGTTTGCGGATGATATGCTGTGCTCAAATTAAGTTGGGTTCCCATGGCAGATTGCATGGTTCTCCAAAAGCGAGACGAAAATCGAGCATCTCTGTCAGATATGATGTTCAAAGGAACACCATGTCGAGATACAATCTCATCAACATATAACTTGGCAAGCTTGTCAGCAGATAGATCCTCACGGATCGGCAAGAAATGTGCTGACTTTGTTAGACGATCAACAATAACCCAGATGGCATCATGACCTCTTTTAGTACGCGGTAGCTTGGTAATGAGATCCATAGCAATGTTTTCCCATTTCCAAACTGGAATCTCTGGTTGCTCCAATAATCCAGAGGGATGTTGGTGTTCTGCCTTAACCTTAAGACAAGTAAGGCATTTGGAAACATATAAGGCAATGTCTTTCTTCATACCCGGCCACTAATACTGGGTTCAAAGATCCTTATACATTTTGTCTACACCAGGATGAATAGAATAATGAGACTTATGAGCTTCATCCATAAGCAAGGTGCGAAGATCGTCTATACTTGGGACCCACAAACGGCCCATGAAATAGAATATCCCAAAGTCTCTCAGTTCAAGCTCAGGCTTAGTATGACACGGTAATTCTTTACCCATCAAGTCTTGTGTAACACAAGTATGTTGAGCCTGAGAAATGCGGTTTTGAATGTCAGATCGAACCTGAACACAGTGAAGCTTGACACGTTCCTTACGACTCAATGCGTCAGCCACGACATTCGCCTTACCAGGATGGTAGCGAATTTCCCAATCGTAGTCGTTTAGGAGTTCAACCCAATGTCGTTGCCTCATGTTAAGTTCTTTCTGATTGAAAATATGCTGGAGACTTTTATGGTCAGTAAACACTACGCACTTTGTACCATAAAGGTACTGTCTCCAGATTTTGAGAGCAAAAACTACTGCACCTAACTCAAGGTCATGATTTGTGTAGTTTTTCTCGTGTACCTTCAACTGTCTTGATGCATAAGCTATGACTTTGTTTCTTTGCATAAGAACGCAGCCAAGGCCTAAGTTGGATGCATCACAATACACGACAAAATCGTCGTTACCCTCGGGCAAAGATAGAATAGGTGCATCACAAAGTTTCTGTTTCAAGGTCTGGAAAGCTTCTTCCTGTTTGGGTCCCCACTCAAAAGGTTTGCTCTTCTGAGTTAAAGCAGTGAGAGGAACCGCAATCTTGGAGAAATTTTCAATAAAACGGCGGTAATAACCCGCGAGACAAAGAAATGAACGAACCTCGGTAGGAGTAGTAGGAGTATCCCAATCCTTAATTGCACTGATTTTGGCGGGATCTACATGAATACCTTGTTCGTTGACGATGTGCCCCAAAAATTGAACTTGCTTAAGCCAAAATTCACACTTGGAGAATTGGCGAAAAGTTGTTCTTTCTTTAGGAGTTCCATTGTAAGACGAAGATGTTGCTCATGATCAGCTCGAGTCTTAGAATAGATCAAAATGTCATCAATGAATACAATGATGAACTTGTCCAAATAAGGCTTGCAAACCCTATTCATTAAGTCCATGAAAATAGCTGGAGCATTTGTTAAACCGAAGGGCATAACAGTGAATTCATAGTGACCATATCTTGTACGGAAAGCTGTCTTGGGAATATCTTCTTCAAGAACTCGAAGTTGATGATACCCAGAACGTAGATTAATCTTTGAAAAGCAAGTAGCGCCCTGTAGCTGATCAAACAGATCATCAATGCGAGGTAGGGGATATCGATTTTTGATGGTAAGCTTGTTAAGCTCACGATAGTCGATACACATCCTGAAAGATCCATCTTTCTTTTTCACGAATAGGACAGGAGCGCCCCAAGGTGAAAAGCTCGGACGAATGAATCCTTTGTCAGAAAGTTCTTGAAGCTGCTTAGACAACTCTTGCATCTCAGACGGTGCAAGACGGTAAGGTGATTTAGCAATAGGATTTGCACCAGGTACAAGATCAATTCGGAACTCAACTTGGCGCACAGGGGGTAAACCAGGTAATTCTTCAGGAAATACCTCAGGATAATCCCGAACAATAGGGATGTCTTGGATAGTCTTACCCTTGCCTTTATCCTCTACAACATGTGCCAAGAAAGCGACATATTTCTTTCATAGGTATTTTTGGGGTTGGGTACAAGACATGAGTTTAACAGGTTTCTCCCCACGAACTTCTAAGATCTCACCAGTCGAAAGCGGTATATGGACAATCTTTTCAAAGCAAACCACCTCAGCATGGTACTTGGCTAACCAATCCATTCCCACTATAACATCAAAGCTCCCGAGTTGCATCGGTGTGAGGTCGATAGGGAAAAGATGGTTATTAAGGTTCAATTGGCAATTTCGAAGGACGAAATCAAGTACAACGGGTTCACCACTAGCTACTTCTACTGTCAAGGGCTTTCCTAGTTTTGTTCTAGTCATCGAAAGCAAATGCTCAAATGCTAAGGACACAAAACTCTTATCGGCACCCGAATCAAATAGAACAGAAGCAGGATGGTTGTTAACAAGGAACGTACCGTTCACCACTTCGTTATCCGCATGTGCCTCATTTGCATTAAGATTGAAAGCTCTACCACGAGCCGGTGTTTAATTCATATTTGCCAACCTCGGGCAGTTGTTTCTGTAATGGGTCAGATCCCCAAAGTTGAAACATGAACCAGGCGGATAGTGAGGTCGTGCAAGATTTTGGGCAGGGTTTTGTGCTGCTTGGTTTTGAGCAGGCTGGTTTTGGTTTGGAGCAAAACGGCAGGTATTCGCAAGATGACCAGACTTGCCACAGTTTATGCAGATACGACATTGCACTTGTGGTTGATGGTGGCTATAACAGCGGTTGCACAGAGGTGCATTACCAGCATACTGCCTCTTGGCAGCAGGTTGGGCAGCCTGATTCTGTGCTGCATGATTAGCTTGAGTAGTAACAGCGAAATTCTTGGAAGCCTTACACTTCCTAGATTTCTTTGAAGACTCAGCAGCCTTCTTGCCCTTCTTCTCATTGGTGCTATCAGACTGTTTCTGTTTCTTGTCACCTTTTCTGTGGAGTTTACCCTTCTTGACTTGCGATTCAGTAAGGGTTGCAGCTAGCTCAATGGCCTGTCGGACGGTAGTAGGGTTGCTGCTAGTGACAATATCCTGAACAGGATCTGGCAAACCGTCTATGTACTTCTCAATAGCCTTATCCAAAGGCGTGACCATTGTAGGACAGAGCAAGCTTAACTGATCGTATCTGTCAGTGTAAGCCCGGTGTTCACCACTGTCTTGCTTCAGATCATGGAACCCATCCTCAACTGCCCTTTGCTCGTGACGAGGGCAGAACTCCCTTATCATGAGAGCTCTGAGTTCCTCCCATGTCAGACCCAAAGCAACATCAGCACCTCGGTCTCTCATTAACCCATTCCACCAGGTAAGAGCCCTCTTTTGGAATACACTCGAAGCAAACTCGACCTTACGGTTGCTCAGACACTGAACATGGCGAAAAGTGCTCTCAAGACTCTCAAACCACTGTAGGAGCCCAGTTGCTCCTTCAGAACCACTAAACTTGAGTGGTTTAGCCGAGTTAAAACTCTTGAAATTGCACAGAGCAGGTGCATTATTATTATTGTTGGCTTGGTTTATTTGAGTTATGAGATTCGGTAGCATAGCAGCCATGTGCTGTGCTATAATAGCTGCCAGTTCGGCATCAGGTTGCTAAACATTACGTCGAGGAGGCATTCTAAAAGAGGAAACATGAGAGAAAATGAGTGAGATGATGTGATGAAGGAAATAAGATTGCAATAAAACTGACAAAATATAAGGATGGTGGTCATTTGTTTGTTACCACAAAGCAAACAAACGACACACAGTGACAAATCAAAGTAAATAGGTCATAATAATGTATCGCTGAAGACATGCTCGCCTATAAGTGAACACTCACCCCAAGAGTTCCCAGGTAAGAGTGACTGGTCCGATATTGCGGATTTGTACGAACACTCTAGCCTTAGACAGAAAACTCAGGGTACATGCATTCACCCTTCCAGTTTGCACGTGTTCACATTATTTAGACCCAAACTTTGACGAGATTTTGAAAATTTGGAAAGGCATAAAGCCAAAAGAAATCATCTAAGGATAGATGATTGATTTCAAAATCATTTTGGAATGTTGTGTTCATGTTTTGGTAATCACCTAAGGATAGGTGACGTGTATTGTTTTAAGATCTAAACACAAGTAAACTTGTGTTAGGGTCCTAGAAAGTTATAGTCTAGGTCAAAGCATTACTAATAACCTAATTCCCTATAACTATTGGCTCTTATACCAACTCTTCCGTCACATCCCGGCCGCGTAAAACAACAAACCACGGCGGAAACACCGGGGAGTGAGGCGACATAATTATTGTTTCAACAACCATGGCAATTAAAGTTTTGTATTATTAGAATTGAAGTTTACATTGTCTTGGAATTTAAATAAAACATAACATAATAATTTTCTTTTAAGTCACTAAGGCCCGAGTCCGCCTAAGTGAAGCACAAACATCATCATGCATTAGCACCTGAAACACATGTAAAAATAAGTACGTCAGCATAAAAATGCCTATGAGATACATAGGTTTTGTTTATGCAGATTCATGACTAGTAGTTTAAAAGAAGTGTTTTACAAAATATAGTCATGAACCTTGTAAAAATGTTTTCCTTTATGAAATCATATGAAAATCAATTTGATAATGAAAGGTGAATGCATGGTTAAATGAATAACCAAGTAAAAGTGAATTTGTATAAAATGTGTAATTTGTAAAACAATGTCGTTTCTTTGAATAAAATGTTTCATGTTTCTGTCAAGTGGTTTAGATAACGCAACAATGCATAATACAATAAAAGCACTTATACATAGGAAGTACCAGCAGCGTATCCACCATGCTTTTATCATATAACACATAGCCCCGTTACATAAGTCACTTATCAATAACCAACCAAAATGTCTTGTTTAATGTCAAAATGTTTATGTGAAAACCATGTTCAATGTCATGTGTAAAATGTATCATGTATAACAAAATGAAATGCATAGCAAGTAAAAAGTATTTACTCAACTATGTGATGATGTCAATGTGAAAACTGTATCATGTCTGGTGAATCACTAGAAATTACTCAACCCCATAGTAAAATGTACAAAACAAAGTGTTTGAATAAACTTAAGTTTAAATCAAATGTTATGTTTTGCAGAAAACAATGCTTTATGATTACAAACATTTATGCAGTAATGTTAATCGCATACATTCAAGCCTTGCGACTGTGGCGACAAACCTTTAAACAAATTAAAGGTTTATCTAAGTTATGTATATCGGATTCTGTCATTCCCAACTTCCAAACAAACCTAGGAAGTCGGAAACGGGATTTGTCAAGTCCTATGGTACCATTACATACTACCGAGCGGCGTGATCAATGTTAATGAATGTATTATTGTCCCGATTTAACACACCAAATGTCATAACCAATGTAAGCATGCTATGAAAACCATGTACTAGGAATGCTAAGTAAACATACCTAGTAGAAATGTTCATGTAAAACAATGTGCTTGCATGCTCAGTAAACATACATAGCAGAAATGTCATGTAAAACAATATGTACATATGCTAAGTAAACATATGTAACAAATGTGTAACAAATCAATGTGCTAGCATGCTTAACATACATAGCAAAACATAATCGAAAGCATGTACTAGATATGTACTAGGTGAACTAGCATGTTTATGTCATAAAAGCATGAAATGCACGAAAGTAACACATATGTACATGTGTATCACCCCAAAGTATTTGAAGACGGTAAAAGAGGGGAACTACGTACTCACTTGGGATTGCTTATTAGTCTTGAGAATAAGACCAAATTAAGCTCCAAGTATCACGGAATCAACAAGGCACGTAGTATAGGTAACTATGTTAATAATCGGATCCTAAACCGGGAGATAGGATAGAATGATGTTCTATAAATCAAATGAGTATTTGAACTCATATGGTATGATTTAATAGAGCTAACATTCTGATTTGAAAGTCTACCTAAGTGCTTTTGACCCGTTTCGACCCATTATGGTAGTATAAGCTACTATAATGCGTCGTTTGCGCAAAACTATGTTCGGATGGTTATCTATACGCTATGTCAAGTCTTATATGCCCAATTATCCCTAAACATGTTACTAGATCAGATTATATGTCAAAAACATGTTCGCATATGCACAATATGGTTTTATGCTTCAAAAGGGTGTTTTGGTCATTTCCTATGGGCATACAAGCTAACTAGCAAATGACTAACCAATCCTATGTGATCATAAGGTATAACCTCAGAGGTTATTCCCTATACAACTATGATCACTAAGCAAGCTTGGTCGGATCCTAATGATCGACCAAACGGGTCGGGTTTGAAAGTCTAAGCGGTTGTCAAGACCGCTTAACGTACGACCCTAAACAAGCACTAAACTAATAGTGATGAGTTAAACATGTCAAAACATGTTTAACCTACTTAGAAAACTGATTTGGTATCAAAACAAAGTGTTTTGATACCTAAAAGTAGTTCCGTTTCAAAATGCATGCTAAAACGCATTTTGACCGAAACTTTGACTCGTCACCACACCTAGTTAACGTGGTAATCAGTAGGTATAATCGCTAAGGATTATAACGATCGTGATTACAATCACGTTGCAAAGTTCAATTGAACTTTGACTTGACCAATTGATGGTCAAAAATGAAAGTTAAACTGTTGGCCAAACTGTTTGACTTTCTGCACTAATATAAAGAACAAGAATGAAAGAATACATACAAGAGTCCAAAGCTTGAAGAAATAATATAAGAAAACCAGAGAGGAAGTTCCAAACACTTGAGAAAGCTCCCAAACCAGATTGGAGAAGAGATAAGAGGAAATGAGCAAAGAAACAAGTTGATGGACCTTGTTATATATACTTGAGGGGAGTTCATAGGATCAAAACAAGTGTTTGTGTAGTCCCCAAGCAAGAATCATGACCATACAATTGTCACAAGCAGGTACAAAGCCTTGGGGAGGTGTTAACTTGCTCATCACACCAAGAAATTGCATAAACAGCCCCCAAAGATCAAACAGAATGCTGATTTCAAGTTTTTGGTCGCTGGTCTATTCAGGCGGCCCGTGTAAGCATCTGGGATGGGCTTACGCGGCCCGTGTGGGCTCAACAGATCAGCAAAGTTTCATATAATTACAGTTCAGGTCCCTGCACTTGCGTAAGCTCATTTTAGGCCCTTTTGACACCCGTTAAGCCATTTTCAAGGCTCTACAAGGTCAATAAAGTTTAGAGGACTCAAAATGTGCTCGGAAAACTCACGGATGTTGGCTCGTTTGGTCGTACGGTCACGTTATTCGTTAAGTTACGACGAAACTCAAACGGACGCGAAAAGGATCCAAATTAAGCGACGAATGGAATTTTTGCATGCCGATCACTAAAATAAAAATATTTTAGTGTGTACAAAAATTTTGGTTATCCAGATGTGGTCGGAACGTAAGATATGCGCGAAAATGCAAACTTACGCTGTTTTTTACACTTTTAGTCCCTGTAAGATCATATAAGCATGTTTTCTCACACCGAACCTATCAAAGCTTATTTCTAAGATATGTTAAGGTTATATATGGTATGTTTAGCTTATGATCAAGTTCCAGACTGTACGTTGCCTTACGAAATGGCAGACTTTTGCAATTTGACGCAAATAGTCCCTGTGAGCGAATAAACTTGTTTTTGCCATACCAAAGCCTTCAAAACTTATTTCTAAGTTATGTAAAGGTTATTTAAGGTATGTTAAGCTTATGCTGCTGTTCCGGAGTGTTTGTCACGTTAAACTGATTATGTTCACGCATCAGTTTGCGTATAACTTTCCAGAAAGCGATATAGAGTTCAAAATCGATCAAAAACTAAAACGCACAAAATGTCAAACATAAATAACAAACATTGGGATCAAAACACACTGTTTTATTAATATTGTATTGTTCAGAATCTGTAAAAATGATATCACAAGCACAGATGTCACAGCGGTGATACTCCGCTTGTGGATTTTGGGGGTGTGACAAAATATGCTTTTTCTGTCAAGCTTGTATCCTGCATGATCTGCATCTGTGTATGCAATTAGTTCTAAATTTGTGTTCTTAGGATACCATAGGCCAATATTTGATGTCCCTTTTAGATATTTAAAAACTCTTTTGACAGCTTTCAAGTAAGACTCTTTAGGATTGCATTGATACCTTGCTAGAAAACAAGTGGAAAACATTATATCTTGTCTACTGGCTGTTAGGTATAGCAATGATCCTATCATTCCCCTATAAGTTTTTATGTCTACAGGTTTTCCTTCAACATCATAATCAAGTTTGTTTCCTGTGGCCATGGGAGTCTTTGAAGATGACTAGTTTTCTAGTGAATACTTTTTCAAAATAGTTCTGTCATATTTTGATTGACTCAAGAATATGCCATCACTTTGTTGTTTAACTAGTAAACCAAGAAAATATGTTAATTCACCCATCATGCTAATTTCTAAGTGATTGGTCATAAGTTTTTCAAACTTTTTGCAGAATTTGTCATTTGTGGATCCAAATATTATGTCATCAACATAGATTTGGACCAAAAGTGTGTGCCCCTTGTGTGATTTGAGAAAGAGGCTTGTATCATTTGTACCTTTGGTGAAGCCAGAATTGATTAAGAAGTTTGATAATGTTTCATACCATGCTCTTGGAGCTTGCTTCAACCCATACAAGGCTTTGTTTAGTTTGTAAACATGATTTTGAAATTGAGGATCAACAAAGCCTTCTGGTTGATGCACATACACGTCTTCTTCAATTTCACCATTTAGAAATGCAGACTTGACATCCATCTGATAAACTTTTATGTTATTTGAGGCAACATAAGCCAAGAATATTCTTACAGCTTCAAGCATAGCCACCGGTACAAAGGTTTCATCATAGTTTATGCCTTCTTGTTGACAATAACCTTTGACTACCAGCCTAGCCTTATTCCTTGTTATGATGCCTTGTTCATCAGACTTGCTTCTAAATACCCATTTGGAACCAATGACAGATTTGTTAGTTGGTTTGGGTACCAGATCCCACACATGACTCTTTTCAAATTGGTCAAGCTCTTCTTGCATTGCTTGGACCCAATCTGAGTCATTCAATGCTTCCTTGACATACTTTAGCTCAATTATGCTTAAAAATCCAACATAAAGACATTCATGAGTTGTGGCAGATCTTCTCTTAACACCTTCTTCAGAGTTACCAATGATGTCAGCAAGTGAGTGTCCCCTGATCCATCTCAAGTTGTTATGTGAACTTGTACTTCCTGATGGATTCGAAGCTTCCCCCTGATCTGTGACCTCTGTGTTGTCAAGAGGATCAGAATTTTGTTGTTCAATTTGATTTTCTGGTGAAATTCCATAATTCTGATCATTTTGTACATTTTCTGATGGAGGTTCCAGATCATCTGCAGGGTTAGTACATGACATATTTTTGTTTGATATGTTTAGCATATGGTCATGTTCTTAAAGTTCTTCAGTTAACTTGTTAAGAAGATCTTCAGAATTTTTAGGTTGTTTTGACAGGCTTATATCTTGTAAAATTTCATCAGAAATCTTGGTTTCTGATGAGTCATCAAAAGACACATATAAGCTTTCTCTTATTGTCCTTGTGTTTAAAAGAAATATTCTGTAAGCTTTAGAGGACAATGAGTAACCAAGGAAAATTCCTTTTTCTGCTTTTCTGTCAAACTTTTCCAGAATATCAAAATCATTAAAGACAAAACAGTTACAACCAAAGGTGTGTAAAAATTTGATGCTGGGGATCCTTTGGTTGATAATGTTATATGGAGTTTTTTGATGTCTCTTGTTAATGATGGATCTGTTTTGTGTAAAGCATGCATTTGATATAGCTTCAGCCCAAAAGTAAGTGGGCAATCTGGCATAAGCAAGCAAGCATAGTTCTTACTGCTTCTACCAGAGTCCTATTCCTCCTTTCTACAACTCCATTTTGTTGTGGAGTTCTTGGAGCAGAAAAATCATGAGATATTCCTTTGCTTACAAGGAAAGTCTCAAGTTTTGCATTCTTGAATTCTGTTCCATTATCAGATCTTATTCTTCTCACAGGTAATTTCAACATATTTTCAGTTTTTCTGATGAAATTAATGATCAAATATGGGGTTTCACTCTTTTTCCTTTAAAATTCAACCCATGTATACCTTGAATAGTCATCTACAATGACCAAAATGTATTTCTTTCCAGAAAAACTAGCTGTTTATACAGGTCCACAAAGGTCCATGTGCAAAAGTTCCAAATTTTCAGAAATTGAAGATTCAGAAACTGTTTTATGTGAGCCTCTTTTTGATTTGCCAAGCTCACATGCTTTACATATCCTATCCTTTTTGGATGATATGTATGGTAAACCTGCTACCAGATTTTTGTTTGCTAGTTGGTTTAGAGTTTCGAAATTCAAGTGAGCAAGCCTTTTATGCCATAACCAACTATTTCCTTTATTTTCAGTAGAAAATAAGCATAATTGACGATGCTCAATTTCTTCTCTGAAATCAAAGTAATAGATGGAGTTTCTAATCCTTTTCCCACTTAAATAAATTTTGTCGTCATCCAAACCAACTAGTAGACATTTTTCAGGTAAGAAGGTTACCTGGAAGCCTTTGTCACAAAATTGCCCACAACTAAGTAGATCATATTTTAAACCTTCTACATAGGCAACCTTTTCAATGGTCAACGATCCCTATTATATGGTACCATATCCCTTAGTTCTTCCCTTTACCCCATTTCCAAAATTTACATATTTACCCAGTTTCTCTTGATAGTTACTAAGTAAGCTCCTGTCCCCAGTCATGTGCTTGGAGCTTCCTGAATCGCAGTACCAGATCTGCTGCACATGATGGTCCTGAAATGATGTGGTTAGAGAGTTTGTGGTACCCAAACTTGTTTGGGTACTTTTTCTGATGAAAATGTGCTTGAGATTTCTTCATCAGAGGAGAAATTCTCATCAGAATCTCTACTTAATGCTAAGCCATTAGCAGGGTGATTTTCTTTGGAGAGATGGTGTTGAATCAGCTTTAGTATTTCAACACACATACAATTTGTTTTGTCTAATTGTTTAGACAAAGGTGCTTGTGATGGAATGTTTTTGCCTTTTTGAAATTCAAGATGATTTTTTGATTTTTCAATCATTTTCAAGGTTTCATCCCTTTTTAAGCAAATTCTGGGTGACAAAAATAGTTTATTAGAATTGCCAGATCTGCAATAATTAGCATCAGAACCTGAGATTATCTTACCAGAAATGTCTTCAGATGCCTTTACAAAGTGGTGGGAGTTTTAATATTTGTTTTAACATATCCCAGCCCTTCACCTCTGTTCTTTGGTGTTGCCTCAATAAATTGTATAAACTCTTTTGCTTGCTAAAATCCTTTCACATTGATCTCATTGTCTTGAATTTTTTTGTAAATATTTTTCCTTTCTTGTTCATAATTTTGCATCTTTTATTAGGATTTGATCAATTAGTGATTGGTTTTCAGTTTTTGCCTTATTGAGCAACTTTTGCAGATCATCAGCTTTTGTGCTTTCTGATGAGGTTTTATTTTGTAAAATCACAAAATATTGCATAAGTTTGTTCCGTTGTTGTTCCAAATCAAGGTTCTCTGAACTTACTTTTTGTTTTGATGAGTTGGAGCATTCATCAGAAGTTGTGACCATTAAGCAGAAATTTGTCATTTCCTCCTCTTCTTCAACAGAAAAATCATCGGTTAGCTAGGTATCAGTACCTGCTATTAAGCAGACTTTTTGTTGCTGCTTTTTAGCTTTTTTAAGCTTCTTTTCATAGTAGGCCACATCCTTCAGCTTCTTGTTCTACTTTCTTAAGCATAGTGCCCCTTTTGTTTGCATCTGTAGCAAACAACATCTGTCTTCCCTTTCTCTCTTGACATTCCTTCCATCCTCCCCCTATCATTCTTCTGAAATTTACCACTCCCACCTCTCAATCTTTGCTCAAATGTTTTTGTGAGCAAAGGAATAGCCTCAGCAAAGGCTGAAAAATATGATGAAGCATAAGAATTTTCTATGTTCTGGCAGTGAGAGAGTTGTGGATCTGAAACTGGTATTCTATGTGTGTGAAACAAGAGCTATAGGTCCCCCTTTTTGGTTTGAATTTTCATAGATTTCCTCCTCTCTAGAGACTAAGATGCTATAAAGATCATTTAAGTTCATATTTCCGAACTCAAGGGTTGATGCCAAGGTCATTGTGAGACTTTGCCACTCTCTTGGCAAGGCATCTAAGAACTTGACATTCTTTTCATCATTTGATTTTTCAATATTAAATTTTTTAAGTTCATTTAAAAGTTTGGTGAACCTGTTATATGTTTCTAAAAGGGTCTCATTTTGGAGACTTTTGAACCTTTCATAAGAGGAAACACAGTTAGTTTTCTTGTTTCTTTTCATTCTTTCTCCTCCTTCACATAGATTTTCCAGTTGATCCCATATTTCCTTAGCAGATGCACAAGCATCTACTTGTGAAAATATGTCATTTGGAAGTGCCATAATCAGAAGTGATTTTACCCTTTCACCAGCATACACCAAGTCCTTGTCTTCTTAACTCCAGTGAATTTCACTTTTAGGAGCTAAGGAGGCAGGGATACCTAGTGTGTGCTCAGTTGCTGGAACTGCTGGTATTTCAGTAGTGGGTACATGAGGACCTCTCATAATGGATGAAAACCACGCTCGACCACGTCCATTTAGGAAATTGATCATCCTGATTTTCCATTGAGGATATTCTTCTCTAACCAAAGTCGGAGGTTTTGACATTGACCCAATATTGAAAGCATTATTCCAGGTTTGAAAGTTTGCCATATTTAGTTTAAGTGATGGATTTCAAGAAAAATATGAGCAGTTGATCTTTTGAAAATGATTTATTCAATCTGCTCTGATACTAATTGTTGATCCTAGATAGAGATACCCAAATACTTAATATGGCAAGTGATTTCAACAAATAGGAAAATATTGTGCGGAACTAGAAATCAAACTTTCAAGAAACAACTTACAGAATTTTTCAAGAGTATTAATGATTTTGTGAAACAAAGTTATTGGATATTACAAAATGAATACTTGTTACTGTTTGGGTTTGTGTCAGGGCTTATCTCTAAGACAAGTTGGCCCACCAGAATTTCTTGTGACCAGCTTACCAGAATTCTGATGAACTTGATCATCTGAAATTTTGATGATCAGACTTCATCAGAATGGCCTTGTCTGATTGTCTTCTTTGTCTTGATATTTTCCTGATGCTTAGTTGAAGATGTATCTTTCATTTCTTCTTGTCACCTTATCATGTAGACCCCTTTTTAGTGATACTTCTTTGACTGTATCTTCAACTTATGATCAGGTTGATCATCTTTTTTCTTCAATACTTACATTTAAAGTTTCCTAATAGAGACCTTAATTTATATTTTGTTATGAATATCAATTTAACAACATATATTAATTATCATTTCTTGTCCATACTTAAATATTGCGCCTTTACAATAATCCAATTCTCACAAGTCACAATAATTCCCATGTCTTGTGAACATTTTCAGGTGTCTTAAAAAGACTCGATATTTTATTGTATTTTTTAAATGATATTGATTGAATTAACTCAACCCTTGTCAAAAGTACCAAAGCGGAAGTGTTGGGTTAACTGTTAATATAACATCTATGTGCAACTTCATTACATGTTAATTTAAAAAAAAAACTAAAGCTTATGTATTAATTCAATTCAACCCTGCATAATCATTGTGAAAATTATCCATTTATTAAAATAATAACACTTTCTCTCATATTGATATAAAGGGATTGAGTAACGTCACCTATGATTTAGATTTGTGTAGACCCATTGGTTTTGATAATGAGATATGTGTTGGATATGAGATGTCCGATACTCGATTAAATAATGTTGCTACGAAGGTACGTTCCACATACTTATACTTTGGACATGGGTGCATCTTTTTTTTCATTTTACATCGTTTGTGACATCACTAAAATAAGCTAAATATAATGTTGGTGTATTTATTATTGAAGATATATTTGTTCAAAAAGCTGAATATAATTTTGGGTGTATTTAATATTGAAGATATCGTTTTATAATCACACACTACTATAAATATCTCTGACACGCAACCTTTTTCTTACACCATAGCTATAGAACTGAAAATTAGGGTTTTCTAAAATACTTGTTTCTATACTATTCTTTGCAAAGTACGTGAGTGTTTTTTAGCAAGATGGATTTCTACAACGTGTTGATTTTTCATAGCATTCCATTATATATTCAAGTTTCTTTAGTGCTTTCTTAAAGCTTTGATGGCATTCTATGAACTGTCAACATGTTATAGAAGTCTTCATCTTCATAAAGTTAGAGCGAAAGACTATTTTTCATTCAAGACACAAAGTATGAAATCTAGTCTTAGCATGTGTTTAAATTACATCACACACATTTCCTTTCTATCACTGACAGGAATGTAAGCTTTCTTTTCACGACATACATTTATACAAACTCAATTTTTTAATGACTATGGCAACTTTAAAAGTTCGAGAAAAAGCTAAGGATATAATAGGATGTTTTTGTGATGTTTATGAACACGAATGCGAGTTGTGGTGGTGCCAACGGGGGTGGGTTGTGGTGTTATTTATGAAAGGTGAAATAGAGAATGGAATGAAAAACCAAGGGATGGGATGGTAGAAATAATTTGAGGGAACGCATGTCACACCCTGACTTTCCACGTTTGACCGGTGGGCCCGGTGGGGAGTATCGTGACGTAGTTGATATCATCATAGTCAAACAACACAATATATGAATGCACAGCGGAAGCAAAAGATAAATATATTACAATCCGAATATAACGTAATATCAAGGTATTACAACGGAAAGTAAAGGATCCACAGGCGGATCTTAAAACATAACATTTTTCAACAGACTTTAGGCGCCTAGAACTTGCAAGATTCCTTATTAACACCCTGAGCAGCTTCCAGCCTATTACGTACTTGTACCTGTCACTTAGACTTTGGAAAATACGTCAGTTTTCACTGGTAAATACACTCAACTGACTCATTTGAAAAGAGCCTAAGAAAATTGGTTTAGGTGCACAAGGCACGAAAATATGTTGACACTTTGATTAAAATGCTCAAGGCAAAATTAATCTTTTATACTTGGGACAAACTATATCTCATGTTATCAGTTTTACATAACTTGCTCTACATACGGGGCCCGGTTCTATGCCGGTTCAAGATTAACCGACACACCACTATTCCCTTATGGGGAATCCCATATTGGGTATAGTTAATTAATAAACATATGGCATCTGTCAGGTGTATGCCTACACCCCGTGCTTAGGTCGTGGCCATTGCATTTAATGAGTCAAGGATATCTAGGACACGGTCGTATTAACCCCCAATGTTTCAGTCAAGCAATACGAATTAAAACAGGTTATTTGGATTTCCCGACTCATTGGTCTTTGAATCCCATACCTGACCATGCGGTATTTATATTACCGTATCCCAAAGCCCGTAATAGGGAAAATAAGTTAAGAGTATTTACCTGAGCTAGCTCCTGTCTTAAATAGCAAGAATTATAATAACTCAGCCGTATTCACTTAAGTAAGCGTAGGTACAATTTACCGGAAGGCTCTAGTCTGGAATGATGGTATAAATAACCAATTAGAATGCTAACGGGTCTTTAAGTAAGCCTAAGCTTAGACCGGTTAGTTTTAAAGAGAGATACGGTTCAAACGCATGATAAGGCGAAGACCGGTTTAGAATGTGGTTTTGACCCGACAAGCTTGTATGCTTGTTTAATATGGGTAACTTAAACACATTCGGGATTTTGAGATGAAAACGATATGGTTTGACCCGTTTCGGCTAAATTATGCAAACTAGTTACATAAACCGAACCGAACGCGCAAGAAGCGTAACGGGTAACCATAAGAGTCATATACAGGTTTCCTAAGTTAATATGCCTTAAATATGTTGTGATATCAGTAGGATACCTTCCATTATGCCAAAAACGAGTTTAATCTCATAATAAGCCCCGTAGGGGTATTTTGGTCATTTAAAAGATTATAAAAGAGATTAAATGAAGTTATGAGATTCGGGTCTGAATACATCAGTAAAATAACTTATTTTAATAGGTCATATCAGTTGGTAATAGGTCTTATATGACAAAATGGTTTTAAACCCAAACTATGCGTTTAATACGCGTAAAAAGCCATTTTAAGCGATTTCCGGGTTATACCGGAAATCTGAGTTTTCTGATCAGGTTATAAAATTCAAAATACTTTATTTATTATATAAAATCAGTAGCAATTGGATTGGTGTCAAAATATTATGTAAAACTCATTTTATGAACAAAAAGGGTATAATCGGTATTTACCGAATCAATGCCATAACCTTAGGTTATGAGCAGGTTAAAAATAATTAAAAATCTTTAAAAATCTCAAAATATTATATTACATCAGTGGGTAAAAGGTTTAGTGTCAAAATTTGGGTTTAGATAGGCTTTATGCTAATTGCGCCGTTTAATTAACAAAAAGCTTCTTAAATGCGCTATTTAACATAACTCCTATTCTGGACCTCGAACTGATAGGAAACTGTAGGGACATGTTTATAAATCAGTAACAAAGGTTATTGTCTTTTCACATATCCAAAATCCTCGTTTTATGGTCAAAAGGGCATTATGGTCAACATTAAGCAATTAACGGAAACATGTAAACGAATCGGATAATCAATGAACCAACCACAGAGGGTTATGCTAACATGTAGCCTGGTCCTAAGGAAGCTCTAAGGCATTTCCAAATCATACTAAAACGGGTCAGAACTGAAGTCAAAGCAAAAGTCAAAGTTTTGCGACTTTCGGTTCCGAACCGGGTCTAAACAGGAAATTATCGGATCAAACAAGCTTAGACCAGTTATTAAACTTATTAACAAGTTATATGAGTGATAAAATAGGTTACATGCCTTCTACATTGTTAATTAGGCGTTAATTCGCAAATTAAGGTTCTGTTGACTTTTTCTAATCAACTTTGACCCGACATTTGATCTAGTTAGAGTGGGAATCAGAGGGAGCCCTTTTAAGGGTTTAATGCCCACATAATTACCAACTTATAACTACCTTCAATTCGAATAATCACTGGACCATTAATGATTAATCGCTAAGTCAACCGTTAATTACGACGGTTTGACTTTTAAGCTAAAACTAAGTAAAAACTCAACTAATAAAGGTTAAGCATACTTACCAAAGTCTAATGCACTATTAGAGATGGCTTGGGTCTGCTATTTTGCTCCAGAAAGCTCCAGAATTGCAGAAGTGAGGTATGATCTAAATGGTTGCAACAAGGGCCTTTATAGAGTGCTTTAATCACCTTAGATCATTGACAAATCATGCTATCAATGGCCATGGATCATCAACAGATGTCCCTAAGTGCCTAGGAGTCATTTAGGGGTCGTCCATGGATGAAAATATCTGATTAAAGTCGGTTCCAAGGCTGAACAGGCAACAGAAACGAGTTTCTGCATCTGGGCGTGCCAGGCGGCCCGCGTAAGGGTCTGCCTGGGCTTACGCGGTCCGCTTGAGGGTGTGGCTCAGTTTAAACAACTTTTTCAGTTTGCACCCTTGGCTCTTGGTTCTTCGAAAGGTCAACCACACTTTGTTTCTTGCATTTTGAGCCCCTCATCTTGACTTATAAGGGGTTCATGACTTATACCCACTTTGTTAAGTTCTTGGTCACTTCATGTTACCCGAAAAGTCATAATTTTCAATGTTGACGCTTTAACCCCTCGTATACGAATTTGATCATAACTTTCTCATATGATAACGAAACTTTATGAAATTTTTATCGTGCATTCTAGTGAGCATAATTAATCGTTACAAAGCTTCGGGTTTGCTAAAAGGTCATTCAGAGGTATACTTTAAACATGTTGACACATTTAACCCCTGCAGTTTGTAATCTCTCACTTTCTTTCATATTTAGCTTCGTATGATCCATGATTTATTCGTTTGATGGTATGAGCATCATATAGAGTAACTGTAAAGTATATTTATCCCTTGTTGACATTCTGAACCCTTATATTCCCATGCTTTTCATGTTTGTCAACTTTAGTCCCTCTAGAGTATACTTTCACATGTTCAAACTTACGACACGTGTCAATACATTATAGGACGTGAATTTTCGAGGTGTTATATCCTCACCCCCTTAAAAGAAATCTCGACCTCGAGATTTTCTAAAATGCTTGAAGTGCTTTTTGTCGCATAATGGACTTAACTTCTATAACATATCTGGAGTCTTCCCAACTCCCAAGGTGACCCCTATATTAGGTACATGTATCCTTTTGGGACTTCTTAACCTGTCGATTCTCAATTGATACAGGATGCTTATCACATCATAAATCTGCATATCATTATGTGATAGTGCTTCTTGACTTATTAGCGAAACACATCCTTCAGTCACTAGTGTGCAATGTATTGCGAGTTCCGCTAAGCTCCTTAAATAGGTTTTTGCTTATAAGCTACTTGATCTTGATACATTCGATTTCCTTTGAATGATTCTATATATTCAGAGCTTAACTAGCCTGATAATTTAACAAATTTGGTACACCCTTCCTGGGTGATATCTTTTGTTGAACCTTATCCTTAACGAGAATTTAGGAGGTTTGCTATTTTCATTAATCCTTGACTTTTCTGCCAAATACTAGCATCTTACAAATGATTATGAATTTGCGTGACCTTATTTGTTGTTTCCAATACAACTTTCAGATTCTGATAATTGGACTTACCAATCTATTGTCCTAACAATAGATTGTTTAACATTCCATCTATACAAGGTCTCCAAAGGAGTAGCCTTGATACTTATATATCAACTATTATAGAAAAGCTTATTTTAAGGTGAGATGGTTATTCCAACCATTGCTTAAAACTAATCTTAAGGAATAGCTAATCCTTACAGTTAGTCGAACAAATCGACGATCCTGGGCAGGTAATAGCGATTCTTAATTGTTGCTTAAATAGGGTTGCGGTAATCAATGCATAAGCAAGATGATCCGTCTTTCTTATTTATATAAATCGGAGTTCTTAGAACTTTGAATTTTGGCTTTATGAAATCTTCTCTAAAAACTTATCGATTTGACTCTTAGTTCTTCCTATTCCGTTGGTACTAACAGATATAAGGCTCTTACAATAACTGCAGCCCTAAGCGGGATGTTTGTCCTAACATCCTCTTGCCTCTCAGGAGGTAAACATGGTAATTCTTATAAAGAAAATAATCATGACACATAGAGATGTCAGAGTTGTCCGTGTTCTCAGGCTTTGGTTCATCTATCGATGTCGGTGTCAGATAAATGACACATTCTCTTCACAAATGTAAGGGTGTCCTAAGTAGAGATACTTATAAGGACATTTTTATATTGGATATCTTCTTTGAATACTACTAGTAGACTCTAGTACAATATGACCATTGGGATATCTCAGGGGTTCCATGCATTAAACCTCCATACTGATCAGGCATGGAAGCAATCTATGGGACACACTAGGATACGCCAATTCTCATATGGCACTTTTATCAAACATAGTTTGGCATTCGCAGGCGATAGAAAACAATGAGAAAATAATAAAATAAAATAATATATATTGTCGTACTCTTTCTGGGGAAGAGTACTCCAGATTCTTATGAAAGGATTATCTTCGAGGATGGGAGAGATGGTCATTAAAGTTCCCATTGGTAAGTTATACCTTATATTTAATATCTGGAGTTCTTATGAATTTAATCAAGAGTTTGCTAAGCTTATGGTTTACAAAAGGTTTATTACCTCTTGCATTAACGTAAGATACTTAGCAGACACTATAAATGCTAAATGGTAAGGACGTACCTAATGCTATTATGGATGTGTACTGACTCTGGCATTCAACCGGTAGTCCAGGCGTTTCCTTTCTTATCCTTCCCAGACTTAGATGCTCCTTTCTTGGCAGCCTTAGGGCAATTAGTACTGATGTGCCCCTTTTCGCCACAGCTGAAACAGTTTGCATCCTTTATGTCCCTACATTCGTGGGACTGGTGGCCAGCTCTTTTACAGATGCCACATTGCTTTATCTTTTGGTTTAATCGACACTGTCCCCAATGTCTTCTTTTGCAGGTTTTGCATGTAGGCTTTTTGTTGGAATCCTGTTGGTTATCGTTGAACTCGGATTTGCTCTTCTTAGGATTCTGAGAGTTATCCTCCTCCCTTTGTCTTTTCTCATTAGTTTCATTCTTGATCGACTTTTGTCTCACTATATCTAGAGTGAGAGACAAGGATAGATCTACAGCTGATCTGTAGTTGATTGGCCTTGAAGCCTTAACATTCCCTTTTATTTCTGGTGCCAAACCACCGATGAAACGCGCAATGCGTTTTGGTTCCGGGGTAATTAAATAGGGTACCAGTCTAGATAGGGAGTTGAAGTCGGTAACATATTGCTGACAATTTAGGTTTTTCATTGTGAGAGTCAGAAAATCTGTCTCCACCTTTTCCACTTCGTGTTGTGGACAGTAGTTCTCTTTGATAAGGTCCACAAACTTGGACCATCCCATATTGTATAGGGGAAATTTCCCCGTGGACTGCATCATGGCCCTCCACCATACAAGAGCCTCTCCCTTGAAAGATTGTGAAAAAAATTTTACTACGTCCTTATCAGCACAATAGCTGATGTCCACAACAGTTTCCATTTCCTCAAGCCATTCCATAGCATCAATTGCTCCTTTTTCGCCTTTGAAATTTCTGGGTTTGCATGAGACGAAATATTTGTAGGTGCACCAGCCTTCAGTTGAACGGGGCTTATCATAGAGTACTAACTCCTGAGGTTCGCTCTTTTCATCTGAAGAGTGAACGGAGCTCTCCTTACGAGCTGATGTATGTGTTTCCGTATGGACCTTTGAGTGAGTGACACTCGGTTCCTTTTTGTTCTCAAGGATCTTATCCACAACTTCACTAATTGTTGCGCTAATCAAGGCCTGAAGAGTAGTGCCATTAACATTTATATTTATATTTGCATCCTTGTTTTTAGCCGCAGTACAGCTGTGTGCTTCGTCGGAAACCTCCATTCTGGAGCTTTGGTACTAAACACCAAAATAACATATGCTTAGATACAAACTATTATGGAATCATCGTAATGGATGATTTATAAGCTGTGGTGAAGCTTTGAAAGCTACTAACCAAGTAGTAATAATTTGTTTAATTATATAGCGAATTGTCGAACTTGACGATTAAATAGCCATGGTGTAACTCAACCATATAGACCAATAGATAGTATTAAATTTATTTGATTATGCTTGGCCTAGGTTTTTAGAGAAACCATCTTTGGCGTTTAAACGGAATATAATCCTTCATATTTATTAGACAGGGGACATAAGTCATGACTGTCAATGTCGTACCGACATTTTATATAGCATAAGGGCTTGTCCCAAGGACTTTTTGATGGCACAGAGGCCTTGTCACTAGGGAAATTCTAAAACATAATCAATGATTCCTTTGGATCGGAAAATTTCATAATTCATTGTCTTGACAAGAAGTTATGAAATAAAACTATCTTTTCATGTATACATCTTTGCCCGTAGGTATACATCCCAATGGATGTTTGGATGTATTCATCATGCTCGACGTTTATTAGCCATGATCCCTATTGATCATTAGGCTAAACAAGGGGTTTGGGAAAATTTCCTAATATAAAGATGACAAGTGTGATTTTATCGCATCACTGTTGCCAGGAGTGTTAACATATTTACAATGTTACAAGGATTTGAATCCTTTGAATAGGTTCTACCATCTTGGCCTCCTCTGGAATGACATATAGGCTAGGTCGTACCTTTAAGGTTCTTTTTAATATGTATACTGGCAGGGAAGGAAGGATATTTATTTTATTCAGGATTTTTATCATAAATCCTAATTTACAAGTTAATAATAGCACAAATGGCCTAGTCACGTAGACAAGTTTAATTTATAAGCAATGATTTCAGAGAATCGCGGCATTAAGGTTTGAATCAAAGTTCATTACTTTTTCCTGACAGGGAGTTGTAGGCTACCACTGTCTTTAGTCTCAGAGGACATTAACTATAGCCCGTAGGCACTTCCCTTCTAAGGGATGTTTATAATATGATCATCTCATAGGATGATATAAGCCATGATTTCAGAGAATCGAGGCATTAAGGTTTGAATCAAAGTTCATTACCTTTTCTTGACAGGGAGTTGTAGGCTACCACTGTCTTTAGTCTCAGAGGACGTTAATTATAGCCCGTATGCACTTCATCCTTAAGGGATGATTATATAAATAAGGGAAATTGGAGTAATCTTATTTAAGGATGACTCATGCGATTTTATCAAACCACGTCTGCCAGGAATGTTAACATGTTACTGATGTTAACAAGGGTTTGAATCTCTTGAATAGGTTCTACCATCTTAGCCTTGTCTGTAGTGACATTTAGGCTAGGTTTTACCTTTAAGATTCTTTTTAATATTTAATGCAGAACAATCCTAAATTGAGGTGTTAAATATGGATCTGAATCTAATTATGGAACTACCATCTTGGCCCGGTCTTAAAATGACACGTGGCTAGGTTTTGTCCTTTTTAGATTTTTCCATTTTATTATATTGGTAGATCTTATAAAAGGAATGATACTTCTCATTTATTTCATGTAGTATATTTATATATATTGATAAAAATGAAATTTTTTATAAAACATTCCAATGATTTTAAAGGAGGTACAGAATTGCCCTGAACGGGACTTGAAAGGAATAATGTTGTCCTTGAAGGAACTGAAAAATAAATATGTCCTTAGAAGGACTATTAAGGAAACGATCTTCAGTAAAAAGGAGTTTCTTCTTCATTTTATTTCTGAATGCTTTCTCCTTGGTTGCACGTTTCACCCTGGCCGTGGTACGAAGCTCAGCATTTCAAGGCTCCTGATGTGGAGAATTCCTATTACAGCTTCTTCGCTTGGCGACGTATCCAATATAAAAAAATTTGGAAGCAAAGTTTCCAGATTAGGATTGAGATTATTCCTATGTTAAGTCTAGACTCAGAAGGTCAAGGAATGTGCTAATGTGTCATTGAGATTAAACACAAAAGGCTAGTGTTTAATTCACTCAATGTTGGCTCTGATACCAACCTGTCACACCCCAACTTTCCACGTTTGACCGGTGGGCCCGGTGGGGAGTATCGTGACGTAGTTGATATCATCATAGTCAAACAACACAATATATGAATGCACAGCGGAAGCAAAAGATAAATATATTACAATCCGAATATAACGTAATATCAAGGTATTACAATGGAAAGTAAAGGATCCACAGGCGGATCTTAAAACATAACATTTTTCAACAGACTTTAGGCGCCTAGAACTTGCAAGATTCCTTATTAACGCCCTGAGCAGCTTCTAGCCTATTACGTACTTGTACCTGTCACTTAGACTTTGGAAAATACGTCAGTTTTCACTGGTAAATACACTCAACTGACTCATTTGAAAAGAGTTTAAGAAAATTGGTTTAGGTGCACAAGGCACGAAAATATGTTGACACTTTGATTAAAATGCTCAAGGCAAAATTAATCTTTTATACTTGGGACAAACTATATCTCATGTTATCAGTTTTACATAACTTGCTCTACATACGGGGCCCGGTTCTATGCCGGTTCAAGATTAACCGACACACCACTATTCCCTTATTGGGAATCCCATATTGGGTATAATTAATTAATAAACATATGGCATCTGTCAGGTGTATGCCTACACCCCGTGCTTAGGTCGTGGCCATTGCATTTAATGAGTCAAGGGTATCCAGGACACGGTCGTATTAACCCCCAATGTTTCAGTCAAGCAATACGAATTAAAACAGGTTATTTGGATTTCCCGACTCATTGGTCTTTGAATCCCATACCTGACCATGCGGTATTTATATTACCGTATCCCAAGCCCGTAATAGGGAAAATAAGTTAAGAGTATTTACCTGAGCTAGCTCCTGTCTTAAATAGCAAGAATTATAATAACTCAGCCGTATTCACTTAAGTAAGCGTAGGTACAATTTACCGGAAGGCTCTAGTCTGGAATGATGGTATAAATAACCAATTAGAATGCTAACGGGTCTTTAATTAAGCCTAAGCTTAGACCGGTTAGTTTTAAAGAGAGATACGGTTCAAACGCATGATAAAGCGAAGACCGGTTTAGAATGTGGTTTTGACCCGGAAATCTTGTATGCTTGTTTAATATGGGTAACTTAAACACATTCGGGATTTTGAGATGAAAACGATATGGTTTGACCCGTTTTCGATACATTATGCAAACTAGTTACATAAACCGAACCGAACGCGCAAGAAGCGTAACGGGTAACCATAAGAGTCATATACAGGTTTCCTAAGTTAATATACCTTAAATATGTTGTGATATCAGAAGGATACCTTCCATTATGCCCAAAACGAGTTTAATCTCATAATAAGCCCCGTAGGGGTATTTTGGTCATTTAAAAGATTATAAAAGAGATTAAATGAAGTTCTGAGATTCGGGTCCGAATACATTAGTAAAATAACTTATTTTAATAGGTCATATCAGTTGGTAATAGGTCTTATATGACAAAATGGCTTTAAACCCAAACTATGCGTTTAATACGCGTAAAAAGCCATTTTAAGCGATTTCCGGGTTATACCGGAAATCTGAGTTTTCTGATCAGGTTATAAAATTCAAAATACTTTATTTATTATATAAAATCAGTAGCAATTAGATTGGTGTCAAAAAATTATGTAAAACTCATTTTATGAACAAAAAGGGTATAATCGGTATTTACCGAATCAATGCCATAACCTTAGGTTATGAGCAGGTTAAAAATAATTAAAAATATTTAAAAATCTCAAAATATTATATTACATCAGTGGGTAAAAGGTTTAGTGTCAAAATTTGGGTTTAGATAGGCTTTATGCTAATTGCGCCGTTTAATTAACAAAAAGCTTCTTAAATGCGCTATTTAGCATAACTCCTATTCTGGACCTCGAACTGATAGGAAACTTTAGGGACATGTTTATAAATCAGTAACAAAGGTTATTGTCTTTTCACATATCCAAATCATACCAAAACGGGTCAGAACTGAAGTCAAAGCAAAAGTCAAAGTTTTGCGACTTTCGGTTTCGAACCGGGTCTAAACAGGAAATTGTCGGATCAAACAAGCTTAGACCAGTTATTAAACTTATTAACAAGTTATATGAGTGATAAAATAGGTTACATGCCTTCTACATTGTTAATTAGGCGTTAATTCGCAAATTAAGGTTCTGTTGACTTTTTCTAATCAACTTTGACCCGACATTTGATCTAGTTAGAGTGGGAATCAGAGGGAGCCCTTTTAAGGGTTTAATGCCCACATAATTACCAAGTTTTAACTACCTTCAATTCGACTAATCACTGGACCATTAATGATTAATCGCTAAGTCAACCGTTAATTACGACGGTTTGACTGTTAAGCTAAAACTAAGTAAAAACTCAACTAATAAAGGTTAAGCATACTTACCAAAGTCTAATGCACTATTAGAGATGGCTTGGGTCTGCTCTTATGCTCCAGAAAGCTCCAGAATTGCAGAAGTGAGGTGTGATCTCAATGGTTGCAACAAGGGCCTTTATATAGTGCTTTAATCGCCTTAGATCATTGACAAATCATGCTATCAATGGCCATGGATCATCAAGAGATGTCCCTAAGTGCCTAGGAGTCATTTAGGGGTCGCCCATGGGTGAAAATATCTGATTAAAGTCGGTTCCAAGGCTGAACAGGCAACAAAAACGAGTTTCTGCATCTGGGCGTGCCAGGCGGCCCGCGTAAGGGTCTGCCTGGGCTTACGCGGCCCGCTTGAGGGTGTGGCTCAGTTTAAACAACTTTTTCAGTTTGCACCCTTGGCTCTTGGTTCTTCGAAAGGTCAACCACACTTTGTTTCTTACATTTTGAGCCCCTCATCTTGACTTATAAGGGGTTCATGACTTATACCCACTTTGTTAAGTTCTTGGTCACTTCATGTTACCCGAAAAGTCATAATTTCCAATGTTGACGCTTTAACCCCTCGTATACGAATTTGATCATAACTTTCTCATACGATAACGAAACTTTATGAAATTTTTATCGTGCATTCTATTGAGCATAATTAATCGTTACAAAGCTTTGGGTTTGCTAAAAGGTCATTCAGAGGTATACTTTAAACATGTTGACACATTTAACCCCTGCTGTTTGTAATCTCTCACTTTCTTTCATATTTAGTTTCGTATGATCCATGATTTATTCGTTTGAAGGTATGAGCATCATATAGAGTTACGGTAAAGTATATTTATCCCTTGTTGACATTCTGAACCCTTATATTCCCATGCTTTTCATGTTTGTCAACTTTAGTCCCTCTAGAGTATACTTTCACATGTTCAAACTTACGACACGTGTCAATACATTATAGGACGAGAATTTTTGAGGTGTTACAACGCAATGCCTTGTATATTAGTCAATTCCCTTCCGTTGACCACCAAACTCCCTTTTTCCATTTCGTCACAATAGTCCATTTCATTCCTGCTTCCTTTGAAGTCTATTTTAATTATTGCATTAATTTTGAGACAAAATAATTGCTAATTTTATAATTTCGTAAATAATAGAAAGAGTTTTTTTGAGAAAAATTAAATTTTATATGAGAGCAACCACGTATACTAACTAATAAATGCACTTACACTAATTACTAAATTATTTAACTTATTATAGTTGGTGTTGAAAAACATTAAAATTTTCAATCTTAAATACATGTGTTGAATGCGTTTCAGTTCTACAACTGAGATTTAAAACTATCATTTGTTCGACATTGCCATTGCTTTGTATACATTTCTAGTCATCGATGTCTGGTTTTCATTAAGGCGCAATTTGTTTTTTAAACGGCAAAATGTCTACAGTTTACGGACCATATCCACAGACAACTTTAGAAGAAGGGGTGGACCAAACCTCTACAGTTTGCAAAAAAAAAAAGGCTTTATGTTTTTTTTTAACGTATGTAGACTTTTAAAATAAACTGGTGGTGGTGTGCGGACGGTGGTGGCGGCGGTGAACGGTGGTGGTGGTTGGTGGGTGGTGGTGGTGGACGTGGATGGTGGGTGGTGGTGGACGGTGGTGGTAGGTGGTGGATGTGGACGTGGACGATGGGGGTTGGTGGTGGATGATGGTGGTACACGGTGGTGGTAGGTGGTGGTGGTGATGGACGGTGGTGGGTGGCGGTAGTGGTGAAAATACTAGCAGGCAAAAACCGCTTAATGAGCAATTTAAGTTAAATTCAGTAAATTTAGAAGTCATTTATATTAGTGTTTTTTTATCAAAATATGTAAATGTCAGACCATAGTCCCATCGCGTTATGTTTTAAAGACCTCTTGTTGAAAAACTTTAAATAGTGGGATATAAATAATAAAATTATTACAATACATTTTTTTTATGAAAGAGACCTTAATTTATATTTTGTTATGATTATCATTTTAACAACATATATTTATTATCATTTCTTGTCCATACTTAAATATTGCGTCTTTACAAGTAATCGAATTCTCACAACTCACAATAATTCCCATGTCTTGTGAACATTTTCAGGTGTCTTAAAAAGTCTCGATATTTTATTGTATTTTTTAAATGATATTGATTGAATTAACTCAATTCTTGTCAAAAGTACCAAAGCGGAAGTGTTGGGTTAACTGTTAATATAACATCTATATGCAACTTCATTACATATTAATTTAACAAAACTAAAGTTATATGAATTAATTGAATTCAACCCTGCATAATCATTGTGAAAATTATCCACTTATTAAAATAATAACACTTTCTCTCATATTGATATAAAGGGATTGAGTAACGTCACCTATGATTTAGATTTGTGTAGACCCACTGGTTTTGATAATGAGATATGTGTTGGATATGAGATGTCCTCAATTAAATAATGTTGCTGCGAAGGTACGTTCCACATACTTATGCTTTGGACTTGAGAGCATATTTTTTTTTTCATTTTACATTGTTTGTGACATCTTTAAAATATGCTAAATATAATGTTGGTGTATTTATTATTGAAGATGTATTTATTCAAAAAGCTGAATATAATGTTGGTGTATTTAATATTGAAGATACGGTTTTATAATCACACACTAGTATAAATATCTCTGACATGTAACCTTTTTCCTACACCATAGCTATAGAACTGAAAATTAGGGTTCTCTAAAATACTTGTTTCTATACTATTCCTTGCAAAGTACGTGAGTGTTTTTTAGCAAGATGGACTTCTACAACGTGTTGATTTTTCATAGCATTCCATTATATATTCAAGTTTCTTTAGTGCTTTCTTAAAGCTTTGATGGAATTCTATGAACTGTCAACATGTTATAGAAATCTTCATCTTTATAAAGTTAGAGCGAAAGACTATTTTTCATTCAAGACACAAAGCATGAAATCTAGTCTTAGCATGTCTTTAAATTACATCACACACATTTCCTTTCAATCACTAACAGGAATGTAAGCTTTCTTTCACAACATACATTTATACAAACTCAAATTTGTTAATGATTGTGGCAACTTTAAAAGTTCGAGAAAAAGCTAAGAACATAATAGGATGTTTTTGTGATGTTTATGAACATGAATGCGAGTTGTGATGGTACCAACGGGGTGGGTTGTGGTGTTATTTATGAAAGTGAAATAGAGAATGGAATGAAAAAACAAGGGATGGGATGGTAGAAATAATTTGAGGGAACGCAATGCCTTATGTATTAGTCAATTCCCTTCTGTTGACCACCAAACTCCCTTTTTCCATTCCGTCACAATGGTCCATTTCGTTCCTCCTTCCTTTGAAGTCTGTTTTAATTATTGTATTAATTTTATGACTAAATAATTGCAAATTTTATAATTACGTAAATAAAAGAAATAGTTTTTTGAGAAAAAAATAAATTTTATATGAATGCAACCACTTATACTAATTAATAAATGCACTTACACTGATTATTAAATTATTTAACTTATCATAGTTAGTGTTGAAAAACATTAAAATTTTCTATCTTATATACTTGCATTGAATGTGTTTCAGTTCTACAACTGACATTTAAAACTATCATTTGGTCGATTTTACCATTGCTTTGTATACATTTTTAGTTATCGATGTCTGGTTTTCATTAAGGTGTAATTTGTTTTTTAAATGGTAAAATGTCTGTAGTTTACGGACCACATGTACAGACAACTTTAGAAGAAGGGGTGGAACAAACCTCTACAGTATGCAAAAAAAAGGCTTTTTGTTTTTTAACGTATGTAGACTTTTAAAATAAATCGGTGGTGGTGTAGGGACGGTGATGGTGGACGGTGCTGGTGGGTGGTGGTGGTGGACGGTGGTGGTGGGTGGTGGTGGTGGACGGTGGTGGTGGGTGGTGGACGTGGATAGTGGGTGGTGGTGGATGGTAGTGGTAGGTGGTGGACGTGGACGATGGGGGTTGGTGGTGGACGATGGTGGTAGACGGTGGTGGTGGGTGGTGGGTGGTGGACGGTGGTGGTGATGTATGGTTGTGGGTGGTGGACGGTGGTGGTGAAAATACTAGCAGGAAACAACCGCTTCATGAGCAACTTGATTTAAATTTAATAAATTTAGAAGTCATTTATATTATTGTTTTTTTATCACAATATGTAAACGTCAGACCATAGTCCCATCTCGTTATGTTTTAAAGACATCTTGTTGAAAAACTTTAATTAGTGGGATATAAATAATAAAATTATTACAATACATTTTTTATGAAAGAGACCTTAATTATATTTTGTTATGACTATCATTTTAACAGCAAATATTTATTATCTTTTTGTCCATACTTAAAAATTGCGCCTTTACAAGTAATCCTATTCTCACAACTCACAATAATTCCCATTTCTTGTGAACATTTTTAGGTGTCTTAAAACGACTCGATATTTTATTGTATTTTTTAAATGATATTATTTGAATTAACTAAGTCCTTGTCAAAAGTACCAAAGCCGAAGTGTTGGGTTATGTAACAACTGTGCTTGTAATCACTATGAACAGTTATGTTATCAATAAAACAATGTTATTTGATCCCAATGTTTGTTTTGTTATGTTTTACATTTTTCATGTTTTGACTTTTGTTCAATTCCAAACTCTACATCACTTTCTGGAGAGTTATACGCAAACTAGTGCGTAAACGTACTCAGTTTAATGCGAGAAATACTCCGGAACATCAACATATACTCAACATACCTTAAATAACCTTTAAATAACTTAGAAATAAGTTTTGAAGGCTTTGGTATGACAAAAACAAGTTAATTCGCTTACAGGGACTAAATATGACAAACTGCGAAAGTATGTCAATTTGAACTGTAACGAACATTCCGGAACATAACCATAAGTTAAACATACCTTAAATATCCTTTACATAGCTTAGAAATAGGCTTTGAGAGGTTCGGTGTGCTAAAATAAACTTTTGGGACATTCAGGGACTAAAAGTGTCAAAAAGTGCACAAGTTTGCATTTTCGCGCATAACTTACGTTCTGAATACATCTGGACATCCAAAAATTTATGTAAGCATGACTACATTATATTTTAGTGTTCGCCTTAAGAAAATTCCATTCGTCGCGTCATTTGGATCGTTTTTCGCGCTTATGCGCATTCCGTCGTAATTAACCGAACATCGCGTTCGTACGGTCAAACGAACCGGCATCCGAGATATTTTTGAACACATTTTAAGTTCCCTATACTTTAACTTCATTTTAGAGCTTTGAAATGGGGTTAACGGGCCTTAAACGTGTCAAAAATGACCTTATTGCACTGCAGGGACCAAAAGTGTAAATCTGCCAAAGATAACCCCTACGATGCGCAGGGCCTTTTTGGCTACGATGCGTATGGGTATCTGCAGACCAGATTCAATGCATTTCACAGCAGAATGCAGCTGGTTAATTGTCATCCACACATTTCCAAGAGTCTAGTCAGCTGATAAGGATGGCATTTTGTCACCACAACTTGCCGACACTTGTACGGTTATGATCGAAACACGTTTTTCCAAGAAACGATCTCAACGGTGGACCGAATACTATAAATACCCCAACACCCCTTTGTTCAAAATCACTAGAAATTCATTTTGAGAAACTCTAAGTTGAAACATTTGTTTCATACCTGAGATTTTCGAATTGAGTTTAGCATTCGGGGACCCTTCGTAAGTATTCTTTCGTTCTTTTCCTTATTTTACTGCTTTTCGAGTCAGAAAGTCAAACTTTGTTTGACTTTCAGCGTTGACCAGTAATGGTCAATGCGAAGTTCGTTTGAACTTCGCAACGTGAGTGTAATCACGTTGGTCATAGTCCTTTGGGACTATGCCCACTGATTACCACGTTGTCTAGGGTCGTAGGGTAGGCGATCTAATAAATCGCCTATACCTTCGAACCCGACCCAGTTTGGTCGATCATTAGGATCCGACCAAACACATTAGGTGACCATAGTAGGTAGGGAATAACCTTCCGAGGTTATACCCTATGGTCACATCGTTTAAGTAGTTGTATGATAGGTAGTTTATATGCCTTAGGTAAATTACCAAAATACCCTTTTCATACATAATTGGTAATTTAGCATATGTAACCTAAACCTTTGTCACGTAACTGATTATGTAACATGTTTAGGCATATAATACTTGTCATAAGACTAGTTAGGCGGTCCGAACGCGTTTTACGCGCACGATGCGTTAAAGTAGCATAAGCTACCTAAACGGATCGTAATGGGTCGATAAGACTTAGGTCAAGTTTCATTTAGCATGTAGGCTTTGTTAAACCATATCACATGAGTTCCTACACACATTTGGTTTACAAACCCTAATGCTACCCAATCTTCCGATATAGGTCCGGTTTATTAACATAGTTACCTATATTAGGTGCCGTTTGATTCCGTGATCTATAGCATTACTCGGTGGTTATCTTTAGACAACTGAGCAATCTCAAGTGAGTACATAGACCCCTCTTTTACTGTTTTCCAAACTGTTTTGGGGTGGAACACATGTGCCTACTTGTTACTTTAATGCTTTCCGTTTTCACATCATATACATGCTATGTTCGTTAGTACATTATAGTACATGATTTCAATACATTTTATGCTAGGTGTGCCCATTGTGTGCATTACTTAGTACATCGTTTTTACATGACATTTCATGCTAGGTGTGCCCATTGTGTGCATTACTTAGTACATTGTTTTACATGACATTTCATGCTAGGTGTGCCCATTGTGTGCATTACTTAGTACATTGTTTTACATTACATTTCATGCTAGGTGTGCCCATTGTGTGCATTACTTAGTACATTGTTTTACATTACATTTCATGCTAGGTGTGCCCATTGTGTGCATTACTTGGTACATTGTTTTACATTACATTTCATGCTAGGTGTGCCCATTGTGTGCATTACTTAGTACATCGTTTTACATTACATTTTCACGCTATGTATGTTCATTTGATTACATACTTAGTGCATCACATGCTTCCATTTTTGGTATAACATTTGGTTTGTTTAACATGGGACAATACATTCATTAACATTGATCATGCCATTCGTTAGTAGGTAGTGGTACCATAGGAATTGACAACTCCCGTTCCGGACATCCCAGGGTAAGGGGACAGAAAGGAATGACCGAATTCGATATACATAACTTAGATAAATCTTTAATTTGTTTAAAGGTTTATCGCCTCAGTCTCAAGGCTTGGATGTATGCATATTAACAATACCGCATAAATGTTTGTATCAGTATAGCATGCATTTGTTACACACAACATGACTTTGATTTAAACTGTGTTTTACTTCAATACCTTGTTGTTGTGCATTTTACATATGGTTTAGTTGATACATTTCACTTACCATACATGACATTTTGATTACACATTACATGATCTACATTGAACATAAACATTTTGACATTGATATACACATTTGGTGGTTTACATTGGACATAGACATTTTGACATGGTTTACACAATAACACTTGACAATTGGTTTGTACATGAACATTTTACATCTTGATGGTTTGGTTTGATTAAGTGATTAAGTAACGATACGTGTGTAATATGATACAAACATGGTGGATACGCCGCTGGTACTTCCTATATATAAGTGTTTGTATAATATTACATAGCGTAACGTTATTTGAATCATTTCAGTTTGATACATATAACATTTTATACAAATAACATACTTTTTCATAAGACATTGTTTTACAATCAACTTATCTTATACAAACTCATTTTTCATGGTTATTCATTTAACCTTACATTTACTTATACATATCAACTGATCTTATCGTTTTTCAAATGATTTACAAGACAAAGCAAATTACAAGGTTCATGACTAAACATTTTCTCAAATACAAGTCATGAATCCTATTTTCACAAACCTATGTATCTCACAGGCATTTTTATGCTGACGTACCTATTTTCACATGTGTTTTCAGGTGCTTTTCCGTAGGATGTTGATCACAATACTAGGGCGGACCTGTGCCTTAGAGACATAAAATGGAGCTAGACTATGTTTAATTATGTTGTAAACTCTGTTTTTCCTGTTTGAAACAATGTAACATCCTTGTTTAATAAATAAATAAAACTTTGAATGCCATGGTTATGAAACAATTAATTCTGTCGCGATCACTCCCCGGCGTTTCCGCCGCGGTCCGTTGTTATACACGGTCGGGGTGTGACAGACGAGTTGGTATCAGAGCCAATGGTTATAGGGAATTAGGTTATTAGTAATGCTTTGACCTAGACTATAACTTTTCTAGGAACCTAACACAAGTTATCTTGTGTTTAGATCTTAAAACATTTACATCACCTATCCTTAGGTGATTAACGAAACAAGGAACCAAAATTTTTCCGAAACGTTTTTTTTGAAAAACAATCATCTGTTTTTGAATGATTTATTACAAGGTTTTGAACCCTCAATTGTAAGGTTTTGAACCCTTTTCAGTTTGGTTTTTGGCCTTGTGCCTTCAAATTTTCAAAAATCTCGTCAAACGTTTTGGGTTTTAAATAATGTGAACATGTGCAAACTGGAAGGGTGAATGCCTGTATTCTGGGTTTTCTGTCTAGGCAAGCACTTCGTATACATCTCATCAGACGCGAGACCAGTTGTGCTTACCTGGGAATTCTTGGGATGAGTGTTCACTTATAGGCGAGCATGTCTTCATTATACATTATTTTTGATCCATTTACTTTGATTAGTCACTGTGAGTCGTTTGTTTGCTTTGTGATACGGACGAATGACCACCATCTATGCTGTTTGCAATTCTTGTTTTTATCATCTCATTCTCTTCATCCAATCATCTCACTCGTTTTTCTTTCATGTTTTCCTCTTTTAGAATGCCTCCTCGACGCGAGAACCAGATAGCAACTGCCGAACTGGCAGAAATTATTGCGCAGCAGATGGCTGCTCAATTTCCAAATCTCTTTGCTCAATGGAACCAAGCCAACAATAACAACAATGTTCCATGCAAATACAAGGATTTTAATCAGGCTAAACCACTCAAGTTTAGTGGTTCTGAAGGAGCGACTGGGCTTCTTCAGTGGTTCGAGAGTAGTGAGAATACTTTCCGCCACGTGCAGTGTCCGGATAATCGCAAGGTCGAGTTTGCTTCGAGCGTATTTCAGAAGAGGGCTTTGACATGGTGGAATGGGATTATGAGAGACAGGGGTGCAGAAGTTGCTCTTGCACAGACTTGGGCTGAACTAAGGGCTCTTATGATGAGGGAATTTTGTCCTCGTCATGAGCAACGAGCGTTGGAGAAGGAATTTGATGATCTGAAGCAGGATAGTGGTGAGCATAGGGCTTATGCTGATCGGTTTGAAGAGTTGAGTCTTCTTTGCCCGACAATGGTTACCCCACTCGACAAGGCTATCGAGAGATACATCGACGGCCTACCTGACTCGGTACAAGACATTCTTACTGGTAGTAACCCTGCCACACTCCGTCAGGCAATCGAGTTATCAGCGACACTGACTGAGTCGCAGATCCGGAAGAACAAGTTACACCGGAAGGGTGACAAGGGCAAGAAACAGTTGGTTGACAAGGGTGATAGCAAGAAAGGTCAAAACTTGAATGGAAAGAACTCTGGTCCTTCGAAGAGGTCAAGGAAGCGTAAGGCTTCCCAAAATTTTGCTATCACTGCCCAAGCTAACCAGGCAGCTCCTAACCAACCCGCACAGCTTCCAGCAAAGAAACCCTATACAGGGAATGCACCTTTGTGCAATAGATGCAACAGTCACCATCAGCCGCAACATCAGTGCCGTTTCTGTACTAGCTGTGGGAAGTCAGGTCATTCTGTCGAGGTTTGTCGGTTTGCTCAGAATCGCGCAGTTCAAAACCCGGCTCAACAAGTTGCACAGCCTCCTGCTCAGCAACAGGGTCAAGCTGCACGACCACAATACCCACCCGGTGCTTGTTACAATTGTGGGGATCTGACCCACTATAGGAATCGGTGCCCAAGACTGGCGAACCAGAACCAGAACCAGAATCAGGCTCCGGCCCGAGCCCGAGTCTTTAACATGAATGCCCAAGAGGCGCAGGCGGATGAGAATGTGGTGAACGGTACGTTCTTTATTAATAATCAGCCTGCATCTGTTCTTTTCGATTCTGGTGCCGATAAGAGTTTCGTGTCTTTGTCTTTTGAGCCAATGCTTCGAGTGTCTAGAACGAAACTAGGCAAATCTTTGACAGTAGAAGTTGCTAGTGGTGAACCCATTATTCTTGATTCTGTTCTTCGCAACTGCCAGTTGAATCTTAACGACCATCTTTTTCCTATCGACCTCGCGCCTATGCAACTTGGAAGCTTCGACGTTATTGTGGGAATGGATTGGTTATCCAAGCATCACGCAGAGATCGTTTGTTCTGAGAAGATAGTTCGTGTGCCGCTTTCGACAGGCGAAATCCTGCAGGTTCAAGGTGAGAAGCCTACCATTGGTCTCAAACTCATGTCTTGTTTTAAAGCTCGGAGGTATCTGCAGAAGAACTATGTGGCTTTCTTAGCACATGTTACAGAAGATAAAGGCAAGAGTAAGTCTATTTCAGATATTCCTGTCGTTCGGGATTATTCTGAAGTGTTCCCTGAAGATTTACCTGGTCTACCTCCAGCACGCCAAGTCGAGTTCCGTATTGATCTCGTACCTGGTGCCAATCCTATTGCTAGAGCTCCATATCGTCTTGCACCATCTGAGATGCAAGAGTTGTCCAAGCAGCTTCAGGAGCTCTCTGACAAAGGCTTTATCCGTCCCAGTTTTTCACCTTGGGGTGCTCCCGTTCTTTTTGTAAAGAAGAAGGATGGATCCTTTAGGATGTGTATCGATTATCGTGAGCTTAACAAGCTTACCATCAAGAATCGATATCCTCTACCTCGCATCGATGATCTCTTTGATCAGTTACAAGGTGCTTCTTATTTTTCGAAAATTGATCTGCGATCCGGATATCATCAACTTCGGGTGCAAGAAGAAGACATTCCGAAAACAGCATTCCGCACTCGTTATGGGCATTATGAATTCACAGTCATGCCATTCGGTTTGACTAATGCTCTGGCTGTTTTCATGGACTTAATGAATAGGGTCTGCAAACCTTATTTGGATCAGTTCGTCATTGTTTTTATTGATGACATTTTGATTTACTCTAAGACGCAAGCTGACCACGAGCAGCATCTTCGTCTTACTCTTGAACTCCTAAAGAAAGAGCAACTTTTCGCCAAATTCTCCAAGTGCGAATTTTGGCTTAAAGAAGTTCAATTTTTGGGGCATGTTATCAACGAACGGGGTATTCATGTAGATCCCTCCAAGATCAGTGCGATTAAGGATTGGGATACACCTTCTACTCCTACTGAAGTTCGTTCTTTTCTTGGTCTAGCGGGTTATTACCGCCGCTTCATAGAAAACTTCTCGAAGATTGCAGTTCCTCTAACTGCTCTAACTCAGAAGAAAATGCCCTTTTATTGGGGAAACAAACAAGAGGAAGCTTTTCAACACTTGAAGCAGAAGCTTTGCGATGCGCCTGTTCTATCATTACCTGAGGGTGATGATGATTTTGTTGTATATTGTGATGCATCGAAATTGGGTCTTGGCTGTGTTCTTATGCAAAGGAACAAAGTCATAGCCTATGCATCGAGGCAGTTGAAGATACATGAGAAGAACTACACCACTCATGATCTTGAGTTGGGTGCAGTTGTCTTTGCTCTCAAGATCTGGAGACACTATTTGTACGGTACAAAATGTGTGGTTTTCACTGACCACAAAAGTCTTCAGCATATCTTCAATCAGAAAGAACTCAACATGAGACAGCGACGTTGGGTTGAGCTTTTAAACGACTATGACTGCGAAATTCGCTACCATCCTGGTAAGGCGAATGTCGTAGCTGATGCATTGAGTCGTAAGGAACGTACTAAGCTTCATTGTGTACGTGATCAATCTTTTATTCAAGCTCGATCTGATATTCAAGCACGCATTTCTCAAGCTCAGCAATCTTGTGTTTCACAAGGTTTGATGGATAAGGAATTTCCTTATCACATAACGCCTGCTCTGGAACTGAAGGACAATGGATCGTATTACTTCATGGACCGTTTGTGGGTCCCAAGCCAGGATGATCTTCGTACCTTGCTTATGGATGAAGCCCATAAGTCTCGTTATTCTATTCATCCGGGCTCAGATAAGATGTATAAGGATCTTCGTATTCACTATTGGTGGCCTGGTATGAAGAAAGACATTGCCTTATACGTATCAAAATGCCTTACTTGTCTTAAGGTTAAGGCTGAACATCAGCGTCCATCTGGTTTATTGGAGCAACCAGAGATCCCAGTTTGGAAATGGGAAAACATTACTATGGATCTTGTTACTAAACTCCCGCGCACTAAGAAAGGTCATGATGCCATCTGGGTAGTCGTTGATCGTCTTACAAAGTCAGCACATTTCTTGCCAATCCGCGAGGATTTTCCTACTGACAGACTTGCTCAAATCTATGTGGATGAAATTGTAGTTCGACATGGTGTTCCTTTGAACATCATTTCTGACAGAGATGCTCGTTTCACTTCTCATTTTTGGAGAACCATGCAATCTGCCATGGGGACCCAACTTAATCTAAGCACAGCTTATCATCCGCAAACGGATGGTCAATCTGAGAGAACAATCCAGACTCTGGAGGATATGCTAAGAGCTTGTGTGATCGATTTTGGTGGTAGTTGGGATTCACATCTTAAATTGATTGAATTCTCCTACAACAACAGTTATCACACTAGCATCGGAATGGCTCCTTTCGAAGCTCTCTATGGTCGAAAATGTCGTTCACCAGTCTGCTGGAATGAGATTGGCGAGGCTCAACTTACTGGACCTGCCCTCATTTTAGAGACAACTGACAAGGTCAAGAAAGTTCGTGATAACCTTCAGGCAGCTAGAAGCCGTCAGAAGATTTACGCGGATCCAAAACGCAAACCCTTGGATTTTCAAGTCGGTGATCGTGTATTACTTAAGGTCTCACCTTGGAAAGGTGTGATCAGATTTGGAAAGAAAGGAAAACTTGCACCTAGATACGTTGGACCATTCAAGATCGTCGAAAGAATCGGAAAGGTGGCCTACAGACTTGAGTTACCTCCTGAACTGGGAAATGTTCATCCAACTTTTCACATATCAAATCTCAAGAAGTGTACAGCTGATGAGAACTACTCCATACCGCTTGACGAAATTCGTGTTGGCAAAACACTGAAATTTGTTGAGAAACCAGTGGAAATCATGGAACGTGAAGTCAAGTGGCTTAAACGCAAGCGCATTCCTTTGGTCAAGGTTCGCTGGGAAGCTAAGCGTGGACCTGAGTTTACTTGGGAACGCGAAGATCAAATGAAGGCGAAATATCCACATCTTTTTCCACGAGTTTCCTCTAAATAAATTTCGGGACGAAATTTCCACAAGTAGGGGAGACTGTAACAACTGTGCTTGTAATCACTATGAACAGTTATGTTATCAATAAAACAATGTTATTTGATCCCAATGTTTGTTTTGTTATGTTTTACATTTTTCATGTTTTGACTTTTGTTCAATTCCAAACTCTACATCACTTTCTGGAGAGTTATACGCAAACTAGTGCGTAAACGTACTCAGTTTAATGCGAGAAATACTCCGGAACATCAACATATACTCAACATACCTTAAATAACCTTTAAATAACTTAGAAATAAGTTTTGAAGGCTTTGGTATGGCAAAAACAAGTTAATTCGCTTACAGGGACTAAATATGACAAACTGCGAAAGTATGTCAATTTGAACTGTAACGAACATTCCGGAACATAACCATAAGTTAAACATACCTTAAATATCCTTTACATAGCTTAGAAATAGGCTTTGAGAGGTTCGGTGTGCTAAAATAAACTTTTGGGACATTCAGGGACTAAAAGTGTCAAAAAGTGCACAAGTTTGCATTTTCGCGCATAACTTACGTTCTGAATACATCTGGACATCCAAAAATTTATGTAAGCATGACTACATTATATTTTAGTGTTCGCCTTAAGAAAATTCCATTCGTCGCGTCATTTGGATCGTTTTTCGCGCTTATGCGCATTCCGTCGTAATTAACCGAACATCGCGTTCGTACGGTCAAACGAACCGGCATCCGAGATATTTTTGAACACATTTTAAGTTCCCTATACTTTAACTTCATTTTAGAGCTTTGAAATGGGGTTAACGGGCCTTAAACGTGTCAAAAATGACCTTATTGCACTGCAGGGACCAAAAGTGTAAATCTGCCAAAGATAACCCCTACGATGCGCAGGGCCTTTTTGGCTACGATGCGTATGGGTATCTGCAGACCAGATTCAATGCATTTCACAGCAGAATGCAGCTGGTTAATTGTCATCCACACATTTCCAAGAGTCTAGTCAGCTGATAAGGATGGCATTTTGTCACCACAACTTGCCGACACTTGTACGGTTATGATCGAAACACGTTTTTCCAAGAAACGATCTCAACGGTGGACCGAATACTATAAATACCCCAACACCCCTTTGTTCAAAATCACTAGAAATTCATTTTGAGAAACTCTAAGTTGAAACATTTGTTTCATACCTGAGATTTTCGAATTGAGTTTAGCATTCGGGGACCCTTCGTAAGTATTCTTTCGTTCTTTTCCTTATTTTACTGCTTTTCGAGTCAGAAAGTCAAACTTTGTTTGACTTTCAGCGTTGACCAGTAATGGTCAATGCGAAGTTCGTTTGAACTTCGCAACGTGAGTGTAATCACGTTGGTCATAGTCCTTTGGGACTATGCCCACTGATTACCACGTTGTCTAGGGTCGTAGGGTAGGCGATCTAATAAATCGCCTATACCTTCGAACCCGACCCAGTTTGGTCGATCATTAGGATCCGACCAAACACATTAGGTGACCATAGTAGGTAGGGAATAACCTTCCGAGGTTATACCCTATGGTCACATCGTTTAAGTAGTTGTATGATAGGTAGTTTATATGCCTTAGGTAAATTACCAAAATACCCTTTTCATACATAATTGGTAATTTAGCATATGTAACCTAAACCTTTGTCACGTAACTGATTATGTAACATGTTTAGGCATATAATACTTGTCATAAGACTAGTTAGGCGGTCCGAACGCGTTTTACGCGCACGATGCGTTAAAGTAGCATAAGCTACCTAAACGGATCGTAATGGGTCGATAAGACTTAGGTCAAGTTTCATTTAGCATGTAGGCTTTGTTAAACCATATCACATGAGTTCCTACACACATTTGGTTTACAAACCCTAATGCTACCCAATCTTCCGATATAGGTCCGGTTTATTAACATAGTTACCTATATTAGGTGCCGTTTGATTCCGTGATCTATAGCATTACTCGGTGGTTATCTTTAGACAACTGAGCAATCTCAAGTGAGTACATAGACCCCTCTTTTACTGTTTTCCAAACTGTTTTGGGGTGGAACACATGTGCCTACTTGTTACTTTAATGCTTTCCGTTTTCACATCATATACATGCTATGTTCGTTAGTACATTATAGTACATGATTTCAATACATTTTATGCTAGGTGTGCCCATTGTGTGCATTACTTAGTACATCGTTTTTACATGACATTTCATGCTAGGTGTGCCCATTGTGTGCATTACTTAGTACATTGTTTTACATGACATTTCATGCTAGGTGTGCCCATTGTGTGCATTACTTAGTACATTGTTTTACATTACATTTCATGCTAGGTGTGCCCATTGTGTGCATTACTTAGTACATTGTTTTACATTACATTTCATGCTAGGTGTGCCCATTGTGTGCATTACTTGGTACATTGTTTTACATTACATTTCATGCTAGGTGTGCCCATTGTGTGCATTACTTAGTACATCGTTTTACATTACATTTTCACGCTATGTATGTTCATTTGATTACATACTTAGTGCATCACATGCTTCCATTTTTGGTATAACATTTGGTTTGTTTAACATGGGACAATACATTCATTAACATTGATCATGCCATTCGTTAGTAGGTAGTGGTACCATAGGAATTGACAACTCCCGTTCCGGACATCCCAGGGTAAGGGGACAGAAAGGAATGACCGAATTCGATATACATAACTTAGATAAATCTTTAATTTGTTTAAAGGTTTATCGCCTCAGTCTCAAGGCTTGGATGTATGCATATTAACAATACCGCATAAATGTTTGTATCAGTATAGCATGCATTTGTTACACACAACATGACTTTGATTTAAACTGTGTTTTACTTCAATACCTTGTTGTTGTGCATTTTACATATGGTTTAGTTGATACATTTCACTTACCATACATGACATTTTGATTACACATTACATGATCTACATTGAACATAAACATTTTGACATTGATATACACATTTGGTGGTTTACATTGGACATAGACATTTTGACATGGTTTACACAATAACACTTGACAATTGGTTTGTACATGAACATTTTACATCTTGATGGTTTGGTTTGATTAAGTGATTAAGTAACGATACGTGTGTAATATGATACAAACATGGTGGATACGCCGCTGGTACTTCCTATATATAAGTGTTTGTATAATATTACATAGCGTAACGTTATTTGAATCATTTCAGTTTGATACATATAACATTTTATACAAATAACATACTTTTTCATAAGACATTGTTTTACAATCAACTTATCTTATACAAACTCATTTTTCATGGTTATTCATTTAACCTTACATTTACTTATACATATCAAATGATCTTATCGTTTTTCAAATGATTTACAAGACAAAGCAAATTACAAGGTTCATGACTAAACATTTTCTCAAATACAAGTCATGAATCCTATTTTCACAAACCTATGTATCTCACAGGCATTTTTATGCTGACGTACCTATTTTCACATGTGTTTTCAGGTGCTTTTCCGTAGGATGTTGATCACAATACTAGGGCGGACCTGTGCCTTAGAGACATAAAATGGAGCTAGACTATGTTTAATTATGTTGTAAACTCTGTTTTTCCTGTTTGAAACAATGTAACATCCTTGTTTAATAAATAAATAAAACTTTGAATGCCATGGTTATGAAACAATTAATTCTGTCGCGATCACTCCCCGGCGTTTCCGCCGCGGTCCGTTGTTATACGCGGTCGGGGTGTGACAGGTTAACTGTTAATATGACATCTATGTGCAACTTCATTACATTTTAATTTAAAAAAAAAACTAAAGTTGTATGAATTAAATCAATTCAACCCAGCATGATCATTGTGAAAACTATCCATTTATTAAAATAATAACACTTTCGCTCATATTGATATTGTGAGTGCATATGTCTATCGCTTGCGTCAATCACATAACGTAGCTGAAGCAAGTGAGACAAGACTGGTGCTGAACTAAGAAAAGCGTGAAGATCATTGAGGAAATGAGTCTTGGTTCGAAGGGGCGGTTCGAACGAAGCAAAACATGTTAATCAGGTGTGCCTTCGTACGAAGGCTTGTGGCTTCGTACGAAGCCATGCATTTCCTTGTTCGAACCTGCAAGTCTATAAATATGTGTCTTGTCTAGTTCATTTGTAACTTTTGGGCGTTCTTGAGGCGAAGCTCTGTCCAACTGATTTATCGGTTTTGTACTGTTAAAAGTCTTAATAGAAATCAGCATTAATTACATCCTCGTGTTCTCATCCACGTACGTGATTGGATTCCGCACATATCACGTGTAGATACGCATTCATCGGTTAGAGATTCGGTCCAGGGAACAAATTCACAAGTGGTATCAGAGCAGGTGATTGTTTGCACGGATCAGAAACATGAAGATACAAGCTTCTACATCAAATTCAGAGAAGATTTCATCAATTTCTACTCATATCTTCTTCTACACTTCTTCTACTTTTCATTTGAAACTTTAAACTCATATTTATAAAGTTTTAACGGTTAAAAATAGCTGATTTTTTAGTATGTTGTGTCAAAACTGTTTTTGATCAATCCTACAAATTTTTTGATCAAAATTCAAACAAAATCAAGATCAAATTAGTGAAAAACAATGAAAAACGTAAACATGTTCATCGCAGAGTAACTTCGAACGAAGCCACATCGTAGCTTCGAACGAACCCACTATAGTTTCTGAATTTTTCAATTTTCTCAGCTTCGTACGAACACGCCTTCGTATGAACGCAAATTTACCAGCCTCGTACGAACGCAGGGTATTTGGTGTTTGATTATCAGATTTAATCAAGTATTTGATTGTGTTTGCAGGTTATCATGGCTGAAGAGTTTTATAACATGTTCTACAAAGCATATACTTCAGAATCTTCCGAAACGTCAACCATTGCACCAAAAAGCATTTCTAAAGCTATAACTGAGAACAGTAATCATGATAAATTTTATGGAAGTAACTCAGAACCACCTAAACTTGATAGTATTGAAGATTACACTTGGTGGAAAGACAGATTTATTAACTGGGTAAAAGCGTATGCGCATGAGAGTTGGTTTTATATGGAATTCTGTTATAGCAGACCAGTTGATGATAAAAACAAAGAGATTCCACTTAAAAGTTTATCAATGGAAGACAAAAAGAATTTTTCTTATGAACAAAGAATGATTGCCTTAATCCAACAGTCGATCATAGATGACATCTTTGCATTGCTTAATCATGATGGGTCATCTAAATCAGTGTTGGAAGCATTATGGGTAAAAGCTGAGGGTGGGAAACAAATCAAAAAGAATAAAATATCATTTCTAAAAAAAGAATTTGATTTGTTTGATGGCATAAAAGGTGAATTTGTAAGACAAATGATTGAAAGATTTTGTCATCTTAAAATTGAACTTGATAGATTTGGTATAACAAAAACCCGTGAGGAAATCATTGATAAAATCATTGAAGCTTTACCACGTGCAGATCATTGGCAAACATTTGTGTTTATTTTGAAAAATGATGTGTTGTTTGATAAGATTACTTTGGATGCTTTGATAGAGAAGATCAAGAGTCATGAGCTTGAGCTGCAAAAGCAAAGCAAAATGAGCAACTCTTTGTATCAGCAGAATGTGGGTGGCAGTGTACCTTTGGTGTCAGTCAATGAGTCACCGAAGACAACTTTCAGTGTTGAAGAGTCAAAAGATTCACAGAAAAGCTCATCAAGCTACAATCCAGGTTATCATTCATCGTCAACAGCTTTAAATTCTGAACAACCTGATGAGGTTCTCTGCAACATTGCTTTAAAGTTGAAAAATTCTCCAGCAATGAGCATCAATGAGGCTAATCAACAAATGAGTTTTTTAGCGTCGATTCTGGAATCATATGAAAGTCTGGGAGCAGGGAGAATCGGAAATCCTAAGCTGACAAAGGAAGATTACGACCAGATAGATCCGGAGGAGATGGAACTCATTGATATTAGATGGTGTTTGGCTAGTGGCATTCGTAGAGCTCAATGGTTCATGGAGATAACAGGCAGGCAGGATCTTGGAGGGTTGCTAAGCACAAAGCTCGGTTTCGACAAGTCAAAAGTGACATGTTTTCGATGTAACCAAAAGGGTCACTTCAAGAGGGAGTGTGTTAACCGAGAAGTAGCTGATCATGGTAATCCTTTCCATGATGACTACTACTACAAAAAGGCAATATATCATAAAACTGGAGAGCATACTTCTGGTGAAAGCCTAAAGAGAGTCACACGAAGTTCATCAAAAGAAAAATCACAAGCTTTAGTGATACATGATCATGCCAAACCCATAATTGAACATGCCAAACACAGGGTCACTCATGAGGATGAAGGGTTTAATTGGAGTGATTATATAAATGATGATGGAACTGCTTTAGTGGCTGAAGTGAAAGAGAATGCATTTCTAGCTGAGGTGAAAGAAAGAAAGAACAAAAGAAGAGATTCTAAAAGAGAAAACATACAGAGAAAGATGTATTGTTGGTTACAGAATTGAAGAAATGGAGAGGGAATATGAAGAAGCTAGGAATTATAAAAGATGGAACAAGAAGTGAGAGTGTTATATCAATAGCAAAGGTGAACCAGTTGTTCATCCAAAAGAAGTGGTGTATAACGACGTTCTTGCAGTAATCCCTCTATCCAGCGAATACTATTCAAACGCCGCGAAAGATAAAGATTATGTTAAAAAGCTGGATAAAATCATCAGGGACGTCAAGACAGCAAGTCTAAGATAGAGATATGAAGAAAGAATGAAGAAGAATGTTGAAAACTTTGTGGATGAACTGAAGAAGGTTGCAGAAGAAGAGAAAGTAGAAGTGGAAAAAGAAGAAGCAGCTGGTGAAGAAGAACAGAAACCAGCAGAAGAAGCTGTTACTAAAGAATAACAAAATGAAGAGGATTTGAAGAAGAAAGAAGAAGCTGGTGAGAAGCCAAAAAGATCGGTTGAAGTGGCTGAAGATGATAATGTTGCTGAGGAACAACAGAAGAAGGAAGCTGATCAGAAGCAAACGCCAGAGAAAGCCGAGGTGTCAACTACTGAGGTAAATACTTCAACTGAATCTTCTGAAGTCTTAGATAAAAATGTTTAACAATGCAAGAAATGCATGGAAACGTGCAGTGCTTGTACTGAAAAAGATGAAAAATTCAGAACAAGAGATATAGAATTTACTAAAATTGAAAAAGTTTTCAAAGAAAAATGCAAAGAAATGTTAGAAAATGAAGAAGTTTTAAAAGATAATGAAGAAAAGCTGACACAAAAATGTAAGGTTTTGGAAAAAGAAAATGAGAGTTTGACAGAGAAGTGTTCAGCAATGACAGAAAAGTGTTTGCAAAAAGAAAATGTGTTTCAAGAAATGAAAACAGAGTATGATTCAATAAAACTTGCTTATCATATTATAAAAGAATCATTTGAAGCTGTGAAGAGTCAAATGAAACTTGTTTAATCTAGATTGAAACATTGTTCTGAAACATCTGACACACTTAAGCGACAATATGAAATAAAATAACAAGTTGTAAATTCTTATATTGAAGATGTTGCTAAGCTTAAACATAAAATAGCTGATTTAGAACAAGATAACAACAAAGTTACATAGTTACCACGCGTCATCATATGTTCTTGAACGTATTTTCAATCTAAAACCGGATGATAAAGATTCTGAGAAAAACAAGAAAGGAATTGGCTTAGAATATCATCAGGTTCCACCACCGTTTCAGGAAAAATTCACGTTCTATGATGACGAGAAGGTGGAAAAAGCTTTCAACATGGTTGATCAATTGCCAGATAATATTAACGTAACCTATTCCAAATCTGATGAAACTAGTGATTCAGAGGAGGTAGGTAAGGTCGTTGAAAGTGTTTTGCAAGATGATTCTACCAAAATAGATAAGTCCGAGCCACAAAATGAAGATGAGGGAAGTTTTCACGAGAGTTATCTTAAAAATTCAAAATCTGAGAAAAAGATGTGAATGATGATACAAAAGGATTAGTGTATACCATGATTGGATCGAACAAATTATTCTCAGATATTGAAGTCCCGATTCAGAATGTGATCTTGGAACAGGTTGATAAGGTTTTCAAATTGGTAGAAATTGAGAAGTCTGAAATTGAAAAATTTGCTGGAAAAAGCAAGAAAACTTTTTATAACAAACCTGGTTACAAAAAGAAGAATATGAAGGCTGGGTTGGGTTATAAAAAGCAACAAAACAAAAAGAAACGGTTTGAAAAGCCAAATTATCGAAAAAAGACGAACTTTGTTTATGGAACAAGTTCGGGGAAAAAGAAAGAACTCCAATTTAGAAGTCAGTCTAATGAAGAGTTCTATGCTCAAAAGAAGAAACAGCAACAACTGGTCAAAGAAGTTTCAAAGAAAACATGTTTCAAATGTAGTCAAACTAGACATGTTGGTCGTAAATGTCCAAATCTGAAACCTGTTGATATTGACCAAAAAAACAGCAAACTGAGGCTGTTAAGCAGAACTCAACAGAGTTTGAATCACAACAAACTTGGAGACCAAAACAAAAGACACCCAAGGTTGAACCTAAACAGATTTAGAAACAAAAGATTGATTTTCAAAAGTCAAAACAAATGTGGAAACCAAAAACATTCAAGTTTGAACCAAAACAAATCTGGAAACCAAAAATGGATTAAAGATTTTATCAAACGAAAGGTTCAAAAAGTCAAATCTAGGTGGTCAAACAACAAAAGACTTATGTGAGTGATAATAAGAAAGAAAATGTATTTGTGAAAAATGATAAACATTTTCCGAAATAAAATGATTCTTATTGTGTGACAATACCCAAGGTTAAACAAGCCTGGGTTAACTTGTTCAAGTAATTGAGTAGGTTGAATGTGCAGGTGTTCCAAAAGACAGCAGAATGTCAAAACAAGGAGAGGAGCAGCCTGGCACCGGAGGAGGAGGATCCCTGCAACTGAAAACAGGGAGTTTATGTTTTCTGTACATAAATAAACCATATTCAAAAACCATAAAAATAGAAAAATTTAAAAACCAAAAATATATTTTTATTTTGTCAAAAACTGGAAAAATAAAAAAGTATGTTTGTTTCTAAATTTTGTCAAAAAAGTCAAAAATTTCAAAAAATATGTTAAGTGAATATGTCGAAACCATCACGGCTGAACAAACATGATTATTTTACAATTGAAAATGGTTTTAACATTGTTAAAAATCAGTGTGTTGTAAATCACGGGGGTATAAAATTTGACAATCCGATAAAGAAAATGTGAAGCAGAAAATGGATGGCAAGACGAAGCTATCTACATTGGTTATCAAATTTTCTTTAAATGTTTTGAATTGTAGGGGGAGTAAATATCTTCAGAAAATACAAAAACATTTGAAAATTTGAAAAAGCCAAAAAAACAATAGAAAATGAAAAAAAATGAGTTTTTTTTTTGTAAAAAGAGGAAATGGTAGTACATCAGTAAGACAATCACAGTACGCTAAAGAAATAGAAACTCAAATGTGATAAACGGTGTCACACCCCTTTCTAAGGCGGAAGCACGAGGTGTGATCCTGAAACGTTCTCATTGCATACAAATGGTAAACATACTACATGATCAATAAACAAACTCCAATATGCCATTGATAATAAATATCCAAAACATAAGTTAAGCTAAGTGTTTACATCACATGATAGATAATTGTTTACAATTTATTCCAAAGACAAACATCAAGGTTTTGATTATTATATCACCACATGAGGTGGAATATAACGAACAAATCCTACAAAAGGGGGCATTGGAGTCTTGACATGACATAACTAAAACATAAACGACATCCTTGAGCAAGAGTGAGACCGTACGTACATCCACTTAGTTACCTGAAATACATGTAAGTTTTGGAAAATCGTCAACATAATGTTGGTGTGAATTCATGCAGTTGTTGTATAAAAATGTTGAATACTTGTATGAAAACATGGTATGTAATTTGTATAGACGTATCTGAAACTGAGTTCTGTAAATGTAAGGAATTCAAGATCGCTAGTGGTTTGCAAGGCCACTAACATGTGTCACGACATAGGAAGCATCCAAACCATAGGCATTTTACTCGTCGGTTAACGACTAGAGACACAAAAGCACTCCAGGTAACACGTGGCCCAGAGTGTGGCTGCCTGAAACCCATTAGATCTAACCTTTTGTTCCGCGGTCTAGGAATATTGTTGATTAATGGTGCTTATGGCACCCTATACGTCACATGATCTATGTGTCATTCCTTAGTTTTGTATTCTACATACCATAGTACATGTATTTTCCCCAATTTAGAAAACAAGTAAAAGTATAAAGTGGGGACATGAACTGTGACAACCCTCACTAAACCAGGTATCCGTACGACTTAATTAATAATTAATTACTGCTTAATTACTGTGCTTGCTTGAACTTGTGAATAAACTGCTACTTGAATACTGATACATGTACTTACTTGCATCATACTTTACTTACCGTCACTACATTATTTACATGCTGAACCTTAGTGACAAACATGATGCACAAAAGCACAGTAGCACAATAAACGGATAACCTATTGAACATACTGATAAAGCCAGCATCAGGCAGACACTGCCTCTAAGGCCTGTATGAGCCAGAAATATTTTGCTACACTAGTGGTGAGTGTAGGATACAAGGGTTGTAGAACTACGTCTCTAGGAATAAGTTACAATGACTGGACGTGCCTAAAACGTACTCTAAGTACAAAAATTCAGCACTTTACATAATAATTCAGCTTTTAGCTAACTAATAAAGTGCCAAAACATGAGAAAAATATTACTAGACACTTTCCAAAGTGTCAGAAATGAGTTGTGTCACTAAAAAGGGTATTAACGACACTTTAAAGCTTTGTTAAGCGCTTTAACGGATTACTATCCAACCAAACAACCGGACTATACCCGGAACATGAAAATATTGTTATTTTCATTATTTATCTTTTTCTAAGCCAGTTAGGGTCCCTGAATACCCTAACACCCGCTTTAAAGCACTACACACAACTAACCGGGTTAATCCCTAAACTTAACTATATTAACCTAACTGTGTGCCTAACTATCTAGTTGGAATCGGACTAGACCCCCCCCCCTTTAGAAACCGTCGCCATCTAGGGGACATACCATGTCCTCTAAATTAATATTATAATCCCTTATGTTTAATATCTACTAGACACTTAATCCTTTGGATAATACACATGAACTTTGTCTATAAGTTAGAACCATAACACACTTATCATTCACATTACACAACTCCACTTCAAACACTCCTCTCTCTCTCTACAAGGCTACGGCCGAACACCCCACCCCCCATCCATCCATTTTCGGTTTTCATCAAGCCATTCCAAGATCATTCAAGCTTCAAGGATCACGTATTAGGAGGCTTGGTGCACTCGGAGTTTGAAGGACCTCTTTCTCTAGCTTTTATCCACCTCATTTGCGCGTAGATTCTTCCCTAGCCTCGAGCTAGTGGTATGATGTTTAAATCCCTATCTTGAACTAATCTAAAGCGGTTAATATGTGGTGTAATGATTAAAACTCGAAATCTTACAAAATGGTGCATTAAAGTCTACTAAAAACATGAAAAATGGTGGTTAAAAGCTCACTAGTTGTGTAAATGTTGTAGTAATTGAAATTTGTGATTATTTAGACCCGATCTATGTTGTGGTAGCTCGGATCATCACTTAACCCGGTTTGGTCATGATCACGAATCATGACATAAGGTTGTTTTGAATAGAACAAGGGTTAAAGGGTGAAACTCTACCACACACGAATCATGAACTTGTGTAAGAATGTTTTACTTGTGGAATAGTGTTTAAAACTAGCAGATCTACATATCTGCAAGTGGTATTTTCAAAGGACCAAGCGTTAAAGAAATCATGCTTTCTAAAAATGGATCTTACACTAACCAGAATGGTTTTTAGAACACACAAGTGTTACACAAGTGTGTAAACACTTGTGTACCACAAAGTTTCGACAAAATAACTATTTTTGTAAAAGTTGACGAGAAGTTGTAAAGACGGAACTTCCATAAAAACGAGGTTTTTACAAAATCGGATTGTTTTATATATAGATCCACTAAAAGTAATGAGATTTACTTCACAGTTTGGATAAATCACCAGTTCATGAAGTTTATGCGATTTATATATATATTTTGACTAGTTTGTGGTTTGAACATTGTTTTGAATGAATGATAAAAATTGTTGGTTTGATTTATAAAAGAAAATGATACGCTTGAAAGCGTGGCCACCTCCAGTTACAGAGGAAACTCTGGCGAAATTTTTCTAAAAACCTAACACTTAGAATTATTTTCACTATAAGTGTTAGAGATACTTGTCGACTTGTTTTCAACTATGAATTTCGCCACGACTATATTTACAGAACATCGGAGGTGGGATTTTTCACAAAATAAAACGTGATACATATATATATATATTTGGTATATATTCTTCTTTCACAACATCACTTGTATAAGTGTTTATGATTATTTTGTGAAATACGTAAATATTATTTTTAGAGTAAAAATAATATTACTAAGTATTATTTTGGGAAATCACATGTATTAAAATATAATATTTTTGGGAAGAATATTTATATTTTGGAGTTGGAAATAAAAAATATTAAGTGAGACTTAATAGTGAAATCTGAATGTTACGAACACACATGTATTAAATCCCCCATCCTTGGGAAGGAGAATAACTACCAAGTATACAGAATGTAAACACGAAATAGTTGCCTAACTATTTCCCAAAAACTTAAACCATAAAGCTAAGGCACGGCCGTCCGTCTAATAGAGTTAGCACGTGTAGGTCGTCATACAGCTGATTGATTTGGAGGCATACTTGGTAGAGACGCACCACTGTGAGTTCATGTCCCCCTTTTCTCTAACTGTTTTCAGTTTTCTTAACTGCGGGGGTGAAATACATGTTACTTTGATTACAAGTACTTTATACATGGTATGGTTAGCGTAAGGAGGTTTACTACTTAGATCATGTGAGTGGGTAGGCGTGAACTGGAGACCATTAATCCTCATTGTAGGAACCGAGGGACGTAAGCGGTAGATCTATCTGGGTGTAGCGAGCCCAAACCCTGAGCCCGCATAATGGACCAGGTGGTGACTTTGTACCCATCGCCAAATACGCTAGGTTTGAGTCTTCCTACTTGCACTTCACACATATCATAGGCTTTGCAACCCTATGGTGATCTCTTTTTCCTTATTGCTACATACCAGGAATTTTCATACGAACAGACATCTTTACAAAGGTTTTACTTACTCACTTACACATGAACTCGCTCAACATTATTGTTGATTTTTCAACTTACATGTATTTCAGGAAATTAACAGATCTGGCGCGGTATGGCACGTTTTCCTGCTGCACTAGTTACGAGGTCATCCGGGTTTAGGGAATGTGGCTCTTTCCTGGACAAGTCACAGCCCTTAAACTATGCTTATGTTATGTTGTTAAACAATGTTTATGTCGTTAGGAGGTGTTTCCGTCAAGACAATGTTATGTATTTGGTTTTTAAAACTTAATCGAATGGATGATCTTGCATGGTTTTTATTTCATATAGCTTTGTTATGGTTAAGCTATGGTATTAAGAAGTCACACCAAATTAACCACGCTTCCGCAAAGCCAGGGTGTGACAGCTTGGTATCAGAGCTCTGATCATAGCGAACTAGGATTCTTTCTCGAGTCTAGACTATGATCACTAGGGCTCTCACGAAAACATTTTTACTGCATACCACTTAAGTCCAGATCCAACACTTTCTACAAACAAATGTTTAGCACATTTTATTCATTATTTTTAGGCTCAGTCCGGAAAGGCTGAGGCTCGGTCTTAGAGATCGAGGCTCGATCTAAGAAATCGAGGTAGATGGCTAGTAAGACTAGGAAGAGTAGGCTCAGTCTTGGAGGCTGAGGCTCGGTCTTAGAGGCCGAGGCTCGATCTAAGAGGTCGAGGTAGATGATAGAGCAGTCTTAGAGACTGGGAAGAATTTGGCTAGTGGGACTAGGAGAATTATTTGTTTGACTAACATGTTTATATGATTATATGATTGATTATTATACGTATGTGTGTTTGTGTTACAAACGTCATGCTTTCATCATGTACTAGAAAGATGGACACTACGAATCCCATGGCCATAGTGTCAGACGACATAGTTTCATCGAAGCACGAGGTGTACGTTTCCGATACTACCGGCACAGACAATGACGACTTTCAGCCCTTTTGCGCTGCCTGAAGTCGTAGTAGAGCCTACTGATGGCCATCTTGTTGGGAATTTGCCCCCTTGCCGCTTATCCTGTTGATGATATGCCCCCCGACATGGCCTCTGACGACGATAACGATCTACTAGAGGAGGACCCATTCGAGGGCAGGGACCTATTGCTGCTGGTATTAGACTACTGCATGCGGACACTCCTGTAGGGGAAACTCATGTCCATTCCCCTATCCCAGACTCATTTGAGTTTCTGACATCCGCATCTTCGCACATACAGGGAATGCAGCACCACCCACACGACGCCGACCCTGATATGGCATCATCAGCTGCACCGGTTCCCGCACACAGCTTTGAAGTTTGATCACAGTATTGAGGGTGATCTTGTTCTTCCACCTGGTTTTGATCCAGACCATGACCTTGAGTTCATACACTTAGACCAGCCCTTGGAGGATCCTGTAACCTCTGTGTTTGTTGATCCAGCTGATCTTGAGATGGAGTTTTTGATCCGGAGCCAGCCGTGGCCCCTGAGCCAGGCGTTGCTCCTGACCCCGCATTAGAGCATGACCCTGTTCATGCCGATGCACCTGCTGTTGCTCCTTGATTGATCATCTGCTTGGACGAGAGAAAATTTGGGGTAACTGTGCAAGACAATTTATTATTACGGGGGCCCACGTAATAACGACTTGTAGTGCACAGAAATCCTGGTGGACTCTGCGGGTCAAGCTAATGAAAACCAATGTAGCAGGAAATATCTAAAACACGAATGACCAAGGCGAGGCGATGTAGCCTCGAGTTCATTCTATTACAAGCAACAAGCCAAATTCGCAAGCCTATGTGAAGGCTCAGAAAATTACTTCCCCACTCATACATTGAGTATATTTGCATGTGAAATTGGGTGATTACATGATGGCTTATGTTGCTATATATACCTCATAGACAATTGAAACGTTGTCTAACCCGCTTCACACCACTTCGACAAAAGGGAATGTCACCCAGACATGACACAGACACCAGTACGTTGCCAAGGACAGAAGCTGAGCTGCAAGAACGCATCTCACAGATAAATGCACGACACGAAGCCCTCCGCTCTAAGTACAACGATGGCATTACTGGAAATAACCCTCCATCTGGCTGCACCTATAAACAGTTCCTGAACTGCAAGCCTTTGAACTTTGACGGAACAGGAGGCGCCGTTGCATTTGTTCGTTGGTCCAAAAAGATTGACTCCATTCCAAGAATGAGTGACTGTTCGTCCCAACAGAGTGTTACCTATATCTCAGGGTTATTTCTAGATGGCACACTCTCATGGTGGAACCTCCAGGTTCAGACCCTTGGTGCAGATGCTGCTTATACACTGAGCTGGGACGAGCTCAAGGAAATGATGGAGGAGAAATACTGTTCTAGGGCTGTAATCCAGAAGCTTGACGCGGAGTTCTGGAATTGAAAATGGATGGATCCTGAATACGTCCAGCAATCTCACGACTTGTCTAGGGTCGTCCCCTACTTAGTCAAACCGGAGTTCAAAAGGATTGAACGATTCATTTGGACACTTGCACCCCAGATCAGGGGTATGGTTACTACCTCGAAGCCCTCAACCATTGCAGAGGCTATCAATATGGGTGATTTATTTATAACATGAGATGTTATGTGATTGATAACATGAGATGTTATGTGTTGATATTGTTGTATACTTACGTACACTCTACTTACTATGACCTAACCTACGTGAAACATCTTTTAGAAGATGCCACCAAGACGCGAAATGCGCATGCCCACCTCAGAGGCGGAACTTCAAGAGATAATTGCGGCAGCTATAGCACAGTACGAGGCCCTACGCTCCGAACCTAGCAGAGGTACCTCAGAAAATAACGGTTGTTCCTACTGGCACTTCCTCAAATACAAGCCTCCGAAGTTCGACGGCACTGGGGGTGCCATAGCTTTTGTGAAATGGATTGAAAGCATGGATTCCATCTTTCAAGTGAGCGGTTGTACGCCGGAACAACAAGTCCCATACGTTTCTGAGCTGTTCCTAGATGAAGCCCGATTATGGTGGAATCTTCAGACCCATATAAAGGGTGCTACTGCAGCATATGCATTAACCTGGGGTGAACTGAAAGGAATGATGCATAAGAAGTATTGCCCCCAAACGGAAACCCAGAAGTGGGAAGATGAATTTCGGAGCCTGATGATGGAAGGTTCGAAGGTGTTGGAGTACGTGCAAAGACTTCATGATTCGTCACGAGTTGTTCCGTACCTGGTGAAACCAGAATTAAAGAAATTGGAACAATTCATTTGGGAACTGGCGCCTCAAGTCTTGAGCTTGATGACAACATCAACGCCACCAACAACTGATGTTGCAAGTAAGATGGGTCTGGCACTCGTTACAGAAGCAATTAGACTAGAAAAACTTGCAAACCCTGACAAGGAGACTCAGGTAGAGTCGTCTGGAAAGAACAAGAGGAAGCTCACCGAAGATACCCGAATGAATGAGGATGAACAAAGATCTATTCGAGGTTGTTTTGACTGCGGGGACAAAGGGCATTTCAAGAAAGATTGCCCTAACAATAAACAGGCCAATGATAAGATTTACTTAGAAACTAAACCAAGACGTGCTGAGTGCAAGTGTCACCACAATTATGGATGTCAGAAGCCTAGGTACGGAAGGAAAGGACACAACAAGGATGGTTGTGGGATGAAGGGTCCCAGACAAGGAGAAAACAGTAACAACGCTCAAGGTAGAAATGGGAGGTATCCAGGATGCTTCCATTGTGGGGATGTTGGACATCTTAAGAGGGAATGCCCGAAGTTGAAACAAGACCGTGAAAGGACATCCAACATCAGAGCTTGTGTAGCATGCCAGGATCCAGGCGTGACTACTGGTACGTTCCCTATCAACCAAAACTTTTGCATCTATTTTGTTTGATACTGGTGCCAATTATAGCTTCGTATCGTTAGAATTTGAGACTACGCTTGGTTTAACCGCTAGTAAGTTAGATATTCCCTACCCAATCAAATTGGCTAATGGGAAGGTAGTAGAAGCCAATGAAGTTATCAGAGGTTGTGTGATCGAATTGGGAGAGCGTGAGTTTGCTTTGGATCTACTACTAGTCCAGTTGGGAAGCTTCGACGTGGTGGTAGGAATGGATTGGTTGTCAGGCAACAAGGCTGAAATAGTTTGTCACGAAAAGATCGTTCGTATCCCAACCGAAGATGGTGAAACAATTGTGGTTCACGGGGAGAAGCGTGATACGCCGTTAAGATTTATCAGCTGCCTGAAAGCGCGAAAGTGTTTGCAGAAAGGATGTGCTGCCTTCCTGGCACACATTGTGGATAAGAAGGCTGCTGAGCCGAGAATCGAAGACATCCCTGTCGTGAGGAAATATCCAGAAGTCTTCCTAGAGGACTTACCTGGACTGCCACCTCAGCGGCAAGTAGAGTTCCGCATTGACTTAGTCCCAGGCGCCGCACCTGTGGCTAAGGCTCCTTATAGACTTGCTCCATCTGAGATACAGGAACTGTCGACACAACTTCAAGAGTTGTTAGACAAGGGATTTATCCGACCAAGCTTCTCGCCTTGGGGAGCTTCGGTCCTGTTTGTCAAGAAGAAGGACGGTAGTTTTCGTATGTGCATCGACTACAGAGAATTGAACAAGCTGACGATCAAGAATAGATATCCTCTGCCAAGAATCGATGATCTATTCGACCAACTGCAAGGTTCAAGCTTTTATTCAAAGATCGACCTTCGATCTGGATACCATCAGTTAAGGATACAAGAGGAGAGTATCCCGAAGACAGCCTTCAGAACTCGTTATGGACACTACGAGTTCCTTGTTATGCCGTTTGGTTTGACAAACGCACCTGCAGTCTTTATGGACTTGATGAATAGAGTTTGCAAGCCATACTTGGACAAGTTCGTGATTGTGTTTATCGACGACATCTTGATCTATTCAAGAACAAAGGCTGAGCACGAACAACATTTAAGAGCTATTTTGGAGTTGCTGAAGAAGGAACAGTTGTATGCCAAGTTCTCTAAGTGCGAGTTTTGGCTACGCGAAGTCCAGTTTCTTGGACATGTGGTTAATGGAAATGGAATCCATGTTGATCCCACCAAGATCGAAGCGATCAAGAATTGGGAAACGCCTAAGACGCCAACCGAGATTCGACAATTCTTGGGTTTGGCTGGCTATTATCGAAGGTTCATTGAGGATTTTTCGAAGATCGCTCAACCATTGACGCTCCTCACGCAGAAAGATAAGAAGTTTGATTGGGAAATCAAACGGGAAGAAGCGTTCCAGATATTGAAGGATAAGCTCTGCAATGCGCCAATCTTAGCACTACCGGAAGGTATAGATGATTTTGTGGTATACTGTGACGCTTCACGTCAAGGATTGGGTTGTGTGTTGATGCAACGCCAAAAGGTTATTGCTTACGCATCACGTCAACTGAAAGTGCACGAAAAGAACTATACCACACATGATTTGGAGCTAGGCGCAGTGGTATTTTCATTAAAGATCTGGAGACACTACCTTTATGGTACAAAGTGTACAATCTTTACAGATCACAAGAGCCTACAACACATATTCAACCAAAAGGAGCTGAATATGAGGCTAAGACTATGGGTTGAGTTGCTAAATGATTACGACGGCGAGATAAAGTATCATCCAGGGAAGGCGAATGTGGTCGCCGATGCCCTAAGTCGAAAAGAGAGGATCAAGCCCATAAGGGTTAGGGCTTTAGAAACGATTATCCAAACCGATCTTTCCTTGCGCATTCGTGCCGCGCAGAAAGAAGCTCTCAAGGAAGGAAACCTTGAAGAAGAATATCTCCGTGGGATGGAGAAGCTTTTGGTGCCAAACGAGGAAGGAACGTTACGTTTTGAGAAAAGGATTTGGGTTCCTTTGTTTGGAGGTTTAAGGAAGGTTATTTTTGTTGAAGCTCACAAATCACGATACTCTATCCATCCAGGAGCGGATAAGATGTACCAAGATCTCAAGGATTACTATTGGTGGCCTAGGATGAAAGGCGATGTTGCTGTTTATGTGAGCAAATGTTTAACATGCGCTAAGGTTAAAGCGGAATACCAGAAGCCTTCAGGACTTCTGCAACAACCTGAGATTCCCAAATGGAAATGGGAACAAATCTCCATGGATTTTATTACAAAGTTGACAAGAACGCCAAGAGGCCATAACACTATCTGGGTGATAGTAGATCGATTGACGAAGTCAGCACACTTCTTACCTATCAGAGAAAAGGATAATACGAGCAAGTTGGCTGAAATTTACGTGAGAGAGATCGTCGCACGCCATGGAGTACCTCTCTCGATCATCTCTGATAGAGACGGAAGATTTGTGTCAAGGATATGGCAATCCTTCCAAGAAGCCTTTGGCTCACAATTAAATCTGAGCACTGCGTTTCATCCGCAAACTGACGGTCAAAGCGAGCGAACTATACAGACTTTGGAAGACATGCTGAGAGCGTGTGTTATGGATTTGGGCGGTAGCTGGGATAAACATTTGCCTTTGGTCGAATTTTCATACAACAACAGCTACCACACCAGTATTGGTGTCGCGCCATTTGAAGCCCTTTATGGACGCAAGTGCCGATCACCCTTATGCTGGGCTGACGCAGGTGATAGGCAGCTTGTTGGTCCCGAAATCGTCCAAGAGACGACAGACAAGATTGCGCAGATTCTAAAACGCATCGAAGCAGCTCGCCACAGACAGAAGGCCTATGCGGATCCAAACCGGAAACATGTGGAATTCCAAGTTGGAGAGATGGTGTTATTGAAAGTTTCACCCTGGAAGGGTGTGGCACGCTTCGGAAAGCGTGGGAAGTTAAATCCGCGCTACATTGGTCCTTTCAGAATTCTGGAAAGAATAGGACTAGTAGCATACAAGTTGGATTTGCCTGCTGAACTGAATGGTGTTCATGATACATTTCATGTATCCAACCTGAAGAAAAGTCCAACTCAAGATACCATTGCCATTCCCATCGACGAGATTCATGTTGACGACACGCTCCACTTCGTTGAAGAACCGGTTGAGGTTACGGATTGGAAAGTAAACAAGACTCGCCGGAGCAGTGTCAAGCTCGTCAAAGTTCGTTGGAATGCCAGACACGGTCCTGAATACACCTGGGAACGTGAGGATCGGATGAAAGAGAAATACCCCCACCTATTTCCTGAGAACCCTGCATCTACAAGCAGAACTTAAAATTTCGGGACGAAATTTATTTAACGGGGGGAGAATGTGACAACCCTCACTAAACCAGGTATCCGTACGACTTAATTAATAATTAATTACTGCTTAATTACTGTGCTTGCTTGAACTTGTGAATAAACTGCTACTTGAATACTGATACATGTACTTACTTGCATCATACTTTACTTACCGTCACTACATTATTTACATGCTGAACCTTAGTGACAAACATGATGCACAAAAGCACAGTAGCACAATAAACGGATAACCTATTGAACATGCTGATAAAGCCAGCATCAGGCAGACACTGCCTCTAAGGCCTGTATGAGCCAGAAATATTTTGCTACACTAGTGGTGAGTGTAGGATACAAGGGTTGTAGAACTACGTCTCTAGGAATAAGTTACAATGACTGGACGTGCCTAAAACGTACTCTAAGTACAAAAATTCAGCACTTTACATAATAATTCAGCTTTTAGCTAACTAATAAAGTGCCAAAACATGAGAAAAATATTACTAGACACTTTCCAAAGTGTCAGAAATGAGTTGTGTCACTAAAAAGGGTATTAACGACACTTTAAAGCTTTGTTAAGCGCTTTAACGGATTACTATCCAACCAAACAACCGGACTATACCCGGAACATGAAAATATTGTTATTTTCATTATTTATCTTTTTCTAAGCCAGTTAGGGTCCCTGAATACCCTAACACCCGCTTTAAAGCACTACACACAACTAACCGGGTTAATCCCTAAACTTAACTATATTAACCTAACTGTGTGCCTAACTATCTAGTTGGAATCGGACTAGACCCCCCCCCCCTTTAGAAACCGTCGCCATCTAGGGGACATACCATGTCCTCTAAATTAATATTATAATCCCTTATGTTTAATATCTACTAGACACTTAATCCTTTGGATAATACACATGAACTTTGTCTATAAGTTAGAACCATAACACACTTATCATTCACATTACACAACTCCACTTCAAACACTCCTCTCTCTCTCTACAAGGCTACGGCCGAACACCCCACCCCCCATCCATCCATTTTCGGTTTTCATCAAGCCATTCCAAGATCATTCAAGCTTCAAGGATCACGTATTAGGAGGCTTGGTGCACTCGGAGTTTGAAGGACCTCTTTCTCTAGCTTTTATCCACCTCATTTGCGCGTAGATTCTTCCCTAGCCTCGAGCTAGTGGTATGATGTTTAAATCCCTATCTTGAACTAATCTAAAGCGGTTAATATGTGGTGTAATGATTAAAACTCGAAATCTTACAAAATGGTGCATTAAAGTCTACTAAAAACATGAAAAATGGTGGTTAAAAGCTCACTAGTTGTGTAAATGTTGTAGTAATTGAAATTTGTGATTATTTAGACCCGATCTATGTTGTGGTAGCTCGGATCATCACTTAACCCGGTTTGGTCATGATCACGAATCATGACATAAGGTTGTTTTGAATAGAACAAGGGTTAAAGGGTGAAACTCTACCACACACGAATCATGAACTTGTGTAAGAATGTTTTACTTGTAGAATAGTGTTTAAAACTAGCAGATCTACATATCTGCAAGTGGTATTTTCAAAGGACCAAGCGTTAAAGAAATCATGCTTTCTAAAAATGGATCTTACACTAACCAGAATGGTTTTTAGAACACACAAGTGTTACACAAGTGTGTAAACACTTGTGTACCACAAAGTTTCGACAAAATAACTATTTTTGTAAAAGTTGACGAGAAGTTGTAAAGACGGAACTTCCATAAAAACGAGGTTTTTACAAAATCGGATTGTTTTATATATAGATCCACTAAAAGTAATGAGATTTACTTCACAGTTTGGATAAATCACCAGTTCATGAAGTTTATGCGATTTATATATATATTTTGACTAGTTTGTGGTTTGAACATTGTTTTGAATGAATGATAAAAATTGTTGGTTTGATTTATAAAAGAAAATGATACGCTTGAAAGCGTGGCCACCTCCAGTTACAGAGGAAACTCTGGCGAAATTTTTCTAAAAACCTAACACTTAGAATTATTTTCACTATAAGTGTTAGAGATACTTGTCGACTTGTTTTCAACTATGAATTTCGCCACGACTATATTTACAGAACATCGGAGGTGGGATTTTTCACAAAATAAAACGTGATACATATATATATATATTTGGTATATATTCTTCTTTCACAACATCACTTGTATAAGTGTTTATGATTATTTTGTGAAATACGTAAATATTATTTTTAGAGTAAAAATAATATTACTAAGTATTATTTTGGGAAATCACATGTATTAAAATATAATATTTTTGGGAAGAATATTTATATTTTGGAGTTGGAAATAAAAAATATTAAGTGAGACTTAATAGTGAAATCTGAATGTTACGAACACACATGTATTAAATCCCCCATCCTTGGGAAGGAGAATAACTACCAAGTATACAGAATGTAAACACGAAATAGTTGCCTAACTATTTCCCAAAAACTTAAACCATAAAGCTAAGGCACGGCCGTCCGTCTAATAGAGTTAGCACGTGTAGGTCGTCATACAGCTGATTGATTTGGAGGCATACTTGGTAGAGACGCACCACTGTGAGTTCATGTCCCCCTTTTCTCTAACTGTTTTCAGTTTTCTTAACTGCGGGGGTGAAATACATGTTACTTTGATTACAAGTACTTTATACATGGTATGGTTAGCGTAAGGAGGTTTACTACTTAGATCATGTGAGTGGGTAGGCGTGAACTGGAGACCATTAATCCTCATTGTAGGAACCGAGGGACGTAAGCGGTAGATCTATCTGGGTGTAGCGAGCCCAAACCCTGAGCCCGCATAATGGACCAGGTGGTGACTTTGTACCCATCTCCAAATACGCTAGGTTTGAGTCTTCCTACTTGCACTTCACACATATCATAGGCTTTGCAACCCTATGGTGATCTCTTTTTCCTTATTGCTACATACCAGGAATTTTCATACGAACAGACATCTTTACAAAGGTTTTACTTACTCACTTACACATGAACTTGCTCAACATTATTGTTGATTTTTCAACTTACATGTATTTCAGGAAATTAACAGATCTGGCGCGGTATGGCACGTTTTCCCGCTGCACTAGTTACGAGGTCATCCGGGTTTAGGGAATGTGGCTCTTTCCTGGACAAGTCACAGCCCTTAAACTATGCTTATGTTATGTTGTTAAACAATGTTTATGTCGTTAGGAGGTGTTTCTGTCAAGACAATGTTATTGTATTTGGTTTTTAAAACTTAATCGAATGGATGATCTTGCATGGTTTTTATTTCATATAGCTTTGTTATGGTTAAGCTATGGTATTAAGAAGTCACACCAAATTAACCACGCTTCCGCAAAGCCAGGGTGTGACATGAACTCACAGTTTTGCGTATCTTGCGTCGTAAACTTCACCGGTTGGTTTTGTAGCATCGTAACCTATACGTGTCTTATGTATGTTAGTCACTAGACTTGTATCACACAAGTACAAGTCACCATCTTTAGCTTATGTATTTGTTCTTTGTATGTTCATCTTTCATGAGGGTCGTGCCCTTGTTTGTCGGGTCTTGCCCGTTCGTTGTGTCTTGCACTTTGAGCATGTATTGTCTCTTCGTAAAGATATATATTTCACTTCTTAAAATATATATTTGTTTATGAAGTCTTTGTCAGTGTAATAAGTTGTTAAAAATAATTTATATTTTTAACTTTTCCATATATGTTACTTATATTATTTTTCCAAAAATAAATGTAAGTATTTTGTAAAATAATATTCTCAATATTATTTTTGTGCAAGTACACTTAGGAAAGTATACTTGTATTTCTATGTAAATACTTGTGTATTTTACATTATTTGCCAAAAATCAATACTTTGATTTTTATTACTTTCCGGAATTATATTTCTTAAAAATAATATATTTTTAAGTCTTGTCTAGAATATATATATATTTTGTCGTGCTTGTAAATATATATATATATATATATATATATATAGGGGATCGCTAAAATGAAAACCACCTCCAGTTATGAGAACCATGAGAACCACTTATTAGCCCTTAGATCAACTTGATGGATGGATGAGATTAAAAGTAACAAAAACTAATATTAAATGGTTTTTTTCTTATTATGTCTTTAATATTATAATCCAAAAGGGTATTTAAGTAATTTTGTTTTTTTTGTTTTATTAAGTTTATTGTTTTTTATTACAATTTTGTCCTATTACATTAAATGTTTTTTTTTTCTTAAATCAGTTTTTTTTATATTAAACAAACATCAGTTTTTTATTTTTCTAAAATCTGTTTTTTTTTTTTTTCCTAAAATCAGTTTTTTTTTTTTTTTTTCTAAAATCAGTTTTTTTTTTTTTTTCTAAAATCAGTTTTTTTTTTTTTTTTCTAAAATCTGTTTTTTTTTACGCTCCGTTTTTTCACGCCGTATTACGACCCGTTTTTACGACCCGTCTTACGCCCGACTTTTTCAAGCGACGTTTTTTTAACACGCCATTTTTTTAACGCGCCGTTTTTTACGCGCCGTTTTTTACAAGTCATTTTTTACGCGCCTTTTTTTAACGCGCCGTTTTTTAACGCCGCTTTTTACGCGTCGTTTTTTAACGCCATTTTTTTACGTTTTACGCGCCGGTTTTTTTCGTTTTACGCGCCGGTTTTTTACGTTAATGTTTTTTTTACGTTTTACGCGCCGGTTTTGTACGTTAAAATTTTTATGTTTACGTTTTACCTAAAACTTTTTACGTTTTACGAAAAACCTTTTACGTTTTACGTTAACGGTTTTTTTACGTTAACGGTTTTTTACGTTAACGTTTTTACGTTAACGTTTTTTTCGTTTTAGTAAAAAAAAATTACGTTTTACGTAGAACTTTTTACTTTTTACGTTTTACGTTTTACGTAAAACTTTTTACGATTTACGTTTTACGTAAAATGTTTTACGTAAAACTTTTTACGCTTCACGTTTTTACGTTTTACGTTAAAAAAGTTTACGGGATATTTTTTTTTTACAAATTTTTTTTTACGCAAAAACGAACGCACCCAGAAATCGCAAACTCGGGAGGTGTCTCAGATATATTGTTATCATCATCGACGCCTCAAAAAAAATATAAAAACCCAACAAACATAAAAAACAAAGGGTATCTCGAAAAAAAAAATGGGATTTGGCTCAGATTATCCGATAATCAAGAGGCTGCAAAAGTGGGGTTGCAGGATCAAAAACCCTACCCTCCGCCGTCCTTGCCGCGCCATCGTCATCAAAATCTACGGGTTTTTTTTTTTTTTTGCATCATCGCCACCCCGTCGATCGTATCAAAACCCACAGATTTAAATATCACAAATCAAAACCCACAGATCAACATGAACAACATTCAAACCCAGATTCAACATGAACAACATTCAAACCCAGATTCAACATGAACATCATTCAAAAAACAGAATATCATTCAAACGCAGATTCAACAGGATCAAAAAAGGTCACAATAACATCATTCAAACCCAGATTCAACATGAACAACATTCAAAGCCCAGATTCAACAGAATCAAACCCAGAAAGTCAAACCCCCAAGAACACCCATCAGATTCAAGAACACCCATCAGATTCAAGAACACCCATCAGATTAAAAAAAAAACCCAGAAAAATCAAGAACACCCATCAGATTCAAGAACACCCAAAATCAAACCCAGATTCAAGAACACCCAAAAATCAAACCCTGAAAAATCAAGAACACATACCAAAAAAACCATCGGCATCACCGGCTCAGCCACCGCCGCCGGCCCTCTCCACCCACCCACCATCCCCAACGCCACCCGCCGCCGCCTCCAACCCCCCAAAACCCGCACCGGTCTCCCCCAAAACCTGCTCAGCCACCGCCGCGTGCCGCCGTCATATTCATCATCAACATTGTCTGTATCATCATCATCATCAAACGACGGGGAAAAACATGCCATAGCCAGCTCCTCCGTGTGGTTTCCGGGCTGAAAACGAGAGGGGGAGATCGTCGATCAGAAAGACGAGGGTGGGGGGTTGCCGGCTACCTGTTCATCGGAGGGGTGAGGGAAGGATCTTGAGGAAGAGAGAGGTGTTTGGGTTAGGGGTTTGCAAGAGTGAAAGAGAGCAGGGATGATATTGTTGAAGAGAGAGAAAGAGGTGAGAGGTTTTTTAGAATTCTGGATGCAATAAATGGAGAGAGATGAGAAGATTTGACATTTTGGGAAAATGACCAAACTACCCTTTTGAGTGGCATAATCTGATTGGTGGATACTGGTTCTCATGGTTCTCATAACTGGGGGTGGTTTTCATTTTAGCGGCTCCCTATATATATATATATATATAGGGGAAGGTTCAAATGAAAACCAATAGTTATTGTGAAAACTCGAAAACTAATTAAAAACCACTAAAAAGGAGGGGGGGAGACTTTTAATGAAGGAGGGGTAAAATTGGAAAAAAAATATATAACTTTTCAAACATTTCCCATTTCTCCATACGTTATCATTTTAAAACAAAAATGGCACCATAAGATCACAAATTTTTGTATCTTTCATTCAAGTATATTCGAGCATATTTTTCATGACATAAAAAAAGATTTATGGTGTCGTCTTGTTTTCAATACTATTATTATAGTAGTGCACATGTGCAATATAACATGTACTACAATTGCATTACATGCTTAAAATTAGCTTTTTGAGTCTAGTTTAGCTTTTAGGGTTAGTTTTTTTGGAGGTTTAGGATTAGGATTAGGTTTTTGGGTGTGGGGGGGAGGGGGGGTTTAGGTTTTTGGGGGGTGGGGGGGTTTAGGTTTTTTTCGGGTTTATGTTTAGGGTTTAGTTTTAGGTTTTCGGGAGGGTGGGGGTGGGGGGGTTTAGGTTTTTGGGGGGTGGGGGGTTAGGCTTTTGGTGGGAGGGTGAATTTAGGTTTTTGGGGGGTGGGGGGGTTTAGGTTTTTGGGGGGTGTCGGTGGGGGGTGGGTTAAGTGGTTTAGGCTTTCCGTATTAGTGTACTACACATGTGCAGTACAACCAAAAAAAAAAAAATTATTTTTTTTTTATTTTTTTTTCATATATAAAAACCAGCGAAATTTATAAAAAAATTGAAAAAAAAAAATTTTGTGTGTTTTTTTGAATTTTTTTAGTTAGTTTTCGAGTTTTCACAATAAAAGTGGTTTTCATTAGTCCGATAACGGGATTTGTCAGATCCTACGGTACCATAACCTAATACTAGTCGGCTCGGCTAAAGCTAATGAATGTCATTCGTTATGTAAATACGTCCAACAAGTTCGTTCACATTATCGAAATCGTTATTGTTTAATATAAACCATAGTATTCGTTTTTGAAATCATCGTTGAAAGTATCGAAATCGTTTAACACATATGAATCACCCCAAAACAATTGAAATAGTAAAATAGGGGAACTATGTACTCACATCGAAGTGTAAAGTATCCTTGATTAAATGAACTAAGAAAAGCTCGGGCAAACCAAGGAAATCAAGTAGCACCTAGTAATCGGATCGTTAGTTAATAAATCGACACCTAAATCGGAAGATCGGGTAGAATGAGGTCTTGTAAACCAAATGGGCATTGGAACTCATGTGATATGGTTTAACAAAGCCTACATTCTAAATCGGAACCTATCCTAAGTGCTTACGACCCGTTACGACCCATTAAGGTAGCTTATGCTACTTTAACGCGCCGTTCGAGCAAATGCGCGTTCGAGACGCCTAACTAGTCCTACGACAAGTATTATATGCCCTAACATGTTTAAATATGTTGCATAATCAGTTTAAGTGACAAAAGTTAGGTTACATATGCTTAAATACAAATTATGCATGAAAAGGGCATTTTGGTCATTTTCCTAAGGCATATAAACTACCTATCATATAACTAATTAAACTAAGTGACCATAAGGTATAACCTCGGAAGGTTATTCCCTATACAACTATGGTCACAATATATGCTTGGTCGGATCCTAACGATCGACCAAATGGGTCGGGTTCGAAATTCTAAGCGGTTGTTAAGACCGCTTATCTTACGACCCTATACAAGCACTAGACTAAAAGTGACGAGTTAAACATGTTAAAACATGCTAAACTAAGTTAGAAAACAAGTTTGATATCAAAACAAAGTGTTTTGATACCCGAAAATAGCTTCATTGCAAAATACGCATAAACACGTATTTTGACCGAAACTTTGACTCGTCACTTTGACTAATCAACGTGGTAATCAGTAGGTATAGTCACAAGGGACTATAACCATGGTGATTACGCTCACGTTGCAAAGCTCGATTGAACTTTGACTTGACCAAATCGTGGTCAAAGTAGAAAGTCAAACACTGTTTGACTTTCACGCTTGAAAAGCATAAACAAGCATGAAAGAAGCTTACAAAAGGTCCAAGCAAGGAAGAATTTGATCCAAAACACTCAGGTATGAAGTCTTAACTTCAACTTAGAGCAGATTCAGATCAAATGTGTGAGAAATGAATGAAGAATAAGTGGGTATTTATAAAAATTCTTGAGTTAACAAGATCTTGACAAGTTTTTTTGCAAGAATCAAAGCTTAATCCAAGCCATACACTTGTGCCCATAGATTAGAATACAATGGGAGTTCAAAAACAAGTAATGGTATGCTAAATCAGGGGTTAAAACCATGAGAATAGGCTGTTTCAACCAGATTCAATGTTTCTGTCCAGATAGGGCCTCTCCTTATGCCACGGGTACTCACCCAGGGCGTCGCGCTACACCTAGCCCCCCTTCTGACGTTTCAAAAATGGCAGAACAGGTCCCTGTACATGATTTTGATGATTTTTGACGTTTTTAAGCCCCGTTAACCCCATTTCAAGGATCTACAATGAAGTTAAAGCATAGGGAACATAAAATATGCTTGAAAACATCTCGGATATCGGTTCATTTGGTCGTACGTTCACGTTATTCGGTTAATTACGACGAAACACGAACGAACGCGAAAGACGATCCAAATTATACGACGAATGGTATTTTTGCATTCCAATCACTAAAATAAAATATTTTAATGATTACAAAAATTTTTGGATGTCCGGATATGTTCAGAACGTAAGATATGCACGAAAATACAAACTTATGCACTTTTTGACGCTTTTAGTCCCTATGGATCAAATAAGCGTATTTTCGCATAACGAACCCCTAAAAGCCTATTTCTAAGATATGTAAAGGATATTTAGGGTATGTTTAGCTTATGATCAAGTTTCGGAATGTTCTTTACCATACGAATCGGCATAGTTTCACAGTTTGACATAATTAGTCCCTACGATCGAATAAACTTGGTTTTGACACACCAAACCCTCCAAAACTTATTTCTAAGTTATGTAAAGGATATTTAAGGTATGTTAAGCCTATTTTACTATTCCAGAGTGTTTGTCCCGTTAAAATGATTACGTTTACGCATCAGTTTGTGTAGAACTTTCCAGAAAGCGATTTAAAGCTTGGAATTGAGCTAGAATCAAATCGTAAAATCGTCAAACACAAATACACAAATATTAATACCAAAACACATAGTTTCATTGATAATTGATATTGTTTTACATCGTACATCGTTTACAGAGCATAGTTTATACATAACATATAATAATCTTTCCAGAAATAAGTCCTCTTGTAATTTTTAAACAAACTTTTATGAAACTTTAATTTACTAACACAATCATCCATGAGTTTTATGGTTTCAAAGCTTTGTAAATCATGTTCTAAAACCATTTTTATGTTCATCAGAAAGATCATTATGTTTAAAACCATGTTTCATCATGGATCTTCCAAGATCCATACTTAACATCTTTAGATCTTTCATAAACAAGCTTTATGTTAAACTTTTAACAAACTTTTCATGGGTTTTAGTTTCAAAAGTTAGTTTTTCATACACTTTGTTACTTCAAGATTACAAGTTCATGCTTAAGAATTCATGTTTCAAGTTCACATAAGTGTTTCTTATGTTCATCTTCAAGTTTAACCATGGATCCTTCAAGATCCATGCTTAAACTTGTTAGATCTAAGCTTCTAACAAGCTTAACATACTAGATCTAAACATACATACAAGATTTAAGAAAATCAACATCATTACATACACCAAAAATTACTAAAATCACTTGTTTTCTTCTTGATTATGTTAGATCTTCTTATTTTCATCTTTTAAAGTTTAGTTACTTTGATGGTGAGACTTGTACATAACATAAACATGGACTAAATTAGTGATCAAGAGGCTTACTACTAGCTCTAATGGCTAGGGAAGTGGCACAAGAAGGAAGATGATGAAGATGGAAGAAATCAAGTGGTTAAAGGCTCCTCCAAGTGGTCCTTCAAGGTCTAGCACCTCACACCTTCTTTGATAAGCTTCTTACACCTTGTAGTAACATTGGATTGCTAGGAAATGAAGTGAAAATGATGGTGTGTGTGTGTGATAAGTGAGCCGAGAGCAAGAGGGAGGATAGGATGAAGATGAAGTGTGAAAATGTGAAGAATGATCTTGTTTACATCCTTGTGGTTATTTATAAAAAGTTTCCAACATGTTAATCTCTTTTAGATCTCTTGCACAATATCAAGGAGACAAGGATAATTAAAATATTCAAAAGACATGTGGGGCCATTTGGGGCCGGTTATGGGTGGGGGGTAAAGTGTAAATTCTTGGAAGTTAAGGGTTTAAAGTGTAAACGAGAGGGTTTAAATTAGTTTAAGTGTGTTTAGGTGTTTTTATGATTTTTAAGGCGTTCTATCACCAATACTAGCTTAATATCATAAAAACATCACTTCTGGTCAAATTTTGATGTTCCGGATAGTGTCCTGTTATTCGTTTCGTTACGGTGCGTTAAAGTGCTAAATTGCGCAGTTTCACTAAGTATGAAGCACCTTTTGTGACAGTTTCAATTCCCAGCACTTTGTAAGTTATTCTGGACACTAAAATGTAAATTATGCATGATATTTTTGTGTTAAAATGCTGTTTATAGCTGAATTCTGCAGAATTCAGCATTTAAAGTGAGTTTCGGGTGTCTTTTAGTGCAGAGTTTAGCTTCCGAAAAGTTTATATGGTAACCCTTGTATCCATACTTAGGTTTTAATGTATTTTGGATGTTGTACCTATTCCTAGGCCCTAAATCTATTGTCTGGCTGCTTTCTGCAGAATTGCTGACACAGTGTGTCTTACTGGTGAGTTTACTAGTCTTTCTGACGCAACGCTTAAAGTAATGCACAAGGCAATATTTGTAGTATAAAACATGCATGAATTCATATGTAAAGCAAGTAATCACTTAATGTTGACATTTAAGCACATAATTGCAATTAATAAATAATATTAAAATAGTACAGAAATTACCGGTTTGGTGCCAGTTGTCACAGTCTCCCCCCGTTAAAAGAATTTCGTCCCGAAATTCAGGCTGAGTTATCTCTCGCAGGAGCTTTCTCGAACAGATGGGGGTACTTGGCTTTGAACTGGTCTTCTTGTTCCCACGTGTACTCGGGTCCGTGTTTAGAGTTCCAATGTACTTTGACAAGTTTAATGTGACTCCTCCTTGTTTTTTGGATCTTCCAATCCATTACCTCAACGGGTTATTCTGTAAATTGGAGTTTGTCGTCAATATGCACCTCATCCGCAGGGATGATAACTATTTCTTAAGTTGGACTCTTTTTAAGGTTGGATACATGGAACGTATCATGTACTCCATTCAGTTCTTCCGGTAATTCTAATTTGTACGCTACCGTACCAATCTTTTCCAAGATTTTGAATGGCCCAATGTATCGTGGATTCAACTTTCCACGTTTTCCGAACCTTGCTACACCTTTCCAAGGTGAGACCTTTAACAAAACTTTGTCTCCCACCTCGAAGTCTAAAGGCTTCCATCTTCGATCAGCATAGCTCTTTTGTCGATCACGAGCCGCCTTGATGCGTTCTCGGATCTGCATGATTTTGTCGGTCGTTTCTTGAACAAGTTCAGGACCAATCAACTGTTTGTCTCCAGTGTCTGCCCAACACAAGGTGAGCGGCACTTGCGACCATATAGAGCTTCGAACGGTGTGGATTTTATGCTTGTATGGTAGCTGTTGTTATAGGAAAACTCAACGAAAGGTAGATGAGTATCCCAGCTACCGCCTAAATCCATCACACATGCACGGAGCATATCTTCCAATGTTTGTATGGTTTGTTCGCTCTGACCGTCTGTTTGCGGATGGAAGGCTGTGCTTAGATCCAATTGAGATCCAAAGGCCTCCTGGAAGGATTGCCAGATTCTTGATACGAAACGTCCATCTCTGTCTGAAATTATTGAAATGGGCACTCCAGGACGTGCCACAATTTCTTTAAGATACAGCTCAGCAAGCTTTCTAGTGCTATCTTTCACTCGGATTGGCAGGAAGTGCGCAGACTTCATTAATCGATCAACTATCACCCATATCATATCGTGCCCTCTAGGGGTCCTGGGTAATTTCATTATAAAATCCATTCATATTTGCTCCCACTTCCACATGGGTATCTCCGGTTGTTGCAGTAGACCAGACGGTTTCTGATATTCAGCCTTGATCTTAGCGCAGGTCAGGCATTTTCCAACATAATTAGCAACGTTGCTTTTGAGTTTCGGCCACCAATAATACTCCTTTAAGTCTTGATACATTTTGTCCGATCCTGGGTGGATCGAGTATCTCGACTTGTGAGCTTCATCAAAGATAATCTCTCTAATACCGCCATAGAGCGGAACCCAAATGCGTCCCATAAAGTGTAAGGTTCCCTCTTCATTTGGCACTAATTTCTTCTCCATTCCCCGGAGGTATTCAACTTTAACATTCTCCTTCTTAAGGGCTTCTTGTTGTGCATTATGAATGCGCGAAGTGAGATTTGTCCAAATAGTCGTTTCCAACCCTTTCTTTTCGACTCAAGGCGTCCGCTACCACGTTCGCCTTTCCAGGATGGTACTTGATCTCACAGTCGTAATCGTTCAGCAACTCAACCCATCATCGCTGACGCATGTTTAACTCATTTTGATCAAATATATGCTGCAAGCTTTTCTTTCTTCAGTAGTTCCAGAATGGTTTGAAGATGTTGCTCGTGCTCTTCTTTCGTTCATGAATAAATCAGAATATCATCAATAAACACAATCACGAATTATCGAGATATGTCTTGCAAACGCGATTCATCAGATCCATAAACATTGCTGGTGCGTTCGTCAATCCAAATGGCATCACAAGGAACTCGTAATGCCCATAACAAGTCCTAAACGCAGTCTTTGGTATGCTCTCCTCTTGAATTCTTAACTGATGATAGCCAGACCGAAGGTCAATCTTGGAGTAATAGCTCGATCCTTGCAATTGGTCGAATAAGTCGTCAATCCTCAGTAATGGATACCAATTCTTAACAGTGAGCTTATTCAACTTTCTGTAATCAATACACATCCTCAAGGTTCTATCCTTCTTCTTTACGAACAATACTGGAGCTCCCCAAGGCGAGAAGCTCGGCCTTATGAATCCTTTATCCAACAACTCCTGGAGTTGTGTAGATATTTCTTGCATCTAGGATGGCGCAAGTCGATAGGGTGCCTTGGCTACAGGAGCGGCGCCTGGAACCAAGTCAATACGGAACTTGACTTGTCTTTGTGGAGGTAATCCTGGCAAGTCTTTGGGAAAAACATCAGGGAATTCCTTTACCACAGGAATGTCTTCAAGTTTTGGCTTCTCGGCCTTCTTATCCACTACGTGCGCCAAGAATGCAACACATCTTTTTCGCAAGCATTTCTGCGCCTTCATAACCAATGTGGGATGTCACAATCCACCGCCTTTGGTGCCCAGCGTCCCCGCATCAACTGCATGAAGGCCGTGTACTATAAGTGCTTCATCATCCGCAAGAGGAATGCGAATGATTTTCTCGTGACAAACCACTTCGGTGTCACAAAGATAATCACCAAGTTTTTATACATATCAGGACAACTTGTTACATCATTATTTGTGAAGAAACAAAAATGCATAAGGGTTACATCACCCAATAGAACAAGTTTAATACATATAAAAGTCAAGATATTTTTCTTCACATTGGCGGTCCTTGTCTTCAAGTTGTACTCGAAACTCAACTGTGATCTTCATACTTAAAAATACTGCTCCAACGGAAGTAACTGAAATGAAAAATCAAAAGGGCTGGTGGAAAGGGTGGGGTGTATGTGGAAAAGCTGAAGCATAAAGGATACTGTGTACACCACTAGAATAGTCCGCCGGGACAGGTGGCTGTGAAGAGCTGTTACTGGTAACGTGAGTGGGAGTGGGAGTAGGAAGGAGTGAGTCAGTAGGTGAAGGAACATGAACAGGAAGGGTTGAAGGAGTCACAGACTCAAAAGATTCGGCAACAGAATCATGGTTAGAATTAGAAGAGATGTCAACGACAGATACAACAGGCAGTTCTACGTCTAGAATGGCGGTGTCGAATACGTCTCCATCCTCGAGGTCGGCGTGGGCGAGGTGTTCTTGGGATACTGGAATCTCATCATCGTCAGAGACAATAGCCATCGGGTCATGCTCGTCATATATCCCGCTACTAATGGAGGAAGACATGATAGCTTGTAAAAAAATGCTACGCCATACATATATATTTATATATATATATATATATATATATATATATATACATATTATTAAATTTTACTTAATATACACATATATATAGTTATACACATTGTTGCAAGTAATCCCTAGTTGAAGTTAAGTGCTACCCCGGTGCACCCTAAGACTCGTGGTGTCCTTACTTGACTCTTTCAAAAACAAGTTCAGGTAGTGGATGTCGTGGAAAGTTTTATGCAATGAAAACTTTTGAAAAATTGTTTTCGTGAGAGGATCCTAAAGATTGTAGTCTAGACTCGAGAAGGAATCCTGGTTCACTACAATCGCAGTTCTGATACCAATCTGTCACACCCCTTTCTAAGGCGGAAGCACGAGGTGTGATCCTGAAAGGTTCTCATTGCATACGAATGGTAAACATACTACATGATCAATAAACAAACTCCAATATTCCATTGACAATAAATATCCAAAACATAAGTTAAGCTAAGTGTTTACATCACACGATAGATAATTGTTTGAAAAGTTTACAATTTATTCCAAAGACAAACATCAAGGTTTTGATCATTATATCACCACATGAGGTGGAATATAATGAACAAATCCTACAAAAGGGGGCATTGGAGTCTTGATACGACATAACTAAAACATAAACGACATCCTTTAGCAAGAGTGAGACCGCACGTACATCCACTTAGTTACCTGAAATACATGTAAGTTTTGGAAAATCGTCAACATAATGTTGGTGTGAATTCATGCAGTTGTTGTATAAAAATGTTGAATACTTGTATGAAAACACGGTATGTAATTTGTAAAGACGTATCTGAAACTGAGTTCTGTAAATGTAAGGAATACGAGATCGCTAGTGGTTTGCAAGGCCACTAACATGTGTCACGACATAGGAAGCATCCAAACCATAGGCATTTTACTTGTCAGTTAATGACTAGAGACACAAAAGCACTCCAGGTAGCACGTGGCCCTGAGTGTGGCTGCCTGAAACCCATTAGATCTAACATTTTATTCCGCGGTCTAGGAATATTGTTGATTAATGGTGCTTATGGCACCCTATACGTCACATGATCTATGTGTCATCCTTAGTTTTGTATTCTACATACCATAATACATGTATTTTCCCCAAGTTTAGAAAACAAGTAAAAGTTTAAAAGTGCGGACATGAACTCACAGTTTTGCTTATCTTGCGTCGTAAACTTCACTGGTTGGTTTTGTAGCGTCGTGACCTATACTTGTTCTATGTATGTTATTCACTAGACTTGTATCACACAAGTACAAGTCACCATCTTTAGCTAATGTATTTGTTCTTTGTATGTTCATCTTTTGTGAGGGTCATGCCCTTGTTTGTCGGGTCTTGCCCGTTCGTTGTGTCTTGCACTTTGAGCATGTATTGTCTATTCGTAAAGATATATATTTCACTTCTTAAAATATATATTTGTTTATGAAGTCTTTGTCATGGTAATAAGTTGTTAAAAATAATTTATATTATTAACTTTTCCATATATGTTACTTATATTATTTTTCCAAAAATAAATGTAAGTATTTTGTAAAATAATATTCTCAATATTATTTTTGTGCAAGTACACTTAGGAAAGTATACTTTTATTTCTATGTAAATACTTGTGTATTTTACATTATTTGCCAAAAATCAATACTTTGATTTTTATTACTTTCCAGAATTATATTTCTTAAAAATAATATATTTTTAAGTCTTGTGTAGAATATATATATTTTGTCATGCTTGTAAATATATATATATATTTGTTCTTGCCATTCACCCGGTTTGTGTATAACTTCTATTACTTGGTAATAGTTATATATACTTGTCCAAATATATATTTATTGTCCAAAATGTCTATAAATTGTCCAAGTTCAATAAATGTTAAGGAATATATTTTCATAAATATATTTTCTTGTATTTGTTCATATATTCTTCTTGTGAAGATTTTGTATATATGTATACTTAAGTATCCTCATGTATTTGTATGTGTTTTTTGGTATTTATACTCCTTGTGAGTATTTAGTGTATTTTTAAGTCCCTAATACACTACTACATATAATACACATAATTTACACTTAGCACAAAATTTGGTGATCACTAAATATATTTATTGTTCCTAAAATATAAATACTTAATATAAAATTTACTTGAAGAAATCATCATCTTTTAACTTGAAATCTCATATAAAAATTAGGGAAAACTTGGTAAATATTTTTAGGTGAATTTTTAGGGGAGAAGTTTCACCAAAACTTATATTTTTATAAGTGTCAAAATTTTATGAAAATTTTGACATAGTTTCCCCTAAAAATGGAGGTTTCTTATGTTTTCAAAACATGTGTTTATTTTGTTTTCAACACCAAAAACAATTTCCAACAATTTTCAACAATAACATATACTAATTTCTTCATACGAAACATCATGGTGAACTTGATTCTTGTTAAAAATGTGTAGTCTTTTAGATCTACACTTAACATATAATGATCTTTCCAAAAATAAGTCCTCTAGTAATTTTTAAACAAACTTTTATGAAACTTTAATTTACTAACTCAATCATCCATGAGTTTTATGGTTTCAAAGCTTTGTAAATCATGTTCTAAAACCATTTTTATGTTCATTAGAAAGATCATTATGCTTAAAACCATGTTTCATCATGGATCTTCCAAGATCCATACTTAACATCTTTAGATCTTTTATAAAAAAGCTTTATGTTAAACTTTTAACAAACTTTTCATGGGTTTTAGTTTCAAAAGTTAGTTTTTCATACACTTTATTACTTCAATATTACAAGTTCATGCTTAAAAATTCATGTTTCAAGTTCACATAAGTGTTTCTTATGTTCATCTTCAAGTTTAACCATGGAGTCTTCAAGATCCTTGCTTAAACTTGTTAGATCTAAGCTTCTAACAAGCTTAAAATACTAGATCTAAACATACATACAAGATTTAACAACATCAACATCATTACATACACCAAAAATTACTAAAATCACTTGTTTTCTTCTTGATTATGTTAGATCTTCTTATTTTCATCTTTTAAAGTTTAGTTACTTTGATGGTGAGACTTGTACATAACATAAACATGGACTAAATTAGTGATCAAGAGGCTTACTGCTAGCTCTAATGGCTAGGGAAGTGGCACAATGTGACACCCCAGGAAAATCCAGTAAACACCGCAACTTAACTAGCTTCCTCAGTAACCACGCACTAAATTTCGGGACGGAATTTTCTTAACAGGGGGAGAATGTGACAACCCTCGTAATTACATGTATCCGTACGATTATTTAATGATAATTAAAGTGCTTGATGACTGTGTTGAATTACATAACTATTTTCTGATTACTGCGTCATACTTACATGTGTTTGTTAACATACTAGTCTTTTGCAGAAAATTGACTAAATAGTCCTGAATGTTTTCCTAAGTGTCAGGAATTAAAAGTGGTACAAAAATATATATAAAAGACACTTTACGGAATAATTAAACACTTTAACGGAACAGTATCCGACCGAACAACCGGACATTACCCGGGACACCAAATATTTGTCAAACACATTGTGTTATTATTTCTGGGCTAGTTATGGTCCCCGTTCACCATAACACCCACTAAAATATCCCCTAAGTAACACATAGAATCATATACTTAGAATTGAACTTATAATTACCAACTTACCATTCAAAGTTCCATTTAACCCCCCCCCCCCATGTGCAACCATCCCCAAGGGACCCCACCAAGATCACCATGATCCTATTAGATCTCCTCATATATTTTGTTTAGATATTATTTGATTGTTGCTTGATCTAGTGAGCAAGATATTAGATATGAAGATCTTTAAGTATGGTGTGTATCTCATTTCATCATCTCATATCTTTCAACTAGACCACACCATCTCCTACAACTCTCCCTCTCTCCTCTCGGCCCTCCCTTAACCGCCACCATCACCACCATTTCACCACCCCATTCATCCCTTTTTGAGCTTCATACAAGACTTTGAGGTGATTCAAGGAAGCTTGTATCTTGTGGAACTTCAAGGAGCTTCTTTCACTTGCTTTTCACCATCATCTTCTCCATCTTTTCACTAGAGAATCATCCCTAGCCCTTGTGCTAGTAGTAAGTCCTTGTCAAACTCTTGTTCATCTTGTTGTTATGATCAAAAGTTGTAGTGTGATGATTATGTTTAAAACACTAAAGAACAAGAACACTAAAAGGGGTTAAACAAGAAACTTGAACATAAGTTTACATGAAGATGAAATCTTGTTGGGTTAAGTTTGGTTAAAGCATGCATGATGGTTGATCGTTGATTTCTTGATAAACCCGTTGTTAGGACATTTGTTGATGAGTTTTAGTAACATTTAAACTCTAAAAAGCATGCTGATTGGCATTTTCAGCCAACTTCAACTGGCTGTAAACAGATCATAATAAATCGAAAAACTGATTTTCTGAAGCCTAAATTATGTATTTTCGAAAAACAGATCCAATGGCACTGGAATCGTAATTTTTCGAGGTCGTTTACTATTTTTAAAGATCTGTTTTTGGACAGCAGCTTAAGCTGCATTTTTCTGCAGAAAATATGTGTTATGTTTTTCATCGTAACTTGAAATCTGTGTAGAATTAGGTCACGAAATTTGTACTGTAGATGGACACGGATGTCGTAGTAATTCTCCAACTAGAAGTTCATCAATTGGACTAACGATGAATTTTTAATAAATTATTCCGTGGACTGCAGTCAGAAAGTGATGAATCTGATTGCAGTCCGGAAAATGATATTTTATAAAATATTGGTGATGAATTGGATCCCGAGATTTTTACACAACAATATTTGGATCGTTTAAGACCTTCTGTAAAAAGTTGGGAATTTTTGGAATAGGTTAACTATTTTATTAAAATTCCCGAAAACAGCCCAATTTTGAATGTAAATGCTGAAACGACATAAGTAGTAATTTGCGTGTCTAAATGTCGGGTAGGTTATCTGAGAATGATCTAAAATGTTATATATCAATAAAAGTGTTATGTGCGATGTCGTATATTTGCTTATGAATGGGAATAGATGGGAAGTTTATATGGGCATGAACCGTTAAAGTAATGCATGTTATGTGATAGATGCGTGTAGGAACTTTGTGTTCTATTTGAAACCACTAAATGACTAACTGGTAATCATATTAGGACGTGATTGACCGACCTTGACTGTTAGCTATTTTTGAGAGTCAAACCGAGCAACCAAAGGTGAGTTCACACCCTTACTAAGGCATGGGATTCCCGGTGGTTGGGAATGGGATTAAATAGCTGAGACAGAACTTGTACTTTCACCACTACTAGACTACTTACCTCCGTCCTCGGATTGGGAAGGACGCCAGCGCTAAACCTACATACTCACTACGTACCACTGTCCTCGGATTGGGAAGGGCACCAGCGCTAAACCTACATACTCACTACATACCACTGTCCTCGGATTGGGAAGGGCACCAGCGCTAAACCTACGTATTCTTATATGTACCTATGTCCTCGGATTGGGAAGGGCACCAGCGCTAAACCTATGTATTCACTACGTACCACTGTCCTCGGATTGGGAAGGACACATATATATACATCTAGTCTAGTGGTTCACAACATGGGGTAGCCCCCACCATTTATGGTTTGGAAAATAAGGAAAGTTGATTTAACCTGCAATTGCAAACAAACTCATAGTTTTTGAAAAACTACTTTATAACGAACACCTACTGTGAACTCGCTCAACTTTGTTATTGATTTGTTGTTACATGCCTTACAGGTCGCTAGATGCTTATGGAGCTTGCACGAGGAGGAGGTCGTTGTGGGATATGGACTGTTATGTCCCGTTCTAAACATCTAAACTTTATGAACTTATTTAACTTATGTTTTGGGGTTTACCTTTAATGCTTTCGCTGTTTAATTTGAACTTGGTTAACTAGCTTTTGGTCACCAATTGTATTGTGGTTGGTTTAATTTACTTAATTCCGTTGTTCAATATGATTGGTGGCTCGATCCTGGTCATGTCACGCCTCCAAGCGGTGATACTCTACATGGTGGATTTTGGGGGTGTGACACACAAGAAGGAAGATGATGAAGATGGAAGAAATCAAGTGGTTAAAGGCTCCTCCAAGTCGTCCTTCAAGTTCTAGCACCTCACACCTTCTTTGATAAGCTTCTTACACCTTATAGTAACTTTGGATTGCTAGGAAATGAAGTGAAAATGATGGTGTGTGTGTGTGTGATAAGTGAGCCGAGAGCAAGAGGGAGGAGAGGATGAAGATGAAGTTTGAAAATGTAAAGAATGATCTTGTTTACTTCATTGTGGTTATTTATAAAAAGTTTCCAACATGTTAATCTCTTTTAGATCTCTTGCACAATATCAAGGAGACAAGGATAACTAAAATATTCAAAAGCTTTGGGGCCGGTTATGGGTGAAGGGGGGTAAAGTGTAAATTCTTGGAAGTTATGGGTTTAATGTCACACCCTGACCGCGTAAAACAACAAACCGCGACGGAAACGTCGGGGAGTGGAGCGACAGAATTAATGTTTCACAACCATGGTATTTAAAGTTTCATTTTATTTGAATAAAAGAGATTACATTGTCTTAAAACAAAGGAAGCATAACATAAGTTAAACTAGTATTGCTTCTTTTATGTCACTAAGGCCCGAGTCCGCCTAAGTGTATCCTGATCAACCATATGCATCAGCTCCTGAAAACACATGTGAAAGTAGGTACGTCAGCATAAAAATGCCTGTGAGATACATAGGTTTTGTTGGTGCAGGATTCATGACTTGTAAGTTAAAAGAAATGTTTAACAAAATGTAGTCATGAACCTTATGAAAATGTTTTCTTTTATAAATCATACGAAAATCGATAAGAAAATTAGATGATATAAAAGAATATTGCATGGTTAAATAAATAACCAAGTAAAAATGAATTTGTATAAATTATGTCGTTTGTAAAACAATGTCTTGTGAAAATATATCATTTGTATAAAATGCAACATGTCTTTGTCGAAATAACTTAGATAACGCTACGATATGTAATATCATAAAAGCACTTATATATAGGAAGTACCAGCGGCGTATCCACCATGCTTTTATCATATTACACACGCCTCGTTATTTAAATCACTTACCAAATAACCACCAAAATCTCTTGTTTATGTTGGTGCATATGTCTGTCGACTTCGTCTTGTATCGAGTCTTGTGTCTAGATTGGATAGAATGGAGCTCGGTAGGCTAGATAATAGGGTTCTAGTGATGATGGACCATTCCGCACGAAATGGCAAGAGCCATTTCGCACGAAATGGACATTGTCCATTTCGCACAAAATGGATCTTATCCATTTCGTACGAAATGCCACTCCTATAAATACCTGAGTGTTCAAATCATTTGTAACAGTTCCGGATTCCAGAGCCGAAGTGCTGCTGACGTGTCGTTTGATTTGTAATGGTGTCAAATCAATATACGAGACAATTAAAGTGATTCTGTGTGTAAATCAAGCTGATTCAAAGTCAATACGTTTGTTTCCGCCTCTCGTATTGATTAGAACTCTTCTGAACGACTCGTTTTGGTCGTGCAAACGATCCTACAAGTGGTATCAGAGCTCAGGAGGAAGAGTTCTTACCGATTCAGCCTGATTTCATCAAAATTCTGACTTCTACACCTTCTTTTTCACCATTTTTCAAAATTAAACAAGATTTTACGGTTAAAATGGATTAAATTTCACATATAACATGCGAAACACAGTTTTAAACAATCCTTGAAAGAATTAGACCTAAAATCGACCTAAAACCTGATCAATTCGTAAAAAATCTGACCGATTGGGTGACATCAGCATCTCATTTCGCACGGATTGGGTTATTTTGCATTCATTTCGCACGAATTGGACCATAGAGACATCATTTCGCACGAATTGGACCATAGAGATATCATTTCGCACGAAATGGAAATCCATTTCGCTTGAAAAGGTCATTTCGCACCAGAGGGTCATTTCGCACCAAAAGGTCATTTCGCACCAGAGGGTCATTTCGCACCAAAAGGTCATTTCGCACCAAAGGGTCATTTCACACACCAAAGGCCATTTCGCACCAAGTCCATTTCGTTTGAGATCTCATTTCGTTTGAAATTCCATTTCGCTTGAACATTGTGATTTTGTGAACTTTCAACACCAAAACATGGAAGAAGAGTTTTACAATGCATTTGCTACCCCAGTTGCTCCAATTACAGTTGCCGAAACTGTTGAAATCAAAAATGAAACAGAAACGTCTCAAAAGTCTCCAAAGCTTATGTATATCGAGGATTTTAAAGGATGGCAAAATCGTTTTGAAACTTAGGTGCAAGCTTATAAGTTTGATGCATGGGTTTCGTTGGACAAAGATTACGTTAAACCGAAAGATGAATGTGGAAATGAAAAATCTTTAAGTGATTATACAGCGGAGGAGAAATTGAAATACACCAGTGAAAAAATGATGATTAGTATTCTCCAACAAGCAGTAAAAGAAGATATCTTTGTTTTGCTTCAACATGAAGACACTGCTAGATCAATTTGGTTAGCGTTGATTAACAAGTTTAAGGGAAGTGCTGATATGATAAAAAATAAACGTGCATTACTAAAGAAATCATTTGATATGTTTGTAGCTTTTGAAGATGAGACGACTAAGAAGACTATCGATAGATATTTTCATCTGGTTCAGGAAATGAGAAGATTGGAGATCAAGAAAGAAGACGGTGAATGGGTTGATAAGCTTGCTGATGCACTACCACAGAATAAATGGGGAACATATTTGTTGATTTTGAAACATATGAGAAAATCTGAATGTATGAATTTGAGTAAGTTCATTCAGAAGATTGAAGAACATGAATTGGATGTTCAGAAAACTGCTATCATGAATAATCCAAATGCTCAACAGGATGTTAGTCTATACTATAGAGGAAGCAAATTTGAGACTACTCCGAGTCCGAAGATTAAGACTGCTTTCAGTGCTGATGGTTCTTCTGGAACAAATGTTAGCACTACAACTCAGAGTGGTGGATATTCGTCATCGTATTCAAGTTTTGATCCGAATTTCACAACACCAAATTCTTAATGATAGAGTTCAACAAATCTGCAATGCAATGTTACATTGAATATTCAAAATGGTCAAAATCTCTCTCCAGAAGTGGCTAAGCAACACATGGCATCACTTGTTACTATGTTAGAGTCTTATGAAAGCTTAGTTGCTAGAAGAATCGGAAATCCAATGCTTGCTAAAGAGGATTATGACCAGATTGATTATGAGGAACTTGAGTTGATGGACATCAAGTGGTGTTTAGCCAGTGCTGTAAGAAGAGCAGAAAAATTCAAACAAATCACCGGAAGAGATGATTTTCGTGATGTTGCTACATCTCCGTTAGGATTTGACAAATCAAAGGTTACTTGTTTTCGTTGCAGAGAAAAGGGGCATTTTAAACGAGAGTGTACAAATAAAGAAGCAACCGGAAGACAATATCCGTTTGGAAACAACGATTATCATCGAAAATCAATTTATCATCAGATTGCTCAACAACCTTCATCATCCCGTGCTATTGAAGATGGAAAGAAAAAAGCTTATCTAGTAAATCAAGATGATGAAAGATTGGCAGAGGGATTTAGCTGGGACAAATACGTTCCGGCTGATTCAGCATTTGTTGCTCAAATCTTGGAAGAAGAAGCAGTCAAATCTAAGCCAAAAAGAATGAAGATTTTCAGATCATCAGAAAGTGATGAAGATACTGATGATGAGGAAGAGTACATTAATAATGCTAGAAAAAATTACTCATTCAGTTTTAATTTGTTTTTTGCAGATAAGATCGAGATGTTGAATGAGAAGAAGGCTGCTAGAATGAAGAGAGAGTTGGAAGCAAGAAGAATTGCTGAAGAAAATGCAAAAATGGAAGCTGAAAAAGCAAAAGTTGAAGAAAATTCGACAGAAAAGGTCGAAGATGAAGAGTGTGAGGTAAAAGTAGAATTTGATGAAGAACCAATGATTGAGAAAATAGTTGAAAAAATTGTTGAAGTGGAGAAAATAGTTGAAAAAATTGTTGAAGTGGAGAAAATAGTTGAAAAAATTGTTGAAGTTGAAAAAATCGTCGAAGTTGAAAAAATTGTTGAAGTTGAAAAGATTGTCGAAGTTGAAAAGATTGTTGAGGTCACAAAACCTTGTCTGAATTGTTTGGAACCATGCAAACACTGTGAAGAAAAAGACAAGAAGCATAGTGAGCTAGAAGAGTTGAAAGAAAAATTGTTGATGTGAAGTATGTAAAAGAATCATATGATGTGCTGAACAGAACAGTTGATAATTTGAACAAGACAAACCTAGAAATGGGAGCTGCTTCAACGATGATGAGTTCAACATTAATGACAAAGCAGAAGGTCATCAATGAGTATATTGAAGATTGTGCAATGCTGAAGCAGGATTTGGAACTCGAAAAGATTGAAAATGAGAGAATCAAACGATTGCTGCTGCGTTATACAACTTGTGATTATTTGATTAACAGAGTTTATCCTACTGTTGCAGGTCTTGAAGCTTTTCAAGATAAAAAGACGGAAGATATGGATACTGGTAAGAAACAAAGTGTCAAGTATAACAAGTGTCCGCCTCCGATCTGGGAAAGTTATTCTCCCAGAAAGCCAAATGAGAAACGATTAAAAAAGGCAGTCAATATAAAGCTAAAGTCTGAAACCATTGATGAGTTACCAGACAACATTGACATCACATTCACAGCGTCTGACACTGATCATGAGTCTGAGTTATTAAAGAAAGTGGTCGATCAGGTGTTGGATATGGATGAAGAGTCAAAGTCGGAGTCTAAATCTGAAAGTTTGGGTTCATCAGACAAGAGTCCAAGTTCACCGGTCAAACGGGTTTACAATAAAGAATTTTCTGATGTCGAAAAATAATTTGAATGACGAAACATTCAAAGTTGCATATACTTTGAAAGATTCTGACAAATTATTTTCTGATGAAGAATTTCCAATAAGAAGTGTCAAAACTGAAATGATAAACAAGGTTTTCAAATTAACAGAAATTAATATTTCTGAAATAAAAGATGTAAATCTTAATGAAAAACCTAAAAAGTACACTTTAAGAGTTCAACAAAGATTGAACAAGAAAAAAGGTTACAGTTCTGGTTCCGGTTTTCAAAAGAAACCAAACCATAACAGTAATTTCAAAAAGAAGGGATTGGGTTTTATTCCACCTGAAAATTATAAAAATGAGAAAAATTATAAACCAAAAACTAAATTTGTTTCAGGTACAAGTTCAGAAGAAGAAAAGGAGAAACTGTTCAGGAAACAGCCAAATCAAGTGTTTCTCGCAGAAAAGAAAAAGAATTTTTTGAAAGAATCTGAGAAGAGAGTTGAACGAAGAACCTGTTTCAAATGCCGAAAAGCTGGACACATTGCTTGGAATTGCCCCAAGTCCACTTATACAAAACAGGGAGTTTCTTCTAACTCAAAGATAAAAGAAAAATGTGTTGATAAAACAGAACAACCAGCAGAAAAATTCAAAGTGTTCAAAAATTCGACTTTCGAAATTGGTGAAAGTTCGAAACGTTTTTATAAAAGAAAAGTCGATTTGAACAAACAGAAATGGGTTGTTAAATCAGAGAGTAGTTGTGACAATGAATCTGACTCGTCAAAGTCAGAGGAGTCATTTGTTGTGAAAAATAATGAGAATTCCGTTCCAGAAATGAACGAAGAAAACTTTCCACCATTGTCAAAAGAAAACTTGAAGTTAAAAGTTGGAAAGATTGAGATCTCAGATCAATTCTTCTCTGGTAAAGAAGAATTTGATGCTGAAAAGGGTTTTAATGGAAATGTGAAATATATTTTTGGGAAGATGGTCGACGGAAAGGAAAAAGGAGCAAAAGAATTTTATGAATCAAAAAGGTGGAGGGAAACACCCAAGGCTGGTCAGGCTTAGGTGACAGCATTTTCTACTTAAAATCCTGACTTGCAGGAGCTCCCAAGTTGGTAATCGTGGAGCATGAATCGGCATCTTTCTTGAGAAATTCACATCTGTGAAATTTTGACCTACATGTGGTATTATTAAGTTGAAAATTGTTATATTTCGATTTACAAGTGGTATTGTGATAAGTACCTACAAATGGCTAATCAAGCTCATTAAGTTGAACTTGATTTAACTTTCATACAAGTGGTTGAAGAAAACAATGTGATGAAACCCCAACAAAACTAATTTTCCGGAAAAACCATTTGATTAAAACAAACTTAAGTGTTTTGAAATCATAATGGGAAAATAGTTTGTTGTCGGGGGAGTTCTGATTGTTTATGCCAAGTGGATGGCGATTTGAAGCAATTCACATCAGTTTGTCACTTTACCTTGTACAGTTTACTGCTTTTATTTTCAAATTTTCCCGTAAAATCAAAAATTGAAACATATTTTGTATTTTAGGGGGAGTAAAAAAAATTTTTTAGAAATTTTGAGAAAATTTGAAAAATCCAAAAACATGATAAAATCGAAAAGCCAAAAACATTGAAAAATTCAAATTGAGTTTTGTTGTGAAAAAGAGGAAATGATAGTACATCAGTGGACATTCACAGTACGCTAAAGAATTGGAAAGTCAAATGTGATAAACGGTCTCACTAAAGATATGACGATAGGCTCAGCTAGACTAGTAGATTTGCGATAACGATACAAACTTAAATGAACAAGCCTAGTTCTAGTGGGAAACGTGGTTGAAAGCATAGTACTTAGTTTTATCCTTTATGACTGTGTACCTACTCAGTAATCGCTGAATGCTAAAAGAGCATAAAAACCGGTCAGTTTGTGAACTTTCACAACTTGCTGAAAAAGTCGCTGTGATTGTGTATTTCATTTTGCAAAGATTTAAACTTGTTTGATTTCTTTATTTTGTTTAAGCATTGGACATTCTCTACTTATACGTGAGTATCAAACTGGATGTTAGTGCCTGAACGTTCTGTTTTATTTTTTCTTGGTGTTTCGTTTAAATCTTGGATCACCTCTACGTATATGTGAATATCGAACTGGTGGTTAAGATCTAAACATATTCAACTTGTTTTTATTTCTTATTTTGTTTAAACATTGGACTTTCTCTGCGTATCGAAAGATCGACCTGATTGTTAATGTTTAAACATTCTGCGTTGTTTTCGCACATATCACAGTTGATGAAAGTTTAAAGGCATTACTTGAGACAGTGTATTGCATGATAAGGGGATATGCTGAGATCGTGGGGTCCATAAGAATTTAGCGCAAAAATTAATATATCTTAACGTATCGGTAAGCATTTCGAAAGTTTTTAGATTGAGTTTAAGAGGACAATAATATCGTCAATCTATGTGAATCGTTTAGAACTTAAAGTGTTAAAGCTCAACGGTGCTAGTGATTTGTCATAAATTGATATGATCCTCTTACACAAACTCACAAAAATGTTGTCTGTAAATATTTCTTTACTGTTTTTCTTTAAACAAAAATCCAAAAAGAGTTTAAGTGTGTTTTAGCATAAAATTTTGAAAAATACAAAAAGATTTTCGACAACTGATGTTGGAAAGCTGATTTTCAAAATTCCGAGTGTTAAACATGAAGAATAGTTGGTTTGGGAAAGTTTGTTTGAAAAAAAAAAAAAGAAAAATGATATTCTTTCAAGCGGTCATCAAAGATTTTAAAATGTTAAATCATTTTGATCGATACCTGCAAGTGATTTATAAATTTGTCAAATTATTAAATTTGTGAAATTTATTTTGAGGTAGAGACTGTGCAGGTTAGCCAGGCTTCGACTCCTGAATATGTGCAGATTTGAGCCAGGTTCCTGATCCTGTTGCTACGGAGAGCCAGGAGACGATCTGAACCTATGGAAATGCTATGTCAGATTGCGATCTCGGAACAACTTAAGGGGGAGTCTGCTAGCAAAGGGGAGTCTGAAGTCATTAAAGCCAGTTTCTGATCAAGAGAATTAGAAAGCTCAAGAGCCAAGTTGCTATTGCTGAAGAGTGAGAGAAAGAGTAGTTTGAATGGTAAAGAGCCAGGTTGAAATCCTGGAAAAGAGAGAGAGAAGAAGAGAAAGATCAAAGGAAGCTTACACTGTCAGTTACTTTAGAAAGAGCACGAAGACTGATCAAGAATGAAGACGTGTCATACTGAAGACTCGACACCGAAGACTTCGTCAACATCCAAGGGGGAGTCTGTTGGTGCATATGTCTGTCGACTTCGTCTTGTATCGAGTCTTGTGTCTAGATTGGATAGAATGGAGCTCGGTAGGCTAGATAATAGGGTTCTAGTGATGATGGACCATTCCGCACGAAATGGCAAGAGCCATCTCACATGAAATGGACATTATCCATTTCTCACGAAATGGATCTTATCCATTTTGTACGAAATGCCACTCCTATAAATACCTGAGTGTTCAAATCATTTGTAACAGTTCCGGATTCCAGAGCCGAAGTGCTGCTGACGTGTCGTTTGATTTGTAATCGTGTTAAATCAATATACGAGACAATTAAAGTGATTCTGTGTGTAAATCAAGCTGATTCAAAGTTAATACGTTTGTTTCCGCCTCTCGTATTGATTAGAACTCTTATGAACGACTCGTTTTGGTCGTGCAAACGATCCTATAGTTTAAACCAATGTCAAAATGTTTATGTGTAAACAATGTCTAATGTCAAATGTAAATCATGTCTTGTATAATCAAATGTTATGTATGGAAAGTAAAAAGTATCTACTCAAACCATATGTATAATGTCAATGTATAATCAAATGTTATGTATGGTGAATAAAAAGTATTTACTCAACGCCATAAGTAAAATGTACAAAACAAAGTCTTTTTAATTCAAAAAGTTATGTTTTGCAAAAATAATTGCTTTATTGATACACACATTTATGCGATAATGTTTATCGCGTACATTCAAGCCTTGAGACTGTCGGATAAACACTTAAACAAATCAAAGGTTTATCAAAAATGTTTTCGGATTCTGTCATTCCTTACGTCCAAACAAACCTAGGATTCCAGGAATGGGAGTTGTCAATTCCTATGGTACCACTACATACTACCGAGCGGCATGATCAGTGTTAATGAACGTATTTTAGTTTCGTTAAACAAACCAAATGTCATACCAAATGTAAGCATGTTATGTGAAAATAATGTACTAAGTATGCTAAGTAAACATATGAAGCAGAAATGTTTATGAAATCAATGTGCTAGCATGCTCAGTAAACATACATAGCAGAAATGTAATGTAAATCAATGTGCTAGCATGCTCAGTAAACATACATAGCAGAAATGTAATGTAAAACAATGCGTCCATATGCTAAGTAAACATATGTAACAAAAATGTTTATGAAATCAATGTGCTAGCATGCTAAGTAAACATACATAGCAAAGCATAATGAAAATCATGTACTATATGCGTACTAATGAACATAGCAAGTATATGCCATGAAAGCACGAAAAGCACGAAAGTAACAAGTAGGCACATGTGTATCACCCCAAAATATTTGAAAACAGTAAAAGAGGGGACTATGTACTCACTTGATATTGCTTAACAGTCTTGAAATAACAATCAAATAATGCTTGAAGGATCACGGAATCAATCGGCACCTAATATAGGTAACTATGTTAATAAACCAGACCTAAATCGACAGATCGGATAAAATGAGGTCTCGTAAACCAAATTGGAACTCATTTAATATGGTTTAACAAAGCTTACATTCTAAATAAATACCTATCCTAAGTGCTTATGACCCGTTATGACCCGTTTAGGTAGCTTACGCTACTTTAACGCGTCATTTGCGCAAAAGCGCAAACGAGTAGCCTAACTAGTCCTATGACAAGTATTATATGCCCTAACATGTTTAAATATGTTGCATAAATAGTTTAAGTGACAAAATTTAGGTTACATATGCTTAAAATGAAATTATGCGTAAAAAGGGCATTTTGGTCATTTTCCTAAGGCATATAAACTACCTATCATACAACTAACTAAACGAAGTGACCATAAGGTATAACCTCGGAAGGTTATTCCCTATACAACTATGGTTACAAAATATGTTTGGTCGGATCCTAATGATCGACCAAACGGGTCGGGTTAGAAAGTCTAAGCTGTTTTTTAGACCGCTTAACTTACGACCCTAAATAAGCACTAAACTAAAAGTGACGAGCTAAACATGTTAAAACATGTTTAACAAAGTTAGAAAACAAGTTTAATATCAAAACAAAGTGTTTTGATACCCGAAAATAGTTTCGTCGCAAAATGCGCATAATCGGCATTTTGACCAAAACTATGACTCGTCACTACGCCTAATCAACGTGGTAATCAGTAGGTATAGTCACAAGGGACTATAACCATCATGATTACGCTCACGTCCCAAAGTTCAAAGAAACTTTGTGTTGACCAAACATGGTCAAAGCAGAAAGTCAAACACTGTTTGACTTTCATGCTTGAAATGCATAACCAAGCATGAAGGAGACTTACAAAAGGTCCAAGCTTGGATCAATGAACAAGAATACTAGAGAATGAAGCCTTCAACCAGAGGGATAGCTTCACTTAGAGCAGATTTGAGAGGAAATGAGCAAGTTGGGTTTGAGAAATCTTGGGTTTATATAGAAATTCAAGAACCGTTAGGATCATTCCACATGTTTTGAGAGTTGATCATGACCATACATTTGTTACCCACTGATTTAGATACTAGGGGAGTCCAAAAACAAGCCCATAGTATTGAAAAACCATGTATAAAACCCAAGGAATAGCTGCTATTTGCAGAAAACAAGTTTTCTGGCCAAAAAGGGGCTGTCGCGCCCCGCGTAAGACTTAGCCCAGTCTTACGCGCCCCGCATGTCACACCCTGACTTTTGTGGAAGCGTGATTATGGTGTGACTTTCTTAATACCATTGCATTCAATTATAACAACAACTAAATGATAAAAACCATAGATGTTCATCCATAAATTAAGTTTAAAAACATGACAACATTGTCTTAAAACATAGAGATTCAAATACGAGTACAACCATGCAACTTGTTTAAAAGTTCACAAAGACTTGACAAATGACATTAAATTAAACTAGGATTTGGGAGACGTGTCTCATCCAGGAATAAGACACCCTGACCAAACCCGAAGACCATGGATGACATTTTTATTCTTAACGCAGCATGAAACATCCAATGCTCGCCAGATCCACTACTAATTCCCTAAAATACATGTATTTTGGAAACATCAACAAAAGTTGAGAGAGTTCATGTGTGTGTTTGTGAATAAACCTTTGAAAACATTGTAAGTATGTATGTTTTGTAAATCCCGGTATGAAAGCAAAACAAGGAAACAGATCGATTAATGGTTTGCAAGGCCATTAACATGCGTGCAACGGCGTAGGAAGACTCAAACCTAGCAGATTTTGCACCGGGCCTCCGGCTGTAAGACATAGTCACCTCATGGGCCACCCTGGTCCACATGGGTGTGGGCTCGCTACACCCAAATAGATCTATCACTCATGTCCCTCGGTCCTAACGCGAGGATTAATGGCCCTAAGAGTGCGCCTACCTATTCACATGATCTACTGTACTTTCCAAAGCTAACCATACCAATTGTAATTGTTTGTAATCCTTTTGAAACATGTATTTCACCCCCGAAGTTATAAAACAAGAACAGTTTAAAGAAAAGGGGGACATGAACTCACAGTCTTGCGTCTTCAACAATCGTAACTCAAGCTCCTTCGGCGAACACGTACTATCCTTTTATTCAACAATCGTGCCTTGACTTAGTATTATTGTCTTTGAGTTACGTTTCTTTGGTGTCTTTGATATTATTCCAAGTTATATAGTTATTTGTTAAAATAATTAATATTTCAACTTAAATTATATTTATAAATTTTGGAATAATAATATATATTCTTTTGACTTGATACTCTTCGGGTGTTTATACATGTACTTCTTTCCCAAGGACGGGTGTATTAGTATTTGTATTATTATACTTTTATATATTTTTGCCATGTATCGGGGTCGTATTCTGGCGTGTATTTATACGTATAGGAATACGTATTTTATTGTATTCATTAGGTATTCTTATACTAAATTTTGCATTAATTCTCCGGAATATTATTTTTTTAATAAAGGTCCACCAATATATATTTCCAAAATATATATTGTAATAAATATTATTTAGAAAAATTATTTATAATTTTTCTTTTGGCGAAAATATTTATATTCTCTTATAAGTTTCAAAAATTATATATTTTCATGTCCAACATAGAAAATATATATAAACTCATTTTTCTTCCAAAAATGATATGTTTCATATTTATTTGAGAAAATATATTTTCTTCCAAAAATATTGTATCTCATGTTTGTGTAAGAAAATATATAATATATCTTCTAAAATTTCAAGAAAAATATATATTTCACACTTATCAAAAATAATATATTTTTCCTTGTCAAAAATATGATATATTTTTGTAGTAATTGTAAAAATCATATTTTTGTTTCCTTGGTGTCCAAAATATTATTTACCAAAATATACTTTGTGAATAAATCCCGGAATATTTTTGTAAGTCTTATTCCATAGTTCGGTTCTCCAATATTTTTGTGTAAATGTGTATATTTATTCTTTGGAATTTTTGGTAATATTTTGGATTGTGATTCTTGGTATTTTAATGAGTTATATTATTTCATGTCCTAAAATAATATAACTAGTACACAAAATATACAAATAATCACACACATGGTGTCTTCTAAATATATATTTCCTAAATACATATTTAGTCACTTTTATTTATGAAAATTGTCACACCCCGACCGCGTAAAACAACAAACCGCAGCGGAAACGTCGGGGAGTCGTGTGGCAGAATTTTTGTTTCAAACACATGATAATTAAAGTTAAGTTTTTACAAGCTTAAATTATTACATTGTCTTAGTTCAAACAAAACACATAACATAAAAGATGATAACTTTCTTGATTTTAGATTGCTAAGGCCCAAGTCGCCCTAAGTGTAGCTCGCTCACATCAAACATTCGCTCCTGAAACATATGTGAAAGTAAATACGTCAGCATAAAAATGCCTGCGAGTAACATAGCTTTAGTGTTGAAGATTCATGACTTTGAATGTTAAAAGAAATGTTTAATGAAAAGTAGTCATGAACCTTATAAAATATTTTCTTTTATAAAATCATATGAAAATCAAATGATATAAAAGAATGATTTATGGTTAAGTAAATAACCAAATGAAAATAATATGTATAAAATATGTCATGTCTTGTCTTTGTTGAAGTGGTTTAGATAACGCCACGATATGCAATACAATAAAAGCACTTATATATAGGAAGTACCAGTGGCGTATCCACCATGCTTTTGTCATATTACACACGTCTCGTTACTTAAATCACTTATTAATAACCATGAATTAATGTCTTGTTTAAATATCAACGTCCAATGTCAAATATCATGTGTAAACAATGTCTAATGTCAAGTATAAACAAATGTCTTTTTGAAATCCAATGTCATGTACAAAACAAGGTCTTTGAAATACCAAAAGTTAAAATCCAAAAGTTATGTTTTGAAAACCAATGCTTTTATCGATATGAACATTTATGTGGTTTGTCTATTGCATACACTCAAGCCTTGAGACTGTTGGATAAACCCTTATCAGGATCAAGATTTATCAAAAATGTATTCAGATTCTGTCATTCCCCTTCCGAAATTCCTAGAAAGCGGGAACGGGATTTGTCAAGTCCTATAGCGCTATTACATACTACCGAGCAGCGTGATCAATGTTAATGAATGTACTACTCCGTTAAACATAGCAAATGTCTTTTTCAATGTAAGCATGTCATGAAAATGTCTTTGTAAAACCATATAATAGGCATACTAAGTCAATATGCCACGTAAAATGTCTTTGAAATAATGTATTATATGTAATATGTAACAAAACATGTATAATGTCATGAAAACGGAAAGTAAAGTTATGCACATATGCTTCACCCCAAAACATTTGGAAAACGTAAAATAGGGGAACTATGTACTCACCTTTGGGTGCGTTTTTATATGTTAACACAATCCCTCAAATTGTTTATTCGTCCTAAATTAAATAAGAACGATTTAATAATAAAAAACTCACAAAAATACCTAAGTTTCTCCGATACTTAGAATTTTCACATAACTTCGAGATTTTCTTGAAAAGTTATTATTTTTTATTATGTTGGTGTGAATACATATATATATATATATATATATATATATATATATATATATATATATATATATATATATATTAAGAACTTTGGGACTTTGAACGATTTTATTGGTGACCCTCATCATGTTATAAGCAATATATCTACGATTTGCGCGTCGTAATATATATACTTATTGTGACATAAAATAAATATCGTAATACACATAATCTTGTCAACTATAAACATGTCATCATACACATATTATAAATCACATAACATCTTGTAACACATAAAATTTACCCATGAACAACCCATTCTAGTGTACATTGAAAAACACGTATTTTAGCGATTCGGTAACGTTTTTGGGCGTCGGAAGTCACGTATGACCAACCAAACACCAAGTAAACTTAATATAAGTTAAAATACTTATTTTTATATCAAAAATATTAGTTTACTTACTGGTCTAAAACAGTTTTATAAAAATCCTTCGAAAAGCCGATTTTTAACCGTTTTACCGCATAGTTTTGCATCAAATGTTACCCTAACCATCCCAATTCATAACGACTTGATATTTTAACATAACCCATGTTATTTACTGAATAAAATAGTGGTTATACTCATGATAGTGCAGGTCTCACATAAAGCACATAAATCATGCAAATTTCACATATTTTACCACTTTCTAAGCTATATGTACAACATGCAAAGCTATCAAACCTATGACAAAGTTTCATGCCATTATAATTTACCAAATAATGTCATTTTTAGTGTTTATAATCTGCTCTAAAATATTTTTTTAATACAATCATTTTTTTATCATTTCTTGAGCTTTAAATCAACATGTATTCTTATGTACAAGTGTCTAAAGCACACTATCATATCATCATCATTTCATATGAATTTAAATGCATCAAACATGTAATTTATTCATGTTTACTTACTGATTTAATTGAACATTCATCATATCATGCACAAATCATCAAACACTTGCATTTTAACTATCATTCAAGAACAAGCAACAACTTAAAAATTCTCAAATATGTCTAATAAATTTTTGGCCATTTACATGTCAAAATACTAACATTATTTCAAATTATAACTCATGATTCAATCACTCCTTTATATCTCTAACATATTTGCACATAATCTTGTTCATGCAAGCAAACATCCTAAACAAGTATTTATTAAAAATCAACTCAAACTCAAATCTCATACACATACATACATATATATATATATATATATATATATATATATATATATATATATATATATATATATATATATATATATATATCTATACTACTTTATAAAGCATATAGGAAGGATAGAATGGTCTTTTGCCACTTTACAAGTCTTTAAAGCCTATTGTACAAACCTGTTAAGCACAAGTGTTGAAAACTTGTTTTCAACACCTGATGATAGCCACGCGGATCTTACCGGATCAACTTGACCCGGTTTTTGTTTGATGGATCCAATATATTCTTATTATCACAGATCTAAACCACAATTTCATCCGCCGCTCCACAATTATTTCACTCTCTAAACCCTAGATCCTCCACCGCATAACTGAAGCACCTCCACCGCACCTCCACCTTTCATCCATGGAACCTGTCTTTGCCATCACCGTCTTCTCCCCTTTCATCCATGGAACAGGTCTTGTTTTTTACCCTATTTTGTACGTTTTTTTTTTTAATCTTTGTCAGATCTGTGATAATACTTTTAGATCTGTTTTAATACTTTTAGATCTGTGAATCTGTGATAATACTTTTAGATCTGTGATAATACTTTTAGATCTGTGTTGGTTTTGTGATTATTTTAATGTTCTGTGAATGGATCAACATTAGGGCTTTTTGTTTGATAATTAGGGCTTTGTCAGATCTGTGAATGGACCAATTTTAATTTCTTGCATTAGGGCTTTGTCAGATCTGTGATAATACTTTTAGATCTGTTTTAATACTTTTAGATCTGTGATAATACTTTTAGATCTGTGAATCTGTGATAATACTTTTAGATCTGTGATAATACTTTTAGATCTGTGTTGGTTTTGTGATTATTTTAATGTTCTGTGAGATTTTTAGAGAAAACGTAATTTCTGTTTCATAATTAGGGCTTTTTGTTTGATCTAATCGGTTACTGAATTATGGTTTTGTTTGTAAGGAGAATCCGATTGCAAGCTCACCGGCGAAGGAAGCATACAGGAATCGGCTGGCGGACAGCCTCAACATGGACAGAACTAACATTCTAGCTTTCAGGAATAAGCCTCCGACACCAACAGATGCGGTTCCAAACGAGTGGTCTTCAGTGCAGCAGGCGAAGCCAGTAAAGGCCCTTAGATACATCCCTCAGGTGATTATTTACAATATCTGTTTGTGATTAAATTCAAATTTGTATTATTGTTTAAAGTTCTAAAATTTGTATTATTGTTTAAAGTCCTAAAATGTTAAGCATGCAAATATGAGAGTTAGGGCCATGTTAATTTATGTTTTATCTGTTTGCCGAATAGGTTCATTTCTCAGGAACCTTTCTGAATCCATGTCAAGTGACAGTTGCAATGACTCGCCAGATTTAGAATCATGCCGGGACGAAAAGGTTGGTCTCATCCTCAAATTTGTGGCTATTTTGATAATTACCCGTTTTTTTTTTCTTTTTCTAAAAAGACCCATTGCTGACAATGATTTTTATTTGTTGGTTTTTTTGCAGCAAAAACATTATTATAAATAACTCTAGCAGTGAAGTGAAGACTCCTCGGAAACCTGCTAAGTGGTAATTTTATAAAAAGACGGGACTGTTTGTGTTCCGTTTGCAGGTCTAGCCATCTTGCTATGGTCATTGGCTGGAGTCGTGTTCGACTTTTTGACCAATTTTCTTATAAGCTAAGTTTTTTTTTTTATAAATTGACAAAAACGACACTAGGGATGAGCAAATGGTACCAGGGTACCGGTTCAGAAGCGGTACCAGTACCGAATTTACCGAACCTGGTACTTCTTTGTTTCATGAAAGGAAATAAAAAAAAAACATCTAGAGTATCACATTCTCCATCTCATTAAGGAAGCTTTAAGCCAGCACCTTTTTATCTCTTAAGAAACTTAAGCGTTAGTTTATTTATCATTTATTATTGTTGTTTTTACCAATTTTTGTTTGGTGTTGTCAGCTGCAGTTCAAACAGGGGAAAATATATGTTGTATGGCCTTGGGTTGGGGAGGTGGGGGGTCAACTGATGATGGTGAAACTACATAGGGTCAAGTACCCTGTGTTCTTGGTAAGTAAAAGTTTAACGGGCTTATAAAAATAAGATTAATTCTTGTTTTCGTTTAAAAAAATTAATGAGGAACTCTTTTTGGTCAACATTTTTGAATTTATATGTGGATTTTCTACATTGTAATAATATATGGATTTTCTACATTGCAGGGATTCTAATGGGGCCTCTGGTGTGGAAGAAGAAGTTACAAAAGTAATAATAAGAGCATTCCTGGATGAGAAAGTGAGATTTACAATATCTGTTTGTGATTAAATTCAAATTTGTATTATTGTTTAAAGTTCTAAAATTTGTATTATTGTTTAAAGTCCTAAAATGTTAAGCATGCAAATATGAGAGTTAGGGCCAAAGCTGTTGTTTCGATCTCTCAGTATGTCTCTAAACTGGTATGCATATTGCAAAATCACCCTCTTTTGGTTAATATTTGTGTTTTTAAAGATGAAATTACTGAATTACCCTCTCATGTTTTTTAGGAGTCAGGTGAGATTAGAGAATACGGGCTTGCTTCGTTGGTGCAAACGCCGGCTGAGTTGTTGAAAGATAGGCTTCCTGAAGCGAGAGAGGCGGCTGAGTTATGGAGGATGGGGAGAATGAAGAAGAAGATAAGTAGCAAAACTTTTGCCAGTTAAATTTGCCAGCCATTGACGCGTTGACCATGGTTTATGCAGGTTTTCATCGCTTGTGGATATTAGAGTTGTTGATCAAGTTATCTAATGAACTGATGTAGGTAACGGTGCAAACGAGCCAAGCTACTCGCGAGCTTCGGACATAATCACCGCTTTATCACAGAAGAACTCATACATTCCATACAGAAACAGCAAGCTCACACTACTCCTTCAGAACTCATTAGGTATATAATGCAAGAAATTAGGTAGTTCTTGATAGAACGTCGATTTTGATCGGGTTTATCTGTATAAAATTTGCAGGTGGAAACGCGAAGACTTTGAGGTTTGCTCATGTGAGCCCAGAAGGTGATTCTTCCGGGGAAACGGTTTGTAGGTTGAAGTTTGCTCAACACGCTTCAACCGTCGAACTTGGTGCGGCTCAATTGAATAAGGAAAGCAGGGAGGTCATGGACCTTAAAGAACAAATCGAGAGCCTGAAGAAACAGTTGGCAGAGAAGGACCCGCAAAGTGCGCAACAAGTCAACAAACTGGAACCGAGATCGCCGTTACCACGAGCAAAAGCAGCAGCTCTTATGATAGACAGAACTCCCAAGACTCCATGATCGCCATTACCGCGACTAGAAGCAGCAGTAGCAACGATGGATAGAACTCTGCCAAATTCTGCTTCAAAAAGCTGACAGAACAGTAATATGACTTTAAAACTGGTATGCATATTACAAAATCACCCTCTTTTGGTTAATATTTGTCTTTTTAAAGATGAAATTACTGAATTACCCTCTCATGTTTTTTAGGAGTCAGGTGAGATTAGAGAATACGGGCTTGCTTCGTTGGTGCAAACGCCGGCTGAGTTGTTGAAAGATAGGCTTCCTGAAGCGAGAGAGGCGGCTGAATAATCTTTCTCTAAGTTTATCATATAAATGTTTTAACCTAAAAACATTATACCAACGTGCAGATCCCTCAACAACTTTCTGGTTTCATAGACATTGGCAAGATCAATCCAGATGCTTGGCCTGCACTCATAGCATATTTATCAGCAGGTGAAAATGGAATCGTAAGCCTTGCATTTGGTGAGTTTTTGTTTCGGTCCGTTTACATATAAGTTATGATCGGGTCCATTTGGTTGTGTTTTATCACAAACGGGTGTGGGTTAAAAGTCATTTTAGGTACATTTTTATGCATACAACTTCTTGAATCTTCATTAATGATTTTTATTGCTATTGTCGTATTCTTTGTTTTGTAATCATAATTATGGTCTTGATAATTTATTAAAAACCATTTGAAACTGGAAATACTGTTGGTGAAGGAGGATCATTTAAAAACCGACTTCTAAACATTTAAAAAGTAGCATATGTTTTGTTCATTATGGTCTTGATAATTTATTAAAAACCATTTGAAACATTTGCTGAATGATGATTAATTGATTAGTATAATCATATGTTTTGTTCATTCTTTATAGGAACGACTGAACAAAACATGTTGGAGCTGATTCATTGGCATTGGCGAAGGGATCCAGTTTGTGAGGTGCGGTGTCTTGGCGTTCCGACTGTCGACATGCGAAAAAGGATAAGGCCTATCACAAAATTAGTGAGCTGAGGAATAAACGTGAAGAAGAGGTATGTTAGTATTTTCATTTAAGGCTAGATTTTGTGTTTTAGAATTTAAGGCTAGATGAGTTATGTGACAGATTACCAATTAAATTATTAAGAATAAAAATTGAAGCAGTTAAAGAGTCAAGGCTGATAAAAAAAATAAACCATAACTGCAGTAACTTTAAATGGTTTAGTTAGAATCCAACTTCAACTTATAGCTGGAAATACCCCTTTCAAATACCAAATGGTTTAGTTAGAATCCAACTTCAACTTATAATCCAAAGACAATTCAAAAAGCAAGTCATGTCAGTAGCTTTTGTTTGACTTTTGTCCTTTTTGTTTTTTTTACTACTTACCACTTCTTTACAAGTCATCTCAACCTTTTCAAGAACCAAGTCATGTCAGTATCCAAGATTTTACTGTTGTCTCTTGCTTGGTTCAGTCTCTATAAGTACACAAACCCTCAACTACACTCAACTGACTACTGCTTTTACATCTACAGCTGTAAAGCAACATTTTACTGTTTTGTGAAAGAGAGCATGCTTGCTTCAGTCTCTACAAATACTTCATCAAGCTCAACACTATACAATCACTCAACTCAGACGAATTAAACTTTCAAATTGTAAGTTTATCTCAGTTGAACTAAATCCTACTTTTAAGTCTTGCATCAATTAAACCTTCAAAAACATCAACCTAACAACTTCTATTTTACTTCGATTTCAGAATATATTGACTCTTTGCATCCGGATCTTGCGTTGTTCCTCGGCTCTCACATCAAGGTTTCACATTTTTTGTTGGCTTTTTACATCTGCCTCTTGCATTATTGTAAGTTCTTCCAAATTTCTTGGTTTTTTGATCTGTATTGTTTAACTGCCTCTTTGTTTTTTTGGGCTGTTGATATGTACCAGTGACTCATGTATTGGTTTTATTTTTCTTTCTTTCTAATTTATATATTTTTTTTATTTATATATGTTTATGTTTATTCTCTCATATAAAATAGAATGCATTTTATGAACCATCAATTCCAATGCCACTCTTATATACACGTATACAATTAATCATTGATTCTCATGCATGCAGTCAAGGATATAGATGAATATTTATTGTAGGGTCATAAATGAATATTTGCTGTTTATGTTACCTCACATGAATTTTAAATATTTTATCATATATATAGATTAAAACAACTGCAACATATATTTATACGATGAGAATTGATGTAAATTTTTTTTGGCTTCTGGGTTTTCTATACTCTTGAATGTGTCTATACCATAACGAACCAATGGTATCCTTTCGTCTTAGTTATTTTTTCAACGTTTTAACATTTATTTTTTGTTCGGTTTAACAGTCTTACCGTAACATACGGGTCCTAAAAATTGACACTAATATATTAATATAGAATGGGTTGAGATTTAGTATAAGCATGACTTATTGAAAAAAAAAAAAAGAATTCCAGTATATCAAATATATTAATATTCGCTCTTTTTTGGTTTTAATTCTTTTCGATCATAAAGTGTTGCATACTTTATTCTTTTTGTAATTGAAAAAAAAAAAGAAAGAATTCTGGTATATCAAATATATATGTTATATCCGTTCTGTTTTGGTTTCTAATTTTTTCGATCATAAAGTGTTGCATACTTTGTTCTTTTTGTAATTGATAAAAAAAAAGAATTCAGGTATATCAAATATTTGCATACTTTGTTCTTTTTGTAATTGATAAAAAAAAATAATTCAGGTATATCAAATATATTAGTGTTCGTTCTTTTTTGGTTTCTAATTCTTTTCGATCATAAGTGTTTGCATACGTTCTTTTATTATGTTCAAAGCAAAACTTAGTGGTTTTTGTTGGCTGCTTATTTGGATTAAGGACAGGCAATGAAAAAATTTTCTTCAAACAAGACCATCTTGTTATGTGTGAATGTATGATTAGTTTAGTCATATAATATGTTTCATAATTTAGGTTTATATTGGATAATCATTATATAAAAAAGTTTCAATCAGCACTTGTAAAATCCATAACTTTAAATGATGATAGGAATAAATAAATATGTGTATTCAAAATCTAACTGAGTAATAACATTGAATTAACTAACTGAGTTGTTATAGTTATTTAAAGAGAATATATACATCTCTGTTATAATATAAAGTCACATAAAATAATACGTAAAGTTGGTTCAAAATAAAAAAAAGTATAAAGTTAATAATAGAATCGTTACTAATAATGATGATAAATAAAAATAATATAAATTAATAAACTTATTGCTTCAAAAAGAATAAAGAAATTTCAGTAAAAATAGAGAAAGGAAAGTAATAGAAGAAAATAAATATTTTGAAAGTTTAAGTTTAGAGAAAGAAAAGTAATAGAAGAAAATAAATAATTTGAAAGTTCTAAGTTTAGGAAGAAAGAACAAAAAAAACCTGTAAAGTTGAAAACCAAATTAAGATTGAGGAAATAGAGGATCGAACACTGGTTTTGAGATACCATACATTCAACAAGAAAAAGGCTGACCGTTGGGCCATATTGTTATTTTGTTCTGTATGAGTTATATCTTTGTTAATATACACTCCTTTTTTCTTGTATGTATAATTATTAAATGGTGGCCCCAAAAATTCGGTGGCCCTAAGCGAGAGCCTAGGTTCTTTATTCACTTGGGCCGGCCCTGCCGAAATCATTGATGACTTTGTTTTAGTTTTTTTATGTCTTTTTCTAGAAAGAACCAATTCAAAAGCTTTATAACTCTTACATTTTGTTTTATAAAACAAAAGTAAATAATATAATAAGTGCATTAGGGATAACCTTCTATTCATATACTAAGTCATACTCACGTCGACATATTGTTCATTTTTCAAGAAGTTTTAACATTTCTTAATTATTTTTGTTATAAACTTAATAATTTTCACACCTCATACAATGATATAAAGAATATATATAACCAATATCCTGCCGCAACGCGCGGGTTAACGTCAACTTGTTATCAATAAAAACAAAATGATTGTTACTAGAAGATGTTAAAAAGGGCTCACGTTTTATCCAATAATCATGTAATTTAATATATGGGCTTCCCCTCATACGGGCCTATCCTCAGGCACAAAAGGGCGTGTTCAGCACTTGCTTCCATTTCTTTTGGTCAAAAAAATATAAATCCAATAAACATTTGACTTAACTTTGATGTTAAAAATGTTACAATAAAAAATTTTGTTTTTAAGTTTACACAATCCTTGTGTTTCAGTTTACTTTGATGTTAATTTTTAACACGGTAAGAAAATTGATCTTTATATCCAATAAAAATTGTATGTTTAAGTTTACACAATCCTTTTTTTATATTTAATCAAACTATTTTTATTTGCTTTAAAATTGATCTTTATATACAATCAAAATTGCCACTCCCGCCGCATCGCGCGGGTAAGTGACTATATTTTATCTTTTTAAATATATAATATCTTTTTCAACTATTTGATACCAATAAATTAAAATTTTATTTCTTTATTTTTAATTAAATGTATTTTTGGACTATTAAACTAAAAAAATTATGCCGTAATTTTTTTACAATAACTTATATTATAGGATGATTTGCATATATCCCCCTTTAAATCTTTTTTATTGCATATTTACCCAACTCATAAATAATATTGCATATATCCCTTTATTTAATGAAAAAAATTGCAAATTTACCCATTGTGATTTATTTTCTTAAAAATGTATTATTGATTGACTCTTTTACCCTTAATTCTATTAATACCTTTAAAAGTTTTCTATATTTTAATATTTATCTATTTTTAACTTTTTTTTGTTATTTTTTTTTTACCAAATTGTGTTTTTTAACGGTGGGCTAATTAGATTTTTTTTGGTCTTTTTCTTATCTTGCATTTTTACTAGGTTTCTCTTTTAGATGTTTGTTCATTATATAAAGACATGAATATTTTAAATTATTGCAAACTGTGATAAAATCTAAACTAAACTTAAGACCACAACAGTGTTCTTCCCCGTATTCACCCAGTATCAAAACTCAAAGCCCAGAATAAAAACACCTTCTTTGATCTTCATTTTTTAAACCCATTCAAAAAACACTTGAAGGGTCTTTATGAAACTTAGGTTAATCTTTTTAGTCAGTATAACTAAACCTGCTCTAAAGTCACTAAACACAAATAAGAAGTCTAAGCTGGGCATCACATGGCACCACAGATTCCCCCTTTCAAAAGAAATTACAACACTTATTATATATTTTTAAATATATAATATGCAAAGTTTAATCTAACATCCAACTTTATAAAAGTGTCTCACTAAGATTATTTATATATATATATATATGAAAAGTTAACAACTTAGAATTAAGAAAACAGGAAACGCAACACTGTACTATAAATAAATTTAATCAAACTATTTAAATTGCAGGAAACGCAACACTGTACTATAAATAAATTTACACAATCATTTTTTTTATATTTAATCAAACTATTTTTATTTGCTTTAAAATTGATCTTTATATACAATCAAAATTGTATTTTTCAGTTTATAAATCACTCCAAACAAATATCAATTGAGAGGTATGGGTGGTGGTTATCCAATTCCCATTGAACCACAAGGATCAACAAACCCACCTCTGGTGTCAAACCCACCTCCGGTGTCAAACCCACCTCCGGTGTCAAACCCACCTCCGGTGTCAAACCCACCTCCGGTGGCAAACCCTCATCCGGTGACAAACCTTGAACACGATGATCCATTTGGTTGGACGGATGAAGAGTTGAATTGGGCGTATGACTATACATTCGCTCAACTACAATTTGGTGGATTACAAATTGAGGAGGGGCATCATCGTCCGGTGGCAAACACTCCTATATTGCCTATGCATCCTCCAGCTTCAAACCCCCCTTATGTGGAAAACCACAGTCAAACACAAGAACTACCGAGCTGGGCTGAAGGGTACGAAACTGACCCTGGGGCGGTTTACGAACCACCATTGGATGAAGAAATGGTTTGGGAACCTTAGAACAACTTTGATGATGACTGTAGTTTCTTTTTCTCGAATTAGTTTGAATCTTAATTATGTAAGTTTTAATTATGTATTACTTTAAATTTAAATTTGTTGTTGTTTAATTTTAATCATGTTTTAGTTTAAATTTAAGTTTCTGGAGTTTTTATTTTTTAGTTAACTAACATTAAACACTTAATAGGATATGTCTGATCATTTTTCCGTTGAAGAATTTTCATCATTGACAAATGATAGAGCATGGTATAATATAATCTTTGTTAAGGTGGAGTTTATTTGGCATGACGTCGATGAAAAGAGATTAGTGGTTATTTTTCTTGATCAACACGTAAGAACATTATTTTAATTTACTTTGTGTTATACGAGTAAGCGTTTTTCCACCACTAAATTTCTTTTCTTTTTAGAGACAAAAAATTGTTGCGTTCGTACCACAACATTTGATACACATATATAATGACGCGGCATTGATGGGTGGTTTTTTTTCCTTAAATCATTTCCAAATTGAGAATCTCAAATATCATGAGTACCCAAAGTACCAGAATTACGTGTTAGTTTGGTCCGAGAAAAAAATTGTCATCAACGAATATACAAAGCTTTCTTCACTTATGCTTACGATTCCAAGGGGTGCTTCTTTATATCCATTGGTCCCTTCCATTATAGAATTGAAGCATGACAGGAGACCTCAAAAAATTATTGTTGGTACATATAAATTCTCTATCTATATTTTTTTATTAAATATATAAAAGTTTATATATGTATGTATAATATAGTGTATACGATTTGGCTGATTTTGTTATAGATGTGGTTGGAAGAATAATAGAAGGCAAACGTGATCGATGTTGTTTTGAACTTTCTCTTCGAGATAAGACGTAAGTTATTATTTATTATTAACATATTACAAACATAATATTTACATTATATGTAAGAAAATATTATTATTAGCAGAACTTTAATCCAAAATCGTAATATACAGTGGTCACACAATACAAATGTTTTTGTCCGCCCTGAAGCCTTCCGATGTTATACATACCATTCGAGCCGTGCAACAAAAGTCTATCATATATGTATCGCGTGTCAAGTTGGTTCATCTACCAGATAGTATGTTATGCTTTACACATGAACATTCTAAAAATTAGTTAGATTTAATGGCTCATGTAATTTAATAAAAGTTATATTTTATTTGTTATTTCAGTTAATATTTTGAAGTCTACGGAGTTGAGTACGATTACGTACGAACCAGATATGGTCGAGGCACGGGATATTTAAATTATGGATCGTTATCCAAGTTTGTGTTTAAGTTAGAAACATTTGGTGTTGTTATATGTTTAGTTGTTGAATATTAAAGTCTCTCTTGATGTTTCGTGTTTTGCTCTTTTTTTCCCCTCATATTGAAGTAATTGTAGAAGTATATTTTACTTTGTCTAATCTTATAATATGATATTACAAGTATGTTATATTACTTGCTTTACAAGTAATGGTTACACCTATTTTTCACCAAACTATAATCTTCTTAGATTGGACAACTAAATAATCATTATCTGTGTTAAACGAAGGTATAACCATGGCTGACCTTCCTGTTCATACAATCGTGTTTGAGATATTAACGAGGGTGCCAGCGAAGGATGTAGGTCGTTCTAAGAGTGTATGTAAGCAATGGTACGCGTTACTGTCAACACAAGATTTCGTAAGGATACATTGTTCTCGCTCATTAGTTTCATCTAACCAGAGAGTTCTACTAATTGACGACCTAACATGCTATGTTCATCCGATCATCTTTCAATCCAATGACTATGGGCCAAGCTCCATAGTTACATTTCCATTCCATCACCAAAATAATGATGTCTCAATACTTTCACATTTGAACGGATTGTTGTGTGTTTGATAGGGAAAGGGATAAGAGAACCATGCTAACAGCATTTTTTGAGATAAATAGAAACGATGAAACAGCAAGGGTACATTTGTATAAAGATTTTCCAAAACACTTTACGTGGAATGGAAGCACACGCCGTTGGAGTCGTCGTTTCGGTAAAAAACAAAGAGGTCGTATCGTTTCCGCTAATCCAGCCGAAGGAGAAAGGTACTACTTACGCCTACTTTTGTCAAATGTCAGAGGGCCTACTTCTTTTGAACATCTTTGCACAGTTAATGGTCAACAGTGTGCGACATTTCGGAAAGCAGCTCTTGAGTTAGGCTTAATAGAAGACGATGAATATCTATCACAATGTCTCGAAGAAGCCTCTACGTTTCAGTTTCCCAATGCTCTTAGAAGGTTATTTGCGACCATAATGATTTTTTGCCAACCTGGAGATATTCGAAAGTTATGGAATGACCACTTTGATTCACTGTCTGAAGATCATCGGTTACACTGTCAAAGTATAGAACGAGTTCAAAATATGGTTCTTACCGAAATTAGTGTCTTGGTACAATCCATGGGTAAAAATTTCAATGAGTTCGACCTTCCTAAGATAACAGACGATGTTAACTTACAAGATGCAGGTTATCGTGAGTTACAAGAAGAGTATGGGATTGTTTTGGAACCTGAACACTTGAGTGCCAAAGATTCACTTAATCCGGACCAAAAAAACGTGTTTGATGAGATCATGATGCATGTTGATAATGATCTTCCAGGCGTGTTCTTTATTGATGGTCCAGGTGGAACTGGAAAAACATTTTTGTACATTGCCTTGCTTACTGAAATTCGGTCACGTGGTCTTATTGCTCTCGCAACAGCTTCATCAGGTGCAGCGGCTAATAATATGCCAGGAGGTAGAACGGCTCACTCGAGATTCAAGATTCCTCTTAATCTTGAAAATAATTCAATGTGCAATATCAAAAAACAGAGTGGGGCCGCTAAACTGATTCGGTCTGCCAAAATAATCATATGGGATGAAGCGTCGATGGCTAAACGACAGGCGATAGAGGCAGTCGATCGTACATTCCAAGACATTATAGGTGTTAGTCTCCCATTTGGTGGAAAGATAATGGTTATGGGAGGTGACTTCAGACAAGTGTTGCCGGTTATTAAACGTGGCACTCGAGCACAGATTGTAGACTCCAGTGTACGAATGTCACCTCTTTGGTCTTTGACTAAGAAGATGCGGTTGACCATAAATATGAGAGCGCTAAAAGATCCATGGTTTTCTAAATTTCTTTTAAGAGTCGGCGATGGAACTGAAGAACCAATCGAAGGAAACTATATCCGCATACCCGATGACATGACAATTCAGTGCAACAACAGAGAAAACGCTATAAAAGAATTGATCCATGCCATCTTTCCATCAATTGAAGATAATGTATATTCTTCAGATTATATAATCTCTAGAGCAATATTGTCCACTAAAAATGATAGTGTTGACGAGATTAATAATCAAATGATTGAAATTTTTCAAGGGGAGGAAAAAGTTTATTACAGTTTTGATGAAGCTGAAGACGATCAGCGCAACTTCTATCCGGTCGAGTTCTTAAACTCGCTAAATGTTAGTGGTTTGCCGCCTCATAAGCTTCGTTTAAAAATTGGATGCCCAATAATATTGTTACGTAATATCGATCCATCACATGGCCTGTGTAATGGCACGCGATTGATATGTAAGGGTTTCATGCGAAATGTTATTGATGCGGAAATTGCAGTCGGTCAACATGCCGGCAAAAGAGTTTTTTTGCCAAGAATCCCTCTAACCCTTTCTGAAGATGACATGTTCCCATTCAAGCTGAAAAGAAAACAATTTCCAATTCGACTTAGCTTTTCCATGACGATTAATAAAGCTCAAGGTCAAACAATTCCGAACGTTGGTATTTATCTTCCGGATTCTGTATTTTCACATGGACAACTTTATGTCGCGTTATCAAGAGGGATTTCAAGACAAAGTACGAAGGTGTTGGTACATCTCGCCAAAGAATTCAAACAAAGCGGAGTTTACACATCAAATGTTGTCTACCAGGAAGTGTTGCGTGATTAATTAATCGCATCCGAATAAAAAAGAAGGTAAGTTAGTAGATTTTGTGCCTTATTTGCTTCCAGAAATTACCTTTTAATTACTATTTTAAACCACCTGTAGGCGTCTAACATTTTTTTATGTGTCGAAATCTGGTACAGTAGAGGAGAAGGTACAAGAAAGTCATAAGCGAACGGATGTATTGGTAAAACAGGAAGAGATACAAGACTCCCCGCATGGTGTTTTTATTGTTTTGTCCAGCTACTTGACTATTTTGAACTCTTCTTGTTTTTAATTACATCTACTTCCTTGTTTTGTACTATTCTTGTAGAAGATCACCAAATAATCGATAAACTAACAGAAAAACCAGTGCCATTGTATCACGAATAAGAAAACTAACTTAAGTACTATACAATATTTCATGAGACGACGGATAAACTAACGGTAAACAATTATACTATTGTAAATTGCCACTCCCGCCGCATCGCGCGGGTAAGTGACTAGTATATATATATATATATATATATATATATATATACAGTTATATATACACACATATATACTACCATTTTTATTTTGTATCAAGACCCATTTCTTTTTAGATTTCATGTTTGTGAAAAATTCCAAGATTTAAGAGAAACTTCCAATCATCAAGAACAACCAAGAATCAAGTTCATGATTCAAGATTATGTCTTTTAGGGTTCTTGTGATTTATATCATAACACATCTTTTAACAAATCAAAATTAGAAGTATGAAAGGATTTTGAGAGTCTTACTACTAGCTCTAAGCTAAGGAAGAACACTTGAAGAAAAAGATGATGAAAATGGTGGATGAAAGCAAGCAATGGAGGTTTTTCAAGTTCTACAAGCACCAAGCTTCATAAAACACCTTCTATCACCTTGGAATGATCTTGGAAATGGATGAATGAAGTTGGATGATGGAAGTAAGGTGGTGGTGGTGGCGGTGGCGGCACTAACTAGGCCAAGAGGAGAGGGAGAGAGAGTAAGAGAGTGGAGTGAAGTGTGTGGTGTTGAAATGAAATGATCTTGTATCTTCCTACCATACTTATAATCATGCTTCCTCAATATCTTGGCAACTAAATCAAGCAAGATCTTAATAAAATAAAAAACAAATCTAGAGGTAAGGTGGTGATCTTGGTGGGGTCCTTGTGACCGTGAATTCCAAGGGGGGGGGGGGGGTAAATGTAATTTTGATGGTAAATGATGTTAGTTAGTTAGGGTATTAAGTGTAAAGTCTAGTGTTTTAAGTGTAGGATGCCTTATATAGTAGGTTAGGGTGTTCGGGAACCATAACTAGCTCAAAAATAATAAAACAATGCTTCTAGCAATATTTTGGTGTTCCGGGTAATGTCCGGTTGTTCGGTTAGATACGGGTTCGTTAAAGTGCTAAGTTATACCGTATAGTGTCCTTTATGTAACATTTTTGTGACACTTTTAATTCCCGACATTTAGGAAAGCATTCAGGACCATTTAGTCAAATTTTTGCATGTAACTAGCTTGTTAAAAAGCTGAATTTTGCTGAAAAATGCAGAATTCTGCACTTTATGTCGGTTTTAGGCACTTTCCGGCACTTAAACTATCACCTAGTGACGCAGTTTTATGGTCCTTACTTCCCTACACACCATACTAGTGTAGTGAGAGTTCTGAATTCAACAATGATTGAAAACGTACTAATGTCACAAATAATTAAACAAATATTGAAATTAAAACACCATATTTTATTAAATACAAAGTTGTTCGGAACAGTACAAGGATTAAAATACACAGATGTCACAGTCTCCCCTACTTTTGGAAATTTCGTCCCGAAATTTAATTAGAGGAAACTTGTGGGAAAAGGTGTGGATATTTCGCCTTCATTTGATCCTCTCGTTCCCAAGTAAACTTTGGGCCACATTTGGATTCCCAGCGAACTTTGACTATCCGTATGCGCTTGCGCTTGAGCTTCTTGACTTGATGGTCCAATATTTCCACAGGTTTCTCGACGAAGTGCATCGTGTCGTCGACACGAATTTCATCAAGGGGGATGTGGAGGTTTTCATCAGCCAAACACTTTTTCAGATTGGACACGTGGAAAGTTGGTTGAACATTTCCAAGTTCAAGAGGCAGCTCAAGTCTGTAGGCTACTTTTCCGATTCTTTCAACGATCTTGAATGGTCCAACATATCGTGGTGCAAGTTTTCCTTTCTTCCCAAATCTGATTACACCTTTCCAAGAAGATACTGTGACAACCCTCATAATTACAGGTATCCGTACAATTAATTAATATTGAATTATGCTTAATGACTGTGCTTAATTACAACTGATAATATGAACTGCTTTATGACTTATGTATCATACATACTTGTGCATCACATTTCATACTGCCACACCATTTATCACATACAAACTTTAGTGACATACTTGATGCACAAAGCACAGTTAGCACAGTTAGCGGATAAATCAGAAACTTGCTGACAATGTCAGTACATAGACAAACAATGTTTTGAGACCCCGTAAGGGCCAGAGACAAGGTACTACACTAGTATGGAGTGTAGGGAAGTAAGGACCATAAAACTGCGTCACTAGGTGATAGTTTAAGTGCCGGAAAGTGCCTAAAACTCACTAAAAGTGCAGAATTCTGCATTAATCATCAAAAATCAGCATTTTAACATGCTGGTAACATGCAAAAATATGGCAAAATGGTCCTGTATGCTTTCCTAAGTGTCGGGAATTAAAAGTGTCACAAAAGGGTACTTAATGAACACTAAACGGAATAACTTGACACTTCAAGGAACCGGTATCTAACCGAACAACCGGACATTACCCGTGACACCAAAATATTGCTAGAAGCGTTGTTTTACTTTTTCTGAGCTAGTTATGGTTCCCGAACACCTTAATACACTACATAATGCAAGATACACATAAAACACTAGACTTTACCTTTAACTTCCACTAATTACCTACTTACCATCAAAACTTACACTAAACCCCCCTCCCCCTTGATATTTACGGCCCAAAGGAGGTGGCCCCACTCAAGATTTACCTTAATCTTCTTAGATCTTTCAATGATCTCCTTGGGATTTGGCTAGATCATGTATGTACTTGTGAAGACATATAAACCAATGGACTAAAGGGAATTAGAGATTATATATGGGACCATAAGCCATCTTCATCTTAACAAACATCACAACACTCTTCACTCCCCCTCCTCCCCAACTCTCGGCTGAACACCCTCCAAGAACCACCACCATTTTCGATCACCATCCATCCAATCCAAGACCATTTTGAGGTGAAAGAAGCAAGACTAGAAGGTGTGGAACTCTTGGATCATCAAGGACCTCCTTTGTTTGCTTTTATCCACTCCATTTTCACCATTGTTCTTCCCTAGCTTGAAGCTAGTAGTAAGGCTCTCTTGATCCTTGTTTACTTCTATTTTTGCTTGGTTAAAAGACATATTGTGTTGTAAATCACATGAACCATAAAAGACATAAACTTGAATCTTGAACAGAAAGCTTTACATATGATGAAAAATGGATGATATGATGTTGTTTAATGCATGAATGATATTTGCTTGTTGATTTCTTGAGATGATGATGCTAATCATCGCATGAAGCTTGCTAGATGGTGATTAAACACATAATCTAGCAAGTGGAAGGATGATTATGTAACAACATACAATGATCATCATTTTGTATGAACATGAACTTGATGAAAAAAGGGACTTCTTGTAAAATAATAAACAAAGTGAGCTAGTAAACTTATAGATCCAAGATTTATGAATGATTTTCCAAGAAAACCAAGTTCAAAATATGATTTTTGAAAGATCATGGTTTTTACTAAACTTACATTATTTTTGGTAATGAAACAAGTGTAGAAATGCTAGTGAAACAAGAAGGTTTAATAAATAAACATTTTTGCAAAAGTATATATTTTCTTGGGGTGTATTGTTTTGAAATAAAAATAAGGTTTAAATATATATTTCTAAGTGAGACTTAAAAATATATATTTATTTGGATTAACACGCCGGAATACGACGCCAATACTTGGCAAGAATACGAAAATACATGAATAAAATACCCCCATCCTTGGGAAGGAAATACGGGAATAAATACTTGAGAAGTATTAATACAAATACTGTTTAATCAATTATTCCAAAACTAAATATAATTTAAAGTTAAAATAATTATTATTTCAACAAATAATTGTCACTTGGAATAATGTTGGGAACATAAGAAACGTAACTCAAAAACGTTAAACTCTAAGCCAAGGCACGGCCCGTTCGTCTAATAGACGTTAGTACACTGTAGGTAGTCGTGGTTGCTGACAGAGTTTGAGTTACGAGCTGAGGACTCAATACAGTGAGTTCATGTCCCCCTTTTCTCTGAACTGTTTTGTTTATTACTTCGGGGGTGAAATACATGTTACAAAGGGATTACATACAATACTATTGGTATGGTTAGCCTAGGAAAGAACCATAGATCATGTGATTGGCTAGGCGGATACTTGGGACCATTAATCCTCGTATAAGGACCGAGGGGCATGAGTGATAGATCTATTTGGGTGTAGCGAGCCCACACCCATGAGGCCAGGGTAGCCCATAGTGGTGACTATGTCTTCCAGCCGGAAGCCCGGTGCAACTTTGCAAGGTTTGAGTCTTCCTACACCGTCATATATATCAGTGGCCTTGCAAACCATTGTTGATCTTTTCCTTGTTTGCTATCATACCGGGACATTCATACTTATTCTGTTTACAAAGGTTTATACATACTTATACACACACATGAACTCGCTTAACTTTTGTTGATGTTTTTCAAACTACATGTATTTCAGGGAACTAGTGGATCTGACAAGTGTATGCATGTGTCTTCAAGCTGCGTCGTGAATAAAAGATGTTATCCATGGTTGTTGAGTTTAGTGGGTGTATCCTATTCCTGGACGGGATACACGTTTCTAAACTCAGGTTTTATTTCAAGTCTTTTGTGGAGTCTTTATGAACTCAGTTGAACATGTCATGGGTTGTAACTTAATTTGGTGTCGATGTTTTCAGACAATGGTATTGTGGTATTTTCTAAACTTAATTAATGGATGAATATCTTTTGGTATTATCATATAGCATTGTTATGATTGAATGCTATGGTATTAAGAAGTCACACCAATAACCACGCTTCCGCAAAAGTCAGGGTGTGACAGCTTGGTATCAGAGCTTCGATCGTAGCGAACTAGGATTCTTCTCGAGTCTAGACTACGATCAATAGGGCTCTCACGAAATGTTTTCATTGCATACACAAAGTGTCCAGATCCAGGAAACAAACATTTTTATAAATAAAATACACAAAATTCATTTCACAGAATTCATTTCTAATTTCAGTCTGAGAGACTGGGGAGTTAGTCTGAGAGACTAGCTGGGTAGTGCAGTCTGAGAGACTGGGGAGTTAGTCTGAGAGGCTAACTGGGTAGTCAGTCTGAGAGACTGGGGAGTTAGTCTGAGAGACTAGCTGGGTAATTCAGTCTGAGAGACTGGGGAGTTGGTCTGAGAGACTAACTGGGTAGTTCAGTCTGAGAGACTGGGTAGTCTGAGAGACTGGTAGGGGTAGTCTGAGAGACTGGGAGGTTTAGCCTAAGAGGCTGGGTAGTTCAGTTTGGGAAACTGGGAGATTTAGTCTGAGAGACTAAGTAGTTCAGTCTGAGAGGCTGGGTGGGATAGTCTTGGGAAGGCTAGGATGCATACATGCTTACATTGTTACTACTTACATGCTTATTTGATGATTGTTGATATATGTGCATACCTGTGATTGAATTTCTACAGGCACCATGTCCTCTTCAGAAAGCGGAGTATCCGACACCATTGATCCCATAGCTATTACTTCGGATGATGAGATCATCCCTGCACCCAAGATTCCTATCTCTGACTCGGAGAGTGATCCAGAGATGCTTTCAGATGATACTGACGATTTTCAGCCGTTCGCCTTACCAGATTTTGGAGATGACATACCTATAGCTGATGGTTTTCTTGATGGGGATCTACCTCTTGTTTAGATCCCTGCTCCTTTTCCTCTCGCTGCATTTCCTGTTGAGGATCTGCCTCTTGACGTGATGTCTGACGATGACGTCGATCTTTTCATCGAGGGTCCCCCTGAGGATGCCCAGGATGGTGGGGCTCCAGTTGATGATGATGTTGCTATTCCTCTTGATGAGATTCCAGTTGTCGATGCCATTGCTATTCCACCTGTCGAGGTTCCTGTTGTGGAGGTTTTATCTGACCCGTCTGGTCCCGATTCGTTTGAGTCTGTGTCGTCTTCTACTCTTCATGCCCTGGGATTACAACGTTATCCCACAGACACTGATTCTGACACCGCTATGTCTGCAGCACCTGTTCCGCCACAGGATTTCAAGTTCGACGATGAGTTTGACCCTATCTTTCCTCACGACTTTGACCCTGATCATGAGGTTGAGTTTGTCCCTGAGGAGCAGCCTTTTGAGGCACCTGTTTTTCCTGACGATCAGGTCCTGGAGGTACCCGCTGATCATGAGCTTGCTCCAGCTGACCCAGAGCCGGAGATTGCACCTGAGCCTATTCTTGCTCACGACCTTCCACCTGTGCACGACCCTATCCCTGTTGATGTACCAGTTGTTGCACCACCTCTGCCTGACCTGATCCCTACACTTTTTGATCATGCACCTTTTGCTACCCATGTAAACCCCAGATATGCTCACACCCGTAATGGGTGGATTGAGGACGATGACGACTACCCTCCTTTTGTCAGACCAGTTACTCCCCCTCCTGCACTTGTACATGCACCCGTTGATGTCGCTCAGTTTCACCCTCATGTGTCAGATGTTCACCGCACAGATTTACCCATCACATTTCTTCAGGATATTCCTCCTCCCCGTCCCGGGGAAGGACCGTCGAGTCAGCAGGCCAGTCACGTACCTTTTGTGTCAGCAGCCGATCATTTCATGCCATAGTTTACACACGCTGCATCTTCTTCTGCACCCACGGGCAAGCCATTTATGTGGTTTCTGCCCAACGTCATGCCTATATCTGATCCATACCATCCCTTCCATATTGGATATTCGAGGGATGATCTGCTTTTATCCTTGCAGCTCCAGCAGGATATGTTAAGTCATAGAGTCACTGAGCTAGAGAGGATCCCGCGTCCTCCACCTGGTACTAGTCCATCACAGTTTGCTGCTCCACCTGCTCCACTACTTCCTTACCCGGATTTCGACATCCGATTTCTTACTATGGAGTAGCAGATTAGCTGTTTGTTACATCTTGTTCATGCTCTCGAGGATGAGTTAGCGCGTATGGGCCGTTTGCTTTTCATTCCTCCACCTCCTCCTCCTCCCCCATCAGCTTAGAGGTTTTTGGTTTGATGCAGGTAGCATTAATTTTGATGTCAGTGCAGCTATTAAGCCAGATTGCACAGCTTTTTGAAGACCACAGTGTGACTTTTGACTTATTGACTTTTGACTGATGTAGTTTGTTAGACGATTCGGACGAGGGTGATGTGACCCTTAGTCTCCTTTGATGTATGATACAATTATGAAACTTGTAAACTGTACTTGTGGTCTTGATATATGATAGCTCAATCGCAACATTCTCATTACGTGCATTGTTGAATTATTTGTTTACATTGTGATTGGGATATTATTAAGTATACACATAACATCCATCAGGTTACAAATGATAAAAGATATTATTCTGTGTATACTTGTGTTGATGAATGATCTTACATGCGCGTATTACATACTTTCTATACTTATTATGACCTGACCGACGCAAACTTCTTATAGAAGATGCCTCCACGAAGGGAAAATCATTTGCCCACTACTGAGGCCGAATTACAAGAAAGGATCTCCTGGGCAATAGCAGATTACGAGGCCTCACGCACCGAAACTAGCGGGGGTACCTCGAGGAACAACCCACCACATGGCTGTACCTTTAAGCAGTTTTTAGACTGTAAACCGCTGAATTTTGACGGCACCGGGGGTGCTGTGGCTTTTGTTCGATGGACGGAGAAGACCGACTCAGTGATAAGAATGAGTAAATGCGTACCAGAACAACAAGTCACCTACATCTCTGGATTGTTCATAGATGGAGCACTTTTATGGTGGAATCTCCATGTCCAGACTCTGGGAGAGGCAGCAACATACGCTTTGACTTGGAACGAGCTGAAGGAGCTCATGCGTAAAAAGTATTGCTCCAGGGCCAAAATCCAAAAGTTGGAAACAGAGTTTTGGAACCTCAAGATGGATGGCCCCAAAATCGCGGAATATGTGCAGAGATTTCATGATTTATCTCACGTGGTACCATACATGGTTAGTCCGGAATTTAAGCATGTTGAGCGTTTCATCTGGGGGTTGGCACCTCAGATTATGAGCATGGTGACAACGTCGAAGCCGGCCACAATTACTGAGGAAATTGATCTAAGCGTGACATTAACTGAGGAGGCGATCAGGCTAAACAAGTTATCGGTCCCTGACCAGAAAAAGAAGGAGACTCACGTCGAGTCCTCCGGAGAGAACAATCGGAAGTTCTCCAACTTTAAGAAAGGTACCAGCAGTATGATCAAGAAGGATGAGACAAACGCACTGCCCAAGGCCAAAGGAAAGGGGTATATGGGCGCCTTGCCCAAATGTGATGCGTGTCAGTTGCATCACAATGGACGATGCCGAACTGGAAAGTGTGAATTTGTGGAAGAGTTGGTCACTCGAAAGAAACATGCTGGATTGGTATTGGCCGTGGTGGTCAAAGGGGTTTTGGTAACAACAACCGTGGAGGTAATGAGAATGGAAACCGTCCGCAAGGAAATGGCGGTAACGGAAATCGTGGTAACTATGCGAATCAAGCTGGTAATGGAAACCGTGGAGCGAATAACGCTCAAGGTGGTAATGGGAATGGTAATGGTCGAGGACCAGGTTGTTTTAATTGAGGAGACGTGGGGCATTTCAAGCAAGAGTGCCCAAATCTCAATCAAGCACATGGAAGAGTTTTCAACATCGGAGCGAGGGAAGCTCGCCGGGATCCGAACGTAGTTACTGGTACGTTCCCTATCAACCAAAGCTTTGCATCTGTACTATTTGATACTGGTTCCGATTATAGTTTTGTTTCGCTAGAATTTAAGAAAATACTTGGGTTGGTACCTAGTAAGCTAGACATTCCATATTCGATAGAACTAGCTAATGGGAAGCTAGTAGAAGCAAACGAAGTCATTAGGGGTTGCGTGATAGAACTGGGAGAGCACGAGTTTACACTTGATCTACTTCCAGTCGAGTTGGGAAGCTTTGATGTGGTAGTCGGAATGGATTGGTTGTCAAGAAACAGAGCAGAGATTGTATGTCACGAGAAGGTCATTCGCATTCCGATGGCGAATGGTGAAACGATTGTGGTACATGGAGAGAAACGCGATACGCCCCTAAGGATCATTAGCTGTTTGAAAGCTCAGAAATGTTTGCAAAAGGGATGTGTTGCCTTCTTGGCACACATCATGGATAAAGAAGCCGCTGAACCAAAGATAGAAGATATCCCAGTTGTGAAAGAATATCCTGAAGTCTTCCCCGAAGACTTGCCAGGACTACCACCGCAGTGACAAGTCGAGCTCCACATTGACTTAGTTCCAGGTGCCGCACCTGTAGCTAAGGCACCCTATCGACTTGCACCTTCAGAAATGTAGGAGCTGTCAACACAACTTCAGGAGTTATTGGACAAGGGATTTATCCGACCAAGCTTCTCGCCTTGGGGAGCTCCAGTGCTGTTTGTTAAGAAGAAAGACGGTAGTTTTCGCATGTGTATCGACTACCGCGAGCTTAACAAGTTGACTATCAAGAATAGATATCCTTTGCCAAGGATTGATGACCTGTTCGATCAACTACAAGGTTCGAGTTGTTACTCCAAGATCGATCTTCGATCAGGTTATCACCAGTTGAGAATTCAAGAGGAGAGCATTCCAAAGACTGCCTTCAGAACTCGGTATGGACATTACAAGTTCTTGGTTATGCCGTTTGGTCTGACGAACACACCAGCAGTATTCATGGATCTGATGAACAGAATCTACAAGCCCTACCTCGATAAGTTTGTGATCATGTTTATTGATGATATTTTGATTTATTCAAAGACGAAAGAAGAGCACGAGCAGCACCTAAGAGCTATTTTAGAACTGCTTAAGAAAGAGAAGTTGTACGCTAAATTCTCTAAGTGTGAGTTCTGGTTACGTGAGGTTCAGTTCCTTGGTCACGTGGTTAATGGAAATGGAATTCATGTGGATCCCACAAAGATCGAGGCGATCAAGAATTGGGAGACTCCGAAAACGCCAACTGAGATTCGACAATTCTTAGGTTTGGCTGGGTATTATCGCAAATTTATTGAGGATTTCTCGAAAATCACTCAACCTTTGACCTCCCTCACACAAAAAGACAAGAAGTACGAATGGGGAGACAAGCAAGAAGAAGCTTTCCAGTTGTTAAAGAACAAGCTTTGTGACGCACCAATCTTATCTCTACCCGAAGGCACGGACGACTTCGTGGTATATTGCAACGCTTCGCCTCAAGGTTTAGGCTGCGTGTTGATGCAGCGACAGAAAGTTATAGCCTACGCTTCACGCCAGTTGAAGGTTCACGAGAAAAATTACACCACGCATGATTTGGAATTAGGCGTTGTGGTGTTTGCATTAAAGATCTGGCGACATTATTTGTATGGCATGCGATGCACAATCTTTACTGATCACAAGAGCCTGCATCATATATTCAATCAGAAAGAGCTTAACATGAAACAGAGACGCTGGGTAGAGCTGTTAAATGATTATGATTGCGAAATCAAGTATCACCCAGGGAAGGCGAATGTGGTCGCAGATGCCTTGAGTCGAAAAGAAAGAATCAAGCCCATAAGGGTTCGAGCTTTGGAAATGATTGTACAGACAGACCTCTCGTTGCGCATTCGTGCTGCGCAAAGGGAATATCTTAAAAGGGAGAATCTTGAGAATAAATATCTCCATGGGATGGAGAAGCAATTGGTACCAAAGGAGGATGGAACATTGTGTTTCTTGGGAAGAATTTGGGTTCCTCTATTTGGTGGTCTTAGAGAAGTAATTTTTGATGAAGCTCACAAGTCACGGTACTCGATCCATCCAGGATCGGATAAAATGTACCAGGATTTAAAGGATTATTATTGGTGTCCGAGAATGAAAGGCAATGTTGCATCATACGTTGGCCAATGTTTGACTTGTGCCAAAGTAAAGGCTGAATACCAGAAGCCTTCAGGTCTCTTGCAACAACCTGAAATACCCCAGTGGAAATGGGAACAAATTTCAATGGACTTTATAACGAAATTCCCAAGGACACCCAGAGGTCACGATACAATTTGGGTAATCGTGGACCGTCTGACCAAATCTGTACACTTCTTGCCGATCAAGGAGAAAGACAACACTAGTTAGCTTGCTGAACAATACCTCAGAGAGATTGTTGCACAGCATGGAGTGCCTCTCTCAATTATCTCTGATAGAGACGGAAGGTTCATGTCAAGGATTTAGCAATCCTTCTAAGAAGCTTTTGGTTCTCAGTTGAATCTGAGTACTGCATTCCATCCACAGACTGATGGCCAGAGCGAACGAACAATTCAAACGTTGTAGGACATGTTGCGAGCTTGCGTAATGGATTTAGGTGGAAGTTGGGACACTCACCTACCATCGGTTGAATTCTCATACAACAACAGTTACCATGCAAGCATACAAGCCGCACCGTTTGAAGCTCTGTATGGACGCAAGTGTCGATCACCGTTATGCTGGGCAGACGCGGGTGATAGACAGCTTGTCGGTCCGGAATTGGTTCAAGAAATGACTGATAAGATTATACAGATCCAAGAACGCATCAAAACGGCTCGTGATCATCAAAAGAGCTATGCGGACCGAAGAAGGAAACCTCTGGAGTTTGAGGTAGGAGATATGGTTTTGTTAAAGGTTTCACCCTGGAAGGGTGTAGCACGCTTTGGGAAGCGTGGGAAGTTGAACCCAAGATACATCGGACCATTCAAAATCTTAGAAAGGATTGGTCTTGTAGCGTACAAGTTGGATCTACCTGCAGAACTAAATGGCGTTCATGATACATTCCATGTATCAAAGCTGAAAAAAGAGTCCAACTCAAGAAATAGTGGTCATTCCTGCCGACGAAGTTCATATTGACGACACACTCCACTTTACTGAAGAACCTGTTGAGGTTACTGATTGGAAGGTTAACAAGACACGCAGGAATAGTGTCAAACTCGTCAAGGTTCGTTGGAATGCCCGTCACGGCCCAGAATTTACTTGGGAGCGTGAAGATCGCATGAAAGTAAAATACCCACATTTGTTCCCCAAGACCCCTGCATCTAGTAGCAGAACTTAAATTTCGGGACGAAATTTTCTTAACAGGGGAAGAATGTGACAACCCTCATAATTACATGTATCCGTACAATTAATTAATATTGAATTATGTTTAATGATTGTTCTTAATTACAACTGATAATATGAACTGCTTTATGACTTATGTATCATACATACATGTGCATCACATTTCATACTGCCACACCATTTATCACATACAAACTTTAGTGACATACTTGATGCACAAAGCACAGTTAGCACAGTTAGCGGATAACTCAGAAACTTGCAGACAATGTCAGTACATAGACAGACAATGTTTTGAGACCCCGTAAGGGCCAGAGACAAGGTACTACACTAGTATGGAGTGTAGGGAAGTAAGGACCATAAAACTGTGTCACTAGGTGATAGTTTAAGTGCCGGAAAGTGCCTAAAACTCACTAAAAGTGCAGAATTCTGCATTAATCATCAAAAATCAACATTTTAACATGCTAGTAACTTGCAAAAATATGGCAAAATGGTCCTGTATGCTTTCCTAAGTGTCGGGAATTAAAAGTGTCACAAAAGGGTACTTAATGAACACTAAACGGAATAACTTGACACTTCAATGAACCGGTATCTAACCGAACAACCGAACATTACCCGGAACACCAAAATATTGCTAGAAGCAGTGTTTTACTTTTTCTGAGCTAGTTATGGTTCCCGAACACCTTAATACACTACATAATGTAAGATACACATAAAACACTAGACTTTACCTTTAACTTCCACTAATTACCTACTTACCATCAAAACTTACACTAAACCCCCCTCTCCCTTGATATTTACGGCCCAAAGGAGGTGGCCCCACTCAAGATTTACCTTAATCTTCTTAAATCTTTCAATGATCTCCTTGGGATTTGGCTAGATCATGTATGTACTTGTGAAGACATATAAACCAATGGACTAAAGGGAATTAGAGATTATATATGGGACCATAAGCCATCTTCATCTTCACAAACATCACAACACTCTTCACTCCCCTCCTCCCCAACTCTCGGCCGAACACTCTCCAAGCACCACCACCATTTTCGATCACCATCCATCCAATCCAAGACCATTTAGAGGTGAAAGAAGCAAGACTAGAAGGTGTGGAACTCTTGGATCATCAAGCACCTCCTTTGTTTGCTTTTATCCACTCCATTTTCACCATTGTTCTTCCCTAGCTTGAAGCTAGTAGTAAGGCTCTCTTGATCCTTGTTTACTTCTATTTTTGCTTGGTTAAAAGACATATTGTGTTGTAAATCACATGAACCATAAAAGACATAAACTTGAATCTTGAACATAAAGCTTTACATATGATGAAAAATGGATGATATGATGTTGTTTAATGCATGAATGATATTTGCTTGTTGATTTCTTGAGATGATGATGTTAATCATTACATGAAGCTTGCTAGATGGTGATTAAACACATAATCTAGCAAGTGGAAGGATGAGTATATAACAACATAAAATGATCATCTTCTTGTATGAACATGAACTTGATGAAAAAAGGGATTTCTTGTAAAATAATAAACAAAGTGAGCTAGTAAACTTATAGATCCAAGATTTATGAATGATTTTCCAAGAAAACCAAGTTCAAAATATGATTTTTGAAAGATCATGGTTTTTACTAAACTTACACTATTTTTGGTAATGAAACAAGTGTAGAAATGCTAGTGAAACAAGAAGGTTTAATAAATAAACATTTTTGCAAAATATGTTTACAAGTTGTAAACATCTAAAACTTCCAAGAATGAAGTTTACCAAGTAGTAAATATATTTTGGAGGGTAACTAAGGCTACTAAACACTTTACCAAGTTACTACGCATTTTTGTGAAAGATCAAGTTCATGTTATTATGTAAATTGAATAGTCTTTGCACTTGGTAAGTGTAAGATGATTAGTGATTTGTTGTTGATTGTTTGGATGATTTTTGAAAAAGAAAATGATATGCTAAATAGCATGGACACCTCCATTTTCAAAGGAAACTATGGCAGAATTTTCTAAAAATTCAAACACTTAGAAAATATTTTCTAGACAAGTGTTTACAAGTATGTTTAAACTATGTTTTTCAATATAAACTTTGCCATAGTATTTTGTTACAAAAATACAAGTATTGGAGGTTGGTTTTTGTAAATAAAAAATGGATAAATATATATATTTTATATTAAGACACTTGTGTGAATATTTATATACTTTGTGGACTAGTTATATTATTTAGGGTAAAATAATATGACTTACAAATACCAAGAATTTACAACTCCAAAAATAATACCAAAAATCACAAGGAATGAAATATAAGTTACACACCTAATATTGTGAAGCCGAACGATAAAACGTAACTTATAAAATATTCCGGAGAATACCGTTACAATATATTTTAGGTAAATATTATTTTGGGCTACGAAAGAAATGAAAGTATGATTTTTACCAAGTTATATCATATTTTTGGACAAGGAAGAAATGTATTAATTTTTGGAAAGTAAAGATATATTTACTTGGGTTTATTAAGAAAATATAGTATTTTTGGGAAAAGTATATATTTTCTTGGGATGTATTGTTTTGGAATAAAAATAAGGTTTAAATATATATTTCTAAGTGAGACTTAAAAATATATATTCATTTGGATTAACACGCCGGAATACGACGCCAATACTTGGCAAGAATACGAAAATACATGAATAAAATACCCCCATCCTTGGGAAGGAAATACGGGAATAAATACTTGAGAAGTATTAATACAAATACTGTTTAATAAATTATTCCAAAACTAAATATAATTTAAAGTTAAAATAATTATTATTTTAACAAATAATTGTCACTTGGAATAATGTTGGGAACATAAGAAACGTAACTCAAAAACGTTAAACTCTAAGCCAAGGCACGGCCCGTTCGTCTAGTAGACGTTAGTACACTGTAGGTAGTCATGGTTGCTGACAGAGTTTGAGTTACGAGCTGAGGACGCAATACAGTGAGTTCATGTCCCCCTTTTCTCTAAACTGTTTTGTTTATTACTTCGGGGGTGAAATACATGTTACAAAGGGATTACATACAATACTATTGGTATGGTTAGCCTTGGAAAGAACCATAGATCATGTGATTGGGTAGGCGGATACTTGAGACCATTAATCCTCGTATAAGGACCGTGGGGCATGAGTGATAGATCTATTTGGGTGTAGCGAGCCCACACCCATGAGGCCAGGGTGGCCCATAGTGGTGACTATGTCTTCCAGCTGGAAGCCCGGTGCAACTTTGCTAGGTTTGAGTCTTCCTACACCGTCACACATATCAGCGGCCTTGCAAATCATTGGTGATCTTTTCCTTGTTTGCTATCATACCGGGACATTCATACTTATACTGTTTACAAAGATTTATACATAATTATACACACACATGAACTCGCTCAACTTTTGTTGATGTTTTTCAAACTACATGTATTTCAGGGAACTAGTGGATCTGACAAGTGTATGCATGTGTCTTCAAGCTGCGTCGTGAATAAAAGATGTTATCAATGGTTGTTGAGTTTTGGGGGTGTATCCTATTCCTGGATGGGATACACGTTTCTAAACTCAGGTTTTATTTCAAGTCTTTTGTGGAGTCTTTATGAACTCAGTTGAACATGTCATGGGTTGTAACTTAATTTGGTGTCGATGTTTTCAGACAATGGTATTGTGGTATTTTCTAAACTTAATTAATGGATGAATATCTTTTGGTATTATCATATAGCATTGTTATGATTGAATGCTATGGTATTAAGAAGTCACACCAATAACCACGCTTCCGCAAAAGTCAGGGTGTGACAGCTACCTTGAGTAGGACGAGATCACCGACTTGGAATTCCAAAGGCTTGCGTCGTCTATCCGCGTAACTCTTTTGACGGCTTCTAGCTGTTAAGAGGTTGTCGCAAATTTTCTTGACTTTGTCTGTAGTCTCTAGAATGAGTTCAGGTCCAGTGAGCTGAGCTTCACCAATCTCATTCCAGCAGACCGGCGAACGACATTTTCGACCGTATAAAGCTTCGAAAGGAGCCATGTTGATGCTGGAGTGATAACTATTATTGTAGGAGAATTCGATCAATGGAAGATGCGAATCCCAACTACCACCAAAATCGATCACACAAGCTCTAAGCATATCCTCCAATGTCTGGATTGTTCTTTCAGATTGTCCATCCGTTTGAGGATGATAAGCTGTGCTCAAATTGAGTTGGGTTCCCATAGCAGATTGCATGGTTCTCCAAAAGTGAGATGAGAATCGAGCATCTCGGTCTGATATGATGTTCAAAGGAACACCATGTCGGGATACAATCTCATCTACATAGATCTTGGCAAGCTTTCAGCAGAGAGATCCTCACGGATTGGCAAGAAGTGAGCAGATTTTGTCAAACAATCAACTACTACCCAAATGGCATCATGACCTCTATTAGTGCACGGTAGTTTGGTAATGAGATCCATGGAAATGTTTTCCCATTTCCAAACCCGTATCTCTGGATGTTCCAATAATCCAGAGGGATGTTGATGTTCTACCTTAACCTTCAGACAAGTAAGGCATTCTGATACGTATAAGGCAATGTCTTTCTTCATTCCCGGCCACCAAAACTGGGTTCGAATATCCTTATACATTTTGTCTGCACTAGGATGGATTGAATAACGAGACTTATGAGCTTCATCCATCAACAAGGTGCGGAGATTGTCTTGAATTGGAACCCACAAACGGTCCATGAAATAATATAGTCCATCGTTCTTTAGTTCAAGATGAGGCGTAAGATGATATGGTAATTCCTTACCCATCAAGTTCTGTGAACACAAGTACGTTGAGCTTGAGAAATGCGGGTTTGAATATCAGGTCGAACTTGAACACAATGAAGCTTGACTCGTTCCTTACGACTTAGCGCATCGGCTACGACATTCGCCTTTCCAGGATGGTAGCGAATCTCGCAGTCGTAGTCGTTTAGAAGTTCTACCCAACGTCGTTGCCTCATGTTTAGTTCTTTCTGATTGAAGATGTGTTGGAGACTTTTGTGGTCTGTGAAAAACACACATTTTGTTCCATAAAGGTAGTGTCTCCAAATCTTGAGAGCAAAAACCACAGCACCCAACTCAAGATCATGAGTTGTGTAGTTTTTCTCATGGATTTTCAATTGTCTTGACGCGTAGGCTATGACTTTGTTCCTTTGCATGAGAACACAACCAAGGCCTAGATTCGATGCGTCACAATATACGACAAAGTCGTCGTTTCCCTCAGGTAAAGACAACACAGGAGCGTCGCAGAGTTTATGTTTCAATGTCTGAAAAGCTTCTTCTTGTTTGGGTCCCCACTCAAAAGGTTTATTCTTTTGAGTTAAGGCTATGAGAGGAACCACAATCGTGGAGAAGTTTGAAATAAAGTGGCGGTAATAACCCGTGAGACCCAGAAATGAACGAACCTTGGTAGGAGTAGTTGGTGTATTCCCATCCTTAATCGCACTGATTTTGGTGGGATCTACACGTATACCTTGTTCGTTAACAATATGTCCCAAAAATTGAACTTCCCTAAGCCAAAATTCACACTTGGAGAATTTAGCGAAAAGTTGTTCCTTCTTTAGGAGTTCCATTGTTAGACGGAGATGTTGTTCGTGGTCAGCTCGTGTCTTGGAATAAATCAAGATGTCATCAATGAAGACGATGATGAACTTATCTAAATAAGGCTTACAAACCCTATTAATTAAGTCCATGAAGATGGCAGGAGCATTCGTTAAACCGAAAGGCATAACAGTAAACTCATAGTGGCCGTATCGTGTGCGGAAAGCAGTCTTGGGAATATCTTCTTCGGATACGCGAAGCTGATGATACCCAGAACGTAGATCAATCTTCGAAAAGCAGGTAGCACCCTAAAGCTGATCAAAGAGATCATCAATGCGAGGTAGTGGATATCGATTTTTTTATGGTGAGTTTGTTAAGCTCACGGTAATCGATACACATTCGGAAAGATCCATCCTTCTTCTTTACAAAAAGAATAGGCGCGCCCCAAGGGGAAAAGCTTGGACGAATAAATCCTTTGTCTGATAACTCCTGCAGCTGCTTCGACAACTCTTGCATCTCAGACGGTGCAAGACGGTATGGAGATTTAGCAATCGGGTTAGCACCAGGTACAAGGTCAATACGGAACTCAATTTGACGTGCTGGGGGTAAACCAGGTAAGTCTTCAGGATAATACCGAACGACAGGGATGTCTTGAACAGTTTTACCCTTGTCTTTCTCCTCTACGACATGTGCCAAGAAAGCCAGATAATTCTTTCTTAGGTATCTCTGGGCTTGGGTGCTTGTCATCAGTTTAAGGCTACTAGCGGGTTTCTCTCCATGAACCTCTAAGGTTTCACCAGAAAAAAGAGGCACATGGACAATCTTGTCAAAACAAATCACCTCTGCATGGTATTGGGTCAACCAATCCATCCCTACTATAACGTCGAAACTCCCAAGTTGCATTGGCGTGAGATCAATGGGAAAAAGATGATCGTTGAGGTTCAACTGGCAATTTCGAATGACGGAATCGAGTACAAAGGATTCACCACTGGCTAACTCTAATGTCAAGGGTTTTCCTAGTTTTGTTCTAGGCTTTGCAAGCAATGGTTCAAAGGCTAGGGATACAAAACTCTTGTCGGTACCCGAATCAAAAAGAATAGAAGCAAGTTGGTTGTTAACATAGAACATACCGTTCACCACCTCATTGTCGGCACGCGCTTCATTGGCATTGATGTTGTATGCTCGTACACGAGCCGGGTTCGCATTAGCCAACTTCGGGCACTTGTTCCTGTAGTGAGTCAAATCTCCACAATTGTAGCAAGACCCAGGCGGAAAAGGAGGTCGTGCAGGATTTGCTGGCTGTTGGGCAGGGTTTTGTGCCGCTTGATTCGGAGCAGGAGGAGAGCGACATGTGTTAGCCAAATGGCCATATCTTCCACAGTTGTTGCAAAGACGACACTGAAGATGTGGTTGATGATGACAATTACACTTGTTCCAAAGAGGTGTAGTACCAACATACTGTTTCTTGGCAGGTGGTTGTGCTGGCTGGGTGACAATATCCTGAACGGGATCAGGAAGGCCATCTATGTACTTCTCAATCGCCTTGTCCAAAGGCGTGACCATGGTGGGACACAGCAGGCTCAGTTCTTCGTATCGGTCTGTGTAGGCACGGTGCTCTCCAATATCTTGCTTGTGATCGTGGAATTCGTTTTCCAGTGCCCTCAGTTCATGACGAGGACAAAACTCCTTCATCATAAGTGCGCGAAGCTCTTCCCATATTTGAGCCATTGCCACGTTGGCACCTTTGTCCCTCATCACACCATTCCACAAAGTAAGCGCCCTTTTCTGAAACACACTTGACGCAAACTCTACCTTTTGCTCATTCAGGCATTGAACGTGACGAAATGTACTCTCTAGACTCTCGAACCACTGTAGGAGCCCAGTTGCTCCTTCTGACCCAGAAAACTGAAGCGGTTTAGCCGAATTGAAAGTCTTAAAGTTGCACAGAACATGTGTGTTGTTATTGTTGTTTGCTTGGTTTAACTGAGTTACTAGGTTCGGGAGTACAACAGCAATTTGCTGAGCGATCAAGGCTGCCATTTTGGCGTCTTGGGTTTGGTCACGTCGAGGAGGCATCTAAAAGAAAAGGAACACAAGGAAAATGTGTGAGATTAACATAATACAATCAAAAGGAGTATTGAAAATATCGACAAAACAAAGGAAGGTGGTCATTTGTTCGTTACTTAAAACAATCAAACAACACACAGTGACTAATCAAAGTAAATGGGTCTATATAATGCATAATGAAGACCTGATTTAGCCTATAAGTGGACACTCACCCCAAGAGTTCCCAGGTAAGAGTGACTGGTCCGATTATGTGGATTTGTACGAACACTCTAGCCTTAGACAGAAAACTCAGGGTACAGGCAACTACCCTTCCAGATTGCACGTGTTCACATTATTAAGACCGAAACTTTGACGAGAGCCTCAAAATAAATCATCTAAGGATAGATGATTGATTTTCAAATGGAATTGAGATTTGTGTACTTGTTTTGGTAATCACCTAAGGATAGGTGATAGTATTGTTTTAAGATCTAAACACAAGGTAACTTGTGTTAGGGTCCTAGAAAGGTTATAGTCTAGGTCAAAATTTTACTAATAACCTAATTCCCTATAACCATGAGCTCTGATACCAACTCTTCTGTCACACCCCGACCGCGTAAAACAACAAACCGCAGCGGAAATGTCGGGGAGTCGTGTGGCAGAATTATTGTTTCAAACACATGATAATTAAAGTTAAGTTTTTACAAGCTTAAATTATTACATTGTCTTAGTTCAAACAAAACACATAACATAAATGTAGGATCGTATACGGACCCGAACGAGTCTATCAGGAGAGCTTTTATCAGTTTGAGCGGCGGAAACAAACAAACCGAGTTCAATTCAGCAATTATACACTTTAAACTGTTGTTTCTATTGATTGAATGACGTTTACAATTGATTCAACACTTCAGCAACACTTCGTTGCAAAATCGGAAGAACTTCATACTGATTTAGCTCCAAATGACCCTTTATATAGGGATTTTGATTTAGCTCGAAATGACAAAGTGTCATTTCGAGCGGAATCAGCATAAACATCTCGAGCTGAATCAGGTTTTTATGTGATTTAGCTCGAAATGACAAGGTGTCATTTCGAGCGGAATCACCCCTAAAAATCACTATCTCGTTTTTCATGCCCTGATCTAATACATTCTATACAAGACTCGATACAAGACGTAGATGACAGACGGATGCACCAACAAACTCCCCCTCGGATGTTGACGGAGTCTTCAGTGTCGAGTCTCTGCATCTTCAGTCTTTATCAGTCTTTGGGCTTCTCTTTGAAGTATTTGACGCTGTAAGTATCCTCAATCTCTATTTTCTCTTCTTTTTCAATCTTCCCTCGGATGTTGACGTCTTCTCCATTCATTTGCATCAACATATACTCCTCCTGGAGTGTTGAATCTTTAATCATCAGCAGCAACAATCTTAGACTCAGAACCTGACTTTTTGCTATTCAGACTCCCCCTCTCAATCAGCTGGGATCGCAATCTGGCTTTCAGAGGTTCAGAATTCATTCCAAGATCATGACCTGGCTTTCCTCCAGCTCAGGTTATCTGCATAAACTCTACCTCAAACATAAATTTTATGATAAAACTTTTAAACATTCAGACATCACTTTGTAAATTTCATCACAAACTGATCTATCAATTAGTTTCTGATGAATCACTTGCAGGAGAAACGTTTTCAAAGCTTTTGATGACCACTTGTAAATTTAACTTTAAATCTTTCACACACACCACTCCCAAACCAGTTCGTCAAGTTTAGCACTTGGAATTTTGAATATCAGCTCTTCAACACCAGTTGTCGAAAATCTTTTTGTATTTTTCAAAATTTATGCTAAAACACACTAAAATCTTTTTGAGATTTTTTAAAGAAAGTAAATGCAGTAAAGAAATATTTACAGACACTATTTTTGTGAGTTTGTGTAAGAGGATCATATTAGTTTCTGAGACATATCACCAACACCGTTAAGCTTGATTTCATTTTAAGTTCTAAACAATTCACCTAGATTGTCAGTATATTTGTCCACTTAAATTTTCTCACAAAGTTCAACTGATCCGAGATACGATATTAATGTTTTGATACTTAAACTTAAACGCGTGTCCCACCACTTGAATATACTCCTGTATCCAGATCCCAATATTCAGTCTTACAGGTGAGTATACCTAGATGATATCTGTAAGGGTTTATATTGCGTGGGCCGTGAGAGCTCAGGTCGATACTTCCGTATACGCAGAGAGATGACGGGTTCGACTTTTGGTGTGTCCCCTTTAGAGGATCTTTTTTACAACAGCAATGACTATCAATTTTATTGTTTCATCAATTTGCTGAGGGCAGTGCTATATTTCAAGCATTTCGCGGAAAGTATTATGCGGGGACTAGGTCAGAATTTTCATTCAGCAGAAGTCCCGGGATAATACCCCAGATATCACTAAGCATAAAGACCTAGTATCTCAGAAAGAGGGACCTTTCAAACAAGATGTTGGATCTGAGTTTCTTTTTGATTGTATTTTCGTTTGAAATTAAGATGGAAATGAAAGAGTTGTGCAGCGGAATTATAATGAAAACAAACTTTGCATACAATCAAACGAGAGTAATACTTTTATCAAACATCTTTACACAATGAATCGAAAGATTGAATTTGTTTCAACACCGATTACAATGATTGATGAATGAATGCAAACTCCCCCTCAGCCAGAGCTCAGTAGTTTGTTCGTGCAAGAAGACGATGTGGTGAAAGAGCTGATAGAACAGTACAAAGTACTGAACTATATATAGGCACTTGCAAACCACTGAGCATCTTAGCTGACGTCACCATGAAAGTGACATCTAACCTCCTAACAAACTCTAACCTCTGATCGATAAACACTGATGTACTAAACTACTGCTATTACATTACATTACATAAAAGACTCTTAAACAGCTACTGCATCCTTCCACTGCTGTGAACCCAACAGTGCTTGTCCGGATCAGCAGTACTTGACTCAAGGCAGTAGATTGAGTCAGCAGAGCTTTGGTCTTCCATCAGTCTTTAACATTTGGCAGTAGATGCAAGGCAGCAGTTGTGAATCAGCACTTGGTAGGATCAGCAGATAGGAGGTCAGCAGATACAAAGCCACTTTCAAGGGGAGAGATTTGCATGAACTAACTGTAATCGTCTGCTTATTCTGGATCCACTGCTCTGATCCAGTTTTGGCTTTAATTATCTGTTCCTCTGATAGGGTTCAATCCCAACAATCTCCCCCTGGAACAGATAATGCCAAAACTCTTCATTATTTGTGGAATTCTTCATTGCCTCATCAACAGCTCCCTTATCTGACCTTTAAATTGTAATTCAAAGTCTAGGGCATCTGTATCTTCATCATCCCTGCTAAGTGGAAGATCAAGGAGATCCTGCAAATCTTCAAGACTCAGGCCAAGAGCTTGTTCCCTTGATATTTTCTCCACTACTCCACCAGACCTGAGCAAAGTCAATACGCAGGTCTGTTTGTCAGTTTCCCACTTTTGTATTTTTGAGTCTGGTGGGTTTCTTGGGAGATGTTTATTTGCAGAAGTATTTGGAGAGGCTGGCCTATTCATGACTGGCTGAGCAGTACTTGCAGATTGTTCCAATTCAAGATCTTCTTTTATTATTACTTTCGTGCCTGCTTTTACAATGGCATCTCCAGCTAAAAGATCTTGAATAGTTTCCATGCTAAACTGGTTTTTGCTCCTTCTTTTGTAGATGGCAGCACCAGCTGGAGCAGTGGTTCTTTTGACTTGCAGCTTTGGTGGTCTTTTTGAGACCTCTGCTTTGGAATAGTCAGGCTTTTGTGGAACTCTTGGATCTTTCTTTCTTAATTGTTCCAACTTTTTGTAAGTAGCCCTGACCACATCTTCTTTCCATCTAGCAACTTGTCTTTTGTTTCCATAATCAGCTGCTACCAGTTCCTCTTTCATTCTCCTCAGCTCTTCCTGTTTGTCAGGTACATTCTTTCTGAACTTTGCCCAGTTAGGAGGAGTGTGAGTGACTTTCCTGTTTATCATGTCTTGAATTCTTGCTGCTTCATTTTCAAGTTTAGGAATAGTCCACTCTTTGTACATGTATCTCTCTCCTTTGTACTTCTTGTGAGCCATAATGCTTTCAATGTAGTCTTTCTTCAGAGTTTCAGCAGCTCTTTCAGAAATTTGTTGACTAACATTTTTTGCAAATTGCTCTAGGGATCTGACTTGTGTGAGCAAATATTGACTTCTCTGTGCAATTTCTTTATCAGATTTCCCTTATGTGTTTTTCTTTGAGATATCCTCTGCTTGATTGGCCTTGATTTCCAAATATTCATCAACATTTTTAGGCCAGGGATATCCTTTTATTGATGGCAAACTCCTTTTGGCAGGGTCATCCTCAAAGTAAAAGGATTTTATTTCTTCTCTAACAGCTGCTAATTCAAGAGGAAATTGAACACCTGCAGGAGGTAAGGGCTTGTACATTTTGACTGAAGAGAGAGGAACAGGTTTTGGAATTGTGACAAGTGCTAAAGATTTTGAAGATGTTTGTGGTGGTGAATTGTCATCATCTTTGAGAATTAGTCTTCTCCTTTTTGTAGGAGGGACTGATGGTGTTTTGGATGGAACAGTGGTGGTAGATGTAGTGGCAGTGGATTGTGATTGACTAACAGGTGTTGAAACAACTGGTGTTTCAACCACTGTTGTCATTACAACAGATGTTATAACATCTGCTGTCTTCTGCTGTATGTCAGCAGGTGTTGTTTTTGGTGGTGATGATGGTAAAGCAGCGGATGTTGTGTGTGTTGAAGTGGTGTGTGTTGATGGAACAGCTGTTTGGCAAGCAGTAGTTTTTGTAACTCCTGTTGCATCAGTTGTTTTGTATGGTGGTTTTTTAGCAGACTTTGAACGTCTGGTTGAAATGGATTTGGGTTGCCTCACTTTTCTAGTAGGCTTCTTCTTTTCCTCAACAGGATTTTCATGATCCTTTGACCCAGAAGTACCCTGATCTGGATGATCCATTCTGTCCACCCTGGCTTTCTTTTTGGCCTCTCTATCCCTTTTTACACTAGCAACTGCTTCTGCTAGTGCATTTGTTGTCACATCAATTTTCTTGCTGCCATCTGGCAAAGGGATCTTTTTGGTCATGTTTGAATTTTCTGGTTCAAGATAGAGACCATCCTCTATACCCTTCCTTTTCCACTCCTTAATTTTCTCCCCCTTTTTGGCATTATCTTCTGGGAGTTGATAAATGTAGCGGACTTTTGGAGGAGCAGTGCCAGTGGTTTGCAAGATCTGAGTTTTGAGAGCCTTTAAATCAGCCTGAGTGTTCTTGAACCTTGACTCCATTGCATTTCTCAGCTGTTGTACATGTTTTTCATGTTGCTGATCTGCTAATTGTGCTTGTTGTTGGAGAAAAGATTGAAATAGATTCCAGAGCTCATTTGTAGCAGGTGCCCTTTGTGGAGCAGGTGCTTGAGGTGGAACAGCAGTTGATTGTACCTTCTGAACTTGTAACACCTGTTGTAGCATATCTTTGAGTTCTGCAACAGAGTTATCAAGCTTTGCAATACGATCCGTCAATTTCTGGTACTTTAAACCGTCACCCAAGTTAATGGGATCATCTGATTTCCCACTAGCAGTGGTTTTATCAGTGGTAGATGTAGGGAATATACTCCAAACATTAACCACTGATGCCCCTTTTTCTTGGTACTGGGGTCTTCTTCCTTCAACACTTGAGAACCTTTTGATGTTGCCAGTAGGATAAATAAATCCACTGGTGGTTGGCAGAGGTGCTATAAAAGGAATTGCCTCCAAGGAAGTCTTATGAATGTAACCACTGTCCAAATGTAACCCAGTGGGTGTAACAGTTGTAGTGGCTGCTTCACTTGGATTACCACCAAGAGTTACTTGTAACTCAAGGGGTGTAACCTCCTCAGGTTGTGTTGGTGGGTTAGCAAAGATTGATACATCAGACCCAGTCAGTTGTTGAGGTATATTCTCATTAATAGGTGATTGAGAAGGACTGGATAATGCCTGGTTCAAATCAATTGCATCCAACAGTGGTTTTATTGGTGAGGGAATTTTGGATGTGAGGATTGGTGTAGAAATAGGATGTGTCCCGGGCATTGGACTGTGGATGATAGAAACGAGTGTTTCCAGAGCATCATGATGTGGAGGCCCTATTTGTACAACCTGTTCTTTTTGTGAAGAAACAGGAGGAGTTTCGGTTATGGTTTGAGATATTTGTACCAACTGCTGTGAGGAAGTAGCAGCAGTGGTTTCTTGTGACTTTTGTGTTGTCACTGGCAGACGCTCTGGTATCTCATCCTCCAGAGATGCCGTTTTGATGGTTTTGGGGGGTTTTTGTGTTTTTCTTTTTGTTGGTTTTTTGGTGAGTTTAGGTGTGGGTTTCAAAGCAGTTGTGCTGCTGCTTTGATCACCTTGAGCAGTGGGCTCAGCAGCAGATACCTGAGGAGCAGTTGTAACTGCTAAAATCTGCTCAGGCACCTCTGCTTGTGTTTTGCAAGGTGCTAACATTCTTGAAAAAGTTTCAGTTGTTAAACTGTTTATTTGAGTAGAATCACCTTGGTTTATTACAGCTAAATCATCCTTACTGAATTTCTTTGCAAAATAGTAACTTAAAAACCTTGGAAACAGTAAGAATGATTTTGTTTCAGCATTATTAACCAAATCTTTAAAAATTTCCCGAGAATAGTTAAAATTTTCTCCTTGAAGAATTGCATATCCCAGATTTTGAATCTTTAAAGGAATTTCATTGAAAGAAGTGGTTTTATTTGAAACACATAGTAGGAGGGTATGAAATAAAAATCTGGTTGCAGAAGGAAAATAACCTTTTTCTAAGGTAATTTTCTTCATCATTGTAGCTTCATACCCTCTCTCAATGAAGTCAGTTTGTAACTCGTTTTTAGTGAAAGAAATTTTACCTTCCTGATCACCGAGTTGAAAGACCTCTGAAATGGATTGTGGCGTGATTTGGACAGCTTTACCCTTTATCGAAGAGTTTATGGTGGTTGCAGTGTCTCCTTGTTTTTCAAGGGTTGCATTTTTCCAAAACTCCCTTTGGGTCGCCAAATAGATTGGTGCATCGGCAGTGAACAAAGTTTTATACTTTGATTTTGCCATGAGATCAATGATGGAATCGAAAACTTTGGTGGTTCCTGGTTTTGTGAGAAGACCCAGGAGATTGTGAGATGGTTTATGTGGAATTTCAGTGGAGATTGCCTTTTGAGAGGCTGTTTTCGATGATGATTTGGATGAGGGTTTTGAAGATTTCTTTGATTTTGTCATTTTGAGGATGATTGATCGAAGAAATTTGTGAAGAAGTGAGATGAAAAACTGCTTTGAGAAGAGAATTTTTAAGAATTCAATTCGACAGTAAAACCCTGTTTTGATGGTGAGTGGGGGATTTTATAGGGAAGAAAGTGAATGCTGAGGTGGCAGCCGTTACAAAAGGTCTGACCAATATGTACTGCCCACGTGACAACCCCTGTTGAAAGTGAAGGACAGTACTTTTGTGAAAGTGACTGATGAAGGCAGTGGTATGAAAGCAGTGGATGATTTTTACTATCAGCAGATAGCATATCAGTGGATAAAACACTGCTTTTGAACAACAGAGTTTATCAAAATAATGAGAGAGCAGGGGTTGACTTTCAGCAGTGGACAGGCTTTTGAAGTAGAGCAGACTTTTGAACAATCAGTGGTTAATGGCAGACTTTTAAGGACTTTAATGAAAAATTTTCATTTTTAGCTATTTTTAAGGATGGAGTTTTGATTTTCTGAAAACATTTTGTTGCTTTTATTCATAGAAAAACAAGATGTTGCTTGCTATTCCATGTTCAGCATCCCAATTCTAGAGACCAAGCTTTCAAAAGTGGCTGTATCAAGTGCTTTTGTGAGCACATCAGCTAGCTGATCTTTAGTTGGGACATGATGCAGAGAAATCAAACCTTTTTCATAGCAATCCCTCACAAAGTGATGTCTGATGTCGATGTGTTTGGTGGTTGAATGGGAAACTGGATTTTTGATGATATTTTCTGCTGCCTGACTGTCCAACATGAGTGGTGTCTTTAAGGCAGTAATACCAAAATCCAGCAACTGATTTTGAAGCCACAGGAGTTGGGCTATACAGCTTGCAGCAGCAATGTATTCAGCTTCAGCAGTGGATGTTGAAACAGCTGCTTGCTTTTTGCTTTGCCATGAAACTAAGCAATCACCTAGAAACTGGCACCCTCCTGAAGTGGACTTCCTTGTGGTGTGACATCCAGCAAAGTCACTGTCTGAGAAACCTGAAAGCTTGATGTTCCCATTAGCTGGATACCAGATACCAAGTGTGGGAGCACCTTTTATGTATCTGAAGATCCTTTTTACAGCAATGAGATTTGATTTTCTGGGAGCTGATTGACTTCTTGCACAGACACATGTTGCAAACATGATGTCTGGTCTAGATGCAGTTAGGTACAATAAAGACCCAATCATGCTTCTATAAAGTGTTTGGTCAATCAGCTCATCTTTTTCATCAGACATGACCAGCTTATTTGTTGCCATGGGTGTGCTGCATGGTTTACAATCATTCATATCAAATTTGGTTAAAAGTTCTTTAGCATATTTGCTTTGATGAATGAAAGTTCCATTTTACAATTGCTGTACTTGGAGACCAAGAAAGCATTGCAGCTCACCCATAGCACTCATTTCAAACTCAGCTGTCATGAGTTCTCTAAACTCTTCACACATTGAGTTACATGTGCTTCCAAAAATAATGTCATCCACATAAATCTAGACAATCATTAAATCCTTCCCTCTCCATTTTAAAAACAGTGTTTTATCAATGGTACCTCTTTTGAAACCATTTGAGAGTAGAAAGTTGGAAAGAGTTTCATACCAGGCCCTTGGTGCTTGTTTCAAGCCATACAAGGCTTTGTTTAGCCTGTAGACATGATCTGGATAAAATGGATCCTCAAAACCTGGAGGTTGACAAACATACACCTCTTCTTGAATTGTACCATAGAGGAAAGCACTTTTGATATCCATTTGAAACACCTTCATATTGTGGTTGACAGCAAAGGCCAGGAACAGTCTAATGGCTTCCAATCTTGCAACAGGGGCAAATGTTTCATCATAATCAATCCCCTCTTCCTGTCTGTAACCTTGAACCACAAGCCTGGCTTTATTCTTGACAACAATACCCCTTTCATCAGTTTTGTTCTTGAAGACCCACTTTGTGCCAATGGGACTAACCTCTTCTGGCAGTGGTACAAGCTCCCATACTTGTTGTCTTTTAAACTGTTGGAGCTCCTCTTGCATGGCTTCTACCCAGCTGTTGTCTTTCAGTGCCTCTTGGTACTTGACTGGCTGATGGAGTGATAGAAAACCAGCAAAAAGACAAATGTTTTGGGTTTGGCTTCTTGTGAGCACCCCTTCATTTATGTTGCCAATGATTTGATCAGGTGGATGAGATCTCAAGAAGATTAAATCTCCTTGGTATGGTATGATGGCATTGGTTGGTGAAGGCTGCAAATGTGTATCATCTGAGCTAACCACTGCTGGGGACTTTGATGATCCAGCAGTGGTTTCAAAAGGTGGTGGTATAGGAGGTAATGAAGTGGACAACTGCTGACTTTTATCCACTATTTGAGGACTTTTGTCAGCAGTGTTTGAGGATGTGGAAGCAGTGGTTGATGGGCTACTTTGGTCAACAACTGTTGAGGTAGCAGTGGTTGAGCTTTGACAACTGTTTTGAACAGCTGGTGCTTTTCCCTTTGTGGCAGACCTTTGAGGGATGATGATTTCATACCCATAGTCTGGTGTTGTATCCTCTGATGGACCTGCACTGTTAGTCTTGACAGCAGTATTTTCAAAAGTGAATTTTTCAAGATCAAACAGATCTGCAGGGTTTGCTGGGATTTTCATTGATGAAAGCTCATTGAACTTTACATTCAAAGTCTCCTCCACTGCCTTGGTCCGTGTATTGAACACTTTGTAGGCCTTGGCAGTGGTTGAGTATCCCAAATGGTAACCACAATCAATTTTGGCTGCAAATTTTGAAATGGAATCTTTTAAGTTCAAAATAAAGCATGGGCAGCCAAACACTTTGAAATATGAGATCAGTGGTTTAATTTTATACAGAATTTCATAGGCAGTCTTTTTGTGCCTGGGGTTTATTAAAACTCTGTTCTGAACATAGCAAGCAGTGTTTACTGCCTCTGCCCAGAAAGTTAATGGCAAACCTGAATCTGCAAGCATGGTTCTGGCAGCCTCAATCAGAGTTCTGTTCTTCCTTTCCACTACCCCATTCTGCTCTGGTGTTCTTGGGATGCTACCTTACAATCCCTTTCTTCACACAGAAGGCATCCAACTCCCTATTTTTGAATTCTGTGCTATTGTCACTCCTGAAGCTTTTTACTGGAAGGTCAAATTGCTTTTCAACCTGTATTACAAAGTCTTGCAAAATGCCTGCAGTTTCATCTTTTGAGTGCAAAAAGAAAGTCCATGTGAACCTAGAAAAGTCATCAACAATAACCAAACAATATCTTTTCTTTTTGAGGCTCATGACTTGAACTGGGCCAAACAAATCCATGTGTAGCATTTGCAAACACTGGGTTGTTTTGGACTCTTCAATGGACTTGTAAGAACTTTTATGTTGTTTTCCTTTTAAACAGGAAATGCAATGTTCAGGACATGAAAACAATTTTTGTGGTAGGCCTCTTACCAAACCATTTTTTGAAATTTCTGTGATTGTCTTAAGATTTGTGTGTCCCAGCCTTCTGTGCCAAAGTTCTGTCTCTTTGTTAGAGGCAGCTGAGAACAGACAGACATCAGCTCTGGGACACTCTTTTGACATGTCAACAACATAAACATTGCCACTTCTTTGAGCAACAAGTTTAGTTTGACCAGTTCTGATTATTGCTTTAATCTTTTTGACCATTTCTAGTCCAACAATCCTACAACAATCTTTTGTGAAGAATGACCCAAAACCCTTGTCACTCATTTGGGACACACTCAGAAGGTTGAATTTTAGATTGTCTATTAGATTGACATTTTCAAATTTTACTTTTCCAGACTCCACTGTACCCGACCCCATAACTTTTCCTTTACTATTATTCCCAAAGGATATATCACCCCCTCCATGGATTTTAAAGTCTTTGAGGAGGGCTTTACATCCTGTCATGTGCCTGGAGCCTCCACTATCTACATACCAAAGACTATCAAAGCATGCAGAAGCTCCCTGCACATGAAGTAAAAGGATTAGTTCATTAAGGTCTCCAAAGCCAACAAGGCTTTGGATGGGGTCTCAACAGTGTCTGGGATGGATGCAAGATGATGGACAGTGGTTAGGTCAGGGGTTTGAACTGTTTTAGGACAGTGTTTCTCTAACTACTGTTGTGGGTCCTGACCAATCATCTGCTGGTAACCAAAAGGATGCTTGTTCACTTTGGGTTTAGAAGGCCTTTTGTAGGCCTCATAAACGTGGGGAATCCTTTGGTAAGACTGTTTTTCTCTGCCTTTTCTGAACTGATTGGCAGGGGGTGCATCAGTAACCTGAACATCTCTTTTGACAGATGTTTGGTTCAGCTGTTTTGTAACAGCTGTTTGAACTGGCACAAACAGTGGTTGTTTCTTTGTGAATTTGACAGATGTTGATGATGATGATGGACTCAAGGATGTTTTAGCCATGTACTCATTCTTTTTCACATCAAAGTTTTTGAGGTACACACATGCTTGAGTTTTGTGGTTTGTCTTACCACAAACAATGCAGCTTTCTGCTGAAACAATGACACTTGTTTTGTTTAAATCATAAGCTTTCAAGTGGAAAAAATCTTTTGTTAGATGATTCCTTTTTTCACAGAATTCACAAAACAAGTTATCAATTTTTTCTTTCTTCTTTCTCTTTTCAGACTCCTTTGCAGCAGAGGTTTTAACCACTGCTGGGATGTCCTTGAGAGGTATGACTTTAGCTTTTCAAGCTTTAACACCATCAGTTGATGTAAAGTCCATTGGCTTGAAATTTTCAAGAATATCACACTCGTCAGACCAGGTAGGTTTAAACTGATATTTTTCAAGTTCTTCAAAAGTTGAGGAACTCCTTGTTCTGCCAAGTGTGATTTTGTTACCAAGTTTGTCAGTGATTTTCACTTCTTGGCCATTCTTGTTTGTGGGGATGAACTCAGTGGTTACATCAGTGTTTTAACCAGATTTTTCACAAGCAATGTGTTCATCATCATATTTTCTATACCCAACCCCAAATTTCACATTACTTTCAATCTGTTTAGCAAGCATCACCTCATATCCTCTGCAGGATTCCACCCATCTTTCACAAGTAATCTGGGTGGATTCCAACTCCTTTTTGCAACTTTGGTATTTTTCTACCATAGTTTGAAGTTGGGTTTTGGTGATGCTTTGCTCTTCTTTTAGACAGCTGATCTCTTTTTCTTTTTCAGTCAATTTGTTTTTAAGTTCTTTTAAAGCGCTTTCAAATTTGACCTCATCAGACAAGATTTTATCCCGAAGGTTTTCATTCACCTCTTTAATGTTTGCAAAAGCAATTATGCAATTGTCATAACACAGTTTTTCAAGAACTTGAGGAGATACCTTGGCAGCTGCCATCATTGCACAATCACATTTATGATCTTCTTCATCATCAGCTTTCACCTTCTTTTCACCAGCCTTTTCTTCTTTCTCTTCTTCTTTGTCCTCTACGGACCATGGATCTGTCATTGGTTCAATCAGGGTACCTGAACTTTCTCCCAACAGTAGTTCACCAGCCACAGCAGTAACCACTGCTTCAGTCACCTCTTCCACTGTTTCAAAACACTGCTGTTCCTCCTCAGTTTCAACCCCCTCCAGTATTGACTCTAATGCCATCAAACAAAACTCATCATAAGAAGAATCATTAGAAGCATAGAGTGCAAAATTTTCATCATTAAGGTCTTCAGGCATACTGCTCCAGTCAACAAACCCTTGAGTGAAAAAACTTTGTTGATCTGGTTGTGCTGCTGCTGGAGCAGTGGTTTGAGGTGCAACAGGTTGCACTTGTACCTGTGGAGCAGGGGTTTGAACATATTGGATTTGTGGAACAGTAGTTTGGACATAATGTACTGGCACAGGGGCAGCAGCATAGTGAGCAGTGTTCACTTGAGCTGCTGGGGCATATTGGGCATAGTGCACAGTGTTTTGGTTTTGAGGTCTAGGATTTGAGCTAGGATGAGTAATTATGGGACCAGTAGTTTGACTCCTACATTCCCTAGCGAAATGTCCCAACCTATTACACTTATAGCACTTGATTTTCGATTTATCCAACCCAACCCTTAGATTCCCATGCAAACCTGGGAATTTTCGCCCTGTTCTTTTGTAGAACTTGCTAGTTCTGACACTTAGCAAAGCCAGTTGGTGCAGGATGTCCATTTCCTCTAAATCAGTGGGATCAAAATGTTGCAAATCATTTAGTTCAAAACTTAAATTATCTGACATCTGGTTTTCATTTGCAGTGAATGCATAACTAGCAGAGTGAGGATCAGGGTTGTTAAAATTTGCACCAGCAGTTATGTCAATGAAGTGATCAAAACCCTGATCCTTACCACTGCTCCCAGATTCTTCTTAACCCAGAAGAGCAGTATTACCGAAAGTGTAATCATCGGTAACTTTTCCTGACTCTTGTAACCTCCTTTTCTGGTTCAACTCCCTTTCATAGGTCAGGAGTCGACCGTGGAGTTGGGTCAAGGTCAGATCCTTGAATTCAGGTGAGTTTCGGGTGACAAAAGCTATGGTGTCCCATTTTTCTGGCAGTGACCTGAGGAACCTGCTATTTTGAGTTGAGTTTGTAAAAGTGGTGTTAACAAGCCTCAGTTCACTGATGAGACAACTGAAACGCTCAAATTGTTGCGTTAGTGATTCGCCTTTAACGTAGCAAAATGTTTCATACTGTTGGTTCAGGATTTCCCTATTGTTTTCTATGACTTCTTCAGTTCCCCCAAACTGTTCCTTAAGTGCGTCCCATAACTCTTTGGCACTGTTACAGTGTAACAGTCCAGCATATATCTCATTGGGCAGCGCTGATGCTATGATGCTAAAAGCTTTAGCATCTAGTTCGATCTTTTGAAAGTCGGTTTCGGTATAATTTTCAACTGGTTTTGGAACGAACTTTTTAGCATCTTCAGCGCTTGGCACTGAAGGAACATGGGGACCATAAATGACAGACCTCCAACAACCTGTGCTTTGTTGAGCAAGGATGTGACCCATCCTTCTCTGCCAGATGTTGTACTCATTTCTTTTTAGCATAGGTGGTTTAAAAAGTGAGCCGATGTTGTTTTTATCATCCTGAGATTGTGACGTCATTCTTGTTGTTTTACAGACACTGAGAAATCAACTTTAATGGTGATTAATCCTTGCTCTGTTTTTCAACGGACGAACAAACGATCAGTATCAACTGTTATGAGCTGAACTATTTACGTCAAAATGATTGTTAAATCAAATTTGACTGTCCAAGCTCTGATACCAATTGTTGGATCTGAGTTTCTTTTTTATTGTATTTTCGTTTGAAATTAAGATGGAAATGAAAGAGTTGTGCAGCGGAATTATAATGAAAACAAACTTTGCATACAATCAAACGAGAGTAATACTTTTATCAAACATCTTTACACAATGAATCGAAAGATTGAATTTGTTTCAACACCGATTACAATGATTGATGAATGAATGCAAACTCCCCCTCAGCCAGAGCTCAGTAGTTTGTTCGTGCAAAGAAGACGATGTGGTGAAAGAGCTGATAGAACAGTACAAAGTACTGAACTATATATAGGCACTTGCAAACCACTGAGCATCTTAGCTGACGTCACCATGAAAGTGACATCTAACCTCCTAACAAACTCTAACCTCTGATCTATAAACACTGATGTACTAAACTACTGCTATTACATTACATTACATAAAAGACTCTTAAACAGCTGCTGCATCCTTCCACTGCTGTGAACCCAGCAGTGCTTGTCCGGATCAGCAGTACTTGACTCAAGGCAGTAGATTGAGTCAGCAGAGCTTTGGTCTTCCATCAGTCTTTAACATTTGGCAGTAGATGCAAGGCAGCAGTTGTGAATCAGCACTTGGTAGGATCAGCAGATAGGAGGTCAGCAGATACAAAGCCACTTTCAAGGGGAGAGATTTGCATGAACTAACTGTAATCGTCTGCTTATTCTGGATCCACTGCTCTGATCCAGTTTTGGCTTTAATTATCTGTTCCTCTGATAGGGTTCAATCCCAACACAAGATTTCGGGGGTTACCCATATATCCGAGAGATGTTTCCCCACGATATAAGCAAGTTTGAATTTAGGTTTATATCTCGTCACAATCTACTAAATGTCTAAAAACCTACTGGCATATCCGCAGTGAGATTGTTTCACCTTTATAACTTTCCATTTCTTTAGCATGTTGTGATAGTCCACTGATGTACTATCATTTCCTCTTGTCTCAACAAAACTCATTTTTTTAATTTTTCAATGTTTTTGACATTTTCAAATTTTCTGATTTTTTTTAAAAATTTTCTCCCCCTAAAATCAAAATATGTTTCAATTTTGATTTTCTGGGAAAATTTGAAATCAAACTGTACAAACATGACAACATGATGAGAATTGCTTCAATTCTCCATCCACTAGGCATAAACAATCAGAACTCCCCCTTACAACAAACTATTTTCCCATTATGATTTCAAAACACTTAAGTTTGTTTTAATCAAAATGGTTTTTCCGGAAAAATTAGTTTGTTTACCAAACATTTGTAGGTTCGAGGTCACTTCATCACCTTGTTCTTTTTCAACCACAAGTAAGACAAAGATAAATCAAGTACAACTGAATGTCCCTGATTAATCTTGTAAGAAAGATGCCGATTCATGTTCCACGCTTATAAACCTGGGAACTCCGGCAAGTCAGGGTTTTTTTTTCATTTGAACAGATTCACCCAAGCCTGACAGTCCTTGGGTGATTTTGAATTCTTGTTCAACAATGGTGGAAAATTTGCATCATCCAATGTTAGACCAGAATTCTCATTTTTTACCTCAACAACTGGCTCTTATGGCTTTACTATACCAGATTCATTGCCTGAATATGGCTTGTCTGACTTTGAAGAGTCAAATTCATCGCCGACATGTGGCTCCTTTGTTTCCACAGAAACAAATTCATCGCCAGCAATTTTCTTCTTCTTCTTCTCTTCTGTCCTCAGATTTGTATCTGATGAATTCATTTTGCTTGATTTGTCATTCTTTGGCGAGCAAGACGATTTATCAGAACTTTTATCTGTTTTAACAGTTGTATCCGAGGATAAAATCTTCTCCAGATACTCTCTGACCTTCTTCCTCTTCTTCCTCAGTCTGTCTTTTTGCCCCTGAGAAAGTTTCACTTTCTTTTCTTGAACTTTAGGTTCTTGAACCTTCTGTTCTTTGGGCTTGACATTGCCTGGTTTCTTCACCTGCTTCTGAGATTCAACCCTCGATCTTCTCATTGATCTCATTGAGCAATATCTAGCAATATGGCCAATGATGTTGCAGTTAAAGCATCTCCTTGACTCAAACCTCCAACTCTGGCAGTTAACAGCAATGTGTCCTTGATAGCCGCATTTGTAACACACTCTGTTATCGTACCAATCACCATTTTTAGTTCAAACATTTAGATCAAAGCACTGTTTGGCTTGGTGATAATCTTTCCTCCTCTTGTTTGTTGGATTTGGCTTTTGAGCACTGTGGTCCGACCTGCACCACTCATTACTAACAATTTTTGAATTTTCATTTTTTACTTTTTGTAATTTTTGATTGCGATTGGATGATTGATCTGATGAACATTTATTTTCTTTTTGAGCATTTTTCAAAATTTTCTCTTTTTGTTTTTGTTCCACTTTCTTCTTCAAAGGTTTTTGCTTAGAGCATTCTCCCTTTTCAGTTGATTGTTGAACAGTTTCTTGAAACTTTTCTTTTAACTTCAAAAATAAATTCTGTTTCTTCATTTTTTCATTTTCATCATCAGATTTCTCATCGAAATCTTCAACTACGACTTTGTCATAGTTTGTGACATCGTCACTTATTAGAACTGAATTAATAGGTTTTGGACAAGGAATAGCTGAAGTATTCACAAACACCTTCAACTTTTCTTCCCATTCCTTGATTTTCTTTTGAGCACACTCTGCTTCGTTTTCAAGTCGAATAATTTTTTCAAGATGAGAATTGATTGCAATTTGTTTTTCAAGATTGTTTTTACCAAACAAATCTTTCTCATCTTCTAAAATTTTTATTTGACTTTGAAAATCTTTCTCAATTTTTACTTTTTCATTTTCTAAATTTTGTATTTGATTTTTCAAAACATTTTCTGATTTTTTAAGATTTTTGTTTTCTAATGACAAACTCTCAACATCCTTCAAGAGTTTGTCATTTTCAGATGTCAACTTCTCACAATTTTCCAGCAAAATAAGAATCTGTTTATCATCAGCTTTTGTATCAACCGTTAAAGCTGAAATGTTTTCAACCTGTTTCTTTTCCTCATGAACACTTTCAACCTTACTCTCTTTTTCTGATGAATGATCAAAGATAGGTGCATCTTCTTCAACCTTTTTCTTTAATACTGGTTCAGGATTCACAGATACAGGTTTTTCAGATTCTACTTTCTCAATCTTGACAGCTAGAACTTGTTCAACCTGCCTTTTCACACTAGGTTTGATTTTCTTTTCTGTTGTTGCTGCTTTTACTTCTTTCTCAGCTCTGATATCTTCTTTAACAATAACTGCCTTTTGATTCTTTCATTTTGCATCTTGTTTTTCTTTCAAGTTTTCAATTTTATTGGCATCAAATAACTTTCCACTACATTGATCAGATGGAAGTTGTTGTTTAAGATTTTCAAGTCTTTGGATTTCTTCTTCATACTTGTCACCCTCTTCATCAGATGAATGATCAAAAACTTGAACTTTTTCAACAACTTCTTTTGCTGAGACTGTTTCTTCATTAGCCTGAAAATAACTCTCCTGTTGAGATACATAGTAATACAACATTATATCTTCAGCAGATTCCATGCTTTGATAACAAATTTCACACAACAAACACTTTCTCAAGTGAAATCAACAAATCAACCGAAAAACCCTAATTCAAGCGGAATATCAGTTTACGTAGGATCACTATTTGGAGCGGAATCAACAAGTTTGAGCTATAACACTGATTTCGCTTGAATATACAGTATTTTCAAGCAAAATGTCCTGTTCGAGCGAAATCAAACCAAAGTTTCAAGCGAAACCTCAGTTCGAGCGGAATCACCCGAAAGCTTTCAAGCGAAACCACAAAATTACTTTGGAGCGGAATCACAGAACAATTTGGAGCGGAATCACCACAATGCTTTCAATTGAGATCTACTTTCAGGCGGAATCAACTTAGATTTCAAGCAGAAATCCAATTTGGAGCAAAATCAGTACCTAAGTTTCGAGCGGAATCACTGTGACGTCATCATACTCTCGAGTGTTTTCAAGCGGAACCTCAAAAATGATCAGATTTAGTTCGAATTTTGACTTGAAACTTCCAAGGCTTTGTTAACTATCAATTCCGAGAAGTGTGTGAAAATCTGAGCCAATTCTGACCGTGAAATGATGTTCAGATTGAAAAAGAAAGGTGTAGAAACAGAATTCGCAGCTGAATTGGCAAGAGCTCTTCCTCCTGAGCTCTGATACCACTTGTAGGATCGTATACGGACCCGAACGAGTCTATCAGAAGAGCTTTTCTCAGTTTGAGCGACGGAAATAAACAAACCGAGTTCAATTCAGCAATTATACACTTTAAACTGTTGTTTCTATTGATTGTGTAGGAACGTTTTACGACCTGACGAGTCAATCAGAAGAGTGCTTAGACAGAATCAGAGGCGGAATTCATTGATTCGGTCTTCGTAAAGCTTGATTTCACTACTTAACGTCTCTTTTATTAATCTGCTAACAATTTACAAGATCCGGAGACAAATTGGCAGGGCTTCGCCATTACACCTTCAAAAACACACACATAGAACTATTCTGGATCGCTCATATGGTCCCCTATATATAGACTATCTGGTTCGCTTTTATGGACATGTCCGTAAAAGCGGACCAGACATAAAAGCTGTCCTGACATAAAAGCTGACCTCCTATGTACGTATAAGCGGACCAGACAAGTGACACATAAGCGGACCTCCACCTTTGACATAAAAGCGGACCTAACTATACTTATGTGTTTCTTGATTTCCAATCACTCTACAATCAGCCCTAGCCTAAGACTCGAACTAAGATGTAGTCGACAGACAACTGCACCAACAGACTCCCCCTTGAATGTTGACGAAATCTTCAGTGAGAGTCTTCAACATGACAACTCTTCAATCTCGATCGGTCTTCTTCAGGAACTCTTCCTGGAATCATATACCCGGATCTTTCTCTGGCTCTAACTCTCATCAGGCTCCCCCTATCATCAAGCTGGGATCGTCGTCTGGAATTTGTTATCACCATTGAAATCAAATCCTGGCTTTATCAGTTTAAGCTCTCCTCAGGTTCTGCTATTCCTCCTGGCTCTCCGTAGCAACAGGATCAGAAACCTGCAAAACTCAACCACTCTATCACAAACCAAAATAATTGTGATTCAATTTAATGAATCAACTAAACATTTGAGAATTTTCACATTTAAATCCTTTTAAATTTGAAACATTTCAATTTCTAATTCAAATTAATGAATTATCTTAAACATTTCAATCCATTTAACCAACATGTCTGTTCATCTTGTTTGGCCTTTGAGATTTTGAATATCAGTTTTTCAACATCAGTTGTCAAAAACGTTTTTGGATTTTTCAAAAACATAAATGCAATAACAGAAATAAAATGCAGAAATGAAATATGTACAAATATATTTTTGTGAGTTTGCGAAAGAGGATCAGATCAGTTTTTAGACAAATCACAAGCACCGTTAAGCTCTTAATCATTTTAAGCTCTAAACGATTCACATTGATTGACGATATGTTTGTCCTCTTAAGCTCAATCTAAAAACTTTCGACATGCTTACCGATACGTTTAAGGTATATTAATTTTGCACTAAGCTCTTATGGACCCCACGATCTCAGCATATCCCCTCATCATGCAATACACTAACTCAAGTAATGCCTTTAAACTTTTATCAACTGTGATTTGTGCGAAAACAAAGCAGAATGTTTAAACATTAACAATCAGGTCGATACTTCCGTATACGCAGAGAAAGTCCAATGTTTAAACAAAATAAGAAAATAAAAATAAGTTGAAGTTGTTTAGGCTTTAACCACCAGGTCGATACTCCCATATACGCAGAGGTGATCCAAAGCTTAAACGAAACACCAAAGAAAATAAAGCAGAACGTTTAGGCAACAACATCCAGGTCGATACTCACGTATACGCAGAGGATGTCCGATGCTTAAACAAAATAAAGAAATAAAACAAGTTTAAATCTTTGCAAAATAAAATGCACAATCACAGCGACTTTTTAGCAAAGTTGTGAAAGTTCACAAACTTAACCAGTTTTATGTCTTTCGACAATCAGCGATTACTGAGCAGGCACACAATCAAGAAGGACAAAACTAAGTACTATGCTTTTGACCGTGTTTCCCACTAGAACTAGGCTTTTTCATTTAGATTTGTATCGTTATCGCAAATCTACTAGTCTAGCTAAGCCTATCGTCACATCGTTAGTGAGACCGTTTATCACATTTTAACTTTACATTTCTTTAGCATGCTGTGACAGTCCAACTGATCTACTATCATTTCCTCTTTTTGACAACAAAACTCATTTTGAATTTTTTCAATGTTTTTGACATTTTCAAATTTTCTAATTTTTTTTTAAAAATTTTTACTCCCCCTAAAATCAAAATATGTCTCAATTTTGATTTTCTGGGAAAATTTGAAAACAAACTGTACAAGAAACATGACAACATGATGAGAATCACTTCAATTCTCCATTCACTTGGCTTGAACAATCAGAACTCCCCCTGACAACAAACTATTTTCCCATTATGATCTCAAAACACTTAAGTTTGTTTTAATCAAATGGTTTTTCCGGAAAATAAGTTTTGTGTGTCTTTTCACAAATTCGGGGATCTCTCATCACCTTGTTCTCTTTAACCACTTGTAAAAACTAACATTTTTAAGATCAATTCACAAACATCACTTGTAGAAAATCAAGTACAACTTAATGTCCCTGATTTACCACTTGTAAGACGAAATATCACTTTCGTGAATTTCTCAAGAAATGTGCCGATTCATGTTCCACGCTTACCAACCTGGGAACTCCGGCAAGTCAGGTTTTTCATTTGAACAAATTCACCCAAGCCTGACAATCCTTGGGTGTTTTTGAATTCTTGTTCAACAATGGTGGAAAATTTGCATCATCCATTGTTAGACCAGAATTCTCAATTTTTACCTCAACAACTGGCTCTTCTGGTTTTACCATACCAGAATCATTGCCTGAATGTGGCTTGTCTGACTTTGATGAGCCAGATTCATCGCCTGATGGTGGCTTGTCTGACTTCGACATATCAGATTCATCGCCGACCATTTTCTTCTTCTTCTTTTCTTCTTTCGTCCTCAGATTTGTATCTGATGAATGTGTTTTGCTTGATTTGTCATTCTTTGGAGAGCAAGACGATTTATCAGAACTCTTATTTGTTTTACCAGTTGTATCCGAGGACAAAATCCTTTCGAGATATTCTCTCGCTTTCTTTCTCTTCTTCCTCAGTCTGTCTTTTTGTCCCTGTGAAAGCTTCACTTTCTTTTCATGAACTTTAGGTTCTTGAACCTTCTGTTCTTTGGGCTTGACATTGACTGATTTCTTCACCTGCTTCTGAGATTCAGCCCTCGATCTTCTCATTGATCTCATTGAGCAATCTCTAGCAATGTGGCCAATGATGTTGCAATTAAAACATCTCCTTGAATCAAACTTCCAACTCTGGCAGTTAACAGCAATGTGTCCTTGATAACCGCATCGGTAACACACTCTGTTATCGTACCAAACACCATTTTCAGTCCAAACATTCAGATCAAAGCACTGTTTGGCTTGGTGATAATCCTTGCTCCTCTTGTTTGCTGGATTTAACTTTTGAGCACTGTGGTCCAACCTGCACCACTTATTGCCAACAATTTTTGAATTTTCATTTTTTACTTTTTGTAATTTTTGATTGCGATTGGATGATTGATCTGATGAACTTTTATTTTCTTTTTGAACATTTTTCAAAATTTTCTCTTTTTGTTTTTGTTCCACTTTCTTCTTCAAAGGTTTTTGCTTAAAGCATTCTCCCTTTTCAGTTGATTGTGGAACAGTTTCTTGAAACTTTTCTTTTAATTTCAAAAACAATTTTTGTTTTTCGAATTTTTTATTTTCATCATCAGATTTCTCATCACAATTTTCAACTTTGACTTTGTCAAAGTTTGTGACATTGTCACTTATTGGAGCTGAATATAAAGGTTTTGGACAAGGAATAGTTGAAGTATTCACAAACACCTTCAACTTTTGTTCCCATTCCTTGATTTTACCTTCTAACTCTTTGATTTCCTTTTGAGCACATTCTGCTTCCTTTTCAAGTCGAATAATCTTTTCAAGATAAGAATTGATTTCAATTTGTTTTTCAAGATTGTTTTTACCAAATAAATCTCTCTCATCTTCTAAAATTTTTATTTGACTTTGAAAATCTTTTTCAATTTTTACTTTTTCATTTCCAAAACTTTTAATTTTTTCTTCAAAAACTTTTGCTTTTTCTTTCAATTTCTGATTTTCCAATGTCAAACTGTTCAAGTTACTTAACAGTTTGTCATTTTCAGAGTTCAGCTTTACACAGGTTTCATTCAAAACAAGAATCTGTTTATCATCAGCTTGCTTCTTATCATTCAGCTCTTTGACTTCCAAAGTCAAACTTTCCGCATCTTTCACGAGTTTGTCATTTGCCGTCTTTAAGCTGTCACATGTAAAACACACTGATGCAGAATTCGAAGATTCATTCTTCACTGATTCTTCAATCTTTGAATCTTGATCTTTTTCCATCTTGTATGTTCCTGCACCAAAAAGTTTAACAAAATTAAAAGGATTCATACTTTCATCAATATAACATTTCCTTTTAATATCATATTTCAGATTCCTCTTTGTTGCAAGACATATTCGAACTCTTTTATCGATTTCTGTAATCACATCCAATTCTAAATCTTGTAAATTCTTTCCTATCTCATTCAAAAACTCCCTTCTTTTCTTTTCTTCCTTACGACACTCTGCAAGAACCTCATTAAAGAACTGATGTGGATTAAGCTCTTGGAAAAAATCTTTTCTTTTTAGCTCAACCATGAATTCATCCCATTTAGCAGGTAATGCAGTTGTCAATTTCAATATATGTTCATCAGTTGACATTCTAATACCATTTCTCCACAAATTGTCCGTTAGAACTTTAAATCGTGTTTCCATCTCATTCAAAGTTTCATCCTTTTGACATATGAAAAATTCAAAACTTTTAATCCAAATGTCCGTACTCACATTCCTATAATTGGTATCCACAGTTCTCATATACCAATTATTCAGGTTTTCAAGTGTATTATTTTCTTGTTCATCAAAACTCATTTCTGTCATCGTTCGAATACACTCGACAAATCTACTTAACGTCCGAATAAGCTGACTAGAATTTGTCTGAATAAGCTAACCAGAATTTGTCCGAATAAGCTGACCAGAATTTGTCCGAATAAGCTGACCAGAATTTGTCACAAAAGCGGACCAGACTTGTCATAAAAGCGGACCAGACTTGTCACAAAAGCGGACCAGACTAGTTCACAAAAGAGGACCAGACTTGTTCACAAAGGCGGACCAGACTTGTTCACAAAAGCGGACCAGACTTTTGACAGCGAATTCGAACAGAAAAACTTAGATTTCTCCTAAACGGTTAGGAATTTGGATCTGAAACTTTCAAGGATTTATCTCGATACTATTGCGCACAAGCTGTAGAAATTTGAGCGAATTCCGACCGTGAAATCTTTCTGAATCAGTAAAAGAAGGTGTAGAAATCAGAATTTTCGAGCGAAAATCAAGCTAACCGGTAAGAACTCTTCCTCCTGAGCTCTGATACCACTTGTAGGATCGTTTGACGACCTGACGAGTCAATCAGAAGAGTGCTTAGATAGAATCAGAGGCGGAATTCATTGATTCGGTCTTCGTAAAGCTTGATTTCACTACTTAACGTCTCTTTTATTAATCTGCTAACAATTTACAAGATCCGGAGACAAATTGGCAGGGCTTCGCCATTACACCTTCAAAAACACACACATAGAACTATTCTGGATCGCTCATATGGTCCCCTATATATAGACTATCTGGTTCGCTTTTATGGACATGTCCGTAAAAGCGGACCAGACATAAAAGCTGTCCTGACATAAAAGCTGACCTCCTATGTACGTATAAGCGGACCAGACAAGTGACACATAAGCGGACCTCCACCTTTGACATAAAAGCGGACCTAACTATACTTATGTGTTTCTTGATTTCCAATCACTCTACAATCAGCCCTAGCCTAAGACTCGAACTAAGATGTAGTCGACAGACAACTGCACCAACAGATTGAATGACGTTTACAATTGATTCAACACTTCAGCAGCACTTCGTTGCAAAACCGGAAGAACTTCATACTGATTTAGCTCCAAATGACCCTTTATATAGGGATTTTGATTTAGCTCGAAATGACAAAGTGTCATTTCGAGCGGAATCAGCATAAACATCTCGAGCTGAATCAGGTTTTTATGTGATTTAGCTTGAAATGACAAGGTTTCATTTCGAGCGGAATCACCCCTAAAAATCACTATCTCGTTTTTCATGCCCTGATCTAATACATTCTATACAAGACTCGATACAAGACGTAGACGACAGACGGATGCACCAACAATAAAAGATGATAACTTTCTTGATTTTAGATTGCTAAGGCCCAAGTCGCCTTAAGTGTAGCTCGCTCACATCAAACATTCGCTCCTGAAACATATGTGAAAGTAAATACGTCAACATAAAAATGCCTGTGAGTAACATAGGTTTAGTGTTGAAGATTCATGACTTTGTATGTTAAAAGAAATGTTTAATGAAAAGTAGTCATGAACCTTATAAATATTTTCTTTTATAAAATCATATGAAAATCAAATGATATAAAAGAAAGATGTATGGTTAAGTAAATAACCAAATGAAAATAATATGTATAAAATATGTCATGTCTTGTCTTTGTTGAAGTGGTTTAGATAACGCCACGATATGCAATACAATAAAAGCACTTATATATAGGAAGTACCAGCGGCGTATCCACCATGCTTTTGTCATATTACACACGTCTCGTTACTTAAATCACTTATTAATAACCATGAATTAATGTCTTGTTTAAATATCAATGTCCAATGTCAAATATCATGTGTAAACAATGTCTAATGTCAAGTATAAACAAATGTCTTTTTGAAATCCAATGTCATGTACAAAACAAGGTCTTTGAATAACCAAAAGTTAAAATCCAAAAGTTATGTTTTGAAAACCATTGCTTTTATCGATATGAACATTTATGTGGTTTGTCTATCGCATACACTCAAGCCTTGAGACTGTCAGATAAACCCTTATTAGGATCAAGGTTTATCAAAAATGTATTCGGATTCTGTCATTCCCCTTCCGAAATTCCTAGAAAGCAGGAACGGGATTTGTCAAGTCCTATAGCGCTATTACATACTACCGAGCGGCGTGATGAATGTTAATTAATGTACTACTCCGTTAAACATACCAAATGTCTTTTTCAATGTAAGCATGTCATGAAAATGTCTTTGTAAAACCATGTAATAGGCATACTAAGTCAATATGCCAAGTAAAATGTCTTTGAAATAATATATTATATGTAATATGTAACAAAACATGTATAATGTCATGAAAACGGAAAGTAAAGTTATGCACATATGCTTTACCCCAAAACATTTGGAAAACGTAAAATAGGGGAACTATGTACTCACCTTTGGGTGCGTTTTTATATGTTAACACAATCCCTCAAATTGTTTATTCGTCCTAAATTAAATAAGAACGATTTAATAATCAAAAACTCCCAAACATACCTAAGTTTCTTCGATACTTAGAATTTTCACATAACTTCGAGATTTTCTCGAAAAGTTATTATTTTTTATTATGTTGGTGTTAATATATATATATATATATATATATTTTAAGAACTTTGCAACTTGAACGATTTTATTGGTGATCCTCATCATGTTATAAGCAATATATCTACGATTTGCGCGTCGTAATATATATACTTATTGTGACATAAAATAAATATCGTAATACACATAATCTTGTCAACTATAAACATGTCATCATACACATATTATAAATTACATAACATCTTGTAACACATAAAATTTACCCATGAACAACCCATTCTAGTGTACATTGAAAAACGCGTATTTTAGCGATTCGGTAACGTTTTTGGGCGTCGGAAGTCACGTATGACCAACCAAACACCAAGTAAACTTAATATAAGTTAAAATACTTATTTTTATATCAAAAATATCAGTTTACTTACTGATCTAAAACAGTTTTATAAAAATCCTCCGAAAAGCCGTTTTTAACTGTTTTACCGCATAGTTTTGCATCAAACGTTACCCTAACCATCCCCATTCGTAACGACTTGATATTTTAACATAACCCATGTTATTTACTGAATAAAATAGTGGTTATACTCATGATAGTTCAGGTATCACATAAAGCACATAAATCATGCAAATTTCACATATTTTACCACTTTCTAAGCTATATGTACAACATGCAAAGCTATCAAACCTATGACAAAGTTTCATGCCATTATAATATACCGAATAATGTTATTTTTAGTGTTTATAATCTGTTCTAAAACATTTTTGTCATACAATCATTTTTTTATCATTTCTTGAGCTTTAAATCAACATGTATTCTTATGTACAAGTGTCTAAAGCACACTATCATATCATCATCATTTCATATGAATTTAAATGCATAAAACATGTAATTTATTCATGTTTACTTACTAATTTAATTAAACATTCATCATATCATGCACAAATCATCAAACACTTGCATTTTAACTATCATTCAAGAACAAGCAACAACTTAAAAATTCTCAAATATGTCTAATAAATTTTTGGCCATTTACATGTCAAAATACTAACATTATTTCAAATTATAACTCATGATTCAATCACTCCTTTATATCTCTAACATATTTGCACATAATCTTATTCATGCAAGCAAACATCCTAAACAAGTATTTATCAAAAATCAACTCAAACTCAAATCTCATACACATACATATACATATATATATATATATACGGTTATATATACACACATATATACTACCATTTTTATTTTGTATCAAGAAGCATTTCTTTTTAGATTTCAAGTTTGTGAAAAATTCCAAGATTCAAGAGAAACTTCCAATCATCAAGAACAACCAAGAATCAAGTTCATGATTCAAGATTATGTCTTTTAGGGTTCTTGTGATTTATATCATAACACATCTTTTAACAAATCAAAATTAGAAGTATCAAAGGGTTGTGAGAGTCTTACTACTAGCTCTAAGGTAGGGAAGAACACTTGAAGAAAAAGATGATGAAAATGGTGGATGAAAGCAATGGAGGTTCTTCAAGTTCTACAAGCACCAAGCTTCATAAAACACCTTCTATCACCTTGGAATGATCTTGGAAATGGATGAATGAAGTTGGATGATGGAAGTAAGGTGGTGGTTGTCACACCCCCAATGACTTTTTTAATTTTTAAAATAATTAAAATTACAATGTTAGGATCTATCATTTATTCATCTTTGTACATAAAACATAAAACTGTTTTATAAACATGAGGTAGAAAGTAGTTAAACGAGTCGTAATCATGTTTGAAACTTATGTTGTGCGCGCCATCAGAAACCTGTTAAACCTGTTAAGACACGATTTGCCAGCCTTAGCGGAAACCCCCGCGAGGTGTGTGACGTACCAGGATCTAGCCACCAATCATATTGAACTCATAGGTATATTTAAATAAAACTTTCATTTATTAACATTAAGTGTTACAACATTACAAATAAATTACTATGTACAGCGGAAGCATAATTCATCCGTTAAGTGTTTATAAACCACATGTAAAATCCATTAGTCTTGTGTTGCGATTCCACGTGTCTCGACCCATGACCACTCCAGCCTCCCAGACAGCAAGTTCCAACAATATGCACCTAAAGGCCTGCAAGGCATGTAACAACGAGTCAACAACAAAGTTGAGCGAGTTCACAGTTGGTTGTTTAGTTTTACAAGTTTGTTTTGAAAACCATAAGTTGTTTCGTAAACCACGAGTTAACCAGTATCTTTGTTTCCCAAACCATATCCATAATCAGTGGGGGCTTCCCCATGTGAACCACTAGACCGTTACCATATCGACTATTGACGAAAGTAAGTTGTGCCCTAAGTCAATGTCTATCATCATTGACTGTTTGCCATGATCCATTAGTACACGCCCGTCCGACCGGCACGGTGTGAGGTTTGTCAAACCTAATAGCGCTATTAACTAATGACCCGCTCGCCATCGGCCTCGGCGATTAAGTCGATATAAAAATGAGGGACTTAATGATAGAGTTTGGTCTAGTAAGTTTAAGGTTGTTGTCCTACCCAAGGAGGACGAACGTACGTATTCTACCCAAGGGGAATACGTAGGATTAATACTGGCATCCTACCCATGGAGGATGGCGGTACATATCCTACCCAAGGAGGATATGTAGGTTCCGTTTTAATTCTTTAACCCATTCCCAACCACCGGGAATCCCATGCCTTAGAAAGTGTGTGAACTCACCTTGGTTTGCTCGGTTTGACTAATTACTCGTTTGTCAATTGATCAAGCACGTCCTATCATTGTTACCGACAACAATCAATTTCATGTGCACATATACTACATATTTCACATATGAGTAATTCACGTATTCCTTAATCACATACCACACAATTTAATGTAGAAGTAACACATATATAGTTCAAGTAATAACAATTAACATATATAATCGACAGGGACTTATAATTCCTATACAAAATTTGAACCACCAATTCACAATCTACTGACTTTTTATTTAACCCATGATGGGATCATGCTGTCCACTTGCAATCAGAGATGTGTGACTAGTATATTACCTATTAAATTCGGATGCTTTAAGTTTAATATTTCTTAAATTCAAACATGTAAAGTATAACAAGTACTGGCCGATTTAAATGTGAACTTCTGATGTTTACTTAAATTACATAACCTACTTCGAAATCATTACATGTACTAGACACTTGCGTCACATGGAAATTACATCACATAATTGGTGTTATAAATCTTCCTATATCTATTAGTTCGTAAGACCACGTTTAAAAATCATACATCTTAACAGTGTGTGATCCATCGGGTAAGTCTATGGCCCAACTAACATCACAATGTTTAAATGAAATGTGCGGCCCAATTATCAGAAATTTGATAACATTGTGTGGCCCATTACCTGCTGTTGCGCGGCCCACCATTCCCTGACCCGACTGGGATTTGTGACCAGGCTCGCCCCCATGTATGAACAGCTAATGGCCCAGTACCATTATAAGGGAGCGGCCCAAGTCTCATGGTCTGCTATTTGTGCAGCCCGCTGCAACAGTTCCTGGCCCAATGGAATCTGCATATTACCAGTTTCACTCAATAACCCAAAACCAATCTATGTTACCACATCCGATTAACCTATGGCACTCATTTGTATGTTACCCCACAAAACCAAACAATTATCATTGGAAACAATTAATATAATCACCCACATACTCATCGGCCTATTCTCAGAACATCACAACTAACTTTAGTTCATAACCACCTGCAAACCTTTTAGTTCCTAATATGATTTCATATCTATGCACTCCCTACTTCACTTGATTCCATCGACCACTAATTATCATTACGTAACCAGTTCTTTGTCGAGTTAAAGAATTCATCAAACCCTATTATGCATATGTCACAACCCACAAACAAGGATATTCTTTGCATGAATTACGGCACAAGTTAGATCAGAATACAACTATTATTATCGCACATGCAGCCCACTAACCTGAAACCCTAGATCATGCACAACCAATCACAAGTTTCACATAACTGTTACACGTAATACGGTAATTATACTAACCTGAAAGATGTATTACAATAAGCACAAGAGATAAGCTTCAAGGGAGACAGGAGCTTCGAAGGGGGCGGTCTTGAGGCCTACTGACGTGAACAACAGGAGAAGTAGGGTTTGGTTTGATATGTTGTGATGATGAGAGACATGGGGATGTTACGTACACTCAATTATAAAGCCAAACCTAACAAGTGGGCCGATCCAATACTCATTAAATGTTACCATAGCTGGGCCAGATTTGATTAAAGCCCACTCGGGGTAGGTTGGGCTCGATTCATGCTTGTTCGGGCCGAAGTGAAATGTATCACAAGGATCACTAATGTGGCCCAATGGCTGGTAACCCAAAAGTGCTAACCATGTTAACTCCTCGGATTAGTTATTCGACACGCAGAAACGTTTTAATGATTTCTTGTAGTTAAACAGTTACACACAAGTAAGCATATCCAATCACGTCATTCATTTAGCAATTACATTCCAGTCACAAGTGTTTTCTTAATTTTTATCATCGTAGAGAATATGAACGAGAAATAGCAAAAAAAAACAGGATCGCGTGACTACGAGACACTGACCTTGAAAGTTCGGGTTGTCACAGTGGTGGTGGCGGCACTAACTATGTAACACCTGTGCCTCCACGGCCATCAAACAAATACCAAACCAATGAAATATTATATTTCATACTTGGGATTTGTAAAAATATGTGTATCATTTGCACATATCAATTCTTGTTCAATTTCAAACTTTAAATCGCTTTCTGGAAGGTTATACGCGCACTGATGCGTAAATATAACCAGTTTAATGCAACAAACACTCCGGAATAGTGACATAGGCTTAACATACCTTAAATAACCTTTACATAACTTAGAAATAAGTTTTGAAGGCTTTGGTATGGCAAAATCAAGTTAAATCGCTTACAGGGACTAAAGTTGACAAACTGCGAAAGTATGCCAATTAGAACTGTAACAGACATTCCGAAACATGACCATAAGTTAAACATACCATAAATATCCTTCACATAGCTTAGAAATAGGCTTTGAGGGGTTCGGTGTGCTAAAATAAACTTTTGGGTCATTCAGGGACTGAAAGTGTCAAAAAGTGCACAAGTTTGCACTTTCGCGCATAACTTACGTTCTGAATACATCTGGACATCCAAAAATTTATGTAAGCACTAAAATATTTTATTTTAGTGTTCGGCATAAGAAAAATCCATTCGTTTCGTCATTTGGATCGTTTTTCGCGCTTATGCGCATTCCGTCGTAATTAAGCGAACATCGCGTTCGTACGACCAAACGAACCAACCTCCGGCATATTTTTGAGCATGTTTCATGTCCACAATGTTTAGGCATCATTTTAGGGCCTTAAAGTTGGCTTAACGGGCCTTAAACGTGTCGAAAATAGCTTAAACGGGCTGCAGGGACCAAAACTGTAATTCTGCCAAACTTGGTCCTTGCGCACCGTAACAAATATTTGTTACGGTGCGCAAGGGGTCTGCAGACCAGATGCAGTGTTTCTAACAGCCTGTTATCAGCTGATTAATCCTCAACCACAAGTTCACACATGCTTAGTCAGCGGATAAGAACCATTTTTTAGCTTCCATAACCTTCCAACAAGTGTACGGATGTGATCGAATCACGGTTTCCATGAAACGATCTTAACGGTTACCCGAATACTATAAATACCCCAACACCCCCATTGCTAAACTTACAAGAATTCTGATTTGAGAAGCTCTAAGTTGAAACCATTGTTTCATACCTGAGCTACTTGGATCGGGATTAGCATTCGGGGACCCTTCGTAAGTATTCTTTCGTTCTTTTCCTTATTTTATTGCTTTTCGAGTCAGAAAGTCAAACTTTGTTTGACTTTCAGCGTTGACCAGCTTATGGTCAATGCGAAGTTCGTTAGAACTTCGCAACGTGATTGTAATCACGATGGTTATAGTCCCTTGGGACTATGCCTACTGATTACCACGTTGTCTAGGGTCGTAGGGTAAGCGATCTAATAAATCGCTTATACCTTCGAACCCGACCCAGTTTGGTCGATCATTAGGATCCGACCAAATACATTAGGTGACCATAGTGTAGGGAATAACCTTCCGAGGTTATACCTTATGGTCACATCGTTTAAGTAGTTGTATGATAGGTAGTTTATATGCCTTAGGTAAATTACCAGAATACCCTTTTCATGTATAATTGGTAATTAAGCATATGTAATCTAAACTTTTGTCACATAACTGATTTTGTAACATGTTTAGGCATATAACACTTGTCATAGGGCTAGTTAGGCGGTCCGAACGCGTTTCACGCGAACGACGCATTAAAGTAGCATAAGCTACCTAAACGGGTCGTAATGGGTCGTAAACACTTAGATTAAGGTTTCAATTAGTATGTAGGCTTTGTTAAACCATATGACACGAGTCTCTATACTCGTTTGGTTTACGAACCCTCATTCTATCAGATCTTCCGATTTAGGTCCGGTTTATTAACATAGTTACCTATATTAGGTGCCGTTTGATTTCAGTGATCTCTAGCGTTGCTTGGTGGTTATCTTATGACTTCTGAGCAATCTCAAGTGAGTACATAGACCCCTCTTTTACTGTTTTCCAAACTGTTTTGGGGTGAAACACATGTGCCTACTTGTTACTTTCATGCTTTCCTGCTTTCATATCATATACTTGCTATGTTTGTTAGTACATTTATAGTACATGATTTCACCGTTTTACATTACATTTTATGCTATGTATGTCCATTGCGTGCAAACTTAGTACATTGTTTTACATTTACATTTTATGCTATGTATGTCCATTGCGTGCATACTTAGTACATCGTTTTCATCACATGCTTACATTTTGTTATGACATTTGGGTTGTTTACAATGGTACAATACATTCGTTAACATTACCTACGCCGTTCGTTAGTAGGTAGTGGTACCATAGGAATTGACAACTCCCATTCCGGACATCCAAGGGAAAGGGGATGAAAGGAATGACCGAATTCGATATACATAACTTAGATAAACCTTTAATTTGTTTAAGGGTTTATCGCCACAGTCTCAAGGCTTGGATGTATGCATTTTAACAATACCGCATAGATGTTCGTATCAGTATAGCATGCATTTACACAAAACATAGCTTTGATTTAAACCAAGTTTTACTTCAATACTATGTTCTTGTGCATATGGTTTAGTTGATGCATTTCACTAGCCATACAGATCATTTTGGTTACATATTACATGATTTACATTGATCATGCATTTACACAAAACATAGCTTTGATTTAAACCAAGTTTTACTTCAATACTATGTTCTTGTGCATATGGTTTAGTTGATGTATTTCACTAGCCATACAGATCATTTTGGTTACATATTACATGATTTACATTGATCATGCATTTACACAAAACATAGCTTTGATTTAAACCAAGTTTTACTTCAATACTATGTTCTTGTGCATATGGTTTAGTTGATGTATTTCACTAGCCATACAGATCATTTTGGTTACATATTACATGATTTACATTGATCATGCATTTACACAAAACATAACTTTGATTTAAACCAAGTTTTACTTCAATACTATGTTCTTGTGCATATGGTTTAGTTGATACATTTTCACTAGCCATACATATCATTTTGGTTACATATTACATGATTTACATTGATCATGCATTTCCACAAAACATAACTTTGATTTAAACCAAGTTTTACTTCAATGCTTTGTTTTGTGCATTTCATCTATGGTTTAGTTGATGCATTTTCACTAGCCATACATATCATTTTGGTTACATATTACATGGTTTATATTTGACACATAAACACTTTTGACATTGGTTATACATTACATGATTTACATTAGACATGAACATTTTACATTGTTGGTTTGGTTTGAGTAAGTGATTAAGTAACGATGCGTGTGTAATATGATACAAGCATGGTGGATACGCCGCTGGTACTTCCTATATATAAGTGTTTGTATGGTATTACATATTGTAGCGTTATTTGAATCATTTCAGTTTATGACATATAACATTTTATACAAATAACATACTTTTCACAATATATTGTTTTACAAACAACTTAACTTATACAAACTCATTTTACATGGTTATTCATTTAAACATGCATTATTCTCTTATTTATACGTATCATCTGAACTTATTGTATTTCAAATGATTTACAAAGACAAAGCAAATTACAAGGTTCATGACTAAACATTTTCTTAAACATAAGTCATGAATCTTAATTTTCACAAAACCTATGTACTCGCCGGCATTTTTATGCTGACGTACCTATTTTCACATGTGTTTCAGGAAATGAAGCATTGGATTGATCAAGATACACTTAGGCGGACATGGGCCTTAGTGACAATAAAAGATGCAGACTAGTTATTTATGTTATGTTTCTTTGATTATCAAGATATTGTAACTCTTTTATTCAATAAAACAGTATTTCAATTTCCATGTGTTATGAAGCAATGATTCTGTTACAACACTCCCCGATGTTTCCGCCACGTTTTGTTGTTTTACGTGGTCGGGGTGTGACAGAAAAGTTGGTATCAGAGCTCATGGTTATAGGGAATTAGGTTATTAGTAATACTTTGACCTAGTCTATAACCTTCCTAGGACCCTAACGCGAGTTTACTTGCGTTTAGTCATAAAACAATACCGTCACCTATCCTTAGGCGACGACCACAACAAGAACATAAATTTCAAAACCGCTTTGAAAACTAATCATCTGTTCTAGGATGATTGATTACTAGGTTTTGAACTCTCTGTTATATGGTTTTGAACCCCTTTGAATTTTTCAAAATCTCGTCAAGGTTTTGGGTTTTAAATAATGTGAACACGTGCAAACTGGAAGGGTGAATGCCTGTATTCTGGGTTTTCTGTCTAGGCAAGCACTTCGTATACATCTCATCAGACGCGAGACCAGTTGTGCTTACCTGGGAATTCTTGGGATGAGTGTTCACTTATAGGCGAGCATGTCTTCGCGATACATTATTTTTGACCCATTTACTTTGATTAGTCACCATCTCATTTGTTTGCCTTAGGAAACAAACAAATGATCGCAATTTCTATGCGCTGTCATTTTGTTTTATTCGTCCAATAATTCTTCACTTGTTTCTTCCTATATCTTTCATTTTCTTCTAGAATGTCTCTTCCTCTCAGCACTGGTCAAATGTCCGAGCGAACAGCCAAATTTGCCCAGCAAATAGGCGAAGTGATTCAGAAGACTGTGGATTTAGGCATTGCCATGTATCGTCTCCAGGATGAAGCCACTCAAGAGTCACTAAGACAGGAAGGACCTAGTCAGGTGACAGCACCACCAGCCAAGAAACCAACCGAGGAGTCAAAGACCATGGATGAACGATCCCCTGAGAAGTCAAGGAAGCGAAAGGCTTCTCAGAACTCCGCCATGATCGCTTACAATGGTCAAGCTGTCCCCAACCAACCAGCTAAACCCCCTGCTAGGAAGCCGTACAATGGAACTGCACCCTTGTGCAACCAATGTAGCCTTCATCATCACCCTAGTGTGAGGTGCCGCAAATGCCAGATTTGTGGACTTATAGGTCATACAGCAAGGGTTTGCCCAACTGCAGCTGTACCAAATCAAGCTGGCGACAATCCTGCTCATGCTCGTTTTTCACGAGGGTCTTGCTACAACTGTGGCGAGATGGGCCATTTCCAAAGGGATTGCCCAAAGCTTGCTAATGCAAATCTGACCCACGGATGAGCAGTTGGCTGAGTAGAAAATGTTGCTGTCTTATGCTTCGTTTCTTCTATTTCTAGTAATGTAAAACAGTATGTCTTGTTCATAAAAAAAAAAAAAAAAAAAAAAAAAAAAAAAAAAAAAAACTGTTGTTCGCAATTCTGATATACAAGTATAATTACATGTGTTTATGGCATTTCCCTATAATACCTACATTAAGGAACTATGTTCCTTACAAACTACTCTTGTGATTTCTCTCTTTCAAATGATCGCTCATGATTCCCTCAAAAATTTTAAGTACTCGTTTCATTCTAAGAAACATAGTACAGAAAATAAAGTGACATTATGAGTGATCATGCTCCTGCACATCTGTGCCTTTGAATCCTTGGTTAGATAACTAAGGATATTTTCAAATCTCATACCCATTACGTTTTGATTTTTCAACATACCCAGTACAAGTATTTCAAAACAAACTTCATGATCTCAAAACATTTCATATAATTTGAAAACAATTTTTCTAGATACATTGTCTATGTTATTTCAAAAACATTGGCCATGTTATCAAAACCAACCTTTCAAATTTCAAAATATTTCATATAGTCTGAAGACAATATTAACACAATACATTTTCTTATCAAGTGAATGATTTCGAAAAGCATCATTCATATTTTCAAAAAAACCTTATACATAATTTCAAAATTCATCTCGCATGATTTTAAAACATTTTCATAAATATACTTACCTAGTACACCTACTTTATGATTTCAAAAGTATTATATATAAGGTTTCAAAAATGTTAAACACATTTTTTTCTTAAAAGAACCCCATGCATAGTTTCAAAAATATTTTTCCACATACATTGACTTAACCTTCAAATTCTTCTTCATATGTCGCCTTGACATATCTAGCATCTCAACTTCATAAGCATTTTTACATCATGTTTTGACTTAAGCACATCCAGTGCAAGGTTTCAAAACATCTTCAACTTCTAAAATCCATATGGGATCTTTTTATCTTCACATTTAGACCCTTGTGGATGATCATCATTCAAATCAGAGTCCTTAATTGGATTCCTTATGAACCTGAATTCGAACATTTCGGTTCCTTATAATCGAAATCGAATTTTTCTTTTAAAAATCTTTCTATCTTTATAGTTAGATTCTTGGTAATGTTTAAAGTACCAAATGAAATCCACAAGATGGATTCCTAGTGTGCTTTAAATACATGTGCTCTGTTAGCAGAACAAATTTCTAGTTAAACAATTTTGTGGTTATGTGACTATGTGTTTATTCATCTTATGTTTTCTTTTATGCATTTTGTGTTTTTGTTATACTCTGGATATTCGTTATCCAAATCCTCGCAGGATCTTTCATATCTCCATATGAGGGATTCGTAGCAGGATATTCAAAAGGTACTACCTTCAATCCTTAATGGGCTTCTATGTAATAGTTAAGACCCTTGGATTATATAAGTACCACTCCATGATTCATAAGAGACCCTCTTAGTGGTCTAGTCAAAAAGATTGATTTACAATCTGGTTAAAGAACGACATCTAGTGATATAGCTGAACAGACTCCTTGATAGTCTATTAGATCATTTATTGATTTAATTAAAAGGGACTTTATGGCGGTCTAGTCACACTCATCACAGGATTGTTCATTTGGTTTTCCCCTACACATTATAAAATAGACTGTGTGAACTGTGCAAGGAATTGTCTGATTATGGACGCGTACATAATTATGAAATTTAGTGCTCAGAAACCCAGTAAGGTTTATTATGTGTAAGAACCGATAGTGACAACAATAACAAAATGAGAACGATGTAATGGAGGTACGGTGGACGCACCAATGACACTTCATATACTTGTATATAAGTGTCCCTCTTACATTGCAAACATAATGTTATTAAGGCTACTAGAAGTTCAGAACCCTAACCAATATTGTTCGATCTTTTCGACCTCATGTTTTTAAACTCTCACAAGTTTCCTCTAAATAAATTTCGGGACGAAATTTCCTAAAGTAGGGGAGACTGTAACACCTGTGCCTCCACGGCCATCAAAAAAATACCAAACCAATGAAATATTATATTTCATACTTGGGATTTGTAAAAATATGTGTATCATTTGCACATATCAATTCTTGTTCAATTTCAAACTTTAAATCGCTTTCTGGAAGGTTATACGCGCACTGATGCGTAAATATAACCAGTTTAATGCAACAAACACTCCGGAATAGTGACATAGGCTTAACATACCTTAAATAACCTTTACATAACTTAGAAATAAGTTTTGAAGGCTTTGGTATGGCAAAATCAAGTTAAATCGCTTACAGGGACTAAAGTTGACAAACTGCGAAAGTATGCCAATTAGAACTGTAACAGACATTCCGGAACATGACCATAAGTTAAACATACCATAAATATCCTTCACATAGCTTAGAAATAGGCTTTGAGGGGTTCGGTGTGCTAAAATAAACTTTTGGGTCATTCAGGGACTGAAAGTGTCAAAAAGTGCACAAGTTTGCACTTTCGCGCATAACTTACGTTCTGAATACATCTGGACATCCAAAAATTTATGTAAGCACTAAAATATTTTATTTTAGTGTTCGGCATAAGAAAAATCCATTCGTTTCGTCATTTGGATCGTTTTTCGCGCTTATGCGCATTCCGTCGTAATTAAGCGAACATCGCGTTCGTACGACCAAACGAACCAACCTCCGGCATATTTTTGAGCATGTTTCATGTCCACAATGTTTAGGCATCATTTTAGGGCCTTAAAGTTGGCTTAACGGGCCTTAAACGTGTCGAAAATAGCTTAAACGGGCTGCAGGGACCAAAACTGTAATTCTGCCAAACTTGGTCCTTGCGCACCGTAACAAATATTTGTTACGGTGCGCAAGGGGTCTGCAGACCAGATGCAGTGTTTCTAACAGCCTGTTATCAGCTGATTAATCCTCAACCACAAGTTCACACATGCTTAGTCAGCGGATAAGAACCATTTTTTAGCTTCCATAACCTTCCAACAAGTGTACGGATGTGATCGAATCACGGTTTCCATGAAACGATCTTAACGGTTACCCGAATACTATAAATACCCCAACACCCCCATTGCTAAACTTACAAGAATTCTGATTTGAGAAGTTCTAAGTTGAAACCATTGTTTCATACCTGAGCTACTTGGATCGGGATTAGCATTCGGGGACCCTTCGTAAGTATTCTTTCGTTCTTTTCCTTATTTTATTGCTTTTCGAGTCAGAAAGTCAAACTTTGTTTGACTTTCAGCGTTGACCAGCTTATGGTCAATGCGAAGTTCGTTAGAACTTCGCAACGTGATTGTAATCACGATGGTTATAGTCCCTTGGGACTATGCCTACTGATTACCACGTTGTCTAGGGTCGTAGGGTAAGTGATCTAATAAATCGCTTATACCTTCGAACCCGACCCAGTTTGGTCGATCATTAGGATCCGACCAAATACATTAGGTGACCATAGTGTAGGGAATAACCTTCCGAGGTTATACCTTATGGTCACATCGTTTAAGTAGTTGTATGATAGGTAGTTTATATGCCTTAGGTAAATTACCAGAATACCCTTTTCATGTATAATTGGTAATTAAGCATATGTAATCTAAACTTTTGTCACATAACTGATTTTGTAACATGTTTAGGCATATAACACTTGCCATAGGGCTAGTTAGGCGGTCCGAACGCGTTTCACGCGAACGACGCGTTAAAGTAGCATAAGCTACCTAAACGGGTCGTAAACACTTAGATTAAGGTTTCAATTAGTATGTAGGCTTTGTTAAACCATATGACACGAGTCTCTATACTCATTTGGTTTACGAACCCTCATTCTATCAGATCTTCCGATTTAGGTCCGGTTAACATAGTTACCTATATTAGGTGCCGTTTGATTTCAGTGATCTCTAGCGTTGCTTGGTGGTTATCTTAGGACTTCTGAGCAATCTCAAGTGAGTACATAGACCCCTCTTTTACTGTTTTCCAAACTGTTTTGGGGTGAAACACATGTGCCTACTTGTTACTTTCATGCTTTCCTGTTTTCATATCATATACTTGCTATGTTTGTTAGTACATTTATAGTACATGATTTCACCGTTTTACATTACATTTTATGCTATGTATGTCCATTGCGTGCATACTTAGTACATTGTTTTACATTTACATTTTATGCTATGTATGTCCATTGCGTGCATACTTAGTACATCGTTTTCATCACATGCTTACATTTTGTTATGACATTTGGGTTGTTTACAATGGAACAATACATTCATTAACATTACCTACGCCGTTCGTTAGTAGGTAGTGGTACCATAGGAATTGACAACTCCCGTTCCGGACATCCAAGGGAAAGGGGATGAAAGGAATGACCGAATTCGATATACATAACTTAGATAAACCTTTAATTTGTTTAAGGGTTTATCGCCACAGTCTCAAGGCTTGGATGTATGCATTTTAACAATACCGCATAGATGTTCGTATCAGTATAGCATGCATTTACACAAAACATAGCTTTGATTTAAACCAAGTTTTACTTCAATACTATGTTCTTGTGCATATGGTTTAGTTGATGCATTTCACTAGCCATACAGATCATTTTGGTTACATATTACATGATTTACATTGATCATGCATTTACACAAAACATAGCTTTGATTTAAACCAAGTTTTACTTCAATACTATGTTCTTGTGCATATGGTTTAGTTGATGTATTTCACTAGCCATACAGATCATTTTGGTTACATATTACATGATTTACATTGATCATGCATTTACACAAAACATAGCTTTGATTTAAACCAAGTTTTACTTCAATACTATGTTCTTGTGCATATGGTTTAGTTGATGTATTTCACTAGCCATACAGATCATTTTGGTTACATATTACATGATTTACATTGATCATGCATTTACACAAAACATAACTTTGATTTAAACCAAGTTTTACTTCAATACTATGTTCTTGAGCATATGGTTTAGTTGATACATTTTCACTAGCCATACATATCATTTTGGTTACATATTACATGATTTACATTGATCATGCATTTCCACAAAACATAACTTTGATTTAAACCAAGTTTTACTTCAATGCTTTGTTTTGTGCATTTCATCTATGGTTTAGTTGATGCATTTTCACTAGCCATACATATCATTTTGGTTACATATTACATGGTTTACATTTGACACATAAACACTTTTGACATTGGTTATACATTACATGATTTACATTAGACATGAACATTTTACATTGTTGGTTTGGTTTGAGTAAGTGATTAAGTAACGATGCGTGTGTAATATGATACAAGCATGGTGGATACGCCGCTGGTACTTCCTATATATAAGTGTTTGTATGGTATTACATATTGTAGCGTTATTTGAATCATTTCAGTTTATGACATATAACATTTTATACAAATAACATACTTTTCACAATATATTGTTTTACAAACAACTTAACTTATACAAACTCATTTTACATGGTTATTCATTTAACCATGCATTATTCTCTTATTTATACGTATCATCTGAACTTATTGTATTTCAAATGATTTACAAAGACAAAGCAAATTACAAGGTTCATGACTAAACATTTTCTTAAACATAAGTCATGAATCTTAATTTTCACAAAACCTATGTACTCGCCGGCATTTTTATGCTGACGTACCTATTTTCACATGTGTTTCAGGAAATGAAGCATAGGATTGATCAAGATACACTTAGGCGGACATGGGCCTTAGTGACAATAAAAGATGCAGACTAGTTATTTATGTTATGTTTCTTTGATTATCAAGATATTGTAACTCTTTTATTCAATAAAACAGTATTTCAATTTCCATGTGTTATGAAACAATGATTCTGTTACAACACTCCCCGATGTTTCCGCCACGTTTTGTTGTTTTACGTGGTCGGGGTGTGACAAACTAGGCCAAGAGGAGAGGGAGAGGGAGTAAGAGAGTGGAGTGAAGTGTGTGGTGTTGAAATGAAATGATCTTGTATCTTCCTACCATACTTATAATCATGCTTCCTCAATATCTTGGCAACTAAATCAAGCAAGATCTTAATAAAATAAGAAACAAATCTAGAGGTAAGGTGGTGATCTTGGTGGGGTCCTTGGGACCGTGAATTCCAGGGGGGGTAAATGTAATTTTGATGGTAAATGATGTTAGTTAGTTAGGGTGTTAAGTGTAAAGTCTAGTGTTTTAAGTGTAGGATCCCTTATATAGTAGGTTAGGGTGTTCGGGAACCATAACTAGCTCAAAAATAATAAAACAATGTTTCTAGCAATATTTTGGTGTTCCGGGTAATGTCCGGTTGTTCGGTTAGATACCGGTTCGTTAAAGTGCTAAGTTATACCGTATAGGGTCCTTTATGTAACATTTTTGTGACACTTTTAATTCCCGACATTTAGGAAAGCATTCAGGACCATTTAGTCAAATTTTTGCATGTAACTAGCTTGTTAAAAAGCTGAATTTTGCTGAAAAATGCAGAATTCTGCACTTTATGTGGGTTTTAGGCACTTTCCGGCACTTAAACTACTACCTAGTGACGCAGTTTTATGGTCCTTACTTCCCTACACACCATACTAGTGTAGTGAGAGTTCGGAATTGAACAATGATTGAAAACGTACTAATGTCACAAATAATTAAACAAATATTGAAATTAAAACACCATATTTTATTAAATACAAAGTTGTTCGGAACAGTACAAGGATTAAAATACACAGATGTCACAAAAATCGACCTCCAATATTTGTATTTTTGTAACCAAAATTTATGGCAAAGTTTTTTGTAGAAAATTCATGGTTAAAATACACTTGTAAATATTTGTTTGAAATCTGGCCTTATTAGTCTTGAAATTGGACAAACCACTCTCGGAAGATGACATAGTGTCTGTAACAAACAATCACAACATATGCACATATATCAACATCTAACATTAAACATGCAATCAATAACAATATAATTCACGTATCCTTCTTAGTCTCCCAGATTAAACCACCTTAGTCTCTCAGACTAAACTAACTAGTCTCCCAGACTAAACCACAGAGCCTCCCAGACTGAACTACCTAGCCTCCCAGACTAGACCTCCCAGTCTCTCAGACTGAACCACCTAGTCTCCCAGACTGAACCACCCAGTCTCCCAGACTGAACCATAAACATAAACTTTGAAACGTGTTTCGTGTCTTTTGTTTGTAAAACTGTTTGTTTTCCTGGATCTGGGCGTTTCGTGTATGCAATGAAAACATGTTGTAAAAATATTTTCGTGAGAGCCCTAATGATTGTAGTCTAGACTCGAGAAGGAATCCTAGTTCTATACAATCGAAGCTCTGATACCAAGTTATCACACCCTGACTTTTGCGGAAGCCTGATTATCGTGTGACTTTCTTAATACCATTGCATTCAATCATAACAACAACTAAATGATAAAAAACCATAGATGTTCATCCATAAATTAAGTTTAAAAACATGACAACATTGTCTTAAAACATAGAAAAATTCAAATACGAGTACAACCATGCAACTTGTTTAAAAGTTCACAAAGACTCGACAAATGACATTAAATTAAACTAGGATTTGGGAGACGTGTCTCGTCCAGGAATAAGACACCCTAACCAAACCCGAAGACCATGGATGACATCTTTTATTCTTAACGCAGCATGAAACATCCAACGCTCGCCAGATCCACTATTAATACCCTGAAATACATGTATTTTGAAAACATCAACAAAAGTTGAGCGAGTTCATGTGTGTGTTTGTGAATAAACCTTTGAAAACATTGTAAGTATGTATGTTTTGTAAATCCCGGTATGAAAGAAAAACAAGGAAACAGATCGATTAATGGTTTGCAAGGCCATTAACATGTGTGCAGCGGCGTAGGAAGACTCAAACCTATCAGATTTTGCACTGGGCCTCCGGCTGTAAGACATAGTCACCTCATGGGCCACCCTGGTCCACATGGGTGTGGGCTCGCTACACCCAAATAGATCTATCACTCATGTCCTTCGGTCCTAACGCGAGGATTAATGGCCCTAAGAGTGTGCCTACCAATTCACATGATCTACTGTACTTTCCAAAGCTAACCATACCAATTGTAATTGTTTGTAATCCTTTTGATACATGTATTTCACCCCCAAAGTTATAAAACAAAAACAGTTTAAAGAAAAGGGGGACATGAACTCACAGTCTTGCGTCTTCAACAATCGTAACTCAAGCTCCTTCGGTGAACACGACTACCTACAACGTACTAACCTATTAGACGAACGGGTCGTGCCTTGACTTAGTATTATTGTCTTTGAGTTACGTTTCTTTGGTGTCTTCGATATTATTCCAAGTTATATAATTATTTGTTAAAATAATTAATATTTCAACTTAAATTATATTTATAAATTTTGGAATAATAATATATATTCTTTTGACTTGATACTCTTCAGGTGTTTATAAATGTACTTCTTTTCCAAGGACGGGTGTATTAGTATTTGTATTATTATACTTGTATATTTTTGCCATGTATCGGGGTCGTATTCTGGCGTGTATTTATACGTATAGGAATACGTATTTTATTGTATTCATTAGGTATTCTTATACTAAATTTTGCATTAATTCTCTGGAATAATATTTTTTTAATAAAGGTCCACCAATATATATTTCCAAAATATATATTGTAATAAATATTAAGTAGAAAAATTATTTATAATTTTTCTTTTGGCGAAAATATTTATATTCTCTTATAAGTTTCAAAAATTATATATTTTCATGTCCAACATAGAAAATATATATAAACTCATTTTTCTTCCAAAAATGATATGTTTCATATTTATTTGAGAAAATATATTTTCTTCCAAAAATATTGTATATCATATTTGTGTAAGAAAATATATAATATATCTTCTAAAATTTTGAAGAAAAATATATATTTCATACTTATCAAAAATAATATATTTTTCCTTGTCAAAAATATGATATATTTTTGTAGTAATTTTAAAAATCATATTTTTGTTTCCTTGGTGTCCAAAATATTATTTACCAAAATATACTTTGTGAATAAATCCCGGAATATTTTTGTAAGTCTTATTCCATAGTTCGGTTCTCCAATATTTTTGTGTAAATGTGTATATTTATTCTTTGAAATTTTTGGTAATATTTTGGATTGTGATTCTTGGTATTTTAATGAGTTATATTATTTCATGTCCTAAAATAATATAACTAATACATAAAATATACAAATAATCACACACATGGTGTCTTCTAAATATATATTTCCTAAATACATATTTAGTCACTTTTATTTATGAAAATCAACCCCCAATATTTGTATTTTTGTAACCAAATTTATGGCAAAGTTTTTGTAGAAATTCATGGCTAAAATACACTTGTAAATATTTGTTTGAAAATATTTTTGTAAGTGTTTATATTTTTAGAAAATTTTGCTATAGTTTCCCCTAAAAATGGAGGTTTCCATGCTTTCAAGCATATCGTTTTCTTTTGTAAAAATCATCACAATCAAATCACCAACAATAATAAACAACCTTTACTTACCAATTTGCCAAAAATCATGCATTTTCTACTACTTCATGAACTTGAATATTTGTAAAAATTTGTAGTAACTTACTAGTGTTCTTAGTAGGTCTTGTTACCCTTTAAAATGTGATTAGTTCTTTAAAAACTTCATTTTTAAAGAAGTTAGATGTTTACAACTTCTTGTCACATTTTCTAAAAATGTTTCCTTCTGAAATCTTCTTGTTACACAAGTGTTTCTACACTTGTTTAACCACCAAAAATAGGGTTTATTTATGTAAGAACCAAGATTTAACAAAACTTATATTTTTAACTTGATTCCTTTGAAGAACCATTCATAAATCTTTAGATTTATATGATTAATAACTTACTTTGAACTTTATTTTCAAGAAAAGCATTTATTCATTCAAGTTCATGATTCATGTGTGGATGATCCATCATCCTACAACATTTCTTCTTTCTCATCTTGCTAGATTATGTTTTTTAATCATGATCTAGCAAGATCTTATGATGATCAACATCATTTCTACAAACAATCAATGATCAACAAGCATAACAACTCATATTCACCAAGATTACTTCATTAAACAAGCTTATGTTCATGTTTACTTCTTATGATCTTTAGTGTTCTTTAAGATTTTGATTATGATTCTTCTTTAACCACTTAAAATAGATGTAAAATAGATAGATCAAGGTTCTTACCACTAGCTCAAGGCTAGGGATGATTCAAGTGAAGAAAATGAGTGGATAAAAGCAAACAAGAGAGGTCCTTGATCTCCCACAAGCTCCTAGCTTCTTTGTATGATCTTCAACACCCTTGTATATGCTTAGATTGGATGAATGAAGGTGGATGTATGGGTGTGAGGGGTTGGCCAAGAACAAGAGAGGGAGAGGAGAGAGCTTGTGTCTTTTTAAGTGTGTGTAGAAATCATATGGTGATCTTTCATGTTCTTTTATAATCCATTTTCACATTCTAACCTTTGTATAATATGCTTATTATGAGGGAACACAATCTAATCTAATAATGAAATAAAATCACATTGGTGGGGGCCATGTTGGCCGTAAACTAGGTGGGGGGGGGGGCTAGATTAGGTTTCAACTAGTTTAGTTACTTAATAGTTCAAATCCAAGTATTAGTTACATGCTTTAGTTATTAGATATTTTGTATGGGGTGTTATGATGTTCGGGGATCATAACTAGCTTGGAAATGTTAAAACAGTGCTTCTAGTGTAAATTTGGTGTTTCGGGTAGTGTCTGGTTGTTCGGTTGGTTACTGGTTCGTTAAAGTGCTAAACTATGCAGTTTAGTGTGCTTTATGTATCTTTTTGTGACACTTTTGATTCCCGACACTTAGGAAAGCATTCAGGACCATTTTACCATATTTCTGCATAACATTAGTGTGTTAAATTGCTGATTTATGCTGAATTTTGCTGAATTCAGCACTTTGGGTGAGTTTTAGGCACTTTCTGGCGCTTAAACTATATCTAGGAAGGCAGTTTTATGATCCTTACTTTCCTACACACTATACTAGTGTAGTACCTAGTTTCTGGCTCATTCTGTGTCTCAATGCGCTGTCTGTCTATGTGCTGAGTTCTATCAGCATTTTCCTGATTTATCAGATAACTATGCTAATTGTACCTAATGCATCATTTAAGGCAATACAGCTTTCATGCAATACTGGTATGACATTAAACAATGTATGATGCACATGTATGTATGAGACAGTAATCAGAAAGCAGTTAATTGCAATTCAGCACAGTCATCAAGCACTAATCATGATTAATTAATTGTACGGATACCTGGATTTTTGACAGTTATCACACCGCGAGCGACCAGCAGTTCAGCAACAGTTTCAATATTTACAGTTTTGGTCCCTGCATGCTTTTAAGCCGATTTTTGACACGTTTAAGCCCCGTTAACCCATTTCAAGGCTCAATAATGATGTCAAAGTATAGGGAACATGAAATATGCTTGAAAATATCATGGATGTTGGTTCGTTTGGTCGTACGATCACGTTGTTCGGTTAATTACGACGAAACACGAACGGACGAGAAAAACGATCCAAATTGCGCGACGAATGGTATTTTAGCATTCTAATCACTAAAATAAAATATTTTAATGATTACAAAATTTTTGGATGTCCAGATATGTTCAAAACATAAGATATGCGCGTAAATGCAAACTTATGCACTTTTTGACGCTTTTAGTCCCTGTTTGATCAAATAAGTTTATTTTCGCATACCGAACCCCTCAAAACCTATTTCTAAGCTATGTAAAGGATATTTATGGTATGTTTAACTTATGATAATGTTCTGGAGTGTACGTTACTATACGAATCGGCAGACTTTCGCAGTTTGTCGCAAATAGTCCCTGTGAGCGAATAAACTTGTTTTTGCCATACCAAACCCTTCAAAACTTATTTCTAGGTTATGTAAAGGTTATTTAAGGTATGTTAAGCATATGTTGATGTTCCGGAGTGTTTGTCACGTTAAACTGATTACATTTACGCATCAGTTTGCGTATAACTTTCAAGAAAGCGATATAGAGTTTAAAATCGAACAAAAATCAAAACGTGCAAAATGTCAAACATAAATAAACAATTACTGGGATCAAGTCACATTGTTTTATTGATAATTGAACTATTCAGAGTTTGTACAATGATTACAAGCACAGATGTCACATTTAAAGTGTAAACGAGAAGGTTTAAGTTAGTTTAAGTGCGTTTAGGTGCTTTTATGATTTTTAAGGCGTTCTATCACCAATAATAGCTTAACATCATAAAAACATCACTTCTGGTCAAATTTTGATGTTCTGGATTGTGTTCGGTTATTCGTTTCGTTACGCTGCGTTAAAGTGCTAAATTGCGCAGTTTCACTAAGTATGAAGCACCTTTTTGTGACAGTTTCAATTCCCGACACTTTGTAAGTTATTTTGGACACTAAAATGTAAATTCTGCATGATATTTTGGTGTTAAAATGTTGTTTATAGCTGAATTATTGCTGAATTCTGTAGAATTCAGCATTTAAATTGAGTTTCGGCTGTCTTTTAGTGCATAGTTTAGCTTCCGGAAAGTTTATATGGTAACCCTTGTATCCATACTTGGGTTTTAATGTATTTTGGATGTTGGACGTATTCCTAGGCCCTAAATCTATTGTCTAACTGCTTTCTGCAGAATTGTTGACACAGTGTGTGGGGTGAGTTTACTAGTCTTTCTGACGCAACGCTTAAAGTAATGCACAATGCAATATTTGTAGGATAAAACATGCATTAATTCATATGTAAAGCAAGTAATCACTTAATTTTGGCGTTTAAGCACATAATTGCAATTAATAAATAATATGAAAATAGTACGGAAATTACCGGTTTGGTGCCAGTTGTCACAAACGGTCTCACTGATGATATGCCAGTAGGTTTTTACACGCTTAGTAGATTGATTTCGAGATATAAACCTAAATATCAAAAAACTTACTTATCTCGTGGGGAACATCTCTTGGATGTATAGGTAACTCCTGAAATCTTGTTTGAGAGATCGCCAGATTCTGAGATACTAGGTCTTTATACTGTTTGATATCTGGGGTATTATACTTGGTCTTCTGATATTGCGGAAACAATGGTCTAGACCTCGTATAATACTTTATGCACTTTTAAAGCTTACACCCAGCATAAAAATTGACAAAATATCAAAAGATATAAATCAAGTGTTGTTGAAAAGAAGATCCCTAAGTGGGACACACCTAAAGTCAAGACTTCATCTCTTTGACTGAAGGGTAGTTCATACTTGAGCTCTCAAGGTCTCGCACTAACCCAGAGTACAGATATCAATATAGTATATTCACCTGTAAGACTGAATCTAGAGAATTTTGATACGAGAGTATATTCATGTCACACCCCGACCGCGTTAAAACAACGAAACCGCGGCGGAAACGTCAGGGAGTGGAGCAACAGAATTATTGTTTCACAACCATGGATTCAAAAAGTTTCGTTTTATTGATTCATTAGGTAATTTACATTGTCTTAAAACAAAACAAACAAGTTACACATCGTCTATCATTGTTATTATGTCACTAAGGCCTCGTCCAGATCCTATGTGAACATGCATCCTAGCAATCAACATCATTCAACACCACCTGAAACATATGTAAAAACAAAGTCAGCAAAGAAATGCTGGCGAGCACATAGGATTTACGAGAGTATCGGATTCATGGCTCGTTTACATATTGCAATACCTCGATTGACTACAAGAGTCAATAGTTAAAAACCTTGTTTTGAAAAGTATATAGTATTGCAACATGATTAACCAACTCAAAAACATTAGGAACCTTTTCTAGTAAAAAAACCCCAATTATTAAGGTCGCCGGAAAAACTCATTTTTCGCCGGAAAACTTCTTTTTGGCAGGAAAACTCAACTTTTTAGCTGGAAAACTCAAAGTTTTCATCCCAAATATGTTTGTAACCATGGATCGGACCTTTAGAAACCTTTTTCCGACCAAAAATGTTTTTCTGGCGACCAGAGACTAACGATGTTAGGGTTCTATTAGTTAGGGTCCATTGAATGCCAATTTGTAAAAAGATGAGACCGCCAGTGGGAATTTTAAAGTTGGGACCGTTGCCGGCCAACGGGCAATAGTTGGGATTATTAAAATCCATTATTCCTAATTAATATTAGATTTTACACAATAGTCACTGAGGAGATGAAAAGACAACAATGCATTCATGGGCAAGGCACATGACCAGATTTAACCAAAAAATCTAACTAGGTTTGGCCTAAAGGACATAACGTTTAAGATTTTGAAGCATTAAGTACAAAACTTGTCAACTTTTGCGTTAAAGGACAGCGCCTGCAATTTGGTGTAAACATGAAGGACAAAACATGTAATTTACTCTCGTATTTAGTTTACCAAGATTTCATTTCATTGATAAAGAGTTGATATTTACTTTATGGGTTATGACCAAATAAATAGTTTCCTAAAAGTAGGAAGTCATAGGAATGGTATCAAATGGACTCCATTAAACTCACTCAGGCAGCCTTGAAACTGTCTAATCGAACTCTACGATATGGAATTTGAGGTTTTCGCTTTTCTAATTTTTACTTGTAGATTTTAGAATTTTTGCTTAGATCATTGTATTTTTATTTAACATTGTGTCTTTTTTATATTTGCGTCATTATGCCTTTTTTTGCGACTCATTGTATTTTTTTCCTCAAAATTGTGTTATATTTTTCGGCATATGTTATATTTTATTCGACAATGTATTATATTTTGTTATTTATTGTGTCTTTGTACCTTTCTCATTTTTATACACTTTGCCATAGGATAAGTATACCCTTACTTTATATGTGTAATTTTGGCAATGATTCCAGAGAATGAAATTAGTTAATTTTTTTAGTCACAATTTTAGAGATCGTATTAACAAGGGAATGATAAAAACCAAAGAGAAATAGAGATAAACTGAATTACATTCTTCATTCTATTCAACATTACAATATATAGAGATAAACATAAATATAAACCCTAAAGCCCATAAGTAATCGGTTGGGCCTAAAATGTCTGGTTTACAACACTCCCCTTCAGACATTCAGAATTATACATAGTTTAACAACATACTTCAGGATGATGTTAAATAGGTACTTCAGGACCTGAATAAATAAACTGATACTACTGGATCAGCTTTGCTGCCTCATTAAAAACCTTACTAAGAAAACCCAGTGGGACAAAACTTAGTTAAGGGAAAAAGAGTACAGCGTGTATAATTCTCCCCCTGAATTCAACAAACATCTTTCAATCTACGAAAACCAATCTTGTGTGATAGTAGCTCGAAACTGCTTCTAGGTAAAGATTTCATAAACAGGTCAGCTAGATGTTCACTTGACTTAATCTGGCGAACATCAATTTCCCCTTCTTTCTGCAAGTCATATGTTGAGAAGAACTTTGGTGAGATGTGCTTTGTTCGATCACCCTTGATGTAACCTTCTCTGATCTGGGCTATGCAAGCAGCATTGTCTTCATAAATAATTGTCGGCTCCTTCTTGATCTGTTCTAATCCGCATGCTTCTTGTATGTGATTAATCATTGATCTCAACCACACACATTCTCAACCAGCATCATATAGTGCTATCAATTCAGCATGATTTGATGATGTTGCTGTAAGTGTTTGCTTAGTTGACTTCCAAGAAATTGATGTGCCACCGTATGTGAATACATAACCTGTCTAAGATTGTACTTTATGTGGATCTGATAAATATCCAACATCGGCATACCCAACAAGGTGAGACTTTTGATCTTTCTGGTATAAGAGACCTAAGTCTTGTGTCCCACAAATATACCTGAATATGTGTTTTATTCCATTTCAATGTCTACGTGTTGGGTTTGAACTATATCTTGCTAGTACATGTACCGAGAATGCAATATCGGGTCTCGTGTTATTTGCAAGATACATAAGGGCACCGATCGCACTTAAATAGGGTACTTCTGGACCAAGTACTTCTTCGCCTTCCTCTTGAGGGCGGTAAGGATCCTTATGTGGATCTAGCAGTCGGACAACCATGGGTATGCTAAACGAATGAACTTTTTCCATATTAAAGCGTACTAACATCTTCTGGATGTAGTTTGACTGATGGACGAATGTACCATTACGCAATGCTCGAACTACAGGCCGAGACATAATTTTGTTGTACCAAGATCTTTCATCTCAAATTCTTTCTTTAATATATTAGCAGTTTTTTCTATCTCTTCATGAGCTCCGATGATGTTTATATCATCAACATAGACTGCTATTATAGTGAAATTTGAGTGTGATCTTTTTATAAATACACATGGGCTGATTACATCAGATTTGTATCCTTCCTTTTCGAGATATTCACTAAGTCGATTGTACCACATACAACCAGATTGTTTGAGACCATATAAAGATCTCTGGAGCTTTATAGAACACATATCTCGAGGTGTTGATTTTAATGCTTCAGGCAATTTTAATCCTTTAGGGATTTTCATGTAGATGTCATTTTCAAGTGTCCCGTATAAGTATGCGGTGACGACATCCATTAGTCTCATATGAAGTCCTTTAGAGATTGTGAGGCCTATTAGAAACCTAAGGGTTATCGCATCCACTACAGGGGAATACGTTTCCTCATAATCAACTCCTGGGATTTGGGAAAACCCTTGTGCTACAAGTCGAGCCTTATATCGTACAATCTCATTCTTTTCATTTCTCTTTATTGCAAACACCCATTTATGACCTACTGGTTTGACGTCTCTGGGCGTTCGGACTACAGGTCCGAAAACATGTCGTTTTCGAGCGAATTCAATTCGGCATTTATGGCTTCTTGCCATCTTGGCCAATCATTTCTGTGCATGCACTCTTCTAAATTTTTAGGTACGTAATCATTTTCATTGATTACACCCGTTGCTATAGCATATGAGAATATATCATCAACACGGGTTTTATTTCGGTTCCATATTGTACTATTTTGTACATAATTTATAGAGATCTCATTTTCGTTCGGTACCGGTGTTTCTTCTGAAACTTCATTTTCCTCTAGATTCATAGTTGTCTCTTCTGGGACATTTGCCTCTACCAGGGTTTCACTTATAATCTTTTGTGAGTTTTCACCAACTGCGTTACTTTGCTCTTTTCGTTTCTGTGGGTTTTTGTCTTTGGAACCGATTGGTCTCCCACGCTTTCATTGTATAGTAATCGCTTCTGGGATTACTTCAATTCGAGCAGGTGCATTTGATGCTGGTACATGTGACTTTGTCACTCTATTCGTGTCTGTGAATGCATCTGGTAATTTATTTGTTATTCTTTTGGACTTCATATTCACATTGACCACTTCGGGGGTCGAGATTTGATAGCGATGATGCATTCCATGTTATTTCTTGTGTTACCAGTCTTTTTTTGTCCTTATCTCCCCCTAAGACTGGGAACATTGTTTCATCAAAATGACAGTCAGCATACCGTGCTGTAAACATGTCTCCCGTCATTGGTTCTAAATATTTAATTATGGACGGGGAGTTAAAACCAATATAGATACCCAGTCTTCTTTGGGGTCCCATTGTAGTACGTTGTGGTGGCGGTATTGGTACATATACCGCACAACCAAAAATTCTAAGGTGGGACAAACTTAGTTCTCGTCCGGAGACCAGTTGCAATGGGGAGTATTCATGATCAGCAGTTGGTCTCAATCTAATCAGTGCAGCGGCATGCAAAATAGCATGACCCCATGCATAAGATGGTAATTTACATCTCATTAAGAGTGGTCTAGCGATTCTTTATAATCGTTTAATCAGAGATTCAGCTAAATCGTTTTGTGTCTGAACATGAGGTACTGAATGTTCAACATTGATCCCAATTGACATACAATAGTCATTAAAAGCTTGAGATGTGAACTCTCCCGCATTATCCATCCGGATTTTTCTAATTTGATCGTCCGGGAAATTAGCTCTCAGTTGTATGATTTGAGCTAGAAGTCGGGAAAATGCTACATTTCGAGTAGCTAAAAGACTCACATGTGACCACCTTGAGGATGCGTCAATTAAGACCAAGAAATAGCGAATTGGTCCACACGGAGGATGAATAGGCCCACAAATATCCCCTTGGATTCTTTCTAAAAATGGTGGGTTTAATGTATCAATTTAGTTTGTGAGGGCCGAGTTATAAGTTTGCCCAGAGAGCATGCTGCACATGATAAGTCTTGTGGTAGCAAAACTTTTAAGTTTTTGAGAGGGTGCCCGGTTGCATTTTTGATTATTCGTTTCATCATTATGCTACCAGGGTGACCTAGACGGTCATGCCATATATTGAATGTGTCTTTATCTAACAGCTTTTGGTTACTCACCATGTATGATTCGATAGGATTGATACTATTACAATATAATCCAGAGGATAAGGCTTCTAATTGTTCAACAATTGTTTCTTTGCCATTTTTGTTTGAAGTAATTTGAAGATATTTAATATTTTTTTCAGATATTATTTTTAGGTGGTAACCGTTTTTTCGAATATCTTTAAAGCTAAGTAAATTTCTTCTGGATTTACTAAAATATAATGCATTATCAATAGTTAATTGGGTACCCAAAGATAATGTTATGTGTGCTCTGTCGGAGCCTTCGATAAGGTTACTAACACCAGCCATAGTACCCGGTGTCTCAGCCGGAGACAACTTAGAGAAAAATTCCATATCTTTGAGAATAGTGTTAGTACTACCGCTATCTACCAGACATTCATCACCATAATAGCTCTACTGGAGCTAGCATACCTATTTATTTTCAATGAAATCACATGCATCCAAATGAACGTCTGGTATCGTGGCTGAATGTGCATCCTCAATCAGATTAGTTTCAGCATTCTTTCCTTTTTCTTTCATCATGCATTGATATGCCTCAACGAGGTGTTTAGGGGTGCGACATGTGCGGGACCAATGATTTGACATCCCACATTTATAACAAATGTTGCTTTGGTTCCCGCTACTTTTCCCTTTTGAAGGTCGCCCCGTATTATGTCGACTCGATTCATCACCGCTATTTTTAGTGTTCTGGGACTCTCGAAGTCATGTATATCCCCGTCCTCGACCACGACCACGACCTCTGCTGGGGCCGTGGCCTCTACCTCTACCTCGTCCGCTTTGATAATTGGCCACATTCGCTTCAGGGAATGGGCTTGCACCAGCGGGTCGCGATTAATGGTTTTGTAGTAGGAGCTTGTTGTTTTGCTCCGCGACCAGAAGACATGATATCAATTCAGAATACTTAGTAAATTGACGTTCCCCGTATTGCTGCGACGGGAGCATATTTGAGGCATGAAACGTTGAGAAATACACTATTAATTTTTCAATATATATGTGTGCATAGAACTACAATTTCACATGCAACTTATGTGTTGTCATAATATATAATATTAGAGACTTTGAATTGTATTTAGTAATTAACAAGTTTTTAAAATGTATATAAATGGAATATTTGATTTAACTATTTAATTTTTGATAATTAATTAATTTCTCGAAGAGAATAAAATATAATCAAAGAACTTCAAATAACCTTTTAGTAATATGTTAATAGTTCTTTTATTTTATTTGAAGTGTCGTAATAATTATGATCAAAAGATTGAATGGAATAAAGAAGAATGATTTGCTGCTGCCGTTCTTGTTGATGTTGGAATAAAGAAGAATGATCAAAAGCATAATAAATCATTGAAAAGAAGTACATCGGAACTGGGGACGAGAATGATTGTTAGGATATAACAAAAAATAGACTTAATTACTGTTTTTTCTCTATGGTTTGTCAAAAATCACTATTTCAGTCCATTAGTTTAAAAATTACGATTTCAGTCCCTGTGGTTTCAATTTCGTAACCATTTCAGTCCATGTGGTTTCACTTTCGTAACCATTTCAATCCATTTATTCTGTTAGTACATGGACTGAAATGGTTACGAGGTGGACTGAAATGGTTACGAGGTGGACTGAAATGGTTACGAAAGTGAAACCACATGGACTGAAATCGTAATTTTTAAACTAACGGACTAAAATAGTGATTTTTTACAAACCACAGGGACAAAAACAGTTATTAACTCCAAAAAATATGATATTCTTCTCTTGTGCACCTTGACTGACTATCACGAAACAAGGAAAAGAAATCATCATCTGCTGCTGCCGTTCTTGTTGATGTTGGTCGTTAGGGTTTGCGTGTATAATGGAAAAAGAGGGATGTGGTTGCCGTTTGCGTACCATTATAATCATTCGAATGACTTGGAAGTAATCAATAACGCTGAAGCATCAACGAACCTCAAACGACGAAGAATATGAATATTATGGATTAAGGTTTTGCATTGTTTTGTCTACTATATGTCGTGTCTTGATGTATAGTAGACTAGGTTATGGGGTGTTATAGGTCGTTGGTTGTGTTTTGATTTACATATATGGGGCATGTCCTGTATATGAACTAGTGTGGAACACATCCTCACTACTTGTACTTAATTGCGGTTGCATTTTAATAGAATCACCGGGGTAACCCTTTACCCAAAAAATAGAGAACTCTCGTGCTGATAATGTGATAAAAACCAAAGAGAAATAGAGATACACTGAATTCCATTCTTCATTCTATTCAACATTACAATATATAGAGATAAACATAACTGTAAACCCTAAAGTCCATAAGTAATGGGTTGGGCCTAAAATGTCTGGTTTACAACAGGGAACAAATTGTTTTTTTTTTTCTTTAATTGTATCTTGTGCAATTTTTTTAATTGTTTCTTTGCTAGGGTTTTGCAACGGATATACTAAATTTCTTGTTTATTATAATTTTGTGCAATTAGAACTTGAGCGACTATTTTAGCCACATCCACGTTCTTTAACAAAGGGTTCGCCATATTATAAATCGTTTCATTAAATCACATGATATTGTCGTGGATAATGGTTTTGTACTAATTACCATAAAAACTAATAACGTTCACTTGAAAAAACCGACATCAATATTAATATATGATAGTTAAATCGTTTATAAATTCAAAATTTGTCCTACAAGCATCTACCAACTTTGATTAAGTTCGGTCCTGTTCGAGTAACCTTACCGGAACAAGAATCTACGTGGATTGTATAGACATATTTTGCATTGTAATAACCGTTTGTGGAGTTATCCACACATTATTTGGATTTGTTTGCATCTTATATACTTTTTTACAATTGATAGAAACAATACAATAAACTTTGTATAATAACTAAATCAACGATATTATTTCAACACAATCACAATCTCCGTCTCTCTCACTTTCTGCTATGGAGATAACGAGCCAATACAAGTGGGTTGCGAGCTGGTGCGGTGTAGCCATGGTCATGGTGGTGCCATGGAAAATGTTGGAGTGGACATGGCTAAAACCAAAGAGGCTAGAAAAGTACCTAAGGCAACAAGGTCTTATTGGCACAACCTACAAACTACCCTTTGGTGACACAAAAGAAATCATGAATACCACACAGCTAGAGCCCATGAATCTTTCGGATGATATCATGCCTAGGGTCATGCCCTTTGTTCATAGGGCAATTCAGATCTATGGTACTTATATACATCTATCTCTCTATGTATTTATTATCTAAAATATTTTGTTCTAGCTGCTTAATTGTGAGAAGTAGTACTGGTGTTCATGGTTCGTTTTAAATCCATTTTAACTTATCATTGATTTAAAAAAAAAAAAAATTGTGTCCGTCAGTTTAGGATTTTTCAACCCGTATCGGAAGGTCTGGTTTATGGAATATGCTAATAACTAGTCGGCAAAAGACGAACCACATTAAGAGATATGATGCTATATAACCTTTTATAGTTTACTTGCATCTTTAATCATTGTAAGTTGATGGTACTTTAACAATCTTGTTTAGAGTCAGGATTTTAATTTTTTATTATAAATATTAACCAAGGCAAAACCGTTAAACAAACGCTTTGGTTTGGTTTGAATTTAGTTACGCTTTGGATTTGGTTTACAATTTTCTAATAGAGTTTTTTTTTATTTAGCTTACGTTGACTTAAAAACCGTCAAAACCGAATAGTATACTTCCCCAGTTAATAGTGAAACAAGATTATAGACTACTTTGTCTATCTTTCATTAGGTTCCATGGTGTGGGAGCACGCCCCTTGCCACATCACCCCATAGTACCCCCAACACCGATTCCATGGTGTTACGGGTAGCTTCGCAAGGAAAATAAGGAGCGTTAAAGGGGTGACTTGGGGGTGTGTGTGTGTGTGTGGGGGGGGGGGGGGAGTTTAAGGGGAAATTTATTCCACATTGTCAATGTTAAAGGAGGTGTCATTGTTACCCTAAAACCTACGTTGTGTTGATGTGGCGTGTTATGGTTGTTATTTTATGGGTTTTGCTTGCATCTCTTGTAGGCAAGATTTTCTTTTCATGGTTTGGACCGGTACCAACGCTTCACATCATCGATCCGGATGTGGTTCGAGACGTCTTATCTCGTATGAATGAATTTCAAAAGCCTAAGAAAAACAATCCGTACATTGAAATCCTTTCAACAGGCGTGATCGATTACGAAGGAGATAAATGGTCTAAACATAGAAAAATCATCAATCCTACTTTCCATGCCGAGAAACTAAAGGTTTGACTTGACACGACTATTTTGAATGTTGAACTTCATTCTTTAATTTGTGTGTTCTATAATTTTGATAATTGTTTCGCCTTTTAATCTCTTCGACACAGTTGATGGTACCGGCTATGTGTTTGAGTTGTCATGAGATGATAAAGAGGTGGGAAACATCATTTTTGAATGAGCAATCGTTCGAGTTGGATGTTTTTCCTCACCTTCAAACCTTAACCGGTGATGTAATTTCACGCACTGCGTTCGGTAGCAGCTACGAGGAAGGAAAAAAGATTTTTGAACTTCAGAAAGAAATTGGTTTGTTACTGATGCATGTCTTGCAATCCTTGTACATTCCTGGATTAAGGTATATGCTATCATGGAAATGTGCTATTTTTTGTTGTTTTTATTTTTCAACGGTAGATTGTGTTTTATTATGAGTTAATCATATATAAAAAGTCACCTGTAAAAAAACATACCAAATGGTTAAATAGTCAACTTCATACATACTAAGACGTTATATTTTGAACTCAGAAGATTATTTTAGTAAAAGATATTGTGTTTAAATCTTATTCTAGTCGAAAAGTATCCTTAGGGAAAGTGGGAAACACCACATGCCAATATTTCCTGTTACTAACTTTTTTTCTTCTTTGAAAAGATTCTTACCAAACTCAAGAAACAAAAGGATGGTGGAGATTGATGGTGAACTGAAGGGACTAATAAGAAGTATGATTGATAAAAGAATGATTGCGATGGAAGCGGGAGAAACTGGGCAGGATGACTTGTTAGGCTTATTATTGCAGTCAAACTACGATGAAATTCAAAAGAGTGGAAACCAAAGATATGGAATGACCATCGATGAGGTTATCGAGGAGTGTAAACTTTTCTACTTTGCAGGCAACGAGACTGTTGGTAATTTACTCGTATGGACAATGGTTTTACTTAGTCGATATCCTCAATGGCAAGAGCTTGCAAGAGACGAAGCGTTTCAAGTATTTGGAAACAACCAACCAGATATCGATGGATTGAGTCGTCTTAAAATTGTAAGATCCAACTTGTTATTGAAATGTTGTATTTTTTTTTTTTTATATAATGATTTTTGATTGTTGAAGGTAAATATGATATTGCTCGAGGTTCTAAGGTTGTACCCCGCGGTTTCTGCATTATATCGAACGTCAGTTGATGAAACGAAGGTAGCAGGAGTAAATATTCCTGAAGGAACGTTGATCATAATGCCGATATTAGCGTTACACCATGACCAAGACACATGGGGAGACGATGCTTTAGAGTTTAACCCTACGCGATTTGCACTTGGTGTCTCAAAGGCGGCCTCTAAGGGACAACTTTCCTATTTACCATTTGGAGGGGGGCCTCGAATTTGTATCGGACAGAATTTCGCTATGTTGGAAGCTAAAATTGCATTGGTTATGATTCTACAACGTTTTTCTTTCGTGCTCTCTCCGTCGTATTCGCATGCCCCACAATCAGTCATCACTCTTCAACCTCAATTTGGTGCCCATTTGATTTTGAAGAAAGTTGAGAAGAGTTGAGAAATTAGTATTACCCAAGGCTAGTATCAAAACTCAACTATAACCATCGTATAAACGTAAAAGTTGTGAATCATCCGTTGTAAAACCTTATAAACTTGGTTTTGTTAGATTTACGACTTAATTCACATGTTTAATTAACTCTCATCTCGATGCGTTGTTTGGTGTTTGTATGCAAGTGTAAACTGCGGTTAACCCTAACCTTACCTCGTTGGTTAAGAGAGTAATGACGGGGACGTCACGGCGTCCCCGTGAATTTTCCGATGATGACAGGTTGGTTGGAATCAACTAGATAAAAAACGCAGCAACACAACGATTTATAGATTAATAAAAAACGAGGTAAAACATCCAAATTATCACATAACCTAACCCATCTATTTATACTAAACTAATTTTTGCTAAACCAGCTATCCTAAATCAATACCAACTCTAATACTTAATTAACCAATTAATAAAATAACTAGATAAATATATAACTTTAAACTAATAATTATATCTAAACAACTAGCTGATATTAATTATTATTTTTTCTCTTTATCAGCTCATGCATATTTATCTTTTCTTCAGTTTTATCTAATCCTACCTAATCCTATAATTCTACTCGAACCATTAGAGTTAACTCTTCAAGGTTCTCATGGTTACCAGATATAAATTGAAACCAAAACTATAGTGCCTACTAAACTATTATGTGATACTTATGTTTTATGTATTTTTTAATACAAACGACATCTATAATACATTATTAAGCAAATAGGATACACAAAAAAGTAAATTTCCATCATGGCATGTAAAGAGTACACGTCCAAAACCCGGGTTTTTTACCCTTTTCTTCCCTTCTTGCCCCTGCTCTTCCCTTTATTCCATCTATGAAATTGAATTTAATGTTTGTCATACTCCAAAAACGTCGCAACGGAAATATAAACATGGCAATGACGAAGGTTGGTACCCATAGGTATTTAGTGGACGATGCATTATTTATTTTTGAACATTTAACTTAATTAAAACGCAACCCTTAAAGTTTTAAACGTAAACATAACCATGACATAATTCTGTGATCCTTTATGGATTATAATACAAGTGTTCTCAAATTGTTTTAGATGTTGTCCCAAACATAGTTTTTTTTTATTAATTGCATCCACTAAACACATCACATGCCAAAATTCCGAAGCCAAACTCGTGTACCTACCTAAAAAACACTCTAACAAGTGACAACATGTTGGTTGGTGAGCTCATGTATATAAAACTAAAAGCAAATTACTCCATATCTTTTAGGGAAAGCTTTCTCATATAAATTTTCTTTTTAGTTTAGTCATATAAAATTTTATTACAAACGTTTCAGATTCATAGGATTGCAAAGCCTACGAGCTATATATTAACACATAAAGGCATAATTAACACTAGACAATCATAAAATATCAATTCATAAGGTTGTCAACTCGATAGATCTATCAACAATTCTATGCACAGAGATGTTAATGATTAAGCGGCTAATTCATGAAAAGTGCCTCTCAATGGCCACTTAGGGTGCCTGCCTTACGATATATATATGTATATATATATATGTATATGTATATAGGGAGGAGATCATGCGAGAACCACCCTTATTGTGAGAACCGCGAGAACCAATGTGAACACAATCTAAAATAGCTAAAAAAAACCTAAAAAAACCTAACCCCCACCCCCAAGCTAAATGCTAAAAACTAAAACCCCCAAAAAACCTAAAAAAAACCTAACCCCCCCCCCCCCCCAAAACCTAAACCCCCCTCCCCCACCCCCCAAAAACCTAAACCCCCCCCCCCCCCAAAGCTAAAATGCTAAAAACTAAACCCCCAAAAAACCTAAAAAAATCTAAAAAAAATATAAAAATTTTTATGCTCAAATCGCTACTTTTAGTGGCTAAAAAAAATAAATTTTTTTTGCTTCGAAAAGTAGCGATTTTTATATAAAAAATATTAAAAAAAAAATCTTTTTGTGTGATTTTTAGCTATTTTTAGGCATTTTTGGTTGTGTTCATATTGGTTCTCGCGGTTCTCGCAATAAGAGGTGGTTCTCGCATGATCTTCTCCCTATGTATATATATATATGTATATATATATATATATATATATATATATACATACTAGTCCTCTACCCGCGCGATGCGGCGGGGTGGCGATTTACAATAGGATACTCGTTTACCGTTAGTTTATCAGCCGTCTTGTGATATATTGTATAGTACTTAAGTTAATTTTCTTATTCATGATATGTTTGTATGATTGGAATTATGAATGATCCTGTTGGGACTTTACCATCTGAATTCTAATGATTAATATTATAGGGTATAGGCTTTTGCAATTGGAATTTATGCAGTTATCTGTGTGTACCACCGTTAGTTACGTTAAACCCAAATCAACTTGTTACTCACAAATGGGTCGAAATTGCTTCCTTTACTTGTATCGAAGGCAATATATACCCAAATCAACCCATTTACGCACAAATGTTACCCACGAGTGATGAGGCGAACCACAGTGACATTTCTCTACGTTCGGATTTATTGTTGACCGCGAAAGTTGAAATATTCGGCTTTAGGTTTTGTATATTGTAATCCAGTGTTGTTGGATGTAAATTATCACCTCATGCAATAAATGGCAAATTTGAAATATTATGGTAAAGAAATTATATGCATCTTATCTTTACAGTTATATATTTAGTTTTTGCTTGGCGTCCTGTTTTCTTCACAGTACTTGATAATAAATCAAGAAGTTTAACAAAATGTTCATTTGATGATTCGAATAAAGGCACCCACCAGTGTTCTCTCATGCTACAAAATCATGCAACAAGTGAGAAGATCCATAACGTTGTTGTTGGTTATCTGAACTCACACCATCAAAATCGACCGCCTCTGGCCCCACCAACGAACCACTGTCACCGTCACCTCTTCCATGAGAAGCCATTGGTGGTAAGCCCGCATCTTCAGAGTGTTGTAACCCGAGTGTAAGCGATACTAACTGTGGTGGCATCTGGTATGCTACCGCCATAAGCCGCTCATGTTCACCTCTGTTAGACTGAACCATCATGTGTTGGAAATCCGAGTCATTGTTGGTTCCTATTAATTCAACATTAGGAACTTGATTCGAGTCAAATCCAGAGGCTGCAGTGCTTTGGTTCAGATCTTCTTGGTCAACAGAAGTCTTTTGATCGCCTTTCGTGGTTTTGGGTGCGATTTCTGATGAAGAATTTGATTCTATTTCTGCATCTCCAGCTTCCTCTTTGTACATTTCTTCCACCATTGGCTTCCATAAACGAACTCTTGCGTTTATAAACCAGTTCGAGACCTGCACAATTACAAATTCAATCAGTTCCAATTAGGTCTGCGGCCTGACGATTTGTGGGTCAAACCCGGACACTATATATAACTGAATATTGTGTCACACATGAACTTGAATACGCCAGTGTATACGTGGGTTGACACGAACATGAGCCGCTTAACCCAAAGATTAAATATTTTTTTACATATTAGTATTTTAAAGTTCTAAATTTACAGGTTATTTTTATTTCTTTAAGAAGTTATGCTTAAACAATGCCAACTTATTTTTGAACTTTTACATCTCAAGATAGAAGAAAGAATAAAATGCCATATTCATCCTTAAGGTTTGGCCAGTTTTGCGACTTTCGTCCAAAGGTTTGTTTTTCCGAATTTGGATCCAAAAGGTTTGAAAATTTTCCATTTTCATTCGGCTCGTTAACTAAATCCATTTTTCTCCGTTAAGCCAGGGGTATTTTTGTTAACTTAAAAAACAATTCAAACCTTTTGAATCCAGATGCGGATAGACAAACCTTTGGACGAAAGTCGCAAAACTGGCCTAACCCCATGGACGAAAATGACATTTTACTCTAAAAGAAAACTTAAATAAATTATTTTATATATCCCATATGAACAAACCTTGTGCCATGGATAAGCCTTGATCTGTGGGAACTTAAAATGTGTATAATGTGGAATCATGCATTTAATTTCCTCACGTGTTGGTGTTCCTAAAATCTAAAAGATAAAAAAGTTATTAGCGTTAGAATCACATTTAGATTAGAAACTCTATAAAGACAAAAGTGTTGAGATTATGCACCTTAATTATCTCCACCAGTTGATCTACACCACTTTCACCAGGGAAAAGGGGCTGCATATAGCACATATTAGAATTTATTAAAAAAATTACCACATAGAACAAATCCAAAGAGACTGTTGATCGACTAAAAATCAAATCATTTCCCTGTGTTTGTAAATGGAAACTGATCCTGAAGATCAATGATGTCAGCAAGAACACCAGCCGCTGTAGTATCATTGCCTGCTCCTGCACCTTGAATCACCAACGGGTTCGGGTGCTCATAACACCGAATGCATATCTCCACCTGCAGTTACATTTTCGTCGACTAATTGATACAATTGCTATAAAAAAAGGTCACTGGAAGAGTTTAGCCGATAAACCATAATCCTTAAGAAATGTAAAAAAAATAGTAGCAACCTTACATCCATTTACCAAAAAATTCATTAAGTGGAAGACTTTTTGTGTTGTCCAGCCAAATTCAGGTACTCCCATTTGAATGCGAACAAGTTGTACCTGCATATTTAGTGATAATCGATTTAAAATGTGTGATTTAAAATGACAAATGGGAGAGGCTAACCATAAAATAGAAGATCTGTCTACCTAAAACTTCTCTATATAGCTTCAATATCATCCAAATTTTTGGGTCGGGCCAGGTTCGACCAACATTTTTTTGGCTTGTCGTCAATGAGATGAGTATGTTAAGATATGTTATGAGGTTAATTGATGAGTAGAACTTACTTTAGATGTCTTGAAAAGGCATCATAGAAATCATGTTCGGATTTTGATTGTTCACATTCAGTAATTTGGATATCTGTTGGTCATAGAACATGCAGATGTCGCCTTCTTTTTTCCTAAATTCACATCCATTAGAAAAGCATACCTGAACTGTAACACCCCGAAAACGGATTTGGTAATCAAACTCCGTTAATACTAAAAGACGGGTAAAGTACCGTTAGTAATAAAAAATAACCCGGTAAATATTTGGAATTAAATAAGAAATCCTAATATTAAATACAAGCAAAGCAACGTTTTAAGGAATCGAGTTTTATAAGAGCCCGAGTTAATGGGACTTAAAATAAAACGGATTATAACTCCCGGGACCCACCAAGTAACTAGGAGTATTAACCTAGTTAGTTAATGTCTTGACAAAATAGAACTAATGTGGTTAAGATACCCCTTTAAATAACTTGTGTAAAGTGAAGGGACTAGACATGGACAATTGAATTAAAGTTTCAATTAAACAAATTAATAAACAAAACACACACACATACGTGTGTGTGTGTGTCTGCGACTTCAACCAGAGCCAAGAAGGGCTCTCTTGCTCAAAACCCTAATCCCTCAAGAATCTCTCAAATTGAAGCCCAAATCAAGAGATTAATCATTGCATGAACACAGATTCGTGATCACCTAGTCATGGGGATTACAAGGTATGTTAAAAATTATGATTTGGTGATACTTTGAGATTATGATGAATAATCATAATCGAAATTCTGGAATGAATATTGATTCTATGAGTGTTATTATGATTATATCTTGGTTTAGAAACAAACCCTAGTAGAAAATTTGATGAATTGTTGTCAAAACTAGGGATTTGATAATTACCCTATTATGTGCTAAATGGGTTTTTATATGTTATGATGAACACTCGGATTGGAGTGTTAATTTGATGAATATTGATTGTTATGATATAAGTTCTTGATGTAGTTCATGAACACTAGATATTGAGGGTTGAAATTTGATGTTAATCTTGCTAAAAATGACTAATTACGGACTAGTTAGCAAAAGTGTAGAATGATGCCCATTAGGTGTTTGTTAAAATGCCTAAATGAGAAGTAAAGTGTTGAAATTCAAGCGAAACGCGTAATTGACAAGCTTGACTAATTACATGAGACATGGGATAAAACGGGTTCTAATCATAATGTTGATTTGCCTTAATCGTGCATATTATATGATTAAATGTAGTTGACTTTAGAAAGTCAAACTAACTAGTGATGAAGTCGAATAAGTGGTTTCGGCTAAGAAAATAAGTAAAGTGGTATAGTCGTGATTGTTAATGACTAATCTAACCACCTTGTAAATGATGAACAATAGTTGGCGCTTAAACAAGCTAGGTGAAGCTTGGAGTGAAAGCGGGTCAAACGAGTCAAGCATAGAAGAAAAGCGTAGCTCGGATGCAAGGTAAGTGTAATTTACACACTTATGTAGAATGCTTGTTATTTCGATACTTGTGAACGTGAAAACAATAAAATTGGAAATTTGGAAAATTGTCAAGTGTTGACTTATGTAAATCATGGTTAAAAGGATACCCATGGCGTAAGCCGAAATGGGTTGAAACTGCAAGAAAAGAGTGTAAAAGAAAAAGGGTATGGTTATAAAACCCGGGATGGGACGATGTACGAATTGGAAATCAAAAACGGTGTTTTTGATTTAAATAGACAATGTTGGGAAAATAGTCCAAACGGGTCGAATGGTGGTGATAACACCATTTGACAATATCGACTAATGTGGTCGTCAAGTCTTATGTTAACAGGAATAATTAGCAAATCGGATAGTTGCGTCATCATTGATGGTGTGATAATAAAAGCGAGGTATAAATCAGGTCTATTTGTTGATCCGAGCCAGGTACGCATATTTATGTTGTAGTTAAAAGTGATATCTTGGTCGAATAATTGGTGAGAATCCTTCATTGTAAAAGAAGGACCAAAATCGACCAAAACGCCCTTGTAGGCTAAATCGAACAAACAACCCTTAAAGGTTGTTTGGAAATGAGTCTTATGATTAAACAAAAGCTTAGAATAAGTGTAGATGTTGATAGATGTAATACGTTAGCCAAATAGCTCTATTTGAGTCTTACCGTAAAATAACAATCCGAAGGGTAAAACTCGGAACATATAGATATACACATTGAAATCCAACACACAAAGAGTTGTAGTTGAATATTACTTGATAAGTAATGTAGGAATAAGATGCTAGAAAGGAATGAAAGCGATTTCAAGCTTTAAAGTGCTTAAATACCCTTAACGGGTCAAAATAAGCATACGAGCATAAACGGGTTTAAATGGTGAAATAAACTTGTGATTTGAACCTAAAATGGTAGTTAATAACAATTTGAGAAGTGTAGGTGATGTAGGAATCAAACAAATATGTTCGTTTGATAAAATGCATAAACGGGTCAAAATTTGGTAAAAGGGCGATAAGCCGAAGACTTAAAAGTCTGAAATTTTTATTATGAAGGTTGTTGGATTTTAACTCCATAAGATGGAGAATTAAATTACGGACGCGTAGGAAAAAGAATCGGGTAAAACGGATCAATAACGAAGAAGTTATGGCCGTTTCCGTGAAATCAGATCGTGCTGGGAATGTGCAGCAACATTCTGTCTAAAAGGGGGCCTAGCGTCACGCGACGCCCCTTGGCGTCACGCGACGCCCCCAAACCCGGAAAAATGTTAATTTTTGTCATAATTAACCCCCGTACTTGTTAGAACTTCTTATTTAACCCCCGTACTTGTTTGAACTTCATATTCGACTATCAAAACTAACTTTTAAGTTGGTTTTGATCATAGGTGATTGCCATGAGTGCCCGGATGAAGATCAAGCGACGAGCAAGAACCGAACACGATCACGAAATAAGCTTCCGCACTATGTATCGTTATTATGTTAAATGATGAATGTCGTTTCATTGTTTCTTTTAAGTGACGAATTTAATTACATTATGTTCTAAACTTTCAAATTAAAGGTTTTAGTAAACCCGTTTTTCCGATGGATATGTGATCTTAATTACATGATTGTTTTCGTTAATTATACGAAAACCTGTAAAATAATAACTAGGGTGTTACAAGTTGGTAATCAGAGCCCAAGGTTAAAGGGTAAAGTGTTCGGTTCGAGGCTTGATCGCAAATCCGGTAAGTACAAGTACGTTAATAGTTTAGTATGCTAAAGTGTTGTAAACAACACATAGGGCTATCGTGTGGTACACGTTACCCCAATTAAAATGATGGATATGTTTGACGAAAATACGCGCGTTGACGCGTATAGTAGAAAAAGCCTTGTATTATAATACGGGCGATTGTTGAAGTTGACATTACTAACTCTTGTGAATGTTTTAATTGAAGGACACTCGCGTCTGAAGATGACGGGAGTGAACGAATTATGGATATGATGATGGAACGGTCCGAGGTATGACAGGAAGAGCATACTCATCAAGGACCTAAATCGCGTAACGGTCGCGAACAAGATTAATGACAAGAGAAGCCCGTTAGGGCAAGCATTACCAGGTGCACACTTTTAAATTAAATCGCACGAGTCGTTATATGCAACAAACACGTAAGTAATAACGATTGCATACACATATGATAGAACTTGGAAAACCCGATTTCAAAGAGAAATTTAATAGGAAATGTGTTATTCACAATGATGAATAACAAATGAATAACAAAACTTGTTTATATAGAAACTTGGACGAGAGTGATCATCCAAGTAAGTATTCTCAATATAAATCCTGTTGAGAAAAGTAGTGATCACATCAATAAATGTGAATAAATGTTTATAAAAAGGGACATTTTACATGTTCACGGATAAACGACTAAAACTAATAATTGTTAACTAACAATTAAATAAAGTTTTACCAAATGAAACCATAAACATGGAAATAAATTGAGGAGTTACTTACATGGGACGTGATGTGGTAATTATAATAAGGTCACGCGTACCATGTGTTGATCGCTTACTCTGGCCAAGTAAGTAGTGAACACATGATAGCATGAGCTTCTTATAATGAGCGCAGTTATGTCCGATGTAGTAAGGTCAAGATGAATGAAAGTTTAAAGGATCCTTAGGATCAAGAAATCTTATGGGCATACTCGTATAAATGGTTTCCGCGGGAACCATAAAAACGATGTATGGCGCACATAGAAATAAAAGACCCAAGAAAATTCGTGACATAAGTCATTTTTGACGAAACAGCCATGGTAGACAAAAAGGGCATTGTAAAACCAAAGTATAAATGACCCGCGGGGTCATAGAAACAAAGGTATTACCCACGCGAGAAAGACGATCAAAGTCGTTGACTTTGGTCGTAGTAAAGAAATGATGATGATGATAATCATCATTCATAGTCTATAAGACTGTCAAGGATGGTTAAATAAGAATAAAGGTTTGGTTGAATAAAAGCGATGGCTTCCGCTAAGGCAACCAAACAAATTACAACGAAAACTTGATGTATACCGGAATGCTTGCACTAATAATGGCTTCGGTAAAGTACCCGGTTGATGGGTAAGGATTTAAACACATGCGTAAACCGAGAAACGGGAACACGAATTTAAAGTCAAAAGACTCGGATTATGAGTTATGACTAAAAGACCATAAAATTTCGTAAACAGAAATTTTGATAATAATATTCAACTATTTTGAGGTTGAATTGGTTGATTAAAGTATAATGCTTAATGGCATAAGTAAGCGCAAGCCGGATAACGGTAAGCTTGAGACAAACCGATGCTTAATTAACATGAGAAGTCATAGAGTCGGAAGAATTATCCAAAAGAAAACGATTGTAGATACGAACTACAATCAAAAGCTAATGGATTTCAAGCGTGAAAACAAATGGTTTTCAAACATAAAAAGAGTGCTTTGACACCAAATATATATTTTTAATAAAGACACGAGTAAACAGAATGATCTACGGGATCATCATAACCTACGGGTAATAGTGTGAAACAAGAAAAAACTGGTTATAACTCCCCGCGTAAAAGATAACGGGAGGTAAAGTTAGTATTTAAGTTAATTGAATGGGTTAAAGCGAAGAGATTATGAAAGGTCTATGAGAACAAAACGACCCACGGGTCATGATTAGAAAGAAATTATAAGGATTTCGCCCTAAGGAGGTGGAAGTCTAATCAAAATAGCCCATGAGGCTAAGTGATAAAACCTATGGGTTAAAGTAGATAAAGCGAGGGAATCAGTTAAGAATTCCCGCATAAAACTAAGACTGTAAAAGATTAAATTATGGACTGTCAATATCCCGGTATGGATAATTGACACAAGTTAAGGAAAACATCCTAAAACTAAAACTTCGGTTTTAGTAAGAGATAACGTTTTTACAAATATAAATCCTGATAGGAACTTGAATAGTAAGCCTGAAAGACTCAAGTTTTGATACTTATAGGCGCAAGATGATATATTCGAAAAGTGATATTTTCAAAATAAAAGATTGATATAAATTAAACGTGATATGACACGATCGCAGTCAAGAAAAGTAATGTGAATTATAATCACATTATAGCCTAAGCAATGGGCATAACGTAACGGGACTAATAAGTCTAGTTAGTAAGACCGGTTAAGGCCAGTAATTCAAATCAATAAAAAAAAAATTGGTTTGCGTGTAAGCGGTGGATTCGGTATAACTGAACCGAATAGATAAATCTGAAAACAAAAGAAATTATTGCTAAAAGTGAAATATTTCACTAAAGACCCTTAAACGGGTCAAAGTAACGGGTTCATAAAGAAATCCGATAGTATATGAAAACATTGAATATCACTAAGTTGATTAAACTAGTGGAAATAACGAGATTACGTTATTTGAAGTCGCATTATGTCATATAAGATACGTAGATGATTAATAACCAAAAGGATAGTACCATACTTTCTGGTAATACTAACAATCGGTTAAGATATGAGAAATGCTTAATTGATTATCGAGACCAAATGCATGGAGTGGAACTCGATAAATTAAGTAAGAAAAGGTTTCGGGGACGAAACCTCTTTAAGGGGGGTAGACTTGTAACACCCCGAAAACGGATTTGGTAATCAAACTCCGTTAATACTAAAAGACGGGTAAAGTACCGTTAGTAATAAAAAATAACCCGGTAAATATTTGGAATTAAATAAGAAATCCTAATATTAAATACAAGCAAAGCAACGTTTTAAGGAATCGAGTTTTATAAGAGCCCGAGTTAATGGGACTTAAAATAAAACGGATTATAACTCCCGGGACCCACCAAGTAACTAGGAGTATTAACCTAGTTAGTTAATGTCTTGACAAAATAGAACTAATGTGGTTAAGATACCCCTTTAAATAACTTGTGTAAAGTGAAGGGACTAGACATGGACAATTGAATTAAAGTTTCAATTAAACAAATTAATAAACAAAACACACACACATACGTGTGTGTGTGTGTCTGCGACTTCAACCAGAGCCAAGAAGGGCTCTCTTGCTCAAAACCCTAATCCCTCAAGAATCTCTCAAATTGAAGCCCAAGTCAAGAGATTAATCATTGCATGAACACAGATTCGTGATCACCTAGTCATGGGGATTACAAGGTATGTTAAAAATTATGATTTGGTGATACTTTGAGATTATGATGAATAATCATAATCGAAATTCTGGAATGAATATTGATTCTATGAGTGTTATTATGATTATATCTTGGTTTAGAAACAAACCCTAGTAGAAAATTTGATGAATTGTTGTCAAAACTAGGGATTTGATAATTACCCTATTATGTGCTAAATGGGTTTTTATATGTTATGATGAACACTCGGATTGGAGTGTTAATTTGATGAATATTGATTGTTATGATATAAGTTCTTGATGTAGTTCATGAACACTAGATATTGAGGGTTGAAATTTGATGTTAATCTTGCTAAAAATGACTAATTACGGACTAGTTAGCAAAAGTGTAGAATGATGCCCATTAGGTGTTTGTTAAAATGCCTAAATGAGAAGTAAAGTGTTGAAATTCAAGCGAAACGCGTAATTGACAAGCTTGACTAATTACATGAGACATGGGATAAAACGGGTTCTAATCATAATGTTGATTTGCCTTAATCGTGCATATTATATGATTAAATGTAGTTGACTTTAGAAAGTCAAACTAACTAGTGATGAAGTCGAATAAGTGGTTTCGGCTAAGAAAATAAGTAAAGTGGTATAGTCGTGATTGTTAATGACTAATCTAACCACCTTGTAAATGATGAACAATAGTTGGCGCTTAAACAAGCTAGGTGAAGCTTGGAGTGAAAGCGGGTCAAACGAGTCAAGCATAGAAGAAAAGCGTAGCTCGGATGCAAGGTAAGTGTAATTTACACACTTATGTAGAATGCTTGTTATTTCGATACTTGTGAACGTGAAAACAATAAAATTGGAAATTTGGAAAATTGTCAAGTGTTGACTTATGTAAATCATGGTTAAAAGGATACCCATGGCGTAAGCCGAAATGGGTTGAAACTGCAAGAAAAGAGTGTAAAAGAAAAAGGGTATGGTTATAAAACCCGGGATGGGACGATGTACGAATTGGAAATCAAAAACGGTGTTTTTGATTTAAATAGACAATGTTGGGCAAATAGTCCAAACGGGTCGAATGGTGGTGATAACACCATTTGACAATATCGACTAATGTGGTCGTCAAGTCTTATGTTAACAGGAATAATTAGCAAATCGGATAGTTGCGTCATCATTGATGGTGTGATAATAAAAGCGAGGTATAAATCAGGTCTATTTGTTGATCCGAGCCAGGTACGCATATTTATGTTGTAGTTAAAAGTGATATCTTGGTCGAATAATTGGTGAGAATCCTTCATTGTAAAAGAAGGACCAAAATCGACCAAAACGCCCTTGTAGGCTAAATCGAACAAACAACCCTTAAAGGTTGTTTGGAAACGAGTCTTATGATTAAACAAAAGCTTAGAATAAGTGTAGATGTTGATAGATGTAATACGTTAGCCAAATAGCTCTATTTGAGTCTTACCGTAAAATAACAATCCGAAGGGTAAAACTCGGAACATATAGATATACACATTGAAATCCAACACACAAAGAGTTGTAGTTGAATATTACTTGATAAGTAATGTAGGAATAAGATGCTAGAAAGGAATGAAAGCGATTTCAAGCTTTAAAGTGCTTAAATACCCTTAACGGGTCAAAATAAGCATACGAGCATAAACGGGTTTAAATGGTGAAATAAACTTGTGATTTGAACCTAAAATGGTAGTTAATAACAATTTGAGAAGTGTAGGTGATGTAGGAATCAAACAAATATGTTCGTTTGATAAAATGCATAAACGGGTCAAAATTTGGTAAAAGGGCGATAAGCCGAAGACTTAAAAGTCTGAAATTTTTATTATGAAGGTTGTTGGATTTTAACTCCATAAGATGGAGAATTAAATTACGGACGCGTAGGAAAAAGAATCGGGTAAAACGGATCAATAACGAAGAAGTTATGGCCGTTTCTGTGAAATCAGATCGTGCTGGGAATGTGCAGCAACATTCTGTCTAAAAGGGGGCCTAGCGTCACGCGACGCCCCTTGGCGTCACGCGACGCCCCCAAACCCGGAAAAATGTTAATTTTTGTCATAATTAACCCCCGTACTTGTTAGAACTTCTTATTTAACCCCCGTACTTGTTTGAACTTCATATTCGACTATCAAAACTAACTTTTAAGTTGGTTTTGATCATAGGTGATTGCCATGAGTGCCCGGATGAAGATCAAGCGACGAGCAAGAACCGAACACGATCACGAAATAAGCTTCCGCACTATGTATCGTTATTATGTTAAATGATGAATGTCGTTTCATTGTTTCTTTTAAGTGACGAATTTAATTACATTATGTTCTAAACTTTCAAATTGTAAAAAGGTTTTAGTAAACCCGTTTTTCCGATGGATATGTAATCTTAATTACATGATTGTTTTCGTTAATTATACGAAAACCTGTAAAATAATAACTAGGGTGTTACAAGTCATGATCAATAAGTTAAATATAGACAAAAAGCACCTCTTAATATGTTCAACCTATTTGACCCATTTTCCTTTTTAGTTAAAAAAACTACTTGAGTCATTCGAGGTGATAAACAACCAGTTCAACCCATGTATGGGTCAAAAAGCCACCTCTATATAAATCATTCATCAAAATTTGTGTGCTTTCTGTTCAATATAAAAAGATTGATATGCTCCTATCACAAAGACTTTCTAAAAGTGTATATACCAGACATCATTTATTGCGATTGACATTGAGAAAAACATGTTGCTATCAAGTCTTGCAATTGGACCTCACTCTTGAGTTTCGTCTGCATGAAAAGAAAATTTGTCAACTAAAAGATAAGCTAGAAATTAACCAGTAATTTTTAAAGACAAATGGATAGTGAAAAATGATCATATCAAAAACACCTCAGCGCTAAGTCTTCTCCAATTGAACCTCAGCATTAAATTCAACAATTTTTCCCCGGTGACCTTCAACCGGAACTTTTTGTTACGCTGTTCTATCATGCTTGGCCTTTGTCACATATCCTCATTCGGTGCAAGCCTTTGTCACATACCGGCTTTTTTGTACACCTCTAGCTGAGCACACGATTATCCTTTGATATTGCCCAATCTGGTGGATAATGAAACTTACAACCAAACTCACAATCAACAGTTTTCATGTAGTATTGACTTTCAGATCGACCTGGTCAATCTGACTACTGCTCATTAGGCCAGGATATGGTGTCAACTGTCAAGGGACGATATTGTGTTGTAAAAGGCAGGCCCAAAGTATTCACTCTATATTAATACAATGTATTTACCAGTAGAAGAAGGTTTCTTTGCTTTGAGAATGCAATCATTTTCCATAATAGAAGTGAAGATTATGCCCGTAACGATGTCTCGGATCAATCTGTATTATAAAATGATTTCAAATTATTATGTAATAATCATATCACTCAAATTGTAAAAGAAAAAAGATAAAAGTAATGACTTTAGGAGAATTACTGCCTCAAGCCAATGTTGCAAGGCAAGCTTTTGTGCTTTACCATTCTTTGATAAGCCTTTTCCAACCTAAAAAAATCAAGAAATTATTCAATTTTTGATTGAGTAAAATGCCAAAATCGTCCCTGAGGTTTAGTGATTTTTGTTTGTTCCATCGAAAATGACTTTTCTGTGCATTTGAGTCCCTCGGATTTTCGTTTTATAGCCGTTTCCATCCTTGAGTTTGGCAATTTATTGCGACTGTCGACCCTCGAAATTTGGCCCTCAGGGGTGAAAATGCCACCTCAGGGACGAAAGTCGCAAAAGTGGTCAAACCCCAGGGACGAAAATGACATTTTACTCTTTTTGATATAAAGTTTGTATATTTACCTTGGCAGCCCTTGTTCTTGCTCTGGACCAACGCGAAACGACTAATAGACAAAATTTAAATAAATAAAAATCAAATAGCTATAACTATAATAGATAATAAACTCGGCTAACACTTGCACTGTCTGCAGATTCGTCAAGTTACCGATGCTCGGTGAAAGAGAACCCAAAAGATTTTGGCTTGGACTTCCCCTACAATACAATTAAAAACAAATCAAGATAAAAATAAAAATATGAACTTTTAAAAAAATAAAAAATATATATATTATTTTTGTTTGTTCTTACAAGCCAATGACAAATTTATCTGGAGAAAAAGTGATCATAGTCCAACTACATGGATCAACAGCATCTGCATCCCAATTCAAGACACTATGTGGATCATCTAGACCATTCTTTATGTTCATCAAAGCTTGTACTGCAAGTTCAAAAACCATTAAACACTTTTATAACCTTTAAATGTTATGAACTGATCTCAACAAGAAGAAATAAAACTGATCTGTACCTCCTCTCTTGGCTGAGGCGACTGCCTTCTTCTTTTTGCTCGCATCAGACACCACACCATCTGAAACAAAACAAACATGGACACCTTGACTACCTTCACTCACAAGATTTACTATCAGTAACATTTTAAAACCAAGATTTACTATCAGTAACAAATCTAAATTAGCATACTTAATTAAAGAATTTATACCAGACAGTTGTCTATAAGCATGTTGAGTTCAAAATATCATAAATTATCCATAAATTAAACAAAAATAAAAACTTAATTGTAAAACAATTCAACCCTGTACTCATCTCATTCTCTGTCATTGGTAAACACATGAAAGAAATGACATTATTAGTTCCATCATATAATAAGTCATTCCTTAAATTTCACAGATCAAAAACCAAACCACTTAAAAAAAGTCATTATTGTAAAACATCCAAAACCTATAGAACCATAACACAAATAAACAAAATTAATGAAAAGGATAGTAGAAAGATGATCTCAAATAAACAAAAGGGACTCAAGTATTCTTGAAGTTATTGAAAAACAAACAAAACTATACAAACCAAAACATACCGAGAACAGATCTGAATCTATTTCACAGATCTGCTAGAAAAAAGTAACGGATCTGAATCTATTTCACAGATCCAGTAGAAACAACATACCGAGAAGTTGAACCCAGTAGATCTGATGTCAGAATCGCCGGAGAAAGAAACCCTAAAATTTCACAGATCTAAGTCAAATAACACACAAAAAATTTCACAGATCTAAGTCAAATAACACACAAAAAACACGCAAATTATAACAAATTTATACAATCAAACACAAAAATTACATTCTAGATTCAATAAATCAGCAAAGAACCATGTGCATCGAAGAATTTATGAAGAATGAAAAAGGGAAATACTCACCGAAGAACTCATCATCATCAATGGACTACTCTCTGGCATCAGTAAAGGCTAACAGAGGGTATGTTAAGGAGAACCAGCCATGATTTTGTCCTAAAACAACAAACCCTAGAAACTGTTTATAAACTTATTTGCTAAAACAAAGATAAATTAGAACGCACCCTCATAAATCACCAAAGCAAAATCATATGTGGAAAGAAGAATCGTAACTTACCAAGATCATCGGCTCTTTAAGAGAAGAAGATGGTTTTGACGGTCGCTGGTGGTGTCATCGGTGGAGAAGATGGATGCGAGGGTTTGCGTTTTAGGATTTCTCAAGAAAGGATAGGAACAAAATCGGTGGAGAAGATGGTTGGGAGGGTTTGTGTTTTAGGGTTTCTCTTGGAAGAAGAAACAATAGGAACAGAAAAGGTGTCTTGGGATGGGGGATGAATAAACGGATTCAAAAATTGAATCCAGCTCTGGCCACCCAAAAATTGTTTTGCCACCCAGTTATACAGCATGTGTTGTTGAAAAGAAGTTTTCAACACTTTGTGCTTAAATGCTTGTACAATGGGCTTTAAATGGTTGTATAATAGCAAATGACCATTCTTGCCCTTCCTATATGCTTATTAAAGTAGTATAGATATATATATATATATATATATATATATACATATATAGATATATATATATATACATATATAGGGGATGGTTCAAATGAAAACCACTTTTATTGTGAAAACTTGAAAACTAACTAAAAAAAGCCTAAAAAACACACCAAAATTTTTTTTATTTTTTTTTTCAATTTTTTATAAAAAATCGCAAGTTTTTGTATATAAAAAAAACTTTTTTTCAAAAAAAAAAATATTTTTGTATTACACATGTGTAGTATTACACATGTGCACTACAAAAAAGAAAATTTTTTTTTTTTTTGAAATTTTTTTTTATATACTAAAAGTAGCGAAAATTATTATGAAAAAAAAAAAATTGGTATGTTTTTTTGGCATTTTTAATTAGTTTTCGAGTTTTCACAATAACTAGTGGTTTTCATTTGAACCTTCCCCTATATATATATATATATATATATAGAGTGGGGATCATGCGGAAAGTATGTTTTTCTTAGAAAGTCTAGGAAGCGATCTGGGTCATCCAATGGGTATGTTTAATGGTTGAGATCATCTTGGTGGCATTTTGGTAATATGTGTTTCTTAAAAATATGATTATTTAGTTAATCGGTGGTAGATATGTCATTTAACTTGTTTTAAATATGGAAATAACTGTCATTCCATAAACCACCCCACATTTCTTGCGATTTTCTCTCTCTCTCTCTCTCCTTTTCTCTCTTCTCTCTCTCTCTCTCTTCCTTCTATCCTTCATGAAGAAACACAACATCAGAGAAAACACACCGTGACAAATGTCACACATCGTACCAGCATGAATGGTAAAACACAACGTCAAGAATGCTAAAACACAACGCTATTAATCTGCTTGCTGTTAAAACTCAATGTCAAGAAATCCTCTAGCATTACCAGCATGAAAGCTAAAACACAACGGTATTAATCTGCTTGTTGTTTAAACACAATGTCAAGAAATCCTCCAGCATTACCAGCATGAATGCTAAAACACAACGGTATTAATCTGCTTGCTGTTAAAACACAATGTAAAGAAATCCTCCAGCATTACCAGCATGGATGGTAAAACACAGCGTCAAGAAATCCTCCAGCATTACCAACATGAATGCTAAAACACAACTGTATTAATCTGCTTGCTGTTAAAACACAATGTCAAGAAATCCTCCAGCATTACAAGCATGGATGGTAAAACACAGCGTCAAGAAATCCTCCAGCATTACCAACATGAATGCTAAAACACAACTGTATTAATCTGCTTGTTGTTAAAACACAATGTCAAGAAATCCTCCAGCGTTACCAGCAAAACACAGCGTCAAGAAATCCTCCAGCATTACCAACATGAATGCTAAAACACAACTGTATTAATCTGCTTGCTGTTAAAACACAATGTCAAGAAATCCTCCAGCATTACCAGCATGAATGGTAAAACACATCTGTCACATTATGGTATCAATAAACACATTGACTTCAAGCTCTCTGACTGTTAAAACACATCATCAAGAACATGCTGATGATTTTCCAGATAAATGTTAATAATCTACAAACAAAACTACAATAGTAAACAAAAAAATAACTGCAATTACCATCTCCACAATCAACAAGTGTGTTTGAAGCCATAATTTTCCTTTCCGAATAAAAATATTGAATACGAATGAAGCTTGTGAACAAATAACGATCGAAGAATTGATATTTACGTATGATTTGAAATCGAAAACAACAAAAAATCCGAAAATCATGGATAGAATATGTTACAAATCAAGTACGTGCAATGTTAGTTAATGAATATAAATTCCAAATATAAAATTAGAATGTGAAAGTACATAAATGCCCTTCTAGTTAAAATCTTTCAATGCCACATGTCCAATTCTTATTGCTTTCTAGACTTTCTAGGAAAAACTTACTTTCTACCCTAACTCCTTCTATATATATATATATATATATAGGGTAGGTGTTGGCTACAAAGCCATTTTTTCCTACAAAGTGTAGGAAGTCTCCTACATGTGGCAATTGGAGTTTTTAATCAAAAGGGTATTAAGGTAATTTAATTATTATTGTAATTATGGATTATATTAATAGATTAACTAACTAAGCAGATAATTAAGGAAAGTAGATATCTCATTGAAATCAAATCGACAGTTTCGTTTAAATTATACAATAGATAAAACCTATTCCCAGAGCATTCATATTGCATCTGGTTCTTCATAACATCTATACTGATCAAAGTCATGGCGTTAAATGTTATGGTTAATTGTGGTGATGGTAAATTTTTATGTTTGCATAACTTGAATTTTTGTTTGATGTGTTGTAGCAATTGTATGGTTTATCTAACAATGATTACGATACTGAATTAATGTTGGAGGATTTCTTGACAGTGTGTTTTAACAGCAAGCAGACTAATACCGTTGTGCTTTAGGAGTTTATAATTGGATTAATTAGAGGATTTGTTGTCGTTGTGTTTTAAACATTCGCAATGTAACATGTGTTTTACCAGCTGCAATCCTTCATGAATAATTTCTTGATGATGTGTTTTACCAATTACAAGTTAATTCACAGTGTGTTATAGCAGTTTATGTTTTAGGAAGGAGATGTATTTTGTAATTATTAACGTGTTTTTAGGAAGGAGATGTATTTATAATTTCTTGACGATGTGTTTTACTACTTACAGGTTAATTCACAACGTGTTATACCAATTATGATTCACAAATGACATGTCTTTTGTGGTTTCTTGATCTTGTGTTATATAATTTTTGGGTTCTTCATGATGTGTTATATTGTATAACACACCATACAAGTTAAATGACGTTGTGATTTATTGTATGATTCACGATATGTTTTCTTGGGTTTCTTCACGATGTGTGATATTGTATGATTCACGATGTGTTTTCTTAGCGTTGTGTTTCTTCATGAAGGAGAGAAGGAAAGAGAGAGAGAGAGAGAGAGAGAGAGAGAGACAGAGAGAATCACTAGAAATGTGGAGTGATTTATGGGATGACTATTATTTCCATGCTTAAAACAAGCTAAATGACACATCTACCCCTAATTAATTAAATCATCCTATTTTTAAGACACACATATTACCAAAATGCCACCAAGATGATCTCAACCATAAAACACACTCATTCAATGGTCAAGAACACTTCCTACACTTTGTAGGAAAAAAACACACTTTGTAGAGGAACCTCACCCTATATATATATATATAGGGTAAGGTTCAGACGAGAACCACCTTTATTGCGAGAACCGCAAGAACCAATGTGAACACAACCTAAAATAGCTAAAAAAACCTAACCCCCACCCCTCCCCCCCCCCCCCCCCCAAAAAAAAAAAAACCTAAAACCCCACCCCCCCCCCCCCCCCAAAAAAAACCTAAAAACCCCCTCCCCCACCACCCAAAAACCTAAACCCCCCACCCCCCAAGCTAAAATGCTAATAACTAAACCCTAAAAAAATCAAAAAAACACACAAAAATTTTTTTTTAATATTTTTTACATTAAAATCGCTACTTTTTAGTAGCCATTTTTTTTTTTTTTTGCTACTAAAAGTAGCTTTTTTTTTATAAAAAACATTTAAAAAAAATTTGTGTGTTTTTTAGCTATTTTTTTTTGTGTTCATATTGGTTCTCGCAATAAAGAGTGGTTCCTAACGGATCCTTCTCATATATATATATAGGGGAGGGTTATCTTGAGAATGCTAAATATTGCAAGAACCGTGAGAAGGAATGAAAAAAACAATCAAAACCAAATTGTTTTGTAATAACCTCATTGTAATCAAAGTACAATATCAAAAAAAGTATTTACAACATCAAATAATTCATTTCTTCTCTTAAAATCACTCTTATTAGATTTTTACACATGTGTAAATATAACAAATTTACACATGTGTAAACGGCAAACTTACACATGTGTAAATTTTCTTTATATACGAATTTACGTAAATTTAAACGTTTAAATGAAATTTCTAACATTATACTCGAATAATAATAATAATAATAATAAGTGTAAAAAAAATTGAACTTGAATTGTTTTTGACCAAGTTCTCGCGGTTTTTTCATTCGTTCTCACGGTTCTCACAATATTTAGCGTTCTTATTTAAACATTCCCCTATATATATATAGGGTCAGGATTTAGAGAAAACGCTCAAAAGTGTGAGAACGGAGAGAACGCTTATGGTGTGACAACTGTGCTCTGTAATCGTTGTACAATGTAAAACAATGTTAAATATCAATAAAACAATGTTCTTCGGTGTTATTATATGTGTTTTAGTGTTATTTTGTGTGTATTTGTGTTTGATGATTTTACAATTTGATTCAATTCCGATTTCAAGCTTTAAATCGCTTTCTGGAAGGTTATACGCAAACTGGTGCGTAAACGCAGTCAGTATAATGCAATGAACACTCCGGAATAGTGAAATAGGCTTAACATACCTTAAATAACCTTTACATAACTTAGAAATAAGTTTTGGAGGGTTTGGTGTGGCGAAATCAAGTTTATTCGCTTACAGGGACTAATTTCGACAAACTGCTAAAGTATGCCGATTTGTACTGTAACGAACATTCCGGAACATGAACCTAAGTTAAACATACCCTAAATATCCTTTACATAGCTTAGAAATAGGCTTTGAGGGGTTCGGTGTGCTAAAATAAACTTTTTGGTCAATCAGGGACTAAAAGCGTCAAAAAGTGCATAAGTTTGCATTTTCGCGCATATCTTACGTTCTGAATACATCCGGACATCCAAAACTTTATTTAATCATTAAAATATTTTATTTTAGTGATTGGCATGATAAAATTCCATTCGTCGCGTAATTTGGATCGTTTTTCGCATTCGTTCATGTTTCGTCGTAATTAACCGAACAACGCAACCGTACGACCAAACGAACTGACATCCGAGATATTTTTTAGCATGTTTCATGTTCCCTATACTTTAAATTCATTTTAGAGCCTTGAAATGGGATTAACGGGGCTTAAACGTGTCAAAAATGCATCAAAAACCATGTTTTGCACATTCAGGGACCAAAATTGACATTCTGCCATAGTTATCTTAGGAAGGGACCCAAATGAAAAATCTAAATTCCAGCTTATTCCAGCTGTTCCCCTCATTTGCACATGGTTTTAATGAAACTAGGGGCTCCCATGGTTTCACAAAACCATGGGCACATGGGTACGGATGAGATCGAAGCTCGTTTTACGATGAACGATCTTAACGGTTGTGCAAAAACTATATAAATCCCACCCCCTTTGCTCTCAAACTCACATTTGATCTGATTTTCATTCTCTAAGTTGAAGTCTTGCACTTCATACCTGAGAATAAATTGGATCAAACCTTCTTGGACCCTTTGTAAGTCCTCTTTCGTTCTTTTATGCGTTTTTAGCTTAAAAGTCAAATTGAGTTTGACTTTCAGCTTTGACCAGTCAATGGTCAACACAAAGTTCATTTGAACTTTGCAACGCGATCGTAATCACGATGGTTATAGTCCCTTGTGACTATACCTGCTGATTACCACGTTGTCTAGGCGTAGTGACGAGTCGTAGTTTCGGCCAAAATGCCCATTTGTGCGTATTTTGTAACCAAACTACTATTGGGTATCAAAACCATTTGTTTTGATACCAAAACCTGTTTTCTAACTTAACTAAACATGTTTTAGTATGTTTAGCTCGTCACTTTTTAGTTTAGTGCTTGTGTAGAGTCGTAAGTCAAGCGGACTAAACACCTGCTTAGACTTTCAAACTCGACCCGTTTGGTTGATCATTAGGATCTGACCAAGCATGTTTAGTGACCATAGTTGCATAGGGAATAACTTTCCGAGGTTATACCTTATGGTCACTTAGGTTTAATTAGTTGTATGATAGGTAGTTTATATGCCTTAGGTAAATGACCAAAATGCCCTTTTCATGCATAATTGATAATTAAGCATATGTAACATAAACTTTTGTCACATAACTGATTATGCAACATATTTAAACATGTTTAGGCATATAATACTTGTCATAGGACTAGTTAGACGTCTCGAACGCGCCTTTGCGCGAACGACGCGTTAAAGTAGCGTAAGCTACCTTAATGGGTCGTAACGGGTCGAAAGCACTTAGGTTAGGTTCTGATCTTGAGTGTAGACTTTGTTAAACCATATCACACAAGTTCCAACACTCATTTTGTTTACAAGATCTAATTCTATCCGATCTTCCGATTGAGGTGTCGATTATTTGACTAGTGGTTCGATTACTAGGTGCTGCTTGATTTCTCTGGTTTACTTGAGTTTGTTGAAGTTCTATTGATTGAGGATACTTTGCACTTCATGTGAGTACATAGTTCCCCTATTTTACTGTTTTCAATTGTTTTGGGGTGATTCATATGTATCAAAACGATTTTCGATATTTTAACGATGGTTTCAAAAACGATTAAGATGGTTTATACTAAACTAATAATTATTTCGATAATGTGAACGAACTTGTTGGTTGTAGTTACATAACGAATGACATTCATTAGCATTGATCAAGCCGACCAGTATTAGGTTATGGTACCATAGGATCTGACAAATCTCGTTATCTTACTGTACCCATGGTTATGTGTGGGTTAGGTAGGTAATGACTGAATCTGATTGTTAACTTACCCTTTGGTGGTTTGTTAATACGAGAAGCGAGATAGTCGAGTCACGAAGGTTTGAATGTTATTAGCGAGACGACCATAAATAGTTTTCACAATTAAAACGAGTTAAACGATTTTGAAACGATTTTGAAACGAGTTAAACGATTTGGAAACGAGTTAAACGATTTGGAAACGATTTAAACAAGTTAAACGAATTGGATAAACGATTGGTTTTTGGTTAAGTGTTTAGATAACGGGACGGGTGTAATATGGTTAAAACATGGTAGATACGCCGCTGGTACTTCTTATATATAAGTGTTTTCAACATATTACATACCGTGGCGTTATTTAGTTCACTTGGGTAAACGATTTTGAAACGATGTCACACAATGATGTTTTCTGAAAGATATAAACCATACGAGTTTTATTAACGAGTTTTTACGAGATGTTTTACAAATTGGTTTTCTAAAACAAATGTTTTTGGGTTAAGAATCATGGCTACGAGGTTTTATAAATTATAACCCACTTGGTTTGAGTTGTTTAAATTATGTTGCAATACACTTTTCAAAATGAGGTTTGTATTTTGACTCTTGTAGTCTAATAAAGTACTGCAACATGTAAACGAAGCCATGATTCCGATACTCTTACAAAACCTATGTACTCGCCAGCATTTCTTTGCTGACTTTGTTTTTACATATGTTTCAGGTGGTGTTGCGTGATATCGATTGCTAGGATGCATGAGTCACATAGGATCTGGACGAGGCCTTAGTGACTTAATAACGATAATAGACGATGTTTAATTTGTTTGTTTGGTATTAAGAAAATGTAATTTCTTAATGAATAAATAAAACAAAACTCTTTTGTATCCATGGTTGTGAAACAATAATTCTGCCACGACACTCCCTGACGTTTCCGCCACGGTTTGTTGTTTTAATGTGGTCGGGGTGTGATAGAAGAGTTGGTATCAGAGCCAATGGTTATAGGGAATTAGGTTATTAGTAATGCTTTGACCTAGACTATAACTTTTAGGACCCTAACGCAAGTTTTCTGCGTTTAGATTTTAAAAACAAAACCGTCACCTACCCTTAGGTGATAACCACAATGAGAACACAAATTCGAATCCGCTTCAAAGATTAATTATCCGTTCTAGGATGATTGATTACTAGGTTTTGAACCCTTCCAGTTTGACTCATATTTGGCTTAGTGCCTTTTGAGTTTTCAAAATCTCGTCAAAGTTTGGGTCTAAATAATGTGAACACGTGCAAACTGGAAGAGTGAATGCCTGTATCCTGAGTTTTCTGTCTAAGCCAGTCACTCTTACCTGGGAACTCTTGGGGTGAGTGTTCACTTATAGGCGAGCATGTCTTCGTGATACATTATTTTGATTCATTTACTTTGATTAGTCACTGCGTGTCGTTTGTTTGTTCGAGGTAACGAACAAATGATCACCTTCCTTGTATTTTGTCGATACCTCTTTGTTTTTCCTAATTGTCAAACTCACTCGTTTCTCATATTTCCTTGTTAGACCATGCCTCCTCGACGTGATGCACAATCTTTTACTGTTAAAGAAGGCGCAGCCCTTGTCTCTCAGCAAATGGTTGCTGTGCTTCCAGGCATTGTGACCCAAATCCACGAGTTATACAACAACAACAACAATAATAAAAACAATAATGCTTAGTGCAATTTCAAGAATTTCAATTCTGCTAAGCCTCTAAAGTTTTCTGGGTCGCAAGGAGCAACTCTGCTCCTGCAGTGGTTCGAGAGTATCGAGAGCACATTCAGACATGTGCAGTGTCCAAATGCGCGTATGGTTGAATTTGCATCAAGTGTGTTTGAAAAGCGAGCTCTTACGTGGTGGAACAGTATTATGCGCGATAGGGGTGCCGAAGTGGCATTAGCACAAACATGGGAAGACCTTCGAGCTCTCATGATGAAAGAGTTTTGTCCCCGTCATGAAATTCGAGCTTTGGAACGAGAGTTTGACGATTTGAAGCAAGATGGGGGTGAACACCGTGCGTATACGGATCGTTTTGAGGAACTCAGTCTGTTATGTCCCACTATGGTTACCCCTCTGGAGAAAGCGATAGAGAGGTATATCGATGGTTTACCAGATTCCATACAGGATATTGTGACCGGCATTAATCCTACTACCGTCCGTCACGCGATCGAGTTGTCTGCTACCCTGACTGAGTCACAAGTCAGGAAGGGTAAACTTACCCGCAAGGGTGATAAAAAGAAGTCGACTGATTCCGCGAAAGACAAGGAAAAGGGTAAGGGTAAGAAAGGTGAGTCGTCGAAGAAGTCGAGAAAGCGAAAGGGTGCTCAGAATTTTGCAGTAACAGCTCAGAACCCACCGGCTCAACCGCCCACGAATAAAGCATATGCTGGTACTGCACCTCATTGTGCTCGCTGCAACGGTCATCATGTTGCACAACAAGCTTGTGAGCAATGCACAACGTGTGGTAGACTTGGGCATTTGGCCAACATTTGTCGTTTTGGCCAGAATCAAGCTGCTCAGGTTCAAGCTCCAGTTCAGGGGAATGCTGCTAGATTCCCACCGGGTTCATGTTTCAATTGTAGAGAGTTTGGTCACTTCCGCATTAACTGTCCGAGGCTGGCGAATGCAAATGCAAATCCGAACGTGAATGTCAATGCGAATGTAAATCCCGCTCGTGGACGAGCGTACCACTTTAATGCCAACGAAGCAAGGGCTGACAACGAGTTTGTCAATGGTACGTTTCTTGTTAACAATCGACCTGCATCTATTCTTTTTTATTCTGGTGCCGATAGAAGTTTTGTTTCGTTATCTTTTGAACCTTTACTTGCGATACCTAGAACTAAACTGAGGAAACCCTTATCTGTTGAAGTTGCTACTGGTAAACCTCTTGTTCTTGATTCTGTTATTCGTGATTGTCAGTTAAACCTTGATAACCATCTTTTTCCTATTGACCTCACACCGATGCAACTTGGGAGCTTCGATATTATCGTGGGGATGGATTGGTTAACCAAACATCATGCTGAGGTGGTTTATTTCGATAAGATTTTTCGTATTCCTCTTCCGTCTGGAGATCTTCTGGAAGTTCGTGTTGAAAAACCATCTGGTGGATTGAAGCTTATGTCGTGTACAAAAGCCCAAAGTTATTTGCGAAAAAGATATGTTGCTTTTCTGGCACATGTCACCGAGGAGAAAGGCAAGAGCAAGAGTATTCAGGATATTCCAATTGTTCGAGATTATCCTGAGGTGTTTCCTGATGAATTTCCTGGTTTGCCTCCAGTTCGTCAAGTCGAGTTTCATATTGACCTTGTACCCAATGCTAACCCAATTGCGAAAGCACCTTATCGTCTTGCACCGTCCGAGATGCAAGAGTTATCGAAACAGCTTCAAGAGTTATCTGATAAAGGATTCATCCGTCCGAGCTTTTCACCATGGGGCACTCCTGTCCTCTTTGTGAAAAAGAAAGATGGATCTTTTCGAATGTGTATCGATTATCGTGAGCTTAATAAGCTTACCATCAAGAATCGATATCCCCTACCTCGAATTGATGATCTCTTCGACCAGCTGCAAGGTGCTTCATGCTTTTCCAAGATCGAGCTGCGTTCTGGGTATCATCAACTTCGTGTTCTCGAAGAAGATATTCCCAAAACTTCTTTCCGCACAAGATATGGGCATTACGAGTTCACTGTCATGCCTTTTGGTTTGACGAATGCCCCAGCTATCTTTATGGACTTAATGAATAGGGTCTGTAAACCTTATTTAGACAAGTTCATCATTGTGTTCATCGATGATATTCTCATTTATTCAAAGTCTCAAGCCGAGCACGAGCAACACCTTCGCTTAACATTGGAACTCCTTAAGAAGGAACAACTTTTTGCTAAAATCTCCAATTGTGAATTTTGGCTTAAAGAAGTTCAGTTCTTGGGTCATATAGTCAACGAGCAGGGTATTCATGTGGATCCATCTAAGATTGTTGCTATTAAGGACTGGAATACGCCGACAACACCTACAGAGATTCGATATTTTCTTGGTCTTACTGGTTATTATCGTCGATTCATTTCTAATTTCTCAAAGATCGCGGTTCCACTCACTGCTTTGACTCAGAAGAATAAGCCTTTTGAGTGGGGACCCAAGCAAGAAGAAGCGTTCCAAACGCTGAAACAGAAGTTATGTGATGCTCCTGTTCTATCGTTGCCCAAAGGAAACGATGATTTTGTTGTCTACTGTGACGCATCTAATTTAGGCCTTGGTTGCGTTCTTATGCAACGAGGTAAAGTCATAGCTTATGCGTCTAGACAGTTGAAAGTTCACGAGAAGAACTATACGACTCATGATCTTGAGTTAGGAGCTGTGGTTTTCGCGCTTAAAATCTGGAGACACTACCTCTATGGAACAAAGTGTGTGGTTTTCACAGACCACAAAAGTCTCCAGCATATTCTCAATCAGAAGGAGTTGAACATGAGGCAACGGCGATAGGTTGAACTCTTAAACGATTACGATTGCGAAATTCGCTACCATCCTGGTAAGGCGAATGTCGTAGCCGATGCGCTTAGTCGAAAGGAACGAGTCAAGCTTCATTCTGTTCGAACTCTATCTGATATTCAATCTCGTGTTCTTCAAGCCCAACGGTCTTGTGTGATCAAAGGCTTATTGAAAAATGAGCTACCGCTTCAACTCGAGCTTAAACTCGAAAGGAAAGCCGATGGTTTGCTCTACTTCAAGGATCATTTGTGGATTCCAAAACAAGACGATCTCCGCACTTTAGTGATGGACGAATCTCACAAGTCTCGATATTCTATCCATCCTGGTGCTGTTAAAATGTACAAGGATCTTCGTGCTCAGTACTGGTGGCCTGGTATGAAAAAGGATGTTGCCTTGTATGTATTGAAATGCCTGACTTGTCTCAAAGTAAAGGCTGAACATCGACGACCTTCTGGTTTGCTTGTACAACCAGAGATACTGGTTTGGAAGTGGGAGAACATTGCTATGGATCTCATCACAAAGTTACCGCGTACATCTAGAGGTCATGATGCTATTTGGGTTGTTATCGATCGATTAACGAAATCAGCTCATTTTATTCCGATTCGCGAGGATCTATCTGCTGATAAACTTGCAAAGATTTATGTTGATGAGATTGTATCACGACATGGTGTTCCTTTGGATATCATTTCCGATCGTGATGCTCGATTTTCATCTCATTTCTGGAAGACCATGCAATCTGCTTTGGGAACCCAACTGAATCTAAGCACTGTTTATCATCCCTAAACAGATGGTCAATCTGAGAGAACGATTCAAACTTTGGAGGATATGCTTAGAGCGTGCGTGATAGACTTTGGTGGTAATTGGGATTCTCATCTGCCATTGATCGAGTTCTCATACAATAATAGTTATCATGCTAGTATTAATATGGCACCATTCGAAGCTCTCTACGGTCGAAAATGTCGTTCACCTGTCTGTTGGAATGAGATCGGTGAAGCTCAGCTTACTGGACCTGAGCTCATTCTAGAAACAACAGACAAAATCAAGAAAATTCGCGATAATCTTGTGACAGCTCAAAGCTGTCAAAAGAGTTACGCGGATATGCGACGCAAGCCCTTAGAATTTCAAGTCGGAGACCGTGTCCTACTCAAGGTGTCACCTTGGAAGGGAGTGGTAAGATTTGGAAAGAAAGGAAAACTTGCACCTCGATATGTGGGACCATTTAAGATTGTGGAAAGAATTGGGAAGGTTGCCTATCGACTAGAGCTACCTCCAGAACTCGGGAATATTCACCCGACTTTTCACGTGTCCAATCTGCGAAAGTGTTTAATTGACGCTGATCTTCACATTCCTCTCGACGAAATCCAAATCAATGAAACGATGCACTTTGTCGAGAAACCAGTGGAGATAACGGACCGTGCTTTCAAACAGTTAAAGAACAAATGGATTTGATTGGTCAAGGTTCGATGGGAGTCCAAACGTGGCCCATAATTTAATTGGGAATGTGAGGACCAGATGAAGACGAAGTATCCGCATTTGTTTTCACAAGCTTCCTCTAGTTAAAATTTCAGGACGAAATTTCCTGAAGTAGGGGAGACTGTGACAACTGTGTTCTGTCATCGTTGTACAATGTAAAAAAATGTTAAATATCAATAAAACAATGTGCTTTGGTGTTATTATATGTGTTTTTGTGTTATTTTGTGAGTATTTGTGTTTGATGATTTTACATTTTGATTCAATTCCGATTTCAAGCTTTAAATCGCTTTCTGGAAGGTTATACGTAAACTGGTGCGTAAACGCAGTCAGTATAATGCAACGAACACTCTAGAATAGTGAAATAGGCTTAACATACCTTAAATAACCTTTACATAACTTAGAAATAAGTTTTGGAGGGTTTGGTGTGGCGAAATTAAGTTTATTCGCTTACAGGGACTAATTTTGACAAACTGTGAAAGTATGCCGATTTGTACTGTAACGAACATTCTGGAACATGACCCTAAGTTAAAAATACCCTAAATATCCTTTACATAGGTTAGAAATAGGCTTTGAGGGGTTCGGTGTGCTAAAATAAACTTTTTGGTCATTCAGGGACTAAAAGCGTCAAAAAGTGCATAAGTTTGCATTTTCGCGCATATCTTACGTTCTGAATACATCCGGACATCCAAAAATTTATTTAATCATTAAAATATTTTATTTTAGTGATTGGCATGATAAAATTCCATTCGTCGCGTAATTTGGATCGTTTTTCGCATTCGTTCGTGTTTCGTCGTAATTAACCGAACAACGCAACCGTACGACCAAACGAACTGACATCCGAGATATTTTTGAGCATGTTTCATGTTCCCTATACTTTAACTTCATTTTAGAGCCTTGAAATGGGGTTAACGGGGCTTAAACATGTCAAAAATGCATCAAAAACCATGTTTTGCACATTCAGGGACCAAAATTGACATTCTGCCATAGTTATCTTGGGAAGGGACCAAAATGAAAAATCTAAATTCCAGCTTGTTCCAGCTTTTCCCCTCATTTACACATGGTTTTAATGAAACTAGGGGCTCCCATGGTTTCACAAAACCATGGGCACATGTGTACGGATGAGATCGAAGCTCGTTTTACAATGAACGATCTTAACGGTTGGGCAAAAACTATATAAACCCCACCCCCTTTGCTCTCAAACTCACATTTGATCTGATTTTCATTCTCTAAGTTGAAGTCTTGCACCTCATACCTGAGAATGAATTGGATCAAACCTTCTTGGACCCTTTGTAAGTCCTCTTTCGTTCTTTTATGTGTTTTTAGCTTAAAAGTCAAACTGAGTTTGACTTTCAGCTTTGACCAGTCAATGGTCAACACAAAGTTCATTTGATCTTTGCAACGTGATCGTAATCACGATGGTTATTGTCACACCCCCAAAATCCACTCGCGGAGTACTACCGCTTGGAGGCGTGACATGACCAGGATCAAGCCACCAATCATATTGAACATAAGTATAAAGTAAAAGTCATTCATCAATACGATAGGTGTTTACAAAACCAAATATAAACAAGTGTGTAGCGGAAGCATTAATGTAAAAACCCAACATCAGTTTAAGTACAAAAAGGCATAATGTTTAACGACACATTCACGATCCATATCCACAACGACTGTGCCTCCCGTGCAAGCTCCAAAAGTACCTATGGTCCTGCAAGGCATGTAACAGAGAGTCAACAACTAGTTGAGCGAGTTCACAGTTGGTTATTTAGTGATAATGTTCCTTTCGTAAATCGTATGTTCGATCAGTAATCATGTATCGTTTGTAATAGCATCGCGGCCCTCAAGGCATGTTTGCGAAGTTTAGTGGGGGTTTCCCATGTTTTCTAGACTAGTTATATTTGTATCGCGGCCCTCCAGGCATGTTTGCGAAGATCGTTCTAGTATAGTTCGCGGCCATTCCAGGCATGTTTGCGAAGAGAAGTATGTGTATCACTAGTCTAGTAGTATATACCATTGACCTTCCACTCCCGAGGCCTATGGTATGTAATTCCGATAACTATTCAACATAAATAATCAATCAACCCATTCCCAACCCCGGGAATCCCATGCCTTGGTAGAAGTGTGAACTCACCTTGTTTCGCTCGGTATGCTAAGTATGTGCTCACGGTTAATCAATCACGTCCTAAGGTATGCACGTATACATAATCAGTTTGTATTAAAGTTGTTTGTGCGTAAACATAATCATCATGAACATCGCATCAATCACAATACACGTATTTGCAATCATACAAGTAATACTTTATACATAACAGCAGTTAACTAACCCAGTTAACACTTAACAGAATTAACTCAAGTTAGTGCGCAGATTAACTGTTCGGCGAAATACACATATTGGCGAAACACAGATATTGGCGAAACACACATTTGACGAAACACGTTCTGTTTCGTCGGGGTCTTATTTGGCGAAACAGAATTCAATTTCGTCGATTACTCTTGGCGAAACACTTTCTGTTTCGCCGAGGGTTCTGTTTCGTCGGATGTCAATTTCGCAGACATCAGTAACAGCAGATACGGATAACACAGAAACCCTAATCGCCGATACAACAGTTTTACAGAAAACGTTCAATCCTCGCTCAATATAATGAGTCTTATGTTACTAACCATTAATCTATGCATCTCAACCGAAGCATCAATGAAACAGGGATCATATCATCATCATCATCAATAAAATCATGTAATCATCACAAAACAACACTCATAAAATCCATACTCTATGCATACCCGCTATCATGCACAATCATTGAGAGGTTCATGAAACCCTAAGTATTCATCATACACGTATACTCCTATAATCCAGAAATCAAGCATATACACAACATGTATAAAGAAAACAAAGAACAGAGAAACCGATTAGACGAGCACGCACTAACCGAGATATCCGGGATGAACAAGGGAGGATTTCGAGAGAGAAAGATGATGGTCGAAGATGGTTATCGCCTTCACAGAGTGGAGAGTTCTAGGGTTTCTATTTTAGTTCAAAGTGTGAAACAGGGAGTCGGTTCACGTTAATATACACGAATTACCGTTCTGGGCCCTTAATGGGCTTGGCGAAACTGGGCTTGGCGAAACAGACTTCTGTTTTGTCGGGATGCTTATGACGAAACAGTCTGTTTCGTCGGGTCCTGTCTGTTTCGTCGAGTCCTTTTATGTGTTAACAGTTTAAGTTTTTCAACAGGTTTCATGTTATACAGCCAAACACAAAATCATGCAACCACAATGCGTTCATAAAATATAAAAAATATAACGTGTACAGTTACAAGTTGAACAAGTTAAACAACTACACAGTCAAAGTCAACGTGCACTAAATGCGAAAATGAAAGTCGGAAACTCGAGTTGTCACATTATCCCCAACTTGAAAGAAATTTCGTCCCGAAATTTAGCATGCGGTTACTGAGGAAGCTAGGTAAGTTATCGTTTACTGGTTTTCCTGGGGTGTCACATCATTTCCCCGTTGAGTTGGAATTTCGTTCCGAAATTCCGTAGTAGCTTCAGCCTCAGTAGTAGTTGCATTGTTTTCGAACAACTGGGGATATTTGAGTTCCATTTGATCTTCGCACTCCAAGGTGAACTCTGGGCCGCGACGGGAGTTCCAACGAACTCGTACAAGAGGTATTCTAGTGTTCTTGAGGACCTTAACATCCCGGTCCGTGATTTCAACTGGTTCTTCGACGAAATGCAACCGTTCGTCGATAGTGAGCTCCTTCAAAGGAACTATAAAGGTCTCATCTGACTGCCACTTCTTCAGATTCGACACATGAAAGACGTTGTGAACTGCACTAAGTTCAGCTGGTAAATTCAGTCTGTAGGCCACTTTGCCTATCTTTTCTATGACTTCAAATGGTCCAACGTATCGTGGATTGAGCTTGCCTCGTTTGCCAAAACGAACAACACCCTTCCAGGGTGACACCTTGAGTAGTGCTCGATCCCCAACTTGGAATTTGAGTATTTTCCTGTCTTTATCAGCGTATACTTTCTGACGGTCACGTGCTGCCGCCATGCGTTGTCGTATTTGAGCAATCTTTTCAGTAGTATCAACTACCATTTCCGGACCTGTGATCTGACTGTCACCCACCTCTGCCCAACAAAGAGGTGATCGGCATTTACGCCCGTACAATGCCTCAAATGGAGCAGCTTTAATGCTGGTGTGGTAACTGTTGTTGTACGAAAATTCCACAAGTGGCAGATGTTTTTCCCAGCCTTTGCCAAAGTCAATTACGCACGCCCGAAGCATGTCTTCTAGAGTTTGAATAGTGCGCTCAGACTGCCCATCTGTCTGAGGATGATAAGCTGTGCTCATGTCTAATCGAGAGCCAAAAGATTTGTGCATTGCTTGCCACAGTTCTGAAGTAAAACGTGCATCACGATCAGAGATAATAGATGTGGGCACCCCGTGCCTCGAGACAACTTCCTTAAGGTATACGTCTGCTAGAGTGGAGAACTTATCCGTTTCCTTGATAGCCAAGAAGTGAGCAGACTTTGTGAGTCGATCCACGATCACCCAAATAGTATCATTCCCACGTTGAGACCTAGGTAGGCCAGTAACAAAATCCATGGAAATTTGCTCCCATTTCCATTGTGGTATCTCAGGTTGTTGGAGTGGGCCTGATGGTTTCTGATATTCTGCTTTGACTCTCGCACAAGTCAAACACTTGCTAACGTAAGTTGCTATGTGGGCCTTCATGCTAGGCCACCAATATGTAGTTCTGAGGTCGTGGTACATTTTATCCGAACCAGGATGTACTGAGTAGCGAGACTTATGAGCTTCATTCATTACTAGTTCGCGTAAACTACCATAGAGTGGGACCCAGATGCGTCCGGTTACATAGTAGGCGCCGTCTGTCCTTGGTTCTAACCGTTGCCTTGAACCGCGTAGAGCTTCAGCCCTGACGTTTTCTGGTTTCAATGCTTCTACCTGAGCATCTCGTATCTGTGAAGGAAGACTAGACTGAATAGTGAGTTGCAACGCTCGTACACGCCTAGGTATAGTATCCTTTCGACTGAGGGCGTCGGCCACCACATTGGCCTTGCCTGGATGGTACTTTATAGCACATTCGTAATCGTTCAGTAACTCGACCCACCGACGTTGTCGCATGTTCAATTCTTTCTGCTTGAAAATATATTCGAGGCTCCTGTGATCGGTGTAGATGGTGCACTTGGTGCCATACAGGTAATGTCGCCATATCTTGAGCGCAAAAACAACAGCTCCAAGTTCTAAATCGTGCGTAGTGTAATTCCGTTCGTGAATCTTAAGTTGGCGCGAAGCATAAGCAATGACTTTATCCCGCTGCATCAACACACATCCAAGACCTTGGATAGATGCATCACAGTAGACTACAAAATCGTCCGTGCCTTCAGGCAATGAGAGGATAGGTGCGCTACAAAGTCTATCCTTTAAATGCTGAAACGCTGTATCCTGTGTATCACTCCAACGGTAAGCAACACCTTTCTGTGTCAGTAATGTAAGTGGCTGTGCAATCTTTGAGAAGTCTTTGATAAACCGTCTATAATAACCCGCCAATCCCAAGAATTGGCGTATTTCTGTCGGTGTGCGAGGTGCAGGCCAGTTCTTGATCGAATCTACCTTGGATGGATCAACATGTATCCCATCCTTGTTTACCACGTGGCCTAGAAAGTGGACTTCACGAAGCCAGAAGTCGCATTTTGAAAACTTAGCGTATAGCTGTTCCGTTCGAAGGAGTTCCAAAATAAGTCGCAAATGCTGTTCGTGTTCCTCCCGATTCTTCGAATAAATTAGGATGTCATCAATAAAAACAATAACAAACTTGTCAAGATAAGGTTTGCACACCCTGTTCATAAGATCCATGAAAACCGCAGGCGCGTTCGTTAGCCCGAATGGCATGACCAAAAACTCATAATGACCGTAGCGAGTTCTGAATGCTGTTTTGGAGACGTCCTCATCCCGGACTCTCAGTTGATGGTAACCTGACCTTAGATCAATCTTTGAGTAATAGCTCGACCCTTGTAACTGGTCGAATAAGTCGTCGATGCGTGGGAGTGGATAGCGATTCTTCACGGTCACCTTGTTTAGTTCGCGGTAATCTATGCACATACGAAAGGTACCGTCTTTCTTCTTCACAAATAATACTGGAGCTCCCCATGGCGAAGAGCTAGGACGTATGAAACCATTTTCCAAAAGTTCTTGCAATTGCTTAGACAGTTCTTCCAGTTCAGTTGGAGCTAAGCGATAAGGTGCTCGAGCTATAGGTGCTGCTCCTGGAGCTAGCTCGATCTGAAGTTCGACCTGGCGATGGGGTGGTAACCCAGGTAACTCTTCAGGAAACACCTGAGGAAAGTCGCGTACTACAGGAATATCCCAAATCTTTTTCTCTGTCGTCGATGTATCAGTAACGAGTGCTAAAATAGCTATGTGGCCCTTTCGCAGACACTTCTGAGCCTTCAAGAAAGAGATGATGCCACTCACGACACCACTCTTGTCGCCTTGAACTTCGAGAGGTTCTTTGCCAGAACGAGGAATTCGAATGATCTTCTCCTTGCATAGGATCTCTGCTTGTTGTTGGGATAACCAATCCATACCAATGACGACATCAAAACTACTCAGAGTTATAGGAATGAGATCGATAGAGAAAGTCTGACCAGCGAGGATAAGATTACAACCCTGAACTATGTGTGTGGCCTCTAGACTTTTACCGTTAGCTAACTCTACAACATGTTTGGTGTTCAACAGTGTTGGTGCACGTTTAAGCATTTGACTAACATTCAGAGACATATAACTGGTATCCGCACCCGAATCAAATAATACGGTAACATAAAAGTCGTCGAGAAGAAACTTACCCGTAACCACATTAGGATCGTTCCTTGCGTCACTCTGGCCAATCACAAACATACGACCTTTTGCACCATTGTTGTTGTTGTTTCCCCCATTGTTGTTCCCACTGCCCTGATTATTGTTATTGTTGCTTTGATTTTGGTTTAATTGGGGACAGTTCCGCTTGAAATGACCTTCAGCCCCACACTGAAAGCATGTCTTATTTCCTTGCTGATGTTGCTGTGACTGGTTTCGTGGAACGGGTGACTGTTGTTGCTGGTTCTGACTCGCAGGCCTTGAGCTCCTGCAATCTTTAGCATCATGACCTACTCTTAGACATCTCTGACAGCGGCCTCTACGACACTGACCACTGTGGTGTTTGTTGCACCTGTTACACAGTGGATGAATTCCCCGATATCCACTCTGCCCCTGACCACCAGACGATTGCTGACTCGAACTCAGATAATCACTAGTCTTGCGCTGTTGCTGTGCTTGAGACTGTACAATAGCTGAACCCCTGCTGGAATCCCCTTCCCATTTCCGCTTGTTGTCACTGGGAATAGCAGGAGTAATTGGAGTGGTAGCGGTAGTAGTAGCGTTGATACGTTTAGGCAGCCTGTTCTGTTCCACCGCCTGATCAGTGAGGCGATGAGCTAGCTTGACGATCTGTTGAATAGTGCCCAGATTCGCTGAAGTTACGTGGCTTTGAATCTCCGGCACCAGACCATTGAGATACAGTTCGATACGCTTAATGGGAGGGTCCACCATAGTAGGACACAGAATAGCCAACTCATTCGATCTTCTGGTGTACGCTTCAATTTCTGACCCCGTCATTTTCAAATGGTAAAATTCTACCTCCAGCTTATGAATATCATCACGACTACAGTATTCCTCTTTAATCAATTCCTTGAAACCGTTCCAGGGTGTGGCGTTAGCAACAGCCAACCCTAACATCTGAACTTGCGCATTCCACCAAGTCAGCGCAATGCCTTCTAAAGTACCAGTGGCGTACTTCACCCTGCGAGCCTCAGGGCATTCGCACATTTCAAATACTGACTCGAGCTTTTCAAACCAATGGAGAAGTCCAACCGCTCCTTCCGTGCCACTAAAAGTAGTAGGACGACAGTCCATGAACGTTTTGAAGGTGCAAACAGGTGGCTGAGCGTGCTGACCTCCTGCTTGTGCGGCTGCAAGTGCCGCAGCAATTTGCTCGTTAATGAGAGCCGTCAGTTGGGCTTGCGTCATGTTAATACGTCCAGACATGATCTTCATAGCAAATATGACATAAGTGAGAGAGGTTCGAGAGTAGTGCGATAACAAAAGGGAATAATCACACAAGTGTTCTCATGCAATAGTGTTAAGTTAACCTAAGCATACCCAGAGCAAAGTTCTATGCAATTCTAGCAAGTAGGCAGTAAAACATGTACCATATTACCTAGGATGTCGAGTCTTGCACGTGGAGCGAGGCGTCGTTGTGGATCGTTGAGCACTGTCTCGGTTATAGTCTGGTTTTAATAAAAATGTTTTCCCCTTATTAAAACCGAGTTCTCTATAACCAATGGCTCTGATACCAATCTGTCACACCCCCAAAATCCACTCGCGGAGTACTACCGCTTGGAGGCGTGACATGACCAGGATCAAGCCACCAATCATATTGAACATAAGTATAAAGTAAAAGTCATTCAACAATACGATAGGTGTTTACAAAACCAAATATAAACAAGTGTGTAGCGGAAGCATTAATGTAAAAACCCAACATCAGTTTAAGTACAAAAAGGCATAATGTTTAACAACACATTCACGATCCATATCCACAACGACTGTGCCTCCCGTGCAAGCTCCAAAAGTACCTATGGTCCTGCAAGGCATGTAACAGAGAGTCAACAACTAGTTGAGCGAGTTCACAGTTGGTTATTTAGTGATAATGTTCCTTTCGTAAATCGTATGTTCGATCAGTAATCATGTATCGTTTGTAATAGCATCGCGGCCCTCAAGGCATGTTTGCGAAGTTTAGTGGGGGTTTCCCATGTTTTCTAGACTAGTTATATTTGTATCGCGGCCCTCCAGGCATGTTTGCGAAGATCGTTCTAGTATAGTTCGCGGCCATTCCAGGCATGTTTGCGAAGAGAAGTATGTGTATCACTAGTCTAGTAGTATATACCATTGACCTTCCACTCCCGAGGCCTATGGTATGTAATTCCGATAACTATTCAACATAAATAATCAATCAACCCATTCCCAACCCCGGGAATCCCATGCCTTGGTAGAAGTGTGAACTCACCTTGTTTCGCTCGGTATGCTAAGTATGTGCTCACGGTTAATCAATCACGTCCTAAGGTATGCACGTATACATAATCAGTTTGTATTAAAGTTGTTTGTGCGTAAACATAATCATCATGAACATCGCATCAATCACAATACACGTATTTGCAATCATACAAGTAATACTTTATACATAACAGCAGTTAACTAACCCAGTTAACACTTAACAGAATTAACTCAAGTTAGTGCGCAGATTAACTGTTCGGCGAAATACACATATTGGCGAAACACAGATATTGGCGAAACACACATTTGACGAAACACGTTCTGTTTCGTCGGGGTCTTATTTGGCGAAACAGAATTCAATTTCGTCGATTACTCTTGGAGAAACACTTTCTGTTTCGCCGAGGGTTCTGTTTCGTCGGATGTCAATTTCGCAGACATCAGTAACAGCAGATACGGATAACACAGAAACCCTAATCGCCGATACAACAGTTTTACAGAAAACGTTCAATCCTCGCTCAATATAATGAGTCTTATGTTACTAACCATTAATCTATGCATCTCAACCGAAGCATCAATGAAACAGGGATCATATCATCATCATCATCATCAATAAAATCATGTAATCATCACAAAACAACACTCATAAAATCCATACTCTATGCATACCCGCTATCATGCACAATCATTGAGAGGTTCATGAAACCCTAAGTATTCATCATACACGTATACTCCTATAATCCAGAAATCAAGCATATACACAACATGTATAAAGAAAACAAAGAACAGAGAAACCGATTAGACGAGCACGCACTAACCGAGATATCCGGGATGAACAAGGGAGGATTTCGAGAGAGAAAGATGATGGTCGAAGATGGTTATCGCCTTCACAGAGTGGAGAGTTCTAGGGTTTCTATTTTAGTTCAAAGTGTGAAACAGGGAGTCGGTTCACGTTAATATACACGAATTACCGTTCTGGGCCCTTAATGGGCTTGGCGAAACTGGGCTTGGCGAAACAGACTTCTGTTTCGTCGGGATGCTTATGACGAAACAGTCTGTTTCGTCGGGTCCTGTCTGTTTCGTCGAGTCCTTTTATGTGTTAACAGTTTAAGTTTTTCAACAGGTTTCATGTTATACAGCCAAACACAAAATCATGCAACCACAATGCGTTCATAAAATATAAAAAATATAACGTGTACAGTTACAAGTTGAACAAGTTAAACAACTACACAGTCAAAGTCAACGTGCACTAAATGCGAAAATGAAAGTCGGAAACTCGAGTTGTCACAGTTATAGTCCCTTGTGACTATACCTACTGATTACCACGATGTCTAGGCGTAGTGACGAGTCGTAGTTTTGGCCAAAATGCGCATTTATGCGTATTTTGTAACCAAACTACTCTTGGGTATCAAAACCGTTTGTTTTGATACCAAAACCTATTTTCTAACTTAACTAAACATGTTTTAGCATGTTTAGCTCGTCACTTTTTAGTTTAGTGCTTGTGTAGAGTCGTAAGTCAAGCGGACTAAACACCCGCTTAGACTTTCGAACTCGACCCGTTTGGTCGATCATTAGGATCCGACCAAGCATGTTTAGTGACCATAGTTGCATAGGGAATAACCTTCCAAGATTATACCTTATGGTCACTTAGGTTTAATTAGTTGTATGATAGGTAGTTTATATGCCTTAGGTAAATGACCAAAATGCCCTTTTCATGCATAATTGATAATTAAGCATATGTAACATAAACTTTTGTCACATAACTGATTATGCAACATATTTAAACATGTTTAGGCATATAATACTTGTCATAGGACTAGTTAGACGTCTCGAACGCGCCTTTGCGCGAACGACGCGTTAAAGTAGCGTAAGCTACCTTAATGGGTCGTAACGGGTCGAAAGCACTTAGGTTAGGTTCCGATCTTGAGTGTAGACTTTGTTAAACCATATCACATGAGTTCCAACACTCATTTGGTTTACAAGATCTCATTCTATCCGATCTTCCGATTGAGGTGTCGATTGTTTGACTAGTGGTTCGATTACTAGGTGCTGCTTGATTTCTCTGGTTTACTTGAGTTTGTTGAAGTTCTATTGATTGAGGATACTTTGCACTTCATGTGAGTACATAGTTCCCCTATTTTACTGTTTTCAATTGTTTTGGGGTGATTCATATGTATCAAAATGATTTTCGATATTTTAACGATGGTTTCAAAAACGATTAAGATGGTTTATACTAAACTAATAACGATTTCGATAATGTGAACAAACTTGTTGGTTGTAGTTACATAACGAATGACATTCATTAGCATTGATCAAGCCGACCAGTATTAGGTTATGGTACCATAGGATCTGACAAATCCCGTTATCTTACTGTACCCATGGTTATGTGTGGGTTAGGTGGATAATGACTGAATCTGATTGTTAACTTACCCTTTGGTGGTTTGTTAATACGAGAAGCGAGATAGTCGAGTCACGAAGGTTTGAATGTTATTAGCGAGACGACCATAAATAGTTTTCACAATTAAAACGAGTTAAACGATTTGGAAACGAGTTAAACGATTTGGAAACGAGTTGAACGAGTTAAACGATTTGGAAACGATTTAAACAAGTTAAACGAATTGGATAAACGATTGGTTTTTGGTTAAGTGTTTAGATACCGGGACGGGTGTAATATGGTGAAAACATGGTAGATACGCCGCTGGTACTTCTTATATATAGGTGTTTTCAACATATTACATACCGTGGCGTTATTTAGTTCACTTGGGTAAACGATGTCACACAACGATGTTTTCTAAAAGATATAAACCATACGAGTTTTATTAACGAGTTTTTACAAGATGTTTTACAAATTGGTTTTCTAAAACAAATGTTTTTGGTTTAAGAATCATGGCTACGAGGTTTTATAAATTATAACCCACTTGGTTTGAGTTGTTTAAATTATGTTGCAATACACTTTTCAAAATGAGGTTTGTATTTTGACTCTTGTTGTCTAATAAAGTACTGCAACATGTAAACGAAGCCATGATTCCCATACTCTTACAAAACCTATGTACTCGCCAGCATTTCTTTGCTGACTTTGTTTTTACATATGTTTCAGGTGATGTTGCGTGATATCGATTGCTAGGATGCATGAGTCACATAGGATCTGGACGAGGCCTTAGTGACTTAATAACGATAATAGATGATGTTTAATTTGTTTGTTTGGTATTAAGACAATGTAATTTCTTAATGAATAAATAAAACGAAACTCTTTTGTATCCATGGTTGTGAAACAATAATTCTGCCACGACACTCCCCGACGTTTCCGCCACGGTTTATTGTTTTAACGTGGCCGGGGTGTGACATATGGATCGTCCGATCAAAATAATCTGTGGACTAGATTGGCGCGGTGGCATTTTAGTAAATAACACCAATTTTATTACGTGGACGCGCGTCATTAAGGGTAAAAAAGTAAAAACCTATTCCTCACATAAAACGCCATTGAAAATAAAACGCCAAATAAATACAAAATGCCAATTTTATCACTGGGTGCTTTTTCTGAGTTTTTATTTAAGCTCTCTGGCTACAAAAACGCCATAAAATATGAAACGCCATTATATATAACGCCAAACTTTACATCCGAATAAATGTTATTTAGATTTTGTGTTATAAAAATAACATCCCGCCTAACCTACGCACCAAAAAAAATTCTATAAATAGAAACGCCTCACCACCTTCCGTTTATCACACCAAAAAAACACAAAAAACACACAGTGGTTGCTAAAAAATTTACAACTCAATGTAAAACGCCAAAAAAATAACGACAGCAAACATCTTTTTCTTTGATCCTCATTAAAGTTCTGCATGAAGCTTCATTTAATGATTTTTTACGCGAGTGAATAAAAGATTTTGCTGCATGAGATGGACAAAATTGAAAATAGAGGGACTGATAACACCCATATGTCATATTGTCATCTTTGTTCCTGAAGAAGGTTTGGATGATAAGAAGAGACCTATACCAGTGGCAGATAGCATCCACCCACAAGGGGTCGCTCTATGACTCAAACATCAACAAAGACAATTCAACACATGAACAAAGAAAATAAACAACGCCAAACCCAAAACACCATTTATTTGTCACGTTTCTTGTAGTTTCAAAAGAAAAAAGAGACTGATGACACTGAAGATTTAAAATAATAAATTGCTTCTACTTTGTTTTTTTTTTTTACTTTTTTTTTTAATTTTCTTTGCCTATTGTTTGTTTTGTAATGTCAGTTAATAAACAACAAAATAATATTAATGCTATAACGGAAAATATAATAAAACGCCAAAATTACCAAATACGTGTAAAAAGCCATAATGCCATACAAAAGCCCCCCCAATAAACTACCAAACTATAATAAAATTAATTTAAACAACTAATATTATAAAAAAAGAGTGAAAAAATGTGCAAAAGATATAAAACAAAAGAAGCCCAATAGTTATCTAACCGCCATTGGAAAACAAAACGTCATAAATACAGCCGTCAAAAGATTTGACGTGTTACACCATTAAAACAATTGAGTCTGAAAACAAAACACGGTAAACTGCAAAAAACAGTAAAATGAAACGACGGAAAACATAATTACTAACATTTATTATATTAAATTTATTTATCTTTTTCAAAACGCTATAATTACCTGACATACGCGGAAAAAAAAGTCAATATAAAAGAAGACCATCAGAACCCAAGTTCAAACACGCCAAAAAAACTAAAACGCCACATATTCTCCAAAACGCCAAAAAAATTAAAAAATGGCTAAGGTTATTGCATGGAGGTTTGAAAGGAAAAAAAAAAGATTCATCATAAAGTTCACTAACAGGAGAAGGGTTAAGGTAAGAACAATAAAAGCCATGATGAGAATGAATGAAAATATTCAAAAGGATATCCTGGCCCTTGGGGTTCCAAGAGACAACGATTGTGAAAGAACAAGAACTGTAATAAGAAGACTGGAGAGAAAGTTTCCAGCAGAAGATGATGATGATGATGATGATATTGAAGATACACAAATACCAAAACTTAGCAGTTGGGTATTGCATGAGGAAGAAGTGGAAGAAATATTCAAGACCAATGGAAGAAATGTTGAAGAGACAACGGTTATAAAAACCAATGGACGAAATGTTGAAGACAACGATTATAAAAACGGGGTGCAATATTCAAGACCAATGGAAGAAATGTTGAAGATAGTGTTGATATCTATCATTAAACAACTCTGTGATTTAACACCTTCAAACGATCCAAAATCCAAGGATGCAGTAATATTCTTGAATAGGCTGCAACAAAGAAGAGACGAGCTAATGGCGTTATACGCAAAAATGAAATTTGATGATTAAGAATCTGAAGAAAGTGAAGAACAAAGCGATGGGTACATCTCCGATGTAATCCCACCTACAGAAGACTATTAGATTATTTTGATTTTCGAGTTATTGTAATTTTTTAAAATATTAATCTATGTTAATGAATTATTAACAAAAAGATACAAAACGCCAAAAATAACATGGAAAAAGCCATAACGCCAAAATATTAACTATGTGACACAAAAAGAATTAACTCAGAGAGAAGAAATCTGAGAAAAAAACAATAAACGCCAAATAATTAATAAATCTACAAAACGCCAAAATTATCTTGCACGTAAAAAATAAAGAAGCATGTCAAACGCGAAAATCGTGGAAGGAGAAGAATACTAAAAAGACAAAAAAAACCCTCGGTCTCTGATCAAGCCCCACGCCACGTGTTCGGCCATGATGCGTTCTCACTGTTCTCACACTTTTTTTCGTTTTCTCCTGATCCCGTTTCTATATATATATATATATAGGGTAAGGTTCCAGCGTGAACAACCTCCCAAGAGTGAACTGCGTGAACAAATCTTGACCGCTGATTAATATGATCTTGATTATTTAAAGGGGTGACATGATTGTAATTAATAGGTTAGATTTTATTGTTTTATTAAAATTAAAAGGGTAGAAGTGTAATTATATTATTTTCCTTATTTAAAACTAGGAAAGAAAATTATTTCCAATAATAAGAGAGTAAATCCCGTAAATATACCATGTATTATACACATATGTACTATCGTGTTGGAATGTATAGAACAGTAGAACACAGCAGTACACATGTGTACTACGGAGCTAAGACAACAATGTTGCGGGTCATATGTGTACTATACCATGTATTATACACATGTGTACTATCGTGTTGGAATGTATAGAACACAGCAGTACACATGTGTACTACGAAGCTAAGAGTTATACACAATAAAAAAGATGACTGAAAACTCTAGTTCAACCAAAAAAAGACTAAAACTATAATTCGAATCTTGCTACTATGACAAAAAACAATGACAATATTAAAATAAGTTAAGATTATCCTAACATATTTAAAATAAGTAATTGTTTTGTAGATGTCGAAAACGTTGGTAACTGATGATGATTTAAATATGTTAGGATTTTGAAATTAATAAGACAATAATTTAAATTCAATATTTATATAAAGTTACAATCTTACCCTTGTTAAATGTATATGGAATCAATGGTTCAGATCAGTTCATGCGGTTCACTCTTGGAAATTTGTTCACGTTTGAACCTAATCCTATATATATATATAGGAGAAGGATCCGTTAGTAACCACCCTTTATTGCGAGAACCGTGAGAACCAATGTGAACACAACCAAAAATACCTAAAAATAGCTAAAAAACACACCAAAAAAATTTTGTTTTAATATTTTTTATAAAAAAATCGCTACTTTTAGTAGCAAAAAAAAAAAATTTTTTTTACTACTAAAAGTAGCAATTTTAATGTAAAAAATATAAAAAAAAATTTGTGTGTTTTTTTTAATTTTTTTGGATATTTTTAGGTTTTTGGGGGTTTAGTTTTTAGCATTTTAGCTTGGGGGTGGGGGGTTTAGATTTTTGGGGGGTGGGGGATGGGGGTTTAGGTTGGGGGGGTGGGGGGTTAGGTTTTTTTGGGGGGGTTTAGTTTTTAGCATTTAGCTTTGGGGGGGGGGGGGGGCGGGGGTAGGATTTTTTTTTGGTGTGGCGGGTGGGGGGGTTTAGCTTTGGGGGGGGGGGTGGGTTAGGGTTTTTTAGCTATTTTAGGTTGTGTTCACATTGGTTCTCGCGGTTCTCGCAATAAAGGTGGTTCTCATATATATATATATAGGGGGCCGCTAAAATGAAAATCACCCTCAGTTGCGAGAACCACACTCCACCAATCAGATAATGACACCTAAAAGGGTAATATAGTCATTTAATCAAAACCATCAAATCATCTATCTCTCCGCTTTTGTCTTTTGTAAAAAAAGCTTTTATAAAAAAATGTAAAAATTTTTGGTAAAAAAGTTTAAAACTGTAAAAAAAGTTTTCGTGAAAAAAATGTAAAAAAGTTTATAAATGTGTATGTAAAAAAAAGTTTTTGTAAAAAAAAGTTTTTGTAAAAAAAGGTTAAAACCGTAAAAATGTTTTCGTATAAATTTTTATTCTTTGTTAAAAAGTTTTGTAAAAAAAATTTGTAAGAATGTTTTTTTTTTGTAAAAAAGTTTTTTTGTAAAAAAAGTCTAAAACCGTAAAAAAAAGTTTTCGTAAAAAAAGTTTAAAAACGTAAAAAAGTTTAAAAACGTGCGTGTAAAAAAACGGTGCGTAAATACGGGGTGAAAAACGGGACATAAAAATACAGCACGTAAAAAACGGGGTGTAAAAAACCGCTCGTAAAAACGGGGCGTTAAAAACGGCTCGTAAAAAAACCGGGTGATAAAACGACGCGTAAATACGGGGCGTGAATACGAGGGCGTAAAATGACGAGTAAAAACGGGGCGTAAAAAACGGCGCGTAAAAACGGCTCGTAAAAACGTTTTTTTGTAAAAAAATCCTGACAAAAATTGTCTTTTGTAAAAAAAATCAGGTTTTAAAATGTTTTTTAATAAAAAAATCTGAATTTAATAATAACAATTAATTTAATAAAAAAAAAACAATAAAAAACAATATATACAATAAGACAAAACAATCAAATTTACTAAAGTGCCCTTTTAACATTAAAATTTTAAAAACATAATAAGACAAACAGAATTTAATATTGTTTTTGTAACTTTTTATCTCATCCATCCATCTTTAAAGATCAATGGTTGGAAAGTGTTTCAAGTGGTTCTCTTAACTAAAAGTGGTTTTCACTTTAGTGGCCCCCTATATATATATATATATATATAGGAAGTTTCAAATGAAAACCACTAGTTATTGTGAAAACTCAAAAACTAATTAAAAAAGCCAAAAAACATACTAATTTTTTTTTCATACCAGTCATCGCAGGTTTTTTTATATTAAAAAAAAAATCAAAAAATTTTTTTTTTTTTTGTAGTGCACATGTGTACTACAAAACAAATATTTTTTTTTTTGAAAAAAAAATTTATATATAAAAACTTGTGATTTTTTTTAAAAAAATTGAAAAAAAAAATTTGGTGTGTTTTTTAGGCTTTTTTTAGTTAGTTTTCGAGTTTTCACAATAAAAGTGGTTTTCATTTGAACCATCCCCTATATATATATATATGGTGAGAGTTGGTTACAAAGTCCATTTTTCCTACAAAGTGTAAAAAGTCATAAAACACCATAAAATTAACCATAAAACACACTCAAAACTCACAAATAACAAAGTGAAGATTACCAAAACGCCATATTTTTGGGTTTTGTGTTGTGTTTTGGATTATAAGGCTTTTATTATCGAATGACTAACATTATTGTGTTTTATGTTGATTATCATGTTGTGTTTTATATTCATAGTTCTACGATGGTGTGTTTGAAGTTTTTATGAACTGTTAGGGTTTGGATATTGTGTTTTAGTGATCCTGATTGTCACACCCCGACCACGTAAAACAACAAAACGTGGCGGAAACATCGAGGCGTGTTGTAACAGAATTAATGTTTCATAACCATGGATATCAAAAGTGTTTCGTTTTATTAATCATTGAATAATTACATCGTCTGGAAATCTAAATATACAATTTAAACATAGTCTATCATTGTTATTGAGTCACTAAGGCATTGTCCAGTCCTATGTGAGCATGCATCTTATCAATCGATATCATTCAACAATACCTGAAACATATGTGAAAACGAGGTCAGCAAAGAAATGCTGGCGAGTACATAGGTTTTGTAGGAGTGTCGAAATCATGGCTAGTTTAGATGTTGCAATACTTTATTTAAAAACCTTGCTTTGAAAAGAGTATAATATTGCAACTCAATTAACCAACTCAAATCAAGCGGGTTATAATTTGTAAAACCTCGTAGCCATGACTCTTAACCCGAAAATATTTGTTTTAGTAAATTATTTGGAAAAACAATGATAAGTTCAGGTGATATATATAACTAAGAGAATAATGCATGATTAAATGAATAACCATGTAAAAATGAGTTTGTATAAGATAAGTTGTTTGTAAATAAATGTCTTGTGAAAAGTATGTTACTTGTATAAAAATGTTCTATGTCTCGAGCTGAAATGATTCAAATAACACTACAATATGTAATACCATACAAACACTTATATATAGGAAGTACCAGCGGCGTATCCACCATGCTTGTATCATATTCCACACGCATTGTTACTTAATCATTTAATCCAAACCAAACCACAAAAGTAATCGTTAAAACATTGTGTGAAAACCCAATCGTTACCCAATCGTTACCCAATCGTTAAAACATTGTGTGAGAACCAATCGTAAATCGTTTAATTCGTTTTAGGTCGTGAAACTACTTATGTGGTCGTCTCGCTAATAACATTCAAACCTTCTTGACTTTCGTCGCTTCTCGATTTCGTCGCTTCTCGATTTCGTCGCTTCTCGATTTCGTCGCTTCTCGTATTCGCATTAACAAACCTCCATAGGGTAAGTTAACACTTACAGATTCAGTCGCTACCCACAACACCCACACATAACCACGGGTGCAGTAAATAACGGGATTTGTCAGATCCTATGGTACCATAACCTAATACTGGTCGGCTTGATCATAGCTAATGAATGTCATATGTTATGTAACTACAACCAACAAGTTTGTTCACTTTATGAAATCGTTATTAGTTTTGTATAAATCGTCTTTATCGTTTTTGAAACTATTTGTTATAATATCGAAAACATTTAGCACATATGAGTCACCCCAAAACAATTGAAAACAGTAAAATAGGGGAAGAATGTACTCGCCTGAGAATGCTTGGAGGTCTTGAACAACAACCAAACAAAGCTTGAGGGAGCACGGAATCAATCGGCAATCTAAAACCATATAAATAAACCGGACCTAAATCGGGAGATCGGATAGGATGAGGCTTGGTAAACCAAATGAGTGTTGGAACTCATATGATATGGTTTAACAAGACCTACATACTACAATGAAACCAAACCTAAGTGCTATCGACCCATCGCGGCCCATTACGACCCGTTTAGGAAGCTTATGCTACTTTAACGTGTCGTTCGCGTAAAACGCGTTCGGACCGCCTAACTAGTCCTATGACAAGTGTTATATGCCTAAACATGTTACTTAATCAGTTATGTGACAAAAGTTTAGGTTACATATGCTTAATTACCAATTATACATGAAAAGGGTATTCTGGTAATTTACCTAAGGCATATAAACTACCTATCATACAACTACTTAAACGATGTGACCATAGGGTATAACCTCGGAAGGTTATTCCCTACCTACTATGGTCACCTAATGTATTTGGTCCGATCCTAATGATCGACCAAATGGGTCGAGTTCGAAGGTATAGGCGATTTATTAGATCGCCTACCCTACGACCCTAGACAACGTGGTAATCAGTGGGCATAGTCCCAAAGGACTATGACCAACGTGATTACACTCACGTTGCGAAGTTCAAACGAACTTCGCATTGACCATTACTGGTCAACGCTGAAAGTCAAACAAAGTTTGACTTTCTGACTCAAAAAGCAGTAAAATAAGGAAAAGAACGAAAGAATACTAACCCAGGGTCCCCGAATGCTAATCCCGATTCAAGAATCTCAGGTATGAAACAATGGTTTCAACTTAGAGATCCTCAAATCAGAATTCTAGTGCATAATGAGGTTGTGTGGGTTGGGTATTTATAGGAATACCCGAACCGTTAGGATCGTTTCATGGAAAACGTGCCATGAATCCAACCCGTACACTTGTCGGAACCTTATGGTGACTAGAATGCCATCCTTATCTGATGACTAAGCAATTGGTAATGTGTGGGTGTGGTTAAATCTGCTGAAAACAGGCTGTTTAAACATTGCACCTGGTCAGAAGACCCCCTGCGCATCGTAGGGCAAAAGTCCCTGCGCATCGTAGGGGTTAAGTTTGGCAGAATTACAGTTTTGGTCCCTGAACTGTATTTAGGCCATTTTTGACACGTTTAAGGCCCGTTAACCACATTTCAAAGCTCTAAAATGAAGTTAAAGTATAGGGAACTTAAAACATGCTCAAAAATATCTCGGATGTCGGTTCGTTTGGTCGTACGAACGCGATGTTCGCTTAATTACGACGGAATGCGCACAAGCGCGAAAAACGATCCAAATGACGCGACGAATGGATTTTTCTTAAAGCGAACACTAAAATATAATGTAGTCATGCTTACATAAATTTTTGGATGTCCAGATGTATTCAGAACGTAAGTTATGCGCGAAAATGCAAACTTGTGCACTTTCTGACACTTTTAGTCCCTGAATGACACAAAAGTTTATTTTAGCATACCGAACACCTCAAAGCCTATTTCTAAGCTATGTGAAGGATACTTATGGTATGTTTAACTTATGGTCATGTTCCGGAATGTCTGTTACAGTTCCAATTGGCATACTTTCGCAGTTTGTCAACTTTAGTCCCTGTAAGCGATTAAACTTTGATTTCACCACACCAAACCTTCCAAAACTTATAACTAAGTTATGTAAAGGTTATTTAAGGTATGTTAAGCCTATTTCACTTTTCCAGAGTGTTCGTTGGATTAAACTGGTTATATCTACACATCAGAGCGCGTATAACCCTCCAGAAAGCGATTTAAAGCTTGAAATCGAACAAGAGTCGATATGTGCAAACGATACACATATTTTTTTACAAATCCCAAGTATGAAATATAATATTTCATTGGTTTGGTATTTGTTTGATGGCCGTGAAGGCACAGGTGTTACAGTCTCCCCTACTTTAGGAAATTTCGTCCCGAAATTTATTTAGAGGAAACTTGTGAGAGCTTGAAAATATGAAGTTGAAAAGATCAAACAACATTGGTTAGGGTTCTGAACTTCTAGTAACCTTTAATAACATCATGATTGCAATGTAAGAGGGATACTTATATACAAGTATATGAAGCGTCATTGGTGCGTCCACCGTACCTCCATTACATTGTTCTTATTTTGTTATTGTTGTCACTATCGGTTCTTACACATAATAAACCTTACTGGGTTTCTGTGCACTAAATTTCATAATTATGTACATGTCCATAATCAGATAATTCCTTGCACAGTTCACACAGTCTATTTTATAGTGTGTAGGGGAAAACCAAATGAACAATCCTGTGATGAGTGTAACTAGACCGCCATTGAGTCCTTTTGATTAAATCAATGAATGATCTAAATAGACTATCAAGGAGTCTGTTCAGCTACATCACTAGATGTCGTTTTTCTAACCAAATTGTGAATCAATCTTTTTGACTAGACCACCAAATGGGTCTCTTATGAATCATGGAATGGTACTATATAACCCAAGGGTCTTAACTACTAAGTAGAAGCCCATAAGGATTTAAGGTAGTACCTTTTTGAAAATCCTACTATGAATCCCTCATATGAAGATATGAAAGGTTCTATGAGGATTTGAAAATCGGATCACACAAAAACATAAAGGAGAACACATAACACATAACCACATAGTCGCATAATCGCTTATTCGTATAATCGTTTAATTTGTTATCTTTGGACATGGGTATTTAAAGCATACTAGGAATCCAATCCGTGGATTTCATTTGGTACTTTAAATATTTTCAAGAATCTAACTATAAAGATAGAAAGATTCAAAAAGAAAATTCGATTTCGATTATTAGGAACCGAAGTGTTCGAATTAAGGTACATAAAGAATCCAATTAAGGACTCTGATTTGAATGATAATCATCCACAAGGATCTAATTGTAAAGATAAAAAGATCCCATATGAATTTTAGAAGTTGAAGATGTTTTGAAATCTTGCACGGGATGTGCTTAAGTCAAAACATGAAGTAAAATGCTTATGAAGTTGAGATGCCTGATATGTCAAGGCGACATATGAAGCGGAATTTGAAGGTTAAGTCAATGTATGAGGAAAATATTTTTGAAAACTATGCATGGGGTTCTTTTAAGAAAAATGTGTTTAACGTTTTTGAAACCTTATATATAATATTTTTTTTTGAAATCATAAAGTAGGTGTAATAGGTAGATATATTTACAAAAATGTTTTAAAATCATGCGAGATGAATTTTGAAATTATGTATAAGGTTTTTGAAAGACATGAATGATGCTTTTCGAAATCATGCACTTGATCAGAAAATGTATTGTGTTAATATTGTCTTCAGACTATATGAAATATTTTGAAATTAGAAAGGTTGGTTTTGATAACATGGCCAATGTTTTTGAAATAACATAGACAATGCATCTAGAAAAATTGTTTTCAAACTATATGAAATGTTTTGAGATCATGAAGATTGTTTTGAAATACTGGTACTGTGTATGTTTGAAAAATCAAAACGTAATGGGTATGAGATTTGAAGATACCCTTAGTTATCTAACCAAGGATTTAAAGGCACAGATGTGCGAAAAGCATGATTACTCATAATGTCACTTAATTTTCTGTACTTTGTTTCTTAGGGTGAAACGAGTACTTAAAATTTTCGAGGGAATCATGAGCAATCATTTGAAAGAGAGAAATCACAAGAGTAGTTTGTAAGGTACATAGTTCCTTGATGTAGGTATCATAGGAAAAGCCATACACACCTAGCAGGGGGTTGAGCTGGTTGGTTGGGGACTGCTTTACCATTGTGAGCGACCATGGCGAAGTTCTGAGAAGCCTTTCGCTTCTTTGACTTCTTAGGGGATCGTTCATCCATGGTCTTTGATTCCTCGATTGGTTTCTTGGCTGATGGTGCTGTCACCTGACTAGGTCCTGCCTGTCTTGGTGACTCTTGAGTGGCTTCATCCTGGAGATGATACATGGCAGTGGCTAATTCAACAGTCTTCAGGGCTACTTTGCCTATTCGCTGAGCGAATTTTGGCTGCTTGCTCAGATATCTGGGCGTCATCGTGATGAAGAGACATTCTTGAAGAAAAAGAAAGGCATAGGGAGAAACAGGTGAAAGATTATTGGACAATCAAAACAGAATGATAACGCATGAAGATTGCGATCATTTGTTTGTTACCTAAGGCAAACAAATGAGACGGTGACTGATCAAAGTAAATGGGTCAAAAATAATGTATCGCGAAGACATGCTCGCCTATAAGTGAACACTCATCCCAAGAATTCCCAGGTAAGCACAACTGGTCTCGCGTCTGATGAGATGTATACGAAGTGCTTGCCTAGCCAGAAAACCCAGAATACAGGCATTCACCCTTCCAGTTTGCACGTGTTCACATTATTTAAAACCTAAAACCTTGACGAGATTTTGAAAACTCAAAGGGGTTCAAAACCATATAATAGAGAGTTCAAAACCTTACAATAGAGGGTTCAAAACCTAGTAATCAATCATCCTAGAACAGATGATTAGTTTTCAAAGCGGTTTTGAAATTTATGTTCTTGTTGTGGTCGTCGCCTAAGGATAGGTGACGGTATTGTTTTATGACTAAACGCAAGTAAACTCGCGTTAGGGTCCTAAGAAGGTTATAGACTAGGTCAAAGCATTACTAATTACTAATAACCTAATTCCCTATAACCATTGGCTCTGATACCATCTTTTCTGTCACACCCCGACCACGTAAAACAACAAAACGTGGCGGAAACATCGAGGCGTGTTGTAACAGAATTAATGTTTCATAACCATGGATATCAAAAGTGTTTCGTTTTATTAATCATTGAATAATTACATCGTCTGGAAATCTAAATATACAATTTAAACATAGTCTATCATTGTTATTGAGTCACTAAGGCATTGTCCAGTCCTATGTGAGCATGCATCTTATCAATCGATATCATTCAACAATACCTGAAACATATGTGAAAACGAGGTCAGCAAAGAAATGCTGGCGAGTACATAGGTTTTGTAGGAGTGTCGAAATCATGGCTAGTTTAGATGTTGCAATACTTTATTTAAAAACCTTGCTTTGAAAAGAGTATAATATTGCAACTCAATTAACCAACTCAAATCAAGCGGGTTATAATTTGTAAAACCTCGTAGCCATGACTCTTAACCCGAAAATATTTGTTTTAGTAAATTATTTGGAAAAACAATGATAAGTTCAGGTGATATATATAACTAAGAGAATAATGCATGATTAAATGAATAACCATGTAAAAATGAGTTTGTATAAGATAAGTTGTTTGTAAATAAATGTCTTGTGAAAAGTATGTTACTTGTATAAAAATGTTCTATGTCTCGAGCTGAAATGATTCAAATAACACTACAATATGTAATACCATACAAACACTTATATATAGGAAGTACCAGCGGCGTATCCACCATGCTTGTATCATATTCCACACGCATTGTTACTTAATCATTTAATCCAAACCAAACCACAAAAGTAATCGTTAAAACATTGTGTGAAAACCCAATCGTTACCCAATCGTTACCCAATCGTTAAAACATTGTGTGAGAACCAATCGTAAATCGTTTAATTCGTTTTAGGTCGTGAAACTACTTATGTGGTCGTCTCGCTAATAACATTCAAACCTTCTTGACTTTCGTCGCTTCTCGATTTCGTCGCTTCTCGATTTCGTCGCTTCTCGATTTCGTCGCTTCTCGTATTCGCATTAACAAACCTCCATAGGGTAAGTTAACACTTACAGATTCAGTCGCTACCCACAACACCCACACATAACCACGGGTGCAGTAAATAACGGGATTTGTCAGATCCTATGGTACCATAACCTAATACTGGTCGGCTTGATCATAGCTAATGAATGTCATATGTTATGTAACTACAACCAACAAGTTTGTTCACTTTATGAAATCGTTATTAGTTTTGTATAAATCGTCTTTATCGTTTTTGAAACTATTTGTTATAATATCGAAAACATTTAGCACATATGAGTCACCCCAAAACAATTGAAAACAGTAAAATAGGGGAAGAATGTACTCGCCTGAGAATGCTTGGAGGTCTTGAACAACAACCAAACAAAGCTTGAGGGAGCACGGAATCAATCGGCAATCTAAAACCATATAAATAAACCGGACCTAAATCGGGAGATCGGATAGGATGAGGCTTGGTAAACCAAATGAGTGTTGGAACTCATATGATATGGTTTAACAAGACCTACATACTACAATGAAACCAAACCTAAGTGCTATCGACCCATCGCGGCCCATTACGACCCGTTTAGGAAGCTTATGCTACTTTAACGTGTCGTTCGCGTAAAACGCGTTCGGACCGCCTAACTAGTCCTATGACAAGTGTTATATGCCTAAACATGTTACTTAATCAGTTATGTGACAAAAGTTTAGGTTACATATGCTTAATTACCAATTATACATGAAAAGGGTATTCTGGTAATTTACCTAAGGCATATAAACTACCTATCATACAACTACTTAAACGATGTGACCATAGGGTATAACCTCGGAAGGTTATTCCCTACCTACTATGGTCACCTAATGTATTTGGTCCGATCCTAATGATCGACCAAATGGGTCGAGTTCGAAGGTATAGGCGATTTATTAGATCGCCTACCCTACGACCCTAGACAACGTGGTAATCAGTGGGCATAGTCCCAAAGGACTATGACCAACGTGATTACACTCACGTTGCGAAGTTCAAACGAACTTCGCATTGACCATTACTGGTCAACGCTGAAAGTCAAACAAAGTTTGACTTTCTGACTCGAAAAGCAGTAAAATAAGGAAAAGAACGAAAGAATACTAACCCAGGGTCCCCGAATGCTAATCCCGATTCAAGAATCTCAGGTATGAAACAATGGTTTCAACTTAGAGATCCTCAAATCAGAATTCTAGTGCATAATGAGGTTGTGTGGGTTGGGTATTTATAGGAATACCCGAACCGTTAGGATCGTTTCATGGAAAACGTGCCATGAATCCAACCCGTACACTTGTCGGAACCTTATGGTGACTAGAATGCCATCCTTATCTGATGACTAAGCAATTGGTAATGTGTGGGTGTGGTTAAATCTGCTGAAAACAGGCTGTTTAAACATTGCACCTGGTCAGAAGACCCCCTGCGCATCGTAGGGCAAAAGTCCCTGCGCATCGTAGGGGTTAAGTTTGGCAGAATTACAGTTTTGGTCCCTGAACTGTATTTAGGCCATTTTTGACACGTTTAAGGCCCGTTAACCACATTTCAAAGCTCTAAAATGAAGTTAAAGTATAGGGAACTTAAAACATGCTCAAAAATATCTCGGATGTCGGTTCGTTTGGTCGTACGAACGCGATGTTCGCTTAATTACGACGGAATGCGCACAAGCGCGAAAAACGATCCAAATGACGCGACGAATGGATTTTTCTTAAAGCGAACACTAAAATATAATGTAGTCATGCTTACATAAATTTTTGGATGTCCAGATGTATTCAGAACGTAAGTTATGCGCGAAAATGCAAACTTGTGCACTTTCTGACACTTTTAGTCCCTGAATGACACAAAAGTTTATTTTAGCATACCGAACACCTCAAAGCCTATTTCTAAGCTATGTGAAGGATACTTATGGTATGTTTAACTTATGGTCATGTTCCGGAATGTCTGTTACAGTTCCAATTGGCATACTTTCGCAGTTTGTCAACTTTAGTCCCTGTAAGCGATTAAACTTTGATTTCACCACACCAAACCTTCCAAAACTTATAACTAAGTTATGTAAAGGTTATTTAAGGTATGTTAAGCCTATTTCACTTTTCCAGAGTGTTCGTTGGATTAAACTGGTTATATCTACACATCAGAGCGCGTATAACCCTCCAGAAAGCGATTTAAAGCTTGAAATCGAACAAGAGTCGATATGTGCAAACGATACACATATTTTTTTACAAATCCCAAGTATGAAATATAATATTTCATTGGTTTGGTATTTGTTTGATGGCCGTGAAGGCACAGGTGTTACACTGATTCTGTTATTTATGTTTTTTGAGTGTGTTTTATGGCTGAAATTGTGGTGCTTTATGACTTTGTACACTTTGTAGGAAAAATAGACTTTGTAGTCGAACCTCACCCTATATATATATATGTATATATATATACTTTCTATAAAAGGAGAAATCCCAATGACATAAGAAAAGCTGATGTGTCAGCTAGAGAGGTTGTCCAACAAGGCTTTTCTTATGTCATTTTTTACATCATAAACCTTAATATTAAAAGCCTTTAAATTTCAAAGTTGACCCACATCCAAATCTCAAAGCTGATGCCAAAAGTTTGCCCATCAAACCACTGGCCCACATAAGAAAAGAGCAAACCACTGCCCATCAAAACCACTGTCACGTTCAATAATGCATAAGTTTTGGCTCAAACCTCTGCCCATATTCAAAATTTAAAATCCTGGCTCCAAATTCAAAATTCAAACTACATATGAATCTGTCTCCCTATAAATAACATATATGAATTTGGCTCTACATTCAAATTTCAATTTATCTCTGTCACTCATATTTGCGATCATATCTCTCTCACTCAAATGCATAGCTCTCATGGTTGATCCGGTTAATCTTCGATTGCAGTTCTTTGTTCTAACATTTGTTGACTCTCTTTACACATTCTCATTGTTCCAACATCGTTGTTTTACTTGAATCTCTGTTTGACACACCAACGTTTCACCTCAGCTTTTCTTATATCACTCAGATTTCTCCTTTTATAGATTGTTTGAAGGATGCAGGATTTGCATATTCAGATTGTTCATCTGCGGTTACAGCTTTTTGAACTTCACGTAATTTTTCCAACATCAATGTTGCAACATCGTTGAGGGTATGTTTTTTTCTCTCTTATTTTGAATCTTAAATTTTGAACTGATCTATTCTAATTCTCGCTTTATATTTCAGCCTAATCAGAGTTGTTTAAAATTCAAACAATCAGTTGTGGGTTATTTTAGGTTTGTGGATTCATTTAAACTGTTGATATATGTTGATAATATTTATTTTAAGGTGTTGATATATTTCAGCTTTGTTTTTTCCGAGTGAGCAGTGGGGAGTTCTTCTGCACTGTTTTTGAAGTCTGAAGTGCAGAAATTGGAGTACTTCATGAAGCGCCGATGTTGTTCCAGGTTTTCTTGTATTTATTATCACTGATGATGTCCATTTTATATATTAGTTCTTCAATCAGCCTAATCATCAGCTTGTTAGCTATTTCACTATATAGTATGATTGTCAGTTCAGAAGCTTTTCATCATGTTTTACTACCATTATATCCTTCTTTTACATCAGACTTGAAGAAATATTCAAGTTAAAAATGTCATCATACCCTTCTATAGGTTCTTATGATTTAAAGTATCGCTTTATAAAGCAACTTGAGGATGAAGTATATGAGGAGAGGGCTACTGTTCAACAGCTGAAGAGGTGTTTTGATGGACCGCATCTTGGTCTTTTTACGAGAGACAAAGTGTCCAGAAACCTGATGGTGATGTCTTTCTGCACTTCAGACTTCAAAAACAGTGCAGAAGCTTTTCATCACGTTTTACTACCATTATATCCTTCTTTTACATCAGACTTGAAGAAATATACAAGTTAAAAATGTCATCATACCCTTCTGTAGGTTCTTATGATTTAAAGTATCGCTTTATCAATCAAGGATTATGATCAAGTATATGAGGATAGGCTACTGTTCAAGAGCTGAAGATTATTAAATTTCGTTGTTCAGTTCTCAATGTAATTGTTGATCTATCGTCATATGTGATATGTAAATTTTAATTCTATTAATCATTGTAGAGCATTTTATTTTTACTAATTTGAGCATCAACAGTTGTTAGAGTTGATAGTTGCTATTGTAAATTTTGAGTTGCTACTGTTGCCAACATCTGTTATTCCCAACAGCAGTTTTCAAAGAATTGCCAACCATTAACACAATAGAAATTCTGAACATTCTTAAAAAATAGGTATTTTTTGAAAATTTGACAAAAAACTTTAAAAGTCTGTTGGAAACAGCTGTTTTTAAAACATCTGTTTGGCAAAAGATTCATCGACTGTTTAAAGGTATTGTCTGTTCTCATAATTTCTGTTTTTTGTAACGACTGTTGAGTTGCTACTGTTGCCTACATCTGTTATTCCCAACAGCAGTTTCCAAAGAATTATCAACGATTAACACAATAGAAGTTCTGAACATTCTTAAAAATTGGTATTTTTAAAAAATTTGACAAAAAACTTTAAAAGTCTGTTGGAAAGAGCTGTTTTTAAAACATCTGTTTGGCAAAAGATTCATCGACTGTTTAAAGGTATTATCTGTTCTCATAATTTCTGTTTTTTGTAACGACTGTTCAATTGCTACTGTTGCCAACATCTGTTATTCCCAACAGCAGTTTCCAAAGAATTATCAACGAGTAACACAGTAGAAGTTCTAAACATCTGTTATTGCTCAACAGATCTTTGTAAAATGTATTCAGAACATGAAAACTCCATTCCTAAAAAATAGCCATTTTTTAAGGGGAATTGGCCTGTAATAATCCCACCTAGACCTTATTGGCCATTAATAATCCCACCTCAGAATATTCCCCTCACCAGTCCCACCTTTCACCTATTTTTCCTACAATGGTCCTCCGTTAAAAAAACTTAACGGAGTTAATCTTTTTTCCAAATTACAAACACATTTTTTAGGGCTTTTGATCAGAACGATGATACGAGTCCATTGATGTAAAACTTACTTCGAAATGGTGCTCCAAGTGACTTGATTTTTGTTAATTGGAAATTTAAACACCCGAATTGAAGCGCCATTTTCATCGTTTGGAGCACCGTTTCGAGGCAAGTTTTACATCAATGGACTCGTATCATCGTTCTAATCAAAAGCCCCTAAAAAATCTGTTTGTAATTTGGAAAAAAAGCTTAACCCCGTTAAGTTTTTTTAACGGGGGACCATTGTAGGAAAAATAGGTGAAAGGTGGGACTGGTAGGGGGAATATTCTGAGTTGGGATTATTAATGGCTAATAAGGTCTAGGTGAGATTATTACAGGCCAATTTCCCTTTTTTTATATATTGGAAAAAACTCTCAAAAATAGCTTCTTTTTTTTAAATATTGGAAAACTCCATCAACAATGGCTTTTTTAGGTTATTATTGCATTATAATCATAAGTCTTAATATATAAAATCAAAACTGATTATTAGTGTTTTCATAGTATTTGTTAATGTTTTTAATCAACTTCTGTTTGCATAATAATTCATTCACTGCTGAAAGGTATTGTATGTTTTAATAAGTGATGTTTATCCTAGCGACTATTGATTTACCACTGTCTAAAACATTTGTGTCCGATGAAGTGGTAGTAGCCTTTGTTTGTTATGTAGATTATTGTTGGTGTTTAAATGAAGAGGTTTTTTTTTTTAATTTTTTATGGCAGATGTTTAAAATTTGTCCTTTCTGTTTCTTGATATTTAATTTTATATTTTTCCCATGAATTTTTTTAAATGTTTTGCATTAAATGGCTGCTGATATTTAATATCAATTTATTTGTTTATATTAAAAGTTTGTTGAAAACAACTGTTGTTGCATAAGATCTGTTGTTGCCCAACAGTAGTTTCCAAACACCGCTGAAGGGTATTTTCTGTTCTCATAGTTTTTGTTTAATCTAAGGACTGCTGAGTTACTAATGTTGCCTAACATCTGTTGTTGGCCAACAGTGGTTTTCAAACAACTGTCATCCATTATCAGAGCAGAGGTTCTGACGTGGACAGATGTTAGCCATCAGATCTTTGTAACTTCTGACACATCAGCATTCACTTTTTCACTTTATAAACCCCTGTTTCATCCCTAAACAGAGGTTTTACTTTCGTCTCGAGTTTAAAATTCATCAGAGCGGTTTCCACATTCTTCTTCAACACTTCTTCTTCAACCTCTCGCAACTTTCAATTCCGATCATGGCTTTGAAGATGAAAAATTCGCATAACTATCTGGCTACTTTTGAGAAAACTGAGAACAATACTCTCTATCATTCAATGATTGATGTTCTTACATCATCTAAATATAAGGTCATTCTTACCGCCGACGCACCCATTTACCAAGAGACTCTCCGCGATTTTTGGGTAAATGCGAATATTGAAGAACAAAACAATGTGGCCGTAAGTATAACTTCAAAAGTCGGAGGTGAATCGGTTGCTATTACCCCCAGTACCATATCAACAACATTTGAGGTAAACGACTTAGCAGGTAAGACATCTTTCCCGAAAAATGAGATTCAAACATACTTGATTGGGAGGGGATATGATGGACAGTTGAATCAGGCAACTATGTTTAAACGTAATTTTCCAACACAAATGAAATTCCTGTTCCATACTCTCTTAATCTGTATCTCAAATAAAACTACTTCTTTTAATGAAATACCTTTCAAAATTCAGTCATTGGGGTATGCAATTTTGATAAATACTGATTTTAACTACTCCCAGGCACTGTTTGTTGATTTGGTTGCAAATTTAGAAAACATTAAAAAGGGGAAAACTGCTACTATTAAAAAGGGGAAAACTGCTGCTATTAAAAAGGGGAATACTGCTGGTTTTCTTATGTTTCCTAGACTATTAAGCTACTATCTGCAAAAAAATGTTTCTCAAAAAGCTTTTGAAAAAGGTAAAGCTATTAAAATGAATAGTCTAACATCTGAAACTTTTACTCGCCTTGCTAAAGCAGAAGCAAGTGTAAAAAGGGATAGAGAGGCTAAGGATAAAGCCAGGTGGGAACAGGGTAAGAGAGCTTTCATGGAGCTGAATGCACAGGGTCCTTCTGAACCTATGGATGATGAAAATCCTAAGGATGAAAAGAAGAAGCCCACTAGACAAGTGAGGCAACCCAAACACACACCATCCAGACCTACAAAGCATGCCTCCAAACCACCTACTAAAGGCTCCAAACCTCAAACTGCAACCCAAACAGTTGTTGTAACTCATGTTGTATCAACAATTGCTGATACTTTAGTAGTTTCAACAACTGCCAGCCAAACACCTGCCATCTCTTCAACACACACCACTTCAACACACACCACAACCACTGCCTTACCACCACCACCACCAAAAATCACTTCACCACCAAAAACAACCTCACCACCATCACCTCCTGCTAAAAAGCAGAAGACATCAGATGTTACAACATCTGTTGTAATGACAACAGTGGTTGAAACACCAGTTGTTTCAACAACTGTTAGTCAGTCACCTTCCACCACTGATCCACCCAAAACATCATCAGCCTCTCCTATACTAAAAAGGAGAAGGATCTTTATACCTGATGATTCTCCATCACCACCACCAATATCTTCACAATCTCTTGCACTTATTCCAAACCCTGTTCCTCTCTCATCAGCTCAAGTACAACAACCAATCACTGCCATCACTCCTGCAGGTTTCCAATATCCTCTTGAACTTATTGCAGTCTGAGAAGAGATCAAATCCTTCTACTATGAGGATGATCCTGCTAAAAGGAGGTTGCCATCTGTTGAAGGATATCCTAGGCCTAACAACATTGAAGAGTACTTGAAAGTTAAGGCTCAACAGGCAGAGGATATCTCCAAAAGAAACTCTCAAGGAAAAACTGACAAAGAAATCCAAAGGCATTACCAATTTCTATTTACTCAAGTCAGATCCTTAGAACAGTTTGCAAAGAATGTCTGTCAGCAGATATCAGAAAGAGCAGATGAAACCCTTAGAAAAGACTACATTGAAAATATCATGGCTTCTAAGAAGTATAAGGGGGAAAAACATATGTACAAAGAGTGGACCATTCCTGAGCTTGAAAGTGAAGCAGCCAGGATTCAAGAAATGATTAAAAATAAAGTCAAACACACTCCTCCTGATTGGTCAAAGTACAAAAAGAATGTACCTGAAAAGACATTGGAACTGAAGAGAATGAAAGAGGAACTAATTGTTGCTGATTATGGGTCTAAGAATCAAATGATGAGATGGAAAGAAGATAAAGTCAGGACCACCTACAAAAGGTTGGAGGAACTAAGAAAAAAGGATCCAAGAGTTCCACAAAAACCTGACTACCCTGAAGCAGAGGTTTCAATAAGACCACCAAAGCTGCAAATCAGGAGATCCACTGCTCCAACTGGTACTGCCATCTACAAAAGAAGACAACAACAACAGTTGGATGCTGAAACAGTGGAAGAACTAATGGCAAGAGATGACCTTGTAAAAGAGGGCATTAAGAAAATGATTGAAGAAACTCTTGGATTGAATCAACCTGCAAGTATTGTTCAGTCAGTCATCACAAGGCCAGCATCACCAAACTCCTCATCTAATAAAAATCTCCCAAGAAACCCACCAGACTCAAAAGTACTAAAATGGAAAACTGACAAACAGACCCATGTACTGACTGTGATCAAGTCTAGTGGAGAAGTTAAGAAAATGACAAGGGAACAAGCACTTGGCCTAAGTCTTGAAGATTTGCAGGATCTCCTTGATCTTCCACTGTGCAGGGATGAAGATGACATAGATGCCTTAGACTTTGAGTTACAACTCAAAGGGCAAATAAGGGAACTGTTGATGAGGCAATAAAGATCTACAAATAATGAAGGGTTTTGGCATTATCTGTTCCAGGGGGAGATTGTTGGGATTGAACCCTATCAAAGGAATAGATAATTAAAGCCAAAACTGGATCAGGGCAGTGGATCCAGAATAAGCAGATGTGGTGTACACAAGTCTCTCCCCTTGAAAGTGGTTTCAACATCTGATGACCTCCAATCTACTGATCGGTACAACTGCTGACCTGCAACTGCTGATCAAGTCAAAGAATGCTAAAGACTAAAGCCCTGCTGTTCAATCTACTGCTAAGGATTAAACTCTGCTGGTTTACAACAAGTACTGCTGGGTTCACATCAGAGGAAGGATTCGGCAGTAGTTTAGTTTTACTTATGAAATGTATTGAATAACAGTTGTTAGCATAGCAGTAGTTGTATAGATCAGTTGTTAGAGTTTGCTAGGAGGTTAGATGTCACTTTCAATGTGACGTCAGCAAAGATGCCACAGTGGTTTGTCCGTGCCTATAAATAGAACAGTACCCTGTACTGTTCTATTACCTCTTCACCATCTTTCTTCCTGTACGAACAAATCATTATGAGCTCAGACTGAGGGGGAGTTTTGTTACATGCATGCAAGTGTAATCGTTGTTGAAATAAATTCAATCATTCGATTCATTGTTGAAAATGTGTGTTGAAAGCAATTCTCCTGTTTGATTGTGAAAAGTTTGTTCCATTTATATTCCGCTGCACTACTTGTTCATTGTTCATCTTAATTCAAACATAAAACACAATCAAAACCAAACTCAGATCCTAACACCGGTTATTCGTTTGGTTACCGGTTCGTTAAGGTGCTAAATTGCGCAGTTTAGTGAGTTATGAGATACCTTTTATGACAGTTTTCATTCCTTACACTTTACAAGTTATTCTGGACATCTAAACCTTATTTCTGCATAATATTTTGATGTTCATTTGCTGAATTTTGCAGAATTCTGCATTTAGAATGTGTTTTGGGTACTTTTTAGTGTTTATTCGTCACTCGGAAGGCGGATTCATAACCCTTACTTTCCTACATAGAATTATAGTGTAAATCTTGGTCCTGGGACTCAATCTGTGTCCTAACATGATGTCTGTCTGAGTACTAAACTCCCGTCAGTGCTACTTGTTTATCTGATAATTGTGCTAGTTTTATTTTGTGCACTAATTGAACTGTTTCGGGTTGCATCTAACAATGATAAGCAGCATGCATCATGTAATGTATTTGTGAGCCTTTTGAAAGTAAATTATGAAATCATTCATATCATAGTTCATCATGCACAACCATATATTACAAATTGTTGTTCACATCGTACGGAATTACATGGAAAAGTGCCAGTTGTCACATCATCCATCTTTAGAATGTGTAGTAGTCTCGGGTGATGGAGAGTGTGAAACCCAGGTGTTAAGTGTTTAAATATTGTGTATTTAGTGCGTTTTATGTGTTTATATATTGCGAATGTGATAACTACGCAAGTGGGTGGTTTTACAGGTTAGTCGGCTTAAACCGGTAAAGTTGGAGTGTTTAGTGATGAACCGGAACGACCGTGGATGGAAGTGAAGACATATTACATTATTTGGCATGTGTTTCGAGTCAAAAGAGATAGCTTGGATGCGTTAGAAACACAAAAGAATGAAGTTCAGGTGTTTATTTGCCATTTCATAAAAGTTGTGATGTCGAAAATTGATCCAGCAGCTTTCAAACGTAGGCTACGATGTTTAAGCATAACCTACGGCCAAGCAAGTAAAAATGGAACAGAATATCAAGACCGTAACTTACGGTTTTAACCGTAAGCTATGGTGGATTAAAAAGAGCAGCCGCATGCATGTTAGTCTAGGTGCAAAGATTTAAAGTGTTTGAACCCTAAAACAACATCATCGACACGTGCACTTCTTTTTGGGGGTGGCCGAATAGGGATTGAGCACATAATTATCAATATTGTGCACATCATCATAAGTTAACAATATCAAATCATCACGTGGATTGTTTTGGTGGGGGAGTGTGTTATATTTGCATCATCAAAAGGAAAACAAGAAAGAACATCAATCATCACAATATTGACTTGGGAAAAGGAATTAAAGAGTCAACAAAAATATAATCATCACCACTTGGGACTTGTTCGATGGCAGGGAAATACACACAAAAAGTCAACATCAAGTGGAGTTTTTGAAGGAAACATAATTAACATCACGTGGACTTCTTTGGGCGCAGACTTGTATTGGGCCGATAACAAGAACAATGTCATTGGTCTTAGACTTGGCGGCTGATAAGTGGGCCGAGATTATTAATTATCATTCATGTGGGCTTGGGGAGATCCATCACAAACATATCATCATCATAGACGGCAGATCGAGGGGGGAGATCTCTTGGCAGCCGCACACGAGGAAAGAGGATAGAGAAGGCAGACGAAGATCAACCGATATGAGCGGCTAGACTTTTATGGTTTCCTCCGGATGGAGGGTTTTTGTAAGTTGGATAATTTTATATGTTTGTGACAATCGTATAACTCGGTGATCTAAGCATTCGATGCTTTTCACCATTGATTTGATTTATTGATTGTAACTAGTTGCATTTATTTAAACCTTAATTTCTAAGCATTCAGTTCCCGAGAGTTCTAGTAATTGGGATATATTTGACATGGGGTTAGGGTTTGTAATTGTAATTGATAATCATTCGATAACCTCCCGTTATGTATTGATCGGAGTACTTAGTCGTTGGTTATCACAATTGATGAATTAGGTTAAACACTTATGTCTATGTGAGTGTTTCGATTAAACACATAATTGAATCTAGCTATAAAACCTGAAATCTGGAGGAACCATTGTTCTTTCTATTGATTTAAATCTCACATTTAGTTTGTAATTTTTAGTTAATCCACAAATCAAACAATCATCAGTTTATTTTTTTTATAGTTGTTAATAAATACTTAACATTACACACTTTCCACAATCCTCCTCTGGTTCGATATCCGACTTACTCTATCTAATAGTTTAACTAGGTTTTTGCATGTCACTAACGACGGACATCAAAATGGCGCCGTTGCCGGGGAGGCGTGCGCAAAGTGTTTAGTGTTAAGTTTGAGTTAAAAAAAAAAAGAAAAAAAAAACTAAAAGAATTTTTGTTTTTGTTTTGTTATCTTATTTGTTCGTGAATCACGTGGGTAGTTGAGCTGTGTTTGTGCAGGATGACAGATCTTACTATATTTTGCGGCTCTTCTACATGCATTTTGTGCGGGGAACCACTTCACCCGTGTATCGGTTGCCACGAGGCCCGATTTAGACGGGAAAATGCGAAATTGGAAGAACCACCGATGCCATGCTATGATAATCCTTCCCCTCCACCATATTTCTATGGTTCTGATACAACGGTGGAGGATGGTTATTATTCTGATGGATGGGATCGGGACGAGGATGCTTATTATGAGCCAAGGACGGATGGACGATGTTTCTGTTGCAGTCGTTATCATACTTCTTATTATGATGATGTGTGCGCGGTGTATTTGGAAAATCCAGAGTATTGGAATAAAAAATGATGGATGCGTACATTTCAACACCGTATCAGGGATACCGACAGTATCATCCCGAGGAATACCCTGAGCCCGAGGGTGTCTATGCTTATCAGACCGAGGAGGAGAAAGAACTTGCTATGTTGGAAGTGACTTTGTCCAAACTCGAGCAGTATTTACTAGCACCCAACCTTTCCGATGAAGATCGAATCAGCTGCCTAGTTTCCAAGTGTCAGAAGTTAAAAATGAAGATAGAAATAGAAGAGCGTCTCTCACCATTACCTGTTGATATTAGAGATTATTCTCACATGGAGGAGGAGGTTGTGGAGGATAATACCACACCAATGAATCCTTTATCTGATGAAGAGTCACTGGTGGATCAGATGGTGTGTGAGGATGATGAGGCAGAGCAGTCTGATGAGATGAATATGTGTACCGAACCTCTTCCCATATCAATCATTCCAATTAACAAGTGTGAGGAAGAGGGTTCGAGTAAGAAGATGAAAAGGGTGAAGCTACAAGACATCGGTGTATATCTCGTGAAGTGGATTAGCGAAACCCGCATGTGCTTTCTAAACATGCCAATTATACTGACAAACCTATGGAGATGGCATGTAAATTTCCGGGCATTCGTTGGAAATGTTTTTGGTAAATGTGCACTGAGACCACCGTAGCGCATATCAGGTACGGTCTGGCTGAAGACCTTTAAACTTAGCGCTCTCGGGAGGCAGCCCGAGGATGTAGAGTATTGTATTGTATTGTATTTTGGTTTGGTTTGGTTTGGTTTCGTTTTGGTGTGTTTGTGTTTTGACAGGTTTCTACGTTCCATCATCACGGATGCAATGATTCAAGTGTGGGGATGTTTGGCAACATCCCCGATGAGATATCAGAGAATCCAAGAGAAGTTTACGTCTCTGTCCAATCACAGTAGCTGCATCACTACCGACACTGCTGATTTACTGATCAGGTCCATGTGTCTCTCTATCCTATGTTTTATTTGTTTTTGTGTACTTGGTGGTGTGAATTTTTGTGTTGGGAGTGGTTTCTTTGTGTTGAGTCATCTAGTTATTAGCCGTTCATGGTTTGCGGGTGGTATCTCTCGAGTTTAGACTATAAATTGCACCATACATTGGGGACAATGTATTCCAAGTGTGGGGATGCGGTAACTCGAGAGAGGGTTGGTAGGATTGATGATCTTAAATGCTTGAATTGGTTGAAATTGGTAAAAATTGAAAAATTTTGAAAATTTTTGTTTCTCAAGTATGCTTGAACTACATGAAAACCAACATTTTCAATCGCTAAAGGGTTCCTACTGGTATTAAACTAACTTAGATCCATAGTCATGGTTGTCCCTTTAAGTTTCATGAGAGTATTTCTGACAAGTTTTAGAAAAGAATTAAAAAGAGATGCCTAACTAGGGGTAACATGCTTTAGGAATTACACATGCTACGTGTCGGAAACCTATATTCCTTTTGTTCGGTGAGGTATTTGAGCCTACTCGATTGTTAGTTGAATTGCAATAAATGTTCATTTGTTGAGTGTAGGCCATATGTTGCTTTGTGTTAGAACTTGTGTGGTTTGATACGTGCTGAGACTGTGGTTTAACGTATGCATATAAATGATAAAGGCATTAGGATCCCTTCCATTGTGTTATTTGTTTATTGTTTATCCACCCACCTTAGTTAACCATGTTGAGCCTCTTATCCTTCGTTTGCTACACCTTGTTTGACCCGTTTGATTACCAACCATGAATGACAAGTATGTTTAGAAGTATGTTATGAAAAAAAAAAGAAAAAAAAAAGAAAAGCAAAAAAAAATAATTGTTATGTTCGTGTTGAATAAATGGGTCGAAAGTACCCAAAGTATTAGTATTATTGTGAATAAAGTTGTCATGGTTTGGTATATTCATTTGTGTTCGTCAATAAACATAAAAACCCAAAAATAATTCCCTACCTTTACCCTTAACCCAAAACCCGAAAAGTCCTTTTGATATGTATTGCGTTACTTGATTCAGTGGAGGTATGATTTCCATACAAGCTTATGATTACAAGGTAGCGTATTTGGTTTTGAGTGAAATATATACTAGCACATTACACGCTAGTCTTGATTGAACCGAGAGAAGTGATTATTGTGAGGGGCGTGTGGCATGTGTGTAGTATCATAAGCATGTTAGTTTTAGTTAGGTAAGTTTTAATCTGTTTTACATGCGTATCATTTGCTTGTCAGAATGTCAATCTCGATTGTGTTAGTCTATGGGACGGGTATGACTTGGGACCTTAACTTGCTAATTCGGTAAGGGATTTAATGGTGATTTGTTAATAAGGTAAGTAATGTTTGTAATGGTTGCTTGAGGACAATCAAGGATAAGTGTGGGGATGTGATGGAGAGTGTGAAACCCGGGTGTTAAAGTGTTTAAATATTGTGTATTTAGTGCGTTTTATGCGTTTATATATTGCGAATGTGATAACTACGCAAGTGGGTGGTTTTACAGGTTAGTCGGCTTAAACCGGTAAAGTTGGAGTGTTTAGTGATGAACCGGAACGACCGTGGATGGAAGTGAAGACATATTACATTATTTGGCATGTGTTTCGAGTCAAAAGAGATAGCTTGGATGCGTTAGAAACACAAAAGAATGAAGTTCAGGTGTTTATTTGCCATTTCATAAAAGTTGTGATGTCGAAAATTGATCCAGCAGCTTTCAAACGTAGGCTACGATGTTTAAGCATAACCTACGGCCAAGCAAGTAAAAATGGAACAGAATATCAAGACCGTAACTTACGGTTTTAACCGTAAGCTACGGTGGATTAAAAAGAGCATCCGCATGCATGTTAGTCTTGGTGCAAAGATTTAAAGTGTTTGAACCCTAAAACAACATCATCGACACGTGCACTTCTTTTTGGGGGTGGCCGAATAGGGATTGAGCACATAATTATCAATATTGTGCACATCATCATAAGTCAACAATATCAAATCATCACGTGGATTGTTTTGGTGGGGGAGTGTGTTATATTTGCATCATCAAAAGGAAAACAAGAAAGAACATCAATCATCACAACATTGACTTGGGAAAAGGAATTAAAGAGTCAACAAAAATATAATCATCACCACTTGGGACTTGTTCGATGGCAGGGAAATACACACAAAAAGTCAACATCAAGTGGAGTTTTTGAAGGAAACATAATTAACATCACGTGGACTTCTTTGGGCGCAGACTTGGATTGGGCCGATAACAAGAACAATGTCATTGGTCTTAGACTTGGCGGCTGATAAGTGGGCCGAGATTATTAATTATCATTCATGTGGGCTTGGGGAGATCCATCACAAACATATCATCATCATAGACGGCAGATCGAGGGGGGAGATCTCTTGGCAGCCGCACACGAGGAAAGAGGATAGAGAAGGCAGACGAAGATCAACCGATATGAGCGGCTAGACTTTTATGGTTTCCTCCGGATGGAGGGTTTTTGTAAGTTGGATAATTTTATATGTTTGTGACAATCGTATAACTCGGTGATCTAAGCATTCGATGCTTTTCACCATTGATTTGATTTATTGATTGTAACTGGTTGCATTTATTTAAACCTTAATTTCTAAGCATTCAGTTCCCGAGAGTTCTAGTAATTGGGATATATTTGACATGGGGTTAGGGTTTGTAATTGTAATTGATAATCATTCGATAACCTCCCGTTATGTATTGTTCGGAGTACTTAGTCGTTGGTTATCACAATTGATGAATTAGGTTAAACACTTATGTCTATGTGAGTGTTTCGATTAAACACATAATTGAATCTAGCTATAAAACCTGAAATCTGGAGGAACCATTGTTCTTTCTATTGATTTAAATCTCACATTTAGTTTGTAATTTTTAGTTAATCCACAAATCAAACAATCATCAGTTTATTTTTTTTTATAGTTGTTAATAAATACTTAACATTACACACTTTCCACAATCCTCCTCTGGTTCGATATCCGACTTACTCTATCTAATAGTTTAACTAGGTTTTTGCATGTCACTAACGACGGACATCATCGGGATCGAAGATTGATTGTAAGAGTTCTTGCCAATCAAAGGCCATGTTTGGTTAAGCCTCTTACATCACTTGGTGAAGACAAGTCTTTTATGTATTACTTTTGATTTTAAATCTTTCGGAACCTTTTATTTGGGTATGTATTAATGACTTTAATAACTTGTTTCTTATGTTGAAGGTGAATTTTCATTATCATTTTTCTGTGGTGTCTTGAGGTTACTTTACTGTCTATATAAAGTAAAAAATTGCATCATTCGTGTCTTTACGGTCTATATAAAGGCGCGTTGACTACCTGGTCGGGGGTTAGGGGAATGGTTTGGTAAAGTTCTTGTCTCGTTCAGTGTATAGATCCTGCGAGGACCCGGTTCAAGCTTACTAGGACCTCCTTCAATACCCACTGGTATTGGATGGTTGGGGTGCGAATAGCTTGAACCCCTCATATGAAAACTACTATTAATACTTTAAACCGGCTTATTGGGATTGTATCCTTGCTGACTCAAACCACTTAGCCGAGGGTAACGTCACCTTCAAAAGAGGGGCCTACCACTTTTCGCATTAATAACTTACTTAATTATCTTTCAATATTCCGACCCTTTGGGATTGTATCCCTGCTGACTCAAACCACTAGGTTGAGGGTAACGTCACCTTCAAAAGAGGGGCATACTACTATAACTAAGATAATCTCTTAAAAAGTCCAAAAGTGCGAAAATCATCAAAGGATACATTAAAGACGAGTTGGATCCAAGTGATTCTATCTTGTCTATTTGTTTTTCATTGTATTTATCTTTGTATTTTTAGTTTTTATTTTTATGTTTCAAAACTTTTCTCAAAAATTTAGATTGGTTAGACGTTGAGGATAAACCGGTATTAAAAGTTCTTGTGTCCTTGGACGACCTCGGTATCTTACCAACGCTGTACTACGCTCACCATGGGTTCACTTGTCCAAGTATGTGTTTAGTGTTAGTAGAATATCATGTTCTATAAATTTAAAACTTGACTAATGCGTAAAATAGGCTTAAAATATCAATACAAATCATATCACACCTAACGCACACCAATCACAATTGAAAATGTCTTTTAGTGTTCTATCAAGAGCTTCAAAGGCATGTTTATGTACCATCGGTGCTTCATCCCATATAATCAATTTTGTTTCCTTTAGTAAATGAGCAACAGGACTGTTTTCTTTGATGTGGCAGATTGAATCTTCGTTAAGATTGATAGGAATATGAAATCTAGAATGCGTTTTCCGGCCTCCTGACAATAACAAAGATGCAATACCACTCGATGCAACGTTTGATACAATCTCACCTTTAGATCGTAATGCAACTGATAATGTCTTCCATAAAAATGTTTTACCCGTTCCACCGTATCCATAGACAAAGAAAACACCTCCTTTGTTACCATTGAGAACTTTGAAAATTTCATCAAAAACACATCTTTATTCATCTGTCAATGAATTAAAGAGAGGCTGAAATTCATTACCTAGATTGGTCCTGTCATAAGATAGCTCCTCGTTGATCAAACGATTATTTGCTGAAGCTATGGAGTCGTCATTAGGATAAGGCATACATGTAAATCTCTTTAGGGTAGAGTTATTGCGTAGTAAGTATTTCTCAATCTCACACAAGGTCAAATTTTTTATTTAGTCCTCGGTAAGTGATAAACATGTAAATTGTATAAAATAAAATACTAAAGATCTTTCATATAAAAAACATTAATTAGGCAAAAAGAATAATTTAAGTTTAAAAATAGTGATAAAAAAACTTGAGGAAGAAAAAAAATAATTAGTTTTTTTAAATGTAAATATAAATACTTTAACATATTAGTAATATAAGTTAATATTGAAAATCAAAATTGTTTACCTGGCATATGTTCCTTTTTTTGGCGTGCGTGAAGAATTCCATCAGATAAAAACTCCCATGTTTTTTCCCAAACGAAATCTGGTCTAGATAGAGTATTAGACAACAACATTATTCCAAATAAAGCACGAAGATAATAACCACAACCTGAAATACTTGCTTCTTTAATTGCCTCGATATATTCCATATCATCGTCTAAAAGCCCAAGCGCATAGCATGCATCTCTAAATGTAGGAAGTGTTTGCCCATTTACCCTTCTTATATCTTCAAAACATTTTGGTCCTTTCACTTTGTTGAGAAGAATCCTCAGAAAATAAGCCTCACCAAGAGAAGAGCTGGGGAAACTGAATGAATTCGACCAATTGAACGACCTATTTTTCGTGGTTCCCAACAACGATCCTTTTGTTTCCAAAGATATTTAGTAGGGAATTCAACATAACTAAGTTTTCGTGCTTTTTCATCATTTTGATTATGGCTCGTCCAGGCTAAAAACTTAGACGAAGAAACAGATTGTTTGTTGAGAACATTATCAATATCATCATCTACGCCATATACGACGTTATGTTGACCTGGTAAATGAAAAGGAAGTCTAATAACCGAAGGATACCTATAATGAACCTCATATGCAAAAATTCTCCATTACGCTTCACATGCGGAAATGTATCTGCAATCATAATATTCCTTTATTTCGTCCTTTGCTAAATCTTGTTCATCTTGTTTGCCAGCTTCTTCAAAAGCCACTGATGCTCTATCAGGACCTTTGTTAACATACTTGAATAAATATTTAATTGAACCACCCTGGTTGCACCATTCTACATTGATATGTGCTTGATATCTCTTCAACAGTATTTTATTGTACGACACAACACTTCTATTATCTAACTTAACACCCGACTTTTCAACATAGTTACCCGAATCTGCTCTTTTGTATACGGGGAAGCCATTTGAATCAACACAGGTGTGAGGTGAAAATTTCTTGGGAAAGTTTTTAGAATACTTCCCATCTACCATACATGGACAATTCGGTTTAGCACTGCCACATGGACCATGAATCATGTATTCACTCACAAGAGAATATAATTCTGGATCTTCTTTCTTATCAGGGATTTCAGCAGAAATAAACGGTTCGATATGATCAACAGTGGGGAGCTTGTGATTAACATCCATGAATAAACAAATATGGGCATGGGGTAAACCACGTTTCTGGAAATCTATTGTGTAAACAACTACATTAAAAAAATAGGAGACATAAGAATATTTGAAAGAAATTTATAATATAAATATAATTTTATAATAAATGTAGTTAAATATTAAAAATATAAATTATATTTAGAAAGTAGCGTACCTGCTTGTACAGTTCCCAATAATGCCTTCTCCTTTAAATCTATGATGATTGAATCAAGTTTGATTTTGAATATGCGGCATAATATAGTAGGCCTATTTTCCGGATTTATGGTCGTATCCTTAAGAAACCTTTTTACCTCTGGCCATTTAGGAGTACATGTAATGGTAATTAAAAAATCTAGGTAGCCATACCACTTACATAGGGACATGGCATCTAGATAGTTTTGCATCATGTATCGCGCTCCACCGGTAAAAGAAAATGGTAGTATTACTTGTTGTCCAACTTTTGATATATCTTGTTTACCCTCCTTTTGTAAGTTTTGAAGAGTCTCATATGACTCACATCTAAGATCCTTCTGTTGGTAACGTATGAAGTTTAGACGTTCAGTTTCAATCATAGTGTAAGCATCTACCAATAATTGTTGGAAAAGTCTACGTGAATTAAGAATCAATGAGAAATTATTATCCATGTCCAGAACTCAGTATGCAAACCATTCTCGCATGGAACAATTTGGATGTTTGCTAGTGCTTGTAGTGCTAAGTTCTCTATGAGGAATACCAACACGATAACAATCATCACCATACGGAAACAAAAGTGGATATTGAAGAGCTATATATGAAGGATGTAGCTCACTTATACGTTGTAGATCACCAATTTGAGTTTCAACAATAATATCTCGCTTTTCTAGCAAATCAGTAATGTCTCCAACAATCAAAGCAGCAACTTCAGAAGCCATTGGTAAATTGTATATTCTTCCATCTTTCTCTCTTTTACCAATTAGTCGTAGCTTAAGATTAACATGAGGATTTACCTTGAAACAATCTCGTACACTCCTATAAGTTTTCACCAGCTGATTATTTGTATCTAGCATAATCTTTAAATCATGTATAATCTCAGTATCTAATGTCTCTGATGTTGATGTTGAACGGTTTCTTGATTGACTAATAAAAAATGTATAAAATCAACATATATGCAAATACTTATATAATGAAACAATAGAATATTAATAAAATAGTCATACTTAAATTTTATAGATACATACCTGAATAATGTCTGTCTATTTGAAACTTCATTGTCAGTATCATATATGTACAACTGAGCAAATTTTGGTTCCTCTCTAATTTCGGGTAGAAGACTTCACATAGAATGATAATTTTGACGGCCAAGTCTGAATATGTATGGAGCATTACCTTTATTAATAGATGAATTAATCTTCCCACCCATCGAAGTAAAAGAGAACATAGAATTAAAACGACAGATGTTTTCAGGAAATGCTTGCTTTTTTCATCGATACAACGAAAAAGATTTTGATAACTGGATTGACTGTCTTTGAAATCAGGAAGCTCAACCTTGCTGTATCCACAACATTGCAAATAACAAAGTTTGTTAATTTCTATTTTTTCCTTTGCCGGCTTCATCTTTCCACAATCTCGCTTTACATATTCCACATATAACATTCTTCTCACCATGATCCAAGTAATCTGTTCAATTAGCTTGTGGTAAGAATATATAACTATAATATTAATAAAATTAAATGATTAATTCCAGTAAATGTATTTAAAATATAATGCATGCTAAGTACCTTTAGAGATTCCTTTAAATGGGTCTTTCTCAATAAAGTGCACATCGGATTCTGCCTCTGATGTCAAGTTAACCATTGGCACATGATTTATATTCCGTGCAGTATTTATCAACTTACGCTTTCCGGTTGACAACTTTGTTAAAGAAGATCGATGATTCCCGGAAGATATATTTGGGGATGTGATGATACTTGAAGAAATAGAATATCCTCCTTGAGTAGTTGTAGGAGTAGAATTATTGTTAGTGCAAACTACTGTGACACCTGTGTCACTATGACCATCAAACGAATACCAAACCAATGAAATATTGTATTTCATACTTGGGATTGGTATAAATATGTGTATCTTTTGCACATATCAATTCTTGTTCGATTTCAAGCTTTAAATCGCTTTCTGGAGAGTTATACGCAAACTGGTGCGTAAACGTAATCAGTTTAACGTGAAAAATACTCCTTAACATCAACATATTCTTAACATACCTTAAATAACCTTTACATAACTTAGAAATATGTTTTGAAGGCTTTCGTATGGCAAAATCAAGTTAATTCGCTTACGGGGACTAAATTTGACAAACTGCGAAAGTATGACGATTCGTACTGAAACAGACATTCCGGAACATGACCATAAGTTAAACATACCATAAATATCCTTTTCATAGCTTAGAAATAGGCTTTGAGGGGTTCGGTGTGCTAAAATAAACTTTTGAGTCATTCAGGGACTAAAAGCATCAAAAAGTGCATAAGTTTGCATTTTCGCGCATAACTTACATTCTTAATACATCCGGACATCCAAAAATTTATGTAAGCACTAAAATATTTTATTTTAGTGTTTGGCATGAGAAAAATCCATTCGTCACGCAATTTGGATCGTTTTTCGCGCTTATGCGCATTCCGTCGTAATTAAGCGAACAACGCGATCATGCGACTAAACGAACCAACATCCGGCATATTTTTGAGCATGTTTCATGTCCACAATGTTTAGGCATCATTTTAGGGCCTTAAAGATGGCTTAACGGGCCTTAAACATGTCAGAAATAGCTCTAAACACCAACAGGGACCAAAACTGTCACTTTTGAAACTTGTTGCTGGTCTGAGACCCCCAGGCGGGGCGCATAAGTTTCTGCTGTCCCTTACGTGGGCCGCAAGGCCCTCCCAAATCAGCATTATCAGTTTAAACAGCTGTTAACAGTTGTTAACCACTCAAAACCCACATGCAAATGGTATTTCTGAAACTATGGGCAATACTAGGGGCTCCAATGGTTTTGTAAAACCATGGATGCACATGTATGGATGAGATTGAATCTCGGTTTATGAGGAACGATCCTAACGGTCCTAAGAAATCTATAAATACCCCCTTAATCTCAACTCCAAAACCCACACCTTTGAATCTGAATTTGTTCTCTAAGTTGATGTGTTTAACACTTCATACCTGAGAATATTCGGATCAAAACTTCCGTTCTTGGACCCGTTGTAAGTCCTCTTTCGTTCTTTTAGCGTTTTCTACGTTGACCAGTTTATGGTCAACACGAAGTTCGGCTGAACTTCGCAACGTGAGCGTAATCACGATGGCTATAGTCCCTTGTGACTATACCTACTGATTACCACGTTATCTAGGCTCAGTGACGAGTCGTAGTTTCGGCCAAAATGCGTATTCTTGCGTATTTTGTAACCAAACTACTTTTAGCTATCAGAACCATTTGTTTTGATACCAAACTTGTTTTCTAACTTAGTTAAGCATGTTTTAACATGCTTAGCTCGTCACTTTTAGTTTTGTGCTTGTATAGGGTCGTAAGGTAAGCGATCTAAACAATCGCTTATACTTTCGAACCCGACCCGCTTGGTCGATCATTAGGATCCGACCAAACACATTAGGTGACCATAGTTGTATAGGGAATAACCTTCCGAGGTTATACCTTATGGTCACAACGTTTAGTTAGTTGTATGATAGGTAGTTTATATGCCTTAGGTAAATTACCAAAGTGCCCTTTTTACGCCAAAATTCATATTAAGCATATGTAACATAACTTTTGGTATCTAAACTGACTTGGCAACAATATTAGACATGTTAAGGCATATTTTACTTATCATAGGACTAGTTAGGCGTTCCGAACGCGTTTTACGCGAACGACGCGTTAAAGTAGCATAAGCTACCTAAACGGGTCATAATGGGTCGTAAGCACTTAGGTTAGGTTTCATTTTAGTATTTAGGCTTTGTTAAACCATATCATATGAGTTCCAACACTCATTTGGTTTACGAAACCTCATTCTATCCGATCTCCCTATTTAGGTCCGGTTATTAACGTAGTTACCTATATTAGGTGCCGTTTGATCCCGGGATCTTCTAGCCTTGCTTGGTGGTTATCCTAGGACTATTGAGCAATCTCAAGTGAGTACATAGACCCCTCTTTTACTGTTTTTCAAACGTTTTGGGGTGAAACACATGTGCCTACTTGTTTACTTTCGTGCTTTCCTGTTTTCACATCACATACTTGCTATGTTCATTAGTACACTATTAGTACATGATTTACATTACATTGTTTCGCTATGTATGTTTACTTAGCATACTTAGTATATTGTTTTACTTTACATTTCTACTATGTATGTTGACTGAGCATGCTAGCACATTGATTTACATTACATTAGTTGCATATGTTTACTCAACATATGGACACATTGTTTTACATTGCATTTTGTTGCATATGCTCATCCAGCATATGAACACATTATATTACATTTTGAACCATTTGTAACTATTTGACTATGTGAACCGTTGTAACTATTTGACTATGTGAACCATTGTAACCATTTGATTATATGAACCGTTTGTAACTGTTGAACCGTGTGAACTGTATTTGACCATACATAAACATTTCTACAATTGTTAAACATTTCCTCTTGGTGGTTGTTTGGGTAAGTGATTTAAGTAATGAGGCGACGTGTAATACGATAAAAACACGGTGGATACGCCGCTGGTACTTCCTATATATAAGTGCTTTTATGGTATTACATATCGTAGCGTTATTTAAACCATTTCAGTTTAGACATATTACATCTACAATACAATCTTCACATAAACATCATTTTACAAATAACTTAACTTATACAAACTCATTTCACATGGTTATTCACTTAACCATGCATTATTCTTTTATACATATATATCATTTGGTTTATGTATCGCTTTTCAAATGATTTATGAAAGGAATCACTCAACAAGATTCATGGCTACTTTTTATTAAACAGTTTCTTTAAACTCAAGTCATGAATCTTATTTTCACAAAACCTATGTATCTCACAGGCATTTTTATGCTGACGTACCTATTTTCACATGTGTTTTCAGGAGTTGATGCATAGGACTTATCAAGACACACTTAGGCGGACTTGTGCCTTAGTGACTTAAAACGAAGCAAGAACTAGTTAATTTATATTATGTACCCTTTGTTTCTTGTTTAAGACAATGTAACTCTCTTGATTGATAAATAAAACGTAACTTTAATTACCATGGTTGTGAAACAATTAATTCTGTTACAACACTCCCCGACGTTTCTGCCACGTTTCGTTGTTTTACGTGGTCGGGGTGTGATAGAAAAGTTGGTATCAGAGCCAATGGTTATAGGGAATTAGGTTATTAGTAATGCTTTGACATAGACTATAACCTTCCTAGGACCCTAACGCGAGTTTACTTGCGTTTAGTCATAAAACAATACCGTTGCCTATCTTTAGGCAGCAACCACAACGAGAACATCAATTCCGAATCCGCTTTGAAAATTAATCATCTGTTTTTGGATGATTGGTTACTAGGTTTTGAACCCTCTGTTGTAAGGTTTTGAACCCTCTGTTATAAGGTTTTGAACCCCTTTGAGTTTTCAAAATCTCGTCAAAAGTTTTGGGTCCTAAATAGTGTGAACACGTGCAAACTGGAAGAGTGAATGCTTGTACCCTGGGTTTTCTGTCTAAGGCTCATGTTCGTACAAATCCACATAATCGGACCAGTCACTCTTACCTGGGAACTCTTGGGGTGAGTGTCCACTTATAGGCGAGCATGTCTTCGCGATACATTATGAGGACCTACTTGCTTTGATTCAGCCTTTGTGTGTCGTTTGTTTGCTTCGTGGTTCAAACAAATGACCATCACCCATGATCTTGGTCGGTAGTTATAACATCCTATTCTTACCCAATGCCATTTCATTTGTTTTCTCTCTTATTTTCCCCTTTTTAGAATGCCTCCTCGACGCGACAATCAGATAGCGAATGCCGAACTGGCAGAAATCATCGCGCAGCAAATGGCTGCTGCTTTCCCAAATCTTATTGCTCAACTGAACCAAGCCAACAACAACAATAATGCTCCATGCAATTTCAAGAGTTTCAATTCGGCTAAGCCACTCAAGTTTAGCGGTTCTGAAGGAGCAACTGGGATCCTACAATGGTTCGAGAGCACTGAGAGTACATTTCGTCACGTTCAGTGTCCTGATAATCGCAAGGTCGAGTTTGCTTCCAGTGTATTTCAGAACAGGGCTCTTACATGGTGGAACGGGGTGATGAGAGACCGTGGTGCTGAGGTTGCTTTAGCACAGACTTGGGCCGAGCTTAGGGCTCTTATGATGAAGGAATTATGTCCTCGTCATGAGCTAAGGGCTCTAGAAAGGGAATTTGATGATCTTAAGCAAGATAGCGGTGAGCATCGAGCCTACATGGACCGTTATGAGGAGTTAAGTCTGTTATGCCCAAACATGGTCACGCCGTTGGATAAGGCAATCGAAAAGTACATTGATGGCCTCCCTGACTCAGTACAAGACATTATAACTGGTAGTAAACCCACTACAGTTAGACAGGCCATTGAGCTATCCGCTACCTTGACTGAATCTCAGATCAAGAAAGGTAAACTTTTCCAAAAAAGTGACAAGAAACCAATCGAGGAATCAAAGACCATGGATGAACAGACTGGATCCCTTAAGAAGTCAAAGAAGCGAAAGGCTTCTCAGAACTTCGCCATGGTCGCTCACAATGGTCAAGCCGTCCCCAACCAACCAGCTCAACCCCCTGCTAGGAAGCCCTACAACGGAACTGCACCCTTGTGCAACCAATGTAGCCTACATCATCATGCTGGTGTGAAGTGCCGCACATGCCAAGTTTGTGGACTTATAGGTCATACGGCAAGGGTTTTCCCAACAGCAGCTGCACCTAATCAAGTTAACAATAATCCTGCTCAAGGTCGTTTTCCACCAGGTTCTTGCTTCGACTGTGGCGAGATGGGCCATTTCCGAAGAAACTGCCCAAAGCTTGCTAATGTGAATCCAGTGTAGGGATGAGCATCTGACCGAATGGAAGACAACGCTGTTTAGAAATAATCACGTCTTATGTATTATTTTCTTTTGTTGTCAAGGTCCATGAAACAGTTGTTATCGTTGTTTATAAATAAAGCTTTTATTTTACAATGCAATATACAAATATTGATATGGTTGCATGTGTAAACAACATATCCCCTACAATACCGAAAATCAAGGAACCGTATCCCTTGAAGAACAGACTACCCCCAAAATTCTTCCACTTTATGATCTCTTGCGTTTTCCACGAAAATCCTAAGTACCCGTTTCTTCCAAGGAAAATGAAGTACAAGGCGCAAGTTACAACTCTGGACGAATACTCACTCCTTAATGGGGTACCTAAGGATATTCCCGTAATTCCTTAATTGTTGTATACCTTAATTCGAATGTGGTGATTCCTTGTAATAAAAAAATCAAGTTTTTTAGAAGATCATCCTATCTTTTCAGATAGATGCTTGAGGACGTTGAAGTCCATCAACTGGGTTCCTGGTATGCCTTGGATACCCATGTTCAAATCAACGCCAAGTTAATAACAATCAATAACAAGATAATAACAATTAATATCCAAGAAAAAAATTATGTGCTTATGTGTTCATTTTTCTTATATTTTTGTGTGATCAATATTATGTTATCCAAATCCTCATAGAATCTTCCATATCTTCGTATAAGGGATTCATAGTAGGATACCCAAAGGTACTACCTAAAATCCTTAATGGACTTCTACGTTGTAGTTAAGTCCCTTGGATTATAAAGTACTACTCCATAATTAGACCCCTTGAGTGGTCTAGTTAAACAGATTAATCCATAAATCTGGTTAGGAATATCATGTGATGATATAGCTGAAAGGACTCCTTGGTGGCCTAATTAAAAAGATCATCTGTCGATCTAATTAAAAGGACCCTATGGTAGTCTAGTCACCCTCATCTCAGGTTTGATTTTCTTCCCCTAAACATTACAAAACAAACTATGCGGATTAGGCAAGGAATTACGTAATTATGGATGCATACATAATTATGGAATTTAGTGCACAGAAATCACAGCAAGTTCTGTCATGTATCTAGACTTAACCCAATTCATTTCCAACTCTGATGAAGCAACCATTGAAAATGACTCCGTCTGTTCATTTTCGTTTCTAAAGATTATCCGTTGAGGAAATGAATATCCGTTTGTTTATCCTTTTCATTTCCGCTTCTGAGGAAGCAACCGTTGAAGATGACTCCATGTCACACCCCCAAAATCCACACGCGGAGTATCACCGCTTGGAGGCGTGACTGACCAGGATCAAGCCACCAATCATATTGAACATGCAAGTAATAAATAAAAGTGTTTGCAATTCAACCAAACCAATATGAAAGGTGTTCAACACATAAGTGCAATATCAATGTTTAGCGGAAGCATATGAGTAAAAGCCCAACATAAATAAAGTATGTAATGTCATAAAGTTTAATTAGGCATTCACGATCCTTGTCCACAACGACCGCGCCTCCCAGTGCAAGCTCCATGTATACCTAACGACCTGCAAGGCATGTAACAGAGAGTCAACAACTAGTTGAGCGAGTTCACAGTAAGCAAGTTCGTAATAGTAAGTTTGTTTCGTAACATGTGGCTCTACTAGGCCGATAGTATGATCCATTAGTGGGGGCTTCCCATGTTTGCATATACACTAGACTATTTGTAACCATAAGTGTTCTTCTTGACCCGAGAACAGTAGTACGTACAAGCTTTACGTAGGTTTTACGTAAGTGTCCTTCTTTACCCGAGGACAGTGGTACGCGTGGGGTTTACGTAGGTTTTACGTAAGTGTCCTTCCTGACTCCGGAAGACAGTAGCATGTACTTGTTTACGTAGGTTTTACGTAAGTGTCCTGCTTAACCCAAGGACCATGGTAGATAGTCTAGTAACCGTGTAAGTACGAGAAATTGTTCAATCCCATCATTCAACCCATTCCCAATCCCCGGGAATCCCATGCCTTGGTAAAGAGTGTGAACTCACCTTGGTTTGCTCGGTATGCTAAGTTATGTTCTCAAGTAATCAGTCAAGTCCTATATTTATACACGTGTGTTCAATCAGTATAGGATTGTAAGGTTTCGCATGCAATCAATATCACAGAATGTGGTTGACAGTTACATCATGCAATGCATAAACAATTAATCATTCCATACGAGGTTCCAAATCACATGCAAGTCCCTTACTAAGTTGTCATACTTAACAGAGTTACATTCTGAATAGAATTAATAAACTAATAAAGTTAACTAACTAACCAAGTAAACGCCCAGAACACTAGACGAAAACACTCAAGGGCAAAAACACATTTGATGAAAACCCAAGGGTTTTCGTCGGACATAAGGTTTGGCGAAAACACCTTGTGTTTTCGTCTGAAACATCATCATCATCGATAGCAGTTACAGCAACATACCGAACCCTAAATAACGTCGACCATTTCATCTTGCACAAAACTAACAGTCGTCAATTCATCACAACAATCAATCATTACACACAAATCATGCGATCATCATTTAATCGAGAGCACTACTGATTGTATTAAATCTAGTTATACCTGTATGACTTAGCAATTTACATATTCATATGAACATCACATGGCCACTGACATGATCACATGCATTATCAAATGTAGTGGGCGGCAATTATAAATGATGAGCTGACCCTATGAACTTCACAATCACATGCACAAGAAATAGGTAACCGACAACCATATGCAAAAAGGAACCTTAGCCGATCATATGATTTTATTTAATTGACTGCACATGCATCACATCACTCATGGTCAAAAGGGGTTTACATATAATAACCGACAACCAAACTCCTAGTTCTAAAACAATTGGACCAAAATCTTCATAATCATCACTCATGCATATAATACTCCCACTGACAATCATCATTACATGTCCACATGATTTTGTTTGGTTGCATATGAGCCACCATGTTTATATTCAGATTATTAAATTATGTGCAACCGTGTAATCATGCAATCACATTCAATTCACACAAAATCACAGTTAACTTTGATAAAGAATCACTAACCCAAAGCCTTAATCGATCAAAGTGATGTTTCAGAATGGAGAAGGATGCTCACAGCCGTCGCACAAGAATAGGGAGAGCAGTAGTTAGGGTTTGCTAGTTATCGATTACATACGCACAGGTTAAACGAAGTTTATATATGATTCACTTCTGGGCCGAAGCCCAGTTGTTGTTTTCGGCTGTTTGGAGTGGACGAAAACACTCAAGTGTTTTCAGACACAAGGTGTTTTCGTTGGTGGGGTTTTTGGCTAGAGTTCCACTATCTAGTTTTTCACTTATTAAATCACATAACCAATACCATATGTATTGCCTCTATACACATAACATATACCCTACAAGATAAAATCAATACATGTATTCACATCAAGTAATTATAAACACACTTGCAAATAAGAAATAAGTTCAATCGAATAGAGACCTAGAAACTCAGGTTGTCACATTATCCCCAACTTGAAAGAAATTTCGTCCCGAAATTTAGCACGTGGTTACTGAGGAAGCTAGTAGTGTTGCGTAGTTTTACTGGTTTTCCTGGGGTGTCACATCATCTGTGACAACCGGTAATTTACGGCTCATAATTACGTGATTAACAGGTGATTAACGCAATAATAAATAGTGTTTACAGCATAAATCAACTTAATTAGGCCTTTGGAGTGCCTAGGAACGCTTATCCGACTCTACAGTACGCGTAAGAATATTTGCGTGGAATCTGCGGAACAGCAAATGACAACGGACTGATGCCGTACGAAATACTGACAACGCCGACAAATATGATGTCACACGAATATTTTTACACTTATGAAGTTTGGATCGTGATATCGGGTCTCGTGGGAATTACAGGCCACATACACATGAGATGGGCTTGTGGGCCCTGGGCCCAAGCCCAACACCCACAAGCCTAAACCTGCACATAAAATACTAGGTCTTTCCTTAAAGATCCTATAAAATCTCAATAGAATCCTGACAATATCTACAAGATTTACACAATCTATAGTAAATCTCTACAAAATATTTGAAAATCTTATAAAATCTATACTAATATCTTCTAGAGATCATGTTTCAAAGGATATAACCTTTGACCTGAATGTAGACTGAATACATAAAAGACAATATCCATCTCTCCACTCTATTAATACCCACTTCCCTTTTGTTGTCTGCACATCCAAACCCACACACATACAAAAGGTTTGAGAACCTTATTCTCAATAAACCCACTCAAAAATCATCTCCCTCCTTCTCGATTTCACCTTGCAGACACCATCCTCCTCATCTACACTTCTTGTGAGAAACCTTAACATATACAAGTAACCGCACACCACAGGAGCTCCCACCACACCATCTTCCTCTCCGTTGGAACTTCGCCGGCGACAAACCGGATTCCGGCCGTCGCTTTACTGGTAAATCACACCGCATCACGAACTCACCGGACCCCCCCCCCCTTCTGTCTTCTGCTATTCGGCAGCCACCACCAGATGGTGGTGGCGTGTGGCGGCTGCAACAGGACGGAACGAAGAGAGAGAGAGAGAGAGAGAGACGGCGAGGAGAGAGAGAAGACCGGAGGTGGTGGTGGTGAGCGGCGGTAGGCGTCACGGACCAGCAGTCGATGTCTCGGACCGGTGGTCAACAACAGAGAACCGGCAGTCCATGTCTCGGACCGGCGGTCCAAGTCTTGATCCGGTGGTGGTCGGTGGAGAAGATAGAGACGAGAGAGAAAGACCGTCCAAGCGAGAGAGAAACAGCGGTAGCGGAGGTCTTTGGTTCGGTCCGACAAAAGTTCCGAAGGGTTCGTCTCTGGATCGTTTCCGTTCGGGTTTCGTGTTCGGGTTCGGGTCAAACCCGGTTGACTCGGTCAACACCCGAGTCAACTCGGGTCAACAGCAGGTCAACACAGTCAATCACAGTCAACAGCAGCTCCGGTTCGTGGTCAGACGACTCGGTTCGGTTTGACTCGGTCAAACCGAGTCAACTCAGCGTTCGGGTCAGCGGTTCAGGTCAACAGTTTGGTTCGAGTCAGCCGGTTCGGGTTAGCTTGTGGAGCGGTCCGGGTCGACTCGGTCAAACCGAGTCAACTCGGTCAAACCCGAGTCAACTCGGGTCAACACCAGTCAACAGGCGGTCAACAGAAGCCAACGCCAGTTCGGTAAAGCCTAATCGACGCGGAACTTCTAATTATATTTAATTATTAATTATACGCGAAATCGAGCTCGAACCGATCTACTTAAATATACTTTGCATCGTTATACATTTGACGAAATCATATATATTGAGTATATTGATATTGACTATTGTTGAAATTTGAAAAATATAGCGACACTGAGATGTCGGGATTGTCCAAAAACAGAGGAGGCTCTGCCCGTTTTTTCGAGAAAACCCGTAAAATAAAACGAGATACCAATATAAAGTTTCTTTCGACAACAAATAAATATAGTTATTATATTTATTTCAAACGTCGTTAACTCGTATCCTTTTACAAAATAAATATAGCTTATATATTTATTTCGAATATCAAACAACACGATCTTGTTTTATAAAATAAATATAGATATATATTTATTTCAAACACATGAATTCTTTTACAAAATAGATACAGTTTATCTATTCAACGACTCGATGAAGTTCTTATAAAATAAATATAATATTTATTATGAACGCCGAAACGGCATGTACATATATTTTGGCAAAAATATACAAGACGTGATATATATAATACAAGTTATTATACGAATATTCGTACATACACAAACGACTTCTCGCGGCAGTTTAACTTAGTCATTTACATTAAGTTAACTATTTACCGTCAAATCGTTCGGTCAACGATTCGGTAGAGCTCGGTAGCACGTAGATTAGTTACCGCATTATTCGAAACTTATTAGATATTCCATGTTCGGAATATTGTAGAATGCACGCTAGCAAGTCAAGTCTTGGAAACGACGTCACGAAGTCGTAATTAGCTAGCTTTGCACAGGAATATTCAGGTGAGTTCATAACCCCACATTTTTACACTTTTATAAATGTTTTCGGGGTGGAAAGACATGCACTTTTTGCAAAGCATACAAGAATTATATATTTCTAAACCATGTTACAAAGAACACAAATGGTTTACGAAAAGCTTATGATTTATACCGGTTTTCCAAACAAGCGTATTTTTCTGAAAATACAAATACAAGAGTTTAAAAATACATGAGTTATGGTATGATATAAATACAAGAAGTACACTTGGTGAGAACGAGAACCAAGTGTGACGAAATATAAGAATATGAGAAGCGCACTTGGTGAGAACGAGAACCAAGTATGAGGCGCTATGAGAAATGATAACAAGAAACGCGCTTGGTGAGGACGAGAACCAAGTAGGATGCGTTATGAGAAATAGTGTCACGAATAGGGTACAGAAGCACCATTAATCAACGTATACATTCAGACCGCAGAACAAAAGGTTAGATCTAACGGGTGCCTGGCAGCCACACTCCCGGTCGGGGCGAGAACCGAGGAGTGCTTTTGTGTCTCAGAATATACCAATTAAATGCCTTAGGTTTGGTGACTTCCTATGACGTGCCACATGTTAATGGCCTTGCAACCCATTAACAATCCTGATATTTACAGGAATACTTTAATTACATAAAATTCATACCATACTAAAACTTGATAAATACTTGAAGTACGTGGGGTACTCAAGAAAACGAGAATTATACTTGAAGTATGTGGGGTACTCAAGAAGATTAGAGTTATACATAAGAACTTGAAGTACGTGGGGTACTCAAGAAAATTAGAATTATACATAAAGTACTTGGTGTACACATGAATACTTGAATTATACATGAAAACTTGATTTATACATGACACAAACTATGTTTTCATACAAAGTTTCAAGTAACTCGATAAGAAAATGATTTTAAGTACATTTTCTCAACAAAACATCAAAAACCGGTTATTCAAAAAGATTTATTTCAAATCTTTTACAAACAAACTATGAACTCGCTCAACTTTATGTTGACTTTTTCGCATGTTTCTTTCTCAGGTTGCATTTCTAAGACAAGGCACGGTTGGAATAGGAGAACCATGAAGAGTCGAGTACTTAGTGGGCGTTCAATTTCTAAAAGACTTAGCTTATTTGCTTCCGCTGTGCAATGAAGATACCAGTCCAGTCACGCCAATACTCTGATATTTCGGGGTGTGACAGATTGGTATCAGAGCCATAGGTTACAGCCATAGGTCACCCTAGCTCTGATCCCAGATTGGTATCAGAGCTATAGGTTACAGCGAATAGGGTTCTCTGTAGAGATACCTAGGCTCTAACCTCATATTTCTCTGGGGACTTAGACTATAAAAACGTTGAATACATACAGAACGCATAGTACTCGAATATGGTCTCCAACCGTGGCCGAAAAACAAAAAGTCAAGATTTTGTTTTCAAACATACACTAAAGTGGTGTTTTATACACGGTACACAAAACAGTCGCATACAGTACACAAAACCTTGAGAGCTTAGGAAACATGCATTTAAGACCTTCGGAAACTTATGCTAAAAGTTCATTAAAGGTCATCACGTAGGAACTGCAAATATTAATTCGGGCACACACGATTATACATATTGTCTATGATGTTTTAACTTCCCGAGCAGGCAGCCTACGCATAACGAAACGCTAGCGCACGAAAATACATAGAACTCAAATTTTACGTCAACAGATGTCGGAGTGCATCACATTCTACGCAAACAAAACGCTAGCGCACAGGCATACGTGAGACTTAAACTATACATCAACGGAGGTTGAAGTACGTCACATACGACTATCGATCAGGAAGCGGCAGTGGGCACGCGGTCCTGCAAACGACACGAGTCATGCTAGGGAAAAGACGCAAGTCACCGTATTCCCCCCCTATCCGAATAACGACGAATACGCTATGGTAATGTCACCTAACGACTGGTTATCACATGCAACCCCAGGTAAAGTCCTTAAATTTCTTTTATTGAAGTTTCGACTTTCACATTTAATGAGTAGATTTTCGTATCTCTACTCATCTTAATGGTCATTTTGTCGCGACCATTTCTTTCAGTATAGCGAATATTCATTTGCTTCGCTTCTTGAAAATTCATATGTTACGCATGTGGTTTTGTTCGAATAAAGCGTTTCATTAAAGTTCAAATATTATTTCGCTTGCGATTCAAATAACCCGCATTATTGAAATTGTTGGCTTCTTTGTTCTCAGGTCAACACGTTTTCTTAAAAATTCTTTTCTTTTTTCAAGATACATGGCATTTCTTTGTGGCCATGCCGAAAGCTTTCTTGACAATACATGTATTTATTGTCGGCTTGCGCCGAAATCAAATTCAATTGTTTGAACTTGTTCATTACACATATTCAATTCAAGACACCATATGATGCATTGAAAGCATCATATTCGAATTCGTTTTAACAAGCGTTTCATTTGCTCCGGGTCGTAGTAGACTTGTTTGCTCTACGACTCCATTAAGTCGTCTGATGATTTCGACACATTGTGGTGTCAGTACAAACTTGTAACTTGGGCTAATCATGATTGAGCGTTTTATGCCAAACACAGGTGATACTTGTTCGATCACCGCTATATTTGAATTGTTTCATTCACTACGACACCTTGTGGCGTCAGTAGAACTTGCAGCTTGGGCTGATCATGATCGAGCGTTTCATGCAAACTAGTACATTTGAGCTTGTTGAAATCTGAATTCATTTACTTGATGCAATCATTTCTAGAATTCATTTGTATCTTGTGATACGTCCTTGAATTCACATCATTCGAATAAGTCTTGATTCGACTTCATGATCGTTTACTTTGATACTATTCGTATTTTCTACACATAACGTAACTCTGAGGAGTTAACGTAGTCTAAATTTCGAGGACGAAATTTTATTAACAGGGGGAGACTGTGACAACCGGTAATTTACGGCTCATAATTACGTGATTAACAGGTGATTAACGCAATAATAAATAGTGTTTACAGCATAAATCAACTTAATTAGGCCTTTGGAGTGCCTAGGAACGCTTATCCGACTCTACAGTACGCGTAAGAAGATTTGCGTGGAATCTGCGGAACAGCAAATGACAACGGACTGATGCCGTACGAAATACTGACAACGCCGACAAATATGATGTCACACGAATATTTTTACACTTATGAAGTTTGGATCGTGATATCGGGTCTCGTGGGAATTACAGGCCACATACACATGAGATGGGCTTGTGGGCCCTGGGCCCAAGCCCAACACCCACAAGCCTAAACCTGCACATAAAATACTAGGTCTTTCCTTAAAGATCCTATAAAATCTCAATAGAATCCTGACGATATCTACAAGATTTACACAATCTATAGTAAATCTCTACAAAATATTTGAAAATCTTATAAAATCTATACTAATATCTTCTAGAGATCATGTTTCAAAGGATATAACCTTTGACCTGAATGTAGACTGAATACATAAAAGACAATATCCATCTCTCCACTCTATTAATACCCACTTCCCTTTTGTTGTCTGCACATCCAAACCCACACACATACAAAAGGTTTGAGAACCTTATTCTCAATAAACCCACTCAAAAATCATCTCCCTCCTTCTCGATTTCACCTTGCAGACACCATCCTCCTCATCTACACTTCTTGTGAGAAACCTTAACATATACAAGTAACCGCACACCACAGGAGCTCCCACCACACCATCTTCCTCTCCGTTGGAACTTCGCCGGCGACAAACCGGATTCCGGCCGTCGCTTTACTGGTAAATCACACCGCATCACGAACTCACCGGACCCCCCCCCTTCTGTCTTCTGCTATTCGGCAGCCACCACCAGATGGTGGTGGCGTGTGGCGGCTGCAACAGGACGGAACGAAGAGAGAGAGAGAGAGAGAGACGGCGAGGAGAGAGAGAAGACCGGAGGTGGTGGTGGTGAGCGGCGGTAGGCGTCACGGACCAGCAGTCGATGTCTCGGACCGGTGGTCAACAACAGAGAACCGGCAGTCCATGTCTCGGACCGGCGGTCCAAGTCTTGATCCGGTGGTGGTCGGTGGAGAAGATAGAGACGAGAGAGAAAGACCGTCCAAGCGAGAGAGAAACAGCGGTAGCGGAGGTCTTTGGTTCGGTCCGACAAAAGTTCCGAAGGGTTCGTCTCTGGATCGTTTCCGTTCGGGTTTCGTGTTCGGGTTCGGGTCAAACCCGGTTGACTCGGTCAACACCCGAGTCAACTCGGGTCAACAGCAGGTCAACACAGTCAATCACAGTCAACAGCAGCTCCGGTTCGTGGTCAGACGACTCGGTTCGGTTTGACTCGGTCAAACCGAGTCAACTCAGCGTTCGGGTCAGCGGTTCAGGTCAACAGTTTGGTTCGAGTCAGCCGGTTCGGGTTAGCTTGTGGAGCGGTCCGGGTCGACTCGGTCAAACCGAGTCAACTCGGTCAAACCCGAGTCAACTCGGGTCAACACCAGTCAACAGGCGGTCAACAGAAGCCAACGCCAGTTCGGTAAAGCCTAATCGACGCGGAACTTCTAATTATATTTAATTATTAATTATACGCGAAATCGAGCTCGAACCGATCTACTTAAATATACTTTGCATCGTTATACATTTGACGAAATCATATATATTGAGTATATTGATATTGACTATTGTTGAAATTTGAAAAATATAGCGACACTGAGATGTCGGGATTGTCCAAAAACAGAGGAGGCTCTGCCCGTTTTTTCGAGAAAACCCGTAAAATAAAACGAGATACCAATATAAAGTTTCTTTCGACAACAAATAAATATAGTTATTATATTTATTTCAAACGTCGTTAACTCGTATCCTTTTACAAAATAAATATAGCTTATATATTTATTTCGAATATCAAACAACACGATCTTGTTTTATAAAATAAATATAGATATATATTTATTTCAAACACATGAATTCTTTTACAAAATAGATACAGTTTATCTATTCAACGACTCGATGAAGTTCTTATAAAATAAATATAATATTTATTATGAACGCCGAAACGGCATGTACATATATTTTGGCAAAAATATACAAGACGTGATATATATAATACAAGTTATTATACGAATATTCGTACATACACAAACGACTTCTCGCGGCAGTTTAACTTAGTCATTTACATTAAGTTAACTATTTACCGTCAAATCGTTCGGTCAACGATTCGGTAGAGCTCGGTAGCACGTAGATTAGTTACCGCATTATTCGAAACTTATTAGATATTCCATGTTCGGAATATTGTAGAATGCACGCTAGCAAGTCAAGTCTTGGAAACGACGTCACGAAGTCGTAATTAGCTAGCTTTGCACAGGAATATTCAGGTGAGTTCATAACCCCACATTTTTACACTTTTATAAATGTTTTCGGGGTGGAAAGACATGCACTTTTTGCAAAGCATACAAGAATTATATATTTCTAAACCATGTTACAAAGAACACAAATGGTTTACGAAAAGCTTATGATTTATACCGGTTTTCCAAACAAGCGTATTTTTCTAAAAATACAAATACAAGAGTTTAAAAATACATGAGTTATGGTATGATATAAATACAAGAAGTACACTTGGTGAGAACGAGAACCAAGTGTGACGAAATATAAGAATATGAGAAGCGCACTTGGTGAGAACGAGAACCAAGTATGAGGCGCTATGAGAAATGATAACAAGAAACGCGCTTGGTGAGGACGAGAACCAAGTAGGATGCGTTATGAGAAATAGTGTCACGAATAGGGTACAGAAGCACCATTAATCAACGTATACATTCAGACCGCAGAACAAAAGGTTAGATCTAACGGGTGCCTGGCAGCCACACTCTCGGTCGGGGCGAGAACCGAGGAGTGCTTTTGTGTCTCAGAATATACCAATTAAATGCCTTAGGTTTGGTGACTTCCTATGACGTGCCACATGTTAATGGCCTTGCAACCCATTAACAATCCTGATATTTACAGGAATACTTTAATTACATAAAATTCATACCATACTAAAACTTGATAAATACTTGAAGTACGTGGGGTACTCAAGAAAACGAGAATTATACTTGAAGTACGTGGGGTACTCAAGAAGATTAGAGTTATACATAAGAACTTGAAGTACGTGGGGTACTCAAGAAAATTAGAATTATACATAAAGTACTTGGTGTACACATGAATACTTGAATTATACATGAAAACTTGATTTATACATGACACAAACTATGTTTTCATACAAAGTTTCAAGTAACTCGATAAGAAAATGATTTTAAGTACATTTTCTCAACAAAACATCAAAAACCGGTTATTCAAAAAGATTTATTTCAAATCTTTTACAAACAAACTATGAACTCGCTCAACTTTATGTTGACTTTTTCGCATGTTTCTTTCTCAGGTTGCATTTCTAAGACAAGGCACGGTTGGAATAGGAGAACCATGAAGAGTCGAGTACTTAGTGGGCGTTCAATTTCTAAAAGACTTAGCGTATTTGCTTCCGCTGTGCAATGAAGATACCAGTCCAGTCACGCCAATACTCTGATATTTCGGGGTGTGACAGATTGGTATCAGAGCCATAGGTTACAGCCATAGGTCACCCTAGCTCTGATCCCAGATTGGTATCAGAGCTATAGGTTACAGCGAATAGGGTTCTCTGTAGAGATACCTAGGCTCTAACCTCATATTTCTCTGGGGACTTAGACTATAAAAACGTTGAATACATACAGAACGCATAGTACTCGAATATGGTCTCCAACCGTGGCCGAAAAACAAAAAGTCAAGATTTTGTTTTCAAACATACACTAAAGTGGTGTTTTATACACGGTACACAAAACAGTCGCATACAGTACACAAAACCTTGAGAGCTTAGGAAACATGCATTTAAGACCTTCGGAAACTTATGCTAAAAGTTCATTAAAGGTCATCACGTAGGAACTGCAAATATTAATTCGGGCACACACGATTATACATATTGTCTATGATGTTTTAACTTCCCGAGCAGGCAGCCTACGCATAACGAAACGCTAGCGCACGAAAATACATAGAACTCAAATTTTACGTCAACAGATGTCGGAGTGCATCACATTCTACGCAAACAAAACGCTAGCGCACAGGCATACGTGAGACTTAAACTATACATCAACGGAGGTTGAAGTACGTCACATACGACTATCGATCAGGAAGCGGCAGTGGGCACGCGGTCCTGCAAACGACACGAGTCATGCTAGGGAAAAGACGCAAGTCACCGTATTCCCCCCCTATCCGAATAACGACGAATACGCTATGGTAATGTCACCTAACGACTGGTTATCACATGCAACCCCAGGTAAAGTCCTTAAATTTCTTTTATTGAAGTTTCGACTTTCACATTTAATGAGTAGATTTTCGTATCTCTACTCATCTTAATGGTCATTGTGTCGCGACCATTTCTTTCAGTATAGCGAATATTCATTTGCTTCGCTTCTTGAAAATTCATATGTTACGCATGTGGTTTTGTTCGAATAAAGCGTTTCATTAAAGTTCAAATATTATTTCGCTTGCGATTCAAATGACCCGCATTATTGAAATTGTTGGCTTCTTTGTTCTCAGGTCAACACGTTTTCTTAAAAATTCTTTTCTTTTTTCAAGATACATGGCATTTCTTTGTGGCCATGCCGAAAGCTTTCTTGACAATACATGTATTTATTGTCGGCTTGCGCCGAAATCAAATTCAATTGTTTGAACTTGTTCATTACACATATTCAATTCAAGACACCATATGATGCATTGAAAGCATCATATTCGAATTCGTTTTAACAAGCGTTTCATTTGCTCCGGGTCGTAGTAGACTTGTTTGCTCTACGACTCCATTAAGTCGTCTGATGATTTCGACACATTGTGGTGTCAGTACAAACTTGTAACTTGGGCTAATCATGATTGAGCGTTTTATGCCAAACACAGGTGATACTTGTTCGATCACCGCTATATTTGAATTGTTTCATTCACTACGACACCTTGTGGCGTCAGTAGAACTTGCAGCTTGGGCTGATCATGATCGAGCGTTTCATGCAAACTAGTACATTTGAGCTTGTTGAAATCTGAATTCATTTACTTGATGCAATCATTTCTAGAATTCATTTGTATCTTGTGATACGTCCTTGAATTCACATCATTCGAATAAGTCTTGATTCGACTTCATGATCGTTTACTTTGATACTATTCGTATTTTCTACACATAACGTAACTCTGAGGAGTTAACGTAGTCTAAATTTCGAGGACGAAATTTTATTAACAGGGGGAGACTGTGACAACCGGTAATTTACGGCTCATAATTACGTGATTAACAGGTGATTAACGCAATAATAAATAGTGTTTACAGCATAAATCAACTTAATTAGGCCTTTGGAGTGCCTAGGAACGCTTATCCAACTCTACAGTACGCGTAAGAAGATTTGCGTGGAATCTGCGGAACAGCAAATGACAACGGACTGATGCCGTACGAAATACTGACAACGCCGACAAATATGATGTCACACGAATATTTTTACACTTATGAAGTTTGGATCGTGATATCGGGTCTCGTGGGAATTACAGGCCACATACACATGAGATGGGCTTGTGGGCCCTGGGCCTAAGCCCAACACCCACAAGCCTAAACCTGCACATAAAATACTAGGTCTTTCCTTAAAGATCCTATAAAATCTCAATAGAATCCTGACAATATCTACAAGATTTACACAATCTATAGTAAATCTCTACAAAATATTTGAAAATCTTATAAAATCTATACTAATATCTTCTAGAGATCATGTTTCAAAGGATATAACCTTTGACCTGAATGTAGACTGAATACATAAAAGACAATATCCATCTCTCCACTCTATTAATACCCACTTCCCTTTTGTTGTCTGCACATCCAAACCCACACACATACAAAAGGTTTGAGAACCTTATTCTCAATAAACCCACTCAAAAATCATCTCCCTCCTTCTCGATTTCACCTTGCAGACACCATCCTCCTCATCTACACTTCTTGTGAGAAACCTTAACATATACAAGTAACCGCACACCACAGGAGCTCCCACCACACCATCTTCCTCTCCGTTGGAACTTCGCCGGCGACAAACCGGATTCCGGCCGTCGCTTTACTGGTAAATCACACCGCATCACGAACTCACCAGACCCCCCCCCTTCTGTCTTCTGCTATTCGGCAGCCACCACCAGATGGTGGTGGCGTGTGGCGGCTGCAACAGGACGGAACGAAGAGAGAGAGAGAGAGAGAGAGACGGCGAGGAGAGAGAGAAGACCGGAGGTGGTGGTGGTGAGCGGCGGTAGGCGTCACGGACCAGCAGTCGATGTCTCGGACCGGTGGTCAACAACAGAGAACCGGCAGTCCATGTCTCGGACCGGCGGTCCAAGTCTTGATCCGGTGGTGGTCGGTGGAGAAAATAGAGACGAGAGAGAAAGACCGTCCAAGCGAGAGAGAAACAGCGGTAGCGGAGGTCTTTGGTTCGGTCCGACAAAAGTTCCGAAGGGTTCGTCTCTGGATCGTTTCCGTTCGGGTTTCGTGTTCGGGTTCGGGTCAAACCCGGTTGACTCGGTCAACACCCGAGTCAACTCGGGTCAACAGCAGGTCAACACAGTCAATCACAGTCAACAGCAGCTCCGGTTCGTGGTCAGACGACTCGATTCGGTTTGACTCGGTCAAACCGAGTCCAACTCAGCGTTCGGGTCAGCGGTTCAGGTCAACAGTTTGGTTCGAGTCAGCCGGTTCGGGTTAGCTTGTGGAGCGGTCCGGGTCGACTCGGTCAAACCGAGTCAACTCGGTCAAACCCGAGTCAACTCGGGTCAACACCAGTCAACAGGCGGTCAACAGAAGCCAACGCCAGTTCGGTAAAGCCTAATCGACGCGGAACTTCTAATTATATTTAATTATTAATTATACGCGAAATCGAGCTCGAACCGATCTACTTAAATATACTTTGCATCGTTATACATTTGACGAAATCATATATATTGAGTATATTGATATTGACTATTGTTGAAATTTGAAAAATATAGCGACACTGAGATGTCGGGATTGTCCAAAACAGAGGAGGCTCTGCCCGTTTTTTCGAGAAAACCCGTAAAATAAAACGAGATACCAATATAAAGTTTCTTTCGACAACAAATAAATATAGTTATTATATTTATTTCAAACGTCGTTAACTCGTATCCTTTTACAAAATAAATATAGCTTATATATTTATTTCGAATATCAAACAACACGATCTTGTTTTATAAAATAAATATAGATATATATTTATTTCAAACACATGAATTCTTTTACAAAATAGATACAGTTTATCTATTCAACGACTCGATGAAGTTCTTATAAAATAAATATAATATTTATTATGAACGCCGAAACGGCATGTACATATATTTTGGCAAAAATATACAAGACGTGATATATATAATACAAGTTATTATACGAATATTCGTACATACACAAACGACTTCTCGCAGCAGTTTAACTTAGTCATTTACATTAAGTTAACTATTTACCGTCAAATCGTTCGGTCAACGATTCGGTAGAGCTCGGTAGCACGTAGATTAGTTACCGCATTATTCGAAACTTATTAGATATTCCATGTTCGGAATATTGTAGAATGCACGCTAGCAAGTCAAGTCTTGGAAACGACGTCACGAAGTCGTAATTAGCTAGCTTTGCACAGGAATATTCAGGTGAGTTCATAACCCCACATTTTTACACTTTTATAAATGTTTTCGGGGTGGAAAGACATGCACTTTTTGCAAAGCATACAAGAATTATATATTTCTAAACCATGTTACAAAGAACACAAATGGTTTACGAAAAGCTTATGATTTATACCGGTTTTCCAAACAAGCGTATTTTTCTGAAAATACAAATACAAGAGTTTAAAAATACATGAGTTATGGTATGATATAAATACAAGAAGTACACTTGGTGAGAACGAGAACCAAGTGTGACGAAATATAAGAATATGAGAAGCGCACTTGGTGAGAACGAGAACCAAGTATGAGGCGCTATGAGAAATGATAACAAGAAACGCGCTTGGTGAGGACGAGAACCAAGTAGGATGCGTTATGAGAAATAGTGTCACGAATAGGGTACAGAAGCACCATTAATCAACGTATACATTCAGACCGCAGAACAAAAGGTTAGATCTAACGGGTGCCTGGCAGCCACACTCCCGGTCGGGGCGAGAACCGAGGAGTGCTTTTGTGTCTCAGAATATACCAATTAAATGCCATAGGTTTGGTGACTTCCTATGACGTGCCACATGTTAATGGCCTTGCAACCCATTAACAATCCTGATATTTACAGGAATACTTTAATTACATAAAATTCATACCATACTAAAACTTGATAAATACTTGAAGTACGTGGGGTACTCAAGAAAACGAGAATTATACTTGAAGTATGTGGGGTACTCAAGAAGATTAGAGTTATACATAAGAACTTGAAGTACGTGGGGTACTCAAGAAAATTAGAATTATACATAAAGTACTTGGTGTACACATGAATACTTGAATTATACATGAAAACTTGATTTATACATGACACAAACTATGTTTTCATACAAAGTTTCAAGTAACTCGATAAGAAAATGATTTTAAGTACATTTTCTCAACAAAACATCAAAAACCGGTTATTCAAAAAGATTTATTTCAAATCTTTTACAAACAAACTATGAACTCGCTCAACTTTATGTTGACTTTTTCGCATGTTTCTTTCTCAGGTTGCATTTCTAAGACAAGGCACGGTTGGAATAGGAGAACCATGAAGAGTCGAGTACTTAGTGGGCGTTCAATTTCTAAAAGACTTAGCTTATTTGCTTCCGCTGTGCAATGAAGATACCAGTCCAGTCACGCCAATACTCTGATATTTCGGGGTGTGACAGATTGGTATCAGAGCCATAGGTTACAGCCATAGGTCACCCTAGCTCTGATCCCAGATTGGTATCAGAGCTATAGGTTACAGCGAATAGGGTTCTCTGTAGAGATACCTAGGCTCTAACCTCATATTTCTCTGGGGACTTAGACTATAAAAACGTTGAATACATACAGAACGCATAGTACTCGAATATGGTCTCCAACCGTGGCCGAAAAACAAAAAGTCAAGATTTTGTTTTCAAACATACACTAAAGTGGTGTTTTATACACGGTACACAAAACAGTCGCATACAGTACACAAAACCTTGAGAGCTTAGGAAACATGCATTTAAGACCTTCGGAAACTTATGCTAAAAGTTCATTAAAGGTCATCACGTAGGAACTGCAAATATTAATTCGGGCACACACGATTATACATATTGTCTATGATGTTTTAACTTCCCGAGCAGGCAGCCTACGCATAACGAAACGCTAGCGCACGAAAATACATAGAACTCAAATTTTACGTCAACAGATGTCGGAGTGCATCACATTCTACGCAAACAAAACGCTAGCGCACAGGCATACGTGAGACTTAAACTATACATCAACGGAGGTTGAAGTACGTCACATACGACTATCGATCAGGAAGCGGCAGTGGGCACGCGGTCCTGCAAACGACACGAGTCATGCTAGGGAAAAGACGCAAGTCACCGTATTCCCCCCCTATCCGAATAACGACGAATACGCTATGGTAATGTCACCTAACGACTGGTTATCACATGCAACCCCAGGTAAAGTCCTTAAATTTCTTTTATTGAAGTTTCGACTTTCACATTTAATGAGTAGATTTTCGTATCTCTACTCATCTTAATGGTCATTTTGTCGCGACCATTTCTTTCAGTATAGCGAATATTCATTTGCTTCGCTTCTTGAAAATTCATATGTTACGCATGTGGTTTTGTTCGAATAAAGCGTTTCATTAAAGTTCAAATATTATTTCGCTTGCGATTCAAATGACCCGCATTATTGAAATTGTTGGCTTCTTTGTTCTCAGGTCAACACGTTTTCTTAAAAATTCTTTTCTTTTTTCAAGATACATGGCATTTCTTTGTGGCCATGCCGAAAGCTTTCTTGACAATACATGTATTTATTGTCGGCTTGCGCCGAAATCAAATTCAATTGTTTGAACTTGTTCATTACACATATTCAATTCAAGACACCATATGATGCATTGAAAGCATCATATTCGAATTCGTTTTAACAAGCGTTTCATTTGCTCCGGGTCGTAGTAGACTTGTTTGCTCTACGACTCCATTAAGTCGTCTGATGATTTCGACACATTGTGGTGTCAGTACAAACTTGTAACTTGGGCTAATCATGATTGAGCGTTTTATGCCAAACACAGGTGATACTTGTTCGATCACCGCTATATTTGAATTGTTTCATTCACTACGACACCTTGTGGCGTCAGTAGAACTTGCAGCTTGGGCTGATCATGATCGAGCGTTTCATGCAAACTAGTACATTTGAGCTTGTTGAAATCTGAATTCATTTACTTGATGCAATCATTTCTAGAATTCATTTGTATCTTGTGATACGTCCTTGAATTCACATCATTCGAATAAGTCTTGATTCGACTTCATGATCGTTTACTTTGATACTATTCGTATTTTCTACACATAACGTAACTCTGAGGAGTTAACGTAGTCTAAATTTCGAGGACGAAATTTTATTAACAGGGGGAGACTGTGACAACCGGTAATTTACGGCTCATAATTATGTGATTAACAGGTGATTAATGCAATAATAAATAGTGTTTACAGCATAAATCAACTTAATTAGGCCTTTGGAGTGCCTAGGAACGCTTATCCGACTCTACAGTACGCGTAAGAAGATTTGCGTGGAATCTGCGGAACAACAAATGACAACGGACTGATGCCGTACGAAATACTGACAACGCCGACAAATATGATGTCACACGAATATTTTTACACTTATGAAGTTTGGATCGTGATATCGGGTCTCGTGGGAATTACAGGCCACATACACATGAGATGGGCTTGTGGGCCCTGGGCCCAAGCCCAACACCCACAAGCCTAAACCTGCACATAAAATACTAGGTCTTTCCTTAAAGATCCTATAAAATCTCAATAGAATCCTGACAATATCTACAAGATTTACACAATCTATAGTAAATCTCTACAAAATATTTGAAAATCTTATAAAATCTATACTAATATCTTCTAGAGATCATGTTTCAAAGGATATAACCTTTGACCTGAATGTAGACTGAATACATAAAAGACAATATCCATCTCTCCACTCTATTAATACCCACTTCCCTTTTGTTGTCTGCACATCCAAACCCACACACATACAAAAGGTTTGAGAACCTTATTCTCAATAAACCCACTCAAAAATCATCTCCCTCCTTCTCGATTTCACCTTGCAGACACCATCCTCCTCATCTACACTTCTTGTGAGAAACCTTAACATATACAAGTAACCGCACACCACAGGAGCTCCCACCACACCATCTTCCTCTCCGTTGGAACTTCGCCGGCGACAAACCGGATTCCGGCCGTCGCTTTACTGGTAAATCACACCGCATCACGAACTCACCGGACCCCCCCCCCTTCTGTCTTCTGCTATTCGGCAGCCACCACCAGATGGTGGTGGCGTGTGGCGGCTGCAACAGGACGGAACGAAGAGAGAGAGAGAGAGAGAGAGACGGCGAGGAGAGAGAGAAGACCGGAGGTGGTGGTGGTGAGCGGCGGTAGGCGTCACGGACCAGCAGTCGATGTCTCGGACCGGTGGTCAACAACAGAGAACCGGCAGTCCATGTCTCGGACCGGCGGTCCAAGTCTTGATCCGGTGGTGGTCGGTGGAGAAGATAGAGACGAGAGAGAAAGACCGTCCAAGCGAGAGAGAAACAGCGGTAGCGGAGGTCTTTGGTTCGGTCCGACAAAAGTTCCGAAGGGTTCGTCTCTGGATCGTTTCCGTTCGGGTTTCGTGTTCGGGTTCGGGTCAAACCCGGTTGACTCGGTCAACACCCGAGTCAACTCGGATCAACAGCAGGTCAACACAGTCAATCACAGTCAACAGCAGCTCCGGTTCGTGGTCAGACGACTCGGTTCGGTTTGACTCGGTCAAACCGAGTCAACTCAGCGTTCGGGTCAGCGGTTCAGGTCAACAGTTTGGTTCGAGTCAGCCGGTTCGGGTTAGCTTGTGGAGCGGTCCGGGTCGACTCGGTCAAACCGAGTCAACTCGGTCAAACCCGAGTCAACTCGGGTCAACACCAGTCAACAGGCGGTCAACAGAAGCCAACGCCAGTTCGGTAAAGCCTAATCGACGCGGAACTTCTAATTATATTTAATTATTAATTATACGCGAAATCGAGCTCGAACCGATCTACTTAAATATACTTTGCATCGTTATACATTTGACGAAATCATATATATTGAGTATATTGATATTGACTATTGTTGAAATTTGAAAAATATAGCGACACTGAGATGTCGGGATTGTCCAAAAACAGAGGAGGCTCTGCCCGTTTTTTCGAGAAAACCCGTAAAATAAAACGAGATACCAATATAAAGTTTCTTTCGACAACAAATAAATATAGTTATTATATTTATTTCAAACGTCGTTAACTCGTATCCTTTTACAAAATAAATATAGCTTATATATTTATTTCGAATATCAAACAACACGATCTTGTTTTATAAAATAAATATAGATATATATTTATTTCAAACACATGAATTCTTTTACAAAATAGATACAGTTTATCTATTCAACGACTCGATGAAGTTCTTATAAAATAAATATAATATTTATTATGAACGCCGAAACGGCATGTACATATATTTTGGCAAAAATATACAAGACGTGATATATATAATACAAGTTATTATACGAATATTCGTACATACACAAACGACTTCTCGCGGCAGTTTAACTTAGTCATTTACATTAAGTTAACTATTTACCGTCAAATCGTTCGGTCAACGATTCGGTAGAGCTCGGTAGCACGTAGATTAGTTACCGCATTATTCGAAACTTATTAGATATTCCATGTTCGGAATATTGTAGAATGCACGCTAGCAAGTCAAGTCTTGGAAACGACGTCACGAAGTCGTAATTAGCTAGCTTTGCACAGGAATATTCAGGTGAGTTCATAACCCCACATTTTTACACTTTTATAAATGTTTTCGGGGTGGAAAGACATGCACTTTTTGCAAAGCATACAAGAATTATATATTTCTAAACCATGTTACAAAGAACACAAATGGTTTACGAAAAGCTTATGATTTATACCGGTTTTCCAAACAAGCGTATTTTTCTGAAAATACAAATACAAGAGTTTAAAAATACATGAGTTATGGTATGATATAAATACAAGAAGTACACTTGGTGAGAACGAGAACCAAGTGTGACGAAATATAAGAATATGAGAAGCGCACTTGGTGAGAACGAGAACCAAGTATGAGGCGCTATGAGAAATGATAACAAGAAACGCGCTTGGTGAGGACGAGAACCAAGTAGGATGCGTTATGAGAAATAGTGTCACGAATAGGGTACAGAAGCACCATTAATCAACGTATACATTCAGACCGCAGAACAAAAGGTTAGATCTAACGGGTGCCTGGCAGCCACACTCCCGGTCGGGGCGAGAACCGAGGAGTGCTTTTGTGTCTCAGAATATACCAATTAAATGCCTTAGGTTTGGTGACTTCCTATGACGTGCCACATGTTAATGGCCTTGCAACCCATTAACAATCCTGATATTTACAGGAATACTTTAATTACATAAAATTCATACCATACTAAAACTTGATAAATACTTGAAGTACGTGGGGTACTCAAGAAAACGAGAATTATACTTGAAGTACGTGGGGTACTCAAGAAGATTAGAGTTATACATAAGAACTTGAAGTACGTGGGGTACTCAAGAAAATTAGAATTATACATAAAGTACTTGGTGTACACATGAATACTTGAATTATACATGAAAACTTGATTTATACATGACACAAACTATGTTTTCATACAAAGTTTCAAGTAACTCGATAAGAAAATGATTTTAAGTACATTTTCTCAACAAAACATCAAAAACCGGTTATTCAAAAAGATTTATTTCAAATCTTTTACAAACAAACTATGAACTCGCTCAACTTTATGTTGACTTTTTCGCATGTTTCTTTCTCAGGTTGCATTTCTAAGACAAGGCACGGTTGGAATAGGAGAACCATGAAGAGTCGAGTACTTAGTGGGCGTTCAATTTCTAAAAGACTTAGCGTATTTGCTTCCGCTGTGCAATGAAGATACCAGTCCAGTCACGCCAATACTCTGATATTTCGGGGTGTGACATCATCCCCCCGTTGATTTGGAATTTCGTCCCGAAATTCTGTAGTAGCTTCAGCCTCAGTAGTGGTTGCACTGTTTCCGAATAACTGGGGATACTTGAGTTTCATTTGATCTTCGCGTTCCCAGGTGAACTCTGGGCCACGACGGGAGTTCCAACGAACCCGAACAAGAGGTATTCTGGTGTTCTTGAGGACCTTAACATCCCGGTCCGTGATTTCAACTAGTTCCTCGACGAATCGCAACTGTTCATCGATAGTAAGCTCCTTCAAAGGAACTATGAGGGTCTCATCTGACATACATTTCTTCAGATTTGACACGTGAAAGACGTTGTGAACTGCACTGAGTTCTGCTGGTAAGTTCAGTCTGTAGGCCTCTTTGCCTATTTTCTCTATGATTTCGAATGGTCCGACATATCGCGGATTGAGCTTGCCTCGTTTGCCAAAACGAACAACACCCTTCCAGGGTGAAACTTTGAGTAGCACTCGATCCCCAACCTGGAACTCGAGTAGTTTCCTGTCTTTATCGGCGTATGCTTTCTGACGGTCACGAGCTGCCGCCATGCGCTGTCGTATTTGAGCAATCTTTTCAGTAGTATCAACTACCATTTCTGGACCTGTGATTTGACTATCTCCCACCTCCGCCCAACAAAGAGGTGACCGGCATTTACGTCCGTACAATGCCTCGAATGGAGCGGCTTTAATGCTGGTGTGGTAGCTGTTGTTGTACGAGAACTCCACTAACGGGAGATGTTTTTCCCAGCCGTTGCCGAAATCGATTACACATGTACGAAGCATGTCTTCTAAAGTTTGAATAGTGCGCTCAGACTGCCCATCCGTCTGAGGGTGATAAGCTGTGCTCATGTCTAATCGAGAGCCAAAAGATTTGTGCATTGCTTGCCACAGTTCTGAAGTAAAGCGTGCATCACGATCAGAGATAATAGAGGTTGGCACCCCGTGCCTTGAGACCACTTCTTTTAAGTAGATGTCTGCTAATGTAGAGAACTTGTCTGTTTCCTTAATAGCCAGGAAGTGTGCAGATTTAGTGAGTCGATCCACGATCACCCAAATAGTATCATTCCCACGTTGGGATCTAGGCAGGCCAGTAACAAAATCCATGGAAATTTGCTCCCATTTCCATTGTGGTATCTCAGGTTGTTGGAGTGGGCCTGAAGGTTTCTGATATTCCGCTTTGACTCTCGCACAAGTCAAACACCTGCTAACGTAAGTAGCTATGTGGGCTTTCATGCTAGGCCACTAATATGTAGTTCTGAGGTCATGGTACATCTTATCCGAACCAGGATGTACTGAGTAGCGAGACTTATGAGCTTCATCCATTACAAGCTCGCGTAAGTTGCCATAGAGTGGGACCCAAATGCATCCTGTTACATAGTAGGCGCCGTCTGCCTTTTGTTCTAACCGTTGCCTTGAGCCGCGTAAGGCTTCAGCCCTGACGTTTTCTGGTTTCAATGCTTCTACCTGGGCATCTCGTATCTGAGAAGGAAGACTAGACTGAATAGTGAGTTGCAACGCTCGTACACGCCTAGGTGTAGTATCCTTACGACTGAGGGCGTCGGCCACCACATTGGCTTTGCCCGGATGGTACTTTATAGCACATTCGTAATCGTTCAGTAGCTCGACCCATCTACGTTGTCGCATGTTCAATTCTTTCTGCTTGAAAATATGCTCGAGGCTCCTGTGATCGGTGTAGATGGTGCACTTGGTGCCATACAGGTAATGTCGCCATATCTTGAGCTCAAAAATAACAACTCCCAACTCTAAGTCATGTGTAGTGTAATTCCGTTCGTGAATCTTAAGTTGGCGCAAAGCATAAGCAATGACTTTATCCCGTTGCATCAACACACATCCAAGACCTTGGATGGATGCGTCGCAGTAGACCACAAAATCGTCTGTGCCTTCAGGCAATGAGAGGATAGGTGCGCTACAAAGTCTATCCTTTAAGTGTTGAAACGCTGTTTCCTGTGTATTACCCCAACGATAAGCAACACCTTTCTGTGTCAGTAATGTAAGCGGCTGTGCAATCTTTGAGAAGTCTTTGATGAATCGTCTGTAGTAACCCGCCAAACCCAAGAATTGGCGTATTTCTGTTGGTGTACGCGGTGCAGGCCAGTTCCTAATCGAGTCTACCTTGGATGGATCAACATGAATCCCATCCTTGTTCACCACATGGCCTAGAAAATGGACTTCACGAAGCCAGAAGTCGCATTTTGAAAACTTGGCGTACAGTTGTTCCTTTCTAAGAAGTTCCAAGATAAGTCGTAGATGCTGCTCGTGTTCCTCCTGACTCCTGGAGTAAATCAGAATGTCGTCGATGAAGATGATCACAAACTTGTCTAAATAAGGTTTGCACACTCTGTTCATAAGATCCATAAAGACTGCAGGCGCGTTCGTTAGCCCGAACGGTATGACTAGAAACTCGAAATGGCCGTAGCGTGTTCTGAATGCTGTCTTAGAGACGTCCTCATCCCGGACTCTCAGCTGATGGTAACCTGACCTTAGATCCATCTTGGAGTAGTAGCTCGACCCTTGCAACTGGTCGAATAAATCATCAATACGCGGCAGAGGGTAGCGGTTCTTCACCGTCACCTTGTTGAGTTCACGGTAATCTATGCACATCCTAAAGGTACCGTCATTCTTTTTCACGAATAACACCGGAGCTCCCCAAGGCGAAGAGCTAGGACGAATAAAGCCCTTATCCAAGAGCTCTTGTAGTTGCTTCGATAGTTCTTCCAATTCTGAAGGAGCTAAGCGATACAGTGTGCGAGCTATATGTGCTGCCCAGAACTATAGGAATGAGGTCGATAGAGAACGTCTGACCAGTGAGGATAAGATTACAACCCTGAACTATGAGTGGCCTCTAGACTTCTACCATTAGCTAACACTACGACATGTTTGGTGTTCAAGGGAGTTGGTGCACGTTTTAACATTTGACTAACTTTCAAGGACATATAACTGGTATCCACACCCGAATCAAACAAGACAGTAACATAAAAGTCGTCGAGAAGAAACTTACCCATTATTACGTTAGGATCGTTCCTTGCGTCACCCTGACCAATCACGTACATGCGGCCCTGGCGTCATTGTTTCCATTGTTTGCCCCAATGCTATCCCCATTGTCGTCCCTGTTTCCATGGTCGTGGTTCTGAGTCTGGTCCTGGTTTATTTGCGGACAATGCCTCTTGTAGTGATCTTTAGCATCACACTGAAAACATCCTTTAAAACTCTGTTGTTGCTGCTGATTCTGTGGAGATTGAGGCGGCCGTTGCTGTTCTTGAGTTACAGGACGTGAGCTTCGACAATCCTTAGCTTCATGACCTATCATGAGACACCTCTGACAACGACCCTTGTTGCACTGACCGCTGTGGTGCCTATTGCATCTGTTACACTTTGGATGATTTCCTCGATATCCACTCTGCCCACGACTACCAGAAAATTGCTGACTGGGACTCTGGTAGTCATCTATCTTTTGCTGCTGCGCCAGAGGCTGAACCGGAATTAATCCCTTGCTCAGGTTTCCATCCCACTTGTGTTTGTTGTCACTAGAAGCACATGTAGTAGCAGCTTTAACACATTTCGGTAGTTTGTTTTGTTCTACTGCCCGGTCTGTGAGACGATGAGCAAGCCGAGTGACTTGCTGGATAGTGCCAAGATTAGCTGCGGTCACATGACTCTGAATTTCGGGCACCAGACCCTTGAGATACAACTCGATGCGTTTGGTGGGAGGGTCTACCATAGTGGGACAAAATGTGGCTAATTCATTTGATCTCTTCGTATAAGCCTCAATTTCAGACCCCGCCATCTGTAAGTTGAGGAACTCCACCTCTAGTTCATGGATGTCTTCCCGACTGCAATACTCTTCCTTAATTAGGTCCTTGAACTCGTTCCAGGGGGGGTGGCATTAGCAGCTGCCAGCCCTAACATTTGAACCTGTGCTTCCCACCAGGTTAATGCAGCACCTTCGAGTGTTCCAGTAGCAAACTTTACTCTACGAGACTCAGGGCAATCACGCACCTTAAAGTCAGTTTCGAGCCTTTCGAACCAATGGAGGAGGCCTACAACTCCCTCAGTACCACTGAAGGTACTAGGTCGGCAATCCTTGAGATTTTTGAAGGTGCAAACAGGTGGCTGAGCGTGTTGACCTATTGTGTATAAGAATAGGACAAGGTTAAACACAAGAGTTGGTTTAGGAGTGTAGGATCTAAAGATCCTAGTTACGACTGCAGGGTATACCTCCTGCTTGTATGGCTGCAAGTGCCGCAGCAACTCGTTCGTTAATGAGAGCCGTCAACTGGGCTTGAGTCAAGTTGATACGTCCAGCCATGATCTTCATAGCAAATGCAACATAAGTGAGAGAGGTTCGCGAATAGTGCGATGACAGAAGAGAGTAAGCGCACAAGTGTTCTCGAGCAATAACGAATAGTAGACAATGTAATCTAAGCATACCACGAGCAAAGTTCTATGTAATTCTAGCATGTAGGCAATAAACATAAACCTTATTACCTTGGATGTTGAGTCTTGCACGTGGAGCGAGGCGTCGTTGTGGATCGTTGAGCACTGTACTGGTTATAGTCTGGTTTTAATAAAAACGTTTTCCCCTTATTAAAACCGAGTTCTCTATAACCAATGGCTCTGATACCAATCTGTCACACCCCCAAAATCCACACGCGGAGTATCACCGCTTGGAGGCGTGACTGACCAGGATCAAGCCACCAATCATATTGAACATGCAAGTAATAAATAAAAGTGTTTGTAATTCAACCAAACCGATATGAAAGGTGTTCAACACATAAGTGCAATATCAATGTTTAGCGGAAGCATATGAGTAAAAGCCCAACATAAATAAAGTATGTAATGTCATAAAGTTTAATTAAGCATTCACGATCCTTGTCCACAACGACCGCGCCTCCCAGTGCAAGCTCCATGTATACCTAACGACCTGCAAGCAGTGTTGTAGAAGGCGCTAGGCGCTAGTCGGGCGGTGAGGTACCGCCTAGGGATTAATCGGGATTAATCGGGATTAATCGGGATTAATCGGGATTAATCGGGATTAATCGGGATTAATCGGATTGGGATTTTTATATGTATTTTTTCAAAATTATATATATATACCCAATAATATAAAAATAATACTTCAAAATTCACATAAATACTTCAAGTTTCAGATAGTATGGTTCGATTTTGACCGATTTTGACTGATTCTGACCAATTTTGACCGCCTAGGACCGCCTGGGACCGCCTGGGACCGATTTTGACCGATTTTAACCGATTAATATAGGCCGATTAATCCGATTTTTGACCGCCTAGGACCGCCTAGGACCGATTTTGACCGACTTTGACCGACTCCGATTAATTGGCCGACTAGCTCAAAATTAGTCAGTAACTAGCCGCCTAGCGCCTAGGCGCCGATTAATCGGCCGCCTAGGCCGATTTTTGCAACACTGCCTGCAAGGCATGTAACAGAGAGTCAACAACTAGTTGAGCGAGTTCACAGTAAGCAAGTTCGTAATAGTAAGTTTGTTTCGTAACATGTGGCTCTACTAGGCCGATAGTATGATCCATTAGTGGGGGCTTCCCATGTTTGCATATACACTAGACTATTTGTAACCATAAGTGTTCTTCTTGACCCGAGAACAGTAGTACGTACAAGCTTTACGTAGGTTTTACGTAAGTGTCCTTCTTTACCCGAGGACAGTGGTACGCGTGGGGTTTACGTAGGTTTTACGTAAGTGTCCTTCCTGACTCCGGAAGACAGTAGCATGTGTGAGTTTACGTAGGTTTTACGTAAGTGTCCTTCCTGACTCCGGAAGACAGTAGCATGTACTTGTTTACGTAGGTTTTACGTAAGTGTCCTGCTTAACCCGAGGACCATGGTAGATAGTCTAGTAACCGTGTAAGTACGAGAAATTGTTCAATCCCATCATTCAACCCATTCCCAATCCCCGGGAATCCCATGCCTTGGTAAAGAGTGTGAACTCACCTTGGTTTGCTCGGTATGCTAAGTTATGTTCTCAAGTAATCAGTCAAGTCCTATATTTATACACGTGTGTTCAATCAGTATAGGATTGTAAGGTTTCGCATGCAATCAATATCACAAAATGTGGTTGACAGTTACATCATGCAATGCATAAACAATTAATCATTCCATACGAGGTTCCAAATCACATGCAAGTCCCTTACTAAGTTGTCATACTTAACAGAGTTACATTCTGAATAGAATTAATAAACTAATAAAGTTAACTAACTAACCAAGTAAACGCCCAGAACACTAGACGAAAACACTCAAGGGCAAAAACACATTTGACGAAAACCCAAGGGTTTTCGTCGGACATAAGGTTTGGCGAAAACACCTTGTGTTTTCGTCTGAAACATCATCATCATCGATAACAGTTACAGCAACATACCGAACCCTAAATAACGTCGACCGTTTCATCTTGCACAAAACTAACAGTCTTCAATTCATCACAACAATCAATCATTACACACAAATCATGCGATCATCATTTAATCGAGAGCACTACTGATTGTATTAAATCTAGTTATACCTGTATGACTTAGCAATTTACATATTCATATGAACATCACATGGCCACTGACATGATCACATGCATTATCAAATGTAGTGGGCGGCAATTATAAATGATGAGCTGGCCCTATGAACTTCACAATCACATGCACAAGAAATAGGTAACCGACAACCATATGCAAAAAGGAACCTTAGCCGATCATATGATTTTATTTAATTGACTGCACATGCATCACATCACTCATGGTCAAAAGGGGTTTACATATAATAACCGACAACCAAACTCCTAGTTCTAAAACAATTGGACCAAAATCTTCATAATCATCACTCATGCATATAATACTCCCACTGACAATCATCATTACATGTCCACATGATTTTGTTTGGTTGCATATGAGCCGCCATGTTTATATTCAGATTATTAAATTATGTGCAAACATGTAATCATGCAATCACATTCAATTCACACAAAATCACAGTTAACTTTGATAAAGAATCACTAACCCAAAGCCTTAATCGATCAAAGTGATGTTTCGGAATGGAGAAGGATGCTCACAGCCGTCGCACAAGAATAGGGAGAGCAGTAGTTAGGGTTTGCTAGTTATCGATTACATACGCACAGGTTAAACGAAGTTTATATATGATTCACTTCTGGGCCGAAGCCCAGTTGTTGTTTTCGGCTGTTTGGAGTGGACGAAAACACTCAAGTGTTTTCAGACACAAGGTGTTTTCGTTGGTGGGGTTTTCGGCTAGAGTTCCACTATCTAGTTTTTCACTTATTAAATCACATAACCAATACCATATGTATTGCCTCTATACACATAACATATACCCTACAAGATAAAATCAATACATGTATTCACATCAAGTAATTATAAACACACTTGCAAATAAGAAATAAGTTCAATCGAATAGAGACCTAGAAACTCAGGTTGTCACACTCCGTCCGTTAAGGAAAATGACTCCGCCCGTTCATTTTCAATCGAAGAATACTCGTTGAGGAAAATGACTCCGCCCGTTCATTTTCATTTCTAAAGAATGTCCGTTAAGGAAATGACAGGATTATGCTTTGCATATCTCTGGTGGATTATTTGACACAAAGTCACAGACAGACTCCTACGAATAAAGTTCGGGACGAAATTTCCTAAAGTAGGGGAGACTGTGACACCTGTGTCACTATGACCATCAAACGAATACCAAACCAATGAAATATTGTATTTCATACTTGGGATTGGTATAAATATGTGTATCTTTTGCACATATGAATTCTTGTTCGATTTCAAACTTGTGCGTAAACGTAATCAGTTTAACGCGACAAATACTCCGGAACATCAAAATATGCTTAACATACCTTAAATAACCTTTACATAACTTAGAAATAAGTTTTGAAGGCTTTGGTATGGCAAAATCAAGTTAATTCGCTTACGGGGACTAAATTTGACAAACTGCGAAAGTATGATGATTCGTACTGGAACAGACATTCCGGAACATGACCATAAGTTAAACATACCATAAATATCCTTTTCATAGCTTAGAAATAGGCTTTGAGGGGTTCGGCGTGCTAAAATAAACTTTTGGGTCATTCAGGGACTAAAAGCGTCAAAAAGTGCATAAGTTTGCATTTTCGAGCATTACTTACATTCTGAATACATCCGGACATCCAAAAATTTATGTAAGCACTAAAATATTTTATTTTAGTGTTTGGCATGAGAAAAATCCATTCGTCACGCAATTTGGATCGTTTTTCGCGCTTATGCGCATTCCGTCGTAATTAAGCGAACAACGCGATCATGCGACTAAACGAACCAACATCCGGCATATTTTTGAGCATGTTTCATGTCCACAATGTTTAGGCATCATTTTAGGGCCTTAAAGATGGCTTAACGGGCCTTAAACATGTCGGAAATAGCTCTAAACACCAACAGGGACCAAAACTGTCACTTTTGAAACTTGTTGCTGGTCTGAGACCCCCAGGCGGGGCGCGTAAGTTTCTGCTGTCCCTTACGTGGGCCGTGAGGCCCTCCCAGATCAGCATTATCAGTTTAAACAGTTGTTAACAGTTGTTAACCACTCAAAACCCACATGCAAATGGTATTTCTGAAACTATGGGCCAATACTAGGGGCTCCAATGGTTTTGTAAAACCATGGATGCACATGTATGGATGAGATTGAATCTCGGTTTACGAGGAACGATCCTAACGGTCCTAAGAAATCTATAAATACCCCCTTGATCTCAACTCCAAAACCCACACCTTTGAATCTGAATTTGTTCTCTAAGTTGATGTGTTTAACACTTCATACCTGAGAATATTCGGATCAAAACTTCCGTTCTTGGACCCGTTGTAAGTCCTCTTTCGTTCTTTTAGTGTTTTCTACGTTGACCAGTTTATGGTCAACACGAAGTTCGGTTGAACTTCGCAACGTGAGCGTAATCACAATGGCTATAGTCCCTTGTGACTATACCTACTGATACCACGTTATCTAGGCTCAGTGACGAGTCGTTGTTTCGGCCAAAATGCGTATTTTGTAACCAAACTACTTTTAGGTATTAGAACCGTTTGTTTTGATACCAAACTTGTTTTCTAACTTAGTTAAGCATGTTTTAACATGCTTAGCTCGTCACTTTTAGTTTTGTGCTTGTATAGGGTCGTAAGGTAAGCGATCTAAACAATCGCTTATACTTTCGAACCCGACCCGCTTGGTCGATCATTAGGATCTGACCAAACACATTAGGTGACCATAGTTGTATAGGGAATAACCTTCTGAGGTTATACCTTATGGTCACGACGTTTAGTTAGTTGTATGATAGGTAGTTTATATGCCTTAGGTAAATTACCAAAGTGCCCTTTTTACGCCAAAATTCATATTAAGCATATGTAACATAACTTTTGGTATCTAAACTGACTTGGCAACAATATTAGACATGTTAAGGCATATTTTACTTATCATAGGACTAGTTAGGCGTTCCGAACGCGTTTTACGCGAACGACGCGTTAAAGTAGCATAAGCTACCTAAACGGGTCGTAATGGGTCGTAAGCACTTAGGTTAGGTTTCATTTTAGTATGTAGGCTTTGTTAAACCATATCATATGAGTTCCAACACTTATTTGGTTTACAAAACCTCATTCTATCCGATCTCCCTATTTAGGTCCGGTTATTAACGTAGTTACCTATATTAGGTGCCGTTTGATCCCGTGATCTTCTAGCCTTGCTTGGTGGTTATCCTAGGACTATTGAGCAATCTCAAGTGAGTACATAGACCCCTCTTTTACTGTTTTTCAAACGTTTTGTGGTGAAACACATGTGCCTACTTGTTTACTTTCGTGCTTTCCTGTTTTCACATCACATACTTGCTATGTTCATTAGTACACTATTAGTACATGATTTACATTACATTGTTTCGCTATGTATGTTTACTTAGCATACTTAGTACATTGTTTTACTTTACATTTCTGCTATGTATGTTGACTGAGCATGCTAGCACATTGATTTACATTACATTAGTTGCATATGTTTACTCAACATATGGACACATTGTTTTACATTGCATTTTGTTGCATATGCTCATCCAGCATATGAACACATTATATTACATTTTGAACCGTTTGTAACTATTTGACTATGTGAACCGTTGTAACTATTTGACTATGTGAACCGTTGTAACCATTTGATTATATGAACCGTTTGTAACTGTTGAACCGTGTGAAGCGTATTTGACCATACATAAACATTTCTACAATTGTTAAACATTTCCTCTTGGTGGCTGTTTGGGTAAGTGATTTAAGTAACGAGGCGACGTGTAATACGATAAAAACATGGTGGATACGCCGCTGGTACTTCCTATATATAAGTGCTTTTATGGTATTACATATCGTAGCGTTATTTAAACCATTTCAGTTTAGACATATTACATCTACAATACAATCTTCACATAAACATCGTTTTACAAATAACTTAACTTATACAAACTCATTTCACATGGTTATTCATTTATCCATGCATTATTCTTTTATACATATATATCATTTGGTTTATGTATCGCTTTTCAAATGATTTATGAAAGGAATCACTCAACAAGATTCATGGCTACTTTTTATTAAACAGTTTCTTTAAACTCAAGTCATGAATCCTATTTTCACAAAACCTATGTATCTCACAGGCATTTTTATGCTGACGTACCTATTTTCACATGTGTTTTCAGAAGTTGATGCATAGGACTTATCAAGACACACTTAGGCGGACTTGTGCCTTTGTGACTTAAAACGAAGCAATTATATATAATTTAAAAGTTCGTACCAGTGTTGATCTCATTCAATGAAGTTGTATGATTTATACTTGTATAAATACTCCAAAAACTCATTTGATGATTTATAAAAGATCTATCCGGTGTTACGTTTTGCTGAGATTTAAGAATTGATGGGAAATTATTTATCGATGATAAATTGTTGTTCGACTTTGAAGTTTTATTTAGTGTATTAGATTTTCTACTATCCAAACTTTAATCTATTAGAAGGATTCGTTTCAATCTAGCTGAATTAAACAATATATATGCCTAAAAGGGAAGGTGGGTTGGGCATTCGTAGTGTCTTGGATGTTAACAGGGCATTCGTTTCAAAGCAACAAGGTTGATTTAATTGTTTGGAAAGATGCGGATGGTAAGTGGTTCCATTCACCACTAAACTTGCTTGGGATGCTATCAGAAGACGCCAGTGAATTAAAGTTGCTTGGAAATCGATATGTATGCCTAAAACGGAAGGTGGGTTGGGTATTCGTAGTGTCTTGGATGTTAACAGGGCGCTAATGGCTTTCCATATCCATAGCATCATCTCAGGAAGGAAGTCGCTGTGGGTGGAGTGGGTTCGGCTGCACAGGTTAAAGGATAGATCTTTTTGGGACATCCCTGATCCGAAAAACACATGTTGGAGCTGGAGGAAATTATTACAAGTTAGACCGATTGTTAGACAATTCTTTTGGACTAAGATTGGTAATGGAGAGAGCACGTCCCTTTGGTATGGTAGGTGGTGTGATGCATGTCCTCTTAGTCGCTATGTGTCGCCTATACAAATCTCTCGGGAGGGCCTGTCCATTTACTCGAAAGTGGCGGATGTCATTAGTGTTAACGAGTGGCGTTGGCCTGAAGCATGGAGAGACTTGTTCACTATATTATTCCAATTAGACCCAATTCAACTACAAAGCACCAAGGCTGATTTAATTGTTTGGAAAGATGCGGATGGTAAGTAGGTTCCGTTCACCACTAAACTTGCATGGGATGCTATCAGAAGACGCCGGGATCAGGTTTTGTGGGCTAAAGTGGTTTGGACTTCATGTTGTATTCCTAGACATGCGTTTCATTGCTGGTTGGTCTTTAGAGGGAAACTATGGACCCAAGATCGGATCAGGAAGGTTTAAATGCTTTCTAATGGGTCGATGAATATGATGTGTTGCCTCTTGTGTTTTAAGAACTTGGAGTCTCACTCTCACCTGTTTTTCGAGTGTGAATACTCAACAAAAGTTTGCAACTCGTTAAGGAATAGAGCGAACTTGGAAAATGTTCCAGGTAGATGGGATGATATAGCGGAATGGATGGTGATGAATGCTAAAGCGAAGTCCGTTAAAGCTGTAATTGGAAAAATTATGGTGGCAGCTACTGCAACTTTGTCTGGCAAGAAAGAAACTCAAGATATTTTAACAATCAACTTCGGCCACCGGAGAAACTAGTTGAGGTAATATCAGAGACGATCAGATTAAAACTACATTCGTTCAGGTACAAATGCACCGAGTCAGCTCGTCAAATCCTCAAGGAATGGAAGATTACAAGCATGGAAGTTTTTCTAGCTGGTTAATTTTGTACTAATACAGTATTAGGACTGATGTTTAGTGAGCAGTAGGTGGTATTGTGTGTTTGGAAGTGTTTGCTTGTTTACACTTGTGTGGCATGTCACACTTGTGAACTAGAGTGGCTTTCACTCTACTTGTTATTTTTTGGATTGTTATAATAAAATCACCGGGGTAACCCTTTACCCAAAAAAAAATGTCGTTTTCTTAATTTTCGCCTATCTGCAAAATCTTTAGCGAAAACGTCGAGAGTAATAACTATAATATAAACATACCAAATGTAAGAGTATAATGAATATCATAATTCAATATTGTTTGTCATACTATTTATAATATTAGAGAATGGGGTTCTGTACAGTTCACCTACAAAAAACGAAATGTTTATTATTAGTAAATAATTCGAATTACATGCAGTAACCTTCTTTAAAACTGAGTTAAGAAATTTAATTAAAAATCTTACCATTAGAATTACCATGAGTGTTAGGAGATTTTGATGAAGATGAAGAATCACCATTTGGTCTTTTTGACATGTCCTTTCACATGGAAAATTAAAGACAATATTTATAAAAATGATTTTGTCAACACAAAGTAAAAGAATTATAAGTTAATAGGGTTTGCAAATTATTTTAAACAAAATACTTCAACATTCCTAAAATGGTTTAGGTTTAGTCTAAACGGGTTCGGGTTAGTTTCAGTTGAACACGCAAACCCGTTTAGGTTAACGGGTCGGGTTCGGGTCAACCTGGTCGGGTTGGCGGGTTGACCCGTTTAACACATTTATACTATATTATATTTTTTTACAATATATTTTATGTCATAAATTGAATGAGATGTGTATTTTATATCATGATTATAACTTAAAAAGATAAATTAACATAGATTTTATAATTGAAACATGATATTATTATATACATTTGTGTTTTTTAAGTAAATTTTAATTTTAATATATTTATTTCAGAAAAAAAAATCAGATTGAATGGGTCATGTTCGGGTCACGTATTTATAATAAAAGGTTGCAAATAGATGAAGAGATTTGAGAAAATGAGTAAGATAATAAACTTGTGTATATATTTTAAGAGGTTGTAAACTAATGAATAGTCACATATATATTATCTACTTTATTAGCATGTGAATTACCTGCACGTCGATATGTATGTGCATATGTGGTATTTGTTAAATTAATTCACTTAGAATCTATATTAAAAAAATATATATATTACTAAACTTTTTATGTATGATACGATTTTCGGTTCGGGTCGGGTTTAACCCGTCAACCCGCGAACACGACCCGTTTAACACCCCTAACACCATACCTCTTTTCCCACCTATTACCAACATACAAACATATAAATGTTATAATTATGCTTAAAAGTTTGGATCAAAAAACATCTTGCAGGTGCAAAGGTGTATGATTATTGCCTGATATATATTTACTCAAGCGATATAGACACAAAATATGAAAACAGGGGTTACTTACCTGGACACTAAAAGAAGAAAATAATCTCTCACAAATGTTGAATGGATTGCTATTCTAATAAGGTTGATGAAGAAAAACAATAACCTGCAAAAAAAAGTGGTTCAAACCATGGTTGCAAAAGTCGCTAGGCGCTCCCTAGTCGGTCGACCGGGGAGTTGAGAGTACTCGGTCTACTTTGAGAGTACTCGGGGAGTACTCGGACATGTCAAATTATAAAGAAATTACTTTTTGGAGATTAAATATATGTCAAATAACACAAATTTACTAATATTTATAACAAAATACGTGAAAATGATATTCATTCTTTAATATGATAGGAATAGAAATTATGTTATATTATTATTTAAGTCAAACTAGGCCCGAGTTAACCTACTAGATCCAATTCTGGCCAAGGTTGACCGCGTTTGACCGACTCCGAGTAATTAGGCGGAGTCAAAGAAAGTCGTCTCGGCAGCCTGCCTTGTAGCGACTACTCGGGAATACTCGGCCTTGGAAACCTTGTTTTACAACCATGGTTCAAACTATGATAGACGTACCCAGGTTGTTTTATGGTTATGATTTGAATTTTAGTTTAAAAATTTTGAGAGGAAAGTAGGTTAGTTAATTATGAGATAAATATGAAAAGGGGTTATTGTTTAAAAAAAGTTTTGATGTTTTTTTGCATATACGGTTTCAAATATTAAGCAACCTATTATGTAGAAGTATTAATAGAAGGAAAAACATAATTATTTACTTGAAGTGTTGAATTTTAAAACAAACTCTTACGGGACAAAGTTCATTTGTTATTTCATTCAGTCTTCTTGGGCTTTTGATGAATAACTAAAAATCCAACTGGCTGTCTAATATGCTTCAATTCATCCCAAGAAGTTCCAGCATACTGAAAATCAAATATATTTTAATAAAAAGAAATCCATTTATATTATTCAGTCATTGTTTTCTTAATTTAAAGTTGTTGATTAAAAAAAACAATAATATGTTAAATATTTGTTACTGGCAATTTCATATTTCATTACCTTTCTTCTATTCTTAAAGTAATGATTTATGCTGGAACTTTCATTTTGCATCGGCCTACTTCCATGTAACAAAATCTGTGTTGGGACTTTCATCTATGATTCTATGATGTCAAGCATGGCGTTTAAATAAAAAAAAACTCACATTAAAACACAACTAAACACATTAAATGAACCATTGAGTATTGACCAATTAAAAACATCACACAATCAACAGATCGTCTAAAAAAAACGGGAAAAACACAAGTCACCAACAATGCAACAAATAGAAAATATTCAAAAGTATGAAACAAAATAGAAAACTGGTCTTGGACTACGAAGATTGAAATTATTTTTCACGTTTTGGAACCAATAACTTAAACTTCCCAGCTGCATTGGCTTCATCACTGTAGTCAACGGCACGTGTTTTAGTAGAAGAAAAACCTGAAACATCTTCAACATCATAAATCTCTTCAAGATTACGTTTAAGTTCAAGAGAAGATGGCTTTGCAACAACTTCGTGCGCATTTGCACCAGAGTGGTGTTATCCCCAATACAGGACACCATATCCTAAAAAAATCATACGAAATTTAGTAAAACGTGTACTATTGTAGTAAAAAATGATATAAAGTTTTCTAATTAAATACTACCTTCACACCAATAGTGTTGTTTGATTCTACTTCCGACATGGAACCACCAATTGACTCAGTCTCATCATGCTGCATTAGTATAAAGAAATGACAAAATAATTGGATTTTATATAAATATACAAAATGAAAGTAACTTCGTCAAAAAGTCACAATAGGCATATTGCAAAGACAAACAGTTACCTGATCAATATTCTTTCTCTTCTCAAGTTTGGAAAGAATGTCACAATCATTGGTTAGTTTGTTAATGCCATAATACTCTTTCTTCTCATTAATATTAAATCAATAGATTTTGATATGAAAGGCAAACGTTTTCCAATGAAATCATTAAACTCAGTCGGGTATTCTTCAAACTCAGATGACTGTTATACAAATGTGGAAATTTTTGTATGGAAGTTACACAATATTAAATGGAAAAAATTTAAAAGAATCTGGTTTAAAGAATGAAACATGTTCTTGTATTTCAGCCAGATCCTTAGCAGGTTTTCTTATAATTTTCAAAGCTTCGTGATCAAAAAGTGTAAGCGAAACGGTACCGGTGGAGTCTTGGACCCTTATCGGTATTTTGAATCTACAAACAAATTTAATAAATTATGTAATAAGCTACATAGTCAAAGTAATAATAAAAATAAAAATAATAAGAGTACGGCTTTCAAAATTACAAACCTGTAAATTGGATATATGTCTTTACCATTTACAATTTTTATTGGTACATTTAAACATCTTCTTATCTCCAACATCACATGTTCCATCTTCTTTCTCAATAGTGATGTATTTTTGTTGGACTTTGTAGTTGTAGACATTGCACGCATCATAGTACCAGAGCTTTTCGGTACAAATAGACTTGATGGTACCAGCAATGACAACACTTTTCTCCTTCAATAATAGTAATTTAAAAATTAACGTTTTTAATTACCAAAAAACTGTAATATAATAATAAATATTAATAACATTTTTGTATCAAATAAAATTACCTCATCCATTAAAGGAACATAAGCAATGGGGCTAAACTCAGTGTCATTAACAAATAGGTCTTCAACAGACCCGATCATGCACGAACCTAACTGGTGATTAGTTGAGGAACTTCCAGTTGATGAATTTTCTAGATAACTGAAAATACAAAAAGAATTATGTTTGACTAAAAGGTGATATTAGTTACTGCATAAATGTATATAAAACATATTTAATTTAACTTTGAAAAACACAATGTAACTTTTTTAAATGCTTTGATATCAGCAATAATATCAGTGTTGATGAACAACCTAGTTGCATCAAATGCATTTGAAACAATTCGTTTCCCTGAAGTGAAAAAAAACAAAATAACCTTATATGTAAATACATTCTTCTCATCAAAAGGTAGTCTAGTAATAACTAATAAGATATATTTAAATACATGGTAAATAATATCACCTTTGTAAAGCTTCAAAACCCCAAACTGAATAAGTAAAACCACATGCATATCTTTATCTTTCAATGACATGTATGCGTTCATCTCCTCAGCAAACTCATCCCAGAAAGTCACAGTTAAATCTTCATTACTGAAATATTTCAAATGAATCAAAAGTTGTAACTAATTAAAAATAAGGTATTGTATATATCAAACTTTAAGATTTGAAAACTCACTTCAAATCTCTTAGTTTTAAAGTCATTCTTTTGCCAGGCCCTAATTTTGTAGTAGTAGGCTCCATGGGGTAACATACGACAACATATCCAATCACATCTTAAAAAGAAACAAAACAATAAACAGTTAGTTCAAAATTATGAGTAAGATAAAAAATTATATGAGGTATAAAAAGTAGAACAATATCAAAGTTATAGAACACAAACCTAAAATTGAACCCAAAGCAATTGAATTGCCATTGGTCCCCTGTATCATATATTTTTAACATTAGAAATGATCATCATAAAACCACATCTAAATAAATTGCGCAAACAAAATATACCTGTTCATCCATCGGAATCATTTCAATAGACCAGCTTTCGTTTTTGTTATCCTTCATGGGTCTCCTCCAAAACTTGACAATCTTGACCTTTATGGTGACATTTTTTGAATCAACGTTTAGTTGATTCAGGAAAGTGACATTCATGTTTGCCATTGCTATTTTATGATGTATTAAAAACAAATATTAATAACGTAAATTGATAAAAACGACTAAGATATATGAGATAACAGGATAATAGAATACTAACTTCGATATAAAAGAAAGAAAGAAGCAGATCTTGAAATGAATGTTGAATTAGTAATGTGGTTATAGGGGTTTATATAGGATTCCTAACCACTATTTTTATGTTAATTTGTTTAACAAAATATAAAAAAGCAAATGAAGATTATCTTTTAAAAAATCAAAATTTTAAAAACCTTAAAATTCGGATATGTTAAAAGCAGTCATCTGACTAAAATTTAAAAAATGAAGATTATCTAAAAAACATTCAAACTTTAAATTTGTTTAACTAAATATAAAAAACAAATGAAGATTATCTTTTAAAAAATAAAAATTTTAAAAACCTTAAAATTCGGGTATGTTAAAAACAGTCATCTGACTAAAATTTAAAAAATGAAGATTATCTTAAAATCCCTAAAATTCGGATAAAATAAAAATAAAAGTTTAGACCAATGAAAATAACTAAAAAGGAAATGGGTCAAAAGTCCCAAAAATTTATTTTTAATGTATTAAACCTCATTAACCATATATTCAGGAAAAAAAAATACAACTGGATAAACTTGTCTGGACGTGATTTAAAAAATATAGAAAAATAACCCCAACCCATTTTAACCTGTTACCCAAACCATTTATATTGCAATATATAAAGGCTAATGGTATGAAGAGCGAACCTTTGGAGCACCACTAACAGTTCCAACTGGAAGTGCAGCAGAAATGTCGTCCCAGCAAGTCAGATTATCGAGCAACTCCCCAGTCACCTTTAAGAACCAAAAGGGAGCCATAACGATTCAAGATTATGGATATATTGTTGTTGTAATAGAAAAAACATGAAACAACAAACAAACTTATAGTGTCTTACGGTGGAACTAATATGCATCACATGGGAGTACCGTTCAACGGTCATAAGCTTTTCCACATTAACCGAACCAGGTTTCGTTACCAACATCCGAGTTGCATTAAGAAAGTAAACATTTTAAATAATTATAAACTACGAAAGCATCTTACTATTATAAAAAAAAAAAAAAAAAAAAAAAAACTATGTATAAGCATTTTTAGACTATACGTGTTATTTACATATCTACTATGTTAAAGATTCGAGCCGGGGGTCTCACTGGAAGCAGCCTCTCTATTCCTACGTGGTAGAGGTAAGGCTGTCTACATCTTACCCTCCTCAGACCCTACCTTTGCTTTGCTATTGGTGGGATTTACTGAGTATGATGATGATGATGATGACTATGTTAAAGATGAGTATGGTTTAACATTACTATATTGAAACAGGGATCTTTAATTCATATATGTACATCCATCCTAATTTTGGAATAAGTCATGTATAAGCATTTTTAGACAAATTATTTAAAACATTGTTTTATACCATGAATAATTTTTGTAGTTTTTTATTATTTATTCTTTATAATAAAAAATTAAATCATTCAACCCGTGTATCACACGGGTAGATAACCTAGTATTAAATAAAAAAAAGTCAAACTAACCTTTCCGACATCATTCCTCCCTAAGTCAACCAGCATGATGTGTTCCGCACATTGATTTTCATCACTTAACAGCATCTTCTCCAACTGTTCGTCCTCATCCGGAGTCCTTCCTCTTCTTACGATCCAGGCTAAAGGTCGGTTAACAACCGTATTCTGTCAAAAAAAGAATATATAGTTCATAGTTTTTTTGATAATTTACAATAATAGAAATGAAATGCCTATATATATAAAAGAAGTAAATTGATAAATTACTCATTTCACACGAGTCAGAATTTCTGGACTTGAACCAACCAAGATAAACCCCCGAGCCTGACAACATGAAACGACACAAGGAGTTCAGTAAAAAAATAACTGGAAAAGTTAAATTTATGAATAATGCTAATGTACCTGCAAATAAGTCATTTGTGACTGGAAGGAGGTCTGTTATGCATACGCTTAGATAAAAGAATGCAATCGGCCAAGACAAAAATACAGCAGATGCAACAGGAGTGGATGCGTCATATATATATGCATTTAAGAAACCCCAAACATTCATAAATCGATTAGAAACGCGAGAAACTATAACGATTTAAAACAAAATACGGCATAAAACACTAAAACAGAAAAGGGAACCACCAAAATCATAACTTAGTTTAGCAGAGATCTAAGGTTCAGTTGCAAAGCGATCGAATAGGTGATGAGACTTCAATCATGAACATTCAAAAAACCATCGATCCTGAAACCCTAGAATTAGCCAAACAATAAAAACTTACCAAGATCGGCCGCGTCTTTGTGTTTTCTATACAACACTTAGAATGGAGACCAGATTGTGTTCTTCAATTTGTGGCTACCAGATTGTGGCGGCAGTTTATGTGACAACTCGCATTTTAGAGCCATTCATAACTTATATGAACACCTTGTGACTAGTTGATTTATATTGAATGCTTATGAATTGATTATGTACTTGTTTTCTTTGCACTTATTATGTGAGACAGTCGATGTGTACCTTATATGGGATGGCTAAGGGGAGGGGGGTGGTCACTAGTGACCATTTTTCTATCACTCACAATATCCAATCATGTTCCGTCATGTCAGCAACCATTTTTCCATCACTCACAACCTTTTTTAGTGAGGGTGGTCATCACTCACCACCACACCCAACAATTTCCCCCAACCAACAATTACACTCACAAATAAAACTATCACAGCGTTATAAAAATAACGAAAATCGATTTCGTTGAAAATATAACGCGTTATATATGGAGGTGGGGGTGAGATTTATGAACTTCAACGCGTGATACAATTGTATCACGGTAAATAACGTAAGTGCCCCGTGTGGCCTAATGTGTTGGATTATTTATGAGTAGTAAAGTGTGTGTGAATGTATATGATTAATCCAATCACACAAGGTCTTCGGGTCGCACACCACCTCCTTGACAGCACACTTCCTGGCCGAATGGACTTGTCATCGGCCCAAAACCCCTATTGTCGCAACCCCCGATCCCTTATCTGTCCCGGGAACGGGCGGACGCGAACTCAGAGTTTCGGTGGTATCAGTTTACGTAAATTTGGCAGCGGAAATTACATCAGGACCGTAGTTAGGAAATGTTTATCAGAGTAAAACCACCATATTTGATATTAATAATCACATGGGTAAAACCCAAGTTTCTTATTACAATACATTTATAGGGATAAACCCTATTTTATTGAATTTAAAACATCGTTTATTAGGTAACTTTTATAGCCACATTATTACCTAGCCTTCAGTGCTCTCCAGCTGGCTTTTTACTAATTGGCTGTCACATTGTGTTACCTGAAACGCGTTTAAAAACATTTGTCAGTGGGAAATACTGGTGAGTGAATCCCAATTTAATCAAGAAACATTTTATCAATTAAAACAGTATTGAGTGCGATCACATTGTTTATTTCTACACAATTACTCATTCAGTACTGTCAATCCTGACTTGTGGGTCATATTACACATTGGCTAACTCGTTGTCCAATGGTAACGTACTGTCATCCCCGACTTACTACACGCATGTAGCGCCCGGCTCTTTTGTACTTTCCATTTATAGAAAGTTTTGTTCGTATTTCTATTTTTGGAAACTTTGTATTCTTGTAACCGTTCTTTCCTTGTAATCTTGTAAACTCGAGACTTGAATCATGAATGAAACTTGCATTTATTTAAACTCGTGTTATACATACTCCTTGCATGTTTGTACGTCTAAATTGAGAAACAATTTGGTATTTATTCGGGATGTTTGCAAACTTATGATAAAATATTAAACTCGTGGTATTCATGTTTTATACGAAACTTATGCTTATTCATACTCAATTTACACTTGTGCAACCTTTAGAACATGTTACTTATGCTTAGGAACCTTAAATAAGTCACAAAACCCGTCCTAAATAACAATTGGACTTGTTGCAAGGCATTAAAACATAAAATAAAAAAGTTTGTGCTTCTGACCTTGGCTTACGGACCGTAAGCCACAAACCTTACGATCCGTAAGGATGTCTGGGCGGGCAGAAAACACACCAGCTCGTGATTTTGCACGAAATCCCATGTTTTCTCCTTCCCCAATCAGCTCTAATCCACCTCTAATCACCTCCAATCATCCCTAACCTCTTCCCCTATAAATACAACCCTTCTCCAAGCCATTTTACACTTTCACAACTCTCTAATCTTCTCTAAATCACTCTCAAGTTCTTGCAAATTTCAGAAATTCGGGCAGATTCATACTCTTGCACTAAAGTGAGTATAACTTGCTCATTTCTCAACCAAATCACTTGATTCTTCTTCCTACTTGCTTGGATAATCATGGGGTTTGATTCCTTGATCTCTCCTTGGAGAAATCAGACCTGGAATTGCCCTGAAAATGTCCATAAACTTTCTGTTATGTTTTAAACTCTTTCAAAACTTGTTTAAACTTATCAAACTTGAGTCTAACTCATCTCACACCTATGTCCTAATGCTTATAACCTCTCTTGTGGTTGGTTAGGCTTAAAAACAAGGTTGAGACAAACAAAATTAGAGGTTAAACCTCAAATACTTTCTGTTTTATTTAGGGTATTTCACCCACAAGTCATGTTCAAGCTTAGTTCTTGATGTAGAGTGATTATGGAACAACTTGGGTTGTCCAACATACAATCCTCACATGATTTGATGATTTCTCTTAGCTTAGTCATTTACATACTTGTATTAATCATAGTTCTTGACCCTCCTTGGTTGTTTTTACATCAAGTGAAGTGGTGAACATTCAAGGGGTTCCTAAACGGAAGCTTGTTCTTCCTACCCCATACATGACTTCCATGATAACTCGAGGTGCCTAAATGAATATCCTAATTTTCTACCTCCTACATGAACTATTGGACTAAATAATATGTAACCTAGATATATATATATATATACTCATTCAAACCTTTAATGTTGAACTTGTGTTTATATGTTAAAGTAGTAGAATATCATCTAAGACTTTAAAACCTTGATATGATTCTAATGGGTGTACTACCCATGAAATACAATATAACCCTAGTGGTTACATAGTGTCATATAAGAGTTATAAGTTAAAGATGATTATTTTAATATTATACTTTATGTTATACTAAAATTCGAAATTTATAATCTTCCGTTAAACGCCAAACTCACACACCTATGTTTCCTCGTGTAGAAGGACTAGGTGCTCCAAACTAATCCATCTACAAACTCACTCGCGGGAATTCCAAGTAGGAAAGCTTGCAACCACCGTGAGTATACTCGATCCCTTTTTCCCCTTTACACTTTGGGATGCAACATGTATAACTATGCAAACAACTTTTAAACTCAATTAAACTTACTCTATACATGATTAAACATGAAACTAATGTGACTTACTTGTTATTCTCGTATGCTATGTGAACGATTTGGAACGTTATATGCTCATTAACTTTGCTTGCCCACCTTAACAATTATAGCGCTATAGGATTAACGCCCCGCCCGTTATACTTTTGGGTATTGTTAAGTCCAACATTACCACCCAGCTAAACTTTTGGGATTAGGCTCTTTTATGCGTTGTATTCTCGGGTTTGATCATATTGTACGCCAAAATTGCATACTAGTAATCACATATTATGAATCATGTTGGATTTGAGCTTTTATTGTATTATGCTATGTAAACAAACTTGTATACTCGCCTTTGCTTTTGCATTGAAACTCTATTTTAATACATGTTGCATGTTAAATTGTTGAAGTATGATGAAAGATGAAACAAGAATAGGGTGGACTAGATACACACCTTTAATCTATTTATCTTTTGATGTTATGTTGAATTTGAACAATGTTGTTGTTTCTATTTTAAATGTTGTATGACAATTTAGCACTTGCAATGAAATTTGAATTTAATTAAATATTGTCACATAGTGTTATGAAGTCTCTAGCAATCTATACACACTTCGTCTCATCCCGATGTTTCCGCCATCGGTTGGGGTGTGACAGATTGGTATCAGAGCCATAACTATAGGGAATTAGGAAAATTGCCATGCTTTTGCCCTAATCTATAGTTTTAGGAATTTTGCCTCTTATTTGTTGTTTAAAACTTTGTACTCTACCATGCATGCTTCCTAGCTATACTTCCTGTTGATTAAATTTATATGCCTTTCCTAAGGTTAACATGAATACACTTTGTTTATTTGTTTACTCTTGTAACACAAACGAGACAACTTTACCAAAATAGGCGTGAAACCCACAATTTGGTAAACGACTCTCATTCTACCTTAAACTATTTTTGCACGAAATTTCACCATTAAGCTAGGAGTGAAATCCACAACTTAATGGTAATTTCCATTTCAACTCTAGTGGACCCTCGTCAAAGTGTTGAAATTATATTTTGACCCGACGAGTACTAACCACATCTAGGGTACGAAATCATCAAGTTAGGGGTGAAACCCGCACCTCGTCGATTAAGTCCCATTCCTCGATTTTCAATCTCGCCAAAGTCCTGATTGTTTCAATAGATTGGAGATGTGTAGTAACCGGAAGGGTAAGATACCGTTAATCGCTTCTCGACGAGAGTATCTTACCTATAGGCCAAAGCACGTTTTCTCTAATTCGAAAGGACTTTCGACCCACTTTGGAATAGTCGACGTTTCTCTACCCGAAACAATCCAATGTTTTATTGAGCCTCTCTTTTATGTATCTCAATTTATATGTGATTTTATACTTGAACGTTCGTTCATTTCAAAATTTCGTTTTAATTGTTCCGCACGTTGATCGCAATCACAAACAATAATAATCCCTCATGAACAAACCAAATTTACAATGCTTTCATTTATTCATGCTATGCTATGTGGAACCCATGACTATGCTATATGAGACGTCTAAACTCTTATTGTTATGTGAATCAATTTGAACCTTTTATGCTATGTGACACTTTATGCTATGTGAATCAATTTATGCAAACAATTTTCTTAAACAAACATTATGATCAAGTCTCACCTATTCGTTCTTTTGAATCTTAGATGTCGTCCTGTCACTCCAAAATGTCTAAGAAGTCAAAGTCTCGCTCCAAGAAGAAGATGATGGTCTTCATGGCCAATCAAATTGCGCGCATCGTCCCAAAGGTCGTTAGCGAAATTCGAGCTTCCGAAACTCCGAACTCCTCCGTTGACTCTAAGGTCGAAGCACGCAAGCCCGTTTCGTTTAACTTCAAGCATTTTTCGTCGTGCAACCCCAAGCCATTCACTGACAATGATGGGGTGACCGCCATGCTCGAGTGGTTTGATGGCATGGAGGTCACGTTCATCAACAGTGAATGTCCTGAAGAGCTCAAAACGCGTAGTGCGACTGGGGTATTCCAAGCCCGAGCTCTCGAATGGTGGACGAACGAAAGGAACATCTGCTCGAACGAACTGGCCTATGCGTTGACTTGGGAAGAAGTTAAGGCCCTAATGATGGACGAGTTTTGCCCTCCGCATGAGCAACAAAAGCTAGAGGAAGAATTTTGGGCGCTAAAGCAAGTGGGAGATGAGAACCTAGCTTACACCACCCGTTTCAAACAACTTAGCTTCATTGTTCCTCACCTCGTTATGACCACCGACCGCAAGATAAGGAAGTACATCAATGGGTTACCCTCTGCTATGCGCGATACGATCGAGGCTGCCAAACTCGACAATATCGAAGCTGTTTATCGTTTAGCCGCTTCCCTGAACAACAACCATGTACGCGATAAGCAAGCCGCAAACCCCGCTTCATTCAAGTTAGCCAACCAAATTGCCCAAAAGTCGAGTAGCAATAGGGGGAAGAAGCGAAAGCAATCGAACCCTGTTTGCAATGCGATTGTGCCACCCGTTAACCCAAATCCTGTTGCTCCTGATAACACCCAAAAGTTGTACACTGGGATTCACCCCAAGTGTGCCACTTGTAATTACCATCATCCCGCCAATGCCAGGTGTTGTCGTTATGGCAATTGCAACCGTTATGGACATGACATCGCCTTTTGCCACAACTATCAACAGCAACAAGCACCACCAGCTCAGCAAGCACAACAAGCTCCACCCGCTCCTCAAAACGCAAGACCCGCTAGAGCTTGTTTCAAATGTGGGGACGTCAATCATCTTCGTCCTCAATGCCCACTATGGAATCAAGAGCAGCAACAACCTCCTCGTGGACGCGCTTTCAATCTGAACGCAAATCAAGCGCGCAACGACAATGATGTCGTTAACGGTACGTTTCTTGTTAACCATCTTTATGCTTCAATACTGTTTGATACTGGTGCGTACAAAAGCTTTGTGTCCCTAGAATTCGAATCGTTGTTAAATTGCACGCGCTCTAAGCTACCTAAGTCGTTTTCCGTTGAAGTCGCAAATGGCAAGTCCATCTTAGTCAATTCCGTTCTTCGTGATTGTCGTCTTACTCTTAACGAACACGTTTTCCCTATCGATCTCATACCCATGCAACTGGGTAGTTTCGACGTCATCATAGGCATGGATTGGCTTCAAAAGAACCTTGCTGAAATCGCTTGTCACGAGAAATACGTTCGTTTACCCCTTCCATCTGGTGATGTTTTGCGCGTCTATGGAGACCGACCTTTAAAGGGACTAAAGTTGATGTCCTGCACACAAGCAAACAAATACTTACGCAAACAGTACTTTGCCTTTTTAGCCCACGTTGTGGAAGAAAAGGGCAAGGGAAAAAGCGTAAGTGATGTTCCAGTGGTGCGCGACTTCCCTGACGTCTTTCCTGAAGATTTACCTGGTCCTCCTCCACCTCGATCTGTTGACTTTCGTATTGACCTCGTACCTGGTGCGACTCCCGTTGCCAAAGCTCCTTATCGTCTTGCACCTTCTGAGATGCAAGAGTTATCTACGCAACTTCAAGAACTCCTCGATAAGGGTTTCATTCGTCCAAGTACCTCACCTTGGGGTGCTCATGTGCTTTTCGTTAAAAAGAAAGATGGTTCTTTCCGCATGTGCATTGATTCTCGTGAGCTCAACAAACTCACCGTCAAGAATCGTTACCCTCTTCCGCGTATCGACGACCTCTTTGATCAACTTCAAGGCGCTACTTATTTCTCCAAAATCGATCTTCGTTCTGGTTATCACCAACTTCGGGTTCTCGAAGAGGACATTCCCAAAACCGCCTTTCGCACTCGCTATGGACACTACGAGTTCGTGGTTATGCCTTTTGGCATGACCAACGCACCCGCTGTGTTCATGGATCTCATGAATCGTGTTTGTAAGCCTTATTTGGATCGTTTCGTGATCGTTTTCATTGATGATATTCTCATTTATTCTAAATATCGAGCCGATCATGAACGTCATCTTCGTCTTATACTCAAACTCTTGCGAAATCAACGTTTATACGCTAAGTTCTCTAAATGCGAGTTTTGGATTAAAGAAGTCCAATTCCTTGGACACGTTGTTAGTGAAAAAGGAATCCACGTTGACCCTGAAAAGATCGAAGCCGTAAAGAATTGTACCGCACCTAAATCTCCTTCTGAAATCCGTTCCTTCTTGGGATTGGCGGGTTATTACCGCCGATTCATCTCGAATTTTTCAAAAATCGCCGTTCCTCTCACTTCGTTGACTCAAAAAGAGAAACCTTTTGCTTGGGGTCCTGAGCAAGAGGAATCTTTTCGGACTCTCAAGGACTTGCTTTGCAACGCTCCTATTCTTGCTCTCCCTGAGGGGAATGATGATTTCGTGGTGTATTGCGATGCCTCGAATCATGGTCTGGGTTGCGTTCTCATGCAACGAGGCAAGGTCATCGCTTATGCATCTCGCCAACTCAAAATACATGAGAAGAATTATACTACCCACGACCTCGAGCTTGGCGCAGTTGTTTTTGCGTTGAAAATTTGGCGACACTACCTTTATGGTACTAAGTGTGTGGTTTTCACTGACCACAAGAGCCTTCAACATATCTTCGACCAAAAGGAACTGAACATGCGTCAACGTCGTTGGGTGGAACTGTTAAACGACTACGACTGCGAAATCAAATACCATCCAGGTAAAGCGAATGTTGTGGCCGATGCACTCAGTCGTAAGGCTCATGTAGATGTTATTCGTTGTTTTCATATCTCGAGCGATCTTCACAATTGCATTCGTGAAGCGCAATATTCGTCTATCAACGAAGGTTCCATGCCTGTAGAAATACGTGGAGCTTCCGAAGATCTACTCTCTTCAAAATATGACGGCCTGCTCTACTGTCGTGATCGCATCTGGGTACCAGATCGCGACAATCTTCGTGATCTCATTATGAACGAGGCACACAAATCCAAGTACTCAATTCATCCTGGTGCCGACAAGATGTACCATAATCTACGTACGTCCTATTGGTGGCCCGGTATGAAGAGAGACATTGCCGTATACGTTTCTAAGTGTCTTACCTGTTCGAAAGTCAAAGCCGAGCATCAACGACCTTTTGGTCTACTCGAACAACCTGAAATCCCCGTTTGGAAATGGGATAGCATTGCGATGGACTTCATAACCAAACTTCCCCGAATGCCTTCTGGTCACGATAGCATTTGGGTGATCATCGATCGTTTGACCAAGTCCACTCAATTCATTCCTATTCGTGAAGATTTCAAGGTTGAACGACTTGCTCGCATCTATACCGATGAAGTCATACGCCATCATGGTATTCCTCTCGACATCATTTCTGATCGCGATGGTCGATTTACTTCACGTCTCTGGCAAACTTTTCAGTCCGCTATGGGTACTCATTTGAATCTCAGTACGGCTTTTCATCCTTAAACGGATGGACAGACTAAACGTACTATCCAAACCCTAGAGGACATGCTCCGTTCTTGTGTCATCGACTTTGGTGGTAGTTGGGATGTGCATTTACCTTTGGTCGAGTTCTTGTACAACAATAGCTACCACTCCAGTATTCAAATGGCTCCTTTCGAGGCATTATATGGTCGCAAATGCCGATCTCCTTTAAGCTGGCACGAGATTGGTGACAAACATTTTACTGGCCCTGAGATCATACAAGAAGCAACGGATAAGATTCTCCAAATCCGTGATAATCTACTCAAGGCTCGCAATCGTCAAAAGATCTATGCTGACAAGGGACGCAAACCTATGGAATTCAACGTTGGGGATCATGTTCTACTTAAAGTGTCCCCTTGGAAAGGAGTGGTTCGTTTTGGTAAAAAGGGAAAGCTTGCCCCTCGCTATGTTGGTCCTTTCAAGATACTCGAAAGGATTGGTAAGGTGGCTTATCGACTCGATTTACCTCAAGAGCTCAACAACGTTCATCCGACGTTTCATGTCTCCGATCTAAAGAAATGTCTCGCTGATGAAGGACTTCATGTTCCTCTCGAAGATCTCCAAATCAACGAAACTATGCATTTTGTGGAGAAACCCGTTGAAATCATGGATCAAGGAGTCAAGTTATTGAGGCGCAGTAAAATTCCTATCGTCAAGGTTCGATGGGAAGGTAAACGTGGTGCTGAATTCACTTGGGAACTCAAGAGCGATATGAAGAAGAATTACCCTCATCTTTTCCCTACGTCTTCCTAAATTTCGGGACGAAATTTCCTAAAGGAGGGGAGACTGTAACGCCCGGCTCTTTTGTACTTTCCATTTATAGAAAGTTTTGTTCGTATTTCTATTTTTGGAAACTTTGTATTCTTGTAATCGTTCTTTCCTTGTAATCTTGTAAACTCGAGACTTGAATCATGAATGAAACTTGCATTTATTTAAACTCGTGTTATACATACTCCTTGCATGTTTGTACGTCTAAATTGAGAAACAATTTGGTATTTATTTGGGATGTTTGCAAACTTATAATAAAATATTAAACTCGTGGTATTCATGTTTTATACGAAACTTATGCTTATTCATACTCAATTTACACTTGTGCAACCTTTAGAACATGTTACTTATGCTTAGGAACCTTAAATAAGTCACAAACCCCGTCCTAAATAACAATTGGACATGTTGCAAGGCATTAAAACATAAAATATAAAAGTTTGTGCTTCTGACCTTGGCTTACGGACCGTAAGCCACAAACCTTACGGTCCGTAAGGATGTCTGGGCGGGCAGAAAACACACCAGCTCACGATTTTGCACGAAATCCCATGTTTTCTCCTTCCCCAATCAGCTCTAATCCACCTCTAATCACCTCCAATCATCCCTAACCTCTTCCCCTATCAATACAACCCTTCTCCAAGACATTTTACACTTTCACAACTCTCTAATCTTCTCTAAATCACTCTCAAGTTCTTGCAAATTTCAAAAATTCAGGCAGATTCATACTCTTGCACTAAAGTGAGTATAACTTGCTCATTTCTCAACCAAATCACTTGATTCTTCTTCCTACTTGCTTGGATAATCATGGGGTTTGATTCCTTGATCTCTCCTTGGAGAAATAAGACCTGGAATTGCCCTGAAAATGTCCATAAACTTTCTGTTATGTTTTAAACTCTTTCAAAACTTGTTTAAACTTATCAAACTTGAGTCTAACTCATCTCACACCTATGTCCTAATGCTTACAACCTCTCTTGTGGTTGGTTAGGCTTAAAAACAAGGTTGAGACAAACAAAATCAGAGGTTAAACCTCAAATACTTTCTGTTTTATTTAGGGTATTTCACCCACAAGTCATGTTCAAGCTTAGTTCTTGATGTAGAGTAATTATGGAACAACTTGGGCTGTCCAACATACAATCCTCACATGATTTGATGATTTCTCTTAGCTTAGTCATTTACATACTTGTATTAATCATAGTTCTTGACCCTCCTTGGTTGTTTTTACATCAAGTGAAGTGGTGAACATTCAAGGGGTTCCTAAATGGAAGCTTGTTCTTCCTACCCCATACATGACTTCCATGATAACTCGAGGTGCCTAAATGAAGATCCTAATCTTCTACCTCCTACATGAACTATTGGACTAAATAATATGTAACCTAGATATATATATATATATATATATATATATATATACACTCATTCGAACCTTTAATGTTGAACTTTTGTTTATATGTTAAAGTAGTAGAATATCATCTAAGACTTTAAAACCTTGATATGATTCTAATGGGTGTACTACCCATGAAATACAATATAACCCTAGTGGTTACATAGTCTCATATAAGAGTTATAAGTTAAAGATGATTATTTTAATATTATACTTTATGTTATACTAAAATTCGAAATTTATAATCTTCCGTTAAACGCCAAACTCACACACCTATGTTTCCTCGTGTAGAAGGACTAGGTGCTCCAAACTAATCCATCTACAAACTCACTCGCGGGAATTCCAAGTAGGAAAGCTTGCAACCACCGTGAGTATACCCGATCCCTTTTTCCCCTTTACACTTTGGGATGCAACATGTATAACTATGCAAACAACTTTTAAACTCAATTAAACTTACTCTATCCATGATTAAACATGAAACTAATGTGACTTACTTGTTATTCTCGTATGCTATGTGAACGATTTGGAACGTTATATGCTCATTAACTTTGCTCGCCCACCTTAACAATTATAGCGCTATAGGATTAACGCCCCGCCCGTTATACTTTTGAGTATTGTTAAGTCCAACATTACCACCCCGCTAAACTTTTGGGATCAGGCTCTTTTATGCGTTGTATTCTCGGGTTTGATCATATTGTACGCCAAAATTGCATACTAGTAATCACATATTATGAATCATGTTGGATTTGAGCTTTTATTCTATTATGCTATGTAAACAAACTTGTATACTCGCCTTTGCTTTTGCATTGAAACTCTATTTTAATACATGTTGCAGGTTAAATTGTTGAAGTATGATGAAAGATGAAACAAGAATAGGCTGGACTAGATACACACCTTTAATCTATTTATCTTTTGATGTTATGTTGAATTTGAACAATGTTCTTGTTTCTATTTTAAATGTTGTATGACAATTTAGCACTTGCAATGAAATTTGAATTTAATTAAATATTGTCACATAGTGTTATGAAGTCTCTAGCAATCTATACACACTTCGTCTCATCCCGATGTTTCCGCCATCGGTTGGGGTGTGACAACGCAGTAGTATATTTTGTATACAAAACCCCAACATATCGGCAATAATTGAAGAACTACAAAGACTCAATCACCACTTAATCACATTGTAAAACAATTAAGGTTTGTAAAAAACATTCCAAAAAGGTTAACAAAAAGAGGATAAACTCACTTTGCTATCTTAGACTTCGCGTAAGGGTTTCCTGGGAATAATCTATAATTTACACAATTGTACATAGGTTAGTATCATAACCCTTTGAAAATATTAAAGATACCCTCTCCGAGACGGCATTCCAACAACTACGTCGGGCAAAACCACGCAGGTGTTACGGAACCCTAAATCAATCGGGCATCGTATCTACTACGAAACTGGGGTTATAATACTTACAACGGAGCAGAACCTCGCTAATTAGGGGGTATAATACCCGCGTATTATGCTTATAACTTCAGAAAGTCGAGATTGAGAAAGAAAGTGAACGAATTGAAATGAAATCCGATGCGTTCTATTTATAGTTGCTGATCTTGACTTTCACGCGGCCCGCGTGAAAGACAAGCCGGGCTTACGCGGCCCGCGTCAACACTGGGTCAACGAGTAGCTTAGCTGGGTCAGCATGTAGGTCCGCCGGGTGTTATGCCACGTGGCAGCACCGGGCTGCGCCACAATTCAGGACACTCGCGGCCCGCGTAAGGTTGAGGTGGGTTCTATGCGGCCCGCCTCAACTTAAGTTTCAGATTTTATATTTTACTTTTAATGCTATATTGTATTTCGGGCTCGGTTTTCATATACGGGGTGTATATAAAGACATACTGGGACATTTAAAATATACTAGGGTATCGGAAATATTATGAGGGTGTCGGTTTTACTGAGGGTTGTTACATTCTCCCCACCTTATTTTAGAGCTCGTCCTTGAGATCTACTGGAACAATTGCGGATATTTCCGTTGCATTTCAGATTCAAGCTCCCATGTGTATTCAGGTCCTCTTTTGGAGTCCCACTTCACTTTGACCAGAACTAGTCTTTTATATTTGAGGTTCTTGACTTTCCTGTCTTCAATCTGTAGAGGTCTTTCTACAAACTTGAGTTGTTCATTTACCTCTATATCCTTAAGAGGTACTATTAGCGATTCATCAGCTAAACACTTTTTGAGATTAGATACATGAAATACATCATGTATTCCTGCCATTTCCTCTAGCAGTTGTAGCTGATAGGCTACAGGTCTTATTCTTCTAATAATCTCAAAAGGTCCAATATACCTGGGACTTAGCTTTCCCCGTTTGATGAATCTTACCACTCCTTTCCAAGGAGAGACTTTCAACAATACTTTATCTCCTATTTGAAACTCCAATGGCTTGCGTCGGTTATCGGCATAGCTCTTTTGTCGATCACGTGCTGCTTTCAGTCGTTCCTTGACTTGAATAATCTTGTCAGTTGTTTCTTGCACTATCTCAGGTCCAAATAGTTGCTTTTCCCCAATTTCTGCCCAACAGACTGGGGTTCGACACTTTCGTCCATAAAGTGCTTCGAATGGTGCAGCATTGATACTTGTGTGATAACTGTTATTATAAGAAAATTCTATTAAAGGTAAGTGATCGTCCCAATTACCTCCGAAATCAATTACACAAGCTCTAAGCATGTCCTCCATTGTCTGAATTTTCCTTTCGCTTTGTCCATCCGTTTGAGGATGATAAGCTGTGCTCAATTTTAACTTGGTTCCCATTGCCTTTTGGAAACTTGACCAAAAATGAGAGGTAAATCGGCTATCTCTATCAGAAATAATTGATAAAGGAATGCCATGTAAAGAAACAATTTCATTTACAAATAATTTGGCTAATTGTTCCATACTGAAAGTTTCTTTCATTGGTAGAAAATGAGCTGACTTGGTTAGCCTATCTACAATCACCCAGATTGTATCATTGCATTTCTTTGTTTTGGGCAATTTAGTAAAAAAAATCCATTGTTATTAATTCCCATTTCCACACCGGCATTTCTAATGGTTGTAATAGACCTGAGGGTTTCTGGTGTTCAGCTTTGACTTGTGAACAGGTTAAACATTTAGAAACATAAGCTGCTATGTCCTTTTTCATTCCTATCCACCAGAAATTTTTCCTTAAATCCTGGTACATTTTATCATTTCCTGGATGCATCGTATACTTAGAATTATGGGCTTCTTCTAATATACGATGACGCAGGTTTCCTAATTTAGGTATCCACATTCTCTTTTTATGGAATCTCCATATTCCATATGTTCCTTGTTCTAATTCTTTTAGCATACCTTTTAATTTTTCAGTATCTTCCTTGATTACTGATTCTTGTGCTTCTCTTATTTGATCATTTAAATCTACTTGCAGATTTAATTTAAGAGAACGTATCCTTTTTGGCTTTTCATGATACTTCCGGCTTAAAGCATCTGCCACTACATTTGCTTTTCCTTCATGATACTGGATATCACAATCATAGTCACTAAGCATTTCCATCCAGCGTCTTTGTCTTATATTCAACTCTTTTTGCTTTAAAATATACCTTAAACTCTTATGATCTGTGAATATGGTAAACTTACTACCATAAAGGTAATGTCTCCAAATCTTAAGAGCAAAAATTATAGCTCCTAACTCTAAATCATGTGTTGAATAATTCTCTTCATGATTCTTAAGTTGTCTAGATGCGTAAGCTATAACCTTTTGACTTTGCATTATGTCACACCCCGACCACGTAAAACAACAAGACGTGGCGGAAACGTCGGGGAGTGTTGTAACAGAATCATTGTTTCACAACCATGGATCAAATAAATTTTGTTTTATTGAATCATTGAAATCTTTGTTCTATTACAAATCAGATAAATACAAATATTGTCTTTCAAATTTTAAAGTCGCTAAGGCACTGGTCCATCCTAAGTGTAGTATGTATCAACAATCGTCATAAAGCAGCACCTGAAACATGTGTAAAAATAGGTACGTCAGCATAAAAATGCCTGTGAGATACATAGGTTTTATTGTAATTAGGATTCATGACTTATGAGTTTAAAGAAAATTTTTTAATAAAAGTAGTCATAATCCTTGTAAAAGGGTTTTCTTTTATAAATCATTTATAAGAAATCAGATGGTATAAAATAATAATACATAGAAAATTTAATAAGTAAGTAAAATGAGTTTGTATAGAATATATTGTTTGAAAAACAATATTTTGATAAAAAGGTTTATAGTATATATAAAAATATACTTTGGTTTTTAAGAAAGTCGAATAAGTAATATATTAAAATATATTTAAGTTCCAATATTGATAACCCAAGTGTACTAAATAACAACACGGTATGTAATGTGATGAAAACACTTATATATAAGAAGTACCAGCGGCGTATCTACCATGTTTTCATCACATCACACCCGTCCCGTTATCTAAACACTAACCAAAACCCAGTCGTTAAACAAATAGTATATTAAATATACTTTAGTTGATAAGAAAAATAATAATTTTCAGTAGTATATCAAAAGTATACTTTGGATTTATAAATAACATATTTAACTATGCTTTGGTTTACAAATATCATATTAAACTATGTTTTGGATTACAAATAACATATTAAACTATGTTTTAGATTTTTAACAAAATATATGTTGGTTTTGTACGATATCACATATGAGAGCATATCAAACTATACTTTTGGGAGTATAACTTAATATACAATAATAATGTGACTTAAGAAATCATTCAGACCTAGTGCATCAAAATACACCTTTGAGACTATAGGGATACCACAAAGGCAATCCCTATTTGGATGGAGAAACAAATTGGTTTCAGACATTCCATGACAACAGGAATGGGGTGTCAAATCCTATAGCGCTGTATCATACTACCAACCAGCCTGGTGAACAAAATAAGTACTATTCCAAACATTTATTTTATAATCTTTGAAAAAATAGAGTTTAAGTCATAAATAATCATTCAGTTTGTAAAAAGATAAGTACAAATATGTATAATCAATTATACTTTTGAAAACATGAAAATAACAGATAGGTACACATGCTTCACCCCAAAACAGTTTGAAAACAGTAAAAGAGGGGACTATCTACTCACTTGAGAGTGCTTAGAAGTCTTGAACAACTACCAAGTAAAAGCTAGAGGAGTCCCGGAAATCAAACGGTACCTAATATAGGTAACTACATAAATAAACCGGACCTAAATCGGAAGATCGGATAGGATGAGGTCTCATAAACCAAATGAGTGTGGGATCTCATATGATATGGTTTAACAAGGTCTACATACTAAAATGAAACCTAGCCTAAGTGTTTTCAACCCATTGCGACCCATTAAGGTAGTTTACGCTACTTTAACGTGTCGTGTGCGCAAATGCGCGTTCGGCCCGTCTAACTAGTCCTACGACAAGTATTATATGCCCTAACATGTTTAATTATGTTGCATAATCATTTAAATGATAAAAGTTTGGGTTACATATGCTTAAATATCAATTATGCATAAAAAGGGCATTTTGGTCATTTTCCTAAGGCATATAAACTACCTATCATACAACTACTTAAACGAAGTGACCATAAGGTATAACCTCGGAAGGTTATTCCCTATACAACTATGGTCGCCTAAAGTGTTTGGTCAGATCCTAATGATCGACCAAACGGGTCGGGTTCGAAAGTATAAGCGATTGTTTAGATCGCTTACCTTACGACCCTACATAAGCACTAATCTAAAAGTGACGAGCTAAACATGTTTAAAACATGTTTAACAAAGTTTGAAAACAAGTTTGGTTTTGTTACCTAAAAGTAGTTTGGTTACAAAATACGCGAGAATACGCATTTTGGCCGAAACTACGACTCGTCACTAAACCTAGATAACGTGGTAATCAGTAGGCATAGTCACTAGGGACTATAACCATCGTGATTACGCTCACGTTATGAAGTTCACACGAACTTAGCATTGACCATAAACTGGTCAATGCAGAAAGTCAAACTTGGTTTGACTTTCAGACTCGAAAGCGATAAAAGAACGAAAGAATACTTACAAAAGGTCCCCGCAAGCTCTTGATCCGATTTACCTTCAGGTATGAAGTATAAACTTCAACTTAGAAGGCCAAAATCAGATCAAGTGTGAGTTGGGGGAATGAAATGGGGTGGGTATATATAGGAATTCAAGAGCCGTTAGGATTTTTTCTCGAAGATTGAGCTTTGATCTCATCTGTACATGTGGGTACATGGTATTTGAATACAAGGGGCACTCAAAAACCATCAAAATTGGCCCATAGATTGATCAAAAACCATTTGCAAGAGCTGGAATGAGCTGGAAATAGCTGGAAACACATTCTGCTGGTCTGGGGATGGCTTACGGACCGTAAGCAAAGGTCCATACGGACCGTAAGGACCTTGCAGGTCAGCAACTTTCAAAATTGGCAGTTTAAGTCCCTGAAGCCCCAAACTTGGTTTTTGATGCATTTTTGACACGTTTAAGCCCTGTTAACCCCATTTCAAAGCTCTAAAATGAAGTTAAAGTATAGGGAAGTTAAAATGTGCTAAAAAATATCTCGGATGTCGGCTCGTTTGGTCGTACGATTGCGTTGTTCGGTAAATTACGACGGAAGTCGTAACGAACGCAAAAACGATCCAAATTAAGCGACGAATGGATTTTTATCATGCCAATCATTAAAACATAATATTTTAATGATTACATAAATTTTTGGATGTCCGGATATATTCAGAACGTAAGATATGCGCGAAAATGCAAACTTGTGCACTTTTTGACGCTTTTAGTCCCTATTGATCATGAAAGTTTATTTTAGCGCACAAAATACCTCAAAGCCTATTTCTAAGCTATGTGAAGGATATTTAGGGCATATTTAACTTATGATCAAGTTCCGGAATGTTCGTTACTATACAAATCGGTATAGTTTCGCAGTTTGACACAATTAGTCCCTGCGATCGAACAAACTTGATTTCAACACACCAAACCATCCAAAACTTATTTCTAAGTTATGTGGAGGTTATTTAAGGTATGTTAAGCCTATTTCACTATTCTGGAGTGTTTGTTGCATTAAACTGGTTATATTTACGCATCAGAGCGCGTATAACCCTCCAGAAAGCGATTTAAAGCTTGAAATCGAACAAGAATTGATATGTGAAAACGATACACATATTTTTACAAATCCCAAGCATCAAATACAATATTTCATTGGTTTGGTATTTGTTTGATGGTTGAAGTGACACATGTGTTACACATTAGTACACATCTGTAACCTAATTTAGAAGCGTCACAATAGACTACAAAGTCTTCAGCTCCTTCTGGTAATGCTAGTATGGGTGTATGGGTTAATCTTTGCTTAAGGATTTTAAATGCTTCTTCTTGTTTTAATCCCCATTCAAACTTAACAGATTTACAGGTTAGCTTAGTTAAGGGAATGGCTATTCTAGAAAAATCTTGAATAAATCTTCTATAATAACCGGCCAATCCTAAGAAACTTCTAACCTCTGTTGGTGACTCAGGGGTTTTCCATTTAGTAATTACCTCGATCTTTGTGGGATCCACATGAATTCCTTCATGATTGACTAAATGTCCAAGAAACTGTACCTGTTCTAACCAAAATTCGCACTTAGAAAATTTAGCATAAAGCTTTTCCTTTCTTAATAAACTTAAGAGTGCGTGCAAATGCTTCGCATGATCCTCTTTATTCTTAGAGTAAATGAGAATATCATCTATGAAAACAATTATGAATTTATCCAAATATGGCTTACATATTCGGTTCATCATGTCCATAAATGCAGCTGGGGCATTGGTTAAACCAAATGGCATGACAGTAAATTCATAATGGCCATACCTTGTTCTGAATGCGGTCTTAGGAATGTCCTCTTCCTGTACCTTTAATTGATGATATCCTGACCTTAAATCGATTTTAGAGAAAAATCGAGCTCCTTGTAGTTGATCAAACAGATCATCGATTCTCGGTAATGGGTACCGATTCTTAATCGTAACCTTGTTTAATTCACGGTAGTCAATGCACATACGCATTGATCCGTCCTTCTTTTTAACAAACAATATCGGCGCTCCCCACGTTGATGAACTTGGTTGTATAAATCCTTTCTCTAACAATTCGTCTAATTGTTTCTTTAGTTCCTGCATTTCAGCGGGTGCCAAACGGTAGGGTGCTTTGGCAATCGGTGATGTTCCTGGTATTAAATGGATTCTGAATTCGACTTCTCTATCTGGAGGTTGCCCTGGCAATTCTTCTGGAAATACATCTGAAAACTGAGATACTACTGGGATATCCTTTAAATCCTTTCCTTTAGTGTTAGTGATTATGGAAATCAAATACACTATAGAACCTTTTCTTATATAACTTGCAGTTTTCATCACAGAGATGAATTTTGTGGATCTAGATGGTTTATCTCCTTTAATTGTGATCATTTTACCTTTTGGTGAATTTACTTGAATTGACTTTTGATCACATAAAATACTGGCTTTATTGGCTATTAACCAATCCATTCCTAAAACAACATCGAATCCTGCCAGATTCATGGGATAAAGGTTTGCAATAAATTTCTGATTTAAAATTTATATTCTTGCTCCCTGCAAGATTTCAGAAATCCTAACGGTTTCTCCATTAGTTGTCTCTACTAAACATTCTAGTGGTAGTTTAGTTAATGACTGATTTAGAAATTTGCAAAATGATGTATTAATAAAACTTTGGTTCGCACCAGAGTCAAATAATACTTTAGCAAAAATATCATTAACTAAAATCGTACCAGCTATGACATCTGGAATCATTTTGGCTTCATCTGCAGTTAGCACAAATGCTCTAGCATTTTGAGTATTCTTGTTGTTTGTAGCTGGAGCTAATTTTGGGAAATTAAGCTTGATATGACCTTGTTCTCCGCAGTTGTAACATATCTTGTTATTAGCTTTCTTCCTGCAATTTTCTTCTTTGTGTCCCGATATTTTGCAAAAGTTACAGTATATGGAGCATTTTCCTGAATGCTTTCTTTTGCAATCCTTACAGTAAGGTGTAGAGGTAGAACCTATATTTTTCCCACGATTAAAATTTCCAGAACGAAATTCTTGTGTGAGCTTCTGGGTTAGGTTCCTCCTTTGATCCTCTTCTCAGGTACGGACTAATTCATCTGTCAAGGTATTTGCTAGTTCTACAGCTTCTTCTATGGTTTGAGGTCTAGCTGCCTTGACTACATGTCTTATCTCCCCAATTAATCCCCAGATATAACGGGAGATTAACACTGGTTCTGGTGAAGCAAGATTTGGCACTATTCTAGCATATTCGAAGAATATTTTAGTGTATCCCTTACTATCTACACCAGTCATCCTAAGGTTTAGGAATTTGTTTGCTATCTGTTCCTTCTCATTAGGTGGGCAGAATTTTCTTTCTACCTTGTTCTTAAATTATTCCCATTCCATGTTGTAAGTTCTATCACTTCCTCTTGATTGGAGGATAGTGTTCCACCATTCTAGTGCTGAATTCTTAAACAGATTAGAAGCAAACAATATCTTATCTTCTTCAGCACACTTGCTGATTCTTAAGACTGCCTCAGTTTTCTCTATCCAGTGTAGGGTTGCAATGGCCCCTTCGTTGCCTGAGAATTCCATTGGTTTACAAGACCAGAATTCTTTATAAGAACAACCGTAAGACACGATTCTTCTTCTTTTGGGAATAGGCATTTGAAGTACGGGTCCATTGTTCACGCTGTGTTCTGGTTCAATTGGTCGCTTACTGCTATGCTTACTTTTATTATTCGCTTCTTGAATAGTTTGAATAATAAATGGCATTGCATCTATGATTCCTTGTGCTACTATATGTTGAACAACACTATTATCCATTTGATTTCCATTGTTATTGATGCTTGGATTCTCATTAACCACGTTAATGTTACTGGTTATCATTATTTAGATTTCCTTCATTTCCTTCATCGGCCATCTAGATTTTAAACATTTACCCCATATTAATATCACAAGATAATATTTAATATAGTTAATCACATGATACGTAATCTAGCCAAAAACGTCGATCATTGCGACTTTTACTCTATTTCCATATACTATTATGTATCTATTACACACTAGTACTGAAATAAAAATTACAATACCAACAGAAATAGAATCACACTAATAGTAATATGCATCCGTACACACATATTTTATTTTACTTTTATTATATTATATTATATTATATTATTATTACTATTATCGTCTCCTCTATCATATCACGGATATGGATTTATCCAAAAATCCATATTGCGTTCATCGTATTTCCATACGAGACGCTCTCCCACCTGACGCATTCTCTCACTGCTTTCTAAAATTTCCTCCCCAAAAGTCCTAAGTTCTTGGACGTTTTCTGCACTCATTGGGGGTGCAGGTTCTAGGACTGGGTTCGGAATCTGGGGTGCGGGTTCCTGATATGGGGGTGAAAGTGCCTGAAATCGGTAAGGATCTTCTAAGATCTCCCTAATATATTCATCGTGGTAATAGGGATCTAAAGGGTCCATACCTGGATAGGCTCCTATGTTCTGTATGGGTGTGTCTTCATGTATAGGGTAACGTTGCACAAAGTCCCTATTATCGTCCCACCAGGGGTCGTAATTTGGGTCTAGGGGGTTTGGTGCAGGTACCCTAGGGATTTAATCTGGGTTAAAGTCATGCATCTCCACTTGGTTTTCAAGGTTTTCTATCTCCATGGGTTGGTCTGGGATTTGTGGTTGTGGGGCTACTAGTTGTTCCAGACTTGGGTCAGCAGCAGTTGTAGCTAGGATATGGAAATTAGCAAGGCTTCTATTAAGCATATCCTGTGTATGGGCATCTGACTTTCGCTTAGAGGCTGCTAAAACTCTTTGATGTTGCAACTTTCGCATTCTTTTCCTACGCGCAAAAGCTTCCTTACTGAACCATCCTCGTTTCTTATGAGGGAATGGCTCTTCTGACTGAGCTTTAAAGGCAAATATCCCTTCTTCCTGATCAGCAGAATACCCAGAAAGGGCAGGCTTTGAAGAGGTACCTTCACTCCTAGGTGAATCAGACAACTGACAACTCATGTCTGAGGGTCCTTGATCACTCATACTGTAAACTAACAAATAGTCAAATAACACATAACAAATAAATACAGTTATGCACGTATTTCCATAATTTATTTCCTAACACAAAGTTTAGAATTTAAGTGTCAGCAGAACACTTCTTTGGCTCAGACCAGTGGCTAGGCTCTGATACCACCTTCTGTTGCAACCCCCGATCCCTTATCTGTCCCGGGAACGGGCGGACACGAACTCAGAGTTTCGGTGGTATCAGTTTACGTAAATTTGGCAGCGGAAATTACATCAGGACCGTAGTTAGGAAATGTTTATCAGAGTAAAACCACCATATTTGATATTAATAATCACATGGGTAAAACCCAAGTTTCTTATTACAATACATTTATAGGGATAAACCCTATTTTATTGAATTTAAAACATCGTTTATTAGGTAACTTTTATAGCCACATTTTTCCCAAGCCTTCAGTGCTCTCCAGCTGGCTTTTTACTAATTGGCTGTCACATTGTGTTACCTGAAACGCGTTTTAAAAACATTTGTCAGTGGGAAATACTGGTGAGTGAATCCCAATTTAATCAAGAAACATTTTATCAATTAAAACAGTATTGAGAGCGATCACATTGTTTATTTCTACACAATTACTCATTCAGTACTGTCAATCCTGACTTGTGGGTCATATTACACATTGGCTAACTCGTTGTCCAATGGTAACGTACTGTCATCCCCGACTTACTACACGCAGTAGTATATTTTGTATACAAAACCCCAACATACCGGCAGTAATTGAAGAACTACAAAGACTCAATCACCGCTTAATCACATTGTAAAACAATTAAGGTTTTGTAAAAACATTCCAAAAAGGTTAACAAAAAGAGGATAAACTCACTTTGCTATCTTAGACTTCGCGTAAGGGTTTCCTGGGAATAATCTATAATTTACACAATTGTACATAGGTTAGTATCATAACCCTTTGAAAATATTAAAGATACCCTCCCGGAGACGGCATTCCAACAACTACGTCGGGCAGAACCACGACAGTTGTTACGGAACCCTAAATCAATCGGGTATCGTATCTACTACGAAACTGGGGTTATAATACTTACAACGGAGTAGAACCTCGCTAATTAGGGGGTATAATACCCGCGTATTATGCTTATAATTTCAGAAAGTCGAGATTGAGAAAGAAAGTGAATGAATTGAAATGAAATCCGATGCGTTCTATGTATAGTTGCTGATCTTGACTTTCATGCGGCCCGCGTGAAAGACAAGCCGGGCTTACGCGGCCCGTGTCAACACTGGGTTAACGAGTAGCTTAGCTGGGTCAGCATGTAGGTCCGTCGGGTGTTATGCCACGTGGCAGTACCGGGCTGCGCCACAATTCAGGACACTCGTGGCCCGCGTAAGGTTGAGGTGGGTTCTACGCGGCCCGCCTCAACTTAAGTTTCAGATTTTATATTTTATTTTTAATGCTATATTGTATTTCGGGCTCGGTTTTCATATACGGGGTGTATATAAAGACATACTGGGACATTTAAAATATACTAGGGTATCGGAAATATTATGAGGGTGTCGGTTTTACTGAGGGTTGTTACACCTATCGCTTACACTTTGGTACGCAGCCCAAACGGAACCCAACAATGAGTCCGATGTGTTAACCTTGTGCGCAAACACTTATAACCTCGGTGTGCACTCCTCTCATAACTTTGCAATCCCCCAAGCACAACAAACCCTAAACCCTCTCTTCCTCCTCTCACAATTGATGGCTGCCTCATCTTCTACCTCTCGAAGCCGCTCGATCAAGATATCTCGGGTCTACTCTAAACTCGGTTAGTCTTGTCTGATGACGTTTGCAATTTTAGTTCTTGTTTAACAATCGATGTATGGAATTATGAGTGAACATGAAATTGCTTGTTATTGGCTGCATGATTTTGGATGATCAATTCTGATTGATGACTAGTTGATGGCTTAGAGTTTGCTAGTAATCAGATTTAGATGTTGTCACCATTAAATACGGGTCTAGATCGCATGGTTAACGTTAATAGCTATAGTTGCATGAACACTAGGGTTTTGTTAATAAAACATGAGCACCACTTGATGAACTAGGGCTGTCGATGATGATGGAAGGGTTGATTAGGTTGTTGGTTTTTATTGATGACTAAAAGATAACATATTCTGATTTTTGTGATTCAAATGAATGTGATAAGTTGCGTGGGAATCAGTGCATAAATGCTTGTGTTCTTGCATGATCTTAGTAATGTTAGGGTTGGTTGTTGTTAGGTCCAAAGTTTTACGCTTATCTTTATTACGGTCTTTTGTGTTTAATTGGTTTTAATTAGCTCTTGGGCTTGGGCTTAGGCCATGTGGGCCAATGGGTAGTGGCTTCTATATATAGTCATGTTTAGATTATTTGTGGTAGAGCTCTCCATTTGTAAATCATGTAGCTCCCAAAAGGAGAACCTTGTACCCGACAATCCTAGAGATTGTGTGCAAGGTTCTCGAAGATTGTACCAGACAGTCCTTGAGACTGTGTGCGATCTAAGCAGTGGCACTGAGTTATTTAATAAAATATTTCTTTTTGTTCTTGCCGGTTTGATCTTATATTCCGCGTTCGATCGAACCGTTGAGTGATATCACGGGTTTTTCGGGACTAACAAGTGGTATCAGAGCCATTGAAGTCTTTTAAAGGCTCGGTTTTGATGTCACTCGAAGAAACAAGAAGAATGATTTGCAAAGTGTCACCGATTCACGGTGAATCATGAATCGGTGCAAGGTGGTTGTGTGTGTTTGTAGAAAGAGAGCTAAGTAGAGAGAGAAGAAAACTGGAGTCACGGCTGGAGCTGGTGGCTCACGGTGGTTGGCGACGCAAAAGGCGATGTCGGATATTGAAAGGTGATGACGGCAAAATAGTGCGGTCGCCGGCAATAACTGTGGTCGTCGAAGGAACGGTGACCAGAGGTGCGATCGGAGATGTCGGAGCTGCAGGTTGTTGAGGTGATGAACAATGGCCGGAGGTCACGTCGGAAGCGATGATGATGATAGGTTCATGTGTGGTGATTGTTTATGGTGGTTCTTCTTGATATGCCGACGATTCATGGTGGCTACTGTGGTGGTTCCTCGATATTACGGTGATGATTCCGGCTCGACGGAGTTATGAAAAAGATATTACATCTGGTGCCTGTCCGACGGGTATACATGAGGTTGTGTGGTTGTCAGCATCACTGTTTCGTGCTTCTATACGTGACGGCTGAGATGATGTTGATGAATTTCGGAGTTACAGGTCTGGCGGAGGAGCATGGCGGCCTTGAATGATGCGAAGAGAACATTCTATGGCGGCTGCAGAGAATGTCACTTCAAAATCCCTAGAAAAGTTACATCGTTGGATGATGAAGCTGATCGACGGTCAAGATTGGAACACTTGCATGTTGTCGGCTGTCAAAAGCATGAGGCTAGGGTTTGCTAATTGTGAGCATGATTGGGCCGTGATTAGTGAGGCATTGATTTCTGGACCACACATGGTAAAGTGACGACAATTTAGTGTTTGCCAATTCTCGTGGGCCCACTAGAATATTATACGTATGAATGATGTTGGTGACAACTTTGTTGCCTCATTTTTCTTTGTGAGATCCCTTTTGTTTTAGGGCAATGCACATGGCTGATTGAACCCACCTGAAATTAAAATGGAATGATTTCAATATGTTCCTGGACCCATCTTAGCCGTTGGAATGAATTTGCACTCCCTGTGATCAAGGTATGGAATTTAATTGGGTTGCATATTTTTTCAAGTGGGTTATGAGTGGGCCTAGTTTGCAACATGGTTTTGGTTATTTGGGCTCCAAAAATAAATCAGATTGCTCATTCAGCTTATATGAACTTCTCTTGGACCCGCAAGAAGACACCTTCTTGGATGGCAGCTTTATGATATAATTTTGGCTACTTCAAACTCGTCCAAAATTTTACTATAGTGTTTCTATTGGATTGTTGTGCTTGTGTCACTAAACAAAATTACCGGTGATTTTAACGGTGGATCAGGAGAAGACCCAAGACATGGAGACCATCTAAACCATAATAAAGAGAGCATAAAACTAGGGGGAGATTGTTAGGTCCAAAGTTTTACGCTTATCTTTATTACAGTCTTTTGTGTTTAATTGGTTTTAATTAGCTCTTGGGCTTGGGCTTAGGCCATGTGGGCCAATGGGTAGTGGCTTCTATATATAGTCATGTTCAGATTATTTGTGGTAGAGCTCTCCATTTGTAAATCATGTAGCTCCCAAAAGGAGAACCTTGTACCCGACAATCCTAGAGATTGTGTCCAAGGTTCTCGAAGATCGTACCAGACAGTCCTTGAGACTGTGTGCGATCTAAGCAGCGGCACTGAGTTATTTAATAAAATATTTCTTTTTGTTCTTGCCGGTTTGATCTTATATTCCGCGTTCGATCGAACCGTTGAGTGATATCACGGGTTTTTTGGGACTAACAGTTGTAGTCAAATTATGATGAACATATTACAAAGACAAGCTGTTGGGCTGAATTTAAAAGTAAATTGTATGACATAGAAGGTAATCCAATTTGATTTGAATGATACTTATGTTGATTGTGGTTCGTGATCTAAATGGTAGCTAGGTTTCATGTGAATCATGAGAAATTAATTAAAGGAAAGCATAATTTGATCGAATTGATGTTAAGAAGGTAAGTGTTAATTGGTGAAACTGATTTCCTTAAATTATGGAATGATATAACCGGTCGCACAAGGCCAGTCGCACAAGCCAGTGGCACAAGTCATAGGGTACAACTGTTTAAACACACTGTACAACTCTTTTAAGAATAAGCGCACAACAGGTTGTGGATCACACAAGATAGTGCCGATCGCACAACATGTTGGACCGCACAAGTTAAAGTGTTTGTTTAATTGTTTGGGCCGCACAAGATATTGGGTTGCATGTTTTGGGCCAGGTTTGCTTTGGATCGCACAACCCGTTGTGAGTCGCACAAGATTGTGCTGAACGCACAACAGGTTGGGCCGGTTGCTTATTGGGCTTTAAATATTGGATCGCACAAGATGATTGGGCTCGCACAAGCTCAACGGCCCAATCATCTGAGTCGCACAAGTTTGGACATTATGTGTATTTGACTGTTAACGTGTTAAATGTGTTCTACGTGTTTGCCATGATTGTTATGTGTTCGTAACTTGTTAGCTTATGTGTAAACTTACGTGCACTACTTGAACCTAGACCTGACTTGTATAGTAACAATGTTAGGATGTGGTTGACCACTAGCAGCTTGATTGACCTTTTGTTTATCTGCCGAGCTAACCTAAGGTGAGTTCACACTTTCTACAAGGCATGGGATTCCCGGTGGTTGGGAATGGGTAATTGATTGAAAGGAAACCTGCGTATTCTTATTGGGTAGAATACGTACCTCCACCCTCTTAACTGAAGGGTGACAACATTGGAACCTGCGTGATCTCCTTGTATGGGACACGTACCTCCACCCTCTTAACTGAAGGGTGACAACATTGATACTAGACCAAAAACTCTATCACAAGTCCCTCATTTTTATATCGACTTAATCGCCGGGCCAATGGCGAACGGGTCATTAGTTAAATAGCGCTATTAGGTTTGACAAGCCTCACACCGTGCCGCAGAGGACGGGAGTGGACTAATGGATCTAGGCACGTCAATGATGATAGACATTGACTTAGGGCACCCAACTTTCTCAGTCAGTAGTCGATATGGTAACGGGTCTAGTGGGATATTCATGGGGTAGCCCCCACGGCTGGGAGCCAGAGTAAAAGGAAAGGATTAATCATGTTTTTAAACTATGGGGTAACCCCCACGGCAAGTAAGCCAGCTAAAGGAAACCTATGTTTTTGAAACAACTTAAAACGAAAACCCAACTGTGAACTCGCTCAACTTTGTTGTTGATTCGTTACTATATGCCTTGCAGGTCGTTAGGTGGTTAGATGGAGCTTGCACAGGAGGACGAGGTCGTTGTGGGACATGGACTGTTGAGTTCCATGTTAAACATTTGAACTTTTAAACTTATGTTTTGGTTTTAAACTTTATGCTTCCGCTGATAACTTGAACTTAGTTAATTTGTTTTGGACACCAATTATATTGTTGGTTGGTCTTATGTTTACTTTAATACATTGTTCAATATGATTGGTGGTTTGATCCTGGTCATGTCACGCTCCCTGCGGTGATACTCCGCTTGTGGAATTTGGGGGTGTGACAGTTTAGGGGTTCTTCAATTTGTGGCTACTAGACTTCAATCTTGCGGCGACTTCGTCTTATGGGTTCTTCAATTTGTGGCTACTAGATTGTGTCTAGGGTTTTCAGTTTGATGAAAGAGAAAAGAGGTTTGTAGGGTTTTCAGTTTGATGAAAGAGAAAAAAGGGAGAAAGTAATATGGGTCGTAGTGATATGGGTCTGGTCCAAGTAAAAATAGATCCAATAATTGAGTAGGAAAAACACCAAAAGAATGGTCTAACAATTTAACACCTGTCCCCCAATAAGTTTTATTTATTATATATAGAAGATATATAGGAATTGGGTAAAATAAAAACTAACTTATTAAATAAAAAGGTAAGACCCCACATGCTTTAAAACTAAAAGCAAATTACTTCACAATATCTTTTAGGAAATGCTTTCTCATACAAATTTTCATTTCAGTTTAGTCATATTAAATTTTATTACTAACATTTTAGATTCATAGGGTTGCAAAGCCTAAGAGCTATATATTAACACATAAAGGTATAACTAACACTAGACAATAACAGAATATCAATTCATATGGTTGTCAACCCGATAGATCTATCAACAATTCTACGCACAGTGTATTAATGATTGAGCGGCTAGTTCGTGAAAAGTGCCTCTCAATGGCCACGTAGGGCGCCTGCCTTATGATATATATATATATATAGGAGAAGGATCCGTTAGGAACCACCCTTTATTGCGGGAACCGCGAGAACCAATGTGAACACAACCAAAAATACATAAAAATAGCTAAAAAACACACACAAATTTTTTTTTAATATTTTTTTTTAAAATCGCTACTTTTAGTAGCAAAAAAAAACGTTTTTTTTTATTTATTTTTTTTGCTACTAAAAATAACGATTTTAATGTAAAAAATATTAAAAAAATTGTGTTTTTTTTAAATTTTTTTAGGTTTTTTGGGGGTTTAGTTTTTAGCATTTTAGCTTTGGGGGTATTTTTTTAGGTCATTTGGGGGGGGGGGGTTAGTTTTTAGCATTTAGCTTGGGGGGGGGGGTTAGGTTTGGGGGGGGGGAGTTAGGTTTTTTTAGCTATTTTTTATTGTGTTCACATTGGTTCTCACGGTTCTCATAATAAAGGTGGTTCTCGCATGAACCTTACCCTATATATATATATATATATATATAAGGGAATGATCCACTAAAAATGGATTTTGCCTAAGTAGCCTAAGAAGAATTGTGATGTTGACATAAGCCACACCTTATAAGTAGGAAGGAAAGACATTTTTGTACAAAAACATTTTAATGCGTATAAGTAGGAGTGTGAAAATGACATGTGACACTCTTTTTATTTTCTAAAAAATACAACAAAAAATTTAGTATAAAAAATATAGCACAAAAAAAAATCAGCATAAAAAATCAGCACAAAAAAATCTAGTACAAAAAATCCAATACAAAAATTAAGAAATTTTTTTTTAAGACAAAAAATTTTAACACAAAAAATGTAGTAAAAAATCCAGCACAAAAAAAATGTTATAACACAAAGAAATACAACACATTTTGGTGCTTTTTTTAGTTGTCATATATTATATAGCAATATGGTAGTCAAATTAAAGATAAAAAGACGCTCGATTTTATGGTGAAATTTTTATGAAGAAAATAATGTCATATAAAAAGGTTATGAACGTTTAAAAATGGGGATGGAATATGCATGTGCCTTGCATGTGAAGAGAGAAAGTCAATAAATAGGATTTTCCTAAGATAACCTTACACTCCTCTTTTTTTCCTACATGTTCATCTTAACTGTTAATTTGAAAAATGAATGGTTAAGATTCTTACTCAGGCAAAACAAACTTTTTATTTGATCTCGCCGTTTTCACACTTTATATATATATATATATATATATATATATATATATATATAGGGGCTCGCTAAAATAAAAACCACCCCCAGTTGTAAGAACTGCGAGAACCACTTTCCACCAATCAGATTATGACACTAATGCTATATTATTTTATACCCTAAAGGGTATTTTATACATTTACTCTAAATGTCTCATCTCTCTGTCCTGTGTCTGTATCAAAGTCTCTTTGTCAAATCACACTCCCCCAAAATTCAAATCCATCAACTGATTCTCTCTCTCTTAAAATGGTTCACCACCATCTTCAAGAAACCAAATTCATATTCAAGAAACCTCTGCCTCATCCACCACCGGCGACCCCCTCCTTCTCCGGCGACCCCCTCCTTCTCCGGCGACAAGACCGACGACCCCTCGTTTCTCCGCCCTTATCTCATCTGATTTCTGTTTATACTTAGAAAAGGGGTCTTGATGAGATGAGGTATGATATATGGGTTCATGAACTTTTTGTAGGCTTGTGTTTATACTTAGAGAAAGAGGGCTTGATGAGAAAGGCGGTGTAGTGGGGTTTTCTTTAGGGTTTTTTTCCGGGGGGTTTCTTCCGGTGGTGGGGGTGGCCTGACGGTGTTGACGGTGCTGGTGTTGGTGTTGGAGGCGGTGGCTGTGTGAGCGACGGTCGCTGACCCCTTAGACGACGACGCCGCACATGGGGGTGGGTGTGGCATAAACCCTCGTCGGTTTATTTTACAGCTGATGATGTTACTACGTATGTTGGTAAGGGTTTGCTGGTGCTTTTGAATGTTTGAATCTGGAAATAATTGTTTTGAATCTGGTGCTTTTGAATGTTTTGAATCTGGTTCTTTTGAATGTTTGAATCTGGTACTTTTGAATGTTTTGAATATGGTGCTTTTGGTAGATTTGAATAGTGAACTACGTGGGTTTTGATCTGTTGGATTTGGGCGGTGATGATGAAAAAAAAAAACCTATATTTTGATGACGATGGCGCGGCAAGGTTGGTGGATGGTAGATTTTTGAACCTGCAACCCCACTTTGCAGCCTTTGATTATCGGAAAAATCTGAGCCAAACCCCGTTTTTTTCAAGAACCCAAACATTGTTTTGATTTTTGTTGTTGGTTTTTTATATTTTTTTCCCGTCGATGATGATAACAACCTATCTGAGACACCTACCGAGTTGCGATTTCTGGGTGCGTTCGTTTTGTGAAAAAAAGTTTTTGAAAAACAAAGTTAAAACCGTAAACTATTTAACGTAAAACGTAAACTATTTAACGTAAAACGTAAAGTTTTTAACGTAAAAGTTAAAACCGTAAACTTTTTAACGTAAAACGTAAACTTTTTAGCGTAAAATGTAAAACGTAAAGTTTTTAACGTTAAACGTAAATTTTTTAACGTAAAACGTAAAAAGTTTAACGTAAAACGTAAAAAGTTTAACATAAAACGTAAAAACGTAAAACGTAAAAAGTTTAATGGTTAACGTAAAATGTAAAATGTTTAATGTAAAACGTAAAAAGTTTAACATAAAATGTAAAACGTAAAAAGGTTAACGTAAAACGTAAAAAGTTTAAAAAATCTGAATTTAAATGCTTTTAATAAAATAATTCTGTTTAAAAAATAAAAACTAATATAATAATACAAAAAAAGTTATAAAAAATAATAAAGACAAAAATACAAAAAAAAGAGTATTTTTACTAAACTGCCATTTTGCATTAAAATATTAAGAACATGATAAGACAAAAAATACTTAATATTATTTTTTAACTACTTTTAATCTTGTCCATCGATCTTGAAGATCTAATGGTTATAAAGTGGTTCTCTCGGTTCTTACAACTGGAGGTGGTTTTCATTTTAGCGATCCTATATATATATATATATATATATATATATGTATATGTGTGTGTGTATGTGGGAGGGTTATCTTGAGAACGCTAAGTATCTCGAGAACTGTGAGAACGAATGAAAAAACCAATCAAAACCAAAAATTTTAATACAAACCTCATTGTAATTAAAATACAACATTAAAAAAAGAATTTACAACATCAAATAGTTCATTTGTCCTCTCAAAATCACTCTTATTAGATTTTTTACACATGTGTAAATATAACAAATTTACACATGTGTAAATGGCAAACTTACATATGTGTAAATTTTCTTTATTTCACGTAAATTTAAATGTGTAAATTTAATTCTAACATTGTATTCGAATAATAAGGATAAATGCGACAAAAATTTTTGAATTTAAATTGTTTTTTACCAAGTTCTCCTGGTTTTTTCATTTGTTCTCACTGTTCTCACAATATTTAGCGTTCTCATTTAAACCTTCCCCATTATTATCTTTCAAATACAATTTCAACAAATGCCTTGATGATCACAGCTCCAACCAACAACCTAAGATTACATGATTACAAAAAAATCACAATTAAAAGTTGAAATTATGGAAGGCTAATAGCACATATGACGATATTAATCATGCAATTTGAATATGAAATTGATCAAACACATTCTTCAACTCGTCTTCATTTAAAAGTAAACATTTTCACCAAATACATAAGGCTAAAGGGTATGGTCATGACCCTCCACATAGGTGCCATGTCACCCACCTCTAATCCATCATCCAAAACCACTACCCTAAGGGTGTGGTCATGACCCAAACCTCAATGCTCTTTATTTTTTTAATATATTATTGTCTCAAAATCAACAAATTGGAGGGTCATGGTAAACGTGGTTCAATCCACCCGAACCACCATCAATTAAGGAAGGGGTGGTGTACTATTTGATCAATGGTCCTATGTGGTAAATAATATCCCAACCCACACCCCCATACCCCATATCCTAATAAATCAAATATATAACTTGTAAGACCTTTGTATTTGAGAGAATTTTTTCTCCCAAAGCCTACTTTTCAGTTTTCTTCTTTAAAAACCCCTTACAAGTTGAAGTGCTTGTAAGTCTATTACTTTTTAAGAGAATCTTTTGTCCCTAGGTTACAGATATCACACCCTGACTTTTGCGGAAGCGTGGTTTATTTGGTGTGACTTTTTAATACCATTACAACAATCATAACAATGCTATATGATAAAAACATGAGATATTCATCCATTAATAAAGTTTAGAAAAATCCCATTTTCAACAATCACAAAATAATTTACAAACCTTAACTTGATTTATTTGAGTTCATAAAGACTTAGCAAAAGACTTTAAACAAAACCAGGTTTAGGTATATATAACCCGTCCAGGAAGAGGTTACACCTTCTAAACCCTGGATGACTTCTTTATTCAAATGCAGCTTGAAAATACGTGCATACCGTGCCAGATCCGTTAGTTTCCTGAAATACATGTAATTTGAAAAGTCAACATAATGTTGAGCGAGTTCATGTGTAAGTGAGTAGGTATAAACCTTTGTAAAAATTTCTGTATGTATGAAAATCCCTGGTATGTAGCAATTAAGGAAAAAGAGATCACCATTGGGTTGCAAAGCCAATGATATGTGTGAAGTGATGCAGGAAAACTCAAACCTTGCGGATTTGCGCGTCTGGCACTTAGTCATCTCATGGCCCACTCAGAGGACTCAGGAGTGGGGCTCGCTACACCCAAATAGATCTATCACTAATGTCCCTCGGTCCTACAACGAGGATTAATGGCCTTCAGTTCGGCCTACCCACTCACATGATCTAAGTCGTATACCCTCCTTAAGCTAACCATACCATGTATAAAAGTGTCTGTAAATGTCTGTAAATGTCTGTAAATGTCTTGTAAATGTCTGTAAATGTCTGTAATAATTGTAACATGTATTTCACCCCCGAAGTATAAAACTGAAAACAGTTAAGAGAAAAGGGGGACATGAACTCACAGTATTGCGTCTTCGGTACTCGTTACCCAAATCTCCTCAGCAAACACGACTACCTACAATAGTCTAACGTCTATTAGACGAACGGGTCGTGCCTTGTCTTAGTATTGATTAGTGCCTTTGAGTTACGTTTTAAAGTGTCTTCAATATTTTAGTAATAATACTTCTCATACTTGTGTATTCGTATTTCCTTCCCAAGGATGGGATATTTTACATATGTCTATTCGTATTGGAATTGTATTTTTAAGTCCCATTTTAGAGAATACATATTTAACCATATTCCTGTATGAAACCAACGCCCGATACTCTGTATTTTGTTATAAAAATATGGCGAGTTTTATGCTTAAAAAACATAGTCTATCATATACTAGTAAACACTTGTCCAGAAAATATTTACTAAGTGTTCGGATTTTCGGAAAATTTCGCCATAGTCTCCTTTATAAATAGAGGCGTCCATGCTTAATAGCATATCATTTTCTTTTACAAATATCCCGTAGAGTGTTCCCACATAGCCAACCCGACAATCATACATGCAATACACTATTTACGTCTTTTCAGCTTTATTAACCAAAACTGGACTGTTTTCGAGCATTTAAATAAAATAGTTAACCTTTTCAAAAAATTCTCAAATTTTTACACAGTGTCACATATAATCCAAAATTTATTGTGTAAAAATTTCGGGGACCAGTTCATTACCAATTTTATATAAAAATTCTTTTACCCGACTGCAATCAGATTTGATACTTTCTGATTGCAGTTTTACGGAAAAATTCACTAAAAATCAATCGTAAGTCCGATCGACGAAATTCCAGTTGGAGGGTCACGGAAACAACAGTGACCATCTACAGTAAAAATCCCATGAGCTGATTCTGCTCAGGTTTCAGGTTTTGACTCCGAATACCACACACTTTTTCAGCAGGAAAATTTCAGCTTGAGCTGCTGTCTTAAAATAATTCTTTAAAAATAGTAAACGACCTCGAAAAATTATTATTCCAGTGCCATTTGTTCGGTTATTCAAAATTACACAATTTAGACTCTAGAAAATCAGTTTTTCGATTAAAAATGACCTAGTTACAGACTGTTGAAGTTGGCTGGAATTTCCAATCAGCATGCTGTTTGCACTGTAGAAGTTACTAAAAACGTATCACCAAGTGTCCTAACAACGATTTATCAATAAAAACATCATGCATGTCTTATCCGACCCTAAATCAACCAGATTTTATCATTATTTAAGTTAATGATTAGGTTCCTTGTTCACTTTCTCTATGTGTTCTTATTTTAAGCTTCAAACAACTATGTTTCGAACAATCAACGTAGAAGGGATTCAAGAGTTAAATCGAAAACTTACAACTAACACAAGGGTTAGGGATGAACTTTGTGAACAAGAAATGATGATGAAAATGGCATGAGAAAGACTTGAACCAAGCTCCTTTGAAAGCTCTTCAAGATGTAACCTCCATGGATGAACTTCAAAGCTTTGAATGGACATGAACATGAAGAACAAAGCTTGCAAGAAGATGAAGATGGAGAGAGGAGAGATGGGACGGTTATGGGAGAGAGGAGAGAGAGAGGTGTTGAGTGGCCTTGAAGGATGGAGTGATCTTGTGAAGATATGCAAAGATATAAAGAAGATGCTTGGAGATTTCAAGGGATAGCATGCTAGACAAGTGTCAAAACAATTCTAAATGAAATATTTTGCAAGATACTTGAGATATTTGGTGGGGGCCACATTATTAAAACCGAAAATATCAAGGGGGGGAGGGACCAAAGTGTAAATTTTATATAAACGTACCATATGTAGGCTAAAACGGGTGTTTAACTGGATACCGGGTATTTTCTAGAATAGTGGGTGTATGTCATGTTTCTATAGTGTGTGGGGATTTTTGTGACCATAATTATTTAAGAATAATAAAATAATATTTCTGACAAAATTTTGGTGTCCCGGGTAATGTCCGGTTGCTCGGTTACGTATCGTTCCGTTAAAGCGTTAAATTGTACCGCATAGTGTCTTTTATGCATCTTTTTGTAACGAAATCATTCCTGGCACTTAGGAAAGTATACAGGACCACTCTGCTATATTTGTGTATTCTACTGGTATAATAAAATGCTGAATTCTGTATTTAACGCATGTTTTAGGCACTTCCCGGCACTATATCTACCCCTAATGACGCAGTATTATGGTCCTCACTTCCCTACACTACAAACCAGTGTAGTACTCTATCCCTGGCTCATACTTTCCATAATAATATTGTCTGTCTAAGTGCTGGCATTGTCAGCATTATTTCTGAATCAGCCGTTCAGTGTGTAAACTGTGCTGAGTGCATCAAGTATGTCACTAATGTTGGTGTGTAATGAATGGAGTGACTGTCTAAAATATGATGCATGTATATATGATATGGAATCATAGAGCAGTTCAAATTGTCAGTTGTAATCAAGCACAGTCATTAAGCATGTAATTAAGATTAATTAATTTGTACAGTACCTGAAATTTTGAGGGTTGTCACATTCTCCCCCCGTTAATAAAATTTCGTCCTCGAAATTTGTACTACCTTAACTTCTTATGCTTACGTCACACGATTATGTATACGAATAATACTGAGGTAGATAATCACCGAACCAATTCAAACCTTATTCACATCAAGTGAGTCTAGGATATATATATAACATCACAATTCCAATAGTTAAAAGGTATTTGCTTATAGCATTTAATGTCAAAGGTACAGTACGCATTTGACGTATAGTCTAGTGTAATCCAGCTTGCCGTGTTCCACAAAAGAGGAGTCTTATCCAATAGAGTTTTCAAATGACTGGTCATAGTATGCAAATTTTCACAAACCATAGCATCCGCTATATGAACTCAAAATCAACAACTTGGAGATGAAAATGACCTGCCAACTGGCGAATAAGTAAATGATTAGGATTTGTGTGTTGACATTCTCGAGTTGCGAAAATACACCGAATGAAGTACAAGCGAATCTGGTGTATCATTGTCTAAATTTGTAGTTGCATCAGAAATGTTTAAATGACAAGTCAAACAAGAGTATATGTAGTTTTGTGAAACAGTTGACCATAATTAGCACAAGCTAGTAACACCACAAGGTGCCGAAATGACGAGATTCAATAATAATGGTGACTGAACAAGTTCACCGTGCCTGAAATCAAATGATAGTGTATCGAGACAATCTGAAGATTTGATTTACACAATGTCACAAAGTTTTTAGTTAAATACGGAACATCAAAGAGCCACTGCCTTTGGTTGAAGGTGAAAAGCATTAAGTTTGGCAAGGTATTTGATTGACAATGAAGGTATCGTTAGGAGGTACATTGTGCTTATGAAATGAATATATGTACCGTTGCCTTAACACACAATTGTGTTGAGACCGCTTTGATCGTGAAGATCCAAAATGGATTGTTAACAACTAAGTAGGGAATTGAATTTCGTGTACGAAGTGAGTAATCAAATTAGCGCAAGCTTCAATTTTGTGAAAATATCACCGCAAGGTATCGAAATAAATCAAACATTTTAGTGGAGTCGTAGACCAACCAAATCTACTACGACTTGAAATGAAAGAATCTCTGCAAGAACAGTTGAATATGATGCTCCCAATACATCATATAGCGTTTCAAATTAATCCTGTGAACTGGATAAGTTCAAGCAATTAAACTTGGTTTCAACGTAACCCGATAATAAACGTATGAACCAACAAAGGAATTTTCGGCATGGTAGCAAAATAAACCATGTCTGTAACTTGAAAGAAAGCGATTTCAAGAAAGTGCGTTGGCTTGGTAACAAAAGAGTTCAACAATAACAATAATGTAGGTCACTCGAATCAGGAATTTGTAATTAGGCTTAGCAAAATGATATGTAAACTCCAATGAAGTTTTCATTCAAAATGAAATCACATGCGTAGCATGATGCATGTATGTCAGGTAAGTTTCCTAGAAAAGGAACAACGAGTATCTGCTAAAGTGATGAAATGACCAGCTATCGAAGAAAATGTGTGTTCGCTCTCAGCGAGAAAATTAATGTGATGCAACTACCATTAAGGGGAGTAGAGATGCAGACATCTATTCGTCAGAAGTGAAAGAAACCCAAGTACTCTCTGTTAGGTCAATGGAACTGGCATATGCGCCAGGTTAAAGATGGTTGATTTAGTTGACAGATATGGTTCCTAAATAAAAACCCTTACGAGTTTGGACCTGGGTTCACAAAGGTCCTAAATATATGTTTTCTAAATCCTCCAGATTTCGTATCCCGTGTAGACTGGTTTGGGCATTGTGTAGGAAGCACTATTTTTGTGTACGTCTAAGAACAAGTCGTTGTCCCACAATTTTTCCTCGGTATACCTCCTTACTGAATTTACCGCCAATGACACTCGATCGTCGATCAGTCGTGCAATAGTAATTGGATCCTCACAGTTAGTTAAATACGAAATTCGTCAATCCTTAGCAAGAGCCACCGACCCTGGTTGGCTAGCTCGTCCGGCTTCCGATCCTTTGAAAGTCATCGTCCTTTTTCTTGATGAGCGGAACTGAGGTTACCCCAAAAGGGGAATTTTTGGTCTGTTATCTTCCTTCTCTATTCACTGCTAAAACTTCACTGTCAATCCTTGCATCTCCGAAAATGTAAGTTGCTACGACGCATTGACTATAGGTGCGGTGCCTGGAATTAAATCGATGCGAGATTCGACTAATCGTTGAGGAGGTGATTCCGGCAAGTCTTCGAGGAAGACTTCAGGGTATTCTCTTATCACGGGGGTATCTTCGGGTTTTAGTTCTTCGGCTCCCTTGTCCCCGACATGAGCCAGGAAAACAACTCATCCTTTGCGCAACAGCTTTCGTGCCTTCCAGCAATTTGTAATTTGTAGGGGCGTATCCTGTTTCATGAGTCACGATCGTTCCTTTATTCGCCATTGGGGTGCGGACATTAAACTCCGCTCGATCACATGGAAATTAATCCATCCAATTACCACGTTGAAGTTCCCAACTCAACGGGCAGCAGATCAAGCGTAAACTTAGGCTCTCCAAGTTCTATCTTGTCGTTCCTAGTTACTGTGTTGGCTTCCACTAGCTTCTCCTAGCTAGTTCCATCGAGTGCGAGTTATCTAACTTACTTGCTACTAACCCAAGTACACTCTCAAACTCTAGAGATGCGAAGATTAGATTTTGCAATAGTATCTTGCAACACAGATGCATAACGTTGAGTAATATAGAACGTACCGATACTTGAATCCCGGCGTGTTCCCATAGTTCTGCTACTGAGCTTTTGTCCTTGTGCTTGATTCTTCTTAGGGCAGTACTTTCTGAAATGCTTCTTGCTCCCACAGTTAAGACAACCTTGAGCACGTTTCTGTTTGTCACTCGTTCTGCCCTGGTATTCGTCATTGTCGTTGTTTTCACCGTGATTCTCACTACCATCTTGACCTCCATTTCTACTTTCAGTACCTTGCCTACAAGTTTCCTTGGGATGCCCTTTCTTGCCACAGTTATCACATTTTCCATATTTACATCTCCCGACATGATAGCGTAGACAATTGTCGTACTTAGGTAGGATACCCTTGTAATCCTTTCCCTTTTTGGCCTTCTTCTCGTTACTTACCCGAGTAGCCTTCTTAAAATTCACGAGTCTTCTCTTGTTATCCCCAGATGACTCTACAGGAGCCTCGTTTTTCTCTTCCGGAGTGGAAAATTTTCCTTGTCTAATCGCTTCTTCAGTGAGCGCCACGCTCATGTCGATTGCTTCGATAATTGTTGAAGGCTTAGATGTTGTTACCAGGCTTAGAATCTGCGGTGCTAGTCCCCTGATGAAAAGTTCGATCTTCCTAGATTCTGGTTCCACCAAACGCGATGCTACTTGTGATAACTCGCCAAATCTCTGCACATATTCAGCTATCTTTGGACCTTCCATTCTCAAGTTCCACAATTCAGTTTCCAACTTCTGGACTTCCGCCCTAGAGCAATATCTTTTGCGCATTAGTTCCTTCAGTTCGTCCCACGTCATAGCATATGCAGCAGCCTCGCCCATTGCTTGAATTTGAAGGTTCCACCATGACAGAGCCCCATCTACAAATAGCCCCGCTATGTACGTAACCTGATGTTCTGGGGCGCATTTGCTCAATCGTAAGACAGAATCGTCTTTTCCACCCAACGCACAAATGCTAAGGCACCCCCAGTGCCGTCGAATTCCCGAGGTTTGTGGTTCAAGAACTGCTCGTAGGTGCAGCCGCTGGGTGGGTTATTTCCTGAGGTACCTCCGCCGTGTTTGGAGCGAAGGGCCTCGAGTTGTGCGATGGCTTGCGAGATGCGCCCTTGCAGTTCTGACTCTGCGGTTGTCGGCAGAGGGTTGTTGGTATCGACGTTCCCTTGTATCGACATCTTCTGAGAAGAAGGTTGGTTAGGTCAGGTCTCATTCGTTCGGGGAGTGCATATAGTTGTTTAGAGATCGTATGTACACACACATATTAGGTTATCATACCAACCAATCAAGCAATAGTATAATCATAGTATAACCAAGAAATTTGGTGATTATGTTTAATGAGAGCATAGTAAGCAAGCACGTAGCGTTATAATTATTGTACACACATATAGATTAATAACGTGCTTAACGGAGACATAGCGACGGAGTTTCGTTGGTCATTGGCCATAAAATATTGTCGCATATTTTATAATGATTGGGCCCTCATTATTCCCCGACCACAATTGTATTGCCTTCCAAAATGTATCACATCAATAGGGACACAGGGTCACCCTACCCTTGTCCATTAACTGTATTAGTGTATCAAATTCACATAGTCTGAAGTGGTCTTTAAAAGTCTCCACAAACCCGGCTTATCATTAGTGTCTTTACTTGAAAGCAATGTAATCCGCATGATCCAGAAATCACTATACCAGTGTCTGAGGGTGAGGAGGAAAGAAAGTAAACTTGTTAGCACACGTGGACTTCCTCCTTGGGCTTGTGTACACGTCGAAGTAATTATTTGCTCTACCGCTTGATAGTAAAGAAATGAGCATCAGAATCCTGGGAACGGTGTAATAGTAACGGTTGAGAGCGTAAAAAGGAACCTTGATAAATGTGGAGGATCAAAGTATGCTGGCAATAAACAGGGTGGAGGACGTGGTGTCTTATATAAACTTTTCTGACAATATGTTGTCTTGTGATATAAATACTTAAATCATGCGTTTAGTTATGTAATGTTTGGCATTTGAAGTTACCAAATGTGGTGTTAGCTCAAGCTCCAACACTCTGCGACTCATATCCTCAAACTGTAGTGGGTGTTACAGGAGCAACTCATCTCATGTGTGGCCTCCATAATGTGAGGGATGACAAGGGTCTAAAATCAGCATAGGGTAGCATAGGAACCAGCGAAAAGTAGCAATTGGTGCGGCCTGTAGAAAATGTTGCTGTAGCCATTGGGATCGTTACGCGGTTGCTGGCCTAGAGTACCTTCCCGTGGTGCTGGTATGTCTTGAATGAAAGCGATAGGCATGTTGGCGCAATGGACGACGGTCTTTTATAAGGGCAACATCAGCAGTTGAAGGTGTAGGAACATACGTTTCAACCAATAAGGATATCATCTGTGCAGGTACTGGGTCAGATATAAGGGATGCAATGCGTGGTAAACCAAAAGAACATGGTCATGGTCAAGTAAAGGTGCAGGATCAGTAGGTGCAACATCAAGCTGTCCCAAAAGGTGTAGAAGTTAACTCAAGAGCAGGCCCTGGGTCGTGTAACGGTGTGGTGCCTCGAGCAGGTGTTAGTGCAGCAGTCAGAATGGCGTCGTCGTCTGTGTCAGTAGTAGAAAGATGTGACCAGGCCGTCTACAAGGCTGTAAATGTCACAGACTCAAGGGAGTCTGAAATCGAATATATGCTAGAATCAGAGGGGGGGCCTGTTAACAGGGGCCTTAAGAAGTGGAATTAGTAACAACGTTCTCGTCTAACTTTCTATCACCATAGGCATCAGCAGAAGGACCATCAATAAATATGTCCACGTCATCATTAATTGCTCGTCGCTTAGCCAACCTTCGGTAGGAAAGTCCATAGGAGACGCATCGTCGAGGATTGGGGTCATGGTGTGCTCACTATCGGGGTGCCCAGTGATGAGGTGGTCATGGGCTGAAACAAGAGTGACCGAAGGATCCTTGTCAGTGAAACCATCAGCAAGGGTAAAGTATCGCCCGAATCTGGTCGCGCAGACGGTTGAAAGTTGTCCTCGTCCTTAGTCAGCATATCAGGATCACTCTCAGCGTCTGGCGTAAATGTCTCTGGCGCAGCTGTAGTCTTCATTAACTGTGGCGGTGGTCGTAGGGTTATCAATGTCTGATAACTCGTTCTCTAAATAGAGTGACATGTGTGCCGGTGAGTAGCATGTATATCCATAGTAAGTATTAACAATTTATGTATGCAATAACCACCACATGTGCCCGTTTATCAATAATTAGAAATTAAGCATGTATGTAGTAATAATGAAGGCATGTAGTCACAATCAATGTAAGCAAGTAGTCATCCTAGTCTTCCCCAGACTATCCTACCCTGTCTCTCAGACTAGATTCCCTAGTCTCTTATACTAACTCCCTAGTCTCTAAGACCATCCTCCCAGTCTCTAAGACTAAATCCCTGGTCTCTAAGACCATCCTCCCAGTCTCTAAGACTAAATCCCTGGTCTCTAAGACCATCCTCCCAGTCTCTAAGACTAAATTCCTCCCTCAGCCTCTAAGGCTGATCCTCCCTCAGCCTCTAAGGCTGATCCTCCCTCAGTCTCTAAGGCTGATCCTCCCTCAGTCTCTAAGACTGATCCTCCCTCAGTCTCTAAGACTGAATTATAATTTTAAATTTGGAAACGTGTATTTGTGCCTTTTGTTTGAAAAAAAAATGTTTGTTTCCTGGATCTGGACGTTTTGTGTATGCAGTGTAAAAATGTTTGAAAACGTTTTCGTGAGAGCCCTGATGACCATAGTCTAGACTCGAGAAAGAATCCTAGTTCGCTATGATCGAGGCTCTGATACCAAGCTGTCACACCCTGACTTTTGCGGAAGCGTGGTTTATTTGGTGTGACTTCTTAATACCATTACAACAATCATAACAATGCTATATGATAAAAAACATGAGATATTCATCCATTAATAAAGTTTAGAAAAATCCCATTTTCAACAATCACAAAATAATTTACAAACCTTAACTTGATTTATTTGAGTTCATAAAGACTTAGCAAAAGACTTTAAACAAAACCAGGTTTAGGTATATATAACCCGTCCAGGAAGAGGTTACACCTTCTAAACCCTGGATGACTTCTTTATTCAAACGCAGCTTGAAAATACGTGCATACCGTGCCAGATCCGTTAGTTTCCTGAAATACATGTAATTTGAAAAGTCAACATAATGTTGAGCGAGTTCATGTGTAAGTGAGTAGGTATAAACCTTTGTAAAAATTTCTGTATGTATGAAAATCCCTGGTATGTAGCAATTAAGGAAAAAGAGATCACCATTGGGTTGCAAAGCCAATGATATGTGTGAAGTGATGCAGGAAAACTCAAACCTAGCGGATTTGCGCGTCTGGCACTTAGTCATCTCATGGCCCACTCAGCGGACTCAGGAGTGGGGCTCGCTACACCCAAATAGATCTATCACTAATGTCCCTCGGTCCTACAACGAGGATTAATGGCCTTCAGTTCGGCCTACCCACTCACATGATCTAAGTCGTATACCCTCCTTAAGCTAACCATACCATGTATAAAAGTGTCTGTAAATGTCTGTAAATGTCTTGTAAATGTCTGTAAATGTCTGTAATAATTGTAACATGTATTTCACCCCCGAAGTATAAAACTGAAAACAGTTAAGAGAAAAGGGGGCATGAACTCACAGTATTGCGTCTTCGGTACTCATAACCCAAATCTCCTCAGCAAACACGACTACCTACAATAGTCTAACGTCTATTAGACGAACGGGTCGTGCCTTGTCTTAGTATTGATTAGTGCATTTGAGTTACGTTTTAAAGTGTCTTCAATATTTTAGTAATAATACTTCTCATACTTGTGTATTCGTATTTCCTTCCCAAGGATGGGATATTTTACATATGTCTATTCGTATTGGAATTATATTTTTAAGTCCCATTTTAGAGAATACATATTTAACCATATTCCTGTATAAAACCAACGCCCGATACTCTGTATTTTGTTATAAAAATTATGGCGAGTTTTATGCTTGAAAAACATAGTCTATCATATACTAGTAAACACTTGTCCAGAAAATATTTACTAAGTGTTCGGATTTTCGGAAAATTTCGCCATAGTCTCCTTTATAAATAGAGGCGTCCATGCTTAATAGCATATCATTTTCTTTTACAAATATCCCGTAGAGTGTTCCCACATAGCCAACCCGACAATCATACATGCAATACACTATTTACGTCTTTTCAGCTTTATTAACCAAAACTGGACTGTTTTCGAGCATTTAAATAAAATAGTTAACCTTTTCCAAAAATTCTCAAATTTTTACAGAGTGTCACATATAATCCAAAATTAATTGTATAAAAATTTTGGGGACCAGTTCATTACCAATTTTATATAAAAATTCTTTTACCTGACTGGAATCAGATTTGATACTTTCTGATTGCAGTTTTACGGAAAAATTCACTAAAAATCAATCGTAAGTCCGATCGATAAAATTCCAGTTGGAGGGTCACGGAAACAACAGTGACCATCTACAGTAAAAATCCCATGAGCTGATTCTGCTCAGGTTTCAGGTTTTGACTCCGAATACGACACACTTTTTCAGCAGGAAAATTTCAGCTTGAGCTGCTGTCTTAAAATAATTCTTTAAAAATAGTAAACGACCTCAAAAAATTATGATTCCAGTGCCATTTGTTCGGTTATTCAAAATTACATAATTTAGACTCCATAAAATCAGTTTTTCGATTAAAAATGACCCAGTTACAGCCTGTTGAAGTTGGCTGGAATTTCCAATCAGCATGCTGTTTGCACTGTAGAAGTTACTAAAAACGTATCACCAAGTGTCCTAACAACGATTTATCAATAAAAACATCATGCATGTCTTATCCGACCCTAAATCAACCAAATTTTATCATTATTTAAGTTAATGATTAGGTTCCTTGTTCACTTTCTCTATGTGTTCTTATTTTAAGCTTCAAACAACTATGTTTCGAACAATCAACGTAGAAGGGATTCAAGAGTTAAATCAAAAACTTACAACTAACACAAGGGTTAGGGATGAACTTTGTGAACAAGAAATGATGATGAAAATGGCGTGAGAAAGACTTGAACCAAGCTCCTTTGAAAGCTCTTCAAGATGTAACCTCCATGGATGAACTTCAAAGCTTTGAATGGACATGAACATGAAGAACAAAGCTTGCAAGAAGATGAAGATGGAGAGAGGAGAGATGGGATGGTTATGGGAGAGAGGAGAGAGAGAGGTGTTGAGTGGCCTTGAAGGATGGAGTGATCTTGTGAAGATATGCAAAGATATAAAGAAGATGCTTGGAGATTTCAAGGGATAGCATGCAAGACAAGTGTCAAAACAATTCTAAATGAAATATTTTGCAAGATACTTGAGATATTTGGTGGGGGCCACATTATTAAAACCGAAAATATCAAGGGGGGAGGGACCAAAGTGTAAATTTTATATAAACGTACCATATGTAGGCTAAAACGGGTGTTTAACCGGATACCGGGTATTTTCTAGAATAGTGGGTGTATGTCATGTTTCTATAGTGTGTGGGGATTTTTGTGACCATAATTATTTAAGAATAATAAAATAATATTTCTGACAAAATTTTGGTGTCCCGGGTAATGTCCGGTTGCTCGGTTACGTATCGTTCCGTTAAAGCGTTAAATTGTACCGCATAGTGTCTTTTATGCATCTTTTTGTAACGAAATCATTCCTGGCACTTAGGAAAGTATACAGGACCACTCTGCTATATTTGTGTATTCTACTGGTATAATAAAATGCTGAATTCTGTATTTAACGCATGTTTTAGGCACTTCCCGGCACTATATCTACCCCTAATGACGCAGTATTATGGTCCTCACTTCCCTACACTACAAACCAGTGTAGTACTCTATCCCTGGCTCATACTGGCCATAATAATATTGTCTGTCTAAGTGCTGGCATTGTCAGTATTATTTCTGAATCAGCCGTTCAGTGTGTAAACTATGCTGAGTGCATCAAGTATGTCACTAATGTTGGTGTGTAATGAATGGAGTGACTGTCTAAAATATGATGCATGTATATATGATATGGAATCATAGAGCAGTTCAAATTGTCAGTTGTAATCAAGTACAGTCATTAAGCATGTAATTAAGATTAATTAATTTGTACAGTACCTGAAATTTTGAGGGTTGTCACAACAGAGGTGAAGCCTTAGAAGATCTCTCAATCTTTTGTCTCTGCGTGTAAATTCTGTAATGTTTTCCGTTAGCAGCCAATGCATTTGCTTCCATGAAAAACAAAACTACATTTGGAAAACTGGACAAATTGCATAGGCCAAAACGATGAGAACCAACATGCCAAAAGATTCTAAGAATATGAATATGAATATGATTAATGTTGCTTACTTGCATCTATTGTAGTAATAATAAAGACTCATTTCTCAACAGCCAAAGGAAGGGTGGATTGCTTCCACTCTGAAACTACTTAATCATATACCAGTAACAAAAAATAGTCTATAGGCTTAAGTTTGTGTAACCAACTCTTTGTAAGCCTGCTCAATTTAAACGATGCTAATTATATGTTTTACCAAATTATCGATCTTTATATTCTTCTGAAATAAACCACATAATAAGCCATGGATTAAATAAGCAATAGTGACATCTAAAGCTGTAATATGTTGATTAAATTCAAGAAAACATTGCAATAAGTACAGATTCATAATTTGACAAAACTGATAATTTTTTTAACATTATTAGAGACATTTGTGGAACCTGAAGAGTAGAAGAATTTGAAGCCAAGGAACAAATAATAATATTTCTAAGTAGAGGAATATACCAAAAGGTAGAAACACCCGTTCGTGCGCCAGAACAACACCCTTTTTTTCTAGTTACCGAACCTCTCGGTTGGGTCAACATTGTCGCCCTCCTGCACTACCCACGGACGCAAAATAGAAAAGTTTAGAATAAATTAACCAATTGTTTCACCTGTAAATGTCCCCGAAGCCCACCCAATTCATTCTCTTGATTACCTAAAGTTTTCATAATTCAATATGTACATACTGAACAGATAACATCAAAAAATCAAGCAATACATATCACGATAAATGAAAATGCACATACCCACAAGCAATATCACAATGCACAGAAGCTTATTTATATCAATTTACATCAGTGCAAGAACCCAGTCAAGGTTGAAGCAAAATCATATTGCCGATGAAATAAAAAAGACATACTTATAAGATTGAATACGAAAGTGAAGATTTAATACTCATTTATATCAATTTAAAGACCAGCGTCGTCGACGGATAATCTAAAATACGTACCAGCATAAGACGATGTGAAACACAGAAAGAGACGTGCATAGCTCCGACGATGAGCACAAAACCAATATTGTCGGGACAAGAAAGACAAAGAATGTCATAAAATAATAATAATACGAAGCCACATAACACGTGTCTACTACCAATGAGCATAAAAATGAAAAAGTTTCTACCGTTTCTTGATCCTGCAAACCAGTTCGGCAAGCCCTTTTCAGAGAATGTTATTAGGTTTTTTAGAGCTACTTAATACCAAACAACGCATTACCTTTCCTTTGAGGGTTATGATGAGAGGCCAAGCTCTAGATTGACGATAACACCCTTGATTTTATTTACAAAAACGATCAAGACAAAAGTTAGAAGGCTATAAAGGTCAACCGTTAGAAGTTGATTAAATTGTATTTGTACCAGTGTAGATATCAGGAAATTCATTAGTAATCTTGGATAGAGGCTGAGCAACTTCTAATTGTAATGGATGCACGGTTTGACTTTTTAGGTCAAACCAACATAGTTACTTTTGTTTTCTTTACAATTTAGACAAATCAATTCTGAAATTGCAAGCAAGTCTGACCAAAAGGGTAAGATAGGAATTACACCTTTTTAGACAGCTCAACGAAGGTGGCTAATCAAATAAGAAATAGATAAACAAATACATACATCTGAGAGTGAGGTTGCCAAACGCTTTAATACAAATGGTCCTGTTGGTGCTAGAAGATTAGTAGACTTTATATGAGAAAACTTAAATTTTCTTTCTAGTAAAAAATGGTTGGTCATATACAACAAAATAAGATTATTACCGAGAGTGATTTTGGGTGTTGAGCCATGAGTTTTGTATCATCTTTTCTTGACAAGCAAACGGAACCCATTTGTCAAAACCAAAAGCTTAGAGAGGGGCTAAGCACCCTGCAACAGACAACTCCAAACAAATCAATATAGATTCCATACACCAAAATTACATCCACAAAGACCACCTAACACCCAGACCAAAACATAGACATACCCATTTGCAGCCAAAGTCAATTCCTACAACATTCTTCCGGTTCTGGATGTTATCGTCATGGAAAACCTCGCATAAACTGAAAAATTAGTTTTCGTCAATAAGAAAATGAGTTTTGTATCACCTGGTTTGATTAAAATTTGTCATAGCACTTAAGAATGACTATATTATAGAGAGGAAAAGTAGTTGTTCACAAAGTCGAGATACAAATCAATATGGAAAAGAAAACAAAATAAGATAATCGTCCTCTAGACCCTATAATCCCATTTGAGCGACTCTTCGTTCCCTGATTCAACACTTACTTTAATCATATACAAAAAGACACTTACTTTAATCACCTGTTAAAATGACTTACTTGTCAGATGTGTTATTCACGGCAGCTACGATCTCCGATGCCGAGACTCGATCTCATTTTCCGATCAATCTTTCAGCCACAAAACACAAACTAAAACTTCTCTATATCTCTCCACACAAACTAAAACATCTCTATATCTCTCCAACAGGACCTTTAATTCCAGTATACGCCTAACAAAACACAATCAATTCATAAACCTAAATCAGAACACACCTCTTTCAAAATCTAATAATCAAATAACTGTAACAATCAAATAACAAATAACATAACAAAAACCTTGAATACGGAGATCGAAATATATTTACTGCCGCTTTGAGACTGAGCAGCGAGAGAATTGAAAAACGATTTTAGGTCATCCAGCTCCTTCTGAGAGAAAAGCCTATGAAATTGAAAAACCTTTGGAATTTGAATGTGGGCCACCTTTGAATTTTAAAGTTTTTTAATATTAGGCTTTATGATGTAATAATGACATAAGAAAAGCCTTGTTGGACAGCCTCTCCAACTGACACATCAGCTTTTCTTATGTCACTCAGATTTCTCCTTTTATAGAAAGTATAGATAATAGATAATAGATTACAATTACAAGTTTGGTATTCAGTAAACCTTATTGGTCTATGTGTCTGTCATTTAAATTATGATTTGAACTTTTTTTCTCTTTTAAGAACAATCAGTACAACTTGATTAAAATGTGGTACAAGACTTTGTATAAAAGAATCATATATACATTCTATACTATCTTAAAAGACAAAGTCGGTGGGGTTTCCCACCGGCTTTGCCTTCCCTCCTCATACTTTCACAAAGTTGTTGTCGCAACCCCCGACCCCTACCCCGGGAGCGGGTGCCGCGAGATCCAGATCAATGGTATCGGTGTTTATTAATTTAGCACCGGAATACATCAGGACCGTTAGGAAATATTTTTATCAGAGTAACACCAAACTTTTATAATAATATATTATTGGAAAAAACCAAAGTTCATTTGACAATACATTTGTAGGGATAAACCCTAATTATTGAAAATAACAACTTCTTTTTAATTAGGTAACTTTTATAGCCACTTTTCCAACCCTTCAGTGCACTCTAGCTAGCTTCTATTGGCTTTCACATTTTGTTACATGAAACGCGTTTTAAAAACATTTTATCAGCAAGAAATACTGGTGATTGCATCCCAGTTTAATCAAAACAGCTTTTATAATTTCGAAGTACTAAGACCAATTACAATGTTTATATCTACATAATTACTCATTCAGTACTATCAACACCTGACTTGTGGGTCAGATTACTCATTGGCTAACTCGTTGTCCAATGATAACGTCTTTCACATTTTGCATACAAAACCCCAACATACCGGCAGTAATTGTAGGATACATAGACTCAATCACTGTTAATTATAATCTTAAAACATTGGAGGTTTTGTAAAAACAGTTTACAAAAAGGTGACAAAAAGTAAGATGTACTCATATAAAGTGAGAAAAAGAGAATGTACTCACATTGTTGACTTAGGTGATACTACTATAGCTTCCTGGTGATTCTCCTAGTTATTATCTATTAAAATTAAACAATGCACACGTGTAAGTAAAATAACCTAAATCACATTAACCGTACAACTCGAGACAGAATTCCAATGACTGAGTCAGGCAGAGCCTTGACATGCATTACGGAATCCTAGATCAATAGGGTGTAACACGAGACAGAACTCCAATCACTGAATCAGGAAAAGCCTTGACATGCATTACGGAGCCCTAAATTGATCGTGTAGGGTAACAGCAGTGTCACACCCCGACCACGTAGAACATACAAAACGTGGCGGAAAACGTCGGGGAGTGTTGTAACAGAATTAATTGTTTCATAACCATGGCATTCAAAGTTGTACTTTATTTATCAACATAAGAGTTACATTGTCTTAAACAGGAAATAAAGAGTTCAGAACATAATTAAACTAGTTCTATCTTTATTTTAAGTCTCTAAGGCACAGGTCCGCCCTAGTGTCACGATCATCATCCTACGCAAAAGCTCCTGAAAACACATGTGAAAATAGGTACGTCAGCATAAAAATGCCTGTGAGATACATAGGATTTGTGAAAAGAGGATTCATGACTTATAAGTTTAGAAAAAGTTGTTTAACAAAAGTCAGTGATGAACCTTGTAAATTGTTTTGTTTTGTAAATCATTCAAAAAGCGATGAGATGTATAAATAAGAGAATAATGTAAGGTTAAATGAATAACCAAGTAAAATGAGTTTGTATAAGATAAGTTGTTTTGTAAATCAATGTCTTGTGAAAATAAGTTGTTTATGTAAAACGTAATATGTCAAATATTGAAATGATTTAAGTAACGCTACGACATGTAATGTCATACAAACACTTATATATAGGAAGTACCAGCGGCGTATCTACCATGCTTGTATCATATTACACACGCCTCGTTACTCAAATCACTTACTCAAACCAACCACCAATGTAAATTGTTTATGTATAAATGAATTGTCATGTGTTAATGTGTAAACCATATCGAAATGTCTATGTCCAATGTAAACCACTAAATGTGTATATCAATGTCAAAATGTTTATGTTTAATGTAGATCATGTAATGTGTACCCAAAAATATCATGTATGGTAAGTGAAATATATCAACTAAACCATATGTAAAATGCACAAAAACAAGGTATTGAAGTAAAACATGGTTTAAATCAAAGTTATGTTTTGTGGAACAAATGCATTCTATACTGATACAAACACTTATGCGGTATTGTGAAAATGCATGCATCTAAGCCTTGAGACTGTGGCGATAAACCCTTAAACAAATTAAAGGTTTATCTAAGTTATGTGTATCGAATTCGGTCATTCCTTTCATCCAAACCTACCCAGGATGTCCGGAACAGGAGTTGTCAATTCCTATGGTACCACTACCTACTGACGAACGGCATAGCTAATGTTAATGAATGTATTGTTCCATTTTAAACAACCCAAATATCATACCAAAATGTAAGCATGTGATGAAAACAACTGTACTAAGTATGCACACAATGGGCATACATAGCATGAAATGTAAGGTGAAACAATGTACTAAGTATGCACACAATGGACATACATAGCATGAAATGTAATGTAAAACAATGTACTAAATATGCACACAATGGGCATACATAGCATGAAATGTAATGTAAAACAATGTACTAAATATGCACACAATGGGCATACATAGCATGAAATGTAATGTAAAACAATGTACTAAATATGCACACAATGGGCATACATAGCATGAAATGTAATGTAAAACAATGTACTAAATATGCACACAATGGGCATACATAACATGAACACAATGAAATCGTGTACTATAAGTGTACTATTGAACATAACAAGCATATGATATGAAAACATGGAAAAGCATGAAAGTAACAAGTAGGCACATGTGTTTCACCCCAAAATGTTTGGAAAACAGTAAAAGAGGGGTCTATGTACTCACTTGAGATTGCTCAGAAGTCCTAAGATAACCACCAAGCAATTCTAGAGATCACGGAATCAAACGACACCTAATATAGGTAACTATGTTAATAAACCGGACCTAAATCGGAGGATCGGATAGAATGAGGGTTCGTAAACCAAACGAGTATGGAGACTCGTGTAATATGGTTTAACAAAGCCTACATACTAAATGAAACCTAACATAAGTGCTTACGACCCATTACGACCCGTTTAGGTAGCTTATGCTACTTTAACGCGTCGTTCGCGTGAAACGCGTTCGGACCGCCTAACTAGTCCTATGACAAGTAGAATATGCCTTAACATGCCTAATATTGTCGCCAAATTAGTTTAGATACTAAAAGCTATGTTACATATGCTTAAAATGGATTTTGGCGTAAAAAGGGCATTTTGGTAATTTACCTAAGGCATATAAACTACCTATCATACAACTACTTAAACGAAGCGACCATAAGGTATAACCACGGAAGGTTATTCCCTATATACTATGGTCACCTAATGTGTTTGGTCGGATCCTAATGATCGACCAAATGGGTCGGGTTCGAAGGTATAAGCGATTCATTAGATCGCTTACCCTTACGACCCTAGACAACGTGGTAATCAGTAGGCATAGTCACAAGGGACTATAACCATCGTGATTACAATCACGTTGCGAAGTTCAAACGAACTTCGCATTGACCATAAACTGGTCAATGCAGAAAGTCAAACAAGGTTTGACTTTCGGACTCGAAAAGCAATAAAAGAACGAAGGAATACTTACGAAGGGTCCCCGAATGCTAATCTTGATTCAAGTAGCTCAGGTATGAAACAATGGTTTCAACTTAGAGCTTCTCAAATCAGATTCTTGTGGGTTTTGCAATGGGGATGGATGGGTATTTATAGATTTCTTCGAACCGTTAAGATCGTTTCTTGGAGAAGAGGGAATGATCACATCCCTACACTTGTTGGCAAGCTCATATACATCATATTGGCCCCCCATAAGCAGGAAACAACACTTGGAATTGGATTGGGAGTGCTAAACAGCTGTTAACAGCTGTTAAAAATGGCTTTTGCTGATCAGAAGGGGCCTCGCATGACGCCAAGGGGGCTAGGTGTCACGCTAAGGTCCCTCTGGACAATAACCAGTTTCCAACGTTTCCAATTCAGTCCCCGTTGTGTATTAAGGCCATTTCCGACATGTTTAAGGCTCGTGAAGCCATTTTCAAGGCCCTAAAATGATGCCTAAACATTGTGGACATGAAACATGCTCAAAAATATCCCGGATGTTGGTTCGTTTGGTCGTGCGATTGCGATGTTCGCTTAATTACGACGGAATGCGCATAAGCGCGAAAAACGATCCAAATGACGCGACGAATGGATTTTTCTCAAGCCAAACACTAAAATAAAATATTTTAGTGCTTACACAAATTTTTGGATGTCCGGATGTATTCAGAACGTACGTTATGCGCGAAAATGCAAACTTGTGCACTTTTTGACGCTTTTAGTCCCTGAATGACCCAAAAGTTTATTTTAGCATACCGAACCCCTCAAAGCCTATTTCTAAGCTATGTAAAGGTTATTTATGGTATGTTTAACTTATGGTCATGTTCCAGAATGTTCGTTACAGTTCAAATTGGCATACTTTCATAGTTTGTCAAGTTTAGTCCCTGTAAGCGAATTAACTTGTTTTTGCCATACCAAAGCCTTTAAAACTTATTTCTAAGTTATGTAAAGGTTATTTAAGGTACGTTAAGTATATGTTGATGTTCCGGAGTATTTTTCGCATTAAACTAAGTACGTTTACGCACCAGTTTGCGTATAACTCTCAAGAAAGTGATATAGAGTTTGAAATTGAACAAAAGTCAAAACATGAAAAATGTCAAACATAAATAAACAAACATTGGGATCAAATAACATTGTTTTATTGATAACTGAACTGTTCACAATGATTACAAGCACAGATGTTACAGTCTCCCCTACTTGTGGAAATTTCGTCCCGAAATTTATTTAGAGGAAACTCGTGGGAAAAGATGCGGATATTTCGCCTTCATTTGATCTTCGCGTTCCCAAGTAAACTCGGGTCCACGTTTAGCTTCCCATCTAACTTTGACCAAAGGAATGCGCTTGTGTTTGAGCCACTTGACTTCACATCCCATGATTTCCACAGGTTTCTCGACAAATTTCAGTGTTTTATCAACACGAATTTCGTCAAGTGGTATGTGGAGGTTCTCATCAGCTAAACACCTCTTGAGATTTGACACGTGAAAGGTTGGATGAACATTTCCAAGTTCAGGAGGTAACTCAAGTCTGTAGGCTACCTTACCGATTCTTTCGACGATCTTGAATGGTCCAACGTATCTAGGTGCAAGTTTTCCTTTCTTTCCAAATCTGATCACACCTTTCCAAGGTGAGACCTTAAGTAATACTCGATCACCGACTTGAAATTCCAAGGGCTTGCGTTTTGGGTCCGCGTAACTCTTTTGACGGCTTCTAGCTGTCTGAAGGTTATCACAAACTTTCTTAATCTTGTCAGTTGTCTCTAAAATGAGGGCAGGTCCAGTAAGCTGAGCCTCGCCAATCTCATTCCAGCAGACTGGTGAACGACATTTTCGACCATAGAGAGCCTCGAAAGGAGTCATGTTGATGCTGGAGTGATAACTGTTGTTGTAGGAGAATTTAATCAACTGAAGATGTGAATCCCAACTACCACCAAAATCGATCACACAAGCTCTAAGCATATCCTCCAGAGTCTGGATTGTTCTCTCAGATTGACCATCCATTTGCGGATGATAAGCTGTGCTCAGATTAAGTTGGGTCCCCATAGCAGATTGCATGGTTCTCCAAAAATGAGAAGTGAAACGAGCATCTCTGTCAGAAATGATGTTCAAAGGAACACCATGTCGAGCTACACTTTCATCCACATAGATTTTAGCAAGTTTGTCAGCAGAAAAATCCTCACGGATTGGCAAGAAATGCGCTGACTTAGTAAGACGATCAACGACTACCCAGATGGCATCATGACCTTTCTTTGTGCGTGGAAGTTTGGTAACAAGATCCATAGTAATGTTTTCCCATTTCCAAACTGGGATCTCTGGTTGCACCAATAAACCAGAAGGACGTTGATGTTTAGCCTTAACCTTAAGACAAGTAAGGCATTTTGATACATATAAGGCAATGTCTTTCTTCATACCAGGCCACCAATACTGAATACGAAGATCCTTATACATCTTATCTGAGCCAGGATGAATAGAATAACGAGACTTATGGGCTTCATCCATAAGCAAGGTGTGAAGGTTATCTTGGCTTGGGACCCACAAACGGTCCATGAAGTAATACGATCCATTGTCCTTCAGTTCCAGATCAGGTGTTATGTGATAGGGAAATTCCTTATCCATTAAACCTTGTGAAACACAAGATTGTTGAGCCTGAGAAATGCGTGCCTGGATATCGGATCGAGCTTGGATAACAGATTGAACACGAACACAATGAAGCTTAGTACGTTCCTTATGACTCAATGCATCAGCTACGACATTCGCCTTACCAGGATGGTAGCGAATTTCGCAGTCATAGTCGTTTAGAAGCTCGACCCAACGTCGTTGCCTCATGTTGAGTTCTTTCTGATTGAAGATATGCTGAAGACTTTTGTGGTCCGTGAAAACCACACATTTTGTACCGTATAAATAGTGTCTCCAGATCTTAAGAGCGAAGACAACTGCACCCAACTCAAGATCATGAGTGGTGTAGTTCTTCTCATGTATCTTCAACTGCCTCTATGCATATGCTATGACTTTGTTCCTTTGCATCAGAACACAGCTAAGACCCAATTTAGATGCATCGTAATAAACGACGAAATCATCATTGCCCTCAGGCAAAGTCAGAACAGGCGCGTCGCAAAGCTTCTGCTTCAAGTTTTGAAAAGCTTCCTCTTGCTTGAATCCCCAATCAAAGGGCTTGTTCTTCTGAGTTAGAGCAGTTAGAGGAACTGCAATCTTTGAGAAGTTCTCAATGAAGCGGCGGTGATAACCCGCTAAACCAAGAAAAGAACGAACTTCAGTAGGAGTAGTAGGCGTATCCCAATCCTTAATCGCACTGATCTTGGAGGGATCTACATGAATACCTTGTTCGTTGACAATATGCCCCAAAAAATGAACTTCTTTAAGCCAGAATTCGCACTTGGAGAATTTGGCGAAAAGTTGCTCTTTCTTTAGGAGTTCCAGAGTAAGACGAAGATGTTGCTCATGATCAGCTCGCGTCTTAGAGTCAAACCGAATGGCATGACTGTGAACTCATAATGCCCATAACGAGTGCGGAAAGCTGTCTTGGGAATATCTTCTTCATGCACACGAAGTTGATGATACCCGGAACGCTGATCAATCTTCGAAAAATAAGAAGCGCCCTGTAACTGATCAAAGAGATCGTCTATGCGCGGTAGGGGATATCGATTCTTGATGGTAAGCTTGTTAAGCTCACGATAATCGATACACATCCTAAAGGATCCTTCCTTCTTCTTGACAAAAAGAATGGGAGCACCCCAAGGTGAAAAGCTAGGACGTATAAAACCTTTGTCAGAGAGCTCCTGAAGCTGCTTAGACAACTCTTGCATCTCAGATGGTGCAAGACGATATGGAGCTCTGGCAATGGGATTTGCACCAGGTACGAGATCAATGCGGAACTCGACTTGGCGTGCTGGGGGTAGACCAGGTAACTCTTCAGGGAATACTTCAGAATAATCCCGAACGACAGGAATATCTGAAATAGACTTACCCTTTCCTTTATCTGCTGTAACATGTGCTAAGAAGGCCACATAGTTCTTCCGTAGATATTTCCGAGCTTTAAAACAAGACATGAGCTTGAGACCACCAGACGGTTTCTCACCTTGAACCTGTAGGATCTCGCCTGTCGAAAGCGGCACACGAACGATCTTCTCGAAACAAACTACCTCTGCGTGATGCTTGGATAACCAATCCATACCCACAATGACGTCGAAGCTTCCAAGTTGCATAGGCGTGAGGTTGATAGGAAAAAGATGGTCGTTAAGGTTCAACTGGCAGTTTCTTAGAACAGAATCAAGAACAATGGGTTCACCACTAGCAACTTCTACTGTCAAGGGTTTTCCTAGTTTCGTTCTAGACACGCGAAGCATTGGCTCAAAAGACAATGACACAAAACTCTTGTCGGCACCAGAATCGAAAAGAACAGATGCAAGCTGATTATTAATAAGGAATGTACCGTTCACCACATTATCGTCCGCCTGCGCCTCTTGGGCATTCATGTTGAAGACTCGACCTCGAGCCGGAGCCTGAGCTGGATTCGCATTCACCAATCTTGGACATTGATTACGGTAGTGGGTCAGATCCCCACAGTTATAACAAGCACCTGGTGGGTAGTGTGGTCGTGCAGCTTGACCCTGTTGCTGAGCAGGAGGCTGAGCAACTTGTTGAGCCGGGTTCTGAACTGCCTGATTCTGAGCAAACCGACAAACATTGGCAAGATGACCTGACTTCCCACAGTTATTACAGAAACGGCACTGATGTTGCGGCTGATGGTGACTGTTGCATCTATTGCACAAAGGTGCATTCCCTAAATAGGGCTTCTTCGCTGGAGGCTGTGCGGGTTGGTTGGGAGCTGCCTGGTTAGCTTGGGCAGTGACAGCATAGTTTTGGGAAGCCTTACGCTTCCTTGCCCTTTTCGATGAACCAGAATCCTTTCCATTCTTGTTTTGACCTTTCTTGCTATCTTCCTTGTCAGACGACTGTTTCTTGCCCTTGTCACCCTTCCTGTGTAACTTATTCTTCCGAATCTGCGACTCAGTCAATGTCGCTGCTAACTCGATAGCCTGACAGAGTGTGGCAGGGTTACTACCAGTAATGATGTCTTGCACTGAGTCAGGTAGGCCGTCGATGTACCTTTCGATAGCCTTGTCAAGTGGGGTAACCATTGTTGGGCAAAGCAGACTCAACTCCTCAAATCTATCAGTATATGCCCTGTGCTCGCCACTGTCTTGTTTCAAGTCATCGAACTCTCTTTCCAAAGCTCGCTGTTCATGACGAGGACAGAATTCCCTCATTATAAGGGCCCTAAGTTCAGCCCATGTTTGTGCTAGAGCAGCTTCTGCACCACGGTCTCTCATAACCCCGTTCCACCATGTGAGAGCCCTCTTTTGAAACACACTCGAAGAAAACTCGACCTTGCGATTGTCAGGACACTGCACGTGGTGGAAAGTATTCTCAATGCTCTCGAACCATTGAAGAAGCCCAGTCGCTCCCTCAGAACCACTAAACTTGAGTGGTTTAGCCGAGTTAAAAGTCTTGAAATTGCATGGAGCATTGTTATTGTTGTTGGCTTGGTTCCATTGAGCAAAGAGGTTTGGGAATTGAGCAGCCATCTGCTGCGCAATGATTTCTGCCAGTTCGGCAGTCGCTATCTGGTTTTCGCGTCGAGGAGGCATTCTAAAAGAGGAAACATGAAAGGAAACGAGTGAGATGATTGGATGAAAAGAATGAGATGAAACAAAAATTGACAACAGCAAAGATGGTGGTCATTTTTTCGCATCACAAAGCAAACAAATGACACACAATGACTAATCAAAGTAAATGGGTCAAAAATAATGTATCGCGAAGACATGCTCGCCTATAAGTGAACACTCACCCCAAGAGTTCCCAGGTAAGAGTGACTGGTCCGATTATGTGGATTTATACGAACACTCTAGCCTTAGACAGAAAACCCACGGTACAGGCATTCACTCTTCCAGTTTGCACGTGTTCACATTATTTAAAACCCAAAACCTTGACGAGATTTTGAAAATTTGAAGGCACAAGGCCAAAAACCAAACTGGAAGGGTTCAAAACCATATAATAAGTCATTTAAAAACAGAAGATTGTTTTTCAAAAATCTTTTCGGAAAATTGGGTTCTTGTTTTGATAATCACCTAAGGATAGGTGATGTACATGTTTTAAGATCTAAACACAAGATAACTTGTGTTAGGGTCCTAGAAAGGTTATAGTCTAGGTCAAAGCATTACTAATAACCTAATTCCCTATAACCATTGGCTCTGATACCAACTCTTCTGTCACACCCCGACCACGTAGAACATACAAAACGTGGCGGAAAACGTCGGGGAGTGTTGTAACAGAATTAATTGTTTCATAACCATGGCATTCAAAGTTGTACTTTATTTATCAACATAAGAGTTACATTGTCTTAAACAGGAAATAAAGAGTTCAGAACATAATTAAACTAGTTCTATCTTTATTTTAAGTCTCTAAGGCACAGGTCCGCCCTAGTGTCACGATCATCATCCTACGCAAAAGCTCCTGAAAACACATGTGAAAATAGGTACGTCAGCATAAAAATGCCTGTGAGATACATAGGATTTGTGAAAAGAGGATTCATGACTTATAAGTTTAGAAAAAGTTGTTTAACAAAAGTTAGTGATGAACCTTGTAAATTGTTTTGTTTTGTAAATCATTCAAAAAGCGATGACATGTATAAATAAGAGAATAATGTAAGGTTAAATGAATAACCAAGTAAAATGAGTTTGTATAAGATAAGTTGTTTTGTAAATCAATGTCTTGTGAAAATAAGTTGTTTATGTAAAACATAAATTGTTTATGTATAAATGACTTACTCAAACCAACCACCAATGTAAATTGTTTATGTATAAATGAATTGTCATGTGTTAATGTGTAAACCATATCGAAATGTCTATGTCTAATGTAAACCACTAAATATGTATATCAATGTCAAAATGTTTATGTTTAATGTAGATCATGTAATGTGTATCCAAAAATATCATGTATGGTAAGTGAAATATATCAACTAAAGCATATGTAAAATGCACAAAAACAAGGTATTGAAGTAAAACATGGTTTAAATCAAAGTTATGTTTTGTGGAACAAATGCATGCTATACTGATACAAACATTTATGCGGTATTGTGAAAATGCATGCATCCAAGCCTTGAGACTGTGGCGATAAACCCTTAAACAAATTAAAGGTTTATCTAAGTTATGTGTATCGAATTCGGTCATTCCTTTCATCCAAACCTACCCAGGATGTCCGGAACGGGAGTTGTCAATTCCTATGGTACCACTACCTACTAACGAACGGCGTAGCTAATGTTAATGAATGTATTGTTCCATTTTAAACAACCCAAATATCATACCAAAATGTAAGCATGTGATGAAAACAACTGTACTAAGTATGCACACAATGGGCATACATAGCATGAAATGTAAGGTGAAACAATGTACTAAGTATGCACACAATGGACATACATAGCATGAAATGTAATGTAAAACAATGTACTAAATATGCACACAATGGGCATACATAGCATGAAATGTAATGTAAAACAATGTACTAAATATGCACACAATGGGCATACATAGCATGAAATGTAATGTAAAACAATGTACTAAATATGCACACAATGGGCATACATAGCATGAACACAATGAAATCATGTACTATAAGTGTACTATTGAACATAACAAGCATATGATATGAAAACATGGAAAAGCATGAAAGTAACAAGTAGGCACATGTGTTTCACCCCAAAATGTTTGGAAAACAGTAAAAGAGGGGTCTATGTACTCACTTGAGATTGCTCAGAAGTCCTAAGATAACCACCAAGCAATTCTAGAGATCACGGAATCAAACGGCACCTAATATAGGTAACTATGTTAATAAACCGGACCTAAATTGGAGGATCGGATAGAATGAGGGTTCGTAAACCAAACGAGTATGGAGACTCGTGTAATATGGTTTAACAAAGCCTACATACTAAATGAAACCTAACATAAGGGCTTACGACCCGTTTAGGTAGCTTATGCTACTTTAACGCGTCGTTCGCGTGAAACGCGTTCGGACCGCCTAACTAGTCCTATGACAAGTAGAATATGCCTTAACATGCCTACTATTGTCGCCAAATTAGTTTAGATACTAAAAGCTATGTTACATATGCTTAAAATGGATTTTGGCGTAAAAAGGGCATTTTGGTAATTTACCTAAGGCATATAAACTACCTATCATACAACTACTTAAACGAAGCGACCATAAGGTATAACCTCGGAAGGTTATTCCCTATATACTATGGTCACCTAATGTGTTTGGTCGGATCCTAATGATCGACCAAATGGGTCGGGTTCGAAGGTATAAGCGATTCATTAGATCGCTTACCCTTACGACCCTAGACAACGTGGTAATCAGTAGGCATAGTCACAAGGGACTATAACCATCGTGATTACAATCACGTTGCGAAGTTCAAACGAACTTCGCATTGACCATAAACTGGTCAATGCAGAAAGTCAAACAAGGTTAGACTTTCGGACTCGAAAAGCAATAAAAGAACGAAGGAATACTTACGAAGGGTCCCCGAATGCTAATCTTGATTCAAGTAGCTCAGGTATGAAACAATGGTTTCAACTTAGAGCTTCTCAAATCAGATTCTTGTGGGTTTTGCAATGGCGATGGATGGGTATTTATAGATTTCTTCGAACCGTTAAGATCGTTTCTTGGAGAAGAGGGAATGATCACATCCCTACACTTGTTGGCAAGCTCATATACATCATATTGGCCCCCCATAAGCAGGAAACAACACTTGGAATTGGATTGGGAGTGCTAAACAGCTGTTAGCAGCTATTAAAAATGGCTTTTGCTGATCAGAAGGGGCCTCGCGTGACGCCAAGGGGGCTAGGTGTCACGCTAAGGTCCCTCTGGACAGCAACCAGTTTCCAACGTTTCCAATTCAGTCCCCGTTGTGTATTAAGGCCATTTCCGACATGTTTAAGGCTCGTGAAGCCATTTTCAAGGCCCTAAAATGATGCCTAAACATTGTGGACATGAAACATGCTCAAAAATATCCCGGATGTTGGTTCGTTTGGTCGTGCGATTGCGATGTTCGCTTAATTACGACGGAATGCGCATAAGCGCGAAAAACGATCCAAATGACGCGACGAATGGATTTTTCTCAAGCCAAACACTAAAATAAAATATTTTAGTGCTTACATAAATTTTTGGATGTCCGGATGTATTCAGAACGTACGTTATGCGCGAAAATGCAAACTTGTTCACTTTTTGACGCTTTTAGTCCCTGAATGACCCAAAAGTTTATTTTAGCATACCGAACCCCTCAAAGCCTATTTCTAAGCTACGTAAAGGTTATCTATGGTATGTGTAACTTATGGTCATGTTCCGGAATGTTCGTTACAGTTCAAATTGGCATACTTTCGCAGTTTGTCAAGTTTAGTCCCTGTAAGCGAATTAACTTGTTTTTGCCATACCAAAGCCTTTAAAACTTATTTCTAAGTTATGTAAAGGTTATTTAAGGTATGTTAAGTATATGTTGATGTTCCGGAGTATTTTTCGCATTAAACTAAGTACGTTTACGCACCAGTTTGCGTATAACTCTCCAGAAAGTGATATAGAGTTTGAAATTGAACAAAAGTCAAAACATGAAAAATGTCAAACATAAATAAACAAACATTGGGATCAAATAACATTGTTTTATTGATAACTGAACTGTTCACAATGATTACAGGCACAGATGTTACAAGCAGGGTTATAATACTTACAACGAGGCAGAGCTTCATTTTATAGTGGGTATTTTCCCCGGGTATTATTTCTACTATACAGAATTGAGAGAGAATTTTAGAAATGAACGACTGAACAAATGAGCCTAAGCCCCCTATTTATAGGCTGGTCGGCCACCTTGTCGCGCCCACGAAGAAGACAAGGAAAGCCTTCGCGGCCCGCGAAGAACGACGTGTCGAGTATAGCCTTGGCCAGTCATTGGCCTAACTTCGATGAGTCACATGCCACATGGCACTATGCCTTGTCCGACAAACAAGGACAGTCGTAGCCCGCGACAACCTAAGCTAAGGCAGTCGCACCCCGCGAGCGACTCCTAAACTTTGTTTTTGTTGATTTTTCTAAGTATAATGGTATTTCGGGTCCGTTCCTCGTATACGGTGTATATTAGGAACGTTTTTGGGTCACGTTAAGGGTTTTAGGAGGGTTGTTATATCCTCCCCACCTTGTTTTAGATCTCATCCTCGAGGTCTACTGGAACAGGTGTGGGTATTTCCTTTTCATCTCTGGAAATTTGTCAAAAAATGAGAAGTAAAACGACTATCTCTATCAGATACAATAGATAAAGGAATTCCATGTAATGAAACTATTTCATTTACATATAGCTTGGCTAACTGTTCCATACTGAAAGTTTCCTTCATTGGTAAGAAATGAGCAGATATGGTTAATCTGTCAACAATCACCCAGATTGTATCATTTCCTTTTCTTGTCTGGGGTAATTTGGTAACAAAGTCCATTGTTATCAATTTCCATTTCCATATTGGAATTTCTAACTATTGCAATAATCCTGAGGGTCTCTGATGCTCAGCTTTAACTTGTGAACAAGTTAGACATTTAGCAACATAATTTGCTATATCCTTTTTCATTCCTATCCACCAGAAATTCTTTCTTAGATCTTGATACATCTTATCACTTCCGGGATGTATCGTATACTTAGACTTATGAGTTTCTTCTAGAATTCTATGGCGTAGGTTTCCTTGTTTAGGTATCCACATCCTTTTCTTATGGAACTTCCAAATTCCATTTGTTCCTTGTTCTAATTCCTTAATCATTCCTTTTAAACGTTCAACATCGTCCTTGATTGCTGTTTCCTGTACTTCTCTAATTTGATCATTTAAATCTACTTGTAGATTTAATCTGAGAGAACGTACTCGTTTCGGATTTTCATGACACTTTCGACTTAAAGCATCAGCTACTACATTAGCTTTCCCAGCATGATACTGGATATCACAATCATAATCACTAAGAACTTCCATCCAGCATCTCTGTCTCATATTTAACTCTTTTTGCCTAAAAATGTATCTTAAACTCTTATGATCTTTGAAGACAATGAATTTATTTCCATATAAATAGTGTCTCCAAATCTTAAGGGCAAAAACTATGGCTCCTAACTCTAGATCATGGGTTGTATAATTATCTTCATGTTTCTTAAGTTGTCTAGAGGCATAAGCTATAACCTTTTAACGTTGCAACAACACACATCCATATCCTAACATAGACGCATCACAATAGACTATAAAGTCTTCAGTTCCTTCTGGTAATGCGAGTATGGGTGCGTTGGTACCCGTGATCAGGGATGAGCAAATGGTACCGGGTAGCAGCACCGAATTTCCGGAACTAAAAGATTCAATATCAACTCGGTACCGACTTTTGGCGTTTTCTGTACAAACTGGTGCCGGTTTTTACCTTCATGTACCGATACCGAACAGGATCACCGCCCAATTTACCCAATCACACAACACAAAACCTTATATGACATGTACAATTATACATTTATACATGTACAAATCCTAAGCCTTATGTCAAAGTACAAACAAAACATAAGAACTTACAATAAAGAATAGCATGTAAAACTTTTAATGCATAGCTTACAACAACTATAATAACAATGTTACAAATTACCATACTATAAATTTGTATCATGTTGGTGCTTTAGTGGGTTGTAATATAAGGTTAGGGAGTTTTCAAAAAAAAAAAAAAATTTGAGTTTTCACTTTTAATCCTAATGTTTTCATGTTTTGCATTTTAACATCTTTGGTTTTATTTTTTACTTTTAACACAAATTTTCTATCTTTTACAATTTAACCCCAACATATTTTTATTTTCAACTTTAATCCCTGTATTTTTCATCTTTTGCAAATTTTTTGTTTTACGTTTCGTTCTAATTTTGCGAGTGAACACGCCGCAACGTGCGTGTGGGTTTCAACATTTTTTCATCTGTTTTTTCCCGTTTGACAGGACTGACACAACGCGTCTATATACTATTATTTTGGAACATTTGTAGGCATCTTTGTTTGTAATTTGTGCTTAAGTAGTTGTACCTTGATCAAATAATAGTTTCATTACCTTACCATGTATGTATGTTTGGTTATAATTTATGCTTAAGTAGTTGTACCTTAATCAAATAATAGTTTCATTACCTTACCAAATTCAATATGTTTTGTATGCATGTATGGTTGTAAATTGTGCTTAAGTGATTGTAACGTAATCAAATAATGGTTTCATTATCTTACCATATTCAATCGGTTTGATCCATTCAAAGTTGTGTTGTTTTATTTTTAAATTATTATTATTTATAATAATCTAATTAATTTAGCCAAAATCTTGTATAAATATAATTTGCAACATATTGATACAATGGTTGTTGTAATGTATGCATTATGCTTTGTATCGTGGTAATGATATATATTATATATAGATTACGATGAACCTGTCAAACGGGAAAAAATAGACGCGGGTTCATCGTAGCGCACAAGTCCTAGATCAACTTAGTTATTTTATTTTATGTTTTACGTTTTGGTTTAATTTCTTCGCATTAACACGTCACAACTTCAGTGTCGGTGGTCGCTGGCGGTAGTGTGGCATTAGTGCTCGCCCCCGCCGCAACGCGGGGGGTGCTCAATACTAGTTATATTTTTATTATTTTGTAACATGTTGGTGCATTAAGTGGTTATAACATGTGCTTATATTGTGTTTTATGTTTTGGCTTTTGTACTTTCAATTGTTGCATTAAAGCTTGTGCATCAAGCTTTGTAGATATTTTGTTGCATTAAAGCTTATACATCAAGCTTTGTAGATGTATTATGCATTTTATGGTTGTACCCAATGTGGGTTTACAACTTTGAGCCACAAGAAAGTACAAGTGATTATTGCGTAGGGTGCCCCATTATAATGCGTGAGTCTATAGCAAGCAAAAGACCATGTGTAGTGGGGCTTGAACTTCAAGCTCCTCCCATGTGGCTCCTAGTATAGATATAATTTGTAACACTTATATGCATTAAACTATTGTACATCATCTTTTACAATTTAACCTCACAACTTTTTTACTTTCAACTTTGGTCTTCTATACTTTTCATTTTTCGCGAAATTTTCTCTTTAAGCTCCTCCCATGTGGCTCCTATTTTTTCCCCGTTTGACAGGTTCGTCGTAACGCGCAGGTCCTAGATCGACTTAGTTATTCTTTTATATGTTTTACGTTCCAGTTTAATTTCTTCGCATTAACACGCCACAACTTTAGTGTTAGTGGTCGTTGGCAGTAGTGTGGCATTGGTGTTCGCCCCGCCGCAACGCGGCGGTGCTTAATCCTAGTTAATTTGAAATTTGAAAGATGTTGGTGTATAGTGGTTTGTACATGATGCTTAATAAGTTTTTTATGCATAGTTGTATTGTACATGATGCTTAATGATGTTGTACCCCATGTTTTTGGGGTTTTTTTATTTTTTTTAAATTCATGTTTCACTTTAAACCCAAAACTACTTGATTTTGTAATTTTAACCCAAAAGTTTTTAGTTTTTCCAATTTAAGCTCACAACCCTTTTACTTTCAACTTTGATCCCTATGTTTTTCATATTTTGCAAAATTTTTCGTTTTATGTTTAGATATAAATTTTGCGACTTATGTTACACCCTAAATCATATTTGACAAAAAGTCGCAGCGGAAACACCAACCATAAAATTTCTTGCGTTATAAAAACCTTAACTGATTTAAACTTTTAACTTTAACTTAATTCCTAATCAAAAGTCTGTCATCCTCTTACTTGTTAACTAAAAACATAGCTTACATTAACTATATTTTACATTCAACGTCCCCGTACAATCTCTCTGGTGACTCGGTCTTCGATCTCTAATCCTTGTGATAATCACCCGTAATCTGTATAGCCTGCATCCACCACATTCATTCGAAGCATTAGCACACGTTATATAAACAAGCTCATTCATGTACACTTCCCATTTCATTCTTTAACAAACTTTAAGCATTTCATCTGCGTATCCGTATCCTGATGAGGCTTTAGTAATGTACCTGCATTACTTTTCATTCTCAAGGTACACCATTAAAAACGTTAACACTCAACGTGTATAAATCATGCATACATACGTACTCACATACAAACATACATACACATCTGCATACATTCATACCTTCCTACAGCTTAGATACGCGCATACACTCATACATGTCCTTATACATACATACATACATACACAACTACATATGTACCTACCTTTCCTACATCTTTACATTCATGCATACACTCGTACATATCTTTATACATACATACGTAAACTTCCACATGCGTACATACCTTCCCTACATCTTCACATACATGCATACACTCGAACATACCCTTATGCATACATACATACACATCTACGTACAAACATACCTTTCCTACAACTTTACATACATGCATGCTCTCATACATACCCTTATACATACATACATACGCATCTACGTACAAACATACCTTTCCTACAACTTTACATACATGCATACTCTCATACATACCCTTATACATACATACATACGCATCTACGTACAAACATACCTTTATACAGCTTTACATACATGCATACTGTCACGCATATCTTCATAAATACATATGACAAGGTTAGGGAGCTTTTCGGGAGCTTTACATGCCACCGGGTCGAAAACCGAAGCACCAGGACGCGTTACGGGTCAACCGGAAACATAAGATGCGAAAATTAAAAATTCACAAACAAGAGCCCGTCGCCGACGGGCCCCCAAGCCGTCGGCGACGGGTTGTAAAAATGCCCGTCGCGCACAACATGCCCGTCGACAGTACGTTAACCCGTCGGAAGAAAACGGACAAACCAGAGCCCGTCGGCGACGGGGTGTATACCCGTCGGCGACGCCCTCTACATTCCTCATTTTTCTGCAGCTCCGTTTCAACGTCCGTACGCACTAAAACGCGCGTAACTTTTGAACCGTTTATCCGTTTAACCTCCCGTTTCTTCCTACATGCTTGTAAATTCACATTCTATCTTATGGACTTAAAATCCCACATCCGGATTAAGGAAATTCTTAACTTACATGCATTCGGCTTATTATCATCTTCTCATTATTTGACCCGTTAGTGCATTTATCAACAAAATATGTTTATTTGACCTCAAACTCATATGAACTTGATAATTTCATTGACGCCTATCATAAAAGATTAAATTCTCGGATGTCTAGCATACTCTTAACCTTTTTCGCTTAAAAGCTCATATTTGACCCGTTATGGGTATTTGTGCATTAAATGGTCTATGACATAACAAAACCATACTCTTCGCTTTTACACATGACCAACGCATTACTCTAATCGGTTCACTTGTTTCCAATAGACATTCAAGGTCGTTTGCCCGATATACCTATCAAGGGCGTTTTTGTCAATTTCGCTCTATCCTTAACAACAAAGGAATTCTTTACATAAGTAACGAATCCTTCTACTTAGCTACAATTCTTAATCACACATACATTACTCGGATAAAAGCTAAGATCCGTTTAATACTTATCGACATCATACAATTCATTCTTAATTTACCTCAAATATCATATTTAATTAAGTTGCATATAACTTTACATAAACAACTAAAAGTGATTACGGAAATCACTTACCTCATGCATCCGTGTTCACATTCGTTTCCACGCCTCTTCTTGACCCGTTAGCCTTTCGCGCTTGAGTCCATCTCCACATGATTCCTATACTTTCATGTCATCGAAATCACGCTATCATTAGCATACTCATTTGTACATGATAACAATCGTATTCATCCCATATTTCACACTTAACTTTCATTAATCATTTCTAACAAACATAACTCATATAATCATGTCCGTATTCGTTTAACTCATGTAACTCATCACGTCATTACATTTAACACGGATTGCTATTACATGTACCATACGACTTCTCATCAACCTATATTTACGACAACGAGTCAACTCATGTTTCTTATACTTAGTTGACTTTCAAAAGTCAACTATTAACCATGCATATCTATCGACTTATCAACATATTCCCGTAACATCATAATCAACTATACGGACGACACTATATACATTTTATCGTTCACTTGATGTACGTACTACCTTTTAAGCATAGTGTACAACTAGTTCATGCATATCATTCTAATCTCATACACAATTCATCAATTTCTTCCTTTTAATCAACATGGATCATACATGCATGAACATCAAACATGCTAGTATCATATTTCTTTCAATTCTTCTAACAAGAATCTATCATATCCACCATAATACATGAACAACCATGATTAATTAAACATAGATGATCATTCAAGCCATCATTCTTACCAAAACAAATGGGTTTCACCTCTAAACATCAAATTAACACAAACCATACATAATCCATGTTCTATATGATGATTCTAACATATCCTCATGCTCAATTTCATACCAATTCATGATCTACAACATAACCCACTTCGTGGGTAATCATCAATCTAGAATCTAAGACATACCTTGCGATCCCCACGAGGAGGTTATCATTAATCCGTGTTCATTCATGAATTTAGACCTTGATTTGCCCTTCAATTTGATGATTCTTCATGTTTAGGGTTTTGAGCTCTCATGGAGCTCCTGCTCTTCTAGAACACACGTACGTGTGTGTGTATTTGTGTGTTTTTCATAAATAATATTCATCTTTCATTTTGCCCTATTTTAATCCCTCAAGTTTGCCACTAAATAATATTGGCACACTATCATCCTTTAATTTCTTTTTGCCACCTTCCTAACTAGGTTAAATAACCTAGTCACTTATTTCTTGAGGCACCATATCATAACATTTAACGAATATAAACATTCGGGTTTTGGGGTGTTACAAGTCTACCCCCCTTAAATAAGGTTTCGTCCCCGAAACCTTTCTCATTTCTTCTTACACACACGCATTTATGTTTGACTTAACACTTACATCATAATCGTAAGTAATCATCCTATCTCATTTCATAATTATTCAATCAATTAGCTTCTTCTTCTTCTTAACAAGTCTATAATTTCCATGGCATACTTTCATATAACATTTCATATCCTTTGACCCGTTAATAACAGGTTAATATATATGCTTATAATAATGCTTACACTCATGTGATCCGTTTATAACGGATTTAGTACTTTCACCTCATCCTTAAAGATTCCATTCAATAGACACATTGTATAACATTTAACTCTTGTTTTGTTATCACAACAAAACTACCATTTCATAGTCACACCTACGCGCTTAACTCCGTAGCTAACATCATTTTACGTTTCTATAATCTTTTGTACCATACATATCCTCACGTTACATGCACATTCGGATATTTTCATTCCTATCATTCTTTTGTTCTTTTGCTTTACATTACTTTTATGACTTGCTTGACGCATACATGGTCAAGCTACTGACTTCTTCTTATGTAGACTAGTTCCGTCTTTTATATCTTAAGTCCGTTTCGCGGATTCGAACACATTATTCATACCTTTCGTACTTTCTATGTTTTGAATCCGTCTCGCGGATTCAAACATTGCATTTACGCCTTTCATTCTTTGAATCCGTCTTGCGGATTCAAACATTGCATATACGCTTTTCATCCCTTGAATCCGTCTCACGGATTCAAGCATTGCATTCATACTTTAACTTCTTTCATGTTTCGAATCCGTCTCGCGGATTCTAGCATAGCATATCATGTTTCGAATCCGTCTCGCGGATTCTAGCATAGCATATCATGTTTCGAATCCGTCTCGCGGATTCTAGCATAGCATATCATGTTTCGAATCCGTCTTGCGGATTCTAGCATAGCATATCATACTTCGAATCCGTCTCGCGGATTCTAGCATAGCATATCATATTTCGAATCCGTCTCACGGACTCTAGCATAGCATTTCATGTTTCGAATCCGTCTCGCGGATTCTAGCATAGCATATCATGTTTCGAATCCGTCTTGCGGATTCTAGCATAGCATATCATACTTCGAATCCGTCTCGCGGATTCTAGCATAGCATATCATATTTCGAATCCGTCTCACGGACTCTAGCATAGCATTTCATGTTTCGAATCCGTCTCGCGGATTCTAGCATAGCATATCATACTTCGAATCCGTCTCGCGGATTCTAGCATAGCATATCATATTTCGAATCCGTCTCACGGACTCTAGCATAGCATTTCATGTTTCGAATCCGTCTCGCGGATTCTAGCATAGCATATCATACTCTCATTCTTGAGAGTCTTACATTTCTCTTCACCCTCACGTCCACCTACTACTTAATTCTAACGGACATACCTGTATCAATTATCACGGTCACACGAACGTCATATGCTTTACGTGTACTGGCCAGGTACACAATCCACATACTAGTTTCGTGTCTTCGTGTAATTGTCACCTTATGTCCGAAGAGTTTGGTTTCGGCACGTGTATCATTTTTCAAAACATGTTTACTATACCATCATGGTCCTTCATTTAGCATTTTTCTTCCCTTAATGCACTTTACCATTTCATATACCGACATATTAAATTTACGTACCTTAACTTTATCTTATTTCATGCCTTGGTGTCGGTAATTGACCGCACTCGCGGATCATCCTCTTCAAACGCTTATACTTACCTTGCATATACAAAACCGTCAGTTTCTTTATGCGTATACATAAGTACATACTTACATTCTCTTTTACCTTTGGATCTTGACCGAGTCTTGGATTGTACGGGTTTCTTAACGCAAGAGCACACAGGTTTGAGTTCAAGCACTTACCTTCTTACACTTGATTCTCTCAAACCAGGGCTCTGATACCAACTTGTTACACCCTAAATCATATTTGACAAAAAGTCGCAGCGGAAACACCAACCATAAAATTTCTTGCGTTATAAAAACCTTAACTGATTTAAACTTTTAACTTTAACTTAATTCCTAATCAAAAGTCTGTCATCCTCTTACTTGTTAACTAAAAACATAGCTTACATTAACTATATTTTACATTCAACGTCCCCGTACAATCTCTCTAGTGACTCGGTCTTCGATCTCTAATCCTTGTGATAATCACCCGTAATCTGTATAGCCTGCATCCACCACATTCATTCGAAGCATTAGCACACGTTATATAAACAAGCTCATTCATGTACACTTCCCATTTCATTCTTTAACAAACTTTAAGCATTTCATCTGCGTATCCGTATCCTGATGAGGCTTTAGTAATGTACCTGCATTACTTTTCATTCTCAAGGTACACCATTAAAAACGTTAACACTCAACGTGTATAAATCATGCATACATACGTACTCACATACAAACATACATACACATCTGCATACATTCATACCTTCCTACAGCTTAGATACGCGCATACACTCATACATGTCCTTATACATACATACATACATACATACACAACTACATATGTACCTACCTTTCCTACATCTTTACATTCATGCATACACTCGTACATATCTTTATACATACATACGTAAACTTCCACATGCGTACATACCTTCCCTACATCTTCACATACATGCATACACTCGAACATACCCTTATGCATACATACATACACATCTACGTACAAACATACCTTTCTTACAACTTTACATACATGCATGCTCTCATACATACCCTTATACATACATACATACGCATCTACGTACAAACATACCTTTCCTACAACTTTACATACATGCATACTCTCATACATACCCTTATACATACATACATACGCATCTACGTACAAACATACCTTTATACAGCTTTACATACATGCATACTGTCACGCATATCTTCATAAATACATATGACAAGGTTAGGGAGCTTTTCGGGAGCTTTACATGCCACCGGGTCGAAAACCGAAGCACCAGGACGCGTTACGGGTCAACCGGAAACATAAGATGCGAAAATTAAAAATTCACAAACAAGAGCCCGTCGCCGACGGGCCCCCAAGCCGTCGGCGACGGGTTGTAAAAATGCCCGTCGCGCACAACATGCCCGTCGACAGTACGTTAACCCGTCGGAAGAAAACGGACAAACCAGAGCCCGTCGGCGACGGGGTGTATACCCGTCGGCGACACCCTCTACATTCCTCATTTTTCTGCAGCTCCGTTTCAACGTCCGTATGCACTAAAACGCGCGTAACTTTTGAACCGTTTATCCGTTTAACCTCCCGTTTCTTCCTACATGCTTGTAAATTCACATTCTATCTTATGGACTTAAAATCCCACATCCGGATTAAGGAAATTCTTAACTTACATGCATTCGGCTTATTATCATCTTCTCATTATTTGACCCGTTAGTGCATTTATCAACAAAATATGTTTATTTGACCTCAAACTCATATGAACTTGATAATTTCATTGACGCCTATCATAAAAGATTAAATTCTCGGATGTCTAGCATACTCTTAACCTTTTTCGCTTAAAAGCTCATATTTGACCCGTTATGGGTATTTGTGCATTAAATGGTCTATGACATAACAAAACCATACTCTTCGCTTTTACACATGACCAACGCATTACTCTAATCGGTTCACTTGTTTCCAATAGACATTCAAGGTCGTTTGCCCGATATACCTATCAAGGGCGTTTTTGTCAATTTCGCTCTATCCTTAACAACAAAGGAATTCTTTACATAAGTAACGAATCCTTCTACTTAGCTACAATTCTTAATCACACATACATTACTCGGATAAAAGCTAAGATCCGTTTAATACTTATCGACATCATACAATTCATTCTTAATTTACCTCAAATATCATATTTAATTAAGTTGCATATAACTTTACATAAACAACTAAAAGTGATTACGGAAATCACTTACCTCATGCATCCGTGTTCACATTCGTTTCCACGCCTCTTCTTGACCCGTTAGCCTTTCGCGCTTGAGTCCATCTCCACATGATTCCTATACTTTCATGTCATCGAAATCACGCTATCATTAGCATACTCATTTGTACATGATAACAATCGTATTCATCCCATATTTCACACTTAACTTTCATTAATCATTTCTAACAAACATAACTCATATAATCATGTCCGTATTCGTTTAACTCATGTAACTCATCACGTCATTACATTTAACACGGATTGCTATTACATGTACCATACGACTTCTCATCAACCTATATTTACGACAACGAGTCAACTCATGTTTCTTATACTTAGTTGACTTTCAAAAGTCAACTATTAACCATGCATATCTATCGACTTATCAACATATTCCCGTAACATCATAATCAACTATACGGACGACACTATATACATTTTATCGTTCACTTGATGTACGTACTACCTTTTAAGCATAGTGTACAACTAGTTCATGCATATCATTCTAATCTCATACACAATTCATCAATTTCTTCCTTTTAATCAACATGGATCATACATGCATGAACATCAAACATGCTAGTATCATATTTCTTTCAATTCTTCTAACAAGAATCTATCATATCCACCATAATACATGAACAACCATGATTAATTAAACATAGATGATCATTCAAGCCATCATTCTTACCAAAACAAATGGGTTTCACCTCTAAACATCAAATTAACACAAACCATACATAATCCATGTTCTATATGATGATTCTAACATATCCTCATGCTCAATTTCATACCAATTCATGATCTACAACATAACCCACTTCGTGGGTAATCATCAATCTAGAATCTAAGACATACCTTGCGATCCCCACGAGGAGGTTATCATTAATCCGTGTTCATTCATGAATTTAGACCTTGATTTGCCCTTCAATTTGATGATTCTTCATGTTTAGGGTTTTGAGCTCTCATGGAGCTCCTGCTCTTCTAGAACACACGTACGTGTGTGTGTATTTGTGTGTTTTTCATAAATAATATTCATCTTTCATTTTGCCCTATTTTAATCCCTCAAGTTTGCCACTAAATAATATTGGCACACTATCATCCTTTAATTTCTTTTTGCCACCTTCCTAACTAGGTTAAATAACCTAGTCACTTATTTCTTGAGGCACCATATCATAACATTTAACGAATATAAACATTCGGGTTTTGGGGTGTTACAACTTAACACGGCACAATGTGTGTGTGCGCGCTTCAACGATTTTACATTTTGTTATACCCTTCATTCTAAATTTTGCGAGTTAACGTAGGGCAACGTATGTGTGTGGTTCAGTGCGTTTACGTCGTCTATTTTTTTCGTTTAATAAGTTCGTCACAACGTGCGAGTTCTAAATCAAGTTAGTTATTATTTTCTATTTTTATATGTTGGTCTAATTTTCCACGTTAAGACGCCGCAACTTCAATGTTGGTGGCCGTTGGCTATAGGGTGGCATTGGTGCTATTTTTCACGGTTTTACACCCCCGTCGCAACGCGGGGAGCTTAATACGATAGGTTATTTATATGGATACAAGTCATGTAACGTAGTAATTATGATACCATTAATTGTATTGAGATTATTTGGTGAATTACTTATTTGTATGAGATAGTAATACAGACTTTACCGATAAAAACATCTTTAACACATTGTAAATGTGAATCTGATCAACAACATGTCAATTTCGTTGGCAGTGGCGCAACGCGCGCCGGTTAATATTCTAGTTGATAATATATAATAACAATAATAATATAACATTTCAGAAAATGTGTTTCTTGTAGCATAAGTCAAATTAAAATAATAATTTCTTTTTTGTATTTTATTTTTTGATTTTTTTTCTATTTTTTACTAGTATCATTAAACATTGTCATTTACACCCATTACCTTACAAAAACTTTATAAACTGTATTTTTACATCCCCTCAAGTTTTACGTGCTAATTTTTATGTACGTGAGTAAAATACAATACGTTTTTGTGATAATTTTTATATATGTTTTTAGTTTGTCTACATTTTATCAATAAGTTTCGTGGGTATTTTTATGTATGTTTTCAGTTGGTTTACGTTTCGTCATTTATAATACATTTTCACTAGGCTGTATAAATTTGAGTTACTTTACATTTCAACGCTGTCACGAGCAGTACCATTCTTTAATATAAAAAAACACTATTTTTCTTACGTGTTTTTAAGTCGGTTCCGGTATAGATTCAAGTTAGTTTATGTTTTGACGTAAATGATCCAAGTCAGGTCAAAGATAATATGTTTTTACTAGGCGGTATATAAGTTTGAGTTACTTTTTGTTTCATCGCCGCCGCAACGCACGTTACCATTCTTTACGTTAAAAATTACTATTTTCTTACGTGGTTTTTTAATATATTGCATAAACCTAAGTTGGTTTACGTTCTAATGTAATTTTTTCTCGGCAATGTGTCAAGTCATATTATATATAATACGTTTTTGTGCTTATTTTATGCATATTCTCAATTTGTCTACGTTTTGACATAAATTTCGTTCAAAAACGCGTTGGGTTAGATACTTCACGGTTTTAAGTTGGGTTAGATATTTGACGGTTTTAAGTTCTGATGTAAAGTTTCTTCTTTTATAACTAGTACCACGAGCCACAAGTTCAACCATGTTTGGCTTAGCTTTTCAAAGGGCTTATGACTTTTTGGAAAAGTCAATATCGAGTGACTTTTTTGAAAAATCATTTTCCCCTTAGATACACCCTTATTGCAAAACATAATTTTGAAATGTTATGACTTTTCAAAAAGCCAATAATAAGTTGTTTCAAAAAGCTTAGACCGTGGGGTATGGTGGGGCGGGGGTTCACCGCTGGTCAGTTGCATGTTGGGTCGGTATGACGGGGCGTGGCTAGCCCGCGTGGGTTGGCCACTTGTTATAATTTTTTTTTCAGTTATTATAAAAATACACACAAAATAAATAAAAAAAGTCTAAAATTATTATTAAAATTTCCTAAAAATTACAAAATCCTACAAAAAAGGATTACAAATCTAAAAAAAACATAATTAGACATATAAAAAAACCCCTAATTAAGCGTTAGGTAGATTTCGAACAGGGCGAGCTTGTCAAACGGCTTCCGCTCCTTGCCCCGGAACTCGATGTTGGCCACTGCCACCCGGCATTCGTGACTTATATCACCGCCCGGGACGCTGTCGTAGTAGGCTTTAAAGCGGTCGAGCTTCGGTCCTAGTTCGCGCCACTTGTGTTGGCACGAGTTTAGATTGTGCCGGTCGTTCCCCACGTTGTGCCGGTAGCTAGCGAAAGCTTCCGGCCAGTAACGGGTCTCACCGGGTTGGCGGCCCTTCATCACATCCACGACGCTCGTTACAAGTGCTATCTCTTCCTCGTGCGTCCGTGTGGCCATTTTTCAAGTGTGAGTAGCGGGTTCGGGTAGGTTGAGTGAAGGGTTGGGGTAGCGATGTGGACAGACGGTGGGGGGTTTTATAGTAGTTGGGGTATGGGTTTGGCTTGGCCAAATGGTTGTTTTTTAAATTTAAATCTAGCCACCTATAGCCTAGCCAACCCAGCCAATGAGAGCCGGCCACGAAAGACCGCTAGGCCTGCCCAACGCCCGGGCTAAAACCCCCGCCCAAAGGGCCACACCGAAACCCAAACCCACACGGGGTGGTGATTTGGACGTTTGTACCCAACCTATGCCCCAACCCCCGCCCCATACCCCATAGTCTTAGCTAGACATGCCCAACTAATTAATCGCAATCAATCAAATCTAGACCGAAGTTTTTCAATTACTACTGCAATTGCCAATGATCTCTAGATTAAGTGGTGGGGGGCTTGCATCTCTCTTGAGAGATGCAAGTTCGACTCGCACTTGGTGACTCCCACTTGGTGCAGAGTGAGGCACTGGTGGGCAATGATAGGAGACCCAGGGAAACCTGGGTTGGATCCTTGAGCCAAACGAGTTTTACCGATAATTTCACCGTCGTGTCTATGGGTTACCGGGTTTTCCCCGGAATTGGTGGTGGACTTGGGTTACTCTCGGAGTACTCCGTTTGTCCAGTGGGTACCCCGAAAGTGTTCAAGATTTAGTTTGTTGGCGTTAAAAAAAAAAAAAAACAAACTACTGCAATTCCACATGATTTTGTTCGTTTCATTCAAATGGATCGAAAACGGATGGAGATTCCGGTGTACACTCGACAGTGGAGCGGCTGTGCTAGCAGTAATGGTTTATCTTCTCCGGCGATGTCTCCATTCACAGTATAGATTAGGTCAACCGTCTGAATAAACAAAACCTCCACAACCCTAGGGTTCCAGTTTGCTGCCGTTTGCGAAGAACGGTGATAATAGTAATGGTAGTGGTTTTTCGTTTGCTAGACCTAATACAGTTTGTTTTCGTTTGATATTGCGTGTATGATTTGCATTTGTTTTGTTTTTGTTTTTCTGTATGTATGTTTGAGTTAAAGGTTTAAATTACTTTGTTAAGAGCATTCACATCTCATCCCTATCTTCCTTCATTCCGTAATTACATTAAAAACACAATATTTTCTCTCTTCTTTCAATTAAATAATATTTTTTTCTACCTTTATCATTACATTTTCTCTATACTCCACTCAAAACCACTAACCACTTTTCATAATATACAAATCTCTACCACGTAAACAGGGGAAGGGATGTGAATGCTGTAAGAGCATAGATAAAATTAGGGCTAGAAGCTGAACTAGAGGCCAGGGATTGATTTGTTTGAAATTATTGCGTGACAAACTATAGAAATGGAGGTCCGGTTAACAATTTCAAGTCTTATAGGAACTTTGGTGTTATGTATGTTGATCATTGGCTCGCTTGTTTGTTTATTTGTTTGTGTGTTGATGTTGTAGTGTTTCATTTGATTAATTCGATCACTTTGTTAAGAATATAGATGAGTTAGGTAGCTCTTATTGCATGGATGGAGTTAGATCTGGAATCTGAACTCTGAACCAAAACCTAATTAGTTCAAAATTATTGCTTAATAAACTATGGAGATGGAGTTCCACCAATATGTCTGAAGTTTTTTAGGTACTTTGTTGATTGGTAATTTGGTATGGTCTTGCTTTGATGTGAACTTATCTGTCTTTACTGATGGGTGCGAGATGTAAATTGAATAGCTAGTGGCACGAGGGAAGGTGTTGTTAAGCAGACACGCAGAGCGTTCATCCGGGTCAAAGGTGGCTAAAAGTCAAATAGTCAAAGCAGCCGGTGGAGAAGGGATGATCCTTGTAGATGAAGGTGTCGACGTTGCAATCCCGTTTGTGATCCCAGCTGCTATCGTCGGGAGAAAAGTAGGAAAAGGATTTTATCGTACATTAACAGCACACGGTTCGTGCCTTCTACTTCGAGTGCTTGGCTTTCTAGACAACCGTAGTTGTCTCTTCTTACTGCAATGCAACCATCATTCTTGTAAAATGCAGGAAGCCAACGTCGCCGATTCACTCATCGGAGGCTGTTATAGGATTGTACCGCGTTTGATGTTGGTGGCGAAGACTTCTAAAAACCGCTCCTGAGGCGATCTCCATCTTCACCGATCGCTGTTGCCGGAATTCTCTTACTGAAGTAGTGAAAGAAACATAAATGTCAGATGGTGGTGATAGCGGATCAAGGATCAGGCACGATGGTGATTGGGTAACTTGGTGAAACAACATCAGATGAAACATGCTCATCTGCACCTAATGTCGTTCGTGGATCATTGATAGAGATGACAGAAATTAAATCCAGTTCTTCAACTGCCAGATCTAATGAGAATGAACGTGAGGATGTAATTACTGCAAGACATGGTATGACTCTTAAATATGTGAAACTAGAATGTTTCTCTTTGACACTTTTTGTTCAAGCAAATGCTTAAAGTGGCTGATCTTTTCATTCAGGGCAACTGATAAATAACTTTCTCGACAACAATGCGAGTCATTTGATTGTGTATGGGTATGTATGTATTGCTCATTCAGCGTGTTATATATTTCTGTTAAAACAAGATTGTGAATTCAACTGTTGTTGCATTGCTTGCAGCTTATTTTGCTTGCGAGATGGTCTAAAAGATCGTGAACTTTGTGTGTTATTTTGCAATGATCACTTCAGTACAACGTTCAAGGTTGGTTCTTGCAATAAAGTTTTCGAAGTCTTACTCTTTTGTATGTTATTTAACTCTAAACTCAAATTATACACTTAGAAGGTGCACTGTACACTTTAGTTACAGATCTTGGCTACATATATCAAACTGGTACACTGTACACTTTAGTCACAGATCTTGCTAAGTGGATATATCATATATACTAATTGTTTTTGTATATATAGGTAAAAGTGAACAATGGTGTACGTTTTATGGAGGACAAGACTTTGATAATGCCATGTTGGATCACTTGGTTAGAGAGTTTAAGAAAACAAAGGGAATAGACTTGACAAAAGACAAGCTTGCCTCTAGAGGCTTAGGAAGCTATCAAGAATGCTAAAATTGAGCTGTCATCAACAACCTAGACTGATAATAACTTGCCATGTATCTGGTGCTAAACATTTGAATCTCACTCTCACAAGGTCGAAATTTGAGGCTGCCAACAACCAGACTCAAGTGTGCATTAAAGTTATAATTCATAAAAATAAGTCAAGCAGCTACTGTGTGAGATAACTAGACTTAAGTTAGGTTTCAAAACGTCTAATCATCGAGTTAGGCTATAAACACTTTGTTTTGCCCATGTATAATGTTAAGATAACTTGGGTCTTTGATGTTTTAATTTGTAAATTTTAAAGTGAGTTGTTTTTTATATAGTTTTGAAAATGTGATAAATGCATAGATTATAAAAAGAGTAAACTGTCATTTTGGTCCCTAAGGTTTGATCACTTTTGCATCTGGATCCCCGTGGTTTCAGTTTTTTTGTCATTTTGGTCCAAAAATGAAATCAACTCATATTTTTCAAATTAAATCCTGGTTTTTGTCATTTTCTTCATGAGCAAAATGGTCATTATGAGTTTTATTATAAAACCCAAATGGCTGTTTACTCAAACCAATTGCGATGAAATTGGCACAATCTAAAACCTTCAAACAAAGATGACACCCAAATTAAGACGAGAAACACCACCACCACTATCGCCGACCACCACCACCACAATCCCTTCTTGTCTCCCAATCCTCTTTCTCCCTTCTCCAACGCTACCCACAACTTTTCACCCCACCACCACCATTATCGCGACCACAGCTGACACCAAGCAACCACCACCGGCACCAAACAATCACCATAGCCGACACTCAGCTCTTCTGTTAATAGTCTTTTTGTAACTTTACAAACCCAACTGTTACATATTGAAAAACCAGATTTCCTTTTATTGCCCTCACTGGTCCCAGAATGTTGGTAATTGGTAATGCTTGTTTCTTCTTGGATGATCGTGTGAGCTTTCCTATATGTACAATTGATCATGTAATACATCTATAATCAAAATGGCATGTCGTTACTAAATCGTTAATTACTAATTCATTATCATAGATCGTGTAATGCATCTATAATCAAAATGGCATGTCGTTACTAAATCTTTAATTGCTAATTCATTATCATAAACTTAAGACTAAAAATTTCGTATATTAATAGTGTTTTGAAATAAATATAATTTTTAAGGAACCAAGCACTTATCAAACCGTTAAACTATTAATAGTGTTTAGAAATAAATACAATTTTTTTAAGGAACCAAGCACTTATCAAACCGTTAAACCGTCAACCAAGACGTCTACAGTTGAAACAGGACGACCTGCTTCGATTTAGACTGTTCAGGGAGTTTGAACAATTTGAACACCTAATAGTATAATTACCAACCTGTTTAATAGAGGCCATTGCTAATACAAGATGACGTAAGTGGTAGTGTTTGATGGGTGTTAGAAACGTATTGCAATTTGCATATGATGTGGTTTAGTGCACCAAGCTATTACGACCTCTTTATCTGAATAAAAGCAATCACCAACAAGATATCATGAGCAGCTGAGTTTTTACTTTAAAAGGTTTTATTCTAAACAAAACACTGGTTGTACTATTGAATCTGCGTTACAAATGTGCGAAACACACTCCACATGGTTCTCATACAGGAGATGACACTCCAACTGTGGGCCTTGCAGTGGGTATATTTATACACAACTATGTGTGGAGATTAGATTTATACGGAACACATATCTTTCTCATTGTGAGCTAGTACAGCTCTTTCACCATAATAAAACTTACCAACTACTTTTGACCGTTAATTTTAGATACTTGTAGGTTCACAAGAAAGACTGTTGCAACTATTTATTAGACCTACTATCGATTTAAAATACTCGCAACTATTCATTATATTATACCCACCAACATAACCCAAATCTAGTACAACAAAACTCACTAGCCCAATAATAAAACTATTAAAACAAAACTAACTAGTACAAAACAAGAACCAGTTACAAATTACATAATTTATTTCAACAAAAACCAAACGACACTTATACCACAAATACAGAACATTAAAACAAAACCTTCACAACTTCATGTCCCAACACCTTTGAAAATCTCTTTCCATTCACCCACTTGCTATGCCCTTCATTCCCTACTGACGATAACCTTCATTGTACACTCTCTTGGTCTCCTTTTCGGTCTTCCCTCTTTGAGCAGAATCAATAGTAATCTTCTCTCTTTCCACCACAATCCCCTTGGGTTTTGCCCCAACATTTGTGTCACTTGCAAACTCGGTTGCACCCCGTGCACCTTCAGCCCGTCCGGATGCCCGAGCTGCGTCCGCAGCCCTGCCAACATACCCCGCAGTAGTTTTCCCTGTTTCCAACGCAATACCCGCCCCCTTTTTACCCGTTTCCAATGCAATATTCGCCCCCTCTTTGCCTGCATCTACCGCAGTATCTTTTAATCCAATTGCTTTCCCAGCTGCTACTTCTGTAGCAGCAGCTGCGTTCTCGACAAACCCTGCAACTCCGGCATTGACATCTTGCATCGACTCTGATAAACCTTCTGTTGTGTCGCTAGCTAACTCAAGCGCGCTCCATCCACCAACCAAAGCCGCATCTTTCACCACTCCAGCTCCCTTACCAACGTAACCAGCGGCCGCTTTTCCACTCTCTAGTGTAATGTCTTTGCCGGCAGCGGCCTTTTGTCCAATGTAGCGAGCCCCTTTCTTGCCCACATCCGCCACTGTATCGACTGTTTTTTGTGCAACGGTTTCGGTTGCCACAGCTGTACCCTCAACTAATCCTGCAACCCCCTCGTTCAGACTTTCCATTGACTCGGTTACACCCGCAGCTGTGTCACTAGCCAACTCGGCTGCACCCCATCCACCAGCCAAAGCTGCATCTTTCACCACTCCCGCTCCCTTACCCACATAACCAGCGGCCGCTTTTCCACTCTCCAACGTGATATCTTTGCCGGCAACAGCCTTTTCTCCTATGTAGCCAGCCCCTTTCTTGCCAACATCCACCCCTTTCTTGCCCACATCCACCACAATATTTAATGTTTTTCGTGCAACATTTTCGGTAGCCAAAGCTGTACCCTCTACTAATCCTCCAACTCCATAATTTATATTTTCCATAGACTCCGTCACACCCGCCGCCGCACCACTAGCCAACTCGGCCGCACTCCGCCCAGCTACTAAAGTTGCGTCTTTAGTAGCGCCTCCGATATACCCAGCTCCTTTCTTCCCAATATCCACTACTGCTCCAGCTACTCCAAGTACCGTTCCTCCTACCTTTTCGGCTGCCACCGCTGCCCCTTCGATAACACCTCCGACTCCGGAGTTGACGCTTTCAACTGTCTCCCTCACACCAGCTGATGTGTCACTAGCAAACTCAGCCGCACTCTCCGCAGCCTTTCCGACATAGCCGGCAGTCGTTTTTCCAGTTTGCAATGTAACATCTTTTCCTCTAACCATCGTTTGCCCAACATAACCGGCACCTTTTTTGCCAGCATCAACTACAGTTCCCGCAACTCCGAGTGCTTTTTCAGCAGCTGTTTCCGCCGCCACAGCAGTACCATCCACAGCTCTTGCTACTCCGTAGTTCAAATTTTCCATACTCTCTTTTACACCTTCTTTTGTGTCACTAGCATACTCTGCTGCGCTCCACCCAGCAACCAAAGCTGCGTCCCCAGCCACACCTGCAGCCTTCCCGGCAAACTTACCGGCAGTCCTTCCGGTTCCTACTGCGACATCTTTACTGGCCACAGCTGCATCCACCGCCACACCTGCAGCCTTGCCCGCAAGCTCTGCAGCAGTCTTTCCGGTTTCCACTGCAATGTTTGTACCGGTAACAGCTGTATCCACCGCGACACCTGCAGCCTTACCCGCTAACTCTGCGGCAGTTTTTCCGGTTTCCATTGCAATGTTTGTACCGGTGACTGCCGCACCGGTAGCCAACTCGGCGGCAGTTCTTCCTGTTGCCATTGCAATATTTGTACCGGTGACAGCCGCGTCTGCCGCTACACCTGCAGCCTTGCCAGCTAACTCAGCTGCAGTCTTTCCGGTTGCCATTGCAATATTCGTACCGGTGACTGCCGCATCCGTTGCCACACCCGCAGCCTTACCGGCAAACTCTGCCGCAGTCTGTCCGGTTTCCAATGCAATATTTTTTCCGGCGACTGCTCCTCGTTTGCCCACATCTGTGAATCCACTAGTATTTTCTGCAGTATATTGACTTCTTTGAGTTGCGCCATAATTGTTCTTTTTTGACTGGTCACCAGCTTGTAGTGCACCTTTATGATCTGCTTTTGTTTGGGTTGCACCATAATAGTTCTTTCTGAATTGGTCACTACTTTGTTGTTGTGCACCCTTCTGCTGCCTCTGGCCTTGGGTCTCATATCTCTGTGTTCTACTTTGATCGTGTATGCCTGTGCCATACATGGTTTCTTCGACACGGTGGACTACGGCGGCGGAACCCGGTTGCCCACCTGGTTCCTGCATGACGGTGAGTGATTCAAAGTGAGCTACTTGTGGGACCTGACCTTGCTCGACTTGATCATGATCCTTGTTATTGTTATTCTTATTCCTCCTGATCAGCTGCTCTGAAGCCATGGTTTCACATATTCTTTTGGTGACAAAAGTTGATATAGAATATGTGTATGTAAATATAATATTACGTATCAAAATGTGATGGTAGATTTGAAGATTTCAGGTTTGTCTTGATGTTGTGGAAAAAGTAACGGGGTATTTAAAAAATAACAAAGATGTCGGTTTCAAGGTAATGATGAGGTCACGTGGCGGGAAAGGGGGAGGGGATGAGTGAGTCAGCTGTTTGGCAATGGGGTTGACGTGGCGGGAGAGGTGAGGGGGGGATGCGTGAGTCAGCTGTTGGGCGGTAGTTGGTGCATATCTTTGATTCCATAACACGAAGTAATCGTTTAAATAAATGTTTTTCAATCTGTTACACTATGCGGTGTGGGAACGCTAAGTATCCTGTACGAGACCAAAAAATAAAAATCAAATCCAAAGTAAATGACTTAATACATATTTCACAAGAATGGTTAGATGATTTTAGAAACATCGTACAACTTTAAAACCATGTTAAAAGAATATATTCATGAATGGTAAAACATGATCATACAGTATAACTTTAATTATGTTAAAAGAATATGTTTTCCATCTCTAGGCCGTTGTAAATGAAAACAGAGTAAGAGAAAGAAAAAGAAGCAAGGGGATAAGGAATGAGAGGATCAGGGAAAAGAAAACGAAGCAAAAAATGAGGGCATATGGTATCTAACCCAAAAATCCCTTTAAACAATACAACCAAAACCACCAAAGCATTAGCGATTATCAACAAGTTACAATGCAAACATATATATAAACTATAACAAAAATTTAGGGCCTCCGAGAAAAAAGGTCTAGGCCGGGGGTGCGGTGCCCACCTCTAGGGTCGGCCTTGATGGTAAATATATTTGTATTTATAAACAAATATATTTGTGTATTGGATTTTGATAAGTATGTTTTTTACAAAGAGAATTACGATTTTGGTCACTGTGATTATATCACTTTTACCCTTTTAGCCCACAAAGAAATTTTTAACATCTGAGCCCTAACGTCTTTTTTTCTAACTCTTTTGGCCCCAAACGTCTTTTTTTCTAACCCTTTTGTCCCCTAAAAGTAAATGGATGAGGTTAGTGTTAGGGGCCAAAAGGGTTAGAAAAAAAAGACGTTGGGGGCTCAGATGTTAAAAGATTCATATTTGGACTTAATGGGTAAAAGTGATATAACAAAAGAGGCCAAAATCGTAATTTACTCTTTTACAAATATATTAATTGTATTTAGAGTAAATTGCCAAAATCATCCCTGAAGTTTGTGCATGTTTGCCATTTTCATTCAAAACAACTTTTTTGTACCATATAGTCCTTTATTTTTGGGAATTTTTGTCATTTTCGTCCAAACGTCTAATTTACTTTATTTTTTCTATAAAACATTTGGATGAAAATGACAAAAGATCCCAAATCTCACGGACGGTTTTGACAAAAAAAAAAGTCAGACGTTTGGATGAAAATGACAAAAAATTACAAAAGTAAAGGACTATATGGTATAAAAAGTTGTTTTGTATAAAAATGACAAATATGCTCAAACCTCAGGGACTATTTTGGCAATTTACTATTGTATTTATAAACAAATATATTTGTGTATTGGATAACGATAACTATTTTCTTTTTTACAAATACATTCATTTATATTATCTATTAGAGTGAATTGTAAGTTTTGTCCTTTATCTATATACCATGTTTCAGGCGGTGTCCTTTATCTTTAAAATTGACAAGTTTTGTACTTATTGTTTCAAAATTTTGCACGTTATGTCCTTTAAGCCTAACCTAGTTAAATTTAAATGTTAAGTAAAGGGTAATTTGGTCTTTTTAACTAATTTGTTTAAAGCACCAATTTAATAATTAAAATAAAATAAATTATATTATATTATATATATATATATATATAACACTCTCTCTACTCTCTCTCTAGGGCAAAACCCCACCACCACCAGCCATCACCAGCACCACCACCTGCCACCGCCCACTTCCACCCCCACACCACCCTTCTTTTTCATAAGCAACAAAACCCCTCAATGAATTTCACATTAATTAAGATCTCAATTTCAAAGTTTCCAAATTTGAAAAGCTTCCATCGAAATACGCACAGTTTCACAATTTCAAAATGGCTAAATTTAATTTGTTCAACAACACACTTCCCCAATTTCACAGTTTCCCTCAATCCGTCAATCGAATACGCACAATTTCACAGTTTCCCTCAATCTGCCACTTCTGCCGTCACATCGCTGCTGCTGCTGCTGCCATCACGTCGCTGATGTGGTGGTCGCAGATCGGTTGCCAGCGGGATGGGGCTAAACTGTGGTTATACACTTATACTCTTCAACTTGTCGGCGGGTTGATTCGCTGCAGGTGATTATACTCTTCAATGGTGAGTTATACAGAAAAAAGGTTTTAATAGTTATGGGTTTTGTGGGGTTGCAGGTTTTGAAACACGAGGATGAAGTTGGGTAGATGATATATAGGCAAATGAAGCATTAAAAGGTAGATCGGAACTGCATAGATTTCACTCAATCGATTTGCTCTCCGATCCATCCCATTGTTCTGAAATTGTGTCTGTGCGATTTAGCTAGTGAAGAAGGTTTTGGAATAATTTTGCCCTAGGATAAATTACACTTTTCGTCCTTTATGTTTTTAGCGGGTTGCAATGGATAGCCTTTAACTTCAATAATTACAGTCACAATCCTTTATTTGGAAAACACATTACACATTTCGTCCTTTATCACTAACCAGGTTAAAATTTTCAGTTATACCTATCCATTTAAGGGTATTCTGGTCATTTAATGCTTTTATTTAAAACATTAATTAATAAATAAAACAAAAAAAATATTACATAACACACATCATCCCCCAACCCTACCCTGCCTCAGCCATCTCTTTCCCCTCTTTCTCTCTCTCCAACCCACCATAAACAATCATCTCCAGCATCTCTGAAACCACCTACTACCACCGTCATCGTTGTGAGTCTCCGACGAATCACCGCTGTCATCGTTGTGAGTCTCCGACGAATCACCGCTTTCACCGTTTGATTTCTGGATCTCAAAACGATGTGAGATGATGAAGATGTATCTTCTTTCTGGATCTGGAAGTAGTCGATTCATAGTGGAAGCATCAGTTTTGGTTTGAAACCTATGAAGTATAAACCCTAGATGGAGCTGATTTGGGGGATTTGGTTTGCAAGCTTTTTAATGTAAATACTTATCTAAATTTGGGGAACCAGTTGTAGTGGATTAAAATCCCATATAACAACCAGAATAATGTTATGTATTTTTCATTGGATAATTTGGTAAACAAGGAAATTCAAGCCAAGATTCACTTGCGGGTTCATTCAGGTAAGCTTTGGGGATGATAAGTGCATGGATTAGCGACATCGACATCGGAAGAAGAAAGTTTCAGTTGTAGCACGCATCGTGATCGGGTTTTGACAAATTCCAGTGAGTTCGCGTTTTGATTTGTGAACCGAGTGGCATGAGTTTGTTGATCTTTGTGATTCGCATTATTTACAGGTAGTTATGACGGTTTTGGTTGTTGCGAAGTTGGTGGTTGTTGCGAGGTTGGTGGTTGTGCCTGTGGTTGTCGGAGGGTTGGGGTGGTGGGATGGTGGTTGTGGAGGAAATGGATGACTAGATTTGATCAGTCGGTGGTGTTGGTTGAACTTACAAGGAGAATATGTTATAAATATACATATATTAATTAATTGACCAAATTACCCACAGGGGTAATGCACATTATTAGAGTTAATTGAAAATTTTAACCTGGTTAGTGATAAAGGACGAAATGTGTAATGTGTTTTCCAAATAAAGGATTGTGACTGTAATTATTAAAGTTAAAGGCTATCCATTGCAACCCGCTACAAACATAAAGGACGAAAAATGTAATTTATCCTTTGCCCTAATTTCGAACATTAGTAATGCAGATATAATTGTTTGCAGAAATTTTCACCCTTAGTCGGATTTATGGTGGTGTTGGAAGGAGATGATTAGGTAGGGATGGATGATGAGGATGGATGATTATAGAAGAAAGAGATAGATAAATGATATAATATATTTATTTTTAAAGAATACGGTGAAAAGACAATTTTACCCTCATGTGCATTGCACATGATCAGATTTGACAGAAAAATCTAACTGGGTTAGGGCTAAAGGACAAAACGTGTATGATTTGAAAACATAAAATACAAAACTCGTCAATTTTAAAAATAAAGGACATCGCCTGAAAATGGGTATAAATATAAAGAACAATCTTTGAAATTCACTCTATCTGTTATTATATTCAATAATATTAAATTAGATATTAACAAATAGACTAAAATGGCCGGATAGTCCCTGTGGTTTTGTAAGGTAACATCTATAGTCCCTAACTTTTGGAAATTACACCGGTGCTCCTTGTGGTTTGACAATTTGTTACTCGGGTAAATTACACTTTTCGTCCTTTATGTTTGTATCGGATTGCAGTGGATGACCTTTAACTTTAATAATTACAGTCACAGTCCTTTATTTGGAAAACTCATTACGCCTTGCGTCCTTTAGCACTAACCTTGTTAAAATTTTTAATTAAATTCAGTTATGTGCATTGCACATAAGGGAATATTCGTCTTTTTATTATATTTGTGCAATAAATATTTTTGGTCTTTAATCTATGGCCCTCTCTCTCTCAACTCTCTCTCTCTCTCTCTCTCTCTCTCTCTCTCTGTATATAATTTGTCTATATGTAAATTGTCTGCATAGAAAAGAACCCGTCCCCATTCAAAAGAAAATAACCCATCCAAATCTGCCACACACCACCACCCCCATCCAAGATCCACCACGCTCCCTCCATACAGATCGCCACACTACCCCCCCCATCTCCATCCAGATCCGCCAGAACCTCCACCACCTCTGTCAAACTACCATCTGATCTGTTCTAGCCGAAACTTCTACTCTCTACAACCACCACCGCCTTTACCACTACCGGTGATGAAGACCTAGTACGTCGTCTCCACTTTCAGATCTGGTCTCGAAATCCGCATCAATTACACCACCGTAGAGGTTCTCAACGGAGATTTTCGCCTCGATCAAGCCCTAGTACGCTGGCTAATGAGGAGGTTTTGGTTACTACATCGGATATATTGGTGTTTTGCGATACAATTGCCGACAGATTTGATAAGGGGGATGATATGATGTATGTGATTAATGTTCTAAAAAATAAGGGTTTTTTTTTACGTTACTTATTAAAGTATGTGAATTGGGATTTGTTGTTCATAATTTGCTATATGTTGTGTACAGCAAGCTTGAAAGTTTTTTTTTCTTTTTAATTTGTAGTTATTCTATGATTGTTATGATTGTTTGATTTATTATGGGTTGGTGGTTTTTGGGAGGAAGCGAGATGGGTTGTGAGGCATTTAGGTGGTGGTCGAATGTGGCTGGGGTGGTGGTTGGAGTGGTAGTGGTGAAGCTTGTTTTTTTGGCTGAGTAAAATTACCAACTTACCCTCATGTGCAAGGCACATGTCTAACTTAACTGAAAATTTTAACCAGGTTAGTGCTAAAGGACGTAAGGTGTAATGAGTTTTTCAAATAAAGGACTATGACTGTAATTATTGAAGTTAAAGGCTATCTATTGAAATCTAATGCAAACATAAAGGACGAAAAGTGTAATTTACCCTTGTTACTTGGATAGTCCCTGGAGTGGATGGGGGTTAGTTTTCTCAGTTAAGTCCATGTGAAATTAGAAAATTACCCTTTGCTTTTATTAAACTCACTCTCCAAACTCACAGACAGAGACACCCACCACATAGCCATTCAAGATCTCCAAAGTCCAAACCCTAATCAAAACCTCCTCACTAGACTCAATCCTCATCATCCTCAACTCCCTCTTTGAATCCACATCTGACACCACCATCAACAAACCCACTGTCACACCCCAACCGATGGCGGAATCATCGGAGTTAGACGAAATAGATTGCTCATCACACATAACACTATTTTGCGACAATAATTAATTCAAAACCATTTTCATTGATAATTCAAATTGTCAAATACAACCATATGAAATACAAGTACAACATCAAAAGACAAAATACAACAAAAGTTCAACATAACAAAATTAACTAAATCTAGTATTTCTTGAGCGTGTTTCTAGTCATTCCTACTAGATTCGTACGAGCATCAATCACCAACCTGTAACATGTTTAAAATAAAGTTTCAAAGCAAAAGCATTGACGAGTACACAAGGTTTGTATAAATATAGCATAAGTATAAAGAGCATTTTTCTCGAATCCACATGGCAATTGTATACAAGGTAAACTAGCATGCATCACCATATGTCAAACCCAAGTGTCCACGAGAATTAAGTGTCCCTCGCCACAAAAGTAACGAGACTAGTATTAATAAAAGACTTAACAAGACCCCGACGGGCGGGCTACTCCTATAGCGCTATATATGTTAAGTTCGGGCTAGCTAAGTTAATGACATAAAGCATGAATGATTCTAGCATGAACCTAAGTAAACAAGTAGCATGTATAAGGATTGAGAATATAAAGCATGTTTAAGTGTGTGTTGTGAATTTGTTATATTAACATGTTACAACCCAAAGTGTTTTAAAAGTAAAACGGGTCAAGTGTACTCACGGTTTTGCAAGCTTCCACTTGTTAGTCCGTGAAGAGTTTGTTGGTTTAGAGGTGGAACACCAAGTCCTTCTACACGAGGAAACATAGGTGTGTGAGTATTCGAATGATAACGGAGGATTTGTAGATTCGGAATTTAAAGTATAACAAAAGTAAGTATACGAGAAAATAATCATCTAGACTTAATACTCGTTTTTGACACTATTAAACCCGTAGGGTTTGGAATGATTTCATGGGTTACAATACCCATTAGAATCGTAACGAGAAGTTAAGTACTTAGATGATGTAATTTAATACCATGACGAATAATCATTCGATTAACATCAAGGGTTCGGTTATTATATTTTATAATTGTTTTATATGTTCTATATAGTATATTGTATAAGTTTAGTCCAACAAGAATCTCATATAAGTCATGCAAGGAGGTAAGAGGATAACCTTCCATTTAAGAACTCTTTCGTATTTTCACCAATGCACAAGTTGTTACAAGAAAAACAAGGATGGTCATGAATATAATAAGAATGAAAAATGAAATGAACTAACTACTCAAGGGACAAATCATCAAGTGAGGTGGTGGATTGAAGGTAGGAAGCCAAGGCTTCCAAATAATCACACACATCCTACCCAAGTCTTGTTTCAAGAACAAGCTTGGTGGATACAACACTTGTGGGTTAAAACCCTTACAAAAACAGAAAGTTTGGAGTGATAAACAATCCGATTTTATATGTAACAACCTTGTTTTTAAGTATACTAATCATAGACTTGATTAGTAGCATAAGGACATAGGTTTGTATGAATAAAACATAAGTGTAATGAAGTTTTATAAAGATTTTATTCAAAACAAAAAGTTCTTCCTCTTTTAACCTTAAATATGGTGATGTTCCATCTTGGTTTTCCATGGAAAACCTATGGAAACACTCCTAGAGGTGTTCCAAGTGTTAAGAAGCAAGAAGAAGTGAAGAAGATGGAAGAAAGGTGAGTTTAAACTCACTTTTGTAATCTGCCTTGAATCTGACTTTAATCAGTGAATTTTCTGCTGATTTAGAGTGTTTAGGGTGAGGATTAGTGTGTTTGCAAAGTGGAAAAAGTGTGGGAATGAAGTGGGATATATAGGAGAGGTTAGGGTTGAGTTAGGTGGGTGTTTAATGAAGAAAACACACTTAACAAACACAAGAATGCCCAATCCGTGACCAGCTCGCAACAATCTGTGGATTCGGGACGCTCGCGTCACGCGACCACGAGCAGGTATCCCCGTCGCGTGACGCGATGGGTTGAGTTTCCGGATTAAAGTTTTGTTTTGGTCACATTTAATCCCTATAGTTTATATTGCTAGGTTTTAAGGTATTTTAAGTATAAAATGCATAATATAGGGGTGTATTTTGTATCTTTAGCATATGCACAAGTATAAACAAGTATGATTAAGTATATGAATCGAGAATGAGTATCGTATAAGTCCAAATCATGCGTAGAAAGCGTATAATTCATGTAAGTCACATATTTGCAAGTTTACCATACAATTTCAAGGATCACGAATAAAGTATCAAGTGTATTATGAATTCAAATGTATGAACATGTATGAATATGTAAAGCATGAATTGTACGAAATGACGAATTTTATTTATGATCCAAGTCTTGGATTTTACAAAGATACAACGAAAATACGAATACAAGGAATATAAGATTACCAAAGATAGAAACATGAAGCAAACTTTCTAATTAAGGAAAGTACGAAAAAGTAGGGCGTTACACCCACTACCAAGAAACAAGCAATCAAACTCCTCTCATTCCTCTGCGCATCCGACACCCAATCCACACACACCCAATTGCCCAAAATCATCACCCACATTGTCAAAAGGCTTAAAGACTCCGACTTTGGGTTTAAAGATTCTTTTTGTGACTCCATTGGCCATCTTTCTTGTATTTACTTTGTCACACCCCAAAATATCAGAGCATTGGCGTGACTAAACCAGTATCTTCATAGCAAAGCGAAAAGCAAATAAGCTAAGACTTCTAGAAAACGAACGCCACTAAGTACTCGACTCCACATGGTTCTCCTATTCCAACCGCGCCATGATTTGAAAAAGTAACCTGAGAAAGAAACATACGAAAAATCAACATAAAGTTGAGCGAGTTCATAGTTTGTATGTAAAAGATTTGAAATGAATATTTTTGAATAACCGGTTTTTAATATATTGTTGAGAAAACGAACTAAAAATCATTTTCTTTGGCATGTTATATGAAAACTTTGTATTCGTGAAACTTCTTAAGTGTAAAGCGTTATGTTTGAAAAACTATGTATTCATAGAGTTTTCTGTCTGTAACACCTGTGTGGCTGTCAATGTCTGCGCATGACAATGACAAACATGCCTGCATGAGTTTGTATGTTGGACTCATCAATCCTTAAGATGAAGGTCTTAGGTGCATGCAAGTTTTGGGTTGTTGTATGTGGGATACACAGTCTCCGTTGTTCGTGTACAGGACCAACAATCCTCTTGTTTGTATGTGGGACCTCCAGTCCCCTTTGTAACTAGGACCAACCCCGTTACTAGTATCTGTAGCTCATGCATGTTTCATACTGTTCATGTTCTTGTAAAAACCGGTATGTTTTGCATAAGTTTTTCGTAAACCATTTGAGTTCAATGAAAATCACAAATCATTTGTGTTAGTTAACACGTGTTGTAACATGGTTTAGAAATATATAGTTTTTGTTCATTCAAAAACCTCGTATGTTCTTCGAAAACGTGCTTGTCTAAAAATATGTAATCTTTGTTCATCGAAAACTTTGTATATTTCTACAAAACGTGCATGTCTTTCCACCCCGAAAACATTTATAAAAATGTAAAACCGTAAAAAGGTGGGGTTATGAACTCACCTGGATATTCTTGTGCAAAGCTAGCTAAAAGTGCATTCCATAGTGTCGTTTCCAAACGTGATTCACTAGCGTGCATTCTACAATATTCCTAACACGGAATATCTTATAAGTTTCTAATATCCGCGGTAACTAAGCTACGTGTCACCCAACTCTACCGAATCGTTAACCGAACGATTCGTCGGTAAGTTGTCAACTTAGTAAAAACGATTGAATTATAATTGTTAAGTTTCGTTTAATGTCGGTGAGATTACTAAGTCTTGGAATACTTAGTTCTCGAAGATTTTAAAATATATAAATATTTATATAAAAATATATAAATATATTGTTGTAATCGTGTTAGCCGTCTCGTGAAGTCGTACGTGTATGTAACGAATGTTATATGAAAAGAATATATAACAAACTCGTATTATATATCGTATGTCGTTTAGGCGTTTGAAATAAATATAAAAGTTATATTTATATTATAAAAGAATCGTCGAGTTGTTGTGTTTGAAAATAAATAGATAAACTATATCTATTTTTATAAAAGAATTCGTGTTGTACGATATTTGAAATAAATATATAAACTATATTTATTTTATAACACGAAATCGTGTTATTTGATATTCGAAATAAATATATAAACTATATTTATTTATATGAAAAGAAGTCGTGTTGTTTGTTATTCGGAATAAATATATCTAAACTACATTTATTTTTATAAAATAATTGTTGAAATTTCGAAGTTTATAATAAATATAACATCTATATTTATTGTTGTGAATAATATCCGTATCATCGTTTAGTTTAAAACATTCGTGCTAGACATATTTGTTTCGTAATTTAATTCAAAACCGTAAAGTTCGCTTTATTATAAAATACATTTTGTTTACGGTTTTTCTCGAAAAACGGGCAGAGTTTCCTCTGTTTTTGGATGCCCCCGACAACACAAGTTGTCGTTATTTTATCAATATTCAATCAAGATTCAAACAATATATCAATTCTTTTCTTTTCGCCAAGTGCCAAAACGTAAATAGTCACTATTTATAAACTACGTTTACGATGGTTCGAGCTCGGTTTCGTGAGTAAAACTAACATTAATTTAACTATAAACAATTTAACTTGTTCGTTAAATTTTACCGCATCTCGTGTTGACTGAGTTTAACCTAAGTTGGCCGGTGTTGACTTGCGCTGATCCGAACCGAAACCAGTTGATCGAGCCATTGGCTGCCTTTGACCCAAACTAAATAGACCCGAACCTAACCGAAGTGAGCCCGAACCAAGGTGTAGCCTAAGCTGAAATTTTTCGAACCATACTGAGCCCGCTGAACCGGGTTTGACCCAAATGAGTTGACCCGAGTGGACTCGGGTTTGACCGAGTCGACTTTGACCGAATCTGACCCGAACCGGCAGATGTGCTCGAACCATGACCCGAACAAAACCATTGACCGGAACTGTGAACCGCAACCTCTCTTTGACTGTCGTTGATCCGAACTAAACATCACCCGAAACCGAACACGAACCTGGAGTGAACTACCTTCACCGACCTGACTCGAACCCATCTGGAGCCAAACCCGAATCTGACCCGCTGACTCCCGAACAGAAACCCGAGACCACTGCGAACCCTTGAAACCCGTCGGACCAAAACCTGTGCCGCCGCCGCCGTTTATGTTGCGCCGCCACCGCGTGCAGTGGCCCTCTCATCTCAGTTTCTCCCTGTCGTGTCTCAGACCATCATCATCTTCATAAATCATCATCATCGGTCACCGGGAGATGATGGGGTAGAACGAGGGGTGTGGGTGTCGCCGTAGAACAACGACAACCATCGCCGCCGCCGCTTCAGGCGGCGCTACCACCTTTGCCGCCCAACGGAGAGACAGGAGAGGGTGAGTGGAGGGGGAGTGGTCATGGTGGATCGGTTAATTCACCAGAGAAACCAGACGGCCGGAGGCCGGTTCGTCGCTGGAGAAGCTTCATCGGAGATAGAGAGTGTTAGACCCTTAAAGGTTTATGGATAAGTAGCTAGGTGGATTTGTAGGCAATTTGGGTTAAGGATGTAATTGGGCTTGTTTTAGTAAGGTTGGGCCTAGGGTTTAGGGAGCCTCCTCCCTAAACACTTACTATAAATAGTAGTGTTATGTCACTAGGAGCATGGTTGGTGACACAAGCTTCCTTGTATTAGACATTTCACATGTATGCAAGTTTGAAGTAATCATTCAATCAAGAATCTTTCTTTTCATCTCCTTTGTTTCTTTCATAGCTTGTTTGTGTGATTCCGCCACCTTTCAAGCTAGCGCGATATCATTGTGATCTCGTTACGGGACTTAGAATTGGTATCAGAGCCTTGCGAACCTGATTTCCAGGCTCGGTTCTGATATCGCGATTCTGCAGTTCTCGGTTGCTGTTAGTGTTCCAACTTTCTGCTGTTTCTGGACTGTTTCTGCTCATCTCGGACGGTGTTCATCTGATCTCGGATTGCATTCATAGCATTTCGGATCATCTCAGATCATCATTAGTCATCTCGGACTTGAAGATTGCCTCATCTCGGATCATCTTCAAGTCATCTCGGACCATCATCATCCCATCTCGGATCATCATCATCATCCCATCTCGGATCATCATCATCCCATCTCGGATCATCATCATCAGATCTCGGATCATCATCATCAGATCTCGGACCATCATCATCAGATCACGGATAGTGTTTATCAGATTCCGGACCGTGTTTAACCATCTCGGATCATAGTGGTTAAAGATTGCCTTTGTACTTCATCTCGGACTCACCCCATCTCGGACCACTGTTCATCTCGGACCCTTGCATCTCGGATTGGTTTCCATCTCGGACTCACCATTTCGGACTATTCATCTCGGACTACTGTTCAGTTTAGACAAACATCATGTTGAACCCAACCGGTGTTATGAACGGCGTTGTGACCGCAGCTGATCTCGCTAATGCCACCCTTGCTGCTATTCAGAGTCAGTCTTTGGCTTTCCATCAAGAACTTGACCAAGTTATAGGCACGTCTACCAAGGTTCCAAGGTTTTTGTATGGAGACGACTACTATGAGTGGAAGTTTAGGTTTGAGCAATACTGTAAGGTGAAGGAACCTCATGTTTGGAGAAGCATCAAGAATGGACCACGCACTATGATGTACTCTACTGAAGATGACCCTCAGACCCAGATTCCGAAACCCGAAGGTATTTATACTAAGGAAGACAAAAAGGTCATTGCTGAGGATGAAGCTGCTTATGGAACTCTCTTAAAGGCTCTTGGTCCGGCCATTTCAATTGGAGTTCGGAACTGCAAAAGTGCAAAGGAAATTTGGGATCAACTGACACACTTGTTTGAAGGAAATGCTGACATGAAAGCTAGCAGAGTCAACATGATGAACCAATAGTTCAGTTCATTTAATCGCATATATGGGGAAACCGTTGAGAATTAGATTAGGAGGTTTCTCAAACTCGTGTCACAGATGGTGAGTGCTGGAATAAACATTTCAAACAGTAGAATGAATCGTCAACTGCTTAACTCTCTACCTAAAGGATGGGATGCCGAGGTTTCTATGATCAAGCGTACTAAGGATCTTAATGAAATGACACTTACGGAACTGATTACTACTATCAAGTCTTGTGAGTGAGATCGACAATCAGCAGAGAGAAATGAATCACAAGAACTCATTGATGGCTGCTGGCATGACTAGCCCCAACAACGCAGCGTTGATGTCTCAAGTTCATCCAAATCTGGTTTTCAGTCCTGTTTATGGAGTTATAAATCACAACCCAAACATTGTGTTCAGTCCTGTTGCTGCACCAAAATCTAACTACGTGTATGGAATGTCTCTTCCTACTTCTGAAGCACCTGTTGTCAACACCACAAATGTGCAACCACAATCTCAGCCTCAGCCACAACATGCTAATGTTGCTTTTGGTTCAACCACCCAGTCTGCGCCTCAAAATACCCCATCATCACCTTCGGTGGAACACATGGCCTTCTTGATTAAACAAAATGAAGAAAAAATTGCTCTCGCAGCTTCTATGATCTCCAATTTCAATGCCTTCTTAGCTGGAGATCTCATGCCCTCGGATGAGATAACACCAGATGTGAATAAAGTGGTGGAAGAAGACTTGGATGAACTGGATGTGGCTTGGAATATGGCTATGTCAGCATTTAAGGCAGAAAGTTTGCTAAGAGATATGGGTGTCATCCAATGAATGCTCATCTTGGAGTGCTGAGAGACAGGCTGAGGTGCTACAGGTGTTATGAACCGGGACACTTTGCTAGGGATTGCAAGAAAGCACCAACAGGATATGAAGCAACTCAGGCAGCTGCAGCAAGGAACAAGGAAATGTCTATGGTTCCTGTTACACCTGTTGAGACTTCGACTTCAACTGGACAGGGAAACTCTAGAGCTGGAAGGGCATTGATCGCACAGGAGCAGAATGGGTTCAATTGGGCTGATGCAGTTGCTCAAGTGGAATCAATGAAGCTGTCTGAAACTGCTGCTATGGAAAGGGTTCATCAGTGCTTGATGGCGATGACCGAGGAACCAAAATCACTCTTCGAGACGGTAAATTCCCTTTTATGTACTGAACACTGTAGAAAGAAAGTTGCATTGCTGAGATCTCAAAACTCAGCATTAATCACCGATTACAACACTGTGATGGGAAAGTACATCAGTCTTCGAGAGAATAATAAAATTCTCTATGAAAAGATTGGAGCACTTAAGAAGGACATAACTCAACTTCACAGATATGTGAATCAACAGCAATGTTGGGTTCACGACTACAAACATAGACTCACAGTTAAAACTCTTGAATGTGACTCTGTGAAGGTTGAGCTAAAAATTCTCACTGGAAAGTACAAACAAAACGAGTTAAACATCAAAAAGTTTGATACTTCCAGTGACCTTGTTCGTAAACTTTGCAATGTGCAACTTGCTTATAAAGAAAATAAGGGAAAGGGATTGGGATACACATAGGTTCCGCCACCATATAATCATAATTATTCCATACTGCCTATTACTGGGTAGGAGATGGAAATTTTTGACAAAATGATGTATGGAAAGCCTAGCGATTATGCTCCATATAATTTAAAAATGGTCAACCAGCTGATTTCAAGAAACCAATGGATTTTGTCAAAAATGAAAATGTTCAAAATGAATCAGCAGATAAGTCCGATCACGAAAATGAAACAGTAACAAATACAGAAGCAGAGCCTGAAACAAAAAAGGAACCAGTTAACACATCCGCAGAGGAGATGGAGGAAAGTTCACAAAATTCTAATTCTATTAAAAATACTAATTGTTGTAGTTCATGTGCAGAGTCAGTAAGAACAGAAGAGAAGTCTAAAGAGGATGATGAATCACATCAACGTGCTGCTGATAATGTTATTTCTGATAAAAATGACCTTTATGCTTGGAACTATGTTTTTTCTTGGTTTGCTGAGACTTGGGGTGTTCCCACTAAGACTGATGAATCTGGTGCTATTATTCTAGATTATGCTTGTGATAAAAATGACTATGTTGAAAATGTTGAAGATGTTTTGACAGGAGAGCCTGATGTGTTGATTGAGGAACTTAAGACATCTATTTCAAGTAACTCAGAAATCAATTCTGATGATTCAGGAAATTGTTCTAGTATGCCTGAAACATCGAATGATACGTCAGAAGCTCAGATAATGAGCTCAAATCTTCCAAAGAAATTGTTGGTTGTGATAATGAAGAAATTGTTGTTGAACAGGGGTCATCTGACGATATTGGCAGTCAAACAGAGGATTCAGGAATCTCAGATAATGAGCTCAAATCTTCCAAAGATTTCGATTGTGATGAAAAATCCGAATCTAGCAGCGTTGTGAAAGAAGACAGTCAAACTGTCTTAGACACAGACTGCTCATCATCTGACTTACCAGAATCATCTAATGTTGAGAACTCAGAGGTTGATCGGGCTGAAGAAGAGACATCCATAGAGTCCAATTCTGCAGAAACCCATGGAAACATGAAACCTATGGAGAAGGAATTCATGGAAATTAATTCCGCAGTTGAATCAGACAATGAAACTGTAGAAGAAATTATTATGGAAACCTTCTCTGCAGAAACTCCTAAGAACATGGTCTCTGAGGAAAGGGAATCTGCGAAAGTCACTTCCACAGACAGTTCAACTATCGACCCCAAAGGTACCGATTCTGAAAAAGGTGATCTTAACAAAGCATAATCGACTGAATCTGTTCCCTCTAAAAAGAAGCGGTCACATAGAAACAGAAGGCCGCGGAAAAAGAATGTTCAAAGGGAAAACCTAAATCTCAAGCAAACAAAACCCAAACTCAAGGGCAAAGTTACGGATACTTACTCTTGTGCTGACAGCTGTGAGCCGGGTTCATCCAAGATCAAACATCCTCGCAAGCACTCAACGTCAAATGAAAAGAAAAGACGTGATCAGTTCTCGAGAATAACACAAGCTGAACTGAATGTCTTTTTCTCAAAAAGGTAAATGTATTTTAATTGTGGAATTCCGGGATACATTGCAAGAAATTGTGTTCATCTTCCCTACTACTCTAGGAACATGTATCATCAGAAGGCTGTGCACTCTCACTTTATCAAAAATGGACCTCCCAAAGCAAGGCCTTCTGACAGAGACTGGAATCTTGCAAAACAGGAAAATCAAAAATTTTCAAATATGAACAGGTTTCAAAGAAAAATAAAAGTTTTTCCACCAAATGGAAGTGTTTCAGACACCAAAAGTTAGAAACCTAAAACTCCTGTTGGATCCCAGTCTCCGTGTTCGCAACCATCAACTTCTACCTCGTCACCAAAAACCACAAGCGATGTTAAGAGCCATATGATCTTTCACGAAGTTACTTACACAGATAGCGATGGTCAACTTAGGTCCACTATGGCCTGGGTTCTAGTCTCTAACTGACTTCGTTAAATGTGCAGGAATGACTATTGAGGGCTATCTTTAGACTTTGGTTTATTGATAGTGGTTGTTCTAGACACATGATGGGAGACATATCCCAGTTGAATGATATAAAGATATTCGACGGAGGATGTGTCAACTTCGCTGGAGGAGAATCGGGGAAAATCACCATGAAAGGCACAGTAAAAAATGGCGTTCTTACCTTTTCAGACGTTAACTATATCCCTGAGCTAAAGCACAGTCTACTGAGCGTATCACATATGTGCGAAAAAGGAATGGAGGTTCTCTTCACTAAGAGTGGCTGCGTTATTTTGAAACCAGGAATTATCATACCTGAAGACTGGTTTTTGATTGAAGCTGAACGTCGAGGAAATGCTTATGTGATTGATATAAATAAAGCACCACTGATCAAGTTACTTGTTTGTTTTCAGAGATTGCTGAGCATGATGCTATGCTGTGCCATCGTCGGTTGGGTCATCTGAACAGGAAAAAATTGAATCGGCTAGCAAAAGGAGGTCTCGTCAGGAACTTGCCAATCAAGATGTGAAGCGTGCGCTCGAGGAAAGTAGCAGCGAAGGCCTCATAAGTCCAAACTTGTTCACACCACTTCAAAGGTTTTGGAACTGCTGCATATGGATTTATTTGGCCCGGTCAATGTACTCAGTATCGGAGGAAAGGCTTATTGTTTGGTCATCGCAGATGATTTTTCTCGTTTCACTTGGGTATTCTTCTTGGAGCAGAAAAGTGAGACAACCGGCTTAATCAAGAAATTTGTAATTCTCATGGAGAATTAAGTAAATGAACGGGTAAAGATTATCCGTTGTGACAACGGGACAGAATTCAAGAATGCCGAGCTGAATGAATTTTGTGCCTTAAAAGGAATCGACCGTCAATACAGTACAGCAAGGTCTCCTCAACAGAATGGAGTTGCAGAAAGACGCAATCGTACTCTCATTGAAGTTGCCCTCACAATGCTGATAGATTCAGGTCTTCCACCAATATTCTGGGCAGAAGCAATAAACACGGCCTGCTACGTTCAGAATCATGCCTTGAACAACAAACATCACATGAAAACCCCCTATGAAATAGTAAAAGGACAAAAACCCTCGGTGCAACACTTTCGTACTTTCGGCTGTCCGTGTGTACTTCTTATCATGGATTCCAAAGGAAAATTTGAAGCTCAAGGAGATCCGTGCTATTTCATTGGATATGCTAAGAATACTTCTTATCGTGTGTACAACAAAGTCAAGAAGCAGATTGTGGAAGCATATCATGTGGATTGGTTGGAAGAAAACCCAAAAGATGCTCGCATTGGACCTGATTGGCTATATGATTATTCCTCCTTGTTTAAATCGTTTCCTATTTTGTCTGATGAAATTATTGATGGAGTTTCGACTGTAGAGATGCCTATTCCCATTGAAGATGAAGATGAGGATGTGCCCTTGCAAAATATGCTCAAGAAACTCACTGTGGATCCATCGGGATTTCGCTATGATACTACAACACAACTTCACTCCTCCACTATTTAGGAGCCGATTCCTGAACCTTCTGCAGCTATCCCTGATGGTGTAGTTAGCAACACTGAAGCCTCCGCTGGACCATCAAACGTTTAAGGAGCTTCTTTGTTTCAAGAAGCAATTCCATCCGATTTCACTGTAGATTCTCGCATGATCATGAGCGCTGCATAAAATGAGGGGGAGCCATCTGGAATAGCATCAAGAAGCTTTTTAAATTTGCAACCGAACCTGCAAGTCCCTACAACAGCAATTCCACAACGTGTTCAGAAAAGTCACCCAATCACGAATGTCATTGGCCCAGTCTCTGCTGGTGTCCAGACCCGCAGCAATTCTGGGGACATCAACTCATGCCTATACTCTTGCTTCATATCACAGATTGAGCCTAAAAACATTAATGTTGCTTTGCAGGAACCAAGATGGGTTGATGCAATGCATGAAGAGCTCAATCAATTCAAAAGGCTTGGAGTATGGAAGCTTGAAAAGCTGCCTCAAGGAAAACGAGTACTCGGCACACGATGGGTGTTTCGTAACAAGCAAGATGATTCTAGAGTGATCGTAAGGAACAAGGCTCGACTAGTAGTGCAAGGTTTTAGTCAGGTCGAGGGTTTAGATTATGATGAAGTGTATGCTCCAGTAGCTCGTCTTGAAGCCATCCGTATTTTCCTGGCATATGCATCCTTTATGGGCTTTACAGTCTATCAAATGGATGTAAAGACAACATTTCTTTATGGGAAGGTCAAGGAGGAGATTTATGTTGCTCAACCCCCGGGCTTTGTTGATCAAGAGAAGGAAGGTTATACCTACAAGCTGGACAAGGCTCTGTATGGTTTGCACCAAGCACCCCGTGCATGGTATGCTACCCTAACAGAACATTTGCTCGCCCATGGGTACACTCAAGGGACAATCGATCAAACGTTGTTCATTAAACGTGTTAACAAGGACATCATTCTTGTTCAAATATACGTTGATGATATTATCTTCGGGTCCACAAATGATGTGCTTTGCAAGGAGTTCGAAGATGTAATGAAGAGGAAGTTCGAGATGAGTTCTCTAGGAGAGATGAAAATGTTTTTGGGCCTGCAAGTTCATCAGAATAACCAAGGAATCTTGATTCATCAGAGTAAATATGTACATGACGTTCTTGCAAAGTTCAGCATGACAGATTCAAAGCCAATAGACTCCCCAATTGTAGAGCGGCCGTTGTTGACTGGGGATCTAGAGGGAAGTCCTGATAATCAGACATTGTATCGATCTATGATCGGTTCGCTGATGTACTTGACTGCGATTCGGCCAGACATTATGTACGCCGTTTGTCAGTGTGCTCGTTATCAGGCTAACCCTAAACTCTCTCATCTAACTGCCGTTAAAAGAATTTTTAGATATCTGAAGGGGGCTCCTAAACTCGGACTCTGATATCCCAGAGATTCGAACTTTGATCTGTTTGCTTTTTCAGATAGCAACTTTGGAGGGACAGACAGGGATAGAAAATCTACGTCAGCTGGATGCCAGTTCTTGGGAGATAGACTTATCTCTTGGCAGTGTAAGAAGCAGCAAACTGTATCTCTCTCCACAGCAGAAGCAGAGTATGTTGCAGCATCTGCCTACTGCTCCCAGGTTCTTTGGATGCAACATCAGCTAGAGGATTACGATTTGACTTATCTTGATACAACTATTTATTGCAATAATGATGCCGCTGTCCAGATCACTAAAAACCATGTTTTTCACTCCAAAACCAAGCACATTGACATCAAAATTCATTTTATACGAGATTGCTTTGACAGAGGTTTAATTAAACTTGAACAGATCCATACTGATGCTAATAAAGCTGATCTTTTTGCAAAACCTGTCAGCATCTCAAGGTTCAATGTGCTTGTAGACCTCTTGAAAATGATATGCTTCACCGACTGAGCTGTTATATATAAAAAAAGGGGTTTTAAGAATAAGGATATCTCTTCTAGTAAAATTAGGCATAAAGTATTCTACTTTTTCACAAATTTAGGGGGAGAAAACTTGCCGGGAAATGAAATGAATTTTTGTGTTAAAGAACTTGATTAACACATGTAAGGTTTCGATGCTGAACAGGCGAGGATCCACTGCGATGCGTTGATAGGTCTAACGCTCGAAAAGCATAAAGATGCTAAGTGATATAAACATAATGGACTGGACATCTTGTGGGTAACAGACCAACAGCGTATGATTTCATGGTCTTAAATCCTGCGTTGATAGATAGCCAACGTCTGAGGTTTCGGGTCTTTATGCTGATGAGTCATCTGGGATATCAGGGCTGTCCCTCTGTTGCATCCAGATTATATGCAGACCTGGGCACAGTCAGGATATATTGAAAAAGAGCCAAAAAAGGGCCAAAACCTGAAAACGGAAGAAAATCTCACAAAAAGAGAATTCCGTGTGCTATTAAAGCAAAATCCGTAACGTTAAAGGTATTTGTCTCGCCCTCGTCAGACTTCTCTGGTCTCTCTGCTGTACGGAAGTACTGACCTGTTCACCAGAAAGTCTGGCGTTGAAAAATTTAAGGATGATCTCAGTATACTCACCTGCTACGATGAACTGTTGTGCTTACCTTGATCACGGGGGTATTCCTTGGAATGGGACACACGGACGTTACAGTATAATTCTACCTTAAGCGTATCACAAAGCTAAAAGTTGAAGATTAAGCGTTAGATTTAAGAGGACAAGCATATTAACAATCGCGTGGACCAGTCCAAGTAAGCGAAGAGCTGAAAAGTGTTCCTTAATCAGTTCGAAAACAATTTGATCCCATGGCAGTCCTCCCAAAAATACCCCAGTGTTAGTATTTCATATAATTTTCTTATATTATTATATTAGTGATAAATAATTGCTCGGTGGGTGGATTCGTTGATTTTGAAGGGGGTATTTTTGCTATCTTGAAAAAGTTTGATAAAATAATAATAAAATATTGATCTGGAGTGACCCACCATCTCGATGGGACCCATCAGGTTTGACAGAGTCAAAGCCTGAACAGGCCCATCATCTCGGACCAATCATCCGAGGTGGGCCTGGCCCATAAGCCCATTCGAGAGCATTAAATACGAAAATGACACAGGTCCGAGACACATATCTCGAACCATTCCGGACTGCTTCTCAGAATTCTCTCTCGATATTTCCCATCTCGGACAATCTCGGACCCATCCCGGACCAAAAGGTACATCATCCTGGACTGAAAGGCTCCATCACGGATGATCTCGGACTAGATATCATCATCTCGGATGATCTCGGACTAGGAGATCATCATCTCGGATGATCTCGGATTGGATGACTATGTCATCCCGGATGAATAGGTCCATCTGAGATGAACCTTCATCATCCAGGACTTTGACCATGGTTGACTTGAACCCTTCTTGACCTGGACATTTGACTTGCTAATCTGGACTACTTTTTGAACCTTTTCTTGACCTGTTGACTGATGTTTGAATTGTTTGACGTGTTGACTTTGTTGACCTGCCAATAATTCAAATATAAGTTAACTCTTTTCTAAAAAAAAGGGATCTAACGCTTGTCGTTTAGTGCAGAAAATGGCAGGAGTTATGATGCAGGAAAAGAATCAAAGGCAGTTGGAAGTGGAGCTCTTCCATAACCAAGTGGGCTACCTTTCGGATCCTCCAGCAGAACACATAGAGATGTTTGGATCTTTGATTCGAGGTCTAAACAATTGCCCCATCACTCACGCATTACCAGCAGAGCCGGCGATTTGCAACAGTTGCATAAATACCTTCTGGAACACGGCGAAGATTAACAGACAAGGAGCAGAAGGAGCTGGAACAATTGAAGCAACAATTCAAAAGAAAAAGATCATTGTTTCTAAAGCGATCATGAGAAAAGTTTTGACGTTGGGGGATCAGCCACACTGTTGGATCGACCGGTGACCCTAAACAGTCAGTATGAGTAGTTCATCATCAAGTACAAAGGCGGAATCAATGTAAACGATGTCAATACAACTTGTTTCTTTCTAATCTTTATCTATTACTGATTTCTAGAGCTTTTACAAGTTCAAATCTGACAAAAATCCGGCAGTACCTCAGCTCTCACACACTTAATTCTGTATGAAATGAGATCACACAACATCTATTTATACTTGTTCTAATTTCGTTTGAAAGTGACATGGATGCTTTCAAACAAAATTACTTGTGTTAATTTCGTTTGAAATTGTCCCTGTCATGTTCAAACGAAATTACACAATTAACAAGAACAAACCCTAATTTGTTCCCTGTTGTGCACTCGTTTATCCAATCTAGACATAAGACTCGATTAAGACGAAGTTAACAGACACTAAATGCACCAACAGACTCCCCCTTAGATGTTGACGAAGTCTTCGGCGTCGAGTCTTTAGTCTTAGTCTCTTTCCAAATTGTCTTGTCATTGTAAAAGCTTTCTTCAATCCTTATCTTCAAACTTTAATCTTCAATCTCCCCTTTAAATGTTGATCCAAAATCTTGACTCCCCCTTTCGAAGACTCCCCCTCTCGATAATCTAGGGCTCAAATTCTGATTCAAACTTTGACATTTTCTTTGCCATGGGGAACTTAACTCTTGTTTCCTGTACAATCTCTACCCAAATATAAGACATATGACAATAACAGTTTCAATCCAAAACTTACCATTCACCTTCATTTGATGGTCTTGTCAAAATTAGAAATCCACTTAAGTATTCAGGTTCAAATTAATAACCCTGATTACTCATAATCTACCAAGTCCAACTTAATGACCTTGGTTGATCTGAGACAATTCACACTGACATTTTGTACAAACAATTTTCTGAAATTTACAAGTCTCAAATTAATGAACTTGCTTTATCTTTTCAACTTTCACAAACTTATCATGTTAAGCTCACAACTCATCCTCCAGTTCAGAAACTTCCTGCATCTGCTTCAATTCGAATCTGAAGATCAGTTTTCCACTTTGGTTTGTCAAAAATAAAGCAGAAATGTAAAATCTTTTTGGATTTTTAATCAGGTTTCTAAACTAGAAATGAAATACAGAAATGAAATGCAGAAATAGAATGCAATAAAAGTAAACTATTTACAAACATATTTTTGGTGAGCGTGTTAGGGAATCATATCAGCTATTCGACAAGTCACAAGTACCGTTAAGCTTTAATTTCATACTCAGAATTAAACAATTCACTTAGATTGTCGATATACTGATCCACTTAAATTTTCACACAATTTTCAAGCTGTCCAGGATACGGATTTAGTGTATTAGAGACTTAAACTTATTCATGTGTCCCACCTCTTGAATATACTCCCGTATCCAAATCCCAATATTCAGTCTTACAGGTGAATATACCATAGATGATATCTGTAAGGGGTTAAATTTCGAAGAACCGTGAGAGCTCAGGTCAGAACTTCCGTTCAGCAGAGAGATGACGGCTTCGACTTTGGCGTGTCCCCTTTAGAGGATCTTTTTTACAACAGCCATGATTAGCATTTTTCAATGTTTTATCATTTTTTAGCTGAGGGCGATGCTATATTTCAAGCAATGCAGAAAGTATTATTCGGGGACTAGGCCATTGCTTTCGCATTATCAGAAGTCCCGGAATAATACCCCAGATATCACTGAGTATAAAGACCTAGTATCTCAGAAAAAGGGATCCTTCAAACAAGATTTCAGGGGTTACCTATATATCCAAGTAGTGTTCCCCACGAAATAAGCAAGTAAGGATTTAGGTTTATATCCCGAACAAACCTACTAAATGTACAAAAACCTATCGGCACATCATCAGCGAGACTGTTTAACGCATTTAAACATTACATTTCTTTAGCATACTGTAACTGTCAAGCCGATGTACTATCATTTTCCCTTTTTACACAAGCTCTTTTCCATTTTCTATTGTTTTGGATTTTGAAAATATCTCATGTTTTTGGATTTTTGAAAATTTTTACTGTTTTTGTATTTTCTGAAAATATTACCCTACTCTCCCCCTAAATACCAAAACAAGTAAAAAATCGACAAACCATTGCAGATTGCTTCTCAACATCATCATCTACAATAGTACCTTCATCAACGCCAAGAATTTCCTCCAACACCGATAAAAGCTTCATACCGTTCAATTTTAACAAGTATTGAAAACGAGTTTTATCAAACGCTTTGGTATGTAAATCAGCTTTTTGCTCGTCAGTGTGGATTTTCTCAATTCGTATCAACTTTATATGAAAGTTAAATCAAATACAAATTAATGTCCTTGATTAAACCTTGCCAAAAATGATGCCGATTCCTGCTTCACACTTACCAACCTGGAAGCTCCGGCAAGTCAGGAATTGATTAGCTGAAATAAGCTGCCCAAGCCTCATCAGACTCAGGTAACATAATCTCATCTATACACTTTACAACCGACTTAAGAGGCGGAAAATTTTCATCATTCATTTCCAGTTTGTTATCAATAGCCTCTTTTGATTCAAGTTTCTCATAGTAGTCCAAAGGAAGATCCATCTTTACCGATGTGGTAGAAGACGATTGTTTTTCCAACTCTGAAACCTTTGGTTTTGGAACACTTGATTTCTTTTCAATCACTTTTGGCTTCCATATTTGTTGAGACGATGCAACCCGTTTGTAAAACTTGTCATTTTTAGTTACCACATTTTTAACAAGTTCAGTTTTGATCTTGGTGTTGTCATTTTTCAAAACCTTTTGCTCAACAGCCAATGGAGCTTTTCCTTTTGCATCAGCCTTCCTTTTCTGACTCTCAACAATTTCAGACTTAGGCTTGAAGTTGGTGCACTTTCGTGCAATGTGTCCAACTTTGTTACATCTGAAACATGTACGAGTATCAACAACTCGACTTGTACCTTCAGTCTGAGGTTGTGAGGCCTTCTTTGCAAAAAAATCTTCATTTGATTTTGAAAAAATCTCAGATTCTTCATCAGAAAGTGAACTCGAACCGTTCACAAATACCTTTTTCTCAGCAAACCTTTTGTTTTGAACATTTTTCCTTTGATAATTCTTACCACCTTGATAACCACCCGACCATCTGTTTCGATTGTTGTTATAAAAACGCGGTGGAACAACAGGTTTCTTGTAGTAAGCTTTATCTTTTTCAAAATTCATTTGCCTCTTTGTCTGATTCAAACCTTCTACTTCAGACAAATCAATTTCAACCAGTTTGAAAACATTTTTCAACTTGTCCATGTTAACATTCTCCAGTGGAAACTCAGAATCCGAATACAACTTATCTGATCCCGACATCTTGTACATGACAAGAGTAGGTTCTTCATTTAAGTTGTTTTTGGATTTTTGTTTCGGAATGTAATTGTTCAGAAAACACTCTTCATCCTCAACTGAATCACTATCAGACTTCAAAACACTTTCAGCCATGCCTTTCACAATATCAGTTTGAACACTATCATCAGATGAAGAAAATGTAACATCAATTGACTCTGGAAGTTTTATTTCATTCATTTCATCTTCATCATTAATCAATCCGGACTTTTTCTTTGAGTAATTGTTTAAAACTGGTGGTGGAACCTGATGAAACCCAACCCCAGTTCCATTCGAGTAAACATCTTCGCCTGCTTTGTTTTTCCCAATGGGTTTGGGAACAATGTGTTGCAAAACAAAGCTTGCGGAGTTGTAACTGGTTAATTTCAGATTGATGCGCTCATTCTCAATCTTAGCTTCTTCAAACTGAAGCTTCAATTTAGCAATCTCATCCAGTTGTTGGTTGATTTGCTCTTCTTTGTGTCTAAGAACTACAGTTAAATGCTCATTTTCTTTATTGGTTTTACCGTTTCTTTCATCAGAATCTTGTACCGTTCGTTTTAGTTTGTCAAAATTTTCTGAAATTTTACGATTTTCAAGAACCAATTTTTCATTTTCTTTCTTAATTCTTTCTACTTCAATTTTATCATTTTCAATTTTATCATTTAACTTGTTAGCTCGATCATTTGAAGCTTTTAGCATTTTATCTCGATCTAGAATCTGATCTTCAACCTTTCTGACTCTTGTTGTCAGTTCTGTAACCTTTGTATCACTAAGGTAAGTAAGTGTACTACAAAACTTGTAGTTTTTCATGCAACTTTTGCATTCACTATCACCTTTGACTTTCTTACCTGTCTCACTTGTTGAAACGTTTGAACTGACCTTGCTTTTAGACTCAGTTTCAGACTTAGAGTCTACCTCAAGTTCCTTTGCAGCTAGAACTTTGTCAGCCATGTTTGTCAGATTTTCTGCGGTGAAATCCTGTGAAGTATCGATAATCCCATCATCAATCTTCTTAGACTGCGGTTCTTTCTCTGTCTCTTTCTCTTTCTCATCAGATTCTCCTCCTCCCCACCATTCTCTCTGTCTGCCATCTTCTTCTGCTTTGAATTCCTCAATGAAAGCTTCTATACTAAGAGTTTTCGTATCAATAGCAATGTTTCCTTGAGGATCAAGGTAACATTCTCTATCAGCATCCCATCTCTTTGCTTTCTTGGCATCACTGTACACCTTAGATAATCTCATCATCTTGAATTCTGCTTTCTGCTTTCTTGCGAGGTATTTATGTTCTTCAGATCTGGTGTCTTTGAAAGGAATAATCTTTTCTGCTGCAAAAGCGTATCCTACTGCATCTTCCTCTGGTAGCAGTTCACTCCAATCAAAACCTTCATCATCATGAATAACAGCAAGAGCTCTTGATTTTTCTTTGGGGGCATCCTCAAGCTGCTTCATTCTGGGCGGTTCTGATTTATTCTGATGATAGATCGCTCTTTTGTAGTAATCCTCACGAAATGGATTTGCAGTATCATCAGCAGGTGCGTTACGACATTCACGTTTGAAATATCCTTTTTGTTTACACCTGAAGCACGTGACTTTTGATTTGTCAAAGCCAAGTTTTGTTGACGGTCCACCAATTCAATGTCTGCCCGTAATCTCCATGAACCTTTGGGCTCGTCTGACCGCACTAGCCATACACCACCTGATATCGATCAGTTCCATCTCTTTAGGATCTATTTGATCATAGTCCTCTTTAGTCAGGTTGGTGTTTCCAATCTTGCCTGCCACAAGGCTCTCATACGATTCTAACACTGAGGCTAAGAACACCATCTGTTGTTTTGCTGACTCTTCACTGAAATTTTGAGCGTTCTTCAGATCCACAGCAATGTTACATTGGAACAGATTCTTTGATGCAGATTGACTTGGATTTGTCGAAGAAGATCCACTATGAAAACCACTGTGAGGAGTTTCTTGATTCACAGTATTTGAACTCTCTGCAGAAAATGCTGTTCTTGGAGAACCAGTCTTTGGTAGATTTCCTCTATAGTACAACTCCACATTCTGCTGATAAGATGTGTTGTTGACTTTGTTAGATTTCTTGATCTCCAACTCGTGACTCTCCAGTCTTTCGATAAGCCGATCCACTGTCAAATCTTCAGACTTGATTGTATTCTTCAGCGTTAATGCAAAGTACTGCCAATCTTGTTCATTCGGCAGCGAGTCAAACAATTTTTCAACCAACTTTTCTTGAGTATATACAATTTTGTGTCTTGCCAGCTCCAATTTCAGATGCCCGAATCTCTCAATCATCTTGGAAACAGGCTCGTTCTTTAAACAACCAAACAAATCAAACTCTTTTCTTAACAGTTTCTTTTTGTTTTTGACTATCTCAGCACTACCTACACATTTTACCCTCAGTTTCTCCCAAAGATCTTTTGAATTCCATATTCAATCAACGAAATTATATCATCTATCACAGACTGATGAATCAACGCGATGCATTTTTGTTCAGCAATATATCTTTCAATATCATCAGTATCTGTCAAACTTTCACCAAACTTTTCTCCTCTAAGGTAACCATTCTTTAAACTTTTCCAGCTTTGATATGCAAAAGCTTGAAGCCACTCGTCAAATCTTGTAGCCCACCTATTGTAATCTTCAATCGCCAATAGTTTTGGAGGTTTGTTGTATGTTCCATAGGCACTCTCTACACTTAATGTATCTGAAAGAGTTTTCTTCGCACTCGGAGCTTTCTCATTTGTGTTGTTTGATGTGTCGTTTGAAGTATCATCTCCACCATTTCCAGCAAAGGCAAAAATGTCACAGAATGGATTGAAATCATCCATCTTTCAAGTACCTGAAATGATCAACAAACAATTAGAAATATTTTTGAAATTTTTTGAAAATAAACAGATTCAAACGGAATCAGCTGAAACGAAATCAGCTTCAAACGATATCACCACTTCAAACGGAAATATGCACTCTCAAACGAAATCACTAATTTCGTTTGAGATTTCAAACGGAATTACTAAACTTGAATGAGCTTCAAACGAAATTATAACAAGTACACTCTCAAGCGAAATCAGACAACCATTTCAAACGAGATACCTATTTCAAACGGAATTAACCTTATCTTTCAAACGAAATCAGGTATAATGTGTGTTTTCAAACGAAATTATCAGATTATTTCAAGCGAGATTAAGATGACATCAGCATCTTCGAACAACTTTTCAAGCGAAATTATGTATTTGATCAAGTTTTAAGCCGAATTTTAGTCCAAAACTTTCAAGGATTAGTTAACACTATGTTTCGCTTGATATGTGAGAGTTTTAAGCCATTTCAATCATGAAAACTTGTTCAAATCAGAAAAGAATGAGTAGAAGTAAGAGAATCCGGTAAAATCAAGCTGAATTGGTATGAATTCCTCGTCCTGAGCTCTGATACCACTTGTTGAATCGACCGGTGACCCTAAACAGTCAGTATGAGTAGTTCATCATCAAGTACAAAGGCGGAATCAATGTAAACGATGTCAACACAGCTTGTTTCTTTCTAATCTTTATCTATTACTGATTTCTAGAGCTTTTACAAGTTCAAATCTGAAAAAAATCGGCAGCACCTCAGCTCTCACACACTTAATTCCGTATGAAATGAGATCACACAACATCTATTTATACTTGTTCTAATTTCGTTTGAAAGTGACATGGATGCTTTCAAACGAAATTACTTGTGTTAATTTCGTTTGAAATTGTCCCTGTCATGTTCAAACGAAATTACACAATTAAACAAGAACAAACCCTAATTTGTTCCCTGTTGTGCACTCGTTTATCCAATCTAGACATAAGACTCGATTAAGACGAAGTTAACAGACACTAAATGCACCAACACACACCATACAACATCATACAATCAAACCAGGGTTCTCACTGCACTTCAAAAGATGAGTTATGAAGGAGGATACCCCACGGTTCTCAAGAAACTATTCCCACCATACTGGAGATTGCTCGTACATTTCTTCCTGCAATGTATCGCAGAGAACAAGGGTGGTTTCGATCAATTGAACAAAACACAGAAGTCTACACTCGTGGCATTAGTGAACGAATGGGATTTCAACTTTTCTTCATTCATTTTTGATAATATGAAGAAGATGCTTGAAGATCCAAAGAAGAAGATATTTATGTTGTATCCAAGGTTTATCCAGATTATTCTTGATAACAAATACCCAGAGTTGGTCAAGGGCCCAAACTACATCAATTTGAAGCCAATGGGGCCAAGCTGCTTCGAGAATGCTTTGATGTGTGTAAAATGCAACAAATAAATTACATCAATTGAGGCATAAAACTAACCCGTTTTTAGTACTAATGTTGGAAAACGTGTGCTTTTGTCTTCCTTTTGTATTTTCAGGACTAAATGAGCGCAAATGAACAAAAGGAACAAATATACAGCAAAATCTAACATAAATACAAGAGAAGGAATAAACATGGCGTGGCCGACCCCTCAACAGCATCTTCCCAAGCAAAAACAAAGAAACAGAAGGCTGACCACGGCCCCGTGCCCAACGGACACGGGGGAGTGGCCAGTTGCCTACAGAAAAGACAAAGTTATAGAAGCTTCTATTCCTAGCACGGGGGCATGCCCAGCTCCACACGGGCCGTGGTCAACGCTAAGATTCGCAGAATCTTGCAAATCTTGATAGTACAGATATGCTTCTGCACACGGGGCCATGCCCAGCCAACACGGGGGCGTGTGGAGCTAATACAGACAAATTGCATTTAATGAAGAAAGAGAAAGGGGATGGACACGGGGCCATGCCCAATGGACACGGGGCCGTGTCCGGGCTTCTGTGCAGGCTATAAATAGGGGGTGCTTGGTTTACTTCAAAAGCATCCCTTGGCAAACCACCTCTCTCCCACTTCACCCACACTCCACCACCACTACGACCCACATCCACCACCATCATCCATCATCCATCTTGGAGTGTGTGTAGTAGTCTCGGGATCCAAGATTGATAGTAAGAGTTCTTGACAATCAAAGGCCATGTTTGCCTAAGTCTCTTACATTACTTGGTGAAGACAAGCATTTAGTGTAATACTTTTGATTTTTAATCTTTTCGCACTTTTTATTTGGTTTTGTATTAATGACTTTAATAACTAGTTTCTTATGTTGAAGGTGAAACTTCCTTATCATTTGTCTGTGGTGTCTTGGCATTATTTTACTGTCTATATAAAATAAAAAAATTTCACCATTCATATCTCTACGGTCTAAATAGAGATATGTTAGCTACCTGGTCGGGGGTTAAGGGAATGGTTTGGTAAGGTTCTTGCCTTGTTTAGTGTATAGATCCTGCAAGGACCTGGGTCAAGCTTACTAGGACCTCCTTCAATACCCACTGGTATTGGATGGCGGGGGTGCGAATGGCTTGATCCCCTCATATGTAAACTACTATTAATACATTAACCCGGCTACTTAGGATTGTATCCCTGCTGATTCAAACCACTTAGCCGAGGGTAACGTCACATTCAAAAGAGGGGCCTACCACATTACGCATTACTAACTTAATTAATTATCTTTCAATATTCCGACCCTTTAGGATTGTATCATTGCTGACTCAAACTAACGGGTTGAGGGTAACGTCACCTTCAAAAGAGGGGCCTACTACTATAACTAAGATAATCTCTTAAAAAGTGCAAAAGTGCGGAAATCATCAAAGGTTACACTAAAGGCGAGTCGGATCCAAGTGATTCATCTTGTCTATCTGTTCTTTATTTTATTTTATTTTATTTTTCAGCATTTTTAGTTTTATTTTCATGTTTAAAACCTATTCTAAAATTTTGATTTTATTAGATGTTGAGGATAAACCGGTACTAAAAGCTCTTGTGTCCTTGGACGACCTCGGTATCTTACCAACGCTATACTACGCTCACGATAGGTGCATTTGCCCATATGTGTGTTTAGTGTTAGTAGAATATCGTGTTTTATAAATTTAAAACTTGACTAAAGTGTTAAAAAGGGCTTAAAATATTAACAAAAACATATCACACCTAACGCACATCAACTTTTTGGCGCCGTTGCCGGGGACACAAGGATTTTAAGAAAGCTTAAAATCGACGGCCTAATCAGTTTTTCAAAACCTTTTTAAAAAGCGCCCACATTTTTTTTTATTTTTAGGTAGTTTTTGCATTACAGTAGACTGAACACGGAGTCGTGCTCGCTGAACACGCCCCCGTGCTGCACATTTTTTTTACAAAACTCCCAGTTACAGAGTCTGAACACGGGGTCGTGTTCTCTAAACACGCCCCCGTGCTGCACAAAACCAGTCACTTTTATTAAAACACCCAGATACAGAACCTGAACACGGGGTCATGCTCACTGAACACGGGGCCGTGTCAAGCCTCTGTTTTCGTTTTTATTTTTGTTTTCTGGTCCCGAGACTCTGTTGTGGTCTGCTGAGTGATTCTTATGGATCAATACTCAGGAAATTACAACTACCACTATGAGGAGGATGATTACAGGGAAGACTATTGCACCATTTGTGGTAACCCTCATTTGGTACAATATTATGACCTCTTTGAACCATCCACTTCATACAACTACTATGAGGAGCCCAGGTACGAGCCATCCACTTCATATACATCCTATGAAGACCCAAGGTATGAACATTCTCCCTCATACTCATATTTTGATGAACCAAGGTATGAGCCTTCATACTCATACTTTGAAGAACCAAGTTATGAGCCTCCACCTTCATATAACTACTATGAGGAAACATGGCGTGAACAACCCACCTCATATGAGTATTATGAAGAACCAAGTTATGACCCTTATCCATCATATACTTACAATAAGGAACAAAGGTATGAACCATCTACCTCATATGAGTATCATGAGGAACCAAGGATCGAACCTCCGAATTCAAGCTTTGAGGATCCTTATTCTATCACACCTATAGCCGATAAGATAATAGAACACCTTAAAACTATCGAGCGCTGTATAAAAGAAGCCCGCGCAAGGGAAGAGGAATCCCACGCAAGGGAAGAATTAACTTGTAATAAAGAAGAGATAGTTGAAAAGGTAAAAATGAAAGAACAAGTAAGTGAAAAGCCGACACATGAGTTAAACAACGAAAAAGGTGAGTCCGTTAACGTTAAAATTCAAGAAGAGTCTAATTTTCAAGAAATTAATCTCTTGTCACCTTCTTTCGAAAATCATTGTTTAGTACCCACTTATGCTAAGTTTTTAAAAGAGTTAAACACTAACACTAAAATTGACGAAACGGTAAGAATTAAGTTAACAAATGATCAAAGTACGCTAATAAAAGAAGATCCATTTGAAATTAACATTACACCGGTTCCATGTTTTTTTTTCAAAACTCCTTTATTAGTAATATTACAATTAATAAAGATCTTTGTGTTAATCTAATGCCAAACTACATTTTCGAAAATTTAAGTATTGGTGATTTTTCTCCACTTCAAATACCCATTTTTCTATCTAATCGGAAAACAATAAAATCAATGGGAGTAGTTGAAGATGTGTTAGTCCAAACAAATCACACGGTGGATCCAACCGACTTTGTCAGACGCTCCACTTGTGTTGGGACAAACTTTTGTGAAAACCCACAAAGCTTTGATTAATCGGAAGAAAAACAACTTACCCATTCAAATAGGGGCCTTCAAAAGATGTGTCGATCTTGAACGATCAATGAAATATCCAATCGGAAATGACGACCCCCTAATTGAAGATGAGCCAGAACCACCCGATAAGGTGGGTCTAGCCAAGGACCCTTATAAACGTGGCGCACTACGGAGGCATTCCACGGAACTATCCTTAGTTTTAGATTAGTTTAACTTTTATGTTTTCTAGTTTAGTCTTACTTTTCAGGAATAAATCACACTCGAAAAGGTGGATATTGCCAAAGGGACATTAAAACCGCACCCCATGCATGAAAACAGAGCCTTCCGTCAACTTTTCCATCATTTCAGCATGTGCAGCACGGGGCTATGGCCACCCAACACGCCCCCGTGCCCAAGCTCTGCAGAAAAAGTCCTAGTTCAGGTAACTGCCACGGGGCCGTGCTCGCTGAACACGCCCCGTGGCCAGCCTTCTGTTTAAATTTGATACTGGCAGTCTGACCACGGGGCCGTGCGCAGCCCCCCACACCCCATGTTCAGCTGCCCAGTAACATAAAATCTTGTTTTTAACCCATTTTTACACATTCAATCAACCTAAAAACTTATTTTTGTGACACATTGAGGACAACGTGTAATTTAAGTGTGGAGGGGATGCTAAAACCTTGAATTTTGCAAGTCCTAATAACAAGCCTTACACAAAACTCTATTGGAACCACTAATCACCCCAAATTTTTTCAAAATTTTTTCATTTTTTTACTTGTCTTGGTTTAATTTGGGAATAACAATTTCTAAAAAGGTTATATTTTTATAAATTTACAACCGATAGCATCGTGATAAAAAGAACCAACATAAGAAAATTATGAAACGACATGACAAATCTAGTTAAAATTTGATTATATATACTTGATCACATTATAAACCCATTTCCCACAAAAAGTGAGTTTTGAGCCTTTATTGAGCATACAAACATACATCTTTAAACTAAATGCTCATTTTTCGTTTCTTTTGTGAATAGCCGCTTGGTTTCTTACGACTCTAGAACTTGCCATGACGATATATTCCCGGTCCTTACCAACTTAAACCCAAGTAAGTAAATGATGGAGGCATTAGGACTAACCCCTTTTTCTTTTTCAACACCATTATTTTTCACTTTTTTTTATCACATACCTAAAATCCCCCTAGTTAACCCCTTTGAGTCTAAACATTTTCGTTTCTAAACCCACAAAACAAAAACCCTTTACCCACCAAAACCCTTTTTATTTTTAAACCCTTTATTTTAGTAAAAAGCTCGGTTTTCTTGTGACGCTCCTTATGAAGAAAAAAATGAAGTATAACAATAAACAAACAAGTTCCTCAAAGAAACTTTGTTTGAATAAAAGTCACAAAAACAAAAAGTTTTACGACGACTGACGCTTTTTATGCTTTTCACCCTTTTTACTAACCACTAACCCAAAACCACCTACCTTTAACCCAAGCCTAACCCTTCCCCAAGTCCTCTTGATATTTACAAAGGTTTATAGTTAAAAAGGAGGAGGATTGATTGCTTGGCAAGCATATGCTAGAACTAAGTTCCATGCCGGTCTCGAGTGTTTCACAAAAATACATCTTCGGCCGAGTGTTGAGTGATCTCCTGTGAGGTATGTGAACTTGTATATAAATGGAATTTTAAAGAGGCATGTTATGCCCAAATAAGAAATTTCTCTTATGAAAAGTTCTAAATAAATCATAACGAATAGGATTGTAAATAACATAAAAATAAAGCCTAATAAAGATCTTGGATTCCCGACACTCAAGACAAGCCCAAAACTTCTCTTCTACCCATTCCGTTAGGGAGTGTAAGCCACATTATAAAGATTTTTGCTTGAGGACAAGCAAAGATTCAAGTGTGGGGGTATTTGATGTGTGTAAAATGCAACATATAAATTACATCAATTGAGGCATAAAACTAACCCTTTTTTAGTACAAATGTTGGAAAAAGTGTGCTTTTGTCTTCCTTTGGTATTTTCAGGACTAAATGAGCACAAATGAACAAAAGGAACAAATATGCATCAAAATCTAACATAAATACAAGAAAAGGAATAAACGTGGCGTGCCCGACCCCTCGACAGCATCTTCCCAAGCAAAAGCAAAAACAAAGAAATAGAAGGCTGACCACGGCCCCGTGCCCAGCGGACACGGGGGCGTAGCCAGTTACCTGCATAAAAGACAAAGTTATAGAAGCTTCTATTCCCAGCACGGGGGTGTGCCCAGCACCACACGGGTCGTGGTCAACGCTAAGATTCGCAGAATCTTGCAAATCTTGATAGTACAGATACGCTTATGCACACAGGGCCGTGCCCAGCCAACACGGGGGCGTGTGGAGCTAATACAGACAAATTGCAATTAATTAAGAAAGAGAAAGAGGATGGACACGGGGTCGTGTCCGGGCTTCTGTGCAGGCTATAAATAGGGGGTGCTTGGTTTACTTCAAAAGCATCCCTTGGCAAACCACCTCTCTCCCACTTCACCCACACTCCACCACCACTACGACCCACATCCACCACCATCATCCATCATCCATCTTAGAGTGTGTGTAGTAGTCTCAGGATCCAATATTGATAGTAAGAGTTCTTGACAATCAAAGGCCATGTTTGCCTAAGTCTCTTACATCACTTGGTGAATACAAGCATTTAGTGTAATACTTTTGATTTTTAATCTTTTCGCACTTTTTATTTGGTTTTGTATTAATGACTTTACTAACTAGTTTCATATGTTGAAGGTGAAACTTCCTTAACATTTGTCCGTCGTGTCTTGGCATTATTTTACTGTCTATATAAAATAAAAGATTTTCACCATTCATAACTCAACGGTCTATATATAGATATGTTGGCTACCTGGTCGGGGGTTAAGGGAATGGTTTGGTAAGGTTCTTACCTTGTTTAGTGTATAGATCCTGCAAGGACCTGGGTCAAGCTTACTAGGATCTCCTTCAATACCCACTAGTATTGGATGGCGGGGGTGCGAATGGCTTGATCCCCTCATATGTAAACTACTATTAATACATTAACCCGGCTACTTGGGATTGTATCCCTGCTGACTCAAACCACTTAGCCGACAATACCGTCACCTTTAAAAGAGGGGCCTATCACATTACGCATTTATAACTTAATTAATTATCTTTCAATATTCCTACCCTTTAGGATTGTATCCTTGCTGACTCAAACTACTGGGTTGAGGGTAACGTCACCTTCAAAAGAGGGGCCTACTACTATAACTAAGATAATCTCTTAAAAAGTGCAAATGTGCGGAAATCATCATAGGTTACACTAAAGGCGAGTCAGATCCAAGTGATTCATCTTGTCTATCTGTTCTTTATTTTATTTTATTTTTCAGCATTTTTAGTTTTTATTTTCATGTTTGAAACCTTTTCTAAAATTTTGATTTGATTAGATGCTGAGGATAAACCGGTACTAAAAGCTTTTGTGTCCTTGGACGACCTCGGTATCTTACCAATGCTATACTACGCTCACGATGGGTGCATTTTCCCATATGTGTGTTCAGTGTTAGTAGAATATCGTGTTTTATAAATTTAAAACTTGACTAAAGTGTTAAAAAGGGCTTAAAATATTAACAAAAACATATCACACCTAACGCACATCAAGTTTTTGGCGCCGTTGTCGGGGACACAAGGATTTTAAGAAAGCTTAAAATCGACGGCCCAATCAGTTTTTCAAAACCTTTTTAAAACGCGCGCCCGTTTTTTTATTTTTAGGTAGTTTTTGCATTACAGTAGACTGAACACGGGGTCGTGCTCGCTGAACACGCCCCCGTGCTGCACATTTTTTACAAAACTCTGAGATACAGAGTCTGAACATGGGGTCGTGTTCGCTAAACACGCCCCCGTGCTGCACAAAACCAGTCACTTTTATTAAAACGCCCAGATACTGAACCTGAACACGGGTCCGTGCTCACTGAACACGGGGCCGTGTCCAGCCTCTGTTTCCGTGTTTATTTTTGTTTTCTGGTCCCGATACTCTGTTGTGGTCTACTGAGTGATTCTTATGGATCAATACTCAGGAGATTACAACTACCACTATGAGGAGGATGATTACAGGGAAGACTATTGCACCATTTGTGGTAACCCTCATTCGGTACAATATTGTGACCTCTTTGAACCATCCACTTCATACAACTACTATGAGGAGCCCAGGTACGAGCCATCCACTTCATATACATCCTATGAAGACCCAAGGTATGAACATTCTCCCTCATACTCATATTTTGATGAACCAAGGTATGAGCCTTCATACTCATACTTTGAAGAACCAAGATATGAGCCTCCACCTTCATATAACTACTATGAGGAACCATGGCGTGAACAACCCACCTCATATGAGTATTATGAAGAACCAAGTTACGACCCTTATCCATCATATACTTACAATGAGGAACAATGATATGAACCATCTACCTCATATGAGTATCATGAGGAAGCAAGGATCGAACCTCTGAATTCAAGCTTTGAGGATCCTTATTCTATCACACCTATAGCCGATAAGATAATAGAACACCTTAAAACTATCGAGCGCTGTATAAAAGAAGCCCGCGCAAGGGAAGAGGAATCCCGCGCAAGGGAAGAATTAACTTGTATAAAGAAGAGATAGTTGAAAAGGTAAAAATGGAAGAACAAGTAACTGAAAAGCCGACACATGAGTTAAACAACGAAAAAGGTGAGTCTGTTAACGTTAAAATTCAAGAAGAGTCTAATTTTCAAGAAATTAATCTCTTGTCACCTTCTTTCGAAAATCATTGTTTAGTACCCACTCATGCTAAGTTTTTAAAAGAGTTAAACACTAACACTAAAAAAATATTGACGAAACGGTAAGCATTAAGTTAACAAATGATCAAACTATGCTACTAAAAGAAGATCCATTTGAAATTAACATTACACCGGTTCCATGTTTTTTTCAAAACTCCTTTATTAGTAATATTACAATTAATAAAGATCTTTGTGTTAATATAATGCCAAACTACATTTTCGAAAAATTAAGTATTGGGGATTTTTCTCCACTTCAAATACCCATTTTTTGATCTAATCGGAAAACAATAAAATCAATGGGAGTAGTTGAATATGTGAAAGTCCAAACAAATCACACGGTGGTTCCAACCGACTTTGTCATCCTTGATGACGCTCCACTTGTGTTGGGACAACCTTTTGTGAAAACCCACAAAGCTTTGATTAATCGGAAGAAAAACAACTTACCCATTCAATTAGGGGCCTTCAAAAGATGTGTCGATCTTGAACGATCAATGAAATATCCAATCGGCAATGACGACCCCCTAATTGAAGATGAGCCAGAACCACCCGATAAGGTGGGTCTAGCTAAGGACCCTTATAAACGTGGTGCACCACGGAGGCATTCCGCGGAACTATCCTTAGTTTTAGATTAGTTTAACTTTTATGTTCTCTAGTTTAGTCTTACTTTTCAGGAATAAATCACACTTGAAAAGGTGGATATTGCCAAAGGGACATTAAAACCGCACCCCATGCATGAAAACAGAGCCTTCCGTCAACTTTTCCATCATTTCAGCATGTGCAGCACGGGGCCGTGGCCACCCAACATGCCCCCGTGCCCAGGCTCGGCAGAAAAAGTCCCAGTTCAGGTAACTGGCCACGGGGCCGTGCTCAGCCCACCACACCCCGTGTTCAGCTGCCTAGTAACAGAAAATCTTGTTTTTAACCCATTTTTACACATTCAATCAACCATAAAAACTTATTTTTGGGACACATTGAGGACAATGTATAATTTAAGTGCGGGGGGATGCTAAAACCTTGAATTTTGCAAGTCCTAATAACAAGCCTTACACAAAACTCTATTGGAACCGCTAATCACCCCAATTTTTTTCAAAAAATTTTCATTTTTTTACTTGTCTTGGTTTAATTTGTGAATAACAAGTTCTAAAAAGGATATATTTTTACAAATTTACAACCGATAGCATCATGATAAAAAGAACCAACATAAGAAAATTATGAAACGGCATGACAAATCTAGTTAAAATTTGATTATATATACATGATCACATTATAAACCCATTCCCAAAAAAAGTGAGTTTTGAGACTTTATTGAGCATACAAGTATACATATTTAAACTAAATGCTCATTTTTCGTTTCTTGTGTGAATAGCCACTTGGTTTCTTACAACTCTAGAACTTGCCATGACGATACATTCCCGGTCCTTACCAACTTAAACCCAAGTAAGTAAATGATGGAGGCATTAGGACTAACCCATTTTTTTTCAACACCATTATTTTTCACTTTTTTTATCACCTACCTAAAATCCCCCTAGTTAACCCCTTTGAGCCTAAACCTTTTCGTTTCTAAACCCACAAAACAAAAACCCTTTACCCACCAAAACCCTTTTTATTTTTATACCCTTTATTTTAGTAAAAAGATTGGTGTTCTTGTGACGCTCCTTATAAAGAAAAAAAATGAAGTATAGCAATAAACAAACAAGTTCCTCAAAAAAAATTTGTTTGAAAATGCTTTGTTTGAATAAAAGTCGCAAAAACAAAAAGTTTTACGACGACCGACGCTTTTTACGCTTTTCACCCTTTTTACTAACCACTAACCCAAAACCACCTACCTTTAACCCAAGCCTAACCCTTCCCCAAGTCCTCTTGATATTTACAAAGTTTTATAGTTAAAAAGGAGGAGGATTGATTGCTTGGCAAGCATATGGTAGAAGTAAGTTCCATGCCGGTCTCGAGTGTTTCACAAAAATATATCTTCGGCCGAGTGTTGAGTTATCTCCCGTGAGGTATGTGAACTTGTATATAACGTGACAACCGGTAATTTACGCCCTTAATTACGTGATTAACAAGCGATTTACGCGACATTAAATAATGTTTACAACACTAATTAACTTAACCAGGCCCTTGGAGTGCCCAGGAACGTTTGTTCAGCTATACAGTGCGCGTGTGGTGATTTACAGAAAATCTGCTGAATATTACGCGACAACGGACTGATACCGTGCGAAATACTGACGACACCGACAAATATGGATGTTACACGAATATTTCATGTTCATGGAGTTTGGGTCACGATATTGGGTCTCGTAGGAATTACGGGCCACTTACACATGAGATGAGCTTGTGGGCCCTGGGCCCAAGCCCAAAACCCACAAGCCTAAACCTACACCTAACATATTAAATCTTGACAAGATTCACACAATCTCCTCAAATCTACTCAAAATCTCTATATAAGATTTTTGCCTCAAAGATTTGAGACACAAAATCCATACAAGATCTATATACAAGGGACATAAGGAAATAACTTTAGTTAATACCCAAATGAATTATTATAAAGCCATAGCCCTCCCTTTTGATCTTCAGACAAACAAACACACGCCACATTTACTTTACCTCTCTATCTCTCTCGAATACATATGCAGACACCACAAAGAATCACCATTTTTTCCCCTCACTTCTCCCTTGATCTCACTCAACACAAAGCCAAACACCCACACCCCCCCCCCTCTCCGATGAGCTCCGGCAGGCGGAGCCGCCGCCTCTCACGGCGGTGGCGGTGGCGGTGGTGATGTTGTTCAGCCGTACACCCCCCCCTCGATTGAGCAGAAGCGACCACCACCACAGTCGGGTGGTGGTGAGCGACGGTTGAAGGCAGAAGCAGAAGGGAGAGAGAAAGACCGAGAGAAGAGAGAGAGATGGAGGAAATCTCCGGCGGTCGGAGACTCGGACCGCCGGACATTGTCTTTATCCGGCGAAGTACACCGGTTTCGGGTCCGATTGGTTCAAGCTCAGGTTATTCAGGTAAGTTTCGGTTCAGATTAGATGCTTCAAAGTTTGGTTCGGTTTATGTTTGACTCGGGTGTTCAGGTTCGGGATAAGCGGATCCGATTTTGGCTAAACTCGGTTCGACTCGGAGTATTTCAGCTTAACTTGGTTCGACTCGGTGTAACTCGGTTGACTCGGTCAACTCAACCGAGTCAACTCGGCCAAGGTCAGTCAATAAAAATCAGCAGTCAACGGTTCGGGTCAACAGGTTCGGCTCGGTCAACATGAGTTAGCGGTGGTTCGCGGTTCTTGATTCAGGAAGACTCGGTCAAACTGAGTCAACTCGACTCAGTCAACTTAGTTGACTCGGTCAACTCAGTCGACATTTCGACATGAAGATGGTAAAGATCAACGGCGCGTTTTATTTCGTTATTTTCATAATTTTATATATCACGTGAAAAACGAGCTCGAACCGATCTATTACAAGCATAGTTTATATTTCAACTTACTCGACAAAAATCTTATACAGATTGTTTATATTATTACATGGTTGATTGAATTTTCAAAATTATAACGACACTTTAGTTGTCGGGGGCGTCCAAAAACAGAGGAAACTCTGCCCGTTTTTCGAGAAAACCCGTAAAAGCAAAACATGTTTTATTGAAAAACGACTCTTATAAGAACCAATGTAAATGTGTATGTCACTTTCGATGGCGCTTTATCACATACGAAAACGACAATTCCTTTATAAAATAAATATATTTTATATATTTATTTCAAGCGCCAAGCAACTCATATTCTTTTATGAAATAAATATAACAATCGTATTTATTTCAAACGACATCAACACGAAAACGCCATAAAATAAATATAAGTTGTTATATTTATTTCAAACGCCTAAACGGCATACGATATATAATACGAGTTTATTATACATTCTTTTCATAAAACATTCGTTACATACACGTACGACCTCTCGAAACGATAAACACTATCCTATCGATATATTTATATTTTGTGTAAATATTTATATATTCGAATTTTTCGAAAACTAAGTACTTTCTAGACTTAGTAAACGAAACTTAACAAGTATAACTTAATTATTTTATTAAGTTAACAACATATCAACGGATCGTTCGGTTAACGATTCGGTAATGCTCGGTGACATGTAGATTAGTTACCGCATTATTTCGAAACTTACTAGATATTCCGTGTTAGGAATATTGTAGAATGCACGCTAGTAAGTCAGTCTTGGAAACGGCATCACATATAGCTAGCTTTGCACAGGAAAAATTCAGGTGAGTTCATAACCCCACCTTTTACGATTTTACATTTTTATAAATGTTTTTGGGGTGGAAAGACATGCACTTTTTGCAAAGCATACGAGAATTACAAATTTCTAAACCATTTTACAAGCAAGTTTTAACTGACACAAATGGTTTACGAAAAGCTTATGTTTTATACCGGTTTTTCAAATAAGCGTATTTTTCGAAATATGCATACACACGAGATTCTAGTTTTATAAACTACGGGAAAATACAAATACAAGAGTTTACAAAATACAAATGTTAAAATGTATACAAATGGTATGATAAAAATACAAGAAGCACACTTGGTGAGGATGAGTACCAAGTGTGATGAGATATAAGAATACGAGAAGCGCACTAGGTGAGGACGAGTACCAAGTAGGATGCGTTATGAGAAATGATACGAGAAATCGTGTCACGAATAGGGTACCATAAGCACCATTAATCAACTATATACCTAGACCGTAGAACAAAAGGTTAGATCTAACGGGTGCCGGGCAGCCACACTCTCGGTGAGGGCGAGAATCGAGTAGTGCTTTTGTGTCTTAGAATATACCAACTAAATGCCTAAGGTTTGGTGACTTCCTATGTCGTGTCACATGTTAATGGCTTTGCAACCCATTAACAATCCTGATACGTACAGGAATACTTTATTTACATAAAATTCATACCATACTAAAACTTGATTTATACTTGAAGTACGTGGGGTACTCAAGAAAGCGGGAACTATACTTGAGTACGTGGGGTACTCAAGAAAAACTTGAATTATACATGAGTACGTGGGGTACACATGAAAACTTGATTTAAATATGAAAACTTGATTTATACTTGAGTACGTGGGGTACACAAGTATACTTAAATTATACATGAGTACGTAGGGTACACATGAAAACGTGATTTATATATGAAAATGATTTTAAATTCGTTTTCACAACAATACTTCAAAAACCGGTTATTCAAAAAGATTTATTTCAAATCTTTTACAAACAAACTATGAACTCGCTCAACTTTATGTTGACTTTTTCGCATGTTTCTTTCTCAGGTTTCAGTTCTAAGACAAGGCACGGTTGGAATAGGAGAACCGTGAAGAGTCGAGTACTTAGCGGGCGTTCAATTTCTAGAAAGACTTAGCTTATTTGCTTCCGCAGTGCAATGAAGATACCAGTCCAGTCACGCCAATGCTCTGATATTTCGGGGTGTGACAGATTGGTATCAGAGCTATAGGTTACAGCGAATAGGGCTTCCTGTAGGAATACCTTGGCTCTAACCTCACTTTCCTCTGGGAACTTAGAGTACTAAAACCTGATTACATACAGAACGCATAGTACTCGAATATGGTCTCCAACCGTTGCCGAAAAACAAACAGTCAAGATTTTGTTTTCAAACATACGCTATAGTGGTGTTTTACACATGGTACACAAAACAGTCGCATACAGTACACAAAACTCTGAGAATTTAGGAAACATGCATTTAAGACCTTCGGAAACTTATGTTGAAGTTCATTAAAGGTCATCACGTAGGAACTGCAAATATTAATTCGGGCACACACAATTATACATATTGTCTATGATGTTTTAACTTCCCGAGCAGGCAGCCTACGCAGAACGAAACGCTAGTGCACGAGAATACATGGAACTCAAATTTTACGTCAATGGATGTTGGAGTACATCACATTCTACGCATAACGAAACGCTAGCGCACAGGCATACGTGAGACTTAAGCTATACATCAACGGAGGTTGAAGTACGTCACATGCGACGATCGATCAGGAAGCGGCAGTTGGCACGCGGTCCTGCAAACGACACGAGTCATGCTAAGGAAAAGACGCAAGTCACCGTATTCCCCCTATTTCAGTTAACGACGAATACGATATGTTTGACATTCCATGGTAATGTCACCTAACAACTGGTTATCACATGCAACCCCAGGTAAAGTCCTCAAATTTCTTTTATTGAAATTTCGACTTTCACACTTACAGAGTAGATTTTCTCATCTCTACTCCTCTTAATGGTCATTGTGTCACGATCATTTCTTTCAGTATAGCGAATATTCATTTGCTTTATTACTTGAAAATTCATATGTTACGCATGCATCGTTTGTTACGCATGCGGTTTTGTTTCGAATAAAGAGTTTCATTAAAGTTCAAATATTATTTCGCTTGTGATTCGAATGACTCGCATTATTGAAATTGTTGGCTTCTTTGTTATCAAGTCAACACACTTTCTTGAAATTTCTTTTCTTTTCAAGTTACATACATGGTTTTTCGTTGTGACCATGCCGAAAGTTTTCTTGTCGATACATGTATTTATTGTCGGCTTGCGTCGAAATCAAATTCAATTGTTTGAACTTACACATATTCGATTCAAGACACCATATGATGTATTGAAAACATCATATTCGAATTCGTTTTAACAAGCGTTTCATTGTTCTGAGTCGTAGTAGATTTGTTTGGTCTACGACTCCATTAAGTCGTTTGATGATTTCGACACCTTGTGGTGTCAGTATAAACTTGTAGCTTGGGCTAATCATGATTGAGCGTTTTATGCAAAACATAGGTGATACTTGTTCGATCACCGCTATATTTGAATTGTTTCATTCACTACGACACCTTGTGGCGTCAGTAGAACTTGCAGCTTGGGCTGATCATGATCGAGCGTTTCATGCAAACTGTTACATTTGAGCTTGTTGAAATCTAAATTCATTTATTGGATGCAATCATTGCTAGAATTCATTTGCATATTGTGATACGTCCTTGAATTCACATCATTCGAATAAGTCTTGATTCGACTTCATGATCGTTCACTTTGGTACTATTCGTATTTTCTACGCATAACGTAACTCTAAGGAGTTAACGTAGTCTAAATTCCGAGGACGAAATTTTGTTAACAGGGGGAGACTGTGACAACCGATAATTTAGGCCCTTAATTACGTGATTAACAGGCGATTTACGCGACATTAAATAATGTTTACAACGCTAATTAACTTAACCAGGCCCTTGGAGTGCCCAGGAACGTTTGTTCAGCTATACAGTGCGCGTGTGGTGATTTACAGAAAATCTGCTGAATATTACGCGACAACGGACTGATACCGTGCGAAATACTAACGACGCCGACAAATATGGATGTTACACGAATATTTCATGTTCATGGAGTTTGGGTCACGATATTGGGTCTCGTAGGAATTACGGGCCACTTACACATGAGATGAGCTTGTGGGCCCTGGGCCCAAGCCCAAAACCCACAAGCCTAAACCTACACCTAACATATTAAATCTTGACAAGATTCACAATCTCCTCAAATCTACTCAAAATCTCTATATAAGATTTTTGCCTCAAAGATTTGAGACACAAAATCCATACAAGATCTATATACAAGGGACATAAGGAAATAACTTTAGTTAATACCCATATGAATTATTATAAAGCCATAGCCCTCCCTTTTGATCTTCAGACAAACAAACACACACCACATTTACTTTACCTCTCTATCTCTCTCGAATACATATGCAGACACCACAAAGAATCACCATACGATATATAATACGAGTTTATTATACATTCTTTTCATAAAACATTCGTTACATACACGTACGACCTCTCGAAACGATAAACACTATCCTATCGATATATTTATATTTTGTGTAAATATTTATATATTCGAATTTCTCGAAAACTAAGTACTTTCTAGACTTAGTAAACGAAACTTAACAAGTATAAATTAATTATTTTATTAAGTTAACAACATATCAACGGATCTTTCGGTTAACGGTTCGGTAAAGCTCGGTGACACGTAGATTAGTTACCGCATTATTTCGAAACTTATTAGATATTCCGTGTTAGGAATATTGTAGAATGCACGCTAGCAAGTCAGTCTTGGAAACGGCATCACATATAGCTAGCTTTGCACAGGAAAAATTCAGGTGAGTTCATAACCCCACCTTTTACGGTTTTACATTTTTATAAATGTTTTTGGGGTGGAAAGACATGCACTTTTTGCAAAGCATACAAGACTTACAAATTTCTAAACCATTTTACAAGCAAGTTTTAACTGACACAAATGGTTTATGAAAAGCTTATGTTTTATACCGGTTTTTCAAATAAGCGTATTTTTCGAAATATGCATACACACGAGATTCTAGTTTTATAAACTACGGGAAAATACAAATACAAGAGTTTACAAAATACAAAAGTTAAAATGTATACCAAATGGTATGATAAAAATACAAGAAGCACACTTGGTGAGGACGAGTACCAAGTGTGATGAGATATAAGAATACGAGAAGCGCACTTGGTGAGGACGAGTACCAAGTAGGATGCGTTATGAGAAATGATACGAGAAATCGTGTCACGAATAGGGTACCATAAGCACCATTAATCAACTATATACCTAGACCGCAGAACAAAAGGTTAGATCTAACGGGTGCCGGGCAGCCACACTCTCGGTGAGGGCGAGAATCGAGTAGTGCTTTTGTGTCTCAGAATATACCAACTAAATGCCTAAGGTTTGGTGACTTCCTATGTCGTGTCACATGTTAATGGCTTTGCAACCCATTAGCAATCCTGATACTTACAGGAATACTTTATTTACATAAAATTCATACCATACTAAAACTTGATTTATACTTGAAGTACGTGGGGTACTCAAGAAAGCGGGAACTGTACTTGAGTACGTGGGGTACTCAAGAAAAACTTGAATTATACATGAGTACATGGGGTACACATGAAAACTTGATTTAAATATGAAAACTTGATTTATACTTGAGTACGTGGGGTACACAAGTATACTTAAATTATACATGAGTACGTAGGGTACACATGAAAACGTGATTTATATATGAAAATGATTTTAAATTCGTTTTCACAACAATACTTCAAAAACCGGTTATTCAAAAAGATTTATTTCAAATCTTTTACAAACAAACTATGAACTCGCTCAACTTTATGTTGACTTTTTCGCATGTTTCTTTCTCAGGTTTCAGTTCTAAGACAAGGCACGGTTGGAATAGGAGTACCATGAAGAGTCGAGTACTTAGCGGGCGTTCAATTTCTAGAAAGACTTAGCTTATTTGCTTCCGCTGTGCAATGAAGATACCAGTCCAGTCACGCCAATGCTCTGATATTTCGGGGTGTGACATATAAATGGAATTTTAAAGACGCATGTTATGCCCAAATAAGTAGTTTCTCTTATGAAACTTTCTAAATAAATCATAACGAATAGGATTGTAAATAACATAAAAATAAAGCCTAATAAAGATCTTGGATTCCCGACACTCAAGACAAGCCCAAAACTTCTCTTCTACCCATTCCGTATGGGAGTGTAAGCCACATTATAAAGAGTTTTGCTTGAGGACAAGCAAAGATTCAAGTGTGGGGGTATTTGATGTGTGTAAAATGCAACATATAAATTACATCAATTGAGGCATAAAACTAACCCTTTTTTAATACTAATGTTGGAAAAAGTGTGCTTTTGTCTTCCTTTTGTATTTTCAAGACTAAATGAACGCAAATAAACAAAAGGAACAAATATGTAGCAAAATCTAACATAAATACAAGAAAAGGAATAAACGTGGCGTGCCCGACCCCTCGACAGCATCTTCCCAAGCAAAAACAAAGAAACAGAAGGCTGACCACGTCCTCGTGCCCAGCGGACACGGGGGTGTGGCCAGTTGCCTGCAGAAAAGACAAAGTTATAGAAGCTTCTATTCCCAGCAAGGGGGCGTGCCCAGCTCCACACGGGCCGTGGTCAACACTAAGATTTGCAGAATCTTGCAAATCTTGATAGTACAGATACGCTTCTTCACACGGGGCCGTGCCCAGCCAACACAGGGGCGTGTGGAGCTAATACAGACAAATTGCAATTAATGAAGAAAGAGAAAGGGGATGGACACGGGATCGTGCCCAATGGAAGCGGGGCCGTGTCCGGGCTTCTGTGCATGCTATAAATAGGGGTGCTTGGAATCTATGAATGAGCTCTTTCGTCTAAGCCTAGAACTAGGCAAGAGCAAGGAATGGACTTTAAGTGAGTGTGAAAACCGGAAGGAGGGGACAAAGGTCAGTTCTATAAGGCAAGAAAGCAAGATCAGAAGAAGGAGCAATGCAGAATAACTAAGCATGACAAGGAGAGGATAGCTAGACTTTCAAAGACGGTAGCAATGGCAAGGAGACTAATCCCGATATTCTTTCCCTAGCAATTGGAGGATTCTATTGATCCAAGACCTGTATGTAGACCTGGGCCTCCCCCGCTTTCAGTTAAGGCCAGAAAGAATTATCTTACCTTTCTCTTCTGTCAGTTCCTTTCTTTGAAAACCAAGGATGAAGCTAGAATGTGGAGTACGGACTTATCATGCTTCCCAATTCCACTAGCATAAAAGAGTTTATTCAACTCCTGAGAGATTCTATAGTTCCTGAGCTACCCCAATTTGATGAGAATGAGGGAAGAAGTCCTTAGCTATTCCTTTGGCCTATAATAAGAAAGGTCCATCAAGACTCAGAAATTACCCTCGATCTTTTCAATCCCTCTAGTAGAGAATTCTTAGCCTTCGTCTTAGAAACTGAGCTCTCACAAAGCAAGTCATTACTTATTGTTTACACACACTTTCTATTTTACTTAGCCTACTTCTTTATCATTAGATCAATTAGGCAGGGGAAGACTCTGTGTACTAACTTTCTCTTCTTTCTTCTTCTTTTCAATCCCTTGCCACTTCCCTTCTTTGCTAGCACGTACCTGTCTTTGCTTTGCACAAGAGATCCCCCTACTCTTCACACCCCTCTAGTCCTGATCTTGCTTATGCATTACTTGGGAAGGATTGCCCTATCCCTTTGTTGGGGGCTTTGGCTACCCTACCTCATTCCCTTCACAAGCCAAGGACAAGATGAATCTATTACCCTGTCTCCAAGAGAAGAAATGGCACCAATCGATTCAATAGAAGGCATTAAGCAGACAGAGCGAGAAGAGAGGATATCCTTTATCCTGTTGCAGCTTTCATGAAGGCTTTCATTGAAGAATCGAAAGAATCTACCCAGTCTAGGGCTGAAAAGGGGGGGCTAAATGCAGAGACAAGGCAACTGAGGATAGTGACTTTCTCCTGTAATGAATAGAATAGGCCCGAGAGCTATGAAAGGAGAGAGTTTCCTATTCCATATTCCGGTTGACCAATTCGCGCAATATCCAATCCAGAATATAGCCTTGCTTTTGCCCTCTCCCGATAGTACATTTATGCTCCTAAATCACTGAATTCAAACTCTCTATCGGATGAAAGGGAGCGAGCGAGTGTAGGTTACTCCTAGAATGTTGGGTCTTAGAGCCAGTAGAGCGCAGTACAAGCGAATGGAGTGGAATCTACCATTGAAGAAATCTATTTGCTTAACCCAGGCCTTCAGATCGCACTTCCTGCTTAAAGAGGATCGGAAGAAGTTGAAGGTTGAGAAAGAAGGATCAGATGTGTACGAACAGAATGAACCCCAGATAGAGAAAGCGGACCAAGGGGAGATTCCCCTTTCGATTGGAGTTCTACGGTGGGAAAGAAAGTAAGGAGTTAGAGCTCGGAAGTGAGAACTAGCTAGACCATATTGATTTTTAGATAGTCTCGACCTTAAAAGAGGGAGTCAAAACTGACTTATAGGGGTTGCCAGTCATAGCTATAGGAAGAGGGAATCCAACTATCGCAATTCAATCATAGGGCTAAACTGTGCTTGATTAGTACCGGCTTTCGTTGAACTGAACAAGCGAAATGAGAATGTCAGTCTTGGCAAACCACCTCTCTCCCACTTCACCCACACTCCACCACCACTACAACCCACATCCACCACCATCATCCATCATCCATCTTAGAGTGTGTGTAGTAGTCTCGGGATCCAAGATTGCTAGTAAGAGTTCTTGACAATCAAAGGCCATGTTTGCCTAAGTCTCTTATATCACTTGGTGAAGACAAGCATTTAGTGTAATACTTTTGATTTTTAATATTTTCGCACTTTTTATTTGGTTTTGTATTAATGACTTTAATAACTAGTTTCTTATGTGGAAGGTGAAACTTTCTTATCATTTGTCCGTGGTGTCTTAGCATTATTTTACTGTCTATATAAAATAAAAGATTTTCACCATTCATATCTCTACGGTCTATATAGAGATATGCTGGCTACCTGGTCGGGGGTTAAGGGAATGGTTTGGTAAGGTTCTTGCCTTGTTCAGTGTATAGATCCTGCAAGGACCTGGGTCAAGCTTACTAGGACCTCCTTCAATACCCACTAGTATTGGATGGCGGAGGTGCGAATGACTTGATCCCCTCATATGTAAACTACTATTAATACATTAACCCGGCTACATGGGATTGTATCCCTGCTGACTCAAACCACTTAGCCGAGGGTAACGTCACCTTCAAAAGAGGGGCCTACCACATTACGCATTAATAACTTAATTAATTATCTTTCAATATTCTGACCCTTTAGGATTGTATCCTTGTTGACTCAAACTACTGGGTTGAGGGTAACGTCACCTTCAAAAGAGGGGCCTACTACTATTACTAAGATAATCTCTTAAAAGGTGCAAAAGTACGGAAATCATCAAAGGTTACACTAAAGGCGAGTCGGATCCAAGTGATTCAACTTGTCTATCTGTTCTTTATTTTATTTTATTTTTCAAAAATTTTAGTTTTTATTTTCATGTTTAAAACCTTTTCTAAAATTTTGATTTGATTAGACGTTGAGGATAAACCGGTACTAAAAGCTCTTGTGTCCTTGGACGACCTCGGTATCTTACCAACGCTATACTACGCTCACGATGGGTGCACTTGCCCATATGTGTGTTTAGTGTTAGTAGAATATCGTGTTTTATAAATTTAAAACTTGACTAAAGTGTTAAAAAGAGCTTAAAATATTTACAAAAACATATCACACCTAACGCACATCATGCTTGCAGAAACAAAAGGGCTAAACATCACAACTTTGAAGGAAAGTTTGCTCTTTAAAAGCACAGAAGATTTGCCGATGTTGTGCCAGCGGCTCCTATTGCCCCAGTTCCTCCAGTTGCCCCAACTCCACCACCGATCAACACTCAAATTGCTAAAGAACACGGTGTACAACTTATGCAAAAAAATGCAACAAGTGGCTGGAAATGAAGATGAGATTGAAGTTCTTGGTTCAGAATCAGAGACAGGCTCTAGTGAAGAAGAAACCGATTCTGAAAGCGAGGTGGAGATAGTTATGTCAGATAAGGAAGAGGATTGTGTTCGCAAGCCTGTGCCAATGACTGCTGAGAATTTGGCAGCATTGCTTTTAAGTTTACAGGGTGGTGATGGAAACCCTCCATCTGTCTCTACCACTGTGGTTCAAGATACTGCTGCAACAAATTCACAAGTTGAAACGGAAATCGAAGCGATTGCTGATGATGCTGAAGAAGCAGCTAGAAAGAAACAAAGAACCGACTCCGCACCTGATGACAACCTCTCTGGCCCATCAACTGATCTTGAGCCCACTCCATCCATTGACCCTCAGCCTGATCCACAAACAGAAGATGCATCAAAGAAGAAAAGCACAGAAGATCCAGATCTGTATGACTTCAAATTTTGATTTTGAACCCACACCCTCACAACCAGGCAGTTCAAGTGGTGTTCGATTCGAAGCAGGAAGTTCCAGTGGAGCAGGTGATACTGAGCATGATAAAGAAGCTTTTCGTTATGCAACCGAGAAAAGACAGTTCAGGCATTTCAGGTGATTTGAAAGCGATAGCGACAGTGATGAAGATGCTTACGTCAAAAGATTGAAAAGACGTGTGGTTGTATTAGAACAAGATGCAGAGCTGAAGAATGCTCAAATTTCATCTCTTCAACAAGATGCTGCTCTGAAGGAAGCTCAAATCTCCTCACTTCAGTCACAAATCTCAAGCAGAGATCTTACAATAGATCAGTTGCAAGGTGACTTGGGAATGCTGATGTCCACTGTGTATGATCTGAAGGCGAAGTTAGAGAAGAAGTTTGGGAATGAGTTTGCTGATAAGGAAGATGAACAGTTCTACATTGGCAGAACAGAGCAAACTCCTGAACAGAGAGCAGCAGCTCATGCAGCAGCAGAGGCAGAGCATGAAGCTGCATTAGAATCTTATCTGGCTGCCAACCCAAAGAAAAGAAGCTGCAAGCCTAAGAAGACAAAAGAGAAATAGAGCAGCAAACAATTGTTGGTGATGAAGAATCAGGATTTGAATCATCTCGATGAGAACTTTCAGTTGAAGGATCCAACAAAAAGGCCTGACAGACTTGTGATGGAATTAGGATCTTCTCACTATGATGAGGTTGGGAACAAGTCTGAGGTTGCATGCTGGAGGTATGAGCACGACAAAGAGATGTGGTTAGTTACACGAAAGAGTGGTCATCAGGAATACTATGCCAAGGAAAGTCAATTCGAGTCCTGGACGAAGATTGATTTGAAAAGCCTTCTGCGTGCTCCTTATTACGACCCAGAGCTAAACCAAAGAGGTAGAGGTTGGGCTTTCCACTCAAGACTCGAAAGGGAAGTGAAAACCAGCTTTGCCACAATGAAGACTGCTGAGCCAACTATCAAGAGAAATCCTGGAGTTCGTGACCCTCATACCAAGCGTACTTTCAAGTCTGTAATATGGCCTGCAACTGATAAAGAAAAGATCATTCCACTTGCAAAGAAGTTTGAAAAGGGAATATTGAAGAATTTCAAGTTCTGGGCCTATGATCCTAAAATGCCCGAAGCTGCTATTGTCACTGAAGAGCAATCCATCAGGATGCCTAACTCTTACGACCTGATGAGTTTTCATGAGGAAGATATTCTGGTTCTCACAAATCACCAAATCCGCACCAACGAAAAATATGAAGAATGTGCTAAAGCTTGGACGAGTGTTGTTGCTAACATCCTGATGCATCATCTGTTTGCTCCAGATCAAGAACAAGGCGGTCCTCAAGTCTGATGCAGCTACTAATCCAGTAAACCTAGGGGGATATTGTTAGACCCTTGAAGGTTTATGGATAAGTAGCTAGGTGGATTTGTAGGAAATTTGGGTTAAAGATGTAATTGGGCTTGTTTTAGTAAGGTTGGGCCTAGGGTTTAGGGAGCCTCCTCCCTAAACACTTACTATAAATAGTAGTGTTATGTCATTAGGAGCATGGTTGGTGACAAAAGCTTCCTTGTATTAGACATTTCACATGTATGCAAGTTTGAAGTAATCATTCAATCACGAATCTTTCTTTTCATCTCCTTTGTTTCTTTCATAGCTTGTTTGTGTGATTCTGCCACCTTTCAAGCTAGCGCGATATCAGTGTGATCTCGTTACGGGACTTACAGAGAGATTGGACAGGAGGTGGGTGTGTTTTGTTAGCTTAGGGTTTCTTTCAAGAAGAAGATGCAGAGGAGAGATGAGAGGTTTGGGAGGGAATTTGGTCATAAACGGCTGATGTAAAATGAGAAGATAGGGTTTTGACTTCTAATTTATACTTAGGTTTACTTGTGTTTTTAGTGGGCTTGGGCTTTAGCCCAAGGCCCACAAACCTGTTTTCTATGTTCTGAACGGCCCGTAAGCTTCTACGAGGCCCGTTTTCAAAACCCAAACACTACGGAACATTGTAAATTCTAATTTTTGTTTCAAAAATATTTAAAATAGTGTATGTAGTCGTTGTTGTCACGTCTGAGCGTCGGTTGCGTAAAAAGCGCGCAAATTTGCGTCGTTCGTCGTTTTAATCCATTTTTCGATCCGACTTCGACTACGGATATCAAAATTTAATTACGAAGCTAGTTATACTGAAAATTTTTAGTTTTGAAGGCAATACGCATGTTCGTTGCTTCCGTTTCGTTGTTGGTGCGTTTCCTGCAGTCTCGTTTTTCGTTCACGTTTGCGTTTGTGATGTACGGAAGCACAATAAATTCACAAAACTAAATTTATAAGTATAAAATATTCGCATAAAATTCGTTTTTGTCGGCGTTGTCAGTATTTTGTTCGGTTTCAATTAGTTGTTGTTTAACAGGTTTTTCCGTAAACCGTCGTTCGCGCACTGTAAAGTCGGTTAGACGTTCTTAGGCATCCTAAAGGTCTAATTTAGTTAATTTGTGTCTTAAATACTATTTATTATCATCCTAATGCATGTTTTGCGCGTAATTAGGAGCCATAATTTACCGGTTGTCACATACTTGAAGGGTTTTGTTGCTGTGACTCCATCGTATTTACTCTGATCTCTCTCTCTCACCTCTCAAATTCTCGCTCTCTCTATCGCCAGCACCCATCTCTCACCTCTCTCTATCGCCGACGCCCTGATCTTTCTCTCATCTCTGACTTTCTCTCTCTATCTCCGGTGGTGGAGTTTGAGACCAAATAAATAAAGAAGGGAGGATCTGAACTCAATCTCAATCAAACCCAAGTGGTGGTGGTGTGGGGCAAGTGGTGGCAGGTGGTCGTGTGGGGGTGGGTGGTGGCAGGCGGTGGTGCTGGTGGCTGCAGGTAGTGGTGGGGTTTTTCCTGAGAGAGAGAGAGCAGAGAGAGTGTGTGTTTTAGAGAGAGTGAGTGTGTATGGATTTTTCTTATATTTTAATAAAAGCAAGGGGTAATTTTGTAATTTCTCATGGCTTAACGGAGAAAACTAACCCTCATCCACTCCAGGGACTATCCGAGTAACAAACTGTCAAACCATAGGGAGCACCTGTGTAATTTTCAAAAGTTGGGGACCACAGGTGTTACTTTACAAAACCACAAGGACTATCCGAACATTTTACTCTAATAAATATTATTATTAAATTGAAGGATAGATTGCTATGTAGCAGTATTTGAATCCTTTATTATAACTTAGATTAATACGTACCTGGTTATAGACTTTTATGTCAAATCAAGTTTCCAAAGTTATAATTATCATATTTTCTACTCATTTCAAATTTGATATTTTCTACTCACTCTTTTAAAATAGATTTTTTCCTAGTTAATCCATCATCTTTTTCCTTGATTTTCACATTATAATCACCTTTTTAAAATTTTTATAATTAAATATGTATTATTATAAAAAGTAGAGTAAACTGCCATTTTGGTCCCTGTGGTTTGGGCACTTTTGCCATTTTAGTCCAAATCTCAAACTTTTTACATCTGGGTCCATGTGGTTTGCATTTTGTTGCCATTTTAGTCCAAAACTCAAAATATCTCATTTTTTACTGTTAAAAGGTCCCTTTTTTTGTCTTTATCTGCAGGGGTAGTTTGGTTATTTTAATTTACTCTTTTAATAAATTAAAACAAAATTAATTATATATTATATATATATATATATAAATACAGACATTCACAAAATTAATTTACTCTTCACCTTCACCCACCTCAACCCACGATCCAGTTCTCCCAGAGGAGCCGGCTGCCGGAGCCATTATTCCGGTCACACACACCACGACCACTCATCTCCTCCCTCATCTACACCATGACCACTCACCTCTCTCTCTGCAAACCGACACCCACAACCACCCTTTTATCTCTCCACAAACACACCTGAAACACACCTGCACAAGGTCTCTCTCTCTCTCATAAACTCTCCCCCCTCCACTTTCTAAAACCCTAACCCCCAAATTCATTACCACCTCCACTTTCCTACCGTCTCCGACCACCACCACGCCGCCACCTCTGGACAACCACCAACACCATGATCCTCTCAAAACCCCAACAACCACCATCCAACTGTGGTGGGTGGTGTCGGTTGGGAGATCGAAGAAGAGAGAGATGAGTAGAGAGAAAGAGATTGACGAAGAGAGAGAGAGAGAGTACGAGGAGAGAGAGAGAGCGGTGGGAGAAGGGGGAGCCGATTTGATTTAGTGGCGGTGGTCAGGTACGAGGAGAGAGAGAGAGCGGTGGGAGAAGGGGAGCCGATTTGATTTAGTGGCGGTGAGAGATTGACGAAGAGAGAGAGCAGCGGCGGTGGTCAGGTGGCGGCGGAACGGTAGTGTAGGTGCTTAATGCAGGTGAACTTTTCATTTTTTTTTCTTTTGTTTTGAAATTGGTATTGATAGTTGATCTGATTTCGATTTGATTTAGTGGGCTTGTTTGTAATTTGGATACGGTTATTGGGTTTTGATCAAGATTTAATTTTGTTTGTGGGTTTGTTTTTTAAGTTTGTGGGTGGTGTTGGCGGCAGTGGGATGGTGGTGGTGGTGGTGGTGGGGATGATGCGGTGGTGGTGGTGCTATAGAGAGAGAGAAGAGAGAGGTGAGTTTACTCTAAAAAGTATTCAAACCACAGGGACCAAAATGGCAGTTTACTCTAAAAAGTATCAAATTTTCTTTGTTGTATTATTAGTTTTAATAAACTCTGTGTAAATATTAGGAAACTAAAATATTGTAGATATTATAATATACTAATTTAGTTTTTATAAAGCATTTTACTATAGATATTTTTACAACTTTTACAACATTTTAATTTTTTTTTTCTAAAAGTTACGTTTTTATATATAGATATTTTTACAACTTTTACAACATTTTAATTTTTTTTCTAAAAGTTACGTATATGTTTACCAACTAGTTGATGCCCCGCCCGCGTTGCGGGGCGATGGCCGAATAGTTCTCAATCAATTAAAAAAACACTGCTATAATTTTGCTAGGAAAAAACAAAACCGATGATAAGACTGTAATTTTAGGCTCAGGGCAAAACTGTAATTTTTCAGGACTAATGAGCGCATGTTAGGCAGCTCCTTTAGACGAAAAAAAATTAAATCGAGTCAACCAGTTAAAAAATAACTTTTATAGTTTTGCTAGAAAAATTAAAACGATGGGGAAAACGTAGCTTTGAACTGAGGGGGAAATCATAATTTTGTTTCAGGGATAAAATCGTAAATTAAATGGACCAATGGGGTTGAGGGCAAAATCGTAACTTGGTTGTGTGAGAAAAAAAAACTAATGACAAAACTGTAAATTTAAACGGGGCAAAATCGTAAATTTGAATCGAGGGCAAAATTGAAATTTTTAGCTGGGAACAAAAGCGTAAATTTATTTTTAAATGGGGGTAAAAACATAATTTTGAACAGATGACAAAATCGTTGTTATAAGAGAAAAAACCTAATGGCAAAACTGTAAATTTAAACGGGGCAAAATCATAATGGTGAACCGAGGGAAAAATTGAAAATTTTTAGCTGGCAGCAAAAGCGTAAATTTATTTTTAAATGAGGGTAAAAGCATAATTTTGAACTGATTGTAAAATCGTAATTTTAAAACGGGATAAAATCGTAAATTTGTTAGGCCAATAGGGGAGTGCCATGCATGACTATAAATATAAACGGGAAACAAAATCGTAATTTAGCAAAAAAAAAAAAAAAATGGGTGGCAGATGGCCGCCCAACTAAACCAATCAAAAGAAACCACTATTGCCGGCGTTGGTTTTTGTTATAGTAGATAATCTTTAAAAAGTTTAAACATTTTTTTATTATTATATAACGTTACACAAGTTATTTTTAAAAATTAAAATATAAATAAAAATACTATGATCCTAATACAACTTACAAATCATTTCATTCATGTAGGATATGTGTTGTCAAAGACAACCGTTGAAGATAAGTCTAAAGTTCTAATAAACTTTATCAACTGGAATTTTGGTTGAATTTTCCTGTACATTTTTGTGATCCTAAAAAACCCTATTTCTTGAGATCTTTTTTTGTTGATTGATCCGTAATAGTTCTATTAGAGCATTTGCAGCCCATATAGCATGTTAGGAATCTCCACAACACGGAACTTCCTTCGTTTCTTTCTCTTTTCCCTCTCATAACTCGGAGATCGTTACACATTGACTTTTGCCTAGGAAACCAACACTGTGTTGTGCTCTCCCCAGCCCCTTCAACCCGAACCTTCTTGCATTCAAATCGTCTATGAGAATCAACTGATCTCATTGCAGATGCTCTTAAAATAAAACATATTGTGTGATATGGAATTGAAGTCTAGTCGGTCTATACTAAATGCATTGCACTTTATTTATTAAGCAAGTCAGGTTATATTAATCCGTATCTATATATATATATATATAGGAGAAGAATCCGTTAGAAACCACTCTTTATTGCGAGAACCAATGTGAACACAACCAAAAATACCTAAAAAACACACAATTTTTTTTAATTCTTTTTATAAAAAAATCGCTAATTTTGGATCGCTAAAAGTAGCGATTTTAATGTAAAAAATATTAAAAAAAAATTTGTGTGTTTTTTTTTTAGGTTTTTTTGGGGGTTTAGTTTTTAGCATTTTAGCTTGTGGGAGGGGGGGTTAGGTTTTTTTTGGAGGGTGGGGGTTTAGGTTTTTTTTTTTTTTTTTTTTGGGGGGGGGGGGGGGTTTAGGTTTTTTTTTTTTTTTTTTTTTTTGGGGGGGGGGGGGGTTTAGGTTTTTTTAGCTATTTTAGTTTGTGTTCACATTGGTTCTCACGCTTCTCGCAATAAAGGTGGTTCTCGCATGAACCTTACCCTATATATATATATATATATAGGGTAGGGTTCATTGAGGAACACTAAAAAAGTGGGGAACAGGGGAACACTTTTAAAAATTATACTTAACATGTTAAAAAAAATATTTTTCTAATTTTTTTTCGGCGCTTTTTCTTATAAATACAAGTAGAAACATTTTTGATAAAAAAATCAAAAACTAAAAATATAAAAAAAATGTTTAAAAAACAGTTATATCTTATAGAATTAACTTAACATGTTAAAAATAATCTTTTTTTAAATTTTTTTCAGCGCTTTTCTTTATAAAAAGGAGGAGAATCTAGTCGAGTAAAAAAATATTTTTTCTAAAAAAAAAAATTTAGCCTTTTTTTAATTGTTTTTTTTAATATTTTTAGTTTTTGATTTTTTTTATTAAAAATGCTTCTACAAGTATATATAAGGAGAAGCGCCGAAAAAGATGTTTAAAAAATTAATTTTTAACATGTTAAGTTAAATTTTTAAGAGTGTTCCCCGGTTCCCCACTTTTTTTGTGTTCCCCAATGAACCTCACACTATATATATATAGGGCAAGGATATATAGGAAACCATTTTTTAGTGAGAAAACTAAGGAAACCCAATTGTGACCATTGATCTTGATCATCTAAGGGTTAGGAAAATTTGATGGTTTATTGATTTAAATTTAATACATAACTTATGTTGATGAGTGGGCCAGGAGGGTATTTGTGTCAAAAATACCATATCTCATTCTCTCTCTTCTGTATAATTGTCACCATCACCATCAAACCATCATCATTCATATCTTATTCTCTCTCTTTCTTCTTCTTTGAGAATTCAAAATATCAAAGAATGGGGATGAAGGTTTCTTCTCCGATCTTTCCAAAACCCAGCGGAGAAGAAAAGGGGCACCGGAAAAGATAATCTAACCGGAGAAGAAAGTCTCGCCGGAGAAGAAGATAATCTCACCGGAGAAGAAAGTCTTGCCGGAGAAGAAAGTCTCGCCGGAGAAGAAGAAAAGGGGCACCGAAAAAGATAATCTCACCGGAGAAGAAAGTCACCGGAAAATGGAAGAAAACAAGAACCAAGTGCAGAAGCAGATTTGAAGATGAACATGAGAGAGAAGCAGATTTGAAGATGAACATGAGAGAGAAGCAGATTTAGAGAGAGGAACAACAATCTTTATCGTGTTCATCTCGAACACCAAGAACACACGCACAAGTATGTGAGAGAGAAGCATGTTTGAACCTAATTTACCTTGATTTTAGATAGAGAGACAAAAATCTTCATCGTGTTCTCGAACACCAAGAACACACACACAAGTGTGTGAGAGAGAAGCAGGTTTGAACTAATTTACCTTGATTTTTTTGTTAAGGCTGTTGTTAATATGTTTTTGTGTGCTCAAAGTGGTCTAGTAATGGTAAATGTTTATGTAGTTACAGGTTTTTGTTTTTGTATTAAAATCATTTTTATTTTTTGATATTATTTTAGATGAGTTGTTAGTTATCTTGTATAAACTTCAATCGGATATCACATTTTCATTACCTTTTAGAAAGTCCATAATTTAATAGTTGATGATCTCGTTCATTTTATATATAAAAAGTTGTTCTTTTTGCTGCTACATATGTTGTAACAATGTTACACGTGTTACTTATGTTAAAACCAGCCCGTTCTTGGACACAAAAGGGGCTACACATATGTAACACATGTTTGTAACGTGTGTTACACTGGAGGTTTTACTTAGTAACCTTTTTTGGGTGGTTTTACTTAGTTTTTTTTATGTGTGAAATGATGCAGATAATAACTCAAAATTTGGGGAGTCTTCAAGTTTAGGGCATAATTGGGTAGAAGGTAACTAGTGTTAGTTAAGTTACTACTATTTTTTAATTAGTAGATTAAAAATACTGGACTGTAACTTGTGTTATTACGACTTGGCCATAGCAGTTGCAACCAAACGAGAAGGGATCTTGGCAGGAAGAAAGATAACCACAATATCGGATACGACAAAAGGTGGCCATAAAACGAAAGAAGGTAGATGGAGAAACCGATGAAGAAAGGGAACAAGAAGTCGATGAAGGGCAGGTGGTGGGTACCTTTGACATTGTACAGAAGTTACCCTCTAGTGTAACACATGTTACAAGCATGTGTTACATATGTTCAACCCCTTTGTTACCAAAAATCGGGGCTGCACATATGTAAGACATGTTTGTAACTTATGTTACACTAGAGGGTAACACATGTATGATCATTTTTGGATCATTTGTATATATTTAAGTCTGTATAAACCTACAACATCGATACCCCCAAAAAGGTTATACATGTTACGACAGAATGGGAAATGTGTAGCAACGTTCAATACTGTTGTTTCACTCTATAGTGTGTAACATGTGTGACATGGCGTTTGTCAGCAAAACATATAACTTGTAAGGTGATACGACTGTATCTTTAAAACATGTTTACCTATAAGTACTTACATGTTACAGGTTGTATCTTTAAAACATGTTTAAACTGGAAACTGGAAACACTTACAAAGTATAAAGCAGAGTTACACAAGATGTAACAAGTTTAAAACTGGAAACACTTGTGTAACATTTCGGTGTAACACATGTTACAGGTTGTATCTTTAAAACATGTTTACCTATAAGTACTTACAAAATATAAAGTAGAGTAGGAACACAACTTTTAAGGATGTTACATACATTGTAGAGAAGATGTTACATGTGCACACACAATTAACATGTGTAACATGACGACAAGTGTCATGTGTGATCTTTTTTTGTTACCCTAGGGTGCTAAACGAATTACAACGTTCATAACACACGTAAAATTATACTAACATCCGTCCCTATGTCCACAGATGATCTAGAACATACTCCACGTTACCATATTTACTAGTATTCTAATGGCACTAAATTGTGGACACCGAATGTCAACGAGCAATATCATCCTATTATTGTTAAATCATACGTCACACTGGAAGAACTTCTTGCCATGTGTAAGACTTATAACCAATAAGCTGGGTTCAATGTATAAAATATACGTTAATGCAGTTTTTTTTATCTACTAATAACATTGTTAATAACAAGTCTAGGTACATATGTAACATGAAGTGTATCGTTTGTCCCTTTAATTGGTTACACTAGTCTCATATACTTATAGTTACATATATTACTTGTTTGTTCATTGATATGACATTTTAGATGATGTAATGTTGTTACATATGTAATTTTGCTAAGTTTAAATTGACACCAAAGGGGCTGACATATGTAACACATGTTTATAACATATGTTACACTATGGGGTAACATATGTAACACATGTATAGCAATCTTACACATGTTACATATAGTTGTTGCATCCAAAAAAAAAATTGCCTTCACAACAACATCCGTATTCATCCAAAAATTGGCATACTAACACTGAAAATAAAAATAAATTTTATATCAATAGTTGTAATGCTTCTAAAAATGGTCTTCACAACTACATCCATCTTCACAACACATAGCAGCCAACCAAAAAACACACCATCGTCACCACGAAAACCTGATGATGCGTTGTAATCCTTCGGCGGGTTTCGCTTCTTGATAACCATCTTCATCTTGAACACAAAACATCTTTTCACCTATGAACAAAACAAGTACATCAATATTAATATTCTATAGTTAGAACTTATTAATCTTCTATGTAACATGTGTAACGTGGCTATACATGTGTTACTTCTCTAGTGTAACACATGTTACAAACATGTGTTACATATGTGCAACCCCCCTTTGTGTCCAAAAAAGGGCTGGGGTAACTATAAGTAACTTGCGTAATGTTGTTACTACATATGTAGCTAATTATCCCACCAAAAAAACATGACTTTTTATTTGTAAGATAAACGAGATATTCCGAATAAATTATGAAGTTTATACATTTTAACATTTAACAGCCAATCTAAAAAAAACAATAAGTTGGTCTCATATACTGGGTGTAACACATGTAACACCCTGTATGCAACATATGTAACCCGTAGTGTAACACGTGTTACAACATATATGACAAACCGTTTAGAAATTTTAGCATTAATCTTCGTAAAAATAACAATATACTCTGTACAAACAATTTAGAAAGTCAACATTAATCTTCATAAAAAAATATCAATATACTCTTCGCATAAATGTAACTGATAGAAATGTAACATATGTAGCAAATTATGCCAGTAAAAAACACGAATTTCTATTTGTAAAACAAAACCGATATCCGATTAAATTATGAACTTTCTAAAGGTAATGAAAATGTAATATCGGAGTGAATTTATTCAAAAAACAACTAAATAACAAAGAAATTTGAAACATACATCGTAAAAATTATGGATTTTCAAACTAATTATCTACCATCAATGGTGATGCTGAATTTAAACAAAACCAGAAAACAAATTAAACCAAATCCAATTCATAAACTCTAAAAAACAACCCAGCTCACCCACACCCCCCCCCACACACACAAAAAAAAATCCAACTAAAAGCAATCATTAACTCAAAATCGCTGGACTAACAATTTAGAAATTTAACTTTAATCTTCATAAAAAAAATCAATACACTTTGAAGAGAGAAATACAATATACAAAAATTTCTTCTAGATCTTGATTTAAAAAATAAAATAAACAAACTAGCTCTGATTTTAAATCTACCAAACGTTATACAAAGTATAAATCAAAACAAATTACATAAATTAACAAAAGTAAGATCTTTAAACCTGTTTCTCTCTCACACACTTGGGCGTGTGTTCTTGGTGTCTAGGTGAACAACATGAAAATTGTTGTCTCTCCTTCCAAAACATTAGCTTTCTCTCTCTAAAAAACAGAAATAAAGATGTGATTAAAATGACACCGAGCTTCCTTTTCTTTGAGAGCTTTGATGGTGGCTTCGATCTTCAATGGTGGCTTCGATCTTCAGATTTGAAGGTTGGAAGGGATGAGTTAGAAGGTTGGAAGGGATGAGTTAGAAGATATGGATTTGTACTTGATATCTTGAAGAGTGGTTTTGGGTGAAAGAAGGTTGGAAGGGATGAATTAGAAGATATGAATTTGTACTTGATATCTTGAAGAAAGTGGAGGATGGTGGGGGGGGGGGGGGGGAACGAGGACATAGGGAAGGGGGAAATTGGTGAAAAGTGATGGGGGTGAAAGGTGATGTGATGTGTTAGGAGTGTGTAAAAATAACAAATATACCCTTCTAACATGTGCAAATATTATATTACATGGATTAATCTAGACCACACATTCTTGGTTTCCCAAGTTTTCTCAATAAAATTGGTTTTCTCCATATACTTACACTATATATATATATATATATATAGGGGAAGGTTCAAATGAAAACCACTAGTTATTGTGAAAACTTGAAAACTAATTAAAAAAGCCAAAAAACACACGATTTTTTTTTGCATACCAATTTTCGCCACTTTTTATATATAAAAAAAATTTTCAAAAAAAAAAAAAAATTGTAGTGCACATGTGTAATACTACACATGTGTATTATTACACATGAGTACTACAAAAAAAAATTGAAAAAAAGTTTTTTTTATATAATAAAACCTGCGATTTTTATAAAAAATTGAAAAAAAATTTGGTGTGTTTTTTAGGCTTTTTTTAGTTAGTTTTCGAGTTTTCACAATAAAAGTGGTTTTCATTTGAACCATCCCCTATATATAAACGAGATGGATTTGGGCCATGTGGCATGTGATGGTGGAGCTTTTTGCAGATGTGGCATGTTTTGGTTGTCGCAACCCCCGTCCCCTATTTACTCGGGAATGGACGGCCGTGGCCAGTTTCAGTGGTATCGGTGTTTATCAGTTTGGCAGCAGAAATTTCATCAGGACCGTAGTTAGGAAATATTTTATCAGAGTAAAATACCACACTTTTATAATATTAAACACGTGGGAAATTCCCAAGTTTTCAGTACACACATTTTCATAGAAATAAACCCTATTTTATTTAAATAAAAACATCTCTTTATTTTAGGTAACTTTATAGCCACTTTTCCAAGCCTTCAGTGTTGTCCAGCTGGCTTCTATTTGGCTTTCACATTTTGTTACCTGAAACGTGTTTAAAAACATTTTGTCTGTGGGAAATACTGGTGATTGAATCCCAGTTTAATCAAGATAAGTAAAACCGTTTACAGCATTGAGGGCGGTCGCGCGATTACATTTGTTTATTTTCTACTTTAATTACCACCCACAGTACTGTCAACCCGACTTGTGGTTATGTTACTACTCACAATGTAGTAACAAATTTTGTATACAAAACCCCAACATACAGACGATAATTGTAGAATACAAATACTCAATAACTGTTTAATATAATGTTAAGCATTTTTTGTAAAAACAGTTTGCAAAAAGGAGATTACTCATATTGCTATCTTAGGGTTATCCTTTGTGATTTCCTGGTGATTATCTATTAATTACACAATGCACACGCGTTAGTATAATAACCCAATATTTATATTAGTAATACCCTCCCCGAGACAGAATTCCAACAACTACGTCGGGCAGAACCTCGACTGCCGTTACGGAACCCTAGATCAATCGGGCAGCGTACCTAATACGTAACCGGGGGTTATGATACTTACAACGAGGCAGAACTTCGTTAATTAGGGGGTATAATGCCCGGGTATAGTGCCTACACTATAAACATTTGAGAAAGAAAGAAAGTTGTGAGTGATCTGAATTGAAAGCTGATGGCCTCTATTTATAGTTTTGATCCGCCAGTCTCTCGCGCCCCGCGTAAGCTTAGGGGTGGTCTTACACGGCCCGCGACATAGGGGGTCTAGGCTCTAGCTTTAATTAGTCACACGTGTAGGCTATCCGGGTGTCGTGCCACGTGGCGGCACCGGGTGCGGTCCAGCTTCAAGCTGTCGCTCCCCGCGTAGCCTGAAGGCAAAGCCTTCGCGACCAGCGAGACACCCCAAAATCTTGTTTTTGTTTTATTTTAAATTATATACGATATTTTGGGCTCGGTTTTCATATACGGGGTGTATTTTAGGACGTATTGGGACATTCTAAATATTTTTAGGGTGTCAAAATTATTTTGGAGGGTTGTTATATCCTCCCCACCTTGTTTTAGAACTCGTCCTCGAGGTCTACTGGAACAGGTGTGGATATTTCCTTTGCATTTCAGATTCAAGCTCCCAAGTGTATTCTGGTCCTCTCTTAGAATCCCATTTCACTTTGACCAGAACTAATCTCTTGTGTTTGAGATTCTTGACCTTTCTGTCTTCAATTTGTAGAGGCTTTTCTACAAACTTGAGTTTTTCATTTATCTCTATGTCCTTAAGAGGCACTACCAGTGATTCATCAACTAAGCATTTATTAAGATTAGATACATGGAATACATCATGTATTCCTGCCATTTCCTCTGGCAGTTGTAACTGATAGGCTACAGGTCCTATTCTTCTAATGATCTCAAAAGGTCCAACATACCTGGGGCTTAGCTTTCCCCTTTTGATGAATCTTACTACTCCTTTCCAAGGTGAGACTTTCAATAACACCTTATCTCCTACTTGAAATTCCAATGGCTTTCGCCTGTTATCAGCATAACTTTTTTGTCGATCACGTGCTGCTTTTAGTCGTTCCTTGACTTGAATAATCTTGTCCATTGTTTCTTGCACTATCTCAGGTCCAGATAGTTGCTTTTCTCCAATTTCTGCCCAATAGACCGGCGTTCGGCACTTTCATCCATAAAGTGCTTCGAATGGTGCAGCATTGATACTGGTGTGATAGCTGTTGTTGTAGGAGAATTCTATTAATGGTAAGTGATCGTCCCAATTAACTCCGAAATCAATTACACAAGCTCTAAGCATATCTTCCATTGTCTGAATTGTCCTTTCGCTTTGTCCGTCCGTTTGAGGATGATAAGCGGTGCTTAGATTTAACTTGGTTCCCATTACTTTTTGGAAACTTGTCCAAAAATGAGAGGTAAACGGTTATCCCTATCAGAAACAATTGACAAAGGAATTCCATGTAATGAAACTATTTCATTTACATACAACTTGGCTAGTTGTTCCATATTGAATGTTTCCTTCTTTGGTAGGAAATGAGCTGACTTAGTTAGCCTATCTACAATCACCTAGATTGTATCATTACCTTTTCTTGTCTTGGGTAATTTGGTAACAAAATCCATTGTTATTAATTCCTATTTCCATACTGGCATTTCTAATTATTGCAATAAACCTGAGGGTTTCTAATGTTCAGCTTTAACTTGCGAACAAGTTAGACAGTTAGAAACATAGGCTGCGATATCCTTCTTCATTCCTATCCACCAAAAATTCTTTCTTAAATCTTGATACATCTTATCACTTCCAGGATGCATCGTATATTTAGACTTATGGGCTTCTTCTAATATACGGTGGCGTAGGTTTCCTAATTTAGGTATCCACGTTCTTTTCTTATGGAATTTCCAATTCCATTGGTTCCTTGTTCAAATTCCTTAATCATTCCTTTCAATTTCTCAGTATCGCCCTTGATTACTGATTCTTGTGCTTCTCTTGTGACACCTGTGTCACTTCAACCATCATACGAATACCAAACCAATGAAATATTGTATTTCATACTTGGGATTTGTATAAATATGTGTATCATGTGCACATATCAATTCATGTTCGATTTCGAGCTTTAAATCGCTTTCTGGAAGGTTATACGCGATCTGATGCACAAATATAACCAGTTTAAATGCAACAAACATTCCGGAACAGTTACATAGGCTTAACATACCTTAAATAACCTTTACATAACTTAGAAATAAGTTTTGGAGGGTTTGGTATGCAAAAATCAAGTTTAATCGATCACAGGGACTAATTTCGACAAACTACGAAAGTATGCCGATTTGTACTGTGACGAGCATTCCGGAACTTGATCATAAGTTAAACATGCCCTAAATATCCTTTACATAGCTTAGAAATAGGCTTTGAGGTGTTTGGTGCGCAAAAATAAACTTTCTTGATCAATAGGGACTAAAAGCATCAAAAAGTGCATAAGTTTGCATTTTCGCGCATATCTTACATTCTGAATATATCCGGACACCCAAAAATTTATGTAATCATTAAAATATTTTATTTTAGTGATTGGCATGATAAAATTTCATTCGTCGCGTAATTTGGATCGTTTTTCGCATACGTTCGTGTTTCGTCGTAATTAACCGAACAACGTGATCGTACGACCAAATGAACCGACATCCGAGATGTTTTTGAGCATATTTTAAGTTCCCTATACTTTAACTTCATTTTAGAGCCTTGAAATGAGGTTAACGGGGCTTAAAGGTGTCAAAAATGCATCGAATAGCAAGTTTCAGACCTGCAGGGACCTGTTTTGACATTCTGTGAAAGTTGTCTACACGGGGCGCGTAAGACTTCTCTGAGTCTTACGCGGGGCGCGTAAAATGACCAGATCTGCAAAACCAGCTGATTTCAATCAGCAGCTGGGTTTTCTTGTTTGCAAATGGTTTTTAAGCATTCTATGGGCTATTTTGGGGCACCCATGGTATTCTAAAACCATGGGCACACTTGTACTATCCACATTGAAGCACGGTTTACGAGGAACGATCCTAACGGTTGTGGATTTCCTATAAATACCCAACACCCTCATTCTTGTTACTCACAAAATCTGGTTCATTTGCTCTAAGTTGGAGCCTAGCACTTCATACCTGAGCAATTTGAATCAAGATTTCCTTGCTTGGACCCTTTGTAAGTATTCTTTCGTGCTTTTATGCGTTTTTAAGCGTATAAGTCAAACAGTGTTTGACTTTCTGCTATGACCGGTCAATGGTCAACACGAAGTTCGTTTGAACTTCGCAACGTGAGCGTAATCACGATGGTTATAGTCCCGTATGACTATACCTACTGATTACCACATTATTTAGGTGTAGTGACGAGTCATAGTTTCGGTCAAAATACGCGTTTATGCGTATTTTGCAACCAAACTATTCTTGGGTATCAAAACCGTTTGTTTTGATATCAAACTTCTTTTCAAACTTCGTTAAACATGTTTCAACATGTTTAACTCGTCACTTTTAGATTAGTGCTTGTATAGGGTCGTAAGATAAGCGGTCTAAACAACCGCTTAGACTTTCGAACCTGGCCCGTTTGGTTGATCCTTAGGATCCGACCAAACATGTTTTGTGACCATAGTTGTATAGGGAATAACCTTCCGAGGTTATACCTTATGGTCACTTCGTTTAAGTAGTTGTATGATAGGTAGTTTATATGCCTTAGGTAAAATGACCAAAATGCCCTTTTCATGCATAATTCGTAATTAAGCATATGTAACCCAAACTTTTGTCATTTAACTGATTATGCAACATATTTAAACATGTTTAGGCATATAATACTTGTCATAGGACTAGTTAGGCGGTCCGAACGCGTTTTACGCGAACGACGCATTAAAGTAGCGTAAGCTACCTAAACGGGTTGTAATGGGTCGTAAGCACTTAGGTTAGGTTTCGATTTAGTATGTAGGCTGTGTTAAACCATATCATATGAGTTCCAACACTCATTTGGTTTACGGAACCTCATCCTACCCGATCTTCCGATTTAGGTCCGGTTTATTAATGTAGTTACCTATTTTAGGTGCCGCTTGATTTCTGTGACCCCTCTAGCTTTGCTTGGTTGTTATTCAAGACTTCTAAGCAATCTCATGTGAGTACATAGTCCCCTCTTTTACTGTTTTCAATGTTTTGGGGTGAAACATGTGTACCTATTTGTTATGTTCATGATTTCAAAGTATAAATTAATTATACATGTTAGTACTTATCTTTTGTCAAACTGAATGATTATTTATGGTTTAAACACTAATTTTTCAAAGATTATAAAATTAATTGTTGGATTGTACTTATTTTATACATTCACCAGACCGATTGGTAGTATGATATAGCGCTATAGGATTAGACACCCCATTCCTGTTGTATGGAATGTCAGAAACCAATTTTTATCCAAATAGAGATTGCCTTTGTGGTATTTCTATAGTCTCTAAGGTGTAGTTTGATACACAAAGGTTTGAATGAATTCTAAATCACATTTTTTTTTATATTTTGTTATACTCCCAAAGTATAGTTTAATATGCTCTCATATGTGATATTGTTATGTACAAACCCAACATATATTTTGTTAATTACTAAAGCATAGTTTGATATGTTATTTACAAAACCAAAGCATAGTTTAATATGTTATTTATAAAACCAAAGTATGTTTGATATACTATCTGTTTATCTATTTTGGAACTAAAATATATTTTAATATATTACTTAACCGATTTTCTTAAAACCAAGGTATATTTTTATATGTACTACAAACCTTTTTACAAAAAACATTGTTTTACAAACAATATATTTTATACAAACTCATTTTACTTGGTTATTTAATTATCTATGCATTATTCTTTTATATCATCAAATTTCTTATAAATTTTCGCATGATTTATAAAGAAAACATTTTTAAGTTCATGACTACTTTTTGTTAAACATTCTTTTAAACTTACAAGTCATGAATCATGCATTAATAAAACCTATGTATCTCACAGGCATTTTTATGCTGACACCTATTTTTACACATGTTTCAGGTGCTGCTATGTGATGATTGTTGATACATGCTATACATAGGATGGACTCGTGCCTTAGCGACTTTAAAACTTGAAAGACAATATTTGTATTTATTTGATTTGTAATAAAACAATGAGTTCAATAATGCAATAAAACAAAATTATTAAATCCATGGTTGTGAAACAATGATTCTGTAACGACACTCCCTGACGTTTCCGCCATGATTTGTTGTTTTACGTGGTCGGGGTGTGACAGAAAAGTTGGTATCAGAGCCAATGGTTATAGGGAATTAGGTTATTAGTAATGCTTTGACCTAGACTATAATCTTCCTAGGACCCTAACACAAGTTATCTTGTGTTTAGGTTTAAAACAATATCGTCGCCTATCTTTAGGTGACAACCACAACAAGAACACAAATTTCGAATCCACTTTGAAAACCAATCATCTGTTCTAGGATGATTGATTACTAGGTTTTGAACCCTCTAAGTTTTCAAAGTCTCATCAAAGTTTGGGCCTTATAGTGTGAACACGTACAATCTGGAAGGGTGGATGCCTGTATCCTGAGTCTTCTGTCTAAGGCTAGAGTGTTCGTACAAATCCACATAATCGGACCAGTCACTCTTACCTAGGAATTCTTGGGATGGGTGTCCACTTATAGGCTAAAGCATGTCTTCGCGATACATTATAAGGACCTATTTACTTTGATTCAGCTTTTGTGCGTCGTTTGTTTGCTTCATGGTTCGAACAAATCACCATCATCCATGCCTTTTTGGTCGGTAATTGTAACATTCTATTCTTACCCAATGCCATTTCACTTGTTTTCTCTCATGATTCCTTGTCATTTTTAGACAATGCCTCCTCGACGAGATGCACAACCTCTAACTAATGAAGAAGTCGCAGCCCTTGTCTCTCAGCAAATGGCTGATTTGCTTCCGGGCATAGTAACCCAGATTCACCAGTTATACAACAACAATAACAACAACAACGCTCAGTGTAGTTTCAAGACCTTCAATTCTGCTAAACCTTTGAAGTTTTCTGGGTCTCAAGGAGCAACCGCGCTCCTACAATGGTTCGAAAGTTTGGAGAGCACATTCAGGCATGTGCAATGTCCGAATAAGCGTAAGGTTGAGTTTGCATCCAGTGCATTCGAGAAGCGTGCTCTTATATGGTGGAACGGTGTGATGCGTGATAGGGGTGCCGATGTGGCACTAGCTAAAACTTGGGAAGAGCTTCGAGCTCTAATGATGAAGGAGTTCTGTCCTTGTCATGAGCTTAGAGCATTGGAAAGGGAATTCGACGATCTAAAGCAAGACAGTGGTGAACATCGAGCCTACACTGACCGTTATGAGGAACTGAGCCTATTATGTCCTACTATGGTTATGCCTGTGGAGAAGGCGATTGAAAAGTACATTGATGGCCTTCCTGACTTAGTTCAGGATATCGTTACTGGTAGCAACCCTACTACCGTCAGACAGGCCATTGAATTGTCTGCTACCCTGACTGAATCCCAGATCAGGAAGAGTAAGCTTTTCCGAAAGGGCGAACCGAGACAATCTGACAAGTCTACACAAGAAGAACCGAAGGATAAACCGACTGAGACATCCAAGAAGAAGAAGCGCAAGGCTTCACAAAACTTTGCTGTAGTTGCTCAGAACAATCAGGTTGCACCAAACCTGTCACACCCCTTTCTGCGGCGGAAGCACGAGGTGTGATCATGAAAGGTTCTCATTGCATACGAAAGGTAAACATGCTACATGCTCGTAAAAATAACATCAAATACCATAATTTGATAACATGAGTTTAGCGTTTACATCGCTAAGTAGCATAAAACATTGTCTTAAAAAGTTTACAACTTTATTCAAAGATAAACATAAGCGACATCCAAGAGCATGAGTAAGACCACGCGCACATCCATCCTAGTTACCTGAAATACATGTGAGTTTTTGGAAAAACGTCAACATAATGTTGGTGTGAATTCATGCAGTTTTGTATTTCACGTTTGTATACTTTGTATGAAAACGTAGTGTGTGTATAAATCAAGTTTTCATATATAAATCAAGTTTCATGTGTACACCACGTACTCATGTATAATTCAAGTTCTTCTTGAGTACCCCACGTACTCAAGTATAATTCCCATTTTCTTGAGTACCCCACATACTTCAAGTATAATTCAAGCTTTTCTTGAGTACCCCACGTACTCAAGTATAATTCCCGTTTTTCTTGAGTACCCCACGTACTCAAGTATTAATCAGGTTTTAGTATGGTATGAATTTCATGTAAATAAAGTATTCCTGTAAGTATCAGGATTGTTAATGGGTTGCAAAGCCATTAACATGTGACACGACATAGGAAGTCACCAAACCTTAGGCATTTAATTGGTATATTCTGAGACACAAAAGCACTACTCGATTCTCGCCCTCACCGAGAGTGTGGCTGCCCGGCACCCGTTAGATCTAACCTTTTGTTCTGCGGTCTAGGTATATTGTTGACTAATGGGGCTTCTGTACCCTATTCGTGACACGATTTCTCGCATCGTCTCTCATAACGCCTCATACTTGGTTCTCGTTCTCACCAAGTGCGCTTCTCGTATTCTTATATCTCGTCACACTTGGTTCTCGTTCTCACCAAGTGTGCTTCTTGTTATCATACCATTTGTAAACATAGTAATATTTGTACATGTATTTCACCCCCGAAGTTATAAAACTGAAAACAGTTAAAAGAAAAGGGGGAGCATGAACTCACAACTTTGCGTTCCTTGCGTCGTAAACTTCACCGGATTTTGCTTATAGAGCGTCGTGACCTAAACGTGTTTTCTTAACGTCAGTCACTAGACTTGCTTCGTAAAGCACGAGTCACTATCTTTTGTATTTGTATTGTTGTGTTAAAAATATTTTATATTTTTAACTAAGTACCTTACTTATATTATTTTCTCATAAATTAATATAAGTATCTCGTGTTTTGCACTTTGCACCCGAATTATGTATCTCGTATGTTGCATGTGTATTTTTGTGTTTATACTTCTCATGAGTATTTAGTGTATTTTTAAGTCTTAATACACTAGCACATATAACACATACTATGTACACTTAGCACAAAAGTTGGTGATCAAATAATATATATATTTTTCTCAAAATATATACATACTTAATATCCATTTTTATTTTTGAAGAAATCCTCATTTCTTATTACCAAAAATTAGGGAAACCTTGGTAACATTTTTTTTATATACATTTTTAGGGAATAAGTTTCTTAAAAACTTATATTTTTCTAAGTGTCAAAATTTATAAAAATTTTGACAGAGTTTCCCCTAAAAATGGAGGTTTCCCATGTTTTCAAAACATGTGTTTATTTTCTTTTAAATCGTCAACAATCATCAACAACAATTATCAACAATATTCATCAACAATAATCACTAATTTCTCCATTTCATGAACTTGAATATTTACAAAAATGTGTAGTAACTTACTAGCACATTTAGCGTTATCTTTAAAAATAAGTTTAATTTCTTAAAAACTTTATTTTTAAAGATCTTGAAGTTTCACAACTTCTAGTCATGATTTATCAAACATATTTCTTGTTAAATTTTTCTTGTGACACAAGTGTTTACACACTTGTTTATTTACTAAAATGCTTTTAGTTTATGTACGGTCCGGGTTTTAACAAAACTAGCATTCTCCGCTTGGTTCTTTCGAAAAACCACTTGTAGATCTTTAGATCTACATGTTTAGAGTCTTATTTTACAAGAAAACTTATATTTACACAAGTTCATGTTTCATGGATGGAAAGTTTCATCATCTTCCATAACTCTAACACTAACATACTACTAGTTCATGTTCTTGAACATAACCTAGTATGGTTAGATGATGATCTATCCCACTTCTAGTAACAAACAACATCAAATAATAACAACCATACAAGATTCACATGATTTACACACATATCTACTCTTTATCCAACTAGTTTATCTTTCTTTCAAGACTTTTAGTTTTGATCTTGTGTGTTCTTGAGTTTTAACCGTTAAATCACCTATTAACCACTTTAAACAAGAACGAGAGGATGTTTTAGAACACTTACTACTAGCTCAAGGCTAGGGAAGTTCAAGAGTGCAAATGAGGTGGATAAAAGCAAATGGTGAAGGTCCTTCAAGATCCGCTTGCACCGAGCTTCGTTAGTGACCTTCTTACACCTCAATATCACCTTGGAATGGATGGAGGATGTTTGAAAATGAGGGTGGTGGTGGTGCTTGGTTGAGCCGAGAACAAGGGTGAGGGTAGGAGTGTGTAGGTGTTGTTGAAGATGAAGTGAAGTTATGAGATTTAAGACCTTCTAGTCCATCTTATAAACTACTAATTCCTTAATACTCATTGTGTAATATGTCAATAATGGGGAGACAAGATCCATTAATTAAACAAAAGAAATCACAAGGTTGGTCCTTTGTTGGACCGTCCAATAGGTGGGGGGGGGGGGGGGGCATATAGGTGTAGGTTGTAACTAGTAATTAGTTTAGCTAGTTATGGTTCAAGTATTAGTTGAAGGTTTAAGTGTGTTGTGTAATATATAGTGTGTTAGGGTGTTCGGGGACCCTAACTAGCTTAGAAAAATAAAAACAATGCTTCTAGCATTATTTTGGTGTTCCGGGTAATATCCGGTTGTTCGTTTATATGCCGGTTCGTTAAAGTGCTACATTGCACTTTTTAGTGTCTTTTAAGTACCTTTTTGTACCCTTTCAATTCCCAACACTTGGGGAAGTATTCTGGATAATAAAACGTAATTTCTGCATGATATTCATAGGTTTAAATGCTGATTTGAGCTGAATTTATTAAAATTCTGCACTTAAAGTGCGTTTCGGGTGCTTTTTAGTGCTTATTTTTGCTTCCGGAGAGTATATATATTAAACCCTTGTATGTACTCTTGGGTTTTAATGTATTCTTGTTGTTGGACCTACACCTAGGTTCCAATTTTATTGTCTGACTGCTTTCTGCAGTTCTGTTGACACAGCGTGTCTTACCGGTGAGTTTACTTAGTATTTCTGACGCAACGCTCTCGTTTATGCATAAAGCAATATTTTGTAGTATACAACGTGCATGAATTCACTTGTTTAATCATGTGTTCAGACATTGCTGACAATTAAGCACATAATTGCAGTCATTAAATAATAATTAAAGTGTACGGAAATTACCGGTTTGTGCCAGTTGTCACAGTCTCCCCCCGTTAAAAGAATTTCGTCCCGAAATTCAGGCTGAACTAACTCTCGCAGGAGTCTTCTTGATTAGGTAGGGATACTTCTCTTTGAACTGGTCTTCACGTTCCCATGTGTACTCAGGTCCGTGCTTAGAGCTCCAACGTACTTTGACAAGCTTAACAGTGCTCCTCCTGGTCTTGTTGACTTTCCAGTCTGTAACCTCAACGGGCTGTTCTGTAAATCGGAGGGCGTCATCAATATGCACTTCATCCACCGGGATGATCACGTCTTCTTGTGTTGGACTCTTCTTGAGGTTGGATACATGGAACGTATCATGTACTCCGTTAAGTTCTGCCGGTAATTCCAACTTGTATGCCACGGTACCAATTCTTTGCAAAATTCTGAATGGTCCGATGTATCGTTGATTCAGCTTTCCACGTTTTCCAAATCTTACTATTCCCTTCCAAGGTGAGACTTTTAACAACACTTTGTCTCCCACCTCGAATTCTACGGGTTTTCACTTCAGATCAGCGTAGCTCTTTTGTCGATCTCGAGCCGCCTTAATGCGCTCTCGGATCTGCGCAATCTTGTCGGTTGTCTCTTGTACAAGTTCAGGACTAACCATACGTTTATCTCCAGCGTCTGCCCAACATAAGGGCGATCGGCACTTGCGGCCATACAGAGCTTCGAACGGCGCGACTTTTATGCTCGTATGATAACTGTTATTGTAGGAAAACTCAACTAAAGGTAGATGAGTATCCCAGCTGCCGCCTAGATCCATGACACATGCGCGAAGCATATCTTCTAACGTTTGTATAGTCCATTCGCTCTGGCCGTCTGTTTGTGGGTGGAAGGCCGTACTTGGATCTAATTGAGATCCAAAGGCTTCCTGAAATGATTTCCAGATTCTTGAGACAAAGCGTCCATCTCTGTCTGAAATAATTGAGATTGGCACTCTATGTCGTGCCACAATCTCCCTTAAGTATATCTCAGCAAGCTTTCCAGTGCTGTCTTTCTCTCAGATCGGTAGGAAATGCGCAGATTTCGTTAATCGATCAACTATTACCCATATCATATCGTGCCCTCTCGAAGTCCTGGGTAATTTCGTTATGAAGTCCATCGAGATTTGCTCCCACTTCCACATGGGTATCTCTAGTTGTTGTAGTAGGCCGGACGACTTCTGATATTCTGCCTTAACCTTGGCACAGGTTAGGCATTTTCCAACATAAACAGCAACATCGCTTTTAAGTCCCGGCCACCAGTAATATTCTTTCAAGTCTTGATACATTTTATCTGATCCTGGATGGATCGAGTATCTTGATTTGTGCGCTTCATCCAGGATGACTTCTCGTATGCCACCATAGAGTGGAACCCAAATACGCTTCTTGAAGTATAAGGCTCCCTCTTTGTTTGGCACCATGTATTTCAGCATACCCTGAAGGTATTCAGCTTTACGGTTTTCTCCTTTAAGAGCTTCTTGTTGTGCATCACGAATGCGTGCAGTGAGGTTCGTTCGAATAGTCATTTCCAATGCTCGAACTCTTAGGGTCTTGACCCTTTCTTTTCGGCTTAATGCGTTTGCTACAACGTTTGCCTTTCCAGGATGGTACTTAATCTCACAGTCGTAATCGTTTAGCAGCTCGACCCATCGCCGTTGGCGCATATTCAATTCCTTCTGATCGAATATGTGTTGTAAGCTTTTGTGATCTGTGAAGACTGTACATCGAGTACCATATAGATAGTGTCGCCAGATCTTCAAGGCGAATACCACTACGCCTAGCTCAAGGTCGTGAGTGGTATAGTTTCTTTCATGTACCTTCAGTTGTCTTGAAGCGTAAGCGATGACTTTTTGGCGTTGCATGAGTACGCATCCCAAGCCTTGTCGTGAGGCGTCGCAGTATACCACGAAGTCTTCTGTGCCTTCGGGTAATGATAGTATTGGTGCATCGCAGAGCTTGTTGTTAAGTAACTGGAAGGCTTCTTCTTGTTTGTAACCCCAGTCGTATTTCTTGTCTTTCTGAGTAAGGGTCGTTAGCGGTTGAGCTATTTTTGAGAAATTCTCGATGAATCGCCGATAGTAGCCCGCTAAGCCCAAAAATTGTCGAACTTCAGTTGGGGTTTTGGGAGCTTCCCAATTCTTTATTGCCTCTATCTTGGATGGGTCTACATGAATGCCCTTCTCATTCACAACGTGACCAAGAAATTGTACTTCGCGAATCCAAAATTCGCATTTCGAGAACTTTGCATAAAGCTTCTCTTTCTTCAGTAGTTCCAAGATGATTCTGATATGTCGCTCGTGCTCTTCTTTCGTTTGCGAGTAAATCAGGATATCATCGATAAATACAATCACGAATTTATCGAGATATGGTTTGCATACGCGGTTCATCAGATCCATAAAGACCGCTGGTGCATTCGTCAGCCCAAATGGCATCACCAGGAACTCGTAATGCCCATATCGCGTTCTGAAAGCAGTCTTTGGCACGCTTTCTTCTTGGATTCTTAGCTGATGGTATCCAGATCGAAGGTCGATCTTGGAATAGTAGCTTGATCCTTGCAATTGATCAAATAAGTCATCAATCCTCGGTAGTGGATACCGATTCTTGATCGTGAGCTTGTTCAGTTCCCTGTAATCGATACACATCCGCAGTGTTCCATCCTTCTTCTTTACGAACAATACAGGAGCTCCCCAGGGCGAGAAACTTGGCCTTATGAATCCTTTATCCAACAACTCCTGGAGTTGTGTAGATAATTCTTGCATTTCGGATGGCGCAAGTCGATAGGGAGCCTTGGCCACAGGAGCGGCTCCTGGAACCAAGTCTATATGAAATTCGACTTGTCGTTGCGGAGGTAGTCCTGGCAGATCTTCGGGAAAAACATCAGGGAATTCCTTCACCACAGGAATATCTTCGAGTTTCGGCTCCTCAGCCTTCTTGTCTATAACATGTGCTAGGAAAGCGACACCTCCTTTCCTCAAGCACTTCTGTGCCTTCATACAACTGATGATTCGAAGAGGCGCGTCTCGTTTTTCTCCATGCACGATGAGAGTTTCATCGTTCGCCAAAGGGATGCGAATGATTTTCTCATGACATACAACTTCAGCTTTGTTCTTGGACAGCCAGTCCATTCCGACCACTACATCGAAGCTACCCAGTTGAATAGGTAAGAGGTCGATGTTAAATCTTCGTTCACCAAGTTCTAGTGTGCAGCCTCTAACAACTTCGCCCGATTCAACGAGTTTACCATTGGCTAGCTCTATGGAATAAGGAATTTCTAATCTACTAGATTCTATTCCAAGTATGCGTTTAAATTCCACAGACATGAAGCTATCATCGGCGCCAGTGTCAAATAATATGGATGCAAAGTGATTGTTAACGAGAAACGTACCGGTGACCACGTTAGGGTCCTCGCTTGCGTCCTTTGCTCCAATCACAAATGCTCGAGCCTGAGCATTGTTTCCCTTTGGGCAGTCCTTCATGAAATGATCATTGCTCCCACAAATGAAGCATCCTTGGTTCCGCCCTTTCCCGTTACCATTCTTGTTTCCAGCACCATTTCCATTCCGGTTCTTTCCTTTTCCCCAACAGTCTTCCGTTTGATGACCCAACTTACCACATTTGTCGCACCTTGGAATGCGAGAAGCTCCTTCATGATGATACTTACATTTTTGGCATTTAGGCATGGTGCCTTGGTATCCTTTGGTTGCAAGGGTTTTCGCCTCCTGAGGCGGGTTGGCGTCACGCTTCTTGTTGTTGAAACCTTTGTTGTTACGAGTTGCTTGGTTCAAACTTGTGTACTTCCTCTTTTTGTCACCGGACGACTCAGCATGCGTCTCGGTCTTCTCAGTTGGGTTCAATGATAGCTTCTTCATACGAACACAATCTTCAGTAAGGCTGACAGCCAGAGTTACAACCTCAGTGATTGTTTGTGGTTTGGCCGACGTTACCATGCCATGAAACTCTGGGGCCAGTCCCCAAATGTAGCGTTCAACGCGCTTGAATTCCGGAGTCACCATGTAGGGAAGCACTCTTGACAGATTGTGGAACCTTCGAGTATAGCCATTAATGTCAGCACCTTCCATAGTCAAGTGCCAGAACTCCGTTTCCAGTCTTTGGAGTTCATCCCGAGAGCAATACTTCTCTCTCATTCTTTCTTTTAGTTCATCCCAAGTTAGGCCATAAGCGGCATCATCGCCCAAGGTTTGGGCTTGCAGGTTCCACCAAGTCAGAGCTTCATCGACAAACAATCCGGTAGCAAAAGTGACTTGCTGATCCACAGTACACTTGCTCATGCGGATAGTAGCTTCAGTCTTCTCCGTCCAGCGCACAAATGCTACTGCACCTCCTGTGCCGTCATAGTTCATCGGCTTGCAGTCGAGGAACTGCTTGAAAGTGCAGCCTGGAATTGATTCAACCAATTTACATGTGAGCAATCGAAGAAATAATGAAACAAAGACCGTTCATAAATTTCTCCATGCTTAGCAAATCGTCTTAAGGTTACTTGAGCTGTGTTGCCTCCTGATGAATCTCCGTTCCCATTGCGTCTAGCGTTGCTTGGGCTGCCACTGTCTTGAGTTCGGTTTGCCTCCTACTGGGCGATAGCTGCGGAGATTCTTTCCTCCAGTAGAGCGTTCAGCTCTTCAGCAGTTCTTGGCAGTGGGGGAGGAGGAGGTTGATCGTCATTGCGAGCATTCACAGCTTTCCTGGGTGCCATGTTCTATCAGAACACAACACAGCAGGGTTAGACATTTGTTTGATATCGTCATACTAGATAGTAGTATCATATATATTCACAGGTATATATACCACATAAGTGACATCAAACAATTATTACTCCAGCAGAGTACTTAGTAGGCTTGCACTGAGGGAATCTATACGTGACAAGACTTGCTGTGGTTTCTGTGCACTGAATTCCATAATTATGTATGCATCCATAATTACCTAACTCCTTGCACAGTCCGCACAGTTTCGTTTCATCCGCGTATTTCTTCCTTCAGATAGGCCATTGCTTTCAGGTAGAGTCACGTGTACTTGTGACATTCTACTTCTAGTATATGCTAATTATCACACATAATTGCAAGTAATTTCTCAGTTAAAGACAAGTGCTACTCATGTGCACCCTAAGTCTCGTAGTGTCTTTTCTAGACTCATGTAGACAGTTTCAGGTAGTGGATGTCGCGGGACGTTTTATGCAATGAAAACTCTTTGAAAAATTGTTTTCGTGAAAGGATCCTAGAGATTGTAGACTAGACTCGAGAAGGAATCCTGGTTCACTACAATCGCAGCTCTTATACCAATCTGTCACACCTCTTTCTGCAGCGGAAGCACGAGGTGTGATCATGAAAGGTTCTCATTGCATACGAAAGGTAAACATGCTACATGCTCGTAAAAATAACATCAAATACCATAATTTGATAACATGAGTTTAGCGTTTACATCGCTAAGTAGCACAAAACATTGTCTTAAAAAGTTTACAACTTTATTCAAAGATAAACATAAGCGACATCCAAGAGCATGAGTAAGACCACGCGCACATCCATCCTAGTTACCTGAAATACATGCGAGTTTTTGGAAAAACGTCAACATAATGTTGGTGTGAATTCATGCAGTTTTGTATTTCACGTTTGTGTACTTTGTATGAAAACATAGTGTGTGTATAAATCAAGTTTCATGTGTACACCACGTACTCATGTATAATTCAAGTTCTTCATGAGTACCCCACGTACTCAAGTATAATTCCCGTTTTCTTGAGTACCCCACGTACTTCAAGTATAATTCAAGCTTTTCTTGAGTACCCCACGTACTCAAGTATAATTCCCGTTTTTCTTGAGTACCCCACGTACTCAAGTATTAATCAAGTTTTAGTATGGTATGAATTTCATGTAAATAAAGTATTCCTGTAAGTATCAGGATTGTTAATGGGTTGCAAAGCCATTAACATGTGACACGACATAGGAAGTCACCAAACCTTAGGCATTTAATTGGTATATTCTGAGACACAAAAGCACTACTCGATTCTCGCCCTCACCGAGAGTGTGGCTGCCCGGCACCCGTTAGATCTAACATTTTGTTCTGCGGTCTAGGTATATTGTTGATTAATGGGGCTTCTGTACCCTATTTGTGACACGATTTCTCGCATCATCTCTCATAACGCCTCATACTTGGTTCTCGTTCTCACCAAGTGCGCTTCTCGTATTCTTATATCTCGTCACACTTGGTTCTCGTTCTCACCAAGTGTGCTTCTTGTTATCATACCATTTGTAAACATAGTAATATTTGTACATGTATTTCACCCCCGAAGTTATAAAACTGAAAACAGTTAAAAGAAAAGGGGGAGCATGAACTCACAACTTTGCGTTCCTTGCGTCGTAAACTTCACCGGATTTTGCTTATAGAGCGTCGTGACCTAAACGTGTTTTCTTAACGTCAGTCACTAGACTTGCTTCGTAAAGCACGAGTCACTATCTTTTGTATTTGTATTGTTGTGTTAAAAATATTTTATATTTTTAACTAAGTACCTTACTTATATTATTTTCTCATAAATTAATATAAGTATCTCGTGGTTTGCACTTTGCACCCGAATTATGTATCTCGTATGTTGCATGTGTATTTTTGTGTTTATACTTCTCATGAGTATTTAGTGTATTTTTAAGTCTTAATACACTAGCACGTATAACACATACTATGTACACTTAGCACAAAAGTTGGTGATCAAATAATATATATATTTTTCTCAAAATATATACATACTTAATATCCATTTTTATTTTTGAAGAAATCCTCATTTCTTATCACAAAAAATTAGGGAAACCTTGGTAACATTTTTTTTTAAATACATTTTTAGGGAATAAGTTTCTTAAAAACTTATATTTTTCTAAGTGTCAAAATTTATAAAAATTTTGACAGAGTTTCCCCTAAAAATGGAGGTTTCCCATGTTTTCAAAACGTGTGTTTATTTTCTTTTAAATCGTCAACAATCATCAACAACAATTATCAACAATATTCATCAACAATAATCACTAATTTCTCCATTTCATGAACTTGAATATTTACAAAAATGTGTAGTAACTTACTAGCACATTTAGCGTTATCTTTAAAAATAAGTTTAATTTCTTAAAAACTTTATTTTTAAAGATCTTGAAGTTTCACAACTTCTAGTCATGATTTATCAAACATATTTCTTGTTAAATTTTTCTTGTGACACAAGTGTTTACACACTTGTTTATTTACTAAAATGCTTTTAGTTTATGTACGGTCCGGGTTTTAACAAAACTAGCATTCTCCGCTTGGTTCTTCCGAAAAACCACTTGTAGATCTTTAGATCTACATGTTTAGAGTCTTATTTTACAAGAAAACTTATATTTACACAAATTCATGTTTCATGGATGGAAAGTTTCATCATCTTCCATAACTCTAACACTAACATACTACTAGTTCATGTTCTTGAACATAACCTAGTATGGTTAGATGATGATCTATCCCACTTCTAGTAACAAACAACATCAAATAATAACAACCATACAAGATTCACATGATTTACACACATATCTACTCTTTATCCAACTAGTTTATCTTTCTTTCAAGACTTTTAGTTTTGATCTTGTGTGTTCTTGAGTTTTAACCGTTAAATCACCTATTAACCACTTTAAACAAGAACGAGAGGATGTTTTAGAACACTTACTACTAGCTCAAGGCTAGGGAAGTTCAAGAGTGCAAATGAGGTGGATAGAAGCAAATGGTGAAGGTCCTTCAAGATCCGCTTGCACCGAGCTTCGTTAGTGACCTTCTTACACCTCAATATCACCTTGGAATGGATGGAGGATGTTTGAAAATGAGGGTGGTGGTGGTGCTTGGTTGAGCCGAGAACAAGGGTGAGGGTAGGAGTGTGTAGGTGTTGTTGAAGATGAAGTGAAGTTATGAGATTTAAGACCTTCTAGTCCATCTTATAAACTACTAATTCCTTAATACTCATTGTGTAATATGTCAATAATGGGGAGACAAGATCCATTAATTAAACAAAAGAAATCACAAGGTTGGTCCTTTGTTGGACCGTCCAATAGGTGGGGGGGGGGGGGCATATAGGTGTAGGTTGTAACTAGTAATTAGTTTAGCTAGTTATGGTTCAAGTATTAGTTGAAGGTTTAAGTGTGTTGTGTAATATATAGTGTGTTAGGGTGTTCGGGGACCCTAACTAGCTTAGAAAAATAAAAACAATGCTTCTAGCATTATTTTGGTGTTCCGGGTAATATCCGGTTGTTCGGTTATATACCGGTTTGTTTAAGTGCTACATTGCACTTTTTTGTGTCTTTTAAGTACCTTTTTGTACCCTTTCAATTCCCAACACTTGGGGAAGTATTCTGGATAATAAAATGTAATTTCTGCATGATATTCATAGGTTTAAATGCTGATTTGAGCTGAATTTATTAAAATTCTGCACTTAAAGTGCGTTTCGGGTGCTTTTTAGTGCTTATTTTTGCTTCCGGAGAGTATATATATTAAACCCTTGTATGTACTCTTGGGTTTTAATGTATTCTTGTTGTTGGACCTACACCTAGGTTCCAATTTTATTGTCTGACTGCTTTCTGCAGTTCTGTTGACACAGCGTGTCTTACCGGTGAGTTTACTTAGTATTTCTGACGCAACGCTCTCGTTTATGCATAAAGCAATATTTTGTAGTATACAACGTGCATGAATTCACTTGTTTAATCATGTGTTCAGACATTGCTGACAATTAAGCACATAATTGCAGTCATTAAATAAGAATTAGAGTGTACGGAAATTACCGGTTTGTGCCAGTTGTCACAAAACCAGCCAGCACAACCTCGTACAAGGAAAAATTATGTTGGTACCGCACCTTTGTGCAACAAATGCAACCGTCATCACCTGGAACAAGTGCAGTGTCACAAATGTACCCACTGCGGGCGATTGGGACATTTGGTCAATACCTGCCGTTATGCAAATCAAGCTGCTGCAAATCCTGTTGCTGCGCAAGCACAGTTTCCTCATGGGTCATGTTATAACTGTGGTGACCTTACTCACTAGCGAAACAATTGCCCAAGACTTGTTAACGCAAATCCAGCGCGTGGACGAGTGTTTAACATAAACGAGGCAAACACAAACAACGATGCAACAGTGAACAATTAGTCTTTTGTAATTCCTTGGTTGTTATCTTTCGATGTTTGAATCGACTCAGTTGTTATATAAATAAAAATTTGTTGTTTCAATTTTTATTTTGCGAAACTGATGCGATTGTGTGAATGTTTGATACAACCCTTCGATGCCGACACCAAGACAAACTACTCGTTTCTTGTTAAGAAACAAAGACGAATTCCTATTAAGATCTTCCTATCTTCATTGTTAGATTCTTATGTTTAAAGTGCCAAATGAAATCCACGGATTGGATTCATGGTGTGCTTAAATACCCGTGTCCAAAGATAACAAATTAAAGATCAAGTTAAACAATTATGTAATTATGTGCTTATGTGTTTTCTTATATGTTTCGTGTTTTTTTTATGTGATCCATCCAAATCCTCGTAGAATCTTTCATATCTCCATATGAGGGATTCATAGTAGGATATCCAAATGTACTACCTTAAATCCTTAATGGGCTTCTACGTAATAGTTAAGACCCTTGGATTATGAAGTACTATTCTATAATTAGACCCCTTGAGTGGTCTAGTTAAACAGATTGATTCAAAAATCTGGTTAGGAATATCATGTGATGATATAATTGAAAAGATCCCTTAAGTGGTCTTTTTAAGGAGATCGTACGACGGTCTAGTTAAGAAGATCATGTGTTGATCAAGTTAAAAAGATCGTTCGTTGATCTAGTTAAAAAGATCCTTTGGTGGTCTAGTCAAATCACTTAATGTTTATTCAATTGATTTTTCCCCTACGCATTATGAAATGAACTGTGTGGACTGTGCAAGGAATTACATAATTATGGATGCATACATAATTATAGAATTTAGTACACAGAAACCACAAGAAGTTTTGTCATGTGTTAAGACCTATAGTGATGAGAATAACGAAACTGGAACAATGTAGAAAGGGGAATGGTGGATACGCCGCTGGTACTTCCTATATATAAGTGTTCCTTATTACATTGCGAACGTAGCGTTATTTAATTTACTAGAAGTCCTGGACCTTGACCAACGTTATTACACTCTCCGACTCTGATTTCAAGCATACACAAGTTTCCTCTAAAATAAAATTTCGGGACGAAATTTCCTTAAGTAGGGGAGACTGTGACACATGTGTCACTTCAACCATAAATATGTGTATCATGTGCACATATCAATTCATGTTCGATTTCGAGCTTTAAATCGCTTTCTGGAAGGTTATACGCTATCTGATGCGTAAATATAACCAGTTTAAATGCAACAAACACTCCGGAACATTTACATAGGCTTAACATACCTTAAATAACCTTTACATAACTTAGAAATAAGTTTTGGAGGGTTTGGTATGCCAAAATCAAGTTTAATCGATCACAGGGACTAATTTCGACAAACTGCGAAAGTATGTCGATTTGTACTGTGACGAGCATTACGGAACTTGATCATAAGTTAAAAATGCCCTAAATATCCTTTACATAGCTTAGAAAAAGGCTTTGGGGTGTTTGGTGCGCAAAAATAAACTTTCTTGATCAATAGGGACTAAAAGCGTCAAAAAGTGCATAAGTTTGCATTTTCGCGCATATCTTACATTCTGAATATATCCGGACACCCAAAAATTTATGTAATCATTAAAATATTTTATTTTAGTGATTGGCATGATAAAATTCCATTCGTCGCGTAATTTGGATCGTTTTTCGCATCCGTTCGTGTTTCGTTGTAATTAACCGAACAACGCGATCGTACGAACAAACGAACCAACATCTGAGATGTTTTTGAGCATATTTTAAGTTCCCTATACTTTAACTTCATTTTAGAGCCTTGAAATGAGGTTAACGGGGCTTAAACGTGTCAAAAACGCATCGAATAGCAAGTTTCAGACCTGCAGGGACCTGTTTTGACATTCTGTGAAAGTTGTCTACACGGGGCGCGTAAGACTTCTCTGAGTCTTACGTGGGGCACGTAAAATGCCCAGATCTGCAAAACCAGCTGATTTCAATCAGCAACTGGGTTTTCTTGTTTGCAAATGGTTTTTAAGCATTCTATGGGCTATTTTGGGGCACCCATGGTATTCTAAAACCATGGGAACACTTGTACTGTCCAGATTGAAGCACGGTTTACGAGGAATGATCCTAACGGTTGTGGATTTCCTATAAATACCCAACACCCTCATTCTTGTTCCTCACAAAATCTGGTTCATTTGCTATACGTTGGAGACTAGCACTTCATACCTGAGCAATTTGAATCAAGATTTCCTTGCTTGGACCCTTTGTAAGTATTCTTTCGTGCTTTTATGCGTTTTTAAGTGTAAAAGTCAAACAGTGTTTGACTTTCTGCTTTGACCGGTCAATGGTCAACACGAAGTTCGTTTGAACTTCGCAACGTGAGCATAATCACGATGGTTATAGTCCCGTATGACTATACCTACTGATTACCACGTTATTTAGGTGTAGTGACGAGTCATAGTTTCGGTCAAAATACGCGTTTATGCGTATTTTGCAACCAAACTATTCTTGGGTATCAAAACCGTTTGTTTTGATATCAAACTTGTTTTCAAACTTCGTTAAACATGTTTCAACATGTTTAACTCGTCACTTTTAGATTAGTGCTTGTATAGGGTCGTAAGATAAGCGGTCTAAACAACCGCTTAGACTTTCGAACCCGGCCCGTTTGGTCGATCCTTAGGATCCGACCAAACATGTTTTGTGACCATAGTTGTATAGGGAATAACCTTCCGAGGTTATACCTTATGGTCACTTCGTTTAAGTAGTTGTATGATAGGTAGTTTATATGTCTTAGGTAAAATGACCAAAATGCCCTTTTCATGCATAATTGGTAATTAAGCATATGTAACCCAAACTTTTGTCATTTAACTGATTATGCAACATATTTAAACATGTTTAGGCATATAATACTTGTCATAGGACTAGTTAGGCGGTCCGAACGCGTTTTACGCGAACGACGCGTTAAAGTAGCGTAAGCTACCTAAACGGGTCGTAAGCACTTAGGTTAGGTTTCAATTTAGTATGTAGGCTTTGTTAAACCATATCACATGAGTTCCAACACTCATTTCGTTTACGAAACCTCATCCTACCTGATCTTCTGATTTAGGTCCGGTTTATTAATGTAGTTACCTATTTTAGGTGCCGCTTGATTTCCGTGACCCCTCTAGCTTTGCTTGGTTGTTATTCAAGACTTCTAAGCAATCTCATGTGAGTACATAGTCCCATCTTTTACTGTTTTCAATGTTTTAGGGTGAAACATGTGTACCTATTTGTTATGTTCATGATTTCAAAGTATAAATTAATTATACATGTTAGTACTTATCTTTTGTCAAACTGAATGATTATTTATGGTTTAAACACTAATTTTTCAAAGATTAAAAAATTAATTGTTGGATTATACTTATTTTATACATTCACCAGACCGATTGGTAGTATGATATAGCGCTATAGGATTAGACACCCCATTCCTGTTGTATGGAATGTCAGAAACCAATTTTTATCCAAATAGAGATTGCCTTTGTGGTGTTTCTATAGTCTCTAAAGTGTAGTTTAATACACAAAGGTTTGAATGAATTCTAAATCACTTTTTTTTTGTATATTTTGTTATACTTCCAAAGTATAGTTTAATATGCTCTCATATGTGATATTGTTATGTACAAAACCAACATATATTTTGTTAATTACTAAAGCATAGTTTGATATGTTATTTACAAAACCAAAGCATAGTTTAATGTGTTATTTATAAAACCAAAGTATGTTTGATATACTATCTGTTTATCTATTTTGGAACTAAAATATATTTTAATATATTACTTAACCGATTTTCTTAAAACCAAGGTGTATTTTTATATGTACTACAAACCTTTTTACAAAAACATTGTTTTACAAACAATATATTTTATTCAAACTCATTTTACATGGTTATTTAATTATCTATGCATTATTCTTTTATATCATCAAATTTCTTATAAATTTTCGCATGATTTATAAAGAAAACATTTTTAAGTTCATGACTACTTTTTGTTAAACATTTTTTTAAACTTACAAGTCATGAATCATGCATTAATAAAACCTATGTATCTCACAGGCATTTTTATGTTGACGTACCTATTTTTACACTTGTTTCAGGTGCTGCTATGTGATGATTGTTGATACATGCTATACATAGGATGGGCTCGTGCCTTAGCGACTTTAAAACTTGAAAGACAATATTTGTATTTATTTGATTTGTAATAAAACAATGAGTTCAATAATGCAATAAAACAAAATTATTAAATCCATGGTTGTGAAACAATGATTCTGTTACGACACTCCCCGACGTTTTCGCCACGATTTGTTGTTTTACGTGGTCGGGGTGTGACATCTCTAATCTGTTTATTTAAATCTACTTGTAGATTTAATTTAAGAGAACGCACTCTTTTTGGCTTTTCGTGATACTTTCGACTTAAAGCATCAGCTACCACATTTGCCTTTCCTGCATGATACTGGATGTTACAATCATAGTCACTAAGTATCTCCATCCAGCGTCTTTGCCTCATATTCAACTCCTTTTGCCTGAAGACATATCTTAAACTCTTATGATCAGTGAAAATGGTAAACTTACTACCGTAAAGGTAATGTCTCCAAATCTTAAGGGCAAAAATTATAGCTCCTAATTCCAAATCCTGGGTTGAATAATTTTCTTCATGATTCTTAAGTTGTCTAGATGCATAGGCTATAACCTTTTGACATTGCATTAACACACATCCATAACCTAACTTAGAAGCGTCACAATAGACTACAAAGTCTTCAGATCCTTCTGGTATTTGCTTAAGAATTCTAAAGGCTTCTTCTTGTTTTGGTCCCCATTCAAACTTAACAGATTTAGAGGTTAGTTTAGTTAAGGGAAGGGCTATTCTAGAAAAATCTCGGATAAATCTTCTATAATAACCGGCCAATCCTAAGAAACTTCTAACCTCGGTTGGTGATTCAGGGGTTTTCCATTTAGTAATTGCCTCAATCTTTGTAGGATCCACATGAATTCCTTCATGATTGACTAAATGCTCAATAAACTGTACTTCCTCTAACCAAAATTAACACTTCGAAAATTTTGCATAAAGCTTTTCTTTTCTTAATAAACTTAGAAGTGCGTGCAAATGCTTTGCATGTTTTCATCATGTCCATAAATGCAGCTGGGGCAATTACTAAATGGAAAACCCCTGAATCACCAAATATGTCTTACATATTCGGTTCATCATGTCCATAAATGCAGCTGGGGCATTAGTTAAACCAAATGGCATGGCAGTAAATTCATAATGGCTATACCTTGTTCTGAAAGCGGTCTTAGGAATGTCCTCTTCCTGTACCTTTAATTGATGATATCCTGATCGTAAATTGATTTTAGAGAAAAATCGAGCTCCTTGCAATTGATCAAACAAATCATCGATTCTCGGTAATGGGTACCGATTTTTAATCGTGACTTTATTCAATTCACAGTAATCAATTCACATACGCATCGATCCATCTTTCTTTTTGACAAACAATATTGGTGCTCCCCATGGCGATGAACTTGGCTGTATGAATCCTTTCTCCAACAATTCGTCCAATTGTTTCTTTAATTCTTGCATTTCTGCTGGTGCCAAATGGTAGGGTGCTTTGGCAATTGGTGTTGTTCCTGGTAGCAGATGGATTCTAAATTCAATTTCCCTGTCTGGTGGTACTCCTGGTAGTTCTTCTGGAAACACATCTGGAAACTGAGATACTACTGGAATATCTTTCAGTTCTTTTCCTTTAGTGTTAATGATTATGGAAATCAAATACACTAATGATCCTTTTCTTATATAACTAGCTGTTTTCATCACAGAGATGAATTTCGTGGACCTAGATAGCTTATCTCCTTTAATTGTGATATTTTCACCCTTTAGTGAATTTACTTGGATTGACTTTTGATCACATAGAATACTGGCTTTATTGGCTATTAACCAATCCATTCCTAATACAACATCAAATCTTGCCAGATTCATTGGGTACAGGTTTGCAATAAACTTGTGATTTAAAAATTCTATTCTTGCTCCCTGCAAGATTTCGGTAATCTTAATGGTTTCCCCATTTGCTGTCTCTACTAGACATTCTTGTGGGAGTTTATTTAATGGTTGATTGAGAAGTTTGCAAAATGAAGTATTAATGAAACTTTGGTTTGCACCAGAGTCAAATAATACTTTAGCAAAAACATCATTAACTAAAAACGTACCGGCGATCACATCTGGGATCATCTTGGCTTCTTCTGCAGTCAGAACAAATGCTCTAGCATTTTTAGTAGTCTTGTTGTTCATGACTTGAGCTAGTTTCAGACAATGTGGCTTGATGTGACCTTTTTCTCCATAATTGAAGCACACTCCATTACTAGGTTTCTTCCTACAATCTTCTTCTTTGTGTCCTGGTAACTTGCAGAAATTGTAGTAAGTGGAGCATCTTCCTGAATGCATCTTTTTGCAGGTCTTACAGTAAGGTGCAGAGGTAGATCCTATATTTCTGCCACGGTTGGAATTACCGTAGCAAAATTCCTGGTTAAGCCTTTGAGCTAGGTTCCTCCTCTGATCCTCTTCTTGCGTACGTACTAATTCATCAGTCAAGGTGTTTGCTAGTTCTACAGCTTCTTCTATAGTTTGGGGTCTAGCTGCCTAGACTACATGCCTAATCTCACTGATTAATACCCAGATATAACGGGAGATTAATACTGGTTCTGGTGATGCAAGAGTTGGTTCTATTCTAGCATATTCAAAGAATGTAGTAGTATAACCCTTACTATCTACTCCAGTCATCCTAAGGTTTAAGAACTTATTTGCTATCTGTTCTTTTTCATTAGGAGGGCAGAATTTCCTTTCCACCATGTTTTTAAATTCTTCCCATTCCATATTGTAAACCCTGTCACTTCCCCTAGACTGGAGGATAGTGTTCCACCATTCTAAGGTTGATTTCTTAAACAGATTGGAGGCAAACATTATCTTATCCTCTTCAGCGCACTTGCTTATTTTTAAGACTGCCTCAGTCTTTTCTATCCAGCGTAGAGTTGCAATGGGTCCTTCATTGCCTGAGAATTCTATTGGTTTACAGGACCAGAATTCTTTATAAGAACAACCATAAGACATGGCTCTTCTTCTTTTGGGAATGGGCACTTGAAGTATTGGTCCATTGTTTACGCTGTGATCTGGTTCAGTAGGTCGCTTACTGCCATTATTACTTTTATTATCCGCTTCCTTAACTGTTTTGATAATATATGGCATCGCATCTATTATCCCTTGTGCCACTATGTGTTGGATGACACTGTTATCCACTGGGTTTCCATTATTATTGTTATTCTGGTTATCGTTATTCTGGTTTTCCTGGTTCACTTTGTTGTCCATCTGAATTTTAAACATTTATCAATTATTAATATCACAAAATATTTAATGCAAACAATCACACAACACGCATATTGATCAAAATCGTCGAATATTGCGACTTTTACTCTTTCTTATATATTATGCGTCTAATACAAACTGGAACTGGAATTTAAAATTACAATACTATTATGCATCCATAGCTATTGTCTAGATTTTTTTTTCAAACATGCACACATATTATATATATATATATATTACTACTATTATTATTATTATTACTACTACTACTAATGATAGGGGTTCATCCAAAAGTCCATATTACGCTCGTCATATTTCCAGACGAGTCGTTCCCCTATCTGCCTCATCCTTTCACTTCCTTCTAAAATCTCCTCACCAAAGGTTCGGAGTTCTTGCACATTCTCTGTGCTCATGGGTGGTGCAGGTGCTGATATTGGGTTTGGGAACGGGGGCATGGGTTCTTGGTAAGGATAAGGGTTCTCTAGAATTTCCCTGATGTATTGGTCGTTATCATAATAGGGGTCTAGAGGGTCCAGGTCTGCGTAAGCTGCTAGGTTTTGCATGGGTTCGTCTGGTATTGGGTAGCGTTGTTGGTAATCTCTATGGTCGTCAAACCAGGGGTCATAGTCTGGGTCTGAGGGATGGGGTGCTGGTATTCTAGGTATTTCTACTGGGTCAAAATCATGCATTGGGATTTGGTTTTCTGGGTTGGCTTCAATTTTCATTGGTTGTGTGGGAAACAGTGGTAATGGTTGGGGTGCTATGAGTTGCTCTAGATTAGGGTCTGCAGCTGTAGTTGCTAAGATATGAAAATTTGCTAGACTCCTATTGAGCATATCCTGAGTGTGAGCATTTGTTTCTCTCTTAGCGACTACTAAAACACTCTGCTGCTGAAGTTTTCTCATTTTATTCTACGTTCATGCGTTCCTCTGCTGAACCATCCTCTCTTATTAGGAGGGAATGACTCTTCAGATTGGGCTTTGAACACGAATATCCCATCTTCATTGTTAGCTGAATACCCTGAGAGGGTAGGCTGTGAAGAGGTGCCTTCGTCCCTAGGTGAGCTGGACAACAGACATGCACGTAATTCCGTAGATAATTTCCTAACATATTGAATAATATCTTGGTGTCAGCGGAACATTTCTGTGGCTGAATCAGTGGCTTAGCTCTGATACCACCTTCTGTCGCAACCCTCGTCCCCTATTTACACGGGAACAGACGGCCGCGGCCAGTTTCAGTGGTATCGGTGTGTGACACCTCGTAAAATCATACCCAATAAAATAAAGACACGTGTCATGTAATGCAAACGTGTTATGAAAACGGATCCAGATAAAGATGTACGGTAGGATTTAAAAGTGTCGACATGTTAATCTATACCTCTGAGCGACCTATTAATAAATCCCTAACCATGATATATTTAATCAACATCTCAAATTATGCAAAAAAATCTGGTCATCCTAAATAATAAATTGATTATAACATAAAACTTGGATCCAATGTGAATTCTTGGTATTTCCGACATTTAAAAACTCCCACAAGATCCCAAAAGGTGTAAGTGCATGCAAAGTCTGATCACTTGGTCCCTCTACTGAAAAGGAAAGCATGAGATTCGGAGTTACAAAGTTGCATGGTCAAAACTTCAAAGTTTGCAAATATTTTTGTCTTCTGACAAAGGCTTACGGACCGTAAAGTAGACCCTTACGGTCTGTAAGATAGCAACTGGGCGATGGTTTCTGAAAGTCGGTTACGGACCACAAGGCCAAGGGCTTACGGTCCGTAAGAGGCGCTTACGGTCCGCAAGGATTGTAGCTTACGGTCCGTAAGACCGTCACTGGCAGCAGGTTTTGGACAGTTGCCTGTTCAGCCTGTTGCACCGCCTTACTTGAGTGGTATTCGAATACTGAGGCACCTATAACTGGTTTTTAGCATCATAGGACACCTGGGAACATCTTGCAACATTTATAGACCTAGGTGTGACGATCCTATGGAATTTAGTTCACTATATAAGAAGAACAAGTTGCAACATTTGGTCACTCATTTGCAACTCAATTCAAGGGACTTTTCTGGAGCTTCTCTGATCAGCAACCAACTTCTCTTAGGTCCCTAATCATACTTAGGACTCTTGTAAGTGTCCTTAATCCTTTTTAATTCAATTTAGCTTAGTTAATTAGCTAAAAGTCAAACCGTCATAATTAAGGTTTGACTTCGGGATTAATTAAAATTTGTTCAGTCAAATCTCGAATTGAAAGTACCTATAAGTAGGTATTTATGTGGGTAATAAACCCTTAAAAGGGTACTCTCTGATTCCCACTCTAACTAGGTCAATTGTCGGGTCAAAGCTAACTTTAAAAAGTCAACAGATTACTTAATTTCAAATTAATACATAATTAGCAATGTAGGATCCATGTAACCTGTTTTATCATTAATATAACTCGGTAATTAATGTAAGAACATGTCTAAACATGTTCACCCCGACAATTTTTCAGTTTAGGTCCGGTTCGGAACCGAAAGTCGCATAGTTTGACTTATGTTTTGACTTTCAGTTCTGACCCGTTTAAGCCTAGTTTAGGATTGCCTTAGAGCTTCTTTTGGACCTAGTTACATGTTAGTATAACCCTCTGTGATTATACGGCTCGGTTCATTAGTTGTCCAATTATCATGCATGTTTCCGTTAAATGCTTAAATGTTGACTATTATGCCTTTTGACCTTAAAACGTGATTTTTGAAAATGTAAAAGAGTAGACACCTTAGTTACTGATTTATAAAGTAGTCCCTAAAATTTGACATCAGTTAGAGGTCTAGATTAAGAGTTATGCTCATTAGCGTAATTAGAAGACTTTTATGAATTAAACGGCATAATTAGCATATAGCCTATCTAAACCCAATTTTTGATATCAAACTTTATACCTACTGATGTAATATAATATTTTGGGATTTTTGAAGATTTTTAATTAATTTTAGGCTGAGCATAACATAGGGTTTTAGCTTTAATTCGGTTAATGTCGGTTTTGCCCTTTTTAGCCATAAAATGAGTTTTACAAATCTTTTTGACCCCAAACCTTTTGCTACTAATTTTATATGATAAATAGATTATTTTAAACCTTCTGGAATAATAAAAATATCAGCTTTTTATATAAAACCCGGAAATGGCTCCAAATCGCCTTTTTAAGCTTTTTTAACGCATAGTATGTATTAAAACTATTTTAAACATATAAGGGTTGATACCTACTGATATTTTAAGTTTATTTTTATACTTGACAGTAAGCTAAAGTTTTAAACTCAGAATTTCAGTTTTGACCTTTTTAGCCTAAGTGAAATTACCAAAATACCCCTAAGGTGCATAGTTTGGTTTTAAATGATGAATTTCACATATATCTAGTACCCTACTGTTATAACTTATTAAATTAAGTATATTTACTAAATAAATCAGACCTGTAACTCAGATTACCAATTAAACTCTTTTATAACCTTTTAAATGACCAAAATGCCCTTACAAGGCATAGTTTGAGTTTAAATCCATTTCGGGCATAATAGAAGATATCTTACTGATGTCACAACATATTTAAGGCATGTTAACTTAGGAAACCTATATATGGCTCTTATGGTTACCCGTTACGCATCCTTCGCGCTCGGTTCGGTTTATGTAACTGGTTTGCATAAATTGACCGAAACGGGTCAAACCTTATCATTTTTGTCTCAAAATCCAGAATGTGTTTAGTTTACCCATATTATACAAGTATTCAAACTTGTCGGGTCTAAATCACATTCTATTCCGGTCTTCGCTTATTCATGCGTTTGAACCATATCTTCCTTTAAACTAACCGGTCTAGGCTTAAGCTTAATTAAAGACCCGTTAGAAATCTAATAGGTTATTATAAACCTTTGTTCCAGAATAGGGGACCCAGTAAAAGCTACACGCACTTGCCATAAGAAAGATGTAATTCTTTTACAAGATTATATTCAAATAATTATCCCAAGTTATAAAAGATATTTTGTGCCACGTGCATTCAAATCAATTTTATTAAACTTTTCAAAATGAGTCAGTTAAATTGTATTTACCAGTGTAAACTGACGTATTTTCCCAAAAAGGTTAAGTGCAGGTACTACTCGAACTAGGCTGGCTTTCTCCTAGCGTCCACAATAAGTCTCGCAAGCTTGGATGTCATAAAACTGTTGAACAATGTCTCCTTTTTATTTTTGATCCGCCTGTGGATCTATTTCAACTATATCGTGATACTTAATATTACAATTTATTAAAGTTGAAATGATTCTATCTTTTGCTTCCGCTGTGCATTTAAATTTGTGTTGTTTGACTATGATGATATCAACTACGTCACGATACTCCCCACCGGACCCACCGGTAATACGTGGAAATATCGGGGTGTGACAGGTTGGTATCAGAGCCAACTCTGAGTGAATTAAACACTAGCACATTCCTCAAATTTTCGAGTCTAGACAAAGAACATAGGACAAATCCTAATTTTGTTTTATTTTTGTCTTTTATATTATTTTTGTTGTTATCATTGTTTATGTTCACAGGTCTAAAAAATGCCGCCAAGATTCTTCAGAAGAAAGGGAAAGTCACCTGTAGCAGGCCATGACCAGGAGGCCGGACCTTCTCAAAGGCGAACCTCACCTGTCCCTATTAGCACCAGTCCACAGGGAGACTGGAGGGCGCATCTGCAGCCAGCAAGACGGTCTGTCTCGTTAGCTTCGTCACCGTCTTACCTTCACTCTTTTGGACCCCATTCAGAAAATGAACCCGAAAACCCTCAGCCTTCATTTATCCCATTTCAGAGGTCAAACTCTCGTCACTCCTTTGATAACCCGTCACAAATCTTCCGTAGCCGGTTCAACCCGGCCAACTACCTCGAAGAACCAGTGGGTGTTAACCCATTGGGACCGGAAGATCACTTTTCTGGAGATAACGCCATGGATATGGATGAGGATACTGACCCTACCGAACCACCGACCGGTACCCCCACACATCCTATTGAAATCTCAGATGGATCATCGTTTCATGGATCACCTTACCGTGGTCCTGATAGTTATCAAGCTAGATTCAACCAGTTTGAGTGGTATTGCACGCCCTCTTACCATTCAACACCTTAGCAGCAGCAGCGATCGGATCCTTCCAGGGACTCCCGCTTTGTGGTAGTTACCCCGCCACCACCACCACCTCAGCAGCAGCCTCCTGAGCCACCAAGGCGAAGGAGAACAAACGCACGAATGTCCGTGCAAGGAAGAGGAGTGCATATCAGCACCCCCCAACCATCGAGTGGCAGCCACTATCCGCCGCTCCGAGAAGACCAGCAGTTTGGGGGACCTTCAAACCCCAACCCGAAAGTGAACTCTGCACCTGTCATGCCACCACCATTGGGCTTTAACAACCCAATTCCCACGTACACTGGCCCAGCAACATATAATTTCTTTGAACAGCCAGCTCACACCAGCTTCAATTATGCTGAGATCGACCCATACCTGGCGGCGTGGAACTACAATGCTCTTAACCCCGAAGGGCCTTACGGAACTCCTTGGGGAGTTGGATACCCAGCTTATGGGTACCAACAGCAGCCGTATCTTCGACCTCAACATCAGCCGCAACCGCAGCCGTAGGTACCTCGGTTTTCCCCGCCAGAACGGGAGGAAATTCTAGAAAGGTTGGACCACGTTGAGCGTCAGGTTCACAGAGATCGCAGGGAACGACAAGGCTTCTTTTAGGGATTAGCAGGTTTAATAAAAGGAAAGAGCAAGAAGGACCATTGAATCCTTCAATTGTTGGTTGTATTTCCTTGTTTTTAGTTGAGCCCCTGCGTGGGCCTGTCTTTCTGTTTTAACCCCTGCGTGGGTATGTTTTGTTTGTTAAGCCCCTGCGTGGGCAAGTCTTTTGTTTGACCCCTGCGTGGCTATGTTGTTTGTTTAAGCCCCTGCGTGGGCATATTATTTCAGTAGAAGTCCCTTTTAAGGCAGACTCGTTATTTTTAAATTATGTGATGGAATGGTTAGTTTAAATTTTCATTTTATTAATTATATGGATAAACGTAAATGTGAAATAAATGAAATAACATTCCTACTAAAAGATCTACCATTATAATAAAAATGGCAAAATCTAAAAAGGACAAGACCTAGCCATGTGTCATCATAAGACAGGGCCAAGATGGTAGTTCCATAATTAGATTTAGATCCACATTAACATCTCAATTTAAGACTGTTCTACGTTAAATGTTAAAAAGAATCTTAAAAGGTAAAACCTAGCTTGTATGTCATAATAAGACCTGGCCAATATGGTAAGACCTGTTTTAAAAGATTCAAATCTCTGTTAACATCTGCAAACATGTTAACATTCTTGGCTAATGTGGCCCGCAAAATCACACATGTCACCCTTATGTTGAATTATCCCAATTCTTTATTATTAACTAAACATCCGATTGTGATGTAATGCCTACGGGCTATAATTATTGTCATATAAGACAAAAGACAGTCGTAGATTATAAAATCCCTGTCAAGAAAGGTAATGAACTTGGATTCAAACCTTAATGCCTCGATTCCATAAAATCTGGGCTTATGAACCAAACTTGTCCACATGACCAGACTTTTTTTTTTTTTTGCCATTACTAAATTATAATTTAGGATTATGATAAAGATCCTGACTAATTATATATTTAACAAATTAATTAAAATGGCTATTAAAAACCATGGTTAATAAATCGTCAAGAATGATAGTACTGTTTAGGTTTCTAAATAAACCTTGTCCTTATTTTCTTTATGTAGCAATTAAAGCTACATGACTAAGTCAGAAGAGGGAAACAGTCATCCGGTGGAAAACCATGAAAATACTAAGATACATGTGACCGGTGCAGAGCTGCAAGCATTAGTAGATAATGCTGTTACAAGAGCTATCGAACGGCAATATAATGAGACTAGCGGGACTCGGAGTAGCACCCTATCCACACCGCACTCCAAACCTAAAACTCAATCGGAGGCTCATAGCAAGCCACCTTCAAAGAAGGAGGAACCAAAGAGAGATGATGATCGACATTCATCTAATCAAAACAGTGTTCCATCAAAAAGGATAGTGTTTGATGATAAACCTCATACCAAGTCCTGTACCTATAAGTATTTTTTTTCCTGCAAACCCCGGGATTTCACTGGGGAGAAAGGAGCAATTGTTTGTATGACCTGGTTGGATGAGATGGACACGGTAGTTGACATCAGCGGTTGTGCTGAAAAGGATGTGGTAAAGTTTGTATCTCAATCGTTCAAAGGTGAGGCCTTAGCCTGGTGGAGATCGTTGATTCAAGCTACTGGGAAGATTCCACTGTACAATATGACATGGGAACAATTTGTTACCCTCATCAAGGAGAACTACTGTCCTCAGCATGAGGTTGAAAAGATTGAGTCAGGTTTTCTGTCATTGGTAATGAAAAATCTGGATTGCCAAGCTTACCTTACGAGCTTTAATACAATGTCAAGGTTGGTTCCTTATCTTGTGACCCCGGAACCCAAAAGAATAGCTCGTTTCATTGGGGGTTTAGCCCCAGAAATTAAGGCAAGTGTAAAAGCCTCTCGGCCAGCTACATTTAGGTCTGCCGCTGATATATCCTTGTCCCTCACACTGGACGCGGTCAGGCAGAGATCGCTGAGGAACACGGATGCCGAGAAAAGGAAGCGTGAAGATGACAATTCACGACGGTTAGACAAAAAGCACAGGGGAAACAATGACCACAAGAAGGGGTCTGAATCTAAGAAGGATGGGCATCAATCTGGAGAAAAGCCCAAGTGTAAGGTTTGTAAGAAGCACCATTTTTGGGAGGTGCAGACTCGAGTCGAAATCCCAGTCACAGCCAAGGGCATGTGGGATTTGTAAGTCTTCTGAGCATAAGACCTTAGACTGTAAGAAGATCAAGGATGCTACGTGCTATAGCTGCAATGAAAAAGGACACATCAAGTCCAATTGCCCAAAGATCACCAACAAAAATGAGGATGGGAAAAAGACCAATGCTAGGGTCTTCAGGATGGATGCAAAGGAAGCTGTTCAGGATGACAATGTGATCACAGGTACCTTCCTCATAAATGATGTTTATGCGAGAGTGCTATTTGATTCTGGAGCTGATAAATCTTTTGTAGATAATAAGTTTTGTAAGTTACTGAATTTACCTGTTAAAACCCTAAGTGTGAAATATGAGGTGGAATTAGCAGATGGCACCCTAGAAACCGCCTCAACCGTATTAGATGGATGTTTCATATCCATTAGGAACCACTCTTTTCCTTTGTCCCTACTTCCTATGAAGTTAGCAGGTTTCGACATCGTTTTAGGCATGGACTGGTTATCTCATAACCAGGCCCAGATCGTCTGCAATAAGAAGCAAGTGGTGATCAGGACTCCGTCTGGTGAGCCACTTACCATTCAGGGAGATACCCAGTATAGACTGCCTGAGCAAGTGTCTATGCTCAAGGCATCTAGATGTTTGAAGAAGGGTTGTGTCATTTATATGGCACAGGTTACTATTGATGAGCCAAAACCTAAGATAGAAGACATCTCCGTCATTTCTGAATATCCTGAAGTTTTCCCTGAAGAAATACCTGGTTTACCACCAGATAGGCAAGTGGAATTCCGAATTGACATCATCCCCGGAGCAGCACCTGTTGCTAGAGCACTGATATTCGCTAATTTACACATATTTTAGTCCCCCGTTTTACCCCTAATTTATGCGTTTTCAGCCGTAAAACCGTCATTCGGATGCTTAATCATCTACACTTTGGTTTACAGGCCTAAAACAGCATACCAGACAAGATGATAGCGAAAACGAGGACTTTCCGGACAAAACGACGAAGCTGCGAACAGTCTGTTAGAAAACTGACCTGGGCGTGTGGAACGGTCGTGCGACCTGATGCACGACCGTGCATCTCCGACAAAACCAACTTAGTCCGGCAATGAACGAACGTGCAACTCGGCGTGCAAGGCAATTAAGGCCATCCCGGTGATGCACGGTCGTTCCATATCTTGCACCCCGTGCGGATCCGATGTCCAACCAAGAACCCGGAACTGAACGACCAGTGCAACTAGGCGTGCAACAAGAGCCCGGAAACGAACGACCGTGCCATCTGAAGAACGGTCGTGCGAGATCGAATCTGGTCAAGATCTGATGACGTCATGCAGTATGGTGCACCATCCCTCCAATAATTCAAAAAGTGAATGGTCGTGCAATAGGACGCATGACCGTGCGAGACCGAAAATTATAAAAAAACTTGCAGAAACATTCTGCTCGGAACTCTGGAATTTTGGAGAGCAATTCAGGCGATTTTCAGGCTCCGGAGGCGTTAGCTTTCACCTGGATTCAAGCCACATTGTCCCGTTTAGCTCGATTACTATCCAGATTCTTAATCTAGTGCTTGTTTATCGTTTGGTTTTCTAATCTTTCCATGATTTTGTTAATCTTTCAAGCATTTAGATTAATGTTTATGTATTATTGTAGCCTTTGGGCAAAAACACAACAATCCCTTGCTTGATTATAGCCATTAGTATGTTAATCTTTGTTTGTAATGACATTTGGAAGTATTTTCTATGTTAATCTTTGATGATTAGTTTGCAACCTTGTTATTGATATTGATTTCTTGATTATACGTAATTGTGTTGGATGATTGGTATTTGGTTAGTTAAGATAGTTGAAAAATGAAGCTTAATTAATCTTGTATTAGTAAACTTTGAACTTGGTTAACTAGTTTAGCTTGGTTTAAATGTGTGCATCATGATACTAGAAATGGTTAGTGATTTAATAAAATGTAATTATTATTAATCAAGAGAGCTTGCCGTCATGTAAGGACCTTAACGGGTTAGATGGTGTCGTTATAAATTCTTGCCATGATTTGTTAGCTTAGTTAGTAGTTTAGGCCAAAATTTCTATCTTGGTGAATTATTGTGCAAGATTTGTAAAATGAACTCGGTTGTGATTTAATCTAGTTTATGCTTGTCTCGGTGGTTGCATTGTGTTTATCGGTGTCGCTTTCCTTGATTAAGTGCGGTTAGAAAACTCCTAACGGATGACTAACTTATTTTTAAGAGATTTTCATAGACATTTATCAATTGCACGTTAAAGAACAATTTTAGGTGGTTAAAGTGTGTTTATCGTTTTAACTTTCCGAGTGATTGTCATGTTAGGATTCCCGAAAGGGATACTGATTGTTTCATAAATTGGAGAATTGATCGAATGCTTCTAGTGCCAAAACCGACTTAGTTGACATGCTTTGGTTGTGTATTAAGCAAGGCTATTTATCTATTATCTACTATGTTTTTATATGTATTTGTTTATGCTTACTTTAGTTTAATTAAAATCAAACAACTTATGTTTTTACCGGTAGTTTAGTGACAAAGGTCTAGTATTATTTCTCCGCCTATTTCCTTGGATCGATACTTGGTTCTTACCGATACTTTACTACATATATGACGGGGTACACTTGCCTCTTTCGTGTGTGTTTTGATGTTAAAGTAATAATCACTTTTATAAATTTAAAACCAAATCGTGTGTAATTTCATTGCAAAATTATGTATATATACGCACACGTCAAGTTTTTGGCGCCGTTGCCGGGGAAATGGCGAGTTTTAGGAACGACCCGAGTCATTGTGTTATCGGTGTATATACTTGTTAATATTTGTGTATACTTTCTTGATTATTTTTATTTGTTAATATTTCCTGCTTTTAATTCGATTTATTCGTTTTTGTGATTCTTTTGTACACTTGTAAATTTTTGTTCCATTTATTTATTCGATCCGGATTTATTATTTATTTATTCTTTGAGTTTTCGGCTTCGGGTATTCATTTTTACTTTAGCCGATTCATTCATTTTTATTGTGTTGATTTTTATAAAATTTCGGGCCCATTTTCGGATTTTTATAAAATTTTCAGCCCATTTTTAATAATATTCTGCTTCTATTCAGCTGAAAAAAAAACAACATTATTATATTAATAAAATATTCATTGTGTCAAATTTTCGTTTGCAGGTTGATGTTCTCGACCCCCGCTCCAGAAGTTGTTGAACCGTCAGACGAACCCGAGCGTGATCTAAGGAGACATCTTCGCGTGAGAGGGCGTGCGGTTGGGCTACTGCTCGCAGCTGGTGACCAGGAGCAGGTGGTACCCGCTAAAGCCGAGGGCTCAGGGGCAGCAGGGAACGCAATCATGGCAGACGACGAGCGACCTTTGAATGAATCTAATCAGCCTGGAGCGACAGGCCTGGAGCCGAGTATCCTACGACCTACTATAGATGCACCTGTTTTTGAAATTAAATCTAGTATTATTAATATGGTGCAGAATTCGGTGCAGTTCGACGGGCATGAACATGAGGATCCCGGACGACATATAGCGGCTTTTCTCCAAGTTTGTTCCACGTTTAAGATTAGAGATGTTTCGGAGGATGCTGTTAGGTTGAGGTTGTTTCCTTTCTCATTACGTGAAAAAGCCAGAGCGTGGCTTATGTCACTACCAGCTGGGTCCATCAGGACCTGGAATGGGTTGGCGGAGCTGTTTATACAAAAATATTTTCCACCCGAGAAGACAACCAAGTTGAGAAACCGAGTTGTGACGTTTCGCCAAGATGAGGGAGAGTCGTTGCACGCGGCTTGGGAGAGATTCAAGGATCTGTTACTTGATGTTCCCCATCATGGCTTCTCCAAGAGACAGCTGGTATTGACATTCTATCAAGGGCTTAGCTACAATACGCAGGAGCGATTAGATATGAATTCAGGAGGCGATTTGGGAACGAAGACGCCGAATGAAGCTTATGATATCATTGAGAAAGCTGCGTTGAAGTCTAGCTCTCGTCGCGAAGGAGATAGAGGTCGGGCTACATCATCGTCATCAGCATCCCGAGCAGGAGTTCATGCTGTAGACGACTATACAGCCATTACTGCACAAATCTCGGCTCTTGCATCGAAATTTAACAGGTCCCAGATGGTTGCGCAGGCTGGGTCAGGATGTGATCAGTGTGGAGTGTCACACAAGCCTGGTGCATGCTTTCAGGGAGTCATGTATGAGGGCCACGAGGAGGTAGACTTCATAAGTAATCAAACTAGGCCTCAGAACAACCCATACAGCAACACCTATAATCCCGGTTGGAGAAATCACCCAAATTTTGGGTGGCGAGCGAATACAGGCAATCAAAATCCTTTGGGATTTACTCCGCGCGCTCCAGCGCAACAGCAAGGTCAGGGTCAGCAGTTCCAGCAATACAACCAACCTTACCAGCAGTGTTCATATTCGTATCAGAATCAGGGCACTGGGAGCAGTTCCCAGCAGCAGGCCCCTCAGTCTAGTTCCAAGCTGGAGGATATGATGGCTCAGCTTCTTACTAGCTCCTCGAGCGCGAATCAGTTAGCTGAAAAACGCTATCAGCAGAGTGAGGATCGTTTTCTCTCTCATGAGGGGGAAATGAGGAGTCACAAAGCCTCGATTCAGAATATCGAGAATCAGGTTGGTCAGCTGGCACAGATGATGTCAAAGAGACCCCAGGTGGTCTCCCGGGCAATACAGAGCCAAACCCGGGTGGACAAGTGAATACGATCATGACCAGGAGTGGAAAAACTACCGGACCCGTCATATCGGACTCATCACCGATCACTGAAGCGGTCCCGACTGACACACCGGACGAGGTGCAAGCCAGGCTACGCCCAGCAAGTACAGCACAAGTCCAGGAGCCGGTCAAAGATTATACTCCTCCAGTACCTTATCCAGGCAGGCTGAAGAAGCAGAAGAATGACAAACAATACGGTAAGTTCCTTGAGTTGTTTAAGCAACTACACATCAATATACCATTTGTTGAAGCCTTGGCCCAGATGCCAAAGTATGCGAAATTCCTTAAGGATATCCTCTCGAATAAACAGAAGCTCGAGGATATTTCATGTGTGGTGATGAATGAAACTTGTTCTGCCGTTCTACAAAACCGTCTGCCCATGAAAATGGGAGATCCGGGTAGTTTTACGCTCTCGTGTTTGATTGGAAACATGTCTGTTAGCCATGCATTGGCCGACTTGGGAACGAGTATCAACCTTATGCCATATAAGGTTTTTACAAAACTAGATCTGGGTGAGCCGTCACCTACTAGGATGAGCATTCGGTTGGCAGACCGTTCAATCAAGTATCCGCGTGGATTTGTGGAAAACATGCTTGTAAAAATCGATAAATTTGTTTTCCCCGTGGATTTTGTTATTCTTGACATGGATGAGGATTCAAGAGTACCTTTGATACTTGGACGCCCGTTCCTCAATACTGCGAGGACAATTGTTGATGTGGCAGCTGGCCAAATCACGCTCCGAGTGAATGATGAGCACGTGACATTCGATATCAAAAGATCGATGCAGCATCCGCAAAGTCACGATGACAAGCTTTACTATGTCGACATTGTCGATGCATGTGTGTGCTCTCATTTTCAAGGTACTGTTGACGAGATTGATTCGGACACATGTCTGTCGTGTGGGGACCTGATTGGCATTACGCAGGAGGGCCACGCTTTAGAGCAGCCAGTCTATCAGATTGGTGACGATGGTTCCCAGAGTCCGGAGAGATTTCTTGAAATTGTCCATGTAGAAGAAGAGAAAGCAAAACCGTCGGTTGAAGATCCACCGTCTTTGGAGTTGAAATAACTCCCGCCACATCTCGAGTATGCATTTCTTGATGAGGAGCGTCGCTTACCGATCATAATTTCGGCATCATTGGAAAAGGTTGAGAAAAATCAGCTTCTTGAGGTAATGAGACTTCATAAAAGAGCCATTGCATGGAAAATCATGGATATCAAAGGCATCAATCCTTCTTTCTGTACTCACAAGATTCTGATGGAAGACGAGTACAAACCGTGTGCACAGCATCAGAGGCGTTTAAATCCAAATATGCAAGACGTGGTGAAGAAGGAGGTGATTAAGTTGTTGGATGCCGGGATGATTTATCCTATATCCGATTCTGTGTGGGTGAGTCCAGTGCAGGTTGTACCCAAGAAAGGTGGTATGACTGTAGTCTCAAATGATAGGAATGAACTAATTCCTACCCGTACCATCACTGGGTGGCGAGTTTGCATTGACTACCGCAAACTCAACGATGCTACTCGTAAGGATCACTTCCCGCTTCCATTCATCGATCAGATGTTGGAACGTCTGTCGGGGAAGTTGTATTACTGTTTCCTGGACGGGTTCTCTGGGTACTTTCAGATTCCTATCGCTCCTGAGGATCAGGAGAACACTACCTTTACCTGCCCCTTCGGCACGTTCGCCTACAGGCGGATGCCTTTTGGGTTGTGTAATGCACCAGCGACCTTCCAGAGATGCATGGTTGCAATTTTCCATGACATGATCGAGGATTCCATGGAGGTTTTCATGGATGATTTTTCAGTATTTGGGGATTCCTTCGATCATTGCTTGGAAAATTTGAGAAAGATGTTGAAGAGGTGCGAGGAGACAAATCTGGTCCTGAACTGGGAAAAGTGCCACTTCATGGTGAAGGAGGGCATAGTTCTGGGACATAAGATTTCTCGTGCGGGTATGGAAGTCGATCCAGCTAAAGTTGACGTTATTTCACGACTTCCGCCTCCCACCTCTGTGAGAGCGATACGGAGCTTTCTTGGTCATGCAGGGTTCTACAGGCGATTCATAAAGGACTTTTCAAAGATCGCTAGGCCTATGACCCGTTTGTTGGAGAAAGACGCTCCGTTCGTATTTGGATATGATTGCTTGAGGGTTTTTGACCTTCTCAAGCAAAAGTTGATTGAGGCCCCTATTTTAGTTTCACCGGACTGGAGTCTGCCGTTTGAAATCATGTGCGACGCGAGTGATTACGCTATAGGGGCCGTTCTAGGACAGAAGAAAGAAAAGCACTTTCACCCGATCTATTATGCGAGCAAAACTCTTCACGACGCTCAGGAGCATTACACCACGACTGAAAAAGAGCTCTTGGCGGTCGTTTTCGCATTTGATAAATTTAGATCGTATCTAGTTCTTTCGAAAACCGTTGTATATACTGATCACGCAGCCATTAGATATCTCTTCAGCAAACAGGACGCTAAACCGCATCTAATCAGTTGGATCCTGTTGCTGTAAGAGTTTGATATAGAAATCCAAGATAAAAAGGGTGCGTTAAATGTAGCAGCTGACCATCTATCTCGGTTAGAGCACGGAGACATCGAGGACTCGCGTTGGGATTCAATCAATGACAATTTCCCACACGAGTCTTTGATGGGTGTTGAGATATGCGATGAGTCGCCTTGGTTCGCCGACTTTGCGAACTATCTTGCTTGCGGGATTCTGATAAAAGGGTTAACTCACCAGCAAAAGAGGAAATTCTTTTCGGATCTCAAGCACTACATATGGGACGACCCTTTCTTATTCAAGGTGGGTGCTGATCAGGTGATCAGAAGATGTGTATCAGGGACTGAGGCGACCGATATTCTGCGCCAGTGTCATGAGGGACCTACCGGAGGCCACCACGGAGCCAACTTCACCGCAAAGAAGGTGTTGGATTCCGGGTTTTACTGGCCGACCATTTTCCGTGACGCGCAGAGTTGGGTAAAAGTGTGCGATGCTTGTCAGAGGGTGACAAACATATCGGCACGCGACGAAATGCCCCAGAACTGGATACAAGTTTGTGAAGTCTTTGACGTTTGGGGGATAGACTTCATGGGACTGTTTCCCCCCTCACGAGGTAACAAATACATCCTGGTCGCAGTTGACTATGTATCAAAGTGGGCGGAGGCACAAGCCTTACCCACAAATGACGCCAGGGTGGTCGTGAGATTCTTAAAAAGTTTGTTCACCCGATTTGGCGCTCCGAAAGCGCTTATTAGTGACAGAGGGACTCATTTCTGTAATACACAGCTTGAAAAGGCTTTATCCCGTTACGGTGTGCATCACCGTTTGTCCATGCCCTATCATCCGCAGACGAGCGGGCAGGTGGAAGTCACGAACCGTGGGCTTAAGCGCATCCTTGAGCGGTCTGTTGGTGAAAACCGCAAGGAGTGGTCGGACAAACTTGAGGAGGCATTGTGGGCATTCCGTACAGCTTATAAGACCCCTATAGGGACCACCCCATTTAGGTTGGTATACGGAAAGGCATGCCATTTACCGGTGGAGTTGGAGCACAAGGCTATGTGGGCTTTAAAAACCGCGAATTTGGACCTTAAAACCGGAGGTGAAGCCCGGTTTCTCCAAATTCATGAATTGGAAGAATTGCGACAACAAGCCTATGAAAGCTCCGTACTCTACAAAGAGCGCACGAAGAAACTTCACGACAAACGCTTGAAGGACCACAAAGAATTCCAAGCGGGTGATGTTGTTCTTCTTTACAATTCACGGCTACGCTTATTTCCTGGGAAGCTTCATTCACGCTGGACAGGACCACACACGGTTAAGGAAGTATTTCCGTATGGTACTGTTGCAGTAGAGAACGCGGATGGCGTTACATTCAAGGTAAATGGTCACCGGTTGAAGTTGTACGTTGCCGGGCCGATAGAGTCGGCGGTGGAGGTAATTGAGCTCCAAACCCCGCACACATCATAAGTGTGGGGAGGAGAGAGTCTACGCTACTGACTCGCGGATCAAAAATGTAGCAAGAGCGTATTTTGCGCTTTAGGGGTAGTATCGTCTTTTTAGGTGTTTTTCTTGTTTTAGCGTAATTTAGGTATGTTAGGTAGTTTCCGCTAGTTTGTATAATTTTCATACGTGCCGAGCGAAGGTTCTGTGTTGAAATATTGTTAGAACAGTTGGCGTGTTGAAAAAATGGCGAAAACGGCCAAAACAGTTGCTGGAAATAGCTTCTGCAGAAAATTCTGATCTGCAGCTATTGCACGGTCGTTCCACGATTCGCACGACCGTGCTTTTCCGAGCAGGGCGGCACGGTGAGTCGCACCCCCGGTGCATCTCCGAGAACATGCTGCATGGTTTGCAAAATGTAGGTGACGCACGAACGTGCGAGCTGTCGCACGACCGTGCGAGAGGCAGGGGCAGTTTGGTCTTTTTCACATTATAAAAACCCCCATCTGCTTCAAAACCCTTCATTCGCGAACCCTAACCATCTGCGGCCGTTCCAGAGCGACATCACTTCAAATCGCACGGTTTTTCGCACGATTTCACGCCCTACTTCGCACGGTACGTTCCTAGTTGTAGATTTCCTGTTTCTTTGCTTCCTAGGTTAGATTCATCCGATTCTTCAAGGCTTTTTAGGGTTCTCTTCATAAATACAAACGAAACCCTAACCCTTGTTTGAATCGTGCATATCGTGAACATCCGGTTAAGTTTCTGACCCCTGTTTGTACAAAAAACGTGTTGATTTTGATAAAATCAGGCTTTTCATAGTTCAAGGGTTTGAAATCTGCAGAACAGGTGTCGCACGGACGTTCCTTGGATGGAACGGTCGTGCACTTCCGGATATTCACGATGATCTGCTTGTTGGTCGGTGTTGCACGGTGGTGCCATTAGTCGCACGCCGTGCAGTTCTGACATCATTTGGGCCACTGGTGCTTGTTATCGGTGACGCACGACCGTGCGTCTCGTCGCACGCCCGTGCCACAGGCCCAGATCAGATTCACAGAATCTTCATAATTGGCTGCTCGGCTGTTTTTGATTAAAAATTTTCCTGTTCTCATCTTTCTAACAATATTCCTCATATAGATGGACCACCCTTTCCTGCAATTTGACCCCAATGTTGAGAAAGAAGCTCTTTGTATCCCGAGACGGGACGCCTTATGGGCAAGGCGAGGGCAATTCGGAGTCCCTAGGTGGCTGGATTAGGAGGTTATGCGGGAGCTAAATTAGTATGACAGACTTGACAACATGCTCACTGTCCCACTTGCAAATCTGATCGGTATCAGCCGACCTGTTTACCTTGAGCTGACAATAGAGTTTTTCTCTACATATGCCTACGAAAAACCTGTTGCTCATAGAAGGCCCAAATTCCGATACAAGGATCGGATAACTTTCAGGTTAGGTAGACGATGGCATACTTGGACAGTGGGTCGATTGGGTAGGAAGCTCGGGATTTATAGCAGAGACGACATGGATACCGATGTCTTCACGGATCAGTTCACTTTTCCATCTGACGCAGCACGAAATCAGTTTTGGGCTGAAAATGCTATAGGTGACCCGTATGACCCGAGGATGTCGAAGGCTTCTAGATTGAGAGACCCTTTGGTGCGAGTGATGCATCATGTGTTTAGCCACACAATTTGCGGGCGCATGGACAGTCTTGGGAACTGTCCAACTCCAGATTTGATTTTTCTCTATGCGCTGGTTGAGGGAGTCCATATCAACCTAGCCGCAAGGATGGCTGAATACTTCGTGAAGTGCTCGGGGTGGAAGCCCACCAGTCAAATCCACGGCGGTCAGTATGTGACCGAAATAGCCTACAACTTGGCTTGATGACTGACGAGGTGCTTCAGAGTCTCACTCTGATAACCGAGGGTGTTCATGTTGATATTAGGTCACTGAAAGCTATGGGGTTGATTGTTGAAACTGATCGGGGGGATAGGTTGAGAGGTCTGAATAACGAGGTCTGGGACCCGTTGCCTCCAACTGTGGAGGAAGATAAGGATGAAGAAATGGGGGAGCAGCATGATGAGCAGCATGTACCACATCCACCGACACCACCACATTCGCCGTAGCACCATGATTTCCACCAGCATCAGGAGTGGCCAGAGTTTTACCAGCAGTTCCAGCAAATGCGAGTTACGCATGAGCAGCATGGGACTTACATAGACCAGATTAGGACTAGCCAGGACCAGATCCGGGCTAGTCAGGATCAGCTCAGGGCCACTCAGGATCAGCTTAGGCAGAACCAGGATAGTTTATACCAGGGGGTGAGTGCGGGATTTTCATATCTATTCGGGGAGATGCATCATGCATATCCCGACTACTTTCAGCATCCCCCACAGTTCCCACCGTGGAACCCACCTGGTTATGGCGATGCTGGCCCGTCCTTCACGAGAGACGATGATGATGGAGGCGACGAGTAGGAGGCAGTGGTGTTGACAGTTGGTGGTTGTTTTTATTTCAGTACTTTATATTTCGGGTGTTTATTTTGACTGTTATTTCAAACACCCCGGTTATGTACTTTATTTTCAGACAATTTACTTTATGTCTTGTATTTGTTTTGGATTGTAGTACTTATATTTATGTATATTATGTTTTTTTTTATGTTTATTCTGTTTCTGTCCTGTTTTGGTGTACATGTGACATACTTGCAGGTTTGGGCTATCGGATCTTGGACCGGAGCACGTGACAGATACAGCTTTGGAAGTCTCATTGCATCAACATCATCTTGAGGGGAGTACTATTATCCTTTTCTCTATATTTCGGGTCTCGCATTGGGGACAATGCGAAGTTCAAGTGTGGGGAGGGGGTTAACTTTGTTAACTTTGTTTGTCCTCTATAAAAAAAATCAGAAAAATCATTCAAAAATACCTGTATTTTGTATATATTTTAGTAAATAAACCGGTTGGTTGTGTTTTAGAAAGCTTCGGACTTGATAAAAACTCGACAAGCAAATTATTTTTGAAAAAGGAAACCGGAAAGCGTGACAAACAAAGAAAGACTTGCATGATAGTTTTCACACTTTTACCCATTCCTTCCGTTACGTGAGCATATTTGAGCCTTGATATTGTTATATATTTGTTCATTTCGGATATAGGAGTGAGCCGGATGTTATGTGTAATTTAGAACTTGTCACTAGTATGCTTGTTAAGACCATGAACTTGCGGAATTGTGTAGAAGTGATAGAGGCACTTAGATTACCCCTTTGTTGTAAACCTTGTTCTTTGTGTTGTGCTTCCCGTAAACCTTATATTACCCTTTAGGATTAACCATGTCGAGCCTTCCCGTTTACCTTTGTTTACCCACATTATCGCCCACTTAGCCAAATTTAGCCTTTTTATGTTTTAAACCCTTTTGGGTTGAAACTCGGTCAAAATAATCGTTTAACTAGCATTTGTTTTAGCTTATTGTATAATTAGTTTCTAAAAAAAAAACAGAAAATAAAACACCCTAAAATAGGGTGAAGTTGACAAAAATCGAGCAATTTTGAATGCTTAAATGTTACAATTTCGTTGATGAGCTCGATTGCGCAATAGTCGCCTTTTTAAGGCATTTGTTTGTATAGTTGTATTGTTTGTTACTAGTTAAACGCTACTACCGAGTTTTAACCGTTTTCGCCACTTTAAATATCCATTTCCATACCCTTCGCCCAAGCCTAACGTTACAACCCGTAAAGACCTCTTGATTTACATTTTTTTGCATGTTAGTTGGTGGAGACGAGATCTTATGACAAGCTTATGATATTACACATTTCATTGACGAGGCATTGAGTGTTTGCACATACACATTTTATGTATGTTTCATAAATAAAACCGAGTGTATGTGAACATTGTGAGTTGTGTGAAGATACCGTTTATAGTTGTTTTCAATAAAATAGTGTGTAAATTATCGTTCTTGTTTGATTCTATCTTTTATTGTATTTTAGTTTAGCTTACTTGAGGACAAGCAAGGTTCAAGTGTGGGGAGATTTGATATTCGCTAATTTACACATATTTTAGTCCCCCGTTTTACCCCTAATTTATGCGTTTTCGGCCGTAAAACCGTCATTCGGATGCTTAATCATCTACACTTTGGTTTACAGGCCTAAAACAGCATACTAGACAATATGATAGCGAAAACGAGGACTTTCCGGACAAAACGACGAAGCTGCGAACAGTCTGTTAGAAAACTGACCTGGGCGTGTGGAACGGTCGTGCGACCTGATGCACGACCGTGCATCTCCGACAAAACCAACTTAGTCCGGCAATGAACGAACGTGCAACTCGGCGTGCAAGGCAATTAAGGCCATCCCGGTGATGCACGGTCGTTCCATATCTTGCACCCCGTGCGGATCCGATGTCCAACCAAGAACCCGGAACTGAACGACCAGTGCAACTAGGCGTGCAACAAGAGCCCGGAAACGAACGACCGTGCCATCTGAAGAACGGTCGTGCGAGATCGAATCTGGTTAAGATCTGATGACGTCATGCAGTATGGTGCACCATCCCTCCAATAATTCAAAAAGTGAACGGTCGTGCAATAGGACGCACGACCGTGCGAGACCGAAAATTATAAAAAAACTTGCAGAAACATTCTGCTCAGAACTCTGGAATTTTGGAGAGCAATTCAGGCGATTTTCAGGCTCCGGAGGCGTTAGCTTTCACCCGGATTCAAGCCACATTGTCCCGTTTAGCTCGATTACTATCCAGATTCTTAATCTAGTGCTTGTTTATGGTTTGGTTTTCTAATCTTTCCATGATTTTGTTAATCTTTCAAGCATTTAGATTAATGTTTATGTATTATTGTAGCCTTTGGGCAAAAACACAACAATCCCTTGCTTGATTATAGCCATTAGTATGTTAATCTTTGTTTGTAATGACATTTGGAAGTATTTTCTATGCTAATCTTTGATGATTAGTTTGCAACCTTGTTATTGATATTGATTTCTTGATTATAAGTAATTGTGTTGGATGATTGGTATTTGGTTAGTTAAGATAGTTGAAAAATGAAGCTTAATTAATCCTGTATTAGTAAACTTTGAACTTGGTTAACTAGTTTAGCTTGGTTTAAATGTGTGCATCATGATACTAGAAATGGTTAGTGATTTAATAAAATGTAATTATTGTTAATCAAGAGAGCTTGCCGTCACGTAAGGACCTTAACGGGTTAGATGGTGTCGTTATAAATTCTTGCCATGATTTGTTAGCTTAGTTAGTAGTTTAGGCCAAAATTGCTATCTTGGTGAATTATTGTGCAAGATTTGTAAAATGAACTCGGTTGTGATTTAATCTAGTTTATGCTTGTCTCGGTGGTTGCATTGTGTTTATCGGTGTCGCTTTCCTTGATTAAGTGCGGTTAGAAAACTCCTAACGGATGACTAACTTATTTTTAAGAGATTTTCATAGACATTTATCAATTGCACGTTAAAGAACAATTTTAGGTGGTTAAAGTGTGTTTATCGTTTTAACTTTCCGAATGATTGTCATGTTAGGATTCCCGAAAGGGATACTGATTGTTTCATAAATTGGAGAATTGATCGAATGCTTCTAGTGCCAAAACAGACTTAGTTGACATGCTTTGGTTGTGTATTAAGCAAGGCTATTTATCTATTATCTACTATGTTTTTATATGTATTTGTTTATGCTTACTTTAGTTTAATTAAAATCAAACAACTTATGTTTTTACCGGTAGTTTAGTGACAAAGGTCTAGTATTATTTCTCCGCCCATTTCCTTGGATCGATACTTGGTTCTTACCGATACTTTACTACATATATGACGGGGTACACTTGCCTCTTTCGTGTGTGTTTTGATGTTAAAGTAATAATCACTTTTATAAATTTAAAACCAAATCGTGTGTAATTTCAATGCAAAATTATGTATATATACGCACACGTCAAGCACCTTATAGGTTGGCACCAACAGAGATGAAGGAGTTGAGGACGCAGTTAGATGATCTGCTAGCTAAAGGTTTCATTAGACCTAGTTCGTCTCCTTGGGGAGCGCCGATCTTGTTTGTCAAGAAGAAGGATGGATCGATGCGTCTGTGCATCGATTACCGTGAGCTTAATAAGGTCACTATCAAGAATAGGTACCCTTTGCCCAGGATCGACGATCTGTTCGATCAATTACAAGGGGCAAGCTATTTCTCTAAGATTGATTTGAGGTCAGGATATCATCAATTGAAGGTTAAAGATGAAGATGTACACAAGACAGCATTCAGGACTCGATATGGTCATTACGAGTTCCTAGTGATGCCTTTTGGGCTCACTAATGCTCCTGCCGCATTCATGGATCTCATGAATCGTGTTTGCAAGCCCTACTTGGACAAATTTGTCATCGTCTTCATTGACGACATCCTCATCTACTCAAAGAACCAAGCTGACCATGAGAAGCACCTTCGCTGTATTCTTAAACTTCTACATCGTGAGAAACTCTACGCCAAATTTTCGAAGAGTGAATTTTGGCTTCGAGAAGTCCAATTCCTTGGACATGTGGTTAGTGAGCGTGGTATCCAAGTAGATCCCACTAAAGTAGAAGCAGTTATGAATTGGCAAGAGCCAAAGACGCCTACGGAGATTCGTAGCTTCCTGGGTTTAGCAGGATACTATAGGCGATTTATCGAAAACTTCTCAAGAATTGCAGGACCCCTGACTTTACTCACCCGCAAGAAAAGCAAGTTTGATTGGGGGCCTAAGCAGCAAGAGTCTTTTGATATTCTGAAGCAAAAGTTGAGCAACGCTCCTGTATTGACGTTGCCTGATGGAATTGATGAATTTGTAGTATATTGTGATGCGTCACACACCGGTATGGGATGTGTGCTTATGCAGAAAGGCAAAGTCATTGCCTATGCTTCACGACAGTTAAAGGTGCATGAGAAGAATTACACCACCCATGACTTGGAGCTAGGAGCCGTTGTATTTGCATTAAAACTGTGGAGGCATTACTTGTATGGAACCAAGTGTGTGATCTATTCTGATCACAAGAGCCTTCAACACTTGTTTAATCAGAAGGATTTAAACATGAGGCAACGACATTGGATGGAAACTTTGAATGATTATGACTGCGAGATAAGATACCATCCAGGCAAGGCAAATGTAGTTGCCGATGCCTTAAGCAGGAAGGAAAGAGTGAAATCGATAAGAATCAATGCCAAGAGCATTGAGATAAAGAATAGTTTGGACGAAAGGTTGTTACCTGCACAGAAGGAAGCTGTGTTGGAAGCTAACTATCCTGATGAAAAGCTAGGAGTAACTGAAGAGCAGTTATCCTATAGCAAGGACGGAATTTTGAGACTAAATGGACGTATATGGGTTCCAGTTTATGGAGGACTTCGAGATGTTATCCTCCAGGAAGCCCACAGTTCAAAATATTCCGTTCATCCTGGAGCTGATAAGATGTACCAGGATCTAAAGGCAAACTATTGGTGGATAGGCTTGAAAAAGTCTATAGCTGCCTATGTAGCTAAATGTTTGACGTGTGCGCAAGTCAAAGCTGAACATCAAAAGCCGTCAGGTTTGCTACAACAACCTGAACTTCCCACATGGAAGTGGGAGATGGTGATAATGGATTTCATCACCAAGTTGCCAAAGACAAGGAAGGGAAATGATACTATATGGGTGATAGTAGATAGACTGACTAAGTCAGCACATTTCCTACCCATTAAGGAGACTTATAGCTCTGACATGTTAGCCCAATTGTACGTTGATAAGATTGTATCTCTGCATGGCGTACCAGTGTCAATTATCTCTGACAGAGATACCAGATACACATCACATTTTTGGAAAAGTTTCCAACAATCTTTGGGCACGCGCTTAAATTTCAGTACGGCTTACCATCCTCAGACGGACGGACAGAGTGAGCGTACCATCCAAACTTTAGAAGACATGCTTCGTGCATGTGTGATTGACTTAGGTGGTAGCTGGGATAACCACCTGCCATTGATCGAGTTCTCCTATAACAATAGCTACCATACAAGCATTAAGGCTGCACCATTTGAGGCACTATATGGTAGAAAATGCAGAACGCCTATTTGTTGGGCGGAAGTAGGAGAAGTTCAATTATCAGGACCTGACTTGGTCTTTGAAACAACGGACAAGATTGTCCAGATTCGCGACCGCCTGAAAGCTGCCAGGGATAGGCAGAAAAGCTACGCAGATTTAAAGCGTAAACCTCTGAAATTCGAGGTAGGTGACAAAGTGTTGCTGAAAGTATCACCCTGGAAGGGAGTGATGCGGTTTGGTAAGAAAGGTAAGTTAAGCCCAAGGTACATAGGACCATTCGAGATCATCGAATGTGTAGGATCAGTGGCTTACAAGTTGAACTTGCCTGAAGAGCTCAGTAGTATTCACAATGTATTCCACGTCTGTAATCTGAAGAAATGTCTAGCCGATGAATCGCTAGTCATACCACATACAGATGTGCACATAGATGAGAGCTTGAAAATTGTAGAAAAACCTTTGTCGATTGAGGATCGACAGGTAAAGAAGCTTCGGAGGAAGCATGTGCCAATTGTCAAGATTAAATGGGATGCCCGTAGAGGACCCAAATATACATGGGAGGTGGAGTCCACCATGAAAGAAAAGTACCCTCAATTGTTTCAATAAATCTCGAGGTCGAGATTTGTTTTAAGGGGGTGAGGATGTGACACCTTGTAAAATCATACCCAATAAAATAAAGACACGTGTCATGTAATGCAAACGTGTTATGAAAACGGATCCAGATAAAGATGTACGGTAGGATTTAAAAGTGTCGACATGTTAATCTATACCTCTGAGCGACCTATTAATAAATCCCTAACCATGATATATTTAATCAACATCTTAAATTATGCAAACAAATCTAGTCATCCTAAATAATAAATTGATTATAACATAAAACTTGGATCCAATGTGAATTCTTGGTATTTCCGACATTTAAAAACTCCCACAAGATCCCAAAAGGTGTAAGTGCATGCAAAGTTTGATCACTTGGTCCCTCTACCGAAAAGGAAAGCATGAGATTCGGAGTTACAAAGTTGCATGGTCAAAACTTCAAAGTTTGCAAATATTTTTGTCTTCTGACAAAGGTTTACGGACCGCAAAGGTAGACCCTTACGGTCCGTAAGATAGCAACTGGGCGATGGTTTCTGAAAGTCGGTTACGAACCGCAAGGCCAAGGGCTTACGGTCCGTAAGAGGCGCTTACGGTCCGCAAGGATTGTAGCTTACGGTCCGTAAGACCGTCGCTGGCAGCAGGTTTTGGACAGTTGCATGTTCAGCCTGTTGCACCGCCTTACTTGAGTAGTATTCGAATACTGAGGCACCTATAACTGGTTTTTAGGATCATAGGACACCTGGGAACATCTTGCAACATTTATAGACCTAGGTGTGATGATCCTATGGAATTTAGTTCACTATATAAGAAGAACAAGTTGCAACATTTGGTCACTCATTTGCAACTCAATTCAAGGGACTTTTCTGGAGCTTCTCTGATCAGCAACCAACTTCTCTTAGGTCCCTAATCATACTTAGGACTCTTGTAAGTGTCCTTAATCCTTTTTAATTCAATTTAGCTTAGTTAATTAGCTAAAAGTCAAACCGTCGTAATTAAGGTTTGACTTCGGGATTAATTAAAATTTGTTCAGTCAAATCTCGAATTGAAAGTACCTATAAGTAGGTATTTATGTGGGTAATAAACCCTTAAAAGGGTACTCTCTGATTCCCACTCTAACTAGGTCAATTGTCGGGTGTGACACGGTGTTTTTCAGTTTGGCAGCGGAAATTTCATCAGGACCGTAGTTAGGAAACATTTTATCAGAGTAAAATACCACACTTTTATAATATTAAACACATGGGAAATTCTCAAGTTTTCAGTACACACATTTTCATAGGAATAAACCCTATTTTATTTAAATAAAAACATCTCTTTATTTTAGGTAACTTTATAGCCACTTTTCCTAGCCTTCAGTGCTGTCCAGCTGGCATCTATTTGGCTTTCACATTTTATTACCTGAAACGCGTTTAAAAACATTTTGTCAGTGGGAAATACTGGTGAGTGAATCCCAGTTTAATCAAGATAAGTAAAATCGTTTACAGCATTGAGGGCGGTCACGCAATTACATTTGTTTATTTTCTACTTTAATTACCACCCACGGTACAGTCAACCCGACTTGTGGTCATGTTACTACTCACAGTGTAGTAACAAATTTTGTAAACAAAACCCCAACATACCGACGATAATTGTAGAATACAAATACTCAATAACTGTTTAATATAATGTTAAGCATTTGAGGTTTTGTAAAAACAGTTTGCAAAAAGGAGATTACTCACATTGCTATCTTAGGGTTTTCCTTTGTGATTTCCTGGTGATTATCTATTAATTACACAATGCACACGCGTTAGAATAATAACCCAATATTTACATTAGTAATACCCTCCCCGAGACAGAATCCCAACAACTACGTCGGGCAGAACCTCGACAGCCGTTACAGAACCCTAGATCAATCGAGCAGCGTATCTAATACGTAACCGGGGGGTATGATACTTACAACGAGGCAGAACTTCATTAATTAGGGGGGTATAATGCCCGGGTATAGTGCCTACACTATATAAATTTGAGAAAGAAAGAAAGTTGTGAGCGATCGGAATTGAAAGCTGATGGCCTCTATTTATAGTTTTGATCCGCCAGTCTCTCGCGCCTCGCGTAAGCTCAGGGGTGGTCTTACACGGCCCGCGACATAGGGGGTCTAGGCTCTAGCTTTGATTAGTCACACGTGTAGGCTATCCGGGTGTCGTGCCACGTGGCGGCATCGGGTGCGGTCTAGCTTCAAGCTGTCGCGCCCCGCGTAGCATGAAGGCAAAGCCTTCGCGGCCCGCGAGCGACCCCAAAATCTTGTTTTTGTTTTATTTTTAATTATATACGATATTTTGGGCTCGGTTTTCGTATACGGGGTGTATTTTAGGACGTATTGGGACATTCTAAATATTTTTAGGGTGTCGGAATTATTGTGGAGGGTTGTTATATCGATGGAGGTATATGGTGATTTTGGGAGGGAATCCATTCTAAATTTCTAAATCCACTATTAGGTAACCTACTCTTCTTTGGACGCAGATCCAGAATAATTCGGGTCGGACTTTGGGTCAGAATTCACGATTTTGGGTACTTTATATTCTTTTTTTCTTTTTCTTCCTTCTCACGCCATTCAATCCTTTTACCAGTGCTCTTTCTGAAACCCTAACTGCTCTCACGTCATTGCATCGTCCTCCTTTTGAAACCCTGACTACGAATAACATCATCAAGATCCAGTCCATCAATCCTTCGTGTGGTTAAAGGTTTGCTTTTTTATGCGTTCTTATTTAGGGTCTTTATTGTTCATATATGTTCACCGTGAATGAAATTTCTGAAGGTATTGTGATGTGCTTGCCGGCATTGAACCAGATCCAGTCATCCGCATTGCCACCTGGCAGCAGTTTACAACAATTTTCCATGGTAAATGTTGTCGGTCGGAATTCAAACTTGCGAAACATTCAAAACATGTCTGGTGTTCATCAAAATATTATAGGGAATACAATAGGTCCTGGTTATTTTGTAAATCAAAGGCGGCAGATAGAAGGAAGACAACACCTTATTTTAAATAGATGATACTCCGAATAAATATGGTGTGGTGTTATTTTATGCATTACTTTGATAGAAGATTCAGTTTTTGTTGTAATAGAATGCATTACTTTTATGCGTTACTTTTAAATCTGAGATTCAGTATTTTTTTGTAATAGAAGATCCACAATGGCGTGGTGTTATTTTATGCATTACTTTGATAGAAGATTCAGTTTTTAAATAGAGTGGTATAGAAGGAAGAATACAACTTATTTTAAATAGATGATACTTTGAATAAATATGGTGTGGTGTTATTTTATGCATTACTTTGATAGAAGATTCAGTTTTTGTTGTTATTTTATGCATTACTTTTAAATCTGAGATTCAGTTTTTGTTGTAATAGAAGATCCACAATGGCGTCACCCTCTCTACCAATCGACACTACCAAGATATGCGATCAATGCCTGGTTTTATTGAGCCGTTAGAGCATCATCTTTTCTATCTATTAGAAGATCCCATTTTCCTTCTCATTGCCTCGAGGGTCAGAGACAACGCAGTAACGCCATCGACGGCGTCAGTGACAGGTTTACAACAAACATCAGTGCCCCCTGGTGATTCTGCACTCAGACTTTGTGCGTTGTTCGGGTTGCCAATCTTGCCCGCAACAAGACTTTCTTAACTTTCGAGAATAGACGCTAGAAGCACGATTGTTGTTTTGCCGATTCTGCACTCATACTTTGTGTGTTGTTTAAGTTTACGGCAATATTGCATTGAACTACGTTGGGACTAGAATTGTTTTGATTTTGTTGTGAATTGGATGCAGACGATGATTGTGTGTTCGAATTTGAATCCGAATATCTAAACCCACTACTACCAGATGATCCTCCGCTTGATGGGCTTCTTGGTGACTCATTGGACTTATCAGCACTGAAAGTCGTTCCGATCTTTGGTGATTGATTATTCGGTGATAGCAGACTTCCACGGTAGTACAGGTTAACATTCTGTTGATAGTTGGAGCTGTTTGTTTTGTTCTGTTTTCTAATCTGCAGCTCGTGACCCTCCAACTTCTCAATCAGTGTGTCTAAGCTCACTGTACTCAAATTCAAGCTGTTTTTCAAAATCAAGATATAATATTGCCAATCATCCTCATTTGGCAATGCATCAATCAGCTTCTCATTGATTTCTTCATCGGTCTTGTAATATCAAACCTCTCCAATTCCAATTTCAAGTGACAGAACCGCTCAATCATCTGCCTAACACTTTCTCCCTTCATGCACGTGAAATAATCAAATTCCTTTTTCAGTAAAGACTTTTTGTTTTTGACTATTTCATCTCCACCGGTACACTTTTTCTTCAATGCTTCCCACAAACCTTTCGTCGAATTATCATACCGAAGTAACAAAATGATATTATCCCTGACTGATTGATGAATGAGAGCAATTCCTCTTTGTTCAGCATAAAAATTATCTTGATCAATTTTTCCTAATGCGGTGAATGGTATTCTTTCACCTTGTGGAGTTAATGGAATTGTATACCCGACTTCTAATGCTTTCCAACTCTCGTAAGCATATGCTTTCAACCAGTTTACGAATCTAGGACTCCACCTATTGTATTCCTTAATGTGCATAAGCTTTGGGGGTTTCTGGTAATTGCCATATGCGTTGTCAACATTCAAAGTCTCGAAAATAACACTAGACACATTCTTTGGAGCTGAAGTTGACGCGGGTACTGTCGAAGTGGTAAATGCGTCATAGAACTCATTATAAAACTCGTTCTCCATGATCAACAGCTCTGAAAACTTCGAAGAATATCTGTAAAAGTCAACAAAAGTCAAACAAGTTTGAAGATACACAATAGAGTCTATCCGTCCAAATGGGGATAACCGTTTCGAGCAGATGGGCTAAATCAACGGATGGACAGATTGCTGATTCGGACGAATGAACTCGAAGTTTGTCTATTCGACCGAATGGACTCAAACTGTTGATTCGACCGGATGGACCTCAAATGTGGCGGGTGTACTTATCTATCCGTCTGAATGGACTTTTACTTTGAAAAAATTCACAACTGAGAATGTCTATCCGTCCGAATGGACCTTGTCTATTCGTCCGGATGTATATTGATTATGAAAACCTAAGTTGCGTTATTCATGTTTTTTTCCAGATATTAGTGAGTTTTAGGTCGAATTTTGATCTGAATTTTTAGAGGATTGATTAAACACTTATTTTACACATATTATCAAAAATTTAGCCAAATTTGTCCATGACTTCGTCGTAAAATCTGAGTTTTAAGTCTGAGAAAGTCAAGAAAAAGAAGAAATGAGTAGAAATGTGAAGAATGCAGATCCAAATCGGCTTGAATCTGGTAGTAATCTCTAGTATCACGTGATCTTCAGTCTCTGTAGGATCGGTTTTCGACTCCGTAACGATTGCGTATCGACTCGTGTGACGTGCGGAATCCGTACACGTGCGTGGACCGAACACCAGAACGTACTAAATCTGTGATTCTATTAATAGATCTGAAATCGTACAATCACGTGAATCACCTCTTGCACTTTCTCTCTCTAGCTCCAAAGCTCTCCAAGTTGTAGAAGTTGCAAAAGTTCTAAATGAGAACCCTAATGGGTCTATTTATAGGCCAAGGTTATAAGGAGGTTCTCCTTATTTACAAATATGCCACCTTGCCTTTTAGTAACTAAATATAACAATATAAGCCTAGAATTAAACCGTTTCAGCTACGATCTTGATTGACGGAGGCGATAGACATACTGCACTAACAGACTCCCCCTTGGATATTGCCGCAGTCAATCTCAACCATTTAGTCAAACTCGTAGCGTCTTGTCTTTCTCTCTCTGAGTCTTCTAGAAGCTTTATTACATCTTCAGCAACATAGACTCCCTCTTGCTCGAACAGAATCCCCGTGGATCTGTCTTCAGCTTCAGCTGCTCCTCCTTTCAGTAGACTCTTTCTTCAGGTTCCCCTTTCGTCAAGCTTCCGTGCTTTGGGATCGACACCTGGCTTTTCGGTTACAAGCTCCTCCAAGAAAGTTACGTGGCTCCTTGAACGCATGCTCCCCCTTGCGTTGAGCTCGTCTTCAGACTCCCCCTTAGACTCGGCTGTCGGGATCGTAATCTGGAATAATATCTGCAATTTCTAAAACATTTATAAGTGAAAATGTTTTAAGTATCCAGGAATGATTACCTGGCTCTCTCACCATAAACTGAGATATTTTAACAGAGAAAGCGTTTTCGATTGTCCAGGAATCGTGACCTGGCTCACAAACACTTTTAATCAAGAACCTGGCTCTAAGATATATTAAGATGAATATATCCATGATTAACTTGATTTTCTCCCCCTATCAACAATCTTTAAAGATTTGGCAATATTAGTGAACAGAATCGGGAACTGGCTCTTTTCAATAGATTTTGATAGTATAAGCATCCAAATCCCTCACAGTTAATCATCCAAGTCCAAATTAATGACCTTGGAGATATCACAAACTGTTTTTGATTTTTAGGTTAAAACTTCAAGTTTCAAATTAATGAACTTCTTTATTTTCAGAAACACGATCAGCATACTTAGATTTTGAAACTCAGCATCTCAGACATCGGTTGTCGAAAATAAAGCGGAATCAAAATCTTTTTGGAATTTTTCTGAAATATTAAGCAGTAAAGAAATATTTACAAACATATTTACAGACAATATTTTTGTTTGAGTTCGCGTCAGAGGATCATATCAGTTTTTGACAAATCACTAGTACCGTTGAGCTTTAAACACTTTAAGTTCTAAACGATTCACTTAGATTGTCAGTATACCGATCCACTTAATTTTTCACACAAAGTTCAACCGATTCGAGATACGGATTAGTGTTTTAAGGACTTAACTTATTCGCGTGTCCCACCTCAGAATATACTCCCGTATCCAGACTCCTATATTCAGTCTTACAAGTGAATGTACACTAATGATATCTGTAAGGGGTGAATGCGAGGCCATGAGAGCTCAGGCTATTGCTTCCGCAAAATCAGAGAGATGATGGCTCGACTTTAGGTGGGTTCCCCTTGGGGATTTTCGTTTCAACAGCACATGATTACCATTTTTCAATGTTTCATCATTTTTTATGCTGAGGGTGGGCTTTATGATTAAAGAAGTGCAGAGTATTATACGAGGACTAGGCTATTGCTCCCGCAAAATCAGAAGTCCAGGTATAATACCCCAGATATCATCACGTACAAAGACCTAGTATGTCAGAAATAGAAAGCCCTTCAAACAAGATTTCAGGGGTTACCTATATATCCGAGAGATGTTCCCCACGAGATAAGTAAGTATATGATATTTAGATTTATATCTCGAAAACAATCTACTGAGAGTGTAAAAACCTACTGGCACATCATCAGTGAGACCGTTTATCACATTTTAACATTCCATTTCTTTAGCGTACTGTGATTGTCTACTGATGTACTATCATTTCCTCTTTTTACACAAAAACTCATTTTTGAATTTTATCATGTTTTTGGCTTTTTTCAAAATTTTCTAATGTTTTTGGATTTTCTGACAATTTCTTACTCCCCCTAAAATGCAAAACATTTAAAGAAAATTTGACAACCTATGTAGATAGCTTTGTCTCGCCATCCATTTTCTGCTTTTCGTGCACTGTTTTGTAGAAAAATATAATGTACCCCCATGATTTACAACACATTGATATTTTACAGTTTGAAAACCGTTTTTCAATCTTGTGAAAGTAATCATGTTTGTTCAGCCGTGAGGGTTTCGGCGTATTCACTCAACATATTTTGGATTTTTGATTTTTTGACAAAATTTAAAAAACAAACATATTTTTTATTTTAAATTTTTCAATTTTTAGGGTTTTGAAATATTTTTTATTTATATACAGAAATGAACAAACTCCCTGATTTCAGACACAGGGACCAGCACCCTCCTCTCCTCGTGCCAGGCTGCTTCCTTTGTTGATTTTGCTTTCATCTTCTTTCTGAAGCACCTGCACATTCAATGTATTCAATTACTTGAAAAAGTTAGCCCAGGTCTGTTTGACCTTAGGCATTTCAACACAATACGTTTCATTCAACTTTGGAAAATTTTTATCATTCTTCACAAATGAAGTTTCATTCCGATTATCACTCACAAAAACCATTTGTTTCTTTTCCACCCAAGTTTGTCCTTTAGATGCATTTCTCTTGTAAAAGTGAGAATCATTTTTAACATTTTGATTTTGAACAACAACTTTTGGTTTCCAAAACTGTAACACCCTTATTATTATTTAACGATTTTCGTATAATTTACGAAAATAAACGGGTAATTAGAATTTCAAATACATTGAAAATACGGGTTTCATTAAACTTTATTTACAGAATTAAAACTATACAACATAACATGTGTGAGTTCGTCATTTAACATAACAACGATACATAGTGCGGAAGCTTATTTCTTGATCGTGTTCGGTTCTTCGTTGCGCTTGATCGTCCTCCGGTGCTAAAATTATACCTGAAACTCATAAAACATGAGTTAGATTAGTCATACGTAACTTAGAACGTATCTAAACGAGTCCGGGAAGCGAAACTGATTAAAATAAAAAATTTTCGCTAAAACAGTGCTCTTTCGCGCCACGCGAAGGCACCCAGTTGCTCCCTCGCGCCACATGAGGGAGACCGTTTTCCAGCAGGTCTGGATCTGGGACCTGCATTTTCCAGCAACACTAGATTTTACGGAAATGGCCATAACTTTTTCGTTATTGATCCGTTTTACGCGATTCTTTTTCCTACGCGTCCGTAATTTAATTCTCCATCATATGGAGTTAAAATCCAACATCCAACATAATAAATTTTGAGACTTCTAAGCCTTCGACTCGTTACTTTTTTACCGAATTTTAACCCGTTTATGCATTTTATCAAACGAACATATTTGTTTGATCCTTATATCACGTGCACTTTTTCAAATTAATGTTATCTACCTTGTTAGGTTCTAATCACAGGTTTCTTACACAATTTAAACCCGTTTCCGCTCGTATGCTTATTTTGACCCGTTAAGGGTATTTAAGTATATTTTAAACATGGTTCGCTTTCATTTGTATCTAGCTTTATATTTCCACATTTCTTACCAAATAATCTTCCACCACAACTATTTTGTGGTGGATTTAATGTGGAGATCTATATATTCTGAGTTTTTACCCCTCGAATCATTATTTTACGGCAAAGACTATTATAGAGTCAAATGACTAAGGATTCACATCTTTCGCTTTTGTATACTCATTCTAAGTGTTTAATTATACATACTACTCTTTTCCGAACAACCTTTATGGATCGTTCGCTCGATTTGGCTTACAAGGGTATTTTGGTCCATTTAGTCCTTTCATTAATATAAAGGACTTTTTAAAAGCATTTTCGACCCAAAAGCCCTGTTTTAAACTATGCATCTGATTCAAAAAGTCATTATGTTTTCAAAACACAACGATCATCATATGAATCATTCGGTTTGCTTAGTAAAGTAACCAAATGTGTATATGACTACATTTATCTATCAAGGAGCCTCTAGTTCCTATTGAGTAGTTAATCTATACTATACATACGTGGCTCGGATCAATATATATATATTGACCCGTTTCGATACCTTGCCTTAGTAACCGCTAAGTAATAGCGATGTAAGTATCCATTTGATATTTATTCCTGAAATCATACAACTCGACAAACCATTAGTCGATATTGTCAAAAGGTGATATTTTCACCCTTTTGACCCATTTGTTTTAATTGACCGACTATATTGGCGAAATGAAGCTTATTGCCATCTCGCCTACACGACTCGCTCCAGTTTACATCACGCGGTCATTTTAATTATAAATCACTTCTTAACGCTTTTTGGCCTATCAAGGCTTTCGAAATAAAGTATCTTTCAAAACCAACAATTATTGTCAACGAGTGACCAAATTACTATTTTACCCTTCTTGGTTATTGTGATTTACCTTATATGGTAATCCTTAAAGGTACATGTTTCATTCGTCGTAATATGATCGAATTACCGATTTAACTCTTTTTAGCCATCACTATGGTTTCTTATCATATTTGATTATCTTGTTCCGTACGACTACACGCCGGAACACAATATCACAATTAGGTATTTGCCTTATTCGTAATCGATACGACAAGGAATATTTCAAAATATATGACTAGTGTAAGCTATACTTACCTTGCATCCCGAATACGCTTTTCCTTTATGCTTGACTCGTTCGACCCGCTTTCTCCCCAAGCTTCACCTAGCTTGTTAAGCGCCAACTATCATTCATTATTCACAAGGTTGTTAGATTAGTCATTCCAAATCATGACTTTCACACCTTATGATTCTTTGACTATTTTTCTCTTTAAACTCAATCATAAATCATGGATTTAATTCTTGTGTCAAGACTCACTTCTAATCAATTATGAACTCTTAACAAAATCCCTATTTTGCTCAAGTAGTTCATTCATACGAGGTAGTATGGCGTTTATAAATACCAATACAACATTAATTTCATCAAATCAACTAAACCCATTTCATAGCAATTATGATCATATACTCAAACTTGCAAATTGTTCAAGTATTTTGCTTCAACTATTAAATATGATGATTTTAACATGTGTGTATCATCCTTTTCACTACATAATCCAAACCCACTTGTCTAAGTGTGGTAATCCATCAAATTATTCAAATCATAGCAATTTTTTCTGCAAACTTCTACTTAGGGTTTGTTCCTAAGCAATGACACTTCATTAATTCGGCCATAGCCTCTACGATTCATACATAGATTGCATCATGCAAAGTTAATCGATTTTCACAACTTCAAGAATGTTAGAAATTCGACATACCTTACGATCCCCTTGACTTGGTGACCGTTTCTATGTGTTCAAATCCGAATTTGGCCCTTGTTTGATCCTCCAATTTGAGGGTTTTGTTGAATTTTAGGGTTGAGCTCCATGGGAGCTTGCTCCTGGCTTCTCACATACGCACACACATATATGTGTGTTTGTTTTCTCTTTTTTTTTTTTATAAAACCATTTTCAAGATATCCAACTTTGGTCCCTCATGTTTGGTTAGTTATTAAGTAGGCCGCAACCTAATTATTTCTAACACTATTCTTACTTATCAACTAGGTTAAATATTCCTAGTTAACTTGGTGGGTTCGGGGAAATTATGACTTAGTTTATTTTAAAGTCTCGTTAACTCAGGCTTCTTATAAACTTTATTTCCTTAGAAGCATTTATTCACGTTTTATTAAATATTAGGTTTATTTATTTAAATCCTAATATTTACCCGGTTACTTTTACCGCTAACGGTATTTTACCCGTGTATTAGTATTAACGGGGTTTGATTACCAAACCCGTTTTCGGGGTGTTACAAGTCTACCCCCCTTAAAGTGGTTTCGTCCCCTAAACCTTTCTCACGTACTTTATTGGTTCAGATTATCTAAATCTTAGTTTCGGTGATCTCTCGAGCATTGCTCGCCTATAATAATCTTACCAAAAAGGGTGGTAATGTGTTTTTGGCCTTTAAGCGTATGCGCATTTCGGGTATAAGGCCTCGTGGGCCGTAACTTTCAACTGGTATCTTTTATCTTTATCAATTGTTTATTTTGGCGGTTAGACTTGTTAGTCACCGATTACCTTATACCCCATCGCTCGGGTATATATTCACCTCATCGCTCGGGTATATATTCACCTTGCCTTCCCGAGGCTTATCTAAATTTATGATCTCTTATCCTGTGACTCACGTTACAACGTGGTCACATTCTATATTAACTTTTCTTGAGCGTGAACGTGTCATGACAGGTTTAAGTTTTATCTCGACTTTCCATCTCCGTAAATCTTTCTCTCGAATGTATCGCCTTGCACCTGTCAGTGTCAAGATCTTATATTATTTTATTTGTTAAAGCGTTATTTCTTACTAGTACTAAATTTTAGTTTAACGCTTTTCTCTTTGACTATGTCAATTACTCATGTCAAGGAAATTGACAACCCATAATTTATTCTTTTTCCGTTCTTGTTTTAGACGGGGAATCATAATCAGTTCCCTCGTTTTACGCTATGGACCCGTAGGTTCTTTCACTTAGCCTCGTAGGCTATTTCTTTAGATTTTTCACCTTTTTAAGGTGAGATGTTAGCAGTTCGTTTCTTTCTACTTATGACCCAAGGGTCTTCTTGGTCCCGTAGACCTTAACACTACGTTTAATCCCGTAGGTTATGATGATCCCGTAGATCATCTTTTATTCGTATTCGTATTCGAATGTATATATATACTTATATAGCTTCAAGGCATCCCTTGTTATGGTTAGAGATCATTCGTTTTCGTTCTTGAACTCTATGGACCTTGACCGTAGTCTAAGGCTACATCCGCTTCCTTTTTAATCTAATCCTCCGACTCTATGACTTCTTACATCATTTACATGTCGGTTTGTTTTCCGCTTATTGTTATCCGGTTTATTCCTACATTTATTTACAACCCATTACTCGGGTTCTTTTATCTTAGTATTTCGCGCTTTTATTTATTCGGTTCACGCTTACGCACGTTAGCAAACGTTATTCTTTATTTAACTCGTTCGACTTGTTCGTTTGAAATTTCATCACTTGTGAACGTCAAACTTCATTCTTTATTCGACCCGTTCAACTTTAAAATAGTTGAACGTAGTTATCAAAATTTCTATTTGCAAATTCTCATCGTCTTTTAGTCATGACTCATAATCCGAGTCTTTTGACTTTCTAATTCGCGTTCCCGTTTCTTGGTTTACGCCTACTTTCAAAATCATACCCATCTATCGGGTATTTTGTCGAAGTCGCTTCCAAAGCAACCGTCCCGGTATCTATTAAAACTTTTTTAATTTTATTTGGTCGTCTTAGCGAAATCCATTGCTTTTATTCAGTTAAGTCTTTTATTCTTTATTTAATTCGTTTGACTTGTCCGTGTGAATTTCATCACTTGTGACAGTCAAACTTTTATCCTTATACTTTAGCATTCCTATTAGTCGGTCTGTATTTTCATTTAATTTAATCCTTGTCCCTTCTCTCGGGCTCGTTATTCTAACGTAATACGCTCTCGTCATCCGGCTTGCGTTTACGTTTACTATCAAACATCTTACTTGTTTGATTCATTTGGGTACCTTTTTAATTCGTCCCATTCACCCCGTCCTTACTACATCGGATGTAAATGTGTCCGCTATAAGAAGTTCATGGTATCATATGCCACTACTTACTTGGCCAGAGTAAGCGATTAACACAAGACATGCATGACCTTTTTATAGTTTTCACATCACGCCCTATGTAAGTAATGCCTCTATTTGTTTCTCTTGGAAACAATATCCCGAATACATTTTCTATTCGGGTTTTTTCCAAGTTTTTAATCTACATATGCAACTTTCAATTTTTACATATTTGTTGCATATTACTATTTGTGCAATTAAATTTAAAATGTGCACCTGATAATGCTTGCCCTAACGGGCTTCTCTTGCCATTAGCCTTGTTTGCGACCGTTACGCGATTTAGGTCCTTGATGAGCATACTCTTTGGACCGTTCCTCTGTCAAATCTGCGATTTGTTAAACTCTCGCTATCTTCATATGCGAGTGTCCTTCAACTAAAACATATACAACAGTTAGTAATTTCTACATTAAAGGATGTCCGTATTATAATACAAGGCTTTTCTACTAAAACATATACCCCCGGTTCGATAGAAATTTTTGGGTATATACGTTTTCGACCCCCCCGTTATTCGGGTCAAGCTTCGCCATTGACTATATCAAGAGAACGTTGTTCTCATAATTTATTTTTCCAAAACAAAATTGCAATCAAATGTCAAAGATATTACAAATGAATCATCATTGTGCTCTCTTTTATTACACAAGAATTACGAACCAAAACCTATAAAAATTGGAAACTAATGTAGCCATCGAGACTATGACTAATAATTAACAATAAATCACACACCCTAATACGACGAATCCTAAGTAAACAAACGGATCATACACATCCCAAACAAGCGTACCGTGTTTTTAATATGAAATCATGGTAAGTTGGTTTAGGGACGTCTTTGTATTATTTGTTCGTATACAAAGAAATTCTATTCTAAAATCAGTCGTCTCTCCAACTTAGCCAGAGAGAGCTGCATAAAGAAGTATGTTCCAAGTATCTGGCAAACCCGGCAGACACCAATGGCTACAATCTAGACCGATGTGGTTGCCACTATAGTATGTTGGGTGAGCATCCTTTCTGTATTGAGAAAGTGTGGTGATGTCAAGCAAGTAGACTGGTTTCTTGAGTCTCGCAAACACTTTATTGATTACTACTGAAGCTAGTGGTGTGCCCCCCGGATACCTTAAACCGAAAAATGGTTGAGTTTCACTCTTGCATGTTTTTGATGGCTCATTCCACTCCCAACCCCTGTGCAATTCACAGTCCAAAGATTAATCATCCATATAAATTTATGTTTGTAAAAAGAATTGAAAAGAGGGCATACTCAAAATGGACCGGTGAAACGCCTTGGAAGACAACTTTGGTTTTTGATGGGTCAACAAAACGATTGACCCATCTTGACCACGTTGTCATCCCTTTATAATACGCCACTAGTCTGTTCATGTCGTTGTAAAGTTTCCCCCCTTCTCCTATGTAATCCCACCTGGATTCCAATTATATTGTAAGATGGGTAAATCACTTGTACAAAACTAGTATAGAACACATAATTGATCTTAGGTAGTTGTCGCCTGACACTGCCTTAGGTGATCTTCTAAAACTTAACTTATAAATATCTTAATAGAGTAAATTGCTAAAATAGTCCCTAACGTTTGTTCACATTTGCTAGATCCATCCAAAAAAAAGATTTTTTTCTCATATGAACCACTGAGGTTTCAAAAAAGTTGCTAAATCCATCCAAACTTCAGGGACGATTTTAGCAATTTAATAATACAAACTTTTTTTTGGATGGATTTAGCAAATGTGAACAAACGTCAAGGACGATTTTAGCAATTTATTCTATTTTTTTTATTTTCATCTTTTTATTATATCTCTTAATTAACATAAAATCTATTTATTTTCATCTTTTTATTAAATTTCTTATTTAACATAAAATCTACTAGTTTTTTTTGAACGGTGAATTTCTACAACAGGCGATAGATTCGCACCTGCTTTTACAGGCCCTCAACCCCACTCTGGCCAAGACTATGTTGTCTTAACCGGGCTCACGCTTGGCATCAGAGTTTGACTTGGCGCTCCCCGACAAAATTTCCAGCCTACTGCCATATGCGAGTAGTTGTACCCTCCACAAGAGCCGAAAACTCTCTGGAGTAAATGCACTGTAATAGAAAACTCGGGTGTGCTCCGCGGGTTTCGAACCTGTGACCAGGCCTTCACCAACTTCATAATAAAGATTAATCATTTATATTTTACTATTATGAATACGGTTTTATATTTATAATCATCTAACCATCTAACCAAGTCTTTTAAAATGTAAACATTTTACTCATTACTAATCCTTTAATAAAGTTAATTATACGACAAAATCTTTTCAACAGTTTAATTTGTTACCTGTTTAGCAAGAACGTGTATTTTATTTTATAAATGAACAAAAAAATACTGGGTGAAGGCCTGGTCACAGGTTCGAAACCCGCGGAGCACACCCGAGTTTTCTATTACAGTGCATTTACTCCAGAGAGTTTTCGGCTCTTGTGGAGGGTGCAACTACTCGCATATGGCAGTAGACTGGAAATTTTGTCGGGGAGCGCCATGCCAAACTCTGATGCCAAGCGTGAGCTCGGTTAAGACAACATAGTCTTGGCCAGAGTGGGGTGGAGGGCCTGCAAAAGCAGGTGCGAATCTATCGCCTATTGTAGAAATTCGCCGTTCAAAAAAAAAAGAAAAAACTAGTAGATTTTATGTTAAATAAGAAATTAAATAAAAAGATGAAAATAAAAAAATAAATAGATTTTATGTTAATTAAGAGATATAATAAAAAGATGAAAATAAAAAAAAATAGAGTACATTGCTAAAATCGTCCCTGACGTCTGTTCACATTTGCTAAATCCATCCAAAAAAAATTTGTTTTATTAAATTGCTAAAATCGTCCCTGAAGTTTGGATGGATTTAGCAACTTTTTTGAAACCTCAGTGGTTCATATGAGAAAAAATCTTTTTTTGGATGGATCTAGCAAATGTGAACAAACGTTAGGGACTATTTTAGCAATTTACTCTATCTTAATATGAATAACTAATCTTACGGTTGGTCACGTCCGGTGTGAGTCCACCAATGCCAGGAGTTAAAAATTAACACATTTGCTCCCTTCCACATGTTCCCTTGACGGATGGAATCTAGTTTCAGTACACGTTTTCCATTTTCGTTCACAATATCAACTATACTTGGTGTATGGTACAGTGACAATTTTAATCCGTAACCCTGTTGATAAATAACAAATACGTTAATAAACTTTCTATTATATCCTGACCCTTATAACATAATTCGTTGAGACGATTACGTCTGATTTAACGTAATATCTCAAAAAATGGTTTTGAGTAAAATCGAATGTAGATGGAATGTTAATTTGGGGTTAGTGAAAGTCCGTGATGAGGATGAGGATTGAAGAATAAATGCCAAATAATGGTATTTATTACTGGAGTACATCTCTTCTCGTGAGGTTATCCCACTACCACATGCAAGCCACATGATTTAGATTCATTACGATATTATATATATATATATTTTATTTTATGAAAATTATGCAAAAGTTTCAGAAATAAATGAGTAAATTACGATTCTGGCCCCTGTGGTTATATTAACTTTACCCTTTTAGCCCAAAATTGTTGATATAGATTACACAACAATAACAAAATCTACATGACATTTACATGCCAATGTGAGGCTAGGCGGCTAGCCTATTTGGTAGAGGTGTTGCCTCTCAAAGAGGAAATTTTGGTTTAAATCTGGACAAGAGATTGAGTAATTTAGAATTATTAGTGTAAATTAAATACAAGAAAGAGGAAATTTTGGTTTAAATCTGGACAACAGATTGAGTAATTTAGAATTATTAGTGTAAAGTAGATACAAGTACCATTTATCGTTAAATTAAATACATGACATTTACATGTTTAATTGTTGCCCAAATAACCGTTGTTTATAAGTAATTTCATACATATACATATATGAATACAAGTTAAAAGACCGTCTATTAAAATTGGCCCGACCTTCAATGCAAAATGAGAGTATATATTAATTATTCATGATATGATGTTAACCCTTCAAATTTTGAGATAAAGTAACACAAATTATTCCCTACAATAAAGATAAATAATTACTAATAACTGAAATGAACATTCTATAAATTTTTATGCATTTATATAAAAATAGATGATAAAGGGGGAAGAAATACATAAAGATGATTGAGAAATTAAGCAACAAATCAAGGAGGAAATGATGAACAACCTCATGATTATGCTTTTAGTTCAAATAAAATAATACCACACGCTTAACCGGGTGATACCTTTGGTACACTGTAAAGGAAGACAGCTCAAAATACTTCTTTAATTATCACTCAAATAAAAGATAATATTATTTATGTTACAACACTTCAAAAGAAAATACAATTTTGCTTATCTTTTTTTTTTTTTTTTTTTTGGCACAAAATGCTTGACACAAAATGGACATTTCTCGTCTTAACTGATGTCACAAAACCTCGTCGCTAAATATCGAGAGATTGTTTAATGCATATATAATTATATATAGTTTAAAAAAAATAAAAAATGAATTTGTTATTAGGTGTTTGTCATTCGTTGGTAATTCTCGGCTCATGGTTGCCGTCGAGAACTGTATGTTGATATACGATTTTACTAAATATTTTTGAGCAAAATCGTCCATGAGATTTGAATAGATTTGCTTGTTTCATTTGTTGCAACTCGACACCTGAGGTTTGTCATTTGTTGCTATTTTCATCCAGTTGGTTAACTCCATCTATTTTTAACATTAAGTTAAGGGCATTTTAGACTTTTACCATTTTGGTTTTTTTTTTCTTTTTTTTTTCATTCCTTTTTTTACATTTAAATAAAAGATAATAAAGTTACTAACCAATTAAAGGAAATTGTCAAGAGGTTTGAAGAGAAGTTTGTTTTATCCTCTCGGCAAAGAGCTGTGTTTGAATGTCTACGTGCCCCACATGCTCAGGATTTTCTGTCTGTCGCACCTATTGAAGGCTTGGGGCAACACATGTCGGCTGTGGAATACCGTGCTATCCTTAGATACCGACTGATGATTCCTTTGTTCCCAGTTGACGAGCCATGTCCGGTATGCCGCAAAGCGTGTTTGGATTCTTTCGGCGAGTACGCGATCCACTGTAAAGAGCTACCAGGGTTTAAATATCGGCATGATTGGGTGAGAGATGTGTTATGTGATGTTCTTAAGCAGGCCGGGATCTCTGCCAAAAAGGAGGCTCCAGTAAATTTCCTGACTGACCCCTTAGAGGGGAGGTCCACTTTACGCCCGGCGGACATCCTTGTGTTTGGATGGGAAGGGGGGAAACACGCTTGTGTAGATCTAACTGGAGTCTCCCCCCTTGTCGGGCTCAAGGACAAGGGCTATGTCGTAGGGCAAGCGGTGCTCAAGGCAGAGGCGAGCAAAGTGGCAAAACATGAGAAAGCCTGCCTGGAGAATCAACATGTGTTTGTCCCGTTTGCGTTTGATACCTTTGGTGGTCTCGCTCCTGACGCTGTGCGGCTTTTGAATCGGGTTCAAAAAGTCGTTAATAGTAATTCTTCGTCGCTAAAGGTTTCAAACTTTGTATTTTGTAGAATTGGTTTTTCTATTCAAAAGGGGATGGCGGCGCAACTTGTTGCCCGACTACCTGTCATTGCTTTGTAATTGCCCTTTTTCGTGTGGAATGATATTGATATATTCTTAAAAAAAAAATCTCGGATGTTTGAAAAAAAAATTAAATGAACCAAATAAATTTGAACAAACCTCGATTTTGACATTTTACTCCATATTTATTTTCAACTCTTATTTGGCCAACTTTTGGAAGTGTTGTGGCTCCAAAAGGGCATGAAGGTAAAAACCTAAAAGCTTAACCAGCTAGCAAAATCTACCTTTTACAATTTAGGCGCTGTATGTGTTCGAAGATAAAGTTTACAAATTTAAGTATTATATTAATACAAAATAAATAAATATCTAGATTTTAAACTTTGAATTAAAAATTGCTTCATGCACGTATATTCTAAATTTTAAAAGTTACATAAGTATATAAATAAATTAATATATACTGTTGTGAGATATTTTCAAAACAATAATTTTAAATTTGTAATAGAAATGAAAAAAATATTAACAGTAGTGTAATAATGAAGTACTACAACTTATGCAAGAATTACAAGTACCAATAGCGTAAGATGATGAATGCAGAAAGAGACATTCGCTTTCGCAATTAACGTAGACAAAGGTACATTAAAGGCGTGCACCAATTTCCAGTCATCATTATTCAAGATAAATTATCTATCTTTAAAAACACATTTCCTATCTCATGTTATTATTAAAACTAAATATATTAAATAATATACACACATATATTAAATATTCAAATTTATTTTTTTACCTTATTTTATCTTATATCTAGCAATTATGAATATTTAAATTTTAAACTAAAAGGAATAATGTGGTAACAAGAAAGAGAAACATGGAGGTAGTTGGATTGATATAATTGACCACACGAATAATTAAATAGTAATATAAAAATTCAAAAAAAAAAAAAGGGGAAACTGAAAACTAACCTGAAAGGTAAGATCAGTAAGAACATTTCGAGTCTTAACAAGTGTATACTTAGCATTAGGCACCCAAGAATGAATCATGCAACTGAGTGAGATCCACATGTTATAACTCAGTGAGTCACCCACAAACATAATCTTCTTCCCCCTCCATTTCAGTAACATCTCTGCCCCATTAAACCTGCAACCACCCACCAATTCAAATCCATATTTTACATTATAAATCCATATGCTTTTAAAGTGTCCTTGTTACATTATAATTGCAGACATTTTAGACTGTCCTCATTACAGTACAATAAAAGAAGGAAGAAAGGAAAGAAGAAGCATCACAAACCTTGGAAGGTTGCAGCCGAAAGGCTGCCATCTGTACTTGAGATAAGATCTATCGGGTCGGCCGTACTTGATACAATCGAATTCCGGATCCATGAAAGGACAAGTAGAAGGGTTGTAAAGAGGGTATGATGGATCATAGACCCATTTGCCTCTGAAGAAATTGCAGGAATTAGCCTTTGAAGAATTAAGAAAAGAAGAAGTGGCATTTATTTGATAAAAAAACAAAAACAATGACAAGTACAATAATGAGATAATAAACAGATTTGATCCCATTTCTTGGTTTTTGATCCAGATTGGTGGTCTTGTACTAGAGTATGTATGTATATATACTGGGAAAAGGAAGAAAGGAAGGGAGAAAGAGAATGAGAAAGGAGATCAAGTGTATCATTTTATATTGTTATATAATATTATCATAATTATTAAATTAAAAGGGGAATGCAAAGTTAAATATAAATAAATATTTGTCCATGGCTTTATAGCCTAGTGACATTTTAGGAGTGGAATAAGACTCTATGACCAATAGGTTCTGTGTTCGATTCACACAAGGGGGTTTTTCCTATATGTATTGGGTTTCATTCTGAATTGGTGTATAGACATTATGCCTAGTGGAGATGGATATGATCAGGTGGTTCCGCTAGTGACACGATGATACTCCAGTGGTCCGTTAGTGATCCGAATTTGCCATTCAAAATAAATAAATAAATAAATATATATTCTCTTAAAGAGATGAGTCAGTCTTGTGGAGTAATAATCTTTACGAGTTCGATTTAAACGGGTTGTTATAAGATTATAAGAATATAAGTTGTGTAAGAGGGTAATCTCTTAAGGCTGATCCTCCACATAGGTAGTCACGTCATTGGGTGTGGGGATTAGCCTCAAGGGATGCGCCAATGGTGTGGAGGATGAACCCCTTTATATATCCAAGATGTATGTACGTATCTACGTGTGTGTTGGATAAGAAAGAGATGGCCCGACACGAGTGGCAATGGAGGGAGGATGAAGACGAGGACAGACCAATGGGGCGGTGTGGACAGGTCTCGACGACCCTGGGACGTCCTCCGCACCCTTTAGTCTAACATCTCAAATATATCATTTTCATTTTAATGTGTTTTATAAGTTTAATATTAATGCTATACATTCTTATAGTTTCTTTGTCTTATATTCCTATTAATTAGATAAAAATATTAATCTACATGTAATTGTGGCTCCTTATACATTTTATTCTTCATACGTTTTAATGCATTGTTAGATTGATAATGATAATAAGTCATAAAAGCTAGAAGGCTATATTTTTTTTACAAATAATTAACATATTAAATACAATTATTGAAAAATATAATCATAAAATAATAATTTTAATTAAGGGTCTGTTTGGTATGGGGTAATGGAATGGACGGGGTAATGAAATGGATGAGGTAGTGGAATTGATCATTACCATTTCATATCTTGTTTGGTTACCATGTGTGAATGGAATGAACAATTACTTTTTGTAGTTTGGTATGCGAAAAAAAAGACGAAGGAATAAAATCAGATGGTGCGTGGTGCTAGGTGTCAGTTGTAGCGGTGGCAGTGGTTGGCGGTGGTGGTGGGTGGAGACGACGACGGATGGTGACAACGGTGGTGGTGGTGGATGACGGTGGAGGTAGGTGGCGACGATGGCGATGTTGGTGGCAGGGTTGGTCGGAGGTGGTGGTAGCAGTGGCGACGGTTGTCGGAGGTGGTAGCAGTGGTGGCGGTGATTGGTGGCGGTTGATAGCGGTGGCGGCGGTGATCGGAGGTGGCAGTGGCAATGGTGACGGCGATGATCTAACGTGGGTGGTGGCGATGATCGGAGGTGGCTATGGCGACGGTGGGTGGCGGCGACGGCGGTGGCGGGAACGGAGGTGGGTGGCGGCAGTAAGCGGTGGTGGGTGGCGGTGGAGGAGGGTGACGGTGGTGGTGGTGGGTGGTAGCAACGGTGGTGGGTTGTGGTGTTGTTAATGAAGGGTGAAGAGGGAATGAAATGGAAAAAAACAAGGGGGACGGATGGAATGATTTTGAGGGAATGGAATGCATTCTGGAATGGATGATTCCATTCCATCGACCAACCAAACACTCTTTTATTCATTCCCTTACAATGGTCCATTCAATTCCACCTCTCATTCCTGCATACCAAACGCTACCTAAGTGATTTAGTAGACTAAATATTTTAGTTCACATTACCAAACCAGTTTCCCTTGATTTTAGATATATTTTATATATAATTCATTTGACTATTTATTAAAAAAGACTATAATTATAGTCGTCACTGGTATATAAATAATTTAATTTACCATATTTAATGTAATGCTTTTAAATAATATGAAATTCTCCTCAAATAATATATTATCCTCATCAACAATATCAAAAAGGTTTCATGTGTTCTAAGTTTGATAAGTTGGATTGGGGTAGATGGGTGTACTTTAATGTTAGAGACGTTATTTCTTAGTTTGGGTTATGGGGGTGATTGGTGTGTTTCGTTTTTTCGTTCTTGTATTGGCACTCTTTGGGTTTTTACAGCATATGCTGGCCCTGTTCTATAAATCATAGAATTTCGCTGTTAAAAAAAATGTGTTCTAAGTATTTTTTTTTCTTAATATTCTATATTTAATATATTTTTAAAACATAAAAGTGGATTTATGTGTTATTAAAATTATTTGATATATTATGTTTTTCAAAATTAACCCGATCATCACCAACAATCTATAATTTCTATAAAATGCAAATGCCGCTGAAATAAAAAAAGCTGATGTGGTAGTCATCCAGGCTAGCCAACAATGTCTTTCTTATGTCATTATTGCATCATAAATCTTAATTTAAAATCATTTAAAATACATTTCATCTTTACAAAATTCAAACCTCTGCCATCAAAACCTGTGTCCATATTCACAATTCAGAATTCTGGCCCCAGATTCAAAATTAAAACCATCTACATATATAACATACATGATTCTGGCTCCACATTCAAATTTCAATTAATCTCTCTCTCTCATATCCAGAGCGAGCAATCTTTCTCTTTCTTTCCCTCTCTCAAATGCAGAGCTCACGTGATTCAGCCGGTTATCTTCGATTACAGATCTTTGTTCGAACATTTACTGATTCTATTTACACATCATCGTTCTAACATCGTCATTCCAACGAAGCTTCCAATCACACATCAACGTTTCAACATCGTTGTTGCAACATCATTGTTCCAACATCGTTGAAAGTATGGTTTTTTTTTTTTTTTTTGTAATTCTCGCTTTAAATTTCAGTCTGTATTCTCTATTGGAACTCTGTAACTCTAATAGACTTGATCGTCAAAGATAACTACAAAAACCACCATCTGCGGTTGATCATGTGCTAGCTTCTTTGATGGGAGAGTTGCATTTTAGGTTTGTGACTTATATTTTTTAACTGTAGTTATACTTATTTAATTTGATTATGAAGAAACAAGTGTTGATAATTTTTATTAACACTCAGATTTTAGAATATGTTAATATTGATATTGATAGTATTAAATTTAATACAAAGAAAGATTAAACACTGAAATATGCATAAAATATTACTCGCTAAATTAACACTTGCTAGGATTTCGTAGACTCTCGCCTTCTTCCATGCGATTTCATTCTTTCTTTTGTTTTGCAGATCGGCTAGCATGTCGCAGGTTTTCTGATCCTGTTTCAGCAGTTGTGTGATAAACTCTGTGAAGAAACACTGATTTAATTGACCGGAATCAACTGAACCAGGGGGTTTGAATCTGCATAAAAGGGTTATATCTTCTCGTTTGATTCAGGGGTGAACGATCTTCTTACTCGAACAACAACTGCAAAACAAACATCCGTTAGACTCGCCACGGGGAGAATGGGGGTTCTCTCCGTGACCACCCTCCGGCGTGAGAATAAGTACAGGGTTTGATGAAGAAGAAGTAATATTAAAGTGAAGTGAGAGTAACTTGAGAAATTGTACCTGAAATATCCTCTATTTATAGCCAAAGTTTGGGCGGGAAAGTTTGTTGATGAAAACTTGACGGAAAGTGCTTTTTCGTAAGCGGTTATTTCGTCCTCCGTTAATCACTAACGAGTGTGTGCACACGGATCGTGGTCGTGATCAACGGCTGGGGTGATGCCACGTGGAAAGTAGTCAAGAATGGATCTTTCCTTTAATTCGGTGCCATCATCGTGACTTCGAGGGAGCCTGGGATGATGCCACGTGGCCATTCAGTTATAACCGAATGGTGGTGCACGATCAAGCCTTCTAGAAGGATACAGCTGTAATCCTGTGTGGCTCTTCTTCACGCTAATTCTTTGTGGTAACGGAGAAGTTACTTTTATCTAAGTCTGGATGTTATTTATGCGGAAGTTTTGTTAGGATTTTATCCTGTCTGTTATGTAGGCTGGCGCAAGGATTTGTTGGTTTCCTTTTGGCGCGCAGATGTTTAAAACTGTTCTTCTTTTTAAGTTCTCTTTTGGAACCAGTGCGCGGCCGCGCAAGGTTCTTTTCTAAAGGGAGCTTATTGACGAGGTTGTGGTATGGTCCCAAGTATCCGTGCAAGGTTTTTGGGACCTTACCCCTTCACTCTGCTGCATTGTTCTTGATTGGAAGCAAAAATTCTTCTTTATTAAAGTCGGAGTGATTCCGATGAAGATGATTTTCAGGGGTAAGGATGTCACACCCCTTTCTAAGGCGGAAGAACGAGGTGTGATCATGAAAGGTTTTCATTGCATACGATTGGTAAACATACTACATGCTCATAAAATAACTTCAAATGCCAAGCATTACATAACCAAAATCATAGTTTTAGTGTTTACATCACAAGACAGCATATTGTCTGAAAGTTTACATCTTTATTTAAGGATAAACATAAACGACATCCAAGAGCATGAGTAAGACCGCGTGCACAACCACTAGTTACCTGAAATACATGTGAGTTTTGGGAAAAATGTCAACATAATGTTGGTGTGAATTCATGCAGTTTTTGTATTGCACGTTTGTATACTTTGTATGAAAACATAGTTTGTATCTTGTATAAATCAAGTATCTTGTGTACACCACGTACTCATGTATAAATCAAGTATTCTTGTGGAAATCCAATATTCATGTATACATCAAGTATTCTTGTGTACACCACGTACTCATGTATGAATCAAGTATTCTTGTGGTATGAATCTTGTATAAATAAGGTGTTCTTGTATGTATTAGGGTTGTTAATGGGTTGCAAGGCCATTAACATGTGACACGACCTAGGAAGTCACCAAACCATAGGCATTTATCAAGTTGGCATATTCTGAGACACAAAAGCACTGCTTGGTACTCGTTCTCACCAAGAGTGTGGCTGCCCGACACCCGTTAGATCTAACCTTTTGTTCTGCGGTCTAGGTATATTGTTGATTAATGGTGCTTATGGTACCCTATTCGTGACACGATTTCTCGTATCATTTCTTGTATTCTCAAAACGCATCATACTTGGTACTCGTTCTCACCAAGAGTGCTTCTTGTATTCGTGTATTCTCAAAACGCATCATACTTGGTACTCGTTCTCACCAAGAGTGCTACTTGTTTTTGTATCATACCATTTATAAACATTGTAACATTTGTAACATGTATTTCACCCCCGAAGTTATAAAACTGAAAACAGTTAAAAGAAAAGGGGGAGCATGAACTCACAACTTTGCGTTCCTGCGTCGTAAACTTCACCGGAATTGTTTAATTAACGTCGTGACCTATACGTGTTTTATTAACGTTAGTCACTAGACTTGTATTGCACAAGTTCAAGTCACCATCTTTTGTATACGTTCCCTTGTGTTAAAAATAATTTATATTTTTAACTAAGTGCCTTACTTATATTATTTTCTGAAAAAATAAATATAAGTTTCTTGTATTTTGCACCCGAATTGTGTATCTTGTATGTGTATTTTTGTGTTCTCACTTCTCAAGAGTATTTAGTGTATTTTTAAGTCCTAATACACTATCAAGTATAGTACATACTACATACACTTAGCACAAAAGTTGGTGATCAATAAATATATATATTTTTCTCAAAAATATACATACTTAATATCCATTTTTATTCTTGAAGAAATCCTCATTTCTTAACACAAAAGTTTGGGAAACCTTGGTAAATGTTTTTAGATACATTTTTAGGGAATAAGTTTCTCAAAAACTTATATTTTTCTAAGTGTCAAAATTTTATAGAAATTTTGACAGAGTTTCCCCTAAAAATGGAGGTTTCCCATGTTTTCGAAACATGTGTTTATTTTCTTTTAAATCATCAACAAGCATCAACAACTCATTCAAGTCTCACTACAAGCCAAAATCATGTAAATCACGCTATATCATGAACTTGTTATATCCTGAAAACGCGTAGTAACTTGGTAAAGCTCTTAGTGGGCTTAGTTACCTTCCAAAGTATAATTATCTCTTTAGAAATCACCTTCTTGCAAAAGTTTAGTGTTTACAATTTGTAAACAATTTTTACAGAATTTAACCCCTTTGAACTCTCCTTGTAAATAAAATGTTCTCATACTTGTCTTATTTCTAAAAATAGTGTAAGTGTTTGTAATAGTCATGATTTTCCAAAAACCGTTTCTCTAACTTGGCTTCCTTACAAAAACCCTTTGTAACTCTTGGATTTACAAGATCATCACCTTACTAGTTTAATTATATTTCATAAAAAAAATCATTTTTACCAAGTTCATGTTTAACTAGAAGGTGGTTATTTTATGTAACACATAACCACTTTCTAATCTTGTTAAATCATATTCCCAAATATTATTTAACAAGGTCCATATGGTGATTAACATCACACAATCAAGAATCATCATAAAATTTACAACACATTCACTACAACATCATACTAGTAACATTTCATCTTCAAGTAAACTTTATGTAAGCCTCATGTTTAGATTTCTTATTCAAACCCTTTTTTAGTGTTCTTGCTCTTTAGTGTTAAACATAAGCATCATACTACAATTTTTAGACATAAAAATAAGATGAACAAAGGTTTACAAGAACTTACTACTAGCACAAGGCTAGGGTAGAATCTAGTGAAGAAGATGATAAGAAATGATGATGAACAAGCAAGAACAAAGCCCTTTTGAAGCTCCACAAGTTGCAACCTTCTTGAATCACCTTGTAAGCTTGAATGGGACTTGAAAAATAGATGAAGATGGTTGTGAAGTGGTGGTGATGGGGGCGGTTGTGGGTGACCGAGAGAAGGGAGAGAGAGTGAGAGTGAGAGAGTGTGAGTTATGAGAAGTAAGGTTGAAGATCATGAGCCATGCTTTTATAAGATTACTTCACATATTTTGGTCATCCTCACAAGTAAACTATATAATAAAATAAGGAAATATAATCTTGCACAAGATCTAGGTATGGTGGTGATGGTCCTTGTGACCGAATTGGTTAGGGGGGGGGGGGGTTGGTTGTAACATTTTCAACTAAATTAGTAACCATAAGTTAGTTTCCAAGTATGAACTTCCTTATGTTAGTTAGTTGCTTTTTAGTGGGTGTTAGGGTGTTCGGGGATCACGACTAGCCAAGAAATAAATAAACAGTGGGTTTGGCAAAAATTTGGTGTCCCGGGTAACGTCCGGTTGTTCGGTTGGATACTGGTTCGTTAAGTGTTAAATTGCACCATTTAGCACCTTTTATGTACCCTTTTGTAACCCTTTCAATTCCCGACACTTAGGGAAATATTCTGGACGATAAAACGTAAATTCTGCATGATATTTATATGTTTAAAAGCTGGTTATAGCTGAATTTAATAAAATTCTGCACTTAAAGTGCGTTTCGGTTGCTTTTTAGTGCATAATTTAGCTTCCGGAGAGTCTGTATATATAAACCCTTGTATGTACTCTTGGGTTTTAATGTATTATTGCCTGACTGCTTTCTGCAGAGTTGTTGGCATATTGTGTTTTACCGGTGAGTTTACTAGCATTTTCCGACGCAACGCTCTCGTTAATGCATAAAGCAATGTTTTGTAGTATAAGACGTGCATGAATTCACTTGTATAGTATGTAATTAGACAACGTTGACATTTAAGCACATAATTGCAGTCATTAAATAATAATTAAAGTGTACGGAAATTACCGGTTTGGTGCCAGTTGTCACAGTCTCCCCCCGTTAAAAGAATTTCGTCCCGAAATTCAGGCTGAACCAACTCTCGCAGGAGTCTTCTTGAACAGGTGGGGGTACTTTTCTTTGAACTGGTCTTCACGTTCCCACGTGTACTCGGGTCCGTGCTTAGAGTTCCAACGTACTTTGACAAGTTTGACAGTGCTCCTCCTGGTCTTGTTGACTTCCCAGTCAGTAACCTCAACGAGTTGTTCTGTAAATCGGAGGGCGTCATCAATATGCACTTCATCCACCAGGATGATTACGTTTTCTTGTGTTGGACTCTTCTTGAGATTGGATACATGAAACGTATCATGTACTCCATTAAGTTCTTCCGGTAATTCCAACTTGTATGCCACAGTACCAATTCTTTCCAAAATTTTGAATGGTCCGATGTATCGGGGATTCAGCTTCCCACGTTTTCCAAATCTTACTACGCCCTTCCAAGGTGAGACTTTTAACAACACTTTGTCTCCCACCTCGAATTCTAATGGTTTTCGTCTTTGATCAGCGTAGCTCTTTTGTCGATCTCGAGCCGCCTTAATGCGCTCTCGGATCTGTATAATCTTGTCGGTTGTCTCTTGTACAAGTTCAGGACCAACCATACGTTTATCTCCAGCGTCTGCACTTGCGGCCATACAGAGCTTCGAACGGTGCGGCTTTTATGCTTGTATGATAACTGTTGTTGTAGGAAAACTCAACTAAAGGTAGATGAGTATCCCAGCTGCCGCCTAGATCCGTGACACATGCGCGAAGCATATCTTCTAACGTTTGTATAGTCCGTTCGCTCTGGCCGTCTGTTTGTGGATGGAATGTCGTGCTTAGATCTAACTGAGATCCAAAGGCTTCCTGAAAGGATTGCCAGATTCTTGAGACAAAGCGTCCATCTCTGTCTGAAATAATTGAGATTGGCACTCCATGACGTGCCACGATTTCTTTTAAGTATATTTCAGCAAGCTTTCCAGTGCTGTCTTTTTCTTGGATCGGTAAGAAATGCGCAGATTTCGTTAATCGATCAACTATCACACAAATCATATCGTGACCTTTCGGGGTCCTGGGTAATTTCGTTATAAAGTCCATCGAGATTTGCTCCCACTTCCACATGGGTATTTTTGGTTGTTGTAGTAGGCCGGACGGTTTCTGATATTCAGCCTTAACCTTAGCACAGGTTAGGCATTTTCCAACATAAACAGCAACATCACTCTTGAGTCTCGGCCACCAATAGTATTCTTTTAAGTCTTGATACATCTTGTCCAATCCTGGATGGATCGAGTATCTTGACTTGTGTGCTTCATCAAGGATGACTTCTCGTATGCCACCATAGAGCGGAACCCAAATGCGCTTCTTAAAGTACAAGGTTCCCTCTTCATTTGGCACCATATATTTCAATGTACCCCGGAGGTATTCAGCTTTACGGTTTTCTCCCTTGAGAGCTTCTTGTTGTGCGTCACGAATGCGTGCAGAGAGGTTCGTTTGAATAGTCAGTTTCAATGCTCGAACCCTTAGGGTCTTAACCCTTTCTTTTCGACTTAGCGCGTCTGCTACAATATTTGCTTTTCCAGGATGGTACTTAATCTCACAGTCATAATCGTTTAGCAGCTCGACCCATCGTCGCTGACGCATGTTTAATTCCTTCTGATCGAATATGTGTTGTAAGCTCTTGTTATCTGTGAAGATTGTACATCGCGTACCATATAAATAGTGTCGCCAGATCTTTAAGGCGAATACCACCACGCCTAGTTCCAGGTCGTGAGTGGTATAGTTCCTTTCGTGCACCTTCAATTGTCTTGAAGCATAAGCGATGACTTTCTGGCGTTGCATGAGCACGCAACCCAAACCTTGCCGTGAAGCGTCGCATTATACCACGAAGTCTTCAGTGCCTTCGGGTAATGATAGTATCGGTGCATCGCATAGCTTGTTTTTAAGTAGCTGGAAGGCTTCTTCTTGTCTATAACCCCAGTCGTATTTCTTGTCTTTCTGTGTAAGGGTCGTTAACGGTTGAGCTATCTTTGAGAAATTCTCGATGAATCGCCGATAATAGCCCGCTAAAGCCAAAAATTGTCGGACTTAAGTTGGGGGTTTGGGGGCTTCCCAATTCTTTATTGCTTCTATCTTGGACGGGTCTACATGAATGCCCTTCTCGTTCACAACGTGACCAACAAATTATACTTCGCGAATCCAGAATTCGCATTTCGAGAACTTTGCATAAAGTTTCTCTTTCTTTAGTAGCTTTAGAATGGTTCTGAGGTGTTGCTCGTGTTCTTCTTTCGTTTGCGAGTAAATCAGGATATCATCGATAAATGCAATCACGAATTTATCGAGATATGGTTTGCAAACACGGTTCATCAGATCCATGAAGACCGCTGGTGCGTTCGTCAGTCCGAATGGCATCACAAGAAATTCATAATGCCCATAGCGTGTTCTGAATGCAGTCTTTGGTACGCTTTCTTCTTGTATCCTTAACTGATGGTATCCAGATCGAAGGTCGATCTTGGAATAGTAGCTTGATCCTTGCAACTGATCAAATAAGTCATCAATCCTCGGTAATGGATACCGATTCTTGATTGTGAGCTTGTTCAGTTCTCTGTAATCGATACACATCCGCAGAGTTCCATCCTTTTTCTTCACGAACAATACTGGAGCTCCCCAGGGTGAGAAGCTTGGCCTTATAAATCCTTTATCCAATAACTCCTGGAGTTGTGTACACAATTCTTTCATTTCGGATGGTGCAAGCCAATAGGGTGCTTTGGCTACAGGAGCGGCTCCTGGAACCAAGTCTATACGGAATTCGACTTGTCGTTGCGGAGGTAGCCCTGGCAAATCTTCGGGAAAAACATCAGAGAATTCCTTCACCACAGGAATGTCTTCGAGTTTCGGCTCCTCAGCCTTCTTGTCTACAACAGGCGCTAGGAAAGCAACACATCCTTTCCTTAAGCACTTCTGTGCCTTCATACAACTGATGATTCGTAGAGGCACGTCTCGTTTTTCTCCATGCACAATGAGAGTTTCATCATTCGCTAAAGGGATGCGAATGATTTTCTCATGACAAATAACTTCAGCTTTGTTCTTGGACAACCAGTCCATTCCAACCACTACATCGAAGCTACCCAATTGAATAGGTAAAAGGTCGATGCTAAATCTTCGTTCACCAAGTTCCAATGTGCAACCTCTAACAACTTCGCCCGACTCGACAAGTTTACCTTTGGCTAGTTCTATGGAATAAGGAATTTCTAATCTACTAGATTCTATTCCAAGCATGCATTTAAATTCCATAGACATGAAGCTATAATCGGGGCCAGTGTCAAATAATATAGATGCAAAGTGATTGTTAACGAGAAACGTACCGGTGACCACATTAGGGTCCTCGCGTGCGTTCTTTGCTCCAATCACAAATGCTCGTGCCTGAGCCTCGTTTCCCTTTGGGCAGTCTTTTATGAAATGATCATTGCTTCCACAACTGAAGCATCCTCGGTTCTTCCCATTTCCGTTACCATTCCTGTTGCCAGCACCATTTCCATTTCCACCATTGTTTCCAGTTCCAGCACCGTTGCGGTTTCCGTTCCCGTTCTTTCCTTTACCCCAACAGTCTTCTGTTTGATGACCCAATCTACCACATTTGTCGCACCTTGGAATGCGACAAGCTCCTTCATGATGATACTTACATTTTTGGCATTTAGGCAGGGGGCCTTGGTATCCCCTGGCTGCAGTATCATTTTCCGCTGCAAAGGATCTTGCCTCCTTAGATGGGTTAGTGTCACGCTTCTTGTTGTATGAACCTTTGTTGTTGTTGCGGGTTACTTGATTCAGATTCGAATGCTTTCTCTTCTTGTCACCGGACGACTCAGCATGCGTCTCGGTCTTTTCTGTTGGGTTCAGTGATAACTTCTTCATACGAACACAATCTTCAGTAAGGCTGACAGCCAGAGTTACAGCCTCAGTGATTGTTTGAGGTTTGGCCGAAGTTACCATGCCGCAAAATTCTGAGGCCAATCCCCAAATGTAGCGTTCAACGCGCTTAAATTCAGGTGTCACCATGTAGGGAATCACCCTTGATAGATCGTGGAACCTTCGGGTGTAACCAGTAATATCAGCACCTTCCATGGTCAAGTACCAGAATTCAGTCTCCAACCTTTGGAGTTCAGCACGAGAGCAATACTTCTCTCTCATTCTTTCCTTTAGTTCATCCCAAGTTAGGCCATAAGCGGCATCATCACCCAAGGTTTGGACTTGCAAGTTCCACCAAGTCAAAGCTTCATCGACAAACAACCCAGTAGCAAAAGTGACTTGCTGATTCGCGGTACACTTGCTCATGCGGATGGTAGCTTTAGTCTTCTCCGTCCAGCGTACAAACGCTACTGCACCTCCAGTGCCGTCGTAGTTCATTGGTTTGCAGTCGAGAAACTGCTTGAAAGTGCAGCCCTGAGCTGCGTTTCCTCCAGATGAATCCCCATTCCCATTGCGTCTTGCATTGCTTGGTCCTCCACTGTCTTGGGTACGGTTCGCCTCGTACTGAGCGATAGCTGTGGAGATTCTTTCTTCTAGTAGAGCGTTAAGCTCTTCAGCAGTTCTTGGCAGTGGGGGAGGAGGAGGTTGATCAGAATCTCGATTATTCACAATTCTCCTAGGTGCCATGTTCTGAAAGAACACCACACAATAGGCTTAGGCATTTGTTTGATATCGTCATACTGGACAGTAGTAGTATATATATACACAGGCATATACCACATAAGTGACATCAAACAATTATTACTCTAGCAGAGTATTTAATAGGCTGGTGTTCACGTTTGACCTTTTCTTACACTAAGGGAATCTATACGTGACAAGACTTGCTGTGATTTTTGTGCACTGAATTCCATAATTATGTATGCATCCATAATTACGTAACTCCTTGCACAATCCGCACAGTTCGTTTCATCCTCGTATCTCTTCCTTCGGATAGGCCATTGTTTTTAGGTAACGTCACGTATACTTGTGACATTCTACTTCTAGTATATGTAAATATCAATTATCACACATAATTGAACGTAATTCTAAATCAACGACAAGTGCTACCCCAGTGCACCCTAAGTCTCGAAGTGTCTTTTCTTGACTCATGTAAACAGTTTCAGTTAGTGGATGTCGCGGGATGTTTTATGCAATGAAAACTCTTTGAAAAATCGTTTTCATGAAAGGATCCTAGAGATTGTAGATAGACTCGAGAAGGAATCTTGGTTCACTACAATCGCAGCTCTGATACCAATCTGTCACATCCCTTTCTAAGGCGGAAGCACGAGGTGTGATCATGAAAGGTTTTCATTGCATACGATTGGTAAACATACTACATGCTCATAAAATAACTTCAAATGCCAAGCATTACATAACCAAAATCATAGTTTTAGTGTTTACATCACAAGACAGCATATTGTCTGAAAGTTTACATCTTTATTTAAGGATAAACATAAACGACATCCAAGAGCATGAGTAAGACCGCGCGCACATCCACTAGTTACCTGAAATACATGTGAGTTTTGGGAAAAACGTCAACATAATGTTGGTGTGAATTCATGCAGTTTTTGTATTGCACGTTTGTATACTTTGTATGAAAACATAGTTTGTATCTTGTATAAATCAAGTATCTTGTGTACACCATGTACTCATGTATAAATCAAGTATTCTTGTGGAAATCCAATATTCATGTATACATCAAGTATTCTTGTGTACACCACGTACTCATGTATGAATCAAGTATTCTTGTGGTATGAATCTTGTATAAATAAGGTGTTCTTGTAAGTATTAGGGTTGTTAATGGGTTGCAAGGCCATTAACATGTGACACGACCTAGGAAGTCACCAAACCATAGGCATTTATCAAGTTGGCATATTCTGAGACACAAAAGCACTGCTTGGTACTCGTTCTCACCAAGAGTGTGGCTGCCCGACACCCGTTAGATCTAACCTTTTGTTCTGCGGTCTAGGTATATTATTGATTAATGATGCTTATGGTACCCTATTTGTGACACGATTTCTCGTATCATTTCTTGTATTCTCAAAACGCATCATACTTGGTACTCGTTCTCACCAAGAGTGCTTCTTGTATTCTTGTATTCTCAAAACGCATCATACTTGGTACTCGTTCTCACCAAGAGTGCTACTTGTTTTTGTATCATACCATTTATAAACATTGTAACATTTGTAACATGTATTTCACCCCCGAAGTTATAAAACTGAAAACAGTTAAAAGAAAAGGGGGAGCATGAACTCACAACTTTGAGTTCCTACGTCGTAAACTTCACCGGATTTGCTTAATTAACATCGTGACCTATACGTGTTTTATTAATGTTAGTCACTAGACTTGTATTGCACAAGTTCAAGTCACCATCTTTTGTATACGTTCCCTTGTGTTAAAAATAATTTATATTTTTAACTAAGTGCTTTACTTATATTATTTTCTGAAAAAATAAATATAAGTTTCTTGTATTTTGCACCCGAATTGTGTATCTTGTATGTGTATTTTTGTGTTCTCACTTCTCAAGAGTATTTAGTGTATTTTTAAGTCCTAATACACTATCAAGTATAGTACATACTACATACACTTAGCACAAAAGTTGGTGATCAATAAATATATATATTTTTCTCAAAAATATACATACTTAATATCCATTTTTATTCTTGAAGAAATCCTCATTTCTTAACACAAAAGTTTGGGAAACCTTGGTAAATGTTTTTAGATACATTTTTAGGGAATAAGTTTCTCAAAAACTTATATTTTTCTAAGTGTCAAAATTTTATAGAAATTTTGACAGAGTTTCCCCTAAAAATGGAGGTTTCCCATGTTTTCGAAACATGTGTTTATTTTCTTTTAAATCATCAACAAGCATCAACAACTCATTCAAGTCTCACTACAAGCCAAAATCATGTAAATCACGCTATATCATGAACTTGTTATATCCTGAAAACGCGTAATTACTTGGTAAAGCTCTTAGTGGGCTTAGTTACCTTCCAAAGTATAATTATCTCTTTAGAAATCACCTTCTTGCAAAAGTTTAGTGTTTACAATTTGTAAACAATTTTTACAGAATTTAACCCCTTTGAACTCTCCTTGTAAATAAAATATTCTCATACTTGTCTTATTTCTAAAAATAGTGTAAGTGTTTGTAATAGTCATGATTTTCCAAAAACCGCTTCTCTAACTTGCCTTCCTTACAAAAACCCTTTGTAACTCTTGGATTTACAAGATCATCACCTTACTAGTTTAATTATATTTCATAAAAAAATCATTTTTACCAAGTTCATGTTTAACTAGAAGGTGGTTATTTTATGTAACACATAACCACTTTCTAATCTTGTTAAATCATATTTCCAAATATTATTTAACAAGGTCCATATGGTGATTAACATCACACAATCAAGAATCATCATAAAATTTACAACACATTCACTACAACATCATACTAGTAACATTTCATCTTCAAGTAAACTTTATGTAAGCCTCATGTTTAGATTTCTTGTTCAAACCCTTTTTTAGTGTTCTTGCTCTTTAGTGTTAAGCATAAGCATCATACTACAATTTTTAGCCATAAAAATAAGATGAACAAAGGTTTACAAGAACTTACTACTAGCACAAGGCTAGGGTAGAATCTAGTGAAGAAGATGATAAGAAATGATGATGAACAAGCAAGAACAAAGCCCTTTTGAAGCTCCACAAGTTGCAACCTTCTTGAATCACCTTGTAAGCTTGAATGGGACTTGAAAAATAGATGAAGATGGTTGTGAAGTGGTGGTGATGGGGGCGGTTGTGGGTGACCGAGAGAAGGGAGAGAGAGTGAGAGTGAGAGTGAGAGTGTGAGTGAGAGTGTGAGTTATGAGAAGTAAGGTTGAAGATCATGCGCCATGCTTTTATAAGATTACTTCACATATTTTGGTCATCCTCACAAGTAAACTATCTAATAAAATAAGGAAATATAATCTTGCACAAGATCTAGGTATGGTGGTGATGGTCCTTGTGACCGAATCGGTTGGGGGGGGGGGGGGTTGTTGTAACTTTTTCAACTAAATTAGTAACCATAAGTTAGTTTCCAAGTATGAACTTCCTTATGTTAGTTAGTTGCTTTTTAGTGGGTGTTAGGGTGTTCGGGGATCACGACTAGCCAAGAAATAAATAAACAGTGGGTTTGGCAAAAATTTGGTGTCCAGGGTAACGTCCGGTTGTTCGGTTGGATACCGTTTCGTTAAGTGTTAAATTGCACCATTTAACGCCTTTTATGTACCCTTTTGTAACCCTTTCAATTCCCGACACTTAGGGAAATATTCTGGACGATAAAACGTAAATTTTGCATGATATTTGTATGTTTAAAAGCTGGTTATAGCTTAATTTAATAAAATTATGCACTTAAAATGCGTTTCGGTTGCTTTTTAGTGCATAATTTAGCTTCCGGAGAGTCTATATATATAAACCCTTGTATGTACTCTTGGGTTTTAATGTATTCTTGTCATTAGACCTACACCTAGGCTCCAATTCTATTGTCTGACTGCTTTCTGCAGAGTTGTTGGCATATTGTGTTTTACCGGTGAGTTTACTAGTATTTTCCGACGCAACGTTCTCGTTAATGCATAAAGCAATGTTTTGTAGTATAAGACGTGCATGAATTCACTTGTATAGTATGTAATTAGACAACGTTGACATTTAAGCACATAATTGCAGTCATTAAATAATAATTAAAGTGTACGGAGATTACCGGTTTGGTGCCAGTTGTCACAAAGGAAGACGTTCCGTCTGAAACCGTACAAACTTCTTTTTCAGAGAATTGGTACCAAGATTTGAAGGATGTTCCATCAATTGTTCTGCCAGAGAAAGCCCTGGTTGGTGCTAGTATGAGCCTTTGCTGGCGGATGAATCAGGACGATAAGCCAGTGTACACGGAAAATGGTAAAGGTGAGTTTTGGGGTTTCCGTATACTGTTTTTTGCCCTCTTTTTCCCTCTTTTTTTGAACTTGCTCTTGTTTTTTGCAGTTGTCTCTCTTTATGTTGTTGCATTCGAGAGAGAAGGTGGGAAGATGGGTACCATTCCAAAAAGGGCTGATGAGTAACTTTGGTATCTTCAAATTATCAAGAATTTTGTTCTTCCGCGCGATGAAGATTTGTCCACACAACTCCCAAGTGGTGCTGGTAAGTATTTATTTTGTTTTTATGTTGTGGTACCATTCTTTTGCGCGTGGGTAATATTGCGGTGCTCTTGTTTGAGTAGGTGAGTTGAGTAACCTGGGCATAGGCCCTGAGAAGAAAAAACGTGCGCCAACTACTACTACTGTGTCGCGAAAAAATGATGCAGAGAAACTCAATCATCCACGGTCAAGAATGTTAGGGGAGAAAAGAAAGGTATGCGCCATTCCTCTGACTCCTGTTGTGATTATGTGGGGGTATCTGACTCGTTGGAGGGGCTTGCGCCTGCAGTTGTGAAGAAACCGAAGGCGGAGCCTAGGGATAGTGTTGACATCCCTCCTTCAAATCCTGATGACCCTATTGACTTAGAATCAAGTCAGGAGCGTTTGTTGAAGACAAGGACGGGAAAAAGAAAACCAACTGATGCTGAGGCGGAAGGGTAGCCTGCCAAGAAGGTTCAAAGAAAGAAGATCACCAGAAGGGGCAATCTTGATGCCTTTATTGCGAAACCTGTTCCTGGTAAGCCTTTTTGTTTGCTTTTTATGCGCATTGCATGTTTGTAATTTGGTCTTTATTTTGTAGAAAAACCATGTTCTCATGCGGAGCCATCATCTTCAGCTAACGAGGATCTTCCGCCTTCTCCTCCTCGCGTCCCTATCAACGAACAGCTAGAAAGTACTAAAACTACTGGCGAAGATGAGGCGGAGAGGGCTGCTGAGGCAGGGAACCCTGAGGTTGAAGAACCTGTAGAAGTTGTGGTGGAAACGGAGAAGGTTGTTAGCCCGGGGGCTGCGGGTGTTGATGCTGGGCATCCAAAGTCTCCTGAAGTTGTGGCGCGGGGCCCGGAGAAAGGAAAATCTGCTCAAGAAATTCCTGTAGCAACTTCTCCTTTAGCGGCTTTTGATTCTGTGCCTGAGAACATTGAGAGGGATCGTGGTGGATACCAGGGTTCTTTTATTCAAGCTGAAGAAATTCTCCTATCCGCCCGGATGAAACTCCGGGGGATTATTATTATAGATGTTATTCGGAGAAACAGGCGGATGAGATTCATGTGCCGGTGTGGAAGTTGAAGAAAGGGGATACTTTTTCTGATTGGCGTGTGTGCCGTGATTGGTTGCAGGGAACCTTTCCTCCTGGGGAGATCAAGTTCCAAGAAGGGCATCCTCATGAGCAGACCTATCATGCTTATCTTGAAGAAGATGCTACTTATACGTCTACTACGCATCGCATAGTGCGTGAGTGGCGTAGTATGCACAAAGAATGGGCTGCCTATGAGGAGTCCAAGAAAAAATTTTCTGAAGATGAGGCCCGAGTAGCCCAGTTGAAAGCTACATTGGAGGCTGACCGGGCCAAGTTTGATCATGACCGAAAAACTAAGGAATGGTCATTTGCGGGGTGGAAGAGAAAAGCAGAGGTTGAGGCTGCCCTTCTTTCCAAGGAGCGTAAAAATTGGAGAGAGATTTGTGAAAAAGATAATGCCGAAAAGATGGGTCTCCGCAATGCTATCAACAATCTTAAAGCTGAAGTTGAGATATTGAAAAGGCAAGATGCGGAGATCGAGAAATTAAAACAAGAGAAGGCTGAAGCTGAAGCAGCGCGTGATGAGGCACGCTCTCATAGGGAAAGGAGTGAACAGAGAGAGGTACATACCTGCGCTACTCTTGTTCTTAGAGATAAGGAGATAGAACAACTTATTGCTTTATTATCTGAGCAGGAACAACTTAAGGCGGAAGTTGAGTCTGCCAAAAAGGATTTGGAGCTTGAACGGACCAAACAGGCTGAAACTTCCCGCCGTCTTACTAAGGCTGAAGATAAGTTGGAGAACTCCGAGACTGCGGGGGCAACGGCGGAGAGTGAGCTTGAACCGTTGAAGAATGATATGCTGTGGTTGAAAGAGCACGGGATTGCAAGCGTAAGTTTATCTATCTTTGATAATATTTGGCGATGTTGGTGCGTCTTTTTATTCTTCTTTTCCTTTTTGTGTAGGTTGCTGAATCAGTTCTTAATTTTGAAGAACTAGACAAGACGGTTGCGCATTTGCTGGTTGCTGCGCGGAATGATGGGTATGCTCAAGGGTATGCGGAGTGTTCCCACCATGTGGTTAACGCTTTAAAAGTTGACTGGGACACTAGTAAGTCAGCTACTTATGGTGTTGATACTGAAGCTGCTCTCGCTGCTGCAAAGACGCGATTTAATACTTTACAGCTTCGAGTCATGGATCTTATCAATGCTGTGCTACATTCTGAAGAGTTCATGACGCGATTAAGGGAAATTTTCCCAGACAGGGAAGAAGGTGAAGACGAAGACCTAGCTTAGGTTTTCCTTTCTTTGTATAAACAATTGATAGTTAACTTTAGGTTTGGGACGCGGGTCCCTGTTTGTTAATACGTTGTGGCGCAAGTAACTTTATTTTATACACTGCCGTGTATGTTTATAATTTTTTGTTAAGGCGTGTGGTGCGCCAGTAACTAGTATGAAATGTGTTTGAATTACAACATTTTGCATGAGTACAATTGCTTTGACTAGGTAAGGAGAATAAAGGTGGTATAAAGCTCATGTGTGAATGTAAGGCTGGGCCTTGCGCGATGCGTGTGATCACTGACCGTTCATGAGACTTGCGTTACAGTTACCATAATGTTTTTGCGCTTACTAGAAGGAATTGCATGCAGTTTGTAATAAACACAGAAATAATAGAACTAACTTTGCTTTTGATTAATGATAAGGCTCAGAGGCCGTAGTACAAAGTCGTCCGTTTAGGATAACTAAATGGAACTTAACTTACCCATACTATAGTTCTACGCCATGGATTGGTAAGTTAAAGAACTTGACCAACATGTGAAGAGGCTATTGTATGCTACTTGCTTCCTGCGCCTCTTAGTTTTTAGCTTTCTTACTCGGGCCTTCATCGTCACGAGTAATTTGTTTTATATCCTTCCCCACGTTCTGCAGTAAGTGAGTGAGTTCACCACTTTTGAGCGCTTTTTCAATCTCGGTGCGGAGGGATATAAAATTGTTTGTAGTGTGACCATTATCCTTGTGGTAGTCACAATACTGATTCGGATCTTGACCCTTCTTATTTTTCATTGGTGGAGGGGTTTTAAACTGATAGTCTTCTGTGCTGAGCACATCCGCCAGAGTTTTCGTTAGGGGGGTCCACTGCTGTTCTCTATTTTCTTGCTTTGTTTCCCTCTGTGCTGCGAGCTTGTTTATGGTTGCTCGCGCGTCTTCAGATGAGTATGTTCCAGAGTTTGAGTTACGCCAATTCTTTTTGAACTTTTTTCCGCTGCTCCCGCTCATATCTTGTGGACGACTGTGCGGTGGCGGTGATCTGTTGGTGCTGAGGTTTCGTTCTGTCTGGGCGTACACTTTGGCTATAGCCATCAGCTTCTCCTAGCTCTTGGGTAACCATTCTGTTCCCGACAGAACCTTGATCATGTCATCGCAGCGAACAACATACTTGAACTGCGCTCGTACCAAATGCTCGTGCACATCGCCAATCTCTAGTACTTCCTTATTGTAACGCGTTATGAAGTCCTCTAGGCTCTCGTCATCACACCTCCAAATATTCATCATGTCTGCGGTGTCTCTGATAGACCTTCTCTGTTGGCTAAAATGCACTAGGAATTTTTCTCTTAGATCCACCCACGGCGTTATCTTCCTGACCAGTAAATTATCGAACCACAGTCGTGCTGCACCGGTATTAATCCTACCAATGCTTCCTTGCATAGTATCAGATCTGATGTTCAGGGACTCAGATCTGATAATTTGTGTGAAAATTTTGTTTAAAGCAATCTGGAATCTGCCGAACCAGTATTCTGGAGCTCTCTCTATGAGTTGATCTGAGTAGTCCTTTTAGTTTTAGTGACTGTTACTTTTGTTGATTCCCATGATTCCGTCGATCTGAGTATTTGGGGTTGTAGGACCCTTGAATTCAGATCGAGGACCTGATGGGTGAGATGATGAATTCTCTGTCATGTAAAAACAGAGAATGATGGAAATTGAATCGAAACGAGACAAAACTGAAAAAACAGAGGAATCGGTGGGCGCCAATGAAGAAACACTAGATAAATGACCGGAATCAAATTATCTAGGGGGTTTGGATTTGCATAAAGGGGATTGTTTCTCTCGTTTGATTCAATGTGACTGATCTTCTTCTCCGGTAAACTCTGCAAAACAAAACACCGTTAGCCTCGTCAAGGGGAGATGAGGGTTCTCTCCTTGACCTGACTCCGGCATGAGAATAAGTAGGTGTTTATGAAGAAGAAGAAGTATTGACGAAGTGTGTGTAACTTGAAGTTCATACCTGAATTATCCTCGTATTTATAACCGAGAGTTTGGGCGGGAGAATTTGTTGATGAAATATTAACGGAAGATGCTAACCCCGTAAGCGGTTACGTTAATCTTCTCAATCCGACGTGAATGCACACGGATTGCTGTTTAGATCTATGGCTGGGGAAGTGCCACGTGGAAAGTGGGCAAGTGGAGGTTCTCTTCCAATTTCATGCCATCATCGTGATTTTTCAGAGAGTCCTGAGGTGACGACAAGTGTACTAGACGGTTACAACCGTCTGGTGCTGCACGATTGAGCCTTCTAGAAGGCTTCTGTCATAATTCGGTGTGACTCCTTACCGTGTGGTGTCAGCTGAATAAATAATTCCCAAGTCTGGGTATTACCGAGCGGAAATGCCTAACTTAGGATTTTCATCCTTTGTTTATGTAGGAAAGCGCAAGGATTTATGATTTTCCTTTTGGCGCGCAAGTGTTACCTGCTATCTGTTTTTTAAGCCTTCTTTGTAGAACCAGTGCGCGGCCGCGCAAGGTAAAAGAGGGCTGAAAAGTGAGGTTGTGGTATGGTCCCAAGTATTTATCACGAGGTTTTTAGGACCTTACCCCTTCAGGTTTGGATGAATAGATGACACCACATTGGCAAGGTCCATTATCCTACCAAACAGGCGCTAGTGAATACCTGAAGGTGATCATCCATTCGATGGAAACTTCGCTTTTTCGAGAGGAGCCAAGGCGATTTCACTAATGAACTTCGAATTTTCGGCTACTTCTGCCGGGCGATAGATTAAGTTGAAATCGTGCTCTGCATCTGGATTATAAACCGCGCGAGGCTTATAACTTTTGTGATCCCGTTGCAACAGGCTGAACACACTTGTGTTATCTCCTTCATGGTATGTTCTGTCGTATTCTTCGGTATGGGTGTCCCGCTTTTGGTGGGAACATGGGCCCAACCGAGAATGGACCGATTGTCTCCGATGGGAATAAGTTTCGTCATGATAATATCTTCGTTGAGTCTCAGAGTGGGTAGACTCATACCTTGTAGGAGATCTGGAGTAAACTTCGGTGTCTTCCACATGTATGCGTGATGGTGCGTCATGGTGTGAAGCTCGCGGTGCAGATGGTGCTCGTGCACGAGATGCAGGTCTCCGTGACTGAGTGGGAGGAGCAGTCTGTGCACAAAGTTGTACGTACACAACGTTTATTGCACCTTGGGATCTAACATACCACGAGATGGGAGTTTCACCGGGAGGTCAAATTGAACTTATCGGGATCTCGGTTTGTACTCCTGGAATGACAGGGTCATTCGGATGATTATCGTTGTACTGGACTTCGTTATCATCCGAAGCCTCTTCCACAATCCCTTCGACTTGGGTATTGTGAGCGAAATTTGTCCGGGGGCCGGATTGACGGTTTGTCAGAGTTTCTTCCATTGAAAAACAGAGATGGAAAGGTAAATCGAAACGAGAATACACGAATAAAAACTGAGAAATCGGTGGGCACCAATGAAGAAACATTGATTTAATTGACCGGAATCAACTGAACCAGGGGGTTTGAATCTGCATAAAAGGGTTATATCTTCTCGTTTGATTCAAGGGTGAACGATCTTCTTCCTCGAACAACAATTGCAAAACAAACAACCGTTAGACTCGCCACGGGGAGAATGGGGGTTCTCCGTGACCACCATTCAGCGTGAGAATAAGTACAGGGTTTGATGAAGAAGAAGAAGTAATAGTAAAGTGAAGTGAAAGTAACATGAGAAATTGTACCTGAAATATCCTCTATTTATAGCCAAAGTTTGGGCGGGAAAGTTTGTTGATGAAAACTTGACGGAAAGTGCTTGTCCGTAAGCGGTTATTTCATCCTCCGTTAATCACTAATGAGTGTGTGCACACGGATCGTGGTCGTGATCAACGGCTGGGGTGATGCCACGTGGAAAGTAGGCAAGAATGGATCTTTCCTTCAATTCGGTGCCATCATTGTGACTTCGAGGGAGCCTGGGATGATGCCACGTGGCCATTCGGTTATAACCGAATGGTGGTGCATGATCAAGCCTTCTAGAAGGATACAACTGTAATCCTGTGTGGCTCTTCTTCATGCTAATTTTTTGTGGTAACGGAGAAGTTACTTTTATCTAAGTCTAGATGTTATTTATGCGGAAGTTTTGTTAGGATTTTATCATATCTGTTATGTAGGCTGGCGCAAGGATTTGTTCGTTTCTTTTTGGCGCGTAGATGTTTAAAACTGTTCTTCTTTTTAAGTTCTCTTTTGGAACCAGTGCGCGGCCGCGCAAGGTTCTTTTCTAAAGGGAGCTTATTGACGAGGTTGTGGTATGGTCCCAAGTATCCGTGCAGGTTTTTGGGACCTTACCCCTTCACTCTGTTGCATTGTTCTTGAAATCTGATGGAGGAGAGTGGATGACTTCATCAAGCAATCCGATGCTACTCCAGGTTTTCTTGTAATTATTATCACTGATGATGCTGACTTTTCTGTTAATTTCTTCATCTGCTCTCTTATCTTCGAGCGACCATCTAGAGAATTGCATTTTAACATCGCTGGTGTCTGACCAGTGGTAGACGCATCTGTTTGCCATCTAGAGTATTGTTGGTGTTGCTGTTGCTGATTTTGATTTGTTTTTTGATAGACAATTTTTTTTAAAAGATAATTGTTGATGTTTTGAATCAAACTAATTATCAGTATTTTATAGTGTTTAAAATGCGTCTTTATGGTAAACGAAGAGGTTAATCGTAATTATGATAACCAGTTTTTTTTAAGGTTTAAAATTTGTCCTTTGGGTTTCTTGATATTTAAGTTTATATTTTTCCCATGAAACCTTATTTTTGAAAGGTTTTGCATTAAAAAGCTGCTGTTTCTAAATATAAATGTATATGTTTATATTAAATGTACACGTTTTTCCCTCCTAGATTATTAAATGTACAATGAATTTAAATCTAACCTTTGGGCTGTTAGATATTGCACTATATAATATCATTGCTAGTTCACATGTTTTTCATCACGTTTTACTACCAAGATATCATTCTTTCACATCAGTTGAGTAATATATAACTTAAAATGACGGCATACACTTCTGCAGAGTCTGATGATTTAAAGCAGCGCTTTATCAAGTAAGTTGAGGATCAAGTATATGCGGATAGGGCAGCTCTTCAAGAGCTAAAGAGATGTTTTGATGGACTGCACCTTGGTCTGTTCACGAGAGACCAGGTTTCCAGAAACCTGATGGCTTTTAAATAATATGAAATTCCCCTTAAATAATATATTATCCTCATCAACAATATCAAAAAGGTTTCATGTGTTCCAAGTATTTTTTTTTCTTAGTATTCTATATTTAATATATTTTTAAAACACAAAAGTGGATTTGTGTGTTATTAAAATTATTTGATATATATATTTTTTTTCAAAATTAACCCGATCATCACCAACAATCTATACTTTCTATGAAAGTGCAAGTGAGACTGACATAAGAAAAGCTGACGTGGCAGCCATCCAAGCTATCCAACAATGTCTTTCTTATGTCATTATTGCATCATAAATCTAGATTTAAAATACATTTCATTTATACATAATTCAAACCCCTGCCATCAAAACCTGTGTCCATATTCAAAATTCAGAATTCTGGCTCCAGATTCAAAATTCAAAATTCAAACCATCTACATATATAACATACATGATTCTGGCTCCACATTCAAATTTCAATTCATCTCTCTCTCATATCCAGAGCGAGCAATCTCTCTCTCAAATGCAGAGATCCCATGATTCAGCCAGTTAATCTCCGATTACAGATCTTTGTTCGAACATTTACTGATTCTATTTACACATCATCGTTCCAACATCGTCGTTCCATCGAAGCTTCCAATCACACATCAACGTTTCAACATCGTTGTTGCAAAATCATTGAAAGTATGTTTTTTTTAATTCTCACTTTATATTTCAGTCTGTATTCACTATTGGAATTCTGTAACTCTAATAGACTTGACCGTCAAAGATAACTACAAAAATATAATAACTATAAGTCACTGAACAAGTAGATTATTATATTAGCTACTGACGTGGTGTGACGTGTATATGAGAAGCAATATATTTTTAGCCGTTTTATACATTTGTTTTGGTTTTGATATTTAAAATATATGATAGAATACTATCACACTACACTTTATGTTGGGTAAGCGCATCCATCGTTGGTGTAATATAGTGGTAGTAAGATACTGAGGTCGTCTAAGGATACAACGAATTTTAGTACTAAGTCTTTGATAGCTCAACCAAAAGTAAAGAGTTAAAAATGGCTAAAAAAAGAACAAATAAAAAAAAATGTAGTAATCAATGATAAGAAAATGGATGTTTAGCATACATTAACCTCTTGATGCTTCGTTAACTTAACCTTACCATGGGTAACAATGGCTCGATTTTCTGACGAGGAACTATGTGTTTCAATGCATAAAGTTGTGTAGTTCTTTGTTAGGGCCATGGTACACTCGACCATATCGCTTTGAATCAACAGGGAAACGTTACTTAAAGTCGGACCATACCCTAATGGTACCACATCAGGAAGGGAAGTATATACCACTATGATTTAGTATTAGTTAATTAGATAGTTTTAAGGGGTTTAAATTATTTGTGACTATGGTTCCCTTGGTGAGGCGTCAATTCCCCAAAGGTAGTTACTTTTATAAAAACCAAGTCCTTTGTGCTTTGATCCTATCGACGCACATCGACGCAAGATTATGGGAGATTTTAAGAGTTAAGCCGAAAGACTAATGACCCAAGTTAATGACGACACTAATATTTCACTCACTTTCAATAAACACCTAATTAGCTAAAGTCATTATAACACATACACACACATACACACACTCACCCACCTTATTCACCTATGATTTGTTTTAGTTAACTCCTCATCAAGGGGGTAAGTTTCCCCCAAACACCCACAAGAAATCTAGTCAAGAATGGCTATGGTGATAGTTTTCATCAAACTTACAAAGATTATATTAATTTTCAAAAGCTTGTTTACACTAATTATTCTTGAGTTTTTGTTAATGATTACAATGATTAGAGATGGTGGGTAGAAGAGAAGTGCGTTGTGTACTGACCCAAGGGCTGTCAGAGATAGGATAAATCATCCCTGCGTCAAGTAGTTTTGTTAGGAAACTTTTATGTAAGTATTGAAGAAAAAGATGATCAACCTGATCATATGCTAAAGATACAGTCAAGAAAGATCAATAAAAAGGTGCCTACATGATAACAGGACAAGAAGAAATGAAAGACACATATTCAACTAAGTATTAGGAAATGATCAGACAAAGAAGACGATTGGAAAAGACCATTCTGATAAGTCTGATGATAAATTAGAATCTGGTAAGTCTGATCATCAGAATTTCTGATGATCAATTTCATCAGAATTCTGGTAAGGTGGTCATCAGAATTTTTGATGGGCCAACTTGTCTTGAAGATAAGCCCTGGCACAATTGAAAAGTAGCAAGTTAACAATAACGGATTCAATGAATATGCCAAAAAGCTACTTTGTGCAGAGCAAGTGCATGAATAAACAAATGTTTATTCATGATCCAGACTCTCTATAAATAGAGATGTCAACCCAGAAGGTTAAATGAGTTGAGCTAAGAATTTAATCCACACACCACAAACTCCTTTACCCTTCACACATAATTCTTTAAGCATTCATTTGTAACAGTCAAATAACTTTGTTTTTCAAAGTCATCAATATACTTGAAAACTCTGTAAGTTGTTTCTTGAAAGTTTGATTTCTAGTTCCGCACAATATTTTCCTATTTGTTGAAATCTATTTGTCATATTAAGTATTTGAGAATCAAATCTGGGATCAACAGTTGGTATCAGAGTAGATTGAATAAATCATTTTCAAAAATATCAACTGCTCATTTTTTTATAACAATACTAAATATGGCAAACTTTCAAACTTGGAACAATGCTTTTAACATTGGATCCATGTCAAAGCCTCCGACTTTGGTCAGAGAGGAGTACCCCCAATGGAAAATCAGGATGATCATTTTCTTAATGGACATGATCGAGCACTGTTTCAATCCATTGTGAGAGGCCCACATAAACCCACTGTTGAAATTTCTTCTGTTCCAGCAACTGAGCACACACCAGCTATCCCTATCTCTTTAGCTCCTAAAAATGAAATACATAGGAACCAAGAAGATAAGGATCTGGTTGCAGCTGATGAAAGGGCCAAATCACTCTTGATTATGGCACTTCCAAATGACATATTCTCACAAGTAGATGCATGTGCATCTACTAAGGAGATATGGGATCAACTGGAAAATCTTTGTGAAGGAGGAGAGAGAATGAAAAGAAACAAGAGAACAAATTGTGTTTCTTCATATGAAAGATTTAAAAGTCTCCAAAGTGAGACACTTTCAGAAAACTATAATAGGTTTACTAAACTTTTGAATGAACTTAAAAAGTTTGGTATTGAGAAATCTAATGATGAAAAGAATGCAAAGTTTCTTGATGCATTGCCAAGAGAGTGGAGACGTCTCACTATGACCTTGGCATCCACCCTTGAATTAGGGAACATGAACTTGCATGATCTTTATAGCATCCTTGTCCCAAGAGAGGAAGATGTTGGGATTGAACCCTACCAAAGGAATAGTTGATTAAAGCCAAAACTGGACCAGAGCAGTGGATCCAGAATAAGCAGATGTTTGCATTCAATTCTCTCCCCTTGAAAGTGGCTAAACAACTGATGGCCTCTATCTACTGCTCGTCTACAACAACTGATGATTAAAGAACTGTTGAAGACTAACCTTGATGCTCAATCTACTGATCTGACTCAAGCACTGCTGAAGACATAAAGTACTGCTGGAGTCACAATAGTGGAATGGGAAGCAGTAGTTTGTTTATTCATTGTATTATAATGTAATCATGTCACACCCTGACTTTTGCGGAAGCTTGATTATGGTGTGACTTCTTAATACCATTTCATACAATCATAACAACACTATATGATTAAACCATTAGATGTTCATCCATAAATTAAGTTTGAAAACATCACAACATAATTGTCTGAAACGTAGACTCCAAATTTAAATTACAAACCACAACATGTTTAAAGAGTTCACGAAGACTCGACAAAAGACCTTAAATAAAACCGAGTTTAGAACCATGTATCTCGTCCAGGATTAAGATACATCTCCTAAACCCTAATGACTTCGGATGACATCTTTTGTTCATAATGCAGCTTGGAACATGCAAACACCTGCCAGATCCACTTAATTCCTTGAAATACATGTAGTTTGAAAACATCAGTTGAGCGAGTTCATGTGTTTGTGTATATATATGTATAAAACCTTTGTGAACAGTATATGTATGTATGTTTGTAAATCCCGGTATGAAAGCAAACAAGGAAACAGATCACCAATGGTTTGCAAGGCCACTGGTATGTGTGACGGCATAGGAAGGCTCAAACCTAGCAAATTTGTACCGGGCCTCCGGCTGTAAGACATAGTCACCTCATGGGCCACCCTGGTCCTCATGGGTGTGGGCTCGCTACACCCAAATAGATCTATCACTCATGCCCCTCGGTCCTAACAAGAGGATTAATGGTCTTAAGAGTGCGCCTACCCATTCACATGATCTACTGTACTTTCCTTAGCTAACCATACCAATTGTAATTGTATGTAATCAGTTTGTAACATGTATTTCACCCCCGAAGTTATAAAACTGAAAACAGTTAAAGAAAAAGGGGGACATGAACTCACTGTCTTGCGTCTTCAATAATCGTAACTCACGTTCCTTCAGCAAACACGACTATCTACAATGTACTAATATTTATTAGACGAATGGGCCGTGCCTTGACTTAGAATTAGCGTTTCTAAGTTACGTTTCTGATATTATTCCAATTTATATAATTATTGTCAAAATAATTAATATTTCAACTTAAATTATATTTATAAATTTGGAATAATTGTTAAACAATATTTTCGTAATAATACTTCTCAAGTATTTATACTTGTACTTCCTTCCCAAGGATGGGGGTATCTTATACATGTGTATTTTGTCATATTTTGGGTCGTATTCCGGTATGGATTTATACGTACGAGAGTACGTATTCTTAATGTGGTTATTAAGTATCCCCATACTTAATTAATTATTAAACTTCCCGGAATATCATCTCTAATAAAAATCCACCAACATATATATTTCCAAAATATATATTTAAGAGTAAAATGCACGGATAGTCCCTGTGGTTTTGCAAAATAACACCTATAGTCCCCAACTTTTGGAAATTACACCGGTGCTCCCTGTGGTTTGACAGTTTGTTACTCGGATAGTCCCTGGAGTGGATGACGGTTAGTTTTCTCCGTTAAGTGGATGTGAAATGACAAATTTACCCTTAATCTTCTCCACTCTATAAACACAAATCCATCTCCATCGTATCCATCAAAACAATGGCATCGATACCCAAAGCTTTCATTATCAATAGTTCAATTTGTTTCAAATCTCCGAACTGTTGGTCAATAAAGCATTCCCTGATTTTATTTTTTCCAAGAGTCCTACAGTTGTGAAGCCATTATGTTTGGTTGATAATGATAATAGGCATGAAAAAGATGAACGTGGAAGAAACAGTTTGCAGCCGGTGGTGTTGACATCACATGGTGGCCAGAAAAACAATAGGGCGCCTAGTGATGGTGGTTCAGATGAAACTGTAAAAACATAATTTAGAAGTTGGTGAAAATAGACGGTGGCCAAAAAAAACAATGTGGCGACCAGTAGTGGTGGTCTAGATGAAACTGAAATCAAGAGAAATCAGAAGTCGATGGAACCAGACGGTGGCCAGAAAAACAATGTCGCGGCCAGTGGTGGTGGTCTAGATGAAACTGAAGTTAACAGAACTCGAAAGTCGGTGGAATTAGGCAGTGGCCAGAAAAACAATGTGGATGCCAGTGGTGGTGGTTCAGATGATAGCGGAAGAAAAAGATTATTACGAAAGTCACTAGATGCAAAAATAGCAATTTCGATTGCGGGGCGTAAGGGAAGCGCCATGATTCAAAATGAAATTGCACACAACAATTCTAAGCATAAGAGGTTGAGGCCTGCTAATGTTCCAAGTAGGTTACTTGTTTCAAAATGACTGTTTTGTTTTTATAGAGTGGAGAAGGTGAAGGGTAAATTTGTCATTTCACGTCTATTTAAAGGAGAAAACTAACCGTCATCCACTCCAGGGACTATCCGAGTAACAAACTGTCAAACCACAGGGAGCACCGGTGTAATTTCCAAAAGTTAGGGACTATATTTGTTATTTTGCAAAACCACAGGGACTATCTGTGCATTTTACTCTATATTTAAAGAATATTTCTTAGAAAAATTATTCATAATTTTTCTTTAGGCAAAAATATTTGTAGTTCCAAAATAATATATTTTCAAGTCTCACTTAGAAAATATATATAAACTTATTTTTATCCAAAAATAATACACTTTCTAATAATTCCAAGGAAACATATATAGTTTTACTCGCCAAAAATTATATATTTCCTTTTTGTCAAAATATGATATAACTTTGTGATAATCATAAAAATCATAGTTTCATTTCTTTGAGTCCAAAATATCATTTACCAAAAATATAATTATAAATGTATTTTCCGAAATATTTTGTAAGTTACATTATTTCGTTCGGTTTTACAATATTATGTGTGTAACTCGTTTATTTATTCCTTGAGATTTTTGGTAATATTTTGGATTGTAATTTCTTGGTATTTTGTTAAGTTATATTATTTCAAGTCCTAAAATACTATAACTAATACACAAAGTATACAAATAATCACTCACATGTGTCTTCTAAATATATATCTTTCCAATACATATTTAGCCATTTTGTTATTTACAAAAAATAACCTCCAATATTTGTATTTTTTTGTAATAAAAATCATGGCAAACTTTTATATGAAAAACTATGGTTAAAATATACTTGTAAATACTTGTTTAAAAATATTTTTCTAAGTATTTAATTTTTACAAAAAATTTGCCATGGTTTTCCCTTAAAAATGGAGGTTTCCATGCTTTCAAAGCATATCATTTTCTTTTAAAATCATCATCAATCATCAACAATTCCATCAACACTTACCAAGTGCCAAAATCATGCAATTTATACAACAACATGAACTTGAACTTTTATAAAAACTTGTAGTAACTTATTATGTTGTTAAGTAAGCCTTGTTACCCTTAAAAATATGGTTATTTGTTTGTAAATCTTAATTTTGTAAAATTTAGTCTTTTACAACTTGTATGATGATTTTTCAAAAATCAATCTTCTAGTATTTTTCTTGTTACATATACTTTACTAGCTTTGTTTTAACCCTCCAAAACATGATTAGTTTCTTTAAAAATCATGATTAGGTAAATCTTGTGTATAACTTTAGTTTCTTGAGAAAATTATTCTTGTAATCATCCATTTATAAGGCTTTTAACATGTATCAATCCTCATCATACTCTAAAACAACTTCATTTCCAAGTTCATGATCCACATAAAGGATGATCCTTTTGATTCACACAAGATTCATCCTCTCACTTGCTAGATCATGTGTTTAATCACAATCTAGCAAGCTTCTTATGATGATCAACATCATAATCTCAAGAAAATAACAATCAAGTATCATACATACACTAAATCAACATTGATTCTTATGTTATTAAGCTTTATGTGAAGGTTCATCTTCTTGCTTCATTATTATTCTTGTGATTAACATCTTACACAATCTTTTAACCATCAAAATGAGAAGTAAATTCAAGTTACAAGAGGCTTACTACTAGCACAAGGGCTAGGGAAGAATCAAAGATGAAGATGATGAAGAACAAGTTGGATAAAAGCTCTAGGAAGTGGTCCTTCAAGCTCCAAGGCTTCCTAGCTTCTTAATCTTGCTTCTTGCACCTTAGGATCACTTGGGATTGTATGAAGGAGACTTGAAAGTGGTGGTGGTGTGTGGTTGTGGTCTCGGCTGAGGATGAGAGCAAGACAGGGAGAGAGAGTGGTGTGTGAAGTGTGGATGTGAGAAATGAGCTCTAATCCATCATCTTCTTCTTATAACCATGTTATTCTTCTAACTCTTGGGTATTATGCTTGTAAATTAGGGACAAGATCCAATAAAATATTGGAAACAAAATCAAGGGTGGGCAACACCCTTGTGACCGTCGCCCAGGGGGGGGGGGGTATAGGGTCAGGATGTAATGGATGGTTAAGAGAACTAGTTGAAATCCAAGTATAATGGTTAAGTGTTTAGTTATTATATGTTTACATAGTATTTTATGGTGTTCGGGGATCATAACTAGCTTGGTAATGATAAAACAATGCTTTTAGTGAAAATTTGATGTTTCGGGTAGTGTCCGGTTGTTCGGTTAGATACCGGTTCGTTAAAGTGCTAAACTATACAGTTTAGTGTTCTTTATGTACCCTTTTGTGACACTTTTAATTCCCGAAACTTAGGAAAGCATTCAGGACCATTTAGTCATATTTTTGCATGATACTAGCTTGTTAAAATGCTGATTTTTGCTGAATTATGCTGAATTCAGCCCTTTGGGTGAGTTTTAGGCACTTTCCGGCACTTATTCTATCACTAAAAAGGCAGTTTTGTGATCCTTACTTTCCTACACACTATACTAGTGTAGTACTGGGTTTCTGGCTCGTTCTGTGTCTCATTGTAGTGTCTGTCTATGTGCTGAGTTCTGTCAGCATTTTTCTAAGTTATCCGCTAACTGTGCTAACTGTGTTTTGTGCATCATTTATGTCAATATGGTTTGCATGTAATAATGATGTGACATTAAGCAATATGTGATGCACATGTAAGTATGATGCAGTAATAAAAAAGTAGTTAATTGTAATTCAGCACAGTCATTAGGCACTAATCATGATTAATTAATTGTACGGATACCTGGATTTTTGACAGTTGTCACAAATCAGTTGTTAGGAAGCAGTAGTTGTATTAGATCAGTAGTTACAGGTTGTTAGGAGGTTAGATGTCACTTTCATGGTGACGTCAGCCAAGATGCTTCAGTGGTTTGCCCGTGCCTATAAATAGAACAACACCCTGTACTGTTCTATTAGCTCTTTCATCACTTGTCTTCCTGCACGAACAATTCATTATGAGCTCAGGCTGAGGGGGAGTTTGTAATACATGCATTCAAAGTTGTAATTGAAGATTGAAATAAATTTAATCATTCGGTTCAATGTTAAACATGTGTGTTGAAAGCAATTCTCCTGTTTGATTGTGTATGAAAGTTTGTTTCCATTTAGTTTCCGCTGTAATTACTTGTTCATCTTCTTAATTCTCAAACAAAAAACACAATCATAAGATACTCAGATCCTAACAATTGGTATCAGAGCTCGGACAGTCAAATTTGATCTAACAGTCATTTTGACATAAATAGTTTAGCTCATAATCGTTGATACTATTAAATTGTTCGTTTCGTTGAAAAACATAGTAAGGGTTAATTACGATCAAAGTTGATTAACCAGTGCCTGTAAAACAACCAGGATGACGTCACAATCACAAGATTTGAACAATAACATCGGTTCTCTCTTCAAACCACCCATGTTGAAACGAAATGAGTACAACATCTGGCAGAGAAGGATGGGTCACATCCTTGCTCAACAGAATATCGGATGTTGGAAGTCGGTTATCTTTGGACCACATGTTCCATTGGTGCCGAGTGCTGAGGATCCAGGTAATTACGAACCTAAGACGGTTGAGAACTATACTGAACTGGATTATCAGAAATTTAAATTGGATGCCAAGGCATTTAGCATTGTTGCTTCTGCATTACCCAATGAAATCTATGCTGGACTGTTACACTGTAACAGTGCCAAGGAATTGTGGGATGCACTGAAGGAACAGTTTGGGGGAACTGAAGAAGTTATTGAAAACAACAGGGAAATTTTGAACCAACAGTATGAAACCTTTTGTCACATCAAGGGTGAAACATTAACTCAACAGTTTGAGCGATTTAGCTGTCTCATAAGTGAACTTAAGCTTGTTAAAATTGAATTTCCAAAATCAACTATTAATAGTAGGTTTTTAAGATCACTTCCAGAAAAATGGGACACTATAGCTTTTGTGACCAGAAACTCTGTTGAGTTCAAAGATCTGACACTGACCCAACTTAATGGTAGACTCCTGACCTATGAAAGGGAGTTAAACCAGAAAAAGAAGTTGCAAGAGTCTGGCAAAGTTGCAGATGACTACTCATTTGGCAACACAGCTCTTCTGGGTCAGGAAGAGTCTGGCAGCAGTAAGGATCAGAGTTATGATCATTTTATTGACATAACTGCTGGTGCAAATTTCAACTCTGATCCTCACTCATCCAACTTTGCTTTTACAGCAAATGGAGAAAGCCAGAACTCTGATAATCTGTGCTTTGAACTCAATGACTTACAGCATTTTGATCCAACTGACCTTGAAGAAATGGACATTTTGCATCAATTGGCATTGCTAAGTGTAAGAACTAGCAAATTTTACAAAAGGACAGGGAGAAAATTCCCAGGGTTACATGGGAATCTAAAAGTGGGGTTGGATAAGTCCAAGATCAAGTGCTATAAGTGCAAAGGTCATTTTGCTAGGGAATGCAGGAGTCAAACCACTAGTCCAATTATCACTCATCCTAGCTCAAACCTTAGACCACAAAACAACCAAAGCACTGTGCACTATGCCCAATATACCCCTACAACTCATGTTAACACTGCTCACTATGCACATGCTGCCACCCCTGTTCCTGTGCATTATGTTCAAACCACTGTTTCCCAAATTCAGTATGTCCAAGCCCCTGATCCCCAGGTTTAGGTGAAACAAGTTGCACCTCAACAAACTGCACCAACAGTGGTTCAACCAGACCAACAAAGCTTTTTCACACAAGGGCTGGTTGATTGGAGCAGTTTACCTGAGGAGTTAGGAGATGAAAATTTTGCACTGTATGCTCAAAGCACTGCTTATGGTAATGATATATGTTTTGTAGCTTTGGAGACCATACAGGAGGGGATGGAAGCTGAAGAAGAACAGTCAAGTGCTGAAACAGTGGACAAAATTGCTGAAGCTGTGGTTACTGCTGTTGCTGAGGAAGTAATGTTGGGAGAAAGTTCAAAACCCCTGTTGGAACCACTGTCCGACCCCTGCTCCAAAGAAGAAGAAGAAGAAGAGAAGGAAGAAGGTGAAAAAGAAGAGAAGGCTGAAGAAGAAAGTGATCATACTTGTGATTGTGCAATGATGGCTGCATCCAAGGTATCACCTCAGGTTCTTCAAAATATGTGTTCAGACAAATGCATTATAGCATTTGCTAACATTAAAAAGGTTAATGAAAACCTTAGGGATAAGTTGTTAACTTCTGAAGTTCAATTTGAAAAGTCATTAAAAGAACTGAAAAACAAGTTGAATGAAAAAGAAAGTGAACTTTGCAGCATTAAACAAGAGCATAGCATAACCAAGGACCAACTCCAGACAATTGTTAGTGCATTACGTCTATTGACTTCGTCTTGTATCATGTAATAGGATAGAATAGGATTATCAGTGCCCGAGGTTAGAGAAACAGTTTGTCAGGTTTAAGATGCTGATTCCACCCCAAATGACAAAAGGTGTTTAAGATGCTGATTCCACCCCAAATGACACAAGGTCATTTGGAGCGAAATCAGAACTTCTGATTCCACCCGAAATGACTCCATGTCATTAGGAGTGGAATCAACACCACTATATATAGGGCATGTGTTGTTTTCATTTGGTACGGTTCTGAAACTTGTAACGAAGTGCTGCCAGATTGCTTTCAGGTTGTAAACGTTGTTAAATCAATCAAAGAAGCATTATAATTAGTTTAAGCGTCTGTATCTTTGATTCCGCCTTTGATACAGAGAAAAGACTCTTCTGATCGACTCGTTCGGGTCCAACAACGATCCTACAAGTGGTATCAGAGCTCAGGAAGAAGAGTTTAGCTCAATTATATCAGTTTTCTGTCTTCTACACCTTCTTTTTCAATCTGGACAAGATTTACCAGTCAAAACCAGATCAAAATTTCACAGATTGTTTAATATTGGACATAGACAAACCCTTGAAAGTTTCATGATTAAATACGGACTAAAAATGGACAAAATTGACTTCGAACTGATTCCGCTCGAGATGGATAGTTTCTGATTCCACTCCTAATTGTCTGATTCAGCTTCAAAAGTCTGATTCCGCTCCAAAATACAAGTTAATTCCGCTCCTAGAGGTCTAGATGTTAATTCCGCTCCAGATGGTCTAGTTGTTGATTCCGCTCCTAGATGTTAACTTGTTGATTCCGCTCCTGTGATTCCACTCCTAGTGCAAACTTCTGATTCCGCTCCTAGTGCAAACTTCTGATTCCACTCCAAAGTGCAAACTTCTGATTCCACTCCAAAGTGCAAACTTCTGATTCCACTCCAAAGTGCAAATTTGTGATTCCACTCCAAAGTGCTAATTTGTGATTCCACTCCAAAGTGCAAATTTGTGATTCCACTCCAAAAGTGAATTTTTTTTCGCGTCAAGATCATTTCACGACAACCGAGTGTGTTTGAAGATGTCAAGCAACAGTAAAGAAGTTGCTGATCCTGATAGATATTGGAAAGCAGACTATGCAAGATGGGAAATCGGAAAATTAAATGAACCATTCAAAGAAGCCCAGAGAGCAAAAAGATGGAATGAAGAGTTGGAATGTTACATGGATCCACGGGGTAATCCAGTTGTTGACCCATCAAAAGTGGATTTTGAAGCTGTAACAAATTTGGTTCCAAGGCAGGCTACTTTCAACACACGAAGGTTATCTGATAAAGCATATCTGCCTGATTTGGAGAAGAAGATAAGAGAGGTTTGTGAAGCGAGTCTACCAAAGGTGGTAGAAATGAAAAGGAGAAAAGAACAAGAGCTGGAAAAGCTGATAGAGGAAGTAAAGAAAGCGGCAGAGGAAACTGATAAAGAAGAACAGATGAAAGATGAAGATCAGAAAAAGACAGAAGAAGAAGGTGTGATAACAGAAAAAATTCAAACTGAATCTTCTGAATTGTTTGACACAGACAAAAGCATTGAACAGTCTGCTGATAAAAATGAAAACAAGTGCAGGAATTGCATAGAAATGTGCAAAGCCTGTACTGAAAAGGATGAAATGATAAAAACAACAGATATTGAAACAAATAAACTTGAAAATGTTTTCAAAATAAAATGTAAAGAAATGATTGAAAAAGAAGAAATTTTGAAACTAAAAGTTGAAAAATTGACACAGAAATGTCAAGGTCTTGAAAAGGATAATGATGTTTATAGACAACTGTGTTCAGCAAAATGTGTCGATTGTGTTGAAAAAGAATCTAAATTTCAAGATTTACAAAAACAGTATGATTCTTTAAAGTGGTCGAGTCAGAGAGTACAAGAAGCTTATGATACTTTGAAGAGCCAAGTCAAAAGTTTTGATCAAAGATTGTCTGAAACTTTAGTCACTAAAGAAATGTATGAAAGAAAGTTTAAAGAAAAGCAAATTGAATTGAACAAGTGTGTTGATGAAATTGCTAATCTTAAACAAGTCTTGGCTGAAAAAGAAAAGATTGTTACAAAACTTCAAAGTTATCATAACTCTTCGTACATTCTTGAACGCATTTTCAACATCACACCAGATGACAAAGATACTGACAATTGCAAAAAGGGTATTGGTTCAGAGTTTCATCAGGTACCACCACCATTGAGAAACAATTATACTTTTTATGATGAGGAAAAGGTGGCAAAGGGTTTGAACATAGATGACCAGTTACCTGATAGTATCGATGTGACTTACTCCAAATCTGATGATGCTAATGATTCAGAGGTGGTAAGTAAGGTTGTTGAAAGCGTTTTGAAAGATGAGTCTACAAAAGGTAAGTTTGAATAACAGGATGAAGATGAAGGAAATCTTTATGATGGTTATCTGAAAAACACAAAATCCGAGAAAAATTTGAATGATGATTCAAAAGGATTGGTTTATACCATGATTGGATCGGACAAATTATTCTTGGATGTTGTATTCCCGATTCAGAATGTGATTTCAGAGAAGGTCGATAAAGTTTTCAAAATGGTTGAGATTGAGAAGTCGGAAATTTCAAAGTTTGCTGGTAAAGGTCACAAAGGTTCTTATAACAAACCTGGTTTTAAGAAGAAAAACATGAAGGCTGGTTTGGGTTATAAAAAGAAACGAAATTGGAATCAAAGTAAAAAACCAAATTTGCAACAAAAGATGAGTTTTGTTCAAGGGAAAAGCTTGAAAGAAGAGGAAAAACTCAGATTTGGACAACAGTCTAATGAGGAGTTTGATGATATGAAAAAGAAACAACAACTGGCCAAGGATGTTTCAAAGAAAGTGTGTTTTAAATGTGATCAGATTGGACATGTTGCACGAAAGTGTCCAAATCCAAAGCCTGTTGATGTTGAAAAACAGAAATCTGAGGATGTGAAACCAAGGTCAACCAGATTTGATTCGAAACAAACTTGGAGGTACAATACAAACAAGTTTGCTTCAAATCAAAATTGGAAATCAAACCCGAACAGGTTCGATTCAAGACAGACCTGGAATTCTCACACACCCAGATTCAGAACTAAACAGAGTTGGAGAACATCTGTTGATATGACAAAACCTCAAGAGTTTTGGAAACCTAAAAATGTTGTTCAAGATCAAAAGGTTCAAAAAGAGATAAATTTTTACAAAAGAGGTACTCCGAAAGGTCAAGTGTGGAGTGCTAAGAAACAAGTAACGATGGTAAAAGATGAAAAAGTTGAAATCAAAATTGAAAACGTTTTAAGTGACAAAGAGTTTCCAAAATTGAATGAAAATTATTGTGTTGAAATGCCTAAGGTCCAACAGACCTGGGCTAAATTGTTCAAATGATTGATAAAGTTTGAATGTGCAGGTGCTCAACGAAGCTGAAGATTGTGAGAATGGTAGTTGGAGCAGCCTGGCACAGGAAGAGGTTGCAGGACCCTGGTTTGGTTGAACAGGGAGTTTAGTTTGATTGTTTTCTGTACATAAATAAACAATATTTTCAAAATCCTAAAAAAAAAAAAATTGAAAAATTTAAAACCAAAAATATGTTTTTAGTTTGTTATAATTTGAAAAACCAAAAATATGTTGTCTTTAATATTGTTTTGAATGTATGTTGATTGAATACGCCGAAACCCTCACGGCTGAACAAACATGATTACTTTCATCAGATTGAAAAACGGTTTTCAAACCGTTAAGATCAATGGGTTGTAAATCATGGGGGTACGTTATATTTTCTGCTTAAAGTGTTATATTTTCTGCAAAATAGAGCACGAAAAGCAGAAAATGGATGGCAAGACAAAGTTATCAGTGTTGGTTGTCAAAACTTTCTTTAAATGGTTTTGCATTTTAGGGGGAGAAATATTGTTAGAAAATACAAAAACATTAGAAAATTTGAAAAAGCCAAAAACATGATAAAATTCAAAAATTGAGTTTTTGCGTAAAAAGAGGAAATGATAGTACATCAGTAGACAGTTACAGTACGCTAAAGAATTGGAAAGTTTAAATGTGTTAAACGATCTCACCGTGGATGTGTCGGTAGGTTTTTATACATTTAGTAAACTTTTTCGGGATATAAACCTAAATTCATACACTTGCTTATTTCGTGGGGAACACTACTTGGATATATAGGTAACCCCTGAAATCTCGTTTGAAAGGTCCCTTATTCTGAGATACTAGGTCTTTATACTCAGTGATATCTGGGGTATTATCCCGGGACTTCTGCTGAAAGAAATTTCTGACCTAGTCCCCGGAGAATACTTTCTGCATTGCTTGAAATATAGCACCACCCTCAGCATAAAAAACGATGAAACATTGCAAAATGCTAATCGTGTGCTGTTGAAACTAAAAGATCCTCTAAAGGGGACACACCGAAAAGTCGAAGCCGTCATCTCTCTGCGTATCGAAAGATCGACCTGAGCTCTCACGGCCCTCGCATTTAACCCCTGACAGATATCATCTAGGTATACTCACATGTAAGACTGAATATTGGGATCTGGATACGGGAGTATATTCAAGAGGTGGGACACATGAATGAGTTTAAGTTCTTAATACATCTAATCAGTATCCTGAATTAGTTGAAATTTGTATGAAAATTTAAGTAGATCAATATATAGACAATCTAAGTGAATTGTTTAATTCTTAACGTGTTTTAAAGCTCAACGGTACTTGTGATTTGTCAAAAACTGATATGATCCTCTGACGCATATTCAAACAAAAATATTGTCTGTAAATATGTTTGTACATATTTCTTTACTGCTTTATATTTTCAAAAAATTCAAAAAGATTTTGATTTCTGCTTTATTTTCGACAATCGATGTCTGAGTGCTAAGTTTCAAAATCTAAGTAAGCTGATTGTGTTTCTAAAAATAAAACAAGTTCATTAATTTGAAACTTGAAATTTCTAAAATCAAAAACAGTTTGTGATATCTCCAAGGTCATTAAGTTGGACTTGGATGATTAACTGTGGGGGAGTTGGTTGCTTATATTGTTATAGCGCTAGTTTCCGATACGATTCGATGGAACTGCCAAATTTTATGAGAAGTGATTTTGAGGAGATTGAATTGTCAGATTATGATTTCTGGAAAATTTGAAGATTAAAATGTTGTTACTTATAGTTGTATGAGTGATTGCAGGAAAAGTCCAGACTACGATCCCGAGAGTAGAGTCTAAGGGGGAGTCTGAAGACAAGCTGGAAAGCTAGGTGTCGATCCCTAAAAGCACGGAAGCTTGACGAAAGGGGGAGCCTGCTCATGATAAAGCTGTTGATGATAGAGTCAGTAATGAGATTCTGGTGTAAGAGTCAAAATGTGAAGCTGATCAAGAGAGTGATGGATGCTTACAATGTTACAATCTGAGTAAGGATGCAGAATGATCAAGACTGAAGAAGGTGTCTGTAGGTCCCTTAATCACGTATGGATCGAACAAGACTGTTAATCTATCAAGGGTGCGGAATCCCCTTGATTGATCTTCGAACACAGAAACAAGAATATGTAGATGAACAAGAACTCGAACACACAAACGTTTCCAACTGATCTTCTGTGATTATCAAACCTTAGAAACGTTTTACAATCACTAAGATCTACAAGAACCTAACAGCCGATTTCTGTTTGTTCTAAACTATCTCAATTCGAATGCTCTCTCACAATCTCCAAAAGTCTATCAAGTTCTCTCAAGTGTCTTCCCTTAAACATGTAGCAAGAGGTTGTTTATATACTACAACCTACCATACACGAATTGGGCTTTGCCCATATTACATATGTTACATAAACTTGGGCCTAATGGACTTAATATAAACTTGGACTGATTGGGCTTCATAGAGCTCGTTTTTCTTTAAGTCTTCATGATCCAATCTTCTGTTTAATATCCAAAGACCAATCCAAAGCTGTTGTCATATAACATGCACCAACAAACTCCCCCTTGACAATAGCTTGACTAAAATTGTACGGTTTTAACAGTCTGCAACGTTAAAAATGTCAAACATGACAAAATTGAATGCACCTAAGATGATGAAGGTGGAGAATTATCTTACATGGAAGGACAACTTCAAATCTTTCATTGAATCTCAGGATGCACGCATGTGGATCTGCATTGAAGATGGGTACATAAACCCAACACACGATTTTGAGGGCAGACCACGTCGAACAGACTATGCGAACATGAAAGAGGATGATAAAAGGAAGTATGACGCTGAAAAGAGAGCAGTGGCTGCAATTAAAATGTCCTTACCTGATAGCATCAAGCATATCTTCAACAAGTACACTAATTCAAAGGATATGTGGGATGCATTACAAAAGCGATATCAGGGGAATGAGAGTGCCACTCAGGCATTCATGGCAGAGATAGTGCCAGTTGATGAGGCTGAAATTATTGTGAGTGATGCTGAATCTGAAGTGAAAAATGCTGAAGCTCAAGTGGAAAATGCTGAAGCAAAAGTGGATGCTAAAGTTGAGAAGAAGAGTGAAGTTGAGGAAGATAAGGCTGATCAGACAACAGATGCTGAAGAGGAAAAGCCAGAGTCTGAGCATGAAATGGAAGCTGATGAGAAAGATGAAATCATCAAAAGACTGGAAGCTCAACTTGCTGCTCTCATGGCCAACTCAGACAAATCAACAGGAGAGGTAAGTAACTCTGCCACTTCTGTTTGCTTAAAGTGTCGTGAACTACAGGGTGAAGTTGACAATTTGTCAACTCAAAACAAAAGTCTCGTGAGCGAAATGTCTAACGTAAAAGAGTCAAATTTCTTTGCTAAAAGAAACGAGTCATCATATTTGAAAAAGATAAAAGGCTATGAAGCTGAAATTGAAGCTTTAACATGCAAATTAAATGAAAAACTTCAAGTCATAGACTTAGCTCATGACATGATGGCTGAGAAAACAAAAGAGATTTCTGATAAAAACAAAGAGTTGTCAGATTCACAACTTAAAATTGTTGAACTTGAAAAGAAGTTAGGTCAATTCAGAGACTCTACTTTTGTTATGAAACACATGATGGGTGGGTTAAAGAAGAGTAATGACAAGACAAGTGTGGGATTCCAAGGCTTTAATGAAGTCCCACCTCCTCTTAGTCATGACTACTCTTTCCTACCTGGTGAGGATGAGCTTACAGACTTTCTGTCAACATCACCAAGTAGTTCCACATCCTGTCAAGGTGATGTGTTTGAAGATAATGATGCTAAGAAGGAAAATGACAGCAAATCTGTTTTGAAAAAGAAAAATACACCTTCTAAAAACAATAATCAAACTTTTGTTAAAAAGGTTAATTTTGTTCAAGGAAGTGATATGAAAACCGAAACAGCTGTTATTGAAAAGGAATCAAATGTAGAGTTTGCTAAAAACAAAAACATAGAAAAATCTGAAATTAAGCAAACTGAACCAAATCCTTCCACGGCATCATCATCAAAACCAGAATCTAGTTCAAAGGCTTCATCTAAGAAGTCTTCGAACAAGAGATCGTGCTTCAAATGTCACACAAAGGGACATGTAGCTAGCTGCTGTCCTAACAAAAAGATTGAAGCACAAGTTAGTGAGAAACAAAAAGGGAAGTCACCAGAAACGGAAGGTGATAAAAAGAAGAGAGAGTCTAACTCTCCAAAGAAATCTGCTCCTAAGCAACAACAGGGTGTTGCTAGTAATGTAGATAAGGCTGAAAAAGGAACTCCTCAAGTTCCTCGTTTTCAAAGAAATCAACCAAGATTTCAGCCTGAATCTACATCAGGCAGATATGAAAGACCTAGAAGTAACTCACCAAGAATGAACAACCAATACTCAAATAATTTCAGAAGTCAAGGTCAATATCAAAATCGATACCAAAATAACGGTGGTCGAACTTTTTATAACAATGGCTTTAGAAATTACAACAATAATGCTTCTTGGAATCAAAATTCAAGGTACCAAAATCAACATTTTCAAAGGTCAAATAGTCCAAACACATTTAGGAACCCTCAGGACCAGAGACCTTATGGAAATCATACCCCATTTCCATCAACAGGTCCGAGAACCAAGACTCCAATTAGGGGTGATGGATCTTGGATGGATGTTCCAGTAGTTGGTGAATTTGGACGACCCAAGACCATTAAGGCTTGGGTCCCCCAATCTAACTAATTTCTTAGTTGGTGTGTGCAGGAGCTGCTAAGGAGGAGTTTGTTGCTGCTTGGTAGAATCCTCCTTCTACAATGCAGAGTGGATGCTGTGAAGACTAACATTGAATGCTGACTCAAAAACTTGGAAGATTTGGTGATTGGATGCATCAGCTTAGGGGGAGTCTGTTGCTGACAAAGATGTTGCTGACAAAGACAGAATTCATGTTGAAGCTGACGCTATCCAAAGACCAAAGACTGTGAGATTCTGAAGACTAAAGGTTCCTTTGCAAGCTATTGTCAAGGGGGAGTTTGTTGGTGCATGTTATATGACAACAGCTTTGGATTGGTCTTTGGATATTAAACAGAAGATTGGATCATGAAGACTTAAAGAAAAAAACGAGTTCTATGAAGCCCAATCAAGTCCAAGTTTATATTATGTCTATTAGGCCCAAGTTTATGTAACATATGTAATATGGGCAAAGCCCAATTCATGTATGGTAGGTTGTAGTATATAAACAACCTCTTGCTACATGTTTAGGGGGAGACACTTGAGAGAACTTGATAGACTTTTGGAGATTGTGAGAGAGCATTCGAATTGAGAGAGTTTAGAACAAACAGAAATTGGCTGTTGGGTTCTAGGAGATCTTAGTGATTGTAAAACGTTTCTAAGGTTTGATAATCACAGAAGATCAGTTGGAAAAGTTTTGTGTGTTCGAGTTCTTATTCTTCTACACTTTCTTGTTTCTGTGTTCGAAGATCAATCAAGGGGATTCCGCACCCTTGATAGATTAACAGTCTTGTACGATCCATACGGGATTCAGGGACCTACAATTGGTATCAGAGCATTTGCTCTTGTGCGTGGTTCAAGACTGATCGAAAGGATTCAAGTCGTGTTTCGTGTTTCGGTTGAAGAAATTTTGGTGTCTCATTCATAATATTTTTGCGAAGAACAGGAAGAACACTTGAAGAACAGTTTAAATTCGTGTATTTTAATCTGTTTTGATTATTGTTTTTGACTATTTTTTGTGTTTGTAGGGAAGACTTTGCTTGGATTAGGTGCTGTTGTCTGCTGCTGCTGTTGTCTGCTGGCTGCTGCTGTTGTCTGCTGCTGCATGTTTCAGGATTGGGTGGCTGGGTGGCTGGTTGTCTGCTAATTTTACTCGCAACAGTGGTCTCGACTCGCAACCTTGGTCTCGACTTGTGCTGATTTTACTCGCAACTGAGGTCTCGACTCGCAACCGTGGTTGCGGCTTGTGCTGATTTGACTCGCAACCGTGGTCTCGACTCGCAACCGTGGTTGCGGCTTGTGCTGTTTTGACTCGCAACCGTGATCCCGACTCGCAACAGTGATCTCGACTCGCAACCGTGTTCTCGACTCGCAACCGTGAAAGTGGTGGAATTTTTATAGGCAATCGTAAAAAAAAATTCACTGTTTCGTGTTTAGAGAATTATCCGTAACTCATCTGGACAAACCGTTTGCACCGTTGAACTCGTGGGATTTTTACGACAAAAAAAAAAAAAAAAAAAAAAAAAAAAAAAAAAAAACTAAAACTTTGGAAAATCCCGATTTCGGTTTTTGACATTGTATATCATTGGAATCGTAATTTCGGGACGAATCTAACGGTATAATTTGATAAAAACAATTTTCGGATAATATTTGTACGGTTTTATCAGTTCGCTTACGGTAAAAGCTTAACAAGGACCAGTAGAGAAGTTAGAATTGGATTTTGACACAGGTTATCAAAATTCATTTGAACTTTTACGCTGCGTGATGGCTAAGATGGATAATGGAAGTGAGGTTGTTAAGAACTGGCCAAAGCTTTTAAATGTCAATGAATATGCTGAATGGAAAAAGAAGGTTGAGGCATATGTTCAGAGTAAGGATACGAGAATGTGGAGCTGTATGATTGATGGATATGTTGCTCCTGCACGTCGTGTTGAAGGAAGAGTTAAGGTGATTTCTTATGACAAGATGGATGAATCTGAGAAACAATTGGTTGATGCTGAGAAGAGAGCTTTAGCAGTGATCAAGAAATCCTTACCTGAGGGCATTAAGCATACCTTCAAGAACTATGGAAATTCTAGAGATCTGTGGGAAGCTTTAGAAAAACGTTATCAGATCTCTTCAAAAGTAACTACTTGTGATCAAGCATTGGTAGCTGAGCTTGCAGTTGTGACAATTGAAGAGGAAGCTGCTGAGGTGGAAGAGAAGAAGGAAGCAGATGAGGAAACTGCTGAAAAGAAGGGTGCAGAAGTTTCAAAGGGCTTGAAGGATGTGAACGGACTTAAAGCAGAGGTAAAGGTATCATCAGAATCTGTAAGTCATACATGTCTAAATTGCACTGAACTACAGGTTAAAGTTGACAGACTATCGGAGCAAAACAAAATTCAGTCAGCTGAATTAGAAAAGTTGAAAGAGTCAAATGTTCTTTTGATTAAACGAGAGTCAGATTGTTTAGAAAAACTCAAATCAAATGAACAAGAAATCAGTAGTTTAACAAGCAAAGTCAATGAAAAATTACAGATCATTGATTTGGCTCGTGAAACTCTGAAAGAAAAGACTAATGAGCTTTTAGAAAAGTGCACAGAATTGGCTGATGCACAAGCCAAAATTGTTGAACTTCAAGGGAAGTTAGATAATTTTGGGAATTCTTCGTTAGGAAGGACTCAAATTCAAAAGGGTTTAAAAAGGAGTAATGATAAAACAGGGGTGGGGTTTACTAAAGCTTCATCTTCTGGAAATCAAGACTACTCATTTTTACCAACTGAAGATGAACTAACTGATTTTGTAACCACTTCACAAGAGGTAGTGGATCCGATAGCTGTGGACTTGCCAAATAGTCCAGTTTCTTTGAAAGAATCTGTTGGGTCTAACAGTACACCTCATAAAGTGGATGAGGATACTGAAGACAAAAAGGCCAACACATTTAAAAAGGGATCAAACAAAAGGAAAACTTATAAGAAAAGATCCTGTTTTAAATGTCACAACAAAGGACACGTGGCGAGTTGTTGTCCTTTGAAGAAAGGTAAACAAAAAGTTGATGAGGTTAAAGAAGAGAATCAGGTTGGGTCAACAAATAATGTAAAATCAAGTTGTCAGACAAAGAAACCTGAATCTACATCAAAACCCTCAACTTCGAGAAGATTTGATAAACCAAGAAGTAATTCTCCTAAATTTAATCATCAAAATGGTAAATCAATTCAGTTTCAAAGTCAAAATAGAAATTTTGGATATCAAACTCGATACCAAACTGCTGGTAATCGAAATTTTCAACAAAGAAATGGACATAGGGGTTTTAGGGGTTTTAGTAACTCAAATGTTCAACAACATCCAAAATTTTTTCAAAATTCATGGTATAATAATGGGAGAAGTAGGTATCAAGATAATAATTTTCAAAGGTCAGAAAATTCAAGAGGTTATTGGAACTCTCGCAATCAAAGACCTAATGCAAATTATCAATCTTGTTCAACAATGGGGAAGCAATCCACGACTCCAGTCAGGAGTGATGGATATTGGATAGAAGCATCTTATGTGGATTTACATGGTCGACCCAAAACCGGTAAGGTTTGGGTTCTTAGGTCTAACTGAGTTGTTGAGTGATTGCAGGATGACCAAGGAGGACTGTTGATGTGTTCAACAGTGGTTATTCCTGTAAAGCATCTGAGGTAAATAGTAGGTTAACATGGGTAACGAACTATTTATTTTAGTGATTGGTTGATGGTTTTGTGCTGAAAAACGGTTAATTGAATTACACCGAGTTGACACATAAGATAACCTTGCTGATCTTTACACAAAAGCTTTTGATCGAGCTCGCTTTGAACACTTAGTCGAACTCAATGGGATGAGGAATCCTGAATAACTGGTTTTTCATAAGAATTTTTGTAAATAGTTTACTGCTTTCTTAAAAATCAAAAATACAAAAACATTGAAAAATCAAAAACACTAAAAAAAAATAGAAAATCAAAAATTGAGTTATCACTGTGTGAAAAAGAAGAAATGATAGTACATCGGCAAGTTAGACTGTCACACTGAAATTGAACCATAAAATTGCATTAAGTGTGATAGCAGCTTCATTATATGATGCACCAGTAGACAAAAGCATGAAATAATCAACTTACCAAAGTGATATAAACCTAAATGCACTGAGTATGAGTGGGGAACACATCAGTGGTGTATGGTTTAATGACCTTAAATCTTGCGTTGATAGATTGCCAAAGTCTGAGGTTTTCGGTCTTTATGCTGCTTATCATCTGGGTATCATGGTTGTTTCTTTTACCGAAACAAACGGAGACAAAGTCTAGATCTTCCATGATACCATACATACGTATACATACTGCATTCGACCTCAATAAGTGATCAACAATCACATGTCCCTCAAATAAGTGATAAAATATCACATTTATCCGGGAGTCAAGTTCGTCTCTCTGCTGTACGAAAGTACTGACCTGTTCACGGACTTGCTCTTGTGCCCTCATGCATATGAAAATCAAGTTCCTCATCAATAAGTGATTCTATCACATAGGGCTTGTTTTCAATCAAAATAAGTGAGTTTCTCACATCATTTATACGGTCAAACAGATGATAATCAGTATACTCACCGACTACGATGAATCTTTGTGCATACCTTGATCGCGGGGGTATATCCTGAAGTGGGACACACTAGTATTTCGGTATAATAAAATTACCTTAACATATCATACGGTAATGGTTCTTGAAATGTTCATGCATTTTGTTTAAGTGGACAAACATACTGGTAATCGTCTTGAACTGCTTTTCACTAAAACTTGAATAAAGAATTATATAATTGTGTGAAACAGTTTGATTGTGCTGATATGATCTTCTTACCGGTGATTCTCACAAAAATAGAGTGTTTATTGCTTTTCGTATCTATTTGCTTTCAGAAAATATAAAAATCCAAAAATAGTGTCTTTTTCTGTTAAAATTCTTAATGTACGGAAAACTGTTATTCTTGGAGGAATTGTTACCGATAGGGGGAGACTGTGTTAGTAAGTGGGTTCAAAATTTTGAAATGATGCAGGTTATAAGGTGTTTGTTTAAAATTTGTGCGTGTTGGTGCTTAATTTGAAATAGCTTAATCTGATACAGTTGAATTATCTCTTGAATAATAATAATTGTTTAACTATGTTGAAAAATTCTTATGGTTTCTCGAGATGTTTGTTTTATAGTATACAGATTGAAGTAGTTTGTTGATGAGAAGTTGCTGTGAAGAGAGGAGGAGTTTGTTGCTGCTTGGTAGAATCCTCCTTCTACAATGCAGAGTGGATGCTGTGAAGACTAACATTGAATGCTGACTCAAAAACTTGGAAGATTTGGTGATTGGATGCATCAGCTTAGGGGGAGTCTGTTGCTGACAAAGATGTTGCTGACAAAGACAGAATTCATGTTGAAGCTGACGCTATCCATAGACCAAAGACTGTGAGATTCTGAAGAATTGTTGGTCCCTGAATCCCGTATGGATCGTACAAGACTGTTAATCTATCAAGGGTGCGGAATCCCCTTGATTGATCTTCGAACACAGAATCAAGAATATGTAGATGAACAAGAACTTGAACACACAAACACACAAACTTTCAAACTGATCTTCTGTGATTATCAAACCCTTAGAAGTGTTTTACAATCACTAAGATCTACAAGAACCTAAACAGCCGATCTCTGTTTTGTTCTTCAACTCTCAAACTTGAATGCTCTCTCTAGTTGTCTAAAGAGTTCTTCTTCAAAGTGTCTAACAAGTTCTCTCAAGTGTCTAACCCTAAACATGTAGCAAGAGGTTGTTTATATACTACAACCTACCATACATGAATTGGGCTTTGCCCATATTACATATGTTACATAAACTTGGGCCTAATAGACATAATATAAACTTGGACTTGATTGGGCTTCATAGAACTCGTTTTTTTCTTTAAGTCTTCATGATCCAATCTTCTGTTTAATATCCAAAGACCAATCCAAAGCTGTTGTCATATAACATGCACCAACAGTGTCATGATGAGGATTAGTCACTGAAGACTTCGTCAATATCCGAGGGGGAGTCTGTTAGTGCATTACGTCTATTGACTTCGTCTTGTATCATGTAATAGGATAGAATAGGATTATCAGTGCCCGAGGTTAGAGCAACAGTTTGTCAGGTTTAAGATGCTGATTCCACCCCAAATGAAAAAAGGTGTTTAAGATGCTGATTCCACCCGAAATGACTCCATGTCATTAGGAGTGGAATCAACACCACTATATATAGGGCATGTGTTGTTTTCATTTGGTACGGTTCTGAAACTTGTAACGAAGTGCTGCCAGATTGCTTTCAGGTTGTAAACGTTGTTAAATCAATCAAAGAAGCATTATAATTTGTTTGAGCGTCTGTATCTTTGATTCCGCCTTTGATACAGAGAAAAGACTCTTCTGATCGACTCGTTCGGGTCCAACAACGATCCTACAACAATGATGGAAAAATATCATGCCTGCAAAAAGGAGTTGGAATCCACCCAGATCACTTGTGAAAAATGGGTGGAATCCTGTAAAGGTTATGAGATTATGCTTGAAAAACAGCTTGAAAGTAATGTAAAATTTGGCATTGGGTTTAGAAAAAATGACCAAGTTGAAAACAATGCTGCAAATCAAGCTGGTTCTGTTGAAATAATTCCAACCAACAAGAATGGCCAAGAATTTAAGATAACTGACAAACCTGGTAACAAAATCACTTTGGAAAGATCTGTGGGGTCCTCAACTTTTGACGAAATTGAGAAATACCAATTTAAACCCACATGGTCTGATGAGTGTGACATTCTTGAAAACTTCAAGCCCATGGACTTCACAACCACTGATGGTGTAAAAGCTCCCAAGGCAAAAGTCATTCCTCTTAAAGACATCCCAACAGTAGTTCAAAACTCTGTTGCAAAGGAGTTTGAGAAGAAGAAAAGAAAAGAAAAAGTTAAAAACCTGTTTTGTGATTTCTGTGAAAAGAAGAATCATCTAACAAAAGACTGTTTTCATCTAAAAGCATATGATATCAACAAAACAAGTGTTATTGAGCCTGCTAAGAGTTGCACCATCTGTGGTAAATCAAACCACAAAACTCAGGAATGTGTGTATCTCAAATCCTTTGATGTAAAAAGAATGAGTACACTGCAAAAAAATCCTTGAGTTCATCAAACCCATCTGTCAAATTCACCAAGAATCAACCACTGTTTGTGCCAGTTCAAACAGCTGTTACAAAACAGCTGAACCAAACCTCTGTTAAAAGAGATGTTCAGGTGACTGATGCACCCCCTGCCAACCAATACCGAAGAGGTAAAGGACAACCACCATACCAAAGGATCCCACATGTTTATGAGGTTTACAAAAAGCCTTCTAAACCAAGAGTGAACAGTCATCCTTTTGGGTAACAGTAGATAATTGGGCAAGACCCCCAACTGTGGTTAGAGAAAAACAGTTCCAAAACTATCCAAAACCCTGAGCCAACCACTGTCCATCCACCTGAACTTAACCTAGACACTGTTGAGACCCCATCCAAAGCCTTATTGGCTTTGGAGACCCTAATGAACTAACCTTTTACTTGATGTGTAGGGAGCTTCTGCATGCTTAGATAGTCTTTGGTATGTAGATAGTGGAGGCTCCAGGCACATGACGGGATGTAGAGCCCTACTCAAAGATTTCAAAACTCATGGAGGGAGTGATATATCCTTTGGTAATAATAGTAAAGGGAAGGTTATGGGGTCTGGTACAGTTCAGTCTTGTAATGTTAAGTTTGAAAATGTCAATCTAATAGACAATCTAAAATTCAACCTCCCAAGTGTCTCACAAATGAGTGATAAGGGATATGGCTCATTCTTCACCAAGGAGTGTTGTAGGATTGTTGGACCAGAAATGGTTGAAAAGATTGAAGAAGTAATAAAAAATGGAAAAACCCAACTTGTTGCTCAAAGGAGTGGCAATGTTTATGTAGTTGATATGTCAAAAGAGAGCCCCAGGACTGATGCCTGTCTGTTCTCAGCTGCCTCTAACAAAGAGACAAGATTATGGCACAGGAGATTGGGGCACACAAATCTCAAGACAATCACTGCTTTGTCAAAACATGGGTTAGTAAGAGGTTTACCTCAAAAACTGTTCTCCTGTCCTGAGCATTGTGTTTCCTGCCTAAAAGGAAAACAACATAAAAGCTCTTATAAATCCATTGAAGAGTCCAAAACAACCAAGTGCTTGCAAATGCTTCACATGGATCTGTTTGGCCCAGTTAAAGTCATGAGTCTTAGAAAGAAAAGATATTGTTTGGTTATTGTTGATGACTTTTCTAGGTTTACATGGACTTACTTTTTACACTCCAAAGATGAGACTGCAGGTATTCTGCAAGACTTTGTTACACAGGTTGAAAAGCAGTTTGATCTTTCAGTAAAAATCTTTAGGAGTGACAATGGCACAGAGTTCAGAAATAAGGAGTTGGATGATTTCTGTGTGTCAAAAGGAATTGTAAGGCAGTACAGCATTCCAAGAACACCAGAACAAAATGGGGTTGTTGAAAGAAAGAACATGACATTGATTGAGGCTGCCAGAACCATGCTTGCTGATTCAGGTTTGCCATTAACTTTCTGGGCAGAAGCAGTAAACACTGCTTGCTATGTCCAGAATAGAGTTTTAATCAATCCCAGGCATCAAAAGACTGCCTATGAACTGCTGTATAGAATAAAACCACTGATCTCATATTTCAAAGTTTTTGACTGCCCATGTTTTATATTAAACTTAAAAGATTCTATCTCAAGGTTTGCAGCCAAAATTGATTGTGGTTATCATCTAGGATACTCAACCACTGCTAAGGCCTACAAAGTGTTTAACACAAGGACTTAGACAGTGGAAGAGACTTTGAATGTGAAGTTCAATGAACTTTCATCGATGAAAATCCCAGCAAATCCTACATAATTATTTGATCTTGATAAATTCACATTTGAAAATGTTTCTGTCAAGACTAACAATGCAGATCCATCAGAAAATACTCCATCAGACTATGGATATGAAGTCATCATTCCACAACAAAAGTCTGCTTCAATTGGAAGAGCAGCAGATGTTCAAAACAGCTGTCAAAGCTCAACCACTGCTACCTCAACAGTTGTTGACCAAAGTAGCCCATCATCATCAACCACTATTGACAAAAGACATCAAACAGTGGATAAAAGTCAACATGTTTTCACACATGTTCCTCCTATTCCTCCACCTCCATTTGAAGCCACTGCTGGATCATCAAAGTCACCAGCAGTGGTTAGCTCAGATGATTCACATCTGCAGCCTTCACCATTAAATGCCATTGTTCCATACAAAGGAGATCTAATCTTCTTGAAGTCTCATCCACCTGACCAAATCATTGGCAACATCAGTGAAGGGGTGCTCACAAGAAGCCAATCCCAAAACATCTGTCTTTTTGCTGGTTTCCTATCTCTCCATCAGTCAGTCAAGTACCAAGAGGCACTAAAAGACAACAGCTGGGTAGAATCCATGCAAGAGGAGCTCCAACAGTTCAGAAGACAACAATTTTGGGAGCTTGTACCATTGCCAGAGGGTGTGAGTCCTATTGGCACAAAGTGGGTCTTCAAAAATAAAACTGATGAAAGGGGTATTGTTGTCAAGAATAAAGCTAGGCTTGTGGTTCAAGGGTTCAGACAGGAAGAGGGCATTGATTATGATGAAACATTTGTCCCTGTAGCAAGACTAGAAGCTATCAGATTATTCCTGGCCTTTGCTGTCAACCACAACATAAAGGTGTATCAAATGGATATCAAATGTGCATTCCTCTATGGTAAGATTCAAGAAAAGGTATATGTGTGTCAACCTCCAGGCTTTGAGGATCCATTTAATCCAAATCATGTCTACAAGCTAAATAAAGCTTTGTATGCCTGAAACAAGCACCAAGAGCCTGGTATGAAACTCTTTCCACCTTTCTACTTTCCATTGGTTTCACAAGAGGTAAAATTGACAAAACATTGTTTTTAAAATGGAGAGGGAAAGACTTGATGATTGTCCAGATTTATGTGGATGATATCATTTTTGGAAGCACATGTTCTAAAATGTGTGAAGAGTTTAGGCAACTCATGACAGTTGAGTTTGAGATCAGTGCAATGGGTGAACTCCAGTGCTTTCTTGGTCTCCAAGTAAAGCAACTGCAAAATGGCACTTTTATCCATCAAGGAAAATATGCCAAAGAACTTTAGAAGAAATTTGAGATGGATGATTGTAAGCCATGCAGTACACCTATTGCAACCACAAAAATAGTCATGTCTGATGAAAAGGATGATTTGGTTGATCAAATTCTATATAGAAGCATGATTGGGTCTTTATTGTACCTAACTGCATCTAGGCCAGACATCATGTTTGCAACATGTGTTTATGCAAGATCCCAATCAGCCCCTAGAAAGTCAAACCTTATTGCTGTAAAAAGGATATTCAGATACCTAAAAGGTGCTCCCACACTTGGTATATGGTATCCAGCTGATGGAAATATCAAGCTTTCAGGTTTCTCAGATAGTGACTTTGCTGGATGTGACAAGACAAGGAAGTCCACTTCAGGAAGGTGCCAATTCCTAGGCAGTTTCTTAGTGTCTTGGCAAAGCAAAAAGCAAGCAGCTGTTTCCACATCCACTGCTGAGGCAGAGTATATAGCTGCTGCAAGCTGTACAGCCCAACTATTATGGCTTCAAAATCAATTGCTGGATTTTGGTATCACTGCCCTAAAGACACCTCTCATGTTGGACAGTCAGGCAGCAGAAAATATCATCAAAAATCTAGTACCCATTCAACCACCAAGCACATTGATATCAGACATCACTTTGTGAGGGATTGCTATGAAAAAGGTTTGATTTCTCTACACCATGTTCCAACTAAAGATCAGCAGGCAGATGTGCTAACAAAAGCATTAGACACATCCACCTTTGAAAGCTTGATCTCTAGGATTGGCATGCTGAACATGGAATAACAAGAAAAATCTTGTTCTTCTATGTATAAAAGCATTAAAATGTTTTCAGAAAATCAAAATTCCATCCTTAAAAATAGTTAAAAATGAAATTTTTCATTAATCCTTAAAAGTCTGTTATAACCACTGTTTTTGGTTCAAACATCTGTTTTGATAATATTGTCCACTGCTAAAAGTCAACCACTATTTTTCTCATTTCCTTGTTAATCACTGTTATTCAAAATAAGTGTTTTAACCCACTGATAAGCTATCCACTGATAGTTGAAAATCAGCCACTGTTCTCATTATAACCGTTGCAACCACTGATACTTGTTCCATCAGTGGTTTCCTTAACAAGTCTTCCATTATTCATCAGTGGTTGACACGTGGTCAGTACTTGTTGGTCAGATCTTTTGTAACCGCTTCCACGTCCGCATTCACTTTTTCCCTTTATAAAACCCTGATCAAAACCCCAAACAGGGTTTTCACTGTCGAATCGAATTCAAAATTCCTTTCTCAAAGAAGTTACCATCAATTTCTCTCAAATCACTCATCTTCTTCTTCCTTTCGCACACATACTCAAATCATCGTCTTCATCTTCTCAAAAATTCACTCAAATGGCCACATAAATTCCATTCAAAGCTCATCACAATTACTTGGGTCTACTCACAAAACCAACTCACACCGAAACTTTTGATTCCATCATAGATTCTCTTTCGTCTTCAAAGTACAAAACTTTGTTGACTTATGATGCTCCGGTTTACCTAGCAACCCAGAGAGAATTTGGAAGAATGCGACACTTGAATCTCAAGATAAAACGCCCATAGCCATCAATTCCTCGATAAAGGGTGTACCAGTTAAAATCACACCACAAACTCTATCAGAAGTTTTTGAACTGGATGATCTTCAAGGTAAAACTTCTTTTCCTAAAATCGAATATCAAACAGATTTTCTAGAAAGAGGGTATGTTGAGGAAATGAAAAAAAGACACTTTGCAAAAAGGTAGTTTTCCTCCTGCCACAAGATTTTTGTTTCATACCCTCCTAATGTGTGTTTCCAATAAGACCACTGCTTTCAATGAAATTCCATTAAAGATCCAATACCTGGGTTATGCTATCTTGCATGGGGAAAACTTTAACTACTCCCAGGAGATCTTTGATGATTTGGTCAAAAATGTTACTAAAAAATCATTTTTACTATTTCCAAGATTCTTAAGCTTTTATTTTCAAAAGAAATTTGCAAAGGATAATGCTCATGTGCTTATCCAAGGTGAACGTTGTCAAATAAATGGCCTTACACCTGAAACTTTTACAAGGCTATCAAAAGTGTCCAAAACACAAGCAGAGGCTCCTGAGCAGACTTTAGCAGCTACCACTGCTCCTCAGGCACCTGCTGCTAGGCCCACTGCTCAAGGTGATCACAGCAGCAAAACAACTGTTGTGAAACCCAAACCTAAACCCATCAAAAGACCAAAACAAAAGAAAACCCAAAAGCCACCCAAACCTACAAAAAGGAAACTCTGGAAGATGAGATCCCAGAGGAACTGCCAGTGACAACACAAAAGTCATCAGAAACCACTGCTGCTACTTCCTCACAGCAGTTGGTAGTAAGATCTCAACCTGAGCCTCAAACTCCTCCTGCTTCTTCTAAAAAAGAACAAGTTATAAGAACAGGGACACCACAATATGATGCTCTGGAATCACTTGATTCCATCATCCACAGCCCACTGCCCGGGGCAAATTCTCTTTCTACCCCAATACTCACTGCCATAATTCCACCACAAACAAAACTTTTGTTGGATGCACTTGATATAGCTCAGACAGAAATTAGTTCCTCTCATCCACCTATCACTGAGAGCATGCCACCACAAGTGACTGAGTCTGAGCTCCGTATCATTGCTAACCCACCAACAACTGAGGAGGTTACACCCCTTGAGTTACATGTAACTCTTGGTGGTAGTTCAAGTGAAGCAACTACTACAAGTGTTGAACCCACTGGTTTACACTTGGACAGTAGTTTCATCCCTAAGACTTCCTTGAAGGCAATATATTCTTTAGGAACCATAATGCCAACTGGTGGATATCCAATATACACTGGTGAGCTAAGAATGGCAACCTCTTTTGAAGATAGAAGACCCCAGTACCAAGAAAAAGGGGCATCAGTGGATGATTTCTGGGATACTTTCCCTAAGTCAACCACTGATATAACCACTGCCAGTGGGAAATCAGATGATCCCATTAAGTTGGGTGATGGTTTAATGTACCAAGAATTGATGAATAGAGTTGACAAACTTGATACATCTGTTGCAGAAATCAAAGACATGCTGCAACAGTTGTTGAAAGCCCAAAAGGTACCATCCACTGCTGCACCAACTCCAACAGCTGCTCCATCATCTGCTCCTACTCCCAATGAGCTCTGGTGTTTATTTCAACCTATGCTCATCCAACAAAGACAATATGCTGACCAACAACATGAAATTCAAGTTCAAAAGATCAGAAATATGATGGAAGCTAGGTTCATGGATACACAAGCTGATATAAAGGCTATCAAGGCCCACTTGCTGAACACCACTTGCACTACTCCTCCCTCTATCATCTTTGTGGGCAACCCACCACCAGCTGATGCCAAAAAGGGGGAGAAAATGAAGCAGTTGAAGAAAAGGGGATATGAAGATGGGTTGTATATTGCACCAGACAAGTCTAGTATGCTTGCAGACATCCCTAAGACAGATGGGTCTAAAAAGGTTGATGTAACCTTAAATACCTTAGCTGATGAAAAGATAAGGCTGAAAAAGGACAGAGAGGCAAAGGGAAAGTCAAGGTTTGAGCAGGAAAAGAAAGTGTTTATGGAGATAAAAGTTCAGGGTATTTCTGAGCCAAAGGATGATCAAGAAGAACTTCCTAAGCCACAAAGAAAGCAGCCCACTAGAAAAATGAGGCAACCCAAAACCACACCTTCCAGACTCACAAAACATGCCTCTCAAACTCCCAAAAACTCCTCACATCAAACCTCCAAACCAACAGCTGTTGTAACACCTGTTGTATCAACAACTGTTGGTACTTCAGTGGTTTCAGCAGTTGTTAACCCAACAACCACCACACCACCACTTCAACACACACTACAACCACTACTCCCACTTCAACCACTGCCCCACCAAAAATATCATCACCACCAAAACAACCTCCTGCCAAAAAGCAGAAGACAGCTGATGACACATCATCAGTTGTAATGACAACAGTGGTTGAAACACCAGTTGTTTCAACAGCTGTTAGTCAGCCACCTTCCACTTCAATCACCACCACTCAAATCACTACATCTCAACCCTCCAAAACACCACCAACCTCTCCTAAACCAAGAAGGAGAAGGATAATTTTGGAAGATGATGATTCTTCACCACCTCCAACTTCCTCACAACCACTGACCCTTGCTATAATTCCTAACCCTGTTCCACTCTCTTCAGCACAAGCCTTTAATCCAAACACTACCATTACTCCTGCAGGTGTCCAGTATCCTTTAGAGCTTATAGTAGTTAGACAAGAGATCAAATCTTTCTACTCTGAAGATGACCCTACTAAAAGGAATTTGCCATCTCTTCAAGGATATCCTAGGCCCAACAATATAGAAGAATATTTGAAGCTAAAGGCTCAACAGGCAGAGGATATCTCTAAAAGAAACTCACAAGGAAAATCTGACAAGGAGATTCAAAGATACTATCAATTCCTACTCACACAAGTCAGAACTTTGGAGCAGTTTTCAAAAGACTTGTGTCAGAAGCTTTCAGAAGAGATGATGAAACTCTTAGAAAAGATTACATTGAGCACATTATGGCCTTCAAGAAATACAAAGGTGAAAAAGCTTAATATAAAGAATGGACAGTTGGTGAGCTCAAAGAGGAGTTAGAAAGAATTGAAAACATGAACAAAAACAAAATAAGGCACACTCCTCCTGTTTGGTCTAAGTACAAGAAGAATGTACCTGAAAAGACCTTAAGGCTGAAGAGAATGAAAGAAGAGCTAATTACAGCAGATTTTGGGTCAAGGAATCAAGTGACAAGATGGTCAGAAGATAAGGTTATAGCCTCTTACAAAAAGTTGGAAGAGTTGAGAAAGAAGAATCCAAAAATTCCTCAAAAGCCTGTTTACCCTGAAGCAGAGGTTCCAGCTAGACCACAAAAACTGCAAGTCAGGAAATCCTCTGCTCCACCTGGTGCAATCATTTATCAAAGAAGGAGACAAAAACAGATGGATGCAGAAACAACAGAGGATATAGCAGCAGGGGATGATATTATAAAATCAGTCCTCAAGCAGATGATAGCTGAAAATCCTGAACTTGCTAAAGCTCAAAGCACTGCTCAGCCAGTTATCACCATACCATCATCTCCAAACTCATCAACAAATAAACCTCTCCCAAGAAACCCAAAGGATTCAAAAATACTAAAGTGGAAGTCTGATAAACAGACCCACGTATTGACATTGCTCAGATCCAATGGTGAAGTGAAGCACATATCAAGAGAACAAGCCCTTGGCCTGGGTGAAAAAGATCTTCAAGATCTCCTTGAGCTTACACTGTGTAGGGAGGAGGATGACACAAGTTCCATGGACTCTGAATTACAATTCAAAGGCCAAGTTAGGGAATTTTTGATAAGACAATAAAGATCCATAATAATGAAGGGTTCTGGCATCATCTGTTCCAGGGGGAGATTGTTGGGATTGAACCCTACCAAAGGAACAGTTGATTAAAGCCAAAACTGGATCAGAGCAGTGGATCCAGAATAAGCAGATGTTTGCATTCAATTCTCTCCCCTTGAAAGTGGCTAAACAACTAATGGCCTCTATCTACTGCTCGTCTACAACAACTGATGATTAAAGAATTGTTGAAGACTAACACTGATGCTCAATCTACTGATCTGGGTCAAGCACTGCTGAAGACATAAAGTACTGCTGGAGTCACAACAGTGGAATGGGAAGCAGTAGTTTATTTATTCATTGTATTGTAATGTAATCAGTTGTTAGGAAGAAATAGTTGTATTAGATCAGTAGTTACAGGTTGTTAGGATGTTAGATGTCACTTTCATGGAGACGTCAGCCAACATGCTTCAGTGGTTTGCTCGTGCCTATAAATAGAACAGTACCCTGTACTGTTCTATTAGCTCTTTCATCACTTGTCTTCCTACACGAACAATTCATTGTGAGCTCAGGCTAAGGGGGAGTTTGTAATACATGCATGCAAAGTTGTAATTGAAGATTGAAATAAATTTAATCATTCGGTTCAATGTTAAACATGTGTGTTGAAAGCAATTCTCCTGTTTGATTGTGTATGAAAGTTTGTTTCCATTTAGTTTTCGCTGCAATTTCTTGTTCATCTTCTTAATTCTAAAAAAAAAAACACAATCATAAGATACTCAGATCCTAACAGAAGAAATTTATGAAAACTCAAACCAAAACGGTGGACTTATAGCTCTTGTTTCCAATACACAAAGAGTACCAATCTCAGATCCGCAACCCTCTCACTGCCAAAACTCAGAAAATTCTAATGCTTCATCTGATTTTTCAGCTTTTGTAGAGGCAATAGCTTTGCACACAAAAACATTTGAGCAAAGATTGAGAGGTGGGAGTGGCAAGTACCAGAAGAGTGATAGGGGGATGATGGAAGGTAAATCAAGGGAAAAAGGAAAGCAAAAATTGTTTGCTATTGATGCAAACAAAAGGGTCACTATGCATCTGAATGCAAAAAACAAGAAGTTAAAGGATGTAGCCTACTAACAACCAAAAGTCAGTTTAATAGTAGGTACTGATACCTGGCTAGCAGATGACTGTTTTGATGAAGAAGAGGAGGAAATGACTAATGTTTGTTTAATGGCTACAACTTCTGATGAGTGCTCAAGTTCATCGGAACCCAAAGACTGTCATGTGCAGCTAATCTGGTACTGCGAGTCTGGGAGCTCCAAGCACATGACAGGGGATAGGAGATTACTCAGTAACTATCGAGAAAAACTCGGTAAATTTGTAAATTTTGGAAATGGGATTAAGGGAAGAACCATGGGTTATGGTACCATACAATATGGATCATTATCCATTGAAAAGTTGACTATGTTGAAAGTTTGAAATATAACCTACTAAGCTGTGGCCAATTTTGTGACAGAGGCTTCCAGGTAACTTTCTTACCTGAAAAATGTTTACTGGTTGGTTTAGATGACAACAAGGTATATCTAAGTGGCAAAAGAATAAGAAATTCCATCTATTACTTTGATTTTAGAGAGGAAATTGGGCATCCTCAGTTATGCTTATTTTCAACAGAAAATAAAGGAAATAGTTGGTTATGGCACAAAAGATTAGCACACTTAAATTTTAAAACTCTAAACCAACTGGCGAGCAAAAATCTAGCAAAAGGTTTACCTTTCATTTCATCCAAAAAGGATAAAATATGTGAAGCATGTGAGCTTAGAAAATCAAAAAGAGGCTCACATAAAACAATTTCTGAATCATCAATTTATGAAAATCTAGAACTTTTACACATGGACCTTTGTGGACCTGTACAAACAGCAAGTTTTTCTAGAAAGAAATACATTTTAGTCATTGTAGATGACTGCTCCAGGTACACTTGGGTTGAATTTCTTAGGAAAAAGAGTGAAACCCCAGATCTGATCATTAATTTCATCAGAAAAACTGAAAATTTGTTGAAATTACCTGTAAGAAGGTTCAGATCTGACAATGGAACATAATTTAATAATGTAAAATTTGAGACTTTCCTTGTGAGCAAAGGAATTCCTCATGACTTTTCTGCTCCAAGAACTCCACAACAAAATGGAGTTGTTGAAAGAAGAAATAGAACCCTGGTAGAGGCAGCAAGAACAATGCTTGCCTATGCCAGATTGCCCCCTTACTTTTGGGCTGAAGTAATTGCAAATGCATGTTTTACACAAAACAGATCTATCACCAACAAGAGACATCAGAAAATTCCTTATAACATTATCAACCAAAGGATCCCAAACATCAAATTTTTACACACCTTTGGCTGTAATTGTTTTGCCTTCAATGATTTTGATAGTCTGGAAAAAAATTGACAGAAAAGCTGCAAAAAGGAATTTTTCTAGGTTACTCATTGTCCTCTAAAGCTTACAAAATCTTTCTTTTAAACACAAGGACAATAAGAGAAAGCTTATATGTGTCATTTGATGATTCATCAGAAACAAAGATTTTAGATGAAATTTTACAAGATATAAGCTTATCAAAACAACCAGAAAATTTTGAAGATCTTCTTAACAAATTATCTGAAGAACTTTTAGCACATGACCACATGTAAACCATTTCAAACAAAACCATGTCATGTACTAACCCTGCAGATGATCTGGAACCTCCATCAGAAAATGTACAAAATGATCAGAATTCTAGGAATTCACCAGAAAATCAAATTGAACAATAGAATTTTGATCCTCTTGATAACACAGAGGTCACAGACCAGGGGGAAGTTTCAAATCCATCAAAAAGCACAAGTTCACACAACAATTTAAGATGGATTAAGGACACTCACAAACAGACATTATTGGTGACCCTGAAGAACCTGTTAAGACAAGATCTGCAACAACACATGAATGCCTATATGCTGGATTCTTAAGCATAATGGAGCCAAAATCTGTCAAAGAAGCACTAAATGACTCAGATTGGGTACAAGCAATGCAAGAAGACCTTGACCAATTTGAAAAGAGTCATGTGTGGGATCTGGTACCTAAACCTAATGACAAATATGTCATTGGATCAAAATGGGTATTCAGAAACAAATATGATGAACAAGGCATTATAACAAGGAATAAAGCAAGACTGGTGGTCAAAGGTTATTGTCAACAAGAAGGTATAGATTTTGATGAAACCTTTGCACTAGTTACCAGGCTTGAAGCTGTAAGAATATTCCTTGCTTATGCTGCCTCAAACAACATCAAAGTTTATCAGATGGATGTAAAATCTGCATTCTTGAATGGTAAGATTGAAGAAGAAGTATATGTGTAACAACTAGAAGGCTTTGTAGATTTTCAATTTCCAAAACATGTTTACAAACTGAACAAAGTCTTTTATGGGTTGAAGCAAGCTCCAAGAGCATGGTATAAAACTTTGTCAAACTTCTTAATCAATTTTGGCTTCACCAAAGGTACAATTGACACAACCCTATTTCTGAAATCACACAAAGGGCACACACTGTTGGTCCAAATATTTGGATCAATAAATGAGAAATTTTGCAAAAGTTTGAAAATTTAATGACCAGTCATTTTGAAATGAGCATGATGGGTGAATTGAGCTTTTTCCTTGGATTACAAGTAAAACAACAAAGTGATGGCATATTTCTTAGTCAATCAAAATATGTCAGAACAATTTTGAAAAAGTATTCACTTGAAAACTTTAAGAACTCCCATGGCAACTGGAAACAAACTTGATTCTGATGCAGAAGGAAAACTAGTTGATATAAAAACTTACAGGGGAATGATTGGAGCATTGCTATACTTAACAGCCAGTAGACCAGACATAATGTTTTCTACCTGTTTTCTGGCAAGATATCAATGCAATCCTAAAGAGTCCCACATGAAAGCTGTTAAAAGAGTTTTTAAATATCTCAAAGGAACATCAGATCTTGGCTTATGGTATCCTAAAAATACAAATTTAGAATTAATTGTATACACAGATGCAGATCATGCAGGATACAAACTTGATAGAAAAAGCACATCTTGTGCCTGTCAAATGCTGGGAGAAAAGTTAGCATGTTGGGCAAGCAAAAAGAAAAACTGTGTAGCCACATCAACAGCTGAATTAGAATATGTAGCAACAACAAGTTGTTGCTCACAAGTTCTGTGGATACAAACTCAGCTAAGAGATTATGGAGTGAATCTAACAAAAATTCCAATTCTATGTGATTCTATGAGTGCAATTGCAATAACATCAAATCCAGTGCATCACTCAAGAACAAAACATATTGATGTCAGATATCACTTCATCAAAGATCATGTTGAGAAAGGTAACATTGAAATGTATTTTGTCCCAACTAGAAACCAATTTGCTGATATTTTCACTAAACCTTTAGATGAAAATAGACATAACTTCTTGATCAGCAAATTAGGAATGGTCAACATGCAAATTGAATAAACCAAAGAAATTTTGTCACAAAATGAAGAAAAATCTGATATGCAATCATCTGATCAGATTTCTGGTACAAATTCTGATAATCTATCAGAAAACTCACAAGTCACCAGAAAATCTGATGAATCACCAAAAATTGACCTAGTCAACAGAATTTCTGATGAAGCTTAAAATATCATATTTTTTCTCCTTTCACGTGCATGAAAATAAGTCCATATGTAATCATCATTTCTCATCGTTTTTGTAAATCTTATTCGTTCATATCTCTATTCTTTTATCTTCTTTTATTTTCTTTAATTAAAAAAATCAAATTTTATCTCTTTAGAATAGGGTAGATCACGTCATGAAAGGGAAAATTTCTGGGAAAACGTTAATGGTTGTTAGCTCTCTCTCCTACATTCATTGTTTACTCATCAATATTAAGAGAGAAATAAATGACATCTGGGCAGCTCATTATGATAATTATCGAAAGTTGGCCGCCTAGACCATTATTGCAGGAGATATTATCTCTTAAAATTCTCTTTGTTTTCTGACAGACAAAATTAAATAACAAAGAAAATAGAGATAACGAAATCTAAATAGGTAGATAACATTTAAGGCAAGCTTCACTTTCACTATAAATGTCTACCACTTGGAACTGAACTAGTCACTTTCACCTACCTGAAAAACCCTAAAAATCTCATCTTCTTTCATGTCTCACACACCAAAAATGGCTAGAATCAGTCGTGACTACTTTCCACTACCATACCACCCACATCACAACCTGAGGATCAGAACTAGATTTGATGGTCCTGCATGGGAAGGATGCCAAATCATCCTTCACATGCTTATGCAAAGTCCATTGGCCTATGCCTTGTCTGCCCACATTATGGTCTATCCAGAGATCTTGCAATAGTTCTGGAAAAATGCAAGACTCCTACTTCATGGGGGGAAGGCTAACTTCCATAGGAAGTTATGTGCTGGGGAAACCAATCATCCTCACCGAGTTTGTTATCAGAGAGGTTCTAAACCTCAATGATGATAACAATGTTCTCACCTTCACCAGAGAACAGATTGGTGATACCCTAACCCAAATGGGGTATAATGTGGAGAATCCAAACAGGCCAATCTCCAAGTCTGGCTTCATCAAGCCATGGCAGTATTTGGTGACTCAGCTCGGGGTTTGCTTCTCAAAGAAATCATAAACCACCATGAGATCTCCTACATATTGATGGAACCTGTACATGCACTTGTACATGATGTTCCTTATAATTTCTCTCATTATCTGATGAAAGATCTTACCAGCAACCTGTGGTCTAGCAGGCCATTCTTGGTTTATCCTCATTTTACGATGAGGGTAGTTACTAGCCAGCTAGGATTTGGAGGTATTCCTGCATGGTACCCTAGAGCTGAGGTGGTACTTCAACAGAATATTCGTAATATTCTGCTTGTACCAACTGCCAACAATACAGGTTTGGAGACCCACATCTAGCTGTTTGTTGACTTATCTATGGAGAAGAAGGGATATAGTTTATTTTTGTTGTTGTTTGAAGTTTTTTTTGTTTTGTTAAGCTTAGTAGAAGTTTATATATTATGTCTTTACATACTTGCATTCTGTTGATTTGGTTAGGGGGAAGGAAAAACAAAAGGGTAAAAGGCATATGGTAACGCAAAGGAAGTTAAAGACTCAAAGAAACTTGTGTTTATCAGAAACAAAACATTTGACACAAAACTTCAAGTTTCTGATAACATAAAGTTGAAATCTGGTAAAATGTCGTAAAATAACTTCTAAATCTGATAAAATTATTTTTGCTTAAAAATGTTGAAAATTAGAAAATCTGGACAGTTAATCTTCAAAAAGGAATGGTATCCTCAAAAAGGAATGAAATGAGACAACAAATGTGTGAAAATTTTAGAAAACAATAGACCATCAATTATCTTTTGAAAAATTTTCACAAAATATTCCTTGAAGAAAAGAACAAAAGACGTGAACTTCTACCAGAAAACCATATGTAAGTGATATCTTTGATCTTTACTCATTCCCTCTCATCTAAAAAAAAATGGAACACTCTATCCATGGGGAACTTTCAAATCTGTTGAAATTCAACTGGAAATAACATCAGCAAATCATGTTTCAATACATCATAAAATGGGATAAATTTTTTATGACGTCATCAGAAGGAAATTTTTGACTTTAAAAAAGGGGGAAGAATATCAACTTCCACAAGGCAGATTATTGGACCATTTTTGAAAATGGGTCCCAAGAGGAAAAATGTAACAAATGGCCATTAGTATTCTCCAATCACATTCATTCTCTAATCAAAAGAATGTTTGAGAAATTGAAGAATAAAAGTTGAGAAGACATGATTAAACCCAAGTTGCACGGATAATCCCCATTAATTCACCTTGATACCCACGATCCAATGGTTACTTCTGAACCAATCTTACATCCCACGATCTAACGGTTATAAAGGTAATTAATGACCCATTAACCGTCATTACACCCCACGATCTATATCCCGTCAACTCCCATAAACACTAACCACCTCATAATCTCTGATAAACCTCCAACTATAAATAACCAATCTTAGCAGACTTCACTTCACTCACCTTCAACCTCACAAGCCTAAACCCTAAAAACCCTCTTGTTTTCAAAAGCCAAAAATTCTCACAATCAATCCCTTACCTTCAAAATCAACAATGGCCGAAGTAAACCTAAATGTTCCGATTGTTGAACATGATGTTCCTTTCATTGAAGAGAGTCAATTCTTACCAATGAAAGAAAACAACCTGCTGATGAATACAGAGCACTCCGAATATGATGAAAAATGTCAAATTTTGGTTGATTTTTTGATGAGATGTCCAATCTCTCACTCAATGACCAAAACAAGAGATGTAACGGAGAAGATTCTGCAACAGTTTACCAGAACCTTCAAAGAAGATGGGGCAGAGAAAGTCACTACACATTTATAGGGTAATGTCTCTATGACAATATCGCCAGCAAGAATCAGACAATGGCTTGAACTCCCTATCTTTGATGATTTCATTGAAACCCTCAATAGGGAGGATCTGATAAGCTTCTTTGTGAAGCTGGGATACAAGAGAAAAATCACCAAGATTGGTGATTTCAGATGGAATGAACTGCCAGTATTCTGGCAAGTCATGATGGAGACACTTAACAAATGTCTCCCTTCAAAAATTGGTTCAGCTGATCAGATTAATCAGTCAATTCTATTAATCATGTATAGACTCATTACTGGGTACAACCTTGGTTATGGAAATGAAATTTTTAATCTGATGAAGAGGTCAATTCTTACCAGAAATGGTAGAATCTCTTCACATTTACCCTATCCAAGATTTATTTCAATTTTCGTTGCTGAGACCTTTGAAGAAAGAAACATGGAATTACCTGCTTTAGAAGAAATCTGGAGATCACCTACCATGAGCCTTGGAGTGCAACGCAATGGTGGGCTTCAAACTGTGACATTTGCACATTTTCAGTCCTTGTACAATTCCGAACTTTCAAAAACTTTTTCTTTTGGAAGTAATTTATAAACTGATGCTTAAACGTAATCAGTTTAACGTAACACACACTCCAAAACAAGGACACAAGCTACACATACCCCAAATACCCTTTACATAACTTAGATATATGTTTTGAAGGGTTAGGTATGACAAAAACACATTTATACAAGTCCAGGGACCATTTTTGACAAGCTGCAAAAGTCTACCCAATTTCATATTTTGAATACGACCATGTGTACAAATCCGAATATTTTTGTAATTAATAAAATCGTCGCGCAATTTCAATCATTTTCGTGTTTGATAAAGTCTTGTACGTTATTTGCGAAACGTGTAACCGTACAACCGAATGAACTGACATCCATGACATTTTCACGCAAAATCCAAGTTACATATGCCTTAACACCTTTATATAGCATAAATATTAGGTTAAATGGGATTAAAAGTGACAAAACGCGATAAAACAAGTCCAGGGGCCAAATCTGCCAAATCGCGAAACTTCTGCCTCTGCCACCAGCCCTTGCGGACTGTAAAAGGGCCCCCTTATGGTCCGTAAGGCTGGAAAATCGTGTCTTAACAGGTTTAACAGGTTTCTGACGGCGCGCACAACATAAGTTTCAAACATGATTACGACTCGTTTAACTACTTTCTACCTCATGTTTATAAAACAGTTTTATGTTTTATGTACAAAGATGAATAAATGATAGATCCTAACATTGTAATTTTAATTATTTTAAAATTTAAAAAAGTCAAAGGGTGTATTTTTCAGTCAAACAGGTTTAATCATGTCTTAACAGGTACCCAATTGCCAGCCCTAATGGTCCGTAAGGTGCCTAGCAACCAGTTTTTGACAGCCTCATGTTTTCTTTGCTTGGAGCCTAAGAACTCAAACTTGCCTGGTTTTTACCTGCACTTGACATGTGTTAAAGCCACCCTATGATCCTTCCACCTCATGGGACGCTTGTAATGATCCCATGAACCCTCAAATACTATAAATAGCAAGCATCATTCATCCATTTTCTTTGCTCATTCATAAATTCCTTCTCCCAACTCTTTGGAACTTGCTTCCAGCTTTGGAGGCCTCCTAAAGTGAGTTCTTATAGTGTTCACAACACAAGTGAGTACTCTTCCTTAGTCTATTTCATTTATTTAGTCATTTTTGAGCTAAAAGTCAAACAGTTTGACTTTCTGTTTGACTTTCGGTTCTAACCATAATTGGTCAAGTCAAAGTTCAATTGAACTTTGCAACGTGATCGTAATCACGAAGGTTATAATCCCTTACGCATAATGCGCATTTTACGACGAAACTATTTTCGGGTATCAAAACTTCAAGTTTTGATACCAAATCAGTTTTATAACTTAGTTAGACATGTTCCAACACGTCTAACTCATCATTTCTAGTTTAGTGCTTTATTTGGGTCGTAAGTCGAGCGGTTTGACCACCGCTTTGACTTTCGAATCCGACCTGTTTGGTAGATCTTTGATTTCAACCAAGCGCATTTTTAGGACCATAGTTGTATAGGGAATAACCCTCTGAGGTTATCCCTTATGGTCATAAGGTTTGGTTAGTTTTATGATAAGTCGCTTTTATGTTCTTTAAAAATGACCAAAACGCCCCTGTTTGCGCATAAATCGATTTTAAGCATTTGTAACGAAAGTTTTGACACCTAAACTGATGTTACAACATTATCAAACATGTTTTGGCATATAAGACTTATCATAGGACATATTTAACCATCTGATCATATAATTACGCTAATGACCCGTTAAAGTAGCGTAAACATTTTAACGAGTCATAACGGGTCAAAAGCACTTAGGATCACTTTCAAATCAGAATGTTAAGTTTTTTAAACCATATCATATGAGTTCTAACACTCATTTGGTTTATAAGACTTCATTCTATCCGATCCGCCGATTAAAGTCCCGACATATTAACATAGTTATCCGATATTAGGACCTACTTGAATTCTTGATCCTTCGAGCTTTGTTTGATCATTTGAACAAGACTTACACGCAATCCTAAGTAAGTACATAGTCCCCTCTTTTACATTTTCAATTGTTTTGGGGTGATTCATATGTGCCTATCACTACTTTCTTGCTTTCATGATATAGTACATGTTTATTTATCTAGTACATATAGTACATGATTTCAAATACATTTTGCTTCGTATATTGACCTAGCATACCTAGTACACGGTTTTCAAAGACACTTTGCTTCATATGTTGACCTAGCATACCTAGTACACGGTTTTCAAAGACACTTTGCTTCGTATGTAGACCTAGCATACCTAGTACACGGTTTTCAAAGACACTTTGCTTCATATGTTGACCTAGCATACCTAGTACATGGTTTCAAAACATTTTCACAACATGCTTACATTGTTCTAGAAATTTTGGTGCGTTGAACTCAACAATGATACATTCATTAACATTAATCCCGCCGACCTGTAGTATGTTATGGTACCAAGGGATTGACAACCCCATTCCTACTTCCTAGCCTTGTTTGGAAGTAACCATTGGGAATGGCAGAATCTGATAAACAATGAATAAACCTCAGTCCTTATAAGGTTTATCCGACAGTCGACAAGCCTTGAATGTATTCGCCAACAACCCATATATATGTTTACACAATAAGAGCATTGATTTATAAAACAAAACCTTTGATTACACAAGACTTTTGTTCATTCAAAAACATTGTTTTACATAAGACATTTTGGTTATACAAGACATTATTTCCTACGGTTTAAGCAAAGACCTTTTTGTTTACCATACAAGACATTTGGTTTACACATGACATTGATTTACACATGGCATTTGGTCTACGCAAGACATTGTTTTACACATTACATATTTTGGTTATTAAGTTAACCACGCATCACTTCTTTTAAATCATTTAATTTTCATATGATTTCATAAAAGAAACACTTTTATAATGATTCATGGCTACTTTTGAAAGTCAAACATTTCTTTAACAATCAAATCCATGAATCTTCATCACAAAACCTATGTTACTCACAACCATTTTTATGTTGGCGTTTTATTTTCACCTATGTTTCAGGAGCTAATGTTTGACTTGAGCATGCTACATATAGGGCAGACTTGGGCCATAGCTTACCTTAAAACCTGCAAGACAATTGTTGTGTATTATTTGTATTCTCCAAGACAATGTAAACAATTAACTCAATAAAACAAAACTGTGCCATGTGTTGTGAAACAATTTGTAACATGACTCCCCAATGTTTCCGCCGTGTGTTGTTGTATATTACGTGATTGTGATATTACAGATTGGTATCAGAGCCATGGTTATAGAGAATTAGGTTATTAGTAATGCTTCTGACCTAGACTATAACCTTTCTTGGACCCTAACACAAGTTATCTTGTGTTTAAATCTTAAAACAACACCATCACCTATCCTTAGGTGATTACCAAAACAAATCCACAAGTTACAAATTCATTTTGAAAATCAATCATCTGTCTTTAGATGATTATTTTTGGGCTTCATGCCTTAAAAATTTTCAAAATCTCGTCAAAGTTTTGGTTTTAATAATAGGAACACATGCAATCCGGAAGGGTGGATGCCTGTACCCTGAGTTTTCTGTCTAAGGCTAGAGTGTTCGTACAAATCCGCATAATCGGACCAGTCACTCTTACCTGGAAACTCTTAGGGTGAGTGTCCACCTATAGGCTAAAGCATGTCTTTGCGCTACATTATAAAGACCCATTTACTTTGATTAGTCACTGTGTCAATTGTTTGTTTTAAGTAACGAACAAATGATCACAATCATTATGCTTCGTCGATATTCTTAACATCCAATTTTAATTGTCCAAATATCATCTCACTTATTTTCTCTCATAATTCCTTCTCTTTTAAAATGCCTCCTCGTCGAAATACTGCTAAAAAGACGCTGATATGGCGGCTATGATTGCTCAGCAAATAGCTATTGTGCTTCCAAATCTCGTGACTCAAATAAACCAAGCCAACAATAACAACAATGCACCTGCTCCGTGCAACTATAATCAATTTAACTCGGCTAAACCGCTCAAGTTTAGTGGTTTTGAGGGAGCAACTGGGCTCCTACAATGGTTTGAGAGTCTCGAGAGCACATTCTGCAATGTCCAGTGTCCAAATGAGCGCAAAGTATAATTTGCATCGAGTGTGTTCCAACAGAGGGCGCTCACGTGGTGGAACAGAGTGATGAGAGATATGGGTGCGGATGTTGCAATGGCTCAGACGTGGGAAGAGCTTCGAGCTCTTATGATGAAGTAATTCTGCCCACGTCACGAGCAAAGGGCACTAGAGAACGAATTCCACGATCTGAAACAAGATAGTGGAGAACATCGTGCCTACACCGACCGTTATGAGGAGTTGAGCTTATTATGTCCTACAATGGTTACGCCTTTGGATAAGGCTATCGAGAAGTACATTGATGGCCTTCCTGGCCCGGTTTAGGATATAGTCACTAGTAGTAACCCCACTACTATCAAACATGCTATCGAATTAGCTGCTACCCTGACCAAATCTGAAATCAGGAAAGGGAAATTGTTTCGCAAGAAAGTATGATGAATCTGATTGAGGAAGATTCATCATACAGACTGCAGCATGAAGCAATCCTGAGCTGACCCTTGGTGCATGAAGTATCTGCTACTGTTGAAGTTTACAACTGCTCTTCTTCTCCAGAAGAAGAAATTCAAAAGTCAAAGTCATCAGAAACAATTGCAGCAGAAGGAAACCTGAACTTACAACTCAGAAACTCACCAGAAACTGAAGGAGCAAATGTCCAAAGCCATCAGAACCCTGAAGCAGATTTCCACCAAGAAGCAGAATTCCACAATGAATCAGAATTCCATCATGAAACAGAGTTCCAACATGAAGCAGAATCCCACATAGCTGGAACAAGTTCACCTGAAAACACCATTCTATTTGATACTTCTATAGCTAAAACAACTGCATAGTTAGACTCTGAAAAATCAATTTCTGCTACTTATAGAGTATCTAATAGAAACACAGGTGTAAATGAGGAGGTTTCAAGTTCCATCTGTCTCAACTCTGAATCAGAAAATGAGGAGGAAGTTGAGACTGCAACAGATAGAGAATAGGAAACTGAAAATCTGGCTAAGGAAAATTTGTTTTTTCCTTCAACTTGTGGTGAATCAGTCACTAAAATGACTCAAGGAAACAAGGAAATCCAAGATGAGAATTTGTTTCACATGCCTGGTGGAGGAGCTTCGGGTAAATCCAAGGATACACCAGAAACCTCTAAAACAGTTGCAGATGTGTCTGCAGCTAGTAAGTTAGATGGAACATCTGTCACACCCCAACCGATGGCGGAATCATCAGGGCGCGGCACTAGGCGAATCAGATTGCTCAAGAGAATCCATAACAACTATAAAGCGACAATATTTATTACATTTGTTATCCTATAGTAACAAACAATACAATCACATATGTTATCACAGATTTCTTGTCCTCTCGAACAATACAAATCCGACAACCTAGATTTTAGGTGAGTTTCTATACTTCCTAGCTTGATTTGATGCGTACTGCGACTAAACCTGCAACATACGTTAAAATAACGTCAATACAAAATTATTGGCGAGTATACAAGTTTTGTTGAAGTAGCGTAATAGATAAAAAGTGTTGAGAATTACCACATAAATAAACGAGATACATAACATATACACAAGACAGTTACTACCAGCTAAGTCACTCGAGCTGCGATTGCGATTGCTATTCATCCTAACTAGACCCTGTCGGGTTCTATAGTACTATACTCGTTAAGGCGGGACGTCGCGAGTAAAAGTCCTAGCACATATGTAACTAGCATCACGTGTTAATATGTAATTCAATCATTCGCAAGCGATTAATAGTTTGAGCATTCGATTAGTTTAGTTTGATAGAAACGTATGTTACACCCAAAAGATGCGATAAAAAAAGGGTTCGAGTATACTCACAGCGATGGAGGTTAATGGATTGAAGGGAGCGCGTCTGAGATTAGCCTGATTACAGAACAATGGCATAAGTGTTGAACAGTGCGTTAAACGGTGGCGAGTGAACCAAGTATCGAATGGTAATCCGATCGGATGGCCATTCAGTCGGATTGACATTCGTTTGGGAAGGTTGTGTTTGTGTATGATGGCTTTGAAGTTTTCGTTGTAGCATTTTGAAAACAGAGAAGTATCTCTACCCTTCAGGTCGTTGATGGAGTGGCCGATTGATTGAATAGCGATCCGATTGGCAGGACACTCAGTGAGAACGAGTTCACAGCAGGATGGTCACTTGATCGGATAGCAATCCGATCAGATGGTAATCCGTTAGAAACTGATGTTCTTTGGAAATTATGAAAAATGACTAAGTGCTGAAGTCCAAATGTTAACTGATCGGATGGTCGTTCGATCGGATAGCAATCCGATTGAACGACAATCCGTTCGACGTTCAGATCCTTGAATAGCTTGAAAATGTTTAAGTGTTGGAGCCAAGTGCAATCCGATCGGATAGAAGTTCGATCGGATGGCTACCCGATCGGACGGCAATCCGTCCCAACGAACCAGATCGTCTTGAACTTGATTATTTTTGAAAGTTTTCGCGGTTTAATCGAGATGGTATGACAACGTATTAAACAATGGAACTCCACCGAGACCAAGTCTTCAGATCGGATGGGAATCACCCCGTCCGATTAGCTAACTGTCCTTGACGGTTGTTCATGTTCAACCCGTTAACCGGTCATCTCGTGGATAAAAATCAGTTCTCAAACCGACACTTCACTAGAGAATGAGTAGAAGGCCCGAACGAGCTCCGATTCTATCGGGTTTTAAGTAAAAAGTTAAGAAATTAAGAAAGTTTGATGAAAGCTTGCAATACTTAGATTCGGCTTGGATCTAGGTGAGATTAGTGCTTACACGCCGTGGAATACATTAGATCTGAACTGTTCTTGATGAGATGAGGTCACACTTCCTTGTTCCTAAGAACTCCATGATGACATCACCTTAGAAAGCCCCAAATCTGAGGATTTTACGGTGAAAAAGTGAGATTTGATGGTGGAAAAGGTGAAGGAGTGCGTGTAGATCATAGAAGTGCAAGTTTTGAGGTAGAAACTTACAAGAATTGCGAGGAATCGAGAGAAATAGATCCAAAAGTGCGCTGGTCGAACGAGAGCTGTCACATCACTGTTCAAGTGATGTGACAAGTGCTATTTATAGGTGGAGAGGAGAGAAGGTGATGGAGTGCCATGGATCAGATGGCAATCCGATCGGATGGCCATCTAATTGGTTTGTCACTCGATCGGATGGTCATCTAATCGGATGACCATTCGATCGAATGGTCGTTCGATCTGTGGTCTCCGACGAGTTGCGTTTCGAGGTTTTGTTTTGTTCGTTAAGTGTTGCAATGGTTTGATTACACACTTTCATACACATATTCATATACTTATTATAATTAGTCACAAAGGGTCGTATAATTATTCATATTTCCAAATTTGTGTTGCGATAATCGAGTTCAGTTTCGAATATGCGTTGCGTTGCGACGCATCACGGCTATCGAGGAGGGTTGAATAGGTCCTCACTCAACGTCATCATGAGTGTTAGTGTGTGCGATGCGATGTGTTATAATGATAAAATATGCGAGATATGCGAAAATACTGCGATATAGCGATATAAGTGATATAGTTACATTATGATCTGAATCTCTGGTGCTAGGCGTAACGAGTATGGCGAGTAGTAACAACGCACGAACGTGCGGGTTGTTACAAGATCTATTGTTCCTAATGTCTAAGAAACTCTAGTTATATCATCTGAACAACTTCAAAGGATTTTAGATGATGTATTTGAAGTTTGCAAAGAAAAGAATCCAGTTGAGAAAAAGATTGATATGCTGTTATCAGAAATGAAGAGTCAAAGATCAGGAATGAAGACTCTGTCAGAATCAGTGGAGCTCATCAGAAAGCAATCAGAGAGAAACACTGAAACATTGAAGATTATGCAACAACAACAAAGCAAGTCATTAGAAACCAGCAATCCTTCAGCAGATTTTTAGAAAGTATTCACAGAGATGGAGAAGATCGCATCTCAACTAAAGAATGTTGTGGAATCAAGACAATCAACTAGTTTTGATAAGGTTTTGGAGGAGATCAGTGTTTTAATGGACAGCAACAATAGTATCACAGATACCCTTGAAAAATTGGTCAAAGAATTGGTTGACTACAGGAGCACAACAAAGCAGAATTTGCCAAGGTGCAAGAGGAAGAAACCAGAAATGCTCAACTCATGGGAGATGTCCAATCTCTCATGAAAAGGATGCATTACAATATTGCTAGATTGGCAAAGGTAGATGCCCGAGAACTTATGAATCCCATTCCCAAAGAAGCCTCTCATCTGGAAATCCCAAAGATCATCAGACAGCAACCCATTGTCACAGCTGCATGTCAAACTGGAATGTTGGTGCATACGTCTGTCGACTTCGTCTTGTATCGAGTCTTGTATTGTATTTGTTAGATTAGGGCACGAAAAACGAGAAAAGTGTATTTGTAGGTATTTCGCACGAAATGACACATAAGTCATTTCGTACGAAATCAGCTGGTGATTTCGTTTGAGTGGTTTCGTGCGAAATCACTATTTCGCATGAACTGTTTCGTGTGAAATCATGTTGCCTATAAATACCAGTCGTGCCATTTCATTTGTAACGATTCTGATTCCGGTAGCGAAGCTCTGCCGAAGTGTCTACAGCATTGTAATCGATCTGATATCAATAGAAAGACAGTTTAAAGTGATTTCTCATGTAATTCAGCTGAAATAACACTGATACATTTGTTTCCGCCTTTTGTATTGGTGAAGATCTCTTCTGAACGACTCGTTTGGGTCTGAAAACGATCCTACATGGAACCTCATCAATGGGTCCCCCTCTAGTAGTATCAAAAGAAGAGATGATAAAAGGTATGAAGCTACACCTAAAACTATCTCTGATTTAATTAGGGGCTGTTTGGTAGCCTCTGAATGGTCATTAAGAGGCTACCTCTTAATGGAACCATTAAGAATTTTACCAATGAGAAGGTAGAAGAATGTGACATGTGATGATTTACCATTCAGAGGTTACCTCTTAACCATTCAGACTTGAGGTTACCTCTTATTCATTCAGAGGTTTTAAACCATTAAGAGGTAGCATCTGAATGGTCATTAAGAGGCTACCAAATAGCCCCTTACTGTTGTCCCTCAATCTAGTTCAAGACCAACCACATCAGGGGACACAGTTTTTAGTCAAAACATAACCTTGCAAGTAAAGAGAAGATGATCAGAATCAGCTACATCTTCTTCAAAGAAGCCAAAGATTGTACAGAAAAAGACTCCTGAAGGTAACACAATCCTTGTTCAAGAAATTGACAAGGATAGGATGATGTTTCCTAAGCAAAACCTCAAGGAGTACTACTGGATAGAAGAAGACAAATCGGACAGGCCACAGAGTCCAGTAAGCAGGGATTGGAGGCTGGAAAGACTTGAAAGAGGTAGGAGAAGCATCCACGGAACTCTTGACAATCCAATAATAAGAGTTCTCAAAGTGGATGATGACAGAATCACAGATGGTGCTGGAGGATATTTTGAACAAAACAAGTACACCCTCCTAAGAAAAGATGGCACTGAAATGAAGATAACTGATGGAGATCTGGCAGACAAGCTGCATCCTATAGACTTTCTTTTTCTGAAGAAAACATTTGAAGAAGACAAAAGCAACAGCAAATTTGTCAGAAGAGCTCTCAACAGCATCTCAAAATCAGGAGTTAAGCTGTTTGAAAGGGTAGCTTTTACTGATTTTTATTTATGCATTAATTATGACTATGTTCATCAGAAGAAAGTCCACATCCCTCCACCAGACACATCAATCCCTAAAGAGCTGGAAAAACAAGCCAGAACTGGAGATATCCTTGAACAAACACGACTCTCTTTTGTGTTTAGAGATATTGAAGGCAAGAAAGCTCTCTTTAGAACATTTGATATCTGCAAATACTCCAATCAAACACTGAGATACATAAAAGAGTGTTTGAACAAGAAGCAGAAACAACTTCAAGAGAAGGGGAAAGACAAAGAGTTGCTGAGAAAAGAAATTGAAGAAATAATTGATGAATGGATACAGGCTAGAATCTGGTACAAAGGAATGTATGATATCTACCACAAGTTCATCAATTACAAGAAAAAGCTAAAGAAGGATGATCTACACAAGCCTGCCAAATTGTTTTGAAGACATTTTGAATTTCATGATATTTCATTTTGTAGTCTGTTTTTAAACAAACGCTTTGTACTTTTGCAAATTTTGATTCCATTGTTTGGGAATTTTATTTGAAGTATGTTCATTTGTTGTAAGGTAGTTTATTTTTCTTACAATACTTAGGGGGAAATTCTTAGGAAACTTTTATGTAAGTATTGAAGAAAAAGATTATCAACCTGATTATATGCTGAAGATACAATCAAGAAAGATCAATAAAAAGGTGCCTACATGATAATATGACAAGAAGAAATGAAGGACACATCTTCAACTAAGTATCAGGAAGTGATCAAGACAAAGAAGACGATTGGAAAAGACCATTCTGATAAGTCTGATGATAAATCTGATATTTATCATCAGAATCTGGTAAGTCTGATCATCAGAATTTTGGTAAGCTGGTCATCAGAATTTCTGATGGACCAACTTGTCTTGAAGATAAGCCCTAACATAATTGAAAAGTAGCAAGTTGACAATAACGGATTCAATGAATATGCCAAAAAGCTACTTTGTGGAGAGCAAGTGCATGAATAAACAAATGTTTATTCATGATCCAGACTCTCTATAAATAGAGATGTCAACCCAGAAGGTTAAATGAGTTGAGCTAAGCATTTAATACACACACCACAAACTCCATTACCCTTCACACAGAATTCTTTAAGCATTCATTTGTAACAGTCAAATAACTTTGTTTTTCAAAGTCATCAATATACTTGAAAATTCTGTAAGTTGTTTCTTGAAAGTTTGATTTCTAGTTCCGCATAATATTTTCCTATTTGTTGAAATCTATTTGCCATATTAAGTCTTTGAGCATCAAATCTGGGACCAACAAGTTTGATGACTTCTTTCTCCACCACATCCTAGACATTTGGGTTCACCCTCCTTTGTGGTTGTGTTACTGGTTTGTAGACTTCTTCCATTAGGATCTTGTGTGTGCAGACCGAAGGGATGATTCCTTTGATATCTATGAGCTTCCAGGTGATTGCTTTTTTTATGCTTCCTGAGTGTTGTGAGCAGTTTCTCCCATTCTTCTTTGGATAGAAGAGATAAGATTATGTCTAGGAGTTTGGAATCTGCGTCGAGGAAAGCAAATTTCAAACATTTGGGAAGTTCTTTGAGCTCAAGAAGTGGTGGTTCCTCGATGGAGAGGCGAGTTGGTCCGTCCCTTTCTTTAGTTATATCCACCGTTCCGGGTGGTTCTTCTTGGACGAATGATACTTCTTCCTCAAAAACTTCATCGTTTATTTCTTAAATGAAGAGGGCTTCTTCAAGAGGATTAAAAAGATCATTATTAATTTGAGGATATTTCATACTTTCCTTTATTTTTATTGTGGTACCATTGTCCCCAAATTGTAATGAAATTTCTTTATTATTATTTTTTTTGTAACAAATCCCGAACAATATTTATGAAAGGTTGTCCAAAAAATAAGGGGTGTATCGTTGTAGGTCCCGGTTTTGACTCCGTTTCGATTGCGAACCGAACGTGTGACGTGCGGAATCCGTACACGATCGTGACCGAACACACGAGAACGTAATTATAACTGTGATTCTATTGAAAGATCTGATAACGTACAGCACCTGAATCACGTACTCGGAACTTTCTCTCTCTAGGCTTTCTCTCTCTAGCTCTAGATCTCCAAAGCTCCAAATGACCAAAAGTGTCAAAAGTCTCCAAAAGTCCTAAATGAGAACACTAAGTTCTCTATTTATAGGCCAAGGGACATAATGAGATATCTCATTATTTACACAAATGCCACCTTGCCTTTTACTAAAATATAACACTATAAGCACTAAACTTAATCTATTTATGCTACGGTCTTGAGATGACGGAGGCGATAGACATACTGCACTAACAATCGTCAAGATGGCAAAGTCGGAAGGGATGACTACACTATTGAATTGTACCAAATTGTCTTTTTACAATCCCTTTTAAGTAACGGATGTTGTGATCTGAAAGATGGATTGGAAGTTGAAGAGGAATATAGTCATACGCCCCTATTTGTTTAAAGATTTCATATGGCATTAAACTTATACATAAATTATCATCTGTATAAATGTCTTTGATAAACAACGAAAACAATGTTGGCTAGGGGTGGATTATGAGAGGGAACGACGCTAGACCTTGAAACCCTAAAATCGTTGAACGAAGGTTGATAGTATTTTTCGATGTGAATAATGAGAAAGAAAGTGGAGTTGTGCATAAACAAGGTGGAGATAGGGTTTTCTATTTTATTCGTTTGGATAACGAGATAAATAAGAATTAAAGAACATAAAAGGTTTAGATAAAATAAATAAATGCTACAAAATATCTAATGAACAACATAAACAAACGAACATGAACGCATGTTCACGAACACATTACCTGTAATACACCAAAATTTAAAAATAATATTAATGCATAACTTAATATATATTAAAACAATCTTATTAAATTGTGGTATGTAATTATTGGATAAATTGAAAAGGAAAAAAAGTAAAAAAAAAAAAAATTATAAAATAAAAAATTTGACTTTCTACATTAATTCCATGTTGCAACTTATATAGAATAATTGTTGGTTGCATATCTTATTCTTTTATTACGCCATCTGTGATTTCTTTTACTCAAATCAAGAATAAATTACCTACGAACAATCCGGCCTGATAATCACGACCGGATATTCAATCTTTTTAACGCCTTGCGACCTTCGCAAAACGCTTCTTATTCAAACTCACCGAACCACCAATTGCCACCGGTGTCCGGTTTCACACTACCGTACCACCTAATCCGCGTGAACTCCGCGGTCACACTCCGCCATTGCATTACTCCGCCACATCGTAGTACTTCTAGCTTCATACATTCGCGCCACCGTGTCCGCTGCAGTTTTATCACCGATACCATTAGTCTGATCCAGGCGTTGTACACAGTGGTCCGCGACCATTGTCTATTGCTGCTGCTTGATTGGTTTTGTTTGGCCGTCACGTAAACTTGAATCGTTGGTGTCCGGTCGGCATTGTTACACAATTAAGGTACCTACCAAACAATCATCCGATTTGGATATAACTATAGGAATTTGGTTTTGTTTCGATTGTTCCGATGACTAAGAACTACATTAGCTTAATTGTTTTACTAATGAACACACTTTAGATTAAACTATATAAAAACATTTAGAGCCTTGCACATATGGGTTCGAACTGTGTTTTGGTTTGCTTCTATATGTTTGTTTACTTGGCTGGAATAACACACACATGGATAATCATAAATTTTAAGTACGATGACTTTTGATTTTCTACATTTTTCTACTAGTTGATTGAATAGTTTTGGAAAGATGATAGGTTGTATGTTAGAAAAAGCTTTTGTATTTAAGAATTTGATTATAACTGTGACACCCAAAGAAAACGCTCAACCGCACTAGCTTCTTTAGTGACTGCATGCTAAATTTCGAGACGAAATTCATTTCAACTTGGGGATGATGTGACAACCCGAACTCTCAAGGTAAAAACCATTAGTTTCGCATCTATATTTCAATTTATATAACGATCTTATTCGACAAATTTATTTTATACTAATCTAATTGGTAACGTGCAAACAAATATTCGAACCAAACCATATCAGGTTGAACCAACCCGAACTGTTTGAACCGTGGCTTAACTCATGTAACCCGAAACTTATGGGTCTCGAACCAGAGCATGATCATTATATTTTTATTATTAGTTGATTATTATATTCTTTTTATTAGTTGTTCAAAAAAATAATAATATATTGATCAAAACACTAAACGTGACTTGCTGCACCTTTACTCACACCCCTCTTTCACTTTAATTGTGATCGGCCCACTCCCCTTCTATTTCTTTTCATTGTAATCGGCCCAACTTCAATTGTTGTTTGATTATTTGGCCCAACCTCAAACCACCCTAGCCCATTTGATGCAATTAGCGTATGCATGTATACATTCTGTTTAGCGCATAACTCAAAAAAAAAAAAAAAAAAGAAATCAAACCCTACTTCCTGTAGGTGGCCGACGACAACACCCCCCCTCTCACGTCACTATCTCCCTCTCTTGCACTAGTTCTCTCTAGCTCGAACTCTCTCTCGCATCACCTCTTGGTTGTTATGTTTTTCCTTCTTGTTTCGGTTTATAGTTTTCATACATGGCTATGTTTTCTACTTATCATAAACTCTTGATGTTTATATGATGGTTACTTGTGAACTAGGGTTTGCTAGAGATCGTGTTTATTGTGGTTTTGATGTTATAAATGCTAGTTTAGTAACGAGGGTTTGAATGTTAACTGAATGTTGATGATTGCTCGTATTATTGAATTGTTGAATCTAATGAGTTTTGATGGGTATGATTATTTGATGATCTAGGGTTCGTGTTAGTCAAGTATGATGTTTTGCAATTTCCGAATATGTTCGTATTGACAAATGCATGTTGAATCTAATGAGTTTTGATGGGTATGATTATTTGATGATTAGGGTTTATATGGTTAATTAGTTTGATATTGAGCATGTTGAATATGGAATAAACCACTTGTGATCTGCTGTGATTATTGTTAAGCGTCGGGGGATTCATTAGATACTTGGTTGCGTGATCGGGAAACGTAAACATCAGGCTGCCCGACAGTTACAGCCGAATTTAATCGGCTGTAACCGGGTCATAACTTAACGGAAATTTGATTTTCTTGAGTCTATTACATGCTATTTCGAAATACGCTTCTAATGGAGCTAGAAGCATGAATTTTGCACGTCGGTTGCTATTTTAAATAAATTCTTCCGTTTCAGCAATTAAAGCTGCATTTTTCTGCAGATTTTATGTGTTATGTTTTAAGTCGTAACTTGATGAATACTTAGATTTAGACCATGAAATTTATATTGTAGATGGTGTTAAGTATCCAAGCAAACCTCCAACTGGAATTTCATCAGTCGGATAACCGAGGATTATTAAAGAAATTTTTCCGTGAACTGCAGTCTGAAAGTCATGCATCTGATTGCAGCTTAGAAAATGATTTTTTTATATATTTTTGGTAAAGAGTTAAACTCTAAAAATTTAACACAAGACCAATCCCTCTGAGGGGCACGTCACATAAAAAGATCGTAATCTTTTTAGTCTCGTAAGTGTGGTAAACAGACACCCCAAAACAGCATATTTTCAGTTAACCGAGTTATGCATGCTTATAGGTTTATAAAGTGTCGAATCTGCTATTTTTGGTACTCGTAGATGCTAAATGATTGTACAAATGGTGTATCGTGTGTTGTAGTCTATATTACGAACATATGTTTAAAAACTACTAGGTAACATATTTGTGACAACCTATATGCATGTTAATTTTTAGACACATGTAAGATTTGCGTGAATTACATAAACGACCCTTAACGTTCTTGGTAACCATAATAGGACGTGGTTTACCATACTAGCTCATATAAGTTAATCTGTTGAGCTAATCTAAGGTGAGTTCACAATTTTACTAAAAGCATGTACTCCCGGTGATTGGGAACCTCACTTTCCCTGGTTTGGGATTGCCTTAGTATTCCTTGTATGGAATACTGTTAACTTCACTTTCCCTGGTTAGGGGATTGCCTAGTATTCCTGGGGATGGAATACTATTAAATACTATTTATATTACATGTCTTTAGCGGACTAAGCGAACTCTATCTGAAAGTCCCCACACATTATACCGATTTTCGTCGGGGCCTGGCGAACGGGATATTAGTTGATAGTGCTATTAGGTTTGACAAACCTCACACCGTACCTGGGAGGACGGGCGTGAACTTTTATGCCTTGGAAACTGGTCAATGATGATAGACATTGACCTGGGGCACAAACAACTTAAACAATCACAGTTTCTGTACCACTCACTTTAGTAGCTTAAAGATGGGGTAGCTCCCCATGACATGTTTTATAATTGAGTAGTTTAACAACTTATGTTTTTGAAACAACACTTAAAAACCGTGAACTCGCCAACTTTATGTTGACACTCTATTACATGCTTTGCATGTCGTTAGATACAACGCTAGAGCTTGCATTAGAGGAGTGTAGTAGTTGCATAGAACCGTTTGTTGGGTTCTTATTAAACATTTATGGTTTTTAAACAATTGTTTGGAATTTAAACTTTATGCTTCTACTGTTAACTTAGACATTATTTTGGACTTTGAATACTTAGTCACTGATCATTTGATGGTGATGGCCTTTAGTTTAATATTATATAAATGTTCAATATGATTGGTGCCATGATCCTGGTCCGTCACACGCCTCGTGGAAATATTCCGCATGTGGAATTTGAAGGTGTGACAGATTGGTATCAGAGCCAGGTCTCGATCTTGGGACCTGTGTGTTAGTGGGCCTGATATGACAACCCGAACTATCAAGGTAAAAACCAATAGTTTCGCATCTATATTTCAATTTATATAATGATCTTATTCGACGAATTTATTTTATACTGATCTAACCTGTAATGTGCAAACAAATATTCGAACCAAATCCATATCGCGTTGAACCAACCCGAACCGTTTGAACCGTGGCTTAACTTGTGTAACCCGAAACTTATGGGTCCCAAACCAGAGCATGATCATTATATCTTTATTATTAGTTGATTATTATATTCTTTTTTATTAGTTATTTAAAAAAATAATAATATATTTATGAAAACACTAAACACGACTTGTTGTACCTTTACTCACACCCTTCTTTCGTATTAATTGTGATCGGCCCAAGCCCCTTCTATTTCTTTTCATTGTAATCGGCCCAACTTCAATTATTATTTGATTATTTGGCCCAACCTCAAACCACCCTAGCCCATTTTATGCAATTAGCATATGCATGTATACATGTTATATACATTCTGTTTAGCGCATAACTCAAAAAAAAGAAATCAAACCCTAGTTCCTGTAGGTGGTCGACAGCAGCAACCCCCCCTCTCATGTCACTATCTCCCTCTCTTGCACTAGTTCTCTCTAGCTCGAACTCTCTCTCATTTCACCTCTTGGTTGGTATGTTTTTCTTTCTTGTTTTAGTTTATAGTGTTCATACACGGCTACGTTTTCTGCTTATCATAAACTCTTGATGTTTATATGATGGTTACTTGTGAACTAGGGTTTGCTAGAGATCGTGTTTATTGTGGTTTTGATGGTATAAATGCTAGTTAAATAATGAGGGTTTGAATGTTAACTGAATGTTGATGATTGCTCGTAATTGTTGAATCTGATGAGTTTTAATGGGTTTGATGTTATTTGATGATCTAGGGTTCATGTTAGTCAAGTATGATGTTTTGCAATTTCCAAATATGTTCGTATTAACAAATGCATGTGGATTAGGGTTTATATGGTTAATGAGTTTGATATTGAGAATGTTAAATATGGAATAAACCACTTGTGACCTGCGGTGATTATTGTTAAGCATCGGGGGATTCGTTAGATAATCGGTTGCGAGATCGGGAAACGTAAACAGCAGGCTTCCCGACAGTTATAGCTGACTTTAATCAGCTGTAACTGGGTCATAACTTAACGAAAATTTGATTTTCTTGAGTCTATTACATGCTATTTTGAAATACGCTTCTAATATCACTGGAATCAAAATTTTTGGACGTCGGTTGCTATTTTAAACAAATTGTTTCATTTCAGTAATTAAAGCTGCATTTTTCTGCAGATTTTACGTGTTATGTTTGAAGTCATAACTTGATGAACACTAAGAGTTAGACCATGAATTTATACTGTAGATGGTCTTAATGTCTGTACAAACCCCCAACTAGAATTTCATCAATTGGATAATCGAGGATTCTTAAAGGAATTCTTCTGTGCTGTAGTCAGAAAGTGACGAATCTGATTGCAGCTTAGTAAATGATTTTTTATAAATTTTTGGTAAAGATTTAAACTCTAAAAATTTAACACAAGACCAATCCCTTCGAGGGACACATCACATAAACAAATTCTAATTTTTGCAATCTCGTAAGTGCGGTAAACAGACACCCCAAAACAACCTATTTTTAGTGAACTGAGTTATGCATGCCTGTAAGTTTATAAAGTGTCGAATCTGCTATTTTTGGTACTCGTACATGCTAAATTATTGTATAAATGGTGTATCACGCGTTGTAGTATATATTACAAACATGTGCTTAAAAACTACTTGGTAACATAGTTGTGACAACTTGTATCCATGTTAATTGTTAGACGCGTGTAATATTTGCGTGAATTACATGAAGGACCCCTAATGTTCTTGGTAACCATAATAGGATGTGGTTGACCATACTAGCTTGCATAACTTAATCTGCCGAGCTAATCTAAGGTGAGTTCACACTTTTACTAAAAGCATGTACTCCTGGTGGTTGGGAACCTCACTTTCCCTGGTTTGGGATTCCCTTAGTATTCCTGGTATGGAATACTATTAACTTCACTTTCCCTGGTTAGGGGATTGCCTAGTATTCCTGGGGATGGAATAGTGTTAAATACTATTTATATTACATGTCTTTAGCGGACTAAACGAACTCTATCTGAAAGTCCCCACACATTATACCGATTAATCGCTGACGGGATATTAGTTGATATCGTTATTAGGTTTGACAAACCTCATACCGTACCTGGGAGGGCGAGCGTGAACTTTTATGCCTTGGAAACTGATTAATGATGATAGACATTGACCTGGGGCACAAACAACTTAAACAGTCACAGTTTTGGAACCACTCAGTTTAGTAGCTTAAAGATGGGGTAGCTCCCCATGACATGTTTTATAATTGAGTAATTTAACAACCTATGTTTTTGAAACAACACTGAAAAACCGTGAACTCGCCAACTTTATGTTGACACTCTATTACATGCTTTGCAGGTCCTTAGGTTCAACGCTGGAGCTTGCATTGGAAAAGTGTAGTGGTTGCATAGAATCGTTTGTTGGGTTCTTATTAAGCATTTATGGTTTTTAAACAATTGTTTAGAAATTAAACTTTATGCATCCGCTGTTAACTTAGACATTATTTTGGACTTTGAATACTTAGTCACTGATCATATTGATGGTGATGGGTTTTCTTTATTTTATTTTATTTAAATGTTCAATATGATTGGTGGTATGATCCTGGTCAGTCACACGCCTCGCGGTAATACTTCGTATGTGGAATTTGAGGGTGTGACAGATTAGTATCAGAGCCATTGGTTATAGTGAACTCGGTTTTAAATCTTTTTGAGGAAAAACCAGACTATGACTTGTCCTGTACTAAGCGATTCGCAACGACACTACACTCCAAGTGCAAGGCTCAACTTTTTAGATTGCATAGCTTATGTATGTGCCTACTTGTTACTTAGTTGATGTATTACGTAATGGTATGCCTAGTTCCTAAGACTTTAACGGCACGATATCTATTCATCTTAACTCTTTCCTAAAACCAAATGTTTATTTGAAACCTTATGTATTGTGGTCAAACCTTCTTCTGTTTTTCTCTTAAACCACTACGACATCGTTCTCATTTTGTGTTTTGTGGATGTGAAGACAATGAATGGATGCGGCAAAGGTGGCATTAACATGACTCAGGACCAGCTGACGGCCCTGATTAACGCACGGGTTACTAAGGCTTTGGCAACCCAACAAGGAGGTAAACCTACCGTTCCGAACTATTCTAGGATGTTTAGATCATGTCCTCGTGTCATCTTATCACTCTTAACCATATTCTCTTTATACTACGCGACAGGTCAACCTGCTCCCGCCCAACCTCGAGTTTACACTTTTAAGGCATTCATGGATTGCAAACCTCACTCCTTCAACAGCACTGAAGGAGCAGTAGGCCTTCTACAATGGATCGAGAAGGTCGAGTCTGTTTTTGAAATGTGTGAATGCCCTGTCAACAATAGGGTGAAGTACGCTACTCGCACACTTGAAGGAGACGCGCTTTACTGGTAGAACGCGCAGGTTCAGATGCTTAGATTGGCGGCTTCCAATGCCACTCCATGGAACTAATTCAATGATCTGATCAAGGAAGAATACTATCCTAGAGATGATATTCGGAAGCTCGAGATGGAGTATTATAATCTGAAGATGGTTGGATCTGAAATCGAAGCGTACATTAAGAGGTCCAATGACTTAGCTGCTCTTTGCCCGAATATGCTTGAGCCTGCTTACAAGAGAATCGACCTCTATCTCAAGGGTTTAGCTCCTAAAATTCAGAGCTTGGTAACCTCCGCTAATCTCCCTACGATCCAGCGAGTCATCCGTTTGGCACACCGTCTCACCGATCAAGTAGTGGAACAGGGCAAGCTGCCTAAGCGAAACAGTGTTGCTACTGATACTATGAGTGACAACAAATGCAAGTGGGATAGCAATCAGAGCAAGGGTTCTAGCTCCTCACAACTGCAAGCGCAGTAGAGAAAGTTCGAAGACAACAAGAGCCCTAACCAGCAAAATTCAACCAATCAAAATCAAGGTGGGTATCAAAGAAATAGGCCAAAGTGCAACAAGTGTAACCTACACCAGAATGGGCAGTGTGAGAAGAACCGTTTTCAACGGTGCAATAAGCAAGGTCATGCGGCAAAGGATTGTAGAAGCCCGTACCCAGTGAGACAAAATCAACAGCAACAACAGCAAACCCAATAGAATCAGAGGACACAGCAGCAGCAGCAATAGCGTAACAACCGAGGATGCTTTCAGTGCGGAGCTGAGTGGCATCTCAGGAGGAATTGCCCGCAATTGGAAAACCGCAACAACAACAACAACAACAACAACCAAGACACCAGGAATAACAACAAAACAACAACAATGGGGAAAATGGTGCAAAAGGTCGAGCCTTCGTGATTGGCTCAGGTGAGGCAAGAAATGACCCTAATGTGGTGACGGGTATGTTCCTTCTAAACGACTCTTTTGTTTTGGTACTTTTTGATTCTTGCGTGGACCGTAGTTATGTTTCCATGAACTTTAGTGCATTACTTAAGCCTGCCCCAACTTCAATTGACCATAAGCACACGGTTGAACCAGCCAACGGCAAATCTCTCGAGGTAACATGTATTCATCGTGACTGTAGTTTGGAGTTATCTGGCCACAAATTTGTTATTGATCTTATTCCTATCACTCTCGGTAGTTTTGATGTCGTAATCGGGATGGATTTGCTATCCCTAAATCATGCGGAGATACTTTACCATGGTCGTCCACATCCATTTTCCTAATGGTGAAACCCTGGATATTCGAGGCGAGAATGATAGCGCTGTGGTGAGCATTATTTCATTCATGAAGGCTTAGAAGTGTCTGCGAAAGGGTCATACCACTATTCTAGCTATTGTCACTGAGGTACAAGCCGAAGAGAAAAAGGTCAAAGATATTCCTATTGTTCGCGACTTCCCCGAAGTCTTTCCCGAGGAACTACCTGCCCCCACCTCATCGTCAAGTCGAATTCCAAATCGAGCTAACCTCTGGAGCGGCACCTATAGCTCGAGCACCCTACAGGCTAGCACAAACCGAACTAGAAGAATTATTGACAGGAGCTTTTGGATAAGGGTTTAATCCGGCCTAGCTCGTCAACATGGGGAGCCCCCGTACTCTTTGTCAAGAAAAAGGACGTTACTTTTCGTATGTGTATAGACTATCGTGAACTCAACAAAGTGACTGCCAAGAACTGTTACCCACTTCCATGCATCGATGATCTATTCGACCATTTGCAAGGGTCAAGTTTCTATTCCAAGATTGATCTGAGATCGGGCTATCATCAGCTGAGAGTCTGAGATGAAGACATCTCCAAAACAGCGTCTGGGACTCGTTACGACCATTACAAGTTCCTTGTTATGCCATTTGGGTTGATAAACGTACCCGCGGTTTTTATGGATCTCATGAACCGAGTATGCAAGCTCTACCTTGACAAGTTCGTCATCATTTTCATTAACGACATCTTAATCTACTCTAAGAGCCAGGAGGAACACAAGCAACATTTACGAATTATTTTGGAACTCTTACAAAATGAGCAGCTCTACTCTAAATTCTCGAAGTGCGACTTTTGGCTTCGTGAAGTCCATTTCCTCGGTCACGTGGTTAATGAAGTTGGGATTTACATCGATCCAGCCAAGATTGACTTTATCAAGAACTGGCTTGCACCCCGAACACCAACTGAAATCCACCAATTCTTGGGTTTGGCAGGTTATTACCGTAGATTCATCGAGGGATTCTCGAAGGTCGCACAACCCCTCACTGCTCTAACCCAAAAGGGTATCACCTACAAGTGGGGTGATGCTCAAGAATCCGCGTTTCAACATTTGAAGGAAAAGCTCTGTAGTGCACCTATTTTGTCTCTACCTAAAGACACTGAAGATTTTATAATCTACTGCGATGCGTCCATTCAAGGACTCGGTTGTGTTTTGATGCAATGAAAGAAGATCATTGCTTACGCATCACGACAACTCAAAGTACACGAAAGGAACAACACTACCCATGACCTGGAGCTGGGAGCTGTAGTCTTCGCACTCAAGATATGGAGACACTACTTGTACGGTACCAAGTGCACGATTTACACCGATCACAAGAGTCTCCAGCACATACTCGAGCAGAAGGAGTTAAACATGCGACAACGCTGATGGGACGAAGTTCTAAATGATTATGAGTGCGCAGTCAAATACCACCCAAGCAAGGCAAACGTGAAACACCCATTTTTATTAAACGGTCAAAACGTCAATTTGAAACATCAACCTTTTTAAAACTTTCATACCATAATCTAAAGTGACCATAATACCCTTTTAACCGTCTTACTTTAACGCTAATTTTCACCTTTTAAACAATACCAAAACCATAACTTTACAAATTTACGACCAAAATAAACTTTATACAAGCATAAGAAAACATTGGTCACACTTTAAGTGATAACCATTTTGGACTACTTACAATATCCAACCTTTACAAAAATATAAGCATAAGTCTTTAGATAAAGTTTTTAAACAACTAGACATAGTCTACATCATAACCAATCTTCTACATGATAATTCTAACTCATATACAAGCTCAATTTCATACATATTAACGGATTGATTAAAACCCACTTTATCAAGAAGCATCAAAACACATAATTTAACTTACCTTATGTTGAAGACACTTAGATGATTGAAAAACTAGGCACATGCATTCAAATTTCGTCCTTAAACACATTCAATTTTGTTAGATTCTTGTGATTCTTGGAGAAGAAGGGTTCCCTTCTCTCCTGCTCCTCTCTTGCGGCACACACACACACATACACACACTGCACTTTAAAATTTCTTTGATTTAGTTTGTTCTATGTACACTTTCAGCCCCTAAAGTTCCGTTTGGTTATTAAAAAAAAAGCATAACTTTCATTCTTTCTATTATGTTGGCATACCGTCTAACTTAGTTAGTCAACTAAAACATTTAAACACAAGATCAATCCATTACGCATTTTTGGGGTGTTGCAAAACGTTGTACCCGATGCCCTCAGCTGAAAGGAAACTAAACCTAAATGTGTTCGTGTGTTACAGCTTACCATTCAATCAAACCTCCCTGAGCTAATCCAAAGCGCTCAAGTTGAAGCCCTGAAGGAAGAAAATCTTTTGGCTGAATCCATGCGGGGCATGGAGAAGCAGCTTGAACTCAAAGATGACGGCATCCACTTCTTCATGGAACGTATCTAGGTTCCATTATATGGAAACCTACGAGAGCTTGTGATGGACGAAGCACACAAGTCTCGCTACTCGGTACATCCTAGTTCTAACAAGATGTATCACGACATCGTTCTTTCTATTCTGTTGTTATACCGTCTAACTTAGTTAGTCAACTAAAACATTTAAACACAAGATAAATCCATTATGCATTTTCAGGGTGTTACAAGTCTACCCCCTTAAAGGAGGTTTCGTCCCTGAAACCTTGATACGTACCAAATAGAGGCGGGTAGTACTTTCGCATTTCATCCTCCTATTCCCACATTAGATCCGACTCTTTTCGATGTTGCCATTGGACTAGAACTTGTCGCATGGCCTTATTGCGAAGGTGCGTTACCTTGGAATCCTTGATAGCTATCGGTCTTTCAACATAATTCATCTTCTCATCCAGTTCAATATCCTCAAGTGGCACGTAAGCTGCTTCATTCGCGAGACATTTCCTTAGTTGCGACATGTGGAAAGTGTTGTGAATTCCATCCAATGCTGGTGGTAATTCCAACTGGTACGCCACTTTTCCAATATGAGCTAAAATTTTAAATGGTCCAATATACCAAGGGCCCAACTTCCCCCATTTACAGAACCGAATTATTCCTTTCCATGGGGAGACCTTTAGCAATACTCGATCCCCCTCTTGGAATTCAATGGGATGCCTTCTTTTATTCGCATAGGACTTTTGTCGGTCTTGCGCTGCTTTTAGTCTAGCCCGCACGAGATCGATCTTTTCATTATTTTCTGCCACTACATCCTTAGGGGCGACTTCTCGTTGTCTAATTTCTCCCCAACACACGGGGGTCCTACACTTTCTCCCGTATGACATTTCGTATGGTGCCATTTAAATGCTACTATAATATTGTTATTGTATGCGAATTCTACTAACGGCAAGTGGTCATCCCAGTTTCCCCCAAAGTCCTATGACCCAAGCTCTCAACATATCCACGAGTGTCTGAATGGTCCTTTCTAATTGTCCAACGTTTACGGATGATAAGCGGTACTCAGTAGCAACTTTGTACCCATAGTTTCATGAAATTTGTGCCAAAAACAGGAAGTAAACCGTGTGTCACGATTCGATACAATGGACACGGGCACTCCGTGATGGGATATTATCTCATTCATATAAACCTCTACCATCTTCTCGGAAGAAAAGGTTTTCGTATAGGTAAAAAGTGGGCACTTTTTGTAAGATGGTCGACAATAACCCAAATGGCATCGTGCCCCTTTTTTTTGTTTTGGGGAGTTTGGTTACGAGTGTGACATCTATGCTTGTGTAATCATTTTACAAACTCTGAACAATTCAATATTAATAAAACAGTGTGTTTTGATCCCAATGTTTTTTATTTATGTTTGACATTTTGTGCGTTTTGATTTTTGATCGATTTTAAACTCTATATCGCTTTCTGGAAAGTTATACACAAACTGGTGCATAAACGTACTCAGTTTAACGTGACAAACACTCCGAGACAGCAACATAAGCTTAACATACCTTAAATAACCTTTACATAACTTAGAAATAAGTTTTGAAGGCTTTGGTATGGCAAAAACAAGTCTATTCGCTCGCTGGGACTATTTGCGTCAACTTGCAAAAGTCTGTCGTTTCGTAAGGAAACCTACAGTCTAGAACATGATCATAAGTTAAACATACCATATATATGTCACACCCTGGCTTTGCGGAAGCGTGGTTATTTTAGTGTGACTTCTTAATACCATAGCTTAGCCATAACAAAGCTATATGAAATAAAATCATGCAAGATCATCCATAGATTAAGTTTTAAAAACCAAACACAACAACATTGTCTTAACGGAAACACATCCTAATAACATTGTTCAACAAACATAAACATCAACATGACAAAAACACAGTTTAAGGACTGTGACTTGTCCAGGAAAGAGTCACATTCCCCAAACCCGGATGACCTCGTAACCCATATGCAGCGGGAAAACATAACATACCGCGCCAGATCCTTAGTTCCCTGAAATACATGTAAGTTGAAAAATCAACAATAATGTTGAGCGAGTTCATGTGTAAGTGAGTATGTAAAACACTTGTAAGTATAAAAATCCTGGTATGTAGCAAATAAGGAAAAGAGATCACCAATGGTTTGCAAGGCCATTGATATGTGTGAAGTGCAAGTAGGAAGACTCAAACCTAGCAGATTTCACGTTGGGGCACAAAGTCACCCCTAGGTCCGTTCTGTTTGGGCCTGGGGTTGGGCTCGCTACACCCAGATAGATCTACCGCTTACGTCCCTCGGTCCTACAATGAGGATTAATGGCCTCCAGTTTCTGCCTACCCACTCACATGATCTAAGTAGTAAACCTCCTTACGCTAATCATACCATGTATAAAGTACTTGTAATCAAAGTAACATGTATTTCACCCCCGTAGTTAGAAAACTGAAAACAGTTAAGAGAAAAGGGGGACATGAACTCACAGTGGTGCGTCTCTACCAAGTATGCCTCCAAATCAAGTAGCTGAGTGACGACCTACACGTACTAACTCTATTAGACGGACGGCCGTGCCTTAGCTTTATGGTTTAAGTTTTTGGGAAATAGTTAGGCAACTATTTCGTGTTTATATTCTGTATGTACTTGGTAGTTATTTTCCTTCCCAAGGATGGGGGATTTAATACATGTGCGTTCGTATAATTCGGATTACACTATTAAGTCTCACTTAATATATCTTATTTCCAACTTCAAAATATAAATATTCTTCTCAAAAATATTATACTTTAATACATGTGATTTTCCCAAAATAATACTTAGTAATATTATTTTTACCCTAAAAATAATATTTACGTAGTTCACAAAATAATCATAAAGACTTATACAAGTGATGTTGTGAAAAATATATACTAAATATATATATGTATCACGTTTTATTTTGTGAAATCCCACCTCCGATATTTTGTAAATAAGTCATGGCGAAATCTATAATTTGAAAACAAGTCAAAATGTATTTCTAACACTTATAGTGAAAATATTTCTAAGTGTTAGGTTTTTGGAAAAAATTCGCCAGAGTTTCCTCTGTAACTGGAGGTGGCCACGCTTTCCAGCGTATCATTTTCTTTTATAAATCAACTCAACAATCTTCTTATTCAATCAAAACCATGTTTAAACCACAACTAGTCAAAATATGTATATAAATCGCATAAATTTCATGAACTTGTGATTTATCCAAACTATGAAGTAAATCTCATTACTTTTAGTGGATCTTTATATAAAACAATCCGGTTTCGTAAAAACCTCGTTTTTAGAGAAGTTCCGTCTTTACAACTTCTTGTCATCTTTCACAAAAATAGTTATTTTGTCGATACTTTGTGCTACACTAGTGTTTACACACTTGTGTGTTCTAAAAACCATTCTTGTTAGTGTAAGATCCGTCTTTAGAAAAATATGATTTCTTTGACACTCGGTCTTTTAAAAATACCACCTGTAGATCCGTAGATCTACTAGTTTTAATCACTATTTTACAAGCTAAAACACTTTTACACAAGTTCATGATTCGTGTGTGGTAGAGTTTCATCTTCTAACCCTTGTTACACTTAAACAAGCTTTATGTCATAATCCAAGATCATGACTAAACCGGGTTAAATGATGATCCGAGCTACCACAACATAGATCGGGTCCAAATAATCACACAAATCAAATACTACATGTTTTACACAACATATGAGCTTTTACCCAACAATTATAGCATTTTAAGTAGACTTTTATGCTTCAACTTGTATGTTCATGACTTTTAACCGTTACATATCGTTTTAACCACTTTAGAATAGTTCAAGAAGGTGATTCAAGCAACTTACCACTAGCTCGAGGCTAGGGAAGAATCTAGACGTAAATCGGGTGGATAAAAGCAAGATAAAGAGGTCCTTCGCCTTCCGATTGCACCAAGCTTCTTCGTATGAGATCCTTATCACTTGTAGATGATTGGAATGGCTTGCATGGAATCGAAAATGGATGGATGGGGGTGGGGTGTGTTCGGCCATAGCTTCTTTAGAGAGAGGGAGAGAGTTTTGTTGTGGTGTGTGTTAAGTGAATGATCATATGTGCTTATGTTAGATCTTATAGACAAAACCTAATGTGATTAACCAATGGATTATATGTCAACTAGATATTATACACATGATTATAATAATCAAATAATGGTACAAGGGTGTCCCCCCCTCTTGGGGACGGTTGGTTAAAAAGGGGGGGGGGGGTCTAGTTCGATTCTAACTAGTTAGTTAGGATGATAGTTAGGTTAAGTAAACTAGTTAAGTGCTTAACCCGGTTAGTAGTGTGTTGAGTTTTAAAGCGGGTGTTAGGGTAATCAGGGACCCTAACTGGCTCAGAAAAAGATAAATAATGAAAATAACAATATTTTCATGTTCCGGGTAAAGTCCGGTTGTTCGGTTGGATAGTAATCCGTTAAAGTGCTTAACAAAGCTTTAAAGTGTCGTTATTACCCTTTTTAGTGACACAACTCATTTCTGACAGTTTGGAAAGTGTCTAGTAATATTTTTTCTCATGTTTTGGCACTTTATTAGGTAGCTTAATGCTGAATTATTATGTAAAGTGCTGAATTTTGTGCTTAGAGCACGTTTTAGGCACATCCAGTCATTGTAACTTATTCCTAGAGACGCAGTTCTACAACCCTTGTATCCCTACACTCACCACTAGTGTAGTAAAATATTTCTGGCTCATACAGGCCTTAGAGGCAGTGTCTGCCTGATGCTGGCTTTATCAGCATGTTCAATAGGTTATCCGTTAAAGTGCTACTGTGCTTTTTGTGCATCATGTTTGTCACTAAGGTTCAGCATCTAAATAATGTAGTGACAGCAAGTAAAGTATGATGCAAGTAAGTACATGTATCAGAATTTAAGTAGCAGTTTATTCACAAGTTCAAGCAAGCACAGTAATTAAGCAGTAATTAATTATTAATTAAGTCGTACGGATACCTGGTTTAGTGAGGGTTGTCACATTCTCCCCCCGTTAAATAAATTTCGTCCTGAAATTTAAGTTCTGCTTGTCGATGCAGGGTTCTTAGGAAATAAGTGGGGGTATTTCTCTTTCATCCGGTCCTCACGTTCCCAGGTGTATTCAGGACCATGTCTGGCATTCCAACAAACTTTGACGAGCTTGACACTGTTCCGGCGGGTCTTGTTTACTTTCCAATCCGTAACCTCAACCGGTTCTTCAACGAAATGGAGCGTGTCGTCAACATGAATCTCGTCGATGGGAATGGCAATGTTCTCTTGAGTTGGACTTTTCTTCAGGTTGGATACATGAAATGTATCGTGAACACCATTCAGTTCAGCAGGTAGATCCAACTTGTATGCTACTAGTCCTATTCTTTCCAAAATTCTGAAAGGACCAATGTAGCGCGGATTTAACTTTCCACACTTTTCGAAGCGTGCCACACCCTTCCAGGGTGAAACTTTCAACAAAACCATTTCTCCAACTTGGAATTCCAAGTGTTTCCGGTTTGGATCCGCATAGGCCTTCTGTCTGTGGCGAGCTGCTTCGATGCGTTTTAGAATCTGCGCAATCTTGTCTGTCGTCTCTTGGACGATTTCGGGACCAGCAAGCTGCCTATCACCTGCGTCAGCCCAGCATAGGGGTGATCGGCACTTGCGTCCGTAAAGAGCTTCAAATGGCGCGGCACCAATACTGGTGTGGTAGCTGTTGTTGTACGAAAATTCGACCAAAGGCAAATGCTTATCCCAGCTACCGCCTAAATCCATAACACACGCTCTCAGCATGTCTTCCAAAGTCTGTATCGTTCGCTCGCTTTGACCGTCAGTTTGCGGATGAAACGCAGTGCTCAGATTTAATTGTGAGCCAAAAGCTTCTTGGAAGGATTGCCATATCCTTGACACAAACCTTCCGTCTCTATCAGAGATGATTGAGAGAGGTACCCCATGGCGTGCGACGATCTCTCTCATGTAAATTTCGGCCAGCTTGCTCGTATTATCCTTCTCTCTGATAGGTAAGAAGTGTGCTGACTTTGTTAATCGATCCACTATTACCCAAATAGTGTCATGGCCTCTTGGCGTTCTTGGCAACTTCGTAATAAAATCCATTGAGATTTGTTCCCATTTCCACTTGGGAATCTCAGGTTGTTGCAGAAGTCCTGAAGGCTTCTGGTATTCCGCTTTCACCTTAGCGCATGTTAAACATTTGCTAACATAAACAGCAACATCGCCTTTCATCCTAGGCCACCAATAGTAATCTTTGAGATCCTGGTACATCTTATCCGCTCCAGGGTGGATAGAGTACCGCGACTTGTGAGCTTCATCAAAAATAACTTTCCTTAAACCTCCAAACAAAGGAACCCAAATTCTTTTCTCAAAACATAACGTTCCTTCCTCGTTTGGTACCAGTAGCTTCTCCATCCCACGGAGATATTCTTCTTCAAGGTTTCCTTCCTTGAGAGCTTCTTTCTGCGCGGCACGAATGCGCAAGGAAAGATCAGTTCGGATAATCATTTCTAAAGCCCTAACCCTTATGGGCTTGATCCTCTCTTTTCGACTTAGGGCATCGGCGACTACATTCGCCTTCCCTGGATGATACTTTATCTCGCAGTCGTAATCATTCAGCAACTCAACCCATCGTCTCTGTCTCATATTCAACTCCTTCTGATTGAATATGTGTTGTAGGCTCTTGTGATCTGTAAAGATTGTACACTTCGTACCATAAAGGTAGTGTCTCCAGATCTTTAATGCAAAAACCACTGCGCCAAGTTCCAAGTCATGTGTGGTATAGTTCTTTTCGTGCACTTTCAATTGGCGTGATGCGTAAGCAATAACCTTTTGGCGTTGCATCAGCACACAGCCCAATCCTTGACGCGAAGCGTCACAGTATACCACGAAGTCATCCGTACCTTCCGGTAGTGCTAAGATCGGCGCATTGCAGAGCTTATCCTTCAATATCAGGAATGCTTCTTCCTGTTTGATTCCCCAATCAAACTTCTTATCTTTCTGTGTGAGGAACGTCAATGGTTGAGCGATTTTTTTGAAAAATCCTCAATGAACCTTCGATAGTAGCCAGCCAAACCCAAGAATTGTCGAATCTCGGTTGGCGTCTTTGGCGTTTCCCAATTCTTGATCGCTTCGATCTTTGTGGGATCAACATGGATTCCATTTCCATTCACCACATGTCCAAGAAATTGGACTTCACGTAGCCAAAACTCGCACTTAGAGAACTTGGCATACAACTGTTCCTTCTTCAGCAACTCCAAAATAGCTCTTAGATGTTGTTCATGCTCAGCCTTTGTTCTTGAATAAATCAAGATGTCGTCGATAACACAATCACAAACTTGTCCAAGTACGGCTTGCAAACTCTATTCATCAAGTCCATAAAGACTGCAGGTGCGTTTGTCAAACCAAACGGCATAACAAGGAACTCGTAGTGTCCATAACGAGTTCTGAAGGCTGTCTTCGGGATACTCTCCTCTTGTATCCTTAACTGATGGTATCCAGATCGAAGGTCGATCTTTGAATAAAAGCTTGAACCTTGCAGTTGGTCGAACAGATCATCAATTCTTGGCAGAGGATATCTATTCTTGATCGTCAGCTTGTTCAGCTCCCGGTAGTCTATGCACATACGAAAACTACCATCCTTCTTCTTGACAAACAGGACCGGAGCTCCCCAAGGCGAGAAGCTTGGTCGGATAAATCCCTTGTCTAACAACTCTTGAAGTTGTGTCGACAGTTCCTGCATCTCAGACGGAGCAAGTCTATAAGGTGCCTTAGCCACAGGGGCGACGCCTGGAACTAAGTCAATGCGGAACTCTACTTGTCTCTGAGGTGGCAGTCCAGGTAAGTCCTCTGGGAAGACTTCTGGATATTCCCTCACGACAGGGATGTCTTCGATCTTCGGTTCTGCAGCTTTCTTGTCTACAATGTGTGCTAGGAAGGCAACACATCCCTTCTGCAAACACTTTCGCGCTTTCAGGCAGCTGATAATTCTTAACGGCGTATCACGCTTCTCCCCGTGAACCACAATTGTTTCGCCATCTTTGGTTGGGATACGAACGACCTTTTCGTGACAAACTATCTCAGCCTTGTTGCCTGATAGCCAATCCATTCCTACCACCACGTCAAAGCTCCCCAGCTGGACTGGTAGTAGATCCAAAGCAAACTCATGCTCTCCTAATTCGATCACACAACCTCTGATCACTTCGTTGGCTTCTACTAACTTCCCATTAGCCAATTCGATTGAGTACGGAATATCTAACTTATTAGCCGCTAAACCAAGCATATTCTTAAACTCTAATGACACGAAGCTATAATCGGCACCAGTATCAAATAAGACGGATGCATAGCGTTGGTTTACAGGGAACGTACCAGTAACGACATTGGGGTCCTGGCGCGCTTCCCTCGCTTCGATGTTGGATGTCCTTTCACGGTCTTGTTTCAACTTCGGGCATTCCCTCTTAAGATGTCCAACATCCCCACAATGGAAGCATCCTGACACTCGGCCATTTCCTTTCCCATTTCCACCTTGAACGTTGTTACTGTTTTCTCCTTGTTTGGGACTCTTCATCCCACAACCATCCTTGTTGTGTCCTTTCCTCCCGCACCTAGACCTTCGACATCCACACTCGTGGTGATACTTGCACCCGGCACGTCTTGGCTTAGTTTCTAAGTAAATCTTATCATTGGCCTATTTGTTGTTAGGGCAGTCTTTCTTGAAATGCCCTTTGTCCCCGCAGTCAAAACAACCTCGAATAGATCTTTGTTCATCCTTATTCGTTTGGGTATCTTCGGTAAGCTTCCTTTTGTTCTTTCCAGACGACTCTACTTGAGTCTCCTTGTCAGGGTTTGCAAGTTTTTCTAGTCTAATTGCTTCCGTAACGAGTGCCAGACCCATCTTACTTGCAACATCAGTTGTTGGTGGCGTTGATGTTGTCATCAAGCTCAAGACTTGAGGCGCCAGTTCCCAAATGAATTGTTCCAATTTCTTTAATTCTGGTTTTACCAGGTACGGAACAACTCGTGACGAATCATGAAGTCTTTGCACGTACTCCAACACCTTCGGACCTTCCATCATCAGGCTCCGAAGTTCATCTTCCCACTTCTGGGTTTCCGTTTGGGGGAAATACTTCTTATGCATCATTCCTTTCAGTTCACCCCAGGTTAATGCATATGCTGCAGTAGCACCCTTTATATGGGTCTGAAGATTCCACCATAATCAGGCTTCATCTAGAAACAGCTCAGAAACGTATAGGACTTGTTGTTCCGGCGTACAACCGCTCACTTGAAAGATGGAATCCATACTTTCGATCCATTTTACAAAAGCTATGGCACCTCCAGTGCCGTCGAACTTCGGAGGCTTGTAGTTGAGGAAGTGCCAGTAGGAACAACCGTTATTTTCTGAGGTACCTCTGATAGGTTCGGAGCGTAGGGCCTCGTGCTGTGCTATAGCTGCAGTAATTATCTCTTGAAGTTCCGCCTCTGAGGTGGGCATGCGCATTTCGCGTCTTGGTGGCATCTTCTAAAAGATTTTTCACGTAGGTTAGGTCATAGCAAGTAAAATGTTCGTATGTACATAACATCTCATGCTATAAATAAATCAACCACATAACATCTCTTGTCATAGAACATAAACAATAAATCAAACATCACAAGTGATGAGAATACTGCGATTGCATTGCCACAAATTGAGACCACAATGTAAAGCTTACAAGTACACAACTGTATCATACAACGTCAATGACTTAGTAGGGGACGACCCTAGACAAGTCGTGCGATCGCTGGACAAGTTCAGGAATTTCTGGTTCGTCCATTTTCAAATTCCTGAACTCCACCTCAAGCTTCTAAATTCCAGTCCTAAAACAACATTTCCTCTCAATCGTTTCCTTGAGCTCGTCCCAGCTCAGTGCATAAGCAGCGTCTGTGCCAAGGGTCTGAGACTGAAGGTTTCACCATGAGAGTGAGTTATCTAGAAATAACCCCGGGATGTAGGTAACACTCTGTTGGGACGAACAGTCACTCATTCTTGGAATGGAGTCAATCTTTTTGGACCAACGAACAAATGCAACGGCGCCTCCTGTTCCGTCAAAGTTCAAAGGCTTGCAGTTCAGGAACTGTTTATAGGTGCAGCCAGTTGGAGGGTTATTTCCAGTAATGCCATCGTTGTACTTAGAGCGGAGGGCTTCATGTCGTGCATTTATCTGTGAGATGCGTTCTTGCAGCTCGGCTTCTGTCCTTGGCAACTTACTGGTGTTTGTGTCACGTCTGGGTGACATTCCCTTTTGTCGAAGTGGTGTGAAGCGGGTTAGACAATGTTTCAATTGTCTATGAGGTATATATAGCAACATAAGCCATCATGTAATCACCCAATTTCACACGCAAATATACTCAATGTATGAGTGGGGAAGTAAATTTCTGAGCCTTCACATAGGCTTGCCAATTTGGCTTGTTGCTTGTAATAGAATGAACTCGAGGCTACATCGTCTCGCCTTGGTCATTCATGTTTTAGATATTTCCTGCTACATTGGTTTACATTAGCTTGACCCGCAGAGTCCACCAGGATTTCTGTGCACTACAAGTCGTTATTACGTGGGCCCCCGTAATAATAAATTGTCTTGCACAGTTACCCCAAATTTTCTCTCGTCCAAGCAGATGATCAATCAAGGAGCAACAGCAGGTGCATCGGCATGAACAGGGTCATGCTCCAATGCGGGGTCAGGAGCAACGCCTGGCTCAGGGGCCACGGCTGGCTCCGGATCAAAAACTCCATCTCAAGATCAGCTGGATCAACAAACACAGGGGGTTACAGGATCCTCCAAGGGCTGGTCTAAGTGTATGAACTCAAGGTCATGGTCTGGATCAAAACCAGGTGGAAGAACAAGATCACCCTCAATACTGTTATCAAACTCGAAGCTGGGTGCGGGAACCGGTGCAGCTGATGATGCCGTATCAGGGTCGGCGTCGTGTGAATGGTGCTGCACTCCCTGTATATGCGAAAATGCGGATGTCAGAAACTCAAATGAGTCTGGGACAGGGGAATGGGCATGAGTTTCCCCTGCAGGAGCGTCCGCATGCAATAGGCTAATACCAGCAGCAATAGGGCCATGCCCTCGAATGGGTCCTCCTCTAGTAGATCGTTATCATCGTCAGAGGCCACGTCGGGGGGGGGGGGGGCATATCAACAACAGGATAAGCGGCAAGGGGGCACAGGAGCAGGGATCACCGCGAGTGGCAAACTCCCAACAAGATGGCCATCAGTAGGCTCTGCTACGACTTCAGGCAGCGCAAAAAGGGCTGAAAGTCGTCATTGTCTGTGCCGGTAGTATCGGAAATGTACACCTCGTGCTTCGATGAAACTATGTCGTCTGATACTATGGCCATGGGATTTGTAGTGTCCATCTTTCTAGTACATGATGAAAGCATGACGTTTGTAACACAAACACATATACGTATAATAATCAATCATATAATCATATAAACATGTTAATCAATCAAATAATTCTCCTAGTCCCACTAGCCTCCCAGTCTCCTAGACTGACATTCCTAGTCCCACTAGCCAAATTCTTCCCAGTCTCTAAGACTGCTCTATCATCTACCTCGACCTCTTAGATCGAGCCTCGGCCTCTAAGACCGAGCCTCAGCCTCCAAGACTGAGCCTACTCTTCCTAGTCTTACTAGCCACCTACCTCGATTTCTTAGATCGAGCCTCGGTCTCCAAGACCGAGCCTCAGCCTCCAAGACTGAGCCTAAAAATAATATAATGTGCTCAACATTTGTTTGTAAAAAGTTTTGGATCTGGACTTAAATGGTATGCAGTAAAAATGTTTTCGTGAGAGCCCTAGTGATCATAGTCTAGACTCGAGAAGGAATCCTAGTTCGCTATGATCAGGGCTCTGATACCAAGCTGTCACACCCTGGCTTTGCGGAAGCGTGGTTATTTTGGTGTGACTTCTTAATACCATAGCTTAACCATAACAAAGCTATATGAAATATAATCATGCAAGATCATCCATAGATTAAGTTTTAAAAACCAAACACAACAACATTGTCTTAACGGAAACACATCCTAATAACATTGTTCAACAAACATAAACATCAACATGACAAAAACACAGTTTAAGGACTGTGACTTGTCCAGGAAAGAGTCACATTCCCCAAACCCGGATGACCTCGTAACCCATATGCAGCGGGAAAACATAACATACCGCGCCAGATCTTTAGTTCCCTGAAATACATGTAAGTTGAAAAATCAACAATAATGTTGAGCGAGTTCATGTGTAAGTGAGTATGTAAAACACTTGTAAGTATAAAAATCCTGGTATGTAGCAAATAAGGAAAAGAGATCACCAATGGTTTGCAAGGCCATTGATATGTGTGAAGTGCAAGTAGGAAGACTCAAACCTAGCAGATTTCGCGTTGGGGCACAAAGTCACCCCTAGGTCCGTTCTGTTTGGGCCTGGGGTTGGGCTCGCTACACCCAGATAGATCTACCGCTTACGTCCCTCGGTCCTACAATGAGGATTAATGGCCTCCAGTTTCTGCCTACCCACTCACATGATCTAAGTAGTAAACCTCCTTACGCTAATCATACCATGTATAAAGTACTTGTAATCAAAGTAACATGTATTTCACCCCCGTAGTTAGAAAACTGAAAACAGTTAAGAGAAAAGGGGGACATGAACTCACAGTGGTGCGTCTCTACCAAGTATGCCTCCAAATCAAGTAGCTGAGTGACGACCTACACGTACTAACTCTATTAGACGGACGGCTGTGCCTTAGCTTTATGGTTTAAGTTTTTGGGAAATAGTTAGGCAACTATTTCGTGTTTATATTCTGTATGTACTTGGTAGTTATTTTCCTTCCCAAGGATGGGGGATTTAATACATGTGCGTTCGTATAATTCGGATTACACTATTAAGTCTCACTTAATATATCTTATTTCCAACTTCAAAATATAAATAGTCTTCTCAAAAATATTATACTTTAATACATGTGATTTTCCCAAAATAATACTTAGTAATATTATTTTTACCCTAAAAATAATATTTACGTAGTTCACAAAATAATCAAAAACACTTATACAAGTGATGTTGTGAAAAATATATACTAAATATATATATGTATCACGTTTTATTTTGTGAAATCCCACCTCCGATATTTTGTAAATAAGTCATGGCGAAATCTATAATTTGAAAACAAGTCAAAATGTATTTCTAACACTTATAGTGAAAATATTTCTAAGTGTTAGGTTTTTGGAAAAATTTCGCCAGAGTTTCCTCTGTAACTGGAGGTGGCCACGCTTTCTAGCGTATCATTTTCTTTTATAAATCAACTCAACAATCTTCTTATTCAATCAAAACCATGTTTAAACCACAACTAGTCAAAATATGTATATAAATCGCATAAATTTCATGAACTTGTGATTTATCCAAACTATGAAGTAAATCTCATTACTTTTAGTGGATCTTTATATAAAACAATCCGGTTTCGTAAAAACCTCGTTTTTAGAGAAGTTCCGTCTTTACAACTTCTTGTCATCTTTCACAAAAATAGTTATTTTGTCGATACTTTGTGCTACACTAGTGTTTACACACTTGTGTGTTCTAAAAACCATTCTTGTTAGTGTAAGATCCGTCTTTAGAAAAATATGATTTCTTTGACACTCGGTCTTTTGAAAATACCACCTGTAGATCCGTAGATCTACTAGTTTTAATCACTATTTTACAAGCTAAAACACTTTTACACAAGTTCATGATTCGTGTGTGGTAGAGTTTCATCTTCTAACCCTTGTTACACTTAAACAAGCTTTATGTCATAATCCAAGATCATGACTAAACCGGGTTAAATGATGATCCGAGCTACCACAACATAGATCGGGTCCAAATAATCACACAAATCAAATACTACATGTTTTACACAACATATGAGCTTTTACCCAACAATTATAGCATTTTAAGTAGACTTTTATGCTTCAACTTGTATGTTCATGACTTTTAACCGTTACATATCATTTTAACCACTTTAGAATAGTTCAAGAAGGTGATTCAAGCAACTTACCACTAGCTCGAGGCTAGGGAAGAATCTAGACGTAAATCGGGTGGATAAAAGCAAGATAAAGAGGTCCTTCGCCTTCCGATTGCACCAAGCTTCTTCGTATGAGATCCTTATCACTTGTAGATGATTGGAATGGCTTGCATGGAATCGAAAATGGATGGATGGGGGTGGGGTGTGTTCGGCCGTAGCTTCTTTAGAGAGAGGGAGAGAGTTTTGTTGTGGTGTGTGTTAAGTGAATGATCATATGTGCTTATGTTAGATCTTATAGACAAAACCTAATGTGATTAACCAATGGATTATATGTCAACTAGATATTATACACATGATTAGAATAATCAAATAATGGTACAAGGGTGTCCCCCCCTCTTAGGGACGGTTGGTTAAAAAGGGGGGGGGGGGTCTAGTTCGATTCTAACTAGTTAGTTAGGATGATAGTTAGGTTAAGTAAACTAGTTAAGTGCTTAACCCGGTTAGTAGTGTGTTGAGTTTTAAAGCGGGTGTTAGGGTAATCAGGGACCCTAACTGGCTCAGAAAAAGATAAATAATGAAAATAACAATATTTTCATGTTCCGGGTAAAGTCCGGTTGTTCGGTTGGATAGTAATCCGTTAAAGTGCTTAACAAAGCTTTAAAGTGTCGTTATTACCCTTTTTAGTGACACAACTCATTTCTGACAGTTTGGAAAGTGTCTAGTAATATTTTTTCTCATGTTTTGGCACTTTATTAGGTAGCTTAATGCTGAATTATTATGTAAAGTGCTGAATTTTGTGCTTAGAGCACGTTTTAGGCACATCCAGTCATTGTAACTTATTCCTAGAGACGCAGTTCTACAACCCTTGTATCCCTACACTCACCACTAGTGTAGTAAAATATTTCTGGCTCATACAGGCCTTAGAGGCAGTGTCTGCCTGATGCTGGCTTTATCAGCATGTTCAATAGGTTATCCGTTAAAGTGCTACTGTGCTTTTTGTGCATCATGTTTGTCACTAAGGTTCAGCATGTAAATAATGTAGTGACAGCAAATAAAGTATGATGCAAGTAAGTACATGTATCAGAATTTAAGTAGCAGTTTATTCACAAGTTCAAGCAAGCCCAGTAATTAAGCAGTAATTAATTATTAATTAAGTCGTACGGATACCTGGTTTAGTGAGGGTTGTCACAATATAACCTAAACATAGCTTAGAAATAAGCTTTGATAGGTTCGGTGTGCGAAAACATGCTTATATGATCTTTCAGGGGTTAAAAGTGTCAAAAACGGGGTAAGTTTGCATTTTCGTGCATATCTTACGTTCTGACCACATCTGGACATCCAACATTTTTGTACACACTAAAATATTTTTATTTTAGTGATCGGCATGCAAAAATTCCATTCGTCGCTTAATTTGGTTCGTTTTCGCGTCTGTTTGAGTTTCGTCGTAATTTAACGAATAACGTGACCATACGACCAAACGATCCGACATCCGAGAGATTTCCGAGCACATTTTGAGTCCTCTAAACTTTATTGACCTTGTAGAGCCTTGAAAATGGCTTAACGGGGGTCAAAAGGTCCTGAAATGAGCTTAAACCATGTGCAGGGACCTGAACTGTAATTATATGAAACTGTTGCTGATCTGGGAAGGCCAGGCGGGCCGCGTAGCCTCCCCCCTATTCTTACGCGGGCCGTGTAAGATGCCCAGTGACCAGAAACTTGAAATCAGCAACTGTTTGATAATTCAGGGGCCAAAAATGCAAATTTCTTGGTGTGATGAGCAAGTTAACACCTCCCCAAGGCTTTGTACCTGCTTGTGACAATTGTATGGCCATGATTCTTGCTTGGAGGTTAAACAAACATGTGTCTTGATCTTGTGAGTTTGCTACAAGTATAAATAGCCTACCAATTCATTTGTTGCAACTCACACTTGATCTAAATTCTCTAAGTTGGTGTTTTTATAACTTCATACCTGAGAATTATAAGATCAAGTTCAAGCAAGGACCTTTTGTAAGCCTTCTTTCATTCTTTTATTGCTTTCTAGCTTAAAAGTCAAACAGTGTTTGACTTTCAGTTTGACCAGTCAATGGTCAACGCAAAGTTCGGTTGAACTTTGCAACGTGATTGTAATCACGATGGTTATAATCCTTAGCGATTATACCTACTGATTACCAAGTTAACTAGGCATAGTGACGAGTCAAAGTTTCGGTCAAAATGCGTTTTAGCACGCATTTTGCCACGGAACTACTTTTAGGTATCAAAACACTTTGTTTTGATACCAAATCAGTTTTCTAAGTAGGTTAAACATGTTTTGACATGTTTAACTCGTCACTATTAGTTTAGTGCTTGTTTAGGGTCGTAAGTTAAGCGGTCTAAATAACCGCTTAGACTTTCGAACCCGACCCGTTTGGTCGATCATTAGGATCCGACCAAGCATGTTTAGTTATCATAGTTGCATAGGGAATAACCTCTGAGGTTATACCTTATGATCACATAGGATTGGTTAGTTATCCGTTAAGTAGTTTACATGCCCCTAGAAAATGACCAAAATACCCTTTTGAAGCATAAATCCGTATTTTGCCTATGTGATCAACTTTTTGACATATAATCTGATTTAGTAACATGTTTAGGCATAATTGGGCATTTAAGACTTGACATAGCTTATAGATAACCATCCAACCATAGTTTTGCGCAACCGACGCGTTATAGTAGCTTATGTTACCATAACGGGTCGAAACGGGTCAAGAGCACTTAGGTAGACTTCCAAATCAGAATGTTAGCTCTATTAAATCATACCATATGAGTTCAAATACTCATTTGATTTATAGAACGTCATTATATCCTATCTCCCGATTTAGGATCTGATTATTAACATAATTACCTATACTAGGTGCCTTGTTGATTCCGTGATACTTGGAGCTTAATTTGGTCTTATTCTCAAGACTAATAAGCAATCCCAAGTGAGTACATAGTTCCCCTCTTTTACTGTTTTCAAATACTTTGGGGTGATACACATGTACATACGTGTTACTTTCGTGCATTTCATGCTTTTATGACATAAATATGCTAGTTTCACCTAGTACATATTTAGTACATGCTTTCACTATGTTTTGCTATGTATGTTAAGCATGCTAGCACATTGATTTATACACATTTGTTGCATATGTTTACTTAGCATATGTACACATTGTTTTACATGACATTTCTGCTATGTATGTTTACTAAGCATGCTAGCACATTGTTTTACATGAACATTTCTACTAGGAATGTTTACTTAGCATAACTAGTACATGGTTTTCATAGCATGCTTACATTGGTTATGACATTTGGTGTGTTTAATCGGGACAATAATACATTCATTAACATTGATCACGCCGCTCGGTAGTATGTAATGGTACCATAGGAATTGACAACTCCCGTTTCCGACTTCCTAGGTTTGTTTGGAGGTTGGGAATGACAGAATCCGATATACATAACTTAGATAAACCTTTAATTTGTTTAAAGGTTTGTTGCCACAGTCGCAAGGCTTGAATGTATGCGATTAGCATTACTACATAAATGTTTGTAATCATAAACCATTGTTTTCTACAAAGCATAACATTTGATTTAAACTTAGGTTTATTCAAAAACCTTGTTTTGTACATTTTCCTATGGGGTTGAGTAATTACTTGTTATTCACCATACATGACATTGAATATGGTTTATACATAAACATTTTTGACATTGAACAAGGCATTTTGGTTGGTTATTGATAAGTGACTTATGTAACGGGGCTATGTGTTATATGATAAAAGCGTGGTGGATACGCCGCTGGTACTTCCTATATATAAGTGCTTTTATTGTATTATACATTGTTGCGTTATCTAAGCCACTTGACAAAGACAATGAAATATTTTTCACAAGGACACAACATTTTTATACAAAGTAAACATTTTATACAAATACACTTTTACTTGGTTATTTATTTAACCATGCATATTTCTTTCATAACATCTGATTTTCATATCGATTTTCACATGATTTTATAAAAGAAAACATTTTTACAAGGTTCATGACTACTTTTTGTTAAACACTTCTTTAAACTACAAGTCATGAATCTTGCCTAGACAAAACCTATGTATCTCACAGGCATTTTTATGCTGACGTACCTATTTTCACATGTGTTTCAGGTGCTAATGAATGATGATGCTTGTGCTACACTTAGGTGGACTTGGGCCTTAGTGACTTAAAAGTCAGTTATTATGTTATGTTTCTGTTAAATTCTAAGACAATGTAAACTCTTTAATCAATAATACAAAACTTTAATTACCATGGTTGTTGAAACAATAATTCTGTCGCATCACTCCCCGACGTTTCCGCCGCGGTTTTGTTGTTTTAACGCGGTCGGGGTGTGTGACAGAAGAGTTGGTATCAGAGCCAATGGTTATAGGGAATTAGGTTATTAGTAATGCTTTGACCTAGACTATAGCTTTCTAGGACCCTAACACAAGTTATCTTGTGTTTAGATCTTAAAACAATACACGTCACCTATCCTTAGGTGATTACCAAAACTTGAACACAATTTCCAAACTGATTTTGAAATCAATCATCTATTCTTAGATGATTTCTTTTGGCTTAATGCCTTCCAATTTTTCAAAATCTCGTCAAAGTTTGGGTCTAAATAATGTGAACACGTGCAAACAGGAAGAGTGAATGCCTGTACCCTGAGTTTTCTGTCTAAGGCTAGAGTGTTCGTACAAATCCGCAGTATCGGACCCGTCACTCTTACCTGGGAACTCTTTGGGTGAGTGTTCACTTATAGGCGAGCGTGTCTTTAGCGATACATTATTATGACCTATTTACTTTGATTTGTCACTGTGTATCGTTTGTTTGCTTTGTGGTAACGAACAAACGACCACCATCCTTGCATCTTGTTGATTTTATTGCTATTTTATTTCCTTCATCACATCATCTTACTCGTTTTCTCTCCTGTTTCCTCTTTTAGAATGCCTCCTCGACGTAATGTTCAATAACCTGATGCTGAACTGGCAGCTATTATAGCACAGCAGATGGCTGCTATGCTACCTAATCTCATCACTCAATTAAACCAAGCCAACAATAACAATAATGCACCTGTTCCGTGCAATTTCAAAAGTTTTAACTCGGCTAAACCACTCAAGTTTAGTGGTTCTGAAGGAGCAACTGGGCTTCTCCAGTGGTTTGAGAGTCTTGAGAGCACTTTTCGCCATGTTCAGTGTCCGAACAATCGTAAGGTCGAGTTTGCTTCTAGCGTATTCCAAAAGAGGGCTCTTACCTGGTGGAATGGGTTAATGAGAGACCGAGGTGCTGATGTTGCTTTGGGTCAGACATGGGAGGAACTCAGAGCTCTCATGATGAGGGAGTTCTGCCCTCATCACGAGCAAAGGGCACTTGAGGATGAGTTCCTGTTAGTGCATGCGTCTGTCGACTTCATCTTGTATCGAGTCTTACATTACAATTGTTAGATCAGGACGCGTTGTATGAGAAATAGGGTAGGATTTATGTGTGTTTGAGCTAATTTCGTTTGAACATGACATGTGACACTTTCAAACAAAATTACCTTGTTTAATTTCGTTTGAAGGACTCCATGCCACATTCAAACGAAATAGCAACACCTATAAATACCTCTTATGTCTAGTTCATTTGTAACTTTCCGGTCAGCGTAACGAAGTGCTGCTGAAGTGTTGTCAGACTGTAAATTATTATCAAATCAATCATACAACAGTTTAAAGTGTAAATCTAGCTGAATTGAACTCTACACGTCTGTTTCTGCCTTTCGTGTTGAGATAAACTCTTCTGATCGACTCGTTCGGGTCTGAAAACGATCCTACAACATGGTAGAAAAGTAATCGAGGAATCTTCAAAGAGAGCTTGTATGGTAAATCAGGATGACAAAGAGCCAACCAAAGGATTCAGTTGGGATAATTATATCTCAGCTGATAACAAAGCATGTCTGATAAACCAAGATGATGAAAAATTGACTGAAGGTTTTAGCTGGGCAAATTTCAATTGGGATGATTATGATCCAAACAAAGATTCAAATCACAAAGCGTATGTTGTTCGAGTTGAAGAGGATAGTGATGATGATCGTGAGTATCATGCAACAAGATTGGCAGCTCATTTTAAACTGATAGAAGAGAGCGACAGTGATGATGATAAAGCTAAAAAGAAAAAGAAAAAGGTCCAAACACCGGTCAGCAGTGATGATGAAGCAGTTCCAGTGATAAGGAAAAAGTTGGATATTCCAAAGTTCAAAGTTGATGCAGAAGCTAACGCTAAAAAGATTCTGGTGATTTGTGAGAATTGTGAGATAATCAAGAAGAAAAACAGTGAACTAATTAACAACATAAATCAGTTGAAGGAATCTTATGATGTTCTGAATAAAGCCATGAATCAATATAATCAATCAAGTGAAGAACAAGCAATAGCAATGAAGACACTTCAGGGAGCTTTCATGATGAAGCAGAAAAGTGTGAACAATTACATTGAAAAGTGTGTTGTGCTAGAACAGAAACTGGAAACCCAAAGAATTGAAACTGAAAGAGTAAACCGTTTGTTAAAAAGTTACTCGTGTACTTCTTATGTCACTGACAAGATTTATCCAACTGTTGAGGGCATGAAGGCATTTGAAGATGCTGAAGTAACTGAAGAACAGAAAGTTTCTGAAGAAAAGACTCCTATGAAGAAAGAAAAGAATAAGGATAACAAAGAAAAGACATCTGGTAAGAAACAAGGTTTCAGTTACAACAAGTGTCCACCCCCGCTTGAAAATGGATATTCTCCGAGAAATCCAAATTCAGAAAGAGTCGAAAAGGCAACAAATTTACAGTGGGAGTCGGAGTCTACAATTAACTTGCCAGATAATATTGATGTCACGTTTACATCGTCTGACACTAATCATGAGTCCGAGTTAATAAAGAAAGTAGTCGATCAGGTGTTGGATAAAGATGAATCTGAGGAGTCAAAGTCGGAGTCTATGTCTGAGTCAAAGTCTGAGTCGAGCACTCCGAGTTAAACCGACAATCAGGGCAAAAGGGTTTACAATAAAGAATTCCTGTTATCAAAATCTAATTTGAATGACGAAACATTCAAAGTTGCATATACATTGAATGATTCTGACAAATTATATTCTGATGAGGAATTTCCAATAAGAGGTGTTAAACCAGAAATGATCAAAAAGGTTTTCAAACTAACAGAAATTAATATTTCTGAAATAAAAGATGTAAATCTTAATGATAAACCTAAAAAGTACACCTCAAGAGTTCAACAAAGAGAAAACAAGAAAAAGGGTTACAGTTCTGGTTCTGGTTATCAAAAGAAACCAAACCATAACGGTAATTTCAAAAAGAAAGGATTGGGATTTATTCCATCAGAAAAATGAAAAATATATTCGTGATTTTAAATCAAAAATGATATTTGTTTCAGGTACATCTATCGAAGAAGAGAAAGAAAATTTGTTTAGAAACCAGTCTAACAGAGAATTCTTTGCAAAGAAGCAAGAAGAAATGAAGACTGCTGTTCAGATGAAAGAAACGAGAACATGTTTCCAATGCAACACTGTTGGACATATTGCCAAGGATTGTTTCAAGGCAATAAAATCAAAACAGGGAGTTTCTAGTAAACTGAAAGATAAAGAAGTTGTGTTTAAACCACCAATTGATAGAATAAAACTTTTCAAAAATTCAACTTTTGAGATTGGTGAATGTTCAAACAGGTTTTACAAGAAAAGAGGAAATCTTGACAACCAAAAATGGGTTGATAAATTCGGAAGGTAGTTCTAGCAATGATTCTGATTCTTCAAAATTAGAGGAGCTATCTTCTGGCGATGAATCTGATTCCATAAAGTCAGAAGAGCCACAGGTTGAGATTAAAAGTGAAAAATCAGTACCGACTGTGGATGATGTGAATTTTCCACCACTTCGGGCTGAAAACATTAAGAAGAAAGTTGGTAAAATTGAAATTTCAAATCAATTTTTCTCAGAAAAGAAAGAGTTTAATATTGAGAAAGCCTTCAATTCCAAAGTCAAACATATTTTTGGAAAAATGGTTGACAGGAAGGTCAAGGGAGTCAAGGAGTTTTACGAGAAGAAAACAAAGAAGCAAGGTAAAGTATCATCCCTGGTTCGTGACTGGGATGGTACCTACTATGAACAGTAAAATCCTGGACTAGCCGGAGCTCCCAAGTTGGTAATCGCGGAGCATGAATCGGCATCATTCTTATATTGTTTGTCTGAAAAATTGAAAATAGTTCACAAGTGTGACTTGCCGGAACTCCCAGGTTGGTAAGTGAGGAGTAGGAATTGGCATTCTGAGAATTCAACCTACAAATGGTATTGGTTGGTAAGCCATGAGGTTGAAATAGAGATTATGATTCTATAAGTAGGTCAATCAAGGACATTAGGTTGAACTTGATTGGACTAATCTTACAAATGGTTGAAAGACAATGATATGAACCCCTAACCTACTAGTGGTTTAACCTACAAGTGGTTTAATAAATCAACAAAATTAATTTTCCGGAAAAACCATTTGATTAAAACAAACTTAAGTGTTTTGAAATCACAATGGGAAAATGTTTTGTTGTGAGGGGGAGTTCTGATTGTTTATGCCAAGTGGATGGCGAATTGAAGTGATTCGATATCAGTTGGCAATTTACTTGTATAGTTTGTTTTCAAATTTCCTTTAAATGTGTTTGTATTTTAGGGGGAGTAAGAATTTTTTCTGAAAATCCTAAAACATTTGAAAATTTGAAAAAGTCAAAAACATGATAAAATTCAAAAATGAGTTTTTGTGTCAAAGAAGAGGAAATGATAGTACATCAGTGGACGATCACAGCATGCTAAAGAATTGTAAAGAAAAATGTGATAAACGGTCTCACTGATGGTATGCCAGTAGGTTTTTACACATTTAGTAGATTGTGACGAGATATAAACCTAAATTTCAAATTTGCTTATATCGTGGGGAAACATCTCTCGGATATATGGGTAACCCCCGAAATCTTGTTTGAAAGGTCCCTCTTTCTGAGATATTAGGTCTTTATGCTCAGTGATATCTGGGGTATTATCCCGGGACTTCTGATTTTGCGGAAGCAATGGCCTAGTCCCCGGAGAATACTTTACGCTTGCTTGAAATATAGCCCCGCCCTCAGCATAAAATGATGAGACAATAAAATTGCTAATCAATGCTGTTGTAAACAAGATCCTCTAAAGAGGACACACCTAAAGTCGGGCCGTCATCTCTCTGCTGAACGGAAGTTCTGACCTGAGCTCTCACGGTTTCACATTTAACCCCTTACAGATATCATCTGTGGTATACTCAACTGTAAGACTGAATATTGGGATCTGGATACAGGAGTATATTCTGAGGTGGGACACATGATTAAGTTTACGTGCTTAAGACATTAATCCGTATCTCGAAACAGTTGAACTTTGCGTGAAAATTTAAGTGGATCAGTATACTGACAATCTAAGTGAATCGTTTAGAACTTAAAATGTTTAAAGCTTAACGGTGTTGGTGATTTGTCTTATAAATTGATTTGATCTTCTTACACAAACTCACAAAAATATTATCTGTAAATATTTCTTTTCTGCATTTCTTATATTAAAAATCAAAAAAAATTTTAGTGTGTTTTAGCATAAATTTTGAAAAATACAAAAATATTTTCGACAACTGATGTTGGAGAACTGATTTTCAAAATTCCAAGTGCTAGACATGATGAACAAATGGTTTGGGAGAGTGTGATTTGAAAAGAAAAATGATATATCTTCAAATGTTTCATCAGAGATCTACGTTGTAAAATCTTTCTTTGATTGTATAATTCCTGCAAGTGTTCATTAGATGGTGAGATTGTTTTTACAAGTTATCATCAGAAAATTTATTTTTGGGTAGAGAATGTGCAGGATAAGAGCTAGGTGATCTTGGATAAATGATAGAGAGCCAGGTTCCGATACCTGAGGATTCTGTGATATTAACAAGCCAGGATGCGATCCCAGCATATCGAAAGGGGGAGTCTGAAGACACCTTAAGGAAAGAGTGTATTGGTGCTGGTGAAAAGAGAAGAGAAAGATTTGAGGATGCTTATAGCGTCAGATACTTCAAAAGAGTTCGAAAGGACTGATAAAGACTGAAGATGCGAAGACTCGACACTGAAGACTCGTCAACATTCGAGGGGGAGCCTGTTAGTGCATGCGTCTGTCGACTTCGTCTTGTATCGAGTCTTACATTACAATTGTTAGATCAGGACGCGTTGTATGAGAAATAGGGTAGGATTTATGTGTGTTTGAGCTAATTTCGTTTCAACATGACATGTGACACTTTCAAACAAAATTACCTTGTTTAATTTCGTTTGAAGGACTCCATGCCACATTCAAACGAAATAGCAACACCTATAAATACCTCTTATGTCTAGTTCATTTGTAACTTTCTGGTCAGCGTAACGAAGTGCTGCTGAAGTGTTGTCAGACTGTAAATTGTTATCAAATCAATCATACAACAGTTTAAAGTGTAAATCTAGCTGAATTGAACTCTACACGTCTGTTTCCGCCTTTCGTGTTGAGATAAACTCTGCTGATCGACTCGTTCGGGTCTGAAAACGATCCTACAGTTCCATGCTCTAAAGCAAGACAGTGGTGAACACCGGGCTTACACTGATAGATACGAGGAGTTAAGCTTGCTCTGTCCTACAATGGTCACACCTTTGGATAAGGCAATTGACAATGGTCACTGGCAGTAACCCTACTACCGTCCGACAGGGCATTGAGCTAGCTGCAACCCTTACCGAATCGCAAGTCAAGAAGGGTAAACTCCACAGGAAAAGTGACACGAAGCAAAAACAGCCTGATAACACCAAGGAGCAAAAGGGAAAGAAGGCTGCTGAGTCTTCAAAGAAATCAAGGAAGCGTAAGGCTTCCAAGAATTTCGCTGTCACTGCTCAGACTAACCAGGCTGCTCCTAATCAGGCTGCACAACCTGCTGCCAAGAGGCAGTATGCTGGTAATGCACCTCTGTGCAACCGCTGTAATAGCCATCACCAACCACAAGTGCAATGTCGTATCTGCACAAACTGTGGTAAATCTGGTCATCTTGCGAACACCTGCCGCTTTGCTCCTAACCAAAATCAGGCAGCTCAAAACCAAGCAGCACAAAACCCTCCTCAACAGCTTGCACGACCTCACTATCCTCCGGGTTCATGTTTCAATTGTGGGGATCTGGCCCACTATAGGAACACTTGCCCGAGGTTGGCAAATGCAAATCAGGCACTGGCTCGTGGTAGAGCTTTCAATCTTAATACAAATAAGGCACGTGCTGATAACGAAGTGGTGAACGGTACGTTCCTTGTTAACTACCATCCTGCTTCTGTTCTATTTGATTCTGGTGCCGATAAGAGTTTTGTGTCCTTAGCTTTTGAGCCTTTGCTTTCGATGACTAGAACAAAACTAGGAAAGCCCTTGACAATAGAAGTAGCTAGTGGTGAACCTGTTGTACTCGACTCTGTTCTTCGAAATTTCCAGTTGAACCTTAACAACCATCTTTTTCCTATTGACCTCACACCGATGCAACTCGGGAGCTTTGATGTTATAGTGGGAATGGATTGGTTAGCCAAGTACCATGCTGAGGTGGTTTGCTTTGAGAAGATTGTCCGTATACCGCTTTCGACTGGTGAGATCTTAGAAGTTCGTGGGGAGAAACCTGTTAAACTCATGTCTTGTACCCAAGCCTAAAAATACCTACGAATGAAATATGTTGCTTTCTTAGCACATGTCGTAGAGGAGAAAGGCAAGGGTAAGACTATCCAAGATATCCTTGTTGTTCGGGATTATCCTGAGGTATTTCCTGAAGAATTACCTGGTTTACCCCCTGTGCGCCAAGTTGATTTTCGCATTGATCTTGTGCCTGGCGCAAATCCTATTGCTAAGTCACCTTATCGTCTTGCACCGACTGAGATGCAAGAGTTGTCTAAACAGCTTCAAGAGCTTTCTGACAAAGGATTCATCCGTCCGAGCTTTTCCCCTTGGGGCGCTCCTGTCCTATTCGTGAAAAAGAAAGATGGATCTTTCAGGATGTGTATCGATTACCGTGAGCTTAACAAGCTTACCATCAAGAATCGATATCCCCTACCTCGCATTGATGATCTCTTTGATCAGCTACAGGGCGCTACTTGCTTTTCAAAGATAGATCTGCGTTCTGGGTATCATCAACTTCGAGTTCTCGAAGAAGATATTCCCAAGACAGCTTTTCGTACTCGATATGGTCATTATGAGTTTACTGTTATGCCTTTCGGCTTAACAAATGCTCCTGCTGTTTTCATGGACTTAATGAATAGGGTTTGTAAGCCATATTTGGACAAGTTCATCATCGTTTTCATTGATGACATTCTGATCTATTCTAAGACACGAGTTGATCATGAGCAACATCTCCGTCTTACAATGGAACTCCTAAAGAAAGAACAGCTTTTCGCCAAATTCTCCAAGTGCGAATTCTGGCTTAAGGAAGTTCAATTTTTGGGGCACATTGTCAACGAACAAGGTATTCATGTAGATCCCGCCAAAATCAGCGCGATTAAGGATTGGGATACACCTACTACTCCTACCGAAGTTCGTTCATTTCTTGGTCTAGCGGGTTATTACCGCCGATTCATTGAAAACTTCTCCAAGATTGTGGTTCCTCTCACTGCTTTAACTCAGAAGAGGAAAACTTTTGAGTGGGGATCCAAACAGGAAGAAGCTTTCCAGACCTTGAAACAGAAACTCTGTGATGCACCTATTCTATCTTTGCCCGTGGGTAACGACGATTTTGTTGTGTACTGTGATGCATCCAATTTAGGCCTTGGCTGCGTTCTTATGCAAAGAAACAAAGTTATAGCTTATGCATCAAGACAGCTGAAGGTACACGAGAAAAACTACATGACTCATGATCTTGAGTTAGGTGCAGTAGTTTTTGCTCTCAAAATCTGGAGACACTACCTTTATGGTACAAAGTTTGTAGTGTTTACCGACCACAAGAGTCTCCAGCTCATTTTCAATCAGAAAGAACTTAACATGAGACAACGACGTTGGGTTGAACTCCTAAACGACTACGATTGCAAAATTCGCTACCATCCTGGTAAGGCGAATGTCGTGGCTGACGCATTAAGTCGTAAGGAACGTGTCAAGCTTCATTGTGTCCAAGTCGATCTGATATTCAAACCCGCATTTCTCAGGCTCAACATACTTGTGTTACACAAGGTTTGATGGGTAAAGAATTACCATGTCATATTAAACCTGAGCTTGAACTAAAGGACTTTGGGATATTCTATTTCATGGGCCGTTTGTGGGTCCCAAGTCTAGACAATCTTGGCACCTTGCTAATGGATGAAGCTCACAAGTCTCGTTATTATATTCATCCTGGTACAGACAAAATGTATAAGGATCTTCGAACCCAGTATTGGTGGCCGGGTATGAAGAAGGACATTGCCTTATATGTTTCCAAATGCCTTACTTGTCTTAAGTTTAAGGCAGAACATCAACATCCCTCTGGATTATTGGAGCAACCAGAGATTCCGGCATGGAAATGGGAAAACATTGCTATGGATCTCATTACCAAGCTGCCGCGCACAAAAAGAGGTCATGATGCCATCTGGGTAGTCGTTGATCGTCTTACAAAGTCAGCACATTTCTTGCCTATCCGTGAGGATCTATCTGCTGATGATGTGTGCAAAATGCAACATATAAATTACATCAATTGTGGCATAAAACTAACCCTTTTAAGTACTAATGTTGGAAAAAGTGTGTTTTTGTCTTCCTTTTGTATTTTCAGGATTAAATGAGCTCAAATTAACAAAAGAAGCAAAAAGGCAGCTAAATCTAACATAAATACAAGAAAAGGAACAAACGTGACATGCCTGACCCCACGACAGCATCTTCCCAAGCAAAACAAGAAAACATAAGGCTGAACACCCCCGTGCTCAGTGAACACGGGGGCGTACCCAAGTGCCAGCATAAAAGACAAAGCTATAGAAGCTTCTATTGCCCACCATGGGGCCGTGCTCAGCGGACACGGGGCCGTGGTCAACTATAAGATTCGCAGAATCCAGGCAAATCTTGATAGTACAGATATGCTTCTGCACACGGGGGCGTGCCCGGCGGACACGGAGGCGTGGTCAACTAATGCAGACAAACTGCAATTAATGAAGACAGAGAAGAGGATGGACACGGGGCCGTGCCCAATGGACACGGGGGCGTTCCCGAGCTTCTGTTCAGCCTATAAATAGGAGTGCTTGGCTCAAGCTCAAACCATCCCTTGGCACACCACCTCTCTCACACTTCACCCACCACCACCATAACACCATCATCCACCACCATCATCCATTGTCCATCATAGAGTGTGTGAGTCGTCTCGGGATCCAAGATTGATCGTAAGAGTTCTTGACAATCAAGGCCATGTTTGCCTAAGTCTCTTACATCACTTGGTGAAGACAAAGTGTCTAGTGTAATACTTTTTATTTTTAATCTTTTCGCACTTTTTACTTGGTTATGTATTAATGACTTTAATAACTAGTTTCTTATGTTGAATGTGATTTTTACTTATCGTTTGTCCGTGGTGTCTTGGCATTATTTTACTGTCTATATAAAATAAAAGATTTTCACCATTCATATCTCCACGGTCTATATGGAGGTATGTTGGCTACCTGGTCGGGGGTTAAGGAAACGGTTTGGTAAGAGTCTTGCCTTGTTCAGTGTATAGATCCTGCAAGGACCTGGGTCAAATTTAGTAGGACCTCCTTCAATACTTAACGGTATTGGATGGCGGGGGTCCAAACTCTTTGATCCCCTCATATGTAAGCTACTATTAATACTTTACCCCGGCTACTTAGGATTGTATCCCTGCTGACTCAGACTATTTAGCCGAGGGTAACGTCACCTTCAAAAGAGGGGCCTACCATAATATGCATTAATAACTTAATTAATTATCTTTCAATAATCCGACCCTTTAGGATTGTATCCTTGCTGACTCAAACTACTGGGTTGAGGGCAACGTCACCTTCAAAAGAGGGGCCTACTACAATAACTAAGATAATCTCTTAAAAAGTGCAAAAGTGCGGAAATAATCAAAGGTTACACTATACACGAGTCGGAGCCAAGTGATTCATCTTGTCTATCTGTTTTTATTTTTATTTTATTTTCAGCATTTTAGTTAGTTTTTATTTTTCTAGTTTGAAACCTTTTTCTAAACTTTTTGATTTGATTAGACATTGAGGATAAACCGGTACTAAAAGCTCTTGTGTCCTTGAACGACCTCGGTATCTTACCAACACTATACTACGCTCACGATGGGTGCACTTGCCCATATGTGTGTTTAGTGTTAGTAAATATCGTGTTTTATAAATTTAAAACTTGGCTAAAAAAGTGTAAAAAGGGCTTAAAATATACTTAAACTTATATACACACTTCACACGCATCAAGTTTTTGGCGCCGTTGCCGGGGACACAAGGATTTTAAGAAAGCATAAAATCGACGGCCTAATCAGTTTTTCAAAACCTTTTTAAAACGCGCGCACATTTTTCTGCATTTTAGTTTAGTTTTGCATTTACAGTAGGTTGAACACGGGCCGTGCTCGCTGAACACGGGGCCGTGCTGCATATTTTTCATAAAACATCCAGATACAGTAGCTTGAACACGCAAAATTTGACGTGATTGTCGTGGGTCACGCAAATTTAATCCCCAAACAACTATAGATAGTGGTAAGAGGGTATCGAACTCAGGGAGTATGTGGAAAATGTGTCGATTGTATAGCTTTGTACTTAAATTAATATTAAACTAAATTGCAGAAATTAAATTTCAAGAATTTGGATTGTTGTTTTAGAAAACTAAATTAAAAACTAATTCAAATCAAAATTGGTTGTAAAACAAATTAGGAGAGAACAATGATCATCTTAGGTTTCAGTTTCTTTAAACAATTGTGTGTAATTTTAACTAGAAAGAGTTACATAGACATAACTCGTGTATAGATGATTGAAGTGATAAAAGGGGACAAAGTACTCGGATTATATAAACGCGAGGTTGTTTCCCGATGACCAATTAATCAATAACCAACCCTAACCCTTCCCGTGATATCTCGATTGCCAACGGCACCAAGAACGTACGATTGTAACACCTGTGTCTCCACGGCCATCAAACAAATGCCAAACCAATGAAATATTGTATTTCATACTTGGGATTTGTAAAAATATGTGTATCATTTACACATATCAATTCTTGTTCGATTTCAAACTCTATATAGCTTTCTGGAAGGTTATACGCGCACTGATGCGTAAATATAACCAGTTTAATGCAACGAACACTCCGGAATAGTGACATATACTCAACATACCTTAAATAACCTTTACATAACTTAGAAATAAGTTTTGAAGGCTTTGGTATTGCAAAATCAAGTTAAATAGCTTACAGGGACTAAATTTGACAAACTGCGAAAGTATGCCAATTTGAACTGTAACAGACATTCCGGAACATGACCATAAGTTAAACATACCATAAATATCCTTTACATAGCTTAGAAATAGGCTTTGAGGGGTTCGGTGTGCTAAAATAAACTTTTGGGTCATTCAGGGACTAAAAGTGTCAAAAAGTGCACAAGTTTGCATTTTCGCGCATAACATACGTTCTGAATACATCCGGACATCCAAAAACTTATGTAAGCACTAAAATATTTTATTTTAGTGTTTGGCATAAGAAAAATCCATTCGTCGCGCAATTTGGATCGTTTTTCGCGCTTATGCGCATTCCGTCGTAATTAACCGAACATCGCGATCGTACGACCAAACGAACGTTGGTGACCGACCGGATAATATTTAAATCCCACAAATATTCTGTTATGATTAAAATCTTATTTTAATCAGGTCCGTGTTGAAAAATAAATTAAAACGCCTAAAAACGTTATTTTTCAAGGTTTAAGCGCGTACCGTGTGTTTCTGCGCAACACAGTACTTCTACTGCAAAACGCAGACAACGCAACCAGTCATGGCAACTGAAATTTATTTCAGTAATATCTTGGCGAGTTTATTTTTATAGAGTAATAAAAATAATTTAGAACGCCATAAACCGGGATTTAAACGCTAGATAAAATACCCGGTACCCAGTTAAATACCCGTCTTGGCCATATGCTAGGAATATGCTTGGCATATGCTTGGAATATGCTAAGGTATATGCTTGGAATATGCTAAGGTATATGCTTGGAATATGCTAAGGTATATGCTAGGAATATGCTTGGAATATGCTAGGAATATTCTTGGAATATTCTAGGAATATTCTATATGGAAAAACTATAAATACCCACCATATGTTTCATTCATAATCACTAGAAATTTGATTTGAGAAACTCTAAGTTGAAACACTAGTTTCATACCTGAGATTTTCGAATCGAGTTTAGCATTCGGGGACCCTTCGTAAGTATTCTTTCGTTCTTTTCCTTATTTTTACTGCTTTTCGAGTCAGAAAGTCAAACTCAGCGTTGACCAGTAATGGTCAATGCGAAGTTCGTTTGAACTTCGCAACGTGAGTGTAATCACGTTGGTCATAGTCCCTTGGGACTATGCCCACTGATTACCACGTTGTCTAGAGTCGTAGGGTAGGCGATCTAATAAATCGCCTATACCTTCGAACTCGACCCATTTGGTCGATCATTAGGATCGGACCAAATACATTAGGTGACCATAGTAGGTAGGGAATAACCTTCTGAGGTTATACCCTATGGTCACATCGTTTGAGTAGTTGTATGATAGGTAGTTTATGTGCCTTAGGTAAATTACCAGAATACCCTTTTCATGTATAATTGGTAATTAAGCATATGTAACCTAAAATTTTGTCACATAACTTATTATGTAACATGTTTAGGCATATAACACTTGTCATAGGGCTAGTTAGGCGGTCCGAACGCGTTTCACGCGCACGACGCGTTAAAGTAGCATAAGCTTCCTAAACGGGTCATAATGGGTCGATAAGACTTAGGTTAAGTTTCATTTAGCATGTAGGCCTTGTCAAACCATATCACATGAGTTCCTACACTCATTTGGTTTACAAACCCTAATGCTACCCAGTCTTCCGATATAGGTCCGGTTTATTAACATAGTTACCTATATTAGGTGCCGTTTGATATCCGTGATCTCTAGCATTGTTTGGTTGTTACTCAAGGACTACTAAGCAATCTCAAGTGAGTACATAGACCCCTCTTTTACTGTTTTCCAAACTGTTTTGGGGTGGAACACATGTGCCTACTTGTTACTTTCATGCTTTCCTGTTTTCACATCATATACCGGCTATGTTTGATAGTACATTATAGTACATTGTTTTACATTACATTTCATGCTAGGTGTGCCCATTGTGTGCATTACTTAGTACATCGTTTACATTACATTTCATGCTAGGTGTGCCCATTGTGTGCATTACTTAGTACATCGTTTTACATTACATTTCATGCTAGGTGTGCCCATTGTGTGCATTACTTAGTACATTGTTTTACATTGCCTTTCTGTTGCATATGCTTATCCAGCGTATGAACACATTATACTATATTTTGAACCGTTGTAATCATTTGACTATGTGATCCGTTGATATCTGTGAACCGTTTGTAACCATTGAACCATGTGAACCGTTTGTAACCGTTGAACCATGTGAACCGTTTGTAACTGTTGAACCGTTTGTATCCATTACATGATTTACATTAGACATGAACATTATTTTGGTGGTTTGGTTTGATTAAGTGATTAAGTAACGATGCGTGTGTAATATGATACAAACATGGTGGATACGCCGCTGGTACTTCCTATATATAAGTGTTTGTATGGTATTACATATCGTAGCGTTATTTGAATCATTTCAAGTTGAGACATAGAACATTTTATACAAATAACATATTTTTCACAAGACATTGATTTACAAACAATTTATCTAATACAAACTCATTTTACATGGTTATTCATTTAACCATACATTATTCTTTTATCTATACATATCATCTGGACTTATTGATTTTCAAACGATTTACAAGACAAAGCAAATTACAAGGTTCATGACTAAACATTTTCTCAAACATAAGTCATGAAACCTATTTTCACAAAACCTATGTATCTCACCGGCATTTTTATGCTGACGTACCATATTTTCACATGTGTTTTTCAGGAGTTGTTGCATAAGATGATCAAGATACATATAGGTAGACTTGGGCTTTAGTGAAAATAAAAGATGCGAGACTAGTTAATATTGTTGTATTTCTTTGTTCGATAAGACATTGTAACACTTTTAATAAATAAAACGAAACTTTAATTTCCATTGTTGTGAAACATTAATTCTGTTACAACACTCCCCGACGTTTCCGCCACGTTTTGTATGTTCTACGTGGTCGGGGTGTGACAGAAAAGATGGTATCAGAGCCAATGGTTATAGGGAATTAGGTTATTAGTAATGCTTTGACCTAGTCTATAACCTTTCTAGGACCCTAACGCGAGTTTACTTGCGTTTAGTCATAAAACAATACCGTCACCTATCCTTAGGCGACGACCACAACAAGAACATAAATTTCAAAACCGCTTTGAAAACTAATCATCTGTTCTAGGATGATTGATTACTAGGTTTTGAACCCTCTATTGTAAGGTTTTGAACTCTCTATTATAAGGTTTTGAACCCTTTGAGTTTTCAAAATCTCGTCAAGGTTTTGGGTTTTAAATAATGTGAACACGTGCAAACTGGAAGGGTGAATGCCTGTATTCTGGGTTTTCTGTCTAGGCAAGCACTTCGTATACATCTCATCAGACGCGAGACCAGTTGTGCTTACCTGGGAATTCTTGGGATGAGTGTTCACTTATAGGCGAGCATGTCTTCGCGATACATTATTTTTGACCCATTTACTTTGATTAGTCACTGTGTGTCGTTTGTTGCTTTGTAGTAACAAACAAATGACCACTATCCTTGCTTTCATCAGATTTGTTTCATCTCATTCTTTTCGTCAAATTCTCTCACTCGTTTCCTTTCATGTTTTCTCTTTTAGAATGCCTCCTCGACGCGAGAACCAGATAGCGACTGCCGAGCTGGCAGAAATCATTGCGCAGCAAATGGCTGCTCAATTCCCAAACCTCTTTGCTCTATGGAATCAAGCCAACAACAACAACAATGGTCCATGCAATTTCAAGAGTTTTAACTCGGCGAAACCACTCAAGTTTAATGGTTCTGAGGGAGCGACTGGTCTTCTTCAATGGTTTGAGAGCATTGAGAATACTTTCCGCCACGTGCAGTGTCCTGACAATCGCAAGGTCGAGTTTGCTTCGAGTGTGTTCCAGAAGAGAGCCCTTACGTGGTGGAACGGGGTTATGAGAGATCGTGGTGCAGAAGTTGCTCTAGCACAGACATGGGCTGAACTTAGAGCCCTTATGATGAAGGATTTTTGTCCTCGTCATGAAATCAGGGCTCTGGAAAGGGAATTTGATGATCTTAAGCAAGATAGCGGTGAGCATCGAGCCTACACGGACCGTTATGAGGAGTTAAGTCTGTTATGCCCAAACATGGTCACACCTTTGGATAAGGCTATCGAAAAGTACATTGATGGCCTTCCCGACTCAATACAAGACATTTTGACTGGTAGCAACCCTACTACTGTTAGGCAGGCCATTGAGCTATCTGCAACCTTGACTGAATCGCAGATCAGGAAACGTAAGCTTTTCCGAAAGGGTGACAAGAAGCTGGTCGAGGAATCGAAACCAATCGAGGAATCAAAGACCATGGATGAACAGACTGGATCCTCTAAGAAGTCAAAGAAGCGAAAGACTTCTCAGAACTTCGCCGTGGTCGCTCACAATGATCAAGCCGTCCCCAACCAACCAGCTCAACCCCTTGCCAGGAAACCCTACAACGGAACTGCACCCTTGTGCAACCAATGTGGTCTACATCATCATGCTGGTGTGAAGTGCCGCATATGCCAAGTTTGCGGACTTATAGGTCATACAGCGAGGGTTTGCCCAACAGCAGCAGCACCAAATCAGATTAACAACAATCCTGCTCAAGCTCGTTTTCCACCGGGATCTTGCTACAACTGTGGCGAGATGGGCCATTTTAGTAGGAATTGCCCAAGACTTGCTAATGCAAATCCAGCGTAGGGATGAGCATATGACCAACCAGAAGACAACATCGTTTAGAAATAATCACGTCTTATGTATTATTTTCTTTTGTTGTCACGATCCATGAAACGGTTGTTGTTATCATTGTTTATAAATAAATCTTTTATTTACATCGCAATGTATTTATGTGATTGTATGTATAAACAACATATCCTCTACAATACCGACAATCAAGGAACCGCATTCCTTGAAGAACAGACTACCCCCAAATTTCTTCCATTGTATGATCTCTTGCGTTTTCCACGAAAATCCTAAGTACCCGTTTCTTCCAAGAGAAACAAGGTACGAGGCGCCAAGTTAATAGCAATCAATAACAAGATGGTAACAATTAAACAATTATGTGCTTATGTGTTTCCCTTTTATGTGTCATGTGATTCAAATTATGTTACCCAAATCCTCGTAGAATCCTACATATCCTTGTGCAAGAGATTTTAGTAGGATACCCAAAGGTACTACCTAAAATCCTTAATGGACTTCTACGTTGTAGATAAGTCCCTTGGATTATAAAGTACTGCTTCATAATTAGATCCCTTGAGTGGTCTAGTTAAACTGGATGATACAAGCTGAAAGGACTCCTTGGTGGCCTAATTAAGAAGATCCTCTGTAGATCTAATTAAAAAGGACCCTATGGTAGTCTAGTCACCGTCATCACAAGTTCGACATCCTTCCCCACAACATTATAAAACAAACTGTGCGGACTGTGCAAGGAATTACGTAATTATGGATGCATACATAATTATGGAATTTAGTGCACGGAAATCACAGCAAGTTCTATCATGTATCTAGAGTTAACCCTATTCATTTCCAATTCTGATGAAGCATCCATTGAGGAAAAATGAACTAGCTATTCATTTTTCACTTCTGAAGAATATCCGTTGAGGGAATGAATATCCGTTTATCCTTCATTTCCAATTCTGAAGAACACCCGTTGAAGAAAATGACTCCGTTTGTTCATTTTCGTTCTGAAGAGTATCCGTTAAGGGAAATGAATATCCGTTGTGTAGTCCTTCATTTCCATCTCTGAGGAAGCAACCGTTGAAAATGACTCCGTTAGTTCATTTTCGTTTCTGAAGATTTATCCGTTGAGGAAATGAATATCCGTTGTGAAATCCTTCATTTCCAACTCTGAGGAAGCAACCGTTGAAAATGACTCCGTTAGTTCATTTTCGTTTCTGAAGATTTATCCGTTGAGAAAATGAATATCCGTTGTGAAATCCTTCATTTCCAACTCTGAGGAAGCAACCGTTGAAAATGACTCCGTTAGTTCATTTTCGTTTCTGAAGATTTATCCGTTGAGGAAATGAATATCCGTTGTGTAATCCTTCATTTCCAACTCTGAGGAAATAACCGTTGAAAATGACTCCGTTAGTTCATTTTCGTTTCTGAAGATTTATCCGTTGAGGAAATGAATATCCGTTGATTTTTCTTTCATTTCAAATTCTGAAGAACAAACCGTTGAGGAAAATGACTCCGTTTGTTCATTTTCGTTCTGAAGAATATCCGTTGAAAGAAATGAATATCCATGGATTTTTCCTTCATTCCTGTTTCTGACGAAGAACCCGTTGAGGAAGAATGAATCATCCATTCATTTTCACTTCTGAAGAATATCCGTTGAGGGAAATGTATATCCGTTTAGTTAAACTCCTTTATTTTCCATTTCTGAAGAACCCGTTGAAGAAAATGATTTCCGTTCGTTCATTTTCGCTTCTGAAAAAAAAAACTATCCGTTAAGGAAAATAACCAGATTATGCTTTACATATCTTTGATGACTATTTGACACAAAGTCATAGACAGACTCCTACGAATAAATTTCGGGACGAAATTTCCTAAAGTAGGGGAGACTGTAACACCTGTGTCTCCACGGCCATCAAACAAATGCCAAACCAATGAAATATTGTATTTCATACTTGGGATTTGTAAAAATATGTGTATCATTTACACATATCAATTCTTGTTCGATTTCAAACTCTATATAGCTTTCTGGAAGGTTATACGCGCACTGATGCGTAAATATAACCAGTTTAATGCAACGAACACTCCGGAATAGTGACATATACTCAACATACCTTAAATAACCTTTACATAACTTAGAAATAAGTTTTGAAGGCTTTGGTATTGCAAAATCAAGTTAAATAGCTTACAGGGACTAAATTTGACAAACTGCGAAAGTATGCCAATTTGAACTGTAACAGACATTCCGGAACATGACCATAAGTTAAACATACCATAAATATCCTTTACATAGCTTAGAAATAGGCTTTGAGGGGTTCGGTGTGCTAAAATAAACTTTTGGGTCATTCAGGGACTAAAAGTGTCAAAAAGTGCACAAGTTTGCATTTTCGCGCATAACATACGTTCTGAATACATCCGGACATCCAAAAACTTATGTAAGCACTAAAATATTTTATTTTAGTGTTTGGCATAAGAAAAATCCATTCGTCGCGCAATTTGGATCGTTTTTCGCGCTTATGCGCATTCCGTCGTAATTAACCGAACATCGCGATCGTACGACCAAACGAACGTTGGTGACCGACCGGATAATATTTAAATCCCACAAATATTCTGTTATGATTAAAATCTTATTTTAATCAGGTCCGTGTTGAAAAATAAATTAAAACGCCTAAAAACGTTATTTTTCAAGGTTTAAGCGCGTACCGTGTGTTTCTGCGCAACACAGTACTTCTACTGCAAAACGCAGACAACGCAACCAGTCATGGCAACTGAAATTTATTTCAGTAATATCTTGGCGAGTTTATTTTTATAGAGTAATAAAAATAATTTAGAACGCCATAAACCGGGATTTAAACGCTAGATAAAATACCCGGTACCCAGTTAAATACCCGTCTTGGCCATATGCTAGGAATATGCTTGGCATATGCTTGGAATATGCTAAGGTATATGCTTGGAATATGCTAAGGTATATGCTTGGAATATGCTAAGGTATATGCTAGGAATATGCTTGGAATATGCTAGGAATATTCTTGGAATATTCTAGGAATATTCTATATGGAAAAACTATAAATACCCACCATATGTTTCATTCATAATCACTAGAAATTTGATTTGAGAAACTCTAAGTTGAAACACTAGTTTCATACCTGAGATTTTCGAATCGAGTTTAGCATTCGGGGACCCTTCGTAAGTATTCTTTCGTTCTTTTCCTTATTTTTACTGCTTTTCGAGTCAGAAAGTCAAACTCAGCGTTGACCAGTAATGGTCAATGCGAAGTTCGTTTGAACTTCGCAACGTGAGTGTAATCACGTTGGTCATAGTCCCTTGGGACTATGCCCACTGATTACCACGTTGTCTAGAGTCGTAGGGTAGGCGATCTAATAAATCGCCTATACCTTCGAACTCGACCCATTTGGTCGATCATTAGGATCGGACCAAATACATTAGGTGACCATAGTAGGTAGGGAATAACCTTCTGAGGTTATACCCTATGGTCACATCGTTTGAGTAGTTGTATGATAGGTAGTTTATGTGCCTTAGGTAAATTACCAGAATACCCTTTTCATGTATAATTGGTAATTAAGCATATGTAACCTAAACTTTTGTCACATAACTGATTATGTAACATGTTTAGGCATATAACACTTGTCATAGGGCTAGTTAGGCGGTCCGAACGCGTTTCACGCGCACGACGCGTTAAAGTAGCATAAGCTTCCTAAACGGGTCATAATGGGTCGATAAGACTTAGGTTAAGTTTCATTTAGCATGTAGGCCTTGTCAAACCATATCACATGAGTTCCTACACTCATTTGGTTTACAAACCCTAATGCTACCCAGTCTTCCGATATAGGTCCGGTTTATTAACATAGTTACCTATATTAGGTGCCGTTTGATATCCGTGATCTCTAGCATTGTTTGGTTGTTACTCAAGGACTACTAAGCAATCTCAAGTGAGTACATAGACCCCTCTTTTACTGTTTTCCAAACTGTTTTGGGGTGGAACACATGTGCCTACTTGTTACTTTCATGCTTTCCTGTTTTCACATCATATACCGGCTATGTTTGATAGTACATTATAGTACATTGTTTTACATTACATTTCATGCTAGGTGTGCCCATTGTGTGCATTACTTAGTACATCGTTTACATTACATTTCATGCTAGGTGTGCCCATTGTGTGCATTACTTAGTACATCGTTTTACATTACATTTCATGCTAGGTGTGCCCATTATGTGCATTACTTAGTACATTGTTTTACATTGCCTTTCTGTTGCATATGCTTATCCAGCGTATGAACACATTATACTATATTTTGAACCGTTGTAATCATTTGACTATGTGATCCGTTGATATCTGTGAACCGTTTGTAACCATTGAACCATGTGAACCGTTTGTAACCGTTGAACCATGTGAACCGTTTGTAACTGTTGAACCGTTTGTATCCATTACATGATTTACATTAGACATGAACATTATTTTGGTGGTTTGGTTTGATTAAGTGATTAAGTAACGATGCGTGTGTAATATGATACAAACATGGTGGATACGCCGCTGGTACTTCCTATATATAAGTGTTTGTATGGTATTACATATCGTAGCGTTATTTGAATCATTTCAAGTTGAGACATAGAACATTTTATACAAATAACATATTTTTCACAAGACATTGATTTACAAACAATTTATCTAATACAAACTCATTTTACATGGTTATTCATTTAACCATACATTATTCTTTTATCTATACATATCATCTGGACTTATTGATTTTCAAACGATTTACAAGACAAAGCAAATTACAAGGTTCATGACTAAACATTTTCTCAAACATAAGTCATGAAACCTATTTTCACAAAACCTATGTATCTCACCGGCATTTTTATGCTGACGTACCATATTTTCACATGTGTTTTTCAGGAGTTGTTGCATAAGATGATCAAGATACATATAGGCAGACTTGGGCTTTAGTGAAAATAAAAGATGCGAGACTAGTTAATATTGTTGTATTTCTTTGTTCGATAAGACATTGTAACACTTTTAATAAATAAAACGAAACTTTAATTTCCATTGTTGTGAAACATTAATTCTGTTACAACACTCCCCGACGTTTCCGCCACGTTTTGTATGTTCTACGTGGTCTCCAATAACCGTCCAATGATAAGAACACCTCAAAAGACACAATAAAAACTGATTTAAGAGGGCAGTTACACTTTGGATCGCAGCCGCCACCGTAAATTACGGCTCCACCGTAATTTACGGTGGACTTCAACATGTTACGGCGCAGCTCTACTGATTTACGGTAAGCTTTAAGTCATCATCAGGTCCACCGTAAATTACGGTGAGACCGTAATTTACGGTGCCAACCTGTTTTGTCACGTGCACCCACTATTGTCTTGAGAATATGATGATGATATTGATGGCTGTTAAGAGATCACGTGAATGTTGATAATGATGATTAATTATCGAATCGAAACCTCATGTGCACCTGACAATATATGCCGCCCCCTAAAATCCACGCACGTCCGGCCCAATCCAAAAGTCTTCCATGTGCCCTCTTTGCCGTCACAGCCCATGTGCGGCCCAACAACCCTCTAGTCCACGTGTATTGTGAGTTAGTGTTGGCCCAATCCAAAAGCCACAAGTCAGCCGCCCATATAAACTCCATGTGAGTTGATTTCCTTTTGCTGCAATTCACGTGATGTTGTTGTCTTTAAAAGTCTGCCGCAAATGTGATGATTATGTTTCAATCACATCAATCCTCCAATCTTCACAAGGCTGCCACAAATATTAGTCCACATGACATGTGGTGATCTCTTTGTGTGCGGCCCAATCCAAAGACATGTGCAGCCCCCCTTCACATGATCGGCCCAATGGTGTGCTTGTTGACTTTGTGATGTTCTCTCTCTAATGTTGCCGTCCAAGACCTCACGTGATGACTCCTCTATCTATTGATGATAATGTTGTTGACTTTGTGAAATAATAAAAATGCCACCAACATTAATTCCCTCAATATCTTCTTCCACAAGTCACGTGATGAGGATGATGACTTGATGTCACTTTTCAAACAAAGCCTTTCATGAATTAATTAATATCTTGTATGTGCACTAAGTTTTAAACCCATTTAATCCTTCAACATAGCAAATGTGCGCTAATCTTTGTAACTCCACGGTATTACGCGTTTTACCTGTAAAACCATAAAACACTCATAGTTATCACATTCACAATACATAACCATGTAAAAGATGGGACATGCACGTAATTAACTCATTTAAGGGTTGTCCTACGGACCACCCGTCACATCCCCACACTTACCCGTTGCTTGTCCCAAGCAACCCGTTCGAAAACGATTCAAAATCTAAGCGATCAAACATGCAAACCAAGCTAACTGTGCCGTCCTTTTACTAACTTTCAATCATACCCCAAGACACACCCCTCGCCAAACTCTCGGTGACAAAAATTATTAGCATAATGCTAAACCACTCAATGCGTGTGTGTGTGTGCGCGACAATAAGCTTGTATACAAATCAAGTTTCCTCCTAACAAATATCTAACATGCTTTAGAATCAAAGGGACTTACGGGTTGTAACGGGGCTAAGTGTCAAGGTAGGAAAATGGTGGAATACATATGAAAGAGCTAATTGATTTGACCCGGTTTTATTTTTACTACTAAACAAAGCAACATCAACTATAAACAAGATATCTTCAACTTCTCAACTACTATTGCAACTAAATACTTCTTTTTGTATTTTTCATATTTTTTTTTTCTTTCTCTTTTTTTTTTTTTCATCATTTTTTTTTTTTCATAACACATGAAACTCAACAATATATACAAGAACATCAATACTACATACTAAATCTCCTAAACCGGGTCATCTCAATAGGTAAAATTTTTGTAAGAAGTAGGCTCGGGTCACAATCGAATGGTCTAAGGCTCAACATGGCTTTCTAAGGACCAAACCCCCACCCCTCACAATACCAAGCTCATATATGTAAAGTATGAGGTCCAACCCACCAATCCCGCACTCTCACACATCTAGACGAGGCTTCCTAAAAGTCCCCCTATCATTTTCAAAAGCATGCTAATTCTAGGATTTAACAAGTATTCACACACAAGTTCTATTAACACTGTAGGTCCCTATCCCGTATGGATCGTAACAAAACTGACAATCTACCAAGGGTGCGGAATCCCCTTGATAAACCTAGCAAACAGAAACAAGAACACAAGACGTTTTACCAACCGATCCTCTATGATTATCCAACGAAAACGTTTACAATCACTCAAGATCTTCACGAACTCACAGCCAATAATCTGTGTATTCGAACTCTCTCTCAATTGCCTAAAAGTCTCCAAAAGTCTCAAAATGTCTAACCCTAAAACTCTAGGTAAAGGTTGTTTATATAGCACAACCTATACAATTCGACCTGGGCCAAGCCCATACGAATTCTGTTTACAAATCCGGGCTAAACTAAATGGACTTTAACTTGATACAAACTTGGACTAGATTGGGCTTCAACAAACTCGAATTCCTTTCAGTCTTCATAAGTCTTCGTGGCCCAAAACACGTTTAATATCCAAAGACCAATCCAACGCTGTTGTCACATAACATGCACCAACAAACTCCCCCTTGACAATAGCTTGCAAAGGAAACTTTAGTCTTCAGAATCTCAAAGTCTTTGGTCTTTGGATAGCGTCAGCTTCAACATGAATTCTGTCAGCAACAGACTCCCCCTAAGCTGATGTATCCAATCACCAAATCTTCCAAGTTTTAATTCAGCATTCCAAATAAGTCTTCACAGCATTCATTCTGCATTGTAGAAGGAGGACTCTACCAAGCAGCAACAAACTCCTCATCTCTTCAAAGCAACTTCTCATCGACAAACTGCTTCAATCTGTATACTATAAAACAAACATCTCGAGAAACCATAAGAATTTTTCAACATAGTTAAGGAATTATTATTATTCAAGAGATAGTTAAACTGTATAACAGATTAAGCATTTTCAAATTAAGCACCAACACGCAACAATTTTTAAACAAACACCTTATAACCTGCATCATTTCAAAATTTTGAACCCACTTACTAACACAGTCTCCCCCTATCAGTAACAATTCCTCCAAGAATAACAGTTTTCCGTACATTAAGAATTTGAACAGAAAAAGACACTATTTTTGTATTTTCTGAAAGCAAATAAATACTAAAAGCAATAAACACTCTATTTTTGTGAGAATCACCGGTAAGAAGATCATATCAGCATAATCAAACTGTTTCACACAATTAGATAATCCGTTATTTAATTTTTCGTGAAAAGCAGTCCAAGACGATTACCAGTATGTTTGTCCTCTTAAACAAAATGCATGAACATTTCAAGTACCATTACCATATGATACGTTAAGGTAATTTTATTTCTGATATACTAGTGTGTCCCACTTCAGGATATACCCCCACGATCAAGGTATGCACAAAGATTCATCGTAGTAGGTGAGTATACTGAATCCATCCTTTAAGATATCATGACAGTGTCTAGGTCTGCATATAATCTGTTTTATCATGTTTTGATTGCTTAACAATGAACACCTAAACAAATACTAATCAAATCCTGGAAATATAAACAGCACACTCTATCATGCAAGTATCTTCCCTACCACATATTTCACAAGTCCAATCCAGATTTCTGAAATCTTAACTGGGAATAGGTTGAGAAGAGAACAGAATAGATCTTTAGGAGAGATGGTATAATATACAGATCAAATGAGTTTTTCTCAGTTTGATATAGGTTTATTGGGTTTCATTTGGGCACTTGAGGGCCTCTTTCGGGTGTATTAGATCTATAGCGCGACAACGTACAGCTAGGTCAGCATGTATCTGGATGCAGCAGAAGCTGTCGTTGCCTAGCACCTCCAGGTCAGCATATATCTGGATGCAGCAGAGGAGGTACACGACTTTTTTCAGAGAAGATTTCAGAATCAGATCAAAATTGTGTGTATCGGGACACATACAGACATTCAAATAGACATGTGCTAATTCCAAGTGACTTTCTTTCCTGGGGTTATGTACAATTTTAGTTCTGAACAGAATGACAGTCAAGATATCCCCAGATGAAATAACAGTATAAAGACCCAAAACTTCAGATTTTGGCAATCTATCAACGCAAGATTTAAGGTCATTAAACCATACACCACTGATGTGTTACCCACTCATACTCAGTGCTTTTATGGTTATATCACTTTGGTAAGTTGATTATTTCATGCTTTTTGCCTACTGGTATATCATATGATGAAGCTACTATCACACTTAAGCATTTTGACGCAGTTCGAGTGTGACAGTCTAACTTGCTGATGTACTATCATTTCTTCTTTTTCACACAGTGAAAACTCATTTTTGATTTTCTATTTTTTTTTATGTTTTTGATTTTTCAATGTTTTTGTATTTTTTATTTTTGAAAAAAACAGTAAACTATTTACAAAATTCTTATGAAAAACCAGTTATTCAGGATTCCTCATCCCGTTGAGTTCGACTAAGTGTTCAAAGCGAGCTCGATCAAAAGCTTTTGTGTAAAGATCAGCAAGGTTATCTTCTGTGTCGACTCGATGTAATTCAATTAGTCGTTTTTCAGCACAATCCCGTATAAAGTGATGACGTATGTCAATATGTTTAGTTCTACTGTGCTTTACGGGATTGTTTGTGATTGATATGGTGGCATTATTATCTATCATAATAGGAGTACGAGTGAAATCCAAACCATAATCGCGCATCTGCTGTTGAATCCAGAGAACCTGAGAGCAACAGCTACCCGCAGCAATATATTCAGCTTCACACGTAGATGTAGACACACAGGATTGCTTCTTGCATTGCCAAGACACGATCCTGCCTCCTAAGAACTGACAACCACCTGTTGTAGACTTTCTGTTTGATTTGCATCCTCCAAAGTCTGAATCAGTGTAAGCAACGAACCTCAAATCACTATCAGCTGGATACCATAACCCAAGTTTAGGTTTCCCCTTCAAGTAACGAAGAATACGCTTCACTGCTTTCATATGTGACTCTTTCGGATTCGCTTGATATCTGGCACACAAGCATACGGCAAACATGATGTCAGGTCTTGAAGCAGTCAAGTACATTAGAGAACCAATCATCGCCCTGTATTGAGTAGGATCAACATCTTCAGTACTTTCATGATCTGGGCCAAGATTGTGATTTTCACAAATGGGTGTGTTGAAAGTAGAGCAATCATTCATTTTGAACCGATCCAAAATGTCATACACATACTTCGTTTGATGAATAAACATCCCATCCTCCTTCTGTTCAACTTGTAATCCCAGAAAGTAAGACAGCTCACCCATAGCACTCATTTCAAACTTACTCTTCATCACCTGTTCAAACTCCTTACACATGTTCACATCAGATGACCTAAAGATGATGTCATCCACGTATACCTGTACCAGCAGAAAATCTTCCTTCTTCCTCTTTATGAACAGTGTACTGTCAATCTGACCTCTTTCAAAACCATTCTTGATCAGATGTGTAGACAGTGTCTCGTACCATGCCCTAGGAGCTTGATGTAACCCATATAAAGCCTTATCAAGTTTGTAAACTCGATCTGGATAGTCTGGATCAACGAACCCATCTGGCTGTGAGACATACACCACTTCTTGGACTTTCCCGTAAAGAAATGCACTCTTCACGTCTAGTTGGAAAACTTTAAAGCCCTTGAATGAAGCGAAAGCTAGAAACAAACGAATTGCCTCCAACCTTGCCACTGGTGCAAACACTTCATTATAATATATCCCTTCTTGCTGATTGAACCCTTTTACCACTAACCGAGCCTTGTTGCGCGTGACAATACCTCTATCATCCTTCTTGCACTTAAACACCCACTTAGTGCCAATCTCTCTTTCACCTTTAGGAAGGTCCACTAACTCCCAAACCTTCAACTTCGCAAACTGAGCCAATTCTTCTTGCATAGCTTCAACCCATGAATTGTCTTTAAGAGCCATGTGAATGTTCTTCGGCTCCTCTTGGGAAATAAAGCAACTATACAAGCATTCATTCACTATCCCAGTCTTCTCAATCGAAACAAATAACCCAGAATTCGCTGCTATGCTTCTTCTCGTCTGAACACCTGCAGTAGGATCTCCAAGTATCATGTCAACTGGATGATCTCTATTTGCTCGTGTAGAAGCAACTGCATCAACTTCAAGATTATCACCCAGGTTTGATCCAATCTCCCCCTGAATATTCTGATTTGCAAACGGATTTACAAACTCCTCCCCCTGAATGGGTTCAGAGTCACTATCGCTTGAATCAGGATTAGTAGCACCATGGGAAGCTTCCGGAGCATCTGACATATCAACATTCGATCTAGGCATAAAATCGCCTTCATCGTCTTCACCAATCACTGTTTGAATCAGCTGAGAATCATCTGCATCAGAAACCTCAGGAATATTAAATGATTTAAACACACTTTCATAATCATATAGTATAGCAGGACCACTCGTTGATTGTTGAGGTTTGTAGGAAGTAATTTCCACATTAAAAACAACCTCAATTTTACCAGTTTTGAGATTAAAAACCCTTTTATTCGGTGTGCCAGGCACGTAACCCAGAAAGTAGCCTTCGTCAGCCACCTCACCGAATTTTTGTTTATCTTTGTTTCGCACAATGGTGCAGGGTAATCCAAATGGTTCAAAGCCTGTTAAGTTTGGTTTTTCGTTAAACATCAACTCATGGCAAGTTTTGTTAAAACGTTTAACAGTTAAAACTTTGTTTAGGACATAGCAAGCTGTATTCACAGCTTCTCCCCAGAAAAGAACTGGTAGCTTTGAATCTGAAAGCATAGTCCTAGCGGCTTCAATCAACGTCCTGTTTTTCCTCTCAGCGACTCCATTTTGTTGAGGTGTATAAGGAGCAGAATATTGATGTTCTATTCCCTTTCGAAGACAGTAGAGATCAAGAACTCGGTTCTTGAACTCCGTGCCATTATCACTCCTTATCCTCTTGATCCTTGCATCATGGACGTTTTCCAATTTCGTAAAAAGATCTATCAGCATCTCCGCTGTCTCATCTTTTGTACCTAAAAAGAAAACCCATGAATAACGTGAGTAATCATCAGTGACAACAAGACAATAGTACTTTCCACCTATGCTCCTCACATTCACTGGACCGAATAAATCCATGTGAAGTAATTCATAAGGGGCATTAATGGAATTTACTGTTTTAGACTTATGAGGTTTCTTGTGTTGTTTTCCCTTTTGACATGGAAGACATTTATCTTCCACTTGAAACCTCAGCAATGGAACCCCTTTCACTAGCTCATTTTTTATGATATAATTCATTTTGCGATAGTGAATGTGGGCCATGTGTCTGTGCCACAACATAGATTCAGCTTCAGATGCTTTTGACAGTAAACACGCCACCGCAGCAGTTGGATCCTTGGCACCCATGTCCATGACATAAGTATCATTTTTCCTCGGTGCACGCATCACTATCCAATCGTCCGGAATAACCAAACCCGGTTTCAACACCAATGCCTCTGTATTTGTAAAATGGACCGAGTGACCCTTGTCGCAGACTTGTGACACGCTCATCAGATTGTGTTTAAGCTGCTCAACATAGTTCACTTTGTCCAAAGTGATCTTCCCATTCGTCACTTTTCCTCGTCCAGTTATCCTACCACCTTTAGCACCAGCAAAATTTACATGTCCACCATCATATTCTTCAAATTCAGAAAACAACCTCGCATCCCCCGTCATGTGCCTGGAGCAGCCACTATCAACATACCATAAGTTGATAATCCTCCTCAGCAGCTCCTGCACACACCAACCAAAGGATTAGTTAGCTTGGGGGACCCAAGCCTTAATGGTCTTGGGTCTTCCAGATTCATCAACTACAGGAACATCCATCCAGTATCCATCACTCCTAGGTGGAGTCTTGGATCTTAGGCCTGTTGATGGAAATGGGGCATGATTTCCATAAGGTCTCTGGTCCTGAGGGTACCTGTTTGTGTTTGGACTATGTGACCTTTGAAAACTTTGATTTTGATTCCAAGAACCTTGATTGTTGTAATTTCGAAAGCCATTGTTATAAAAATTTCGACAACCATTATTTTGGTATCGATTTTGATATTGACCTTGACTTCTAAAATTATTTGAATTTTGGTTGTTCATTCTTGGTGAACTACTTCTTGGTCTTTCATATCTGCCTGATGTAGATTCAGGCTGAAATCTTGGTTGATTTCTTTGAAAACGAGGAACTTGTGGAGTTCCTTTTTCAGCCTTATCTACACCACCAGCAACACCCGATTGTTGCTTTCGAGCAGATTGCTTTGGAGAACTTGAGACTTTCTCCTCATTATCACCTTGCTTCTCAGGTGATTTCCCTCTTTGTTTCTCACTGACTTGTGCTTCAACCTTTTTGTTAGGACAGCAGCTAGCTACATGTCCCTTGGTGTGACATTTGAAGCACGATCTCTTATTCGAAGACTTCTTAGCTGAAGCCTTTGAACTAGATTCTGGTTTAGATGATGATGCCTTAGAAGGATTTGGTTCAGTTTGCTTAGTTTCAAGATTTTCTATGTTTTTGTTTTTAGCAAACTCTATATTTGATTCATTTTCTATAACAGCTGTTTCGTTTTTCATATCACTTCCTTGAACAAAATTAACCTTTTTAACAAAAGTTGGATTTTTATTCGTAGGATTTGAATTTTTCTTTTTCAAAACAGGTTTGCTGTTATTGACCTTCTTGGCATCATTATCTTCAAACACATCACCTTGACTAGATGTGAAACTACTTGGTGATGTTGACAGAAAGTCTGTGAACTCATCTTCATCAGGTAAGAAAGAATAGTCATGACTAAGAGGAGGTGGAACTTCATTGAAGCCCTTGAATCCCACACTTGTCTTGTCATTACTCTTCTTTAACCCACCCATCATGTGTTTCATAACAAAAGTAGAATCCCTGAATTGACCTAATTTCTTTTCGAGTTCAACAATTCTGAGTTGTGCATCTGACAACTCTTTGCATTTTTCAGAAATTTCTTTTGTTTTCTCAGCCATCATGTCATGAGCTAAGTCTATGACTTGAAGTTTTTCGTTTAGTTTACAGGTTAAAACTTCAATTTCAGCTTCATAGCCTTTTATCTTTTTCAAATATGATGACTCATTTCTTTTTGCAAAGAAATTTGATTCTTTTACGTTAGATATTTCGCTCACCAGACTTTTGTTTTGAGTTGACAACCTGTCAACTTCACTCTGTAATTCACGACACTTTAAGCAAACAGAAGTAGCAGAGTTACTTACCTCTCCTGTCGATTTGTCTGAGTTGGCCATAAGAGCAGCAAGTTGAGCTTCCATCCTTTTGATGATTTCATCCTTCTCTTCAGCTTCCTTTTCATGCTCAGACTTTGGTGTTTCTTTTTCAGCATCTGTTGTCTGATCAGCCTTATCTTCCTCAGCTTCATTTTTCTTCTCAACTTCAGCATTCATGTTAGCTTCAGCTTCATCAACGGGAACAATCTCTGCCATAAATGCTTGAGTGACATTCTCATCATTTTCCAAGTGAATACTCCAGTCATATGAACCTTCTCGTGCAGTAGAGATCAATGCCCTTGAGTTAGAGTTGTTGGAAGCATTCCTGTTGTTTGAATTCTGACTCGACGTCTCTTGCTTTTGTTTTTGACATTCTCTAGCGAAATGTCCATAACTTTGACAGTTAAAGCACCTTACTTTGGTCTTGTCAAAACCAACAGTTTTTCCTACAAACTTCCTTCCCGTTCTGTTCATGAACCTCTTCACACGTCTGGTAATCATGGCCATTTGCCATTGCAAATCCATATCTTCAAGATCATCAGGGTCAATCTGATCGTAATCTTCATCTAAAACGGCAGGATCAGATATCTTCCCCTGAATGTAATTTTCATAAGAAGCAACAAACGAAGCAAGTAGAACAAGATGTTCTTCAGCAGACTTCACACTCATTGGCATCGATTTTGAACTACTACTTTGCTTAGCGGCTGATGTTCTCTTGACTCCTGTTGATCCTCCTGAAGCAGCTACAAAACATACATCACCATCCTCATTTACTGTGACCTGCTCAGTTTCACGCGAGAGAAAAGCAGTGGCAGAGTCGCTAGAAGCATCATGAGATGAAGAAGATGCAAGCCCATTGTAAACCCCTGGATCTTGAACCTGATCATAACCAGTGTCCTTCTTCTTCATGTTGAGCTCATAAGCTCTTAGCTTTCCAACCACTTCTTCCAGTTCCTTTGTTTCATAATCAGCTTCTCCCTTTATCATGAGAGTGTAAATATCCCATTTTGCAGGTAGAGCATCCAGCAGCTTGTCATTTTTCTCTATGTCAGTATAACAATCTATATCATAATTGTCCAATTCTGACATCAGATGGTAGTATCGAGTAATGACGTCCTCAAGTGACTCATTTTTCATGTACTTGAACACAGCAAACTGCTTCTTCAGTAGATCAATTTTGTTCTTCTTGACATCAGAATTCCCTTCATATCTCTTCTCTAGCGCATCCCACATTTCTTTTGAAGTAGTGTACTTCTTAAAAGTGTGTTTGATGCTATCAGGTAGGGACATCTTGATAGCTGCCAAAGCTTTCTTTTCAGCCTCATACATCCTTTTATCATTATCTTGCATGTTCACATAGGGTGTGACACGTGGTCTGCCCTCAAAGTCATGTGTTGGGTTTGTGTACCCATCTTCAATACAAATCCACATGCGTGTGTCATGATATTCAATGAAGGATTGAAACCTATCCTTCCATGTCAAGTAGTTCTCCACCTTCATCATCTTAGGTGGTTTGTTCGTTGTGCCTACCTCATGTTCCATCCTTAAGAGTTCGTTTAGTTTAGACATGTTCGACATTTTAAGTTAATCAGACTGTTAAAACCGTACAATTCTAGTCCGAAACCTGTTTTTACCAAATTATACCGTTAGATTCGTCTCGAGATTACGATTCCAATGATATATAATGTCTAAAACCTATTTCGGGATTTTCCAGAGTCCGAAACCTGTTTTTACCAAATTTTTTTTTTTTTTTTTTTTTTTTTTTTTTTAGTCCTAAAAATCCAAGGAGTCCAACAGTGCAAACGGTTTGTCCAGATGAGTTACGGATAATTCTCTAAACACGGAACAGTGAAATTTTTCTTACGATTGCCTAGAAAAATTCCACCACTTTGAAACCACGGTTGCGAGTCACGGTTGCGAGTCAACGGTTGCGAGTCAACCAGCACAAGTCGAAACCACGGTTGTGAGTCAACCAGCACAAGTCGAAATCTCTGGTTGCGAGTGAACAGTACCAGTCGAGACCTGTGGTTGCGAGTCGAGACCTGCACCCTTGAGTCGAAACCAGCTATTTTTCAACCAAAATCCCACAAAATCAGCACCTTTTACACCACAGAATCCTCTGATTGATAACTTTCCAACTGAAAATCCTAAAAACAAGCAAACAAATCAGATCAATAACCAAAACGAATCAAACACTCACAATTTTTGAATGTTCTTCGATGTTCTTCACTGTTCTTCACCCCGAATTCGAAAATCAACAAACGAACAAAATCCTTGAATCTGTAAAATCAGTTTTGAACCGTACACAAGAGCAAATGCTCTGATACCAATTGTAGGTCCCTATCCCGTATGGATCGTAACAAAACTGACAATCTACCAAGGGTGCGGAATCCCCTTGATAAACCTAGCAAACAGAAACAAGAACACAAGACGTTTTACCAACCGATCCTCTATGATTATCCAACGAAAACGTTTACAATCACTCAAGATCTTCACGAACTCACAGCCAATAATCTGTGTATTCGAACTCTCTCTCAATTGCCTAAAAGTCTCCAAAAGTCTCAAAATGTCTAACCCTAAAACTCTAGGTAAAGGTTGTTTATATAGCACAACCTATACAATTCGACCTGGGCCAAGCCCATACGAATTCTGTTTACAAATCCGGGCTAAACTAAATGGACTTTAACTTGATACAAACTTGGACTAGATTGGGCTTCAACAAACTCGAATTCCTTTCAGTCTTCATAAGTCTTCGTGGCCCAAAACACGTTTAATATCCAAAGACCAATCCAACGCTGTTGTCACATAACATGCACCAACAAACACAATACACACACCGCCACTCAAACAATGAAATATCAATAATAATCATGTGTGGCTCAAATCCTTACCAAGAAAAGACTAGGAATGGGTGTCGGTGTGTCAAATGGTACAAAATCAAGCTTTCAAATTTTAACAATTTTCACTTGGTTTTACAAAAACTTTTTTTTTTTTTTTTTTTTTTTTAAACTCCCAAAAATTCCCCCCATCCCCACACTTGGGATACATTGTCCCAATGTATGGCTTTGAGGGCTTTGATCACTAAAATTCATTCAACATCAACAAAAGCTTTAAATCTCAAACCCCAAATTTCTTTTTGGTATTTTTTTTTATATTTTTTATATTTTTTTAATAAACAAAAGCAAACTAATAAACTAACAATATTTCAAAGCTAAAGAACATGACAAGTCTAAGGAAAAAGTACATTGACCTGGTGAAGTTTGCCACAACAGATGTTGTAGATAATCCGACTTTCTATCACCACATTCACCCAAATATCCGTACATCTTCCCCACACTTGAATGTTGCCATGGCCCTGAAACATAGAAAGATAAAAACAACAAGATCAATGAAAAACCTTGGGTTGCCTCCCAAGCAGCGCTAAGTTTTCAGGTCTTCAGCCAGACCGTGCCACCCCCATTTATGGTGGCTCAAAGAATCGGTTCCTGGCATCTCCATCACTTCCTTGTGCCATTGAACAAAATGCATCCATCTTGTTTTGACTCGGTGGGTAGTCAAATACACTCTTGCTCGCACCCATATATGTTTCTTCACGGTCCGGTGGGTGCTTTTTTCTCAATCGTTGTAACACATTTTGACTAATCCCGCTATCCTTCGCCACAACAAAATCATAACTAATCATCTTAGTCTGAACATCAAATGACAACTTACGGTTCCTTTCGGTCATGGTAATAATTCCTTCTCTACAATCAATTTGAGCATTTGCCGTATAGAGAAACGGTCGACCTAAAATCACCCTTTGTTGTGATGCCATGTTGGTAGAAGCATAGTCCAAAACTAGAAAATCCACCGGGTATTCAAATTCTCCCAACTGAATCTTAACATTCCTAACCATTCCCCGTGGACGCCTCCAACTTCCATCCGCCAAGCTCACCATGGTGTCTATACCTTCAAGTGGACCAAAGTCGTACATATCGTATAAATCGCTTGGTAGCACACTCATGCTTGCCCCGTAGTCCAACAATGCGTGAGGGATTTTTAATTTTCCCACACGGATAGGCACGATTGGCGCTTCACACTCTTTATCATTCTCGACTTCGTCATCTTTTTTCAAACCTGCATTCACTTTATACGAAGAAGTTAGCAATGTTTCATTAAATTTAGTATTTGGGACGGTGCTTACCACATTGATGTTAATGCTTTTTATGTTCTTGGGATTTGGCACCGTATCACTCGGTAGCTGGCCTTTTGCTTTCTTTAACATCGCCACGTCACTTGCAAGTTGACCCATTTGAGTGGTCAACGATTGGATGCTTTTGTCACGGGCCTCGTCCTTTTGCATTCGAACCTCATCACGTTGATTCATTCGTTGCATTTCACTTTGCATCGCCTTCAACATCTCCATCATCTCATTTCCACCCGAAGAGCTTTGACCCGTTTGATATTGCCTTTGAAATCCTTGATTTCCTTGAAAATTCGGGTTAGCTTGATTTGAAGGATTCCCATAGCGAAAATTGGGGTGATTCCTCAACCCGGGATGGTAAGTATTAGAGTTCATGTTGTTGTAGTTTCTACCACCCCCTCCTTGACCTTGACCTTGAATAGCATGAACCTCTTCGTATTACCCTTCCACTATTCCTTGGCAATTCTCAGCCGCATGACCTATTTCATTACACAATGCACAAACATCATAAATTTGGTTAGTAGTTTGAACATTACCGTCATCTATGGCATGCACTTGAGGTCGGGCAATGGCTGGTCGAGCTCTTCTTGAGGCTTGAGCTTTCCTCTTTGATGTAGTGGCCATGCTTTCCAAAAACTCCCAATCATCATTCTCATAATTTGTTCCAAAAGTCCCACCGGTAATAGACATGAGATCACGAGCATCTTCGGCACTTAACCCCTCATGAAAGGCATTCATCAACTCCCACAATTCAATTCCATGGTGAGGGCAATTTTTAATCATCATATTGAAACGCTCGAATGCCTCATGAAACATCTCACCATGTTGTTGTTGGAAGCTTCTCAACCCCTTTCTTGCATCGTTGGTCTTTTGGGCGGTGTAAAACTCATCCAAGAAAGTTTGTTGCATCTCCCCCCATGTATATATGGATGCCGAAGGTAACGTGTAGAACCATTTCTTCGCCTTATCTTCCAAAGAAAATTGGAATAATACCAATTTGATGTCATCAGCCGAGAACCCTTGACTCCCAAGAGTGTTGCAAATTGAGTCATAAGCCTCTAAATGAAAGTAAGGTTCCTCCGTTGCCAACCCTTAGTATTTTGGTAAACTTTGCAAAGAGTTGGTCCTCACTTCAAATGTTCTCCCTTGATCATTGTGAGGAATAACTACCGGTGAAGGGTTTTGAGTGATTACCGGCCGAAAGTGTGCTTCAATGCCCCTCACATTTTCTCTGAGGTGTCTCCTTGGTACACCAAACCTACCCCTTGGGCGAATAGGACCCATTGGCCTTGGTATAGGCCCTTGTGGTGCAATTGGTTGTTGAAATTGTTGTTGGGGCATTGGTGGGCGTTGAATTGGCCTTTGGAATTGTTGAACATTTGGTTGTACATTCTGTGGCCGAATTTGTTGCAATGGTATAGGGCGTTGCAATGGTGGCCCTTGTGGTCTTGGTCGAATATGTTGCGGTATAAGTTGTTGTGGCACTCCACCTACACTTGCTATCCCTTGAGATTGACCCGGCACATACCCAAACTCTCCTTGATCTCCATCACCCCCATAAGCATATCCTTCTTCCTCGTATCCCTCAAACTCTTCTTCATAACCTTCAAAATACCCATCTCCTCCTATACCCGAAGATTGCATATAAGGATAAGACGAATATTGCATACCGGGTTGGTTCGATGGTCGATATGTAGAAGTAGTATGGATAACGGTTGAGCTTTGTGGTAATGAGTGAGTAGAAGATGATTGACCCGTAGTTGGAGGAAAGAAGTGTGAAAGTGGTGGAATTGTGGCGGATGGGCTATAGGTAAGAGTAGGTTCGACTTGGGTAGTAATAGGTGATGTGGTGTTGGTTGATGTAACTCCATGTGGTGAAGTAAATTCGGTAGTGGAAATAGGCATGGTGGTATTTGGTGAAGGTTGAGTGGATGTTGGTATGAATGGTGAAGTAGGTTCACCCGTAGTGGGTGATGGTTGTGGTGGATCCATGTATCGAATTGGTGTAATTGGTGTAGTTGGTGTTGTTGGTGAACCACTGATTCTGTTCTCTCTTAACAAAATTCAGTTTCCTCTTAACGTTCGCTCAATTTCCGGATCAAATGCCAAAGGTGATAGCTTGTGAGAGCTCCTAGTACGCATGCACCTGTCAATACCTGCACACTAACACACCCAGCGTAAACCAGAAAAATAACAAACTTAAAAAGAAAGAAAGAAAATAACACACGTTGCGCACTACTCCCCGGCAACGGCGCCAAAATTTGACGTGATTGTCGTGGGTCACGCAAATTTAATCCCCAAACAACTATAGATAGTGGTAAGAGGGTATCGAACTCAGGGAGTATGTGGAAAATGTGTCGATTGTATAGCTTTGTACTTAAATTAATATTAAACTAAATTGCAGAAATTAAATTTCAAGAATTTGGATTGTTGTTTTAGAAAACTAAATTAAAAACTAATTCAAATCAAAATTGGTTGTAAAACAAATTAGGAGAGAACAATGATCATCTTAGGTTTCAGTTTCTTTAAACAATTGTGTGTAATTTTAACTAGAAAGAGTTACATAGACATAACTCGTGTATAGATGATTGAAGTGATAAAAGGGGACAAAGTACTCGGATTATATAAACGCGAGGTTGTTTCCCGATGACCAATTAATCAATAACCAACCCTAACCCTTCCCGTGATATCTCGATTGCCAATGGCACCAAGAACGTACGATTAAGACTAGAAATTGCACTATCGATTAACAAGTTACAAGCAATCAAACATACACCATGATATTCAAGCAACGCAAGTTATCATTCTAGAAATTCAGAAATAAAACACACAAAAGTTCAAGAAACATTCACCTAAGATGATCACCGAAGAGTTTAGCCGGACATGGCTCGGTGAATCATCATCATAATCAAACCAATGTTCATACGAATCGAAAATACAAACCGGATGATAAGAATTGTTCACAAACCAAGCAAGAACAAGCAAAATCGCCCCTAGTGTCTCCAATAACCGTCCAATGATAAGAACACCTCAAAAGACACAATAAAAACTGATTTAAGAGGGCAGTTACACTTTGGATCGCAGCCGCCACCGTAAATTACGGCTCCACCGTAATTTACGGTGGACTTCAACATGTTACGGCGCAGCTCTACTGATTTACGGTAAGCTTTAAGTCATCATCAGGTCCACCGTAAATTACGGTGAGACCGTAATTTACGGTGCCAACCTGTTTTGTCACGTGCACCCACTATTGTCTTGAGAATATGATGATGATATTGATGGCTGTTAAGAGATCACGTGAATGTTGATAATGATGATTAATTATCGAATCGAAACCTCATGTGCACCTGACAATATATGCCTCCCCCTAAAATCCACGCACGTCCGGCCCAATCCAAAAGTCTTCCATGTGCCCTATTTGCCGTCACAGCCCATGTGCGGCCCAACAACCCTCTAGTCCACGTGTATTGTGAGTTAGTGTTGGCCCAATCCAAAAGCCACAAGTCAGCCGCCCATATAAACTCCATGTGAGTTGATTTCCTTTTGCTGCAATTCACGTGATGTTGTTGTCTTTAAAAGTCTGCCGCAAATGTGATGATTATGTTTCAATCACATCAATCCTCCAATCTTCACAAGGCTGCCACAAATATTAGTCCACATGACATGTGGTGATCTCTTTGTGTGCGGCCCAATCCAAAGACATGTGCAGCCCCCCTTCACATGATCGGCCCAATGGTGTGCTTGTTGACTTTGTGATGTTCTCTCTCTAATGTTGCCGTCCAAGACCTCACGTGATGACTCCTCTATCTATTGATGATAATGTTGTTGACTTTGTGAAATAATAAAAATGCCACCAACATTAATTCCCTCAATATCTTCTTCCACAAGTCACGTGATGAGGATGATGACTTGATGTCACTTTTCAAACAAAGCCTTTCATGAATTAATTAATATCTTGTATGTGCACTAAGTTTTAAACCCATTTAATCCTTCAACATAGCAAATGTGCGCTAATCTTTGTAACTCCACGGTATTACGCGTTTTACCTGTAAAACCATAAAACACTCATAGTTATCACATTCACAATACATAACCATGTAAAAGATGGGATATGCACGTAATTAACTCATTTAAGGGTTGTCCTACGGACCACCCGTCAGTCGTGCTCACTGAACACGCCCCCGTGCTCAACGAAATCAGTAACTTTAATTAAAACGCCCAGATACAGATTCTGTACACGGGGCCGTGTCCACTGAACACGGGGTCGTGTCCAGCCTCTGTTTCCGTTTTTATTTTTGTTTTCTGATCTCGAGACTTGGTTGTGGTCTGCTGAGTGATTCTTATGGATCAATACTCAGGAGGTTACAACTACACCTATGAGGTGGATGATTATAGGGAAAATTATTGCACTAATTGTGGTGACCCGCACTCGGTTCAATATTGTAACTTATATCAACCATCCCCTTCATACACCTACTATGAGGAGCCCAGGTACGAGCCATCAACTTCATACACATCCTATGAAGACCAAAGGTATGAACCTCCTCCCTCATACTCATATTTTGATGAACCAAGGTATGAGCCCTCTTACTCCTACTTTGAGGAACCAAGATATGAGCCACAACCTTCATATGCTTATTATGAGGAACCATGGCGTGAACAACCCACCTCGTATGAGTATTATGAAGAACAAAATTACGACCCTTATCCATCATATGCTTACAATGAAGAACAATGGTGTGAACCATCTACTTCATATAGGTATTATGAGGAACAAAGGATCGAACAACTGGATTCAAGCTTTGAAAATCCCGATCCTTTTTCTATAACCGAAGTGACCGATAGGATATTAGAACACCTTAGAGTTATCGATCGCTATATAAAAGAATCTCGCGCAAGGGAAGAGGAGTCCCGCGCAAGAGAAGAATTAAATAAAGAAGAGATAACTGAAAGTGTGAAAATGGAAGAACAAACAAGTGAAAAACCGACACATGAGTTAAACAACGAAAAAGGTGAGTCCGACAACGCTAAAATTCAAGAAGAGACTAATTTTGAAGAAATTAATCTCTTGTCACCTTCTTTTGAAAATCATTGTTTAGTACCCACTTGTAGGATCGTTTTACCGACCAATTGAGTCAATCAGAGACAATACACACTGTTTGAGAGGCGGAATCAAACAAACAGCTTAGAATCAGTACAGAATTGAGTAGAAAACAGAGAGTTCACTTTAAAACAGTCTTCTCATTCACAAATCAACTTGATTACACAGCAGGAATTCGACAGCACTTCGTGACACTGTTCGTAATTCCGTACCAAATGAGAAAGACAACACACATATATATAGCCTTCTAATTCCGCATGAAACATGACAAGTCACTTCAAACGGAATTACTTAAAATAATTCCGTGCGGAATTAGGTTAAGGCCATTACAAATGAAATTACAAAATAACCCTTAAACTTTACAGTTTTGACACTTTAGACCCCTATACATTATGACCTAGACATAAGACGTAGGCTATAGACATTGTGCACCAACAAACTCCCCCTTGGATATTGCCGGAGTCTTTAGTCTGGTCTTCAGTGCTTTCTTCACAGCAACTTGAAGTGTTCTTCCCTTTGCTTAGGCTTTCTCAGCAACTGCTTCCTAAGCTTCTCGTTCTCATCAACTTTCTTCTTTTCCTCAGCAGCCATCCGTTGAACGACAGTATGCCTCAGCATGTTATCTCTGTCTTCACGTGCTTTACGTTCTTTCTCAGCCTTTAACTTCTCTTCTTCTTCAATCTTTCGCCACTTTGAGTTCCATTTATTTTCAGCATTGATACCTTTCTGAAAACAAATAGATACAACCTTCTGAAATTGCATCGCTTGTTCTCTATCTTCAGCTTTAAAACATATCTTGTTCACAAACAAACATTCTATGTCTCTCGCAGAGCAGTTCACCAGCCACAGAGGATCATACACAAAGATTTTTCTAACTTCATTTCCAGCCCTGTAAGTGATTACAGCTTCAGTCGACATACAGCTGTAAACCCAACATATAAAACCTTTATAAAACTCTTGTTCCATTTTCGGTACACGAATATTCTTGATCACTCTAGGCTTCTTCACATGTAAAATTGTCTCTTCAACTCCAGTTACTGGATCTACCCTCTTAACTTTCTTCGGGTAATGAGGTTTCCAGTGCTTGAAGTCTTTCAATGATTCATACTTTATCAAAACCCCACATAGGCACATCGTTCTTTCTGATTGGATAGTTCAATGTTCTAACCTTTGACAACTCTTCTACATCCCACCAGAGTAGGGACATAATATCATAAAGACGTTCAAAGTATTACACACCATATTCTCTACGAATAGCATATGCATTAACTTGAGGTAGAAATCCCCAGCTAATGATATCACCAAGCGAAACATCTCTATCTCTCTTGTAAAAATTCAAAGGACGCTTGAACTTCCTTTCAGTATCTTTACGGAACCACTTCTTTCTTCCTTCTGTGGATTTTTTTTCGTACCATCAAAGTTCTTATCTTTCAAAATTTCAGCAACCCTTCTCCTCAGTTCATCTCTGTTCTCTTGACTGAAGAACTCAACAAGAGTAGGAAAGTCTGAAGTATCTTCATTCACATTTTCTTCATCAGAACAATCCTCAACCTCAACTCTATCATAGTTATCAGCTTCATCAATATACTTGTACTCATAATCTGGCTGATGGTTGATATCAAAAGCATTTAAATCTTCTTCGAAATCAAACTTGAAATCATTTTCTTTAACATTAAACATCTTGAGAACTTCATCCAAAGTATACGTATGCCTGATTTCTCCTTCTTCTACCTCAGGCTCAATACGAAGAATCAACTTCTCAACTTCATCTACATTCTGATCATCCACATTCTCCCCTCTCCTGTAGCATCCTCTGCTTCTTCATTTGCATCATCATGCATATAATCATTAACAGTTTGTTCATTTGATGCTTCAGAAATTTTAATACCAGAAATACCTTGATCGTCGTCGTTACCATCATCGTCATCACTACTACTTGCAGAGATTACATCATCTGCATCATCTTCATCATCTTCATCATCATTCTCTTCATTATCATCCTCTTCATCATTACCAAGAATATCATCAATTTCAACATCAGCATCGAATATACCAGAAACTGACGAAATAGGAAGAGGATTTGGAATAGGTGATACAGAAACAATAGCTGGAACAATTGCCCTCTCAGAAACATCTTCAAGACTTTTACCCTTATCTTTCATCTGAGCATCAATTTCAGCTTGACGTTGAGCTCTAACTTCCTCAATCTTTATTTCATCGAACTTCTGTTCAACAGACTTTCCGAGCAAATTTTCTAACACTTTATTCAACATGTACATCTCGTGTTCTTTCTGTGCCTTTACAGCCTCAAGCTCTTTGTTCTTCAATTCGAAATACTTGTTTTGCTCATCACGTCGTGCTTTCTCTTCTTCTAGTTCTGCAACTTTGACTTTCAAAATATCAATCTCTGTCTGATCTGCTTCAATTTTCTTTAGCAACGACTTGTTCTCAGATTCAACTTTCTTAACACGCATCTCTAGTATCTTTTCACGATCCAACAACTTCTTGTTTTCAGCTAACACTTCATCAACTTTCTTTTCAACACTTTTAACTTGCACATCAGTTGTAAAATTGAAATCACCAATATCTTCAAGTGGTATATTCTCTGGAATGTTTGGAAAGTTTTTGTAACCCGAAGAACCAGGTGTAGTTTGAACAAGTGGTTGTGAAGATGGTGGTGTTTGGAAGATTTGCTGTGAAGTAAGCACAGGTTTTTCTTGAATAGGTGTTTGGTGTGGAGGTGATACTTGTGATGGTGTTTGATGTAATGGTGATAGATGTGGTGAACGAGGTGGTGTAGGTTGTTTTGGAGGTGATTGATGTGGTGATTTAGGTGGTGGTGAAGGTGGTTGTGTAGATTGTTTTGTTTTTGTATTACGTTTAGGTAGCCTAAAAATCAACTTTTGTCTTGCTGCTCTTGGAGATACAACACTCTTCCTAGCACTTGCTTTCTTTCTACCACCAGATGGAGGTGTTTGAGACTCTATCACATCCTCAGGCGATGGAACATACACATCATCATCCTTCTCCTGTCTTCTCTTTCTTTTAAGCTGTTTTTCTTTTACAACCTCAGCTTGAATTCTTTTAGCACGCTCATTTTCATCAACTTCTTCTTCAGTCGAACTTGAAGAACTGTCATCACCTTCATTGTCACCCACCTTCTCTGTATCTAATTCATAATCAATAACATTCAATATCTATTCAGTCTCAGGAGAAACTGGATTTTGACCATTTCCTGCATCACCTTCAGTTTCAGCTTCAATTTCTACATCTGATTCATCTACGAGCATTGTCTCAACGGTTTTCTTTCGACGTTTCTTGGGTTGAGAAGATGAACCTTCCTCAGTTTGAACTTTTGGAGTTGCTTTTCTGCTCTTTTTCTTTTTCTCCTCTTTCACAAACCATTCATTCCTTGTATCTTTGAAATGTTCAAGAATTTTCAACTCATCAGCGTAACTCTTTTCTTTCATTTCTTCTTCATTCCTCCAGTTCTGATGATTGATTGGATCTGGATCTTGATAATTCTTGTCTTTGATGAAACCAAAAAATTCTACTTTTGTCTTTGGTTCTGGATGTTTTGGATGATATCTCGCCAATTGTTTCAAAGATTCATTATCCATGTGATACTGCACCAACAGATCATTCTTTTTATCTCTTTCCAACTTAGGATATACATGATCCAATATCATCTGAATAAAACGTGGATAAACCCAAGTCTTGCTTTTCGACGTGATATTTTCAACCATATAATGAAAAACAATGTGTGAAAAGTTGTAATTTTTGTTTAATACAAGAGCAGTCACCATATTCATTTGATAATCGCGCATAGCATCATAACCTCCCTTCCTGTGACTGAGAGCATTCACTACTGAATGAATAAGGAACTTGTACACCCTTGGAAAACAAGCTTTCAAATAGTTCGCCTTGTTCAGATCACCATTGTAGCCCATTCTCAACATACATCCCTTTACCATTCTCTCCGGAAACTTAGTAGGAGAATTCTCTTCATCTGGAAAGTTAATCACTTCACGTACAAGCTGTTCAGTGATAATGATTGGTTTATCTTTGCCATTTACTTTCACCACAGAGTTAATTTTCTTGTTCTTCTCATCATATGTTGCATTCTCCCAAAAACGCTTAATGTGAGATCTAAATGCCAAGTGTTGGTTCGTCAATGCTTTCTGGATCGGCAATCTCTCCCTGAACTCCAGAATTCCTGTGAAACCGGCCATTTTTGGTATCTCCTTATCATACACACAACAAGTGTTGTGTAAAGGATCAAACAGCACATTCGAAGCCTGAAATCATCAACATACAAACAAATTAAACACTCAGAATAATTTTCAATCAAAACAGTTTTCAAACGAAATTATACATCATGTGGAATCACAATTTCAAACTGAAATACATCACAAGTGAAATCACACTTTAAAGCGGAATTACATCACAAGTTGAAACGAAATAATAGTTTGAAATGAAATTACATTTCAAATGAAATATCATTTTCAAACGAAATCAGGTTTCAAATGGAATCAGGTTTCAAGCGGAATCAGTTTTCAAGCAGAATAGCATCTTAATTCCGTTTGAAACCCTCAGTAATTTCGTTTGAAACTGATACAATCAAAACCCTGATTTTCAAGCTTTGATGATCAATTTGATGATCTGGGTTTGTTACTCAGTTAATTCCGAGCATGATGACTTGTTTTTCATTCATTTTTGTCCACAGAAACAATCTAGATCTAAGTCCAAACAAATAGGTTCACCGACTTTCAATGGAATCATGATATACACATCAAATTGATACTCTAACTTATATCTAAATCAAATTCCGAGTACAAGGGTGTGTAAATCGGTTAGTTTTATACACAATCAAACCCTAGATCTACGTTTTCTCTCATGTTCGTCGCCGACAATCATGAAAACAGATCAAATCTGTACAAAATCGACAAGATCTCCTACCTTTCCCATGATAATAGTTGAGTTAACCAACTATAATCAAGATTCAGACAGAAATCGGGCAGTATAATGGCTGTAAATCGATGAAATCATGATTTCATTCGAAATCGCTTTGAACGAGACTTTGAAACGAAATAAGAAGAATGAGCCGTTCAAGCGGAATCACACCCATATTTATAGTCGGGTTAATTCCGCGTGGAATGACCATCGATGTATTTTCAAGCGGAATTACTTCAAACGGAAACCCCGGTTCAAGCGGAATTACATGTTACAACCGGAATTATTTTTCAAGCGAAATTATTTACAACATTTTTTTTCAATTTTTAACTTTTTGCGATTTTACCGACACACCCAGTTAACCAAATCCAAGCTAATGACCTTGGTCAACTGTTTTAGCCTGCCAAGTCCAAGTTAATGACCTTGGTTGACCAGATTATGAAGATGCTGATATTCTGGAACAATTTTAAGTTCAAGTTAATGAACTTTTGAATTTTCAAGCAATTACTAAACACATTTTCAAACTTCTGCTTACCCAACCCTCATGATCCAGACATGTTCTGCACAGTAGACTTTGATCATCTGTTCCCCAACGTTCGTTGTCGAAAATAAGATGAAAAGCAAATCTTTTTGAATTTTAGAGTATGATAAGCAATAATCTGTACACACAACATTTTTGTGAGCGTGTTAGGGGATCATATCAGCATCTGACAAGCAACAAGCATCGTTAAGTTTTGATTACATACACAGCATTAAACAATTTGCATTGATTGTCGATATACTGATCCTCTTAAATTTTCACACAAATTTCAATCTGTTCAGGATACGGATTAAGTGTTTTAAGGCTTAACTTTTACGCGTGTACCACCTCAGAATATACTCCCGTATCCAGATCCCAATATTCAGTCTTACAGGTGAATATACCTAGATGATATCTGTAAGGGGTTAAATACGAGGGCCGTGAGAGCTCAGGTCAGAACTTCCGTTCAGCAGAGAGATGACGGCTTCGACTTAAGGTGGGTCCCCTTTAGGGATCTTCTTTTACAACAGCACATGATTAGCATTTTTCAATGTTTCATCATTTTTTATGCTGAGGGGAGGCTTATATTTCAAGCAACGTAAAGTATTCTCCGGGGACTAGGCCATTGCTTCCGCAAAATCAGAAGTCCCGGGATAATACCCCAGATATCACTAAGCATAAAGACCTAGTATCTCAGAAAGAGGGACCTTTCAAACAAGATTTCGGGGGTTACCCATATATCCGAGAGATGTTCCCCACATAAAAGCAAGAGATTTTATGTTTATATCCCGAACAAACCTACTAAATGTGTAAAACCCTATCGGCATATCATCTGCAAGACTGCTTAACACATTTTTTTCTTTACATTTCTTTAGCGTACTGCACTGTCTAGCTGATGTACTATCATTTCCCCTTTTTACACAAACTCTTCTTACTTTTTCAAATGTTTTTGAATTTTGAAATTTTATCATGTTTTTTGTATTTTTCTGCAAACTTTCTCCCCCTAAAAACAAAGACATATTTTTGTGTTTTTGGTTTTAACAAAAGCAAAAAATAAACTGTACAAAAACTTGACAACATAACGCGGATCACATCAGATCGCCGTCCTCCTCGGCTTCACATTCAACAACCCTCCCAGAAAACAAATTTTTCATCCCATTTAATTTCAAAAGATAGTTAAATCTCTTTTTATCAAACGGTTTGGTGTAAAAATCAGCCTTCTGTTCATCGGTGTGAATATGTTCTATCCTAATCAATTTCTTCTCGTGACAACCACGAATGAAATGATGACGGATTTTGATATGTTTTGTTTTGGAATGATGAACCGGGTTTTTCTTTATATTAATCGCTGCTTCATTGTCCACGAATATCGGTGTATCCAAGAACTGCAAACCAAAGTCTCGCATCTGCTGTTGGATCCAAAGGATCTGAGAGCAACAGCTCGAGGCCGAAACGTATTCTGCCTCGCAAGTAGAGAGCGCTACAGAGGTTTGTTTCTTGCACTGCCAGGTGACAAGTCGAGTTCCAAAGAACTGACACCCAGCAGTGGTGGACTTAGCATTTTGCTTACAACTACCAAAGTCCGAATCAGCAAAACCTGAGAGAGAGAAATCGCCAGACTTAGGATACCACAAGCCGATGCTTGGGCAGCCTTTCAAATACTGTTGGTGCATTCATCTGTCGTCTTCGTCTTATGTCGAGTCTCGGGTTCATTGAGGATCAGTTCAAGCATGATGTCATAATATTGAATGATGACATCTTATTATGACATCATCAATTGCATCATGACTACACAAGATGACAAACTTGTTTGCATGTTCACGTGAAGTTTGTATCAATTATGATTTTGCATGTAATGTCAAAGCCGTGATTTCGCTTTTGTGTCTAGAAAAGATTCCGCTCATGTGTCAAGTATAGGATTCCGCTCATTTGTCAAAAAGAGATTTCGCTTTTATGTACATGATGATTTCGCTTATTTGGTCTTGTTCATTGGAGCGAAATCATCAACATTATATATAGGTCGTATGAGCGAAATCACACATATAGATATAGGTGTGTTCTTCCGGTGAGCCACGAAGTGCTGCCGAAGTGTTGATTTGTTTGTAAACGTCATTCAGATTAATAGAATCAACAAATTAAATTGAATTCTCGCTGAATTGTACTCGTTTTGTATGTTTCCGCCATTCAAAATGAGATAGACTCTTCTACGCGACTCGTTTAGGTCAGAAATCGATCCTACAATTGGTATCAGAGCCAGTGGAGAAGAGTTTTCTACAATTCAGCTGGAAAATCTGTTTCTACACCTTTCTTTTTCGAAAAACAAAAATTTTTACAGACGAAATCGCTTTAAATTCACACAGTATGTTCGTAATCATATATAAGTAAATCCTTGAAAGTTTCAAAGCTTGAATCGACCTAAAACATCAAATTTTTGAGGTTTCGCTTTTACGGTTTTGTACAAAAAGTGACATCAGCAGGTTTACTTGTGATTTCGCTCTTACGGTCTTGAATAATTCAGATTTCGCTTATTTGATCAGATTGATTCCGCTTTTGTGACAATTAGGGTCTCGCTTTTGTGACACTTTGTTGACTCACGTGATTGTTCATTGCTCTTGTGATACTATTTTGTCAGAAATTTAAAAATTGTCGTTTTGCATGTATGTTAATCAGTTTGCATGTGATAGTTCATCGAATTATGTGAGTTTTATGGATCTGAATTGTGTCGTTCACATGTGGGTGTGAAGTTCAAGAATTGCATGTTATTATTAATCAGATGGTGTCGGTTTAGGGGAATTATAGGTCCAATTAGTTCATTGCATATGAGTTTGATATTGTGTTTTATCGTTTCATGTGAAATTGGATAATCAACATAGTCAAAGTTTGTCAGTGTGCATGTGTTTTAGCCTTGATCTTGTGAATGTGATATTATCAAAGTGTGAAAATCATTAAACAATATCATGTGAAATTGCATAGAATTTAAAGGTGTCAGCCTACGTATTTGTTTTTAGTGCACCGGTCCACTAGTTGTTTAAGATAAAAGAAGTTAGCCCAAGATTATCATGTGATTCATACATATCTCGGCCCAAGTCATAGTTCACGGCCCTTATCACAGTCTTGTTAGTTTAAAGTGTCTCGGCCAAATTATATAATCTCAATATTCTTGTTCTCGGCCCAATCTCAGTTTTACAAAGTGGTTAATATTGGCCCATGAGATTCATATGTGATTCATACTTGCAAGTTGTTCGACTCATGTGATTTCAATTTAAATGATTATTGGAATTGATTAGTGTGTACATAAGATTTGTAAATTTGCACAAGGTGGAATTTGAGTTGTGTTCAGTTCACATGTGATTTCTTCTTCACACGAAATGGTTGTATAGTGAGGTCAGTTCGCGTGGAAAGGTTCAGTTCTTATCAAAGTCATCAGTTCACTAGTCAGATCGCGTGGTTTGAGTCGTGGTTACTGTCAGTACGTGCTGACTGAAGTTCAAAAGTTTCAAAGGTCGTTTGATTTTGATCCGAGTCCTAGTAGTCCGCATAGTTGGTCAACGTTCAGTTCGCACAGTGTGTTAACCTTCAACCCGTTCAGAATATTCATCAGTTCGAGTACCAGTTTCTTTTGGTTAATTGATAAACGTTTAAACTAATAGTGTGTTGTTTTTTGTACATGAAAGTGATATTTTTTCAAGAGGTTCATCAGAGACTAAAAATGTTAGATCATTTTTGTGATATTTACTAGTGGTCATCAGAAAATTTATTTTTGGGTAGAGCATGTGCAGGTATAGCCAGGTTTCAATCTTGAACCTGAAGATAGAGTGACAGGTTCCGATACCTGAGGATTGTGTGATTTCATCAAGCCAGACTGCGATCCCAGCATATCGAAAGGGGGAGTCTGAAGATACTTTAAGGAAGGAGTATGTTGGTGATGAAAAGAGAAGAGAAGATAGAGATTGAGGATACTTACAATGTCAGACACTTCAGAGAGTTAGAGAGGACTGATATAGACTAAAGATGAAAAGACTCAACACTGAAGACTCCGTCAACATCCGAGGGGGAGTTTGTTGGTGCATCCGTCTGTCGTCTACGTCTTCAGTCGTGTCTCAGTTCGTTGCGAAGAATGATCAAGCATGATGTCATGATGACATCATCAAAGTGATGTCATCAATGACATCATCACATATAAGACAAATAGGATTAGATAGTTAAAACTGTTTTCGTTCATTCGGTCAAGTTGATTCCGCTTATGTGTCAGGCTTGATTTCGCTTTTATGTCAAAGATGTGGTATCGCTTTTGTGTCATGTTCATATAAGCGGAATCATGTCTAGTATAAATAGGTCTTATGAGCGGAATCACACACATAGTTCTAGGTGTTGTCTTCCGGTGAGCCACGAAGTGCTGCCGAAGTGTCGACAGGTTTTCGACAGGTATTTGCCCAAGACATGGAAGAAGAATTCTACAATGCGTTTGCCACACCAGTCGCTCCGGTTACTGCTACTGAAAATTTATACAGTGAGAATGAAACGGGGACTCATCAAAAGCCGCCAAAGCTCATGTATATTGAAGATTTTCAGGGTTGGAAAAACCGGTTTGAGAATTGGGTTCAGGCATACAGATTCGATGCCTGGTGTTCTTTACTGAAAGATTACGAGAAACCAAAGAATGAACGTGGTTTGGAAAAGGGTTTCAATGATTTTACTGAAGCTGATAAGTTGAAATACACTAGTGAGAAGATGATGATCAGCATTTTACAGCAAGCAGTTAAAGAAGACATCTTTGTCTTACTTCAACATAATGGAACTGCTAGATCAATCTGGGAAGCTTTACTTCAGAAATTCCGAGGGAGTGCTGATATGATCAAAAACAAAAAGGCCTTATTGAAGAAGTCGTTTGACATATTTACTGCATTTGATCATGAAACCACAAAGGAAACAATAGATAGATACTGTCATCTGGTTCTTGAAATGAAAAGATTGGATATTCAGAAAGATGATGATGAGTGGGTTGATAAGTTAGCAGAGGCATTACCTCAACAGAAGTGGGGAACTTATCTGAGGATTGTGAAACTCATGAGGAAGACTGAGAGCATGAACTTGGCACAGTTTATCCAGAAGATTGAGGAACAAGAGCTGGATATTCAAAAGACTGCTATAATGACGAATCCAAATGCAAAACAAGATGTCAGTTTGTATTACAGAGGGAACAAGTTTGAGGTTAACCCCAGTCCTAGCCCTAGCCCAAAGATTCAAACTGGTTACAGTGCTGATAGTTCGTCTGGAACAAAGAGTAGTAATGTGACTCAAAGTGGTGGATCTTCATCATTCTCAAGTTTTGATCCAAACAGCACAACATCAAGTTCTCAACGACAAAATTCAACACATCTTCAGTGCAATGTTACAATAAACATTCAAAATGGTCAGAATTTGTCTCCAGAAGTTGCCAAGCAACACATGGCATCACTGGTTACTATGTTAGAATCTTACGAAAGTTTGATCGATGGGAAGATTGGCAATCCGATGCTTACCAAAGAAGATTATGATCAGATTGATGCTGAAGAACTTGAAGTGATGGATATCAAATGGTGCTTAGCAAGTGCTTGGAGGAGAGCTGAAAAGTTTCAAGAGATTACTGGTAGGGATGAATTTCGAGGAATGGCTACCTCTCCGTTGGGATTTGATAAATCAAAGGTTACATGTTTCCGTTGTAAAGGAAAAGGTCATTTTAAACGAGAGTGCAAAAGTAAAGAAGCTACCGGGAATCAAGATAGAAACAATTATTATCAGAAATCAATCTTTCAGCAGACTACTCAACAACCTCAAATTACACATGCTCATGCTACTGGTGATGGAAAGAAGAAAGCTTTACTGATTCATCAAGATGATGAAAAAGTTGCAGAGGGATTTAGTTGGGATAAATACATTCCATCTGATTCAGGCTTTGTTGCTAGAATACTAGATGAAGAGGCTAGTGAGAAAAGAATCCCGATATTTCCTGATCTTGGAAGCGATGTGGATACTGATGATGAGGAAGAACATCTCAACAAAGCTAGAAAAGGCATTGATCTAACTAGTTTTAATTTGTTTTTTGCAGATAAAATGGAGATGTTGTACCAGAAGAAGATGGCAAGATTGAGGAAAGAGCTGGAAGCAGCAAAAATGCAAGCTGATGAAAAGACAAAGACAGAAGCTGTAAAAGCAAATGTTGAACCAGTGACTGAGAAAGTAGTTGAGAAAATCGTTGAAGTGGAGAAAGTGGTGGAAAAACTTGTTGAAGTTGAAAAGATTGTTGAAGTTGAAAAATTAGTCGAAGTTGAGAAAATTGTTGAAAAGATTGTTGAAATAGAAAAGATTGTTGAAGTCAAGAAGATTGTTGAAGTTGAAAAGACTGTCGAAGTTGAAAAGATAGTTGAAAAGGTAGTTGAAGTCATGAAGCCTTGTGAGAAATGTTCTGAGTCTTGCAAAGTATGTGAAGAAAAAGATAAAAAGATTGCTGATTTAGAGAAGATTAAGGAAGATTTACTGTCTGATGTGAAGTATGTGAAAGAGTCATACGATGTACTGAATAGGACAGTTGATGGGTTGAAAAGAACGAATGTTGAAATTGAGAAAGCAAATGAAAAGATGAGTGGAACGTTAATGACGAAGCAAAGCGTCATCAATTATTACATAGAAGACTGTGCCAATCTGAAGAAGGAGCTGGAACTTGAGAAGATTGAGAGTGAAAGGATTAAACGATTATTGTTGAGTTATACTACTTGTGATTATTTGATTGATCGTGTTTATCCTACTGTTGCAGGTCTGGAAGCGTTCATGGATAAAAAGACTGAAGATACTGATACTGGTAAGAAACCAAGTGTCAAGTATAACAGATGTCCGCCCCCGATCCATGAAACTTATTCTCCCAGGAATCCTAATGATGAGCGTCTAAAAAAGGCAGTCAACATCAAGTTAAAGTCTGAAATCATTGATGAATTACCAGACAATATTGATGTTACATTCACAGCGTCTGACACTGATCATGAGTCTGAGTTAGTAAAGAAAGTTGTCAATCAGGTGTTGGATATGGATGAAGAGTCAAAACCGGAGTCTAAGTCTGAAAGTTCAAGTTCATCAGAAAAGAGTCCGAGTTCACCGGTTAACAGGGTTTACAATAAAGAATTCCTGTTATCAAAATCTAATTTGAATGACGGATCAGTCAAAGTGGCTTATACTTTGTATGATTCAGACAAATTATATTCTGATGAGGAATTTCCAATAAGAAGTGTCAAAACGGAAATGATCAAACAGGTTTTCAAATTGACAGAAATTAATATTTCTGAAATAAAAGATTTAAATCTTGCTAAAAAACCTAAAAAATACACTTCAAGAGTTCAACAGAGATTGAACAAGAAAAAGGGTTACAGTTCTGGTTCAGGTTATCGAAAGAAACCGAACCATAACCGTAATTACAAAAAGAATGGATTAGGTTTCATTTCCCCAGAAAATTATAAAAATCAGAAAACTTATAAACCAAAAACAAAATTTGTTTCAGGAGGAAGTTCAGAGGATGAACAAAAGAAACCATTCTGGAAGCAGTCGAATAAAGAGTTTCTTGCTGAAGTGAAGAAGAATGTGAGAAGGTTTGCTGAAAGAGTTGACAGAAGAACCTGTTTCAAATGCCAGGAAGTTGGACACATAGCTTGGAATTGCCCTAAGACCAACTACCAAAAACAGGAAGTTTCTTCTAAATCTGTTTTGAGAAAGACTTGTGTTGATAAGAAAGAACAACCTGTAAAACATGTTAAAAAGTTTGAAAATTCTACTTCTGAGGAAGGAGAAAGTTCAAAACGTTTTTACAAAAGACAAGTTGATTTGAGTAAACAAAAATGGGTTGTTAAATCTGAAGGTAATTCTGACAATGAATCTGATTCCATAAAATCAGAGGAGTCATGTGTTGAGAAAAAGAATGAGAATTCCGTTCTAGAAATGAATGATGAAGATTTTCCTCCATTGTCAAAGGAAAATTTGATGAAGAAAGTGGGAAAGGTAGAGATCTCAAATCAATTCTTCGCTGATTAGGGAGAATTTGATGTTGAGAAGGCTTTCAATGGAAATGTTAAACATATTTTCGGGAAGATGGTTGATAGGAAGGTTAAAAGTGCAAAAGATTTTTACAAATCAAAATGTTGGTGGGACAGATGTTTGCCGCCAAAATCACCCAAGGCTGGTCAGGCTTGGGTGACAGCATTTTCACCATAAATTTCTGACTTGCCAGAGCTCCCAGGTTTGTAAGAGTGGAGCAGGAATCGGCATCTTTCTTAGCAATTGATTCTACAAGTGGTACAGTTGGTAAAGTACAGGTGGTATATTTAAATTGTTATATGTTGATTTACAAGTGGTTATGGTTGGCAAGTGAACCTGTAAGTGATTGAAAAAGGTTTTCATTGACAAGTGGTTAATCAAGGTCATTAAGTTGAACTTGATTGGACCATACTTATAAGTGGTATTTTGGAGAACAAAATGATGAGTTTATCCCCTAACCTACAATTGGTAAAATCAAACTTATTTTCCGGAAAAACCATTTGATTAAAACAAACTTAAGTGTTTTGAAATCACAATGGGAAAATAGTTTGTTGTAAGGGGGAGTTCTGATTGTTTATGCCAAGTGGATGGCGATTTGAAGCGATTTGATATCGGTTGTCACTTTCTTGTATAGTTTGTTTTCAAATTTCCTAAAATGTGTTTGCATTTTAGGGGGAGTAAAAATTTCAGAAAATCCAAAAACATTTGAAAATTTGAAAAAGCCAAAAACATGATAAAATGAAAAATGAGTTTTGTTGTATAAAAGAGGAAATGATAGTACATCAGTGGACTATCACAACATGCTAAAGAATTGGAAAGTTAAATAGTGATAAACGATCTCACTGTGGATGTGTCAGTAGGTTTTTACACATTTAGTAAATTGTGACAAGATATAAACATAAATTTCAAACTTGCTTGTTCTGTGGGTTAACACAAACTTGAATATATAGGTAACCCCTGAAATCTTGTTTGAAAGGTCCCTTATTCTGAGATACTAGGTCTTTATGCTCAGTGATATCTGGGGTATTATCCCGGGACTTCTGCTGAAAGAAATTTCTGACCTAGTCCCCGGATAATGCTTTCTGCAAATGCTTGAAACATAGCATCCCCCTCAGCAAGCTGATGAAACAATAAAATTGATAGTCGCTGCTGTTGTAATGCAAAAGATCCTCTAAAGGGGACATACCAAAAGTCGAAGCCGTCATCTCTCTGCGTATCGAAAGATCGACCTGAGCTCTCACGGCCCTCGCACTATAATTTATTCCCTTACAGATATCATCTGTGGTATACTCACCTGTAAGACTGAATATTGGGATCTAGATACGGGAGTATATTCAAGTAGTGGGACACACGAATAAGTTCAAGAGATTAAAACATTAACCTCGTATCTCGGATCAATTGAACTTTGTGTGAAAATTTAAGTGGATCAATATACTGACAATCTAGGTGAATTGTTTAGAACTGAAAATGAAATGTAGCTTAACGGTGTTAGTGATTTGTCTCAAGAACTGATATGATCCTCTTACACAAACTCACAAAAATATTGTCTGTAAATATTTCTTTACTGCATTTTATTCTATTCAAAAATCCAAAAGGATTTTAGTGTGTTTTAGCATAAGTTTTGAAAAATACAAAAATATTTTCGACAACTAATGTTGAAGAGCTGATATTCAAAATTTCAAGTGCTGAACATGATGAACTGGTTTGGGAGTGTGTGTATTGAATTGAGAAATTTATTTTAAGAAAGAAGTTGAGATTAGTTAATCAGGGTCATTAATTTGAACTTGATGTAACTATTTTCAGTAAGTTTTTCTTATTGTTTTTAAGTAAAAACTTATGTGGTGGTGAGAAAATTTGTGCAGGTGATGAGTTTAAACAGAGATAAAGCCAGGGATTGATCTCAAGGTGATAGCTAATTCCAGACAGCGATCCCATCATGATGAGAGGGGGAGTCTGACGAGGTTAGAGCCAAAGAGAAGATCCTGGTATTTGCCAAGAAAGAAAAGAGACTGATAAAGACTGAAGATGCGAAGACTCGACACTTAAGACTCGTCAACATCTGAGGGGGAGTCTGTTGGTGCATTCATCTGTCGTCTTCGTCTTATGTCGAGTCTCGGGTTCATTGAGGATCAGTTCAAGCATGATGTCATAATATTGAATGATGACATCATATTATGACATCATCAATTGCATCATGACTACACAAGATGACAAACTTGTTTGCATGTTCACGTGAAGTTTGTATCAATTATGATTTTGCATGTAATGTCAAAGCCGTGATTTCGCTTTTGTGTCTAGAAAAGATTCCGCTCATGTGTCAAGTATAGGATTCCGCTCATTTGTCAAAATGAGATTTCGCTTTTATGTACATGATGATTTCGCTTATTTGGTCTTGTTCATTGGAGCGAAATCATCAACATTATATATAGGTCGTATGAGCGAAATCACACATATAGATATAGGTGTGTTCTTCCGGTGAGCCACGAAGTGCTGCCGAAGTGTTGATTTGTTTGTAAACGTCATTCAGATTAATAGAATCAACAAATTAAATTGAATTCTCGCTGAATTGTACTCGTTTTGTATGTTTCCGCCATTCAAAATGAGATAGACTCTTCTACGCGACTCGTTTAGGTCAGAAATCGATCCTACAAATACCGTAAGATGCGTTTTACGATCGTCAGGTGTGACTGGCGTGGGCTTGACTGATAACGGGCGCATAAACACGTCAGATACATGATGTCCGGGCAGGAAGCAGTAAGATACATCAAGGATCCAATTATCGACCGATACAACGTCTCTTCCACTTTGTCTCCACTCTCATCTGGGCAAATTCCGTGATTCTGAGCTAAGGGGGTTGATGTTGGACTAGATTGAGCCATGCTAAACTTCTCCAGAACATCATTCACATATTTTGTTTGATGAATGAAGATTCCTTCAGGCATTTGTTCGACTTGTAGCCCTAGGAAGAACTTCATCTCCCCCATCGAACTCATCTCAAACTTCTTTTTCATAACTTTCTCAAATTCTTTACACAAGTCGTCATTCGTCGAACAAAAAATGATATCATCGACGTAGATCTACATGATTAAAAGATGGCCTGCAACTTCCTTTGTAAACAGAGTGCTATCAACTGTCCCTCTGATGAACCCGTTGGCCAGCAGATGTTGGGAAAGCGTCTCATACCAGGCTCTCGGGGCCTGGTGTAGTCCGTAAAGCGCTTTATCCAGAAGATAGACTTTGTTCTTGTGTTGTGGATCAGTGAAACCCGGCGGTTGTCCCACATACACTTCTTCTTTAATTTTTCCATACAGGAATGCAGATTTCACATCAAGCTGGTAGACTTTGAATCCTTTCCAGGACACAAACGCCAGGATGATCCTAATAGCCTCAAGTCTAGCAACAGGCGCATAAACCTCATCATAGTCAATGCCTGCTTGCTGACTGAATCCCTGTACTACCAATCGTGCTTAATTTCGAACAACGACACCTCTATCATCTCTTTTGCACTTGAATACCCACTTTGTCTTTATAAGCTTTTGATTTTCAGGAAGGTCTACTAATCTCCAAACACCCAGTTTCTCAAACTGTTGCAGCTCTTCCGGCATAGCGTTCACCCAGCTGTCTTCAGTCAAAGCTTCCTTATATGTTCTGGGTTCAATCTGCGAGATAAAACATTTAAGTGAGAATTCTTCCTGTAAAGGAGCAACAGATGTATAAAATAAGTAAGTGCTCTGTTGATTTGATCTCTTGTTTTCACTCCACTACGAAGATCGCCAATAATCTGCTCTGAAGGATGATAAGACAAGGTTCTCGGCATTGTAGTGTCAGGCACATTTACTTCCGATTCCAGGTTCGTAATGTCTTGATCACCGGTGTGATCCACAGCTTCTGTCGATGCAACATTTGGTTCCTCGTCAAAAATCGGACCGTCTTCCGATTCTGAGTCGTCAGAATGATCAAATGTAGGACCTGGTTCTACTGGATCTTCATGTGTCATTCCACTTGGACCTGCCTCGTGATCGTTTGTACCCCCGGTGGGCTGAGAACTACCAATGGTCTTGGAACCTGATCTTGTGCCATTGTTTGTTGCTGTTGGTATAAGTAAGCAAGTTCCTCTTCACTCGGCTCGATCGACAACTGGAAAGACTCCCTGAGTTTATCATAATCGAACAGAAATCTTTGTCCGGGAAGTTGCGGTGGCGCAGTATGTTTCTGACAATCCACATGCAGAACCTGAATTACCTTCCCCAGGCACGGTACAAACACCCTCTTGAGCGGGCTCGCGTAACCTACAAAGAAACCATCATTACTTTTAGCACCAAATTTGCCATCTGGATCTATGAAGGTACAGGGAGATCCAAAAGGTTCTAAAAACTTTAAATTTGGTTTATATCGGTGTAGAAGTTCAAAACACGTTTTCTTATATTTCTTCACAGTGAGCACTCGGTTTAGTGTATAGCATGCTGCAGCAACTGCTTAACTCCAGAAAAATATAGGTAACTTGGAATCGGCGAGCATTGTTCGAGCAGTTTCGATCAAGGTGCGATTCTTTCTTTCAGCTACACCGTTCTGCTGTGGAGTGTATGGTGCACTGAATTCATGAAGAATCCCTTTCTCGTTACAGAACTCGAGCATTTGATTATTCTTGAACTCCGTTCCATTATCACTTCGTATTCTCCTGATCAGCAGCTTATACAGCATTTCCATCTTTTTGAATAAGATCTTCAGTGACTCAAACGTTTGATCTTTCCTTTCTAGACACACCACCCAAGAAAATTTGGTGAAGTCATCAGTGACTACCAAATAGTATAAATCTCCACTGATGCTTTCCACATTAACCGGCCCAAAGAGATCCATGTGGAGTCTCTCGAGCGGTACTCTAATTGAATTCAACAACTTCTGCGGGTGTGACTTCTTTGTCTGCTTTCCTTTCTTGCATTCTACACAATCATCATTTAAATGAAAACTTTTAAGATTCACACCTTCAACTAAATCATTGTGTACAAGAAAGTTCATTTGTCTAACATGAATGTGGCCCATCTTTCGATGCCACATTTTCAACTCTTTTTCAGTAGCCTTTGTTTTTGACACAAAACACTGTTTTTTATAATCTGTTGTTGTTGCGACACTCAAATCAAGAATGTACAGACCATTTTCTTGTGGAGCTCGCAACAACACCATTTCTTTCGGAATTTTGAAACCAGGTTTTAAGACTAAACATTCGTTTTTAGTAAAGTGGACAGTAAATGATTTGTCACAGATCTGCGACATACTCAGCAGATTGTTTTCAAGTTCAATTATATAGTTCACTTTATCAAACGAAATGACTCCATTTGTTAGAGTCCCTTGACCAACAATCCTTCCTCCCTGATTCCCAGCAAATCCCACGTATCCTCCGTTTAAAGATTTAACGTCATAAAGCAATGCTAGCATTCCGGTCATGTGTCTTGACGCTCCGTTGTCCATTATCCACTTCGAGATGAACGACTTCGGAAGCCCCTGCAAACATCATAGACAATTTATTCAAATAATGAGGCCCATGATTTCTTAACAGTTGAAACACTACCAAACACAAGATCACAATCCACTTCAACTTTCGGAATACTAAAAGTGACATTTGGAATCACAGATTTAGATTTTGGCTTTGACTTTCCCTCTTTGATTGGAGGAAATTCCTCAAGCAACTTATCAAGTTCAAATTCAAGCTTTTTCACATCATCTTTAAAAATCTTTGGTTCCGTTTTCAAAACACTTTCCATCTTTTTCTCTTCAACTGACGTTTTTGGTTTTGCAACCCATGATTGATTGTCAAAAACTTTCATTTTTGGATAAATCTTTGAAGCCTTTTTTACTTTCGAAGATTCGCCAACCTCAAAAGTTGATTTTGACTTTTCTTCGGGCTTCAGAGATTCACCTCTCTTCAAAATACGAACCGGTGAAATCATTGATTTTTTACCCTTGTTATCAGTTGGAGTTTTAGGTCGGGGTTTTTGCAAAACAGGTTTTTCAAAGACTTTCATGCATTGTTTGGCCATATGACCAATCTTATTGCAGCGATAACAAACTCTTTTGTCATATTCGACAAAAGTTGATTTGTACGACTCTTCTTTCAGCTTCTTCGCTGCATTGAAATCATCAATGGCTTTTTGACTGAAAATATACTCTTTTTCAGCATCAACACTTGGACCAACAACAAAAACATCACTCATTGTTTCCTTTGGCTTAACATTCTTCTTGGCCATTTTCTTTTCAAATCCAATCCCTTTGTTTTTAAATTTTTTTCCATTTCTCTTGTTGTTACCACCATTTCCCTCCCACTCTTTCTTTCCCGATTTGTTAGGTTGTGACTTAACAAAAGACTTTTTGGGTTTTGAAAAGAACTCTTTGTTGCTCACCTCAGAAATGTCAATTTCGACCAATTTAAACACCTTTTCAACATTCTCAATTCTAGCATTTTGGAGCGGATACTCAAAATCAAAATAAAGCTTGTCAGTTCCAATCATTGTGTAAACCACAATGATCGGATCATCATTCGTGACTTTGTCTGATTTTGGTATGAATCTGTCTAAGAAGTTACCATCTTCTTCAGACTCAGACATGGAGTTCTCAAAATGAGTTTTCACAATCTCAGACTCCGAGTTATCACTCTCTTCGTCTAACACTTGGTCAACAACGGTCTTGATAACCTGTGACTCATTGTCAGTGTCGGACGGAGAGAATGTAACATCAATACTTTCAGGTAACTCATTCTCAATGGTTTTCAGTTTGAGGTTCAAAGCAGCTTCCACCCCATCTGGATACTTTTGAGTGTAATGATTCCACATTGGGGGTGGAACACTGTTAAAGACAGGTGTTGCATTTGGTTATTGTGGGACAATCTGTTCAATTACATATGAAGATGCAACATAACTCATCAACTTCTTATCAATTCTTTCATTCTCAATTTTTGTTAACTCCAATTCTTTTTTCAATGAAGCAATCGTGTCCAAATGAAAGTTGATTTCTACTCGTTTATCAAAAACTGTTGATTTTAACAATTTTGTGGCTTTGTCATTTTCAAGACTCTCTTTTTGAATCATTTTGATAGATTTAGCCAACTTGTCATAAGCTTCTTTTACTTCACTTAGGTCAAATTTAACCTCATCAGTGTATTGTTTCAATTCCTGAAACCTTTTGTCTTTTTCAAGACATTCCATGCATGGTTTTGAACAGTTTTTGCATGAAGTTTCAGAGATTGAATCAATCTTTTCAACAATCTTTTCCTCTTGCTCAAAATCAACATCCTGTTTACCGACATTATCAGACTCTGACACTCCTTCAGTTTTGACCTCCTGACTTTCGGATTTCCCATCAGACTCCTTTTGACCTAACTCTGTTTTGACCGACTCAGTATCAACAGACTCTGGTTTTACAGATTCTGTGTCTACCTCTTTCAGCTTTACCATTAAGGCTTTGTCAGCAATCTCTTTCAGTGTTTCTTCAGTCATTTCTTTGTAGACATCAATTATTTCTTCAACCGGAGCCTTCTCAACATCATACTGTGGGCAAGATCCTGTTGTTGGCTCACTGAAATAACCTGCAAAAGAATTAAACACATTAGGAGGCATAATTGATTTTAAAGAACTAGCTAAAACCTCCTGTTCGGACTGATAATAGTAGACTTCTGCAGCAATTTCTTCGAGATCAACCGAACTTTCTTCAGACACATCTTCACTAACAACCTCTGTTTCAACAACACTCTCCGATACCTCCATAATCTTAGCCATCATTGCTTTACTTTCACTGCCCGGAATATACTTATCTCAACTAAAACCTTCAGCTACCTTTTCATCATCTTGATTAACTATGAGAGCTTTTTCCGGCTTGTTCTCGATCTGAGGTCTTTGAATGACAGGTTGTTGATTTGTCTTGTGATAGATCGCCTGTCTGTAGTAATCGTTGGTAAAAGGATTCTGATGGTTATTTACCTCTCTATTCGGACACTCCCGCTTAAAATGACCCTTCTCTTTACACCTGAAACAAGTCACTTTGGACTTATCAAAACCAAGCTTTTGATCCGGACCTGACAAACTGTTTCGGCCCGTAATTTCCATAAACCTTTGGGCTCTTCTAACCAAACTAGCCATCCCCCACTTGATATCAATCAATTCTAATTCCTCTGGATCGATTTGGTCGTAATCCTCCTTTGTCATATCTGGATTACCGATCCTCCCAGCTACCAAACTCTCATATGACTCAAGAACGGAAGCTAACAGTGCTATGTGTTGCTTTGCAGCTGCTTCTGTAAACTCTTGTCCATTTTTTATGTTTACAGCAATGTTACACTGTATCCCATAAACATATCCCTGATTGTTCGAGCTTGAAGAGCTTTGTGGAGACATTTGTTCTGATGTCTTGGGATTCGGCTCATAACTTGCAAACGGTGAAGGCTTGTTGTTGCTTGAAGTACTAGACGAAGCTCCTGATGTTGAATCTGCACTGAAAGCTGTTTGAATCTTCGGGCTTAGATTCGTTGTTGCCGGAGAACTGCCTTTGTAATATAGTGAAACATCCTGTTGAACATTTGCAGAATTCATCTGTTTAATCTTTGTTAACTCTAACTCATATGCTTCGATCTTCTCTATGAAACCACTAAGATTCAAATTAACATAATCTGAATTGTTCTTCATCACCAGCAAATAAGTACCCCATTCATCGTATGGCAATGCATCTGCCAATTTATCGATCCACTCCTCATTAGTCTTGGTTATTTCCAATCTCTTCATCTCTACAACTAGATGGCAGTATCTTTCAATCAATTGTTTTGTAGTTTCACCTTTCATACCAGTGAAGATGTCAAATTGTTTCTTTATCATAGCCTTTTTGCTTTTGATCATGGACAAACTCCCTTGAAACTTTACTTGCAGCGACTGCCAAATAGATTGTGAATTATCCTCATGCTGCAACAACACCAAGATATCATCTTTAATCGCCTGTTGAAGAATACTCATCATCTTCTTTTCTGCCTTAAAATCTTCTTGTTCAGCTTGTGTCAAACTGCCAATAGACTTCTCAAGACCCAAACCATCTTTAGGAAGAACATATTTCGATTCGATCTTCATCCAGCACTCAAAGTGGTTTGCTTGAACCCATGTCTTAAACCTTCCAGACCAACCCGAATACTCATCGATATTCATCAGTTTAGGTGGTTTCTGCATCGTCCCTAACTCATTCTCCATATTAACGTTTTGTACTATACTGGCTAGGTTTTGTGTTGCTGTCATCCCACCGCCAGCAAAGAAGTTATAAAAATCTTGATTATCCATTTTAAGAAATCAGTTTACCGAAAAAATTTTCAAATTTTGAAAACAGAACTTTTCAAACGAAATTATGTTCACACGAGATTAGACTTCAAACGAAATTACGTACAGAATGGACTTTCAAATGGAATCAGATCCTTCACACGAAATTAGTTTCAAGCGAGATTACGTTTCACACGAAATTACCACTTCAAAAGAAAATAGGTGCCATTTTGAAACGATATTAGTATTTCCGTGCGAAATTAGCCAAGCTGAAAGAATTTTTCAAGCGGAAACAGTAATTCCGTGCGGAATTACTAAAACTTTTCAAACGATATTAGACTGCTCGTTCAAACGAAATTACTTGTTTGGCCCATTTTTGTCACTTTTACTTCGAATTTTGATCTGAAACTCTCAAGGGTTTGTTAAAACACTGTTTTACACACAATATTAGAAACTCAGTCCATAACTGGCTCTGATACCAATTATAGGATCGTTTTACCAACCAATTGAGTCAATCAGAGACAATACACACTGTTTGAGAGGCGGAATCAAACAAACAGCTTAGAATCAGTACATAATTGAGTAGAAAACAGTGAGTTCACTTTAAAACAGTCTTCTCATTCACAAATCAACTTGATTACACAACAGGAAATCGGGAGCACTTCGTGACACTGTTCGTAATTCCGTACCAAATGAGAAAGACAACACACATATATATAGCCTTCTAATTCCACATGAAACATGACAAGTCACTTCAAAAGGAATTACTTAAAATAATTCCGTGAGGAATTAGGTTAAGGGCATTACAAACGAAATTACAAAATAACCCTTAAACTTTACAGTTTTGACACTTTAGACCCCTATACATTATGACCTAGACATAAGACGTAGGCTATAGACATCGTGCACCAACACCACTCATGGTAAGTTTTTAAAAGAGTTAAACACTAACACTAAAATTGACGAAACGGTAAGTGTTAAGTTAACTAATGATCAAACTTCGCTAATAAAAGAAGACCCATTTGAAATCAACATTACACCGGTTCCATGTTTTTTTTTCAAAATTCATTTATTAGTAATGTCACAATTGATAAAGATCTTTGTGTTAACATAATGCCTAACTACATTTTCGAAAAATTAAGTATTAGTGATTTTTCTCCACTTTAAATACCCATTTTTCTATCTAATCGGAAAATAATAAAATCAATCGGTGTAGTTGAGGATGTCTTGGTTCAAACAAATCAAATGGTAATCCCAACTGACTTTGTCATCCTCGATGACGCTCCTCTAGTGTTGGGACGACCCTTTGTAAAAACCCACGAAGCTTTGAAAAACCGGAAGTACAATAATCTATCTATTCAATTAGGGGCATTTAAAAAGAGTGTCGATCTTGAGCGTCAATGAAATATCCATTCGGCAATAATGACCCCCTAATTGAAGATGAGCCAGAACCACCCGATAAGGTGGGTCTAGCCAAGGACCCTTATAAACGTGGCGCACCACGGAGGCATTCCGCGGAACTATCCTTAGTTTAATTTAGATTAACTTTTATATTTTCTAGTTTAGTTTTAATTTCCAGGAATAAAACACACTCGGGATGGTGAAGGATACTAAGGGAAGCTTGAACCAACACCCCATGCACAAAAAACAGAGCCTCCCGACAATTTTTCTTCATTACAGCAAGTTCAGCACGGGGCCGTGCTCACCCCAACACGCCCCGTGCCCAAGGTTCTGCAGAAAATGCCCAGATCAGGTAACTGGACACGGGGCCGTGCTCACTGAACACGCCCCCGTGCCCAGCCTTCTGTTTAAATTTGATACTGGCAGTCTGACCACGGGGCCGTGCTCAGCCAACACCACCCCGTGTTCAGCTACCCAGTACCATAAAATCTTGTTTTTAACCCACTTTTACACATTTTAATCAACCGAAAAACTTATTTTTGGGACACATTGAGGACAATGTGTAATTTAAGTGTGAGGGGATGCTAAAACCTTGAATCTTGCAAGTCCTAAAAACAAGCCTTACACAAAACTCTATTGGAACCGCTAATCACCCCAAAATTTTTCAAAAAAAATTTCATTTTTTTTACTTGTCTAGGTTAACTTGGGAATTTCAAGTTCTAAAAAGGTTATATTTTTTATAAATTTACAACCGATAGCGTCGTGATAAAAAGAACCAACATAAGAAAGTTATGAAACGGCATGGCAAGCTTAGTTAAAATTTGATTATATATACTTGATCACATAAAAACCCATTCCCACAAAAGTGAGTTTTGAGCCTTTATTGAGCATACAAATACATATCTTTAAACTAAATGCTCATTTTTCGTTTCTTGTGTGAATAGCCGCTTGGTTCTTACGACTCTAGAACTTGCCACGACGATACATTCCCAGTCCTTACCAACTTAAACCCGAGTAAGTAAATGATGGAGGCATTAGGACTAACCCTTTTTTATTTCAACACCATTATTTTTCTTTTTTTTACCACCTACCCAAAATCCCCCTAGTTAGCCCCTTTGAGCCTAAACCTTTTTCATTTCATAACCCAAACCAAACACCCTTTCACCCACCAAAATCCTTTTTATTTTTAACCTTTTATTTTAGTAACAAGCTCGGTATTTCGTATGACTTTTCAAAATATATATATGTTGATGATGAAGCAAAAGAGAAATAAACAAACAAGTTTATCAAAAATAGCTTTGTTTGAATAAAAGCTTCATCAAAATAAAAGTTGCAAAAAATAAAAAGTCTTACGAAAACCGACGCTTGTTACGCTTTTCGCCCTTTCACTAACCACTAACCCAACCACCTACCTTTAACCCAAGCCTAACCCTTCACCCCAAAAGTCCTCTTGATATTTACAAAGGTATATAGTTAAAAAGGAGGAGGATTGATTGCTTGGCAAGCCTATGGTAGGAGTAAGTTCCATGCCGCTCTCGAGTGATTCACTAAAATACATTTTTGGCCGAGTGTTGAGTGATCTCCGTGAGGTATGTGAACTTGTATATAAATGGAATTTTAAAGAGGCTTGTTATGCCTTAATAAGTAATTTATCTTATGAAAAGTTTTAAATAAATCATGACGAATAAGATTGTAAATAAATAAAAAAATAAAACTTAATAAAGAATCTTGGAAATCCCGACACTCTATGACAAGCCCAAAAACCTTCTCTTCTACCTATTCTATTTGGGAGTGTAAAGCCACATTATAAAGAGTTTTGCTTGAGGACAAGCAAAGATTCAAGTGTGGGGGTATTTGATGTGTGCAAAATGCAACATATAAATTACATCAATTGTGGCATAAAACTAACACTTTTTTAGTACTAATGTTGGAAGGTGATTTTTCCTTATCGTTTATCCATGGTGTCTTGGCATTATTTTACTGTCTATATAAAATAAAAGATTTTCACCATTCATATCTCCACGGTCTATATGGAGGTATGTTGGCTACCTGGTCGGGGGTTAAGAGAACGGTTTGGTAAGAGTCTTGCCTTGTTCAGTGTATAGATCCTGTAAGGACCTGGGTCAAATTTAGTAGGACCTCCTTCAATACTTAACGGTATTGGATGGCGGGGGTCCAAACTCTTTGATCCCCTCATATGTAAGCTACTATTAATACTTTAACCCGGCTACTTAGGACTGTATCCCTGCTGACTCAGACTACTTAGCCGAGGGTAACGTCACCTTCAAAAGAGGGGTCTACCATAATATGCATTAATAACTTAATTAATTATCTTTCAATAATCCGACCCTTTAGGATTGTATCCTTGCTGACTCAAACTACTGGGTTGAGGGTAACGTCACCTTCAAAAGAGGGGCCTACTACAATAACTAAGATAATCTTTTAAAAAGTGCAAAAGTGCAGAAATAATCAAAGGTTACACTATACACGAGTCGGAGCCAAGTGATTCATCTTGTCTATCTGTTTTTATTTTTATTTTATTTTCAGCATTTTAGTTAGTTTTTATTTTTCTAGTTTGAAACCTTTTTCTAAACTTTTTGATTTGATTAGACGTTGAGGATAAACCGGTACTAAAAGCTCTTGTGTCCTTGGACGACCTCGGTATCTTACCAACACTATACTACGCTCACGATGGGTGCACTTGCCCATATGTGTGTTTAGTATTAGTAAATATCGTGTTTTATAAATTTAAAACTTGGCTAAAAAAGTGTAAAAAGGGCTTAAAATATACTTAAACTTATATACACACTACACACGCATCAGTTGAAAAGCTTGCCAAGTTGTATGTTGATGAGATTGTATCTCGACATGGTGTTCCTTTGAACATTATATCTGATAGAGATGCTCGATTCTCGTCTCGCTTTTGGAGAACCATGCAATCTGCCATGGGTACCCAACTTAATTTGAGCACAGCGTACCATCCACAGACAGATGGTCAATCTGAGAGAACAATCCAGACACTGGAGGATATGTTTAGAGCGTGTGTGATTGACTTTGGTGGTAGTTGGGATTCGCATCTACCGTTGATCGAATTCTCCTACAACAACAGTTATCACTCTAGCATAAATATGGCTCCTTTCGAAGCTTTATACGGTTGAAAATGTCGTTCACCGGTCTGCTGGAATGAGATAGGTGAAGCTCAGCTTACAGGACCTGAACTCATTCTAGAGACTACAGATAAGGTCAAGAAGATTCGTGATAACCTTCAGACAGCTAGAAGCCGTCAAAAGAGTTACGCGGATTGACGATGCAAGCCCATAGAATTTCAAGTCGGTGATCACGTCCTACTCAAGGTATCTCCTTGGAAAGGAGTAATCCGATTTGGAAAGAAAGGAAAACTTGCACCACGCTATGTTGGACCATTAAAGATCGTTGAAAAAATCGGAAAAGTAGCCTACAGACTAGAGCTACATCCTGAACTTGGAAATGTTCATCCAACTTTCCACGTGTCCAATCTCAAAAAGTGTTTAGCTGATGAGAACCTCCACATACCACTTGATGAAATTCGTGTTGATAACACGATGCACTTCGTTGAGAAACCTGTGGAAATCATGGACCGTGAAGTCAAAAAGCTCAAACGCAAGCGCATACCTATTGTCAAAGTTCGCTGGGAATCTAAACGTGGCCCAGAATTTACTTGGGAACGTGAAGATTAGATGAAAGCGAAATATCCACATCTATTCTCACAAGTTTCCTCTAAATAAATTTCGGGACAAAATTTTCTAAAGTAGGGGAGACTGTGACATCTGTGCTTGTGTAATCATTTTACAGACTCTGAACAATTCAATATTAATAAAATAGTGTGTTTTGATCCCAATGTTTGTTATTTATGTTTGACATTTTGTGCGTTTTGATTTTTGATCGATTTTAAACTCTATATCGCTTTCTGGAAAGTTATACGCAAACTGGTGCGTAAACGTAATCAGTTTAATGTGACAAACACTCTGGGACAGCAACATAAGCTTAAAATACATTAAATAACCTTTACATAACTTAGAAATAAGTTTTGAAGGCTTTGGTATGGCAAAAACAAGTCTATTTGCTCGTAGGGACTATTTGCGTCAACTTGCAAAAATCTGCCATTTCGTAAGGAAACGTACAGTCCAGAACATTATCATAAGTTAAACATACCATATATAACCTAAACATATCTTAGAAATAAGCTTTGATAGGTTCGGTGTGCGAAAACATGCTTATATGGTCTTTCAGGGGTTAAAAGTGTCAAAAACGGCGTAAGTTTGCATTTTCGCGCATATCTTACGTTTTGACCACATCTGGACATCCAAAATTTTTGTACACACTAAAATATTTTTATTTTAGTGATCGGCATTCAAAAACTCCATTCGTTGCTTAATTTGGTTTGTTTTCGCGTCCGTTTGAGTTTCGTCGTAATTTAACGAATAACGTGACCGTACGACCAAACGAGCCGACATCCGAGAGTTTTCCGAGCACATTTTGAGTCCTCTAAACTTTATTGACCTTTTAGATCCTTGAAAATGGCTTAACGGGGGTCAAAAGGTCCTGAAATGAGCTTAAACCATGTGCAGGGACCTGAACTGTAATTATATGAAACTGTTGCTGATCTGGGAAGGCCAGGCGGGCCGCGTAGCCTCCTCCCTATTCTTACGCGGGCCGTGTAAGATGCCCAGTGACCAGAAACTTGAAATCAGCAACTGTTTGATAATTCAGGGGCCAAAAATGCAAATTTCTTGGTGTGATGAGCAAGTTAACACCTCCCCAAGGCTTTGTACCTGCTTGTGACAATTGTATGGCCATGATTCTTGCTTGGAGGTTACACAAACATGTGTCTTGATCTTATGAGTTTGCTACAAGTATAAATAGCCTACCAATTCATTTGTTGCAACTCACACTTGATCTAAATTCTCTAAGTTGATGTTTTTATAACTTCATACCTGAGAATTATAAGATCAAGTTCAAGCAAGGACCTTTTGTAAGCCTTCTTTCATTCTTTTATTGCTTTCTAGCTTAAAAGTCAAACAGTGTTTGACTTTCAGTTTGACCAGTCAATGGTCAACGTAAAGTTCGGTTGAACTTTGCAACGTGATTGTAATCACGATGGTTATAATCCTTAGCGATTATACCTACTGATTACCACGTTAACTAGGCATAGTGACGAGTCAAAGTTTTGGTCAAAATGCGTTTTAGCACGCATTTTGCCACGAAACTACTTTTAGGTATCAAAACACTTTGTTTTGATACCAAATCAGTTTTCTAAGTAGGGTCGTAAGTTAAGCGGTCTAAATAACCGCTTAGACTTTCGAACCCGACCCGTTTGGTCGATCATTAGGATCCGACCAAGCATGTTTAGTGATCATAGTTGCATAGGGAATAACCTCTGATGTTATACCTTATGATCACATAGGATTGGTTAGTTATCCGTTAAGTAGTTTACATGCCCCTAGAAAATGACCAAAATACCCTTTTGAAGCATAAATTCGTATTTTGCCTATGTCATCAACTTTTTGACATATAATCTGATTTAGTAACATGTTTAGGCATAACTGGGCATGTAAGACTTGACATAGCTTATAGATAACCATCCAACCATAGTTTTGCGCAACCGACGCATTATAGTAGCTTATGTTACCATAACGGGTCGAAACGGGTCAAGAGCACTTAGGTAGACTTCCAAATCAGAATGTTAGCTCTATTAAATCATACCATATGAGTTCAAATACTCATTTGATTTATAGAACGTCATTCTATCCTATCTCCCGATTTAGGATCCGATTATTAACATAGTTACCTATACTAGGTGCCTTGTTGATTCCGTGATACTTGGAGCTTAATTTGGTCTTATTCTCAAGACTAATAAGCAATCCCAAGTGAGTACATAGTTCCCCTCTTTTACCGTTTTCAAATACTTTGGGGTGATACACATGTACATACGTGTTACTTTCGTGCATTTCATGCTTTTATGACATAAACATGCTAGTTTCACCTAGTACATATTTAGTACATGCTTTCACTATGTTTTGCTATGTATGTTAAGCATGCTAGCACATTGATTTATACACATTTGCTGCATATGTTTACTTAGCATATGTACACATTGTTTTACATGACATTTCTGCTATGTATGTTTACTAAGCATGCTAGCACATTGTTTTATATGAACATTTCTACTAGACATGTTTACTTAGCATACCTATTACATGGTTTTCATAGCATGCTTACATTGGTTATGACATTTGGTGTGTTTAATCGGGACAATAATACATTCATTAACATTGATCACGCCGCTCGGTAGTATGTAATGGTACCATAGGAATTGACAACTCCCGTTTCCGACTTCCAAGGTTTGTTTGGAGGTTGGGAATGACAGAATCCGATATACATAACTTAGATAAACCTTTAATTTGTTTAAAGGTTTGTCACCACAGTCGCAAGGCTTGAATGTATGCGATTAGCGATACTACATAAATGTTTGTAATCATAAAGCATTGTTTTCTGCAAAGCATAACATTTGATTTAAACTTAGGTTTATTCAAAAACCTTGTTTTGTTCATTTTCCTATGGGGTTGAGTAATTACTTGTTATTCACCATACATGACATTGAATATGGTTTATACATAAACATTTTTGACATTGAACAAGGCATTTTGGTTGGTTATTGATAAGTGACTTATGTAACGGGGCTATGTGTTATATGATAAATGCATGGTGGATACGCCACTGGTACTTCCTATATATAAGTGCTTTTATTGTATTATACATTGTTGCGTTATCTAAGCCACTTGACAAAGACAATGAAACATTTTTCACAAGGACACAACATTTTTATACAAAGTAAACATTTTATACAAATACACTTTTACTTGGTTATTTATTTAACCATGCATATTTCTTTCATAACATCTGATTTTCATATCGATTTTCACATGAATTTATAAAAGAAAACATTTTTACAAGATTCATGACTACTTTTTGTTAAACACTTCTTTAAACTACAAGTCATGAATCTTGCCTAGAGAAAACCTATGTATCTCACAGGCATTTTTATGCTGACGTACCTATTTTCACATGTGTTTCAGGTGCTAATGAATGATGATACTTGTGCTACACTTAGGCGGACTTGGGCCTTAGTGACTTAAAAGACAGTTATTATGTTATGTTTCTGTTAAATTCTAAGACAATGAAAACTCTTTAATCAATAATACAAAACTTTAATTACCATGGTTGTTGAAACAATAATTCTGTCGCATCACTCCCCGACGTTTCCGCCGCGGTTTTGTTGTTTTAACGTGGTCGGGGTGTGACAACGAGATCCATGTTAAACATTTGGCGACATACTTAACAATGGCGCATTTCATTCCGGGCCACCAATATCCTTTTTTTAAATCTCGATACATTTTTGTTGCTTCGAGATGTACTGAATAACAAGATTTGTGAGCTTCCTCGAGTAGGAATGATTTTGCTTCACATAACCAAGGCACCCAGATTCGGCCTTACCTGGTCATGATGCCGTCTGCATTCACTTCTAGTTTATCAATAAATCCTTTTGTTCTTTTCTTCTATCACACCCCGACCGCGTTAAAACAACAAAACCGCGGCGGAAACGTCGGGAGTGTCGTAACAGAATCATTGTTTCACAACACATGGAATGAAGTTTCGTTTTATTTAATTAAGTTTGTTACATTATCTTGATATTTAAAAGTAAAACACAAGCATATTGTCTTTCATTGTTATTAAGTCACTAAGGCCACGTCCGTTCCTATGTGAGCATGCATTATAATCGTCATCAAACAACAACACCTGAAACATATGTGAAAATAAAGTCAGCATAAAATGCTGGTGAGCACAAAGGTTTTGTGAGTGTGTCAAATTTATGGCTTGTGTACATATTACAATACCTCGTACGACTACTAGAGTCGATATTTGAAAACCTTGTATTGAAAAGTGTTTGGTATTGCAATATGATTAACCAACTAAAACAAGTTGGTTATTTGTTTGTGAAAACCTCGTTGCCATGAATCTTGACTAAAACATTTGTTTTCGTAAACCAATAGTAAATCGTCGTAGAAAACTTGTATGATTTATATCATTTAGTAAACATCGTTGCGTGACATCATTTGAAATCAATCGTCCAAGTGAACTAAATAACGCCACGGTATGTAATATGATAAAAGCACTTATATATAAGAAGTACCAACGGCGTATCTACCATGCTTTTATCACATTACACCCGTCCCGTTATCTAATCACTTACTATAAACCAATCGTTCAATTGTACTTATTCCCAATCGTCCGTGTTATCAAAACCAATTGTTCAACTCGTTCGTGTTATAAACTGTCGTTCAAGCGTTCATGTTATAAACCATCGTTCAAGCGTTCGTGTCATAAAACCATTCGTTCAATCGTTTGTGTTTTAATTGTGAAAACTAACTTTTGGTCGTTCTAGTTGAACACATTCAAACCTGTGTTTTGACTCGTCAATACCACCAAAGGGTATCTTTAATCGACTAACAATCCACCAAAGGGTTTGTTATAATAATCAGGTTCTGTCATTACCCATATTACCCCATAACCATGGTGATAGTCCGATAATGGGATTTGTCAGATCCTATGGTACCATAACATACTACTGGTCGGCTCGGCCAAAGCTAATGAATGTCATTCATGTTATGTATCAACGCACCAACAAGTTCGTTCACATTATTGAAATCGTTGTGTTTAATATAAACCATAGCATTTGTTTTGTTTTGAAAACTTGAATCGTTTAGCACATATGAATCACCCCAAAACAATTAAAAGCAGTAAAATAGGGGAACTATGTACTCACTTGATATTGCAAGGTATCCTCGATTAGGTGAACTAACAAAGCTCGGACAATCAAGGAATCAAGTGGCGCCTAGTATCGGATCACTCTGTTAATAATCGGGACCTAAATCGGGAGATCGGGTAGAATGAGGTCTTGTAAACCAAATGAGTGTTGGAACTCATATAATATGGTTTAACAAAGCCTACATTCTAATTTAAAACCTATCCTAAGTGCTTTTGACCCGTTATAACCCGTTAAGGTAGTCTACGCTACGTTAACGCGTCATTTGCGTGAAAGCGCGTTCGGAGGGTCTAACTAGTCCTATGATAAGTCTTATATGCGCTAACGTGTTTAATAATGTTGCATAATTAGTTTAAGTGTCAAAAATTTGGTTACATATGCTTAAATTCAAATTATGCGCAAAAAGGGCATTTTGGTCGTTTTCCTAATGCATATAAACTACCTATCATAACAACTAATTAAATGAAGTGACCATAATGTATAACCTCGGAAGGTTATTCCCTATACAACTATGGTCACAAATATGTTTGGTCGGATCCTAATGATCGACCAAACGGGTCGGGTTCGAAAGTCTAAGCGGTTGTCGAGACCGCTTGACTTACGACCCTAAATAAGCACTAAACTAAAAGTGATGAGTTAAACATGTTAAGTTAGAAAACTGATTTGATATCAAAACAAAGTGTTTTGATACCCGAAAATAGTTTCATCGCAAAATGCACATAATCGTGCATTTTGACCGAAACTTTGACTGGTCACTTCGACTAGTCAACGTGGTAATCAGTAGGTATAATCGCAAGGGACTATAACCATCGTGATTACGCTCACGTTACAAAGTTCAATTGAACTTTGACTTGACCAATTCATGGTCAAAACCGAAAGTCAAATGGTAGTCAAACTGTTTGACTTTCAGCTTGTAATTGCTGAAATAAATGAATAAGCCATGAAAGAACACTTACAAGTGTTCTAAGGCTGAAAGATTAACTCGAAAACTCAGATGGGAGGCCTCCTAAGAAGGTAGCAACTCCACTTAGAGTGTTAGAGATGGGAAAATGAGAATGAGCAATGAAATGAGCAGATTTGAGGGGTATTTATAGTTTTTGAGAAGCCATAAGATGATGCCATGTGTATTGTGTCGTCTCCAAGCAAGTATAGGATTACCACAAGTGTTTGGACAGGATTAAAACCTTAATTACCACTTAAAATACCCACAAGTTTGCTAAACAATTGAAGAAAACAAATGCAACTGCTGATTTAGAACATTCTGTCCAGATCAGGCCCTCGAGTCGCGTGACCAGGATCCCCCTGGGCCGTCGCGTGGCGCGACCCCTTGCACCAGACCTCAGAATTTGGCAATTTTGGTCCCTGCACACACTTTAATGGATTTTCGACGCGTTTAACCCCCGTTAACCCATTTTCAAGGCTCTACAAGGATGTTAAAGCATAGGGGACTTGAAATATGCTTGAAAACATCACGGATGTCGGTTCGTTTGGTCGTACGGTATCGTTTTTCGGTTAATTACGACGAAACTCGAACGAACGCGAAAACGATCCAAATTAAGCGACGAATGGTATTTTTGCATTCCCATAACTAAAATACAATATTTTAGTGCTTAAAAAATTTTTTGGATGTCCGGATATGGTCAGAACGCAAGATATGCACGCATATGCATGCTTTTCGCAGTTTTGACGCTTTTAGTCCCTATGACCAAATAAGCGCATTTTCACATATCGAACCCCTCAAAACTTATTTCTAAGCTATGTTAAGGGTATTTAGGGTATCTTTAGGTTATGATCTTGTTCTGGAGTGTACGTTGCTATACGAATCGGCAGACTTTTTGCAGTTTGTCGCAAATAGTCCCTGTGATCGAATAAACTTGTTTTTGACATACCAAACCCTTCAAAACTTATTTCTAAGTTATGTAAAGGTTATTTAAGGTATGTTAAGCTTATGTCACTGTTCCGGAGTGTTTGTCACATTAAACTAATCACGTTTACGTAACAGTTTGCGTATAACTTTCCAAAAAGTGATTTAAAGCTTGAAATCGAAGTAGAATCAAAACGTGAAATTGTCAAACACAAATAAGCAAACATTGAGACCAAAACACATTGTTTCATTGATATTTCATATTGTTCTACATCGTACAGTGTTTACAGAGCACAAATGTCACATTTTCATCAACTCTTCAGCATCTAGTGATTTGATTTGGGCCTCTTTTATTACCTCCAGAAGTTGAGGGGTAACTGTCATTCTCATGGACTTAACCTGTATTGGAGGTGGATAATGCTTCCGGCTTAATGCATCTGCTACTATGTTGGATTTCCCCGGGTGATAAAGAATTTCGTAGTCATAATCCTTAATTAGCTCCAACCACCTTCGTTGTCTCATGTTTAAGTCTCTTTGTTCAAAGAAATACTTGAGACTTTTGTGGTCTGAGTAAATCATACAATTTTTTCCATACAAATAATACCGCCATAATTTTAACACGAATACTACCGCGGCTAGTTCCAGATGATGTATTGGGTAATTGTCTTCGTGTGGTTTAAGCTGCCTTGAGGCATATGCTATAACCTTACCTTGTTGCATTAAAACACCTCCCAGCCCTGACGTGAAGCGTCAGTGTAAACAACCAAATCTTCCGACCCCTCAGGTAGGGTTAACGCTGGTGCACTAGACAGCCTTTCTTTCAATGTTTGAAATGCTTTCTCTTGTTCGGGTCCCCAGATAAACTTCTCATTCTTCTTTGTCAGCTTAGTCATGGGTAGGGCTATTTTGGAGAAATTTTGTATAAATCTTTGGTAATACCCAGCTAAACCCAGAAAACTTCTTACTTCACTTGAGTTCTTTGGAGGAACCCATTTCATGACAGCCTCTACCTTAGTCGGGTCCACCAAGACACCACCCTCATTAATCACGTGGCCGAGAAATTGCACTTCTCTGTGCCAGAAAGCACATTTAGAGAACTTTGCATATAATTTTTCCCTTCGTGATGTCTCTAGTACTTCACACAAATGGAGTGTGTGCTTAGCCCTGCTTTGAGAATAAACCGAAATATCATCGATAAATACTATTACGGACTTATCCAACATGGGTTGGCATACTCGATTCATGAAGTCCATAAATGCGGTCAGCGCATTAGTTAGTCCGAAAGACATTACCAAGAACTCATAATGTTCGTATCGGGTTCTAAACACGGTTTTTGCCATGTCCTCCTCCCGCACCGGTAATTGATGATATCCCAAGCGCAAGTCAATCTTTGAAAACCAGTTCGCCCCTTGGAGTTGGTCAAAATGATCATCTATTCGAGGTAGGGGATATGGATTCTTTACAGTCAACTTGTTTAATTCTCGATAGTCAATGAACATGCACATCGAACCATCCTTCTTTTTCACAAATAATACAAGGGTTCCCCAAGGTGACACGCTCGGGCGTATGAAGCCTTTATCGAGCAATTCTTGTAATGGTGTTATTAACTCTCTCATTTCTGTGGGAGCTAATCTATAGGGAGCTTTGGCCACTGGTTTAGCACCTAGATTTAGTTCAATTCGAAATTCTACTTCTCGCTCGGGCGGAAGTCCCGGCAATTCACCCGGAAACACATCCGGGTATTCCTTCACAACTTCTACTTTTTCAAATTCTAGTGTGTTCTGTTTAGTGTCTATCACGTATGACAAAAATGCTTTGCCTTCGTTTCGTTCGTATTTAACTGCCTCGATGATAGTGCATAACTTTGTCTCTGTTTTTCTTTCCCCATAGATGCTTACCCGATCCCCACTAGGCGATAACACGCGAATGACCTTCGCCTCGCATTGGATTTCCGCATGATATCTGGATAACCAATCCATGCCCACTATCACTTTGAATTCCCCCAAAACCATGGGTATAAGATCTATTTCGAATTCTTCGTTTTCTATATTGATCTTACAATTTTTACATACTTCGTGTAATAAGTAGCTCTTACTATCTGTTACTGCTACTTTTAATGGTATAGATATTCGTTCAACTCTAAAAGAGGGATGACATAAAAGTTCGTTTGATATAAATGATCTACTAGCACCCGGATCAAATAACACATTCGTGGGTATCAAGTTAATTAAGAGAATACCTGATACAACATTCGGTAGAGCCTTAGCTTCTTCGGTTGTGATTTGAAATATCCTTCCCCGAGCCCTTGGGTTTTCATCCTTCTTCCCGTCTTTTTGTATTTTTTGCTTGAGTTTCGGACAATCAGCCTTGACATGACCAGGAGTGAAGCAATTGAAACAAGTCCTCACGGGACTAGGGCATCTATAATACGGATGTCCTTCTTGACCGCAGTTATAGCACCCTCCCAACAAACAGTCCCTAGTGTGGAGTTTCCCGCAAACTTTACATGGAGAAATGCTACTTCTCATTCCTTCCTTGTTTCTATTATCTTGATACTTCGGTTTCTTTGACGGGCTCGAGGTTACGAACTTTTCTGTTGATCTTTTCTCTCCCCTTTCTACTCGTCGCTTCAACTCAATCTCCCTATCCCAAGCCCAGTTGATGAGCTCGTTCAAGGTTTCACACTTTGAATGAGTGATAAATTCCCTATACTAGGCTTTCCGCATATCATGATAGCGGTTGATCTTCATTCTTTCTGACTTAACAAAATCTTGACAAAATTTTAGCTTTTCGAGAAAGATGTTGGTGATCTCATCAATGGATTCCCCTTTCTGTCAGAGACGTGGAAATTCCTATTGTATTCTATCAATCGCCGACTGTGGACAATGATACTTCAAAAACGGCTTAAAGTTTGTAGCTTTTCTTAACCCATTTCCTTACATTGTGTATCCCACCAATCTTTGGCTTGTAGCTGAAGTTGACCCGTAGCAAACATTACTTGGTCTTCCTTATCACATCGGCTACGTACAAAAAGGGATTCAATATTGGCGATCCATCTTTGACATTTTATAGGATCAATTTCCCCATTGTATGAGGAGGGGTTACATGCCATAAAGTCCTTGAATGTACATCTATGGGTTCCATTCTTTCTTTGAGATTCACCAAGCATCTCCTTCAGTTCACCCATCTTGCTTGTCATGATAGCTTCCACCGTTTCCAAAACACGGCTATCACGCGAGTAAAATTAGTCATACATAATTCATATTCCTTAAATACGTCAAAAGACTTATCAACTAGTACATTCTTATCTTTCTTTCTAAAACGTTACGCCCCCGACAAGCCTTATCATGGCTTAATTACTTTGATATGGCATTCTTGTTATTTATTTTTTTCTTTCACAAGCCCTTTAATGTTTATGGAACTCTTTGTATGACAAAAACAACAACAATAGTATTTAATTTGTTTGTATCTGGTCTCCACCGTAAGCTACGGTGGCCCCCGTAGCTTACGGTGGTATTAAATCAGCTGATTTTGCCCACAAACTGCCTTACGGTGGGAATATATCATCAACACCTACCGTAGCTTACGGTAGAGCCCAGTATCGTTTTGCTGATTTTCTTCATTTTCAACTCTTTTGATCCGTTTCGAATATCTTTCGATTAAGCCAGCCCAGATACTTTCAAATACTCATTTCTCAGGTCAGTAGTCCGTTTTTACTTCCCTTTAATGTCACTAATTATATCGAATTTTATATAAGAATCATTAAGTACTTACATCCACCTTGCGTCTCAGAACGAACACACGCATTCTTGTGAGCTTTTGGTTTGAGTTCGAACACTCCTACTTGTGTTCGATTCTCTCAAACCTTGCCTCTGATACCAACTTGAAACGCCCATTTTAATTAAACGGTCAAAACGTCAATTTGAAACATCAACCTTTTTAAAATTTTCATACCATAATTTAAAGTGACCATAATACCCTTGTAACCGTCATACTTTAACGCTAATTTTCACCTTTTAAAAAATACCAAAACCATAACATTACAAGTTTATGACCAAAATAAACTTTATACAAGCATACGAAAACATTGGTCACACTTTAAGTGATGACCATTTTGGACTACTTACAATATCTAACCTTTACAAAAATATAAGCATAAGTCTTTAGATAACGTTTTTAAACAACTAGACATAGTCTACATCATAACCAAAACATTTTAACCCATTTGCATACACAAGTTCGGAAGCGTGTTGAAGGCGTTGCAAGTAGTGTTTGTTCCGAGCAAGGTTGGCGATTTAAATAGGAGCTTTACCTAACAAGACAACAACAAGTATTGTTAACAATCTTATACAATATGTAATACTATCTTTTAACAAAAACAGTACTGAACTCAATATATTTCATTATTAACTTTAGTTCTTGATCGATTAAAACATCACAAATTTGGTGACCCGTTTCTAACGGGTCAACATATGACCAAACATTCTTTTCCCATTCTCATTCTATCCGACCAACCTGTTCACAATGGATTGACATGATATCATTCTTTTACATTTTCAGTCTAGTCCGGATGACCCGTTCACAATGAATCAATACGGAACCTTACTTTTTACTTTCCCATTCTAACTCGGTTGACCCGTTTCATAACTAATCAATACGGAACCTTACTTTTTGACTTCCTCATTCTAACCCGGTTGACCCGTTTCATAACGAATCAATACGGAACCTTACTTTTTTACTTCCTCATTCTAACTCGGTTAACCCGTTTCATAATGGATCAATATAATTCCTTACTTTTCATATTCTATTATGCGAACTTGTCCTTCAATTAATAATTGACTAATAGTCAAAGGAATATGCAACTATAGTGCTTCATATATTTATGATGTAAAATCAACGACTACTAAACATTAACAACAAGTAAACGAACTTACCTCGTTCTTGAGCCTTTTGTTGTTTTCCGGAACTTGCTCCTTCTTCTTTCAATCCTACACATAATCCGTTCTTATTTAGATTATGTCATTCATTTACATAACAAATACATTCACGCATCATTCGTACTCCACATCATGTTTCACAATATATCAAATTTCATACTTTCCTTATACAACACAATACTTCTCAATCCATTCAAAACTACATAGTTTATCATTTAGGCATTTCATCAAACACATGGTATGCGTACAACATTTTAAGCATCATGTACATGTGTTCTATGCACAACCTACTAGTATACCACATAACTCATTCAATCTACTAATTTCACATGATTCATTCATCCTACAACATGATTATCTAACAATACTTTAGTACATATGCATTCATTTATCAAAATTACACAAATTATACAACTACAAGATCATCATTCATCATCATACTACTAGACCAAGTGGGTTTTACTTCCAATCTTCAGTACAATCAAATTCAAGCATAAGTCATCTTCTACATGATAATCATAACTCATATACAAGCTCAATTTCATACATATTAATGAATTGATTAAAACCCACTTTATCAAGAAGCATTAAAACACATAATTTAACTTACCTTATGTTGAAGACACTTAGATATTGAAAAACTAGGCACATGCATTCAAATTTCTTCCTTAAACACATTCAATTTTGTTGGATTCTTGTGATTGTTGGAGAAGAAGGGTTCCCTTCTCTCCTGCTCCTCTCTTGCGACACACACACACATACACACACTGCACTTTAAAATTTCTTTTATTTATTTTGTTCAATGTACACTTTCAGCCCTTAAAGTTCTATTTGGTTATTAAAAAAAGCATAAATTTCGTTCTTTCTATTCTATTGGCATACCGTCTAACTTAGTTAGTCAACTAAAACATTTAAACACAAGATAAATCCATTATGCATTTTTGGGGTGTTACAAAATGTTGTAGCCGATGCCCTCAGCCGAAAGAAAACTAAACCTAAACGTGTTCACGCGTTACAGCTTACCATTCATTCAAACCTCCCTGAGCTAATCCAAAATGCTCAAGTTGAAGCCCTGAATGAAGAAAATCTTTTGGCTGAATCCATGCGGGGCATGGAGAAGCAGCTTGAAGAAACACTGGTGAAATGATCAAAATCAATTCATCCAGGGGGTTAGGTTCTGCATAAAAAGGGTTTGTTCTCTCTCGTTTGATTCAAAGGGACGGATCTTCTTCTCCGATGAACACTGCAAAACAGAACATCGTTAGTCTCGTCACGGGGAGAAGGGAGGTTCTCTCTGTGACCACACTCCGGCGTGAGAATAAGTAGGTGTTTATGAAGAAGAAGAAGTATTAGTGAAGTGAGTGTAACTTGCAGTTCATACCTGAATTACTCTCATATTTATAGCCAGGAGTTTGGGCGGGAAAACCTGTTATTGAAATGTTGACGGAAGATGCTAACTCCGTAAGTAGTTATTTTCCTTTCCGTTAATCTTCTTGATCCGTCGTGAAAGCACACGGATTGTTATTTAGATCAACGGCTGGGGAGTTGCCACGTGGAAAGTGGATGAGTGGAGGTTTCTCTCTAATTCCACGCCATCATCGTGATTTCAGGGTGGCCTGGGATGATGACACGTGTCCCAGACGGTTATAACCGTCTGGTGGTGCACGATTGAGTCTTCTAGAAGATTATTGCCATAATCCGGTGTGACTCCTTATCGTGTGGTATCAGTTTAGTAAATAATATCCAAGTCTGGGTTTTATTTAAGCGGAAGTGTTAAACTAGGGTTTTCATCCCTGTTTGTTATGGAGAAAGGCGCAAGGATTCATTAACTTCCTTTTGCCACGCGGGTGTTACTTGCCGTTTTTCTTTTAAGCTCTTCTTGTTGGACCAGTGCGCGGCCGCGCAGGGTCTAAAGAGAGCTGAGAGGCGAGGTTGTGGTATGGTCCCAAGTACTTGCCATGAGGTTTTTGGGGCCTTACCCCTTCAAGTCCACCCAGTCTAGTGTTGCTCTTATGCAAATAAGTGGATCACTGGACTTTGTGAGAGATGCTTTTTTTGCTATAGGGTTTTTTGGCGTGAAAGTAGAGAATCTTTTATGAGAAGATCCACTTTGCCCATTATTCTAATTTTTGAAAATCTTTGACTTTGGGTATGAAAGGTACAGTAACGACTGTGTGACGGGTTGTCACTGTCAGATGCATATTACTGACCGTGTTTTACACGGTCGTGTGAACTCGCGTTTGTGTCGCTCCTTACTCGCCCCTGTCGCTTGGGTAACTGTGCTATCCCGAAAAATGTGTTGTTGCAGTTACCTAAGCTATTTATGGCGGTGGGGTATATAAGTGTTTTGTATTTCCTATTTCTAGTAATCATTACTTTGTTGAAAATCCCTCTCTTCTTGTCTTCTTTATCCGTTTCCAGAAAGAATTTGCAATTTCTTCCTCGTATGTCCACCGGAGATCATTACGAAGACTCTACTGAAGAAATGTCTGCCGAACTTCCACCGTTGAAGTGGTCTAAGGCAACTTTTGATGGATTGGTTCGGAATCTCAGGTTTCCGGAGAACTGGGGTGCCCGATACCCTGAAGAGGGTCAGACAGGGGCGGACGCTCCGGCTGGATATGTAACCCTATTTTGGGATTTCTTTTCTACATGCAACTTCTGTTTGCCTGTGACAAAATTTTTTCTTGAAATTCTTGAGCATTACAAGTTTCATATTTCCCAGATGCACCCTATTGGTATGGTTAGGGTTTGTCATTTTGAGTTTGTGTGTCGGACGATACATATCGAACCAACGGTTCCTCGATTCCGTGTCTTCCATCAAATGAATTGTTCTCAGGGGTTCTATTCTTTTGTTCAAAGAACGTCTGCAAAGAAAATTTTGTTGCAACCCCCAAAATCCTTCCATGATTGGAAACAGAAATTCTTCTTTATCAAGGTAGGAGTTATTCCGATGAAGATGATTTTTAGGGGAAAGGAAGATGTTCCTACCGAGACCATTCAAACCCCTGTTGACGAAAATTGGTACCAGGACCTAAAAGACGTTCCGTCTATTGCTTTACCAGAGAAAGCCCTTGTTAGTGCCGGTATGAGCCTGAACTGGAGGATGAATCGAGAAGAGAAGCCGGTGTACATGGAAGATGGCAAGAGTAAGATTTTTGCCATGTTTCTTTTCTCCTGTCTCTTTTTTTTTTTTTTTTTTTGACTTTTCTCTTCTTTCTTTGCAGTTGTTTCCTTGTATGTTGTTGCGTTTGAGAGAGAATGTGGAAAGATGGCTACTATTGCTAAAAAGCCTAAGGAAGAGCTCTGGTATCACTGTATTGTGAAGAACTTTGTTCTTCCGCGGGATGCTGATCTGTCTGCACAACCTGCTGCTGGTGCTGGTAAGCTTTCATCATATTATTTATTGTTTGCTTCTTCTGCGCGTTTGAATAAGTTTTATTCTGCGCTTTGTTAGTAGGTGACTTGTCTAATTTGGGCATAGGCCCTGAGAAGAAAAGACGCGCACCTGCGACCAGCGCTGCGCCAAAGAAGAATGATGCTGAAAGGGCTCAAACTTCTAAGGCAAAAAATGTGGGAGGAGAGGAGAAAGGTATGCGCCGTTCCTCTGACTCCTGGTGTGATTATGTGGTGGTATCTGATTCTTTGGAGGGTCTTACGCCTGCAGTTATAAGAAGGCCAAAGCCGGAACCAAGAGATACTGCGGACATTCCTCCATCCAATCCTGATGATCCCATTGATTTGGAATCAAGTCCTGAGCGCCTGGTGAGGAAGAAAACAGGGAAAAGGAAACAACCTGAAGCTGAGGCTGGGGGTCAGCCTGCAAAGAAGATTCAGATGAAGAAGATTACCAGGAAAGGCAATCTGGATGCCTTTATTTCAGAATCTGTTCCTTGTAAGTATCATCTTTTGCTCTCTTCTTCTCATGCCTATTGAATACTTTGTGATTCATATGCTTTGTTTCTCAGAAAAACCAATTTCTCCTGTTCCCACAGAACCGTTACTTGTGGTTAATGAAGAACTTCTGCCCACTCCCCCTCGTGCCCCTGTTGCTGATCAGTTAAGGAATACTGAAGTTCCTGAATGTGGGGCGGGGACGGCTGCTGGAGCTGAGAATCTTGAGGCTGAAAATCCTGTTGATATTGCTATGGATGCGGAAAAAATTACTAGCCTGGAGATTGCGGATAGTGCTGGTAATCCCCAAACTCCTGATCTTAAAGCTCATGTTTCGGAGAAGGGGAAGACTGCTGAGGAGATTCCTGTTATAAACTCTCCTTCCAAGGCTTCTGGTTCTATGCCTGAGAATGTTGAAAAGGTTACTGTTGAAGACCAAGGCTCATTCTCTGATGCTGGCAAGAATTCTCCAATCCGCCTGGATGAAACTCTGGGGGATTATTATTATAGAACTTATTCGTAAAAGGATGCCTCCAAAATTCATGTCCCTGTTTGGAATCTGAAGAAAGGTGATACTTTCTCAGATTGGCGTGTGTGCCGGGACTGGTTGCAGGGGATATTTGCGCCTGGGGAGATTAAGTTCCAAGAAAGTCGTCTTCATGAGCAAACTTACCATGCCTACCTTGAGGAGGCTGCTTCTTATACATCCACTACGCATCGCATAGTGTGTGAGTGGCATAGTATGCACAAGGAGTGGACTGCCTTCAAGGTGTCAAAGAAGAAAGTTGCGGATGATGAGAACCATGTTGCCCAGCTGAGGGCTAAGCTGGAAGCTGATCAGGCCAAATTTAAGGCTGATCGAAAAACGAAAGAATGGTCCGTTGCGGGCTGGAAGAAAAAGGCGGAGGCCGAAGCTGCCCTTCTTTCCGAGGAGCGCAAGAACTGGAAGAAAATTTGTGAGAAAAGATAATGCCGAAAAGATAGGTCTCTGTAATGTTATCAACAATCTTAAGGCTGAGGTGGAGAAGTTGAAGAAACAGGATGCGGAGATTGAAAGGTTGAAGAAAGAGAAGGCTGATGCTGAACCCGCGCGAGATGAGGCGTGTTCCCACAGAGAACGAAGCGAACAACGAGAGGTACATGCCTGCGCCACTCTTGCTCTTAGAGATAAAGAGATAGAAGAACTTACCGCTTTGCTTTCTGATCAGGAACAACCCAAGAAAGATTTGGAACTTGCGCATTCTGAGAAAACTGAAGCCTCCCGCCACCTAGCTAATACTGAAGAAAAACTAGAAAATTCCAAAATGGCGCGGGCAACAATAGAGAGCGAGCTGGAACCTTTGAAAAGCGATATGTTATGGTTGAAAGAGCGTGGGATTGCCTGTGTAAGTTGTCTTTGCTTGTTTTCCTTGTGGAAATGTTTTGCGCCTTTCCCTTATTTTGCCGTATTTTGTTTTTGTAGGTTGCTGAATCAGTGTTGAATTCTGAAGAATTAGATAAAACGGTTGCGCGTTTGGTGGTTGCTGCGCGAAATGATGGATACGCTCAAGGGTATGCGGAATGTTCACACCATGTGAATAATGCTTTAAAGGTTGACTGGGATACTAGTAGATCCGCCACCCATGGTGTTAATACTGGTGCCGCCCTTGCAGTTTTGAAAACAGAATTCAACAATTTGCAGCTTCCTGTTATGGATCTTATAAATGTTGCATTGCAATCCGAAGATCACGTGGCGCAACTAAAGGAAATCTTCCCAGATGAAGACGAAGATCTAGCGTAGGTTTCCTTTTGTAATTGTATTGAACATTTTTTTGTAGTCTTTTGGGATGTGTATCCCCCTTTTTGTTATTGCTCTGCCGCGCAAGTAATGTACATTGAAACACTGCCGTGTTTGATAGTTTTTTAAGGCGTATTGGTGCGCCAGGAATAGTATGATGTGTGTTTTTTAGTTTACAATATTTTGCATATGTACAATTACTTTGATCAGTTAAGGCGAATGAAGGTGGTATAAAGCTCATGTGAGAACGTATGGTCTTGTTTGATATAATCACTGACCGTTCATGAGACTTGTATTATATTTACCATAATGTTTTTGCACTTACCAAAAGAAATTGTATGCACTTTGTAAGAAAAACACAAGAATAATAGAAACTTTGTTGTTTATTCTAGGATAAGGCGCAGAGGCCGTTACAAAGTCTATTAAAATAATTACACGGGACTTAACTTACACTCTATTTCCTGCTTAGACTTGATGAACTGTAGTTTGCTCCATTCTGCAAGGAGGGCATAGAGTTGTTGCTTAATTCTTTGCTTTTTTACTCGGGCCTTCTTCGCCTCGAGTGATTTGTTTTATGTCTTTGCGCACGTTTTGTAATAGATGAGTGAGCTCACCACTTTTAAGTGCCTTCTCTATCTCGGTGCGCAAGGAGATGCAGTTATTGGTGGTATGACCATTGTCCTTGTGGTAATCACAATACTGACTCGGGTCCTGTCTGCGTTTGTTCTTCATGGGTGGCGGAGGCTTAAACTGGTAATCCTCCGTACTTAGAACTTCCGCGGGAGTTTTGGTTAGGGGAGTCCATTGCCTCTCCCTGTTTTCTTGTTTAGCTTCTCTCTGTGCAGCGAGCTTATTGATCGTGGCTCGTGCATCCTCTGATGAGTAGTTCCCTGTGCTTGAATCGCGCCAGCCTTTCTTAAATTTCTTCCCGCTGCTTGGGCCTAAATCTGAGGGACGGCTGTGTGGAGGTGGTGGCCTGTTGGTACTGAGATTCTTCTCCGTTTGGGCATAGACCTTAGCCGCCATTAATTTTTCCCAGCTTTTCGGGAGTCCTTCCATTCCAGACAGGAATTTTATCATATCGTCGCACCTTACTGCATATTTAAATTGGGCGCGGATCAGCTGCTCGTGAACGTCCCCGATTTCGAGTACTTCCTTGTTATAACGAGTAATGAAGTCTTCCAGGATTTCATCATCATGGCGCCATATATTCATTACGTCCGCCGTGTCACGAATGGATCGCCTTTGCTGGCTGAAATGAACCAGAAACTTCTCGCGCAAGTCTATCCATGACGTGATTTTTCCCACAGGCAAGTTGTCGAACCAGAGTCTTGCAGCGCCTGTAAGGGTTTGTACGAAGAGGTGGCACCACATCGGTAGGGTCCAGTCTCCCACCAACCCTGCGCTTGTGAAGACTCGCAGATGATCGTCAGGGTCTGTCATTCCGTTGAATTTGCCTACGTTAGATGGGAGTTTTGCTTTCTCTAGTGGAGCCAGAGCAATTTTGCTAATAAATTTTGAATTCTCTGCCGCTTCAGCAGGGCGATAGATCAGGTCATAATAGTGCTCAGCCTCAGGGTTGTAAATCGCGTGGGGTCTACACTTGTTGTAATTCGGTTGTAACCGGCTAAACACACTGGCACTTTCTCCTTCACGGTAAGTTCGATCATATTCACTGGTGTGGGTGTTCCGCTGAGAACCCAACCTGGTGTGAACTGATGGTCTTCTTTGAGAGTGTGACTCATATCGATACTCTCTTCGACGATTTTCTGACTGAGTATACTCGTATCTCGATGGAGATCTAGAGTGAACCTCTGTATCTTCGATCTGGACTCAGGATGGTCCGTCATGTTGAGAAACATGAGGTACCGATGGTGCCCTAGCACGGGATACAGGCCTTCGTGATTGAGTTTAGGGAGCAGTTTGTGCACACAGCTGTGTGTACACAGCATTTAATGCCCCCTGAGATCTGACATACCAGGAGATTGGGGTTTCTCCTGGGGGTAGAATTGAGCTTACTGGGATCTCCGGCTGTACCCCTGGGGTGATAGGTTCATTTGGATGATTGTTAGCGAACTGTACTTCATTGTCATCCGAGACTTCTTCTACAATACCCTCAACCTGGGTATTGTTAACGAAATTTGGCCGAGGGCCGTTTTGCCGATGAGTTGAGGTTTCTTCCATTTACAAATGGAATAAACAGAGTAAATCAAAAAACAAGAGAAAAACGGATGAAATAGAGAAATCGATGGGCGCCAATAAAGAAACACTGGTGAAATGATCGGAATCAATTCATCCAGGGGGTTAGGTTCTGCATAAAAAGGGTTTGTTCTCTCCCGTTTGATTCAAAGGGACGGATCTTCTTCTCCGATGAACACTGCAAAACAGAACACCGTTAGTCTCGACACGGGGAGAAGGGAGGTTCACTCCGTGACCACACTCCGGCGTGAGAATAACTAGGTGTTTATGAAGAAGAAGAAGAAGAAGAAGAAGAAGAAGTATTAGTGAAGTGAGTGTAACTTGCAGTTCATACCTGAATTACTCTCATGTATATAGCCGGGAGTTTGGGCGGGAAAACCTGTTATTGAAATGTTGACGGAAGATGCTAACTCCGTAAGAAGTTATTTTCCTTTCCGTTAATCTTCTTGATCCGTCGTGAAAGCACATGGATTGTTATTTAGATCAACGGCTGGGGAGTTGCCACGTGGAAAGTGGGTGAGTGGAGGTTTCTCTCTAATTCCATGCCATCATCGTGATTTCAGGGTGGCCTGGGATGATGACACGTGTCCCATACGGTTATAACCGTCTGGTGGTGCACGATTGAGTCTTCTAGAAGATTATTGCCATAATCCGGTGTGACTCCTTATCGTGTGGTATCAGTTTAGTAAATAATATCCAAGTCTGTGTTTTATTTAAGTGGAAGTGTTAAACTAGGGTTTTCATCCCTGTTTGTTATGGAGAAAGGCGCAAGGATTCATTAACTTCCTTTTGTCGCGCGGGTGTTACTTGCCGTTTTTCTTTTAAGCTCTTCTTGTTGGACCAGTGCGCGGCAGCGAAAGGTCTAAAGAGGGCTGAGAGGCGAGGTTGTGGTATGGTCCCAAGTACTTGCCACGAGGTTTTTGGGACCTTACCCCTTCACAGCTCGAACTCAAAGATAACGGCATCCACTATTTCATGGAACGTATATGGGTTCCGTTTTATGGAAACCTACGAGAGCTTGTGATGGACAAAGCACACAAGTCTTGCTACTAAGTACATCCTGGTTCCGACAAGATGTATCACGACCTTAATGCCTTATACTGGTGGCCTAACATGAAAGCGATCATCGCAAAGTACGTTAGAAAATGCTTGATCGTGCTAGATTCAAGATCGAATATCAAAAACCATCAGGGCTACTACAACAACTGGAGATACCAATGTGGAAATGGGAGCAAATTTCCATGAATTTCACCACCGGTTTACCTAAATCTCAGAACGGAAATGACACCATATGGGTGATCGTAGATCGTTTAACCAAATCTACGCACTTCCTCGCGATTAAAGAAACCGACAAGTTTGCTAAACTTGCAAGCATTTACCTGAAAGAAGTAGTTGCTAAGCACGGGGTGCCAACTTCCATTATCTCTGATCGTGACCCACGTTTCGCATCTGAATTATGGCAAGCGATGAACAAATCCTTCGGCTCACATCTAGACATGAGCACAACTTATCACCCGCAAACGGATGGTCAAACTGAACGCACCATCCAAACCCTTGAAGACATGTTGCGGGCATGTGTCATCGAGTTTAGCAACGGCTGGGAAAGACACTTACCTTTGGTAGAATATTCTTACAACAACAGTTACCACACCAGCATTCAGGCTGCTCTGTTCGAGGCATTGTATGGATGGAAATGCTGGTCACCCCTGTGTTGGGCTGAAGTTGGCGTTAGCCAAATCACTGGCCTTGAACTTATACTCGACACAACGGAAAAGATTGCCAAAGCAGACAACGAATGGCGGCAGCTCGCGACCATTAGAAAAGCTACGCTGATAAGCGTAGAAAACCGTTGGAATTCCAAGTTGGAGACCAAGTATTGTTAAAGGTCTCACCTTGGAAAGGCGTGGTTTGTTTGAGCAAATGGGGCAAACTTAATACGCGTTATGTCGGGCCTTTTGAAATCACTAAGAGAATCGTTACAGTGGCATATAGACTAAACTTGCCTGAAGAGCTTAGTGGTGTGCACAACGTTTTCCACGTGTCAAATCTGAAGAAGTGTTTATCAGTTGAAACTTTCATTGTTCCTTTCAAGGAACTCACGATTAATGATTAGCTTCGTTTCGTCGAGGAACCGGTTGAGATCATGGATCGTGAAATCAAAACCCTCAAGCGCAGCAAAATACCTATAGTTCGAGTTCGTTGGAACTCACGTCGTGGTCCAGAATTTACCTGGGAGCGGGAAGATCAAATGATGCACAAGTATCCTCAGTTGTTTAAAAACAATGCATCCAGTGCTGAAGCTACTACGGAATTTCAGGACGAAATTCCAAATCAACTGGGGGATGATGTGACACCCCGCAAAAACGCTCAACCGCACTAGCTTCTTCAGTGACTGCATGCTAAATTTCAGGACGAAATTTCTTTCAACTTGGGGATGATGTGACAACCCGAACTCTCAAGGTAAAAACCATTAGTTTCACATCTATATTTCAATTTATATAACGATCTTATTCAACGAATATATTTTATACTAATCTAACTGGTAATGTCCAAACAAATATTCGAACCAAATCCATATCGGGTTGAACCAACCCGAACCGTTTGAACCGTGGCTTAACTCGTGTAACCCGAAACTTATAGCTCCCAAACCAGAGCATCATCATTATATTTTTATTATTAGTTGATTATTATATTCTTTTTATTAGTTGTTAAAAAAATAATAATATATTGATCAAAACACTAAACGTGACTTGCTGCACCTTTACTAACACACCTCTTTCACTTTAATTGTGTTCGGCCCACTCCCTTTCTATTTCTTTTCATTGTAACCGCCCCAACTTCAATTGTTGTTTGATTATTTGGCCCAACCTCAAACCACCCTAGCCCATTTGATGCAATTAGCGTATGCATGTATACATGTTGTATACATTCTGTTAAGCGCATAACTCAAAAAAAAAAATCAAACCCTACTTCATGTAGGTGGTCGACGGCAGCAGTCCCCCCCCCCTCACGTCACTATCTCCCTCTCTTGCACTAGTTCTCTCTAGCTCGAACTCTCTCTCGCATCACCTCTTGGTTGGTATGTTTTTCCTTCTTGTTTTGGTTTATAGTGTTCATACACGGCTACGTTTTCTACTTATCATAAACTCTTGATATTTATATGATGGTTACTTGTGAACTAGGGTTTGCTAGAGATCATGTTTATTATGGTTTTGATGGTATAAATGCTATTTTAGTAACGAGGATTTGAATGTTAACTGAATGTTGATGATTGCTCGTATTATTGAATTGTTGAATCTGATGAGTTTTGATGGGTATGATGTTATTTGATGATCTAGGGTTCATGTTAGTTAAGTATGATGTTTTGCAATTTCCGAATATGTTCGTATTGACAAATGCATGCGGATTAGGGTTTATATGGTTAATGAGTTTGATATTGAGCATGTTAGATATGGAATAAACCACTTGTGAGCTGCTGTGATTATTGTTAAGCGTCGGGGGATTCGTTAGATAATCGATTGCGAGATCGAGAAACGTAAACAGCAGGCTGCCCGACAGTTATAGGCGACTTTAATCAGTTGTAACTGGGTCATAACTTAACAAAAATTTGATTATCTTGAGTCTATAACGTACTATTTTGAAATACGCTTCTAATGGAGCTGGAATTATGATTTTTGGATGTCGGTTGCTAATTTAAATAAATTGTTTCGTTTTAGCAATTAAAGCTGCGTTTTTCTGCAGATTTTACATGTTACGTTTTAAGTCATAACTTAATGAATACTTAGAGTTAGACCATGAAATTTATACTGTAGATTTTCTTAAGTGTCCGTGCAAACCTCCAACTGGAATTTCGGCAATCGGATAACCGAGGATTTTTAAAGGAATTTTTCTGTGAGCTGCAGTCAGAAAGTGACGAATCTGATTGCAGCTTAGTATATGATTTTTTATAAATTTTTGGTAAAGATTTAAACTCTAAAAATTTAACACAAGACCAATCCCTCCGAGGGGCACGACACATAAAAAGATCGCAATTTTTCAATCTCGTAAGTGCGGTTAAACAGACACCCCAAAACAACCTATTTTCAGTGAACCAAGTTATGCATGCTTATAAGTTTATAAAGTGTCGAATTTGTTATTTTTGGTACTCGTACATGATAAAGGATTGTATAAATGGTGTATCGCGCGTTGTAGTCTATATTACGAACATGTGCTTAAAAACTACTCGGTAACATAGTTGTGCCAACTTGTACGCATGTTAACTGTTTGACGCGTGTAGGATTTGCGTGAATTACATAAACCATAATAGGACGTGGTTGACCATACTAGCTCGCATAACTTAATCTGCCGAGCTAATCTAAGGTAAGTTTACACTTTTACTAAAAACATGTACTCTCGGTGGTTGGGAACCTCACTTTCCCTGGTTTGGGATTGCTTTAGTATTCCTGGTATGGAATACTGTTAACTTCACTTTCCCTGGTTAGGGGATTGCCTAGTATTCCTAGGGAAGGAATACTGTTAAATACTATTTATATTGCATGTCTTTAGCAAACTAAACGAACTCTATCTGAAATTCCGCACACATTATACCGATTAATCGTTGGGGCCTCGCGAACGGGATATTAGTTGATAGCGCTATTAGGTTTGACAAACCTCACACCGTACCTGGGAGGACGGACGTGAACTTTTATGCCTTGGCAACTGGTCAATGATGATAGACATTGACCTGGGGCACAAACAACTTAAACAGTCACAGTTTTGGTACCACTCAGTTTAGTAGCTTAAAGATGGGGTAGCTCCCCATGACATGTTTTATAATTGAGTAATTTAATAACCTATGTTTTTGAAACAACACTGAAAACCCGTGAACTCGCCAACTTTATGTTGATTCTCTATTACATGTTTTGCAGGTCATTAGGTACAACACTGGAGCTTGCATTGGAGGAGTGTAGTGGTTGCATAAAACCGTTTGTTGGGTTCTTATTAAACATTTATAGGTTGTAAACAATTGTTTGGAATTTAAACTTTATGCTTCCGTTGTTAACTTAGACATTATTTTGGACTTTGAATACTTAGTCACTAATCATATTGATGGTGATGGGTTTTCTTTATTTTATTTAAATGTTCAATATGATTGGTGGTATGATTCTGGTCAGTCACACGCCTCGCGGTAATACTCCGTATATTGAATTTGAGGGTGTTACCATAACCTACATAATATAGAAGATGACTATTGTTTTAAAATAGGATGGAACCATGGTCTGCGAAGGATGAAATGTTGATATATCAGATTAATTGTGTTTGAAATTTTTTGTGAAACATGTTTGTTTTATTTTATCATCTACATCTGCATGGGAAGATGACAAGAATGCATGGGGTTTTGGCTATAACTCAACTCATGTCTAGACCAGTAGGTTATACAATTAAATAAAAGTTCTTCTGTTGAAAATAATAAAATAAAATAAAAAAAACTAATTAATAAGGGTTATTGTCTTCATAAATTAATAGAAATATGGTTTAAGCAAAATTAGATTTTCCTAAATATACATATAAAGGTGAGTAATTTTTTTATATTAAAGGAAATTAGTAGAGTTGATGTGGGTGAACTCATTTTTTTGGCAAATACATATTTTTCTAGTATTATACATGTATAATACATAGGTGTGTTGATTTATATATTATAAATGATAAAGTGTTTTGTAAAATAAAATTATCAAGACTTAGATTCTTATCATCGGAAATGTCTCAACAAACAAACCAAATAGCGTGAATACATTTTCATAAAAGTGATTTGAATATTACGGGATTATTAGGTTCTTGATTATTTGAAGACGACTTGATTCGTTTTGCTTTGCTTTTGGCTTGCTATGCTCAACTGAGGTACGGATTCTTTTTTTCTTTCATCGTAGTATACTTTTATTTTTCGTTACTCGTTGGTACGGATTCTTTGGTCTTCTCATCAGAGTATTTTTTTTATTATATCCGTTACTTTGCAGTACGGATTTTGTCTGTTTCTGTTAGTTGTTTTAGTTCACATTTATTATTTGATAAGTTCGTAGTAGCATGCAATAGACTTTAGCAATTGTAATCATTGTTGCATGTTCCCATAAGAATCAGTTTAAGTTGCTTGTATATTAATACATGGCCTAAGTTTCTGTACTCTGTCACCCGAGCTTGTCTGGCTTGCCGTTTGGGCGTCAATGGCATGGCACTTATCGTGACAGTGCGTAATAAAAGTTCATGGCGTCTCTAGTGTGTGCTTGTGTAGCATCTGGCTCCTAGCTGCATATATATCGATTTTAGCTCCGAGTCTGAGTTTGTTGTCTGGAGATTGGAATAATGGGTGAACGCCACACTCACCATCTCATAGGTGCATGGACTAGCTAGCTGTGTACCCGTCTGTTTAGGCTCGTGGGTGCTTCCGTCTCATGTGACTTGGTTTGTTGTTATTTGTAGTCACGTAGTCTGATATCTGTTTCTGATCTGATATGTTTATAATATTGTCTTATATGCTTTGTATGTCTGATTATGTTCCGATCACGTATCGTGTTATGCCTCAGATTATTTTCGGTATATGTTCCAGTATCAGTTTTGGTTTTGTGTTTAAGAATTTCATATTTCTTTTTTTATGTCCCTTCTTTACTTGTACTATTTGATTTTTTACGTTACTGAGCAACCTTTGGCTCAGCCGTAGTTTTCTTTGTTATGTTTTTTTTTTCTTATTTGTTGACAGGAAATCCGGGGAATGTTAGGAACTATTGATGATGAGAGCAAAATGCATTTCAAGAATAAAGATCTTTATTTATTTCAGCATTTTTAATTAATTAAGACTTAGGATTTCTTGGTTTGTTTTCGAAACTTTTTGTTGTCTTTTGGGTCATACTTTTCTTTTTTAAACGACTTGTGTTTGGTTTTGATATCGATAATAGTGACACGTCAGCCCTATTTGGGTCGGGGTGTTACATTACCAAACATTCACGAACGTAATTGAACAAACGAGACATTTGTTCGTGTTTGTTCATTTAACTAACCGAACAGAATTTCTTTTTCATGTTCGTTCATTAATTAAATGAACGAACGTAAACGAACTTCCCGCCGAACAGTTCACGAAGTGTTCGCTGAACGTTCGATTCGTTTACAGCCCTAGTTATATTTGTAAATTTCATTAGTTTTTTCTATGTGTTTTTATTTCGGTCCGACTAGTATACTAGTAAGATTAGGGTGCAAGGTCTGCCGCAATGGTAGCAATGGGCGCGAACACCGCGACACAATGGACGCTAGGGGGTGGGGTGTGGAGTGGCTAGTGGGTGTGACAACACATTCGATTAAATTTTTTATTTTTTAAATATTAAATATTACCCAATCGCATAAAGTTACCTTAACCTACCATTGCATTCATCTCTCCACAACACATTTCATTAGATGTGAAATGTGAAACTCTCCGGTGTCTAAGTAGCGTCTACGTATCGCGTTTTTTTTTTTTTTTTTTTCTAGATTTCACATCCATCACAACATATTGTCTAAAACACACATATTGATCGTGGATCTAGTTAAATTTGGTATTTTTATGGTGGTTTGTATCGTTTTACAGTATATCGCTAGAGGTGGAGAGAAATGAGTCTTTCCGAGATTAACACCGTTTTTAGGGTCGACTATTTAGGCGAGTTACTCCATCATCGACGTGAAATCCGGGGATAAAATCAATCACCGACAAATTCCAAATGGAATGCGGAGTTTTGTGGCAGTTGGTCATGTTGACAGGTCAACTTGGTTGACCCACTACTATTTTAGATTTGATCCAAAAATCATTTACTTAATCATTTAACTTTCGTATTTCTTTTCACTTCTGAATTTTATAAATTAATTCCATTTTAATGAAAAGAGTTAAATGTTATTTTAGTCTTTGTGGTTTGGGTCATTTTGCCAGATTAATCCAAATGTTTTATTTTTTTGACTGTAGGTACAAAAAAGTTTCACCGTTGCCATTTTAGTCCACTGGGTTAACTTCATTCCTTTTTTCTGTTAAAAAGAAAGGCAATTTAGTCATTTTATATGTAATTTTGTTAACTATAAGGGTAATTCGGTCATATAAAATGACCGAATTGCCCTTCTCATTAACAGAAAAATAGATGAAGTTAACCCAGTGGACTAAAATGGCAATGGTAAAACCTTTTTGGACCCACACGCAAAAAATGAAACATTTGGACGAAACTGGCAAAATAACTCAAACCACAGAGACTAAAATGGCATTTAACTCTAATGCAAAAAAGCTATTAAAATTATGAGAAGCCATTGTGGGACTAACCCATATGATAAAGATAGCAAGTCTTTTGGACCATCTATAATGATCATTATAGGGGCTTGATAATGTCTTTTAACATGTCTCCCTAGGCATCATAGACGCATAAACAGAGAGTGACAAATCCTAGTATAGCACCAAATGTGGAGAGAAAAGTGGGAAATAACGATTGAAAGTGCATTAAGGGACATATTTTTTGAATGGGTGTTATGATACTGATGTGACAGAAAATGCTTCTTAGGAGGCATCAAACATTACAGATTCTATACAAGAATTACTTGGTGTAATTTAGGAGTGGGGTAGAGTAATGTTCGCTGTTAAAGAAAATAATCATTAGAACACAATAGTGTTCAGAAATAGTCATCTTCTATCCATAAATATTAGGCTTATGTGTTGAATAAGTTAGCTCTTTTAATAAGTTATATACCATATACCATTAATTAACAACTTTTTTTGTGCACTAGGGTGTTATATCTCATGCTCTGAGATTTAAAAAAATAATAATTTTATTTTACTTTTAACCCAAAAAAATTTCAGCTTTTGTAATTTAAAGTCCATAAAATTTGTATTTTTAATTTTAACTCAAAACTTTTCATTATTTGCAACTTAACTTCACAATCTTTTTTTACTTTCAACTTTGGTAGCCTATACTTTTCATCTTTCGCAAATTTTCGTTTTACGTCCCATTCTATATTTTGCGAGTTAATAAAGCGCAACATGCGTGTGTGGTTCAATGTTTTTATGTTCGCTTTATGCTTCGTTCTAAATTTTGCTAGTTAACACAACGTAACGTGCATATGTGGTTCATTTTTACGCCTATTTTTTCCCATTTGATAGGTTCGACGCAATGCGCATGTCCTTGATCAACTCAGTGTTGGTGGTCGCTTGTAGTAGTGTGGCATTGATGCTATTTGACACGATTTTACGCTCCCGCCACAACAGAGGAGGAAGCGGCTTAGTTCTGATTCTGTATATATTTTTTTATTATAATCTATATTCTTTTATCTTTTAATTCCTAATTATTATTTAATATATATATATTATAATTATATATTATATAATTATATAATATAATATAATTAGAATTAGAAATTGAGCATGAATTGTAATTTGATTTTTATAATAATATATTTTGTTTCTTTTTCCATATTTTTATCATTTCAATATTACAGTAGATTATTATTATATTGACATTTAATCTTAAACATATTTCTTTAATTTTAAATATTAATGATTTCAAAATGAGCAAGAATAATAATTTGATTTTTATAATAATATATATAGTTTCTTTTTTCCATAAATAGTAATTTTAATTTTATAATAATATATTTTTTTTCTTTTTTTCCATATTTTATTATTTCAATGTTACAATACTATTATTATTATATTTACTTTTAACCTTAAACATATTTCTCTAATTTTAACTTTTAATGATTTTCTTTTTTTAATATTACTGATATTGTCTGAACAATCTCGGCACCGGTACCATATAACATCGGTATAGCTTTTTTATTATCAACGTCATCATGTGCCTATTATTATGTACGATTCGATAAAACTTCTACTCGAACGAGTCATGTATAGTTGGTTTTTTTTATCATCACAAACCGAACGTATACCGACCAAACAACATCGGTATTCGAACGGGTCACATATAGTTGATTTTATTTATCATCACAAACCGAACATATACCGACCAAACATCAGTATTCAAACAAGTCATATGTGGTTGATTTTTTTGTCATCACAAACCAAACATATACCGACTAAACAACTTATTCGTTCTTATAGAATTCTCGACCTGGCAGTATAAAATTCATTGAATAGAAAGTAATATTCGCAATAAAGTATTTTTGGTATTGCAAGCTATATCGAGTGTTTATACGATACCGGTATCGTGACGGACCGATACCGACCAAACAACACTGGTACCGGTACGGGTATTATTTTTATGGGTATCTAATCGATGTAAAAAGTCTGTCAGTAGGCAACGATTGCCATGCTGAGTGCCGGTATCATACTGGTACTGTAATGAACTAGACCGATAATGATCAAAGGCTCGCAGCAAAGTGTGCGGGAATCTCATTATATTATATTATTATATATATATATATAGGGTAAGATTCATTTGAGAACCACCCTTATTGCAAGAACCGCGAAAATCAATGTGAACACAAAATAAAATCTAAAAAAAATAAAAAAAGCACTCAAAATTTTTTTTTTAATATTTAAAAAAAAAAATCGCTATATTTAGTTAGCAAAAAAAAAACTTTTTTTTTCGAGTAACATTTATCAATGCACATGTGCATATGTATCATTACTTCGACAAATTCCGTAATATGTTATCAGTAATAGACAATTGCACTTTAATTTACAATACCATTTGTAATACACTAATTTTTACATTACCAATATTCAAAATGCACATGTGCATCATTATGTATAACCATAATATAACGTGTTTTGGTACAAAAAGTTTGTGATTTTGAATGGAGAAGTAGGCCCATATACATGTTTTTTGGTTAGTTATATCTAGTGGTTGATGGTTTGGTTATAGTTGTAAATTTATGATGTAATATGTTGATTGGATGGTATAAATGGTGTTGATATACATGTAATAAAGTGAAAATATTGGTAATGGTATTGTATTATGGATGGTAGGAGGTAATGGTATTGTATTATGGATGGTATGATAGATGAAAGGGAAAGTGTATTCAAAGTAGTGTACCAAAACACCTTATTTAATATTGATACATATAGATGCACATGTGCATTTCTAATATTGGTAATGTAAAAAGTAGTGTATTACATATGGTAGTGTAAATGAAAGTGCAATTGTCTAATATTTTTAATGAATTGCGGAATTTGTCAAAGAAATGACAAAAATGCACATGTGCATGTTTGTGTATTATGGATGGAATGATAGATGAAGAGAAAGTAGTGTACCAACACACCTTATTTCATGTTGATACATATAGATGCACATGTGCATTTCTAATATTGTTAATGTAAAAAGTAGTGTATTACACGTGGTAGTGTAAATGAAAGTGCAATTGTCTAATATTTGTAATGAATTACGGAATTTGTCAAAGAAATGATACAAATGCACATGTGCATGAATAAATTTTACTCGAATTTTTTTTTAAATTTTTTTTATTATAAACGAAATATAGCGATTTTTCCAAAAAAATAGTAAAAAAAATTTGGGTGTTTTTTAGATTTTTTTAGGTATTACTGTTTGTGTTCACACTGTTTCTCGCGGTTCTCGCAATAAAGGGTGGTTCCTAACGGATCCTTCTCCTATATATATATATATAGGGAAAGGATGATGAGAAAACTACAAATAAATGAGAAAACTAGAAAACTAACTAAAAAAGCCTAAAAAACCATAAAAAATATACCAACTTTTTTTTACAATTTTTTATAAAAAATCGCTATTTTATATATATAAAAAAAAATTTAAAAAAAAAATTGAACTGCACATGTGCATTATATGTGTACTACACATGTGCATTACATGCTTAAAATTAGCTTTTAGGTTTAGTTTAGCTCTTAGGGTTAGGTTTTCGGAGGTTTAGGATTAGGTTTTTGGGTGTGTGTGTGTGGGGTGGGGGGGGGGGGGGGGGGTTCAGGTTTTTGGGGGGTGTCATTGGGGGTGGATTAAGTGTTTTAGGCTTTTCATATTAGTGCATATTTGCAGTAATTTTTTTTATTTTTTTACATATATAAAATAGCGATTTTTTATAAAAAATTGTAAAAAAAATTTGGTATGTTTTTTAAGTTTTTTTAATTAGTTTTTTGGTTTTCTCATTTAAAGTAGTTTTCTCATTATCCATCCCCTATATATATATGTATAGGGGTTGGTTCAAATGAAAACCACTTTTAACACGAAATCTCGAAAAATAACTAAAAAAACCTAAAAACATACCAATTTTTTTTTACAATTTTTTTTATTAAAAATCGCTAGTTTTTGTATATAAAAAAAGGGAATTGGCCTGTAATAATCTCATCTAGACCTTGTTGGCCATTAATAATCCCACCTCAGAATATTCCCCCCACCAGTCTCACATTTCACCTATTTTTCCTACAATGGTCTCCCGTTAAAAAAACTTAACGGAGTTAAGCTTTTTTTCCAAATTACAAACAGATTTTTTAAGGCTTTTGATCAGAACGATGATACGTGTCCATTGATGTAAAACTTACTTCGAAATGGTGCTCCAAGTGACTTGATTTTGGTTAATTGGAAATTTAAACAACCGAATTGAAGCGTCGTTTTCATCGTTTGGAGCACCGTTTCGAGGCAAGATTTACATCAACGGACTCGTATCGTCGTTCTAATCAAAAACCCTAAAAAAATCTGTTTGTAATTTGGAAAAAAGCTTAACTCCGTTAAGGTTTTTTAACAGCGAACCATTGTATGAAAAATAGGTGAAAGGTGGGACTGGTGGGGGGAATATTCTGATGTGGCATTATTAATGGCCAATAAGGTCTAGGTGGGATTATTACATGCCAATTTCCCTTAAAAAAACTTTTTTTCAAAAAAAAATATTTGTAGTGCACATGTGTAGTATACACACACATGTGTACTATTACACATGTGCACACAAAATTCTTTTAAAAAAAGTTTTTTTATATACATAAAATAGCGAAAATTGGCATTTTTTTTAGGCTTTTTAGTTAGTTTTCGGGTTTTCGCATTAGTGGTTGTCATTTGAACCTTCCCATATATATATACATGGAGAGGATCATGAGAAAACTACATATAAATGAGAAAACTAGAAAACTAACTAAAAAAACCTAAAAAAAGATAAATAACATACCAAATTTGTCACACCCCCAAAATCCACCATGCGGAGTACCCCCGCTTGGAGGCGTGACGTGACCAGGATCGAGCCACCAATCATATTGAACAACGTATTTTAGTAAATAAAACTAATCACAATACAATTGGTGACCAAAAGGAAGTTAACCAAGTTCAATTTAAACAGCGGAAGCATAAGACGTTAAACCAAAACATAAGTTTGTAGTTCATAAGTTTAAAGACCCCAAACATAAGTTCCATGAGTTCATAACGTTTATTTAGTAAGTACGGGACATATTAGTTCGTATTCCACAACGACCACCTCCATGTGCAAGCTCCATAGCATCTAACGACCTGCAAGGCATGTAACAACGAGTCAACAACAAAGTTGAGTGAGTTCACAGTTGGTTGTTTAGTTATAGCATTCGTTTCATAAATCATATGTTCGTTTTGTAAACCATGTATCGTGTTAATTCGTATCGTGGTCTCCCAGACATGTTTGCGAAGATTAGTGGGGGCTTCCCATGTGGATAGTATTAATCCGTATTGCGATTTCCCAAATATGTTTGCGATGATTAGTGGGGGCTTCCCATGATGTAGACTAGTCGTGTGTGTACGTGCCCTTCTTGATCCAAGGACCGTAGTAAGTATGAGTGTACGTAGGTTTTACGTACGTGCCCTTCAATCCAAGGACAGTGAAAAGTAGTTTAATAGTAATGATAGTATGAGTAGTTATTCAATTCCCATTCCCAACCCACCGGGAATCCCATGCCTTAGAAAGTGTGTGAACTCACCTCGGTTTGCTCGGTTAGATTCTCAAATATAGCTAACGGTCAAGGTCGGTCAATCACGTCCTAGTATGATTTACCAGTTAGTCATTTAGTGGCTTTCAAATAGAACACAAAGTTCCTACACGTATCTATCACACAACATGCATCACTTTAACGGTTTATGCCCATCTAAGTTTCTCATCCATTCCCCACTCAAAATCAAACATACGATAATGCACATAACATATATAACATGTTAGATCATTCACAGATAGCATATTCGACATTTAGACTCGCAAATTACAGCTTAGGTCATTTCAGCATAAATATTCAAAACCGGGCTGTTTTCGGACATTTTAATAAAATAGTTAACTTATTCCAAAAATTCCCAAATTTTTACAGGATGTTTTAAATATTCCATATTTTATTGTGTAAAAATATCGGGGTCCGGTTCATTACCAATATTTTATAAAAATTCATATTCCGGACTGAACTCAGATTTATGTATTTCTGACCACAGTCCACGGAACAATTTATTAAAAATTCATCGAGTGTCCGATTTACAAAATTCCAGTGGGGTAATTACAAATGAATCGGTTGTCATCTACTGTACAAATTTCATGGTCCTATTCATCACAAAACTCAGGTTATGACTGAAAGTACGACACCCATTTATTGCTGTCAAAATTCAGCTTAAGCTGTTGCTACAAATCGACATATTAAAAATAGTAAACGAAGTCCAAAAATTACGATTCCGGTGCCATTAGAACCGTATTTCATAATAACATATTTTAGATTCAAAATATCGGTTTTTCGTTGAGTTTATGACTTGTTTACAGCCTGATGAAGTCGGCTGGAAAAGTGATTCAGCATGTTCTTTATAGTTTAAATGTTACTATATTGTATCAACACATGTCCGAACAACGGATTTTATCAAGAGTTCGACGATCAATCATCATATATGTATTAACCAACCCTAAACCAACAACATACCCATGACAACATCAACTAATAACATTTCATATACAAGTAAACTTCATGTAACCTTTATGTTTATATTTTTAGTGTTCTTGCATTTTAGTTGTAAACATAAGCATCATACTACAATGTTAGCCATAAAATAAGATGAACAAAGGTTAAACAAGAGCTTACTACTAGCTTATAGCTAGGGTAGAATCTAGTGCAAAGTTGGTAAGAAAAAGATGGTTAAAAGACTTGAAACAAGCTCCTTAGAAAAGTCCTTCAAGATGTAACCTCCATGGCTCACTTTGGAGCTTTGTATGGAATATGTAAATGAAGAAGATGAAGGTGTAAGGGTGATGGTGGTGGATTCGGTTGTAGTAAACCGAATGGAGAGAGAGAGAGAGGTAAAGTGAGAATGATTTCTATGGAATGATGAACAATCTATGATCCATGCTTTTTAAAGATTCATTCACATATCTTGGTTACTATCACAAGTACTATCTAATAAAATATGGCAATATAATCAAAGCAAATATTTGAAGTATGGATGTTTGATATGGTGGGATCCATGAGGGACTTGAAATCGGTTGGGGGGGGGTGTCTTGAGGTAAAAATTGTAACTAGAATGCAAGTATTAGTTGGATGTAAGAAAGGTGGTGATATAAGTTAGTTTGTTTATTTTTAGCGGGTGTTATGGCAAACGGGAACCATGACTAGCCAAAAATAATTACGCAATGTGTTTGACAAATATTTGGTGTCCCGGGTAATGTCCGGTTGTTCGGTCGGATACTGTTCTGTTAAACTGCTTAATTAATCCGTAAAGCGTCCTACATATATATTTTTGCAACGTTTTTAATTTTTAACACTCAGGAAGGCATACCGGACTATTTAGTAACTTTTCTCTATCCTACTAGTATATTAACAAGTACATGTAAGTATAACACAGATATCAGAAGCAGTTAAGTAATTCCACACAGTCGTCAAGCACTTTAATTATCATTAATGAATTGTACGGAATACATGGAATTTGAGGGTTGTCACAAATTTTTTTTTTACAATTTTTATAAAAAAATCGCTAGTTTTTATATATAAAAAAATTTCAAAAAAAAAAAAATTGCTGTACTCCACATGTGCATTATATGTGTACTACATATGTGCACTATATCCGTAATAGTGCACATGTGCAATACAACAAAAAAAAATTGTTCTGTTTTTTAGGCTTTTTTATTTAGTTTTTTGGTTTTCTCATTTAAACTAGTTTTCTCATTATCCATCCCCTATATATATATATATATATATATATATATATATATATATATGGGGCCGCTAAAATGAAAACCACCCCAGTTAAGAGAACCACCCCAATATAGCGATTTTTATTAGAAAAATATTAAAAAAAAATTGTGTGTTTTTTTTTGGATTTTTTAGCTATTTTTTGTGTTCGCATTGGTTCTCGCGGTTCTCGCAATAAGGGTGGTTCTCAAATGAACCTTACCTTATATATAGTATTAGGTTCAAGAGTGAACAACTTCTTAAGAGTGAACTAATCTTGGCCCTGGATCATTTTTTAGATTAAAGGGTAAGATTGACATTAGCCAAGTATGTTTACTTAAAATCCCTTAATTTTCTCATCTCTTAACTCTCACACTCTCTCTCATTTTTTATTATTTCTCCATTATTTAATTATAAGAAATTGAAGGGCTTTAAATTTTGGTAGACCATCATGGATTACGACATTATCATTCGACATCTTCAGCTCATATGTTGAAGTTGATTAATGAACATTGCAAGTATTATTATCACTCAAGAATATGATAAAGACAAAACTATTATTTTTTTCAAATGTTTTTTTTTGAAATATTCTGTTTATAAATTATTTAATTTCCAAATATTCGTAGCACTCATTTCTTTATCCATAGATTTTGTTTTAATTTTAACTTAAATATTGTTTTTCTTTTATTATCCGTATATATCGATATCATAATATATTGTTTTTAACTTTTTATAATTTTCAATAAATATTGAAAATTTTCTCTGAGATTGAAATTGTAATTATTTTTTGGTCATTGACTTTTTTTGAATATGTGATAAAGTTATTTATTTTTGCATACATGTGACTTGTTTCGTTTTCATTAATTTTATAATTTTTATATGAATCTACTCGTGTGCATGCATAATATACTAGATGTTGTTAATATACACATATGTAACCATTTCTGAATATAATACACAGATGTATAAAAGTTTGTACACATGTTTATAAACTAACAGTTATGTATCTTATATAAACTAATTGTTAGCGAGACTGTACACATATGTATAAACTAACAACTATGTATCTCGTATAAACTGATAGTTTGTTAGACTGTACACATGTGTATAAACAAACATCTGTGTATCTTGTATAAACTGATACTAGCTAGACTGTACACATATGTATACACTAACAGTTGAGCATCTTGTATATACAGAAACTAGCGAGATTTTAGGGATTTTGATTAATTGTTTAATAAATGTAATTTACAAAAGACGCAAATACCCTTATGTCATTTATTTTAAAGGGAAGTTACAACATTATAATTACAATCTTGCCATTGTTTAAAAATCTATAGATGATGTAATCCAATAGCCCAAATTAGTTCACACAGTTCACTCTCAACCTAGTGTTCACTCTAGAACCCTACCCTATATATATATATATATAGGCTAAGGATCATCACAGAATATTAATTATTGCGAGAACAAAAAGAACAACTCTAAATCGCTAAATTTTGGGATTCAAGGTTACTATTTCTTAAATTTTATGTTTCTTACATTCATATGTGTATTGTATATACATAAAAAATCATATATTTTTCCCTACACATAGTCTACATACATGTAGGTAATTTAGCCTAAACATAACCTACTGTGTGTAGGTTATTTAAAAACTGAAGATTAGAAATAGGCTTTGAGGGGTTCGGTGTGCTAAAATAAACTTTTGGGTCATTCAGGGACTAAAAGTGTCAAAAAGTGCACAAGTTTGCATTTTCGCGCATAACATACGTTCTGAATACATCCGGACATCCAAAAACTTATGTAAGCACTAAAATATTTTATTTTAGTGTTTGGCATAAGAAAAATCCATTCGTCGCGCAATTTGGATCGTTTTTCGCGCTTATGCGCATTCCGTCGTAATTAACCGAACATCGCGATCGTACGACCAAACGAACGTTGGTGACCGACCGGATAATATTTAAATCCCACAAATATTCTGTTATGATTAAAATCTTATTTTAATCAGGTCCGTGTTGAAAAATAAATTAAAACGCCTAAAAACGTTATTTTTCAAGGTTTAAGCGCGTACCGTGTGTTTCTGCGCAACACAGTACTTCTACTGCAAAACGCAGACAACGCAACCAGTCATGGCAACTGAAATTTATTTCAGTAATATCTTGGCGAGTTTATTTTTATAGAGTAATAAAAATAATTTAGAACGCCATAAACCGGGATTTAAACGCTAGATAAAATACCCGGTACCCAGTTAAATACCCGTCTTGGCCATATGCTAGGAATATGCTTGGCATATGCTTGGAATATGCTAAGGTATATGCTTGGAATATGCTAAGGTATATGCTTGGAATATGCTAAGGTATATGCTAGGAATATGCTTGGAATATGCTAGGAATATTCTTGGAATATTCTAGGAATATTCTATATGGAAAAACTATAAATACCCACCATATGTTTCATTCATAATCACTAGAAATTTGATTTGAGAAACTCTAAGTTGAAACACTAGTTTCATACCTGAGATTTTCGAATCGAGTTTAGCATTCGGGGACCCTTCGTAAGTATTCTTTCGTTCTTTTCCTTATTTTTACTGCTTTTCGAGTCAGAAAGTCAAACTTTGTTTGACTTTCAGCGTTGACCAGTAATGGTCAATGCGAAGTTCGTTTGAACTTCGCAACGTGAGTGTAATCACATTGGTCATAGTCCCTTGGGACTATGCCCACTGATTACCACGTTGTCTAGAGTCGTAGGGTAGGCGATCTAATAAATCGCCTATACCTTCGAACTCGACCCATTTGGTCGATCATTAGGATCGGACCAAATACATTAGGTGACCATAGTAGGTAGGGAATAACCTTCTGAGGTTATACCCTATGGTCACATCGTTTGAGTAGTTGTATGATAGGTAGTTTATGTGCCTTAGGTAAATTACCAGAATACCCTTTTCATGTATAATTGGTAATTAAGCATATGTAACCTAAACTTTTGTCACATAACTGATTATGTAACATGTTTAGGCATATAACACTTGTCATAGGGCTAGTTAGGCGGTCCGAACGCGTTTCACGCGCACGACGCGTTAAAGTAGCATAAGCTTCCTAAACGGGTCATAATGGGTCGATAAGACTTAGGTTAAGTTTCATTTAGCATGTAGGCCTTGTCAAACCATATCACATGAGTTCCTACACTCATTTGGTTTACAAACCCTAATGCTACCCAGTCTTCCGATATAGGTCCGGTTTATTAACATAGTTACCTATATTAGGTGCCGTTTGATATCCGTGATCTCTAGCATTGTTTGGTTGTTACTCAAGGACTACTAAGCAATCTCAAGTGAGTACATAGACCCCTCTTTTACTGTTTTCCAAACTGTTTTGGGGTGGAACACATGTGCCTACTTGTTACTTTCATGCTTTCCTGTTTTCACATCATATACCGGCTATGTTTGATAGTACATTATAGTACATTGTTTTACATTACATTTCATGCTAGGTGTGCCCATTGTGTGCATTACTTAGTACATCGTTTACATTACATTTCATGCTAGGTGTGCCCATTGTGTGCATTACTTAGTACATCGTTTTACATTACATTTCATGCTAGGTGTGCCCATTGTGTGCATTACTTAGTACATTGTTTTACATTGCCTTTCTGTTGCATATGCTTATCCAGCGTATGAACACATTATACTATATTTTGAACCGTTGTAATCATTTGACTATGTGATCCGTTGATATCTGTGAACCGTTTGTAACCATTGAACCATGTGAACCGTTTGTAACCGTTGAACCATGTGAACCGTTTGTAACTGTTGAACCGTTTGTATCCATTACATGATTTACATTAGACATGAACATTATTTTGGTGGTTTGGTTTGATTAAGTGATTAAGTAACGATGCGTGTGTAATATGATACAAACATGGTGGATACGCCGCTGGTACTTCCTATATATAAGTGTTTGTATGGTATTACATATCGTAGCGTTATTTGAATCATTTCAAGTTGAGACATAGAACATTTTATACAAATAACATATTTTTCACAAGACATTGATTTACAAACAATTTATCTAATACAAACTCATTTTACATGGTTATTCATTTAACCATACATTATTCTTTTATCTATACATATCATCTGGACTTATTGATTTTCAAACGATTTACAAGACAAAGCAAATTACAAGGTTCATGACTAAACATTTTCTCAAACATAAGTCATGAAACCTATTTTCACAAAACCTATGTATCTCACCGGCATTTTTATGCTGACGTACCATATTTTCACATGTGTTTTTCAGGAGTTGTTGCATAAGATGATCAAGATACATATAGGCAGACTTGGGCTTTAGTGAAAATAAAAGATGCGAGACTAGTTAATATTGTTGTATTTCTTTGTTCGATAAGACATTGTAACACTTTTAATAAATAAAACGAAACTTTAATTTCCATTGTTGTGAAACATTAATTCTGTTACAACACTCCCCGACGTTTCCGCCACGTTTTGTATGTTCTACGTGGTCGGGGTGTGACAACGATTAAGACTAGAAATTGCACTATCGATTAACAAGTTACAAGCAATCAAACATACACCATGATATTCAAGCAACGCAAGTTATCATTCTAGAAATTCAAAAATAAAACACACAAAAGTTCAAGAAACATTCACCTAAGATGATCACCGAAGAGTTTAGCCGGACATGGCTCGGTGAATCATCATCATAATCAAGCCAATGTTCATACGAATCGAAAATACAAACCGGATGATAAGAATTTTTCACAAACCAAGCAAGAACAAGCAAAATCGCCCCTAGTGTCTCCAATAACCGTCCAATGATAAGAACACCTCAAAAGACACAATAAAAACTGATTTAAGAGGGCAGTTACACTTTGGATCGCAGCCGCCACCGTAAATTACGGCTCCACCGTAATTTACGGTGGACTTCAACATGTTACGGCGCAGCTCTACTGATTTACGGTAAGCTTTAAGTCATCATCAGGTCCACCGTAAATTACGGTGAGACCGTAATTTACGGTGCCAACCTGTTTTGTCACGTGCACCCACTATTGTCTTGAGAATATGATGATGATATTGATGGCTGTTAAGAGATCACGTGAATGTTGATAATGATGATTAATTATCGAATCGAAACCTCATGTGCACCTGACAATATATGCCGCCCCCTAAAATCCGCGCACGTCCGGCCCAATCCAAAAGTCTTCCATGTGCCCTCTTTGCCGTCACAGCCCATGTGCGGCCCAACAACCCTCTAGTCCACGTGTATTGTGAGTTAGTGTTGGCCCAATCCAAAAGCCACAAGTCAGCCGCCCATATAAACTCCATGTGAGTTGATTTCCTTTTGCTGCAATTCACGTGATGTTGTCTTTAAAAGTCTGCCGCAAATGTGATGATTATGTTTCAATCACATCAATCCTCCAATCTTCACAAGGCTGCCACAAATATTAGTCCACATGACATGTGGTGATCTCTTTGTGTGCGGCCCAATCCAAAGACATGTGCAGCCCCCCTTCACATGATCGGCCCAATGGTGTGCTTGTTGACTTTGTGATGTTCTCTCTCTAATGTTGCCGTCCAAGACCTCACGTGATGACTCCTCTATCTATTGATGATAATGTTGTTGACTTTGTGAAATAATAAAAATGCCACCAACATTAATTCCCTCAATCTCTTCTTCCACAAGTCACGTGATGAGGATGATGACTTGATGTCACTTTTCAAACAAAGCCTTTCATGAATTAATTAATATCTTGTATGTGCACTAAGTTTTAAACCCATTTAATCCTTCAACATAGCAAATGTGCGCTAATCTTTGTAACTCCACGGTATTACGCGTTTTACCTGTAAAACCATAAAACACTCATAGTTATCACATTCACAATACATAACCATGTAAAAGATGGGATATGCACGTAATTAACTCATTTAAGGGTTGTCCTACGGACCACCCGTCACATCCCCACACTTACCCGTTGCTTGTCCCAAGCAACCCGTTCGAAAACGATTCAAAATCTAAGCGATCAAACATGCAAACCAAGCTAACTGTGCCGTCCTTTTACTAACTTTCAATCATACCCCAAGACACACCCCTCGCCAAACTCTCGGTGACAAAAATTATTAGCATAATGCTAAACCACTCAATGCGTGTGTGTGTGTGCGCGACAATAAGCTTGTATACAAATCAAGTTTCCTCCTAACAAATATCTAACATGCTTTAGAATCAAAGGGACTTACGGGTTGTAACGGGGCTAAGTGTCAAGGTAGGAAAATGGTGGAATACATATGAAAGAGCTAATTGATTTGACCCGGTTTTATTTTTACTACTAAACAAAGCAACATCAACTATAAACAAGATATCTTCAACTTCTCAACTACTATTGCAACTAAATACTTCTTTTTGTATTTTTCATATTTTTTTTTTCTTTCTCTTTTTTTTTTTTTTTTTCATCATTTTTTTTTTTCATAACACATGAAACTCAACAATATATACAAGAACATCAATACTACATACTAAATCTCCTAAACCGGGTCATCTCAATAGGTAAAATTTTTGTAAGAAGTAGGCTCGGGTCACAATCGAATGGTCTAAGGCTCAACATGGCTTTCTAAGGACCAAACCCCCACCCCTCACAATACCAAGCTCATATATGTAAAGTATGAGGTCCAACCCACCAATCCCGCACTCTCACACATCTAGACGAGGTTTCCTAAAAGTCCCCCTATCATTTTCAAAAGCATGCTAATTCTAGGATTTAACAAGTATTCACACACAAGTTCTATTAACACTGTAGGTCCCTATCCCGTATGGATCGTAACAAAACTGACAATCTACCAAGGGTGCGGAATCCCCTTGATAAACCTAGCAAACAGAAACAAGAACACAAGACGTTTTACCAACCGATCCTCTATGATTATCCAACGAAAACGTTTACAATCACTCAAGATCTTCACGAACTCACAGCCAATAATCTGTGTATTCGAACTCTCTCTCAATTGCCTAAAAGTCTCCAAAAGTCTCAAAATGTCTAACCCTAAAACTCTAGGTAAAGGTTGTTTATATAGCACAACCTATACAATTCGACCTGGGCCAAGCCCATACGAATTCTGTTTACAAATCCGGGCTAAACTAAATGGACTTTAACTTGATACAAACTTGGACTAGATTGGGCTTCAACAAACTCGAATTCCTTTCAGTCTTCATAAGTCTTCGTGGCCCAAAACACGTTTAATATCCAAAGACCAATCCAACGCTGTTGTCACATAACATGCACCAACAAACTCCCCCTTGACAATAGCTTGCAAAGGAAACTTTAGTCTTCAGAATCTCAAAGTCTTTGGTCTTTGGATAGCGTCAGCTTCAACATGAATTCTGTCAGCAACAGACTCCCCCTAAGCTGATGTATCCAATCACCAAATCTTCCAAGTTTTAATTCAGCATTCCAAATAAGTCTTCACAGCATTCATTCTGCATTGTAGAAGGAGGACTCTACCAAGCAGCAACAAACTCCTCATCTCTTCAAAGCAACTTCTCATCGACAAACTGCTTCAATCTGTATACTATAAAACAAACATCTCGAGAAACCATAAGAATTTTTCAACATAGTTAAGGAATTATTATTATTCAAGAGATAGTTAAACTGTATAACAGATTAAGCATTTTCAAATTAAGCACCAACACGCAACAATTTTTAAACAAACACCTTATAACCTGCATCATTTCAAAATTTTGAACCCACTTACTAACACAGTCTCCCCCTATCAGTAACAATTCCTCCAAGAATAACAGTTTTCCGTACATTAAGAATTTGAACAGAAAAAGACACTATTTTTGTATTTTTGTATTTTCTGAAAGCAAATAAATACTAAAAGCAATAAACACTCTATTTTTGTGAGAATCACCGGTAAGAAGATCATATCAGCATAATCAAACTGTTTCACACAATTAGATAATCCGTTATTTAATTTTTCGTGAAAAGCAGTCCAAGACGATTACCAGTATGTTTGTCCTCTTAAACAAAATGCATGAACATTTCAAGTACCATTACCATATGATACGTTAAGGTAATTTTATTTCTGATATACTAGTGTGTCCCACTTCAGGATATACCCCCACGATCAAGGTATGCACAAAGATTCATCGTAGTAGGTGAGTATACTGAATCCATCCTTTAAGATATCATGACAGTGTCTAGGTCTGCATATAATCTGTTTTATCATGTTTTGATTGCTTAACAATGAACACCTAAACAAATACTAATCAAATCCTGGAAATATAAACAGCACACTCTATCATGCAAGTATCTTCCCTACCACATATTTCACAAGTCCAATCCAGATTTCTGAAATCTTAACTGGGAATAGGTTGAGAAGAGAACAGAATAGATCTTTAGGAGAGATGGTATAATATACAGATCAAATGAGTTTTTCTCAGTTTGATATAGGTTTATTGGGTTTCATTTGGGCACTTGAGGGCCTCTTTCGGGTGTATTAGATCTATAGCGCGACAACGTACAGCTAGGTCAGCATGTATCTGGATGCAGCAGAAGCTGTCGTTGCCTAGCACCTCCAGGTCAGCATATATCTGGATGCAGCAGAGGAGGTACACGACTTTTTTCAGAGAAGATTTCAGAATCAGATCAAAATTGTGTGTATCGGGACACATACAGACATTCAAATAGACATGTGCTAATTCCAAGTGACTTTCTTTCCTGGGGTTATGTACAATTTTAGTTCTGAACAGAATGACAGTCAAGATATCCCCAGATGAAATAACAGTATAAAGACCCAAAACTTCAGATTTTGGCAATCTATCAACGCAAGATTTAAGGTCATTAAACCATACACCACTGATGTGTTACCCACTCATACTCAGTGCTTTTATGTTTATATCACTTTGGTAAGTTGATTATTTCATGCTTTTTGCCTACTGGTATATCATATGATGAAGCTACTATCACACTTAAGCATTTTGACGCAGTTCGAGTGTGACAGTCTAACTTGCTGATGTACTATCATTTCTTCTTTTTCACACAGTGAAAACTCATTTTTGATTTTCTATTTTTTTTTATGTTTTTGATTTTTCAATGTTTTTGTATTTTTTATTTTTGAAAAAAACAGTAAACTATTTACAAAATTCTTATGAAAAACCAGTTATTCAGGATTCCTCATCCCGTTGAGTTCGACTAAGTGTTCAAAGCGAGCTTGATCAAAAGCTTTTGTGTAAAGATCAGCAAGGTTATCTTCTGTGTCGACTCGATGTAATTCAATTAGTCGTTTTTCAGCACAATCCCGTATAAAGTGATGACGTATGTCAATATGTTTAGTTCTACTGTGCTTTACGGGATTGTTTGTGATTGATATGGTGGCATTATTATCTATCATAATAGGAGTACGAGTGAAATCCAAACCATAATCGCGCATCTGCTGTTGAATCCAGAGAACCTGAGAGCAACAGCTACCCGCAGCAATATATTCAGCTTCACACGTAGATGTAGACACACAGGATTGCTTCTTGCATTGCCAAGACACGATCCTGCCTCCTAAGAACTGACAACCACCTGTTGTAGACTTTCTGTTTGATTTGCATCCTCCAAAGTCGGAATCAGTGTAAGCAACGAACCTCAAATCACTATCAGCTGGATACCATAACCCAAGTTTAGGTTTCCCCTTCAAGTAACGAAGAATACGCTTCACTGCTTTCATATGTGACTCTTTCGGATTCGCTTGATATCTGGCACACAAGCATACGGCAAACATGATGTCAGGTCTTGAAGCAGTCAAGTACATTAGAGAACCAATCATCGCCCTGTATTGAGTAGGATCAACATCTTCAGTACTTTCATGATCTGGGCCAAGATTGTGATTTTCACAAATGGGTGTGTTGAAAGTAGAGCAATCATTCATTTTGAACCGATCCAAAATGTCATACACATACTTCGTTTGATGAATAAACATCCCATCCTCCTTCTGTTCAACTTGTAATCCCAGAAAGTAAGACAGCTCACCCATAGCACTCATTTCAAACTTACTCTTCATCACCTGTTCAAACTCCTTACACATGTTCACATCAGATGACCCAAAGATGATGTCATCCACGTATACCTGTACCAGCAGAAAATCTTCCTTCTTCCTCTTTATGAACAGTGTACTGTCAATCTGACCTCTTTCAAAACCATTCTTGATCAGATGTGTAGACAGTGTCTCGTACCATGCCCTAGGAGCTTGATGTAACCCATATAAAGCCTTATCAAGTTTGTAAACTCGATCTGGATAGTCTGGATCAACGAACCCATCTGGCTGTGAGACATACACCACTTCTTGGACTTTCCCGTAAAGAAATGCACTCTTCACGTCTAGTTGGAAAACTTTAAAGCCCTTGAATGAAGCGAAAGCTAGAAACAAACGAATTGCCTCCAACCTTGCCACTGGTGCAAACACTTCATTATAATCTATCCCTTCTTGCTGATTGAACCCTTTTACCACTAACCGAGCCTTGTTGCGCGTGACAATACCTCTATCATCCTTCTTGCACTTAAACACCCACTTAGTGCCAATCTCTCTTTCACCTTTAGGAAGGTCCACTAACTCCCAAACCTTCAACTTCGCAAACTGAGCCAATTCTTCTTGCATAGCTTCAACCCATGAATTGTCTTTAAGAGCCATGTGAATGTTCTTCGGCTCCTCTTGGGAAATAAAGCAACTATACAAGCATTCATTCACTATCCCAGTCTTCTCAATCGAAACAAATAACCCAGAATTCGCTGCTATGCTTCTTCTCGTCTGAACACCTGCAGTAGGATCTCCAAGTATCATGTCAACTGGATGATCTCTATTTGCTCGTGTAGAAGCAACTGCATCAACTTCAAGATTATCACCCAGGTTTGATCCAATCTCCCCCTGAATATTCTGATTTGCAAACGGATTTACAAACTCCTCCCCCTGAATGGGTTCAGAGTCACTATCGCTTGAATCAGGATTAGTAGCACCATGGGAAGCTTCCGGAGCATCTGACATATCAACATTCGATCTAGGCATAAAATCGCCTTCATCGTCTTCACCAATCACTGTTTGAATCAGCTGAGAATCATCTGCATCAGAAACCTCAGGAATATTAAATGATTTAAACACACTTTCATAATCATATAGTATAGCAGGACCACTCGTTGATTGTTGAGGTTTGTAGGAAGTAATTTCCACATTAAAAACAACCTCAATTTTACCAGTTTTGAGATTAAAAACCCTTTTATTCGGTGTGCCAGGCACGTAACCAAGAAAGTAGCCTTCGTCAGCCACCTCACCGAATTTTTGTTTATCTTTGTTTCGCACAATGGTGCAGGGTAATCCAAATGGTTCAAAGCCTGTTAAGTTTGGTTTTTCGTTAAACATCAACTCATGGCAAGTTTTGTTAAAACGTTTAACAGTTAAAACTTTGTTTAGGACATAGCAAGCTGTATTCACAGCTTCTCCCCAGAAAAGAACTGGTAGCTTTGAATCTGAAAGCATAGTCCTAGCGGCTTCAATCAACGTCCTGTTTTTCCTCTCAGCGACTCCATTTTGTTGAGGTGTATAAGGAGCAGAATATTGATGTTCTATTCCCTTTCGAAGACAGTAGAGATCAAGAACTCGGTTCTTGAACTCCGTGCCATTATCACTCCTTATCCTCTTGATCCTTGCATCATGGACGTTTTCCAATTTCGTAAAAAGATCTATCAGCATCTCCGCTGTCTCATCTTTTGTACCTAAAAAGAAAACCCATGAATAACGTGAGTAATCATCAGTGACAACAAGACAATAGTACTTTCCACCTATGCTCCTCACATTCACTGGACCGAATAAATCCATGTGAAGTAATTCATAAGGGGCATTAATGGAATTTACTGTTTTAGACTTATGAGGTTTCTTGTGTTGTTTTCCCTTTTGACATGGAAGACATTTATCTTCCACTTGAAACCTCAGCAATGGAACCCCTTTCACTAGCTCATTTTTTATGATATAATTCATTTTGCGATAGTGAATGTGGGCCATGTGTCTGTGCCACAACATAGATTCAGCTTCAGATGCTTTTGACAGTAAACACGCCACCGCAGCAGTTGGATCCTTGGCACCCATGTCCATGACATAAGTATCATTTTTCCTCGGTGCACGCATCACTATCCAATCGTCCGGAATAACCAAACCCGGTTTCAACACCAATGCCTCTGTATTTGTAAAATGGACCGAGTGACCCTTGTCGCAGACTTGTGACACGCTCATCAGATTGTGTTTAAGCTGCTCAACATAGTTCACTTTGTCCAAAGTGATCTTCCCATTCGTCACTTTTCCTCGTCCAGTTATCCTACCACCTTTAGCACCAGCAAAATTTACATGTCCACCATCATATTCTTCAAATTCAGAAAACAACCTCGCATCCCCCGTCATGTGCCTGGAGCAGCCACTATCAACATACCATAAGTTGATAATCCTCCTCAGCAGCTCCTGCACACACCAACCAAAGGATTAGTTAGCTTGGGGGACCCAAGCCTTAATGGTCTTGGGTCTTCCAGATTCATCAACTACAGGAACATCCATCCAGTATCCATCACTCCTAGGTGGAGTCTTGGATCTTAGGCCTGTTGATGGAAATGGGGCATGATTTCCATAAGGTCTCTGGTCCTGAGGGTACCTGTTTGTGTTTGGACTATGTGACCTTTGAAAACTTTGATTTTGATTCCAAGAACCTTGATTGTTGTAATTTCGAAAGCCATTGTTATAAAAATTTCGACAACCATTATTTTGGTATCGATTTTGATATTGACCTTGACTTCTAAAATTATTTGAATTTTGGTTGTTCATTCTTGGTGAACTACTTCTTGGTCTTTCATATCTGCCTGATGTAGATTCAGGCTGAAATCTTGGTTGATTTCTTTGAAAACGAGGAACTTGTGGAGTTCCTTTTTCAGCCTTATCTACACCACCAGCAACACCCGATTGTTGCTTTCGAGCAGATTGCTTTGGAGAACTTGAGACTTTCTCCTCATTATCACCTTGCTTCTCAGGTGATTTCCCTCTTTGTTTCTCACTGACTTGTGCTTCAACCTTTTTGTTAGGACAGCAGCTAGCTACATGTCCCTTGGTGTGACATTTGAAGCACGATCTCTTATTCGAAGACTTCTTAGCTGAAGCCTTTGAACTAGATTCTGGTTTAGATGATGATGCCTTAGAAGGATTTGGTTCAGTTTGCTTAGTTTCAAGATTTTCTATGTTTTTGTTTTTAGCAAACTCTATATTTGATTCATTTTCTATAACAGCTGTTTCGTTTTTCATATCACTTCCTTGAACAAAATTAACCTTTTTAACAAAAGTTGGATTTTTATTCGTAGGATTTGAATTTTTCTTTTTCAAAACAGGTTTGCTGTTATTGACCTTCTTGGCATCATTATCTTCAAACACATCACCTTGACTAGATGTGAAACTACTTGGTGATGTTGACAGAAAGTCTGTGAACTCATCTTCATCAGGTAAGAAAGAATAGTCATGACTAAGAGGAGGTGGAACTTCATTGAAGCCCTTGAATCCCACACTTGTCTTGTCATTACTCTTCTTTAACCCACCCATCATGTGTTTCATAACAAAAGTAGAATCCCTGAATTGACCTAATTTCTTTTCGAGTTCAACAATTCTGAGTTGTGCATCTGACAACTCTTTGCATTTTTCAGAAATTTCTTTTGTTTTCTCAGCCATCATGTCATGAGCTAAGTCTATGACTTGAAGTTTTTCGTTTAGTTTACAGGTTAAAACTTCAATTTCAGCTTCATAGCCTTTTATCTTTTTCAAATATGATGACTCATTTCTTTTTGCAAAGAAATTTGATTCTTTTACGTTAGATATTTCGCTCACCAGACTTTTGTTTTAAGTTGACAACCTGTCAACTTCACTCTGTAATTCACGACACTTTAAGCAAACAGAAGTAGCAGAGTTACTTACCTCTCCTGTCGATTTGTCTGAGTTGGCCATAAGAGCAGCAAGTTGAGCTTCCATCCTTTTGATGATTTCATCCTTCTCTTCAGCTTCCTTTTCATGCTCAGACTTTGGTGTTTCTTTTTCAGCATCTGTTGTCTGATCAGCCTTATCTTCCTCAGCTTCATTTTTCTTCTCAACTTCAGCATTCATGTTAGCTTCAGCTTCATCAACGGGAACAATCTCTGCCATAAATGCTTGAGTGACATTCTCATCATTTTCCAAGTGAATACTCCAGTCATATGAACCTTCTCGTGCAGTAGAGATCAATGCCCTTGAGTTAGAGTTGTTGGAAGCATTCCTGTTGTTTGAATTCTGACTCGACGTCTCTTGCTTTTGTTTTTGACATTCTCTAGCGAAATGTCCATAACTTTGACAGTTAAAGCACCTTACTTTGGTCTTGTCAAAACCAACAGTTTTTCCTACAAACTTCCTTCCCGTTCTGTTCATGAACCTCTTCACACGTCTGGTAATCATGGCCATTTGCCATTGCAAATCCATATCTTCAAGATCATCAGGGTCAATCTGATCGTAATCTTCATCTAAAACGGCAGGATCAGATATCTTCCCCTGAATGTAATTTTCATAAGAAGCAACAAACGAAGCAAGTAGAACAAGATGTTCTTCAGCAGACTTCACACTCATTGGCATCGATTTTGAACTACTACTTTGCTTAGCGGCTGATGTTCTCTTGACTCCTGTTGATCCTCCTGAAGCAGCTACAAAACATACATCACCATCCTCATTTACTGTGACCTGCTCAGTTTCACGCGAGAGAAAAGCAGTGGCAGAGTCGCTAGAAGCATCATGAGATGAAGAAGATGCAAGCCCATTGTAAACCCCTGGATCTTGAACCTGATCATAACCAGTGTCCTTCTTCTTCATGTTGAGCTCATAAGCTCTTAGCTTTCCAACCACTTCTTCCAGTTCCTTTGTTTCATAATCAGCTTCTCCCTTTATCATGAGAGTGTAAATATCCCATTTTGCAGGTAGAGCATCCAGCAGCTTGTCATTTTTCTCTATGTCAGTATAACAATCTATATCATAATTGTCCAATTCTGACATCAGATGGTAGTATCGAGTAATGACGTCCTCAAGTGACTCATTTTTCATGTACTTGAACACAACAAACTGCTTCTTCAGTAGATCAATTTTGTTCTTCTTGACATCAGAATTCCCTTCATATCTCTTCTCTAGCGCATCCCACATTTCTTTTGAAGTAGTGTACTTCTTAAAAGTGTGTTTGATGCTATCAGGTAGGGACATCTTGATAGCTGCCAAAGCTTTCTTTTCAGCCTCATACATCCTTTTATCATTATCTTGCATGTTCACATAGGGTGTGACACGTGGTCTGCCCTCAAAGTCATGTGTTGGGTTTGTGTACCCATCTTCAATACAAATCCACATGCGTGTGTCCTGATATTCAATGAAGGATTGAAACCTATCCTTCCATGTCAAGTAGTTCTCCACCTTCATCATCTTAGGTGGTTTGTTCGTTGTGCCTACCTCATGTTCCATCCTTAAGAGTTCGTTTAGTTTAGACATGTTCGACATTTTAAGTTAATCAGACTGTTAAAACCGTACAATTCTAGTCCGAAACCTGTTTTTACCAAATTATACCGTTAGATTCGTCTCGAGATTACGATTCCAATGATATATAATGTCTAAAACCTATTTCGGGATTTTCCAGAGTCCGAAACCTGTTTTTACCAAATTTTTTTTTTTTTTTTTTTTTTTAGTCCTAAAAATCCAAGGAGTCCAACAGTGCAAACGGTTTGTCCAGATGAGTTACGGATAATTCTCTAAACACGGAACAGTGAAATTTTTCTTACGATTGCCTAGAAAAATTCCACCACTTTGAAACCACGGTTGCGAGTCACGGTTGCGAGTCAACGGTTGCGAGTCAACCAGCACAAGTCGTAACCACGGTTGCGAGTCACGGTTGCGAGTCAACCAGCACAAGTCGAAACCACGGTTGCGAGTCACGGTTGCGAGTCAACCAGCACAAGTCGAAACCACGGTTGCGAGTCAACCAGCACAAGTCGAAATCTCTGGTTGCGAGTGAACAGTACCAGTCGAGACCTGTGGTTGCGAGTCGAGACCTGCACCCTTGAGTCGAAACCAGCTATTTTTCAACCAAAATCCCACAAAATCAGCACCTTTTACACCACAGAATCCTCTGATTGATAACTTTCCAACTGAAAATCCTAAAAACAAGCAAACAAATCAGATCAATAACCAAAACGAATCAAACACTCACAATTTTTGAATGTTCTTCGATGTTCTTCACTGTTCTTCACCCCGAATTCGAAAATCAACAAACGAACAAAATCCTTGAATCTGTAAAATCAGTTTTGAACCGTACACAAGAGCAAATGCTCTGATACCAATTGTAGGTCCCTATCCCGTATGGATCGTAACAAAACTGACAATCTACCAAGGGTGCGGAATCCCCTTGATAAACCTAGCAAACAGAAACAAGAACACAAGACGTTTTACCAACCGATCCTCTATGATTATCCAACGAAAACGTTTACAATCACTCAAGATCTTCACGAACTCACAGCCAATAATCTGTGTATTCGAACTCTCTCTCAATTGCCTAAAAGTCTCCAAAAGTCTCAAAATGTCTAACCCTAAAACTCTAGGTAAAGGTTGTTTATATAGCACAACCTATACAATTCGACCTGGGCCAAGCCCATACGAATTCTGTTTACAAATCCGGGCTAAACTAAATGGACTTTAACTTGATACAAACTTGGACTAGATTGGGCTTCAACAAACTCGAATTCCTTTCAATCTTCATAAGTCTTCGTGGCCCAAAACACGTTTAATATCCAAAGACCAATCCAACGCTGTTGTCACATAACATGCACCAACAAACACAATACACACACCGCCACTCAAACAATGAAATATCAATAATAATCATGTGTGGCTCAAATCCTTACCAAGAAAAGACTAGGAATGGGTGTCGGTGTGTCAAATGGTACAAAATCAAGCTTTCAAATTTTAACAATTTTCACTTGGTTTTACAAAAACTTTTTTTTTTTTTTTTTTTTTTTAAACTCCCAAAAATTCCCCCCATCCCCACACTTGGGATACATTGTCCCAATGTATGGCTTTGAGGGCTTTGATCACTAAAATTCATTCAACATCAACAAAAGCTTTAAATCTCAAACCCCAAATTTCTTTTTGGTATTTTTTTTTTATATTTTTTATATTTTTTTAATAAACAAAAGCAAACTAATAAACTAACAATATTTCAAAGCTAAAGAACATGACAAGTCTAAGGAAAAGGTACATTGACCTGGTGAAGTTTGCCACAACAGATGTTGTAGATAATCCGACTTTCTATCACCACATTCACCCAAATATCCGTACATCTTCCCCACACTTGAATGTTGCCATGGCCCTGAAACATAGAAAGATAAAAACAACAAGATCAATGAAAAACCTTGGGTTGCCTCCCAAGCAGCGCTAAGTTTTCAGGTCTTCAGCCAGACCGTGCCACCCCCATTTATGGTGGCTCAAAGAATCGGTTCCTGGCATCTCCATCACTTCCTTGTGCCATTGAACAAAATGCATCCATCTTGTTTTGACTCGGTGGGTAGTCAAATACACTCTTGCTCGCACCCATATATGTTTCTTCACGGTCCGGTGGGTGCTTTTTTCTCAATCGTTGTAACACATTTTGACTAATCCCGCTATCCTTCGCCACAACAAAATCATAACTAATCATCTTAGTCTGAACATCAAATGACAACTTACGGTTCCTTTCGGTCATGGTAATAATTCCTTCTCTACAATCAATTTGAGCATTTGCCGTATAGAGAAACGGTCGACCTAAAATCACCCTTTGTTGTGATGCCATGTTGGTAGAAGCATAGTCCAAAACTAGAAAATCCACCGGGTATTCAAATTCTCCCAACTGAATCTTAACATTCCTAACCATTCCCCGTGGACGCCTCCAACTTCCATCCGCCAAGCTCACCATGGTGTCTATACCTTCAAGTGGACCAAAGTCGTACATATCGTATAAATCGCTTGGTAGCACACTCATGCTTGCCCCGTAGTCCAACAATGCGTGAGGGATTTTTAATTTTCCCACACGGATAGGCACGATTGGCGCTTCACACTCTTTATCATTCTCGACTTCGTCATCTTTTTTCAAACCTGCATTCACTTTATACGAAGAAGTTAGCAATGTTTCATTAAATTTAGTATTTGGGACGGTGCTTACCACATTGATGTTAATGCTTTTTATGTTCTTGGGATTTGGCACCGTATCACTCGGTAGCTGGCCTTTTGCTTTCTTTAACATCGCCACGTCACTTGCAAGTTGACCCATTTGAGTGGTCAACGATTGGATGCTTTTGTCACGGGCCTCGTCCTTTTGCATTCGAACCTCATCACGTTGATTCATTCGTTGCATTTCACTTTGCATCGCCTTCAACATCTCCATCATCTCATTTCCACCCGAAGAGCTTTGACCCGTTTGATATTGCCTTTGAAATCCTTGATTTCCTTGAAAATTCGGGTTAGCTTGATTTGAAGGATTCCCATAGCGAAAATTGGGGTGATTCCTCAACCCGGGATGGTAAGTATTAGAGTTCATGTTGTTGTAGTTTCTACCACCCCCTCCTTGACCTTGACCTTGAATAGCATGAACCTCTTCGTATTGCCCTTCCACTATTCCTTGGCAATTCTCAGCCGCATGACCTATTTCATTACACAATGCACAAACATCATAAATTTGGTTAGTAGTTTGAACATTACCGTCATCTATGGCATGCACTTGAGGTCGGGCAATGGCTGGTCGAGCTCTTCTTGAGGCTTGAGCTTTCCTCTTTGATGTAGTGGCCATGCTTTCCAAAAACTCCCAATCATCATTCTCATAATTTGTTCCAAAAGTCCCACCGGTAATAGACATGAGATCACGAGCATCTTCGGCACTTAACCCCTCATGAAAGGCATTCATCAACTCCCACAATTCAATTCCATGGTGAGGGCAATTTTTAATCATCATATTGAAACGCTCGAATGCCTCATGAAACATCTCACCATGTTGTTGTTGGAAGCTTCTCAACCCCTTTCTTGCATCGTTGGTCTTTTGGGCGGTGTAAAACTCATCCAAGAAAGTTTGTTGCATCTCCCCCCATGTATATATGGATGCCGAAGGTAACGTGTAGAACCATTTCTTCGCCTTATCTTCCAAAGAAAATTGGAATAATACCAATTTGATGTCATCAGCCGAGAACCCTTGACTCCCAAGAGTGTTGCAAATTGAGTCATAAGCCTCTAAATGAAAGTAAGGTTCCTCCGTTGCCAACCCTTTGTATTTTGGTAAACTTTGCAAAGAGTTGGTCCTCACTTCAAATGTTCTCCCTTGATCCTTGTGAGGAATAACTACCGGTGAAGGGTTTTGAGTGATTACCGGCCGAAAGTGTGCTTCAATGCCCCTCACATTTTCTCTGAGGTGTCTCCTTGGTACACCAAACCTACCCCTTGGGCGAATAGGACCCATTGGCCTTGGTATAGGCCCTTGTGGTGCAATTGGTTGTTGAAATTGTTGTTGGGGCATTGGTGGGCGTTGAATTGGCCTTTGGAATTGTTGAACATTTGGTTGTACATTCTGTGGCCGAATTTGTTGCAATGGTATAGGGCGTTGCAATGGTGGCCCTTGTGGTCTTGGTCGAATATGTTGCGGTATAAGTTGTTGTGGCACTCCACCTACACTTGCTATCCCTTGAGATTGACCCGGCACATACCCAAACTCTCCTTGATCTCCATCACCCCCATAAGCATATCCTTCTTCCTCGTATCCCTCAAACTCTTCTTCATAACCTTCAAAATACCCATCTCCTCCTATACCCGAAGATTGCATATAAGGATAAGACGAATATTGCATACCGGGTTGGTTCGATGGTCGATATGTAGAAGTAGTATGGATAACGGTTGAGCTTTGTGGTAATGAGTGAGTAGAAGATGATTGACCCGTAGTTGGAGGAAAGAAGTGTGAAAGTGGTGGAATTGTGGCGGATGGGCTATAGGTAAGAGTAGGTTCGACTTGGGTAGTAATAGGTGATGTGGTGTTGGTTGATGTAACTCCATGTGGTGAAGTAAATTCGGTAGTGGAAATAGGCATGGTGGTATTTGGTGAAGGTTGAGTGGATGTTGGTATGAATGGTGAAGTAGGTTCACCCGTAGTGGGTGATGGTTGTGGTGGATCCATGTATCGAATTGGTGTAATTGGTGTAGTTGGTGTTGTTGGTGAACCACTGATTCTGTTCTCTCTTAACAAAATTCAGTTTCCTCTTAACGTTCGCTCAATTTCCGGATCAAATGCCAAAGGTGATAGCTTGTGAGAGCTCCTAGTACGCATGCACCTGTCAATACCTGCACACTAACACACCCAGCGTAAACCAGAAAAATAACAAACTTAAAAAGAAAGAAAGAAAATAACACACGTTGCGCACTACTCCCCGGCAACGGCGCCAAAATTTGACGTGATTGTCGTGGGTCACGCAAATTTAATCCCCAAACAACTATAGATAGTGGTAAGAGGGTATCGAACTCAGGGAGTATGTGGAAAATGTGTCGATTGTATAGCTTTGTACTTAAATTAATATTAAACTAAATTGCAGAAATTAAATTTCAAGAATTTGGATTGTTGTTTTAGAAAACTAAATTAAAAACTAATTCAAATCAAAATTGGTTGTAAAACAAATTAGGAGAGAACAATGATCATCTTAGGTTTCAGTTTCTTTAAACAATTGTGTGTAATTTTAACTAGAAAGAGTTACATAGACATAACTCGTGTATAGATGATTGAAGTGATAAAAGGGGACAAAGTACTCGGATTATATAAACGCGAGGTTGTTTCCCGATGACCAATTAATCAATAACCAACCCTAACCCTTCCCGTGATATCTCGATTGCCAATGGCACCAAGAACGTACGATTAAGACTAGAAATTGCACTATCGATTAACAAGTTACAAGCAATCAAACATACACCATGATATTCAAGCAACGCAAGTTATCATTCTAGAAATTCAGAAATAAAACACACAAAAGTTCAAGAAACATTCACCTAAGATGATCACCGAAGAGTTTAGCCGGACATGGCTCGGTGAATCATCATCATAATCAAACCAATGTTCATACGAATCGAAAATACAAACCGGATGATAAGAATTGTTCACAAACCAAGCAAGAACAAGCAAAATCGCCCCTAGTGTCTCCAATAACCGTCCAATGATAAGAACACCTCAAAAGACACAATAAAAACTGATTTAAGAGGGCAGTTACACTTTGGATCGCAGCCGCCACCGTAAATTACGGCTCCACCGTAATTTACGGTGGACTTCAACATGTTACGGCGCAGCTCTACTGATTTACGGTAAGCTTTAAGTCATCATCAGGTCCACCGTAAATTACGGTGAGACCGTAATTTACGGTGCCAACCTGTTTTGTCACGTGCACCCACTATTGTCTTGAGAATATGATGATGATATTGATGGCTGTTAAGAGATCACGTGAATGTTGATAATGATGATTAATTATCGAATCGAAACCTCATGTGCACCTGACAATATATGCCGCCCCCTAAAATCCACGCACGTCCGGCCCAATCCAAAAGTCTTCCATGTGCCCTCTTTGCCGTCACAGCCCATGTGCGGCCCAACAACCCTCTAGTCCACGTGTATTGTGAGTTAGTGTTGGCCCAATCCAAAAGCCACAAGTCAGCCGCCCATATAAACTCCATGTGAGTTGATTTCCTTTTGCTGCAATTCACGTGATGTTGTTGTCTTTAAAAGTCTGCCGCAAATGTGATGATTATGTTTCAATCACATCAATCCTCCAATCTTCACAAGGCTGCCACAAATATTAGTCCACATGACATGTGGTGATCTCTTTGTGTGGGGCCCAATCCAAAGACATGTGCAGCCCCCCTTCACATGATCGGCCCAATGGTGTGCTTGTTGACTTTGTGATGTTCTCTCTCTAATGTTGCCGTCCAAGACCTCACGTGATGACTCCTCTATCTATTGATGATAATGTTGTTGACTTTGTGAAATAATAAAAATGCCACCAACATTAATTCCCTCAATATTTTCTTCCACAAGTCACGTGATGAGGATGATGACTTGATGTCACTTTTCAAACAAAGCCTTTCATGAATTAATTAATATCTTGTATGTGCACTAAGTTTTAAACCCATTTAATCCTTCAACATAGCAAATGTGCGCTAATCTTTGTAACTCCACGGTATTACGCGTTTTACCTGTAAAACCATAAAACACTCATAGTTATCACATTCACAATACATAACCATGTAAAAGATGGGATATGCACGTAATTAACTCATTTAAGGGTTGTCCTACGGACCACCCGTCAGTCGTGCTCACTGAACACGCCCCCGTGCTCAACGAAATCAGTAACTTTAATTAAAACGCCCAGATACAGATTCTGTACACGGGGCCGTGTCCACTGAACACGGGGTCGTGTCCAGCCTCTGTTTCCGTTTTTATTTTTGTTTTCTGATCTCGAGACTTGGTTGTGGTCTGCTGAGTGATTCTTATGGATCAATACTCAGGAGGTTACAACTACACCTATGAGGTGGATGATTATAGGGAAAATTATTGCACTAATTGTGGTGACCCGCACTCGGTTCAATATTGTAACTTATATCAACCATCCCCTTCATACACCTACTATGAGGAGCCCAGGTACGATCCATCAACTTCATACACATCCTATGAAGACCAAAGGTATGAACCTCCTCCCTCATACTCATATTTTGATGAACCAAGGTATGAGCCCTCTTACTCCTACTTTGAGGAACCAAGATATGAGCCACAACCTTCATATGCTTATTATGAGGAACCATGGCGTGAACAACCCACCTCGTATGAGTATTATGAAGAACAAAATTACGACCCTTATCCATCATATGCTTACAATGAAGAACAATGGTGTGAACCATCTACTTCATATAGGTATTATGAGGAACAAAGGATCGAACAACTGGATTCAAGCTTTGAAAATCCCGATCCTTTTTCTATAACCGAAGTGACCGATAGGATATTAGAACACCTTAGAGTTATCGATCGCTATATAAAAGAATCTCGCGCAAGGGAAGAGGAGTCCCGCGCAAGAGAAGAATTAAATAAAGAAGAGATAACTGAAAGTGTGAAAATGGAAGAACAAACAAGTGAAAAACCGACACATGAGTTAAACAACGAAAAAGGTGAGTCCGACAACGCTAAAATTCAAGAAGAGACTAATTTTGAAGAAATTAATCTCTTGTCACCTTCTTTTGAAAATCATTGTTTAGTACCCACTTGTAGGATCGTTTTACCGACCAATTGAGTCAATCAGAGACAATACACACTGTTTGAGAGGCGGAATCAAACAAACAGCTTAGAATCAGTACAGAATTGAGTAGAAAACAGAGAGTTCACTTTAAAACAGTCTTCTCATTCACAAATCAACTTGATTACACAGCAGGAATTCGACAGCACTTCGTGACACTGTTCGTAATTCCGTACCAAATGAGAAAGACAACACACATATATATAGCCTTCTAATTCCGCATGAAACATGACAAGTCACTTCAAACGGAATTACTTAAAATAATTCCGTGCGGAATTAGGTTAAGGCCATTACAAATGAAATTACAAAATAACCCTTAAACTTTACAGTTTTGACACTTTAGACCCCTATACATTATGACCTAGACATAAGACGTAGGCTATAGACATTGTGCACCAACAAACTCCCCCTTGGATATTGCCGGAGTCTTTAGTCTGGTCTTCAGTGCTTTCTTCACAGCAACTTGAAGTGTTCTTCCCTTTGCTTAGGCTTTCTCAGCAACTGCTTCCTAAGCTTCTCGTTCTCATCAACTTTCTTCTTTTCCTCAGCAGCCATCCGTTGAACGACAGTATGCCTCAGCATGTTATCTCTGTCTTCACGTGCTTTACGTTCTTTCTCAGCCTTTAACTTCTCTTCTTCTTCAATCTTTCGCCACTTTGAGTTCCATTTATTTTCAGCATTGATACCTTTCTGAAAACAAATAGCTACAACCTTCTGAAATTGCATCGCTTGTTCTCTATCTTCAGCTTTAAAACATATCTTGTTCACAAACAAACATTCTATGTCTCTCGCAGAGCAGTTCACCAGCCACAGAGGATCATACACAAAGATTTTTCTAACTTCATTTCCAGCCCTGTAAGTGATTACAGCTTCAGTCGACATACAGCTGTAAACCCAACATATAAAACCTTTATAAAACTCTTGTTCCATTTTCGGTACACGAATATTCTTGATCACTCTAGGCTTCTTCACATGTAAAATTGTCTCTTCAACTCCAGTTACTGGATCTACCCTCTTAACTTTCTTCGGGTAATGAGGTTTCCAGTGCTTGAAGTCTTTCAATGATTCATACTTTATCAAAACCCCACATAGGCACATCGTTCTTTCTGATTGGATAGTTCAATGTTCTAACCTTTGACAACTCTTCTACATCCCACCAGAGTAGGGACATAATATCATAAAGACGTTCAAAGTATTACACACCATATTCTCTACGAATAGCATATGCATTAACTTGAGGTAGAAATCCCCAGCTAATGATATCACCAAGCGAAACATCTCTATCTCTCTTGTAAAACTTCAAAGGACGCTTGAACTTCCTTTCAGTATCTTTACGGAACCACTTCTTTCTTCCTTCTGTGGATTTTTTTTCGTACCATCAAAGTTCTTATCTTTCAAAATTTCAGCAACCCTTCTCCTCAGTTCATCTCTGTTCTCTTGACTGAAGAACTCAACAAGAGTAGGAAAGTCTGAAGTATCTTCATTCACATTTTCTTCATCAGAACAATCCTCAACCTCAACTCTATCATAGTTATCAGCTTCATCAATATACTTGTACTCATAATCTGGCTGATGGTTGATATCAAAAGCATTTAAATCTTCTTCGAAATCAAACTTGAAATCATTTTCTTTAACATTAAACATCTTGAGAACTTCATCCAAAGTATACGTATGCCTGATTTCTCCTTCTTCTACCTCAGGCTCAATACGAAGAATCAACTTCTCAACTTCATCGACATTCTGATCATCCACATTCTCCCCTCTCCTGTAGCATCCTCTGCTTCTTCATTTGCATCATCATGCATATAATCATTAACAGTTTGTTCATTTGATGCTTCAGAAATTTTAATACCAGAAATACCTTGATCGTCGTCGTTACCATCATCGTCATCACTACTACTTGCAGAGATTACATCATCTGCATCATCTTCATCATCTTCATCATCATTCTCTTCATTATCATCCTCTTCATCATTACCAAGAATATCATCAATTTCAACATCAGCATCGAATATACCAGAAACTGACGAAATAGGAAGAGGATTTGGAATAGGTGATACAGAAACAATAGCTGGAACAATTGCCCTCTCAGAAACATCTTCAAGACTTTTACCCTTATCTTTCATCTGAGCATCAATTTCAGCTTGACGTTGAGCTCTAACTTCCTCAATCTTTATTTCATCGAACTTCTGTTCAACAGACTTTCCGAGCAAATTTTCTAACACTTTATTCAACATGTACATCTCGTGTTCTTTCTGTGCCTTTACAGCCTCAAGCTCTTTGTTCTTCAATTCGAAATACTTGTTTTGCTCATCACGTCGTGCTTTCTCTTCTTCTAGTTCTGCAACTTTGACTTTCAAAATATCAATCTCTGTCTGATCTGCTTCAATTTTCTTTAGCAACGACTTGTTCTCAGATTCAACTTTCTTAACACGCATCTCTAGTATCTTTTCACGATCCAACAACTTCTTGTTTTCAGCTAACACTTCATCAACTTTCTTTTCAACACTTTTAACTTGCACATCAGTTGTAAAATTGAAATCACCAATATCTTCAAGTGGTATATTCTCTGGAATGTTTGGAAAGTTTTTGTAACCCGAAGAACCAGGTGTAGTTTGAACAAGTGGTTGTGAAGATGGTGGTGTTTGGAAGATTTGCTGTGAAGTAAGCACAGGTTTTTCTTGAATAGGTGTTTGGTGTGGAGGTGATACTTGTGATGGTGTTTGATGTAATGGTGATAGATGTGGTGAACGAGGTGGTGTAGGTTGTTTTGGAGGTGATTGATGTGGTGATTTAGGTGGTGGTGAAGGTGGTTGTGTAGATTGTTTTGTTTTTGTATTACGTTTAGGTAGCCTAAAAATCAACTTTTGTCTTGCTGCTCTTGGAGATACAACACTCTTCCTAGCACTTGCTTTCTTTCTACCACCAGATGGAGGTGTTTGAGACTCTATCACATCCTCAGGCGATGGAACATACACATCATCATCCTTCTCCTGTCTTCTCTTTCTTTTAAGCTGTTTTTCTTTTACAACCTCAGCTTGAATTCTTTTAGCACGCTCATTTTCATCAACTTCTTCTTCAGTCGAACTTGAAGAACTGTCATCACCTTCATTGTCACCCACCTTCTCTGTATCTAATTCATAATCAATAACATTCAATATCTATTCAGTCTCAGGAGAAACTGGATTTTGACCATTTCCTGCATCACCTTCAGTTTCAGCTTCAATTTCTACATCTGATTCATCTACGAGCATTGTCTCAACGGTTTTCTTTCGACGTTTCTTGGGTTGAGAAGATGAACCTTCCTCAGTTTGAACTTTTGGAGTTGCTTTTCTGCTCTTTTTCTTTTTCTCCTCTTTCACAAACCATTCATTCCTTGTATCTTTGAAATGTTCAAGAATTTTCAACTCATCAGCGTAACTCTTTTCTTTCATTTCTTCTTCATTCCTCCAGTTCTGATGATTGATTGGATCTGGATCTTGATAATTCTTGTCTTTGATGAAACCAAAAAATTCTACTTTTGTCTTTGGTTCTGGATGTTTTGGATGATATCTCGCCAATTGTTTCAAAGATTCATTATCCATGTGATACTGCACCAACAGATCATTCTTTTTATCTCTTTCCAACTTAGGATATACATGATCCAATATCATCTGAATAAAACGTGGATAAACCCAAGTCTTGCTTTTCGACGTGATATTTTCAACCATATAATGAAAAACAATGTGTGAAAAGTTGTAATTTTTGTTTAATACAAGAGCAGTCACCATATTCATTTGATAATCGCGCATAGCATCATAACCTCCCTTCCTGTGACTGAGAGCATTCACTACTGAATGAATAAGGAACTTGTACACCCTTGGAAAACAAGCTTTCAAATAGTTCGCCTTGTTCAGATCACCATTGTAGCCCATTCTCAACATACATCCCTTTACCATTCTCTCCGGAAACTTAGTAGGAGAATTCTCTTCATCTGGAAAGTTAATCACTTCACGTACAAGCTGTTCAGTGATAATGATTGGTTTATCTTTGCCATTTACTTTCACCACAGAGTTAATTTTCTTGTTCTTCTCATCATATGTTGCATTCTCCCAAAAACGCTTAATGTGAGATCTAAATGCCAAGTGTTGGTTCGTCAATGCTTTCTGGATCGGCAATCTCTCCCTGAACTCCAGAATTCCTGTGAAACCGGCCATTTTTGGTATCTCCTTATCATACACACAACAAGTGTTGTGTAAAGGATCAAACAGCACATTCGAAGCCTGAAATCATCAACATACAAACAAATTAAACACTCAGAATAATTTTCAATCAAAACAGTTTTCAAACGAAATTATACATCATGTGGAATCACAATTTCAAACTGAAATACATCACAAGTGAAATCACACTTTAAAGCGGAATTACATCACAAGTTGAAACGAAATAATAGTTTGAAATGAAATTACATTTCAAATGAAATATCATTTTCAAACGAAATCAGGTTTCAAATGGAATCAGGTTTCAAGCGGAATCAGTTTTCAAGCAGAATAGCATCTTAATTCCGTTTGAAACCCTCAGTAATTTCGTTTGAAACTGATACAATCAAAACCCTGATTTTCAAGCTTTGATGATCAATTTGATGATCTGGGTTTGTTACTCAGTTAATTCCGAGCATGATGACTTGTTTTTCATTCATTTTTGTCCACAGAAACAATCTAGATCTAAGTCCAAACAAATAGGTTCACCGACTTTCAATGGAATCATGATATACACATCAAATTGATACTCTAACTTATATCTAAATCAAATTCCGAGTACAAGGGTGTGTAAATCGGTTAGTTTTATACACAATCAAACCCTAGATCTACGTTTTCTCTCATGTTCGTCGCCGACAATCATGAAAACAGATCAAATCTGTACAAAATCGACAAGATCTCCTACCTTTCCCATGATAATAGTTGAGTTAACCAACTATAATCAAGATTCAGACAGAAATCGGGCAGTATAATGGCTGTAAATCGATGAAATCGTGATTTCATTCGAAATCGCTTTGAACGAGACTTTGAAACGAAATAAGAAGAATGAGCCGTTCAAGCGGAATCACACCCATATTTATAGTCGGGTTAATTCCGCGTGGAATGACCATCGATGTATTTTCAAGCGGAATTACTTCAAACGGAAACCCCGGTTCAAGCGGAATTACATGTTACAACCGGAATTATTTTTCAAGCGAAATTATTTACAACATTTTTTTTCAATTTTTAACTTTTTGCGATTTTACCGACACACCCAGTTAACCAAATCCAAGCTAATGACCTTGGTCAACTGTTTTAGCCTGCCAAGTCCAAGTTAATGACCTTGGTTGACCAGATTATGAAGATGCTGATATTCTGGAACAATTTTAAGTTCAAGTTAATGAACTTTTGAATTTTCAAGCAATTACTAAACACATTTTCAAACTTCTGCTTACCCAACCCTCATGATCCAGACATGTTCTGCACAGTAGACTTTGATCATCTGTTCCCCAACGTTCGTTGTCGAAAATAAGATGAAAAGCAAATCTTTTTGAATTTTAGAGTATGATAAGCAATAATCTGTACACACAACATTTTTGTGAGCGTGTTAGGGGATCATATCAGCATCTGACAAGCAACAAGCACCGTTAAGTTTTGATTACATACGCAGCATTAAACAATTTGCATTGATTGTCGATATACTGATCCTCTTAAATTTTCACACAAATTTCAATCTGTTCAGGATACGGATTAAGTGTTTTAAGGCTTAACTTTTACGCGTGTACCACCTCAGAATATACTCCCGTATCCATATCCCAATATTCAGTCTTACAGGTGAATATACCTAGATGATATCTGTAAGGGGTTAAATACGAGGGCCGTGAGAGCTCAGGTCAGAACTTCCGTTCAGCAGAGAGATGACGGCTTCGACTTCAGGTGGGTCCCCTTTAGGGATCTTCTTTTACAACAGCACATGATTAGCATTTTTCAATGTTTCATCATTTTTTATGCTGAGGGGAGGCTTATATTTCAAGCAACGTAAAGTATTCTCCGGGGACTAGGCCATTGCTTCCGCAAAATCAGAAGTCCCGGGATAATACCCCAGATATCACTAAGCATAAAGACCTAGTATCTCAGAAAGAGGGACCTTTCAAACAAGATTTCGGGGGTTACCCATATATCCGAGAGATGTTCCCCACATAAAAGCAAGAGATTTTATGTTTATATCCCGAACAAACCTACTAAATGTGTAAAACCCTATCGGCATATCATCTGCAAGACTGCTTAACACATTTTTTTCTTTACATTTCTTTAGCGTACTGCACTGTCTAGCTGATGTACTATCATTTCCCCTTTTTACACAAACTCTTCTTACTTTTTCAAATGTTTTTGAAATTTTATCATGTTTTTTGTATTTTTCTGCAAACTTTCTCCCCCTAAAAACAAAGACATATTTTTGTGTTTTTGGTTTTAACAAAAGCAAAAAATAAACTGTACAAAAACTTGACAACATAACGCGGATCACATCAGATCGCCGTCCTCCTCGGCTTCACATTCAACAACCCTCCCAGAAAACAAATTTTTCATCCCATTTAATTTCAAAAGATAGTTAAATCTCTTTTTATCAAACGGTTTGGTGTAAAAATCAGCCTTCTGTTCATCGGTGTGAATATGTTCTATCCTAATCAATTTCTTCTCGTGACAACCACGAATGAAATGATGACGGATTTCGATATGTTTTGTTTTGGAATGATGAACCGGGTTTTTCTTTATATTAATCGCTGCTTCATTGTCCACGAATATCGGTGTATCCAAGAACTGCAAACCAAAGTCTCGCATCTGCTGTTGGATCCAAAGGATCTGAGAGCAACAGCTCGAGGCCGAAACGTATTCTGCCTCGCAAGTAGAGAGCGCTACAGAGGTTTGTTTCTTGCACTGCCAGGTGACAAGTCGAGTTCCAAAGAACTGACACCCAGCAGTGGTGGACTTAGCATTTTGCTTGCAACTACCAAAGTCCGAATCAGCAAAACCTGAGAGAGAGAAATCGCCAGACTTAGGATACCACAAGCCGATGCTTGGGCAGCCTTTCAAATACTGTTGGTGCATTCATCTGTCGTCTTCGTCTTATGTCGAGTCTCGGGTTCATTGAGGATCAGTTCAAGCATGATGTCATAATATTGAATGATGACATCTTATTATGACATCATCAATTGCATCATGACTACACAAGATGACAAACTTGTTTGCATGTTCACGTGAAGTTTGTATCAATTATGATTTTGCATGTAATGTCAAAGCCGTGATTTCGCTTTTGTGTCTAGAAAAGATTCCGCTCATGTGTCAAGTATAGGATTCCGCTCATTTGTCAAAAAGAGATTTCGCTTTTATGTACATGATGATTTCGCTTATTTGGTCTTGTTCATTGGAGCGAAATCATCAACATTATATATAGGTCGTATGAGCGAAATCACACATATAGATATAGGTGTGTTCTTCCGGTGAGCCACGAAGTGCTGCCGAAGTGTTGATTTGTTTGTAAACGTCATTCAGATTAATAGAATCAACAAATTAAATTGAATTCTCGCTGAATTGTACTCGTTTTGTATGTTTCCGCCATTCAAAATGAGATAGACTCTTCTACGCGACTCGTTTAGGTCAGAAATCGATCCTACAATTGGTATCAGAGCCAGTGGAGAAGAGTTTTCTACAATTCAGCTGGAAAATCTGTTTCTACACCTTTCTTTTTCGAAAAACAAAAATTTTTACGGACGAAATCGCTTTAAATTCACACAGTATGTTCGTAATCATATATAAGTAAATCCTTGAAAGTTTCAAAGCTTGAATCGACCTAAAACATCAAATTTTTGAGGTTTCGCTTTTACGGTTTTGTACAAAAAGTGACATCAGCAGGTTTACTTGTGATTTCGCTCTTACGGTCTTGAATAATTCAGATTTCGCTTATTTGATCAGATTGATTCCGCTTTTGTGACAATTAGGGTCTCGCTTTTGTGACACTTTGTTGATTCACGTGATTGTTCATTGCTCTTGTGATACTATTTTGTCAGAAATTTAAAAATTGTCGTTTTGCATGTATGTTAATCAGTTTGCATGTGATAGTTCATCGAATTATGTGAGTTTTATGGATCTGAATTGTGTCGTTCACATGTGGGTGTGAAGTTCAAGAATTGCATGTTATTATTAATCAGATGGTGTCGGTTTAGGGGAATTATAGGTCCAATTAGTTCATTGCATATGAGTTTGATATTGTGTTTTATCGTTTCATGTGAAATTGGATAATCAACATAGTCAAAGTTTGTCAGTGTGCATGTGTTTTAGCCTTGATCTTGTGAATGTGATATTATCAAAGTGTGAAAATCATTAAACAATATCATGTGAAATTGCATAGAATTTAAAGGTGTCAGCCTACGTATTTGTTTTTAGTGCACCGGTCCACTAGTTGTTTAAGATAAAAGAAGTTAGCCCAAGATTATCATGTGATTCATACATATCTCGGCCCAAGTCATAGTTCACGGCCCTTATCACAGTCTTGTTAGTTTAAAGTGTCTCGGCCAAATTATATAATCTCAATATTCTTGTTCTCGGCCCAATCTCAGTTTTACAAAGTGGTTAATATTGGCCCATGAGATTCATATGTGATTCATACTTGCAAGTTGTTCGACTCATGTGATTTCAATTTAAATGATTATTGGAATTGATTAGTGTGTACATAAGATTTGTAAATTTGCACAAGGTGGAATTTGAGTTGTGTTCAGTTCACATGTGATTTCTTCTTCACACGAAATGGTTGTATAGTGAGGTCAGTTCGCGTGGAAAGGTTCAGTTCTTATCAAAGTCATCAGTTCACTAGTCAGATCGCGTGGTTTGAGTCGTGGTTACTGTCAGTACGTGCTGACTGAAGTTCAAAAGTTTCAAAGGTCGTTTGATTTTGATCCGAGTCCTAGTAGTCCGCATAGTTGGTCAACGTTCAGTTCGCACAGTGTGTTAACCTTCAACCCGTTCAGAATATTCATCAGTTCGAGTACCAGTTTCTTTTGGTTAATTGATAAACGTTTAAACTAATAGTGTGTTGTTTTTTGTACATGAAAGTGATATTTTTTCAAGAGGTTCATCAGAGACTAAAAATGTTAGATCATTTTTGTGATATTTACTAGTGGTCATCAGAAAATTTATTTTTGGGTAGAGCATGTGCAGGTATAGCCAGGTTTCAATCTTGAACCTGAAGATAGAGTGACAGGTTCCGATACCTGAGGATTGTGTGATTTCATCAAGCCAGACTGCGATCCCAGCATATCGAAAGGGGGAGTCTGAAGATACTTTAAGGAAGGAGTATGTTGGTGATGAAAAGAGAAGAGAAGATAGAGATTGAGGATACTTACAATGTCAGACACTTCAGAGAGTTAGAGAGGACTGATATAGACTAAAGATGAAAAGACTCAACACTGAAGACTCCGTCAACATCCGAGGGGGAGTTTGTTGGTGCATCCGTCTGTCGTCTACGTCTTCAGTCGTGTCTCAGTTCGTTGCGAAGAATGATCAAGCATGATGTCATGATGACATCATCAAAGTGATGTCATCAATGACATCATCACATATAAGACAAATAGGATTAGATAGTTAAAACTGTTTTCGTTCATTCGGTCAAGTTGATTCCGCTTATGTGTCAGGCTTGATTTCGCTTTTATGTCAAAGATGTGGTATCGCTTTTGTGTCATGTTCATATAAGCGGAATCATGTCTAGTATAAATAGGTCTTATGAGCGGAATCACACACATAGTTCTAGGTGTTGTCTTCCGGTGAGCCACGAAGTGCTGCCGAAGTGTCGACAGGTTTTCGACAGGTATTTGCCCAAGACATGGAAGAAGAATTCTACAATGCGTTTGCCACACCAGTCGCTCCGGTTACTGCTACTGAAAATTTATACAGTGAGAATGAAACGGGGACTCATCAAAAGCCGCCAAAGCTCATGTATATTGAAGATTTTCAGGGTTGGAAAAACCGGTTTGAGAATTGGGTTCAGGCATACAGATTCGATGCCTGGTGTTCTTTACTGAAAGATTACGAGAAACCAAAGAATGAACGTGGTTTGGAAAAGGGTTTCAATGATTTTACTGAAGCTGATAAGTTGAAATACACTAGTGAGAAGATGATGATCAGCATTTTACAGCAAGCAGTTAAAGAAGACATCTTTGTCTTACTTCAACATAATGGAACTGCTAGATCAATCTGGGAAGCTTTACTTCAGAAATTCCGAGGGAGTGCTGATATGATCAAAAACAAAAAGGCCTTATTGAAGAAGTCGTTTGACATATTTACTGCATTTGATCATGAAACCACAAAGGAAACAATAGATAGATACTGTCATCTGGTTCTTGAAATGAAAAGATTGGATATTCAGAAAGATGATGATGAGTGGGTTGATAAGTTAGCAGAGGCATTACCACAACAGAAGTGGGGAACTTATCTGAGGATTGTGAAACTCATGAGGAAGACTGAGAGCATGAACTTGGCACAGTTTATCCAGAAGATTGAGGAACAAGAGCTGGATATTCAAAAGACTGCTATAATGACGAATCCAAATGCAAAACAAGATGTCAGTTTGTATTACAGAGGGAACAAGTTTGAGGTTAACCCCAGTCCTAGCCCTAGCCCAAAGATTCAAACTGGTTACAGTGCTGATAGTTCGTCTGGAACAAAGAGTAGTAATGTGACTCAAAGTGGTGGATCTTCATCATTCTCAAGTTTTGATCCAAACAGCACAACATCAAGTTCTCAACGACAAAATTCAACACATCTTCAGTGCAATGTTACAATAAACATTCAAAATGGTCAGAATTTGTCTCCAGAAGTTGCCAAGCAACACATGGCATCACTGGTTACTATGTTAGAATCTTACGAAAGTTTGATCGATGGGAAGATTGGCAATCCGATGCTTACCAAAGAAGATTATGATCAGATTGATGCTGAAGAACTTGAAGTGATGGATATCAAATGGTGCTTAGCAAGTGCTTGGAGGAGAGCTGAAAAGTTTCAAGAGATTACTGGTAGGGATGAATTTCGAGGAATGGCTACCTCTCCGTTGGGATTTGATAAATCAAAGGTTACATGTTTCCGTTGTAAAGGAAAAGGTCATTTTAAACGAGAGTGCAAAAGTAAAGAAGCTACCGGGAATCAAGATAGAAACAATTATTATCATAAATCAATCTTTCAGCAGACTACTCAACAACCTCAAATTACACATGCTCATGCTACTGGTGATGGAAAGAAGAAAGCTTTACTGATTCATCAAGATGATGAAAAAGTTGCAGAGGGATTTAGTTGGGATAAATACATTCCATCTGATTCAGGCTTTGTTGCTAGAATACTAGATGAAGAGGCTAGTGAGAAAAGAATCCCGATATTTCCTGATCTTGGAAGCGATGTGGATACTGATGATGAGGAAGAACATCTCAACAAAGCTAGAAAAGGCATTGATCTAACTAGTTTTAATTTGTTTTTTGCAGATAAAATGGAGATGTTGTACCAGAAGAAGATGGCAAGATTGAGGAAAGAGCTGGAAGCAGCAAAAATGAAAGCTGATGAAAAGACAAAGACAGAAGCTGTAAAAGCAAATGTTGAACCAGTGACTGAGAAAGTAGTTGAGAAAATCGTTGAAGTGGAGAAAGTGGTGGAAAAACTTGTTGAAGTTGAAAAGATTGTTGAAGTTGAAAAATTAGTCGAAGTTGAGAAAATTGTTGAAAAGATTGTTGAAATAGAAAAGATTGTTGAAGTCGAGAAGATTGTTGAAGTTGAAAAGACTGTCGAAGTTGAAAAGATAGTTGAAAAGGTAGTTGAAGTCATGAAGCCTTGTGAGAAATGTTCTGAGTCTTGCAAAGTATGTGAAGAAAAAGATAAAAAGATTGCTGATTTAGAGAAGATTAAGGAAGATTTACTGTCTGATGTGAAGTATGTGAAAGAGTCATACGATGTACTGAATAGGACAGTTGATGGGTTGAAAAGAACGAATGTTGAAATTGAGAAAGCAAATGAAAAGATGAGTGGAACGTTAATGACGAAGCAAAGCGTCATCAATTATTACATAGAAGACTGTGCCAATCTGAAGAAGGAGCTGGAACTTGAGAAGATTGAGAGTGAAAGGATTAAACGATTATTGTTGAGTTATACTACTTGTGATTATTTGATTGATCGTGTTTATCCTACTGTTGCAGGTCTGGAAGCGTTCATGGATAAAAAGACTGAAGATACTGATACTGGTAAGAAACCAAGTGTCAAGTATAACAGATGTCCGCCCCCGATCCATGAAACTTATTCTCCCAGGAATCCTAATGATGAGCGTCTAAAAAAGGCAGTCAACATCAAGTTAAAGTCTGAAATCATTGATGAATTACCAGACAATATTGATGTTACATTCACAGCGTCTGACACTGATCATGAGTCTGAGTTAGTAAAGAAAGTTGTCAATCAGGTGTTGGATATGGATGAAGAGTCAAAACCGGAGTCTAAGTCTGAAAGTTCAAGTTCATCAGAAAAGAGTCCGAGTTCACCGGTTAACAGGGTTTACAATAAAGAATTCCTGTTATCAAAATCTAATTTGAATGACGGATCAGTCAAAGTGGCTTATACTTTGTATGATTCAGACAAATTATATTCTGATGAGGAATTTCCAATAAGAAGTGTCAAAACGGAAATGATCAAACAGGTTTTCAAATTGACAGAAATTAATATTTCTGAAATAAAAGATTTAAATCTTGCTAAAAAACCTAAAAAATACACTTCAAGAGTTCAACAGAGATTGAACAAGAAAAAGGGTTACAGTTCTGGTTCAGGTTATCGAAAGAAACCGAACCATAACCGTAATTACAAAAAGAATGGATTAGGTTTCATTTCCCCAGAAAATTATAAAAATCAGAAAACTTATAAACCAAAAACAAAATTTGTTTCAGGAGGAAGTTCAGAGGATGAACAAAAGAAACCATTCTGGAAGCAGTCGAATAAAGAGTTTCTTGCTGAAGTGAAGAAGAATGTGAGAAGGTTTGCTGAAAGAGTTGACAGAAGAACCTGTTTCAAATGCCAGGAAGTTGGACACATAGCTTGGAATTGCCCTAAGACCAACTACCAAAAACAGGAAGTTTCTTCTAAATCTGTTTTGAGAAAGACTTGTGTTGATAAGAAAGAACAACCTGTAAAACATGTTAAAAAGTTTGAAAATTCTACTTCTGAGGAAGGAGAAAGTTCAAAACGTTTTTACAAAAGACAAGTTGATTTGAGTAAACAAAAATGGGTTGTTAAATCTGAAGGTAATTCTGACAATGAATCTGATTCCATAAAATCAGAGGAGTCATGTGTTGAGAAAAAGAATGAGAATTCCGTTCTAGAAATGAATGATGAAGATTTTCCTCCATTGTCAAAGGAAAATTTGATGAAGAAAGTGGGAAAGGTAGAGATCTCAAATCAATTCTTCGCTGATTAGGGAGAATTTGATGTTGAGAAGGCTTTCAATGGAAATGTTAAACATATTTTCGGGAAGATGGTTGATAGGAAGGTTAAAAGTGCAAAAGATTTTTACAAATCAAAATGTTGGTGGGACAGATGTTTGCCGCCAAAATCACCCAAGGCTGGTCAGGCTTGGGTGACAGCATTTTCACCATAAATTTCTGACTTGCCGGAGCTCCCAGGTTTGTAAGAGTGGAGCAGGAATCGGCATCTTTCTTAGCAATTGATTCTACAAGTGGTACAGTTGGTAAAGTACAGGTGGTATATTTAAATTGTTATATGTTGATTTACAAGTGGTTATGGTTGGCAAGTGAACCTGTAAGTGATTGAAAAAGGTTTTCATTGACAAGTGGTTAATCAAGGTCATTAAGTTGAACTTGATTGGACCATACTTATAAGTGGTATTTTGGAGAACAAAATGATGAGTTTATCCCCTAACCTACAATTGGTAAAATCAAACTTATTTTCCGGAAAAACCATTTGATTAAAACAAACTTAAGTGTTTTGAAATCACAATGGGAAAATAGTTTGTTGTAAGGGGGAGTTCTGATTGTTTATGCCAAGTGGATGGCGATTTGAAGCGATTTGATATCGGTTGTCACTTTCTTGTATAGTTTGTTTTCAAATTTCCTAAAATGTGTTTGCATTTTAGGGGGAGTAAAAATTTCAGAAAATCCAAAAACATTTGAAAATTTGAAAAAGCCAAAAACATGATAAAATGAAAAATGAGTTTTGTTGTATAAAAGAGGAAATGATAGTACATCAGTGGACTATCACAACATGCTAAAGAATTGGAAAGTTAAATAGTGATAAACGATCTCACTGTGGATGTGTCAGTAGGTTTTTACACATTTAGTAAATTGTGACAAGATATAAACATAAATTTCAAACTTGCTTGTTCTGTGGGTTAACACAAACTTGAATATATAGGTAACCCCTGAAATCTTGTTTGAAAGGTCCCTTATTCTGAGATACTAGGTCTTTATGCTCAGTGATATCTGGGGTATTATCCCGGGACTTCTGCTGAAAGAAATTTCTGACCTAGTCCCCGGATAATGCTTTCTGCAAATGCTTGAAACATAGCATCCCCCTCAGCAAGCTGATGAAACAATAAAATTGATAGTCGCTGCTGTTGTAATGCAAAAGATCCTCTAAAGGGGACATACCAAAAGTCGAAGCCGTCATCTCTCTGCGTATCGAAAGATCGACCTGAGCTCTCACGGCCCTCGCACTATAATTTATTCCCTTACAGATATCATCTGTGGTATACTCACCTGTAAGACTGAATATTGGGATCTAGATACGGGAGTATATTCAAGTAGTGGGACACACGAATAAGTTCAAGAGATTAAAACATTAACCTCGTATCTCGGATCAATTGAACTTTGTGTGAAAATTTAAGTGGATCAATATACTGACAATCTAGGTGAATTGTTTAGAACTGAAAATGAAATGTAGCTTAACGGTGTTAGTGATTTGTCTCAAGAACTGATATGATCCTCTTACACAAACTCACAAAAATATTGTCTGTAAATATTTCTTTACTGCATTTTATTCTATTCAAAAATCCAGAAGGATTTTAGTGTGTTTTAGCATAAGTTTTGAAAAATACAAAAATATTTTAGACAACTAATGTTGAAGAGCTGATATTCAAAATTTCAAGTGCTGAACATGATGAACTGGTTTGGGAGTGTGTGTATTGAATTGAGAAATTTATTTTAAGAAAGAAGTTGAGATTAGTTAATCAGGGTCATTAATTTGAACTTGATGTAACTATTTTCAGTAAGTTTTTCTTATTGTTTTTAAGTAAAAACTTATGTGGTGGTGAGAAAATTTGTGCAGGTGATGAGTTTAAACAGAGATAAAGCCAGGGATTGATCTCAAGGTGATAGCTAATTCCAGACAGCGATCCCATCATGATGAGAGGGGGAGTCTGACGAGGTTAGAGCCAAAGAGAAGATCCTGGTATTTGCCAAGAAAGAAAAGAGACTGATAAAGACTGAAGATGCGAAGACTCGACACTTAAGACTCGTCAACATCTGAGGGGGAGTCTGTTGGTGCATTCATCTGTCGTCTTCGTCTTATGTCGAGTCTCGGGTTCATTGAGGATCAGTTCAAGCATGATGTCATAATATTGAATGATGACATCATATTATGACATCATCAATTGCATCATGACTACACAAGATGACAAACTTGTTTGCATGTTCACGTGAAGTTTGTATCAATTATGATTTTGCATGTAATGTCAAAGCCGTGATTTCGCTTTTGTGTCTAGAAAAGATTCCGCTCATGTGTCAAGTATAGGATTCCGCTCATTTGTCAAAATGAGATTTCGCTTTTATGTACATGATGATTTCGCTTATTTGGTCTTGTTCATTGGAGCGAAATCATCAACATTATATATAGGTCGTATGAGCGAAATCACACATATAGATATAGGTGTGTTCTTCCGGTGAGCCACGAAGTGCTGCCGAAGTGTTGATTTGTTTGTAAACGTCATTCAGATTAATAGAATCAACAAATTAAATTGAATTCTCGCTGAATTGTACTCGTTTTGTATGTTTCCGCCATTCAAAATGAGATAGACTCTTCTACGCGACTCGTTTAGGTCAGAAATCGATCCTACAAATACCGTAAGATGCGTTTTACGATCGTCAGGTGTGACTGGCGTGGGCTTGACTGATAACGGGCGCATAAACACGTCAGATACATGATGTCCGGGCAGGAAGCAGTAAGATACATCAAGGATCCAATTATCGACCGATACAACGTCTCTTCCACTTTGTCTCCACTCTCATCTGGGCAAATTCCGTGATTCTGAGCTAAGGGGGTTGATGTTGGACTAGATTGAGCCATGCTAAACTTCTCCAGAACATCATTCACATATTTTGTTTGATGAATGAAGATTCCTTCAGGCATTTGTTCGACTTGTAGCCCTAGGAAGAACTTCATCTCCCCCATCGAACTCATCTCAAACTTCTTTTTCATAACTTTCTCAAATTCTTTACACAAGTCGTCATTCGTCGAACAAAAAATGATATCATCGACGTAGATCTGCATGATTAAAAGATGGCCTGCAACTTCCTTTGTAAACAGAGTGCTATCAACTGTCCCTCTGATGAACCCGTTGGCCAGCAGATGTTGGGAAAGCGTCTCATACCAGGCTCTCGGGGCCTGGTGTAGTCCGTAAAGCGCTTTATCCAGAAGATAGACTTTGTTCTTGTGTTGTGGATCAGTGAAACCCGGCGGTTGTCCCACATACACTTCTTCTTTAATTTTTCCATACAGGAATGCAGATTTCACATCAAGCTGGTAGACTTTGAATCCTTTCCAGGACACAAACGCCAGGATGATCCTAATAGCCTCAAGTCTAGCAACAGGCGCATAAACCTCATCATAGTCAATGCCTGCTTGCTGACTGAATCCCTGTACTACCAATCGTGCTTAATTTCGAACAACGACACCTCTATCATCTCTTTTGCACTTGAATACCCACTTTGTCTTTATAAGCTTTTGATTTTCAGGAAGGTCTACTAATCTCCAAACACCCAGTTTCTCAAACTGTTGCAGCTCTTCCGGCATAGCGTTCACCCAGCTGTCTTCAGTCAAAGCTTCCTTATATGTTCTGGGTTCAATCTGCGAGATAAAACATTTAAGTGAGAATTCTTCCTGTAAAGGAGCAACAGATGTATAAAATAAGTAAGTGCTCTGTTGATTTGATCTCTTGTTTTCACTCCACTACGAAGATCGCCAATAATCTGCTCTGAAGGATGATAAGACAAGGTTCTCGGCATTGTAGTGTCAGGCACATTTACTTCCGATTCCAGGTTCGTAATGTCTTGATCACCGGTGTGATCCACAGCTTCTGTCGATGCAACATTTGGTTCCTCGTCAAAAATCGGACCGTCTTCCGATTCTGAGTCGTCAGAATGATCAAATGTAGGACCTGGTTCTACTGGATCTTCATGTGTCATTCCACTTGGACCTGCCTCGTGATCGTTTGTACCCCCGGTGGGCTGAGAACTACCAATGGTCTTGGAACCTGATCTTGTGCCATTGTTTGTTGCTGTTGGTATAAGTAAGCAAGTTCCTCTTCACTCGGCTCGATCGACAACTGGAAAGACTCCCTGAGTTTATCATAATCGAACAGAAATCTTTGTCCGGGAAGTTGCGGTGGCGCAGTATGTTTCTGACAATCCACATGCAGAACCTGAATTACCTTCCCCAGGCACGGTACAAACACCCTCTTGAGCGGGCTCGCGTAACCTACAAAGAAACCATCATTACTTTTAGCACCAAATTTGCCATCTGGATCTATGAAGGTACAGGGAGATCCAAAAGGTTCTAAAAACTTTAAATTTGGTTTATATCGGTGTAGAAGTTCAAAACACGTTTTCTTATATTTCTTCACAGTGAGCACTCGGTTTAGTGTATAGCATGCTGCAGCAACTGCTTAACTCCAGAAAAATATAGGTAACTTGGAATCGGCGAGCATTGTTCGAGCAGTTTCGATCAAGGTGCGATTCTTTCTTTCAGCTACACCGTTCTGCTGTGGAGTGTATGGTGCACTGAATTCATGAAGAATCCCTTTCTCGTTACAGAACTCGAGCATTTGATTATTCTTGAACTCCGTTCCATTATCACTTCGTATTCTCCTGATCAGCAGCTTATACAGCATTTCCATCTTTTTGAATAAGATCTTCAGTGACTCAAACGTTTGATCTTTCCTTTCTAGACACACCACCCAAGAAAATTTGGTGAAGTCATCAGTGACTACCAAATAGTATAAATCTCCACTGATGCTTTCCACATTAACCGGCCCAAAGAGATCCATGTGGAGTCTCTCGAGCGGTACTCTAATTGAATTCAACAACTTCTGCGGGTGTGACTTCTTTGTCTGCTTTCCTTTCTTGCATTCTACACAATCATCATTTAAATGAAAACTTTTAAGATTCACACCTTCAACTAAATCATTGTGTACAAGAAAGTTCATTTGTCTAACATGAATGTGGCCCATCTTTCGATGCCACATTTTCAACTCTTTTTCAGTAGCCTTTGTTTTTGACACAAAACACTGTTTTTTATAATCTGTTGTTGTTGCGACACTCAAATCAAGAATGTACAGACCATTTTCTTGTGGAGCTCGCAACAACACCATTTCTTTCGGAATTTTGAAACCAGGTTTTAAGACTAAACATTCGTTTTTAGTAAAGTGGACAGTAAATGATTTGTCACAGATCTGCGACATACTCAGCAGAGTGTTTTCAAGTTCAATTATATAGTTCACTTTATCAAACGAAATGACTCCATTTGTTAGAGTCCCTTGACCAACAATCCTTCCTCCCTGATTCCCAGCAAATCCCACGTATCCTCCGTTTAAAGATTTAACGTCATAAAGCAATGCTAGCATTCCGGTCATGTGTCTTGACGCTCCGTTGTCCATTATCCACTTCGAGATGAACGACTTCGGAAGCCCCTGCAAACATCATAGACAATTTATTCAAATAATGAGGCCCATGATTTCTTAACAGTTGAAACACTACCAAACACAAGATCACAATCCACTTCAACTTTCGGAATACTAAAAGTGACATTTGGAATCACAGATTTAGATTTTGGCTTTGACTTTCCCTCTTTGATTGGAGGAAATTCCTCAAGCAACTTATCAAGTTCAAATTCAAGCTTTTTCACATCATCTTTAAAAATCTTTGGTTCCGTTTTCAAAACACTTTCCATCTTTTTCTCTTCAACTGACGTTTTTGGTTTTGCAACCCATGATTGATTGTCAAAAACTTTCATTTTTGGATAAATCTTTGAAGCCTTTTTTACTTTCGAAGATTCGCCAACCTCAAAAGTTGATTTTGACTTTTCTTCGGGCTTCAGAGATTCACCTCTCTTCAAAATACGAACCGGTGAAATCATTGATTTTTTACCCTTGTTATCAGTTGGAGTTTTAGGTCGGGGTTTTTGCAAAACAGGTTTTTCAAAGACTTTCATGCATTGTTTGGCCATATGACCAATCTTATTGCAGCGATAACAAACTCTTTTGTCATATTCGACAAAAGTTGATTTGTACGACTCTTCTTTCAGCTTCTTCGCTGCATTGAAATCATCAATGGCTTTTTGACTGAAAATATACTCTTTTTCAGCATCAACACTTGGACCAACAACAAAAACATCACTCATTGTTTCCTTTGGCTTAACATTCTTCTTGGCCATTTTCTTTTCAAATCCAATCCCTTTGTTTTTAAATTTTTTTCCATTTCTCTTGTTGTTACCACCATTTCCCTCCCACTCTTTCTTTCCCGATTTGTTAGGTTGTGACTTAACAAAAGACTTTTTGGGTTTTGAAAAGAACTCTTTGTTGCTCACCTCAGAAATGTCAATTTCGACCAATTTAAACACCTTTTCAACATTCTCAATTCTAGCATTTTGGAGCGGATACTCAAAATCAAAATAAAGCTTGTCAGTTCCAATCATTGTGTAAACCACAATGATCGGATCATCATTCGTGACTTTGTCTGATTTTGGTATGAATCTGTCTAAGAAGTTACCATCTTCTTCAGACTCAGACATGGAGTTCTCAAAATGAGTTTTCACAATCTCAGACTCCGAGTTATCACTCTCTTCGTCTAACACTTGGTCAACAACGGTCTTGATAACCTGTGACTCATTGTCAGTGTCGGACGGAGAGAATGTAACATCAATACTTTCAGGTAACTCATTCTCAATGGTTTTCAGTTTGAGGTTCAAAGCAGCTTCCACCCCATCTGGATACTTTTGAGTGTAATGATTCCACATTGGGGGTGGAACACTGTTAAAGACAGGTGTTGCATTTGGTTATTGTGGGACAATCTGTTCAATTACATATGAAGATGCAACATAACTCATCAACTTCTTATCAATTCTTTCATTCTCAATTTTTGTTAACTCCAATTCTTTTTTCAATGAAGCAATCGTGTCCAAATGAAAGTTGATTTCTACTCGTTTATCAAAAACTGTTGATTTTAACAATTTTGTGGCTTTGTCATTTTCAAGACTCTCTTTTTGAATCATTTTGATAGATTTAGCCAACTTGTCATAAGCTTCTTTTACTTCACTTAGGTCAAATTTAACCTCATCAGTGTATTGTGTCAATTCCTGAAACCTTTTGTCTTTTTCAAGACATTCCATGCATGGTTTTGAACAGTTTTTGCATGAAGTTTCAGAGATTGAATCAATCTTTTCAACAATCTTTTCCTCTTGCTCAAAATCAACATCCTGTTTACCGACATTATCAGACTCTGACACTCCTTCAGTTTTGACCTCCTGACTTTCGGATTTCCCATCAGACTCCTTTTGACCTAACTCTGTTTTGACCGACTCAGTATCAACAGACTCTGGTTTTACAGATTTTGTGTCTACCTCTTTCAGCTTTACCATTAAGGCTTTGTCAGCAATCTCTTTCAGTGTTTCTTCAGTCATTTCTTTGTAGACATCAATTATTTCTTCAACCGGAGCCTTCTCAACATCATACTGTGGGCAAGATCCTGTTGTTGGCTCACTGAAATAACCTGCAAAAGAATTAAACACATTAGGAGGCATAATTGATTTTAAAGAACTAGCTAAAACCTCCTGTTCGGACTGATAATAGTAGACTTCTGCAGCAATTTCTTCGAGATCAACCGAACTTTCTTCAGACACATCTTCACTAACAACCTCTGTTTCAACAACACTCTCCGATACCTCCATAATCTTAGCCATCATTGCTTTACTTTCACTGCCCGGAATATACTTATCTCAACTAAAACCTTCAGCTACCTTTTCATCATCTTGATTAACTATGAGAGCTTTTTCCGGCTTGTTCTCGATCTGAGGTCTTTGAATGACAGGTTGTTGATTTGTCTTGTGATAGATCGCCTGTCTGTAGTAATCGTTGGTAAAAGGATTCTGATGGTTATTTACCTCTCTATTCGGACACTCCCGCTTAAAATGACCCTTCTCTTTACACCTGAAACAAGTCACTTTGGACTTATCAAAACCAAGCTTTTGATCCGGACCTGACAAACTGTTTCGGCCCGTAATTTCCATAAACCTTTGGGCTCTTCTAACCAAACTAGCCATCCCCCACTTGATATCAATCAATTCTAATTCCTCTGGATCGATTTGGTCGTAATCCTCCTTTGTCATATCTGGATTACCGATCCTCCCAGCTACCAAACTCTCATATGACTCAAGAACGGAAGCTAACAGTGCTATGTGTTGCTTTGCAGCTGCTTCTGTAAACTCTTGTCCATTTTTTATGTTTACAGCAATGTTACACTGTATCCCATAAACATATCCCTGATTGTTCGAGCTTGAAGAGCTTTGTGGAGACATTTGTTCTGATGTCTTGGGATTCGGCTCATAACTTGCAAACGGTGAAGGCTTGTTGTTGCTTGAAGTACTAGACGAAGCTCCTGATGTTGAATCTGCACTGAAAGCTGTTTGAATCTTCGGGCTTAGATTCGTTGTTGCCGGAGAACTGCCTTTGTAATATAGTGAAACATCCTGTTGAACATTTGCAGAATTCATCTGTTTAATCTTTGTTAACTCTAACTCATATGCTTCGATCTTCTCTATGAAACCACTAAGATTCAAATTAACATAATCTGAATTGTTCTTCATCACCAGCAAATAAGTACCCCATTCATCGTATGGCAATGCATCTGCCAATTTATCGATCCACTCCTCATTAGTCTTGGTTATTTCCAATCTCTTCATCTCTACAACTAGATGGCAGTATCTTTCAATCAATTGTTTTGTAGTTTCACCTTTCATACCAGTGAAGATGTCAAATTGTTTCTTTATCATAGCCTTTTTGCTTTTGATCATGGACAAACTCCCTTGAAACTTTACTTGCAGCGACTGCCAAATAGATTGTGAATTATCCTCATGCTGCAACAACACCAAGATATCATCTTTAATCGCCTGTTGAAGAATACTCATCATCTTCTTTTCTGCCTTAAAATATTCTTGTTCAGCTTGTGTCAAACTGCCAATAGACTTCTCAAGACCCAAACCATCTTTAGGAAGAACATATTTCGATTCGATCTTCATCCAGCACTCAAAGTGGTTTGCTTGAACCCATGTCTTAAACCTTCCAGACCAACCCGAATACTCATCGATATTCATCAGTTTAGGTGGTTTCTGCATCGTCCCTAACTCATTCTCCATATTAACGTTTTGTACTATACTGGCTAGGTTTTGTGTTGCTGTCATCCCACCGCCAGCAAAGAAGTTATAAAAATCTTGATTATCCATTTTAAGAAATCAGTTTACCGAAAAAATTTTCAAATTTTGAAAACAGAACTTTTCAAACGAAATTATGTTCACACGAGATTAGACTTCAAACGAAATTACGTACAGAATGGACTTTCAAATGGAATCAGATCCTTCACACGAAATTAGTTTCAAGCGAGATTACGTTTCACACGAAATTACCACTTCAAAAGAAAATAGGTGCCATTTTGAAACGATATTAGTATTTCCGTGCGAAATTAGCCAAGCTGAAAGAATTTTTCAAGCGGAAACAGTAATTCCGTGCGGAATTACTAAAACTTTTCAAACGATATTAGACTGCTCGTTCAAACGAAATTACTTGTTTGGCCCATTTTTGTCACTTTTACTTCGAATTTTGATCTGAAACTCTCAAGGGTTTGTTAAAACACTGTTTTACACACAATATTAGAAACTCAGTCCATAACTGGCTCTGATACCAATTATAGGATCGTTTTACCAACCAATTGAGTCAATCAGAGACAATACACACTGTTTGAGAGGCGGAATCAAACAAACAGCTTAGAATCAGTACATAATTGAGTAGAAAACAGTGAGTTCACTTTAAAACAGTCTTCTCATTCACAAATCAACTTGATTACACAACAGGAAATCGGGAGCACTTCGTGACACTGTTCGTAATTCCGTACCAAATGAGAAAGACAACACACATATATATAGCCTTCTAATTCCACATGAAACATGACAAGTCACTTCAAAAGGAATTACTTAAAATAATTCCGTGAGGAATTAGGTTAAGGGCATTACAAACGAAATTACAAAATAACCCTTAAACTTTACAGTTTTGACACTTTAGACCCCTATACATTATGACCTAGACATAAGACGTAGGCTATAGACATCGTGCACCAACACCACTCATGGTAAGTTTTTAAAAGAGTTAAACACTAACACTAAAATTGACGAAACGGTAAGTGTTAAGTTAACTAATGATCAAACTTCGCTAATAAAAGAAGACCCATTTGAAATCAACATTACACCGGTTCCATGTTTTTTTTTCAAAATTCATTTATTAGTAATGTCACAATTGATAAAGATCTTTGTGTTAACATAATGCCTAACTACATTTTCGAAAAATTAAGTATTAGTGATTTTTCTCCACTTTAAATACCCATTTTTCTATCTAATCGGAAAATAATAAAATCAATCGGTGTAGTTGAGGATGTCTTGGTTCAAACAAATCAAATGGTAATCCCAACTGACTTTGTCATCCTCGATGACGCTCCTCTAGTGTTGGGACGACCCTTTGTAAAAACCCACGAAGCTTTGAAAAACCGGAAGTACAATAATCTATCTATTCAATTAGGGGCATTTAAAAAGAGTGTCGATCTTGAGCGTCAATGAAATATCCATTCGGCAATAATGACCCCCTAATTGAAGATGAGCCAGAACCACCCGATAAGGTGGGTCTAGCCAAGGACCCTTATAAACGTGGCGCACCACGGAGGCATTCCGCGGAACTATCCTTAGTTTAATTTAGATTAACTTTTATATTTTCTAGTTTAGTTTTAATTTCCAGGAATAAAACACACTCGGGATGGTGAAGGATACTAAGGGAAGCTTGAACCAACACCCCATGCACAAAAAACAGAGCCTCCCGACAATTTTTCTTCATTACAGCAAGTTCAGCACGGGGCCGTGCTCACCCCAACACGCCCCGTGCCCAAGGTTCTGCAGAAAATGCCCAGATCAGGTAACTGGACACGGGGCCGTGCTCACTGAACACGCCCCCGTGCCCAGCCTTCTGTTTAAATTTGATACTGGCAGTCTGACCACGGGGCCGTGCTCAGCCAACACCACCCCGTGTTCAGCTACCCAGTACCATAAAATCTTGTTTTTAACCCACTTTTACACATTTTAATCAACCGAAAAACTTATTTTTGGGACACATTGAGGACAATGTGTAATTTAAGTGTGAGGGGATGCTAAAACCTTGAATCTTGCAAGTCCTAAAAACAAGCCTTACACAAAACTCTATTGGAACCGCTAATCACCCCAAAATTTTTCAAAAAAAATTTCATTTTTTTTACTTGTCTAGGTTAACTTGGGAATTTCAAGTTCTAAAAAGGTTATATTTTTTATAAATTTACAACCGATAGCGTCGTGATAAAAAGAACCAACATAAGAAAGTTATGAAACGGCATGGCAAGCTTAGTTAAAATTTGATTATATATACTTGATCACATAAAAACCCATTCCCACAAAAGTGAGTTTTGAGCCTTTATTGAGCATACAAATACATATCTTTAAACTAAATGCTCATTTTTCGTTTCTTGTGTGAATAGCCGCTTGGTTCTTACGACTCTAGAACTTGCCACGACGATACATTCCCAGTCCTTACCAACTTAAACCCGAGTAAGTAAATGATGGAGGCATTAGGACTAACCCTTTTTTATTTCAACACCATTATTTTTCTTTTTTTTACCACCTACCCAAAATCCCCCTAGTTAGCCCCTTTGAGCCTAAACCTTTTTCATTTCATAACCCAAACCAAACACCCTTTCACCCACCAAAATCCTTTTTATTTTTAACCTTTTATTTTAGTAACAAGCTCGGTATTTCGTATGACTTTTCAAAATATATATATGTTGATGATGAAGCAAAAGAGAAATAAACAAACAAGTTTATCAAAAATAGCTTTGTTTGAATAAAAGCTTCATCAAAATAAAAGTTGCAAAAAATAAAAAGTCTTACGAAAACCGACGCTTGTTACGCTTTTCGCCCTTTCACTAACCACTAACCCAACCACCTACCTTTAACCCAAGCCTAACCCTTCACCCCAAAAGTCCTCTTGATATTTACAAAGGTATATAGTTAAAAAGGAGGAGGATTGATTGCTTGGCAAGCCTATGGTAGGAGTAAGTTCCATGCCGCTCTCGAGTGATTCACTAAAATACATTTTTGGCCGAGTGTTGAGTGATCTCCGTGAGGTATGTGAACTTGTATATAAATGGAATTTTAAAGAGGCTTGTTATGCCTTAATAAGTAATTTATCTTATGAAAAGTTTTAAATAAATCATGACGAATAAGATTGTAAATAAATAAAAAAATAAAACTTAATAAAGAATCTTGGAAATCCCGACACTCTATGACAAGCCCAAAAACCTTCTCTTCTACCTATTCTATTTGGGAGTGTAAAGCCACATTATAAAGAGTTTTGCTTGAGGACAAGCAAAGATTCAAGTGTGGGGGTATTTGATGTGTGCAAAATGCAACATATAAATTACATCAATTGTGGCATAAAACTAACACTTTTTTAGTACTAATGTTGGAAGGTGATTTTTCCTTATCGTTTATCCATGGTGTCTTGGCATTATTTTACTGTCTATATAAAATAAAAGATTTTCACCATTCATATCTCCACGGTCTATATGGAGGTATGTTGGCTACCTGGTCGGGGGTTAAGAGAACGGTTTGGTAAGAGTCTTGCCTTGTTCAGTGTATAGATCCTGTAAGGACCTGGGTCAAATTTAGTAGGACCTCCTTCAATACTTAACGGTATTGGATGGCGGGGGTCCAAACTCTTTGATCCCCTCATATGTAAGCTACTATTAATACTTTAACCCGGCTACTTAGGACTGTATCCCTGTTGACTCAGACTACTTAGCCGAGGGTAACGTCACCTTCAAAAGAGGGGCCTACCATAATATGCATTAATAACTTAATTAATTATCTTTCAATAATCCGACCCTTTAGGATTGTATCCTTGCTGACTCAAACTACTGGGTTGAGGGTAACGTCACCTTCAAAAGAGGGGCCTACTACAATAACTAAGATAATCTTTTAAAAAGTGCAAAAGTGCAGAAATAATCAAAGGTTACACTATACACGAGTCGGAGCCAAGTGATTCATCTTGTCTATCTGTTTTTATTTTTATTTTATTTTCAGCATTTTAGTTAGTTTTTATTTTTCTAGTTTGAAACCTTTTTCTAAACTTTTTGATTTGATTAGACGTTGAGGATAAACCGGTACTAAAAGCTCTTGTGTCCTTGGACGACCTCGGTATCTTACCAACACTATACTACGCTCACGATGGGTGCACTTGCCCATATGTGTGTTTAGTATTAGTAAATATCGTGTTTTATAAATTTAAAACTTGGCTAAAAAAGTGTAAAAAGGGCTTAAAATATACTTAAACTTATATACACACTACACACGCATCAGTTGAAAAGCTTGCCAAGTTGTATGTTGATGAGATTGTATCTCGACATGGTGTTCCTTTGAACATTATATCTGATAGAGATGCTCGATTCTCGTCTCGCTTTTGGAGAACCATGCAATCTGCCATGGGTACCCAACTTAATTTGAGCACAGCGTACCATCCACAGACAGATGGTCAATCTGAGAGAACAATCCAGACACTGGAGGATATGTTTAGAGCGTGTGTGATTGACTTTGGTGGTAGTTGGGATTCGCATCTACCGTTGATCGAATTCTCCTACAACAACAGTTATCACTCTAGCATAAATATGGCTCCTTTCGAAGCTTTATACGGTTGAAAATGTCGTTCACCGGTCTGCTGGAATGAGATAGGTGAAGCTCAGCTTACAGGACCTGAACTCATTCTAGAGACTACAGATAAGGTCAAGAAGATTCGTGATAACCTTCAGACAGCTAGAAGCCGTCAAAAGAGTTACGCGGATTGACGATGCAAGCCCATAGAATTTCAAGTCGGTGATCACGTCCTACTCAAGGTATCTCCTTGGAAAGGAGTAATCCGATTTGGAAAGAAAGGAAAACTTGCACCACGCTATGTTGGACCATTAAAGATCGTTGAAAAAATCGGAAAAGTAGCCTACAGACTAGAGCTACATCCTGAACTTGGAAATGTTCATCCAACTTTCCACGTGTCCAATCTCAAAAAGTGTTTAGCTGATGAGAACCTCCACATACCACTTGATGAAATTCGTGTTGATAACACGATGCACTTCGTTGAGAAACCTGTGGAAATCATGGACCGTGAAGTCAAAAAGCTCAAACGCAAGCGCATACCTATTGTCAAAGTTCGCTGGGAATCTAAACGTGGCCCAGAATTTACTTGGGAACGTGAAGATTAGATGAAAGCGAAATATCCACATCTATTCTCACAAGTTTCCTCTAAATAAATTTCGGGACAAAATTTTCTAAAGTAGGGGAGACTGTGACATCTGTGCTTGTGTAATCATTTTACAGACTCTGAACAATTCAATATTAATAAAATAGTGTGTTTTGATCCCAATGTTTGTTATTTATGTTTGACATTTTGTGCGTTTTGATTTTTGATCGATTTTAAACTCTATATCGCTTTCTGGAAAGTTATACGCAAACTGGTGCGTAAACGTAATCAGTTTAATGTGACAAACACTCTGGGACAGCAACATAAGCTTAAAATACATTAAATAACCTTTACATAACTTAGAAATAAGTTTTGAAGGCTTTGGTATGGCAAAAACAAGTCTATTTGCTCGTAGGGACTATTTGCGTCAACTTGCAAAAATCTGCCATTTCGTAAGGAAACGTACAGTCCAGAACATTATCATAAGTTAAACATACCATATATAACCTAAACATAGCTTAGAAATAAGCTTTGATAGGTTCGGTGTGCGAAAACATGCTTATATGGTCTTTCAGGGGTTAAAAGTGTCAAAAACGGCGTAAGTTTGCATTTTCGCGCATATCTTACGTTTTGACCACATCTGGACATCCAAAATTTTTGTACACACTAAAATATTTTTATTTTAGTGATCGGCATTCAAAAATTCCATTCGTTGCTTAATTTGGTTTGTTTTCGCGTCCGTTTGAGTTTCGTCGTAATTTAACGAATAACGTGACCGTACGACCAAACGAGCCGACATCCGAGAGTTTTCCGAGCACATTTTGAGTCCTCTAAACTTTATTGACCTTTTAGATCCTTGAAAATGGCTTAACGGGGGTCAAAAGGTCCTGAAATGAGCTTAAACCATGTGCAGGGACCTGAACTGTAATTATATGAAACTGTTGCTGATCTGGGAAGGCCATGCGGGCCGCGTAGCCTCCTCCCTATTCTTACGCGGGCCGTGTAAGATGCCCAGTGACCAGAAACTTGAAATCAACAACTGTTTGATAATTCAGGGGCCAAAAATGCAAATTTCTTGGTGTGATGAGCAAGTTAACACCTCCCCAAGGCTTTGTACCTGCTTGTGACAATTGTATGGCCATGATTCTTGCTTGGAGGTTACACAAACATGTGTCTTGATCTTATGAGTTTGCTACAAGTATAAATAGCCTACCAATTCATTTGTTGCAACTCACACTTGATCTAAATTCTCTAAGTTGATGTTTTTATAACTTCATACCTGAGAATTATAAGATCAAGTTCAAGCAAGGACCTTTTGTAAGCCTTCTTTCATTCTTTTATTGCTTTCTAGCTTAAAAGTCAAACAGTGTTTGACTTTCAGTTTGACCAGTCAATGGTCAACGTAAAGTTCGGTTGAACTTTGCAACGTGATTGTAATCACGATGGTTATAATCCTTAGCGATTATACCTACTGATTACCACGTTAACTAGGCATAGTGACGAGTCAAAGTTGTGGTCAAAATGCGTTTTAGCACGCATTTTGCCACGAAACTACTTTTAGGTATCAAAACACTTTGTTTTGATACCAAATCAGTTTTCTAAGTAGGGTCGTAAGTTAAGCGGTCTAAATAACCGCTTAGACTTTCGAACCCGACCCGTTTGGTCGATCATTAGGATCCGACCAAGCATGTTTAGTGATCATAGTTGCATAGGGAATAACCTCTGATGTTATACCTTATGATCACATAGGATTGGTTAGTTATCCGTTAAGTAGTTTACATGCCCCTAGAAAATGACCAAAATACCCTTTTGAAGCATAAATTCGTATTTTGCCTATGTCATCAACTTTTTGACATATAATCTGATTTAGTAACATGTTTAGGCATAACTGGGCATGTAAGACTTGACATAGCTTATAGATAACCATCCAACCATAGTTTTGCGCAACCGACGCATTATAGTAGCTTATGTTACCATAACGGGTCGAAACGGGTCAAGAGCACTTAGGTAGACTTCCAAATCAGAATGTTAGCTCTATTAAATCATACCATATGAGTTCAAATACTCATTTGATTTATAGAACGTCATTCTATCCTATCTCCCGATTTAGGATCCGATTATTAACATAGTTACCTATACTAGGTGCCTTGTTGATTCCGTGATACTTGGAGCTTAATTTGGTCTTATTCTCAAGACTAATAAGCAATCCCAAGTGAGTACATAGTTCCCCTCTTTTACCGTTTTCAAATACTTTGGGGTGATACACATGTACATACGTGTTACTTTCGTGCATTTCATGCTTTTATGACATAAACATGCTAGTTTCACCTAGTACATATTTAGTACATGCTTTCACTATGTTTTGCTATGTATGTTAAGCATGCTAGCACATTGATTTATACACATTTGCTGCATATGTTTACTTAGCATATGTACACATTGTTTTACATGACATTTCTGCTATGTATGTTTACTAAGCATGCTAGCACATTGTTTTATATGAACATTTCTACTAGACATGTTTACTTAGCATACCTATTACATGGTTTTCATAGCATGCTTACATTGGTTATGACATTTGGTGTGTTTAATCGGGACAATAATACATTCATTAACATTGATCACGCCGCTCGGTAGTATGTAATGGTACCATAGGAATTGACAACTCCCGTTTCCGACTTCCAAGGTTTGTTTGGAGGTTGGGAATGACAGAATCCGATATACATAACTTAGATAAACCTTTAATTTGTTTAAAGGTTTGTCACCACAGTCGCAAGGCTTGAATGTATGCGATTAGCGATACTACATAAATGTTTGTAATCATAAAGCATTGTTTTCTGCAAAGCATAACATTTGATTTAAACTTAGGTTTATTCAAAAACCTTGTTTTGTTCATTTTCCTATGGGGTTGAGTAATTACTTGTTATTCACCATACATGACATTGAATATGGTTTATACATAAACATTTTTGACATTGAACAAGGCATTTTGGTTGGTTATTGATAAGTGACTTATGTAACGGGGCTATGTGTTATATGATAAATGCATGGTGGATACGCCACTGGTACTTCCTATATATAAGTGCTTTTATTGTATTATACATTGTTGCGTTATCTAAGCCACTTGACAAAGACAATGAAACATTTTTCACAAGGACACAACATTTTTATACAAAGTAAACATTTTATACAAATACACTTTTACTTGGTTATTTATTTAACCATGCATATTTCTTTCATAACATCTGATTTTCATATCGATTTTCACATGAATTTATAAAAGAAAACATTTTTACAAGATTCATGACTACTTTTTGTTAAACACTTCTTTAAACTACAAGTCATGAATCTTGCCTAGACAAAACCTATGTATCTCACAGGCATTTTTATGCTGACGTACCTATTTTCACATGTGTTTCAGGTGCTAATGAATGATGATACTTGTGCTACACTTAGGCGGACTTGGGCCTTAGTGACTTAAAAGACAGTTATTATGTTATGTTTCTGTTAAATTCTAAGACAATGAAAACTCTTTAATCAATAATACAAAACTTTAATTACCATGGTTGTTGAAACAATAATTCTGTCGCATCACTCCCCGACGTTTCCGCCGCGGTTTTGTTGTTTTAACGTGGTCGGGGTGTGACAACGAGATCCATGTTAAACATTTGGCGACATACTTAACAATGGCGCATTTCATTCCGGGCCACCAATATCCTTTTTTTAAATCTCGATACATTTTTGTTGCTTCGAGATGTACTGAATAACAAGATTTGTGAGCTTCCTCGAGTAGGAATGATTTTGCTTCACATAACCAAGGCACCCAGATTCGGCCTTACCTGGTCATGATGCCGTCTGCATTCACTTCTAGTTTATCAATAAATCCTTTTGTTCTTTTCTTCTATCACACCCCGACCGCGTTAAAACAACAAAACCGCGGCGGAAACGTCGGGAGTGTCGTAACAGAATCATTGTTTCACAACACATGGAATGAAGTTTCGTTTTATTTAATTAAGTTTGTTACATTATCTTGATATTTAAAAGTAAAACACAAGCATATTGTCTTTCATTGTTATTAAGTCACTAAGGCCACGTCCGTTCCTATGTGAGCATGCATTATAATCGTCATCAAACAACAACACCTGAAACATATGTGAAAATAAAGTCAGCATAAAATGCTGGTGAGCACAAAGGTTTTGTGAGTGTGTCAAATTTATGGCTTGTGTACATATTACAATACCTCGTACGACTACTAGAGTCGATATTTGAAAACCTTGTATTGAAAAGTGTTTGGTATTGCAATATGATTAACCAACTAAAACAAGTTGGTTATTTGTTTGTGAAAACCTCGTTGCCATGAATCTTGACTAAAACATTTGTTTTCGTAAACCAATAGTAAATCGTCGTAGAAAACTTGTATGATTTATATCATTTAGTAAACATCGTTGCGTGACATCATTTGAAATCAATCGTCCAAGTGAACTAAATAACGCCACGGTATGTAATATGATAAAAGCACTTATATATAAGAAGTACCAACGGCGTATCTACCATGCTTTTATCACATTACACCCGTCCCGTTATCTAATCACTTACTATAAACCAATCGTTCAATTGTACTTATTCCCAATCGTCCGTGTTATCAAAACCAATTGTTCAACTCGTTCGTGTTATAAACTGTCGTTCAAGCGTTCATGTTATAAACCATCGTTCAAGCGTTCGTGTCATAAAACCATTCGTTCAATCGTTTGTGTTTTAATTGTGAAAACTAACTTTTGGTCGTTCTAGTTGAACACATTCAAACCTGTGTTTTGACTCGTCAATACCACCAAAGGGTATCTTTAATCGACTAACAATCCACCAAAGGGTTTGTTATAATAATCAGGTTCTGTCATTACCCATATTACCCCATAACCATGGTGATAGTCCGATAATGGGATTTGTCAGATCCTATGGTACCATAACATACTACTGGTCGGCTCGGCCAAAGCTAATGAATGTCATTCATGTTATGTATCAACGCACCAACAAGTTCGTTCACATTATTGAAATCGTTGTGTTTAATATAAACCATAGCATTTGTTTTGTTTTGAAAACTTGAATCGTTTAGCACATATGAATCACCCCAAAACAATTAAAAGCAGTAAAATAGGGGAACTATGTACTCACTTGATATTGCAAGGTATCCTCGATTAGGTGAACTAACAAAGCTCGGACAATCAAGGAATCAAGTGGCGCCTAGTATCGGATCACTCTGTTAATAATCGGGACCTAAATCGGGAGATCGGGTAGAATGAGGTCTTGTAAACCAAATGAGTGTTGGAACTCATATAATATGGTTTAACAAAGCCTACATTCTAATTTAAAACCTATCCTAAGTGCTTTTGACCCGTTATAACCCGTTAAGGTAGTCTACGCTACGTTAACGCGTCATTTGCGTGAAAGCGCGTTCGGAGGGTCTAACTAGTCCTATGATAAGTCTTATATGCGCTAACGTGTTTAATAATGTTGCATAATTAGTTTAAGTGTCAAAAATTTGGTTACATATGCTTAAATTCAAATTATGCGCAAAAAGGGCATTTTGGTCGTTTTCCTAATGCATATAAACTACCTATCATAACAACTAATTAAATGAAGTGACCATAATGTATAACCTCGGAAGGTTATTCCCTATACAACTATGGTCACAAATATGTTTGGTCGGATCCTAATGATCGACCAAACGGGTCGGGTTCGAAAGTCTAAGCGGTTGTCGAGACCGCTTGACTTACGACCCTAAATAAGCACTAAACTAAAAGTGATGAGTTAAACATGTTAAGTTAGAAAACTGATTTGATATCAAAACAAAGTGTTTTGATACCCGAAAATAGTTTCATCGCAAAATGCACATAATCGTGCATTTTGACCGAAACTTTGACTGGTCACTTCGACTAGTCAACGTGGTAATCAGTAGGTATAATCGCAAGGGACTATAACCATCGTGATTACGCTCACGTTACAAAGTTCAATTGAACTTTGACTTGACCAATTCATGGTCAAAACCGAAAGTCAAATGGTAGTCAAACTGTTTGACTTTCAGCTTGTAATTGCTGAAATAAATGAATAAGCCATGAAAGAACACTTACAAGTGTTCTAAGGCTGAAAGATTAACTCGAAAACTCAGATGGGAGGCCTCCTAAGAAGGTAGCAACTCCACTTAGAGTGTTAGAGATGGGAAAATGAGAATGAGCAATGAAATGAGCAGATTTGAGGGGTATTTATAGTTTTTGAGAAGCCATAAGATGATGCCATGTGTATTGTGTCGTCTCCAAGCAAGTATAGGATTACCACAAGTGTTTGGACAGGATTAAAACCTTAATTACCACTTAAAATACCCACAAGTTTGCTAAACAATTGAAGAAAACAAATGCAACTGCTGATTTAGAACATTCTGTCCAGATCAGGCCCTCGAGTCGCGTGACCAGGATCCCCCTGGGCCGTCGCGTGGCGCGACCCCTTGCACCAGACCTCAGAATTTGGCAATTTTGGTCCCTGCACACACTTTAATGGATTTTCGACGCGTTTAACCCCCGTTAACCCATTTTCAAGGCTCTACAAGGATGTTAAAGCATAGGGGACTTGAAATATGCTTGAAAACATCACGGATGTCGGTTCGTTTGGTCGTACGGTATCGTTTTTCGGTTAATTACGACGAAACTCGAACGAACGCGAAAACGATCCAAATTAAGCGACGAATGGTATTTTTGCATTCCCATAACTAAAATACAATATTTTAGTGCTTAAAAAATTTTTTGGATGTCCGGATATGGTCAGAACGCAAGATATGCACGCATATGCATGCTTTTCGCAGTTTTGACGCTTTTAGTCCCTATGACCAAATAAGCGCATTTTCACATATCGAACCCCTCAAAACTTATTTCTAAGCTATGTTAAGGGTATTTAGGGTATCTTTAGGTTATGATCTTGTTCTGGAGTGTACGTTGCTATACGAATCGGCAGACTTTTTGCAGTTTGTCGCAAATAGTCCCTGTGATCGAATAAACTTGTTTTTGACATACCAAACCCTTCAAAACTTATTTCTAAGTTATGTAAAGGTTATTTAAGGTATGTTAAGCTTATGTCACTGTTCCGGAGTGTTTGTCACATTAAACTAATCACGTTTACGTAACAGTTTGCGTATAACTTTCCAAAAAGTGATTTAAAGCTTGAAATCGAAGTAGAATCAAAACGTGAAATTGTCAAACACAAATAAGCAAACATTGAGACCAAAACACATTGTTTCATTGATATTTCATATTGTTCTACATCGTACAGTGTTTACAGAGCACAAATGTCACATTTTCATCAACTCTTCAGCATCTAGTGATTTGATTTGGGCCTCTTTTATTACCTCCAGAAGTTGAGGGGTAACTGTCATTCTCATGGACTTAACCTGTATTGGAGGTGGATAATGCTTCCGGCTTAATGCATCTGCTACTATGTTGGATTTCCCCGGGTGATAAAGAATTTCGTAGTCATAATCCTTAATTAGCTCCAACCACCTTCGTTGTCTCATGTTTAAGTCTCTTTGTTCAAAGAAATACTTGAGACTTTTGTGGTCTGAGTAAATCATACAATTTTTTCCATACAAATAATACCGCCATAATTTTAACACGAATACTACCGCGGCTAGTTCCAGATGATGTATTGGGTAATTGTCTTCGTGTGGTTTAAGCTGCCTTGAGGCATATGCTATAACCTTACCTTGTTGCATTAAAACACCTCCCAGCCCTGACGTGAAGCGTCAGTGTAAACAACCAAATCTTCCGACCCCTCAGGTAGGGTTAACGCTGGTGCACTAGACAGCCTTTCTTTCAATGTTTGAAATGCTTTCTCTTGTTCGGGTCCCCAGATAAACTTCTCATTCTTCTTTGTCAGCTTAGTCATGGGTAGGGCTATTTTGGAGAAATTTTGTATAAATCTTTGGTAATACCCAGCTAAACCCAGAAAACTTCTTACTTCACTTGAGTTCTTTGGAGGAACCCATTTCATGACAGCCTCTACCTTAGTCGGGTCCACCAAGACACCACCCTCATTAATCACGTGGCCGAGAAATTGCACTTCTCTGTGCCAGAAAGCACATTTAGAGAACTTTGCATATAATTTTTCCCTTCGTGATGTCTCTAGTACTTCACACAAATGGAGTGTGTGCTTAGCCCTGCTTTGAGAATAAACCGAAATATCATCGATAAATACTATTACGGACTTATCCAACATGGGTTGGCATACTCGATTCATGAAGTCCATAAATGCGGTCAGCGCATTAGTTAGTCCGAAAGACATTACCAAGAACTCATAATGTTCGTATCGGGTTCTAAACACGGTTTTTGCCATGTCCTCCTCCCGCACCGGTAATTGATGATATCCCAAGCGCAAGTCAATCTTTGAAAACCAGTTCGCCCCTTGGAGTTGGTCAAAATGATCATCTATTCGAGGTAGGGGATATGGATTCTTTACAGTCAACTTGTTTAATTCTCGATAGTCAATGAACATGCGCATCGAACCATCCTTCTTTTTCACAAATAATACAAGGGTTCCCCAAGGTGACACGCTCGGGCGTATGAAGCCTTTATCGAGCAATTCTTGTAGTGGTGTTATTAACTCTCTCATTTCTGTGGGAGCTAATCTATAGGGAGCTTTGGCCACTGGTTTAGCACCTAGATTTAGTTCAATTCGAAATTCTACTTCTCGCTCGGGCGGAAGTCCCGGCAATTCACCCGGAAACACATCCGGGTATTCCTTCACAACTTCTACTTTTTCAAATTCTAGTGTGTTCTGTTTAGTGTCTATCACGTATGACAAAAATGCTTTGCCTTCGTTTCGTTCGTATTTAACTGCCTCGATGATAGTGCATAACTTTGTCTCTGTTTTTCTTTCCCCATAGATGCTTACCCGATCCCCACTAGGCGATAACACGCGAATGACCTTCGCCTCGCATTGGATTTCCGCATGATATCTGGATAACCAATCCATGCCCACTATCACTTTGAATTCCCCCAAAACCATGGGTATAAGATCTATTTCGAATTCTTCGTTTTCTATATTGATCTTACAATTTTTACATACTTCGTGTAATAAGTAGCTCTTACTATCTGTTACTGCTACTTTTAATGGTATAGATATTCGTTCAACTCTAAAAGAGGGATGACATAAAAGTTCGTTTGATATAAATGATCTACTAGCACCCGGATCAAATAACACATTCGTGGGTATCAAGTTAATTAAGAGAATACCTGATACAACATTCGGTAGAGCCTTAGCTTCTTCGGTTGTGATTTGAAATATCCTTCCCCGAGCCCTTGGGTTTTCATCCTTCTTCCCGTTTTTTTGTATTTTTTGCTTGAGTTTCGGACAATCAGCCTTGACATGACCAGGAGTGAAGCAATTGAAACAAGTCCTCACGGGACTAGGGCATCTATAATACGGATGTCCTTCTTGACCGCAGTTATAGCACCCTCCCAACAAACAGTCCCTAGTGTGGAGTTTCCCGCAAACTTTACATGGAGAAATGCTACTTCTCATTCCTTCCTTGTTTCTATTATCTTGATACTTCAGTTTCTTTGACGGGCTCGAGGTTACGAACTTTTCTGTTGATCTTTTCTCTCCCCTTTCTACTCGTCGCTTCAACTCAATCTCCCTATCCCAAGCCCAGTTGATGAGCTCGTTCAAGGTTTCACACTTTGAATGAGTGATAAATTCCCTATACTAGGCTTTCCGCATATCATGATAGCGGTTGATCTTCATTCTTTCTGACTTAACAAAATCTTGACAAAATTTTAGCTTTTCGAGAAAGATGTTGGTGATCTCATCAATGGATTCCCCTTTCTGTCAGAGACGTGGAAATTCCTATTGTATTCTATCAATCGCCGACTGTGGACAATGATACTTCAAAAACGGCTTAAAGTTTGTAGCTTTTCTTAACCCATTTCCTTACATTGTGTATCCCACCAATCTTTGGCTTGTAGCTGAAGTTGACCCGTAGCAAACATTACTTGGTCTTCCTTATCACATCGGCTACGTACAAAAAGGGATTCAATATTGGCGATCCATCTTTGACATTTTATAGGATCAATTTCCCCATTGTATGAGGAGGGGTTACATGCCATAAAGTCCTTGAATGTACATCTATGGGTTCCATTCTTTCTTTGAGATTCACCAAGCATCTCCTTCAGTTCACCCATCTTGCTTGTCATGATAGCTTCCACCGTTTCCAAAACACGGCTATCACGCGAGTAAAATTAGTCATACATAATTCATATTCCTTAAATACGTCAAAAGACTTATCAACTAGTACATTCTTATCTTTCTTTCTAAAACGTTACGCCCCCGACAAGCCTTATCATGGCTTAATTACTTTGATATGGCATTCTTGTTATTTATTTTTTTCTTTCACAAGCCCTTTAATGTTTATGGAACTCTTTGTATGACAAAAACAACAACAATAGTATTTAATTTGTTTGTATCTGGTCTCCACCGTAAGCTACGGTGGCCCCCGTAGCTTACGGTGGTATTAAATCAGCTGATTTTGCCCACAAACTGCCTTACGGTGGGAATATATCATCAACACCTACCGTAGCTTACGGTAGAGCCCAGTATCGTTTTGCTGATTTTCTTCATTTTCAACTCTTTTGATCCGTTTCGAATATCTTTCGATTAAGCCAGCCCAGATACTTTCAAATACTCATTTCTCAGGTCAGTAGTCCGTTTTTACTTCCCTTTAATGTCACTAATTATATCGAATTTTATATAAGAATCATTAAGTACTTACATCCACCTTGCGTCTCAGAACGAACACACGCATTCTTGTGAGCTTTTGGTTTGAGTTCGAACACTCCTACTTGTGTTCGATTCTCTCAAACCTTGCCTCTGATACCAACTTGAAACGCCCATTTTAATTAAACGGTCAAAACGTCAATTTGAAACATCAACCTTTTTAAAATTTTCATACCATAATTTAAAGTGACCATAATACCCTTGTAACCGTCATACTTTAACGCTAATTTTCACCTTTTAAAAAATACCAAAACCATAACATTACAAGTTTATGACCAAAATAAACTTTATACAAGCATACGAAAACATTGGTCACACTTTAAGTGATGACCATTTTGGACTACTTACAATATCTAACCTTTACAAAAATATAAGCATAAGTCTTTAGATAACGTTTTTAAACAACTAGACATAGTCTACATCATAACCAAAACATTTTAACCCGTTTGCATACACAAGTTCGGAAGCGTGTTGAAGGCGTTGCAAGTAGTGTTTGTTCCGAGCAAGGTTGGCGATTTAAATAGGAGCTTTACCTAACAAGACAACAACAAGTATTGTTAACAATCTTATACAATATGTAATACTATCTTTTAACAAAAACAGTACTGAACTCAATATATTTCATTATTAACTTTAGTTCTTGATCGATTAAAACATCACAAATTTGGTGACCCGTTTCTAACGGGTCAACATATGACCAAACATTCTTTTCCCATTCTCATTCTATCCGACCAACCCGTTCACAATGGATTGACATGATATCATTCTTTTACATTTTCAGTCTAGTCCGGATGACCCGTTCACAATGAATCAATACGGAACCTTACTTTTTACTTTCCCATTCTAACTCGGTTGACCCGTTTCATAACTAATCAATACGGAACCTTACTTTTTGACTTCCTCATTCTAACCCGGTTGACCCGTTTCATAACGAATCAATACGGAACCTTACTTTTTTACTTCCTCATTCTAACTCGGTTAACCCGTTTCATAATGGATCAATATAATTCCTTACTTTTCATATTCTATTATGCGAACTTGTCCTTCAATTAATAATTGACTAATAGTCAAAGGAATATGCAACTATAGTGCTTCATATATTTATGATGTAAAATCAACGACTACTAAACATTAACAACAAGTAAACGAACTTACCTCGTTCTTGAGCCTTTTGTTGTTTTCCGGAACTTGCTCCTTCTTCTTTCAATCCTACACATAATCCGTTCTTATTTAGATTATGTCATTCATTTACATAACAAATACATTCACGCATCATTCGTACTCCACATCATGTTTCACAATATATCAAATTTCATACTTTCCTTATACAACACAATACTTCTCAATCCATTCAAAACTACATAGTTTATCATTTAGGCATTTCATCAAACACATGGTATGCGTACAACATTTTAAGCATCATGTACATGTGTTCTATGCACAACCTACTAGTATACCACATAACTCATTCAATCTACTAATTTCACATGATTCATTCATCCTACAACATGATTATCTAACAATACTTTAGTACATATGCATTCATTTATCAAAATTACACAAATTATACAACTACAAGATCATCATTCATCATCATACTACTAGACCAAGTGGGTTTTACTTCCAATCTTCAGTACAATCAAATTCAAGCATAAGTCATCTTCTACATGATAATCATAACTCATATACAAGCTCAATTTCATACATATTAATGAATTGATTAAAACCCACTTTATCAAGAAGCATTAAAACACATAATTTAACTTACCTTATGTTGAAGACACTTAGATATTGAAAAACTAGGCACATGCATTCAAATTTCTTCCTTAAACACATTCAATTTTGTTGGATTCTTGTGATTGTTGGAGAAGAAGGGTTCCCTTCTCTCCTGCTCCTCTCTTGCGACACACACACACATACACACACTGCACTTTAAAATTTCTTTTATTTATTTTGTTCAATGTACACTTTCAGCCCTTAAAGTTCTATTTGGTTATTAAAAAAAGCATAAATTTCGTTCTTTCTATTCTATTGGCATACCGTCTAACTTAGTTAGTCAACTAAAACATTTAAACACAAGATAAATCCATTATGCATTTTTGGGGTGTTACAAAATGTTGTAGCCGATGCCCTCAGCCGAAAGAAAACTAAACCTAAACGTGTTCACGCGTTACAGCTTACCATTCATTCAAACCTCCCTGAGCTATTCCAAAATGCTCAAGTTGAAGCCCTGAATGAAGAAAATCTTTTGGCTGAATCCATGCGGGGCATGGAGAAGCAGCTTGAAGAAACACTGGTGAAATGATCAAAATCAATTCATCCAGGGGGTTAGGTTCTGCATAAAAAGGGTTTGTTCTCTCTCGTTTGATTCAAAGGGACGGATCTTCTTCTCCGATGAACACTGCAAAACAGAACATCGTTAGTCTCGTCACGGGGAGAAGGGAGGTTCTCTCTGTGACCACACTCCGGCGTGAGAATAAGTAGGTGTTTATGAAGAAGAAGAAGTATTAGTGAAGTGAGTGTAACTTGCAGTTCATACCTGAATTACTCTCATATTTATAGCCAGGAGTTTGGGCGGGAAAACCTGTTATTGAAATGTTGACGGAAGATGCTAACTCCGTAAGTAGTTATTTTCCTTTCCGTTAATCTTCTTGATCCGTCGTGAAAGCACACGGATTGTTATTTAGATCAACGGCTGGGGAGTTGCCACGTGGAAAGTGGATGAGTGGAGGTTTCTCTCTAATTCCACGCCATCATCGTGATTTCAGGGTGGCCTGGGATGATGACACGTGTCCCAGACGGTTATAACCGTCTGGTGGTGCACGATTGAGTCTTCTAGAAGATTATTGCCATAATCCGGTGTGACTCCTTATCGTGTGGTATCAGTTTAGTAAATAATATCCAAGTCTGGGTTTTATTTAAGCGGAAGTGTTAAACTAGGGTTTTCATCCCTGTTTGTTATGGAGAAAGGCGCAAGGATTCATTAACTTCCTTTTGCCACGCGGGTGTTACTTGCCGTTTTTCTTTTAAGCTCTTCTTGTTGGACCAGTGCGCGGCCGCGCAGGGTCTAAAGAGAGCTGAGAGGCGAGGTTGTGGTATGGTCCCAAGTACTTGCCATGAGGTTTTTGGGGCCTTACCCCTTCAAGTCCACCCAGTCTAGTGTTGCTCTTATGCAAATAAGTGGATCACTGGACTTTGTGAGAGATGCTTTTTTTGCTATAGGGTTTTTTGGCGTGAAAGTAGAGAATCTTTTATGAGAAGATCCACTTTGCCCATTATTCTAATTTTTGAAAATCTTTGACTTTGGGTATGAAAGGTACAGTAACGACTGTGTGACGGGTTGTCACTGTCAGATGCATATTACTGACCGTGTTTTACACGGTCGTGTGAACTCGCGTTTGTGTCGCTCCTTACTCGCCCCTGTCGCTTGGGTAACTGTGCTATCCCGAAAAATGTGTTGTTGCAGTTACCTAAGCTATTTATGGCGGTGGGGTATATAAGTGTTTTGTATTTCCTATTTCTAGTAATCATTACTTTGTTGAAAATCCCTCTCTTCTTGTCTTCTTTATCCGTTTCCAGAAAGAATTTGCAATTTCTTCCTCGTATGTCCACCGGAGATCATTACGAAGACTCTACTGAAGAAATGTCTGCCGAACTTCCACCGTTGAAGTGGTCTAAGGCAACTTTTGATGGATTGGTTCGGAATCTCAGGTTTCCGGAGAACTGGGGTGCCCGATACCCTGAAGAGGGTCAGACAGGGGCGGACGCTCCGGCTGGATATGTAACCCTATTTTGGGATTTCTTTTCTACATGCAACTTCTGTTTGCCTGTGACAAAATTTTTTCTTGAAATTCTTGAGCATTACAAGTTTCATATTTCCCAGATGCACCCTATTGGTATGGTTAGGGTTTGTCATTTTGAGTTTGTGTGTCGGACGATACATATCGAACCAACGGTTCCTCGATTCCGTGTCTTCCATCAAATGAATTGTTCTCAGGGGTTCTATTCTTTTGTTCAAAGAACGTCTGCAAAGAAAATATTGTTGCAACCCCCAAAATCCTTCCATGATTGGAAACAGAAATTCTTCTTTATCAAGGTAGGAGTTATTCCGATGAAGATGATTTTTAGGGGAAAGGAAGATGTTCCTACCGAGACCATTCAAACCCCTGTTGACGAAAATTGGTACCAGGACCTAAAAGACGTTCCGTCTATTGCTTTACCAGAGAAAGCCCTTGTTAGTGCCGGTATGAGCCTGAACTGGAGGATGAATCGAGAAGAGAAGCCGGTGTACATGGAAGATGGCAAGAGTAAGATTTTTGCCATGTTTCTTTTCTCCTGTCTCTTTTTTTTTTTTTTTTGACTTTTCTCTTCTTTCTTTGCAGTTGTTTCCTTGTATGTTGTTGCGTTTGAGAGAGAAGGTGGAAAGATGGCTACTATTGCTAAAAAGCCTAAGGAAGAGCTCTGGTATCACTGTATTGTGAAGAACTTTGTTCTTCCGCGGGATGCTGATCTGTCTGCACAACCTGCTGCTGGTGCTGGTAAGCTTTCATCATATTATTTATTGTTTGCTTCTTCTGCGCGTTTGAATAAGTTTTATTCTGCGCTTTGTTAGTAGGTGACTTGTCTAATTTGGGCATAGGCCCTGAGAAGAAAAGACGCGCACCTGCGACCAGCGCTGCGCCAAAGAAGAATGATGCTGAAAGGGCTCAAACTTCTAAGGCAAAAAATGTGGGAGGAGAGGAGAAAGGTATGCGCCGTTCCTCTGACTCCTGGTGTGATTATGTGGTGGTATCTGATTCTTTGGAGGGTCTTACGCCTGCAGTTATAAGAAGGCCAAAGCCGGAACCAAGAGATACTGCGGACATTCCTCCATCCAATCCTGATGATCCCATTGATTTGGAATCAAGTCCTGAGCGCCTGGTGAGGAAGAAAACAGGGAAAAGGAAACAACCTGAAGCTGAGGCTGGGGGTCAGCCTGCAAAGAAGATTCAGATGAAGAAGATTACCAGGAAAGGCAATCTGGATGCCTTTATTTCAGAATCTGTTCCTTGTAAGTATCATCTTTTGCTCTCTTCTTCTCATGCCTATTGAATACTTTGTGATTCATATGCTTTGTTTCTCAGAAAAACCAATTTCTCCTGTTCCCACAGAACCGTTACTTGTGGTTAATGAAGAACTTCTGCCCACTCCCCCTCGTGCCCCTGTTGCTGATCAGTTAAGGAATACTGAAGTTCCTGAATGTGGGGCGGGGACGGCTGCTGGAGCTGAGAATCTTGAGGCTGAAAATCCTGTTGATATTGCTATGGATGCGGAAAAAATTACTAGCCTGGAGATTGCGGATGGTGCTGGTAATCCCCAAACTCCTGATCTTAAAGCTCATGTTTCGGAGAAGGGGAAGACTGCTGAGGAGATTCCTGTTATAAACTCTCCTTCCAAGGCTTCTGGTTCTATGCCTGAGAATGTTGAAAAGGTTACTGTTGAAGACCAAGGCTCATTCTCTGATGCTGGCAAGAATTCTCCAATCCGCCTGGATGAAACTCTGGGGGATTATTATTATAGAACTTATTCGTAAAAGGATGCCTCCAAAATTCATGTCCCTGTTTGGAATCTGAAGAAAGGTGATACTTTCTCAGATTGGCGTGTGTGCCGGGACTGGTTGCAGGGGATATTTGCGCCTGGGGAGATTAAGTTCCAAGAAAGTCGTCTTCATGAGCAAACTTACCATGCCTACCTTGAGGAGGCTGCTTCTTATACATCCACTACGCATCGCATAGTGTGTGAGTGGCATAGTATGCACAAGGAGTGGACTGCCTTCAAGGTGTCAAAGAAGAAAGTTGCGGATGATGAGAACCATGTTGCCCAGCTGAGGGCTAAGCTGGAAGCTGATCAGGCCAAATTTAAGGCTGATCGAAAAACGAAAGAATGGTCCGTTGCGGGCTGGAAGAAAAAGGCGGAGGCCGAAGCTGCCCTTCTTTCCGAGGAGCGCAAGAACTGGAAGAAAATTTGTGAGAAAAGATAATGCCGAAAAGATAGGTCTCTGTAATGTTATCAACAATCTTAAGGCTGAGGTGGAGAAGTTGAAGAAACAGGATGCGGAGATTGAAAGGTTGAAGAAAGAGAAGGCTGATGCTGAACCCGCGCGAGATGAGGCGTGTTCCCACAGAGAACGAAGCGAACAACGAGAGGTACATGCCTGCGCCACTCTTGCTCTTAGAGATAAAGAGATAGAAGAACTTACCGCTTTGCTTTCTGATCAGGAACAACCCAAGAAAGATTTGGAACTTGCGCATTCTGAGAAAACTGAAGCCTCCCGCCACCTAGCTAATACTGAAGAAAAACTAGAAAATTCCAAAATGGCGCGGGCAACAATAGAGAGCGAGCTGGAACCTTTGAAAAGCGATATGTTATGGTTGAAAGAGCGTGGGATTGCCTGTGTAAGTTGTCTTTGCTTGTTTTCCTTGTGGAAATGTTTTGCGCCTTTCCCTTATTTTGCCGTATTTTGTTTTTGTAGGTTGCTGAATCAGTGTTGAATTCTGAAGAATTAGATAAAACGGTTGCGCGTTTGGTGGTTGCTGCGCGAAATGATGGATACGCTCAAGGGTATGCGGAATGTTCACACCATGTGAATAATGCTTTAAAGGTTGACTGGGATACTAGTAGATCCGCCACCCATGGTGTTAATACTGGTGCCGCCCTTGCAGTTTTGAAAACAGAATTCAACAATTTGCAGCTTCCTGTTATGGATCTTATAAATGTTGCATTGCAATCCGAAGATCACGTGGCGCAACTAAAGGAAATCTTCCCAGATGAAGACGAAGATCTAGCGTAGGTTTCCTTTTGTAATTGTATTGAACATTTTTTTGTAGTCTTTTGGGATGTGTATCCCCCTTTTTGTTATTGCTCTGCCGCGCAAGTAATGTACATTGAAACACTGCCGTGTTTGATAGTTTTTTAAGGCGTATTGGTGCGCCAGGAATAGTATGATGTGTGTTTTTTAGTTTACAATATTTTGCATATGTACAATTACTTTGATCAGTTAAGGCGAATGAAGGTGGTATAAAGCTCATGTGAGAACGTATGGTCTTGTTTGATATAATCACTGACCGTTCATGAGACTTGTATTATATTTACCATAATGTTTTTGCACTTACCAAAAGAAATTGTATGCACTTTGTAAGAAAAACACAAGAATAATAGAAACTTTGTTGTTTATTCTAGGATAAGGCGCAGAGGCCGTTACAAAGTCTATTAAAATAATTACACGGGACTTAACTTACACTCTATTTCCTGCTTAGACTTGATGAACTGTAGTTTGCTCCATTCTGCAAGGAGGGCATAGAGTTGTTGCTTAATTCTTTGCTTTTTTACTCGGGCCTTCTTCGCCTCGAGTGATTTGTTTTATGTCTTTGCGCACGTTTTGTAATAGATGAGTGAGCTCACCACTTTTAAGTGCCTTCTCTATCTCGGTGCGCAAGGAGATGCAGTTATTGGTGGTATGACCATTGTCCTTGTGGTAATCACAATACTGACTCGGGTCCTGTCCGCGTTTGTTCTTCATGGGTGGCGGAGGCTTAAACTGGTAATCCTCCGTACTTAGAACTTCCGCGGGAGTTTTGGTTAGGGGAGTCCATTGCCTCTCCCTGTTTTCTTGTTTAGCTTCTCTCTGTGCAGCGAGCTTATTGATCGTGGCTTGTGCATCCTCTGATGAGTAGTTCCCTGTGCTTGAATCGCGCCAGCCTTTCTTAAATTTCTTCCCGCTGCTTGGGCCTAAATCTGAGGGACGGCTGTGTGGAGGTGGTGGCCTGTTGGTACTGAGATTCTTCTCCGTTTGGGCATAGACCTTAGCCGCCATTAATTTTTCCCAGCTTTTCGGGAGTCCTTCCATTCCAGACAGGAATTTTATCATATCGTCGCACCTTACTGCATATTTAAATTGGGCGCGGATCAGCTGCTCGTGAACGTCCCCGATTTCGAGTACTTCCTTGTTATAACGAGTAATGAAGTCTTCCAGGATTTCATCATCATGGCGCCATATATTCATTACGTCCGCCGTGTCACGAATGGATCGCCTTTGCTGGCTGAAATGAACCAGAAACTTCTCGCGCAAGTCTATCCATGACGTGATTTTTCCCACAGGCAAGTTGTCGAACCAGAGTCTTGCAGCGCCTGTAAGGGTTTGTACGAAGAGGTGGCACCACATCGGTAGGGTCCAGTCTCCCACCAACCCTGCGCTTGTGAAGACTCGCAGATGATCGTCAGGGTCTGTCATTCCGTTGAATTTGCCTACGTTAGATGGGAGTTTTGCTTTCTCTAGTGGAGCCAGAGCAATTTTGCTAATAAATTTTGAATTCTCTGCCGCTTCAGCAGGGCGATAGATCAGGTCATAATAGTGCTCAGCCTCAGGGTTGTAAATCGCGTGGGGTCTACACTTGTTGTAATTCGGTTGTAACCGGCTAAACACACTGGCACTTTCTCCTTCACGGTAAGTTCGATCATATTCACTGGTGTGGGTGTTCCGCTGAGAACCCAACCTGGTGTGAACTGATGGTCTTCTTTGAGAGTGTGACTCATATCGATACTCTCTTCGACGATTTTCTGACTGAGTATACTCGTATCTCGATGGAGATCTAGAGTGAACCTCTGTATCTTCGATCTGGACTCAGGATGGTCCGTCATGTTGAGAAACATGAGGTACCGATGGTGCCCTAGCACGGGATACAGGCCTTCGTGATTGAGTTTAGGGAGCAGTTTGTGCACACAGCTGTGTGTACACAGCATTTAATGCCCCCTGAGATCTGACATACCAGGAGATTGGGGTTTCTCCTGGGGGTAGAATTGAGCTTACTGGGATCTCCGGCTGTACCCCTGGGGTGATAGGTTCATTTGGATGATTGTTAGCGAACTGTACTTCATTGTCATCCGAGACTTCTTCTACAATACCCTCAACCTGGGTATTGTTAACGAAATTTGGCCGAGGGCCGTTTTGCCGATGAGTTGAGGTTTCTTCCATTTACAAATGGAATAAACAGAGTAAATCAAAAAACAAGAGAAAAACGGATGAAATAGAGAAATCGATGGGCGCCAATAAAGAAACACTGGTGAAATGATCGGAATCAATTCATCCAGGGGGTTAGGTTCTGCATAAAAAGGGTTTGTTCTCTCCCGTTTGATTCAAAGGGACGGATCTTCTTCTCCGATGAACACTGCAAAACAGAACACCGTTAGTCTCGACACGGGGAGAAGGGAGGTTCACTCCGTGACCACACTCCGGCGTGAGAATAACTAGGTGTTTATGAAGAAGAAGAAGAAGAAGAAGAAGAAGAAGAAGAAGAAGTATTAGTGAAGTGAGTGTAACTTGCAGTTCATACCTGAATTACTCTCATGTATATAGCCGGGAGTTTGGGCCGGAAAACCTGTTATTGAAATGTTGACGGAAGATGCTAACTCCGTAAGAAGTTATTTTCCTTTCCGTTAATCTTCTTGATCCGTCGTGAAAGCACATGGATTGTTATTTAGATCAACGGCTGGGGAGTTGCCACGTGGAAAGTGGGTGAGTGGAGGTTTCTCTCTAATTCCACGCCATCATCGTGATTTCAGGGTGGCCTGGGATGATGACACGTGTCCCATACGGTTATAACCGTCTGGTGGTGCACGATTGAGTCTTCTAGAAGATTATTGCCATAATCCGGTGTGACTCCTTATCGTGTGGTATCAGTTTAGTAAATAATATCCAAGTCTGTGTTTTATTTAAGTGGAAGTGTTAAACTAGGGTTTTCATCCCTGTTTGTTATGGAGAAAGGCGCAAGGATTCATTAACTTCCTTTTGTCGCGCGGGTGTTACTTGCCGTTTTTCTTTTAAGCTCTTCTTGTTGGACCAGTGCGCGGCAGCGAAAGGTCTAAAGAGGGCTGAGAGGCGAGGTTGTGGTATGGTCCCAAGTACTTGCCACGAGGTTTTTGGGACCTTACCCCTTCACAGCTCGAACTCAAAGATAACGGCATCCACTATTTCATGGAACGTATATGGGTTCCGTTTTATGGAAACCTACGAGAGCTTGTGATGGACAAAGCACACAAGTCTTGCTACTAAGTACATCCTGGTTCCGACAAGATGTATCACGACCTTAATGCCTTATACTGGTGGCCTAACATGAAAGCGATCATCGCAAAGTACGTTAGAAAATGCTTGATCGTGCTAGATTCAAGATCGAATATCAAAAACCATCAGGGCTACTACAACAACTGGAGATACCAATGTGGAAATGGGAGCAAATTTCCATGAATTTCACCACCGGTTTACCTAAATCTCAGAGCGGAAATGACACCATATGGGTGATCGTAGATCGTTTAACCAAATCTACGCACTTCCTCGCGATTAAAGAAACCGACAAGTTTGCTAAACTTGCAAGCATTTACCTGAAAGAAGTAGTTGCTAAGCACGGGGTGCCAACTTCCATTATCTCTGATCGTGACCCACGTTTCGCATCTGAATTATGGCAAGCGATGAACAAATCCTTCGGCTCACATCTAGACATGAGCACAACTTATCACCCGCAAACGGATGGTCAAACTGAACGCACCATCCAAACCCTTGAAGACATGCTGCGGGCATGTGTCATCGAGTTTAGCAACGGCTGGGAAAGACACTTACCTTTGGTAGAATATTCTTACAACAACAGTTACCACACCAGCATTCAGGCTGCTCTGTTCGAGGCATTGTATGGATGGAAATGCTGGTCACCCCTGTGTTGGGCTGAAGTTGGCGTTAGCCAAATCACTGGCCTTGAACTTATACTCGACACAACGGAAAAGATTGCCAAAGCAGACAACGAATGGCGGCAGCTCGCGACCATTAGAAAAGCTACGCTGATAAGCGTAGAAAACCGTTGGAATTCCAAGTTGGAGACCAAGTATTGTTAAAGGTCTCACCTTGGAAAGGCGTGGTTTGTTTGAGCAAATGGGGCAAACTTAATACGCGTTATGTCGGGCCTTTTGAAATCACTAAGAGAATCGTTACAGTGGCATATAGACTAAACTTGCCTGAAGAGCTTAGTGGTGTGCACAACGTTTTCCACGTGTCAAATCTGAAGAAGTGTTTATCAGTTGAAACTTTCATTGTTCCTTTCAAGGAACTCACGATTAATGATTAGCTTCGTTTCGTCGAGGAACCGGTTGAGATCATGGATCGTGAAATCAAAACCCTCAAGCGCAGCAAAATACCTATAGTTCGAGTTCGTTGGAACTCACGTCGTGGTCCAGAATTTACCTGGGAGCGGGAAGATCAAATGATGCACAAGTATCCTCAGTTGTTTAAAAACAATGCATCCAGTGCTGAAGCTACTACGGAATTTCAGGACGAAATTCCAAATCAACTGGGGGATGATGTGACACCCCGCAAAAACGCTCAACCGCACTAGCTTCTTCAGTGACTGCATGCTAAATTTCAGGACGAAATTTCTTTCAACTTGGGGATGATGTGACAACCCGAACTCTCAAGGTAAAAACCATTAGTTTCACATCTATATTTCAATTTATATAACGATCTTATTCAACGAATATATTTTATACTAATCTAACTGGTAATGTCCAAACAAATATTCGAACCAAATCCATATCGGGTTGAACCAACCCGAACCGTTTGAACCGTGGCTTAACTCGTGTAACCCGAAACTTATAGCTCCCAAACCAGAGCATCATCATTATATTTTTATTATTAGTTGATTATTATATTCTTTTTATTAGTTGTTAAAAAAATAATAATATATTGATCAAAACACTAAACGTGACTTGCTGCACCTTTACTAACACACCTCTTTCACTTTAATTGTGTTCGGCCCACTCCCTTTCTATTTCTTTTCATTGTAACCGCCCCAACTTCAATTGTTGTTTGATTATTTGGCCCAACCTCAAACCACCCTAGCCCATTTGATGCAATTAGCGTATGCATGTATACATGTTGTATACATTCTGTTAAGCGCATAACTAAAAAAAAATCAAACCCTACTTCATGTAGGTGGTCGACGGCAGCAGTCCCCCCCCCCTCACGTCACTATCTCCCTCTCTTGCACTAGTTCTCTCTAGCTCGAACTCTCTCTCGCATCACCTCTTGGTTGGTATGTTTTTCCTTCTTGTTTTGGTTTATAGTGTTCATACACGGCTACGTTTTCTACTTATCATAAACTCTTGATATTTATATGATGGTTACTTGTGAACTAGGGTTTGCTAGAGATCATGTTTATTATGGTTTTGATGGTATAAATGCTATTTTAGTAACGAGGATTTGAATGTTAACTGAATGTTGATGATTGCTCATATTATTGAATTGTTGAATCTGATGAGTTTTGATGGGTATGATGTTTTGCAATTTCCGAATATGTTCGTATTGACAAATGCATGCGGATTAGGGTTTATATGGTTAATGAGTTTGATATTGAGCATGTTAGATATGGAATAAACCACTTGTGAGCTGCTGTGATTATTGTTAAGCGTCGGGGGATTCGTTAGATAATCGATTGCGAGATCGAGAAACGTAAACAGCAGGCTGCCCGACAGTTATAGGCGACTTTAATCAGTTGTAACTGGGTCATAACTTAACAAAAATTTGATTATCTTGAGTCTATAACGTACTATTTTGAAATACGCTTCTAATGGAGCTGGAATTATGATTTTTGGATGTCGGTTGCTAATTTAAATAAATTGTTTCGTTTTAGCAATTAAAGCTGCGTTTTTCTGCAGATTTTACATGTTACGTTTTAAGTCATAACTTAATGAATACTTAGAGTTAGACCATGAAATTTATACTGTAGATTTTCTTAAGTGTCCGTGCAAACCTCCAACTGGAATTTCGGCAATCGGATAACCGAGGATTTTTAAAGGAATTTTTCTGTGAGCTGCAGTCAGAAAGTGACGAATCTGATTGCAGCTTAGTATATGATTTTTTATAAATTTTTGGTAAAGATTTAAACTCTAAAAATTTAACACAAGACCAATCCCTCCGAGGGGCACGACACATAAAAAGATCGCAATTTTTCAATCTCGTAAGTGCGGTTAAACAGACACCCCAAAACAACCTATTTTCAGTGAACCAAGTTATGCATGCTTATAAGTTTATAAAGTGTCGAATTTGTTATTTTTGGTACTCGTACATGATAAAGGATTGTATAAATGGTGTATCGCGCGTTGTAGTCTATATTACGAACATGTGCTTAAAAACTACTCGGTAACATAGTTGTGCCAACTTGTACGCATGTTAACTGTTTGACGCGTGTAGGATTTGCGTGAATTACATAAACCATAATAGGACGTGGTTGACCATACTAGCTCGCATAACTTAATCTGCCGAGCTAATCTAAGGTAAGTTTACACTTTTACTAAAAACATGTACTCTCGGTGGTTGGGAACCTCACTTTCCCTGGTTTGGGATTGCTTTAGTATTCCTGGTATGGAATACTGTTAACTTCACTTTCCCTGGTTAGGGGATTGCCTAGTATTCCTAGGGAAGGAATACTGTTAAATACTATTTATATTGCATGTCTTTAGCAAACTAAACGAACTCTATCTGAAATTCCGCACACATTATACCGATTAATCGTTGGGGCCTCGCGAACGGGATATTAGTTGATAGCGCTATTAGGTTTGACAAACCTCACACCGTACCTGGGAGGACGGACGTGAACTTTTATGCCTTGGCAACTGGTCAATGATGATAGACATTGACCTGGGGCACAAACAACTTAAACAGTCACAGTTTTGGTACCACTCAGTTTAGTAGCTTAAAGATGGGGTAGCTCCCCATGACATGTTTTATAATTGAGTAATTTAATAACCTATGTTTTTGAAACAACACTGAAAACCCGTGAACTCGCCAACTTTATGTTGATTCTCTATTACATGTTTTGCAGGTCATTAGGTACAACACTGGAGCTTGCATTGGAGGAGTGTAGTGGTTGCATAAAACCGTTTGTTGGGTTCTTATTAAACATTTATAGGTTGTAAACAATTGTTTGGAATTTAAACTTTATGCTTCCGTTGTTAACTTAGACATTATTTTGGACTTTGAATACTTAGTCACTAATCATATTGATGGTGATGGGTTTTCTTTATTTTATTTAAATGTTCAATATGATTGGTGGTATGATTCTGGTCAGTCACACGCCTCGCGGTAATACTCCGTATATTGAATTTGAGGGTGTTACCATAACCTACATAATATAGAAGATGACTATTGTTTTAAAATAGGATGGAACCATGGTCTGCGAAGGATGAAATGTTGATATATCAGATTAATTGTGTTTGAAATTTTTTGTGAAACATGTTTGTTTTATTTTATCATCTACATCTGCATGGGAAGATGACAAGAATGCATGGGGTTTTGGCTATAACTCAACTCATGTCTAGACCAGTAGGTTATACAATTAAATAAAAGTTCTTCTGTTGAAAATAATAAAATAAAATAAAAAAAACTAATTAATAAGGGTTATTGTCTTCATAAATTAATAGAAATATGGTTTAAGCAAAATTAGATTTTCCTAAATATACATATAAAGGTGAGTAATTTTTTTATATTAAAGGAAATTAGTAGAGTTGATGTGGGTGAACTCATTTTTTTGGCAAATACATATTTTTCTAGTATTATACATGTATAATACATAGGTGTGTTGATTTATATATTATAAATGATAAAGTGTTTTGTAAAATAAAATTATCAAGACTTAGATTCTTATCATCGGAAATGTCTCAACAAACAAACCAAATAGCGTGAATACATTTTCATAAAAGTGATTTGAATATTACGGGATTATTAGGTTCTTGATTATTTGAAGACGACTTGATTCGTTTTGCTTTGCTTTTGGCTTGCTATGCTCAACTGAGGTACGGATTCTTTTTTTCTTTCATCGTAGTATACTTTTATTTTTCGTTACTCGTTGGTACGGATTCTTTGGTCTTCTCATCAGAGTATTTTTTTTATTATATCCGTTACTTTGCAGTACGGATTTTGTCTGTTTCTGTTAGTTGTTTTAGTTCACATTTATTATTTGATAAGTTCGTAGTAGCATGCAATAGACTTTAGCAATTGTAATCATTGTTGCATGTTCCCATAAGAATCAGTTTAAGTTGCTTGTATATTAATACATGGCCTAAGTTTCTGTACTCTGTCACCCGAGCTTGTCTGGCTTGCCGTTTGGGCGTCAATGGCATGGCACTTATCGTGACAGTGCGTAATAAAAGTTCATGGCGTCTCTAGTGTGTGCTTGTGTAGCATCTGGCTCCTAGCTGCATATATATCGATTTTAGCTCCGAGTCTGAGTTTGTTGTCTGGAGATTGGAATAATGGGTGAACGCCACACTCACCATCTCATAGGTGCATGGACTAGCTAGCTGTGTACCCGTCTGTTTAGGCTCGTGGGTGCTTCCGTCTCATGTGACTTGGTTTGTTGTTATTTGTAGTCACGTAGTCTGATATCTGTTTCTGATCTGATATGTTTATAATATTGTCTTATATGCTTTGTATGTCTGATTATGTTCCGATCACGTATCGTGTTATGCCTCAGATTATTTTCGGTATATGTTCCAGTATCAGTTTTGGTTTTGTGTTTAAGAATTTCATATTTCTTTCTTTATGTCCCTTCTTTACTTGTACTATTTGATTTTTTACGTTACTGAGCAACCTTTGGCTCAGCCGTAGTTTTCTTTGTTATGTTTTTTTTTTCTTATTTGTTGACAGGAAATCCGGGGAATGTTAGGAACTATTGATGATGAGAGCAAAATGCATTTCAAGAATAAAGATCTTTATTTATTTCAGCATTTTTAATTAATTAAGACTTAGGATTTCTTGGTTTGTTTTCGAAACTTTTTGTTGTCTTTTGGGTCATACTTTTCTTTTTTAAACGGCTTGTGTTTGGTTTTGATATCGATAATAGTGACACGTCAGCCCTATTTGGGTCGGGGTGTTACATTACCAAACATTCACGAACGTAATTGAACAAACGAGACATTTGTTCGTGTTTGTTCATTTAACTAACCGAACAGAATTTCTTTTTCATGTTCGTTCATTAATTAAATGAACGAACGTAAACGAACTTCCCGCCGAACAGTTCACGAAGTGTTCGCTGAACGTTCGATTCGTTTACAGCCCTAGTTATATTTGTAAATTTCATTAGTTTTTTCTATGTGTTTTTATTTCGGTCCGACTAGTATACTAGTAAGATTAGGGTGCAAGGTCTGCCGCAATGGTAGCAATGGGCGCGAACACCGCGACACAATGGACGCTAGGGGGTGGGGTGTGGAGTGGCTAGTGGGTGTGACAACACATTCGATTAAATTTTTTATTTTTTAAATATTAAATATTACCCAATCGCATAAAGTTACCTTAACCTACCATTGCATTCATCTCTCCACAACACATTTCATTAGATGTGAAATGTGAAACTCTCCGGTGTCTAAGTAGCGTCTACGTATCGCGTTTTTTTTTTTTTTTTTTCTAGATTTCACATCCATCACAACATATTGTCTAAAACACACATATTGATCGTGGATCTAGTTAAATTTGGTATTTTTATGGTGGTTTGTATCGTTTTACAGTATATCGCTAGAGGTGGAGAGAAATGAGTCTTTCCGAGATTAACACCGTTTTTAGGGTCGACTATTTAGGCGAGTTACTCCATCATCGACGTGAAATCCGGAGATAAAATCAATCACCGACAAATTCCAAATGGAATGCGGAGTTTTGTGGCAGTTGGTCATGTTGACAGGTCAACTTGGTTGACCCACTACTATTTTAGATTTGATCCAAAAATCATTTACTTAATCATTTAACTTTCGTATTTCTTTTCACTTCTGAATTTTATAAATTAATTCCATTTTAATGAAAAGAGTTAAATGTTATTTTAGTCTTTGTGGTTTGGGTCATTTTGCCAGATTAATCCAAATGTTTTATTTTTTTGACTGTAGGTACAAAAAAGTTTCACCGTTGCCATTTTAGTCCACTGGGTTAACTTCATTCCTTTTTTCTGTTAAAAAGAAAGGCAATTTAGTCATTTTATATGTAATTTTGTTAACTATAAGGGTAATTCGGCCATATAAAATGACCGAATTGCCCTTCTCATTAACAGAAAAATAGATGAAGTTAACCCAGTGGACTAAAATGGCAATGGTAAAACCTTTTTGGACCCACACGCAAAAAATGAAACATTTGGACGAAACTGGCAAAATAACTCAAACCACAGAGACTAAAATAGCATTTAACTCTAATGCAAAAAAGCTATTAAAATTATGAGAAGCCATTGTGGGACTAACCCATATGATAAAGATAGCAAGTCTTTTGGACCATCTATAATGATCATTATAGGGGCTTGATAATGTCTTTTAACATGTCTCCCTAGGCATCATAGACGCATAAACAGAGAGTGACAAATCCTAGTATAGCACCAAATGTGGAGAGAAAAGTGGGAAATAACGATTGAAAGTGCATTAAGGGACATATTTTTTGAATGGGTGTTATGATACTGATGTGACAGAAAATGCTTCTTAGGAGGCATCAAACATTACAGATTCTATACAAGAATTACTTGGTGTAATTTAGGAGTGGGGTAGAGTAATGTTCGCTGTTAAAGAAAATAATCATTAGAACACAATAGTGTTCAGAAATAGTCATCTTCTATCCATAAATATTAGGCTTATGTGTTGAATAAGTTAGCTCTTTTAATAAGTTATATACCATATACCATTAATTAACAACTTTTTTTGTGCACTAGGGTGTTATATCTCATGCTCTGAGATTTAAAAAAATAATAATTTTATTTTACTTTTAACCCAAAAAATTTTCAGCTTTTGTAATTTAAAGTCCATAAAATTTGTATTTTTAATTTTAACTCAAAACTTTTCATTATTTGCAACTTAACTTCACAATCTTTTTTTACTTTCAACTTTGGTAGCCTATACTTTTCATCTTTCGCAAATTTTCGTTTTACGTCCCATTCTATATTTTGCGAGTTAATAAAGCGCAACATGCGTGTGTGGTTCAATGTTTTTATGTTCGCTTTATGCTTCGTTCTAAATTTTGCTAGTTAACACAACGTAACGTGCATATGTGGTTCATTTTTACGCCTATTTTTTCCCATTTGATAGGTTCGACGCAATGCGCATGTCCTTGATCAACTCAGTGTTGGTGGTCGCTTGTAGTAGTGTGGCATTGATGCTATTTGACACGATTTTACGCTCCCGCCACAACAGAGGAGGAAGCGGCTTAGTTCTGATTCTGTATATATTTTTTTATTATAATCTATATTCTTTTATCTTTTAATTCCTAATTATTATTTAATATATATATATTATAATTATATATTATATAATTATATAATATAATTAGAATTAGAAATTGAGCATGAATTGTAATTTGATTTTTATAATAATATATTTTGTTTCTTTTTCCATATTTTTATCATTTCAATATTACAGTAGATTATTATTATATTGACATTTAATCTTAAACATATTTCTTTAATTTTAAATATTAATGATTTCAAAATGAGCAAGAATAATAATTTGATTTTTATAATAATATATATAGTTTCTTTTTTCCATAAATAGTAATTTTAATTTTATAATAATATATTTTTTTTCTTTTTTTCCATATTTTATTATTTCAATGTTACAATACTATTATTATTATATTTACTTTTAACCTTAAACATATTTCTCTAATTTTAACTTTTAATGATTTTCTTTTTTTAATATTACTGATATTGTCTGAACAATCTCGGCACCGGTACCATATAACATCGGTATAGCTTTTTTATTATCAACGTCATCATGTGCCTATTATTATGTACGATTCGATAAAACTTCTACTCGAACGAGTCATGTATAGTTGGTTTTTTTTATCATCACAAACCGAACGTATACCGACCAAACAACATCGGTATTCGAACGGGTCACATATAGTTGATTTTATTTATCATCACAAACCGAACATATACCGACCAAACATCAGTATTCAAACAAGTCATATGTGGTTGATTTTTTTGTCATCACAAACCAAACATATACCGACTAAACAACTTATTCGTTCTTATAGAATTCTCGACCTGGCAGTATAAAATTCATTGAATAGAAAGTAATATTCGCAATAAAGTATTTTTGGTATTGCAAGCTATATCGAGTGTTTATACGATACCGGTATCGTGACGGACCGATACCGACCAAACAACACTGGTACCGGTACGGGTATTATTTTTATGGGTATCTAATCGATGTAAAAAGTCTGTCAGTAGGCAACGATTGCCATGCTGAGTGCCGGTATCATACTGGTACTGTAATGAACTAGACCGATAATGATCAAAGGCTCGCAGCAAAGTGTGCGGGAATCTCATTATATTATATTATTATATATATATATATATATATGGTAAGATTCATTTGAGAACCACCCTTATTGCAAGAACCGCGAAAATCAATGTGAACACAAAATAAAATCTAAAAAAAATAAAAAAAGCACTCAAATTTTTTTTTTAATATTTAAAAAAAAAATCGCTATATTTAGTTAGCAAAAAAAAAACTTTTTTTTTCGAGTAACATTTATCAATGCACATGTGCATATGTATCATTACTTCGACAAATTCCGTAATATGTTATCAGTAATAGACAATTGCACTTTAATTTACAATACCATCTGTAATACACTAATTTTTACATTACCAATATTCAAAATGCACATGTGCATCATTATGTATAACCATAATATAACGTGTTTTGGTACAAAAAGTTTGTGATTTTGAATGGAGAAGTAGGCCCATATACATGTTTTTTGGTTAGTTATATCTAGTGGTTGATGGTTTGGTTATAGTTGTAAATTTATGATGTAATATGTTGATTGGATGGTATAAATGGTGTTGATATACATGTAATAAAGTGAAAATATTGGTAATGGTATTGTATTATGGATGGTAGGAGGTAATGGTATTGTATTATGGATGGTATGATAGATGAAAGGGAAAGTGTATTCAAAGTAGTGTACCAAAACACCTTATTTAATATTGATACATATAGATGCACATGTGCATTTCTAATATTGGTAATGTAAAAAGTAGTGTATTACATATGGTAGTGTAAATGAAAGTGCAATTGTCTAATATTTTTAATGAATTACGGAATTTGTCAAAGAAATGACAAAAATGCACATGTGCATGTTTGTGTATTATGGATGGAATGATAGATGAAGAGAAAATAGTGTACCAACACACCTTATTTCATGTTGATACATATAGATGCACATGTGCATTTCTAATATTGTTAATGTAAAAAGTAGTGTATTACACGTGGTAGTGTAAATGAAAGTGCAATTGTCTAATATTTGTAATGAATTACGGAATTTGTCAAAGAAATGATACAAATGCACATGTGCATGAATAAATTTTACTCGAATTTTTTTTTAAATTTTTTTTATTATAAACGAAATATAGCGATTTTTCCAAAAAAATAGTAAAAAAAATTTGGGTGTTTTTTAGATTTTTTTAGGTATTACTGTTTGTGTTCACACTGTTTCTCGCGGTTCTCGCAATAAAGGGTGGTTCCTAACGGATCCTTCTCCTATATATATATATATAGGGAAAGGATGATGAGAAAACTACAAATAAATGAGAAAACTAGAAAACTAACTAAAAAAGCCTAAAAAACCATAAAAAATATACCAACTTTTTTTTACAATTTTTTATAAAAAATCGCTATTTTATATATATAAAAAAAATTTTAAAAAAAAAATTGAACTGCACATGTGCATTATATGTGTACTACACATGTGCATTACATGCTTAAAATTAGCTTTTAGGTTTAGTTTAGCTCTTAGGGTTAGGTTTTCGGAGGTTTAGGATTAGGTTTTTGGGTGTGTGTGTGTGGGGTGGGGGGGGGGGGGGTCAGGTTTTTGGGGGGTGTCATTGGGGGTGGATTAAGTGTTTTAGGCTTTTCATATTAGTGCATATTTGCAGTAATTTTTTTTTATTTTTTTACATATATAAAATAGCGATTTTTTATAAAAAATTGTAAAAAAAATTTGGTATGTTTTTTAAGTTTTTTTAATTAGTTTTTTGGTTTTCTCATTTAAAGTAGTTTTCTCATTATCCATCCCCTATATATATATGTATAGGGGTTGGTTCAAATGAAAACCACTTTTAACACGAAATCTCGAAAAATAACTAAAAAAACCTAAAAACATACCAATTTTTTTTTACAATTTTTTTTATTAAAAATCGCTAGTTTTTGTATATAAAAAAAGGGAATTGGCCTGTAATAATCTCATCTAGACCTTGTTAGCCATTAATAATCCCACCTCAGAATATTCCCCCCACCAGTCTCACATTTCACCTATTTTTCCTACAATGGTCTCCCGTTAAAAAAACTTAACGGAGTTAAGCTTTTTTTCCAAATTACAAACAGATTTTTTAAGGCTTTTGATCAGAACGATGATACGTGTCCATTGATGTAAAACTTACTTCGAAATGGTGCTCCAAGTGACTTGATTTTGGTTAATTGGAAATTTAAACAACCGAATTGAAGCGTCGTTTTCATCGTTTGGAGCACCGTTTCGAGGCAAGATTTACATCAACAGACTCGTATCGTCGTTCTAATCAAAAACCCTAAAAAAATCTGTTTGTAATTTGGAAAAAAGCTTAACTCCGTTAAGGTTTTTTAACAGCGAACCATTGTATGAAAAATAGGTGAAAGGTGGGACTGGTGGGGGGAATATTCTGATGTGGCATTATTAATGGCCAATAAGGTCTAGGTGGGATTATTACATGCCAATTTCCCTTAAAAAAACTTTTTTTCAAAAAAAAATATTTGTAGTGCACATGTGTAGTATACACACACATGTGTACTATTACACATGTGCACACAAAATTCTTTTAAAAAAAGTTTTTTTATATACATAAAATAGCGAAAATTGGCATTTTTTTTAGGCTTTTTAGTTAGTTTTCGGGTTTTCGCATTAGTGGTTGTCATTTGAACCTTCCCATATATATATACATGGAGAGGATCATGAGAAAACTAGAAAACTAACTAAAAAAACCTAAAAAAAGATAAATAACATACCAAATTTGTCACACCCCCAAAATCCACCATGCGGAGTACCACCGCTTGGAGGCGTGACGTGACCAGGATCGAGCCACCAATCATATTGAACAACGTATTTTAGTAAATAAAACTAATCACAATACAATTGGTGACCAAAAGGAAGTTAACCAAGTTCAATTTAAACAGCGGAAGCATAAGACGTTAAACCAAAACATAAGTTTGTAGTTCATAAGTTTAAAGACCCCAAACATAAGTTCCATGAGTTCATAACGTTTATTTAGTAAGTACGGGACATATTAGTTCGTATTCCACAACGACCACCTCCATGTGCAAGCTCCATAGCATCTAACGACCTGCAAGGCATGTAACAACGAGTCAACAACAAAGTTGAGTGAGTTCACAGTTGGTTGTTTAGTTATAGCATTCGTTTCATAAATCATATGTTCGTTTTGTAAACCATGTATCGTGTTAATTCGTATCGTGGTCTCCCAGACATGTTTGCGAAGATTAGTGGGGGCTTCCCATGTGGATAGTATTAATCCGTATTGCGATTTCCCAAATATGTTTGCGATGATTAGTGGGGGCTTCCCATGATGTAGACTAGTCGTGTGTGTACGTGCCCTTCTTGATCCAAGGACCGTAGTAAGTATGAGTGTACGTAGGTTTTACGTACGTGCCCTTCAATCCAAGGACAGTGAAAAGTAGTTTAATAGTAATGATAGTATGAGTAGTTATTCAATTCCCATTCCCAACCCACCGGGAATCCCATGCCTTAGAAAGTGTGTGAACTCACCTCGGTTTGCTCGGTTAGATTCTCAAATATAGCTAACGGTCAAGGTCGGTCAATCACGTCCTAGTATGATTTACCAGTTAGTCATTTAGTGGCTTTCAAATAGAACACAAAGTTCCTACACGTATCTATCACACAACATGCATCACTTTAACGGTTTATGCCCATCTAAGTTTCCCATCCATTCCCCACTCAAAATCAAACATACGATAATGCACATAACATATATAACATGTTAGATCATTCACAGATAGCATATTCGACATTTAGACTCGCAAATTACAGCTTAGGTCATTTCAGCATAAATATTCAAAACCGGGCTGTTTTCGGACATTTTAATAAAATAGTTAACTTATTCCAAAAATTCCCAAATTTTTACAGGATGTTTTAAATATTCCATATTTTATTGTGTAAAAATATCGGGGTCCGGTTCATTACCAATATTTTATAAAAATTCATATTCCGGACTAAACTCAGATTTATGTATTTCTGACCACAGTCCACGGAACAATTTATTAAAAATTCATCGAGTGTCCGATTTACAAAATTCCAGTGGGGTAATTACAAATGAATCGGTTGTCATCTACTGTACAAATTTCATGGTCCTATTCATCACAAAACTCAGGTTATGACTGAAAGTACGACACCCATTTATTGCTGTCAAAATTCAGCTTAAGCTGTTGCTACAAATCGACATATTAAAAATAGTAAACGAAGTCCAAAAATTACGATTCCGGTGCCATTAGAACCGTATTTCATAATAACATATTTTAGATTCAAAATATCGGTTTTTCGTTGAGTTTATGACTTGTTTACAGCCTGATGAAGTCGGCTGGAAAAGTGATTCAGCATGTTCTTTATAGTTTAAATGTTACTATATTGTATCAACACATGTCCGAACAACGGATTTTATCAAGAGTTCGACGATCAATCATCATATATGTATTAACCAACCCTAAACCAACAACATACCCATGACAACATCAACTAATAACATTTCATATACAAGTAAACTTCATGTAACCTTTATGTTTATATTTTTAGTGTTCTTGCATTTTAGTTGTAAACATAAGCATCATACTACAATGTTAGCCATAAAATAAGATGAACAAAGGTTAAACAAGAGCTTACTACTAGCTTATAGCTAGGGTAGAATCTAGTGCAAAGTTGGTAAGAAAAAGATGGTTAAAAGACTTGAAACAAGCTCCTTAGAAAAGTCCTTCAAGATGTAACCTCCATGGCTCACTTTGGAGCTTTGTATGGAATATGTAAATGAAGAAGATGAAGGTGTAAGGGTGATGGTGGTGGATTCGGTTGTAGTAAACCGAATGGAGAGAGAGAGAGGTAAAGTGAGAATGATTTCTATGGAATGATGAACAATCTATGATCCATGCTTTTTAAAGATTCATTCACATATCTTGGTTACTATCACAAGTACTATCTAATAAAATATGGCAATATAATCAAAGCAAATATTTGAAGTATGGATGTTTGATATGGTGGGGTCCATGAGGGACTAGAAATCGGTTGGGGGGGGGGTGTCTTGAGGTAAAAATTGTAACTAGAATGCAAGTATTAGTTGGATGTAAGAAAGGTGGTGATATAAGTTAGTTTGTTTATTTTTAGCGGGTGTTATGGCAAACGGGAACCATGACTAGCCAAAAATAATTACGCAATGTGTTTGACAAATATTTGGTGTCCCGGGTAATGTCCGGTTGTTCGGTCGGATACTGTTCTGTTAAACTGCTTAATTAATCCGTAAAGCGTCCTACATATATATTTTTGCAACGTTTTTAATTTTTAACACTCAGGAAGGCATACCGGACTATTTAGTAACTTTTCTCTATCCTACTAGTATATTAACAAGTACATGTAAGTATAACACAGATATCAGAAGCAGTTAAGTAATTCCACACAGTCGTCAAGCACTTTAATTATCATTAATGAATTGTACGGAATACATGGAATTTGAGGGTTGTCACAAAAATTTTTTTTACAATTTTTATAAAAAAATCGCTAGTTTTTATATATAAAAAAATTTCAAAAAAAAAAAAATTGCTGTACTCCACATGTGCATTATATGTGTACTACATATGTGCACTATATCCGTAATAGTGCACATGTGCAATACAACAAAAAAAAATTGTTCTGTTTTTTAGGCTTTTTTATTTAGTTTTTTGGTTTTCTCATTTAAACTAGTTTTCTCATTATCCATCCCCTATATATATATATATATATATGGGGCCGCTAAAATGAAAACCACCCCAGTTAAGAGAACCACCCCAATATAGCGATTTTTATTAGAAAAATATTAAAAAAAAATTGTGTGTTTTTTTTTGGATTTTTTAGCTATTTTTTGTGTTCGCATTGGTTCTCGCGGTTCTCGCAATAAGGGTGGTTCTCAAATGAACCTTACCTTATATATAGTATTAGGTTCAAGAGTGAACAACTTCTTAAGAGTGAACTAATCTTGGCCCTGGATCATTTTTTAGATTAAAGGGTAAGATTGACATTAGCCAAGTATGTTTACTTAAAATCCCTTAATTTTCTCATCTCTTAACTCTCACACTCTCTCTCATTTTTTATTATTTCTCCATTATTTAATTATAAGAAATTGAAGGGCTTTAAATTTTGGTAGACCATCATGGATTACGACATTATCATTCGACATCTTCAGCTCATATGTTGAAGTTGATTAATGAACATTGCAAGTATTATTATCACTCAAGAATATGATAAAGACAAAACTATTATTTTTTTCAAATGTTTTTTTTTTGAAATATTCTGTTTATAAATTATTTAATTTCCAAATATTCGTAGCACTCATTTCTTTATCCATAGATTTTGTTTTAATTTTAACTTAAATATTGTTTTTCTTTTATTATCCGTATATATCGATATCATAATATATTGTTTTTAACTTTTTATAATTTTCAATAAATATTGAAAATTTTCTCTGAGATTGAAATTGTAATTATTTTTTGGTCATTGACTTTTTTTGAATATGTGATAAAGTTATTTATTTTTGCATACATGTGACTTGTTTCGTTTTCATTAATTTTATAATTTTTATATGAATCTACTCGTGTGCATGCATAATATACTAGATGTTGTTAATATACACATATGTAACCATTTCTGAATATAATACACAGATGTATAAAAGTTTGTACACATGTTTATAAACTAACAGTTATGTATCTTATATAAACTAATTGTTAGCGAGACTGTACACATATGTATAAACTAACAACTATGTATCTCGTATAAACTGATAGTTTGTTAGACTGTACACATGTGTATAAACAAACATCTGTGTATCTTGTATAAACTGATACTAGCTAGACTGTACACATATGTATACACTAACAGTTGAGCATCTTGTATATACAGAAACTAGCGAGATTTTAGGGATTTTGATTAATTGTTTAATAAATGTAATTTACAAAAGACGCAAATACCCTTATGTCATTTATTTTAAAGGGAAGTTACAACATTATAATTACAATCTTGCCATTGTTTAAAAATCTATAGATGATGTAATCCAATAGCCCAAATTAGTTCACACAGTTCACTCTCAACCTAGTGTTCACTCTAGAACCCTACCCTATATATATATATATATAGGCTAAGGATCATCACAGAATATTAATTATTGCGAGAACAAAAAGAACAACTCTAAATCGCTAAATTTTGGGATTCAAGGTTACTATTTCTTAAATTTTATGTTTCTTACATTCATATGTGTATTGTATATACATAAAAAATCATATATTTTTCCCTACACATAGTCTACATACATGTAGGTAATTTAGCCTAAACATAACCTACTGTGTGTAGGTTATTTAAAAACTGAAGATTTTTCATATTTTGTCTTAAATTCTAGTGTGAGAAACAATAAATCTTACATTTATAACATTTTCATTTACCTTTTCGGTTTTTAGGATTGAAAAATGAGTGGTTCATTTTGTTCTGCGTTTTCTCGCAATATTTAGTGTTCTGCTTAGAACCTTCCGCAATACATATATATAGTTAGGTTAACGTACAAGAGCCCTTATCCTACATTACGTACGCGATCATCTCAGCCGTCAGATCTTCATCCCCCACATTGAAATCGTATTTTGGTTTTTTGTAACAATTTCGCATGTTGGTTTTTTAACATGCGATTTCATCAAAATTACCACATGCGAAATTGTTACAAAAAACCAACATGCGATTTCATCAAAATTATCACATGCGATTTCACATCGCATACGTAGCGTACATTAAGCCATTTTGTACAATACACTTTCTATATATATATATATATATATATAGGATTAGGTTCAAGAGTGAACACTAGTGTAGCTTGCGAACTGAGTGAACTAATTCTGGCCATACACGTGTGTAGATCAATTGCCAGGATTTGTTCACTCAATTCGTAAATACACTAGTGTTCACTCTAGAACCCCACCCTATATATATATATATATATATCGGATAAGGTTCATTTGAGAACCACCTTTATGATGAGAACCAACGCGAACACACCAAAAAAACCTAAAAAAAACTTAAAAAAAAACCTAACCCCCCCCCCACCCAAAGCTAAATGCTAAAAACTAACCCACGCCCCCCCCCCCAAAAAAAAAACCTAAAAAAAAACCTAAAAAAAACCAAACCTCCCTCCCACCCCCACCCAAGCTAAAATGCTAAAAACTAAACCCCCCAAAAACCTAAAAAAAAATATTTCTTTTTCATTTTTTTTACCTCAAAATCGCTACTTTTAGTAGCAAAATTTGTTTTCTTTTAAATTAAAAAAAAATTGTAATGAAAATTAGCGATTTTGAGGTAAAAAATATTAAAAAAAATGTGTGTGTTTTTAGCTATTTTTAGGTATTTTTGGTTGTGTTCACATTGGTTAAAATTTAACTTAACATGTTAAAAATTATTTTTTTAAACATCTTTTTCGACGCTTCTCCTTATATATACTTGTAGAAGTATTTTTAATAAAAAAAATAAAAAACTAAAAAAGTTAAAAAAACAATTAAAAAAGCCTAAAAATTGTTTTTTAGAAAAATTATTTTTTTATTCGACTAGTTTCTCCTCCTTTTTATAAAGAAAAGCGCTGAACTTTTTTTTAAAAAACAATATTTTTAACATGTTAAGTTAATTCTATAAGATATAACTGTTTTTTAAACATTTTTTTATATTTTTAGTTTTTGATTTTTTTTATCAAAAATGTTTCTACTTGTATTTATAAGAAAAAGCACCGAAAAAAGTTTAGAAAAACAATTTTTTAACATGTTAAGTATAATTTTTAAGAGTGTTCCCCCGTTCCCCACTTTTTTAGTGTTCCCCAATGAGCCCTCCCCTATATATATATATATATATATATATATAGGGGAATGTTCATTTGAGAAGAAATTTAATGTGAGAAGAAAAAGAAGAAAGGGCATATTAGTAAAATATTATTTCATTTAGAGTTAATCACATAGTTAGTCTATGTGGTTTGCACAAAATAACCTAGGTACTAATAGTTTAAAATCACCTTCTAGGGTATTAACTTTTCATTTTGTAACGTTTGGAGGTATTAACTTCTAGGGTATTAACATAGTTAGTCCCTGTGGTTTGCACAAAATAACATACTTAGGTACTAATAGAATGTGATTTTAAACCTACAAATAACGTTAATACCTCCAAACATTACAAAATGAAAAGTTAATACCCTAGAATGTGATTTTAAACTATTAGTACCTAAGTATGTTACTTTGGGCAAACCATAGGGACCAACTATGTAATTAACTCATTTCATTTATAACTCATATAATTAATTTTTCTCTCTTTAGTTAATTAGTCAACTAATCATTGATTATTCTACATATAATCTACAAAACCTATACATATCAAAATTTTCCTACATATACTCTACACATAATAGAATTTTATCCTACACAATCGAAATTTATCCTACACACCTCGAAATATATCATACACAACTCATAATTTATCCTACACAACTAGTAATTTATTCTATACTTTAAATTAAGTTTTTAATTTGGAAAAAAGTATATATTTTGAAAAAGAGTTATAAATTTAATTTAGTTAGTTATTAAAGGGGAAGAATACAAATTAATGATTTATGTAAGTTTACCAATATACTCTTATATTAAAATTAAATGCAAATATTAAATGAAGTAAAATGAAGCATTCTTATTGGTTGAAACTTCTTTTTTCTTCTTACAAAAAAATTCTTCTCATTTGAACTCTCCACTTTATATATATATATATAGGAAGGTTAACGTACATTACGGCTTAACGTACATCGCGTACCACATGTAATTACGCACGTTCATTTTAAAATAACGCACGTTATAACTCAAAAATCCAAAATCACGCATGTTGAAACACAATAATCACGCATATAGAGAACATTAATCACGCATGTTATAGAACAAATCACGCATGTTGTCATACGTGAAGTACGTTAAGCCGTAATGTACGATATACTTTTTCTATATATATATATATAGTGTCGGGATCAGGAGAAAATGCTCAAAAGTGTGAGAACGGTGATAACGCACCCTGGCCCAACACGTGGCGCGCGATATAATTAGGGCGTATGAGTTTTTTGTCATTTTATCTTCCGCTTTTCCAATTCCGCTTTTCACAATATTGATTTATTTTTGGGGTTTAAGATTTTTTTGTGTTAACCAAATTCAATAATTATATGGCGTTTTAATGGTTTCATTCTATTAATATTTTGGTGTTTATGACGTTTTTCAAATCGTATACCATTGGAACCTCAATGGGTCAGAATATCTCTCTGAATGGCATTTTTCAAGGTGTTTTAGACAAGATGGCCCATTGTTCTATTATTTTTTATATACATTTTGGCATTTGTGGTATCTTGGCGTTTTACAATCGAAAAATTATATTACAACCACAGGGAAAAAAATAGAAGCGAAAAAAATAAATTAAAAATCCTAGTCGGATCTCTCTTCATAATCTTCACTGTCATCAGTCTCTCTCTTCTTTAATACTACAAGAACTGTCACCAAATATATGGCGTTTTATGTAAAACTTAACAAACCCATCAGTTTGATTATTTTGTCTGCTCGTCTGTTGAAGTGGCTTTTGAGGATGTTTGGGGACATAGATCTATGACGTGTGGGTGAGTTTTTTGCTTTGTTCTTCAACTTGATCTTCATCTTTATAATCATCCCACTCTTCAGTGTCATTGATCTCTTCTCCTCATCCAAGCCTTCTTCAAGAACAACGAACACAACATGACATATGACTGTCATCAGTATCTTTTTCTTGAAGATTTTTCCATCTCATGCAGCAAAATTTTACTGAGTTACTCCCCTCACCTAACAATCCATTCAGTGAAACTTCACGAAGAACAATACTGAATATCCAAGAAAACATATTAGCTATCTTTGATTTTTTTAATTTTTTGGCGTTTTTACAGTGAGTGGTATTTAGTAGTATTGGCGTTTGTTTTTTTTTTTTTTTGTTTGATCAAATGAAAGTTGCTGAGAGGTATTATTTTATAGGATATCTTTTGGCGCGTAGGTTAGGCGGTGCATTATTATAATAAAGTATTCGTCGTTTCAGTTACTGTTTGTAATTATTGTTTTTCATAAGCTTTATCTCTGAAGTCTGTAATATGTCCCATCTTTCAAGTTTGGCGTTTTAGATTATAATATAATAAATTTTCCTTCTCTTCAGTTTTACTGTTTTATAGTTACTGTTTCTAGTTACCTTTTCAAGTTTGGTTTTTATTTTTTTTATTTTATTATTTTTTTATTTTTTTGTGTTTTTTTATAATACTTGTCCAAAGTAATTTTATTATAGTTTGGTAGTTTTTGGGGCGTTTTATGGCATGAGGGCGTTTTGACAAGGATTTTGTCTGTGTGACGTTTTTATTACAAATGGCGTTGTTATTTATATAACAATCAACTAAAAAAGATAATTAAAATATATATATATATATATATATAAACAATTGATCTTCCAAATCTTCACTGTCACCAGTCTCTTTCTTCTTTTGAAGCATCTTCACTGGCTGTTTCGACTTTCGTATGATTTATTTTGATTTTTTGTTTTTGAAGTAGTTTTTTTGTTGTCGTGTGGAAGCACAAAGTCTGAAATCAGCCATTTTTTTTGAAGATTTGTCCATCTCATGCAGCAAAATGTTATTGAGTTTACACCCTTCACCCAACAATCTTGAATTTCCAATGAACGATGTTTGATTTTTTTAACTTTTTGGTGTTTTACCGAGAAAAAGAACGCCACTAAATAAAAGCACCTTAAACCTCTAAATTTGATCATGCTAAATCAATAATGTTTTGCTGTATGATGGTGGACAACATTGTTAATCCTTAGTTAAGAAAGATGCCTGACAGTGTTGTCCACCCCATACAACTAAACTTTATTGAGAACAAACCTCAATAATGTTTTTGTATGTTTTGGCGTTATAAATTGAATGGAAGTTGAGGATAAAGTCAATAAGATTTTACTCAATGAAATGGATAATATCCTCACTTAAGGATTTTGTCCATTACATTGAGCGAAACCTTACCGACAACCAAACTGAATTTCAAATAAACATTTTGGTTTAGAGGATATTTGATATTTGGGTTTTTTGTCGTTTCTAAGACGAATTGTATATATTAAATATGGTGTTTGGGTTTTTGTGTGTTTTAATGGAAGGTCTGAGATGCTGTATATATAGGATGTTTTTTGGCAGTTTTTTAGGTGGGATTTTATTATAATTAAGTTTGGCGTTTTATATCTAATGGCGTTTTTAGATTAGGATGGTGTGTGCTATTGTAGGTTAAAGCGGTAATTTTAATGGCGTTTTATTTCATGAGATGGCGTTTTGTGTATAGAAGTCAAAATACTTTTTTACCCTTAATGAAGCGTGCCACAGTAATAAAAGTGATGTTATTTACGAAAACGCCACCGCGTCATCTAGTCCATAGATTGTTTTAATCTGACGATCCATAACCGTTCTCTCCGTTCTCACACTTTTCACGTTTTCTCTAAATCCTGACCATATATATATATAGGGGAGGGGTTATCTTGAGAACGCTAAATATTGCGAGAAGCGTGAGAACGAATGGAAAAACCAATCAAAACCATTTTTTTTAATACAAACCTCATTGTAATTAAGATACAACATCAAAAAAAGAATTCACAACATCAAATAATTCATTTCTCCTTTGAAAATCACTCTTTTTAGATTTTTTACACATGTGTAAACATAACAGATTTACACATGTGTAAATGGCAAACTTACACATGAGTAGAGTTTTTCTATTTACGAATTCACGTAAATTTAAACGTGTAAATTAAATTTCTAACATTGTATTCGAATAATAATGATAAGTGTAGAAAATATTTTTTGAATTTGAATTATTTTTGACCAAGTTTTCGCGATTTTTTCATTTGTTCTCACGGTTCTCACAATATTTAGTGTTCTCACAATATAGGACCAGGATCATTTCAGAACCATAAATATTTACAGAACTCGCAGAACTCCTAATAAACAATCTTTTTATTTAGAGTAAATTACAAAACTCGTCCTTTATGTTTACACTATATTGCAAAGTATGTCCTTTATCTTCAAAAATTACAAAAAACGTACTCGATGTTTGCAAACCCTTGCAAGTTATATCCTTTAGCCCTAACTCAGTTATTTTTTTATGGTTAAATCTGATCTAGTGGTCCCCATATAAGGGTATTTTAGTCATTTTACTTTAATTAATAAAATAAACAATTATAAAAAATAATCAATAAAAGAATTTTGTTTATATATTAAACAAATACATACATTCTCTGTCACTATATCTATAATCTTTCTCACTCTAACAACCCACAACCGCAACCACCCGACCACCACCCACCTGTCGCCGCCGCCGCCACCGCCGCCACCGCCTCCCACCACCATCCACCATCCACCACCCACCTCTCCCACCACCTGAGAAACTCTCCTTCCACTTTCTTCTTCTTCATTTCTCTCTCTCGATCGAGATAGATGCAACAGCAAGGGGCCACCGGTTACGCTGGTAACAGCGACAATGGAGACCTAATCCAGAAGATCGGTCAAAAACACATGCTATTGATTCTTCCTTCCAATACAAACATCAATAATCAAACATCAAAGTTATCCTAAAAAAATCAAAATTATATGTTACGAAATTACCCATATCTTATATATTGAAGAGTAAATTACCCACTCAGTTATAAAAAAACTCTTCAGTCTCCTATTTGAACCTAAGAACTCAAAAAGCTTCATCAATGACGGAACAATAGAACAAACCCTAAACCCTAACTCACCAAATCACAAATCATTCCACCAATGGAGGCAGGAGGAAGAAAGGACTCACCATCAACTGGATCGGATGAAGATGTGTTCCTCTTCATTCTCTCTCTCTCTCACCCGCTTCTGCTTTCTCTCTCATCTCCTTCGTTTTCTTCACCATCAACTGGATCGGATGAAGTTGATGTAGCCATTAGGTTGAAACGGAAATCGAAACCCTATGAGAGAGAGTGAGAATTAGCAACCGATGATGAGAGTTATGGCGGTGTTGCCGGCGGTGGTGCCAGAGGTGTTGCCGGCGGTGGCGGATTTGCAGAGAGTTTTGTTCTAGTGATTTGTGTGTGTATATATAGAGAGAGAGAGTTTGGAGAGGGAGAGAGTTAAAAGATAGGTTTTTGATTTATTTATTTTAGTGTTTAGTCTAAAATGACCAAAATACCCTTATGTGGGGACCACTAGATCAGATTTAACTATAAAAAATAACTGAGTTAGGGCTAAAGGACATAACTTGCAAGGTTTTGCAAACATCGAGTACGTTTTTTGTAATTTTTGAAGATAAAGGACATACTTTGCAATATAGAGTAAACATAAAGGACGAGTTTTGTAATTTACTATTTTATTTATATATTTTTATGTTTAGGATAATTTTATCATTTATTATGTGTTTTTTTATGATTACATACATGTTAAGAGTAATTTTATCATTTTTATATGTAATTTTATAATTACACATATGTAAACTAGTTTTTTTACATATATGTAATTAGTTATGACTCATATATATAATTTTGTCAATTAAACATATGTAAACTACTTTTAACATGTATGTAATCAAAGAAATACATATAATAGATGATAAAAAGATCATAAATACAAAAACTTATATATAAAATGATTGTTTATTAGGAGTTCTGAAAGTTCTGTAGTTATTTAGAGTTCTGAAATAAACTCAACCATTATATATATATAGAGGACCGCTAAAATGAAAACCACATCCAGTTGTAAGAACCGAGAGAACCACTTTCTAGCCATTAGATCAAGAAGATGGATGGATGAGATTGAAAGTAACTAAAATTAATAATAAATAGATTTTGTCTTATTATGTATTTAATATTTTAATCCAAAAGGGTAGTTTAGTAAAATTACTCTATTTTGTCTTTTTGTCTATATTATTTTTTATTACTTTTTTGTTTTATTATATTACTTTTTATTTTTTAAAAAGAATTTTTTTATTAAAAACATTTTTAAATTCAGATTTTTTTAACAAAGACAAATTTTTTTACGCGCCGGTTTTTGCACGCCGTTTTTACGCCCAGCTTTTTCACGCATCGTTTTTTAACGGGTCGTTTTTGTACGCCATTTTTTACGCTCGGCTTTTTCAAGCGTCGTTTTTTTAACGCGCCGTTTTTTACGTCCCGTTTTAACGCGGCGTTTTTATGCGCCGCATTCACGCCCCTTGTTTTAGGCGCCGTTTTATCACACGGTTTTTTACGTTTTACAACTTACGTAGAAAAAGTTTTACGTTTTACGTTTTACGTGTGACAATCCTCAAAATTACAGGTATCCGTACAATTAATTAATATTAATTCATGCTTAATGACTGTGCTTGATTCAACTGATGATTAAACTGCTTTCTGATTTCTGTTACATACATACATGTGCATCACATTTCATACTGTCACACCATTCATTACATACAAACTCTAGTGACAAACTTGATGCACAAAGCACAGTTAGCACAGTGAGCGGATAATTCAGAAATATACTGACAGTGCCAGTACATAGACAGACAGTGTTTTGAGGCCCAGTATGAGCCAGGGACAAGGTACTACACTAGTATGGAGTGTAGGGAAGTAAGGACCATAAAACTGCGTCACTAGGTGATAGTTTAGGTGTCGGAAAGTGCCTAAAACCCATTCAAAATGCAGAATTCTGCATTAATTAACAAAATTCAGCATTTTAACATGCTAGTAAGGTGTAAAAATATGGCAAAATGGTTCTGTATGCTTTCCTAAGTGCCGGGAATTAAAAGTGTCACAAAAAGTTACATAAAGGACACTATACGGAATAACTTAGCACTTTAACGGAACGGTATCTAACCGAACAACTAGACATTACCCGGAACACTAAAATATTACCAGAAACATTGTTTTTATTTTTCTGAGCTAGTTATGGTTCCCGGGCACTATAACACACTACATAATACCTGTAACATACTAAACACTAGACTTTTACCACATAACCTTCCACTAACTAAATTAGTTACCACCAAATTACATTTTAACCCCCCCCCCTCTCTTGTAACTGTCCCCAAGCATGGCCCACTCCAAGATTTTTCTAAATCTTCTAAATCTTTTCATAATCTCTTCTTGGGATTATGTAGATTGTGTTTGTACTTGAGTAGACATTGGACCCATTGGATATTAAGGTTTAGAGGATATATGTATCCATCATTATTCTTCATCTTTCACCACAACATAACACTCCCTTCTCCCCTCTAGTAAGCTTCGGCCGAACATACCCTATATACCACAACCATTTTCAATTTTCAATCAAACAATCCAAGTGTACTTCAAGGTGCTACAAGGTGATTTAGAAGGTTTGGTGAGCTCGGAACTTGAAGGACCACCTTCGTTTGCTATTATCCTCTGCATTTTCACTTGTGATCTTCCCTAGCTTTAAGCTAGTTGTAAGACTTCTTTACACTCTTGTTACTTCATATTTTTGGTGGTTAATAGATATAGTATGTTGAAACTTACAAGAACACTAAAGATCATGCACATAAGTCTTGAACATAAAGCTTTACATAATATGAAAAATGGATGAAACATAATGAAATATTACTAGAATGATATTGTCTTGGTTATGTTGATGATTGATTGGTGATTTCTTGGTAGTATGATGATAGTCATCATATGAAACTTGTTAAATTATGATTGAAAACATGAGATAACAAGTTAGGAGGTGATTAGGGGTTTACATAAAAAGATCACCTTCATATTTAGACATGAACTTGATAACAAGATGATTTCTTGTAATATAAGTAAACAAAGTGAGTTAAGGATCGTATGGATCCGAGGTTTACAAATGGTTTTTCCTAAATAAACCAAGTTTAAAAGACGGTTTTTGAAAGATCATGATTCTTACATATACTTACACTATTTTTGGAAATAAATAAGTATATGGATACTTACAAAAATATTTATTTACAACATTTTCATGTTTCACTAGCATCCATATACTTATTTATTTCCAAAAATAGTATAGCACAGAAATCAGAGAGCAGTTAAGCACTTTAATTATCATTAATAAATTGTACGGATACATGGAATTACGAGGGTTGTCACACGGAGGTTGATTTTTACAAGTAAAATGGATAAATATATATTTAGAATATATATTTTTATACTAAAACACTTGTGTGAATACTTGTATGATTTGTGGAATAGTTATATTATTTTAGGGTAAAATAATATAACTTAACAATACCCTGGAAATTACAACTCCAAAATAATACCAAAAATCTCACGAAATAAATATTTAAGTTACACACTTGTTATTGTGAAACCGAACGCTAAAGCGTAACTTATGTAATATTCCAGAAAATACTTGTACAACCATAATTTTTGGTAAATATTATTTTGGGAAACAAAAGAAGTGAAAATATATTATTTTTGGGAAAAATATATATATCTTGGGAATACATTATTTTCGGCAAATAAGTTACATATTTTCTAAGTGGGGCTTAAAAATATATTTTCGGAACTACAATATACATGTATAAATTGTCACACCCCGAAATATCAGAGCATTGGCGTGACTGGACTGGTATCTTCATTGCACAGCGGAAGCAAATAAGCTAAGACTTCTAGAAAATGAACGCCCACTAAGTACTCGACTCCACATGGTTCTCCTATTCCAACCGTGCCATTATTTCTGAAAAGTAACCTGAGAAAGAAACATGCGAAAAATCAACATAAAGTTGAGCGAGTTCATAGTTTGTTTGTAAAAGATTTGAAATAAATCTTTTTGAATAACCGGTTTTTGAGATATTGTTGAGAAAACGAATTTAAAATCATTTTCTTGTCAAGTTGTATGGAAACTTTGTATGAAAACATGGTATGTAACTTGTAGAATGTATATGTAACTGAGTACTATGAATGTTTGAATGTAACTTGTAAAATGTATATGTAACTGAGTACTATGAATGTTTGAATGTAACTTGTAAAACGTATATGTAACTGAGTACTATGAATGTTTGTAAGTGTCATGTAGAATGTATCTGTAACTGAGTACTATGAATGTTTGAGATCGCTAGTGGTTTGCAAGGCCACTAACATGTGTCACGACATAGGAAGCCACCAAACCTAGCCATTTTTGTCGACTTTGACTGAGACACAGAAGCACTCATTGGTAGAAGTAGGCCAAGAGTGGGGTTGCCTGAAACCCATTAGATCCAACCTTTTGTTCCGCGGTCTGAATGTATACGTTGATTAATGGTGCTTATGGTACCCTATTCGAGACATGATCTAGAATGTTTTTCCGTAGTCTTGTATCCATCATACCATAACTCATGTATTTGTATTTTCTCGTAGTCCAGAAAACTAGAATTCGTGTGTATGCACATTTTGAAAAATACGCTTGTTTGCAAAAACCGGTATAAAACATAAGCTTTTCGTAAACCATTTGTGTCAGTTAAAACTTGCTTGTAAAATGGTTTAGAAATATGTAATTCTTGTATGCTTTGCAAAAAGTGCATGTCTTTCCACCCCGAAAACATTTAGAAGAATGTAAAACCGTAAAAGGTGGGGTTATGAACTCACCTGGAATGTCTCGTGCAAAGCTAGCCAATTACGACTTCGTGATGTCGTTTCCAAGACTTGACTTGCTAGCGTGCATTCTACAATATTCCTACCACGGAATATTTTATAAGTTTCTAAATAAACGCAGTAACTATTCTACGTGTCATCGAGCTCTACCGAGTCGTTAATCGAACGATTTAACGGTACGTTGTTAACTTAATGAAAACGATGTAGTTATACTTGCTAAGTTTCGTTTATTGGCACGATAACTTACTAAGTCTATACTTAGTTTTCAAAGATTTTAAAGTACACAAATATTTATAAAAATATAAATATATATTGTTGTAATCGCGTTAGCCGTCTCGAGCAGCCGTATGTGTATGTAACGAATGTTTCATGAAAAGAATTTATAATAAACTCGTTTTATATATCGTAAGCCGTTTAGGCGTTTGAAATAAATATAAGAGTTTATATTTATTTTTCAAAAGGATTCATCGAGTCGTTGCGTGTTTAAAATAAATATATACTATATTTATTTTATAAAAGAATTCGTTATGTTTAATGTATAAACTATATTTATTTATAAAAGCATCGTTGAGTTGTTGCGTTTGAAAATAACTATATTTATCTTTATGAAATAGTTGTCGAAATCTCAAAGTTTAGAATAACTATCTTTATTGTCGGAAATAGTATCCGAATGGTCGTTTTTGTAAAAGTGTCGTCGACAAAAACTATACGTTTGTATTTTTTTTTTCTAAAAGATCCATTGAAATCGAATGTTTGTTTTATAGTAAAAACACTTTCTGTTTTCGGGTTTTCTCGAAAAACGGGCAGAGTTTCCTCTGTTTTTGGACGATCCCGACATCTCAGTGCCACTATATTTTTCAAAATCCAACCAATAACTAACGCAATGTAATCAGATATATCTCGTCAAGCATTTCAAAATATAAACTAAATTATAAACGAAATGGTTCGAGCTCGTTCACGTTAATAAAATAATGAATAATTAACGAAATAAATGTTCGCGTCCTAAATTCTTTACCGAGTCTTCGTGTCGGAATGCCGAAAAGGGTTTACTGACCGAGTCAACTGAGTTGACTCGCTGTGTTGACCTGAGTTGACCGAGTTGACTGAGTTGACTCGGTCCGACCGAGTCGTCCCGAGCCGCTTCATAATCTGACCCGAACCGTCTTACTCGAACCAAACTGTTGACCACTTGACCTGCTATTGACTGTTTGACCTGGACTCGAACCGAGTTAACTCGGTTTGAGTTGATTCGACTGCCCCGGGTTGACTCGCCTGCTTCCTGTGTAACCCGAACCGAATCATGAGCCAACATAACCCGAATCGAACAAACATCATCACCTGATGAACGAATGAACTTGTATGTCTAAAGCAGATACAAGGAGACTCACCGGAGTTCCTGCCGTCGAGCCGAACCACCACCGTCGCCTTTGGATTCGTGCCGAAATTCATCGTCATCTTCAGCAAACCGGTGAACTTGTCGGATAAAGCCAAAGACTGCTGGATCGAGACAAGGACCGCCGGTCCGAGTCGCCGTCGCCGTGCATCACTGCCGCCGCTCTGTCTCCGCCGCTCTCTCTCTCTTCGGCCTCTCTGTCTTCGTCGCCGCACCACCACCGGACTGTGGTGGTGGTGGTCGTTTTTGTTGTTCGAAAGAGGAAGGGGGGGTCGGAGCACCCGACCAGGAACTCGTTGGAGCGCCGGTCCGGTTTGTCACCGGAGATGAGGGAACAAGGGAGGGGGATGATGGTGTGAGGTTGTTGTCTGTGTTATGTGATTCGAGAGAAAGAGAGTAGGGCAAAGGAGGGTGTTGTCTGCTTATGAATTTGGGGATCAAGAGGAGGTAAGGTTTTATACTAATTTATGTGGGTATTGACTAGTGTTACCTCCTTATGTCTTGTGTGTAGAGATCTTTATAAGATTTAGATAGAGATCTTTATAAGATTTTATAAAGATTTGCCTCAACATTAAGAGACAAAAAAAAAATCCTATAAAGATTTTATTTAGATTTAGTAAATATTTTTCTTAGATTTGTAGGGATTTCTAGAGATCTTCAGAGATCTCATAAGATCTAATTTATTGTGCAGGTTTAGGCTTGTGGGTTTTGGGCTTGGGCCCGGGGCCCACAAGCCCATCTCATGTGTAAGCGACCCAAACTCCATAAGCATAAAGTATTCGTGTAACATCCATATTTGTCGGTGTCGTTAGTATTTCGTACGGTTTCAAGTCGTTAACATTTATCGTTTAGCAGGTTCTCTGTGGACTGTCATGCGCGTACTGTAAAGTCGATCAAGCATTCCTAGGCACTCCAGAGGCCTAATCAAGTCTATTTGTGCTGTAAACACTATTCAATGTTACGTTAATCGCTTGTTAATCACGTAATTAAGGGCGTAAACTACCGGTTGTCACATTCTCCCCATGTTAATAAAATTTCGTCCTCGAAATTTAGACTACGTCAACTCCTTAGAGTTACGTTAAGCGTAAGTAAATGCGAATAATACCAAAGTGAACGATCATGAAATCGAATCAAGACTTATTCGAATGATGTGAATTCAAGGACGTATCACTGGATGCAAATGATTTCTAGAAATGATCGCATCCAGTAAATGAACTTAGATCTCAACAAGCTCAAATGTAATAGTTTGCATGAAATGCTCGATCATGATCAGCCCAAGCTGCAAGTTCTACCGACGCCACAAGTTGTCGTAGTGAATGAAACTATTCAAATATAGCGGTGATCGAACAAGTATCACCTGTGTTTTGCATAAAACGCTCGATCATGATTAGCCCAAGCTACAAGTTTATACTGACACCACAAGGTGTCGAAATCAACAAACGACTTAATGGAGTCGTAGACCAAACAAATCTACCACGACTCAGAACAATGAAACGCTTGTTAAAACGAATTCGAATATGATGTTTTCAATACATCATATGGTGTCTTGAATTGAATATGTGTAATGAACAAGTTCAAACAATTGAATTTGACTGCGGCGCAAGCCGACAATAATTGCATGTATCGACAAGAAAACTTTCGGCATGGTCACAACGAAAACCATGTATGTAACTTGAAAAGAAAGGGATTTCAAGAAAATGTGTTGACCTGATAACGAAGAAGCCAACAATTACAATAATGCAGGTCATTCGAATCACAAGTCAACAATTAGATTTAGCGAAATAATATTTGAGCTTCAATGAAACGCTTTATTCGAAATGAAACCACATGCGTAACAAACGATGCATGTGTAACATATGAATTTTCAAGAAATGAAGCAAATGAACATTCGCTATGATGAAGAAGTTATTGTGATGCAATGACCATTAAGAGGAGTAGAGATGCGAAAATCTTACTCAGTAAATGTGAAAGTCGAAATTTCAATAAAAGAAATTTAAGGACTTTACCTGGGGTTGCGTGTGATAACCAGTTGTTAGGTGACATTGCCATGGAATGTCGAACATAGCGTATTCGTCATTATTGAGCTAGGGGGAATGCGGAGACATACGTCTTCTCCTTAGCATTACTCGTGTCATTTGCAGGACCGCGTGCCATACCACCGCTTCTTGATCGATAGCTCTCCTGCTGGCAGGATCAGCATTGTCGCTGACATGTACCTTTGTGTCTTCTCAAAGACCTCGCCTCAATAGTCGTATGTGACATACTTCAACCTCCGTTGATGTATAGCTTAAGTTTCACGTATACTTGTGCATTAGCGTTTCGTTATGCGTAGGATGCCTGCTCGGGAAGTTAAAACATCATAGACAATACGAATAATAGTGTGTGCCCGAGTTAATATTCGCGATTCCTACGTGATGACCTTTAATGAACTTCAACATGAGTTTCCGAAGGTCTTAAATGCATGTTTCCTAAACTCTCAGAGTTTTGTGTACTGTATGCGACTCTTTTGTGTACTGTGTATAAAACACCACTTTAGCGTATGTTTGGTAACAAAATCTTGACTGTTTGTTTTTCGGCAATGGTTGGAGACCATATTCGAGTACTATGCGTTCTGTATGCATTCAGGTTTTAATATTCTAAGTTCCCAGAGGATAGTGAGGTTAGAGCCTAGGTATCTCTACAGAAAACCTTATTCGCTGAAACCTGGCTCTGATACCAATCTGCCACACCCCGAAATATCAGAGCATTGGCGTGACTGGACTGGTATCTTCATTGCACAGCGGAAGCAAATATGCTAAGACTTCTAGAAAATGAACGCCCACTAAGTACTCAACTCCACATGGTTCTCCTATTCCAACCGTGCCATTATTTCTGAAAAGTAACCTGAGAAAGAAACATGCGAAAAATCAACATAAAGTTGAGCGAGTTCATAGTTTGTTTGTAAAAGATTTGAAATAAATCTTTTTGAATAACCGGTTTTTGAGATATTGTTGAGAAAACGAATTTAAAATCATTTTCTTGTCAAGTTGTATGGAAACTTTGTATGAAAACATGGTATGTAACTTGTAGAATGTATATGTAACTGAGTACTATGAATGTTTGAATGTAACTTGTAAAACGTATATGTAACTAAGTACTATGAATGTTTGAATGTAACTTGTAAAACGTATATGTAACTGAGTACTATGAATGTTTGTAAGTGTCATGTAGAATGTATCTGTAACTGAGTACTATGAATGTTTAAGATCGCTAGTGGTTTGCAAGGCCACTAACATGTGTCACGACATAGGAAGCCATCAAACCTAGGCATTTTTGTCGACTTTGACTGAGACACAGAAGCACTCATTGGTAGAAGTAGGCCAAGAGTGGGGTTACCTGAAACCCATTAGATCTAACCTTTTGTTCCGCGGTCTGAATGTATACGTTGATTAATGGTGCTTATGGTACCCTATTCGAGACATGATCTAGAATGTTTTTACGTAGTCTTGTATCCATCATACCATAACTCATGTATTTGTATTTTCTCGTAGTCCAGAAAACTAGAATTCGTGTGTATGCACATTTCAAAAAATACGCTTGTTTGCAAAAACCGGTATAAAACATAAGCTTTTCGTAAACCATTTGTGTTAGTTAAAACTTGCTTGTAAAATGGTTTAAAAATATGTAATTCTTGTATGCTTTACAAAAAGTGCATGTCTTTCCACCCCGAAAACATTTAGAAGAATGTAAAACCGTAAAAGGTGGGGTTATGAACTCACCTTGAATGTCTCGTGCAAAGCTAGCTAATTACGACTTCGTGATGTCGTTTCCAAGACTTGACTTGCTAGCGTGCATTCTACAATATTCCTACCATGGAATATTTTATAAGTTTCTAAATAAACGCAGTAACTATTCTACGTGTCATCGAGCTCTACCGAGTTGTTAATCGAACGATTTAACGGTAAGTTGTTAACTTAAAGAAAACGATGTAGTTATACTTGCTAAGTTTCGTTTATTGGCACGATAACTTACTAAGTCTATACTTAGTTTTCAAAGATTTTAAAGTACACAAATATTTATAAAAATATAAATATATATTGTTGTAATCGCGTTAGCCGTCTCGAGCAGCCGTATGTGTATGTAACAAATGTTTCATGAAAAGAATTTATAATAAACTCGTTTTATATATCGTAAGCCATTTAGGCGTTTGAAATAAATATAAGAGTTTATATTTATTTTTCAAAAGGATTCATCGAGTCGTTGCGTGTTTAAAATAAATATATACTATATTTATTTTATAAAAGAATTCGTTATGTTTAATGTATAAACTATATTTATTTATAAAAGCATCGTTGAGTTGTTGCGTTTGAAAATAACTATATTTATCTTTATGAAATAGTTGTCGAAATCTCAAAGTTTAGAACAACTATCTTTATTGTCGGAAATAGTATCCGAATCGTCGTTTTTGTAAAAGTGTCGTCGACAAAAACTATACGTTTGTATTTGTTTTTCTAAAAGATCCATTGAAATCGAATGTTTGTTTTATAGTAAAAACACTTTTTGTTTTCGGGTTTTCTCGAAAAACGGGCAGAGTTTCCTCTGTTTTTGGACGATCCCGATATCTCAGTGTCGCTATATTTTTCAAAATCCAACCAATAACTAACGCAATGTAATCAGATATATCTCGTCAAGCATTTCAAAATATAAACTAAATTATAAACGAAATGGTTCGAGCTCGTTCACGTTAATAAAATAATGAATAATTAACGAAATAAATGTTCGCGTCCTAAATTCTTTACCGAGTCTTCGTGTCGGAATGCCGAAAAGGGTTTACTTGAGCTGACCGAGTCAACTGAGTTGACTCGCTGTGTTGACCTGAGTTGACCGAGTTGACTCGGTCCGACCGAGTCGTCCCGAGCCGCTTCATAATCTGACCCGAACCGTCTTACTCGAACCAAACTGTTGACCACTTGACCTGCTATTGACTGTTTGACCTGGACTCGAACCGAGTTAACTTGGTTTGAGTTGACTCGACTGCCCCGGGTTGACTCGCCTGCTTCATGTGTAACCCGAACCGAATCATGAGCCAACATAACCCGAATCGAACAAACATCATCACCTGAAGAACGAATGAACTTGTATGTCTAAAGCAGATACAAGGAGACTCACCGGAGTTCCTGCCGTCGAGCCGAACCACCCCCGTCGCCTTTGGATTCGTGCCGGAATTCATCGTCATCTTCAGCAAACCGGTGAACTTGTCGGATAAAGCCAAAGACCGCTGGATCGAGACAAGGACCGCCAGTCGAAGTCGCCGTCGCCGTGCATCACTGCCGCCGCTCTGTCTCCGCCGCTCTCTCTCTCTTCGGCCTCTCTGTCTTCGTCGCCGCACCACCACCGAACTGTGGTGGTGGTGGTCGTTTCTGTTGTTCGAAAGAGGAAGGGGGGGTCGGAGCACCCGACCAGGAACTCGTTGGAGCTCCGGTCCGGTTTGTCGCCGAAGATGAGGGAATAAGGGAGGGGGATGATGGTGTGAGGTTGTTGTCTGTGTTATGTGATTCGAGAGAGAGAGAGAGTAGGGCAAAGGAGGGTGTTGTCTGCTTATGAATTTGGGGATCAAGAGGAGGTAAGGTTTTATACTAATTTATGTGGGTATTGACTAGTGTTACCTCCTTATGTCTTGTGTGTAGAGATCTTTATAAGATTTAGATAGAGATCTTTATAAGATTTTATAAAGATTTGCCTCAACATTTAGAGACAAAAAAAAATCCTATAAAGATTTTATTTAGATTTAGTAAATATTTTGCTTAGATTTGCAGGGATTTCTAGAGATCTTCAGAGATCTCATAAGATCTAATTTATTGTGCAGGTTTAGGCTTGTGGGTTTTGGGCTTAGGCCCGGGGCCCACATGCCATCGCATGTGTAAGCGACCAAAACTCCATAAGCATAAAGTATTCGTGTAACATCCATATTTTTCGGTGTCGTCAGTATTTCGTACGGTTTCAAGTCGTTAACGTTTATCGTTTGGCAGGTTCTCTGTGGACTGTCATGCGCGTACTGTAAAGTCGATCAGGCATTCCTAGGCACTCCAGAGGCCTAATCAAGTCTATTTGTGCTGTAAACACTATTCAATGTTGCGTTAATCGCTTGTTAATCACGTAATTAAGGGCGTAAACTATCGGTTATCACATAAATACCCCCATCCTTGGGAAGGAAATACGGAGTTAAAATACTGGTGAAGTATTAATACAAAAATATTGATTAAACAATTATTCCAAGCATTAAATATAATTTAAAGTTAAAATAAATATTATTTTAACAAATAATTATAACTTGGAATAACATTCGGAGACATAAGGAACGCAACTCAAAACATTAAACTCTAAGCCAAGGCACGGCCCGATCGTCTAATAGACATTAGTACGTTGTAGGTTGTCGTGTAGCTGACAGAGCTTGAGTTGCCGGTACGAGACGCACTACTGTGAGTTCATGTCCCCATTTTCTTAAACCGTTTTGTTTACTTACTTCGGGGGTGAAATACATGTTACAAAGGGATACTTACAATACTAATGGTATGATTAGCCTAGGAAAGAACCATAGATCATGTGATAGGGTAGGCGGATACTTGGGACCATTAATCCTCGTATCAGGACCGAGGGGCATGAGTGATAGATCTATTTGGGTGTAGCAAGCCCACACCCATGAGGCCGGGGCGGCCCATAGTGATGACTATGCCTTCTAGCCGGGAGCCCGGTACAACTTTGCTAGGTTTGAGTCTTCCTACACCGTCACACATATCAGTGGCCTTGCAAACCAATGGTGATCTTTTCCTTGTTTGCAATCATACCGGGACATACATACATTCACTGTTTACAAAGGTTTATACATACTTACATACACATGAACTCGCTCAACTTTTGTTGATTTTTCAAACTACATGTATTTCAGGGAACTAGTGGATCTGGCGGGGTATGCATTTGTCAAGCTGCGTTTGAATAAAAGATGTTATCCAGGGTTGTTGAGTTTAGAGGGTGTATTCCTTTCCTGGACGGGATACATAATTCTAAACTCGGGTTTTATTTAAGTGCTTTTGTTGAGTCTTTGTGAACTCGTTTAAACACGTCATGGGTTGTAACTTAATTTGGTATTGATGTTTTCAAACAATGGTATTGTGGTAGTTTCTAAACTTTATTAATGGATAAACATCTCGTGTTTTTCTCATATAGCATTGTTATGATTGTTGCTATGGTATTAAGAAGTCACACCAAATAAACCACGCTTCCACAAAAGGCAGGGTGTGACATTACGTTTTACGTTAAACTTTTTACGTTTTACGTTAAACTTTTTACGTTTTAGGTTTTACGTTAAACTTTTAACTTTTTACGATTTACGTAAAACATTTTACGTTCTACAATTTACTTTAAACTTTTTACGTTTTACGTTAAAATTTTCACGTTTTACGTTTTACGTGAAACTTTTTACGGTTTACGTTAAAATTTTTACGTTTTACGTTAAACTTTTTACGTTTTACGTTAAACTTTTTAAACTTTTTACGTTTTATGTTTTACGTAAAACTTTTAACGTTTTACGATTTACGTAAAACTTTTTACGTTTTACGTTAAAAATTTTACGTTTTACGTTAAACTTTTTACGTTTTACGTTAAATTTTTTACGTTTTACGTAAAAGTTTTAGGTTACGTGTTACGTTAAACTTTTTACGTTTTTACGTTTTACGTAAAAAGTTTACGGTTTTAGTGTTTTTTTTTCAAAATTTTTTTTTACACAAAAACGAACGCACCCAGAAATCGCAACTCGGTAGGTGTCTCAGATATATTGTTATCATCATCGACTGGGAAAAAAAATAAAAAATCAACAACAAAAATAAAAAAAACAATGTTTGGATTCTTGAAAAAAAGGGGTTTGGCTCAGATTTTTTTCGATAATCAGAGGCTGCAAAGTGGGGGTGCAGTTTCAAAAATCTACCATCCACCAACCGTGCCGCGCCATCGTCATCAAAATATACGTTTTTTTTTTTTTTTTTTTTTGCATCATCACCGCTCGAATCCAAAACGGATCAAAACCCACATAGTTCACTGTTCGAAAAACTACCAAAAAGTACCAGCAAACCCCACAGATTCAAAGATTCAAAATCACCAGCAAACCCAGCAAAAATCACTGTTCGAATCTACCAAAAATCACTGTTCAAACATTCAAAACATTCAAACAAAACTCAGCAAAAATCAGTGTTCAAAATCTACCAAAATCACTATCCAAAATTTAAAAGAAATACCAACAGATCAATACCAACAACAAGAAATACCAACAGATCAAATAACAACAGATCTAAACCCACAAAATTTCAAACCCACATTTTTTAACAGATCAAACCAAAATTCAAACCCACAAAATTCAAACCTGCATCCGGCTTCACCGGCTCAGCCACCGCCTTCCCCCAGGCTCAACCACCATCCCCAACGCCACCGCCACCAACCCCAACCCACCACCACCAAACACCAGTCTCAAAGGGGGGTGGCAGAGAGGAAAGGGAGGCAGAAGATGCCGCCGGAGAGCAACCACCACCACCACCTGGTTGAGGGGTAGAAGATGTTTCCTCTAGACTGAGAGAGGACCTTTTAAAGGAGAGAGAAAGTTGAACGGCGAGTGGAAGACCCAGAACATCACCGGCCGTGACCCGTCACCCCTACAGTCGGCCGCCGGAACAACGGCTCCTCCGCTGTCGTTTCTCCCTCTCTGCCCTCCGATCTCTTTCTCTCGCAACAGTTTATGTCTCTCTCTGTTCTCCTGATTTGTCACCACGCCACCACCGGACGGCGGTGGTGGTGGCTGGTCATTCATCGGTTCGCAACGGAGAAGGGGGGGTGTTGCAGCTGTGTGTCCGCCCGTTAATAACAGGGGAGGGGCTAAGGTGTTTGGGGGTGTCTCACCGGTTAACCGGCGCCGGTGAGGAACCCGGATGCCGGCCAGAAATCGTCAAGAGAGAGGGGGTGGCTGGGTTGTGAGATTGGTGTGTGGAGAGTAGGTGTTTTGTGTGTGTTACTGATGAATGAAGAAAATGAAACTCATTTGAAGAAGTGAAGAGAGAGAGAGAATAAATGAAATAAAAAAGAGGAAAGAGACAACTTCTGGTGGTAAAAGACCACAATACCCTTTTAGTTTTCATTTGGGGTAAAAGACCACAATACCCTTTTAGTTTTCATTTGGGGTAAAAGACCACAATACCCTTTTAGTTTTCATAATCTGATTGGTTGAGAGTGGTTCTCGTGGTTCTTACAACTAGGGGTGGTTTTCATTTTAGCGGCTCCATATATATATATATAGTGGAGAGTTCAAATGAGAAGAAATTTTTTGTAAGAAGAAGAAAGAATAATTTTTAACCAATAAAAATGATTTATTTTGTTTCATTTAATATTTGTATTTAATATTATTGTAAGGGTATATTGGTAAACTTAAATAGATCATTAATTAGTAGTTTTCCTCTTTAATTAACTACATTAAATTTGTAACTTATTTTCAATATATATATATATATAGGATAAGGATCCGTTAGGAACCACCCTTTATTGCGAGAACCGCGAGAACCAATGTGAACACATGGCAAAATTGTAATTAAGTGGCATATAATAAAAAACACACGCTCCTGTTCTGTATTTCTAGCCCCTGTTCACCATCGTCTCTTACAATCTAGGGTTTCATTCTAGGGTTTCATTCAAGAGATTGTATACATTGACGACGACGATCTACGACGGCGACTTATCTCTCCAATTTCACGACGGAGATTTTATACATTGACGATCGTCTCTTACAATCTAGGGTTTCATTCGAGAGATCGTCTCTTACACGTGCTCCTGTTATGTATTTCCAGCCCCTGTTCACGTTCATATTGCAATAATATCGATTACAATACGAATTTTGGAGCAAAAATTTCAATTATACGACGAATTTTGGAATATCAGATGGTGAAATCGATATGACGAACAGGTTATGGTGTGTTGCTATCGATATGACGAAGACGAACTACAGATGTAATCGGGACGAAGATGAACTACTGAGAACTGTTGATGCATGTGAACTGATAATTGTTGATGCAATTCGAGTGTCAGACATGAATTTTGTATAAATACACCATCCTGCACATGTGCAATGGAAGACGAATATGTGAATGTTAAACAAAAAGGTTAGAAGCTATTGATTATTTAGTATTATTTTTATTATTTTTTTAGTAATTAAATCTGAGTTTATGCACAAGTGAATCATTGTATTAATTTTTTTTTGTTAATAATGTAATTGGGATGAAGACGAACTACTGAGAACTGGTGATGCCTGAGAATTAAGATTTGTTGATGCAATTCGAGTGTCGGACGTGATTTTTTGTATAAATACACCATCTTGCACATGTGCAGCACTTTACCATTACCCTATAAATACACCATCCTGCACGTGTGCAACACTTTACCATTACCATATACTTATACAAAGTGTTGTGTATTGAATATTCATACGGATCTATTCAGGTTCATTCGTATTTACAATCTGATTGGTTATATGCGAATCTGCAAGTTACATATTCACGCGAATCCCGGTTTTCATTCACAGATCTACAGTTTGTTTGTTGCATTGAATCAGTTTGTGACAGATCTACATCGGTTCGCAAGTGATTGTGTTACTGTGCTGTCTGTTTGCACAATCACTGACCAAGATCAAGTACATTGTTACATAAGCACGAACCCAAATCTGTTAGAATTAGTTCATTTGCATTTTAGTTCATTCGCAGAAACAAAACTTTCATCTGCTGGAATCAATTCAGTCAATTCGATGGAATCAGTTTATTCGCAGAACTGGTTTATTCGCTGATAAAGTACATCCGCCGCATAGATTACACCATCCGCAGTATATCTGTCCAGTCGCTGAACCTTCCATCTGTAGAAGTTAAATCAATCTGCAGATTTTAACTACATCTGTAGAATTAACGGATCAAATTTAACGGGTCTGGATTAAATTGTTTATCCGCTGCATTAACGTTCATTCGCAGTATTGTTCGTCTGCTTATTAGGAATAAGTACATCCGCATATTAGACTTCATCGGCTCAGATTTAAGTTCATTCGCTAGATTTAAGTTCATTCGCTCGAAGTTAAGATTTTGTTTAAGCTGATTCATTCACTGAAAAACAAGTATATTCGTTGTTGATTTATTCACTGAAAATCTGTCCATTCATAAAACTGTCCATTCGCTCAAACCTGATGTCCATCCGCTGAAATATTATGCATCCGCTGAAAATTTGCTCATGCACATGTGCAACACTTTACCATTACCCTATAACTACACCATATTGCACATGTGCATCACTTTACCATTACCCTATAAATACACCATCCTGCACATGTGCAACACTTTACCATTACCATATAGCCATCACCAATAATCTACATCCGGCACATGTCAGCACGTTACCATTACCCTATAATCATCAACAATAATTTGTTCACAATATCAGTACATAATCATGCACATGTGCATCACGTTACCATTACCCTATAATCATCACCAATAATATGTTTATCATTTATACAACATTCTTACACATAACATTTACCTTATTAAATATCACTTTTTTACCATTTCATTATTTACTTTTTAACATACTTTTTATATTCAGGAACATTCATACACAATGAAGCTGCTACCATTGCTACTAGAATTCCGGACCCCCTAGCGATGAAACAGATTCTTGTTCTGATGATGATAATGATACTGATAAAGATACTTACGACGACTATGAAGACCCTACATACATAAATGTACATGAACAACCCCTTATACGTTCATCCAGACGTCATAATGCAACCAACCATCCTAAATTTGATTAAGTTCGTCGTCAAATATCGATCATTTTGTTTTGTTGTTTGTTTTACATTTAGTCTGAACTGTTTACATTCAAGTTGAAACACTCATCTACGTTGAACTTGTTTACATTTATTTTGAAACGGCTATGTTCAATTTGATTATGTTGAATTATTGTTTACATTTAATTTAACCCGTTTACATTCAATTTGACCTACATGTTTACGTTGAACTACTCGATTAAACATCATTTAAACTATGTATTCTGATATTATGATTACAAATTTCCAATGTTTATGATTGCATGGATGATGCTTTTTATCACTCAATTATTAAACAAAATCATATGTGCTTTAATTCCTGAACACCTAACATGTATTATTATTCTAAATAATGCAAATGTGTATATGACATACCACTTTAACATAACCTATACCAGTTCATTTCCATATACATTACCATCTGTGGATATATTACTACCATGTATACCAATTTCAAATTATGCACATGTGCATACAAAAACCTCTCTACCATACCAAATGTATAAACATATTACACATAAGTATACATTTTCAAATTATGCACATGTGCATTCAATAACCTTCATACAATACCAAACAACCTATTACATCATCATCTACATTACCATCCATGGATATACTACCAACGTGTATACCAATTTCAAATTATGCACATGTGCATACAAAAACCTTCATAACATACCAAACATGTAAATAAATTACCAATATGTATACATTTTCAAATTATGCACATGTGCATTCAATAACCCTCATACGATACCAAACAACATAGTACATCATCAACTGACCAATATAACTAAACCATCAACCACCATCTAAAATTAACCAAATTTATGCATATGTGCATACATCATCTTTCAAAACACAAACTTGTTTGTATCACAATACCACTCAATATCATCGTTAATACCAACAAAACAAAAAATAAGAAATATTGTTTCCACTAACCACCTACCTACAACACTCCTACTAATTACTGAAATACTCTTTATTTATCTTCTTCCCATTTGTTCAACATCCTCCAGCACTCGTTCTACTTTGTTGATTCTTCCTCTAACCTTTTCCTAGATTCTTCATCCATCAACCTGTGTATGGTATCCTTTGCCAAATTCATAACACATGTGTCAAAAAAACAGAAACACACTTTATATAATTTTCTTACATAATTTTACACATGTGTATGTTCAACTTTGTATTAACACAACTTTACAACACATACCACTTTGTATTAACACAACTTTACAACACATACCATCAACGTTGCTGCCCACCATATCGTCATTACTCTAATGCCTCATCTTTAATGTTGATTTTTCAACCTTCTTTTTCTTGTCCACACGCATTTCACTATCATCTTGGCCCAATGTTTCATTTTCTTCCGCTTACTTGTCCTCCCTTGTATGTATTTTCCTATATCTACATCTGCATATTTACTTGTCCTCCTTTGTATGTCTTTTCCTATATCTACATCTGCATATGGTATAATATATGTGTTTAAATGAATGGCAACATCATTTAACATTTAACATAAAAACTAAAAATAATGCACATGTGCATCTCTACCCAATTGCATCGTTAAATATTAAGCAACCTATTTTAACTTTTTGTTTCAATATTACGTCCGTCATCGTCCTCCGTAGCATATCACATTCTTTTCGATCCTTACTCTCTTTATTTTATACATGTGCATCTCACTATACATCACACCAAAATACAACTAAATACCTTATTCAGTGTCATCTGCATCAACATTAACTAACTTATTCACATGTTATTGTACACTATGCACATGTGCATATTGACTTATTATTACAATCTATGCACATGTGCATAACTACATATTACACAAAAATTACCTTAATATCCAATTCTGTTAAACCTATCATGTCAAAATATGCACATGTGCATAACTATATATCACACAATACAAAACGAAGTTTGAATCGACAAATTATATATCATATAAAAGTACAAATGACAAATTATATATCATATAACAGTATAAACGAATTATATAAACTTGCAAACGGTTTCTCGATTTATATGACAATATCTATATTACAAATCCAATTCCGTTGGTGGCGGCGTTTGATTCCCGACGATACCGTCGTAGTGACACACTCATTGAATCATCTATTCTTATAATCATTGGACGAATTTTGGGAACTAACCTCGATTATATGACGAAATACGAAATATCTGCTGGTGAAATCTCAAATCTGAGATAAAATCTCAATCCAGATGCTTCAATATGGTGAACTGATGATGGTGAAGTGATGAAGATGCTTTAATATGGTGAACTGATGATGGTGACGTGATGATGTATTCGAGACGATGATGAAATCGACTGTAATCGACAAATTCTTGATAGATTCAGGTTGAGAAATGTTCAGATACTTGGATGTAATCAGAGTTTGTAGATTGGACATGAAAGTTTGTATTAAATGTAGTTTAATTTTTGTTTGAAGTCCGATAGTAAAAGGGCAGCAGGTAAGCGGGTTTTTTAAAATTGTTTGGTATTTACAAAATTGCCCCCTGTTCACATTGGTTCTTGCGGTTCTCGCAATAAGGGTGGTTCTCGCATGAACCCTACCCTATATGGTTCTCGCATGAACCCTACCCTATATATATATATATATATATATATATATATAAAATAATTTAGAATGTAGGATAAGTTACGAGATGCGTAGGATAAATTACGAGTTGTGTATAATAAATTTCGAAATGTGTAGGATACATATCCATATGTGTAGGATAAATTTCGAAATGTGTAAAATAAATTTTGATTTGTGTAGGCAAAATTTTTTATTGTGGAGAATGATAGTATTTATGAATAATTAATTAGCCAAAGATAATAATAAATAAGATGGAAAAAGTATTTGATGTTTTACAATTTTACCCTTTGTTCTTTTTCTTCTCAATTAATTTTTCTTCTCAAATGAACCTCCCCTATATATATATATAGTGTAAGTATCTATGGAAAACCCATTTAATCTAGAAAACTTAGGAAACCTGAATTGTGTGGTCAAGATTGATCCACATCATATCTTTAAACACATGTTAAAAGGGCAAATTAGTCATTTGTTCAAGCCATCATTTCACTCTCTCCCCCATCTCATCAAGTCATTTATTACCCATCATTTCATCCATTCTCTCTCTTTCTTCTTTCTTCTTCTTTTAGAATTCAAAATATATCATTCTATCTCTTTCTTCTTCTTCTGTAAATTCACCATCATCATCATCTTCATTCATTCTCTCTCTCTCTCTCCATGTTTCAAAATAAACACCAAGAACACACACAAGTGTGTGTGAGAGAGTTCAGTAGGTAGAGAGAGAGATTTAAGAGAGATAAGAAGACGACGATGGACGACGGACAAGCCGTCGTCTACAGCGGTGGAGGTTCTCCGACGAACCGTCGGTGCCGACGACGGTGTTACAGGCAACCGGAGTGGGGATTCTGATTACAAGTCGTCGTCTACAGCGATGGAGGTTCTCCGACGAACCGTCGGTGCCGACGACGGTGTTACAGGCAACCGGAGTGGGGATTCTGATTTTAGCTTAGTTCAGATTCGAGTCAGCCGCAGATCGGGACTCGGTTCAGGTTTCCGGTTAGTGCTCCAGTCCAAGTATGGTTCAGTCTTTTTGGATTCTCTTGTTTTATTTTGGTTTGGATTCTTTGGTTTTATACTCGGTTAGGTGTCCTTTGGTTTGGATTCTTTGGTTTTTTTTTTCAGTCTTTTTTAATTTGTGATTATTGTTTGTTTAGGACTGTTCAAATGTTATTTTTTCTCTGTTTAAGCGGTTTGGTTTGGTAATGTTGTTAGATTTAGTATTGAGATTGTGTTTTTAGTGTCGGATTAGCTGAATGTGGGTATTTTTTGTTAAAATTTGAAGGCGTAGGGTGGAAAGGTGTGTGCAGAAAAAATGCAACGTCCCGAGTGCATCAGAGAGTGTGATTGTGTAGTTTCGGTGCAGAATACAGTTTCAGGTAACACTTTGTAGTGAGGGCGTTGCTTGACGAAAAGAAGATAGTTGTTGACGATTGTGTAGTTTCGGTGCAGAATACAGTTTCAGGTAACATGTGTTACCTATCTCGTACCTGTTTGTTGTGTTAAATAACTCCGGAAATATTACTTGTGCTATTATGTATTTACTATGGCTGTTGTATTTGCAGGAGTGAGGAGAATGACCAGGTCCGTGACGGGTAGGCTGGCTAATAAGCGAAAGCAGAACGATAAAGAAACAGAACGATAACGAAAGAAGGTAGATGGAGAAACCGATGAAGAATGGGAACAAGAAGTCGATGAAGGGCAAGTGGTGGGTACCTTTGATGTTGTACAGAAGTTACCCTCCAGTGTAACACATGTTACAAACATGTGTTACATATGTTCAACCTCTTTGTTACCAAAAATCGGGGCTGCACATATGTAACACGTGTTACAACAGGTTTTTACCTACTTGCACGTCTCTATTACAAATGGATGAAAACAGTTTTTTTAAAACATCCACGGTGTAACACTTGTTTATTTGAAAGTTCTTAAAACAACCGTTGTAACACGTGTTACATCTTTTTACTCAGCTGTGCATTTTCCTTTTTATAATCCCATCCTCAACGTAAAGATACATCCAATGTAACACGTGTTACAAAAGGAAATTACCTACTTACACATCTCTATTACGTTGATTTAAACAGTTATTTAAAAACATCCACTTTGCAACACTTGTTTATTTGAAAGTTCTTAAAACAACCGTTGTAACACGTGTTACAACTTTTTTAGTGTTGTGCATTTTCCTTTTATAATCCCATCCTCAGCTTGAAGATACATCCAATGCAACACGTGTTAGGTTTTTTAGGTGTTACAAAAGGTTTTTACTTAATGTAATAGTAAGTTTAAATGTTAAAATGTTTTTTTAAGATTGGTTGTTAAATGTTAAAATGTATAAACTTCATAATTTATTCAGAATATCTTGTTTATTTTACAAATAAAAAGTCGTGTTTTTTTTGTGGGATAATTAGCTACATATGTAGTAAACGTTACCCAAGTTACTTGTAGTTACCCCAACCCTTTTTTGGACACAAAGGGGGGTTGCACATATGTAACACATGTTTGTAACATGTGTTACACTAGAGAGGTAACACATGTATAGCCACGTTACACATGTTACATAGGAGATTAATAAGTTTTAACTATAGAAGATTAATATTGATGTACTTATTTTGTTCACAGGTGAAAAGATGTTTTGTGTTCAAGATGAAGATGGTTATCAAGAAGCGAAGCCCGCCGAAGGATTACAACGCATCATCAGGTTTTCGTGGTGACGATGGTGTGTTTTTTGGTTGGCTGCTATGTGTTGTGAAGATGGATGTTGTTGTGAAGACCATTTTTTAGAAGCATTACAACTATTGATATAAAATTCATTTTTATTTTCATTGTTAGTATGCCAATTTTTGGATGAATACGGATGTTGATGTGACGGCAATTTTTTTTGGGATGCAACAACTATATGTAACATGTGTAACCTTGACGTTGTAACACATGTAACACCTATATGTAACATGTGTAAGATGGCTATACATGTGTTACATTTGTTGCCCCATAGTGTAACATATGTTACATATGTCAGTCCCTTTGGTGTCAATTTAAACTTAGTAAAATTACATATGTAACAACATTACGTCATCCAAAATGTCATATCAATGAACAAACAAGTAATATATGTAACTATAAGTATATGAGACTAGCGTAACGAATTAAAGGGACAAACGATACACTTCATGTTACATATGTACCTAGAGTTGTTATTAACAATGTTATTAGTAGATAAAAAAACTGCATTAACGTATATTTTTTACATTGAACCCAGCTTATTGGTCATAAGTCTTATACATGGCAAGAAGCTCTTTCAGTGTGACATATGATTTAACATTAATAGGATGATATTGCTCGTTGACATTCGGTGTCCACAATTTAGTGCCATTATAAGACTCGTAAAGATGGTAATGTGGAGTATGTTCTAGATCATTTGTGGACATAGGGATGGATGTTAGTATAAGTTTACGTGCGTTATGAACGTTGTAATATGTTTAGCACCCTAGGGTAACAAAAAAAGATCACACATGACACTTGTCGCCATGTTACACATGTTAATTGTGTGTGCACATGTAACATCTTATCTACAACATTTGTAACATCCTTAAAAGTTGTGTTCCTACTATGCTTTATATTTTTTAAGTACTTATAGGTAAACATGTTTTTTAAGATACAACATGTAACATGTGTTACACCGAAATGTTACACAAGTGTTTCCAGTTTACACATGTTACATCTTGTGTAACTCTGCTTTATATTTTGTAAGTGTTTCCAGTTTAAACATGTTTTAAAGATACAACCTGTAACATGTAAGTATTTATAGGTAAACATGTTTTAAAGATACAACCGTATCACCTTACAAGTTATATGTTTTGCTGACAAACGCCATGTCACACATGTTACACACTATAGAGTGAAACAACAGTATTGAACGCTGCTAACATTTCCCATTCTGTCATAACATGTGTAACCTTATTGGGGGTTTCGATGTTGTAGGTTTATACAGACTTAAATATATACAAATGATCCAAAAGTGATCAATCATGTGTTACCCTCTAGTGTAACATAAGTTACAAACATGTCTTACATATGTGCAGCCCCGATTTTTGGTAACAAAGGGGTTGAACATGCGTAACACATGTTTGTAACATATGTTACACTAGAGGGTAACTTCTGTGCAACGTCAAAGGTACCCACCACCTGCCCTTCATCGACTTCTTGTTCCCATTCTTCACTGGTTTCTCCATCTAACATATGTAACACATGTATAGCCATTTTACATGTGTTACAACGTCAAGGTTACACATGGCAGCCAACCAAAAAACACACCATCGTCACCACGAAAACCTGATGATGCGTTGTAATCCTTCGGCGGGCTTCGCTTCTTGATAACCATCTTCATCTTGAACACAAAACATCTTTTCACCTATGAACAAAACAAGTACATCAATATTAATCTTCTATAGTTAAAACTTATTAATCTCCTATGTAACATGTGTAACGTGGCTATACATGTGTTACCTCTCTAGTGTAACATGTGTTACATATGTGCAACCCCCCTTTGTGTCCAAAAAAGGGTTGGGGTAACTACAAGTAACTTGTGTAAAAAGATGTAACACGTGTTACAACAGTTGTTTTAAGAACTTTCAAATAAACAAGTGTAACGTGTGTTACATATGTGCAACCCCCCCTCTTTACGTTGAGGATGGGATTATAAAAAGGAAAATGCACAGCTGAGTAAAAAGATGTAACACGTGTTACAACGGTTGTTTTAAGAACTTTCAAATAAACAAGTGTTACACCGTGGATGTTTTAAAAAAACTGTTTTCATCCATTTTTAATAGAGACGTGCAAGTAGGTAAAAACCTGTTGTAACATGTGTTACATATGTGCAGCCCTGATTTTTGGTAACAAAGAGGTTGAACATATGTAACACATGTTTGTAACATGTGTTACACTGGAGGGTAACTTCTGTACAACATCAAAGGTACCCACCACTTGCCCTTCATCGACTTCTTGTTCCCATTCTTCATCGGTTTCTCCATCTACCTTCTTTCGTTATCGTTCTGTTTCTTTATCGTTCTGCTTTCGCTTATTAGCCAGCCTACCGTCACGGACCTGGTCATTCTCCTCACTCCTGCAAATACAACCGCCATAGTAAATACATGTTTTTGATAAAACAATATGTTGACCACCAATGCTCGTCTACTACTTTTCTTACAATTGGTAATGAATAAAACATGTTAACTAATAACACATGTAACTGATAACTGGTAACCAAATACATTTCCCACCATAATTATTTAACATCCAGACACCAACATATTACAGAGAAGACCAGAATGGTCATATTGTATTTTGGGTTATGGCCATAATTTATCCCATTCATCGTCCGTTTCTTCTCTTTCTTCATCCCATTCATCGTCCGTTTCTTCGTCTACTTTCTTTCGCTTTTTCGGTATCTTACCAGTTTGCGATCTTGTTACTCTCTTTGTTGCTGCAAATAAAACAGGTTTAACACATGTTACTTAATTTCATTAAAATAAAACAGGTTACATAATATGTTTTTGATAAAATAAAGTCAGGTTTAACATATGTTACCTATTTTTATAAAAATAAGACAAGTTTAACACTTGTTACATAACTTGGAAAAAATATGAGAGCTTAACACATGTTAACTAATCTGATAAAAATAATACAGGTTTAACACATGTTACATAATTTGATAAAAATAAGACAGGTGTAACACATGTTACACTAACATGTTTACCTAATAGGAGAGGTTTAACACATGGTAATAAGACAGGTTTAACACACGTTTACATCATTTGATAAAAATGAGACAGGTTTAACACATGTTACACTAATATGTTTACCTAATCAATGAGGTTTAACACATGGTACCCTAATAAGAAGGTTTAGCATATGTTACGCTAATATATTTATATGCTTTTGAGCCCTTGCACTTGTACCCTAATATCAGAGGTTTACCTAATTTGTTCTCCGGTGGGTTTTGGATAACTTGGGAAAAATATGAGAGCTTAACACATGTTAACTAATCTGATAAAAATAATACAGGTTTAACACATGTTACATAATATGATAAAAATAAGACAGGTGTAACACATGTTACACTAACATGTTTACCTAATAGGAGAGGTTTAACACATAGTAATAAGACAGGTTTAACACATGTTACATCATTTGATAAAAATGAGACAGGTCTAACACATGTTACACTAATATGTTTACCTAATCAGGGAGGTTTAACACATGGTAACTTAATAAGAAGGTTTAACACATGTTACGCTAATATGTTTATATGCTTTTGAGTCCGTTGACTTGTACCCTAATATCAGACAGGTTTAACACATGTTACGCTAATATATTTTATATGCTTTTGAGACCGATCGGACCAACATTAACACTTTAAAAAAAAACCCATCCCGATCGGACCAACATTAACACTTTCAAAACAAAAACCCCACCCCGATCGGACCAACATTAACACTTTCAAAACAAAACCCCCACCCCGATCGGACCAAAACACCGATCGATCAGATAAAGCAGAAAACCCAACATTTCGGGCGTTCAAAAAAAAAAACATGTTTTAAACCTACATTTCGGGCGTTCAAAAAACATAAGAATATAAAACGCCGAATCAAACTTACTCGCTTCTGCATGTTCTTTCTTTCTTCCATTTCCGGCTACCGGACGATAACAACTGAAAGCAAGATCTCATATCTATTCTTCTCCGGTGGGTTTCCGCACCTTCTTTTCCGGCGATTTCGATTCACCGCCGTACCTTCTCAGCCGCACCTTTTTTCTTCTCCGGCGAATCAAACTTATAGTTCTTTCTCCGGCTTCTTTCTTCTCCGGCTTATAGTTCTTCTCCGGCGAATCAAACTTATAGTTCTTTCTTCTCCGGCTTTTTTCTTCTCCAGCTTTTCTCTCTCTCCTGTTTCTTTCTTATCTGGCGGTGGGTTTTGGGGTAGAAGGAAGGTCTGAGAGAGAAAGAGAGAAAGGGAAGGTCTGAGAGAGAAAGGAAGGTCTGAGAGAGAAAGAGAGAAAGGGGAGTATTGGTTATAGGTAATTGTGCTTCTCTCTCCTTTTCATATCATGCATGTCTAATCAATATGAATATAATATATAAAATGTAATAATATCATAGGTAATTTTACCCATATGCCCTTGAAGTACCTTTGTTGACTTTACCACTCTATTTAATTTAATTCAAAAAGGCTTCAAATTTTATGAGCCATTGGATGATCATGATCAATGGTCTAGATTGGGTTTCCTAGGTTTTCTAAGTAGAAATAAGTTTTCTATATATCCATGCCCTATATATATATATATAAAGGCTCATCCACACACACTAGGTCCGTCCCCTTTAGGCTCATCCTCACGTCCGCTTACCGACGGACATTTCCTTCCGTCAACACTCTGCGATGAAAGTCGTTAGTATCAGTCAACTCATTATAGTCTTCTACAATTCATTGTAGTCTTTTAGAATTAGATATAGAACGTAAGCTCTTCAAATAATTCAATTCTTTATATATTTTCAATACAATCACAAATTATAGTATTGGATTTTCGGCATCTATCGACTCCAAAGCAAAACACACTGCATATAATAATAGAGAAGTAGAAAAAACTAGATGACACATGTTTTGTAGATAAACAGAAAAAAAAAATTCAAAACAAATGATATATAAGAAAATGCGATATTTACCAACCCATTATAGTAATAATAAAAAAAAAAAAAAAAAAGACATGGAGATCTGTGGCAACTTTGAGTTCAAACCAAACATTCATAAAACAGCATTATGCTGCTTGAAAATCTCCAAAATCATCATCTGGCAGGTCTTGAGCAGAATGAGGTTCATTTGGTTGCTGGTCAACTGAGGTCAAAGACTTGTCTTTTGGACTTTCATCAAGAGCCAACCTTGAGGGTGCCAGAGGGTTGTTTACTGCAGTAACTGGTGGTGAAAGTGGCGAAGGCGGTGGTGGTGGGGGTATACTAGTAATTGCAACCTCCTTCTTACCCTTTTCTTTTTGATCTGCGGGATTATTTAGTCCCTGCTCGAAGAACTTGGACCTCATGCTGCTACCACCTTTCTATAATCATAATGCATGCCAACCACAATTACAAATTACTATATTGTTAAAAGGCAGTCAGACAGGTTGGGTATGGGGTATGATGGGTAATTTTGGTACGAGTGGTAATAGGTCAGGTTGAGTTGACCAGTAACACTTTTCAATCAAATTATTATTTTAAATATTTATATATGATTACAAAAACTCTTTTCCATTGATTATCTAATATTTTAAATAAAAAGATTTAAGAGGTTTTTTGCATTATAAATTTTGTTGGGCGTCTTTGAACCCGCTAGACCATTTAGTAATATGGATACAAAATAAAGGGATCTTGTGGCTGAAGTTGAGAACATTTTACTTGTAAGCATTTAACAAATATTCTTTTCATATGAGAAGTTGCCTGTAAAGAAGATGTTGCAAGTTTAATGGAGGGGATACTGAACCACATAATTTAAGTGTGTTGATTTTGGTTGTATTTATCTTAAACGGGTCAAATAAAAGAATGGGTTAAATGAGACAAACAGGTCAAACAAGTTGCAAGTCCGCTATTGTTAATGCATACAACCTTCTAAATCATTTTTATTTAAATAATTCAGATTATTTTTGTAATAATTTGGTTAATGTGCTTGTAATTATTTATGAATATATTTTTTATTAAATGGACAAAAAGACATCTCTTCCGGTCAACCCAACCCAAACCAAGCCCACCCGTTTAAATCCATGCCAAAAATGGCATGCTTCAACCCATACCCATTTTGACTCATTACCAAACCCCGCACAACTTGTCAGGCATACTTTTATGTGCAGTTTGAATTGGTATGTAGTAGTTTTGGTTAGACCCGGCAAAATCAACCCATACATTCAACTTTGGGTTAGGATGGGTATTATTTTTGTAGTAGATGGGTTAAGTTGGGTTAACAAGAATTGTTAAGAGGGTCAAGATGGGTAACTTTAAAAAATAACAAAATAACATCGTGGGTCAGGATGGGTTTCTCTGGGTAAACCCTAAAACAAGCGCATTCTTCTTTTTTCTCATCTCCCACGCCCAAATCAACCAAATCACCACCATCCTACAACCTACAACCTCCATTCCACCATCTCCGACCAACACAACTCGGCCTCTCAACCAACACCGTATTCGGAGCACGCCTAAACCACCATACTCCGACCATCAACCACTGCTTCTGCTCACAACCATCGTCGCCAGCCCGCCACCTTTGTTTCAGTCCAACTAAATAACCAAATTAGACTGCATTCGGTCGAGCCTAACTGGTTGTTCAACATCACGATCCCTTATCTCCGTCGCTTGTTGAGAGGTAGGCATCTTAAATTACTGATTTTTTGTTAAAAATCTTATATTTTGGCCATAAAAATCTCTGGGGATCATTTTACTCCTGTTTACGAGCCTTATGATTTATGACCGTTTCTTCATTTTTTAGTGTCTCATGTGGACCAGTTCACTGATTTAGTCGTGAACCCATCACACCTAGAACGTATCGAAATTTACCCCCAACTAAACCATATTGCTAAAATTGCTATAAGTAGTTCAACATGCTGAAAATCAGAGTTTGTTGATAGCTTATGGCTTTTGATAGTACTGTATGACAGCAATCATGGTAGTGAAGATGGGTTTCAAAGTGGTAAGGAATAAATAATAACAAGAACACATGGCATGTTGAAGACTAGACCAACAAGTTTTGGTCTGTTGCTTTTGTTCTGATGTTTGGTTTTTGATAAATAGTACAGCAATTGCATGGATAGCGTAGTCACATGTTTTGATTTAGGTCACTTATAAGCATATAGGAGTTGCATATAGAAGTTTAGGCCTGTATAAAGGTCCAAACTCCCTGATATGTTTTGTAACTGTTTTTTGTTAAATATTTTTTTTTTTTTTTTTGATTTTTTGATTTTTTTTTTTTAATTTTTTGATTTTTTTTTTTTAAATTTTTTTGATTATTTATTTATTTATTTATATTTTTTGCCTATCATGCCCAAATCCATCTTGACCTAAACCATTTCTTAATAAACCCATCCTAACCCATTACCCAAACCTACCCAATCCACCCATTTTGCCACCCCTAGTTTTGGTACTCTAGAATTAAAAATTTACTTTCAAATGGCAGGCAAAAAAAGTTATAAATTAACTTACATTTTTTAGTTGAAGCACCAGAGTTTCTCCATCTTTTAAACTGTAATCAACTGAAGAAGTCTGTTGGAACTGCTGTTCCATCTCTTCGGCAGTTTTCTTCTTGTTAAGGTACCTTCACATGGTATATTAATTCATTTTTAATGATAGATCAGTCAATATAAAACTGGGTCTTAAACGTTATAATCTTGTATAATTGAAGTAGACAAATGTTTATTTATAAAAAGATTTTAGAGTAATACTTCATATGATCATGAAGAGCGGCTTGGAAATCATATGCTTGAGGTCTTTCTCTAAAGCCTATACCAATAAAAGCATGGCGAAGACGACCACCTGCATAATTTAAGGAATCATAATTTAGAGAAAAAACGGGTAGATATTTTTGTGCGAGTAAAAAAAGGTTGGTTAGATTGGGCTGACCGTAAAAACCATCTTATTCCTCTGTCCAAACATTATATATAATTTGTGTCTAATAAGATTACAAAACTGTATTATTACTATAATAACCTATCTATTTTAACTAAGCAACAAGTTTTTTTATGCATTTGAAGGTTCTGGTGACTTTCGGCTCGTTTAAACTGTTTTCCTTTAAGTTGAATCTTTTAACTCTAACTCGCTTGACTCATTAAAGACTAAAACCCTTGTCAACCCAGTTGTAGGTAAATGGGTTAAAACTGGCACGTCTAACATTCTAACATATTGTTTTAAATAGACAAAATATATAAATCATTAAAGCATGAAGATTACCAATGTTCTCTTCCACCCGTAAAACAAAATATCTGCAGACAATAAAGAATGTTTGTTAGAAACAGTAGTGATGTGGCATTGATACACGACAATATTCAGCAGTATTATGCATGCAAGACAATTTCTTCGATAAAATTATCATGGACATTATGTATGTCATAATTTGATCTATTATTAAACACATTCTGTGAACTAATAAACATACTTCCTAAATTCGTCAAGAATTAGAGAATGATTTACCGGCTGCTATCAATTACAGGCTCCACAGGATGAGGCTCTCCATCTCTTAAAAATGCCCGAGCATAGAGTTCACCTACATATCAAATTATGTAATTATACAATCCATACATATCATAAATATTACATAGAGGTCGCAATTTCAAGACGTTTATATGAATATGGGTCAATTTGGACCGTATTTGATTGATAACCCGTCAAAGAAGTTTAAGTAGTAATAACTGCAAAAAAGAAGATGGTCTAACGGGTAATATGGGTCAAGGAATTTATACAATTATTTTGTTAAAATAGTCAAACGGTGTAGTTGGATCTGCCCACATGAACCTGGTTTTGACCCGCACAAAATATTTGCTCGTTTTAACGGGAAAGATTTATACAATTATCAGTTACCCAACCGGTGCAGACCGCCGGCTTTTCCGCCTCTAGTAGTAAACACTAAACAATGAAAATATCGTCACCTGTTGTCTTATCTTCAAGTTTGATAATACACTCTTCTCCCTTGCTTACTACTTTCATTGTTCCCTCCCAAGCCCATTTGTTTATATCCCATTCATCAGCCCTATAAAAACCCATAAACCGATAAGTCCAACATATGCAAATCATAGTTTAAAATGTTTATGATACTAACTTTGTTAGATTAGAACTGGCTTTGATAGGCTTTTATTATGCATTATATAGCAAGAAATTGAGTAGAAGTCAAATGGCCCATATACCATAACACTAGAAAGTGGTCAAATGGGTGAAGCAAAAAAATGTAGGCCAACCAAGAAAAAGAAACAAATAAAATGAGTCAAAAGTTTCTCAAAGTGTATATTGAATACATACAGCCTTTTAATTTTTTTTATTACAAACATTAGATAACTATTGTATATTTTGTAATTATATGTAACGCACCATAAATTTATTAAAAAATGTAAAAAAAGTGTTGGGATATCGAACAAATGCAGACACAAAACAACTGAAATGGATTGAACGGATAAACAACAATTGACGATAACAAATGTGGAAATCTAGGTAAATTGTTCCCGAACCGACCACATGTTTATATACATGCTTACAAGACGGTTGGTTGGCAGTTAAAGTTGGCGCCAAATACTGTATATAACGTTTTTTGGATAGCAACCATTAACCACCAACATTTGTCTACCTAATTAATACATATCATAAGTTTATGTAATATACAAATATAATACAACATATACAAACATTCGAAATTAAGTTAAATACTTCTAACAAAAAGTAGTACAAAAAATGCATCATGTCAACCCAACGTAACCTGTTTGGAACCGTACCAAAACTACATCACCCAATCTGCTTGACCCGCACATTTTGCCACTTCTAGGCGTATCAAAGTTGTGATAAACTGTTTCCAACCTTTAACACTGATCTTCCTATTGCCCTCCAAAGAGGTAAAAGTACTTATCCTATTGCTACCTTTGTTTCTTATGATAAACTTGTTATAACCTCTCGCTCATTTGTTGCCATCCTAGATTCTATTTCTATTCCTACCACCATTGGTGCAACCTTTCCTATGGTTGAGGAAAGGAGGCTCTTCATCATAATGATACATTGAAGTTAGTAGATTTACCTGCTTATAAAAAGGAAATTTGTTGCAAGTGAGTATTCACCGTCAAAGAAAACACATGCGCTCAAGATGGAGGTAGCAGAGATGAGGATGTTCAGGTGGATTACCTGTTATGTTATACGGGGTAGATTGTTGGGCCATCAAGAAAACACAAGCGCGCAAGTTGGAGGTAGCGGAGATGAGGATGTTCAGGTGGATGTGTGGCCACACGATGTTTAGGGATTGGTTAGGAGTAGCTAGTATATCAGACAAGTTAAAAGAGGGGAGATTGAGATGGTTTGGGCATGTGAAGAGGAGGCAGTTGACAGAACCAGTTAGAGCAGTGGAAACCATGACAGTGGAAGGAAGGAGTAGAGGCAGGCCCAAGTTGACTTGGGATGAAAGACTTAGGCAAGATTTGGTAGAATTGCACCTCTCTGAGGACATGGTTCATGATAGGAGTTCGTGGAGACGTAGGATTAAGGTTAAGGACTTGTAGGTGAGGGTATAGACGTATCCTACATTTGCCTTAGGAGAGTGTGTGTGTGTGTGTGTGGGGGGGGGGGGGGGTAGATTTCTTTTACACTTTAGGTAGACCAACATATGATGATTTTCTTGTATATATGAATATATGTTGCTTGCTGATGATTTATCTGACTACTGCTACGCTATTTACTTACCCATTTTTCGTCTATCTGTCTGTTGGTTGTTTTGGAGCCGGGGGTCTCTCAGGAAGCAGCCTCTCTATTCTTGGATAAAGGAAAGGTTTGCTACATCCCACCTCCCCCAGACCCTACCAATAGTTCTGCTATTTGTGGGATTTACTGGGTATGGTTGTTGTTGTTGAGTATTCACCGTCAAAGTAAATCCAGACAGTTGTGTGGCTTGATAAAAACACGATTGGCTGCAAAGGGTTGTGCTCAAACATATGAAATATACTATTCTTATACTTTTTCTCCGACTGCGAAAATTCAACCTTCCGTCTCTCTATTTCCTTGGCTACCATGTATAATTGGGTGCTTCAACAGCTTTATGTCAAGAATGTGTTTCGACATGGCAATTTTTATGAAGAGGTTTATACGGAGCAACAACCTAAGTTTGTTGATCAGGGGGAGTTTCAGAAAGTAAGCAAGAGTATGGAAATCCCTTTATAGCTTAAATTACTCATTGGGAATACGCTCTACGGGTTCTAAAGTATATCAAAGGAGCTCCTTGGGATAAAGGTCATACTTGGATTCGATGTTATATTGATGCAGATTATAATGCATACCCTTTAGCCAAATATCAACATAAGGATTTTGTGTCGTATTTGGAGGCAATTTAATTTCTTGGAGAAGCAAGAACCAAAATGTGGTAGCAAGGTCAAGCATCTAGACCGAATTTAATTTCTTGGAGAAGCAAGAACCAAAAAGGATACTGTCAGTAATAAATTTAATCAACTAAAAAATGATCAAGAAGGTTTTATGCATCAATACACTTTGGGATATATAAAACTATTTTTTAGTTTTCTCCCAATCGAATCAAAATACATAGCCAAACCATCAAATTTTCCATGTGATACTTGGGAAACTAAATCAAAAACCCATCAACTGAAGCCCAATAGCAGCAAAAAAACTTATATAAGCAGACACATTATGTAACAACTAAACTACATTCAACAACACAGAAGACGGCACTTTGTTTAGCAGACACATTATTGGAGACGTATATCAAGTCTAAACAACAGAGAAAAAGATTCATATTCAATAAAGATTTATCATGAAGAGAAAAACAGAAGTTCAGAAATTCTGATAGGAACCTGTAGGAAGCTGCAGTCTTCCGTGGAGGTATCTGCACAAAAACAATCATATGTAAATAGCTAAGTAGTTAATGCGGTAAAATATCGAATATCGGTCAAGACTGATATTTGAGATATCGGTTATCACGGTGGGATATTAGAAATTTTAATATCATGCTAAATTTATATATATAGCAATTTAACACTAACAATTCAGTATACTTAACAAATTAACCTTTTGCAACTTGTGCAACTTGCAAAACACTAACAATTGTAGCAAGTAGGAACTGACTATGACTTAAAACACTAACATTTAACATTAACAACTAACAATTAAGACATAAAACAGTAATAGCCGCAATAAGAAGATGACGAATTGTAGAAATAAGAAGAAAAATACTGATATCGGGAAAATCGATGATATATTGGTCAAATATCGGTCCAATATCGCCAATATTATCGGCACCGATATTCTGACCGATATTTTGCACCATTATCTCGGTTGGGGACCGATAAGCGATATATCACTGATATATCGGTGATATATTGGGATATTAACTACATAGGTAAATAGTAATTAACAGCGTAAGTCCCAAGTCAAAGATGACATCAGAAAGAGTACTGAATATTATCAATGATACAAATGTTCATCACCTTTTTTATGATTAAAAACATTTATTAAAGTGCAGACTACATGAGTGACACAACCTAAATAAAGGTAAACTAAAATATGTTACTAAATAAAGGTAAATGTAAACTAAAATATGTCACATGATTGAACAACCTAAATCTCTTAAGAATGCAAACATAATTGAACCAAATGAGGGTGTTGGTGAATATGGTGTACCAATTGCTAACAATTTGAATTGTTTACAACTCTAAGCGTCTCTTTAAAAACTAAACCAAGATACATATTTAATTATTGAAATTGTTTTCACTAAATGCATAATACATAGGCAATGTTACTTGAGTGTTGGATAGAATTACGTTAAAAATAGAAACCTGTTTCGGACAAAAATAATCGAAAAAAACATATCCCTATCTACTAAAAAGTAAAATCAATACTTTTCACTACCTCATTCAGGCTTTCTCATCTGTCGAAATCAAGATATCGATTGCCCTTACATGTTATAAAAACCATATAAACATTAATCATGTGACATCATTGAGTTTAGTTGATCTGTCTATTTGTATTTTCATATACAGATAATCAGTCCAAAAAGTAGACTACAAAATGCATAATCACTTCAAACGCCCCTCTGAATGTTGGTCAAGATGACTAGAAATTGAAAAAGAGAATTGCAGCATTACATCACTAGTTAAAAAAACACAAACTTATCCTTGCCATCTTCCCTCTTAAGACCAAATTAGTCAACTCGAAAAGGCTCAATGCAGTTTAACATAAAACCAAAGATAGGCAGGCCATCAACTACCCTTAGTAAATTCACATCCGATACTACTTTAACATAAGAATAATCAGATGGCCATATATGAAACTGGTTTGAACACTTTACAGACATCAAAACTAAATATAGCGAAAGACCAGTGGCAATTTTGGCATGTCTTTGATCATTGACTTGATAGACACAACCAATGGACCTGAGGTGATCTTCTTCCATTACATAGTTCAAAAGTCAGTTTCATTTGAAACAGTTCTAACACTCCCTTGCTATTGGAGTCATTCAAAACAATCAGTCATATAACAGTTCCAAATCAAGTCAAAATTCCTAATTCAATAAGCAAGAAACAGAAGTGATGCACCAAACCTAGAATCTAAGTTTCCAAATTAAGACTAATGCATGATTCAATTTGTAAAGAAAGAAAGAATGAAAGGAAATAGATCAATTACCAAATAGACGTAACATTCAGAGACTTGAAAGAGAATGAGTTCAGCGGGTTCAATGTCGCCGGAATCATCTAAAATTGGGGGATTGTTGGTACTACTGTTCGATTGATTCTGGTTTTTGTCCATGATCTACACTAGATTAATGGGGGTTTAATGGAGGAAAAGGATGATCTGTGTAGATGAAAATCCAAGAGATGGTGGGATTGTTCAATCTGGTACTGTTTGATCTGATGGACCTTTCATATAAATAAATATAAATAAATTTATTTATTTATTTATAATTTTTTACATTTATCAAATTCTCAAAATTTAGTGTAGGGATGGCAATCGAACCCGAACCCGATAGGTAAACCTGAAACCCGACACATCTGGGATGGGTTTGGGGTCGGTTAATTGGGTTTGGGACGGGTTTGGGACAAGTTTTTATTTTTTTCGCGGGATTGGGATTTGATGATATACCCGTTTACCCGATAAAGTAAACCCGTTTACCCGATATCATTTCTTTTATATTTTTAAATATGTAAATATATAATACATCCTTTTTTTTTTCTATACACATAGGTATTTTATCCCGGATACATTATAGTTATTTGATATATTTCTTTAGTGATAATACTAAATGTAACTGATTAGTAGTTAGTTACCAGATGAGTTATGGGTCGGGTATACCCCCAACGGGTAAACTTCTTAAAATTAATGGGTTACCCGAAACCCGCGGGTATACCCGATACCCGATGGGTATTTACCCGCTAGAAACCCGACGGATTTTGGGATGGGTTTGGGACAAGCTTATCTAATCGGGTTTGAGGTTGGGATTACCTAAACCCATCCCAAACCCGACCCATTACCATCCCTAAATTTTAGTGTACCTTTTTCATGTATATTCAATTTTATTATTATTATTATTATTATTTTGGTCATTTTAGTCACTAAAAATGGACTAAGGGCATGCTTGGCTAAACTTATTTTAACTAAAAATGACTTTTGTGGAAATGACTTATTGACTTATTACTTTTTGAAAAAGAGTTTTTAAAAAAAGTGTTTGGATTAGCTTATAGGGTGGGAAAAGCCAATAAGTCAATAAATTGTTTTTTAAAAAGTGTTCGACTTAGCTTATTGATGTAAAATGACTAAAAGCTATTAAGTCAATAGGTTGGTTCAAAAAATCACAACATTCTAACTTCTCAAAAATGACTTTTTGATGACTTTTCTCCTTCTTAAAATGTCTTTTTGAAAAGGACTTTTAGGTTTGCTAAACACTAAAACTCCTTTTTAACTTTTTGATTAAGTCAATATGTCATAAGTTGGGTTGGAAAAACTTAGCCAAACATGCACTAAAACACTAGGGAGAGTGTGACAACCCGATATTTCAAGGCCTTTCCTTTACGCATCTCTTGTTTCACAATCTTGTTTTCACAATTCATTTTACGTTGTATCATGTGCACGATATTTGAATGACTAGAGTATTGTTACGTTTGGGTGTTACATGAAAACTTAGGAGTTGTTTAATGTTTAGACATAACATGTTCATGTTTAACTTTGGGCTGCACAACACACTTGAATCACGAAAGACCCAAGTCGACGAAGAACTAGGGTTCTTCGTCCCAAGCACATGTCGACGAAGAACTAGGGTTCTTCGCCCCAAACACCCCATTGCGAAGAAGGTTCTTCGCCAATAGGTCTTTCGCCAAAAAGGGCCCTCGGCCCAGGTTTATTCGTGGCCCGGAATGGGCCTGACTGTCATTTTGTTTGTATAATATCTCATAACCTGCAACCGTAAACACAAAACCCTAAAGTTCTCTATCCCTATCCTCTCTGTGCGACTGCAGTTTTGGGATCACGAAGCCTTTCATCTTGAACAAACTAATCACTTCGGTATCACGGTTAGTGCCTATCAATGTTAATTGCTAAAATCCTGATGATGTGATCTTAGGTGAAATTAGGGTTTCATTAATAGGATTGAAAATCTAGAACTTGCATGATGAGGGTTAGGTGATTTGTATACATTCATATTCATGATGTGGTTTGATAATTCTGCTTGATGGACTTATATCATGATAAACTAATAATCTGATTGTGTGTGGTCATTGGATGATTATGGTCAATGATTGTTTAGAATGATTTGTATGATGAGTGGAAACTGTTACGTTTTGAGTAGTTGATGATTGTTCATAATTAGGGTGCATAATCATGGTTAAAAGTGTCGTTTAATCTAATTTGGAAAACTGTCAAAATGTTAGCATCTATTACGGCTGAAACTAAGGAAATTGTAACTGTCTGATGAGGGTGCGACGAAAGACTTCCCCCACGAAGAACATAGTTCGACGAAGAACCTGGTTCTTCGTTGACTGGTTCCTGACGAACCCCTAGGGTTCTTCGTCAAACTCAATCTCGACGAAGGATAGTTCTTCGCCATAGGGTTCTTCGCCAAGGAGGCATCCCACGAAGAACTGGTTCTTCGTGGAGATGCTGCAAGTGAACAAACAAACAGAACATTCTAAACAGTAAGGTTTCAAATAGTTTATGAGTTGTATGAGGATGATAATGTTTTATCGATGCATATTAATAATAGTAAATATGAACGAGGAACCAGGTTGGGCGTGTGAGTAGCAAACTTACCTGTTAAATGTTATTATGCGTTATGCACATGGGATGTGGACTTTTATGCGATTGAGTATTTGCTATGTGTTATACGGTGATCTTTACGATGAATGCAAACTGTGAAAATACGTGACTTAATTGATTATGAAACTAATTTCATTGGTAACCACGGTAGGGTTTGGTTGACTAACTGGAACGGGTAACTTAATATACCGAGCAAATCTAAGGTGAGTTCATTTCTTTTGAGCATGCGTCCCGGTGGGTGGGACAATCAAATGGGTATTCCTGAGAGGAATAAGTCTATTGGGTAAAAACTTGGATGTTAGATAATACACTCATTTCCTATCACTTTAAGTCCCATCTTATACCGAATTAGTTACCTGAGAGGTAACGGGGTATTAGTTGATAGAGCTATTAGGCTTGGCAACCTCACACCGTACCTGAGAGGACGGGCGTGAATTAATGACCTTAATCACGACCAATGCTTAGATATGGGGCATTGGGGACGGGCAAAACAATCTGGAGCCATCTTGTACGGTACTCGAGTTATTATCAACATTATTATTAAACTGATCTAAACACTTGGCAATTAACGTTTTCTAAAACTATGAACTCACCAGCGTTGTCTGATACACTTGTTGCATGCTCGCAGGTCGTTAGATTCTATGGACGAGGAACTAGCTGTCTGGGATTGCTGGAATGGTCATGGGTCGTACTGTTTGGATACGCATGATGGGCTTACTGTTTTTACATACATTTGGTTTTGAAGCATTTAAACAATGATTTACGTATTGCTTCCGCTGATCTTGTTGGATTTTATTAAACTTGTGATTAAACCATTTTTAGTAATCAACAGCAACTTTTTTGAAATCTTGTTATGAGTTCAATGTAATTAGTGGCTAGATCCTGGTACATCATACGCCTAGCGGGGTTTCCGCAGGTGGTATTTTGGGGGTGTGACAATTTGGTATCAGAGCCACTGGTTATAGTCACTGGTTATAGTGAACTAGGTTTTAAAACGTTTTTATAAAACCAGACTATAACCGAACAGTTCAGAAATCGACCATGACACTCAGCCCTAGATTGCAAGGTTCGTCACCCGTTTACTTATTGCACATCGTATTTAGTGTACACTTATGTATGACATTGCATGTGAATGCATACTTAGCACTACAGTATGAGTTCCTGTGTTACTAGCCTATGTTATATGTTTGATAGTGTGACACTCCTCTAAACCTTCATGATCTATGTTATGGTGTCTTTTCTCTTGCTACTCGAATTTGGGGAACCTTTTAGCACAAGTTGGGAGGAGCTGAGATGAACATGCAAATCACATTGTTATTATGGGTGCACACATAATAATAATGTGGGGTGCATGTGAGTCCTAGTGAGACTTATCGAGTGTGAAAGGGGTTCTTCTCTGTTATTAGACGTAATGATAGAACTCAGTAATCTGTAGAAGTCATAGTGATGTTTGACTCCTACTCAACCCCGACTTCTAACCTTTCCGATTTTTATATATATAATCATGAACGGACGAACTGGTGGACGTGGTGGAGGCCGCGGCGGTGGACGTGGCAACATTGTTATGTCCCAGGCTGAATTAACCGATTTGATCAATACTCGTGTGGCTGAAGCCCTAGCAGCTCAGCAGGCTGGTACGATATGTGCCAAACACTCATTATCTTTGTGTCGTGTACTCGACTCTTACCCGTGTGCTGTGTTTTCTTTCGTCTTTAGGTCAACACGTGAATCAGAACAATCCGCCTGTTTGCACGTTTAAGACGTTCATGGATTGTAAGCCACAGACGTTCAGTGGGACTGAAGGAGCTGTGGGACTACTACGTTGGTTTGAGAAGGCAGAATCGGTGTTCGTGATGTGTAATTGTCCTGCTGGGGACAGAGTGAAGTATGCTACGGGCACGCTGGAGGATGGTGCCCGGACTTGGTGGAATGCCCAGGTCCAAATGCTGGGTATTGAAATGGCAAATGCAACCACTTGGGAGGATTTTAAAGAACTGATGAGAGAGGAGTACTGTCCTCGAGATGAGATTCAAAAGTTGGAGAATGAGTATTATAGTTTGAAGATGGCAGGATCCGAGATCGAAGCATACACGAAACGGTCTCATGAACTCGCGAATATGTGTCCTAACTTATCGCGACCACCCCACCGTAGGATTGAGCTGTACATCAACGGTTTGGCACCACAGGTCAAGGGCTTAGTCACTACAGCAAATCTAGTCAACTTGCCTCGAATCATCCGCTTAGCCCACAAAATCACCGATCAGGAGGTGGAGCGTGGCTCGCTACCACCATGTGTTTCTGTTACTGCTGCTACCACTGCTACAGCTACTACTCCTGCCACGGATAACAAATGAAAGTGGAACGATACGGAAAAGGTGTCCAACTCGAATCAGTCGCAGAAGAAGCCAGACAACAGTGGCAACCACAGTTTTAGCCAGTCATCTTCTGTAAACCAGAATCAGAGCAACAACTCGAACCAAGGCTCTTATGCAGGGAAGCAACCAAACTGTAACAAGTGCAACTTCCACCATCGTGGGTCGTGCACCTGGATCTGTCATAGGTGCAACAAGGTGGGCCATATGGCTAGAGATTGCAGGGCCCCACTCCCAAAACAGCAGCAACAACAACCTCCACAGCAACAGCAGTCGCAGCAACAGGAAAGGCAGCAGCCTCAGCAGAACCATGGAAATCGTAAGGGGTGTTTTCAGTGTGGAGACAAGGGTCATTTTAGGAGGGATTGCCCTCAACTGAATCAGAATACTGGGAATAAGAACAAAAACACTGGGAACAACAACAACGGAAACAATGGTGGGAATGGTGCGCGTGGAAGAGTGTTTACTATCGGTGCTGGGGAAGCTAGGAATGATGGCAACGTGGTGACCGGTACGTTTTCTGTGAATAATCTGTTTGCTTCTGTTTTATTCGACTCTGGTGTCGATTGGAGTTATGTGTCTTTGGGGTTCAGTCATCAGTTAGGGTTGACTCCTATACCTCTTGTAAACAAACACATAGTAGAATTAGCTGATGGCAAATCGATTGAAGCTTCACATGTCCTTTTTGGGTGTAAACTCGATCTTATGGGTCAGGTGTTCGACATTGACCTACTTCCCGTCACTCTTGGAAGCTTCGATGTAGTTGTTGGTATGGACTGGTTGTCTAAGAACCAAGCGGAAATTCTTTGTAAAGAGAAAATCGTACGTATCCCTCTCCCCAGTGGGGAATCCCTGTCGGTTCAAGGTTGTCATGGTTTCTGACCCAGTTTCCTGGTTTGAATGCCGCGGGACAGAAACCCGTGGTATTAGTAATAAATTCCGCAGCGGAAATGTTAACAGGATCATTTAAAACTGAAAATACCCAATTATTTTATTTCGAGTTTCGGGACAAACCTCGTAATTTACAATAAAGGAATTTCACTGGGAAATCCCCTGTTTATAAAAACATATTTATTTATTTACTGAGCCACTTCATTCAAGCTGGAGTGCTACGGGGCACTTTTTCCTTGTTCACAGTAAATCACCTGAAACATGTTTAAAAAGATTTTATCAGCGGGGAAATACTGGCGAGTCATTCAAATTGTACAAAACGACACCTTGTCATAAGTTACAGTATTAAGAGCGATTACAATTGCCCCTATCTTATAATTAACTGGTCCAGTTGTCACTCGACCGGATCTATGACTGTGGTCATATCACTAATGGGTCCTGTCACCCACTAGTTGTCACACCCTGACTTTTGCGGAAGCGTGATTTGGTGTGACTTGCTTAATATCATTGCATTCAACCATAACAAACAACTATATGATAAATCCAAGATGTTCATCCATTGATTAAGTTTTGAAACATTACAACAACATTGATTTAACCCCAAAAACACAGACTTCGCATTCAGAATACAACACCAACAGGTTCTAAGTTCCATAAGGACTTTTCAAAAGACACTAAGGATAACCAAGCTTTGAAACATGTATGCTATCCAAGATAGGATACACACTCTAAATCACTCGACACCGGATGACATCTTTTATTACAGACAACACTTGAAACTTTAACGCCCGCCAGATCCATACTTAGTTTCCTGAAATACATGTAGTTTGAAAACATTAACAAAAGCTGAGCGAGTTCATGTGTGTGTTTGTGAATAAACCTTTGAAACCTTTGTAAGTATGTAATTGAAATCTGGTATGAAAGCAACAAGGAAACAGATCAATTAATGTGTAGCTAATACATTAATAAACGTGAGATGGTGCAGGAAGACTCAAACCTAGCAAACTTCGCACCGGGCTTCCGGCTGTAAGACATAGTCACCACATGGCTCATTCGGCGGGCGTATGGGTGGGGCTCGCTACACCCGAATAGACCTATTACTCATGTCCCTCGGTCCTAACACGAGGATTAATGGCCTTAAGAGTGCGCCTACCCATTCACATGATCTACTGTACTTTCCATAGCTAACCATACCAATTGTATTTGTTTGTAAGCATTTTGTAATCATTTGAAACATGTACTTCACCCCCGAAGTTAATAAACAAAACAGTTTAAAGAAAAGGAGGACATGAACTCACAGTTTTGCGTTCTTCGAATCCGCCTGTAACTCAAAGTTTCCTCTGGCGTACACGACTACCTACAATGTACTATGGTCTTATTAGACGAGCGGGTCGTGCCTTGACTTAGTATTAATTAGTGCCTTTGAGTTACGTTTCCAAGTGTCTTCATCATTATTCCAAGTCATATAATTATTTGTTAAAATAAATATTTTAACTTAAATTATATTTATTGAATTTTTGGAATAATAGTTATAACGATGTATATTATCTTAATACTTCCCAAGTATTTATACTTGTATTTCCTTCCCAAGGATGGGGTTTCTTTCACTTGTATAGTCTTGCCACGTATTAGGGTCGTATTCCTGTGTGAGTTTATACGTACGAGGATATGTATCTTTATTGTATTCATTAAGTATTCTTTATACTTAATTTCATATTAATTATTCCGGAATATTATCTTTAATAAAAGTCCATCAATATATATTTCCAAAATATATATTGTAATACATATTATTTAGAAAAATTATTTATGATTTTTCTTTTGGCAAAAACATTTGTATTTTCTCATAAATTTCAAAAATTGATATATTTTCATGCTTATCTTAGAAAATATATAATCTCATTTTCTCCAAAAATGACATACTTCATATTTATATGAGAGAATATATCTTCCACCTCAAAATATTGTATTTTATGTGTGTGTAAGAAAATATATATTTCTTAAAAATAATATAACTTCTAAAAATTTCAAGAAAAATATATATTCATACATGCCAAAAATAATATATTTTTCCCTTATCAAAATATGATATATTCTTGTAGTAATCATGAAAATCCCATTTTCATTCCCTTGATGTCCAAAATATTATTTACCAAAATATACACATGAATAATATTTTCGGAATATTTTGTGAGTTATATTCCTTTGTTCGGTTCTACCAGTATCTTGGGTATTCTTTGTATATTTATTCCTTGAAATTTTGGTAATATTGCGGATTGTAATTTTTTCGGTATTTTGATGAGATATATTATTTCAAGCACCAAAATAATATAACTAATACACATAATATACAAGTAATCACACATGTGTGTCTTCAATGTATATATATTCTAAATATACATATTTAGCCACTTCTATTTATAAAAACCAACCTCCAACACTTATATTTTTGTAACAAAAATTATGGCAAAGTTTATATGGAAAACTCATGGTTAAGATACACTTGTAAATATTTGTTTAAAATATTTTTCTTAGTGTTAATATTTTTTAGAAAATTTTGCCATAGTTTCCCCTAAAAATGGAGGTTTACATGCTTTCTAGCATATCATTTTCTTTTGTAAAAATCATCACAATCAATTTACAATTATCAACAAACAACCTTTACTTACCAATCTTGCCTAAATCATGCATATTTCACTACTTCATGAACTTGAATATTTGTAAAAATTTGTAGTAACCTGGTAGTGTGTTTAGTAAGTTCAGTTACCCTTTAAAGTGTGGTTGTTTATATAAAAACACCATTCTTGAATGATTTAGATGTTTACAACTTGTAATCATATTTTTCAAAAATATTTCTTTATGTATTCTTCTTGTTACACAAGTGTTTCTACACTTGTTTAACCACTAAAAATAAGATTTGTTTATGTAAGAACCAAGTTTTAGCAAAACTTATATTTTTAGCTTGGTTTCTTTAGAAATTCTCCATAAATCTTTAGATCTACAAGACTTACATCTTATTCTAATCATTATTTTACGAGAAAACAATATATTCTTTCAAGTTCATGCTTTGTGTGAGAATGATTTATGAATCTCTAACATGTTCATCCTCTCATCTTGCTAGATTATGTTTTTAATCATGATCTAGCAAGATCATATGATGATCTACATCATTTACATAAGCAAACAATAATCAAGCAAATCAATACATAAACAACATGATTTCTTTAAGATTTAAGCTTATGTTCATGTTTACTTCTCATGATCTTTAGTGTTCTTCAAGATTAACTTTATGTAATATCTTTTAACCACCAAAAATAGAAGTAAAATGGAAAGATCATGGTTCTTACGACTAGCTCAAGGCTAGGGATGATCAAGTGTAGAAATGAAGTGGATAAAAGCAATCGGTGAAGGTCCTTCAGGCTTCAAGGCCTCCAAGCTTCCTAACTTAGCTTCTTACACCCTTGAGCATGTATGGATTGAATGAGAAGTGGATGAAGATGATGATGGTGCTTGGGGTGCTCTTGGCCATGAATGAAGGGAGGAAGAAGAAGAAGTTAGTGTGTGTTGGTGTGTGAGAGATATGAAGGGTCTTGGTCCTTATGGTTATACTTATAACCATATTCTCCATCTAACTCATGGATATTATGTCTATGAAAGTACAAACACAATCTAATATAATATCAAAACAAATCTATATGGTGTGGGCCACTTGGGCTAGATTTTGATGAGGGGGGGGGGGTAAAGTGTAAAATTCTGGAAGTTGGGGGTTTAAAGTGCAAACTAGAAGGTTTAAGTATGCTTAAGTGTGTTTAGGTGTTTTTATGATTTTTAAGGTGTTCTACCACCAATACTAGCTTAATAGCATAAAAACATTACTTCTAGTAAAATTTTGATGTCCTGGTTATTGTTCGGTTGTTCGGTTCATTACGGTTCGTTAAAGTGCTGAATTGCGCAATTTCACTAAGTATGAAGCACCTTTTGTGGCAGTTTTAATTCCTGACACTTTGTAAGTTGTTTTGGACATCAAAACATAAATTTTGCATGATATTATTATGTTAAATAGCTGGTTATAGCTGAATTGTGCTGATTTTCTGCAGAATTCTGCAGTTTATGTAAGTTTTAGGCACTTTCCGGCACTTAAACTATCTCTTGGAAGGCAATTTTATGATCCTTACTTTCCTACACACTATACTAGTGTAATACTTGGTTGCTGGCTCATTTTGTGTCTCAATACAATGTCTGTCTATCTACTGAACTCTGTCAGCATTTTTCTGATCTGTCGGATAGCTGTGCTTACTGTGTTTCGTGCATCTTTTGAGTCAATAAAGTTCTCATGCAATAATGACATGACTCTGAGCAATATATGATGCACATGTATGTATCTGGTAATAATCAGAAGCAATTCAAGTAAATAAATTGTAATTTAGCACGGTCATTAAGCACTATTCATTATCTAATAATTGTACGGATGTATGCAAATTTGACAGTTGTCACATTCACCCCCTGTTAAGAAAATTTCGTCCTCGAAATTTGTACTACCTTAACTCCTTAGAGTTACATTATGCGGGTAATAATACTGAGGTAGATAACCACAAAACTGAATCAAGACTTAATCGAATCAAGTGAATTCAGGAACGTATTACAACAATAAAAACCCAATGGTTAAAAGGTATGTGTTCCAGAATTTGATGTCATGTATAGAAGTATAGTCTAGTGTAACTTAGTTAACAGGGGTGCAACAAAGGAGTTTTGACCAATGGATTTTCAAACAATCGGTCACAATATGCAAATGAGTTTTCAAAAACCATAGCATCCGCTATATGAACTCAAAATCAACAACTTGAATATGATAGTAACAGGAAAAAGATCTGTCAACTTACGAATAAATAAATGGTAAGGATTAGTGTGTTGACATTCTTGAATTGCGAAAATACACCGAATGAAATATAAGCGAATCTGGTGTATCATTGTCTTAATTCGTAGTTGCATTAGGAATGTTTTAAATGACAAGTCAAACAAAAGTATGTGTGGTTTTGTGTGAAACGGTTGACCATGATTAGCACAAGCTACAAATTTGTAATGACACCACAATGTGTCATAATTGACATATTTCAATAATAGCGGCGACCGAACAAGTTCACCGTGCTTGAGATCAAATGAAAGTGTAATGAAACAATCCTGAGGATTTGATTCAAACAGCATAGTAGGACCTTTCAATTGAGTATAGAACATCAAAGAGCCACTGTTTCCAATCAAAGATGAAAAAGTAATAAGTATCGCAAGGCATTCGATCGACCATGAAAGAATCGTTAGGAGGTACACCGTGATATGAAATGAATCTATGTACCATTGTCTTAACACACAACTGTGTTGAGACCGCTTTAATCATGATAAACAAAACGGATTTAGAGCAAGTCAATAAATAAACAATTAAATCTGTGTATGAGGTGCGTATCCAGATTAGCGCAAGCTTTAATTTTGTGAAAGCATCACCACAAGGTGTCGAAACCAACAAACGACTTAGTGGAGTCGTAGACCAAACAAGTCTACTACGACTCGAAACAAAAGAACTTTTGCAAAAATAAATTTGAACATGATGCTCTCAATACATCATATGGCGTCCTGAATTGAATATGCGAAATGGACAAGTTCAAGTGATTGAACCTGGTTTCAGCGCAACCTGACAATAAACGTATGTGTCGACAAGGGAATTTCGGCATGGTTACAAAGATAACCCATGAATGTAACTTGAAAGTAAAGAAGTTTCAAGAAAGTGTGTTGACTTGATTACAAAGGAGCCAACAATTACAATAATGTAGGTCATTCGAATCACAAATCAATAATTAGATTTAGCAAAATAACATTTGAGCCTTGATGAAGCGCTTATTCAAAACGAAACCGTATGCATAACAAATGGTTCATGTATAACATATGAATTTCCAAGAAATTAAATAATGAGTATTTTCTAAAGTGAAGAAATGGCCAAGTACCGTAGCAATTGAGTGTTTGCTCTAGTGAAGAAAACTGTCGTGATGCAACTACCAGTAAGAGAAGTAGAGATGTAAAAATCTACTTGCTAGAAGCAAGAGTGGAAATTTCAATAAAAGAAATTCGAGTACTTTACCCGTTCGGTTAACTAAAATAGCTTGCATGACAAAATAATAGAGTTTGTCCGAGTTAATAGACGTGGTTTTTACGAGGAAATCTCTAATGGACTTTGACATAAGTCCCCGAGAGTCCTAAATACGCGTTTCCTAGACTCTTAAAGTTTTATACTCTGTATATAACTGTTTTGTGTATCGTGTGTAAAACATAGGATTAGTGTATGTTTAAAGCAAGTTATTGTCTCACAATTCCTCGGTATACTTTCTTCCCGAATTCACAGCTAATGACACTCGATCAACGATCAGTCTTAGAATAGTAGTGGGATCCTCACAGTTAGTTAAATGAATAATTCGTTAATCCTCAGCAAGAGTTACCGACTCTTGGTTAGCACGTTTGGCTCTTGGTAGTTGATGCTCATCTGAAAATCATCGTCCTTCTCCTTGACGAATAGTACTGAAACTCCATAGGGCAAAAGCTTGCCTTATAAATCCCCAATCTTGGCAACTTTTGAAGCTGCGTTGACTATTCTTGTATCTCAGGAAGTGCAAGTCGATAGGGTGCCTTGGCTACAGGCGCGACGCCTGGAACAGAGTCAATATGGAATTCGACTTGTCGTTGGGGCGGTAGTCTTGGCAAGTCTTCGAGGAAGACTTCAAGATGTTCCTTTATCACAGGGATATCTTCGAGCTTGGGTTCTTCAGCTCTTTTTCCACGTCGTGAGCCAAAAGAAAAGGCAACACATCCTTTGCGCGAAAACTTCCGTGTCTTCAATGACTGATGATCCGTAGGGGCGTATCCTGCTCCATGAATCACGATCGTTTCTTCGTTCGTCGTCGGGATGCGGATAACAATCTCCGCTTGATTGCTCGACAACCAGTCCATCCCAATTACCACGTCGAAGCTTCCTTTTAGCTAGTTCTATCGACTACGGGTTATCTAACTTACTTGCTACTAAACCAAGTATACTCTCAAACTCTAGAGATGCGAAGCTAAAATTTGTAATAGTATCAAGTAGCACAGATGCATAATGTTGACTAATATGGGACGTACGGATAACCTTGTTTGGATCCTGGCGTGCTTCCCTAGCTCCGCTATTGAGCTTTCATCCTTGTGCCTGATTCTTCTTAGGGCAGTATTTTCTGAAATGCTTTTTGCTTCCACAGTTAAAACAACCTTGAGCACGTTTTTGCTCGTCACTCGTTCTGCCTTGATAGTCGTCGTTGTCATTGTTTCCTTCGTGATTCTCGCTACCACCTTGGCCTCCATTTCCACGTTCAGTACCTTGCCTACAAGTCTCCTTGACATGCCCCACTTTGCCACAGTTTTCACATTTTCTATATCTGCATCGCCCGATATGATAATGTCGACAATTGTCACACTTGGGTAGGATACCCATGTACTCTTTTCCTTTTTTGGCCCTGTTCTTGCTATTCACCCGAGTACCCTTCTTGAAGTTTGCGAATTTTCTCTTGTTATCTCCAGATGGCTCTACAGGAGTCTCCTTTTTCTCTTCCGAAGTGGAAAATTTTCCTAGTCTAACTGCTTCATCGGTGAGCGCCACACTTAAGTCGATAGCATCGGTGATCGTTGGAGGTTTAGATGTTGTCACCAGGCTTAGAATCTGAGGTGCCAATCCCCCGATGAAGCGTTCGATCCTCTTAAACTCTGGTTCCACCAGACGCGAAGCAACTTGTGATAGATCGTGAAATCTCTGCACATACTCAGCTATCTTTGAACCTTCCATTTTCAAGTTCCACAGTTCAGTCTCCAACTTCTGGACTTCTGCCCTTGAGCAATATCTCTTACGCATCAGTTCTTTCAGTTCGTCCCATGTCAAAGCATACGTAACAGTCTTACCCAACGTCCGAACCTGAAGGTTCGACCATGACAGAGCTTCATCTAGAAACAATCCAGATATGCACATGACTTGTTGCTCTGGAGTACATTTGCTCAAACTCAAAACAGAATCCGTTTTCTCAACCCAACGCACAAAAGCTACGGCACCCCCGGTGCCGTCGAAATCTCGGGGCTTGCAGCTCAAGAACTGCTTGTAGGTGTAGCCTGCGACATACGCAACATCATTCACATAAGGCATTAGCAAAGTACTCTTGGAAATGTCCAAACGTTTTGTAATGCATCTTAAGTGACTAAACATTACCGTTGGGTGGGTTATTTCCTGAGGTGCCTCCGCTGCGTTCGGAGCGAAGGGCCTCGTGCTGTGCGATGGCCTGTGAAATGCGCTCTTGTAATTCTGCCTCTGTCATCGGCAGAGGGTTGTTGGTATCAGTGTTCCCTTGAATCAACATCTTCTAAGTAGAAGATCGGATAGGTCAGGTCTTATTAAATACACAAGCACATAAGCATCTACTTAACGAATGAGACCTAGGAGGTGTGTATATATGCATATATATAAGCAATCGTTATAACAATCAATCACATAACATCACAATTATAGCACAACTTGTAGATAAGAACATGTTTAATGAAAACATAACCGACAATCACGTAGCATCATAATCATATCACACATATGGGGATCAACAACGTGCTTAGCGAGGATATAGCGACTGAGCTCTCATTATTTACCTACCACAGTCACCGTGTTTACAAAGTGTATCACATCAAAAGGGACACAGGGTCACCCTACCCTTGTCCAATAAATATATCAATATATCAAAATCACGTAGTCAAAAGTGGTCTTCAAAAGTCTCCATAATCTCGGCTCATTAGTAGTGTCTTTACTCAAAAGTAATGCAATCCGCATAAATCCAGAAACCAACTATACTGGTGACTGAGGTGGAGGAGGGAAGAAAAGCAAACTACTAACATGCGCGAGCTCCTCCTCGAGCTTGTATACACGTCGAAGTAATTAACTGATCTGCTGTTCAATAGAAAGAAATGAGCATCAAAACCTGGAAAGGTGTAATAGCAGCAGGTGAGAGTGCAGAAGGAGACAGTGATGAATGTGGAGGATCAAAGTATACTGGCATAGACAGGGTGGAGGACGTGGTGTCAGCTCAGGCTCCAAAACTCTATAACTCAAAACCTCAAGCTGTAGCTGTAGTAACAGGGGCAACTCATCCCGTGTGTAGCCTCCATAAGGTGGGGGATAGTAGGGGTCTGAATATCAGCATGGGGTATTGTCACGTGGGTACTGACCAGAAGTCCCTTCCCGGGGTGCAGGTATGTCCTGAAAGAAAGCGTTAGGCATGTCGGTGCCATGGACGTCGGTCTCCATAGGGGAAAAGGAGCAACATCAGCGGGTGTAGGTGCAGCAGTAAATGTCTCAACAAACGGAAGATCAACAGGTGCAGGTACTGGGTCTGGTACAAGGGGTGCAATGTCTGGTAAACCAAAAGAAACATGGTCAGGATCAGGAATTGGCTCAAGATCAATTGGTGCAACATCAGGCTGACCCAAAAGGAACAGGAGCTGGCTCAGGAGCAGGCTCTGGGTCGAGTGAAGGTGTGGGATCTCGAGCAGGTGATAGTGCAGCAGTCATAGCGATGTCGTCGTCTGAATCAGTAGTAGAAAGCTGCAATCCGGCCGTCTGTAAGGCTGCAGACGTTACAGACTCAAAGGAGTCTGAAATTGAGTGTAAAATGGAGGCAGAGGATACTTCAATGGCAGGAGCCTCAGGAGGTAGAATAGCAACGACATCCTCAGCTACCTCTCCATCACCCTGGGTGTCAACAGGAGGACCATCAACAAACAAGTCAACGTCATCATCAAACAAATCGTCAAAAGGCAGATCCTTGGGAGGAATGACTATAAGAGGTACGGCGTCGAGGATCGGATTCGTGATAGGCTCACCATCGGAATGACCAGTGATGGGGTGGTTATGGACCGAAACAAGAGTGACAAAAGGATCCTCGCCAGGGGAGCCATCAGCAAGGGTAAATCATCGCCCAAGTCTGGTAGCGCGAATGGCTGGAAGTCGTCCTCGTCCTTGGTCAGCATGTCAGGGTCACTCTCAGTGTCTGACGTATACATCTCCGGTGCAGGTGCAATCTCATTATCTGTGGCGGTGGCCATAGGGTCGTCAATGTCTGACAACTCGCTCTCTGAAGAAGGTGACATGTGTGCCGGTACATAATAATCATAACATGTATATCCATAGTAATCACTAACACTTAGTGTATTGCAAGCAAAGACAATTCATCATGTAATCATGTATTCACATTATTCTTTAAGAAACTTTCTATCCTTCCTAGTCTCCCATACTAAACCACCCAGTCTCCCAGACTAAACCAACCAGTCACCCAGACTAAACCACCTAGTCTCCCAGACTAAACCAACCAGTCTCTCAGACTAAACCACCTAGTCTCCCAGACTAAACTAACCAGTCTCCCAGACTAAACTAACCAGTCTCCCAGACTAAACCACCCAGTCTCCCAGACTAAAACACCCAGCCTCTCAGACTGAACCACCTAGTCTCTCAGACTGAAACACCTAGCCTCTCAGACTGAACCACCCGGTCTCTCAGACTGAAACACCCGGTCCCTCAGACTGAAACACCCGGTCCCTCAGACTGAAACACCCGGTCCCTCAGACTGAAATACCCAGTCTCTCAAACTGAACCACCCAGTCTCTCAGACTGAACCACAAACATAAACCTTGAAACGTGTTTTGTGTCTTTTCTTAATAAAAATTGTTTTGTTTCTTGGATCTGGGCATTTTGTGTATACAATGAAAACATGTCGTAAAAATATTTTCGTGAGAGCCCTAATGATTGTAGTCTAGACTCGAGAAGGAATCCTAGTTCGCTACAATAGAAGCTCTGATACCAAACAGTCACACCCTGACTTTTGCGGAAGCGTGATTTGGTGTGACTTGCTTAATATCATTGCATTCAACCATAACAAACAACTATATGATAAATCCAAGATGTTCATCCTTTGATTAAGTTTTGAAACATTACAACAACATTGATTTAACCCAAAAACACAGACTTCGCATTCAGAATACAACACTAACAGGTTCTAAGTTCCATAAGGACTTTTCAAAAGACACTAAGGATAACCAAGCTTTGAAACATGTATCCTATCCAAGATAGGATACACACTCTAAATCATTCGACACCGGATGACATCTTTTATTCCAGACAACACTTGAAACTTTAACGCCCGCCAGATCCATACTTAGTTTCCTGAAATATATGTAGTTTGAAAACATCAACAAAAGTTGAGCGAGTTCATGTGTGTGTTTGTGAATAAACCTTTGAAACCTTTGTAAGTATGTTTGTATGTAATTGAAATCTGGTATGAAAGCAACAAGGAAACAGATAAATTAATGTGTAGCTAATACATTAATAAACGTGACATGGTGCAGGAAGACTCAAACCTAGCAAACTTCGCACTGGGCTTCCAGCTGTAAGACATAGTCACCACATGGCTCATTCGGCGGGCGCATGGGTGGGGCTCGCTACACCTGAATAGATCTATTACTCAGTCCCTCAGTCCTAACACGAGGATTAATGGCCTTAAGAGTGCGCCTACCCATTCACATGATCTACTGTACTTTCCATAGCTAACCATACCAATTGTATTTGTTTGTAAGCATTTTGTAATCATTTGAAACATGTACTTCACCCCCGAAGTTAATAAACAAAACAGTTTAAAGAAAAGGGGGACATGGACTCACAGTTTTGCGTTCTTCGAATCCGCCTGTAACTCAAAGTTTCCTCTGGCGTACACGACTACCTACAATGTACTATGGTCTTATTAGACGAGCGGGTCGTGCCTTGACTTAGTATTAATTAGTGCCTTTGAGTTACGTTTCCATTTGTCTTCATTATTATTCCAAGTCATATAATTATTTATTAAAATAAATATTTTAACTTAAATTATATTTATTGAATTTTTGGAATAATAGTTATAACGATGTATGTTATCTTAATACTTCCCAAGTATTTATAGTTGTATTTCCTTCCCAAGGATGGGGTATCTTTCACTTGTATAGTCTTGCCACGTATTAGGGTCATATCCCGGTGTGAGTTTATACGTACGAGGATACGTATCTTTATTGTATTCATTAAGTTTTCTTTATACTTAATTTCATATTAATTATTCTAGAATATTATCTTTAATAAAAGTCCATCAATATATATTGTAATAAATATTATTTAGAAAAATTATTTATTGATATAAAACCACTGGGAAATCTGTATTGAATCTTCAATCTATTATTCCATATGATACAAATGTGATGCATCTAAATAACAACATACAATAGTATATATAACGTACGTGTGTTAACTGTCAAAACAGTTATGAGAGGTTAATTGCCAAGGCAGTTACAAGGGGTGTTTTGTATATCTGTTTTATGACACTCCCCCTCAGATATACATATTGTTCACTATACACTATTAACAACATTCTTCAGGATGATGTTAAATCGATACCTCAGGACCTATATGATAAACTGATACTACAGGACCAGTTTTGCTGCCTCGTTAAAAACCTTGCTAAGAAAAACCCAAAGGGACAAAACTTAGCCAAGGAAAAGAGTACAGCGTGTATAATGCTCCCCTCTCAATTTAACTAACATCTTTTTTAATCTACGAAGCCCGATCTTATGTGATAACTGTTCGAAACTGCTTCTAGGTAAAGATTTTGTGAACAGGTCAGCTAAATTTTCACTTGATTTGATCTGGCGAACATCAATTTCCCCTTCTTTCTGCAAGTCATATGTTGAGAAGAACTTTGGTGAGATGTGCCTTGTCGATCACCCTTAATGTAACCTTCTTTGATCTGAGCTATGCAAGCAGCATTGTCTTCATAAATAATTGTCAGCTCCTTCTTGATCTGTTCTAATCCACATGCTTCTTGTATGTGAGTAATCATTGATCTCAACCACACGCATTCTTGACCAGCTTCATATAGTGCAATTAGTTCGGCATGATTTGATGACGTTGCTGTAAGTGTTTGCTTAGTTGACTTCCAAGAAATTGCTGTGCCACCATATGTGAATACATAGCCTGTTTGAGATTTTGCTTTATGTTGATCTGATAGATATCCAACATCAGCATACCCAACAAGATGGGACTTTTGATCTTTCTGGTAGAAAAGACATAAGTCTTGTGTCCCGCAAATATATCGGAATATGTGTTTTATTCCATTCCAGTGTCTACGTGTTGGGTTTGAACTGTATCTCGCTAGTACATGTACCGAGAATGCAATATCAGGTCTTGTGTTATTTGCAAGATATATAAGAGCACCGATCGCACTTAAGTACGGTACTTCTGGACCAAGTACTTCTTCGCCTTCTTCTTGAGGGCGGTAAGGGTCCTTTTGAGGATCTAGCGGTCGGACAACCATGGGTATGCTAAACGGATGAGCTTTGTCCATATTAAAACGTACTAACATCTTCTGGATGTAATTTGACTGATTTATGAATGTACCATTGCGCAAGTGCTCGAACTGCAGGCCGAGACGTAATTTTGTTGTGCCAAGGTCTTTCATCTCGAATTCTCTCTTTAATATATTAGCAATTTTTTCTATCTCTTCAGGAGCTCCAATGATGTTTATATCATCCACGTAGACCGCTATTATAGTGAATTTTGAGAGTGATCTTTTTATAAAAACACATGGACTGATTACATCAGACTTGTATCCTTCTTTTTCAAGATATTCGCTGAGCCGATTGTACCACATACGGCTAGATTGTTTAAGACCATATAAAGATCTTTTTAGCTTTATAGCACACATGTCTCGAGGTATTGATTTTAATGCTTCGGGCATTTTTAATCCTTTAGGGATTTTCATGTAGATGTCATTTTCTAGTGTCCCGTACAAGTATGCAGTGACGACATCCATAAGTCTCATTTGAAGTCCTTCTGAGATTGCAAGGCCAATTAGAAATCTAAGGGTTATCGCATCCACTACAGGGGAATACGTTTCCTCATAATCAACTCCTGGGATTTGGGAAAACCCTTGCGCTACAAGACGTGCCTTGTATCGTACAATCTCATTCCTTTCATTTCTTTTTATATCAAACACCCATTTATAACCTACTGGTTTGACATCTATGGGTGTTCAGACTACAGGTCCGAAAACATTTCGCTTTTCAAGCGAACCTAACTCAGCCTTTATGGCCTCTTGCCATTTTGGCCAATCAACTCTATGCATACACTATTCTAGAGTTTTAGGTATGTAATCATTTTCATTGATTACATCTGTTGCTATAGCATATGCGAACATATCATTAACACGTGTTTCATTTCGGTTCCATATTGTACTATTTTGTACATAATTGATAGAGATCTCGTTTTCGTTTGGTACCAGTGAGTCTTCTGGATTTTCATTTTCCTCTGGAATTATATTTGTCTCTTCTGGGACATTTACCTCTTCTAGGGTTTCATTTACTAAATTTTCACCAACTGATTTATATTGCTCTTTTCGCTTACGTGGGTTTTTATCTTTGGAACCTATTGGTCTCCCATGTTTTCTTTGTATGGTAATCGCTTCTTGGATTACTTCAATTTGAGCAGGTGCATTTGATGCTGGTATATGTGACTTTGTCACCCTATTTGTATCTGTGAATGCATCTGGTAATTCATTTGCGATTCTTTGCAAATGTATAATCTTATGGACTTCAGATTTACATTGACCACTTCGGGGGCCGAGATTCGATAATGATGATGCATTCCATGTTAACTCTTGTGTTACCAGTCTTTCTTTAGTCTTATCTCCCCCTAAGACTGGGAATACTGTCTCATTAAACTGACAGTCAGCAAAGCGTGCTGTAAACATGTCACCCATTAATGGTTCTAAATATTTAATAATAGACGGGGAGTTAAAACCGATGTAAATGCCCAGTCTTCTTTGTGGTCCCATAATGGTACGTTGTGGTGGCGATATCGGTACATATACCGCACAACCAAATATTTTGAGGTGGGACAGGTTTGGTTCTCTTCCGGAGACCAGTTGTAATGGGGAGTATTCATGATCGGCAGTTGGTCTTAATCGGATTAGTGCAACATCATGTAGAATAGCATGTCCCCATGCAGAAGATGGCAATTTGCATCTCATCAGGAGAGGTCTAGCGATTATTTGTAATCGTTTAATTAATGATTCAGCTAAACCATTTTGTGTATGAACATGAGCTACTGGATGTTCAACCTTTATCCCAATCGACATAAAATAATCATTAAAAGATTGGGATGTGAATTCTCCTGCATTATCCACTCGTATGGTTTTAATTGGATTTTCAAGGAAATGAGCTCTCAACTGTATGATTTGCGCTAATAGTCGGGCAAATGCTACATTTCGGGTAGCTAAAAGACTCACGTGTGACCATCACGATGAGGCGTCAATTAAGACTAAGAAATAGCAGAATGGACCACAAGGAGGATGTATTGGCCCACAGATATCCCCTTGGATTCTTTTCAAAAACGAGGGGTTTTCTTGTGTTAACTTAGTTTGTGAGGGTCGAGTAATGAGTTTACCTAGAGAGCATGCGCACATGATAAATCTTGTGATAACAAGACTTTTAAGTTCTTAAGAGGGTGCCCATTTGCACTTTTAATTATTCGCCTCATCATTATGTTACCCAGGTGACCTAGTCGGTCATGCCATATTGTGAATGTGTCTTTATCTAGTACCTTTTGGTTACTCACCACCATATATGATTCAGTAGGAGTAATATTAGTACAATATAATCCAGAGGATAAAGCTTTTAGCTTTTCTACAATGGTATCTTTGCCATTATCATTTGAAGTAATTTGTAAGTATTCATTATTATTGGCGGAAGTTGTTTTGAGGTGGTAACCATTTTGTCGAATACTTTTAAAACTAAGTAAATTGCGTCTTGATTTACTAGAGTATAATGCATCATTTATGATTAGTTTAGTACCCGATGGTAATATGATGCTTGCTCTTCCAGAGTCTTCTATAAGATCACATACACTAGAAATAGTACCAACAAGTGTCTCTGCAGGAGACAATTCAGAGAAAAATTTCTTATGTTTGAGAATAGTGTTGGTAGTACCACTATCTACGAGACATTCATCACCAATAATAGCTTTATTGGAGCTTGTAAACATATTTCCTCTGAAAATAATAAAATAAATTAATATAACGAACTACTTGCTTGAGTATGATAAAAAAATCACATCACACAAATATGAATCAAACATCACAAAGATTTTAAGTGAAACCATAATAATAGTCCAAAACATAAAATACCGCTAGAGTTGAAATAAAAACCAAAAAAAAAAAAGAAAAAAAAACATAGTCTAAAAAAAAATCATCACATAACACGCATTTAATGATTTTGTAGTATGAGCTTGTTGTTTTGTTCCGCGACCAACAAACATGATATTAGCTCAGAATATTTTGTAAAATTACGTTCCCTATACTGCTGCGCCAGGAGCATGTTTGATAAATGGAACGTTGAGATAGTTTGCTCAACCATGTCTTTGTCGGTGATTTGTTCACCACATAATTTAAGCTCAGAGGTGATGCGAAGATGGGCAGAGTTGTACTTACTGACAGTCTTATGATCTCGTAGCCTTAAATGAACCCACTTGTAGCGAGTTTTAGAGAGTAAGACCAACTTCAGGTGGTCAAATCTTTCTTGAATGTTTTTCCATAACTCGAGAGGGTCCTCGACAGTACGGTTTTCCCTCTTTAGGTCTTCATGAAGATGAGTGTCATAACTTTAGTTTTTTTTTTCTTGAAGGGAAGTTTTATCCCCATCAATGATTGTCTCCCCCAGACTCATTGCTCCCAAATGGGTTTTAGCATCAAAAGCCCACGAGGGGTAGTTGTTGCCCGAGATTTCAAGTGCAGTGAATTCAAGATTTGATAAGTTCGACATTTTATTTACAAAGGAAAAACGACATGTGTTTAATAACAAGCATGTGTGTGTAATGGATACTATATGGGAACTTGGGGTTCTTTATAATTAGAACTTCGGGTTCTATACAAGAATACAATTTTCATATGTAGTGATGAGTTTGTGTGTGTGTGTGTCTATATATATATAGTTCACTGGTCGGATCGGTCAAACCGGTTCAACCGGATTTGAGAACCGGATAATAAAATATAAACATATTAGTTTAAATTAAAATTCTCTAATTTTAATAATACCCGACTGTTAATTTTATTATATGTTTCGTGTAGTTTAGTTGACATAACAAAAACCTTTTAAACATTATTTTATAAGTAATATCCCAAAAGAAAATTATCTTAAGGAAACTTTGTACGTACTAGGGCCTAAATATGGCCTAGCCCACGGTTTTAACTAGGGTTTGAAAAGTCTTCTTTTTGAAACATATTGTTATAAGGTATTGAAACTTGAGACCACAAACAATACTTCAACAACCGTTCAGAACAGCCGCCTCAAACACAGAGATCGGAGAAAATTTCACCAGTGAGTCAGAACTTAATCGTCGGAGAGATTGCCGGAAAACGGGCTGTTTACCGGCGAAAAATAGAGCGGTTTTCCGGTGGTAATAGAGAGAGAAAAAGAAACAGATGTAGGACAGTGGATCTCCAAAAAAACTGTCATCTCCGGCGACGGTTAAACAGCCGGAGATCGGAGGAACCGCGTCATCTCTGCTAGTGAATGTGCCGGACTGGTTGAAGATGATAGTAGCACCGGTTAACCGGTGACTTGAATAGCCGGAGGAAGGTTTTTGGGTAAGAGTTTTGTGTGCGGCGGCAGAGACCGCCGTTGGGTATCATTGATCGATTCATATATTAGTTTTCGGGTAAAATTTGTTTCAGTAAGAACAAATCAAAGGGAAATCCTATTTGTTCTAACTAAGATCCCATATGGACAAATCTATTATGGGTATTTTGAACTAGATGGAAAAACATAATTCTGTTGTTCCAAAGGACTAAATCCGAAATCCCATTTTAAGAATCGTTTGAAGAATGTGCCCTTATTTATTTATTTATTTATTTATTTATTTGTTTATTTTATTTTTCTATGAAAAAAAATGCCCACAGCAGAAGGGTTTTGAAAAAAAAATTTGGGATTTATCCTTTGGAGACACAAATCGTGTTGGGATTGAACCCTACCAAGAGGAACAGATAATTAAAGCCAAAACTGGATCAGAGCAGTGGATCCAGAATAAGCAGACGTTTACAGATGTTTACATACAAGTCTCTCCCCTTGATAGTGATTTCAACATCTGCTGACCTCCTATCTGCTGATCGTGCAAACTGCTGACCTACAACTGCTGTTCAAGTAAAGGTCTGATGGAAGACTAAAGCCCTGTTGCTCAATCTACTGCTTTGGTTCAAGCACTGCTGATCCGGACAAGTACTGCTGGGTTCGCAGCAGTGGAGGGATGCAGCAGTTGTTTATTCTATCTTTATGAAATGTATTGTATTAAGCAGTAGTTAGCATAGCAGTGTTTGTACTGATCAGAGGTTAGAGTTTGTTAGGAGGTTAGATGTCACTTTCATGGTGACGTCAGCATTAGATGCTCAGTGGTTTGCTAGTGCCTATAAATAGAACAGTGCTCTGTACTGTTCTATTAGCTCTTCGCAACACCGTCTTCTTTGCACGAACAAACACTGAGCTCTGGCTGAGGGGGAGTTTGTATTCAAGCATTACTTTGTAATCGTTGTTGAAATTAAATTCAATCATTCGGTTCTCTGTTGAAAATGTCTTGATCAAAACAATACTCTCGTTTGATTGTATGCAAAATTTGTTTCCATATTAATTCCGCTGCACAACTCATCCATTTCCATTTTAATTCGAACAGAAAATACAATCAAAACCAAACTCAGATCCAACAATTGGTATCAGAGCTTGGACAGTCAAATTTGATTTAACAATCATTTTGACATAAATAGTTCAGCTCAAAATCGTTGATATTGATAGTTTGTTCGGTTTGTTGAAAAACAGAGTAAGGTTTAATCACCATTAAAGTTGATTAATCAGTGCCTGTAAAACAACCAAGATGACGTCACAATCACAAGATGATAAGAATAATGTTGGCTCGCTTTTTAAACCACCTATGCTTAAACGTAATGAATACAACATCTGGGAGAGAAGGATGGGTCACATCCTTGCTCAACAGAACACTGGATGTTGGAGGTCTGTCGTTTTTGGTCCCCATGTTCCTATGGTGCCAAGTGCTGAGGATCCAAAGAAGAACGTACCAAAACCTTATGAAAACTATACCTGAAACTGATTTTCAAAAGTTCGAACTGGATGCCAAAGCATTTAGCATCATAGCATCTGCATTACCAAATGAGATCTATGCTGGACTGTTGCATTGCAACAGTGCCAAAGAGCTATGGGATGCATTGAAGGAACAGTTTGGGGGTACTGAAGAAGTTATTGAAAACAATAGGGAAATTCTGAATCAGCAGTATGAAACCTTTTGTCACATTAAGGGTGAAACATTGACCCAACAATTTGAACGGTTCAGTTGTCTCATCAGTGAGCTAAGACTTGTTAAGGTTGAATTTCCAAAATCAACCCAAAATAGCAGGTTTCTTAGATCACTACTTGATAAATGGGACACAATTGCATTTGTGACTAGAAACTCTGTTGAGTTCAAAGATCTGACCCTGACCCAACTTCATGGTAGACTTCTGACTTATGAAAGGGAGTTGAACCAGAAAAAGAAGTTGCAAGAGTCTGGAAAAGCCACTGATGATTACTCTTTCGGTAGCACAGCTCTTCTTGGTCAGGAAGAATCTGGTAGCAGTAGTAAGGAACAGGGTTATGATCATTTCATTGATATAACACCTGGTGGTAACTTTACCAACCCTGATCCTCACTCTGCAAACTATGCTTTTACTGCAAACACTGAAAACCAGATGTCAGATAATTTGTGCTTTGAACTTAATGATTTGCAACATTTTGATCCCACTTACTTAGAGGAGATGGACATCTTACATCAGTTGGCTTTGCTTAGTGTGAGAACAAGCAAATTCTACAAAAGAACAGGGAGAAAATTCCCAGGTTTACATGGGAATCTAAGGGTTGGGTTGGATAAATCGAAAATCAAGTGTTACAAGTGCAATAGGCTAGGTCATTTCGCTAGGGAATGCAGGAGTCAAACAACTGGTCCTATAATTACTCATCCTAGTTCAAACCCTAGACCTCAAAATTAAAGCACTGTGCATTATACCCAATATACCCCTGCAGCACATGTTAACACTGCTCATTATGCTGCTGCCCCTGTGCCTGTGCATTATGTCCAAACTACTGTCCCACAAATTCAGTATGTTCAAACCCCTGTCCCCCAGGCACAAGTGCAACCTGCTGCACCTCAAACAGCTGCTCCAGCAGTGGTACAACTAGATCAACAAAGCTTTTTTACACAAGGCTTTGTTGACTGGAGCAGCATGCCTGATGAGCTTGGTGATGAAAATTTTGCACTTTATGCTTTTAATGAACCTTCTAATGATGAATTTTGTTTGATGGCATTAGAGTCAATACCAGAGGGGGTTGAAACTGAAGGTGAACAGCTAAGTGATGAAATAGTGGATGGTGTGACTGAAGCAGTGGTTACTGCTGTGGCTGGTGAACTACTGCTGGGAGAAAGTTCAGGAACCCTGATTGAACCACTGACAGATCCATGGTCCGAAGAGGATAAAGAAGAAAAGAAAGATGAGAAAGCAGGTGAGAAAGAAGAAAGAGCTGATGATGAAGAAAATCATCAATGTGATTGTGCAATGATGGCTGCTGCCAAGGTATCACCTCAAGTTCTTGAAAAACTGTATTCTGACAATTGCATTATTGCTTTTGCTAACATTAAAGAGGTAAATGAAAACCTTCGGGATAAAATCTTAACTGATGAAGTCAAATTTGAAAGGTCTCTAAAAGAACTTAAAAACAAATTGACTGAAAAGGAAAAAGAGATCAGCAGTCTGAAAGAAGAACAAAGCATAACCAAAACTCAACTCCAAACTATGGTAGAAAAATACCAAGTTTGCAAAAAGGAGTTGGAGTCCACCCAGATCACCTGTGAAAGATGGGTGGAATCATGCAAAGGGTATGAGGTTATGCTTGAAACACAGATAAAAAGCAATGTGAAATTTAGGGTTGGTTATAGAAAACATGATGATGAAAACACTGCCTTTGGAAAATCTGTTCAAACCACTGATGTAACCACTGAGTTCATCCCCACAAACAATAATGGCCAAGAAGTGAAAATCACTGACAAACTTGGTAACAAAATCACACTTGACAGACCAATAGGATCCTCTACTTTTGAGGAGCTTGAAGATTATCAGTTTAAACCAAAATGGTCTGATGAGTGTGATATTCTTGAAAATTTCAAGCCAATGGACTTTACATCAACTGATGGTGTTAAAGCTCCAAAAGCTAAAGTCATTCCTCTTAAGGACATCCCAACAGAGGTTAAAACCTCTGCTGCAAAGGAGTCTGAGAAGAGAAAGAAGAAAGAAAAAATTGATAACTTGTTTTGTGAATTCTGTGAGAAAAGGAATCATCTAACAAAAGACTGTTTCCACTTAAAAGCTTATGATTTGAACAGAACAAGTGTCATTGTTTCAGCTGAAAGCTGCATTGTTTGTGGTAAAACAAACCACAAAACTCAAGCATGTGTGTATCTCAAAAACTTTGATGTGAAAAAGAATGAGTACATTGCTAAAACATCCTTGAGTCCATCAACATCATCTGTAAAATTCACCAAGAAACAACCACTGTTTGTGCCAGTTCAAACAGCTGTCACAAAACAGCTGAACCAAACATCTGTCAAAAGAGATGTTCAGGTTACTGATGCACCCCCTGCCAATCAGTTCAGAAAAGGCAAGGTGTTGGGTCCCGTTGACACAGGATCTGATCGTCGGAACAAGAAGAATCGATTTCGTCTTAGTGTGCGGAATCCATTAAGACAAATCACAGATTTATGCAACAGAGAATTCAACGTTTAACTTCTTGTCTGTTCGTTCTATTAATCGTTCTGAAAGTCACAAAGTTCCGGAGAACGTACAGACTACCCGTGCGTGTGTCAAAAGTTCTTACAAAGATGCACCGGACCTACTATATATAGACAGACTCAGGATACTAATAAGTGTTGTACGTGCGGGTGGGCTACCCGTACGTATGACTCACCCGTACGTGTGATCATCCGCGCGTATGACTTATCCGTGCGGATAAGTCATCCGTGCATATGGCCATACGTGCGTATTGCCATCCGTACGAGTTAAACTTGTCTCAAACAACACTTTTACATACAGACCCTATTCCTGAGTTGTCCTGCTAACTACATACATTCATACAATCAAACACAGAACAAAATATGACTACATGCTGACGGAAGCTACAGACGTAATGTACTAACAGACTCCCCCTCGGATGTAGCTGTAGTACCTTCCAGCATAGTCTTTAATTCCTTCTGCTGCGTCTTCGGTCACGCGCTTTCTCTCTTCTTTTCTGTGCTCTTTCCTCCAACATTCTTTTTCTCTTTTGTCTTCCCTCAGTCAACCACCAATGTCTGTAGACAGGATCTCCATCACGCTTTCGTTCCCATCTTGGAATTTTGTTTTCTTCAGATTCAATTGGTGTCTGATCTGTTGGAGGAACAATTCCCAATTTACGTCTTCCCCGTTCAGCAGCTTTTTCAGCAATCTTCTTTGAACGTTGTTCACGCTTGTATACTTTCAAGAACTCATCAATCTCTAAATCTCTCCATTTAGTCTTCCAGTATCTTCCAGAGTTGATGTCTTTTGCGTAACAAACATCCACAACCTTTTGATATTGCAAAGCTTGCTCTCTATCAGTTCTCTCGTAGACTATTTTGTTGTAGAACAGACAATCGATATCCTTCTTTGAGCAGTTGACAAGCCACATAGGATCTAACACACAGATCCTTCTAGCTTCTCCTATGGACTTGTTATTTAACGAGATTATTGCTTCAGCTGTAGTTTGATTATACAACCACCCTTCAAACTCATCGTGGAAATCTTGCTCCATCGCCCTTAAAGGCATATTCTTCAAACAACTTGGAGGTTTGAAATCCAGAGTAATATCCTTTTCACCACTTTCTAAGGTTCTGACAATCTGTTGAGGAAATTGTGGTTTCCAATCAGGATATCTTTTCTCAGCTTGCAGCTTCACGTAATTCCATAAATTTTGATCATGTTGTTTTACATCTAACCCATGGTAGAATTCTTTGATGTTCTTTGTTTTCACCAATTCGTCTATATCCCACCATGGTAGAGTTTTGATATCAGACAAGAACTCAAAATACTGTACTCCCTCTTCTCTTCTGATCGCATAAACTTTCAAGTCTTCCAAATATCCCCATGAAAGAATGTCACCCCAAGAGAGTTCTTTGTCGTGTGTAAAGAATTGTAGTGCCCGAAGTTTCTTTCTCTCTTTAGGCATGACTTTGTACCATTTCTTCCTTTCTTCTGCAAGATTTTCTCTCGGTATAGTATTTGGAATACCTTCTTCGGACACCTTCTCCACTATCTTCCTTCTAATTTCATCTTCATTTCGATCCTTGAACATTTCCGACAATGAAGGAAATGTTGAATCAATCCCAGAATAATGAAAACGAACTTCATCATCAGATGAATCTGAAGCATCCTCAACGATTACATCATTGTAATTATCAGCTTCAAAGGCATATCTTGTATCAAATACATCTTCAGAAGTTTCAGGAATCTCATCTTCAATATCAAACTTAAATTTACCTTCTTGCAACCCCAATTCCTCTAACATTTCTTCCCTTGTTCTACTAACCTCAATCACCTCTTGACTTTTATCTTGTAAGAAAATGACAGTGGGATTTGAGAGGAATACCTGATCAAAGTGTTGCTTTCCAGAAGTGGAAGTTTCTTGATGATCATCATCTTCTTGTTCGTTGATCTGATCATTCAGAAACTCCTCTAGCCTTTGTTCATCAATAGGATTCTTCACAATCAATCCTGACGAACCTTGATCATCGTCATCATTCTTCTTATCATCATCATCTTTCTTGTTATCATCGTCTTTCTCTTCTTCATCGTTTTTCTCCTCATCTTCATCTTCGTCATCATCTACAAGAAGTTCTTCATCTGAATCACTAACAACCTCTCCACGAGCCTTCTTTGCTTCTTTTCTCCTTCTCATAACTTTTATTCTGTAAAAACCATCTTTTGAGTTGAGAGGCACAATGTAAGCATCACCAACAAGAACAAACTGCTTTGTCATCCATTCAAGTAGTAACACTTCTTTGGCCTTTTTCTTCTTTTGAGCAACAGCAACTCTACGAATGATTTCTTCATAATCAATTATTTGAGAAGGCTCTCCAACTAACATGAAATCTTGATTATGTACAACTTGTTCTTGAACAACTTGTTCTTGAGCAACTTGCTCTTGAGCATGTTCAGCATCAATCATTTCAGCATCAACTTGAAGTGAAGAACCACCAGCTTCTTGAACATCTTTAATTATGCTTTTGTTCTTTTGGATAGCATCCTCAGCCAGTCTTCGTTCTCTTTCAAGTCTTCTTTCTTCAACTTTCTTTACTTCAATTTCATTGAAAGCAGCATGAACATCCTTTTTCAAAAGATTTTCCACAACGGAATATAACATCTTCAGTTGTTCATCTTTCATCACTTTGTCAGCTTTCATGGCTTCCATTTCCAACTTTATTACTTTCATTTCGTTTGAAGTAGATTCACTCATTTCATTGACCACCTGATTGAGTGTTTGATTTACATCTTGGAGATTCTTGTTCAATGAAGAAATTTCTGCCAAAAGAGCTTCAATCACTTTGGTATTACTATCACCATCTTCCTTTATCTTCTTCATGATGCGTTCATCCTGGATTAACACCGTTCTAAGTTGATCATGAGCTTTCATTATCTTGTTCACTTGCCCTTTTAAAAAATCACGTTCACTTTCAGCTTTCTCTTTTTCTTTCTCAAGATCTTTGACTTTCTTTGCTAGAACTCTTACTGCTTCATTGTTGAATAAGTCATCATCAAAAGCCAGATCTTCTAAAGGATCACCTGAAGCAGATGGCATATGGCTAAAGAATTCATCTGAATCTTTTGGCTGTGAGGACGATTCTGGAATCTCTATTGTTTCTGGTACATTTGGAAATTGTGAGGTAAAGACTCCAGCATCAGTAACTTCAACGTAGTCATCGTGACTAGTCTGCTTTTCTGCTTCTGTTTCTTGTGGTTGAGGAGATTCAACATGTTGAGTATCTTTGCCATCATGTTCCTTTTGAACTTGACTTTCTCCTTTTCTTGCTCGAACACTTCTTGGAATGAGACCTGATACAACAGCTTTTCTTTTCTTGATTTGTTTCTTTGGATTCTTAGGATCATAAGTTGAATCTTCTTCGTCTGATCCCTTCCTTTTCTTTGGAGACCTTTTCTTTTGCCAAGAGTAAGTGGATCAAGTTCAGATTCTGATATTGTGGTTTCAGAATCATCATCACTTGAAAGATCTTGAACGACTCCTTCTTGATCTTTAACACCTTCTTGATCTTTAACTCCTTGAGCAGCATCCTCATTTTTCTTTAAGAAACTTTCAAGAGATTGTGATAATAACTCAGTTCCTTTTTGAATAACAGCTGATGGCTCAAGAACTTGTTCATCTATCAACTTGTGCTGCTGTTTTCTAGAAGTCCCTGCAAAACAGATGTTTGACAAATTCATTAGAAATTTTCACAAGATATCATTCTAATTTCCTTATGACTCCCCCTTTCACAATACCCTTTTTTACAATCTTTGGAATAGAAACTGCAGGGGACGTCTTTGGAGTTCTCTTCCTTTTTCCATCTTTGACACACCACCATCTTGTATCCTTCTTATAGAACAAACTCATCTTGTCATCTTCATTATCAGAATTACTGTCTTCATGTCTCCACGCATCATTCTCTGGAGCTACATAGCTTGGATTTGAAATTTTGCAGATCATTCTCTTTGCTCCAGGATTTGGACCTTTTATCAATCTGCTGATAGTATCTGGTGTCATGTGCCTTAGGCCCAAAATGTCACTGCTTTTCTTTTCTAAACCTTGAAACTGATCATCTATCAACATCTGGACAAACCTAGGATACATAAGAAACCTCTTGCTTCCATCCTTTATATTCTCAGTCACGTGATCAAAAATTACTTGAGAAATATTGTATGGTCTGTTCAGAACAAGGCAAGCAATGATATTCATGATGTAATCCTGAGTTTCATCATATCCACCTTTTCTGTGTGACAAAGCATGAAGCACACAATGAATCATGAATTTATAAGCATGGCTAAAACTTGTCTTCTGCATTCTTCCATTCACACTACCAGCAAAACCCATCCTACACCACAATCCTTTTACTAAACGTTCAGAAACTATGGTTGGATCACTATCATTGTCTCCTAACTTCAAAACTCTCCTTATATCACCAACTGTCACTTTCATCTCTAAATCTACATCTTTTCCACTCTCATCTTTCTTTGATACAGCTGAATAAATGGTCTTATCACTTTCTTCGTATCTTGCAGCAGTCCAAAAACGTTTCACATGCGATTCATATACTACTGTCTTATCAGTTAAGGCCTTAGAAATTCTACATTCCCTCAAAAATTTTGCAACATCTTGAACTACGGAGTTCTCGGTATACACTTCATCCAAAATACAATATATATTATGAGCTTTATCCCAATCCTGCAGAAATTTTATTCATTTTAAAAAATTTGGGATCTCAAAATATTCTGTCAAGAAAAGACTTGGTGTATGATATGATACTTGAATGGTTATCCGTATGCATGACTTGTCCGTGCGGATAAGTTGTCCGTGCGGACAACTTGTCTACATCGCGTATAACCACCCGTGCGTACAGCATAACATATCCCCGGATTGCCATCCGTGCGTGCAACATGTCATTGCCACGGATTGTCATGCGCGCGTACAACCTGTCCTTGCTACGGATTGCCATACGTGCGTACAGCATTACTTACCACGGATTGCTATGCGCGTGTACAACATGACATAGCTACGGACTACCATACGTGCGTACAGCATAACTTGCCACGGATTGTCATACGCACGTACAAGTTGTGCGTGCGGATACAAGTCACAGATGAAGAACAGTTTATGAATCATCAAAAATTTTCTCTGGCAAAATCTAAAATTGAACATAGATCTACACAGAAAATGTTAAGGCGATCAAAACCCTATGTTCAACGATGTCTAAAACGTTCTACACACAGGTCAATTTCACAAAAACCTAGCCGACACTTCGTACGTTCAACCATCAGATCTACAAGATTTTAACATGTTATAACACAAGTTAAACCGGTAAAATCCTAGATCTATGCATTCCGAACTAGAACCTATGATTTATTCATGACAAAACGAACTAACACAGGCTAGATCTGAGATTTAAGGCTCCAAAAGAAACAGATACGTGATGAACAACGATGAACAGACATTAATCAATGGATTATTGCAAATTTAAGTTAGAAAAACATACCTTTGCCATTGCTAATGTTGTGCTAACCAACGAAAACAACGATCCGTGCAAAAGAATTCCGAAATCAGAAAGTCAAAGTGTGAGAGAGAAAGAGTGTTGTGCGTGCGGATAGCTTTGACTGACACTTTGACTCTCAATTTATACAATCATCAGACGCGTATGGTCACCCGAGCGTATTGCCATCCGTGCGTAAGGCTACCCGTCCGGATGAACATCCAAATGAGGCACACATTTAATCAATGAAAACTTTGATTTTTCACAACTTTTGTCAGATTATAGAAATCCACTTAAGTTGCTTGGTTCAAATTAATGACCCAAGGAACTTAATTTGTCGACCAAGTTCAACTTAATGACCTTGGTTGACTTGAAGCAAAACATACTGACTTTTGAAAATTTTGTTCAGACATTTTTCTGAAAAATTACAAGTATCAACTTAATGAACTTGTGTTTCACACTTTCAATTTCAGATTAGTCATGATTAGCTCCAAACTCATCTTCCAATCCAGAAACTTCCTGCATCTTCTATCACTTTCGAATCCGAAGATCAACTCTCCACTTTGGTTTGTCGGAAAATAAAGCAGGAAAAATAAAATCTTTTTGGGATTTTTAATGAAGCAAGAAGAATAAAACAGAAAGCAGTAAAAGTAAACTATTTACAAACATATTTTTGGTGAGCGTGTTAGGGAATCATATCAGCTTCCGACAAGTCACAAGTACCATTAAGCTTAATTTCATGCTAAACATTAAGCAATTCACCTCGATTGTCGATATACTGGTCCATCTTAAATTTTTACACACATTTCAATCTGTTCAGGATATGATTTTAGTGTTTTAGAGACTTAAACTTATACATGTGTCCCACCTCTTGAATATACTCCCGTATCCAGAATCTCAATAATCAGTCTTACAGGTGAGTATACATCAATGATATCTGTACATAATTTAGGTATGCGAGGGCCGAGGGATCTCAGGTCGATACTTCCGTATACGCAGAGAGATATCGGCTTCGACTTTTAAGGTATGTCCCCTTTAGAGGATCTTTTTGCTACAACAGCAGCGTTTATCAATTTTATTGTTTCAGCATGCTGAGGGTTATAATGCTATATTTCAAGCATTTGCAGAAAGTATTATCCAGGGACTAGGTCAGAACTACCGTTCAGCAGAAGTCCCGGAATAATACCCCAGACATCATTGAGAATAAAGACCTAGTATATCAGATTAAGAAACCTTTCAAACGAGATTTCAGGGGTTACCTATATATCCAAGTGGTGTTCCCCACGAAATAAGCAAGTAAGATTTTAGGTTTATATCCCGAACAAATCTACTAAATGTGTAAAAACCTATCGACACATCATTAGTGAGACTGTTTAACGTATTTGAACTTTCCATTTCTTTAGCGTACAATAACTGACTAGCTGATGTACTATCATTTTCCCTTTTTACACAAACTCTTTTTGAAATTTTATCATGTTTTTTGGGTTTTTGAAATTTTCTAATGTTTTTGGTTTTTTCGAATTTTTTATTGTTTTTGTATTTTCTGAAAAAAATATCTCCCCCTAAAAACCAAAACAAGTAAAAATTCGACAAACCATTGCAGATTGTTTCTCAACATCATCTACAGTGGCACCTTCATCAACGCCAACAATTTCCTCTGCATCCGATAGCAACTTCATACCATTAAGTTTCAAAAGATATTTAAAGCGAGTTTTATCAAATGCTTTGGTATGCAAGTCAGCTTTTTGTTCATCGGTGTGGATTTTCTCTATTCGTATCAACTTCTTCTCGAAACAGTCTCGGATGAAGTGATGACGAATTTCAATGTGTTTTGTTTTAGCGTGATGAACAGGATTTTTTGTTATGTTAATTGCTGCCTCATTATCAACAAAGATAGGGGTGTTAAGAAATTGCAAACCGTAGTCTCGCATCTGTTGCTGGATCCACAAGATCTGAGAGCAGCAGCTGCTAGCAGATACATATTCGGCTTCACAAGTGGATAAAGCGACAGAGGTCTGCTTCTTGCATTGCCAGGTGACCAATCGTGGTCCGAAAAACTGGCACCCCGCTGTTGTTGATTTAGCATTCACTTTGCAGCATCCGAAATCAGAATCAGAATATCCTTCGAGCATGAAGTCGCCAACTTTTGGATACCACAACCCCAGAGATGGAGTTCCTTTCAGGTAGCGTAGAATCCTTTTTACAATTACCATGTGCGAAGCTCTAGGATTTGACTGAAATCGCGCCGCGAGGCAGGTTGGATACATAATATCCGGTCTTGATGCCGTCAAGTACATTAACGAGCCGATCATGGAACGATATAATGTTTCGTCTACCTTCTCTCCGGTGAGATCAGGGTTGATCCCATGATTCGTCGCTAATGGGGTGGAAATTGGTGACATTCCTGACATCCCGAATTTCTCCAGAACATCATGAACGTATTTTGTTTGATGTATGAAAGTTCCTTCGGGAAGTTGATCAACTTGAAGTCCCAAGAAGAACTTCATCTCACCCATTGAAGACATTTCAAACTTCTGCTTCATAACTTGTTCAAAATCTTTGCAGAGTTGTTCATTTGTAGACCCGAAAATTATGTCGTCCACATAAATTTGGACAATCAGAAGATGCCCGTCGACTTCTTTTGTGAAAAGAGTGGCGTCTATCTTTCCTCGAGTGAAATGATTGGCTAACAGATGTTGAGACAAGGTCTCATACCAGGCTCTCGGGGCCTGGTGTAAGCCGTACAACGCTTTGTCAAGGAGATAGACTTTATCTTTGTGAATTGGGTCGGTGAAGCCCGGTGGCTGCCCGACATAAACCTCCTCTTTCACCTTGCCGTAGAGAAACGCCGACTTCACATCTAACTGAAAAACTTTAAATCCTTTCCATGATGCAAACGCAAGGAAGATTCTGATTGCTTCCAGTCTTGCGACGGGGGCATACACTTCGGTAAAATCTATTCCCTCCTGCTGACTGAAGCCTTGGACAACGAGTCGAGCTTTGTTTCGAATGATAACTCCTCGATCACCCCTCTTGCATTTAAACACCCATTTGGTATTAATCTTCCGGTGACCATCGGGCAAATCTACTAGCTTCCATACACCTAGCTTCTCGAATTGGCTTAACTCCTCCTGCATTGCATTTACCCATGAATCTTCAGTAAGCGTCTCTTTGTACGTCCTTGGTTCTATCTGCGAGATAAAACAACTTAATGAGAATTCAGTTTGTAAAGGAACAACTTTTGTATAAAAACATGTAAGCCCTTGATCAAGCTGTCTTCGAGTGCGGACGCCTGATTGCAGTTCTCCGATTATCAGTTCCTCCGAATGATAAGAAAGTGTTCTTGGCATTACTTCGCCTGAAACATCTACTTCGCTCTCCAAATTTGTGACGTTTTGATCAGCAACTTGTTCACTGACTGGAATAGTTTGATTTGAAAACTGGATTATCTCCCCCTCAGAGTCTGAAACATCATGATCGAATATTGGTCTGTTTTCAGATTCTTGATTTACATTTTCTGCCGTCTGATTTTCTTGAGCAACATCATGTTCTCCAGCATTGCTTGGACCGGCCTCATCATCATTTGAAGCTTGTCGTTTTCGATAAGATTCTGCTGGGAACCTTTCATCTTCATACTCTCTTAGAATATCCAACTCATCAAAGAATTCCGGTTCTTCTTCCATGTTGAAGGACTCCCACAAAACATCATAATTGAAACGCCATGAGTCGCCCGGATTTTGTGGAGGCATTGTGTGACCTTGACATTCAACATTTTGAGCTTCAATGATCCGTTTCAGACTTGGAACGAAAACTCGTCGTAACGGACTTGCATATCCTACGAATATTCCTTCAATACTCTTCTCACCAAACTTTCCAAAAGGTTCAAGAACAGTACAGGGCGACCCGAACGGTTCAAGATACTTCAAATTCGGTTTTCGGTTATTAATCAACTCAAAGCATGTTTTGTTGAATTTCTTGACAGTTAAAACTCTGTTGAGCGTGTAGCATGCAGCGGAAACAGCTTCTGCCCAGAAATTTATCGGTAACTTTGAATCTGCAAGCATTGTTCTGGCTGTTTCGATCAGTGTCCTGTTTTTACGTTCTGCAACTCCATTCTGTTGTGGAGTGTACGGAGCACTGAACTCATGCAAGATACCCCTTTCATCACAATATTCTTCCATATTGTTGTTTTTGAACTCAGTACCATTATCACTTCTAATTCTTCTGATACGCCTTTGGTACAAATTTTCAATCTTTTTGAACAACCCCCTCAATCTGTCAAAGGTCTCTTCTTTTGACTTCAAGAATAGCACCCATGAGAATCTGGAATAATCATCAGTGACCACAAGACAATAAAGTTCTCCAGTAATACTTTTGACATTCACAGGACCAAATAAATCCATGTGAAGTCTCTCCAAAGGTCTTGAGACTGAATTTACTTGCTTTGTGGGGTGTGACTTTTTCTTTTGCTTGCCTTTCATGCAGCTAATGCATTCTTTTTCCAGATGAAAACCTTTAATGTGAACTCCCAGAACCAAATCATTGTGCACAAGATGATTCATTTTACGAAGATGAATGTGCCCCATCTTACGATGCCACAACTTTGATTCTTTCTCTGTTGCTCTTGAAACAAAACAGTGTGCCTGACCCGTTGTTGTAGTTGCTACAGTCATGTCTAAAACATACAGATCATTCACTCTAGGAGCTCTCATGATGATCCATTCTTCAGGAATAACAAACCCTGGTTTCAAAATCAAACACTCTTTGTCTGTGAAGTGAGTAGTATACATTCAGTCACATATCTGTGAGATACTTAGCAGATTATTTTCCAGCTCAGCAATGTAGTTAACTCTCTCAAACGTGACGATCCCATTGGATAACGTTCCTTCACCTACAATTCTACCACCTTGGTTACCCGCGAACCCCACATAACCTCCATTAAAATTTCTGACATCATACAGCAGCGCTGTCTTTCCAGTCATGTGCCGAGAAGCTCCACTATCCATAATCCAACGTGAGACGGATCTTGGAAGCTCCTGCACATGTTAAAAAAATTTAATGAGATTTTGATGCTACCCAAGCCTCTTTTGACTCAGGTAACTTGAAATTAAGGTGAGTTGTTTTGGTGTAAAGTGGCGGAAAGTTTTTATCATTCATTTTAAGGCTTTCAGCAGTTCCAACTTCAACCTCTTTGAATTCATCTTTTTGAGATTGATTATCTGGTTGATTTTTCTTTACCACATACTTCTTTTCAGAAGTCGATTTCTGTTTCTCATAAAACTTCAAAGGTACATACTTCTTCTTGGTAGAAGATGATGATTTTTCAGTTTCAGACACCTTTGATGAATCAACTTTCTTTTCGACAATTTTTGGCTTCCATGTTTGTTGAGGTGAGGCAACCCGTTGGTAAAATTTATCATTTTTAGTTACCGAATTCTTAACAGGTTCAGTTTTGATCTTGGTGTTATCATTTCTCAAAACATTTTTCTCAACAATCAATGGAGCCTTTCCTTTCACAACATCTTTCTTGATAGAATTCTTCACAGTTTCAGTCTTAGGCTTCAAGTTGGTACACTTTCGTGCAATATGTCCAACTTGATTACATTTGAAACATGTTCGGGTGTCAATTACCCGACTTGAACCTTCAGACTGAGGCTGTGAGCCCTTCTTTTCAAAGAACTCTTCGTTTGATTTTAAAAAGATTTCAGACTCCTCTTCTGAAAGTGAACTTGAACTGTTCACAAACACCTTTTTCACAGCAAACTTCTTGTTCTGAACATTCCTTTTTTGATAATTCTTACCACCCTGATATCCTCCCGACCATTTATTTTGATAGTTGTTAGAAAAACGTGGTGGAACAACAGGTTTCTTATAGTAAGCTTTATCTTTCTCAAAATTCATATGTCTCTTTGTTTGTTTCAAATTGTCCACTTCAGACAAATCAATTTCAACCAGTTTGAAAACATTTTTCAATTTCTTCACATTAACATTCTCCAGAGGAAACTCAAAGTCTGAATACAACTTATCAGAACCAGACATCTTGTACATCACAAAACCCGGTTCATCATTTGAGTTGTTTTTAGATTTTGGTTTCGGAATGTAGTTGTTTAGAAAACATTCTTCATCTTCAGTCGAATCACTATCCAAGACACTTTCAGCCATGCCTTTTATGATCTCAGTTTGAACACTGTCATCGGATGATGAAGATGAAGAAAATGTTACATCTATTGATTCTGGCAATTTTATCTCATTTGTTTCAATATCATCATTAACCAACCCAGATTGCTTCTTTGAGAAATTGTTTAGAACCGGTGGTGGAACTTGATGAAACCCCACCCCAGTTCCATCACAGTATACATCTTCGCCAGCTTTGGTTTTACCAATGGGTTTTGGAACAATGTGTTGCAAAACAAAGCTTGCAGAGTTGTAACTGCTCAGTTTTAGATTAATTCGTTCATTCTCATTTTTAGCTTCTTCAAACTGAAGCTTCAATTTTGCAATTTCATCAAGTTGTTGGTTAATTAACTCCTCTTTTACTCGAAGAACTCCTGATAGTTGAAGATTTTCTTTTGTTGTTTTACTGTTTCTCTCATCAGAATCTTTAACCGTTCACTTCAGCTTCTCAAAACTTTCAGAAATTTTACGACTTTCAATAATCAGTTTTTCATTTTCTTTTCTTATTCTTTCAATGTCATTTTTATCATTTTCAATTTTATCAGCTAATTCCTTTGATCTATCATTCAAAGCTTTCAGCATTTTGTCACGGTTTAAGATTTGATCTTCAACCCTTTTGACTTTACTAGTCAACTCTTCAATCTTCTTACCATTTAGGTAAGTGATTGTACTACAAACTTTGCACTCTTTCATGCAATTTTTGCAGTCTTTTTCCGATTTACCAATCTTACCTGACTCAAGTGTACCATTTGAACTGACCTTGTTTGTTGACTCAGTTCCAGAACTAGAAACTACCTCAAGTTCTTTTGCAGCAAGAACTTTATCTGCCATCTTCCTCAAGTTTTCAGCCGTTAGCTCTTGTGACGTATCAATGATTCCATCATCAGCATTCTTTGACTTTGGTTTCTGTTCTGCTTCTTTGACTTTTTCTTCTTTCTCAACTTGTTTCTCATCACCACCTCCCCACCATTCTCTTTGTCTCGCTTCTTCTTCCTCGGCAAATTGTTGGGTAAGAGCATCAATATCGATGGAATCTGGGTTAACTGCAATGTTTCCTTGAGGATCAAGGTAACACTCTCTGTCGGCATCCCACCTTTTTGCTCTTTTTGCTTCTTTGTAAGTGTTATAAACTCTGCTCATTCTGGCTTGGGCTTTCATTCTTCGGTTGACGAATTTTTCTTCTTCAGTTCTAGTGTCTTTAAAAGGAATAATCTTCGTCACGAATGCATAACCCACAGCATCTTCTTCAGGCAATAGCTCGCTCCAATCATAACCTTCGTCATCATGGATTACGACAAGAGCTCTAGACTTCTCTTTGTTGTCTTCAACTTGCTTTAATCTGGGTGGCTCGGATTTATTCTGGTGATAGATTGCTCTCTTGTAATAATCATCTCTGAACGGGTTTTCTGACTCATCGGCATATGCATTTCTGCATTCTCGTTTGAAGTGACCCTTCTGCTTACATTTGAAGCATGTCACCTTCGATTTATCAAACCCCAGCTTAGTAGATGCACCACCAATTGTCTTTCTGCCGGTAATTTCCATGAATCGTTGTGCTCTACGAACAGCACTGGCCATAGCCCAACGAATATCGATTAGCTCCATTTCCTCGGGATCAATCTGATCATAATCTTCTTTCGTCAGATTGGTATTACCTATCTTCCCGGCTACTAACCCTTCGTATGACTCCAAAACAGATGCTAGAAAGATCATCTGCTGTTTGGCCGATTCTTCATCAAAATTTTGAGCATTTTTCAAATCGATCGCAATGTTGCAAGAAAAAGCGTTCTTAGGAACAGATTGTTGTTGACTTGAAGAAGATCCCTGACTTGGAATGTTGGATGAAAAACCTCCATGAAAACCACTGTTTGAGCTTGGATTTTCTTTACTTGAAGTATTTGTGTTTTCAGCGGAGAAAGCAGTTCTTGGAGAAACATTCTTCGGAATCATACTCTTTGGATAGTACAACTCCATGTTTTGTTGATATGATGGATGATTAACTTTGTTTTTCTTTATCTCCAATTCATGACTTTCTAGTCTTTCAATCAGCAAATCGACAGTCAAACTTTCAGGTTTAATTGTGTTCTTTAACATCAGTGCATAGTACTGCCAATCCATCTTCTCTGGTAGTGAATCGAACAGTTTGTCAACAAGATCCTCTGGAGGATAATTTACTCCGTGCCTTGCCAATTCCAACTTTAAGTGTCCAAATCTTTCAATCATTTTACAAACAGATTCACCTTTTAAACATCCGAACAAATCAAACTCCTTTCTCAACAATTTCTTTTTGTTTTTGATTATTTCTTCACTTCCTACACATTTTTTATTTAACTTTGCCCATAGATCTTTTGCGTTTGTGTATTCAATGAGTGAAATAATGTCGTCTCTTACGGATTGATGAATCAAAGCGATGCATTTTTGTTCAGCTATATAGTTATCTATTTCTTCTCCTTCTGACATATTCTCAAAATCTCGTCTTTCTAAAGCAAAACCGTTCTTTAAGTTCTTCCAGCTTGGATATGCAAAGGCTTTCATCCATTCTTCGAATCTTTTTGCCCAACGATTATATTCTTCGATTGCCATTAGCTTTGGTGGTTTGTTGTAGGTACCATATACGCTTTCAACACTTAGTGCATCGGATAACGTTTTCTTTGGATTTGGATTGGGATTTTCATTTGAACGATTGGAAGTATCGTCTCCAGAATTACCTGCGAAGGCATACATCTCACTGAAGGGATTCATGAATTCTTCCATTTCAAGTACCTGAAACAATTTTCAAACACTTAGAAAATTTTTACAAATTTTAAAACTTCAAACACTTGAACCGGATAGTTATCCGTTCGAACAGGAATTCGAATGATTAACAAAGTCTATCCGCACGGACGGTAATCCGCTCGGATGGTTGTGCGTACGGGTAGCTTTGACTTTTTGACTATTCTGGTTATCCGCACGGATTGTAAACCATGCGTGTAACAATGATGATGTCAGCAAACAACTTGCAGTAACTAACTAATCCAAATCGTTCAGACAGCTGTCCGCACGGGTGAATGACGTCATCAAATACGAACAGCTAAACATGATTTTTGATGAATTTGATCTAGTTTTAGATTGATTCTGATTATGAAACTAAGTAGGATTATATTTTGAATGATTGCGAGTTGATTGATATCGATTTTAACAAATTTTAACCGTAAATTCTAGCTCAATTTTAGGTTTTTCTGATTTTATGGTGACAAATGAAGAACAGATGTAAAATCTAAGTAGATATAGAAGAAATCCGTCAAATTTCCGGTGAAATTTGAATCAAATCGGTAACAGAAGTCAAATCTCCGGTGAAATTCGACTTTGATCGGCAAATGAAACTTGAATTCCGGTGAATTCAGTGTTGTTGATCTCGATTCAGCTCCCTGGATGCTCTGATACCACTTGTTGGGTCCCGTTGACACAGGATCTGATCGTCGGAACAAGATGAATCGATTTCGTCTTAGTGTGCGGAATCCATTAAGACAAATCACAGATTTATGCAACAGAGAATTCAACGTTTAACTTCTTGTCTGTTCGTTCTATTAATCGTTCTGAAAGTCACAAAGTTCCGGAGAACGTACAGACTACCCGTGCGTGTGTCAAAAGTTCTTACAAAGATGCACCGGACCTACTATATATAGACAGACTCAGGATACTAATAAGTGTTGTACGTGCGGGTGGGCTACCCGTACGTATGACTCACCCGTACGTGTGATCATCCGCGCGTATGACTTATCCGTGCGGATAAGTCATCCGTGCGTATGGCCATACGTGCGTATTGCCATCCGTACGAGTTAAACTTGTCTCAAACAACACTTTTACATACAGACCCTATTCCTGAGTTGTCCTGCTAACTACATACATTCATACAATCAAACACAGAACAAAATATGACTACATGCTGACGGAAGCTACAGACGTAATGTACTAACACAAGGAAAAACAGTCCTACCAAAGGATTCCACACGTTTATGAGGCCTACAAAAGGCCCTCTAAACCTAAAGTGAACAGGCATCCTTTTGGTTACCAACAGGTGATTGGTCAAGACTCCCAACAGTGGTTAGCAAGAAACAGTACTAAAACTGTTCAAACCCCTGACTTAACCACTGTCCATCAATCTGCATCCATCCTAGACTCTGTTGAGACCCCATCCAAAGCCTTGTTGGTTTTGGAGACCCTAATGAACTAATTCTTTTACTTCATGTGCAGGGAGCTTCTGCATGCTTTGATAGTCTTTGGTATGTAGATAGTGGAGGCTCCAGGCACATGACAGGATGTAAAGCCCTCCTCAAAGACTTTAAAATCCATGGAGGGGGTGATATATCCTTTGGGAATAACAGTAAAGGGAAAGTTCTGGGGTCTGGTACAATGCAGTCTGGAAATGTAAAATTTGAAAATGTCAATCTGATAGACAATCTAAAATTCAACCTTCTGAGTGTGTCCCAAATGAGTGACAAGGGATTTGGGTCATTCTTCACAAAAGACTGTTGTAGGATTGTTGGACCAGAAATGGTCAAAAAGATTGAAGCAATAATAAAAACTGGTCAAACAAAACTTGTTGCTCAAAGAAGTGGCAATGTTTATGTTGTTGATATGTCAAAAGAGTGTCCCAGAGCTGATGCCTGTCTGTTCTCAGCTGCCTCTAACAAAGAGACAGAACTTTGGCATAGAAGACTGGGACACACAAATCTTAAGACAATCACTAAAATTTCAAAAAATGGTTTGGTGAGAGGCCTACCACAAAAATTGTTTTCATGTCCTGAACATTGCATTTCCTGTTTAAAAGGAAAACAGCATAAAAGTTCTTATAAGTCCATTGAAGAGTCCAAAACAACCCAGTGTTTGCAGATGCTACACATGGATTTGTTTGGCCCAGTTCAAGTCACGAGTCTCAAGAAGAAAAGATATTGTTTGGTTATTGTTGATGACTTTTCTAGGTTTACATGGACTTTCTTTTTACACTCAAAAGATGAGACTGCGGGCATTTTGCAAGACTTTGTGACACATGTTGAAAAGCAATTTGACCTTCCAGTGAAAAGCTTCTAGAGTGACAATGGCACAAAATTTAAAAATAAGGAGTTGGATGCCTTCTGTGTGAAGAAAGGGATTGTAAGGCAGTACAGCATCCCTAGAACACCAGAGAAAAATGGGGTAGTTGAAAGAAAGAATAGAACTTTTATTGAGGCTACCAGAACCATGCTTGCTGATTCAGGTTTGCCATTAACTTTCTGGGCAGAGGCAGTAAACACTGCTTGCTATGTCCAGAACAGAGTTTTAATAAACCCCAGGCACAAAAAGACTGCTTATGAAATTCTGTATAAAGTCAAACCACTGATCTCTTACTTCAAGGTGTTTGGCTGCCCATGCTTTATTTTGAACTTAAAAGATTCCATTTCAAAATTTGCAGCCAAAATTGATTGTGGTTATCATCTGGGATACTCAACCACTGCCAAGGCCTACAAAGTGTTCAATACACGGACCAAGGCAGTGGAGGAGACTTTGTATGTAAAGTTCAATGAACTTTCATCAATGAAAATCCCAGCAAATCCTGCAGATCTGTTTAATCTTGAAAAATTTACTTTTGAAAATACTGCTGTCAAGACTAACAGTGCAGGTCCATCAGAGGATTCAACACCAGACTATGGGTATGAAATCATCATTCCTCAAAAGTTTGTCAAAATGGGAAGAGCATCAGATGTTCAAAACAGCTGTCAAAGCTCAACCACTGCTACCTCAACAGTTGTTGACCAAAGTAGCCCATCAACCACTGCTTCCACATCCTCAAACACTGCTGACAAAAGTCCCCAAACAGTGGATAAAAGTCAGCATGTGACCTCATCATTACCACCAATTCCACCACCTTTTGAAGCCACTGCTGGATCATCAAAGTCCCCAGCAGTGGTTAGCTCAGATGATACACATTTGCAGCCCTCACCAACAAATGCCATCATACCATACCAAGGAGATTTAATCTTCTTGAGATCTCATCCACCTGATCAAATCATTGGCAACATCAATGAAGGGGTGCTCACAAGAAGCCAAACCCAAAACATTTGTCTTTTTGCTAGTTTTCTATCACTCCATCAGCCTGTCAAGTACCACGAGGCACTAAAAGACAACAGCTGGGTAGAAGCCATGCAAGAAGAGCTCTAACAGTTTAAAAGACAACAAGTATGGGAGCTTGTACCATTGCCAGAAGAGGTTAGTCCCATTGGCACAAAGTGGGTCTTCAAGAACAAAACAGATGAAAGGGGCATTGTTGTCAAGAATAAAGCCAGGCTTGTGGTTCAAGGTTACAGACAGGAAGAGGGGATTGATTATGATGAAACATTCGCCCCTGTTGCAAGATTGGAAGCCATTAGACTGTTCCTGGCCTTTGCTGTCAACCACAACATGAAGGTGTTTCAAATGGATATCAAAAGTGCTTTCCTCTATGGTACAATTCAAGAAGAGGTATATGTTTGTCAACCTCCAGGCTTTGAGGATCCATTTTATCCAGATCATGTCTACAGGCTAAACAAAGCCTTGTATGGCCTGAAACAAGCACCAAGGGCCTGGTATGAAACTCTTTCCAACTTCCTACTCTCAAATGGTTTCAAAAGAGGTACCATTGATAAAACACTGTTTTTAAAATGGAGAGGGAAAGATTTAATGATTGTCCAAATTTATGTGGATGACATTATTTTTGGAAGCACATGTAATAAAATGTGTGAAGAGTTTAGAGAACTCATGACAGCTGAGTTTGAAATGAGTGCAATGGGTGAGCTGCAATGCTTTCTTGGTCTCCAAGTTCAGCAAATGCAAAATGGAACTTTCATTCATCAAAGCAAATATGCTAAAGAACTTTTGAATAAATTTGATATGAATGACTGTAAACCATGCAGCACACCCATGGCAACAAATAAGCTTGTCATGTCTGATGAAAAGGATGAGCTGATTGACCAAACTTTATATAGAAGCATGATTGGGTCTTTATTGTACCTAACTGCATCTAGACCAGACATCATGTTTGCAACATGTGTCTGTGCAAGAAGTCAATCAGCTCCCAGAAAATCAAATCTCATTGCTGTAAAAAGGATCTTCAGATACATAAAAGGTGCTCCCACACTTGGTATCTGGTATCCAGCTAATGGGAATATCAAGCTTTCAGGCTTTTCAGACAGTGACTTTGCTGGATGTCACACTACAAGGAAGTCCACATCAGGAGGGTGCCAGTTTCTAGGTGATTGCTTAGTTTCATGGCAAAGCAAAAAGCAAGCAGCTGTTTCAACATCCACTGCTGAAGCTGAATACATTGCTGCTGCAAGCTGTACAGCCCAACTCCTGTGGCTTCAAAATCAGTTGCTGGATTTTGGTATCACTGCCTTAAAGACACCACTCATGTTGGATAGCCAGGCAGCAGAAAATATCATCAAAAATCCAGTTTCCCATTCAACCACCAAACACATCGACATCAGACATCACTTTGTGAGGGATTGCTATGAAAAAGGTTTGATTTCTCTGCATCATGTCCTAACTAAAGACCAGTTGGCAGACGTGCTCACAAAAGCACTTGATACAGCCACCTTTGAAAGCTTGGTCTCTAGAATTGGGATGCTAAACATGGAATAACAAGCAACATCTTGTTTTTCTATGCATAAAAGCATCAAAATGTTTTTAGAAAATCAAAAATCCATCCTTAAAAATAGCCAAAAATGAAATTTTCATTAAAATCCTTAAAAGTCTGCCATAACCACTGTTTGTTCAAAAGTCTGCTCTACTTCAAAGTCTGTCCCTTGCTGAACGCCATCCTCTGCTCTCTCATTTCCTTTGATAAACTCTGTTGTTCAAAAGCAGTGTCTTATCCACTGATATGCTATCCACTGATAGTAAAAATCATCCACTGCTTCCATCTTACCGTTGTAACCACTGCCTTCATCAGTAACTTTCATAAGAGTACTGTCCTTCATTTCCTCAGAGCTTGGCATGTGGGCAGTACATAGTGGTCAGTACTTTTGTAACCGCTGCCACGTCAGCCTTCACTTTTTCCTCTATAAAAACCCCCACTTCACACCAAAAACAGGGTTTTACTGTCGAATTGAATTCTCAAAAATTCTCTTCTCAAAACAGTTTTTCTTCACATTCCTTCACAAATTTCTTCGATCATCATCTTCAAAATGACAAAATCGAAGCCATCTGCAAAACCCTCCTCCAAATCATCGTCGAAAGCGGCCTCTCAAAAGGCCAATCCCACCGAACTTCCATTCAAACCATCTCATAATCTTCTGGGTCTTCTTACAAAACCCAGCACCACAAATACTTTCGACTCCATCATCGCCAAAATGGTTAAATCAAAGTACAAAACTTTGTTAATAGCCGATGCACCAATCTACTTGACAACCCAAAGAGAGTTTTGGAAGAATGCCACCCTTGACACACAAGGAGACGCTGTAATAGCCATTAACTCTACTTTAAAGGGAAAACCTGTCAAGATTACACCACAGTCAATTTCAGAGGTCTTTCAACTCGATGATCAGGAAGGTACAATTTCTTTCACTAAAAACGAGTTAAAAATTGACTTCATTGAGAGAGGGTATGCAGACACAATGATGAAGAAAGCTACCTTACAAAAAGGTTTCTTTCCTTCTGCAACAAGGTTTTTATTCCATACCCTCCTCTTATGTGTTTCAAACAAAACCACTTCCTTTAATGAAATACCATTAAAGATTCAAAATCTGGGATATGCAATTCTTCAAGAAGAAAATTTTAATTATTCTCGGGAAATCTTTAATGATTTGGTTAATAATGTTGAAACAAAATAATTCTTACTGTTTCCAAGGTTTTTAAGTTATTATTTTGAAAAGAAATTCAGTAAGAATGATAGTGCTGCAATACACCAAGGTGATTATTTTGAAATGAACAGCTTAACTGCTGAAACTTTTACAAGAATGTTAACACCTTGCAAAACACAAACAGAGGTGCCTGAGCAGAATTTAGTAGTTACAACTGCTCCTCAGGTATCTGCTGCTGAGCCCACTGCTCAAGGTGATCAAAGTGGCAGCACAACTGCTTTGAAACCCACACCTAAAATCACCAAAAAGCCACAGAAAAAGAAAAATTCAAAACCCCCCAAACCAATCAAAAAGGCAACTCTGGAGGATGAGATACCAGAGCAAATGCCTGTGACAACACAAAAGTCACAAGAAACCACTGCTGCTTCTTCCTCACAGCAGTTGGTACAAATATCTCAACCCATACCCAATACTCCTCCTGCTTCTTCACAAAAAGAACAGGTTGTACACATAGGGCCACCACATCATGATGCTCTGAAATCACTCGGTTTCATCATCCACAGCTCAATGCCCGGGGCAAATCCTATTTCTACACCAAACCTCACATCCAAAATTCCATCACCAACTAAACTGCTGTTGGATGCAATTGATTTGAACCAGGCACTAAACAGTCCTTCTCAATCACCCATCAATGAGAACATACCTCAACAAATGACTGGGTCTGATGTATCAATCTTTGCTAACCCACCAACACAACCTGAGGAGGTTACACCCCTTGAGTTACAAGTAACTCTCGGTGGTATTCCAAGTGAAGCAGCCACTACAACTGTTGAACCCACTGGTTTACAGTTGGACAGTGGTTACATGAATAAGACTTCCTTGGTGGCAATTCCTTACATAGCACCTCTGCCAACCACCAGTGGATTTATTTATCCGACTGACAACATCAAAAGGTTGTCAAGTGTTGAAGGAAGAAGACCCCAGTACCAAGAAAAAGGGGCATCAGTGGTTAGTGTTTGGAGTACACTCCCTACCTCAACCACTGATAAAACCACTGATAGTGGGAAATCAGATGATCCCATTAAATTGGGTGATGATTTAAAATATCAGGATTTGACGGAATGAATTGAAAAGTTGGATACATCTGTTGCAGATCTTAAAAATATGCTACAGCAGGTGTTGAAAACACAAAAGATGCAATCCACTGTTGTTTCATCTCAAGCACCTGCTCCACAACAAGCATCTGCTACAAATGAGCTCTGGAATCTTTTCCAACCTTTTCTCCAACAACAACAACAACAAATGGCTGATCAGCAACATGAAATACATGTACAAAAGTTGAGAACCATCATGGAGTCTAGGTTCAAGAACACTCAAGCAGACATTAAGGCAATCAAGGCCCATTTATTGGAAACCACTGACACTGCTCCTCCAACAGTACTTTTCATTGATCAACTCCCAGAAGATAATGCCAAAAAGGGGGAGAAAATTCAAGAGTGGAAGAAGAAGGGAATAGATGATGGTCTTTTCATTGAACCTGAAAGGGATGCTATGACCAGAAAAATTCCTGTGCCAGATGGTAGTAAAAAGGTTGATGCTACTCAAGAAGCACTTGATGAAGGAGTAGCAAGTGTAAAGAAGGATAGATTGGCAAAGGATATTTCAAGGTGGAATGAGGAGAAAAGAGCTTTTATGGAGCTGTATGCGCAGGGTTGTTCTGGATCAAAGGATTCTAAAAATCCTAAGACAAAAAGGAAACCTAAGTCCATCCCATCCATTATTCCAAAGCATATTCCAAAACCACCATCCAAAAGCCATCAGCATCAAACCTCCATCCAAACAGCTGTTGTAACTCCTGTTGTATCAACTACTGCTGGTACTTCAGTGGTTTCAACATCTGTTCTCACTTCAACACACACCATTTCAACACACACCACAACCACTACTTTACCACCACCACTGTCACCACCAAAAACAATCTCACCACCACTTTCACCTGCTGACAAAAAGCAGAAGACAACAGATGTTATAACATCTGTTGTAATGACAACAGTGGTTGAAACACCAGTTGTTTCAACAACTGTTAGTCAATCACAAACCACTGCCACTAAATCGACCACCACTGCTTCGCCTAAAACATCATCAGTCCCTCCTCAACCAAAAAGGAGAAGGCTAATTCTAAAAGATGATGACACATCTCCACCACCAACATCTTCAAAATCCCTGTCACTTGTCACAATTCCAAAACCCATACCTCTCTCTTCAGCTCAAATTTTAAAGCCATTACCTCCTGCTGGTGTCTCATTTCCTCTGGAACTCATTGCAGTCAGGGAAGAAATCAAATCTTTCTACTATGAGGATGACCCAGTTAAAAGGAGTTTGCCATCAGTTGCAGGATATCCCAGGCCTAACAATATTGAAGAATACTTGAAACTCAAGGCCAAGCAAGCAGAGGATATTGTAATAAAAAACAGAAAAGGGAAATCTGATAGAGAATTTCAGCAAAACTATCAGTTTTACTCTCATAGGTCAATGCTATGGAACGATTTGCTAAAAATGTATGTCAGCAAATTTCAGAAAGGGCAGATGAGTCCCTGAGAAAAGACTACATTGAGAACATCATGACCTACAAGAAATACAAGGGGGGGAAACACATGTACAAAAACTGGACCATTGCTGAGCTTGAAAAAGAAGCAGCCAGGATTCAAGAAATGATTAAAAATAAGGTCAAGCAGACTCCTCCTGAAAAGTTTAAATAGTTTGAAGCTGATAAGGCATTAGAGTTGAAGAGAATGAAAGAAGAGTTGATAGCTGCTGATTATGGGTCAAAGAACTCAGTGACAAAGTGGGGAGAAGATAGGGTCAGGGCAACCTACAAAAGCTTAGAGGAACTTAGAAAGAAAGATCAAAGAGTTCCACAAAAGCCTGACTACTCCAAAGCAGAGGTCTCAAAAAGACCACCAAAGCTGCAAGTTAAAAGAACCACTGCTCCAGCTGGTGCAACCATCTACAAAAGAAGGAGTAAAAACCAGTCAGGTGCTGAATCAATTCAAGATCTAAAAGCTGGGAGTGCTATAGTGAAAGCAGGTCTTAAATTAATGATAAAAGAAGATCTTGAATTAGAACAAACTGCAAGTACTGCTCAGCCAGTCATGAATAGGCCAGCCTCACCAAATACCTCTGCAAATAAACATCTCCCAAGAAACCCACCAGGCTAAAAAATACAAAAGTGGGAAACTGACAAACAGACCTGCGTATTGACTTTGCTCAGGTCTGGTGGAGAAGTGAAGAAAATATCAAGGGAACAAGCTCTTGGCCTGAGTCTTGAAGATTTGCAAGATTTCCTTGATCTTCCACTTAGCAGGGATGATGAAGACACAGATGCCCTAGACTTTGAACTACAATTTAAAGGTCAGATAAGGGAACTGCTGATGAGGCAATAAACTTTCCAAAATAATGAAGAGTTTTGGCATTATCTGTTCCAGGGGGAGATTGTTGGGATTGAACCCTACCAAGAGGAACAGATAATTAAAGCCAAAACTGGATCAGAGCAGTGGATCCAGAATAAGCAGACGTTTACAGATGTTTACATACAAGTCTCTCCCCTTGATAGTGATTTCAACATCTACTGACCTCCTATCTGCTGATCGTGCAAACTGCTGACCTACAACTGCTGTTCAAGTAAAGGTCTGATGGAAGACTAAAGCCCTGTTGCTCAATCTACTGCTTTGGTTCAAGCACTGCTGATCCGGACAAGTACTGCTGGGTTCGCAGCAGTGGAGGGATGCAACAGTTGTTTATTCTATCTTTATGAAATGTATTGTATTAAGCAGTAGTTAGCATAGCAGTGTTTGTACTGATCAGAGGTTAGAGTTTGTTAGGAGGTTAGATGCCACTTTCATGGTGACGTCAGCATTAGATGCTCAGTGGTTTGCTAGTGCCTATAAATAGAACAGTGCTCTGTACTGTTCTATTAGCTCTTCGCAACACCGTCTTCTTTGCACGAATAAACACTGAGCTCTGGCTGAGGGGGAGTTTGTATTCAAGCATTACTTTGTAATCGTTGTTGAAATTAAATTCAATCATTCGGTTCTCTGTTGAAAATGTCTTGATCAAAACAATACTCTCGTTTGATTGTATGCAAAGTTTGTTTCCATATTAATTCCGCTGCACAACTCATCCATTTCCATTTTAATTCGAACAGAAAATACAATCAAAACCAAACTCAGATCCAACAAATCGATACCGTAATAAAAATAACATGGAAACATATTTAACACTTAGTAAAGATTGTGATAATGTGTTCCAGGATGTGATGAACAGATCAATTTCTGAAGCGCAATACCAGTGCGGATGAATCGGATAATGTGGTTAGCGGCGTGAAACAACTACCAATTTTTCTTCTTCTTCTTTTTGTGAATGATGAAAAGAGAGGATTGAAATCTACAGTGAATAGAGCAAATCGTGCTGATAACGTGATATAAAACCACTGGGAAATCTGTATTGAATCTTCAATCTATTATTCCATATGATACAAATGTGATGCATCTAAATAACAACATACAATAGTATATATAACGTACGTGTGTTAACTGTCAAAACAGTTATGAGAGGTTAATTGCCAAGGCAGTTACAAGGGGTGTTTTGTATATCTGTTTTATGACATTTATAATTTTTCTTTTGGCAAAAACATTTGTATTTTCTCATAAGTTTCAAAAATTGATATATTTTCATGCTTATCTTAGAAAATATATAATCTCATTTTCTCAAAAAATGACATACTTCATATTTATTTGAGAGAATATATCTTCCACCTCAAAATATTGTATTTTGTGTGTGTGTAAGAAAATATATATTTCTTAAAAATAATATAACTTCTAAAAATTTCAAGAAAAATATATATTCATACATGCCAAAAATAATATATTTTTCCCTTGTCAATATATGATATATTCTTGTTGTAATCATGAAAATCCCATTTTCATTCTCTTGATGTCCAAAATATTATTTACCAAAATATACACATGAATAATATTTCCATAATATTTTGTGAGTTATATTCCTTTGTTCGGTTCTACCGGTATCTTGGGTATTCTTTGTATATTTATTCCTTGGAATTTTGGTAATATTTCGGATTGTAATTTTTTCGGTATTTTGATGAGATATATTATTTCAAGCACCAAAATAATATAACTAATACACATAATATACAAGTAATCACACATGTGTGTCTTCAATGTATATATATTCTAAATATATATATTTAGCCACTTTTATTTATAAAAACCAACCTCCAACACTTATATTTTTGTAACTAAAATTATGGCAAAGTTTATATGGAAAACTCATGGTTAAGATACACTTGTAAATATTTGTTTAAAATATTTTTCTAAGTGTTAATACTTTTTAGAAAATTTTGCCATAGTTTCCCCTAAAAATGAAGGTTTCCATGCTTTCTAGCATATCATTTTCTTTTGTAAAAATCATCACAATCAATTTACAATTATCAACAAACAACCTTTACTTACCAATCTTGCCTAAATCATGCATATTTCACTACTTCATGAACTTGAATATTTGTACAAATTTGTAGTAACTTGGTAGTATGTTTAGTAAGTTTAGTTACCCTTTAAAGTGTGGTTATTTATATAAAAACATCATTCTTGAATGATTTAGATGTTTACAACTTGTAATCATATTTTTCAAAAATATTTCTTTATGTATTCTTCTTGTTACACAAGTGTTTCTACACTTGTTTAACCACTAAAAATAAGATTTGTTTATGTAAGAACCAAGTTTTAGCAAAACTTATATTTTTAGCTTGGTTTCTTTAGAAATCCACCAAAAATCTTTAGATCTACAAGACTTACATCTTAGTCTAATCATTATTTTACAAGAAAACAATATATTCTTTCAAGTTCATGCTTTGTGTGAGAATGATTTATGAATCTCTAACATGTTCATCATCTCATCTTGCTAGATTATGTTTTTAATCATGATCTAGCAAGATCATATGATGATCTACATCATTTACATAAGCAAACAATAATCAAGCAAATCAATACATAAACAACATGATTTCTTTAAGATTTAAGCTTATGTTCATGTTTACTTCTCATGATCTTTAGTGTTCTTCAAGATTAACTTTATGTAATATCTTTTAACCACCAAAAATAGAAGTAAAATGGAAAGATCATGGTTCTTACCACTAGCTCAAGGCTAGGGATGATCAAGTGTAGAAATGAAGTGGATAAAAGCAATCGGTGAAGGTCCTTCAAGCTTCAAGCTTCCTAACTTAGCTTCTTACACCCTTGAGCATGTATGGATTGAATGAGAAGTGGATGAAGATGAGGATGGTTCTTGGGGTGCTCTTGGCCGTGAATGAAGGGAGGAAGAAGAAGAAGTTAGTGTGTGTTGGTGTGTGAGAGATATGAAGGGTCTTGATCCTTATGGTTATACTTATAACCATATTCTCCATCTAACTCATGGATATTATGTCTAAGAAAGTACAAACACAATCTAATATAATATCAAAACAAATATATATGGTGGGGGCCACTTGGGCCGGATTTTGATGGGGGGGGGGGGGTAAAGTGTAAAATTTTGGAAGTTGGGGGTTTAAAGTGCAAACTAGACGGTTTAAGTATGTTTAAGTGTGTTTAGGTGCTTTTATGATTTTTAAGGTGTTCTACCACCAATACTAGCTTAATAGCATAAAAACATTACTTCTAGTAAAATTTTGAAGTCCCGGTTATTGTCCGGTTGTTCGGTTCGTTACGGTTCGTTAAAGTGCTGAATTGCGCAATTTCACTAAATATGAAGCACCTTTTGTGGCAGTTTTAATTCCCGACACTTTGTAAGTTGTTTTGGACATCAAAACATAAATTTTGCATGATATTATTGTGTTAAATAGCTGGTTATAGCTGAACTGTGCTGATTTTCTGTTGAATTCTGCAGTTTATGTAAGTTTTAGGCACTTTTCGGCACTTAAACTATCTCTAGGAAGGCAGTTTTATGATCCTTACTTTCCTACACACTATACTAGTGTAATACTTGGTTTCTGGCTCATTCTGTGTCTCAATACAATGTCTGTCTATCTACTGAACTCTGTCAGCATTTTTCTAATCTGCCGGATAGATGTGCTTAGTGTGTTTCATGCATCTTTTGAGTCAATAAAGTTCTCATGCAATAATGACATGACTCTGAGCAATATATGATGCACATGTATGTATCTGGTAATAATCAGAAGCAATTCAAGAAAATAAATTGTAATTTAGCACGGTCATTAAGCACTAATCATTATCTAATAATTGTACGGATGTATGCAAATTTGACAGTTGTCACACTAGTGACGTATATCACTAATTAGGCTCGCCCACCTAAGAGTGATAGAACAGCAGTAATGTGCACAATACCCCACTTACTGCCAGTAATTAAAGATACGCAAAGACTTAATCCCTGTAATTATAACTGGAAAACATTTAGGGTTTTGCAAAGTAATTTTATAAAAACAGAATGACTCACATTACAAGTTTAGATGGACAGAGTTTGCCTACTGATTAAGCCTGGTAACCTAGTTAAAATAACAATGCACACGAAACTAGGTCAGTAACTTAATACAACATTTACGATATCTTCACGAGATCAAAACCCTCACGACGAATGACAAAGTATAGCCCGAATTTGGGCAGCACTTAAACATCCATCGGATTGGTTCAATCGATCGGACATTGTATCATAGCAGTGATCGAGTTATTACCCTGTTATCGTAGCGGCGTTTCCCTATCAAAATTGAATTTTCGAGCATAAAGGAGGCTGTGTGTGTGTGAATTTTTTAGCAGACGGAAATGGCCATGCAACGTACAATTTATAGCTGAAAATTGAGTCTCTCGCGGCCCGCGTAGACCTGAAGGGCGATCCTTCGCGGCCCGTGAGGGCCACCCTAGCTACCGCTAGGGCTGCCGTGTCACACCCTAGGTCTGCCACGTGTCTGACACGTGACCCTAAAGCTTATCCGGTGAATTGCAAGGCTGTCGCACCCCGCGTAGACTTCCCTTGAGTCTTTCGCGGCCCGCGACAGACTAATAAAACTTGATGTTCTTGATTTTTCATGAAATTTAGGGTTTTAGGGGTTCGGGTTTCCACTTACAGAGTGTTTTGGGACATTTTCGTGCAGGTCCTTACATCCTCCCCACCTTATTTAAAATCTCATCCTTGAGATTTACTGGAATAAGTGAGGATACTTTCGCTTCATTTCCGATTCCAATTCCCATGTATATTCAGGTCCTCTTTTCGAATCCCATTTTACTTTGACTAGCACCAATCGTTTGTGCTTGAGGAACTTGATCTTTCCGTCTTCTATTTGAAGAGGTTTTTCCATGAATTTCAGCTATTCATTTACCTCTATGTCTTGAAGAGGTACTACCAGTGATTCATCAGATAAACACTTCTTGAGATGAGATACATGGAACACATCATGTACCCCGGCTAATTCTTCTGGTAGTTGTAAGTGATAGGCAACTGGTCCTATCTGTTGGGTAATTGTGAATTGTCCTATGTACCTTGGACTTAGCTTTCCCTTCTTACCGAACCAAACTACCCCTTTCCAAGGAGAAACTTTCAAGAGTACTTTTTCTCCAACTTGGAATTCTAACGGCTTACGTCGATTATCTGCATAACTCTTCTGGCGATCTCGAGCCGTTTTTAGTCTTTCCTTTATTTGAGTTATCTTGTCATTTCTTGTACAATTTTGAGACCTGATAATTGACTTTCTCCTATTTCTGCCCAGCATACTGGAGTTCGGCACTTTCGTCCATACAGTGCTTCGAACGGGGCAGCATTGATGCTTGTGTGATAACTATTGTTATAGGAGAATTCTATTAGGGGTAAATGATCATCCCAGTTTCCACCGAAGTCGATTACACATGCTCTGAGCATGTCTTCAAGGGTTTGGTTCATCCTTTCACTTTTTCCGTCTGTTTGGGGATGGTATGCAGTACTTAAATTTAGTAGGGTCCCCATTGCTCTTTGGAAACTTGTCCAGAAATGTGAAGTGAAACGACTATCCTTATCTGATACAATGGAGAGTGGAACTCCATGTAAGGATACTACTTCGTCTATGTATAACTTAGCCAATCTTTCCATGCTAAAGGTTTCCTTCATTGGTAGGAAATGAGCTGATTTGGTTAATCGATCTACAATTACCCAGGTTGCATCATTACCTTTCCTGGTTTTGGGTAACTTAGTAACAAAGTCCATTGTTATTAGTTCCCATTTCCATACAGACATTTCTAACTGTTGGAGTAAACCTGAGGGTTTCTGGTGTTCTGCCTTAACTTGCGAACAAGTTAGACACTTAGAAACGTATCTAGCTATGTCCTTTTCCATTCCTATCCACCAGAAGTTATTCTTTAAATCTTCATACATCTTGTTATTACCAGGATGCATCGTATACCTAGATTTATGGGCTTCTTCTAGAATCTTATTTCTTAAGTCTCCTTGCTTAGGTACCCAAATTCTTTTCTTATGGAATCTCCAAATTCCATCAGCCCCTTGTTCTAATTCCGTTATTCGTCCTTTCATCCCTTCAGCATCATCCTGGATTGCTGTCTCTTGAACATTTTTCAGTTGTTCCATTAAATCTATCTGTAAATTTAATCTAAGGGCACGGACTCGTCTTTGCTTCTCATGATACTTACGACTTAGGGCATCTGTTACTACATTTGCCTTTCCTTCGTGATATTGAATATCACAGTCGTAATCACTTAGAATTTCCATCCATCTTCTTTGCCTCATGTTTAATTATTTTTGCCCAGATATGTATCTTAAACTCTTATGATCTGTATAGACAGTAAACTTACTTCCGTATAGATAATGTCTCCAAATCTTAAGGGCAAAAATTATTGCTCCTAATTCTAAGTCATGAGTTGAATAATTTTCCTCGTGCTTCTTCAACTGCCTTGAAGCGTACGCAATTACCTTTTTGCGTTGCATTAGCACACATCCTAATCCTAGCTTAGAAGCGTCGCAGAAGACTTCAAAATCTTCCGTTCCGTCTGGTAAGGCAAGAATTGGGGCATTTGTTAACCTTTACTTTAAAATCCTAAAGGCCTCTTCTTGCTTAGGTCCCCATTCAAACTTAACAGTCTTACAAGTTAGCTTAGTTAATGGAACAACTATTTTAGAAAAGTTTTTGATGAAACGCCTATAGTATCCAGCTAATCCTAGAAAACTTCTAACTTCAGATGCTGATTGTGGGACTTTCCAGTTTGTGATCGCTTCTATCTTAGAAGGATCCAGATGAATGCCTTCGTGATTCACCATGTGTCCTAAAAATTGCACTTCCTGTAGCCAAAATTCACACTTCTTGCACTTCTTGTAGCCTAAACTTCTAACTTCAGATGCTGATTGTGGGACTTTCCAGTTTGTGATCGCTTCTATCTTAGAAGGATCCACGTGAATGCCTTCGTGATTCACCATGTGTCCTAAAAATTGCACTTATTGTAGCCAAAATTCACACTTCGAAAATTTGGCGTAAAGCTTTTCCTTTCTTAATAAAGTCAAAAGTGCATGCAGGTGCTCGCAATGCTCATCCTGGCTTTTGGAATAAATAAGTATATCGTCGATGAAGACAATTACGAATTTATCCAAATACGGCTTACAAATCCTATTCATCATGTCCATGAATGCTGCAGGGGCATTCGTTAGTCCGAATGGCATAACTGTAAACTCGTAGTGACCATACCTAGTCCTGAAAGCAGTTTTAGGTATGTCTTCTTCTTGTACCTTCAATTGATGATATCCGGAGCGCAAGTCTATCTTAGAGAAATATCTAGCTCCTGAAGTTGATCAAAGAGGTCATCAATCCTAGGTAATGGGTATCGATTCTTAATTGTAACTTTATTCAATTCTTTATAATCGATACACATTCGCATGGAACAATCTTTCTTTTTCACGAACAATACTGGTGCTCCCCAAGGGGATGAACTAGGTTGTATGAATCCTTTACTTAATAATTCATCTAACTGCTTTTTCAGTTCTAACATTTATGTGGGTGCTAGCCGATAGGGTGCCTTAGCTATGGGTGCAGTTCTAGGAATTAGATGAATTCTAAATTCTACTTCCCTATCTGGTGGTAATCCAGGTAGTTCTTCGGGGAATACCTCCGGTTACTTCGACACTACTGGAATTTCTTTAAGTTCCTTACTTTTAGTGTTAATGATTACTGACATCATATACACTATTCCTTGTTTTCGTTCATAACTAGCAATTTTCATTACTGAAATGAACTTCATTGGTTTACGCGGCTTATCTCCTGAAATCAAAATTACTTCTCCTGCTGGCGTACGTATTTCTATGGAATTCTTATCACAAAGGATTCGAGCATGGTTGGCTACTAACTAATCCATTCCTAATACGACATCGAATCCTGCTAAATTCATAGGTAGAAGGTTTGCAGAGAATTTATGACCTGAGAGTTCTATTTTTCCTTCTTGGAGAACCTTATCTATATTAACAGAATTTCCATCTGCCGTTTCTACCATATAAAGGTGCCTAAATTTGGTTAAAGGTTACTTAAGAGCTTGACAGAATGAAGTATTTATAAAACTTTGGTTTGCACCAGAGTTAAATAATACTTTTGCGTAAACGTCATGTATAAGAAACGTACCAGCTATCACGTCCGGGATCAGATCTGCCTCTTGTGTTGTCAGCTGAAAGTCCCTTGCATTCTTCTTATTAGTTCCTTCGGTCTGTTTGGCCTTATTATTAGCTGGCTTAACCAATTTTGGGCAATTTGGCTTAAAATGCCCAGTTTCTCCGCAGTTGTAGCAGATTATTGATTTCTTCCTACACTCCTCTTCTCGGTGCCCCGGTACTTTGCAGAAATTGCAATTTTCTTTACATTTTCCAAAATGTTTCCTTTTACAGTTTCCTCAAAATGGTGGTGCAGAAGACTGCCCGGTTCCCTTCTTCTTGAAATTACTACTATTATTACCCCCACGGAATCCTTGGGTAATCTTTTGAGCCAATTCCTTTTTCCTATTTCTTCTCTCGTACGCACCAATCCGCCGGTCAAAGTGTTGGCCAATTCGACCGCATCGTCAATTGTTCAGGGTCTCGCAGCTTTGACTATATCACGAATCTCGCTAATTAGCCCCCAAATGTAGCGAGAAATAAGCACTGGTTCTGACGAAGCCAGAGTTGGCACAATTCTAGCATACTCGAAAAATTTCGAAGTATACCCTCGACAGTCAACGTCCACCATCCGGTGGTTCAGGAACTTGTTCGTCATCTGTTCCTTTTCGTAGGAGGGACAAAACTTTCTTTCCACCAATTCCTTGAATTCCTCCCAACTCATGGCATAAGCCACGTCACTTCCCTTAGCCTGCAGCACCGTGTTCCACCATTCTAATGCCTCTTCCTTAAAAAGGTGGGATGCATACATCACTATGTCTTCCATAGCGCATTTAATTATTTTAATTACTGCTTCGGTCTTTTCTAACCAACGCAGTGCGGTAGTCGCCCCTTCATTGCCTGCAAATTCGACTGGCTTACAGGCAAGAAATTCTTTATAAGTGCAACCAGGTGTTGCAACTTTCATTTTCTTAAGTATTGGGGCTTGAATCATATTATTGTCATTATTGCCGCCTCCATTTATACTGTTACTGAAATTATCATCGCGAGTGCGTTTACTATGGTTGGCTTGGGAAGGTTCAGCAGGATTCTTAACAGCAGCGACGATTGCAGGGATAGCGTTGGCTATTCCCTGGGCAACGATATTTTCTATATCTTGCCTATTGAGAAAATGGTCTTCATTATTTTGTTCAGATTGGTTAACTTCAGTTGCCGGTTGGTTCACTGCGTTTTCCATCTGAATAATTAAATATATATATAAATTATTGTCACAAAATGAATAGTAATTAAACACAATAAGGCAATCACAAACATAATTAAGTCAACACATATAGCCAAAATCGTCGACCTTGCGACATTCATATATTTTTATAATATTTTGCGTCAATACAAGCTACGTATTTACAAATATTTTATTTTAGTGATATTTATTTTATTATACATGATTTTATTATTATTATATTATATTTTTATTTATTTTATATATATATATATATTTCCCACATAATAATATTATACAAAACATGCAACTTGGTTAATTGGCTCTTCAGAAACGACGCTCCCTCTCGTCGTACTTCCACGTGATGTTTTCCCCCACTTCCCGAATCTGATTTCACACATCCACCAGTTCCTCACCGTAGCGGCGTAATTCGGCAACGTTTTCCGAGCTCATAGGTTGGAAAGGTGCAGGTTCAGGATCAAACTGGGGAAAGTAAACATTTGGGTTATTCATAAAATTCTGAAAATGCCAGTCGCTCGTCCACCATTCTTCCAACTGCCCCGTAACAGGTTGAGGGTTGACAATAGGGTCCGGAATAGCAGGTTCCAAATTAATTGGAAGTTCTGATCAGGCGAGGAAATTGAAAAGGGTTTCGTCAGCCGGTCCTATGAGGTCACAGTTTGCAAGTTTTCTATCCAATTCTTCCCAAGGTGGCAACTCTTGGGCTTGACCAGAGCTCTCCCCGATTTCCTTTCCTATGCCTTTTGGATCCTCCGTCTTTTTCACCTTTTGGGCAGCTGGCTTCTTCCTTCGTCCTCGTTTCCAGTCCAGGAGTCTTCTTCTCTTTTTGGGTTTTGGTTTCTCTTGGGGCTGGGCCTGAAAGACTATTGGCTCCTCGGTGTCAGCTTGATAACCGGACTGGGTTCTGGAAATCTCCATATCAGAAGTATGGACAGTGAAACTTCGGAGGGCTTCCGATAGTTCATTCATGTTGTTAGCACATATGAAGAAACGCACAAAACTTCAAATTAAAATTTTATTTATTATAAATTAAATTTTCACAGAATCATAGAATGGCAATCTGAAAAATTAAGTATTTCTAAATACTTAATTGGCTTAAATCAGTGGCTCTGCTACCACATTTTTCTGTCACGGCCCCCAACCCAGTTTCCTGGTTCGAATGCCACGGGACAGAAACCCGTGGTATTAGTACTAAATTTGGCATCGGAAATGTTAACAGGATCATTTAAAACTGAAAATACCTAATTATTTTATTTCGAGTTTCGGGACAAACCACGTAATTTACAATAAAGGAATTTCATTGGGAAATCCCCTGTTTACAAAAACATGTTTATTTATTTACTCAGCCACTTCATTCAAGCTGGAGTGCTACGCGACACTTTTTCCTTGTTCACAGTAAATCACCTGAAACATGTTTAAAAAGATTTTATCAGTGGGGAAATACTAGCGAGTCATTCAAATTGTACAAAACGACACCTTGTCATAAGTTACAGTATTAAGAGCGATTACAATTGCCCCTATCTTATAATTAACTGGTCCAGTTGTCACTCGACCGGATCTATGACTGTGGTCATATCACTAATGGGTCCTGTCACCCACTAGTGACGTATATCACTAATTAGGCTCGCCCACCTAAGAGTGATAGAACAGCAGTAATGTGCACAATACCCCACTTACTGCCAGTAATTAAAGATACGCAAAGACTTAATCCCTGTAATTATAACTGGAAAACATTTAGGGTTTTGCAAAGTAATTTGATAAAAACAGAATGAATCACATTGCAAGTTTAGATGGACAGAGTTTGCCTACTGATTAAGCTTGGTAACCTAGTTAAAATAACAATGCACACAAAACTAGGTCAGTAACTTAATACAACATTTACGATATCTTCACGAGATCAAAACCCTCACGACGAATGACAAAGTATAGCCCGAATTTGGGCAGCACTTAAACATCCATCAGATTGGTTTCAATCGATCGGACATTGTATCGTAGCAGTGGTCGAGTTATTACTCTGTTATCGTAGCGGCGTTTCCCTATTAAAATTGAATTTTCGAGCAGAAAGGAGGCTGTGTGTGTGTGAATTTTCGAGCAGACGGAAATGGCGATGCAACGTACAATCTATAGCTGAAAATTGAGTCTCTCGCGGCCCGCGTAGACCTGAAGGGCGATCCTTTGCGGCCCGCGAGGGCCACTCTAGCTACGGCTAGGGCTGCCGTGTCACACCCTAGGTCTGCCACGTGTCTGACACGTGGCCCTAAAGCTTATTTGGTGAATTGCAAGGCTTTCGCGCCCCGCGTAGACTTCCCTTGAGTCTTTCGCGGCCCGCGACAGACTAATAAAACTTGATTTTCTTGATTTTTCATGAAATTTAGGGTTTTAGGGGTCCGGGTTTCCACTTACGGAGTGTTTTGGGACATTTTCGTGCACGTCCTTACAAAGGTCATCGTGGTGGTGCAATGGTTAGCATCATCTCGGCTATGAAAGCCCAGAAGTGTTTACGTAAGGGCTGTCCTACTATTTTAGCACTTGTTACTGATACTCAGCCTGAAGCAAGGAAAATCGAAGACCTGCAGTTATTCGTGAGTTTCCCGATGTATTTCCTGAAGAACTTCCTGGTTTACCTCCACACCGTCAGGTGGAGTTTCAGATTGACCTTACACCAGGAGCAGCCCCGATTGCTCATTCTCCTTATCGTCTTGCACCAGGAGAGTTGCAAGAACTGTCTAACCAACTCCAAGAACTGTTGGATAGAGGTTTTATCCGACCCAGTTCTTCGCCTTTGGGAGCCCCAGTTCTGTTTGTGAAGAAGAAAGACGGGTCCTTTCGTATGTGTATAGATTACCGTGAGCTTAACAAAGTGACAGTCAAGAACCGTTATCCTTTGCCTCGCATCGACGACTTGTTTAACCAGTTGCAAGAGTTATGTTTTTACTCAAAAATCGACTTAAGATCGGGTTATCATCAGATGAGAGTCCGAGAGGGGGATGTTCCAAAAACAGCTTTTCGAACGTGGTATGGCCATTATGAGTTTCTGGTTATGCCATTCGGGTTGATAAACGCACCAGCGGTTTTCATGGACCTTATGAATCGTGTGTGCAAACCGTATCTTGACGACTTCGTCATTGTGTTTATTGATGACATTTTGATCTATTCTAAGAGCAAGGAGGACCACGAGCGACACTTGCGTCTTATTTTGGAGCTCCTGAGGAAGGAGCAACTCTACGCGAAATTCTTTAAGTGTGATTTCTGGATTTGAGAGGTAGACTTCCTTGGCCACATTGTTAATGAAACGGGGATACACATGGATCCTGCTAAGATTGATGCTATCAGAAATAGGGCGGCACCGAAGAATCCTTCAGAGCTGCGATAATTTCTTGGTCTCGCTGGGTACTATCACAGATTTATTAAAGACTTCTCAAAGATCGCTCAACCTCTTACCGCATTAATACAGAAAGGCGTTGTATATTCTTAGGGAACGAAGCAGGAGGATGCTTTCTGTCACACCCCCAAAATACCACGTGCGGAAACCCCCGTGAGGCGTGTGACATACCAGGATCTTAGCCACCAATCACATTGAACTCATAGATATATGTAACTAAAACTTTCATTGATTAACATTAAGTGTTACAGTGTCACATTATATTTTATAGTGTACAGCGGAAGCATAAATCATTCGTTAAGTGTTCATAACCACATGTAAAAGCTATTAGTCTTGTATAGTGTTTCCATGTATCTCGACCCATGACCACTCCAGCTTCCCAGACAGCAAGTCCCAATGATATGCACCTAAGGGCCTGCAAGGCATGTAACAACAAATCAACAACAAAGTTGAGCGAGTTCACAGTTGGGTGTTCGTTTTAAGTTATTCCAAAAACAGTTTCCTTTAACTGGCATCACTGCCGTGGGGGTTACCCCATAGTTAAAAACGTGTTTTGTTTAATCCCGTTTACTCTGGCTATCTAGCCGTTGCGGCTACCCCTTGTTTAATTATCTGGCTCTCTGGCCGTGGGGGCTACCCCATGTATATATTACTAGACTCGTTACCATATCGACCACTGACTTTAGTCATGTTTATGTGCCCTTAGCGTCAATGTCTATCATCATTGACGTGCCCAGATCCATTAGTTCACGCCCGTCCTCTGCGGCATGGTGTGAGGCTTTTCAGACCTAAATAGCGCTATCTAACTAATGACCCGCTCCCCATTGGCCCAACGATTAAGTCGATATAAAAAGGAGGGACTTCCTGATAGAGTTTTGGTCTAGTGAAGTTTAACTGTCCATGAGGACGAGGAATTATATTCCTGAACCCGTACTGTCCTACCCAAGAAGGATGAGGAATCCATATTCCTTAACCCATTCCCAACCTCTGGGAATCCCATGCCTTGTAGAAAGTGTGAACTCACCTCGGTTTGCTCGGCAGATACACAAAGAGGTCAATCAAGCTGCTAGTGGTCAACCACGTCCTAACATGGTTACCATACAAGTCAGGTCTAGATTCCAGTGGTGCACATAAGTTTACACAGAGCTAACAAGTCAAGAACACGTAACGATCATGGCATACACATTGAGCAAATCAGTTAAACAGACCCAAAGTTTACTAGTGCAATCCAACGGGTTTGGGTCGAACTACTTGTGCGGTTCACTAAAGAATGCCCAATTAAACACCCCGGCCCAACATATTGTGCGATCCAACATAAACCCGGTCCAAACTATAATTATGCCCAACAACTTGTACGGCCCAATAAACTAAACAACATTTAACTTGTGCGGTCCATATAGTCTTGTGCGATTACAAATGACTTGTGCGACTGAAACCTACTTGTGCGACCAAGACTGGCTTGTGCGATTAGCTTTGTTACCCAGCCCAATAGTCTACGGCCCAACAGACTAACCCAATGATGTGTTGTGCGATTTATTACCCTTGTACGATTGTAACCATATTGTGCGACTGATCCATATTGTGTGATCGCATAAGTGTGTGTGTGGTGCCAATTAATGCCGTGAATTATTGGCAATTTGTTACAAGTTTCCATTATTCAGTTACAAGTTTCTATCATTACTTCCCTAATTCTTGCAAACATTACCCATTGACAGTTTCTCTTTTCATGAAGATCAAACAACATAATTATTTCATAACTATCATAAGCACATGTCTAGCAAATACGAATTTCTCGGAACACAATGATTATCAGCCATCATCGGCTTCAAGATCTAGTTTGAACCATAACATAAAGATTTCTTAAAACACCTAAATTAGTTCTTCATTTACCAGCTACATCGAATCAGTTTAACAATTCATTGATCATCACTCTTATTCGAATCATTAGTTCTAATCTCTGATTCCTGCGCATATCTAATAAATCGGTGAACCTTATTTTCAATCTATTTAGAATCAATCGATAACAGTCAACAAAAAGGCGAGCCGCACATGATCGAGAATGCATACACCGAACATACACACGTATTCTACATCATCAAGAATTATCAACTCAAACAAGGAATGGCATACTAACATTAATCACACTTAAAAACATAATCAAGAATACATGAAACGTAAACCAGACGAGAGTGTTTTACTAACCGAACGAATGTAAGGGATGTGCTAGTCCGAGAGGGAGAAGGTTTCGAAGATGGGGATGGCTGCTGCCGATTCTTCGAGGAGGAGAAGGGAAGAATAGGGTTTGCTAAACCTTGAGTGCTAAGATAATTGTGGGATTTATATACCTACACACTTGGTGTTATGCGAAGATGATAGTGCCGAGCCCAAAGGATAGAGGGGTTTGGGCCGAGATTATAAGCATAATAATCTATGTGGTCCAAGGGGTATTTGTGCGATCAAACTCCTCTTGTGCGATCCACATATATTACACTCAAATACATAACACACTACAAAACTCATATCACATACCACATAATAAACTCACAACATAATAAAAACATAACGTTCCATCGCAACATTCACATCAGTTAATCACATAACATATAACCACATATTGTTAAACCAAGTTATATCGAAGTGCGACGAAAGGTTTGAAATATGAGTTGTCACATTATCCCCAAGTTGAAAGAAATTTCGTCCCGAAATTTAGCACGTATTCACTGAGGAAGCTAGTTAAGTTGTATGGTTTCTAGTTTTCCTGGGGTGTCACATCCTTCCCCCGTTGGTTTGGAATTTCGTCCCGAAATTCCGCAGTAGCTTCAGCCTCAGTAGTGGTTTCACTTTTATCGAGCAACTGGGGATACTTGTGTTTCATTAGGTTTTCTCGTTCCCAGGTAAACTCTGGGCCACGACGGGAGTTTCAACGAACTCGAACAATGGGTATCCTAGTACGTTTGAGAATCTTGACCTCCCGGTCCAAGATTTCCACTGGTTCTTCGACAAATCGCCACTGGTTGCCGACAGTGAGCTCCTTAAGAGGAACTATGAGGGTCTCATCTGACCGACACTTCTTCAGATTGGACACGTGGAAAACGTTGTGAACTCCACTGAGTTCTGCTAGTAGGTTCAGTTTGTAGGCCACTTTGCCTATTTTCTCTATGATTTCATAAGGTTCGACGTATCACGGGTTGAGTTTTCCTCGTTTGCCAAAACGAACAACACCTTTTCAAGGTGAGACTTTGAGTAGCACTCGATCCCCAACCTGGAACTCGAGTGGTTTCCTGCGCTTATCAGCGTAGCTTTTCTGACGGTCACGAGCTACCGCCATTCGTTGTCGTATCTGAGCAATCCTTTATGTTGTATCTATTACAAGCTCTGGGCCAGTGATTTGGTTGTCACCCACTTCTGCCCAGCAAAGAGGTGATCGGCATTTACGTCTGTACAATGCCCCAAATGGAGCGGTCTGGATGTTGGTGTGGTAGCTGTTTGTTATACGAAACTCCACTAAAGGGAAGATGTCTTTCCCAGCCGTTACCAAAGTCAATTACACATGCTCGAAGCATGTCTTCAAGGGTTTGGATGGCGCGTTCAGTCTGCCCATCCGTCTGTGGAGGATATGCTGTGCTCATGTCTAGACGTGAGCCAAAGGATTTGTGCATCACTTGCCACAAATCAGATGTAAATCATGTGTCGCGATCAGAGATAATGGAGGTTGGCACCCCGTGCCTAGCAACCACTTCTTTCAGGTAGATGACTGCAAGTGTGGGAAACTTATCCGTTTCTTTGCTGGCTAGAAAGTGTGCTGGTTACGTGAGACAATCAACAATCATCCAGTTGATATTGTTTCTGTTTCGAACTGTAAGTAGACTAGCGGCCAAATCCATGGCAATCTGTTTTCGCTTTCCATAAAGTTGTTTCTGGTTGCTACACTTCCCTTTGACCTTCCCACAAGTCAAACATCCTTCCCATACCTAGCTAGGTAGGCCTTCATGTCCGATAACCAGTACAAGGTTTATAGATCCTAGCATCTCTTATCAAAACCCAGATGACTAGAATATCGAGGTTGATGTGCCTTGCTCAACACGAGTTCCCTATAGTAGTCGTTTAGTGAGGTCCACGTTCGTTCCATGCGGTGACGAGTAACGTCCGGCCTATCAAAGGTTGCTTCTCCATGCCCCGCATGGGTTCAACTTGAAAATTCCTCTTCCTTCAGGCAGAGCGAGTCTGCTCAGGTAAGTTAGAGTCAATAATGAGCTGCAAAGCTCGTGCAAAATCAGGTTTCACTATGGTAAAGTTCCCTCCAGCGATGCCATTAACTGATTTAGTTTTGTCGAAGCCAAAGTACACGCGAGGCGCTTGTGATCGGTCTAAATAACGTATCTGGTACCGTCCAAGTAATGCCTCCATCTAAAATTCCAAGGCCACATTTTCACTGCCAGTTGTGTGTCGTGCAGTTCCTCTTTGTAACTCCATCACGTAGGTCACCCCTCGCTCGTGTTGTGTCGGTGTGTAACTGGGACTCTGATTCTGACCATCATGGTATACCACTATATCACCCGCACCCTCGGGTAACGACGACGCTCGATGCATTGCAGAGTTGGAACTCGAAAGCTGAAAAGACGTCCTCCTGTTTCGTCTTTCATGAACACAGTACCCTACTGTGCTAAGGGGAGTTAAGCTGTGTGTCCTTCGAAAATCCTGTGGTTAATCTGCGTTAGTATCTAGTGAAACCAAGGAATTGTTGTATCCCCTAAGGAATCTTTGGTGTCGATCAGTTTCTAACGAGATGCATCTCAGCGAGATCCACGAGTATTCCCACTCTGTTGGTTACCTGATCAAAATGCATCTCTCGAATCTAGATATGATGTTTAACAAGACTTCGTACGTAATGGATCCTCCCACAGAGGTGCTGAAACAGAATACATACGCCACCCATGGTGTTCCTTTCTCCTGGTCATGATTCAGAACGTCGTCAATAAATACGGTCGATTCATGTGATCCCTGAAGCTGCTGGTGTGTTGTTCAATTCAATGATCATGGTATACTAGTTAAAATGGCTACATCGTGTTCAACATGCTGTTGTAGGAACATGCTCCCCCTTGAACTTCCATCTGGTGATAGCTCACTCGTTAGTAAATCCTCGAATGGGGCTTGATCTTCACAGCTGGTCAACAGGTTGCCAATACATGGTCAAGGCAAGTGGTTCTTAACTGCCACCTTACTAAGTTCTCGATAATCAGTACACATACGAAAATTCATGGATCTAACTGGGGCTCCCCAAGGCAAAAAGCTAGGTTCAACAAAACTCCAGTTCAATAACCCCTGTAGTTGATTAACACAGCTCTTGCAACCCTCCTGGTGCAGGACGGTAAGAGTACGAGTAATCAGGGCTGCCTCTGTCCTGATACTGATTTGATATTCCCCTGGACGATGTGGGGTACACCTGATAGTTCTTCTGGTAACACATAGGTAGAAATCACGAACAAAGGGTGGATCCTCGATCCTCTTCCTAAACATCAATAATAAGTGCTAACATAGCGGGATAATCCTTCCGTGGACACTTCCAAGCTTTCATTGTAGAATTGACGCTAACCTTTGCACAATTCCAATACTTTGAAATAGATGACGATTCCCCACTAGGGAGAGGGATACGCGAAGTTTTCTTCTTACAGAGTATATCTGTGCGATGTATCGATTACCAATCCATTCTAACCACTGCTTCAAACCATCAAGGATAGCAAAAGGAATATCGATGTCGATCGCTTGTCCCACAAGGTTGAATTTGCCTCCAAACTGACATATGAAATGTCGATTGTCTTGTCGTCAGCTAATTCCACAACAGGTTCAAATTCAAGGTGCATCAGGGTCAAACGGAGCAAAGACAAAACGATCAGCTGCTCATACTGGCTACGAAGCTCCCAATGTCGTTGCTCGAAACGAAACTCTACGATCATTGGCCATCAAGGTCCATCTTTCCGCATTCTGAGCTACGTCCTAGGTACTACTCACCGTGCTGGCAATTACACATTCCGCGTTATAGTCGATTGCCATCGTTCATGTCCTGATTAATTCGTAAGAGTTGACTCCCATGAGTCACTGACAAGGGTTAAGGATTCGGTTGAAGCCAATTCGCTGATCCTTGCTGCCGGTAATCAGGGTCGTCAAAGTTCTGAGGCCGGTATAGTACCACGCTCAACCTCCTGTCCATTGATGTTGCAAGTTGTTCAAGTAATACACAGTATGTTGTGGGAGTGTTGCAGAAGTGATCACACTTCAGGATCTAAGACATCACTACATGAGTTCCAACAAACGAAGTGGAGTAGGAAAGGTATCGATCAATCATTAGATGCTGTGTCATTCAACACAGGGACGTTCGTATAAGCACCTAACATTCCACATGGTTTGCTAGGTGTGCAGATGGGTGTTCGGGTAATACTCGATAGCATCGAGATTCGAAAGGATCCAGGGAGGAATGAAAAGTTCACGTTCGAGTAGGGGACAGTCACTACTATGACCCCCATAGGTTTGCTATGTTTCTATCGACCCAATAACGGAACGGAACCCATTTTCCACTTGGTAAGGCTCACTGGGACTCACATGCACCCCACACTATTATTATGTGTGCACCCACGACAATATTGTGATTTGCATGCTCATCTCAGCTCCTCTTAACTCATGTCAAATGGTTCCTCAAACTCAAGTAGCAAACTAAGAGCATCACGAAGCGTAAGTCATGAAGGTTTAGGGAAATACCACCCTATCAGTCACATAGCTCATGCAAGTTATACCCTAACTCATACTGTTGTGCTAAACGTGAAATCATAGGCAATATCATACGTAAGTGTTCACTAGTTATGCAGTGCAATGAGTATACGAGAGACGAACCATGCAATCTGGAGCTGAGTGTCATGGTCGTTTCATGCTTTCAGAACTGTCCGGTTATAGTCTGGTTTTACAAAAACGTTTTTCCTCATTTTTAAAACCAAGTTCACTATAACCAATGGCTCTGATACCAATCTGTCACACCCCCAAAATACCACGTGCGGAAACCCCCGCGAGGCGTGTGACATACCAGGATCTTAGCCACCAATCACATTGAACTCATAGATATATGTAACTGAAACTTTCATTGATTAACATTAAGTGTTACAGTGTCACATTATATTTTATAGTGTACAGTGGAAGCATAAATCATTCGTTAAGTGTTCATAACCACATGTAAAAGCTATTAGTCTTGTATAGTGTTTCCATGTATCTCGACCCATGACCACTCCAGCTTCCCAGACAGCAAGTCCCAATGATATGCACCTAAGGGCCTGCAAGGCATGTAACAACAAATCAACAACAAAGTTGAGCGAGTTCACAGTTGGGTGTTCGTTTTAAGTTATTCCAAAAACAGTTTCCTTTAACTGGCATCACTGCCGTGGGGGTTACCCCATAGTTGAAAACGTGTTTTGTTTAATCCCGTTTACTCTGGCTATCTAGTCGTGGCGGCTACCCCTTGTTTAATTATCTGGCTCTCTGGCCGTGGGGGCTACCCCATGTATATATTACTAGACTCGTTACCATATCGACCACGGACTTTAGTCATGTTTATGTGCCCTTAGCGTCAATGTCTATCATCGTTGACGTGCCCAGATCCATTAGTTCATGCCCGTCCTCTGCGGCACGGTGTGAGGCTTGTCAGACCTAAATAGCGCTATCTAACTAATGACCCGCTCGCCATTGGCCCAACGATTAAGTCGATATAAAAAGGAGGGACTTCCTGATAGAGTTTTGGTCTAGTGAAGTTTAACTGTCCATGAGGACGAGGAATTATATTCCTGAACCCGTACTGTCCTACCCAAGAAGGACGAGGAATCCATATTCCTTAACCCATTCCCAACCCCTGGGAATCCCATGCCTTGTAGAAAGTGTGAACTCACCTCGGTTTGCTCGGCAGATACACAAATAGGTCAATCAAGCTGCTAGTGGTCAACCACGTCCTAACATGGTTACCATACAAGTCAGGTCTAGATTCCAGTGGTGCACATAAGTTTACACAGAGCTAACAAGTCAAGAACACGTACCGATCATGGCATACACATTGAGCAAATCAGTTAAACATACCCAAAGTTTACTAGTGCAATCCAACGGGTTTGGGCCGAACTACTTGTGCGGTTCACTAAAGAATGCCCAATTAAACACCCCGGCCCAACATATTGTGCGATCCAACATAAACCCGGTCCAAACTATAATTAAGCCCAACAACTTGTATGGCCCAATAAACTAAACAACATTTAACTTGTGCGGTCCATATAGTCTTGTGCGATTGCAAATGACTTGTGCGACTGAAACCTACTTGTGCGACCAAGACTGGCTTGTGCGATCAGCTTTGTTACCCAGCCCAATAGTCTACGGCCCAACAGACTAACCCAATGATGTGTTGTGCGATTTATTACCCTTGTGCGATTGTAACCATATTGTGCGACTGATCCATATTGTGTGATCGCATAAGTATGTGTGTGGTGCCAATTAATGCCGTGAATTATTGGCAATTTGTTACAAGTTTCCATTATTCAGTTACAAGTTTCTATCATTACTTCCCTAATTCTTGCAAACATTACCCATTGACAGTTTCTCTTTTCATGAAGATCAAACAACATAATTATATCATAACTATCATAAGTACATGTCTAGCAAATACAAATTTCTCGGAACACAATGATTATCAGCCATCATCGGCTTCATGATCTAGTTTGAACCATAACATAAAGATTTCTCAAAACACCTAAATTAGTTCTTCATTTACCAGCCACATCGAATCAGTTTAACAATTCATTGATCATCACTCTTATTCGAATCATTAGTTCTAATCTCCGATTCCTGCGCATATCTAATAAATCGGTGAACCTTATTTTCAATCTCTTTAGAATCAATCGATAAGTCAACAAAAAGGCGAGCCGCACATGATCGAGAACGCATACACCGAACATACACACGTATTCTACATTATCAAGAATTATCAACTCAAACAAGGAATGGCATACTAACATTAATCACACTTAAAAACATAATAAAAAATACATGAAACGTAAACCAGACGAGAGTGTTTTACTAACCGAACGAACGTAAGGGATGTGCTAGTCCGAGAGGGAGAAGGTTTCGAAGATGGGGATGGCTGCTGCCGATTCTTCGAGGATGAGAAGGGAAGAATAGGGTTTGCTAAACCTTGAGTGCTAAGATAATTGTGGGATTTATATACCTACACACTTGGTGTTATGCGAAGATGATAGTGCCGAGCCCAAAGGATAGAGGGGTTTGGGCCGAGATTATAAGCATAAGAATCTATGTGGTCCAAGGGGTATTTGTGCGATCAAACTCCTCTTGTGCGATCCACATATATTACACTCAAATACATAACACACTACAAAACTCATATCACATATCGCATACCACATAATAAACTCACAACATAATAAAAGCATAACGTTCCATTGTAACATTCACATCAGTTAATCACATAACATGTAACCACATATTGTTAAACCAAGTTATATCGAAGTGCGATGAAAGGTTTGAAATACGAGTTGTCACACTTTCCAACTCTTGAAACAAAAACTCTGCAGTGCACCGATCTTGTCTTTAATTGAAGGTACCGAGGATTTTGTGGTGTATTGTGATGCTTCTATTCTGGGTCTTGGTTGTGTGCTGATGCAACGCGAGAAGGTAATAGCGTACGCTTCTCGACAGTTGAAGGTTCATGAGAAGAATTACACGACTCACGACTTGGAGTTGGGGGCCGTGGTCTTTGCGTTAAAAATCTAGAGGCATTACTTGTACGGTGCTAAATGCACTATTTATACCGACTACAAGAGCCGTCAGCATATCCTTGACCCGAAGGAATTGAATATGCGACAGCGTCGCTGGGTAGAACTCTTAAATGACTACGATTGTGCAATCAAGTACCATCCAGGTAAAGCTAACGTTGTAGCTGATGCCCTTAGTAAAAAATAAACGAAACCCAAGCGTGTCCACGCCCTGCAGCTCACTATCCACTCTAATTTACCTGATCAGATCTGTTCTGCTCAGACTGAAGCGTTGAAGGAAGAAAACATGGAAGCTGAATATTTACGTGGCATGGAGAAACGACTCGTGGAGAGATCTGACGGCATTTATTATTTTATGGAACGGATATGGGTTCCTTTGTATGGTAATCTTAGAGAGCTCGTGATGGACGAAACACACAAGTCTCGATACTTTGTTCACCCAGGTTTGGATAAGATGTATCAGGACCTTAGAGTCTTATATTGGTGGCCGAAGATGAAAGTTCACATCGCGATGTATGTGAGTAAATGTTTGACTTGTGCGAAAGTCAAGGTAGAGTATCAGAAACCCTCAGGCCTGCTTTAGCAACCAGAAATACCCTTGTGGAAATGGGAGCAAACTGCTATAGATTTCATCACTTGTTTTCCAAGAACTCAAAAAGGAAACGATACCATCTGGGTGATCGTTGACCGTCTCACGAAGTCAGCGCACTTCCTAGCAATCAAGGAAACAGATAAGTTCTCACAACTTGCTGCTGTTTATCTAAAGGAGGTGGTTTCTAGGCACGGGGTGCCGAGTTCTATTATCTCTGATTGTGACCCACGTTTCATATCCGATTTGTGGCAGTCGATGCATAAATCATTTGGCTCACGTCTCGACATGAGTACTGCTTATCACCCACAGACGGATGGTCAAAGTGAACGAACTATCCAGACACTTGAAGACATGTTGCGAGCATGTGTGATCGATTTTGGTAAGGGTTGGGAAAAACACTTGCCTTTGATAGAGTTCTCCTATAACAACAGTTACCATTCCAGCATCTAGGCAGCCCCGTTCAAAGCATTGTACGGACGGAAGTGCCGTTCTCCTCTCTGTTGGGCTGAGGTGGGTGACAGCTAGATCACAGGTCCGGAACTTGTACTTGAAACTTCAGAGAAGATTGTCCAGATCAGAGATCATATGGCGGCAGCGCGCAACCATCAGAAAAGCTACGCTGACAAGCGTAGGAAACCTTTGGAGTTCGTTGTAGGCGATCGTGTTATGTTGAAAGTCTCGCCCTGGAAGGTGTAAAATCGACGACAAATTGCAGTTTGTCAAAAAACCCATTGAAATTATGGACCGGGAAGTCAAGGTGCATAAGCATAGTCGAATCCCGATTGTGAGAGTAAGTTTGAACTCAAGGCATGGACCGGAGTTCACGTGGGAATGCGAAGATCAGATGAAGCTCAAGTATCTTCAACTATTCCCAATGGATCAATCTAATCTTGATGCAATTGATGAATTTCGGGATGAAATTCCCTTTCAAGTTGGGGATGATGTGGCACCCGAGGAAAATCCACAATCATCCTGATCTAACACCTTGTTGCTTTGGGTTACTTATCAAATTTTGGGATGAAATTTCTTTCAAGTTGGGGATGATGTGACAACCCGAGATTTCAAGGTATTTCCTCTACGCATCACTTGTTTCACAATCTTGTTTTCACAATTCATTTTACGCTGTATCATGTGCACGATATTTGAATGACTAGAGTATTGTTACGTTTGGGTGTTACATGAAAACTTAGGAGTTTTTTAAGGTTTAGACATAATATGTTCATGTTTAACTTTGGGCTGCACAACACACTTGAATCACGAAAGACCCAAGTCGTTCTTCGTCCCAAGCACATGTCGACGAAGAACTAGGGTTCTTCGCCACAAACACCCCATGGCGAAGAAGGTCCTTTGCCAAGAGGTCTTTCGCCAAAAAGGGCCCTCGGCCAAGGTTTATTCGTGGCCCAGAATGGGCCCGACTGTCATTTTGTTTGTATAATCTCTCATAACCTGCAACCGTAAACACAAAACCCTAAAGTTCTCTCTCCCTATCCTCTCTGTGCGATGACAGTTTTGGGATCACAAAGCCTTTCATCTTGAACAAACTAATCACTTCGATATCATGGTTAGTGCCTATCAATGTTAATTGCTAAAATCCTGATGATGTGATCTTAGGTGAAATTAGGGTTTCATTAATAGGATTGCAAATCTAGAACTTTCATGATGAGGGTTCGGTGATTTGTATACATTCATATTCATGATGTGATTTGATAATTCTGCTTGATGGACTTATATCATGATAAACTAATAATTTGATTGTGTGTGGTCATTGGATTATTATGGTCAATGATTGTTTAGAATGATTTGTATGATGAGTGGAAACTGTTACGTTTTGAGTAGTTGATGATTGTTCATAATTAGGGGTGCATAATCATGGTTAAAAGTGTCGTTTAATCTAATTTGGAAAACTGTCAAACTGTTAGCATGTATTACGGCTGAAACTAAGGAAATTGTAACTATCTGATGAGGGTGCGACGAAAGACTTCCCCCACGAAGAACATAGTTCGAAGAAGAACCTGGTTCTTCATTGACTGGTTCCAGACGAACCACTAGGGTTCTTCGTCAAACTCAATCTCGACAAAGGATAGTTCTTCGTCATAGGGTTCTTCGCCAAGGAGGCATCCCACGAAGAACTGGTTCTTCTTGGAGATGCTGCAAGTGAACAAACAAACATAACATTCTAAACAGTAAGGTTTCAAATAGTTTATGAGTTGTATGAGGATGATAATGTTTTATCGATGCATATTAATAACAGTAAATATGAACGAGGAACCTGGTTGGGCGTGTGAGTAGCAAACTTACATGTTAAATGTTATTATGCGTTATGCACATGGGATGTGGACTTTTATGCGATTGAGTAATTGCTATGTGTTATACGGTGATCTTTACGATGAATGCAAACTGTGAAAATACGTGACTTAATTGATTATGAAACTAATTTCATTGGTAACCACGGTAGGGTTTGGTTGACTAACTGGAACGGTGGGTAGGACAATCAAATGGGTATTCCTGAGAGGAATAAGTCTATTGGGTAAAAACTGGGATGTTAGATAATACACTCATTTCCTATCACTTTAAGTCCCATCTTATACCGAATTAGTTACCTGAGAGGTAACGGGGTATTAGTTGATAGCGCCATTTGGCTTGGCAACCTCAGACCGTACCTGAGAGAATGGGCGTGAACTAATGACCTTAATCACGACCAATCCTTAGATAGGGGGCATCGGGGATGGGCAAAAAAATATGGAGCCATCTTGTACGGTACTCGAGTTATTATCAACATTATTATTAAACCGAACTAAACACTTGGCAATTAACGTTTTCGTAAAACTATGAACTCACCAGCGTTGTCTGATACAATTGTTGCATGCTCGCAGGTGGTTAGATTCTATGGACGAGGAACTAGCTGTCTGGGATTGCTGGAGTGGTCATGGGTCGTACTGCTTGGATACGCATGATGGGCTTACTGTTTTTACATACATTTGGTTTTGAAACATTTAAACAATGATTTACGTATTGCTTCCGCTGAGCTTGTTGGATTTTATTAAACTTGTGATTGAACCATTTTTAGTAATCAACAACAACTTTATTTGAAATCTTGTTATGAGTTCAATGTAATTAGTGGCTATATCCTGGTACGTCACACGCCTAGCGGAGTTTCCGCAGGTGGTATTTTGGGGGTGTGACAGAGAGCCTTGAACAAACCCATAGGAGGCGAGAGATGGTGAGGAAGTTTTGGGCAAGAACTTTTAAAACCGAGTGGTGTGAGTGAGTGAAATTTTTAGCAAGGAGAAAGAATATGTTAGTGGACAAGCACAATAGTGTTAGGGCTAAAGAAAAATGGATAACGACGTGGTCGTGTTTTTTCACCCTTGTTGTGAATACAACTATCACATGTAAATACTTTTTAGCCTGTTTTGTTTATAAAACTTAGGATATGGTACTAGCCACTTGGAGTGGATATTGCAAAATGGGCAAATGTTTTCATAAATAATAAACCGGTTTAATCTGTTTTGCTTAAATAACATTAAGCACTTGGGGTTAATAGTACCGTGTCCCGGTGTCCCGACTCATTAATTGAAATAGTCATATAAAATAAGTGTGGGGTGTAGTCATATACCTGACAGACACAAAATATTAAAGATGGTGTGTATATTGACCATGTACCATCATTTGATTTTAGGTCCCCGACTGTATTGACAAGCATGTAAACTGGTATCAAGAAATCTATCTCAGTGTAAAAATAAAATGATTACCAAATGGTTTTCATATATACATCAAATGATTTTAGAAATGATTTTCAAAAACAGTCGGTTAATAGTATTATCCGCAATTAGCGAACCTTAGTAGTAGGCTGGATACGGTTCGGCCATAAAGCTTTGGCATTTGCGACTTGATGGCTAAAGATACATGATGTCTAAAAAGTTCCTTTTATTAGATCCTGCCTTGTGGGACATTTTGTACTGAACAATATGCTATAAATTTTATTTAATATATTTTCAAGTTTATATACATGTACTTTATCATCCTTTCTTCTACTGCAAATAGTAATACTGTTATCTGACCGTCACGCCCAAACCCCATCTCCGGGCCCACCAAAAATCGAGGTGTGACAGGTTGTTATCAGAGCTACAGTTTGAGGGATTTAGACACTGGCGTTTTATGTCTAGACTTAAATTTCACATTCGCAGATTCCATAGGAAAATTCTGAGTCTAAGTCTTTAAGACATGGAATAGTCATCCTATATATATATATATACATATACATTTTCCGAAATATGATGCCAAAACATCCCGTACGATGCAAAGGGTCTATGTTTGGTCGTGGACCACAACAACCCCAAACACTTGAGTAGCTCGGAGTTCCATCCGGTAAACTATGTTGCTACCTCAGATTCGAATCAGTATTGGTTGGCGATGATTTTAACCCGGAGGTGCCGAACTCTGACACCAAATATTATCTCTTTTTTTGGTTCCCCACAACATAGCCCATTGCCCGACAAGCATAACCAATACTTAAGCCATCTTACCTTTTTCTCATACCTCGAACTAGGGATGAGCAAATACCGATACTGTCCCGATCCCGAAAAATACCGATCCCGAATTTTATGTAAACTTGGTACCGATACTGAAATATGTCGGTACGGTACGACATCGGTACAGTATCGGTATTTTGAGGGTAAACTTCGGTATTTTACCGATACCGTACCGATACCGAAAATGCCAAAAAGTGGATACCGTTTCCGGTACCGAAAAAATTCAGGATCGGGATTTCGGGTTCGGGATCGGGACGGTATTTTATACCAATTGCTCATCCCTACCCCGAACTATTTAGAACATACCCAAGTCTAACCTAAAGCTTCCCCACTTCCGATGGACGCACCAGTGTTACAACTCCAGCCGATTGAGCAGTAGCAAACCTATGCCAGGGTGAGGATGTAAGTACATTCTAGCGTGAAACTCAGCCCTTGGATGCCGTCCTCAAGCGAACACACTCCCATCCTAGGGGATGAGCCGATGGAAGGACCCTCTAACCTGGCTTCTATCCTAAACTGTCAGAACCCCTAATCCTACCCTGGGTGGGAGTTGTGAGCAGATACAAGTGGTACCGGTGTTTATTAAAATTATCGAAGCGGAATTTTCATCAGGACCGGTGTCAAGAAAAATATCAGAGTTTTTAAAACACCGTAGTTTTCATTTCATAAACTGTGGGATGAAACCCATATTTACATAAAGGATTTTTACAGGTATAAACCCTTGATTATAAAACACTTTTTATTCAGGTTACATAACAACTTATTTAAGCTTGAGTGCCTCATAGCACTTTTCCTTCTCTTCACAGTACATCCCCTGAAACGCGTTTTAAAAACATTTTATCAGCAAAAATACTGGTGAGTTCATTCCGATTTATAAAAAGATACAATGTTATAATTATAGGATTAAGGGTTTTTACATTTGTTTATATCTCACACTTACTCAAATCAATATTTGTCACTCGGTGGCAGTTCTTGTGACTGTGGTCATATCACTCACTGGCTAACTCGTTGTCCAATAGTGAAGATTATCAAGTAGTGTATACAAAACCCCACATATCGACAGTAATTTAAGAATAAAAAACTTAATCACTGTAAATATAAATAACATTTGGAAAACATTTAGGGTTTTGAAAGAATTTGATAAAATAGAATGACTCACTTTGCAGATTTAGGGTTTTCAGTAATAGCATTCTGGTCTAAGTCTTGGGTTCCATCAACTAAATACTCTTCATCGTCAATGCTCAATTTGCAATCCTGACACATATCACAAACAACAAAACTTTTGTTATTACCTATTTCTACTTCTAGAGGCATAGGTAATTTTGTTAATATAAACGTAGGTTGTTGAATAAATCGATGTGAAACAAAAGATCTATTCGCACCCGTAGTAAATTTACCTGAAACCATATCGGGTTTAACTTTGGCCTCAGCCGCCGTTATGTGGAAGGACATCGCCTTTGATTTCAGGGCTTCGGTCTTCGCATCGGTTGTTTCCTTCTTGCCAACCAACTCTGGGTACTCAGATTTCTTGTGTCCCGACTTATAGCACTTGTAGCACACCAACACCTTACCGGCGCAATTTGAAGCCCCATGTTCCAACTTCCCGCACGTAGCGCATGGTTTACCCTTAAAATAACACTTGTAACGCCTTGCTTTTTCGTACTATCCATAATTAGAAAACACTGTTCGTATTTCTATTTTTGGAATCTTGTATTCTTGTAATTCGTCATTTCGTGTATCGTTCTAAAATCTGAGACTTGGATCATGAATAAAAATTCGTATTTCTTTAAACTCATGCTTTACATATTCATACATATCTATACGTTCGAACTCATATAACAATTGATACTTTGTTCGTAATTCTTGAAAACATACGATGAACTTGCAAATACGTGAAATACATGAATCATACGAATGCATACGATACTTATTTACGACATACATATACTTAATCATACTTGACCATACTTGTTTTTATGTTAATGATACTTACAATATGCTTTTATTACATAAAATACCCCTAAAACACATTAAAACCATCAAATTAAACTACAGAGGCCTGAAATGTCAAAAATCAAACTTGTTTTCGTGAAACTTAGTCATCGCGTCGCGCCACAGTAAAACCCCCCTTGTGGTCGTGCGATGAAGAAACACTGACTTGAACGGTAAGGCTCCTACTAGGACTTCAACTCTTGGCGATCCGAACAGCTGACTACAAAACAGAACACCGTTAGGACTTATTACAGGAATGGGGTTATTCCTGTCACCACCCTCCGGTGTGAGAATAAGTCTCGGTATTTAGGAGTAAGAAAGTATGTAGAGTGAGAGAGTAGGTAAGAACAGAATGATCATACCTTTGATGTTTACCTCTATTTATAGTTTATGATTAGGATTTCCCATAACCTAGGATGTAATCCGATAAGTTAGGGATTTGCATGATCTTCCCAAAATATTGGGGATTTGGTTACTTGGTTTATCCATGCAGAATGGAACATTCTAGAGGTACCCGTACAATTAGTTAATATTAATTCATGCTTAATGACTGTGCTTGATTACAACTGATGATATAAACTGCTTTATGATTTCTGTATCATACATACATGTGCATCACATTTCATGCCGTCACACTACTTATTACATACAACCTTTAGTGACATACTTGATGCACAAAGCACAGTTAGCACAGTGAGCGGATAACTCATAAATATACTGACAGTGCCAGTACATAGACAGACAATGTTTTGAGGCCCAGTATGAGCCAGAAACAAGGTACTACACTGGTACGGAGTGTAGGGAAGTAAGGACCATAAAACTGCGTCACTAGGTGATAGTTTAAGTGCCGGAAAGTGCCTAAAGACCACACAAAGTGCAGAATTCTGCATTTAACAACAAAATTCAGCATTGTAACATGCTAGTAATGTGCAAAAATATGGCAAAATGGTACTGCATGCTTTCCTAAGTGCCGGGAATTAAAAGTGTCACAAAAAGTTGTATAAAAGACACTTTACGGCATAACTTAGCACTTTAACGGAACGGTATATAACCGAACAACCGGACATTACCCGGGACACCAAAATATTGTTAAAAACATTGTTTCACTTTTTCTGAGCTAGTCATGGTTCCCGAGCACACTAACAAGTTACATAAAGCATGTAACACACTAAACATTAGATCTTACACTTAACACCTTCCACTAATTAAATTATCTACCAATAATTTACATTTAACCCTTCCCCCTTTTTTTTGCAATTTACAGCTCATGTATGGCCCACCTCAAGATCTCACCAAGTTCCACTAAATCCCATTTAAATCTTTACTTGGAATTGATGAGATTCATTTTGATTGGTGTGTGTACATAAGGGAGCACTAGACACATTGGATAATAACACTTGTGGATATAAGAGAACTTAGTGGATCATAATCTTCACTTCACCACTTTTTCCTTTCCCCTTGGCTAGCTCTCGGCCGACTCCCCTCCCACACACACCCACTATTTTCATTTCAAGTTCAACAATCCAAGGATACTACAAGGTGCTCAAAGGTGTATTAGAAGGTTTGGTGTTCACGGATCTTGAAGGACCTCTACCACAAGCTTTTATCCACTCATTTTTCTCCATTGATCTTCCCTTGCTTTAAGCTAGTTGTAAGACTTCTTTGATCCTTGTTTACTTCATGTTTTTAGTGGTTAAATATTATATTATGTTGAAAGCATATGAACACTAAAAGAACATAAACATAAATCATGAACATAGAGCTTTACATAAAGATGAAACATGATGAAATAATGATAAGATGTGGTTGTTTTGAATATGTTGATGATTACTTGTTGATTTCCTAGTAATGTGATGTTGATCATCCTATGGAACTTGTTAAATGATGATTAGAAACATGATTTAACAAGATTAGGAGATGATTATGTTTGCATAAAATAATCATCTTCTAATAAAAATATGAACTTGATAAATAAAGATGGTTTCATGAAATATAAGTAAACAAAGTGAGTTGGTGATCATGTAGATCCGAGATTTACAAATGACTTTCTAAAGAAAACCAAGTTTAAAAGACGGTTTTTGAAAGATCATGATTCTTACATATACTTACACTATTTTTGGAAATAAAATAAGTATATGGATGCTAGTGAAACATGAAAATGTTGTAAATAAATATTTTTGTAAAATGAGTTCACAAGTTGTGAACATCTAGAAATCCCGAGAATGAGATTTTAACAAAAGTAAACACACTTTGGAGGGTAACTAAACCCACTAAACACCCCACTAAGTTACTACGCGTTTTTATAAAACATCAAGTTCATGTTGTACATTAAATAGGAATGATTTTGCACTTGGTAAGTGTAATATGGTTTAGAGATTTGTTGTTGATTGTTTGGATGAATTTTTGAAAAGAAAACGATATGCTAAATAGCATGGACACCTCCATTTACAAAGGAAACTATGGCGAAATTTTCTAAAAATTCCAACACTTAGAAAATATTTTCTAACAAGTGTTTACAAATATATTTTAACTTTGTTTTTCAAATATAAACTTCCCCATAATTTTTGTTACAAAAAAAATATACAAAGCATCGGAGTTTGGTTTTTATGGACAAATATATATTTAGAATATATATTTATCAATAAAACGTTTGTGTGAATATTTGTATGATTTGTGAACTAGTTATATTGTTTTAGGGTAAAATAATATAACAAAATACCATGACAATTACAACTCCAAAATAATACCAAAAATATCACAAGGAATTAAATATTTAAGTTACACACTTGGTATTGTGAAACCGAACGCAAAAAAAAAAGGTAACTTATGAAATATTCCGGAAAATACTCTTACACATATATTTTTGGCAAATATTATTTTGGAAACTAAAGAAGTGAAAATATATTAATTTTTGGGAAAAATATATATATTTTGGAATACGTTATTTTTGAAAAATAAGTTATATATATTTTCTAAGTGAGACTTAAAAATATATTAATTCGGAACTACAATATACATGTATAAATACCCCCCATCATTGGGAAGGAAATACGGAGTTAATATACTTGTGAAGTATTAATACAAAAATATTGATTAAACAATTATTCCAAACATTAAATATAATTTAAAGTTAAAATAAATATTATTTTAACAAATAATTATAACTTGGAATAACATTCGGAGACATAAGAAACGCAACTCAAAACATTAAACTCTAAGCCAAGGCACGACCCGTTCGTCTAATAGACATTAGTATGTTGTAGGTTGTCGTGTAGCTGACAGAGCTTGAGTTGCCGGTACGAGACGCACTACTGTGAGTTCATGTTCCCCTTTTCTTAAACTGTTTTGTTAACTTACTTCGGGGTGAAATATGTCACACCCCGACCACGTTAAAACAACAAACCGTGGCGGAAACGTCGGGGAGTGTTGTAACAGAATCATCGTTTCAACAACCATGGTATTTAAAAGTTTCGTTTTATTGAATTATCAAATAATGTACATTGTCTTTAAACCAAAACAAACAAACTACACATATTTTATAATTGTTTTTAAGTCACTAAGGCCTCGTCCAGATCCTAAGTGACATGCTCCCTAGCAATCATCACGCAACATCACCTGAAACATATGTAAAAACAAAGTCAGCAAAGAAATGCTGGCGAGCACATAGGTTTTATAAGAGTATCGGATTCATGGCTCGTTTGTATGTTGCAGTACATCATTAGACTACAAGAGTCAAAAGTACAAATCTTGTTTTGAAAAGTGTATTGCAACATAATTAACCAACTCAAATCAAGATGGTTATAGTTTTTAAAATCTCGCAGCCATGATTCTTAACCCCAAAACATTTGCTTTAGTAAACCAATTCGTAAAACATCTCGTTAAAAAATCGTTAATAAAACTAGTATGGTTTATATTATTTCGAAAACCTCGTTGTGTGACATCGTTTCAAATCGTTTCCCAAGTGAACTAAATAATGACACGCAATGTAATATGATAGAAGCACTTACATATAAGATGTACCAGCGGTGTATCTACCATGATTCTATCATGCTACACCCGTCCCATTATCTAATCACTACCCAAAACCAATCGTTCGTTCAAATCGTTTATTTCGTTTAGGTCGTTCCAAATCGTTTAATTCGTCCCAAAATCGTTTTCGTTTTAATTGTGAAACTACTTTTGGTCGTCTCGCTAATAACATTCAAACCTTCGTGACTCGACTACCTCGTTTATCGTATTAACAAACCACCAAAGGGTAAGTTATCAATCATCAGATTCGGTCGTTACCTACATAACCCCCACACATAACCATGGGTGTAGTCTGATAACGGGATTTGTCAGATCCTATGGTACCATAACCTAATACTGGTCGGATTGATCAATGCTAATGAATGTCATTTGTTATGTAACTACAACCAACAAGTTCATTCACTTTATCGAAATCGTTATTAGTTTAATATAAACCATCTTAATCGTTTTTGAAAACATCGTTAAAATATCGAAATCGTTTTAATACATATGAATCACCCCAAAACAATTGAAAATAGTAAAATAGGGGAACTATGTACTCACATTGAATGGAAGGGTATCCTTGATCTAAAGAACTTAGCGAGGCTCAGACAAACCAAGGAAATTCAAGTAGTACCTAGTAATTGGATCACTAGTAAATAAAATTGACACCTAAATCGGAGGATCGGATAGAATGAGGTCTTGTAAACCAATGAGTGTGGAACTCATGTGATATGGTTTAACAAAGCCTACATTCTAAATCGGAACTTAGCCTAAGTGCTTTCTACCCGTTACGACCCATTAAGGTAGCTTATGCTACTTTAACGCATCGTTCGCGCAAAAACTATGTTCGGATGGTTAACTATGTGCTATGTCAAGTCTTACATTCCCAATAATACCCTAATATGTTACTAAATCAGATTATATATCAAAAATATGTTCACATATGCACAATATGAATTTATGCTTCAAAAGGGCATTTTGGTCATTTCCTATGGGCATATAAACCAATTAACGAATAGCTAACCAATCCTAGGTGATCCTAAGGTATAACCTCAGTGGTTATTCCCTATGCAACTATGATCACTAATCAAGCTTGGTCGGATCCTAATGATCGACCAAACGGGTCGGGTTTGAAAGTCTAAGCGGTTGTTTAGACCCCTTAACTTACGACCTTAAACAAGTACTAACTAATAGTGACGAGTTAAACATGTCAAAACATGTTTAACCTACTTAGAAAACTGATTTGGTATCAAAACAATGGGTTTTGATACCCGAAAATAGTTCCGTTTCAAAATGCGTGCTAAAACGCATTTTGACCGAAACTTTGACTCGTCACTACGCCTAGTTAACGTGGTAATCAGTAGGTATAATCACTAAGGATTATAACCATCGTGATTACAATCACGTTGCAAAGTTCAATTGAACTTTGACTTGACCAATTGATGGTCAAAACCGAAAGTCAAACTGTTGGCCAAACTGTTTGACTTTCTGCTTAAACATAAAGAATAAGCATGAAAGAAGACTTACAATAGGTCCTAGCTATCTTTTCTACAAAGAATAAGCTCCTAAGCAGATTAGAAAGCTCCCAAAGTCAGATGTAGAGAAGAAAATGAGGAAATGAGCAATGGACAAGTGAAATTGCTTGGCTATTTATAGTTGTTGCAACTTCACAAGATCACTCCATGTGTTTGTGTGGCCATCAAGGATTAAATCATATCGATACATGTGTTAGGAACTGATTAGAGACCTTGGAGAACACTTAAACTTGCCCATCACACAAAGAATTTACCATAACAGCCCCTGAAGATCAAACATAATGCTGAAAACTGAAATCTGGTCACTGGGCACTTCACACGGCCCACATAAGTATGGGGAGGGGGCTTACGCGGCCCGCCTGGCCTCCCTAGTTCAGCACAAGTTTGAAAATTTACAGTTTAGGTCCCTGCACTTGGTTTAAGCTCATTTCAGGCCCTTTTGGCCCCTGTTAAGCCATTTTCAAGGCTCTACAAGGTCAATAAAGTTTAGAGGACTCAAAATGTGCTCGGAAAACTCTCGGATGTCGGCTCGTTTGGTCGTACGGTCGCGTTGTTCGTTAAATTACGACGAAACTCAAACGGACGCGAAAACGAACCAAATTAAGCGACGAATGGTATTTTTGCATGCCGATCACTAAAATAAAAATATTTTAGTGTGTACAAAAATTTTGGGTGTCCAGATGTGGTCAGAACCTAAGATATGCGCGTAAATGCAAACGTACGTCGTTTTTGACACTTTTAGTCCCTGTAAGATCAAATAAGCATGTTTTTGCACACCTAACCCCTCAAAGCTTATTTCTAAGCTATGTTTAGGTTATTTATGGTATGTTTAGCTTATGATCAAATTCCAGACTCTTCGATATCATACGAATCGGTATAGTTTCACAGTTTGACACAAATAGTCCCTGCGATCGAATAGACTTGTTTTCAACACACCAAACCATCCAAAACTTATTTCTAAGTTATGTAAAGGTTATTTTAGGTATGTTAAGCCTATGTCACTATTCCGGAGTGTTTGTTGCGTTAAACTGATTGCGTTTACGCACCAGTTTGCGTATAACTTTCCAGAAAGCGATTTAAAGCTTGAAATTGGAATCGAATTGAGTCGTAAAATCATCAAACACAAATACACATATAATAACACCAAAACACATTGTTTTATTGATAATTAACGTTGTTTTGCATTGTACATCGATTACAGAGCACAGTTGTCACAGTCTCCCCTACTTTAGGAAATTTCGTCCCGAAATTTTAACTAGAGGAAACTTGTGAGAACAATTGCGGATATTTCGCCTTCATTTGGTCCTTACGTTCCCAAGTAAATTCTGGGCCACGTTTGGATTCCCAGCGAACCTTGACCAAATGAATTCATTTGTTCTTCAACTGTTTGTATGTACGATCCACTATCTCCACAGGTTTCTCGACAAAGTGCATCGTTTCATCGATTTGGATTTCGTCGAGTGGAATGTGAAGATCAGCGTCAGCTAAACACTTTCGCAAATTGGACACGTGAAAAGTCGGATGAATATTTCCAAGCTCTGGAGGTAGCTCTAGTCGATAGGCAACCTTCCCAATTCTTTCCATAATCTTAAATGGTCCAACATATCGTGGTGCAAGTTTTCCTTTCCTTCCAAATCTCACCACTCCCTTCCAAGGTGACACCTTGAGTAGGACATGGTCTCTAACTTGAAATTCTAAGGGCTTGCGTCGTAAATACGCATAACTCTTTTGACGGCATCTAGCTGTCACAAGATTATCACGAATTTTCTTGATTTTGTCTGTTGTTTCCAGAACAAGTGATGTGTTCAAATATTAACATATAAATTTCATCAAATGAGGCATAAAACTAACCCCTTTTTAGTACTAATGTTGGAAAAAGTGTGCTTTTGTCTTCCTTTTGTATTTTCAGGATTAAATGAGCTCAAATTAACAAAAGAAGCAAAAAGACATCAAAATCTAACATAAATACGAGAAAAAGGACAAGATGTGACATGCCCGACCCCACAACAGCATCTTCCCAAGCAAACCAAGAGATCAGAAGCCTGAACACGCCCCGTGCTCAGCCAGCACGGGGGCGTGCCCAAGTGTCAGCAGAAAAGACAAAGTGGTAGAAGCTTCTATTGCCCACCACGGGGCCGTGCTCAGCGGACACGGGCCATGGTCAACTATAAGATTCGCACAATCCAGGCAAATCTTCATAGTACAAAGATTCTTCTGCACACGGGGTTGTGCTCAGCGGACACGGGGGCGTGGTCAACCAATAAGACAAAGCTGCATTTAATGAAGAAAGAGAGGATGTGGACACGGGGCCGTGCCCACTGGACACGGGGCCGTGCCCGAGCTTCTGTTCAGCCTATAAATAGAAGTGCTTGGCTCAAGCTCAAACCATCCCTTGGCACACCACCTCTCTCACACTTCACCCACCACCACCATAACACCATCATCCACCACCATCATCCATTGTCTATCGTAGAGTGTGTGAGTCGTCTCGGGATCCAAGATTGATCGTAAGAGTTCTTGACAATCAAGGCCATGTTTGCCTAAGTCTCTTACATCACTTGGTGAAGACAAAGTGTCTAGTGTAATACTTTTTATTTCTAATCTTTTGCACTTTTTATTTGGTTTTGTATTAATGACTTTAATAACTAGTTGCTTATGTTGAAGGTGATATTTCCTTATCGTTTGTCCGTGGTGTCTTGAAATTATTTTACTGTCTATATAAAATAAAAGATTTTCACCATTCATATCTCCACGGTCTATATAGAGGTATGTTGGCTACCTGGTTGGGGGTTAAGGGAACGGTTTGGTAAAGGTCTTGCCATTGTTCAGCGTTTAGAGGTCCTGCAATGGACCTGGGTCAAATTTAGTAGGACCTCCTTCAATACTTAACGGTATTGGATGGCGGGGGTCCAAACTCTTTGATCCCCTCATAAGTTAACTACTATTAATACTATAACCCGGCTATTTAGGACTGTATCCCTGCTGACTCAGACTACTTAGTCGAGGGTAACGTCACCTCCAAAAGAGGGGCCTACCATAATATTGCATTAATAACTTAATTAATTATCTTCCAATAATCCACCCTTTTAGGATTGTATCCTTGCTGACTCAAACTACTGGGGTGAGGGTAACGTCACCTACAAAAGAGGGGCCTACTACAATAACTAAGATAATCTCTTAATTATGTGCAAAAGTGCGAAAATAATCAAAGGTTACACTAGATACGAGTCGGAACCAAGTGATTCATCTTGTCTATCTGTTTTTATTTTTATTTTCAGCATTTTAGTTAGTTTTTATTTTTTCTTAGTTTAAAAACCTTTTTTCTAAACTTTTTATTTTGATTAGACGTTGAGGATAAACCGGTACTAAAAGCTCTTGTGTCCTTGGACGACCTCGGTATCTTACCAACACTATACTACGCTCACGATGGGTGCACTTGCCCATATGTGTGTCTAGTGTTAGTAAATATCGTGTTTTATAAATTTAAAACTTGACTAAAAAGTGTTAAAGGGGCTTAAAATATACACCTAATATATATAACACTTGACAACGCATCAAGTTTTTGGCGCCGCTGCCGGGGACACAAGGATTTTAAGAAAGTTAGGAATCAACGGCCTAATCGTTTTTCTTATTTTTCAATTTTTTTTAGGATTTTTTTTTAGTTTTTCCGCTTCTGCAGAGCTCAGCACGGGCCGTGCCTAGTCGGACACGGGCCGTGCCCAGCAACATCACTGGCAGTTTTTATTTTCTGAGTTACTTTTCTGTAGACTCTTTTCTTTATATGGTTTTGCATTTTAGGGGGAGAAATATTGTCAGAAAATCAAAAACATTTGAAAATTTGAAAAAGTCAAAAACATGATAAAATTAAAAAATTGAGTTTTTGTGTAAAAAGAGGAAATGATAGTACATCAGTAGACAGTTACAGTATGCTAAAGAATTGTAATGATTATATAGCGTTAAACAGTCTCACTGATGATATGTCGATAGGTTTTCATACATTTAGTAAACTTTTTCGGGATATAAACCTAAATTCAAACTTGCTTATTTCGTGGGGAACACTACTTGGATATATAGGTAACCCCTGAAATCTCATTTGAAAGATTCCTTTTTCTGATATACTAGGTCTTTATACTCAATGATATCTGGGGTATTATTCCCGGACTTCTGCTGAATGGAAGTTCTGACCTAGTCCTCGAATAATACTTTCCGCAAATGCTTGAAACATAGCATCACCCTCAGCATATATGATAAGACAATAAAATTGCTTAGCAATGCTGTTGTAAAAAAGATCCTCTAAAGGGGACACACCCAAGTTGAGTCTTGATCTCTCTGCTGAACGGTAGTTCTGACCTGAGCTCTCATGATTCTTCATAATTTATTAACCCCTTACAGATATCATTTGTGTTATACTTACCTGTAAGACTGAATATTGGGATCTGGATACGGGAGTATATTCAAGAGGTGGGACACACGTATAAGTTTAAGTCTCTAAAACACTTAATTCGTATCCTGGACAGATTGAAAATTGTGTGAGAATTTAAAGTGGACCAATATATCGACAATCTAAGTGAATTGTTTAATTCTTATTGTGTTACTAAGCTCAATGGTACTTGTGATTTGTCAAAAACTGACATGATCCTCTAACGCAAACTCAAACAAAAAATATTGTCTGTAAATATGTTTGTACATATTTCTTTACTGCTTTATATTTTCAGAAAATACAAAAAGATTTTTGATTCTGCTTTATTTTCGACAACCGATGTCTGAATGCTGAGTTTCAAAATCTAAGTAAGCTGATTGTGTTTCTGAAAATAAAACAAGTTCATTAATTTGAAACTTGAATTAAAAATAAAAATTCAAAAACAGTTTGTGATATCTCCAAGGTCATTTGTTTGGACTTGGTTGATTAATTGTGAGGGATTTGGATGCTTATACTGTTATAGAGCTAGTTTCCGATTCGATTCGATGAAACTGCCAAATTCATGAAAATTGTTTGTTTAGAATGTTTTAGTGAGCCAGGTTACAATTCCTGGATAGTTGAAATTTGAAATGCTGTTACTTATAAATGTTTGAGTGATTGCAGATGAGATTCCAGACTACGATCCCGGAAGCTGAGTCTAAGGGGGAGTCTGAAGACGAGCTCAAAGCTAGGGGGAGCTTGTAAACCTGAAAGTAAGGTGTCGATCCCAAAGCACGGAAGCTTGACGAAATGGGGAGCCTGATAAAGAAAAGAGTCTACAGAAAGGAGAAGCTGAAGCTGAAGACAGATCCACCGGGATTCTGTTCAAGAAGATTCAAAGAGAGAGAGAAAGAGAAGACGCTACGAGTTTGACTCAATGATCGAGATTGACTGCGGCAATATCCAAGGGGGAGTCTGTTAGTGCATTTATGTCTATAGCCTTCGTCAATCCGAGCCGTAGCGAGAAACAGAAGAAAATGAGTCGTTATATTAGTGATAGCTAGACAAAAAGGCAAGGTGGCATAATTGTAATAATGAGAAATCTCATTAAATGCCTTGGACTATAAATAGGAGATTAGGTCATAGATTAAAAGACTTTTGCTACATTTGTCATTAGGAGCTTTCTAGATCTAGAGAGAGAATCTAGAGAGAGAAAGTGATTCAAGGTGCTGTACAATTTTAGATTTCAAATAGAATCACGTTTATATTACGTCACGTGTGTTAGGTCGCGTTCGTGTACGGATTCCGCACGTTTCACGTTCGTTTTGCAATCGTTTCGGAGTCAAAACCGGTCCTACAAGTGGTATCAGAGCTGAACACGGGGCCGTGTCGGTGCAACACGGGGCCGTGTCCAACTCCCAGTAACAGGGATCCGGGAAACAATTACTGTATCTCTGACCACGGGCCGTGTTCACTGAGCACGGGGCCGTGGTGAACCTTCTGACCAACGTTCTTTTCTGTTTTTATTGCAGGACTTGGAACCCAGGTGCCACATTTGAACCTCCTACGTAGTGCATGAGCTCCAGTTCTAGTAGAGACATAAAAGAACCCCTAGAAGAACCCGAACGCTTTCTCAGAAAAAGACTTAAAGCTAAAAATCAAGAGAAAGTTTCGGGGGACCCACTTCCAATGGCGGACCAACGTACCCTCATGGATTACCTACGGCCCACCGTAGGCAATCTCGGCGCCGCTATCAATGCACCGAATTTCAAAGCCAACAACTTCGAACTTCGGCCGCATTTGATACAAATGCTCCAAAACTCCGCAACCTTCCATGGGCTTGCGGACGAGGATCCCCATCTACATATTATTAATTTCTTGGAAATATGTGATACTTTTCGGATCAATGGGGCATCAAACGACGCCATTCGCCTTAGGATGTTTCCATTTTCACTAAAAGACCGAGCTAAGGCTTGGCTTAACACCCTCCTAGTTGGCTCGGTAAACACCTGGGATAAACTAGCCCAAAAGTTTCTATATAAGTATTTCCCTCCTGCTAAAACGGCTAAACTAATGACTGAAATTAATACATACTCACAAGAAGATGGGGAATCCTTATATGAAACTTGGGAAAGGTTCAAGGAGCTTCTAAGAAAGTGTCCTCATCACGGTCTAGCGGTGTGGCAACAAGTATCCACTTTCTACAATGGGTTGTTGCCACACACAAGACAGACACTTGATTCAAGCTCCGGGGGACTTTTAGGTAATCGTCGCCCAAACGAAATATATAATCAAATTGAGGAAATTGCTCAAACCAATTTTCAATGGCACACCCCCCGAGGTAATAAATCTATTGCCCCGGGCGCCCATAAGGTTGATGAAAGCACTTCTTTACAAGCCCAAATCGAGGCCCTCTCTTCGAAAATCAAAAAGTTAGAAATGACAAAAACGGCCTCGGTTATGGCTTGCGAAGGGTGTGGTGGGTCACATGAAAATTGGAGTTGTATGAAAGAATTAGATGAACAAGCAGAAACGGTAAACTACATTGATAATAGACCTAGGCCGTCGGGTCCTCCAACGGGTACCTACAACCAAGGATGGCGTAACCACCCAAATCTTGGTTGGAGAGATCCCAGCAATAGTAGTAACCAACAAAACCAACGTACTAACTTTCAACAACCACAAAATTTCTCTCAACAACAAGGTGGAAGAGAAAGGCTTGAAGATACCGTATCTCGCCTCATCTCCGACACCGAAAAGAAAAACTCGGATCGATTTCAACAATTAGAATCGAATTTTAGAAATCAACAAGCTAGCATTCAAAACGTTGAAAAACAATTAAATCAACTAGCTCAAAATTTCTCCGAGAGACCACAAGGCGCGTTACCAAGTAATACCGAAACCAACCCAAAGGCGCAAGTACACCTCATCACTTTGAGAAACCGAACCGTGGGTCCCGAGGATGCCGCGTTACCACCAGTTGAAGGAAGTCAAAAAACGACTTCACCTACACCTCAACCAGAAACGGCTTCTTCACCAAATCAGGAGCCCACCAAGACTCCTCCAATTCCATACCCCGGTAGGTTAAATCGTCAAAAGACCGATGAGCAATTCGCAAAGTTTGAAAGCTTACTAAAACAATTGCATGTTAATATTCCTTTTATTGAGGTCCTAACCCAAATGCCTAAATATGCAAAATTCATGAGGGATTTTCTCACTCACAAAAGGAAAATTGAATCATTGCAATTAGTTAACTTAGGCGAAGAATGCTCCGCTTTAGTACTCAACAAACTTCCACAAAAGAAAATCGATCCCGAGATCTTCACAATTCCTTGCTCGATTGGGAAGTCTCCCGTTCGTAATGCATTAGCCGATCTTGGGGCTAGCATTAACCTCATGCCCACGTCAATGTTCAAACGACTCGGCCTAGGAACAACAAGCCCTACAAAGATGAGCATACAACTCGCCGACAGGTCCGTCAAATTTCCACAAGGTGTCGCTGAAAATCTACTGGTCAAGGTAGACAACTTCGTTTTTCCAACCGACTTTGTCATCCTAGACATGGAAGAAGACACCGATGTCCCTCTCATCCTTGGGAGACCATTTCTAGCCACCGCCCAAGCAGTGGTGGATATGAATGACGGAACGTTAACATTGAAGTTTGGGGATGAGGAAGTGAAGTTTGAATGTGGAAAGAAAGTAGAGGAAGAAGACCCGGTCAAATACATGAAGGTCATAGACTCAAGCCTGGATGACGCTCTCCGACGGTGTAACATGGGATGCAATACATCCCACTTGGGTAATATATGACCAAGCTTTGGGTCTAGCCAAGGACCCTTATAAACGTGGCGCACCACGGAGGCATTCCGCGGAACTATCCTTAGTTTAGATTAATTTTCTTGTTTTCTAGTTAGTTTTAATTTTCAGGAATAAAACACACTTGAGATGGCAAAGGATGCAAGGGAAACTTGAACCAGCACTCTATACAGGAAAACAGAACCGTCCGACAAATTTCTTCATTTACAGTAAGCTCGGCACGGGCCGTGTCCACCCAACACGGCCCCGTGCTGCACTGTCTGCAGAAAAAGACCCAGTTCTGGTAACTGGACACGGGCCGTGTTCATCCAACACGCCCCCGTGTCCAGACTTCTGTTTCTCTTGTTTTAAATTTGTTACTGGCACTTGAACACGGGGCCGTGCCCGGATAACACGGGGCCGTGTTCAGCGCCCAGTAACACAAATTTTTTGCTTTTTCACACCTTTTACACATTCAATCAACCGAAAAACTTATTTTTGGGACACATTGAGGACAATGTGTAATTTAAGTGTGGGGGGGATGCTAAAACCTTGAATCTTGCAAGTCCTAAATACAAGCCTTACACAAAACTCTATTGGAACCGCTAATCACCCCAAATTTTTTCAAAAATTTTCATTTTTTTTACTTGTCTAGGTTTAACTCGGGAAATTCAAGTTCTTAAAAAAGTTATATTTTTACGAATTTACAACCGATAGCGTCGTGATAAAAAGAACCAACATAAGAAAATTATGAAAAAGCATGACAAGCTTAGTTAAAATTTGATTATATATACTTGATCACATAAAAACCCATTCCCACAAAAGTGAGTTTTGAGCCTTTATTGAGCAAACACTTACATATCATTTGACTAAATGCTCATTTTCGTTTCTTGTGTGAATAGCCGCTTGGTTCTTACGACTCTAGAACTTGCCATGACGATACATTCCCGGTCCTTACCAACTTAAACCTGAGTAAGTAAATGATGGAGGCATTAGGACTAACCTTTTTTATTCTACACCATTATTTTTCTTTTTTTTCACCACCTACCCAAAATCCCCCTAGTTAGCCCCTTTGAGCCTAAACCTTTTCATTTCATAACCCAAACCAAACACCCTTTTACCCACCAAAACCTTTTTCATTTTTACCCCTTTTGTTTTAGTAACAAGTTCGATTTTTCTTATGACTTCAAAAAATATATATATATATATATATATATACTAGTCACTTACCCGCGCGATGCGGCGGGAGTGGCAATTTACAATAGTATAATTGTTTACCGTTAGTTTATCCGTCGTCTCATGAAATATTGTATAGTACTTAAGTTAGTTTTCTTATTCGTGATACAATGGCACTGGTTTTTCTGTTAGTTTATCGATTATTTGGTGATCTTCTACAAGAATAGTACAAAACAAGGAAGTAGATGTAATTAAAAACAAGAAGAGTTCAAAACAGTCAAGTAGCTGGACAAAACAATAAAAACACCATGCGGGGAGTCTTGTATCTCTTCCTGTTTTACCAATACATCCGTTCGCTTATGACTTTCTTGTACCTTCTCCTCTACTGTACCAGATTTCGACACATAAAAAAATGTTAGACGCCTACAGGTGGTTTAAAATAGTAATTAAAAGGTAATTTCTGGAAGCAAATAAGGCACAAAATCTACTAACTTACCTTCTTTTTTATTCGGATGCGATTAATTAATCACGCAACACTTCCTGGTAGACAACATTTGATGTGTAAACTCCGCTTTGTTTGAATTCTTTGGCGAGATGTACCAACACCTTCGTACTTTGTCTTGAAATCCCTCTTGATAACGCGACATAAAGTTGTCCATGTGAAAATACAGAATCCGGAAGATAAATACCAACGTTCGGAATTGTTTGACCTTGAGCTTTATTAATCGTCATGGAAAAGCTAAGTCGAATTGGAAATTGTTTTCTTTTCAGCTTGAATGGGAACATGTCATCTTCAGAAAGGGTTAGAGGGATTCTTGGCAAAAAAACTCTTTTGCCGGCATGTTGACCGACTGCAATTTCCGCATCAATAACATTTCGCATGAAACCCTTACATATCAATCGCGTGCCATTACACAGGCCATGTGATGGATCGATATTACGTAACAATATTATTGGGCATCCAATTTTTAAACGAAGCTTATGAGGCGGCAAACCACTAACATTTAGCGAGTTTAAGAACTCGACCGGATAGAAGTTGCGCTGATCGTCTTCAGCTTCATCAAAACTGTAATAAACTTTTTCCTCCCCTTGAAAAATTTCAATCATTTGATTATTAATCTCGTCAACACTATCATTTTTAGTGGACAATATTGCTCTAGAGATTATATAATCTGAAGAATATACATTATCTTCAATTGATGGAAAGATGGCATGGATCAATTCTTTTATAGCGTTTTCTCTGTTGTTGCACTGAATTGTCATGTCATCGGGTATGCGGATATAGTTTCCTTCGATTGGTTCTTCAGTTCCATCGCCGACTCTTAAAAGAAATTTAGAAAACCATGGATCTTTTAGCGCTCTCATATTTATGGTCAACCGCATCTTCTTAGTCAAAGACCAAAGAGGTGACATTCGTACGCTGGAGTCTACAATCTGTGCTCGAGTGCCACGTTTAATAACCGGCAACACTTGTCTGAAGTCACCTCCCATAACCATTATCTTTCCACCAAATGGGAGACTAACACCTATAATGTCTTGGAATGTACGATCGACTGCCTCTATCGCCTGTCGTTTAGCCATCGACGCTTCATCCCATATGATTATTTTGGCAGACCGAATCAGTTTAGCGGCCCCACTCTGTTTTTTGATATTGCACATTGAATTATTTTCAAGATTAAGAGGAATCTTGAATCTCGAGTGAGCCGTTCTACCTCCTGGCATATTATTAGCCGCTGCACCTGATGAAGCTGTTGCGAGAGCAATAAGACCACGTGACCGAATTTCAGTAAGCAAGGCAATGTACAAAAATGTTTTTCCAGTTCCACCTGGACCATCAATAAAGAACACGCCTGGAAGATCATTATCAACATGCATCATGATCTCATCAAACACGTTTTTTTGGTCCGGATTAAGTGAATCTTTGGCACTCAAGTGTTCAGGTTCCAAAACAATCCCATACTCTTCTTGTAACTCACGATAACCTGCATCTTGTAAGTTAACATCGTCTGTTATCTTAGGAAGGTCGAACTCATTGAAATTTTTACCCATGGATTGTACCAAGACACTAATTTCGGTAAGAACCATATTTTGAACTCGTTCTATACTTTGACAGTGTAACCGATGATCTTCAGACAGTGAATCAAAGTGGTCATTCCATAACTTTCGAATATCTCCAGGTTGGCAAAAAATCATTATGGTCGCAAATAACCTTCTAAGAGCATTGGGAAACTGAAACGTAGAGGCTTCTTCGAGACATTGTGATAGATATTCATCGTCTTCTATTAAGCCTAACTCAAGAGCTGCTTTCCGAAATGTCGCACACTGTTGACCATTAACTGTGCAAAGATGTTCAAAAGAAGTAGGCCCTCTGACATTTGACAAAAGTAGGCGTAAGTAGTACCTTTCTCCTTCGGCTGGATTAGCGGAAACGATACGACCTCTTTGTTTTTTACCGAAACGACGACTCCAACGGCGTGTGCTTCCATTCCACGTAAAGTGTTTTGGAAAATCTTTATACAAATGTACCCTTGCTGTTTCATCGTTTCTATTTATCTCAAAAAATGCTGTTAGCATGGTTCTCTTATCCCTTTCCCTATCAAACACACAACAATCCGTTCAAATGTGAAAGTATTGAGACATCATTATTTTGGTGATGGAATGGAAATGTAACTATGGAGCTTGGCCCATAGTCATTGGATTGAAAGATGATCGGATGAACATAGCATGTTAGGTCGTCAATTAGTAGAACTCTCTGGTTAGATGAAACTAATGAGCGAGAACAATGTATCCTTACGAAATCTTGTGTTGACAGTAACGCGTACCATTGCTTACATACACTCTTAGAACGACCTACATCCTTCGCTGGCACCCTCGTTAATATCTCAAACACGATTGTATGAACAGGAAGGTCAGCCATGGTTATACCTTCGTTTAACACAGATAATGATTATTTAGTTGTCCAATCTAAGAAGATTATAGTTTGGTGAAAAATAGGTGTAACCATTACTTGTAAAGCAAGTAATATAACATACTTGTAATATCATATTATAAGATTAGACAAAGTAAAATATACTTCTACAATTACTTCAATATGAGGGGAAAAAAAGAGCAAAACACGAAACATCAAGAGAGACTTTAATATTCAACAACTAAACATATAACAACACCAAATGTTTCTAACTTAAACACAAACTTGGATAACGATCCATAATTTAAATATCCCGTGCCTCGACCATATCTGGTTCGTACGTAATCGTACTCAACTCCGTAGACTTCAAAATATTAACTGAAATAACAAATAAAATATAACTTTTATTAAATTACATGAGCCATTAAATCTAACTAATTTTTAGAATGTTCATGTGTAAAGCATAACATACTATCTGGTAGATGAACCAACTTGACACGCGATACATATATGATAGACTTTTGTTGCACGGCTCGAATGGTATGTATAACATCGGAAGGCTTCAGGGCGGACAAAAACATTTGTATTGTGTGACCACTGTATATTACGATTTTGGATTAAAGTTCTGCTAATAATAATATTTTCTTACATATAATGTAAATATTATGTTTGTAATATGTTAATAATAAATAATAACTTACGTCTTATCTCGAAGAGAAAGTTCAAAACAACATCGATCACGTTTGCCTTCTATTATTCTTCCAACCACATCTATAACAAAATCAGCCAAATCGTATACACTATATTATACATACATATATAAACTTTTATATATTTAATAAAAAAATATAGATAGAGAATTTATATGTACCAACAATAATTTTTTGAGGTCTCCTGTCATGCTTCAATTCTATAATGGAAGGGACCAATGGATATAAAGAAGCACCCCTTGGAATCGTAAGCATAAGTGAAGAAAGCTTTGTATATTCGTTGATGACAATTTTTTTCTCGGACCAAACTAACACGTAATTCTGGTACTTTGGGTACTCATGATATTTGAGATTCTCAATTTGGAAATGATTTAAGGAAAAAAAACCACCCATCAATGCCGCGTCATTATATATGTGTATCAAATGTTGTGGTACGAACGCAACAATTTTTTGTCTCTAAAAAGAAAAGAAATTTAGTGGTGGAAAAACGCTTACTCGTATAACACAAAGTAAATTAAAATAATGTTCTTACGTGTTGATCAAGAAAAATAACCACTAATCTCTTTTCATCGACGTCATGCCAAATAAACTCCACCTTAACAAAGATTATATTATACCATGCTCTATCATTTGTCAATGATGAAAATTCTTCAACGGAAAAATGATCAGACATATCCTATTAAGTGTTTAATGTTAGTTAACTAAAAAATAAAAACTCCAGAAACTTAAATTTAAACTAAAACATGATTAAAATTAAACAACAACAAATTTAAATTTAAAGTAATACATAATTAAAACTTACATAATTAAGATTCAAACTAATTCGAGAAAAAGAAACTACAGTCATCATCAAAGTTGTTCTAAGGTTCCCAAACCATTTCTTCATCCAATGGTGGTTCGTAAACCGCCCCAGGGTCAGTTTCGTACCCTTCAGCCCAGCTCGGTAGTTCTTGTGTTTGACTGTGGTTTTCCACATAAGGGGGGTTTGAAGCTGGAGGATGCATAGGCAATATAGGAGTGTTTGCCACCGGACGATGATGCCCCTCCTCAATTTGTAATCCACCAAATTGTAGTTGAGCGAATGTATAGTCATACGCCCAATTCAACTCTTCATCCGTCTAACCAAATGGATCATCGTGTTCAAGGTTTGTCACCGGATGAGGGTTTGCCACCGGAGGTGGGTTTGACACCGGAGGTGGGTTTGACACCGGAGGTGGGTTTGACACCGGAGGTGGGTTTGACACCAGAGGTGGGTTTGTTGATCCTTGTGGTTCAATGGGAATTGGATAACCACCACCCATACCTCTCAATTGATATTTGTTTGGAGTGATTTATAAACTGAAAAATACAATTTTGATTGTATATAAAGATCAATTTTAAAGCAAATAAAAATAGTTTGATTAAATATAAAAAAATGATTGTGTAAATTTATTTATAGTACAGTGTTGCGTTTCCTGCAATTTAAATAGTTTGATTAAATTTATTTATAGTACAGTGTTGCGTTTCCTGTTTTCTTAATTCTAAGTTGTTAACTTTTCATATATATATATATATAAATAATCTTAGTGAGACACTTTTATAAAGTTGGATGTTAGATTAAACTTTGCATATTATATATTTAAAAAGATATAATAAGTGTTGTAATTTCTTTTGAAAGGGGGAATGTGTTGTGCCATGTGATGCCCAGCTTAGACTTCTTATTTGTGTTTAGTGACTTTAGAGCAGGTTTAGTTATACTGACTAAAAAGATTAACCTAAGTTTCATAAAGACCCTTCAAGTGTTTTTTGAATGGGTTTAAAAAATGAAGATCAAAGAAGGTGTTTTTATTCTGGGCTTTGAGTTTTGATACTGGGTGAATACGGGGAAGAACACTGTTGTGGTCTTAAGTTTAGTTTAGATTTTATCACAGTTTGCAATAATTTAAAATATTCATGTCTTTATATAATGAACAAACATCTAAAAGAGAAACCTAGTAAAAATGCAAGATAAGAAAAAGACCAAAAAAAATCTAATTAGCCCACCGTTAAAAAACACAATTTGGTAAAAAAAAAATAACAAAAAAAAGTTAAAAATAGATAAATATTAAAATATAGAAAACTTTTAAAGGTATTAATAGAATTAAGGGTAAAAGAGTCAATCAATAATACATTTTTAAGAAAATAAATCACAATGGGTAAATTTGCAATTTTTTTCATTAAATAAAGGGATATATGCAATATTATTTATGAGTTGGGTAAATATGCAATAAAAAAGATTTAAAGGGGGATATATGCAAATCATCCTATAATATAAGTTATTGTAAAAAAATTACGGCATAATTTTTTTAGTTTAATAGTCCAAAAATACATTTAATTAAAAATAAAGAAATAAAATTTTAATTTATTGGTATCAAATAGTTGAAAAAGATATTATATATTTAAAAAGATAAAATATAGTCACTTACCCGCGCGATGCGGCGGGAGTGGCAATTTTGATTGTATATAAAGATCAATTTTAAAGCAAATAAAAATAGTTTGATTAAATATAAAAAAAGGATTGTGTAAACTTAAACATACAATTTTTATTGGATATAAAGATCAATTTTCTTACCGTGTTAAAAATTAACATCAAAGTAAACTGAAACACAAGGATTGTGTAAACTTAAAAACAAAATTTTTTATTGTAACATTTTTAACATCAAAGTTAAGTCAAATGTTTATTGGATTTATATTTTTTTGACCAAAAGAAATGGAAGCAAGTGCTGAACACGCCCTTTTGTGCCTGAGGATAGGCCCGTATGAGGGGAAGCCCATATATTAAATTACATGATTATTGGATAAAACGTGAGCCCTTTTTAACATCTTCTAGTAACAATCATTTTGTTTTTATTGATAACAAGTTGACGTTAACCCGCGCGTTGCGGCAGGATATTGGTTATATATATTCTTTATATCATTGTATGAGGTGTGAAAATTATTAAGTTTATAACAAAAATAATTAAGAAATGTTAAAACTTCTTGAAAAATGAACAATATGTCGACGTGAGTATGACTTAGTATATGAATAGAAGGTTATCCCTAATGCACTTATTATATTATTTACTTTTGTTTTATAAAACAAAATGTAAGAGTTATAAAGCTTTTGAATTGGTTCTTTCTAGAAAAAGACATAAAAAAACTAAAACAAAGTCATCAATGATTTCGGCAGGGCCGGCCCAAGTGAATAAAGAACCTAGGCTCTCGCTTAGGGCCACCGAATTTTTGGGGCCACCATTTAATAATTATACATACAAGAAAAAAGGAGTGTATATTAACAAAGATATAACTCATACAGAACAAAATAACAATATGGCCCAACGGTCAGCCTTTTTCTTGTTGAATGTATGGTATCTCAAAACCAGTGTTCGATCCTCTATTTCCTCAATCTTAATTTGGTTTTCAACTTTACAGGTTTTTTTTGTTCTTTCTTCCTAAACTTAGAACTTTCAAATTATTTATTTTCTTCTATTACTTTTCTTTCTCTAAACTTAAACTTTCAAAATATTTATTTTCTTCTATTACTTTCCTTTCTCTATTTTTACTGAAATTTCTTTATTCTTTTTGAAGCAATAAGTTTATTAATTTATATTATTTTTATTTATCATCATTATTAGTAACGATTCTATTATTAACTTTATACTTTTTTTATTTTGAACCAACTTTACGTATTATTTTATGTGACTTTATATTATAACAGAGATGTATATATTCTCTTTAAATAACTATAACAACTCAGTTAGTTAATTCAATGTTATTACTCAGTTAGATTTTGAATACACATATTTATTTATTCCTATCATCATTTAAAGTTATGGATTTTACAAGTGCTGATTGAAACTTTTTTATATAATGATTATCCAATATAAACCTAAATTATGAAACATATTATATGACTAAACTAATCATACATTCACACATAACAAGATGGTCTTGTTTGAAGAAAATTTTTTCATTGCCTGTCCTTAATCCAAATAAGCAGCCAACAAAAACCACTAAGTTTTGCTTTGAACATAATAAAAGAACGTATGCAAACACTTATGATCGAAAAGAATTAGAAACCAAAAAAGAACGAACACTAATATATTTGATATACCTGAATTATTTTTTTTTATCAATTACAAAAAGAACAAAGTATGCAAATATTTGATATACCTGAATTCTTTTTTTTTATCAATTACAAAAAGAACAAAGTATGCAACACTTTATGATCGAAAAAATTAGAAACCAAAACAGAACGGATATAACATATATATTTGATATACCAGAATTCTTTCTTTTTTTTTTTTCAATTACAAAAAGAATAAAGTATGCAACACTTTATGATCGAAAAGAATTAAAACCAAAAAAGAGCGAATATTAATATATTTGATATACTGGAATTCTTTTTTTTTTTTCAATAAGTCATGCTTATACTAAATCTCAACCCATTCTATATTAATATATTAGTGTCAATTTTTAGGACCCGTATGTTACGGTAAGACTGTTAAACCGAACAAAAAATAAATGTTAAAACGTTGAAAAAATAACTAAGACGAAAGGATACCATTGGTTCGTTATGGTATAGACACATTCAAGAGTATAGAAAACCCAGAAGCCAAAAAAAATTTACATCAATTCTCATCGTATAAATATATGTTGCAGTTGTTTTAATCTATATATATGATAAAATATTTAAAATTCATGTGAGGTAACATAAACAGCAAATATTCATTTATGACCCTACAATAAATATTCATCTATATCCTTGACTGCATGCATGAGAATCGATGATTAATTGTATACGTGTATATAAGAGTGGCATTGGAATTGATGGTTCATAAAATGCATTCTATTTTATATGAGAGAATAAACATAAACATATATAAATAAAAAAAATATATAAATTAGAAAGAAAGAAAAATAAAACCAATACATGAGTCACTGGTACATATCAACAGCCCAAAAAAACAAAGAGGCTGTTAAACAATACAGATCAAAAAACCAAGAAATTTGGAAGAACTTACAATAATGCAAGAGGCAGATGTAAAAAGCCAACAAAAAATGTGAAACCTTGATGTGAGAGCCGAGGAACAACGCAAGATCCGGATGCAAAGAGTCAATATATTCTGAAATCGAAGTAAAATAGAAGTTGTTAGGTTGATGTTTTTGAAGGTTTAATTGATGCAAGACTTAAAAGTAGGATTTAGTTCAACTGAGATAAACTTACAATTTGAAAGTTTAATTCGTCTGAGTTGAGTGATTGTATAGTGTTGAGCTTGATGAAGTATTTGTAGAGACTGAAGCAAGCATGCTCTCTTTCACAAAACAGTAAAATGTTGCTTTACAGCTGTAGATGTAAAAGCAGTAGTCAGTTGAGTGTAGTTGAGGGTTTGTGTACTTATAGAGACTGAACCAAGCAAGAGACAACAGTAAAATCTTGGATACTGACATGACTTGGTTCTTGAAAAGGTTGAGATGACTTGTAAAGAAGTGGTAAGTAGTAAAAAAAACAAAAAGGACAAAAGTCAAACAAAAGCTACTGACATGACTTGCTTTTTGAATTGTCTTTGGATTATAAGTTGAAGTTGGATTCTAACTAAACCATTTGGTATTTGAAAGGGGTATTTCCAGCTATAAGTTGAAGTTGGATTCTAACTAAACCATTTAAAGTTACTGCAGTTATGGTTTATTTTTTTTATCAGCCTTGACTCTTTAACTGCTTCAATTTTTATTCTTAATAATTTAATTGGTAATCTGTCACATAACTCATCTAGCCTTAAATTCTAAAACACAAAATCTAGCCTTAAATGAAAATACTAACATACCTCTTCTTCACGTTTATTCCTCAGCTCACTAATTTTGTGATAGGCCTTATCCTTTTTCGCATGTCGACAGTCGGAACGCCAAGACACCGCACCTCACAAACTGGATCCCTTCGCCAATGCCAATGAATCAGCTCCAACATGTTTTGTTCAGTCGTTCCTATAAAGAATGAACAAAACATATGATTATACTAATCAATTAATCATCATTCAGCAAATGTTTCAAATGGGTTTTAATAAATTATCAAGACCATAATGAACAAAACATATGCTACTTTTTAAATGTTTAGAAGTCGGTTTTTAAATGATCCTCCTTCACCAACAGTATTTCCAGTTTCAAATGGTTTTTAATAAATTATCAAGACCATAATTATGATTACAAAACAAAGAATACGACAATAGCAATAAAAATCATTAATGAAGATTCAAGAAGTTGTATGCATAAAAATGTACCTAAAATGACTTTTAACCCACACCCGTTTGTGATAAAACACAACCAAATGGACCCGATCATAACTTATATGTAAACGGACCGAAACAAAAACTCACCAAATGCAAGGCTTACGATTCCATTTTCACCTGCTGATAAATATGCTATGAGTGCAGGCCAAGCATCTGGATTGATCTTGCCAATGTCTATGAAACCAGAAAGTTGTTGAGGGATCTGCACGTTGGTATAATGTTTTTAGGTTAAAACATTTATATGATAAACTTAGAGAAAGATTATTCAGCCGCCTCTCTCGCTTCAGGAAGCCTATCTTTCAACAACTCAGCCGGCGTTTGCACCAACGAAGCAAGCCCGTATTCTCTAATCTCACCTGACTCCTAAAAAACATGAGAGGGTAATTCAGTAATTTCATCTTTAAAAAGACAAATATTAACCAAAAGAGGGTGATTTTGTAATATGCATACCAGTTTTAAAGTCATATTACTGTTCTGTCAGCTTTTTGAAGCAGAATTTGGCAGAGTTCTATCCATCGTTGCTACTGCTGCTTCTGGTCGCGGTAATGGCGATCATGGAGTCTTGGGAGTTCTGTCTATCATAAGAGCTGCTGCTTTTGCTCGTGGTAACGGCGATCTCGGTTCCAGTTTGTTGACTTGTTGCGCACTTTGCGGGTCCTTCTCTGCCAACTGTTTCTTCAGGCTCTCGATTTGTTCTTTAAGGTCCATGACCTCCCTGCTTTCCTTATTCAATTGAGCCGCACCAAGTTCGACGGTTGAAGCGTGTTGAGCAAACTTCAACCTACAAACCGTTTCCCCGGAAGAATCACCTTCTGGGCTCACATGAGCAAACCTCAAAGTCTTCGCGTTTCCACCTGCAAATTTTATACAGATAAACCCGATCAAAATCGACGTTCTATCAAGAACTACCTAATTTCTTGCATTATATACCTAATGAGTTCTGAAGGAGTAGTGTGAGCTTGCTGTTTCTGTATGGAATGTATGAGTTCTTCTGTGATAAAGCGGTGATTATGTCCGAAGCTCGCGAGTAGCTTGGCTCGTTTGCACCGTTACCTACATCAGTTCATTAGATAACTTGATCAACAACTCTAATATCCACAAGCGATGAAAACCTGCATAAACCATGGTCAACGCGTCAATGGCTGGCAAATTTAACTGGCAAAAGTTTTGCTACTTATCTTCTTCTTCATTCTCCCCATCCTCCATAACTCAGCCGCCTCTCTCGCTTCAGGAAGCCTATCTTTCAACAACTCAGCCGGCGTTTGCACCAACGAAGCAAGCCCGTATTCTCTAATCTCACCTGACTCCTAAAAAACATGAGAGGGTAATTCAGTAATTTCATCTTTAAAAACACAAATATTAACCAAAAGAGGGTGATTTTGCAATATGCATACCAGTTTAGAGACATACTGAGAGATCGAAACAACAGCTTTGGCCCTAACTCTCATATTTGCATGCTTAACATTTTAGGACTTTAAACAATAATACAAATTTTAGAACTTTAAACAATAATACAAATTTGAATTTAATCACAAACAGATATTGTAAATCTCACTTTCTCATCCAGGAATGCTCTTATTATTACTTTTGTAACTTCTTCTTCCACACCAGAGGCCCCATTAGAATCCCTGCAATGTAGAAAATCCATATATTATTACAATGTAGAAAATCCACATATAAATTCAAAAATGTTGACCAAAAAGAGTTCCTCATTAATTTTTTTAAACGAAAACAAGAATTAATCTTATTTTTATAAGCCCGTTAAACTTTTACTTACCAAGAACACAGGGTACTTGACCCTATGTAGTTTCACCATCATCAGTTGACCCCCCACCTCCCCAACCCAAGGCCATACAACATATATTTTCCCCTGTTTGAACTGCAGCTGACAACACCAAACAAAAATTGGTAAAAACAACAATAATAAATGATAAATAAACTAACGCTTAAGTTTCTTAAGAGATAAAAAGGTGCTGGCTTAAAGCTTCCTTAATGAGATGGAGAATGTGATACTCTAGATGTTTTTTTTTATTTCCTTTCATGAAACAAAGAAGTACCAGGTTCGGTAAATTCGGTACTGGTACCGCTTCTGAACCGGTACCCTGGTACCATTTGCTCATCCCTAGTGTCGTTTTTGTCAATTTATAAAAAAAAAAACTTAGCTTATAAGAAAATTGGTCAAAAAGTCGAACACGACTCCAGCCAATGACCATAGCAAGATGGCTAGACCTGCAAACGGAACACAAACAGTCCCGTCTTTTTATAAAATTACCACTTAGCAGGTTTCCGAGGAGTCTTCACTTCACTGCTAGAGTTATTTATAATAATGTTTTTGCTGCAAAAAAACCAACAAATAAAAATCATTGTCAGCAATGGGTCTTTTTAGAAAAAGAAAAAAAAAACGGGTAATTATCAAAATAGCCACAAATTTGAGGATGAGACCAACCTTTTCGTCCCGGCATGATTCTAAATCTGGCGAGTCATTGCAACTGTCACTTGACATGGATTCAGAAAGGTTCCTGAGAAATGAACCTATTCGGCAAACAGATAAAACATAAATTAACATGGCCCTAACTCTCATATTTGCATGCTTAACATTTTAGGACTTTAAACAATAATACAAATTTTAGAACTTTAAACAATAATACAAATTTGAATTTAATCACAAACAGATATTGTAAATAATCACCTGAGGGATGTATCTAAGGGCCTTTACTGGCTTCGCCTGCTGCACTGAAGACCACTCGTTTGGAACCGCATCTGTTGGTGTCGGAGGCTTATTCCTGAAAGCTAGAATGTTAGTTCTGTCCATGTTGAGGCTGTCCGCCAGCCGATTCCTGTATGCTTCCTTCGCCGGTGAGCTTGCAATCGGATTCTCCTTACAAACAAAACCATAATTCAGTAACCGATTAGATCAAACAAAAAGCCCTAATTATGAAACAGAAATTACGTTTTCTCTAAAAATCTCACAGAACATTAAAATAATCACAAAACCAACACAGATCTAAAAGTATTATCACAGATCTAAAAGTATTATCACAGATTCACAGATCTAAAAGTATTATCACAGATCTAAAAGTATTAAAACAGATCTAAAAGTATTATCACAGATCTGACAAAGCCCTAATGCAAGAAATTAAAATTGGTCCATTCACAGATCTGACAAAGCCCTAATTATCAAACAAAAAGCCCTAATGTTGATCCATTCACAGAACATTAAAATAATCACAAAACCAACACAGATCTAAAAGTATTATCACAGATCTAAAAGTATTATCACAGATTCACAGATCTAAAAGTATTATCACAGATCTAAAAGTATTAAAACAGATCTAAAAGTATTATCACAGATCTGACAAAGATTAAAAAAAAAAACGTACAAAATAGGGTAAAAAACAAGACCTGTTCCATGGATGAAAGGGGAGAAGACGGTGATGGCAAAGACAGGTTCCATGGATGAAAGGTGGAGGTGCGGTGGAGGTGCTTCAGTTATGCGGTGGAGGATCTAGGGTTTAGAGAGTGAAATAATTGTGGAGCGGCGGATGAAATTGTGGTTTAGATCTGTGATAATAAGAATATATTGGATCCATCAAACAAAAACCGGGTCAAGTTGATCCGGTAAGATCCGCGTGGCTATCATCAGGTGTTGAAAACAAGTTTTCAACACTTGTGCTTAACAGGTTTGTACAATAGGCTTTAAAGACTTGTAAAGTGGCAAAAGACCATTCTATCCTTCCTATATGCTTTATAAAGTAGTATAGATATATATATTTTGTGTTGATGATGAAGCAAAAGAAAATAAACAAACAAGTTCATCAAAAATAACTTTGTTTGAATGAATAGCTTCATCAAAAAAAAAAATAGAAAGTCTTACGAAAACCGACACTTGTTACGCTTTTCGCCCTTTATATTTTCAGAAAATACAAAAAGATTTTTGATTCTGCTTTATTTTCGACAACCGATGTCTGAATGCTGAGTTTCAAAATCTAAGTAAGCTGATTGTGTTTCTGAAAATAAAACAAGTTCATTAATTTGAAACTTGAATTAAAAATAAAAATTCAAAAACAGTTTGTGATATCTCCAAGGTCATTTGTTTGGACTTGGTTGATTAATTGTGAGGGATTTGGATGCTTATACTGTTATAGAGCTAGTTTCCGATTCGATTCGATGAAACTGCCAAATTCATGAAAATTGTTTGTTTAGAATGTTTTAGTGAGCCAGGTTACAATTCCTGGATAGTTGAAATTTGAAATGCTGTTACTTATAAATGTTTGAGTGATTGCAGATGAGATTCCAGACTACGATCCCGGAAGCTGAGTCTAAGGGGGAGTCTGAAGACGAGCTCAAAGCTAGGGGGAGCTTGTAAACCTGAAAGTAAGGTGTCGATCCCAAAGCACGGAAGCTTGACGAAATGGGGAGCCTGATAAAGAAAAGAGTCTACAGAAAGGAGAAGCTGAAGCTGAAGACAGATCCACCGGGATTCTGTTCAAGAAGATTCAAAGAGAGAGAGAAAGAGAAGACGCTACGAGTTTGACTCAATGATCGAGATTGACTGCGGCAATATCCAAGGGGGAGTCTGTTAGTGCATTTATGTCTATAGCCTTCGTCAATCCGAGCCGTAGCGAGAAACAGAAGAAAATGAGTCGTTATATTAGTGATAGCTAGACAAAAAGGCAAGGTGGCATAATTGTAATAATGAGAAATCTCATTAAATGCCTTGGACTATAAATAGGAGATTAGGTCATAGATTAAAAGACTTTTGCTACATTTGTCATTAGGAGCTTTCTAGATCTAGAGAGAGAATCTAGAGAGAGAAAGTGATTCAAGGTGCTGTACAATTTTAGATTTCAAATAGAATCACGTTTATATTACGTCACGTGTGTTAGGTCGCGTTCGTGTACGGATTCCGCACGTTTCACGTTCGTTTTGCAATCGTTTCGGAGTCAAAACCGGTCCTACAAGTGGTATCAGAGCTGAACACGGGGCCGTGTCGGTGCAACACGGGGCCGTGTCCAACTCCCAGTAACAGGGATCCGGGAAACAATTACTGTATCTCTGACCACGGGCCGTGTTCACTGAGCACGGGGCCGTGGTGAACCTTCTGACCAACGTTCTTTTCTGTTTTTATTGCAGGACTTGGAACCCAGGTGCCACATTTGAACCTCCTACGTAGTGCATGAGCTCCAGTTCTAGTAGAGACATAAAAGAACCCCTAGAAGAACCCGAACGCTTTCTCAGAAAAAGACTTAAAGCTAAAAATCAAGAGAAAGTTTCGGGGGACCCACTTCCAATGGCGGACCAACGTACCCTCATGGATTACCTACGGCCCACCGTAGGCAATCTCGGCGCCGCTATCAATGCACCGAATTTCAAAGCCAACAACTTCGAACTTCGGCCGCATTTGATACAAATGCTCCAAAACTCCGCAACCTTCCATGGGCTTGCGGACGAGGATCCCCATCTACATATTATTAATTTCTTGGAAATATGTGATACTTTTCGGATCAATGGGGCATCAAACGACGCCATTCGCCTTAGGATGTTTCCATTTTCACTAAAAGACCGAGCTAAGGCTTGGCTTAACACCCTCCTAGTTGGCTCGGTAAACACCTGGGATAAACTAGCCCAAAAGTTTCTATATAAGTATTTCCCTCCTGCTAAAACGGCTAAACTAATGACTGAAATTAATACATACTCACAAGAAGATGGGGAATCCTTATATGAAACTTGGGAAAGGTTCAAGGAGCTTCTAAGAAAGTGTCCTCATCACGGTCTAGCGGTGTGGCAACAAGTATCCACTTTCTACAATGGGTTGTTGCCACACACAAGACAGACACTTGATTCAAGCTCCGGGGGACTTTTAGGTAATCGTCGCCCAAACGAAATATATAATCAAATTGAGGAAATTGCTCAAACCAATTTTCAATGGCACACCCCCCGAGGTAATAAATCTATTGCCCCGGGCGCCCATAAGGTTGATGAAAGCACTTCTTTACAAGCCCAAATCGAGGCCCTCTCTTCGAAAATCAAAAAGTTAGAAATGACAAAAACGGCCTCGGTTATGGCTTGCGAAGGGTGTGGTGGGTCACATGAAAATTGGAGTTGTATGAAAGAATTAGATGAACAAGCAGAAACGGTAAACTACATTGATAATAGACCTAGGCCGTCGGGTCCTCCAACGGGTACCTACAACCAAGGATGGCGTAACCACCCAAATCTTGGTTGGAGAGATCCCAGCAATAGTAGTAACCAACAAAACCAACGTACTAACTTTCAACAACCACAAAATTTCTCTCAACAACAAGGTGGAAGAGAAAGGCTTGAAGATACCGTATCTCGCCTCATCTCCGACACCGAAAAGAAAAACTCGGATCGATTTCAACAATTAGAATCGAATTTTAGAAATCAACAAGCTAGCATTCAAAACGTTGAAAAACAATTAAATCAACTAGCTCAAAATTTCTCCGAGAGACCACAAGGCGCGTTACCAAGTAATACCGAAACCAACCCAAAGGCGCAAGTACACCTCATCACTTTGAGAAACCGAACCGTGGGTCCCGAGGATGCCGCGTTACCACCAGTTGAAGGAAGTCAAAAAACGACTTCACCTACACCTCAACCAGAAACGGCTTCTTCACCAAATCAGGAGCCCACCAAGACTCCTCCAATTCCATACCCCGGTAGGTTAAATCGTCAAAAGACCGATGAGCAATTCGCAAAGTTTGAAAGCTTACTAAAACAATTGCATGTTAATATTCCTTTTATTGAGGTCCTAACCCAAATGCCTAAATATGCAAAATTCATGAGGGATTTTCTCACTCACAAAAGGAAAATTGAATCATTGCAATTAGTTAACTTAGGCGAAGAATGCTCCGCTTTAGTACTCAACAAACTTCCACAAAAGAAAATCGATCCCGAGATCTTCACAATTCCTTGCTCGATTGGGAAGTCTCCCGTTCGTAATGCATTAGCCGATCTTGGGGCTAGCATTAACCTCATGCCCACGTCAATGTTCAAACGACTCGGCCTAGGAACAACAAGCCCTACAAAGATGAGCATACAACTCGCCGACAGGTCCGTCAAATTTCCACAAGGTGTCGCTGAAAATCTACTGGTCAAGGTAGACAACTTCGTTTTTCCAACCGACTTTGTCATCCTAGACATGGAAGAAGACACCGATGTCCCTCTCATCCTTGGGAGACCATTTCTAGCCACCGCCCAAGCAGTGGTGGATATGAATGACGGAACGTTAACATTGAAGTTTGGGGATGAGGAAGTGAAGTTTGAATGTGGAAAGAAAGTAGAGGAAGAAGACCCGGTCAAATACATGAAGGTCATAGACTCAAGCCTGGATGACGCTCTCCGACGGTGTAACATGGGATGCAATACATCCCACTTGGGTAATATATGACCAAGCTTTGGGTCTAGCCAAGGACCCTTATAAACGTGGCGCACCACGGAGGCATTCCGCGGAACTATCCTTAGTTTAGATTAATTTTCTTGTTTTCTAGTTAGTTTTAATTTTCAGGAATAAAACACACTTGAGATGGCAAAGGATGCAAGGGAAACTTGAACCAGCACTCTATACAGGAAAACAGAACCGTCCGACAAATTTCTTCATTTACAGTAAGCTCGGCACGGGCCGTGTCCACCCAACACGGCCCCGTGCTGCACTGTCTGCAGAAAAAGACCCAGTTCTGGTAACTGGACACGGGCCGTGTTCATCCAACACGCCCCCGTGTCCAGACTTCTGTTTCTCTTGTTTTAAATTTGTTACTGGCACTTGAACACGGGGCCGTGCCCGGATAACACGGGGCCGTGTTCAGCGCCCAGTAACACAATTTTTTTGCTTTTTCACACCTTTTACACATTCAATCAACCGAAAAACTTATTTTTGGGACACATTGAGGACAATGTGTAATTTAAGTGTGGGGGGGATGCTAAAACCTTGAATCTTGCAAGTCCTAAATACAAGCCTTACACAAAACTCTATTGGAACCGCTAATCACCCCAAATTTTTTCAAAAATTTTCATTTTTTTTACTTGTCTAGGTTTAACTCGGGAAATTCAAGTTCTTAAAAAAGTTATATTTTTACGAATTTACAACCGATAGCGTCGTGATAAAAAGAACCAACATAAGAAAATTATGAAAAAGCATGACAAGCTTAGTTAAAATTTGATTATATATACTTGATCACATAAAAACCCATTCCCACAAAAGTGAGTTTTGAGCCTTTATTGAGCAAACACTTACATATCATTTGACTAAATGCTCATTTTCGTTTCTTGTGTGAATAGCCGCTTGGTTCTTACGACTCTAGAACTTGCCATGACGATACATTCCCGGTCCTTACCAACTTAAACCTGAGTAAGTAAATGATGGAGGCATTAGGACTAACCTTTTTTATTCTACACCATTATTTTTCTTTTTTTTCACCACCTACCCAAAATCCCCCTAGTTAGCCCCTTTGAGCCTAAACCTTTTCATTTCATAACCCAAACCAAACACCCTTTTACCCACCAAAACCTTTTTTCATTTTTACCCCTTTTGTTTTAGTAACAAGTTCGATTTTTCTTATGACTTCAAAAAATATATATATATATATATATATATATATATACTAGTCACTTACCCGCGCGATGCGGCGGGAGTGGCAATTTACAATAGTATAATTGTTTACCGTTAGTTTATCCGTCGTCTCATGAAATATTGTATAGTACTTAAGTTAGTTTTCTTATTCGTGATACAATGGCACTGGTTTTTCTGTTAGTTTATCGATTATTTGGTGATCTTCTACAAGAATAGTACAAAACAAGGAAGTAGATGTAATTAAAAACAAGAAGAGTTCAAAACAGTCAAGTAGCTGGACAAAACAATAAAAACACCATGCGGGGAGTCTTGTATCTCTTCCTATTTTACCAATACATCCGTTCGCTTATGACTTTCTTGTACCTTCTCCTCTACTGTACCAGATTTCGACACATAAAAAAATGTTAGACGCCTACAGGTGGTTTAAAATAGTAATTAAAAGGTAATTTCTGGAAGCAAATAAGGCACAAAATCTACTAACTTACCTTCTTTTTTATTCGGATGCGATTAATTAATCACGCAACACTTCCTGGTAGACAACATTTGATGTGTAAACTCCGCTTTGTTTGAATTCTTTGGCGAGATGTACCAACACCTTCGTACTTTGTCTTGAAATCCCTCTTGATAACGCGACATAAAGTTGTCCATGTGAAAATACAGAATCCGGAAGATAAATACCAACGTTCGGAATTGTTTGACCTTGAGCTTTATTAATCGTCATGGAAAAGCTAAGTCGAATTGGAAATTGTTTTCTTTTCAGCTTGAATGGGAACATGTCATCTTCAGAAAGGGTTAGAGGGATTCTTGGCAAAAAAACTCTTTTGCCGGCATGTTGACCGACTGCAATTTCCGCATCAATAACATTTCGCATGAAACCCTTACATATCAATCGCGTGCCATTACACAGGCCATGTGATGGATCGATATTACGTAACAATATTATTGGGCATCCAATTTTTAAACGAAGCTTATGAGGCGGCAAACCACTAACATTTAGCGAGTTTAAGAACTCGACCGGATAGAAGTTGCGCTGATCGTCTTCAGCTTCATCAAAACTGTAATAAACTTTTTCCTCCCCTTGAAAAATTTCAATCATTTGATTATTAATCTCGTCAACACTATCATTTTTAGTGGACAATATTGCTCTAGAGATTATATAATCTGAAGAATATACATTATCTTCAATTGATGGAAAGATGGCATGGATCAATTCTTTTATAGCGTTTTCTCTGTTGTTGCACTGAATTGTCATGTCATCGGGTATGCGGATATAGTTTCCTTCGATTGGTTCTTCAGTTCCATCGCCGACTCTTAAAAGAAATTTAGAAAACCATGGATCTTTTAGCGCTCTCATATTTATGGTCAACCGCATCTTCTTAGTCAAAGACCAAAGAGGTGACATTCGTACGCTGGAGTCTACAATCTGTGCTCGAGTGCCACGTTTAATAACCGGCAACACTTGTCTGAAGTCACCTCCCATAACCATTATCTTTCCACCAAATGGGAGACTAACACCTATAATGTCTTGGAATGTACGATCGACTGCCTCTATCGCCTGTCGTTTAGCCATCGACGCTTCATCCCATATGATTATTTTGGCAGACCGAATCAGTTTAGCGGCCCCACTCTGTTTTTTGATATTGCACATTGAATTATTTTCAAGATTAAGAGGAATCTTGAATCTCGAGTGAGCCGTTCTACCTCCTGGCATATTATTAGCCGCTGCACCTGATGAAGCTGTTGCGAGAGCAATAAGACCACGTGACCGAATTTCAGTAAGCAAGGCAATGTACAAAAATGTTTTTCCAGTTCCACCTGGACCATCAATAAAGAACACGCCTGGAAGATCATTATCAACATGCATCATGATCTCATCAAACACGTTTTTTTGGTCCGGATTAAGTGAATCTTTGGCACTCAAGTGTTCAGGTTCCAAAACAATCCCATACTCTTCTTGTAACTCACGATAACCTGCATCTTGTAAGTTAACATCGTCTGTTATCTTAGGAAGGTCGAACTCATTGAAATTTTTACCCATGGATTGTACCAAGACACTAATTTCGGTAAGAACCATATTTTGAACTCGTTCTATACTTTGACAGTGTAACCGATGATCTTCAGACAGTGAATCAAAGTGGTCATTCCATAACTTTCGAATATCTCCAGGTTGGCAAAAAATCATTATGGTCGCAAATAACCTTCTAAGAGCATTGGGAAACTGAAACGTAGAGGCTTCTTCGAGACATTGTGATAGATATTCATCGTCTTCTATTAAGCCTAACTCAAGAGCTGCTTTCCGAAATGTCGCACACTGTTGACCATTAACTGTGCAAAGATGTTCAAAAGAAGTAGGCCCTCTGACATTTGACAAAAGTAGGCGTAAGTAGTACCTTTCTCCTTCGGCTGGATTAGCGGAAACGATACGACCTCTTTGTTTTTTACCGAAACGACGACTCCAACGGCGTGTGCTTCCATTCCACGTAAAGTGTTTTGGAAAATCTTTATACAAATGTACCCTTGCTGTTTCATCGTTTCTATTTATCTCAAAAAATGCTGTTAGCATGGTTCTCTTATCCCTTTCCCTATCAAACACACAACAATCCGTTCAAATGTGAAAGTATTGAGACATCATTATTTTGGTGATGGAATGGAAATGTAACTATGGAGCTTGGCCCATAGTCATTGGATTGAAAGATGATCGGATGAACATAGCATGTTAGGTCGTCAATTAGTAGAACTCTCTGGTTAGATGAAACTAATGAGCGAGAACAATGTATCCTTACGAAATCTTGTGTTGACAGTAACGCGTACCATTGCTTACATACACTCTTAGAACGACCTACATCCTTCGCTGGCACCCTCGTTAATATCTCAAACACGATTGTATGAACAGGAAGGTCAGCCATGGTTATACCTTCGTTTAACACAGATAATGATTATTTAGTTGTCCAATCTAAGAAGATTATAGTTTGGTGAAAAATAGGTGTAACCATTACTTGTAAAGCAAGTAATATAACATACTTGTAATATCATATTATAAGATTAGACAAAGTAAAATATACTTCTACAATTACTTCAATATGAGGGGAAAAAAAGAGCAAAACACGAAACATCAAGAGAGACTTTAATATTCAACAACTAAACATATAACAACACCAAATGTTTCTAACTTAAACACAAACTTGGATAACGATCCATAATTTAAATATCCCGTGCCTCGACCATATCTGGTTCGTACGTAATCGTACTCAACTCCGTAGACTTCAAAATATTAACTGAAATAACAAATAAAATATAACTTTTATTAAATTACATGAGCCATTAAATCTAACTAATTTTTAGAATGTTCATGTGTAAAGCATAACATACTATCTGGTAGATGAACCAACTTGACACGCGATACATATATGATAGACTTTTGTTGCACGGCTCGAATGGTATGTATAACATCGGAAGGCTTCAGGGCGGACAAAAACATTTGTATTGTGTGACCACTGTATATTACGATTTTGGATTAAAGTTCTGCTAATAATAATATTTTCTTACATATAATGTAAATATTATGTTTGTAATATGTTAATAATAAATAATAACTTACGTCTTATCTCGAAGAGAAAGTTCAAAACAACATCGATCACGTTTGCCTTCTATTATTCTTCCAACCACATCTATAACAAAATCAGCCAAATCGTATACACTATATTATACATACATATATAAACTTTTATATATTTAATAAAAAAATATAGATAGAGAATTTATATGTACCAACAATAATTTTTTGAGGTCTCCTGTCATGCTTCAATTCTATAATGGAAGGGACCAATGGATATAAAGAAGCACCCCTTGGAATCGTAAGCATAAGTGAAGAAAGCTTTGTATATTCGTTGATGACAATTTTTTTCTCGGACCAAACTAACACGTAATTCTGGTACTTTGGGTACTCATGATATTTGAGATTCTCAATTTGGAAATGATTTAAGGAAAAAAAACCACCCATCAATGCCGCGTCATTATATATGTGTATCAAATGTTGTGGTACGAACGCAACAATTTTTTGTCTCTAAAAAGAAAAGAAATTTAGTGGTGGAAAAACGCTTACTCGTATAACACAAAGTAAATTAAAATAATGTTCTTACGTGTTGATCAAGAAAAATAACCACTAATCTCTTTTCATCGACGTCATGCCAAATAAACTCCACCTTAACAAAGATTATATTATACCATGCTCTATCATTTGTCAATGATGAAAATTCTTCAACGGAAAAATGATCAGACATATCCTATTAAGTGTTTAATGTTAGTTAACTAAAAAATAAAAACTCCAGAAACTTAAATTTAAACTAAAACATGATTAAAATTAAACAACAACAAATTTAAATTTAAAGTAATACATAATTAAAACTTACATAATTAAGATTCAAACTAATTCGAGAAAAAGAAACTACAGTCATCATCAAAGTTGTTCTAAGGTTCCCAAACCATTTCTTCATCCAATGGTGGTTCGTAAACCGCCCCAGGGTCAGTTTCGTACCCTTCAGCCCAGCTCGGTAGTTCTTGTGTTTGACTGTGGTTTTCCACATAAGGGGGGTTTGAAGCTGGAGGATGCATAGGCAATATAGGAGTGTTTGCCACCGGACGATGATGCCCCTCCTCAATTTGTAATCCACCAAATTGTAGTTGAGCGAATGTATAGTCATACGCCCAATTCAACTCTTCATCCGTCCAACCAAATGGATCATCGTGTTCAAGGTTTGTCACCGGATGAGGGTTTGCCACCGGAGGTGGGTTTGACACCGGAGGTGGGTTTGACACCGGAGGTGGGTTTGACACCGGAGGTGGGTTTGACACCAGAGGTGGGTTTGTTGATCCTTGTGGTTCAATGGGAATTGGATAACCACCACCCATACCTCTCAATTGATATTTGTTTGGAGTGATTTATAAACTGAAAAATACAATTTTGATTGTATATAAAGATCAATTTTAAAGCAAATAAAAATAGTTTGATTAAATATAAAAAAATGATTGTGTAAATTTATTTATAGTACAGTGTTGCGTTTCCTGCAATTTAAATAGTTTGATTAAATTTATTTATAGTACAGTGTTGCGTTTCCTGTTTTCTTAATTCTAAGTTGTTAACTTTTCATATATATATATATATAAATAATCTTAGTGAGACACTTTTATAAAGTTGGATGTTAGATTAAACTTTGCATATTATATATTTAAAAAGATATAATAAGTGTTGTAATTTCTTTTGAAAGGGGGAATCTGTGGTGCCATGTGATGCCCAGCTTAGACTTCTTATTTGTGTTTAGTGACTTTAGAGCAGGTTTAGTTATACTGACTAAAAAGATTAACCTAAGTTTCATAAAGACCCTTCAAGTGTTTTTTGAATGGGTTTAAAAAATGAAGATCAAAGAAGGTGTTTTTATTCTGGGCTTTGAGTTTTGATACTGGGTGAATACGGGGAAGAACACTGTTGTGGTCTTAAGTTTAGTTTAGATTTTATCACAGTTTGCAATAATTTAAAATATTCATGTCTTTATATAATGAACAAACATCTAAAAGAGAAACCTAGTAAAAATGCAAGATAAGAAAAAGACCAAAAAAAATCTAATTAGCCCACCGTTAAAAAACACAATTTGGTAAAAAAAAATAACAAAAAAAAGTTAAAAATAGATAAATATTAAAATATAGAAAACTTTTAAAGGTATTAATAGAATTAAGGGTAAAAGAGTCAATCAATAATACATTTTTAAGAAAATAAATCACAATGGGTAAATTTGCAATTTTTTTCATTAAATAAAGGGATATATGCAATATTATTTATGAGTTGGGTAAATATGCAATAAAAAAGATTTAAAGGGGGATATATGCAAATCATCCTATAATATAAGTTATTGTAAAAAAATTACGGCATAATTTTTTTAGTTTAATAGTCCAAAAATACATTTAATTAAAAATAAAGAAATAAAATTTTAATTTATTGGTATCAAATAGTTGAAAAAGATATTATATATTTAAAAAGATAAAATATAGTCACTTACCCGCGCGAAGCGGCGGGAGTGGCAATTTTGATTGTATATAAAGATCAATTTTAAAGCAAATAAAAATAGTTTGATTAAATATAAAAAAAGGATTGTGTAAACTTAAACATACAATTTTTATTGGATATAAAGATCAATTTTCTTACCGTGTTAAAAATTAACATCAAAGTAAACTGAAACACAAGGATTGTGTAAACTTAAAAACAAAATTTTTTATTGTAACATTTTTAACATCAAAGTTAAGTCAAATGTTTATTGGATTTATATTTTTTTGACCAAAAGAAATGGAAGCAAGTGCTGAACACGCCCTTTTGTGCCTGAGGATAGGCCCGTATGAGGGGAAGCCCATATATTAAATTACATGATTATTGGATAAAACGTGAGCCCTTTTTAACATCTTCTAGTAACAATCATTTTGTTTTTATTGATAACAAGTTGACGTTAACCCGCGCGTTGCGGCAGGATATTGGTTATATATATTCTTTATATCATTGTATGAGGTGTGAAAATTATTAAGTTTATAACAAAAATAATTAAGAAATGTTAAAACTTCTTGAAAAATGAACAATATGTCGACGTGAGTATGACTTAGTATATGAATAGAAGGTTATCCCTAATGCACTTATTATATTATTTACTTTTGTTTTATAAAACAAAATGTAAGAGTTATAAAGCTTTTGAATTGGTTCTTTCTAGAAAAAGACATAAAAAAACTAAAACAAAGTCATCAATGATTTCGGCAGGGCCGGCCCAAGTGAATAAAGAACCTAGGCTCTCGCTTAGGGCCACCGAATTTTTGGGGCCACCATTTAATAATTATACATACAAGAAAAAAGGAGTGTATATTAACAAAGATATAACTCATACAGAACAAAATAACAATATGGCCCAACGGTCAGCCTTTTTCTTGTTGAATGTATGGTATCTCAAAACCAGTGTTCGATCCTCTATTTCCTCAATCTTAATTTGGTTTTCAACTTTACAGGTTTTTTTTGTTCTTTCTTCCTAAACTTAGAACTTTCAAATTATTTATTTTCTTCTATTACTTTTCTTTCTCTAAACTTAAACTTTCAAAATATTTATTTTCTTCTATTACTTTCCTTTCTCTATTTTTACTGAAATTTCTTTATTCTTTTTGAAGCAATAAGTTTATTAATTTATATTATTTTTATTTATCATCATTATTAGTAACGATTCTATTATTAACTTTATACTTTTTTTATTTTGAACCAACTTTACGTATTATTTTATGTGACTTTATATTATAACAGAGATGTATATATTCTCTTTAAATAACTATAACAACTCAGTTAGTTAATTCAATGTTATTACTCAGTTAGATTTTGAATACACATATTTATTTATTCCTATCATCATTTAAAGTTATGGATTTTACAAGTGCTGATTGAAACTTTTTTATATAATGATTATCCAATATAAACCTAAATTATGAAACATATTATATGACTAAACTAATCATACATTCACACATAACAAGATGGTCTTGTTTGAAGAAAATTTTTTCATTGCCTGTCCTTAATCCAAATAAGCAGCCAACAAAAACCACTAAGTTTTGCTTTGAACATAATAAAAGAACGTATGCAAACACTTATGATCGAAAAGAATTAGAAACCAAAAAAGAACGAACACTAATATATTTGATATACCTGAATTATTTTTTTTTATCAATTACAAAAAGAACAAAGTATGCAAATATTTGATATACCTGAATTCTTTTTTTTTATCAATTACAAAAAGAACAAAGTATGCAACACTTTATGATCGAAAAAATTAGAAACCAAAACAGAACGGATATAACATATATATTTGATATACCAGAATTCTTTCTTTTTTTTTTTCAATTACAAAAAGAATAAAGTATGCAACACTTTATGATCGAAAAGAATTAAAACCAAAAAAGAGCGAATATTAATATATTTGATATACTGGAATTCTTTTTTTTTTTTCAATAAGTCATGCTTATACTAAATCTCAACCCATTCTATATTAATATATTAGTGTCAATTTTTAGGACCCGTATCTTACGGTAAGACTGTTAAACCGAACAAAAAATAAATGTTAAAACGTTGAAAAAATAACTAAGACGAAAGGATACCATTGGTTCGTTATGGTATAGACACATTCAAGAGTATAGAAAACCCAGAAGCCAAAAAAAATTTACATCAATTCTCATCGTATAAATATATGTTGCAGTTGTTTTAATCTATATATATGATAAAATATTTAAAATTCATGTGAGGTAACATAAACAGCAAATATTCATTTATGACCCTACAATAAATATTCATCTATATCCTTGACTGCATGCATGAGAATCGATGATTAATTGTATACGTGTATATAAGAGTGGCATTGGAATTGATGGTTCATAAAATGCATTCTATTTTATATGAGAGAATAAACATAAACATATATAAATAAAAAAAATATATAAATTAGAAAGAAAGAAAAATAAAACCAATACATGAGTCACTGGTACATATCAACAGCCCAAAAAAACAAAGAGGCAGTTAAACAATACAGATCAAAAAACCAAGAAATTTGGAAGAACTTACAATAATGCAAGAGGCAGATGTAAAAAGCCAACAAAAAATGTGAAACCTTGATGTGAGAGCCGAGGAACAACGCAAGATCCGGATGCAAAGAGTCAATATATTCTGAAATCGAAGTAAAATAGAAGTTGTTAGGTTGATGTTTTTGAAGGTTTAATTGATGCAAGACTTAAAAGTAGGATTTAGTTCAACTGAGATAAACTTACAATTTGAAAGTTTAATTCGTCTGAGTTGAGTGATTGTATAGTGTTGAGCTTGATGAAGTATTTGTAGAGACTGAAGCAAGCATGCTCTCTTTCACAAAACAGTAAAATGTTGCTTTACAGCTGTAGATGTAAAAGCAGTAGTCAGTTGAGTGTAGTTGAGGGTTTGTGTACTTATAGAGACTGAACCAAGCAAGAGACAACAGTAAAATCTTGGATACTGACATGACTTGGTTCTTGAAAAGGTTGAGATGACTTGTAAAGAAGTGGTAAGTAGTAAAAAAAACAAAAAGGACAAAAGTCAAACAAAAGCTACTGACATGACTTGCTTTTTGAATTGTCTTTGGATTATAAGTTGAAGTTGGATTCTAACTAAACCATTTGGTATTTGAAAGGGGTATTTCCAGCTATAAGTTGAAGTTGGATTCTAACTAAACCATTTAAAGTTACTGCAGTTATGGTTTATTTTTTTTATCAGCCTTGACTCTTTAACTGCTTCAATTTTTATTCTTAATAATTTAATTGGTAATCTGTCACATAACTCATCTAGCCTTAAATTCTAAAACACAAAATCTAGCCTTAAATGAAAATACTAACATACCTCTTCTTCACGTTTATTCCTCAGCTCACTAATTTTGTGATAGGCCTTATCCTTTTTCGCATGTCGACAGTCGGAACGCCAAGACACCGCACCTCACAAACTGGATCCCTTCGCCAATGCCAATGAATCAGCTCCAACATGTTTTGTTCAGTCGTTCCTATAAAGAATGAACAAAACATATGATTATACTAATCAATTAATCATCATTCAGCAAATGTTTCAAATGGTTTTTAATAAATTATCAAGACCATAATGAACAAAACATATGCTACTTTTTAAATGTTTAGAAGTCGGTTTTTAAATGATCCTCCTTCACCAACAGTATTTCCAGTTTCAAATGGTTTTTAATAAATTATCAAGACCATAATTATGATTACAAAACAAAGAATACGACAATAGCAATAAAAATCATTAATGAAGATTCAAGAAGTTGTATGCATAAAAATGTACCTAAAATGACTTTTAACCCACACCCGTTTGTGATAAAACACAACCAAATGGACCCGATCATAACTTATATGTAAACGGACCGAAACAAAAACTCACCAAATGCAAGGCTTACGATTCCATTTTCACCTGCTGATAAATATGCTATGAGTGCAGGCCAAGCATCTGGATTGATCTTGCCAATGTCTATGAAACCAGAAAGTTGTTGAGGGATCTGCACGTTGGTATAATGTTTTTAGGTTAAAACATTTATATGATAAACTTAGAGAAAGATTATTCAGCCGCCTCTCTCGCTTCAGGAAGCCTATCTTTCAACAACTCAGCCGGCGTTTGCACCAACGAAGCAAGCCCGTATTCTCTAATCTCACCTGACTCCTAAAAAACATGAGAGGGTAATTCAGTAATTTCATCTTTAAAAAGACAAATATTAACCAAAAGAGGGTGATTTTGTAATATGCATACCAGTTTTAAAGTCATATTACTGTTCTGTCAGCTTTTTGAAGCAGAATTTGGCAGAGTTCTATCCATCGTTGCTACTGCTGCTTCTGGTCGCGGTAATGGCGATCATGGAGTCTTGGGAGTTCTGTCTATCATAAGAGCTGCTGCTTTTGCTCGTGGTAACGGCGATCTCGGTTCCAGTTTGTTGACTTGTTGCGCACTTTGCGGGTCCTTCTCTGCCAACTGTTTCTTCAGGCTCTCGATTTGTTCTTTAAGGTCCATGACCTCCCTGCTTTCCTTATTCAATTGAGCCGCACCAAGTTCGACGGTTGAAGCGTGTTGAGCAAACTTCAACCTACAAACCGTTTCCCCGGAAGAATCACCTTCTGGGCTCACATGAGCAAACCTCAAAGTCTTCGCGTTTCCACCTGCAAATTTTATACAGATAAACCCGATCAAAATCGACGTTCTATCAAGAACTACCTAATTTCTTGCATTATATACCTAATGAGTTCTGAAGGAGTAGTGTGAGCTTGCTGTTTCTGTATGGAATGTATGAGTTCTTCTGTGATAAAGCGGTGATTATGTCCGAAGCTCGCGAGTAGCTTGGCTCGTTTGCACCGTTACCTACATCAGTTCATTAGATAACTTGATCAACAACTCTAATATCCACAAGCGATGAAAACCTGCATAAACCATGGTCAACGCGTCAATGGCTGGCAAATTTAACTGGCAAAAGTTTTGCTACTTATCTTCTTCTTCATTCTCCCCATCCTCCATAACTCAGCCGCCTCTCTCGCTTCAGGAAGCCTATCTTTCAACAACTCAGCCGGCGTTTGCACCAACGAAGCAAGCCCGTATTCTCTAATCTCACCTGACTCCTAAAAAACATGAGAGGGTAATTCAGTAATTTCATCTTTAAAAACACAAATATTAACCAAAAGAGGGTGATTTTGCAATATGCATACCAGTTTAGAGACATACTGAGAGATCGAAACAACAGCTTTGGCCCTAACTCTCATATTTGCATGCTTAACATTTTAGGACTTTAAACAATAATACAAATTTTAGAACTTTAAACAATAATACAAATTTGAATTTAATCACAAACAGATATTGTAAATCTCACTTTCTCATCCAGGAATGCTCTTATTATTACTTTTGTAACTTCTTCTTCCACACCAGAGGCCCCATTAGAATCCCTGCAATGTAGAAAATCCATATATTATTACAATGTAGAAAATCCACATATAAATTCAAAAATGTTGACCAAAAAGAGTTCCTCATTAATTTTTTTAAACGAAAACAAGAATTAATCTTATTTTTATAAGCCCGTTAAACTTTTACTTACCAAGAACACAGGGTACTTGACCCTATGTAGTTTCACCATCATCAGTTGACCCCCCACCTCCCCAACCCAAGGCCATACAACATATATTTTCCCCTGTTTGAACTGCAGCTGACAACACCAAACAAAAATTGGTAAAAACAACAATAATAAATGATAAATAAACTAACGCTTAAGTTTCTTAAGAGATAAAAAGGTGCTGGCTTAAAGCTTCCTTAATGAGATGGAGAATGTGATACTCTAGATGTTTTTTTTTATTTCCTTTCATGAAACAAAGAAGTACCAGGTTCGGTAAATTCGGTACTGGTACCGCTTCTGAACCGGTACCCTGGTACCATTTGCTCATCCCTAGTGTCGTTTTTGTCAATTTATAAAAAAAAAACTTAGCTTATAAGAAAATTGGTCAAAAAGTCGAACACGACTCCAGCCAATGACCATAGCAAGATGGCTAGACCTGCAAACGGAACACAAACAGTCCCGTCTTTTTATAAAATTACCACTTAGCAGGTTTCCGAGGAGTCTTCACTTCACTGCTAGAGTTATTTATAATAATGTTTTTGCTGCAAAAAAACCAACAAATAAAAATCATTGTCAGCAATGGGTCTTTTTAGAAAAAGAAAAAAAAAACGGGTAATTATCAAAATAGCCACAAATTTGAGGATGAGACCAACCTTTTCGTCCCGGCATGATTCTAAATCTGGCGAGTCATTGCAACTGTCACTTGACATGGATTCAGAAAGGTTCCTGAGAAATGAACCTATTCGGCAAACAGATAAAACATAAATTAACATGGCCCTAACTCTCATATTTGCATGCTTAACATTTTAGGACTTTAAACAATAATACAAATTTTAGAACTTTAAACAATAATACAAATTTGAATTTAATCACAAACAGATATTGTAAATAATCACCTGAGGGATGTATCTAAGGGCCTTTACTGGCTTCGCCTGCTGCACTGAAGACCACTCGTTTGGAACCGCATCTGTTGGTGTCGGAGGCTTATTCCTGAAAGCTAGAATGTTAGTTCTGTCCATGTTGAGGCTGTCCGCCAGCCGATTCCTGTATGCTTCCTTCGCCGGTGAGCTTGCAATCGGATTCTCCTTACAAACAAAACCATAATTCAGTAACCGATTAGATCAAACAAAAAGCCCTAATTATGAAACAGAAATTACGTTTTCTCTAAAAATCTCACAGAACATTAAAATAATCACAAAACCAACACAGATCTAAAAGTATTATCACAGATCTAAAAGTATTATCACAGATTCACAGATCTAAAAGTATTATCACAGATCTAAAAGTATTAAAACAGATCTAAAAGTATTATCACAGATCTGACAAAGCCCTAATGCAAGAAATTAAAATTGGTCCATTCACAGATCTGACAAAGCCCTAATTATCAAACAAAAAGCCCTAATGTTGATCCATTCACAGAACATTAAAATAATCACAAAACCAACACAGATCTAAAAGTATTATCACAGATCTAAAAGTATTATCACAGATTCACAGATCTAAAAGTATTATCACAGATCTAAAAGTATTAAAACAGATCTAAAAGTATTATCACAGATCTGACAAAGATTAAAAAAAAAAACGTACAAAATAGGGTAAAAAACAAGACCTGTTCCATGGATGAAAGGGGAGAAGACGGTGATGGCAAAGACAGGTTCCATGGATGAAAGGTGGAGGTGCGGTGGAGGTGCTTCAGTTATGCGGTGGAGGATCTAGGGTTTAGAGAGTGAAATAATTGTGGAGCGGCGGATGAAATTGTGGTTTAGATCTGTGATAATAAGAATATATTGGATCCATCAAACAAAAACCGGGTCAAGTTGATCCGGTAAGATCCGCGTGGCTATCATCAGGTGTTGAAAACAAGTTTTCAACACTTGTGCTTAACAGGTTTGTACAATAGGCTTTAAAGACTTGTAAAGTGGCAAAAGACCATTCTATCCTTCCTATATGCTTTATAAAGTAGTATAGATATATATATTTTGTGTTGATGATGAAGCAAAAGAAAATAAACAAACAAGTTCATCAAAAATAACTTTGTTTGAATGAATAGCTTCATCAAAAAAAAAAAATAGAAAGTCTTACGAAAACCGACACTTGTTACGCTTTTCGCCCTTTTTCTACTAACCACTAACCACCAACCCAACCACCTACCTTTAACCCAAGCCTAACCCTTTACCCACAAAGTCCTCTTGATATTTACAAAGGTATATAAGTTAAAAAGGAGGAGGATTGATTGCTTGGCAAGCCTATGGTAGGAGTAAGTTCCATGCCGCTCTCGAGTGATCCACAAAAATACATTTTCGGCCGAGTGTTGAGTGATCCCCGTGAGGTATGTGAACTTGTATATAAATAGAATTTTACAAAGGCATGTTATGCCCTAATAAGTAATTTCTCTTATGAAAAGTTTTAAATAAATCATGACGAATAGGATTGTAAATAAATAAAAATAAAATTGAATAAAGAATCTTGGAAATCCCGACACTCTACGACAAGCTCAAAAACCTTCTTCTCTACCCATTCCATTTGGGAGTGTAAATAGCCACATATTAAAGAGTTTTGCTTGAGGACAAGCAAAGATTCAAGTGTGGGGGTATTTGATGTGTTCAAATATTAACATATAAATTTCATCAAATGAGGCATAAAACTAACCCCTTTTTAGTACTAATGTTGGAAAAAGTGTGCTTTTGTCTTCCTTTTGTATTTTCAGGATTAAATGAGCTCAAATTAACAAAAGAAGCAAAAAGACATCAAAATCTAACATAAATATGAGAAAAAGGACAAGACGTGACATGCCCGACCCCACAACAGCATCTTCCCAAGCAAAACAAGAGATCAGAAGCCTGAACACGCCCCGTGCTCAGCCAGCACGGGGGCGTGCCCAAGTGTCAGCAGAAAAGACAAAGTGGTAGAAGCTTTTATTGCCCACCACGGGGCCGTGCTCAACGGACACGGGCCATGGTCAACTATAAGATTCGCACAATCCAGGCAAATCTTCATAGTACAAAGATTCTTCTGCACACGGGGTTGTGCTCAGCGGACACGGGGGCGTGGTCAACCAATAAGACAAAGCTGCATTTAATGAAGAAAGAGAGGATGTGGACACGGGGCCGTGCCCACTGGACACGGGGCCGTGCCCGAGCTTCTGTTCAGCCTATAAATAGAAGTGCTTGGCTCAAGCTCAAACCATCCCTTGGCACACCACCTCTCTCACACTTCACCCACCACCACCATAACACCATCATCCACCACCATCATCCATTGTCTATCGTAGAGTGTGTGAGTCGTCTCGGGATCCAAGATTGATCGTAAGAGTTCTTGACAATCAAGGCCATGTTTGCCTAAGTCTCTTACATCACTTGGTGAAGACAAAGTGTCTAGTGTAATACTTTTTATTTCTAATCTTTTGCACTTTTTATTTGGTTTTGTATTAATGACTTTAATAACTAGTTGCTTATGTTAAAGGTGATCTTTCCTTATCGTTTGTCCGTGGTGTCTTGAAATTATTTTACTGTCTATATAAAATAAAAGATTTTCACCATTCATATCTCCACGGTCTATATAGAGGTATGTTGGCTACCTGGTCGGGGGTTAAGGGAACGGTTTGGTAAAGGTCTTGCCATTGTTCAGCGTTTAGAGGTCCTGCAATGGACCTGGGTCAAATTTAGTAGGACCTCCTTCAATACTTAACGGTATTGGATGGCGGGGGTCCAAACTCTTTGATCCCCTCATAAGTTAACTACTATTAATACGATAACCCGGCTATTTAGGACTGTATCCCTGCTGACTCAGACTACTTAGTCGAGGGTAACGTCACCTCCAAAAGAGGGGCCTACCATAATATTGCATTAATAACTTAATTAATTATCTTCCAATAATCCACCCTTTTTGGATTGTATCCTTGCTGACTCAAACTACTGGGGTGAGGGTAACGTCACCTTCAAAAGAGGGGCCTACTACAATAACTAAGATAATCTCTTAATTATGTGCAAAAGTGCGGAAATAATCAAAGGTTACACTAGATACGAGTCAGAACCAAGTGATTCATCTTGTCTATCTGTTTTTATTTTTATTTTTAGCATTTTAGTTAGTTTTTATTTTTTCTTAGTTTAAAAACCTTTTTTCTAAACTTTTTATTTTGATTAGACGTTGAGGATAAACCGGTACTAAAAGCTCTTGTGTCCTTGGACGACCTCGGTATCTTACCAACACTATACTACGCTCACGATGGGTGCACTTGCCCATATGTGTGTCTAGTGTTAGTAAATATCGTGTTTTATAAATTTAAAACTTGACTAAAAAGTGTTAAAGGGGCTTAAAATATACACCTAATATATATAACACTTGACAACGCATCAACAAGCTCAGGTCCAGTAAGTTGAGCTTCACCGATCTCGTTCCAACAGACAGGTGAACGACATTTTCGACCGTAGAGAGCCTCGAATGGTGCCATATTAATGCTAGCATGATAACTATTATTGTAAGAGAACTCGATCAATGGAAGATGAGAATCCCAATTACCACCAAAGTCTATCACGCATGCTCTAAGCATATCCTCCAAAATTTGAATCGTTCTCTCAGATTGACCATCTGTTTGGGGATGATAAGCAGTGCTTAGATTTAGTTGGGTTCCCATAGTAGATTGCATGGTCTTCCAAAAATGAGATGAAAATCGAGCATCACGATCGGATATGATGTCCAAAGGAACACCATGTCGAGATACAATCTCATCAACATAAATCTTTGCAAGTTTATCAGCAGATAGATCCTCGCGAATCGGAATAAAATGAGCTGACTTCGTTAATCGATCGATAACAACCCAAATAGCATCATGACCTTTAGATGTACGCGGTAATTTAGTGATGAGATCCATAGCAATGTTCTCCCACTTCCAAACCGGTATCTCTGGTTGTACAAGCAAACCGGATGGTTATTGATGTCCAGCCTTGACTTTGAGACAAGTTAGGCATTTCGATACATACAAGGCAACATCTCTCTTCATACCAGGCCACCAGAACTTAGTACGAAGATCCTTGTACATTTTATCAGCACCAGGATGGATAGAATATCGAGACTTATGAGATTCGTCCATCACTAAAGTGCGAAGATCGTCTTGTTTCGGAATCCACAAACGATCCATGAAATAGAGTAAACCATCGTCCTTTGCTTCGAGCTTAAGCTCAAGCTGATGTGGTAATTCCTTACCTATCAAATCTTGTGAAACACAAAATTGCTGAGCTTGAAGAACACGAGTTTGAAGATCAGATAGAGTTCGACCAGAATAAAGCTTGACTCGCTCCTTTCGACTAAGCGCATCGGCTATGACATTCGCCTTACCAGGATGGTAGCGAATCTCGCAATCATAGTCGTTCAAGAGTTCAACCCAACGTCGTTGTCTCATGTTCAACTCCTTCTGATTAAGAATGTGCTGGAGACTTTTGTGGTCTGTGAAAACCACACACTTCGTGCCATAAAGGTAGTGTCTCCAGATTTTGAGAGCGAAAACCACAGCTCCCAACTCAAGATCGTGAGTCGTATAGTTCTTCTCATGAACTTTCAATTGTCTAGACACATATGCTATAACTTTGCCTCGTTACATAAGAACACAACCAAGGCCTAAGTTGGACGCATCGTAGTAGACAACGAAATCATCGTTTCCCTCGGGCAAAGATAAAACAGGAGCACACATAGCTTCTGTTTCAGCGTTTGGAACGCTTCTTCTTGTTTGGGTCCCCACTCAAAAGGCTTATTCTTTTGAGTCAAAGTAGTGAGTGGAACCGCGATCTTAGAGAAGTTTGAAATAAATCGACGATAATAGCCAGCGAGACCAAGGAAAGAACGAATTTCTGTAGGTGTCGTTGGTGTATTCCAATCCTTGATTGCTGCAATCTTGGATGGATCCACATGCATACCTTGCTCGTTGACTATATGACCTAAGAACTGAACTTCTTTAAGCCAAAATTCACACTTGGAGAATTTAGCAAAAAGTTGTTCCTTCTTCAGGAGTTCTAAAGTCAAACGAAGGTGTTGCTCGTGCTCGGCTCGAGACTTCGAATAAATGAGAATATCGTCGATAAACACAATGATGAACTTGTCTAAATAAGGTTTACAGACCCTATTCATTAAGTCCATAAAGATAGCTGGGGCATTCGTCAAACCAAAAGGCATGACAGTAAACTCGTAATGCCCATATCTAGTTCGGAAAGCAGTTTTGGGAATATCTTCTTCGAATACACGAAGTTGATGATACCCAGAATGCAGATCGATCTTGGAAAAATAGGTAGCACCTTGCAGCTGATCAAAGAGATCATCAATTCGAGGTAGGGGATATCGATTCTTGATGGTAAGCTTATTAAGCTCACGATAATAGATACACATTCGAAAAAATCCATCTTTCTTTTTCACAAAGAGGACAGGAGCTCCCCAAGGTGAATAAATCAGACGGATGAATCCTTTATCAGATAACTCTTGCATCTCAGACGGTGCAAGACGATAAGGTGCTTTCGCAATCGGGTTAGCATTGGGTACAAGGTCAATATGAAACTCGACTTGACGAACTAGAGACAAACTAGTCAGTTCATCAGGAAACACCTCTGGATAATCCCGAACAATCGGAATATCCTGAATTCTCTTGCTCTTGCTTTTCTCCTCGGTGACATGTGCCAGAAAAGCAACATACCCCTTTCGTAAATAACTTTGGGCTTTCGTGCATGACATGAGTTTCAATCCACCAGATGGTTTCTCACCACGAACCTCTAGGACATCACCAGACGAAAGAGGAATACGAATGATCTTATCGAAACAAACCACCTCAGCATGGTGTTTGGTTAACCAATCCATCCCCACGATAATGTTAAAACTCCCAAGTTGCATCGGTACGAGGTCAATAGGAAAAAGATGGTTATCGAGGTTTAATTGACAACCATGAATAACAGAATCGAGAACAAGAGGTTTACCAGTAGCAACTTCAACAGATAAGGGTTTCCTCAGTTTAGTTCTACGTATCGCAAGTAAAGGCTCAAAGGATAATGAAACAAAACTCCTATCGGCACCAGAATCGAAAAGAACAGATGCAAGTTGATTGTTAACAAGAAACGTACCATTAACAAGAAATGTACCATTGACAATGAGGTTGTCAGCTCGAGCCTCATTTGCATTCAGACTGAATGCTCGTCCACGAGCGGGATTCACATTCACATTGATATTTGGATAAACAAAAGAGGTATTGAAAACATCGACAAAACACAAGGAGTGCGATCATTTGTTCGTTACCTCGAACAAACAAACGACACGCAGTGACTATTCAAAGTAAATAGGTCATAATAATGTATCGCTGAAGACATGCTTGCCTATAAGTGAATACTCACCCCAAGAGTTCCCAGGTAAGAGTGACTGGTCCGATATTACAGATTTGTACGAACACTCTAGCCTTAGACAGAAAACTCAGGGTACAGGCATTCACTCTTCCAGTTTGCATGTGTTCACATTATTTAGACCCAAACTTTGATGATATTTTGAAAACTCAGAGGGATCAAAACCTTGTAATCAATCATCCAAGGATAGATGATTAATTTTCGAAGCGGATTTGTTATTGTGTTCTCGTTGTGGTTATCACCTAAGGATAGGTGACGGTATTGTTTTAAAATCTAAACGCAAGATAACTCGCGTTAGGGTCCTAGAAAGTTATAGTCTAGGTCAAAGCAATGCTAATAACCTAATTCCCTATAACCATTGGCTCTGATACCAACTCTTCTATCACACCCCGACCACGTTAAAACAACAAACCGTGGCGGAAACGTCGGGGAGTGTTGTAACAGAATCATCGTTTCAACAACCATGGTATTTAAAAGTTTCGTTTTATTGAATTATCAAATAATGTACATTGTATTTAAACCAAAACAAACAAACTACACATTGTTTATAACTGTTTTTAAGTCACTAAGGCCTCGTCCAGATCCTAAGTGACATGCTCCCTAGCAATCATCACGCAACATCACCTGAAACATATGTAAAAACAAAGTCAGCAAAGAAATGCTGGCGAGCACATAGGTTTTATAAGAGTATCGGATTCATGGCTCGTTTGTATGTTGCAGTACATCATTAGACTACAAGAGTCAAAAGTACAAATCTTGTTTTGAAAAGTGTATTGCAACATAATTAACCAACTCAAATCAAGATGGTTATAGTTTTTAAAATCTCGCAGCCATGATTCTTAACCCCAAAACATTTGCTTTAGTAAACCAATTCGTAAAACATCTCATTAAAAACTCGTTAATAAAACTCGTATGGTTTATATTATTTCGAAAACCTCGTTGTGTGACATCGTTTCAAATTGTTTCCCAAGTGAACTAAATAATGACACGCAATGTAATATGATAGAAGCACTTATATATAAGATGTACCAGCGGCGTATCTACCATGATTCTATCATGCTACACCTGTCCCATTATCTAATCACTACCCAAAACCAATCGTTCGTTCAAATCGTTTATTTCGTTTAGGTCGTTCCAAATCATTTAATTCGTCCCAAAATCGTTTTCGTTTTAATTGTGAAACTACTTTTGGTCGTCTCGCTAATAACATTCAAACCTTCGTGACTCGACTACCTCGTTTATCGTATTAACAAACCACCAAAGGGTAAGTTAACAATCATCAGATTTGGTCATTACCTACATAACCCCCACACATAACCATGGGTGTAGTCTGATAACGGGATTTGTCAGATCCTATGGTACCATAACCTAATACTGGTCGGCTTTATCAATGCTAATGAATGTCATTTGTTATGTAACTACAACCAACAAGTTCGTTCACTTTATCGAAATCGTTATTAGTTTAATATAAACCATCTTAATCGTTTTTGAAAACATCGTTAAAATATCAAAATCGTTTTAATACATATGAATCACCCCAAAACAATTGAAAACAGTAAAATAGGGGAACTATGTACTCACATTGAATGGAAGGGTATCCTTGATCTAAAGAACTTAGCGAAGCTCAGACAAACCAAGGAAATTCAAGTAGTACCTAGTAATTGGATCACTAGTAAATAAAATTGACACCTAAATCGAAGGATCGGATAGAATGAGGTCTTGTAAACCAATGAGTGTGGAACTCATGTGATATGGTTTAACAAAGCCTACATTCTAAATCGGAACTTAGCCTAAGTGCTTTCGACCCGTTACGACCCATTAAGGTAGCTTATGCTACTTTAACGCGTCGTTCGCGCAAAAACTATGTTCGTTTGGTTAGCTATGTGCTATGTCAAGTCTTACATGCCCAATAATACCCTAATATGTTACTAAATCAGATTATATATCAAAAATATGTTCACATATGCACATATGAATTTATGCTTCAAAAGGGCATTTTGGTAATTTCCTATGGGCATGTAAACCAATTAACGAATAGCTAACCAATCCTAGGTGATCATAAGGTATAGCCTCAGTGGTTATTCCCTATGCAACTATGATCACTGATCAAGCTTGGTCGGATCCTAATGATCGACCAAACGGGTCGGGTTCGAAAGTCTAAGCGGTTGTTTAGACCGCTTAACTTACGACCTTAAACAAGCACTAACTAATAGTGACGAGTTAAACATGTCAAAACATGTTTAACCTACTTAGAAAACTGATTTGGTATCAAAACAATGGGTTTTGATACCCGAAAATAGTTCCGTTGCAAAATGCGTGCTAAAACGCATTTTGACCGAAACTTTGACTCGTCACTACACCTAGTTAACGTGGTAATCAGTAGGTATAATCACTAAGGATTATAACCATCGTGATTACAATCACGTTGCAAAGTTCAATTGAACTTTGACTTGACCAATTGATGGTCAAAACCGAAAGTCAAACTGTTGGCCAAACTGTTTGACTTTCTGCTTAAACATAAAGAATAAGCATGAAAGAAGTACAGAATTGCCATTTAATTATAATGGTAGATCTTATAAAAGGAATGTTACTACTTATATTTTATGTTCATATATAATGATGTAAATATCCTTTAGATAAAACATTCCAAGGATTTCTAAAAGAGGTACATAATTGCCCTGGACGGGACTTGAAAGGATGATGTTGTCCATGAAGGGGCTAAAAGATAAGTATGCCCTTATAAGGACTTACTGAGGAAACGAACTTTAGTAAAAGGAGTTTTCTTCTTCACTTTACTTCTGAATGTTCTCTCCCTGGATGCTCGTTTCATTCTAGCCGCGGTACGAAGCTCAGCATTTCAAGGCTCCGGATGTGGAGAATTTCTAATACGGCTTCTTCGTTTGGCGACGTATCCAATATATATAAAAATTGGAAGCAAAAATTTCCAGATTAGGATTAAGAGTATTCCTATGTTAAGTCTAGACTCAGAAAGTCAAGGAATGTGCTACTGTGTCACTGAGATTAAACACAAAAGACTAGTGTTTAATTCACTCAGTGTTGGCTCTGATACCAACCTGTCACACCCCGATATTTCCACGTATTACCGGTGGGCCCGGTGGGGAGTATCGTGACGTAGTTGATATCATCATAGTCAAACAACACAATTTAAATGCACAGCGGAAGTCTTGAAATATAAAATATTATTACAAACACAAATCTCTGATAATATAAAAGTATTCTGTACAGACTAGCTTGTAATAATCCACAGGCGGATCAAAACAACAATAGAAGTTATCAGACTAATGGCTTATGTGAAGGAGTTGCAAAGTCCTCAACTAACAAGTCCTGAGCAGCTTCCAGCCTATTACGTACTTGTACCTGTCACTTAGACTTTGGAAAATACGTCAGTTTTCACTGGTAAATACACTCAACCGACTCATTTGAAAAGAGTTTAAGAAAATTTATTTAGATGCACCAGGCACAAAATATTTTTACACTTTGATTAAAATGCACAAGGCAAAGTTAATCTTTTATACTTGGGACAAACTATATCTCATGTTATCAGTTTTACATAACTTGCTCTACATACGGGGCCCGGTTCTATGCCGATTCAAGATTAACCGACACACCACTTATTCCCTTATTGGGAATCCCATATTGGGTATAATTAATTAATAAGCATTTTGCATTTGTCAGGTGTATGCCTACACCCCGTGCTTAGGTCGTGGCCATTGCAATTAATGAGTCAAGGATATCCAGGACACGGTCGCATTAACCCCCAATGTTTCAGTCAAGCAATACGAATTAAAACAGGTTATTTGGATTTCCTGACTTATTGGTCTTTGAATCCCATACCTGACCATGCGGTATTTATATTACCGTATCCCAAGCCCGTAATAGGGAAAATAAGTTAAGAGTATTTACCTGAGCTAGCTCCTGTCTTAAATAGCAAGAATTATAATAACTCAGCCGTATTCACTTAAGTAAGCGTAGGTACAATTTACTGGAAGGCTCTAGTCTGGAATGATGGTATAAATAACCAATTAGAATCCTAACAGGTCTTTAATTAAGCCTAAACTTAGACCGGTTAGTTTTAAGAAAAGATACGGTTCAAACGCACGATTAAGCGAAGACCGGAATAGAATATTATTTAGGCCTGACAAGTTTGGAGACTTGTATCATATGGGTAAACTAAACACATTCTGGATTTTGAGATAAAAATGATAACGTTTGACCCGTTTCGGCTAATTTATGCAAACTAGTTACATAAACCGAACCGAACACGAATAACGCATAACGGGTAACCGAATGAGTCATGAACAGGTTTCCTAAGTTAATATGCTTTAAATATGTTGTGATATCAGTAAGATACCTTCCATTATGCCCAAAACGAGTTTAATCTCAATTTAAGCCCCGTAGGGGTATTTTGGTCATTTAAAAGATTATAAAAGAGATTAATTTTAATTCTGAGACTCGGGTCCGAAATCATCATTAAAACAACTTAATTTAATAGGTTATATCAGTTGGTGATAAGTCTTATATGCTAAAATGGTTTTAAACCCATACTAGGTGTTTAATACGCGTAAAAAGCCGTTTTAAGCGATTTCTGGGTTATGCAGGAAATCTGAGTTTTCTGATCAGGTTATAAAGTTCAAAATACTTCATTTATTATATAAAATCAGTAGCAATTGGATTGGTGTCAAAATACTATGTAAAACTCATTTTATACACAAAAAGGGTATAATCGGTATTTACCAAATCAAGGCCATAACCTTAGGTTATGATCAGGTTAAAAATAATTAAAAATCTTCAAAAATCTCAAAATATTATATTACATCAGTGGGTAAAAGGTTTGGTGTCAAAAATTGGGTTTAGATAGGCTTTACGCTAATTATGCCTTTTAATTAACAAAAAGCTTTTAAATTACGCTATTGAGCATAACTCCTAATCTAGACCTCCAACTGATGTGAAATTTTAGGGACATGTTTATAAATCAGTAATAAAGATTATTGTCCTTTCACATTTCCAAAATTCTCGTTTTATGGTCAAAAGGGCATTATGGTCAACATTAAGCAATTAACGGAAAAGTGTAAACGAATCGGACAATCAACGACCCAACCACATAGGGTTATACTATCATGTAACCTGGTCCTAAGGAAGCTCTAAGGCATTTCCAAACCCATCTAAATCGGGTCAGAACTGAAGTCAAAGCAAAAGTCAAAGTTTTGCGACTTTCGGTTCCGAACAGAGCCTAAACAGAAAATTGTCGGATCAAACAAGCTTAGACCAGTTCTTAAACTTATTACCAAGTTATATGAGTGATAAAATAGGTTACACGCCTTCTACATTGCTAATTATGCGTTAATTCAAAAGTTAGGATCCTGTTGACTTTTTATAATAAACTTTGACCCGACAAATGTCTTAGTTAGGATGGGAATCAGAGGGTTCCCTTTTAAGGGTTTATTGCCCACATAATTACCAACTTATAACTACCTTAAGTTTGAGTAATCACTGGACCATTAGTGATTAATCGATAAGTCAAACCTTAATTACGACGGTTTGACTTTTAAGCTAATAACTAAGCAAAACTCAATTAAGGAGGGTCAAGGATACTTACCAAGGTCTAATGCACGACCAGAGATGTTTAGGGAAAGGCCTTGAGCTCCAGAAATGAGCAGAAGTTGAGTTGGGGATGAATGATCAAAGTTTGCATAATGTGGTCCTTTATATAGTGCTTTTGATTGCTTGTGATCATGACAAACAATGCTATAACTGATCATGGATCATTCACAAGTGTCACTAAGGTCTAAAAGTCAGTAAGGGTCGCTCAAGGAAGTGAAAAATATCAAAGTAAGTCGGTTACTCGCTCATAACAGGCAGTTGTCAACATTCTGTTCGCTGGGGATGCCTTACGGACCGTAAGGCATGACCTTTACGGTCTGTAAGCCTTTACCAGAGGGAAAAAACTTGTGACCTTTCAAGCTTCGAATAGGTAACCTTTATATTACGATTTTGGGGCTTGAATTATCAGTATGGGACCTTTATATCATGCTTGAACAGTTATGACCACCTTGCCATGTTCTAAAGTGGTCTTGGATGCTTTTGAAAAGGCCATAAACGAAGATTTGTCAAACACATTTTTATAGAATCCTATCTTCACAATTTGGATCAATTATTACAAGCATTAACCGGATTAGGATGCTTATCAGATGTTTACAACACAAGTTAAGGTTTGGGATTTATACATAGGTCGCTCAGAGGTATGCATTTACATGTCGACGCTTTTAATCCCTCGTGTACGAATTTTATCATAACTTTCTCATACGATGATGAAACTTGGTGAAATTTTTATCATGCATTCTAGTGAGCATAATTAACCGTTACAAAGCTCCGGGTTTGTTAAAAGGTCATTCAGAGGTATACTTTAAACATGTTGACACATTTAACTCCTGTAGTTTGTAATCTCTCACTTTCTTTCACAATCAGCTTCGTATGATCCATGATTCATTCGTTTAAAGGTATAAACATCATGTAGGGTCATTGTAAAGTATATTTATCCATTGTTGACATTCTGAACCCTTATATTCACATACTTTCCTTGTTTGTCAACTCTAGTCCTTCTAAGGAAATCCTTTACACGTTTAAAGTTTATGACACGTGTCAATACTTTATTGGACATGAGTTTTCGAGGTGTTACATCCTCACCCCCTTAAATGAAATCTCGACCTCGAGATTTGCTAAAATGCTGTAAGTACTTTTTGTCGCATAATGGACTTAACTTCTATAACATATCTGGAGTCTTTCTAAGCTCCCAAAGTGACCCCTATATTAGGTACATGTATCCTTTTGGAGCTTCTTAACCTGTCGATCCTCAATCGATACAGGATGCTCCTCACATCATAAATCTGCATATCATTATGTGATAGTGCTTCTTGACTTATTGGCGAAACGCATCCTTCAGTCACTAGTGTGCAATGTATTGCGAGCTCCGCCAAGCTCCTTAAATAGGTTTTAGCTTATAAGCTACTTGATCTTGATACATTCGATTTCCTTCGAATGATTCTATATATTCGGAGCTTAACTAGCCTGATAATTTAACAAATTTTGGCACACCTTTCTTGGGTGATATCTTTTGTTGAACCTTATTCCTTAACAAGAATTTAGGAGGTTTACTATTTTCATTAATCCTTGATTTTCTGCCGAATACTGGCATCTTACAGATGATTATGAATTTGCGTGATCTTATTTGTTGTTTCTAATACAACTTTCAGATCCTGATAATTGGACTTACCAATCTATTGTCCTAACAATAGATGTTTAACATTCCATCTATACAAGGTCTCCAAAGGAGCAACCTTGATGCTTATATATCAACTATTATAGAAAAGCTTATCTTAAGGTGAGATGGTTATTCCAACCACTGCTTAACTAATCTCAAAGAATAGCTAATCCTTACAGCTAGTCGAACCAATCGACGATCCTGGGCTGGTAATAGCGATTCTTAATTGTTGCCTAAATAGGGTTGCGGTAATCAATGCATAAGCAAGATGATCCGTCTTTCTTATTTATATAAATTGGAGTTCTTAGAACTTTGAATTTTGGCTTTATGAAACCTTCTCTAAAAACTTATCGATTTGGCTCTTAGTTCTTCATATTCCGTTGGTACTAACAGATATAAGGCTTTTACAATAACTGCAGCCCTAAGCGGGATGTTTATCCTAACATCCACTTGCCTCTCAGAAGGTAAACATGGTAATTCGTATAAAGAAGATAATTATTCCACATAGAGATGTCAGAGATGTCCGTATTCTCAGGCTTTGGTTCATCTATCGATGTCGGTGTCAGATAAATGACACATTCTCTTTACAAATGCAAGGATGCCCTAAGTAGAGATACTTATAAGGACATTTTTATATTGGATATCTTCTTTGAATACTACTAGTCGACTTTAGTACAATATGACCATTGGGATATCTCAGGGGTTCCATGCATTAAACCTCCATACTGATCAGGCATGGAAGCAATCTATGGGACACACTAGGATACGCCACTCCTCATATGGCACTTCTATCAAACATAGTTTGGCATTCGCAGGCGATAGAAAACTGTTGGTGCACTACATCTGTCGACTTCGTCTTGTATCGAGTCTTACATTGTATTGTATAGATTAGGGCACGTTTTACGAGAAAATAAGAGATTATATGTGTTTAGTGAGCAGGTTTCGCTCATATGGTCTTAGTTAGGAGGTTTCGCTTATTTGGACAAGTTGGGGTTTCGCTTTTGTGTACATGTACACTGGAGCGAAACCATCAGGTCTATATATAGGGACACCTATGAGCAAAACCAGAGAAGAACATTGACTTGTATTCCATACCGAGGTGCTGCCGGTGTGAAGATTGAGCTGTAATCGTTGTAATATCAATACAATCAGTAGATTAAGTGAAGAATCAGCTATTTCTACCTCCGTTTCTTGTTATTCCGCACCTGAAACGAAGTTGAACACCTCTGAACGACTCGTTTGGGTCAGATCACGATCCTACAATTGGTATCAGAGCTTGCTTAATTGCAAACGGTAAATCAGGGACATTAAATTGTACTTGATTTACTACATTTGATAAAAACTGACAAGATGATGAACCATATCCCCATACTTAACAAGTGGTAAACCTACAAGTGGTTAATTTACAAGTGGTAAAAACAAACTCATTTTCAGGAAAAATCATTTTGATTAAAACAAACTTAAGTGTTTTGAAATCTAAATGAGAAAATGGTTTGTTGAAAGGGGGAGTTCTGATTGTTTATGCCAAGTGGATGGCGATTTGAAGCAATTCGATATCGGTTGTCAAGTTTATTGTACAGTTTGTTTTCAAATTTCCTTTAATGTGTTTGCATTTTAGGGGGAGTAGAAATTTCTGAAAATCCAAAAACATTAGAAAATTTGAAAAAGACAAAAACATGATAAAATCAAAAATGAGTTTTTGTGTCAAAGAAGAGGAAATGATAGTACATCAGTAGACAGTTACAGTATGCTAAAGAATTGTATTGTTTATATAGCGTTAAACAGTCTCACTGATGATATGCCGATAGGTTTTTACACATTGAGTAAGCTTTTTCGGGATATAAACTTAAATTCAAACTTGCTTATTTCGTGGGGAACACTACTTGGATATATAGGTAACCCCTGAAATCTCGTTTGAAAGGTCCCTCTTTCTGAGATACTAGGTCTTTATGCTCAGTGATATCTGGGGTATTATCCCGGGACTTCTGCTGAAAGAAATTTCTGACCTAGTCCCCGGAGATTACTTTCCGCATGCTTGAAATATAGCTCAGCCCTCAGCAAATTGATGAAACAATAAAATTGATAGTCATTGCTGTTGTAATACAAAAGATCCTCTAAAGGGGACACACCAAAAGTTGAGCCGTCATCTCTCTGCTGAACGGAAGTTCTGACCTGAGCTCTCACGGTTTCGTACTATAATTTATTCCCTTACAGATATCATCTGTGGTATACTCACCTGTAAGACTGAATATTGGGATCTGGATATGGGAGTATATTCAAGAGGTGGATACGGGATACTGAATATTGGTATCAGAGCTCAGGAGGAGGAGTTCTGCAGAGAATAGCTGGAATTTATTGAAATTTTTTACTTCTACATCTTTCATCAGTTCAGAAAATTTTACCGGTCAAAATTGGATCAAAATTTCACAGACTGTAGAGAATTGGACATTAACAAACCATGGAAAATTTCGGACCTAAATATGAACTAAAAATGGATCAAATTAACCTCCGACTAGGTTTCGCTCAAACGAACATTGTATAGTTTCGCTTATTTGAACACCTAGTTTCGCTCTTGTGTCACAAAGTTAAGAGGTTTCGCTCGAAATTGCATTGTAGTTTCGCTTTTGTGAACACAAGTTTCGCTCCAAAGATTCATCAAGGTTTCGCTCCAAAGGACATCAGTAGTTCCGCTCTTCTGAACATCATAGTTTCGCTTATACGGACAAACCCTAGTTTCGCTTTTGTGGACTTCTGAGATTTCGCTCTTGTGTACAATCTTCAAGTTTCGCTTTTTAGTCACTGATTTTGAAAAGTCATGGATACCGAGTTCTACAACGCATTTGCAACACCGTCTGGCCCAGCTGCTATTGCTCAGAACATGAATTTGGAAAACGAAACGGGAACTACTCAGAAACCCCCGAAGTTAATGAGCATTGAGGAGTATTACGGGTGGAAAGATAGATTCGAAAACTGGGTACAAGCTAATCATCTAAGATCATGGGAGTGTATTTTGAAGAAATATGTTTTGCCACAGACTGGTTTGAAAGTTGACAAAAGAATATCTGAATTTAGTGATCAAGAACGTGATATGTATAGAGCTGAAAAGATGATGATTAGTCTGCTTCAGCAAGCTATCAAAGAAGACATTTTCATACTGCTTCAGCATGACAAAACTTCAAAGTCAATCTGGGATGCTTTACGTGTTAAGTTTGAGGGTAGTGAAAAAATGATTAAGAGCAAGAAGGCGTTGCTCAAGAAAGAGTTTGATCTGTTCAGTAGTTTACCGGGAGAAGATACGAAGAAGCTGATTGAACGTTATTGCCACTTGGTGCGATCTATGTCAATGCTTAGTATAAAAAAGGATCCTGAAGAGTGGGTAGACAAATTAGCTGATGCGTTACCGCAAAAAGAGTGGGGAACTTATTTGATGATTCTGAAAAACACAGGGGTTTATGATGGGTTAACAATTGGTCAGTTTATTGAGAAAATTGAAAGTTAGGATTTGGAACAGCAAAAGATCACTAGGATGAATAGTCCAAGTGGTCAACAGGATGTAAAAATTTATTACAAAGGTAGTGTTCCAGAAACTGAAAGAAGCCTGAAAATCCAGACTGCTTTTAGTGCTGGAGATTCATCGGAAAAAGCTGATCAAAGTTCAAACAAAAGCAGCAGTGGTTTCTCATTATATCCGAGTGTCAATCCAAAGAGTTCATCAGAAAGTTTTCAGCATCAAAGCTCAAAAATGGGAAATGGTTGTGTGATACAATGCAATATTGCCTTGAATCTTCCAGATGGACAAAGTTTTTCTGAGGAGGTTGCGAAAGATCACATGGCATTACTTGGTTCCGTGCTTCTCTCGTACGAAGGTCTAGTTGCAGGTCGGATCAGAAATCCTATGCTCACAAAGGAGGATTACGATCAGATAGACGCCGAAGAGATGGAACTGATGGACATCAAATGGTGTCTAGCTAGCGTTCTTAGGCGTGCTGAAAAGTTCAAAACGATTACCGGGAGAAATGACTTTCTTGATGCTCATGTATCTACTTTAGGTTTTGATAAAACTAAAGTTACTTGTTTTCGATGCAGGGAGAAAGGCCATTTCAAACGGGAATGCAAGAACAGGGAAGCTAGTGGTGCTAAGAATCCGTTTGGAAAAGATGATTACTACCGGAAAGCCATTTATCAACAGGTTGGTCAATCATAAGATTCACAGACGGCTCATGGTAGAAAGATTGAGGATTCCAAGAGAGCGTGCGTGGTGGATTTTAACTGGAACAATTATATATCTTCTGATAGCAAAGCATGCATAGTCGATCAAGATGATGAGAGGCTACCTGAAGGCTTCAGCTGGAATATGTTTGCAGATGAGAATGGGAATTTTAAAGCGTTCATTGCTAAGATTTTGAAAGAACCAGACATGTTTGTCACATGGATGAAGTCTATTGGTGAAACAGTGAAAGACATGGATGTAAAGTCTGTTGTTTCTGATGAAAGTTCATTAAGTGCTGATGAAAGCTCACAGAGTTCAAATGAGAATGTACAAAACGATGTTAGATCAGAAAAAGAAGTTGTTTTTGATCAAACACCATCTGATTCTGGTTTATCAGATGCTAGTTCTGAGAAATCTGTGCGGTTTGATCAGTCACCTCCAGATGATAGTAGCAGTGATGATGAGGAAGAAAAACATATTAATATTGCAAAATCTCATCTTTCTCCTGAAAGTTTTCATTTTTATTTTGCAGATCGCATGGAGAAATTAAAGGAGAAACGAGCTGTTAAAGAACAACAACTAAAGAAATCTGAAGATGTTGTTCAGAATGAAAATGTTGAAGGTGTTGCTGAGGAGATGGTTGAAACTGAGCGAGTGAAGGTAGAAGAGAAGGTGATTGAAGAAGAAAAAGTGGTTGAGGTGGTAAAGACAATCGAGATTGAGAAGATTGTTGAAGTTGTCAAGCCTTGCACGAAGTGTTTGGAAGCATGCAAGGAATGTGCAGCAAAAGACGAGATAATTGCTGAGTATGAAAAGAAGAAAGAGCAGTTACTGTTCAATCTCAACTATGTGAAAGAATCTTATGATGTCTTGAACAAAATAGTAACTGGTCTCCAAAAGACAAATTCAGAAAGAGAACAAGCACTTACAATGATGAATGCTGTAATGATGACAAAGCAAAAAGCCATCAACTTTTACATTGAAGAAAGTGCTAAATGGAAGCAAGAGTTGGAGACAGAAAAGATCGAGAATGAGAGAATTAGACGTTTATTACAAAGTTATTCTAGTTCTGATTATCTCATTGATCGTATTTACCCAACTGTTGCAGGTATGGAAGCTTTTCAAGAAGAGAAGCCGAAGAAAAAGAAAGATAGTGGTAAGAAACCGACTGTTAGTTATAACAAGTGTCCGCCTCCAATTTGGGAAGGATATTCTACCAGAAAACCAAATGAGGAGCAAGTCGAAAAAGCAGTCAATATAAAGCTAAAAACCGACACAACTGACGTTTTACCAGATAACATTGATGTCACGTTTACCTCGTCCGATACTGATCATGAGTCTGAGTTAATCAAAAAGGTGGTCGATCAGGTGTTGGATACTGAGGAGGAGTCTGAGTCAAAGTCTGAGTCTGGAGGGTCAAATTCATCAGTCAACAGTCCAAAGTCGTCGGTTAAACGGTCTTACAGTAAAGAATTTTTGTTATCGAAAGAAAATTTGGATGATGAAGCATTTGAAGTTGCATACACTTTAAATGACTCGGACAAATTATACTCTGACAAAGAGTTTCCAATAAGAAGTGTTCGCTTTGACATGATCAAAAAGGTTTTCAAAATGACAGAAATTAATATTTCTAAAATAAAAGATTTAAATCTTACTGAAAAACCTAAAAAATACACTTCAAGAGTTCAACAACGTCTAAACAAGAAAAAGGGTTATAATTCTGGTTCTGGTTTTCAAAAGAAACCAAACCAAAATAGTAGCTACAAAAAGAAAGGTCTTGGATTTATTTCACCAGAAAATCATAAAAATTTGAAAAATTCTAAAACAAAAACAGAATTTGTGTCAGGTGGATTTGCAGAAGAGGAACAGAAGAAACCATTCTGGAGACAGTCAAATCAAGAGTTTCTTGCTGAAAAGAAGAAGAATGGAACTGAAGTTTGTCACTCAAAAGAAACTAGAACTTGTTACAAATGTAATGAAGCTGGTCACATTGCATGGAACTGTCCGAAAAATGCCAAGTCAAAACAGGGAGTTTCTAACAAGTTGAAAGGAAAAGTTGTTGATATTGAACCACCAACCGAAAAATTTAAATTTTTTGAAAACTCAACTTATGAGGTTGGTGAGTGTTCTAAAAAGAATTTTTATAAAAAGAAAGAGAAAGACAACCAAGTGTGGGTTGTTAAGAAAGTTGATGAGAATGTCAGCGATGAATCTGGTTCCACAAAGCCAGAAGAGCCACAGGTTGAGGTGAAAATTTCAGTGAATGATGATGAGTTTCCATCACTAAAATTTGAAGAAGTTAAACAGAAAGTTGGTAAGGTTGATATCTCGAATCAGTTTTACACAGATAAAACTAAGTTTGATGTCGAGAAAACATTCAATGGGAGTGTTAAGAAAATTTTTGGGAAAATATTGAATGGGAAAGTTAAGGGGGTTAAAGATTTTTATGCAACTAAAAAGGCAACTTATAACCCTACTGCGCAAGAACTGAAAGCCATCAAGTCTGAGAAGACTTGGATGGAAGTTTGTTTCCCGTAAAGTCTTAGGACTATGCCGGAGATCCCAAGTTTGTAATCGTGGATCAGGAATCGGCATCTTTCTTGAAAATTGATGATTGTGAATGAATCTTATAAAGTTTAAATTTTTACAGAATAAGTGTGACTTGCCGGAGCTTCCAGGTTGGTAAGTGCGAAGCAGGAATCGGCATCTTGATTGATAAAATGATACATGTAGACGTAACATTCCTACAGTTGGTATTGGTTAGTCATACCTACAAGTGGTATTGTTTGTGATCCTAAAAGTGGTAATTCTTACAATTGGTACAGAGGTTGCTTAATTGCAAACGGTAAATCAGGGACATTAAATTGTACTTGATTTACTACATTTGATAAAAACTGACAAGATGATGAACCATATCCCCATACTTAACAAGTGGTAAACCTACAAGTGGTTAATTTACAAGTGGTAAAAACAAACTCATTTTTCGGAAAAATCATTTTGATTAAAACAAACTTAAGTGTTTTGAAATCTAAATGAGAAAATGGTTTGTTGAAAGGGGGAGTTCTGATTGTTTATGCCAAGTGGATGGCGATTTGAAGTGATTCGATATCGGTTGTCAAGTTTGTTGTACAGTTTATTTTCAAATTTCCGTTAATGTGTTTGCATTTTAGGGGGAGTAGAAATTTCTGAAAATCCAAAAACATTAGAAAATTTGAAAATGTCAAAAACATGATAAAATGAAAAATGAGTTTTAGTGTTAAAGAAGAGGAAATGATAGTACATCAGTAGACAGTTACAGTATGCTAAAGAATTGTATTGTTTATATAGCGTTAAACAGTCTCACTGATGATATGCCGATAGGTTTTTACACATTTAGTAAACTTTTTCGGGATATAAACATAAATTCAAACTTGCTTATTTCGTGGGGAACACTACTTGGATATATAGGTAACCCCTGAAATCTCGTTTGAAAGGCTCCTCTTTCTGAGATACTAGGTCTTTATGCTCAGTGATATCTGGGGTATTATCCCGGGACTTCTGATTTTGCGGAAGCAATGGCCTAGTCCCCGGAGAATACTTTCTGCATGCTTGAAATATAGCGCAGCCCTCAGCAATTTGATGAAACAATAAAATTGATAGTCATTGCTATTGGAATACAAAAGATCCTCTAAAGGGTACACACCAAAAGTCGAAGCCGTCATCTCTCTGCGTATACGGGAGTATCGACCTGAGCTCTCACGGCCCTCGCAATTTAACCCCTTACAGATATCATCTGTGGTATACTCACCTGTAAGACTGAATATTGGGATCTGGATACGGGAGTATATTCAAGAGGTGGGACACATGAATGAGTTTAAGTCCTTAAAACACCTAACTCATATCCTGAATCAGTTGAAATTTGTGTGAGAATTTAAGTGGATCAGTATATCGGCAATCTAAGTGAATTGTTTAATTCTTAATGTGTAATTAAGCTCAACGGTACTTGTGACTTGTCAAAAACTGATATGATCCTCTTGCACAAACTCTCAAAAATATTGTTTGTAAATATTTCTTTACTGCATTTCTTTATTTTCAAAATTTCCAAAAAGATTTTTAGTGTGTTTTAGCATAAATTTTTGAAAAAGTCAAAAAGATTTTCGACAACTGATGTTGGAAAGCTGATTGTCAAAATTCCGAGTGCTAAACATGATGACATTGTTGTGAGGGGGAGCATATATTGAACATCAAATGTGTTTTGGAAATCAACAAGTGGTTCATCAGATGTGTATGATCTGAGGGAGAGTGATTGTTGGTGCATATGATTATGAGAGGGAGTCGTCTGATTATTTCAGAGTGTTGGTGCACTTAATTTGTTAAATTCATAAAACTTATTTCTGGGTTAAGAATGTGCAGGAATAGCCAATTTTCAATTCTGAATCTGAAGATAGAGTGCCAGGTTTCGGATTCTGAAGACAAAGAAAGCCAGACTAAGATCCTGAAGCAGATGTTGCTGAAGAACAAAGAAATGCCAGCAAAACGAGAAGGGGAGTCTGTTGATGAAGAGAAAGAAAGAGAAAAGCCCAGAGACTGATCAAGACTGAAGATGTGAAGACACAGCATTGTCGTGACTCGATAGTCGACTCGTCAACATCTGAGGGGGAGTCTGTTGGTGCACTACATCTGTCGACTTCGTCTTGTATCGAGTCTTACATTGTATTGTATAGATTAGGGCACGTTTTACAAGAAAATAGGAGATTATATGTGTTTAGTGAGCAGGTTTCGCTCATATGGTCTTAGTTAGGAGGTTTCGCTTATTTGGACAAGTTGGGGTTTCGCTTTTATGTACATGTACACTAGAGCGAAACCATCAGGTCTATATATAGGGACACCTATGAGCGAAACCAGAGAAGAACATTGACTTGTATTCCATACCGAGGTGCTGCCGGTGTGAAGATTGAGCTGTAATCGTTGTAATATCAATACAATCAGTAGATTAAGTGAAGAATCAGCTATTTCTACCTCCGTTTCTTGTTATTCCGCACCTGAAACGAAGTTGAACACCTCTGAACGACTCGTTTGGGTCAGATCACGATCCTACAAAAACAATGAGAAAATAATAAAATAAAATAAGGTAATATATTTTGTCGTACTCTTTTTGGGGAAGAGTACTCCAGATTCTTATGAAAGGGTTATCTTCGAGGATGGGAGAGATGGTTATTATAGATTCCATTGGTAAGTTATACCTTATATTTAATATCTGGAGTTCTTATGAATGTAATCAAAAGTTTGCTAAGCTTATGGTTTACTAAAGGTTTATTATCATAAGATACTTAGCAGACGCTATCAATGCTAAATGGTAAGGACGTACCTAATGCTATTATTGATATGCACTGTCTCTGGCATTCAACCGGTAGTTCAGGCGTTTCCTTTCTTATCCTTCCCAGACTTAGCTGCTCCTTCCTTGACAGCCTTAGGGCAATTAGTACTGATGTGGCCCTTTTCGCCACAGCTGAAACAGTTTGCATTCTTTATGTCCCTACATTCGTGGGACTGGTGGCCAGTTCTTTTACAGATGCCACATTGCTTTATCTTTTGGTTTGATCGACACTGTCCCCAGTGTCTTCTTTTGCAGGTTTTGCATGTAGGCTTTTTGTTGGAATCCTGTTGGTTATTGTTGAACTCGGATTTGCTCTTCTTAGGATTCTGGGAGTTATCCTTCTCCCTTTGTCTTTTCTCATTAGTTTCATTCTTGATTGACTTTTGTCTCACTATATCTAGAGTGAGAGACAAGGATAGATCTACGGCTGATCTAAAGGTGATTGGCCTTGATGCCTTAACATTCCCTTTTATTTCTGGTGCCAAACCACCAATGAAACGCGCAATGCGTTTTGGTTCCGGGGTAATTAAATAGGGTACCAATCTAGATAGGGAGTTGAAGTCGGTAACATATTGCTGACAATTTAGGTTCTTCATTGTGAGAGTCAGAAAATCTGTCTCCACCTATTCCACTTCGTGTTGTGGACAGTAGTTCTCTTTGATAAGGTCCACAAACTTGGACCATCCCATATTGTATAGGGGAATTTTCCCCGTGGACTGCATCATGGCCCTCCACCATGCAAGAGCCTCGCCCTTGAAAGATTGTGAAACAAATTTTACTACGTCCTTATCAGCACAATTGTTGATGTCCACAACAGTTTCCATTTCCTCAAGCCATTCCATAGCATCAATTGCTCCTTTTTCGCCATTGAAATCTCTGGGTTTGCATGAGACGAAGTATTTGTAGGTGCACACGTCTTCAGTTGAACAGGGCTTATCATAGAGTACTAACTTCTGAGGTTCGCTCTTTTCATCTGAAGAGTGAACGGAGCTCTCCTTACGAGCTGCTGTATGTGTTTCCGTATGGACCTTTGAGTGAGTGTCACTCGGTTCCTTTTTGTTCTCAAGGATCTTATCCACAGCTTCACTAATTGCTGTGTCAATCAAGGCCTGAAGAGCAGTGCCATTAACATTTATATTTATATTTGCATCCTTGTTTCTAGCCGCAGTACTGCTGTGTGCTTCGTCGGAATCTTCCATTCTGGAGCTTTGGTACTAAACACCAATAATAACATATGCTTAGCCACAGACTATTATGGAATCATCGTAATGGATGATTTATAAGCCATGGTATTATTAAACCCTAATGGCTGTTAGGTTTTTAATCTTCATTATAGTATGCTACTAGAAAGTACGTCAATTATATTTAGCCTAGGTCAAAAAGGACCATCAATTGTGTTTAAGGTTTGGACCAAGTCCATTACCTTTTGACAGGGAATCACAATGTCACAACTGTCTTTGTCATAACGACAATCTTTTAGATAGTTGGAAGGCTTGTCATGAAGGACATTAATAGTCATAGGCACAAAGGCCTTGTCACAAAGGACATATAAGACATGGCACTTAAGGCATTAATATATAAGCCGCAATCTTATTGGATCAGAGATCCTAAGGTTCGAACATAGTTCTTCACCTTTGGACAGAGAGTCAAAGACTACAGCCGTCATCTCTTTGGAAGATAATTTATTTTGCCACAAAGGCTAGTCAATGGACATCATTCTGGCTAACTGGATGATTGTGAGCTTCAGAGGAGTTAGCCGTGGTGAAGCTTTGAAGGCTACTAACCAAGTAGTAATAATTTGTTTAATTATATAGTGAATTGTCGAATTTGATGATTAAATAGCCATGGCGCAATAAACCATATAGGCCAATAGATAGTGTTTGATTTATTTGATTATGTTTGGCCTAGGTTTTTAAATAAACCGTCTTTGGCGTTTAAACGGAATGTAATCCTTCATATTTATCAGACAGGGGACATAAGTCACGACTGTCAATGTCGTACCGACATTTTATATAGCATAAGGGCTTGTCCCAAGGACTTTTCGATGGCACAGAGGGCTTGTCACTAGGGAAATTTTAAAACATAATCAATGATTCCTTTGGATCGGAAAATTTCGTAATTCATTATCTTGACAAGAAGTTATGAAATAAAACTATCTTTTCATGTATACATCTTTGCCCGTAGGTATACATCCCAATGGATGTTTTGATATGTTCATCATGTTCGACGTTTATTAGCCATGATTCCTCTTGATCATTTAGGCAAAATAAGGGGTTTGGAAGTTCCTAATATAAAGATGACAAGTGTGATTTTATCGCACCACCGTTGTCAGGAGTGTTAACATGTTTTCAGATGTTAACAAGGATCTGAATCTCCTTTAAACAGGTTTTACCATCGTAGCCAGGTCTTTAATGACATTCAAGCTAGGTTATACCCTTTAAGATTCTTCTCAATATGTATACTGGTAGGAAAAGGGATGATATTTATTTTATTCAGGATTTTCATTATAATTATCCTAAATTTAATTAAAATATAACTATGGCACATAAGGCCAAGTCACAGGGGAAACTTTAAATTATAAACCATGTTTTTGTAAGATCACGGTATTTAGGCATGAACATTTTTCATTGCCTTTCCTTGACAGGGAGTTGTAGGCTACGACTGTCTTTTGTCTTATATGACAATGGATATGGCCCGTAAGTATTATATCCCTAATTATAATTTAATAATAGCTCAACAGCCTAGTCACATGGACAGATTTAATTTATAAACCAGGATTTTATAGAATCGAGGTATTAAGGCTTGAATCAAAGTTCATTGCCCTTTTTAACAGGGGGTTGTAGACCACTACTGTCTTTAGTCTCAAAGGACGTTAATTATAGCCCGTAGGCACTTCATCCTTAAGGGATGATTATATAAACAAGGGAAATTAGAATAACCCAATTTTAAGAATGACTTATGTGGTTTTATCGAATCACATTTTGTCAAACATGTTAATATGCTTTCAGATGTTAACAGGGATTTGAATCTTTTGAATAGGTTTTACCATCTTGGCCATGTCTAAAATGACATGTGGCTAGGTCTTGCCCTTAAGATTCTTTTTAACATTTAACGCAGAACAATTCTAAATTGAGATGTTAACAAGGATCTGAATCTAATTGAGGAACTACCAACTTGGCCCTGTCTTAAATTGACACATGGGCTAGGTCTTGTCCTTTTTAGATTTTGTCATTTTATTATAATGGTAGATCTTATAAAAGGAACGTTACTACTCATATTTTATGTTCATATATAATGATGTAAATATCCTTTAGATAAAACGTTCCAAGGATTTCTAAAAGAGGTACAGAATTGCCCTGGACGGGACTTGAAAGGATGATGTTGTCCATGAAAGGGCTGAAAGATAAGTATGCCCTTATAAGGACTTACCGAGGAAACGAACTTTAGTAAAAGGAGTTTTCTTCTTCACTTTACTTCTGAATGTTCTCTCCCTGGATGCTCGTTTCATTCTAGCCGCGGTACGAAGCTCAGCATTTCAAGGCTCCGGATGTGGAGAATTTATAATACGGCTTCTTCGCTTGGCGACGTATCCAATATATATAAAAATTGGAAGCAAAAATTTCCAGATTAGGATTGAGAGTATTCCTATGTTAAGTCTAGACTCAGAAAGTCAAGGAATGTGCTACTGTGTCACTGAGATTAAACACAAAAGACTAGTGTTTAATTCACTCAGTGTTGGCTCTGATACCAACCTGTCACACCTCGATATTTCCACGTATTACCGGTGGGCCCGGTGGGGAGTATCGTGACGTAGTTGATATCATCATAGTCAAACAACACAATTTAAATGCACAGCGGAAGTCTTGAAATATAAAATATTATTACAAACACAAATGTCTGATAATATAAAAGTATTCTGTACAGACTAGCTTGTAATAATCCACAGGTGGATCAAAACAACAAAAGAAGTTATCAGACTAATGGCTTATGTGAAGGAGTTGCAAAGTCCTCAACTAACAAGTCCTGAGCAGCTTCCAGCCTATTACGTACTTGTACCTGTCACTTAGACTTTGGAAAATACGTCAGTTTTCACTGGTAAATACACTCAACCGACTCATTTGAAAAGAGTTTAAGAAAAATTATTTAGATGCACCAGGCACAAAATATTTTGACACTTTGATTAAAATGCACAAGGCAAAGTTAATCTTTTATACTTGGGACAAACTATATCTCATGTTATCAGTTTTACATAACTTGCTCTACATACGGGGCCCGGTTCTATGCCGGTTCAAGATTAACCGACACACCACTTATTCCCTTATTGGGAATCCCATATTGGGTATAATTAATTAATAAGCATTTTGCATCTGTCAGGTGTATGCCTACACCACGTGCTTAGGTTGTGGCCATTGCAATTAATGAGTCAAGGATATCCAGGAACGGTCGCATTAAGCCCCAATGTTTCAGTCAAGCAATACGAATTAAAACAGGTTATTTGGATTTCCCGACTTATTGGTCTTTGAATCCCATACCTGACCATGCGGTATTTATATTACCATATCCCAAGCCCGTAATAGGGAAAATAAGTTAAGAGTATTTACCTGAGCTAGCTCCTGTCTTAAATAGCAAGAATTACAATAACTCATCCGTATTCACTTAAGTAAGCGTAGGTACAATTTACTGGAAGGCTCTAGTCTGGAATGATGGTATAAATAACCAATTAGAATCCTAACGGGTCTTTAATTAAGCCTAAACTTAGACCGGTTAGTTTTAAGGAAAGATACGGTTCAAACGCACGATTAAGCGAAGACCGGAATAGAATGTGATTTAGGCCCGACAAGTTTGGAGACTTGTATCATATGGGTAAACTAAACACATTCTGGATTTTGAGATAAAAACGATAACGTTTGACCCGTTTCGGCTAATTTATGCAAACTAGTTACATAAACCGAACCGAACGCGAATAACGCATAACGGGTAACCGTATGAGTCATGAACAGGTTTCCTAAGTTAATATGCTTTAAATATGTTGTGATATCAGTAAGATACCTTCCATTATGCCCAAAACGAGTTTAATCTCAATTTAAGCCCCGTAGGGGTATTTTGGTCATTTAAAAGATTATAAAAGAGATTAATTTTAATTCTGAGACTCGGGTCTGAAATCATCAGTAAAACAACTTAATCTAATAGGTTATATCAGTTGGTGATAAGTCTTATATGCCAAAATGGTTTTAAACCCATACTAGGTGTTTAATACGCGTAAAAAGCCGTTTTAAGCGATTTCCGGGTTATGCAGGAAATCTGAGTTTTCTGATCAGGTTATAAAGTTCAAAATACTTCATTTATTATATAAAATCAGTAGCAATTGGATTGGTGTCAAAATACTATGTAAAACTCATTTTATACACAAAAAGGGTATAATCGGTATTTACCAAATCAAGGCCATAACCTTAGGTTACGATCAGGTTAAACATAATTAAAAATCTTCAAAAATCTCAAAATATTATATTACATCAGTGGGTAAAAGGTTTGGTGTCAAAAATTGGGTTTAGATAGGCTTTACGCTAATTATGCCTTTTAATTAACAAAAAGCTTTCAAATTACGCTATTGAGTATAACTCCTAATCTAGACCTCCAACTGATGTGAAATTTTAGGGACATGTTTATAAATCAGTAATAAAGATTATTGTCCTTTCACATTTCCAAAATTCTCGTTTTATGGTCAAAAGGGCATTATGGTCAACATTAAGCAATTAACGGAAACGTGTAAACGAATCGGACAATCAACGACCCAACCACAGAGGGTTATACTATCATGTAACCTGGTCCTAAGGAAGCTCTAAGGCATTTCCAAACCCATCTAAATCGGGTCAGAACTGAAGTCAAAGCAAAAGTCAAAGTTTTGCGACTTTCGGTTCCGAACCGAGCCTAAACAGAAAATTGTCGGATCAAACAAGCTTAGACCAGTTCTTAAACTTATTACCAAGTTATATGAGTGATAAAATAGGTTACACGCCTTCTACATTGCTAATTATGCGTTAATTCAAAAGTTAGGATCCTGTTGACTTTTTATAATAAACTTTGACCCGACAAATGTCTTAGTTAGGATGGGAATCAGAGGGTGCCCTTTTAAGGGTTTATTGCCCACATAATTACCAACTTATAACTACCTTAAGTTTGACTAATCACTGGACCATTAGTGATTAATCGATAAGTCAAACCTTAATTACGACGGTTTGACTTTTAAGCTAATAACTAAGCAAAACTCAATTAAGGAGGGTCAAGGATACTTACCAAGGTCTAATGCACGACCAAAGATGTTTAGGGAAAGGCCTTGAGCTCCAGAAATGAGCAGAATTTGAGTTGGGGATGAATGATCAAAGTTTGCATAATGTGGTCCTTTATATAGTGCTTTTGATTGCTTGTGATCATGACAAACAATGCTATAACTGATCATGGATCATTCACATGTGTCCCTAAGGTCTAAAAGTCAGTAGGGGTCGCTCAAGGAAGTGAAAAATATCAAAGTAAGTCGGTTACTCGCTCATAACAGGCAGCTGTCAACATTCTGTTCGCTGGGGATGCCTTACGGACCGTAAGGCATGACCTTTACGGTCCGTAAGCCTTTACCAGAGGGCAAAAACTTGTGACCTTTCAAGCTTCGAACAGGCAACCTTTATATTACGATTTTGGGGCTTGAATTATCAGTATGGGACCTTTATATCATGCTTGAACAGTTATGACCACATTGCCATGTTCTAAAGTGGTCTTGGATGCTTTTGAAAAGGCCATAAACGAAGATTTTTCGAACACATTTTTATAGAATCCTATCTTCACAATTTGGATCAATTATTACAAGCATTAACCGGATTAGGATGCTTATCAGATGTTTACAACACAGGTTAAGGTTTGGGATTTATACATAGGTCGCTCAGAGGTATGCATTTACATGTCGACGCTTTTAATCCCTCGTGTACGAATTTTATCATAACTTTCTCATACGATGATGAAACTTGGTGAAATTTTTATCATGCATTCTAGTGAGCATAATTAACCGTTACAAAGCTCCGGGTTTGTTAAAAGGTCATTCAGAGGTATACTTTAAACATGTTGACACATTTAACTCCTGTAGTTTGTAATCTCTCACTTTCTTTCATAATCAGCTTTGTATGATCCATGGGTCATTGTAAAGTATATTTATCCATTGTTGACATTCTGAACCCTTATATTCACATACTTTCCTTGTTTGTCAACTCTAGTCCTTCTAAGGAAATCCTTTACACGTTTAAAGTTTATGACATGTGTCAATACTTTATTGGACATGAATTTTCGAGGTGTTACAGATATCATACGAATCGGTATAGTTTCGCAGTTTGACACAAATAGTCCCTGCGATCGAATAGACTTGTTTTCAACACACAAACCATCCAAAACTTATTTCTAAGTTATGTAAAGGTTATTTTAGGTATGTTAAGCCTATGTCACTATTCCGGAGTGTTTGTCGCGTTAAACTGACTGCGTTTATGCACCAGTTTGCGTATAACTTTCCAGAAAGCGATTTAAAGCTTGAAATTGGAATCGAATTGAGTCGTAAAATCATCAAACACAAATACACATATAATAACACCAAAACACATTGTTTTATTGATAATTAACGTTGTTTTTCATTGTACATCGATTACAGAGCACAGTTGTCACAAAATACATGTTACAAAGGGATACTTACAATACTATTGGTATGATTAGCCTTGGAAAGAACCATAGATCATGTGATAGGGTAGGCGGATACTTGGGACCAACAATCCTCGTTGTAGGACCAAGGGACATGAGTGATATATCTATTTGGGTGTAGCGAGACCACACCCATGAGGCCGGGGCGACCCATAGAGGTGACTATGTCTTCCAGCCGGGAGCCCGGTACAACTTTGCTAGGTTTGAGTCTTCCTATACCTTCACACATATCAGTGGCCTTGCAAACCATTGGTGATCTTTTCCTTGTTTGCAATCATACCGGGACATACATACATATACAATTTACAAAGTTTTATACATACTCACATACACATGAACTCGCTCAACTTTTGTTGATTTTTCAAACTACATGTATTTCAGGAAACTAGTGGATCTGGCGGGGTATGCATGTGTCAAGCTGCGTTTGAATAAAAGATGTTATCCAAGGTTGTTGAGTTTAGAGGGTGTATTCCTTTCCTGGACGGGATACATAATTCTAAACTCAGGTTTTATTTAGTACTTTTGTTGAGTCTTTGTGAACTCCGTTAAACAAGTCATGGGTTGTAACTTAATTCAGTATTGATGTTTTCAAACAATGGTATTGTGGTAGTTTCTAAACTTTATTAATGGATAAACATCTCGTGTTTTTATCATATAGCATTGTTATGATTGTTGCTATGGTATTAAGAAGTCACATCAAATAAACCACGCTTCCGCAAAAGTCAGGGTGTGACAGTTTGGTATCAGAGCCTCGATCATAGCGAACTAGGATTCTTTCTCGAGTCTAGACTATGATCATCAGGGCTCTCACGAAAACATTTTTACATTGCATACACAAAACGTCCAGATCCAGGGTACAAACATTTTTACAAACAAAAGGCACAAATACACATTTCAAAATTTATGTTTATAATTCAGTCTTAGAGACTGAGGGAGTTCAGTCTTTGAGACTAAGGGAGTTCAGCCTTAGAGGCTGGGGAGGTTCAGTCTTAGAGACTGAGGGAGGTTCAGTCTTAGAGACTAAGGGGTTCAATATTAGAGATTGGGGAGGTTTAGTCTTAGAGACTGGGAGGTTTGGTCTTAGAGACCAGGGAGTTGGTCTTAGAGACCAGGGAATTAGTCTTAGAGACTGGGAGTTGGTCTTAGAGACCAGGGAGTTAGTCTTAGAGACTTGGAAGGTTTAGTCTTATAGGCCAGGGAGTTAGTCTGAGAGACTAGGGAGTTCAGTCTAAGAGACTGGGTGGGATAGTCTGGGGAAGACTAGGATGATTACTTGCTTACATTGTTATGGCTTACATGCTTATTTGATTACATGTTGATATATGTGCATATGTGTGGTTGTGTTACAGACACCATGTCATCTTCTTCTGATACTGGAGTGTCAGACACACTGGACCCTATATCTATAGTATCAGACGACGAGATTATCCCTGAGGACGAGGATTATACATCTGACACCACGAGTACCGAAGAGGATGATTTCCAGCCATTCGCCCTACCAGACTTTGGAGACGGCATGCCTTTAGCTGATGGTCTTTTTGACGGGGATCTACCTCTTGTTCAGATCCCTGCTCCTCTTCCTCTCGCTGCAGTTCCTGTTGAGGATCTGACACTTGATGCGATATCTGATGATGACATCGATCTATTCATCGAGGGTCCCCCGGAGGGTGACCAGGATGGCGGGGCCCCGATGGATGACGATATTCCACTTGCTGATATTCCGGTTGATGACCTTGTTGTTCCTGTGGTTGAGGTTCCTGCTGTTGATGCCATTGTTTTGCCACCTGTCGAGGCTCCGGTTGTGGAGGCCTTATCCGATCCGTCTGGTCCCGACTCGTTTGAGTCTGTATCATCCGCTACTCTTCACGCCCAGGGCGTGCAGCACTACTCCACCGACACTGATTCAGACATGACGATGTCTGCTGCACCCGTTGTTCCCTATGACTTTGACCCGGATCCTGAGGTTGAGTTTGTACCTACTGAGCCACCCGTTGAGGCACCTATTTTTCCGGTCGATCAGCTCCTCGATATGCCCGCTGATCAGGAGCCTGCTCCAGCTGATCCAGAGCTTGGAGTTGCACCAGAGCCTGTTTTCGCTCACGACCCTTTACCGGCGCACGACCCTATTCCTGTTGATGTACCGGTCGTTGCACCACCAGTTGCTGATATCCCAGTTGTTGCACCTCTGCCCGACCCCATGCCTGTGTTTGTTGACCGTGCACCTTTTGCTACACACATTGATCCTAGATATGCTCACACCCGTAATGGGTGGATTGAGGATGACGATTATCCTCCTTTTGTTCGATCAGTCACTCCCCCTGCTGCACCTGTCCAGGTACCCTTTGATGTCCCACAGTTTCACCCTCACGTGTCAGACGTTCATCGCATGGATTTACCCGTCACTTTTCTTCAGGACATTCCTCCTCCCCATCCAGGGGAAGGACCTTCTACTCAGCAGCATGATCACATACCACCTATGACAGCGGCCTTTCCATTTATGCCCCCTTTTGCACCTGCTGCACACACTGCTTTTTCTTCTTCAGCACCCACGGGTGAGCCATTTATGTGGTCTTCGCCCAACGTCATGCCTTTGTCAGATCCATACCATCCTTTTCATGTTGGGTACACGACAGATGATATACTCCTATCCTTGCAGTTACAGCAGGATATGTTGAGCCGGAGAGTCGCTGAGCTTGAGAGGATCCCGCGTCCTCCATCTTTTACGGATCCATCACAGTCTGCTTTTCCACCTGCTCCACTATTTCCTTATCCAGATTTCGACATCCGATTCTTGACTATGGAGTAGCAGATTGCTTGTTTATTGCGTATTGTTCATGCGCTCGAGGAGGATTTGGTGCATTTGCGCCGTTTGCTTTTCATTCCTCCACCTCCTCCTCCTCCCCCATCAGCTTGAGGTTTTTGGTTTGATGCAGGCAGCATTACTTTTGATGATAGTTCAGCTATTGAGCCTGATTACATAGCATTTTGAAGACCACGTGATGACTTATGACTTTTGATATTTGACTTTTGGTTGTTGTAGATTGTTAGACGATTCAGACAAGGGTGATGTGACCCTTAGTCTCTTTTGATGTACGATACAATTGTGAAACTTGTAAACTGTATTCGTGGTCTTGTTATATGATAGCTCAATCGCAGCATTCTCATTATATGCGTTGTTGGATTATTTTTTTTGGGTTATAACATGGGATGTTACGTGTTATTATGTTGATGAATGTTATTACTTACGCGTACTACATACTTATATACATATGACCTGACCAATATAATCTTCTTATAGAAGATGCCTCCTCGAAGGGAAAATCGTTTACCAACTACTGAGGCCGAATTGCAAGCAAGGATCTCCCAGGAAATAGCGGATTACGAGGCCTCACGCGCCGAAACAAGCGGGAATACCTCAAGAAACAACAACCCACCCAATGGTAATGTTCAAGTCGCTTGAGATATTTGGATATTCCTTGCACATCCGCTAATACTTTCTGTAAATGTTATTGCCTGTACAGGCTGTACCTACAAACAATTTCTGGATTGTAAGCCCTTAAATTTCAACGGCACTAGGGGTGCTGTTGCTTTCGTCAGATGGACGGAAAAGACGGATTCCGTTTTGAGGATGAGCAAGTGTGCTCCTGAACAACAAGTTACTTACATCTCAGGGCTTTTTCTTGATGGTGCTTTATCCTGGTGGAATAGTACAAACCCTGGGGGAGGCGGCGGCGTATGCATTGACATGGACTGAGCTGAAAGAGCTCATGCGGAAGAAATACTATTCACGAGCCGAAATACAGAAGTTGGAAACTGAATTTTGGAATCTCAAAATGGACGGCCCAAAAATTGCTGAATATGTACAGAGATTCCCTGATTTATCTCATGTGCTACCCTACATGGTTAGTCCAGAGTTCAAGCGTGTTGAACGTTTCATCTGGGTGTTGGCACCTCAGATTATGTGCATGGTGACAACATCGAAGCCTGCCACAATTACTAAGGCAATTGATCTAAGCGTGGCTTTAACTGAAGAGGCGATCAGGCTAAACAATTTTTCAATTTCTAACCCCAAGAAAAAGGAGACTCACGTCGAGTCCTCGGGAGAGAACAAATTGAAGTTCTCTAACTTTAAGAAAAGCACCAGCAGTATAATCAAGAAGGATGAGGCAAGCGCACCGGCCAGGGCCAGAGGAAAGGGGTATATGGGCACCTTACCCAAGTGTAACGCGTGTCAGCTGCATCATGAAGGACGATGCCGATCTGGGAAATGTGAATCTTGTAGGAGAGTTGGTCATTCAAAAGAAACGTGTTGGGTTGGTACTGGCCGTGGCGGTCAAAGGGGTTTTGGTAACAACAACCGTGGGGGTAATGGGAATGGAAATCGTCCGCAAGGAAATAATGGAGGTAATGGAAACCATGGTAATTTTGCAAATCAAGCTGGAAGTGGGAATCGCAACCAGAACAATGCTCAAGGTGGTAATGGGAATGGTCAGGGACCAGGTTGTTTCAACTACGGAGACGTCAGGCACTTCAAGCGTGAATGCCCAAAACTCAATCAGGCCCAAGGAAGAGTGTTCAATATCGGTGCGAGGGAAGCACTCCAGGATCCTAATGTCGTTACTGGTACGTTCCCTATTAATCAACGCTTTGCATCTGTGCTATTTGACACTGGTGCCGACTATAGTTTTGTATCGCTAGAATTTAAGAAAATGCTTGGGTTAACTGCTAGTAAGTTAGACATTCTGTACTCAATTGAACTGGCTAATGGAAAGCTAGTTGAAACAAATGAAGACATCAGAGGATGCGTGATCGAATTGGGAGAGCACGAGTTTACACTGGATCTACTGCCAGTCGAGTTGGGAAGCTTCGATGTGGTAGTAGGGATGGATTGGTTGTCAAGTAACAGAGCCGAGATTGTATATCATGAGAAGACCATTCGCATTCCAATGGCGGATGGAGAGACGATTGTGGTACACGGGGAGAAGCGCGATACGCCCTTAAGGATCATTAGTTGTTTGAAAGCTCGAAAGTGTTTACAGAAGGGATGTGTTGCCTTCTTGGCACACATCGTGGATAAAGAAGCCGCTGAGCCGAAACTAGAAGACCTTCCAGTCGTGAAGGAATATCCTGAAGTCTTTCCAGAAGACTTGCCAGGATTGCCGCCGCAAAGGCAAGTCGAGTTTCATATTGACTTAGTTCCAGGCGCCGCGCCTGTAGCTAAGGCACCTTATCGACTTGCACCTTCAGAGATGCAAGAGATGTCAACACAACTCCAGGAGCTGTTATATAAGGGATTTATCAGACCAAGCTTCTCGCCGTGGGGAGCTCCAGTTTTGTTTGTTAAGAAGAAAGATGGTAGTTTTCGCATGTGTATTGACTACCGGGAGCTGAACAAGTTGACTATCAAAAATAGATATCTTTTGCCAAGGATTGATGACCTGTTCGATCAATTACAAGGTTCAAGTGTCACACCCCGACCACGTAAAAACAACAAAACGTGGCGGAAACGTCGGGGAGTGTTGTAACAGAATCATTGTTTCATAACGCATGGAAAAATTTGAAATTTTGTTTTATTGATTACTAGAGTTACAATGTCTTAACAGACAAGAATTATAACATAATTAACTAGTCTTGCATCTTTTATTGTTGCTAAAGTCCAAGTCTGCCTAGGTGTATCTTGATAAATCCTACGCATCATATCCTGAAAACACATGTGAAAATAGGTACGTTAGCATAAAAATGCCTGTGAGATACATAGGTTTTATGAAAATAGGATTCATGACTTGAGTTTAAAGAAATGTTTAATAAAAGTTAGTCATGAACCTTGTAAATTGTTTTGTTAACCAAAGTCTTGTGAAAAATATGTTGTTTGTATAAAATGTATGAGTCCAAATTGAATGATCTAAATAACGCTACTACATGTAGTACAATACAAGCACTTATATATAGGAAGTGCCAGCGGCGTATCCACCATGCTTGTATCATACTACATACATCTCGTTACTTAAGTCACTTAAACAAACCATCGATGTATAAAGTCCATGTTTAAACCAATTGTCAAAAAGTCCTTGTATAAACCATGTCAAATGTAGTCAAGTAATGTATAACAAATGTTATGTATAATAAGTAAAGTGTAGTCACATAAACCAAATGTAAAAATGTACAAAACGAGGTATTTTGAATATATCAAAAAGTTATGTTTTGCAAAGTAAATGCATGTTTTATTGGTACAACACTTATGTGGTAAGTTAACGCATACATTCAAGCCTTTGTGACTCGTCGGATAACCCCTTGTAGTCAAGGTTATCAAATTGTTTTCGGATTCAGTCATTCCATCCATCCAAACAAACCTAGGATTTTAGGAACGGGATTTGTCAAGTCTTATGGTACCATTACTTACTACCGAGCGGCGTAGCTAATGTTAATGAACGTATATATGTTCCGTTTGTACAAACCAAATGTTATACCGATTGTAAACGTGTTAAATGTAAACAATGTACTAAGTATGCTAAGTCAACATACATAGCAGAAATGTAATGTAAATCATGTACTATATGTGTACTAATAAACATAGCAAGTATATGATGTGAAAAACAGGAAAGCATGAAAGTAACAAATAGGCACATGTGTTTCACCCCAAAACAGTTTGAAAACAATAAAAGAGGGGTTTATGTACTCACCTTGATTTCGGGTAAGTCCAAACAATTATGCAAAGTGTGAGAGTTTTGGCGGGAACAAGGTTTTTCCACGTTACTCTAATGGTATGAACATGCACAGAATATTGCAAATTGGTATCAACAAATATTGTTAATTGTAAACTGGAAACTAGGTTCATGGTGTTTGGTATGGTTTGACAAAAACGGTAACTATGGGTTTGAACAACTTAATTGGGGAAAAGGGGGATAAGTATGCATGGATTATTTAAGAACAGTGTATTTTGTATAAATAACTAAGTTATACAATTACTGGATATAGAATTAATATGTGTATAGTTAAAACAGAAAATAAATATGTAATTAACTCAAATCTGTAATTCTATAATTAGTTATCTAAATAATTAATTTAAATCAGAAAAATTGAAAATAACGTTTTAATTATCAACATGTAATATTACTGATTTACAGTAATTATTAGGGTTCTGGAATAATCTTATATAAATAAATGGAATTAAAATAGTTAAAATATCAGTATTTGAGTTTATCAGTTTAATTACTAAAAATAATCTGAAAATAAACAATTTAGTTTCTGAATTTTTTTATAAACTCAGAAAAATAGGTACTTTGTTATAAAAATATTTTTGGGCAGAATTTGTATAATTATATAAATAAAACAGTTTAGGTTTAAATAAGTAATTTAACTGATTTAACTATGTAAAATAATCTGTAAATAATTAAAAAGTAATCTAATTTATATAAACTCAGAATAATGCATGCAATATCATAAAAATAATTTCTGACAAAAATTATATAGTTATTTAATTTAAATGTATTAAATTAAACTATGCTTTTAAAGTGTAATTACTGTTTATTTCATAAAAATATCAAAATTGTATGAAATATTAACAACAATATTATTTCTGTAAAGTTCAACATACAAAATAATTACTATAAAAATTTCAATAATTAACTCCTTAAAACCGATTTATTATAAATTTTTAAAGATCGAAACTGTTTTTAATTAAATAAAACAGTTTTATAAAAGTTTTTGCAGGTTTTATAATTTTAATAAATGCATCAGTGTATCAAGTATTTATGCTAAAATTTTCAGACTTTAATTAGTCACAACCGATTTATTATGAATTAAAGATAAATCTGTTTGAATAAAATAAATAAATAAATAAATTATCCATCATCTTCCCCAAATCTAAGTCAACAGAAGTCAAACGGGCCTGATTCATGAATAAATCAAGTTTATACTCAAATTCAATGAATAGAAACATTAAGTGAACGTAATTATACCGAATTATGTTCGAAAGCAGGTCCGGTATCGGTTAGAACGGCGGCTCGACTAACTCCGGCGAGCAGGTTCCGGCGACTAATTGCAGAGGTGAACAGGAGGCTGTTTTCGAGTGTTAGAGTAATTTGAGGAGTGGTGTGAGGTTCGAAGGGATTCGGGAATGTTAAATAACCGTTCAATTCGAGGCATAAATCGACAATTATCAGTGGAATGATTCCACTTTTAAATTTTATAAAATTTTCGGTTTCGAAAACATGAATGCATGTCCTCGGTCAAATTAATTGTTTGTACGAGTTGTGTATGTCGAGGAGAACAAGCAGAAATGTTCGTAGATCAGTGAGCTTTGTCTGTTTGCGTTTTGGACCGATTTCCGGCGATACAAACGGTAATAACCGGGTTGAATCAAAGTTATAAGATCAGTCCCTGGTGTTTCTGAGTTAGTCAAAACAGGTCCCTCACTAATTAACCAAAATGCCTAACTAGGTTAGCTTTAATACATGTTTCCTTTATAAAATAACTAACTGGGTTAGTTAATCTGGTTAAATTAATTTCGAAAATGTCAAGAAGGGTCCCTGGACTTGCTAACTGAAAATGTCAACTGAGTTAAATTTCTAAACATTGATTCCCTTTATAAAATTTAACCCGGTTAGGGTTTTTAACTGAAAAACAGTTTTAAGAATGGTAAGAGTAGTCCCTAGACTACAAGTTTGATAAAATGACCCAATGGTCCTTGGACTTTTAATTGAAAAATATATATATTTATTTTATATAAAATATAAGTTTTCAAAATGACATTTTAGACCCTAAACTTTTAAAAGTTTTAAAAGTTTTGTATTTTTATTTATAAAACAAGTTTCAAAAATGACAACTTAGTCCCCGAACTTTATATTTTGTAAAATAGTGGCAGTTTTAAAATACGGATTTAAAAATTGAAGTTTTCAAACAAGTTTCAAGGAATGACAATTAAGTCCCTTAGCTTATACTTTCACAAAATGACATGTTAGGCCCTTGTAATTAATATTGTCTTGTTTATAAGTATGAAACTAGAACAAATTGAAATTATTCACGTGTTTGGGTCGGCAAAACATGCAGCAACAATAAAACTAAACATGTATCAAACAAATTGCATCTCAAAATATGATATGTGTATCAAACAAGTACATGTTTGAAAATCAAGGTTGTTACATCAAGTTTCTACTCAAAGATCGATCTACGATCAGGTTACCACCAATTAAGGATACAAGAGGAAAGTATTCCAAAGACGGCCTTTAGAACTCGATATAGACATTACGAGTTCCTGGTTATGCCGTTTGGGTTGACAAACGCGCCAGCCGTGTTTATGGATTTGATGAACAGAGTTTGTAAGCCATACCTCGATAAGTTTGTGATTGTGTTTATTGATGACATTTTGATTTACTCGAAGACAAAAGAAGAACATGAGCAACACTTAAGACCTATTTTAGAGCTGCTTAAAAAGGAGAAGTTGTACGTGAAATTCTCAAAGTGCGAGTTCTGGTTACGCGAAGTCCAGTTTCTTGGTCATGTAGTTAATGAAAATGGAATTCATGTGGATCCCACAAAGATCGAGGCGATCAAGAAATGGGAGACTCCAAAGACGCCAACCGAGATTCGACAGTTCCTAGGTTTGGCTGGTTATTATCGCAGGTTTATTGAGGATTTTTCGAAAATCGCTCAACCATTGACCTCCCTCACATAAAAAGACAAGAAGTATGAATGGGGAGACAAGCAAGAAGAAGCATTTCAGATGTTGAAAAACAAGCTTTGTGACGCACCAATTTTGTCACTACCCGAAGGCACTGACGACTTCGTGGTATATTGCGACGCCTCGCGTCAAGGTTTAGGCTGCGTGCTGATGCAGGGACAGAAAGTTATAGCATATGCTTCTCACCAGTTGAAAGTCCACGAGAAAAATTACACCACGCATGAGTTGGAATTGGGGGCAGTGGTGTTTGCTTTGAAAATCTGGCGACATTACTTATATGGCACGCGATGCACAATCTTCACTGATCACAAGAGCCTGCAGCACATATTTGACCAAAAAGAGCTTAACATAAGACAGAGACACTGGGTTGAACTATTGAACGACTATGATTGTGAGATCAAGTATCACCCATGGAAGGCGAATGTGGTCGCCGATGCCTTGAGTCGGAAAGAAAGGATTAAGCCCATAAGGGTTAGGGCTATGGAAATGATCATACAAACGGACCTCTCGTTGCGCATTCGTGCCGCGCAGAGAGAAGCTTTTAAGGAAAGGAATATTGAGAATGAATATCTCCGTGGGATGGAGAAGCAATTAGTACCAAAGGAGGATGGAACATTGTGTTTCTTGGGAAGAATTTGGGTTCCCCTCTTTGGTGGTTTTGGAGGTGTTATTTTCGATGAAGCTCACAAGTCACGGTACTCGATCCATCCAGGATCGGATAAAATGTACCAAGATTTAAAGGATTTCTATTGGTGGCCGAGAATGAAAGGCGACGTTGCGAAATATGTTGGCAAATGTTTAACTTGCACCAAAGTAAATGCCGAATACCAGAAGCCTCCAGGCCTTCTGCAACAACCTGAAATACCCCAATGGAAATGGGAACAGATTTACATAGATTTTATAACAAAATTACCAACGACGCCTAGAGGTCACGATACGATTTGGGTAATCGTAGACCGTCTGACGAAGTCTCCACACTTTTTACCAATTAAGGAGAAGGATAACACGAGCAAGCTTGCTGAGCTATACCTGAGAGAGATTGTTGCACGACATGGAGTGCCTCTCTCAATTATCTCTGATAGAGATGGAAGATTCGTGTCAAGGATTTGGCAATCCTTTCAAGAAGCTTTTGGTTCTCATTTGAATCTGAGTACTGCATTTCATCCGCAGACAGACGGACAAAGTGAACGAACGATTCAAACGTTGGAAGACATGTTGCGAGCTTGCGTAATGGATTTAGGTGGAAGTTGGGACACTCACCTACCATTGGTTGAATTTTCATACAATAATAGTTATCATGCAAGCATCCAAGCCGCACCGTTCGAAGCTCTCTATGGACGCAAGTGTCGATCACCGATTTGTTGGGCAGATGCAGGTGATAGACAGCTTGTTGGGCCGGAATTGGTTCAAGAGACAACAGACAAGATTGCTCAGATCCGAGAGCGCATTAAAGCGGCTCGCGATCGTCAAAAGAGTTATGCGGACCAAAGAAGGAAACCTCTAGAATCTGAGGTGGGAGATATAGTTTTGTTGAAGGTTTCACCCTGGAAGGGTGTGGCACGCTTTGGGAAGCGTGGGAAGTTGAATCCGCGGTACATTGGTCCATTCAAAATCCTGAAAAGGATTGGTCTTGTAGCATACAAGTTGGATTTACCTGCTAAACTTAATGGCGTTCATGATACATTTCATGTATCAAATCTGAAAAAGAGTCCAACTCAAGAAACAGTTGTCATTCCTGCCGACGAAGTTCATATTGACGACACACTCCACTTTACTGAAGAACCTGTTGAGGTTACTGATTGGAAGGTTAACAAAACACGCAGGAGTAGTGTTAAACTCGTCAAGGTTCGATGGAATGCACGACATGGCCCGGAATGCACGTGGGAGCGTGAGGATCGTATGAAGGCAAAATACCCAAATTTATTCCCCAAGACCCCTGCATCTAGTAGCAGAACTTAAATTTCGGGACGAAATTTTCTTAACAGGGGGAGAATGTGACAACCCTCAAAATTACAGGTATCCGTACAATTAGTTAATATTAATTCATGTTTAATGACTGTGCTTGATTACAACTGATGATATAAACTGCTTTATGATTTCTGTATCATACATACATGTGCATCACATTTCATGATGTCACACTACTTATTACATACAACCTTTAGTGACATACTTGATGCACAAAGCACAGTTAGCACAGTGAGCGGATAACTCAGAAATATATTGACAGTGCCAGTACATAGATAGACAATGTTTTGAGGCCCAGTATGAGCCAGAAACAAGGTACTACACTGGTAGGGAGTGTAGGGAAGTAAGGACCATAAAACTGTGTCACTAGGTGATAGTTTAAGTGCCGGAAAGTGCCTAAAGACCACACAAAGTGCAGAATTCTGCATTTAACAACAAAATTAAGCATTGTAACATGCTAGTAATGTGCAAAAATATGGCAAAATGGTCCTGTATGCTTTCCTAAGTGCCGGGAATTAAAAGTGTCACAAAAAGTTGTATAAAAGACACTTTACGGTATAACTTAGCACTTTAACGGAACGGTATATAACCGAATAACCGGACATTACCCGGGACACCAAAATATTGTTAAAAACATTGTTTCACTTTTTCTGAGTAGTCATGGTTCCCGAGCACACTAACAAGTTACATAAAGCATGTAACACACTAAACATTAGATCTTACACTTAACACCTTCCACTAATTAAATTATCTACCAATAATTTACATTTAACCCTTCCCCCCTTTTTTTTTGCAATTTACGGCTCATGTATGGCCCACCTCAAGATCTCACCAAGTTCCACTAAATCCCATTTAAATCTTTACTTGGAATTGATGAGATTCATTTTGATTGGTGTGTGTACTTAAGGGAGCACTAGACACATTGGATTATAACACTTGTGGATATAAGAGAACTTAGTGGATCATAATCTTCACTTCACCACTTTTTCCTTTCCCCTTGGCTAGCTCTCGGCCGACTCCCCTCCCACACACACCCACTATTTTCATTTCAAGTTCAACAATCCAAGGATACTACAAGGTGCTCAAAGGTGTATTAGAAGGTTTGGTGTTCACGGATCTTGAAGGACCTCTACCACAAGCTTTTATCCACTCATTTTTCTCCATTGATCTTCCCTAGCTTTAAGCTAGTTGTAAGACTTCTTTGATCCTTGTTTACTTCATGTTTTTAGTGGTTAAAGATTATATTATGTTGAAAGCATATGAACACTAAAAGAACATAAACATAAATCATGAACATAGAGCTTTACATAAAGATGAAACATGATGAAATAATGATAAGATGTGGTTGTTTTGAATATGTTGATGATTACTTGTTGATTTCCTAGTAATGTGATGTTGATCATCCTATGGAACTTGTTAAATGATGATTAGAAACATGATTTAACAAGATTAGGAGATGATTATGTTTGCATAAAATAATCATCTTCTAATAAAAATATCAACTTGATAAATAAAGATGGTTTCATGAAATATAAGTAAACAAAGTGAGTTGGTGATCATGTAGATCCGACATTTACAAATGACTTTCTAAAGAAAACCAAGTTTAAAAGACGGTTTTTGAAAGATCATGATTCTTACATATACTTACACTATTTTTTGAAATAAAATAAGTATATGGATGCTAGTGAAACATGAAAATGTTGTAAATAAATATTTTTGTAAAATGAGTTCACAAGTTGTGAACATCTAGAAATCCCGAGAATGAGATTTTAACAAAAGTAAACACACTTTGGAGGGTAATTAAACCCACTAAACACCCCACTAAGTTACTACGCGTTTTTATAAAACATCAAGTTCATGTTGTACATTAAATAGGAATGATTTTGCACTTGGTAAGTGTAATATGGTTTAGAGATTTGTTGTTGATTGTTTGGATGAATTTTTGAAAAGAAAACGATATGCTATATAGCATGGACACATCCATTTACAAAGGAAACTATGGCGAAATTTTCTAAAAATTCCAACACTTAGAAAATATTTTCTAACAAGTGTTTACAAATATATTTTAACTTTGTTTTTCAAATAAAAACTTCGCCATAATTTTTGTTACAAAAAAAATATACAAAGCATCGAAGGTTGGTTTTTATGGACAAATATATATTTATCAATTAAACGTTTGTGTGAATATTTGTATGATTTGTGAACTAGTTATATTATTTTAGGGTAAAATAATATAACAAAATGCCATGACAATTACAACTCCAAAATAATACCAAAAATATCACAAGGAATAAAATATTTAAGTTACACACTTGGTATTGTGAAACCGAACGCAAAAAAAAAACGTAACTTATGAAATATTCCTGAAAATACTCTTACACATATATTTTTGGCAAATATTATTTTGGAAACTAAAGAAGTAAAAATATATTAATTTTTGGGAAAAATATATATATTTTGGAATACGTTATTTTTGACAAATAAGTTATATATATTTTCTAAGTGAGAATTAAAAATATATTAATTCGGAACTACAATATACATGTATAAATACCCCCCATCCTTGGGAAGGAAATACGGAGTTAAAATACTTGTGAAGTATTAATACAAAAATATTGATTAAACAATTATTCCAAACATTAAATATAATTTAAAGTTAAAATAAATATTATTTTAACAAATAATTATAACTTGGAATAACATTCGGAGACATAAGAAACGCAACTCAAAACATTAAACTCTAAGCCAAGGCACGGCCAGTTCGTCTAATAGACATTAGTACGTTGTAGGTTGTCATGTAGCTGACAGAGCTTGAGTTGCCGGTACGAGACGCACTACTGTGAGTTCGTGTTCCCCTTTTCTTAAACTGTTTTGTTTACTTACTTTGGGGGTGAAATACATGTTACAAAGGGTACTTACAATACTATTGGTATGATTAGCCTAGGAAAGAACCATAGATCATGTGATAGGGTAGGCGGATACTTGGGACCATCAATCCTCGTCATAGGACCGAGGGACATGAGTGATAGATCTATTTGGGTGTAGCGAGCCCACACCCATGAGGCCGGGGCGGCCCATAGAGGTGACTATGTCTTCCAGCCAGGAGCCCAGTACAACTTTGCTAGGTTTGAGTCTTCCTATACCTTCACACATATCAGTGGCCTTGCAAACCATTAGTGATCTTTTCCTTGTTTGCAATCATACCGGGACATACATATATATACAATTTACAAAGGTTTATACATACTCACATACACATGAACTCGCTCAACTTTTGTTGATTTTTCAAACTACATGTATTTCAGGAAACTAGTGGATCTGGCGGGGTATGCATGTGTCAAGCTGCGTTTGAATAAAAGATGTTATCCAGGGTTGTTGAGTTTAGAGGGTGTATTCCTTTCCTGGACGGGATACATGATTCTAAACTCAGGTTTTGTTTAGTACTTTTGTTGAGTCTTTGTGAACTCTGTTAAACAAGTCATGGGTTGTAACTTAATTCGGTATTGATGTTTTCAAACAATGGTATTGTGGTAGTTTCTAAACTTTATTAATGGATAAACATCTCGTGTTTTTATCATATAGCATTGTTATGATTGTTGCTATGGTATTAAGAAGTCACATCAAATAAACCACGCTTCCGTAAAAGTCAGGGTGTGACATTTATAATAAAGTAATAAGTGATGACCGGGTCGGGTTAGCCGGTCTGGGTCATACAGCATCTTCATGCAGAATGGAACATTCTAGAATAAACGTGTGTAAACGTTTATTGAATATTTGAATAAACATGTGTAATTGAATAAACGTGTGTAATTGAATAAACGTGTGTAATTTAATATTTGAAAAGGCCATGCCGCGTCTTCATGCTTTCTAGGCCAGTAGTACCCGCCGTTACGAATTTTGGCAACGATTGCCCGGGGACCGGCGTGAATACCACATATGCCGGTGTGTATCTCTTTGATCAAGTACGTGGCCTCTGAAGGGGATACGCATCGTAATAGCGGTCCCAGGTATGACTTCCTATATAGGATACCATTTTGCACTTCATATTGTAAAGCCTTCATTTGTATCTTTTTGGCGTCGCCCCTAGCGGATGGCAATTCTCCTTTTGTGAGAAACTTCAGGATGGGGGTATACCAGCAGGGTTCCTTCGCTATGACCGTGGTAACCTCTTGGTGTTCTATTGATGGTGACTGGAGCGTTTCGACCTTTACCTCCTTTTCCGTTCCTGATGTAGCTAACTTGCTTAAAGCATCAGCTATCTGATTTCTTCTGCGATGAACATGATTGAGTGTGACACTGTCGAAAGAGGATATGAGTTCCTTGGTTTTAGCCAAGTATTTTTCCATTGTTTCATCTTTGGCTTCATATGTCTCGTTCACTTGATTGTTGACCAGCAGAGAGTCAACGTATGCGTCGACCCTCGTCGCCCCCATAGATTGAGCCATCCTTAGACCCGCCAATTGTCACACCCCGACCACGTGAGACAACGAAACGTGGCGGAAAACGTCGGGGAGTGTTGTAACAGAATCATTGTTTCATAACACATGGAAATTTAAATATTGTTTTATTGATTAAAATTGTTACAATGTCTTGACAATCAAAGAAATACAACATAATTAACTAGTCTAGCATCTTTTATTGTCACTAAAGCCCAAGTCCGCCTAAGTGCATCTTGATCAATCCTATGCATCATCTCCTGAAACACATGTGAAAATAGGTACGTCAGCATAAAAATGCCTGTGAGATACATAGGTTTTGTGAAAATAGAATTCATGACTTATGTTTAAGAAAATGTTTAGTCATGAACCTTGTAATTTGCTTTGTTTTGTAAATCATTTGAAAAGTGATAAATAAACCAAATGATATATATGTATAAAAGAATAACACATGGTTAAGTGGATAACCATGTGAAATGAGTTTGTATAAATTAAGTTGTTTGTAAAACAATGCATTGTGAAAAGTATGTTATTTGTATAAAATGTTATATGTCCAAATTTAAATGATTCAAATAACGCTACGATATGTAATACCATACAATCACTTATATATAGGAAGTACCAGCGGCGTATCCACCATGCTTGTATCATATTACACACGCCTCGTTACTTAAATCACTCACTCAAACCAAACCAACAATGTAAGATGTCTATGTTTAAAACAATTGCCAAACGTATTGAATAATATGTCAAAATGTTTATGTCAAGATGTAAGTCATGTAATGTATAACCAATGTCAATAATGTTTATGTGTCAAATGTAAATCATGTAATGTGTAACCAAAATGATATGTATGGCTAGTGAAATATATCAACTAAACCATATGCACAAAAACAAAGTATTGAAGTAAAACATGGTTTAAATCAAAGCTATGTTTTGTGGAAATGCATGCTATACTGATACGAACATCTATGCGGTGTTGTGAAAATGCATACATCCAAGCCTTGAGACTGTGGCGATAAACCCTTAAACAATTTAAAGGTTTATCTAAGTTAAGTATATCGAATTCGGTCATTCCTTCCAATCCAAACCTACCCAGGATTTCAGGAACGGGAGTTGTCAATTCCTATGGTACCACTACCTACTAACGAACGGCGTGATCAATGTTAATGAATGTATTGTTCCATGTTAAACAACCCAAATGTCATACCAAAATGTAAACATGTGATGAAAACAACTGTACTAAGTATGCAACAAATGGACATACATAGCATAAAATGTAAATGTAAAACAATGTACTAAGTACGCACACAATGGGCATACATAGCATAAAATGTAATGAAATCATGTACTATAAATGTACTAATGAACATAGGAAGTATATGATGTGAAAACAGGAAAGCATGAAAGTAACAAGTAGGCACATGTGTTTCACCCCAAAACAGTTTGGAAAACAGTAAAAGAGGGGTCTATGTACTCACTTGAGATTGCTTAGTAGTCCTTGAGTAACAACCAAACAATGCTAGAGATCACGGAAAATCAAACGGCACCTAATATAGGTAACTACATTAATAAACCGGACCTAAATCGGAAGATCGGATAGAATGAGGCTCGTAAACCAAATGAGTATGGGAACTCATGTAGTACGGTTTAACAAAGCCTACATACTAAATGAAACCTAACATAAGTGCTTACGACCCATTACGACCCGTTTAGGTAGCTTATGCTACTTTAACGTGTCGCTCGTGTGAAACGCGTTTGGACCGCCTAACTAGTCCTATGACAAGTAACATATGCCTTAACATGTCTAATATTGTTGTCAAATTAGTTTAGATGTCAAAAGTTATGTTACATATGCTTAAAATGAATTTTGGCGTCAAAAGGGCATTTTGGTAATTTACCTAAGGCATATAAACTACCTATCATACAACTACTTAAACGAAGTGACCATAAGGTATAACCTCAGAAGGTTATTCCCTATATACAATGGTCACCTAATGTATTTGGTCGAATCCTAATGATCGACCAAATGGGTCGGGTTCGAAGGTATAAGCGATTTATTAGATCGCTTACCCTACGACCCTAGACAACGTGGTAATCAGTAGGCATAGTCACAAGGGACTATAACCATCGTGATTACAATCACGTTGCGAAGTTCAAACGAACTTCGCATTGACCATAAACTGGTCAACGCAGAAAGTCAAACAAAGTTTGACTTTCGGACTCGAAAAGCAATAAAAGAAAGAAAAGAACGAAAGAATACTTACGAAGGGTCCCCGAATGCTAATCTATATCAAAATAACTCAGGTATGAAACAATGGTTCCAACTTAGAGTCTTTAAGATCAGATTCTTGTGAGTTTGAAGCAAATGGGGGTGGGGTATTTATAGTATTTCCCGAACCGTTAAGATCGTTTCTTGGAAAATGTGATTGAATCTCGTGCGTACACTTGTTGGAAAGTTATGGTGACTAAAAATGGCCCCTAATCAGCTGAAAGTGCAAGTGTGAGTATGTGGTTGTGGGTTAAACAGCTGGAATCTGCTGATTAAGCGATCTTATCTGATCTGGGAGGCTGATGCAGCCCGCTTCAGGATACACAAAAACTCAGGCGGGCCGCCTGGAGCTTCTGATCAGAAAACAAGTTTCCAAAATGACAGTTTTGGTCCCTGTTGTGTTTTAAGGCCATTCCCGACACTTCTAAGGCCCGTAAAGCCAAATTTAAGGCCCTAAAATGATGCCTAAATATTGAGGACATGAAACATGCTCAAAAATATCTCAGATGTCGGTTCGTTTGGCCGTACGATCGCGATGTTCGCTTAATTACGACGGAATGCGCATAAGCACGAAAAACGATCCAAATGACGCGACGAATGGATTTTTCTTATGCCAAACACTAAAATAAAATATTTTAGTGCTTACATAAATTTTTGGATGTCCAGATGTATTCAGAACGTAAGGTATGCGCGAAAATGCAAACTTGTGCACTTTTTGACACTTTTAGTCCCTGAATGACCCAAAAGTTTATTTTAGCACACCGAACCCCTTAAAGCCTATTTCTAAGCTATGTAGAGGATATTTAAGGTGTGTTTAACTTATGGTCATGTTCCGGAATGTCTGTTACAGTTCAAATTGGCATACTTTCACAGTTTATCAAGTTTAGTCCCTGTAAGCGAATTAACTTGTTTTTGCCATACCAAAGCCTTCAAAACTTATTTCTAAGTTATGTAAAGGTTATTTAAGGTATGTTAAGCCTATGTCACTATTCCGGAGTGTTTGTTGCATTAAACTGGTTATATTTACGCATCGGTGCGCGTATAACCTTCCAGAAAGCGATTTAGAGTTTGGAATTGAACAAAAATTGATATGTGCAAATGATACACATATTTTTACAAATCCCAAGTATGAAATATAATATTTCATTGGTTCGGTATTTGTTTGATGGCCGTGGAGGCACAGGTGTTACAGTCTCCTCTACTTTAGGAAATTTCGTCCCGAAATTTATTTAGAGGAAACTTGTGAGAGTTTAAAACATGAAGTTGAAAAGATCGAACAACATTGGTTAGGGTTCTGAACTTCTAGTACCCTTAATAACATTATTCTTGCAATGTAAGAGGGACACTTATATACAAGTATATGAAGCGTCAATGGTGCGTCCACCGTGCCTCCATTATGTCACACCCCCAAAATCCACACGCGGAGTACCACCGCTTGGAGGCGTGACTGACCAGGATCAAGCCACCAATCATATTGAACATATATGTAAATAGTAAAAGTCATTCATCGATACGATAGGTGCTTTCAACACCAAACATAAACAAGTGTGTAGCGGAAGCAATAATGTAAGACCCAACATAAGTTTAAGTACAAAATGTCATAATGTTTAACAACACAATCACGATCCATGTCCACAACGACCGTGCCTCCCGTGCAAGCTCCAAAATTACCTAAGGTCCTGCAAGGCATGTAACAGAGAGTCAACAACTAGTTGAGCGAGTTCATAGTTGGTTATTTAGATATTATGTTCGTATCGTAAATCGTATGCTCATTTAGTAACATGTATCGTATGAAATGGTATCGCGGCCCTCTAGGCATGTTTGCGAAGTTTAGTGGGGGTTTCCCATATGTTCTCTAGACTAGGTATATTTGTATCGCGGCCCTCCAGGCATGTTTGCGAAGATTAAAGTATAGTTCGCGGCCATTCCAGGCATGTTTGTGAAGATTGTTCTAGTATCGCGGCCATTCCAGGCATGTTTGCGAAGAGAAGTACATGTATCACTAGTCTAGTAGTATCTACCATTGACCTTCCTCTCCCGAGGCCTATGGTATGTAATTCCGATAACTCTTAAGCATAAATAATCAACCAACCCATTCCCAACCCCGGGAATCCCATGCCTTGGTAGAAGTGTGAACTCACCTTAGTTTGCTCGGTATGCTAAGTTAAGTGCTCGCAATAAATCAGTCAAGTCCTATAGTGCACGTATATTCAATCAGTTCACATTGTTTGTAAAGTTTCACATGGAACTAATGTCACAGTAATATCATGGAGTGTTTGACAGTTCATATCATGCAACATAAGCAGTTAATTGCATCCATACATTTAACAGAGTTGGCACCTAGCAGAACTAGCAAGTTAACTGAGTGAATAAAGTTAACAGATTTCATGGAATAACATAATTAATCCACTTCATTGGAATAATAAATAAACAGAGTAAGTCAGTTAACCCAGTTAACAACTTAACAGAATTGTCATCTAACAGAGTTACTCAAACAATGAAGTTATCAAATTTCATATTTAACAAAGATAAATAAGCTAACTGAGTTATTCCAATGGTTAGTTAAGTTAAATAACATAATTAATAACATTAATAATAACAGTTAACATGTTGCCAAAAACACATAAGTGCCGAAAACACCCTATGGCCGAAAACCCCTTATGTTGCCGAAATCCCTTATGTTGCCGAAATCATTTAAGTGGGCCGAAAACACATCTGGGCCGAATTCACTATATGGGCCGAAATCACTTAAGTGATTTCGTCCAGTTTTAAAATGGTGAGGGTGTTTTCGTTAGCTTCAACATCTTCACCAACCCTCACTGTAACTTAAACCCAGCAACTAAAATCTCATTACAGTTACATGATTAATCATTTGTAGGAACAATCAATCCAACAGAAGCTAAAACATTCATTTAGATACTTACTCATCTAAATAATCAGGATTAACATCCAACAACATCATAGTTTTTAACATTTAACAGGAGATCTAGTTATGCATTTATCAACTGACTATCTACGATCACTTTATCTCGAAGATTAACAATCACCATTAACAGAAAACAACGATCTAAACATTAAATCATCAATCAAAATCAGATCATATGATCATAATATCTCACAGTAGCAGTCAATATAAGGTATCATCTTAACATGTAAATCACTAACCGTAGATTAAACAGGGGTTTTGGCTTCAAATGAAGAACTCTGTTTGTTGGGTTTCAGAGGTAGAGAGAGAAACAATGGGATAAGGTTTGACAAGTGAGTAACTTCTCCGGGAAGATTGGTTATAAAATAATTGTATAAATCCCCACTGGGCCTAAGGCCCATTTGCTGTTTTCGTCAGCACACATGGACGAAAACACATAAGGTGTTTTCACTAGATAGTGTTTTCATGGGTAATAGTTTTCAGTAAGGGTTTCATCTTCATTTATAACATGCAATTTAATACAAAACCTTATTAACATCCACTCACATATAATAAATATTATGCATCCCAAATATAAAATATCAATCGCAATACGATTTTACGTTTTTCAAATGTAAGCGTTGTGAAACAAACAAGTCGAGTAACAAACAACATAAAAAAAAATTAACGTGCAATAAATGCGAAGATGGAAATCTTGGAAACTCGAGTTGTCACATTATCCCCAACTTGAAAGAAATTTCGTCCCGAAATTTAGCACATGGTTACTGAGGAAGCTAGTTGTGTTGTGTAGTTTACTGGTTTTCCTGGGGTGTCACATCATCCCCCTGTTGATTTGGGATTTCATCCCGAACTTCTGTAGTAGCTTCAGCCTCAGTAGTAGTTGCATTGTTTTCGAACAACTGGGGATATTTGAGTTCCATTTGATCTTCGCGTTCCCAAGTATATTCTGGGCCACGACGGGAGTTCCAACGAACTTGAACAAGAGGTATCCTGGTGTTCTTAAGGACCTTAACATCCCGGTCCGTGATTTCAACTGGTTCTTCGACGAAATGCAACCGTTCGTCGATAGTGAGCTCCTTCAAAGGAACTATGGGGGTCTCATCTGACAGACACTTCTTCAGATTCGACACATGAAAGACGTTGTGAACTGCACTGAGTTCAGCTGGTAAGTTCAGTCTGTAGGCCACTTTGCCTATCTTCTCTATGACTTCAAATGGTCCAACGTATCGTGGATTGAGTTTGCCCCTTCCAGGGTGAAACTTTGAGTAGTGCTCGATCCCCAACCTGGAACTCGAGTAGTTTCCTGTCTTTATCGGCGTATGCTTTTTGACGGTCACGAGCTGCCGCCATGCGTTGTCGTATTTGAGCAATCTTTTCAGTAGTATCAACTACCATTTCTGGACCTGTGATCTGACTGTCACCCACCTCTGCCCAACAAAGAGGTGATCGGCATTTACGCCCGTACAATGCCTCAAATGGAGCAGCTTTAATGCTGGTGTGGTAACTGTTGTTGTACGAAAATTCCACAAGTGGCAGATGTTTTTCCCAGCCCTTGCCAAAGTCAATTACGCACGCCCGAAGCATGTCTTCTAGAGTTTGAATAGTGCGCTCAGACTGCCCATCTGTCTGAGGATGATAAGCTGTGCTCATGTCTAAACGAGAGCCAAAAGATTTGTGCATTGCTTGCCACAGTTCTGAAGTAAAACGTGCGTCACGATCAGAGATAATGGAGGTGGGCACCCCGTGCCTCGAGACAACTTCCTTAAGATATACGTCTGCTAGAGTGGAGAACTTATCCGTTTTCTTGATAGCCAAGAAGTGAGCAGACTTTGTGAGTCGATCCACGATCACCCAAATAGTATCATTCCCACGTTGAGATCTAGGTAGGCCAGTAACAAAATCCATGGAAATTTGTTCCCATTTCCATTGTGGTATCTCAGGTTGTTGGAGTGGGCCTGATGGTTTCTGATATTCCGCTTTGACTCTCGCACAAGTCAAACACTTGCTAACGTAAGTTGCTATGTGGGCCTTCATGCTAGGCCACCAATATGTAGTTCTGAGGTCGTGGTACATCTTATCCGAACCAGGATGTACTGAGTAGCGAGACTTATGAGCTTCATCCATTACAAGCTCGCGTAAATTACCATAGAGTGGGACCCAGATGCGTCCTGTTACATAGTAGGCGCCGTCTGCCTTTTGTTCTAACCGTTGTCTTGAGCCGCGTAGGGCTTCAGACCTGACATTTTCCGGTTTCAATGCTTCTACCTGAGCATCTCGTATCTGTGAAGGAAGACTGGACTGAATGGTGAGTTGCAACGCTCGTACACGCCTAGGTGTAGTATCCTTTCGACTGAGGGCGTCGGCCACTACATTGGCTTTGCCAGGATGGTACTTTATAGCACATTCGTAATCGTTCAGTAACTCGACCCATCGACGTTGTCGCATGTTCAATTCTTTCTGCTTGAAGATATGCTCAAGACTCCTGTGATCGGTGTAGATGGTGCACTTGGTACCGTACAGGTAATGTCTCCATATCTTGAGTGCAAAGACAACAGCTCCAAGCTCTAAATCATGTGTAGTGTAATTCCGTTCGTGAATCTTAAGTTGACGTGAAGCATAAGCAATGACTTTATCCCTTTGCATCAGCACACATCCAAGACCTTGGATAGATGCATCGCAGTAGACTACAAAATCGTCCGTGCCTTCAGGCAATGAGAGGATAGGTGCGCTACAAAGTCTATCCTTTAAGTGCTGAAACGCTGTTTCCTGTGTATTACTCCAACGGTAAGCAACACCTTTCTGTGTCAGTAATGTAAGCGGCTGTGCAATCTTTGAGAAGTCTTTGATGAACCGTCTGTAATAACCCGCCAAACCCAAGAATTGGCGTATTTCGGTTGGTGTGCGAGGTGCAGGCCAGTTCTTGATCGAATCTACCTTGGATGGATCGACATGAATCCCATCCTTGTTTACCACGTGGCCTAGAAAGTGGACTTCACGAAGCCAGAAGTCGCATTTTGAAAACTTAGCGTACAGCTGTTCCGTTCGAAGGAGTTCCAGAATAAGTCGTAAATGCTGCTCATGTTCCTCCCGATTCTTCGAGTAGATCAGGATGTCATCAATAAAAACAATAACAAACTTGTCAAGATAAGGTTTGCACACCCTGTTCATAAGATCCATGAAAACCGCAGGCGCGTTCGTTAGCCCGAATGGCATGACCAAAAACTCGTAATGGCCGTAGCGAGTTCTGAATGCTGTTTTGGAGACGTCCTCATCCCGGACTCTCAGTTGATGGTAACCTGACCTCAGATCAATCTTCGAGTAATAGCTCGACCCTTGCAACTGGTCGAATAAGTCGTCGATGCGTGGAAGAGGATAGCGATTCTTCACAGTCACCTTGTTCAGTTCGCGGTAATCTATGCACATGCGAAAAGTACCGTCTTTCTTTTTCACAAACAATACTGGAGCTCCCCAGGGCGAAGAACTAGGACGAATAAAACCCTTTTCTAATAGTTCTTGCAATTGCTTAGACAGTTCTTCCAGTTCAGTTGGAGCTAAGCGATAAGGCGCTCGAGCTATAGGTGCTGCTCCTGGAGCTAGCTCGATCTGAAATTCGACCTGGCGATGGGGCGGTAGTCCAGGTAACTCTTCAGGAAACACTTGAGGAAAGTCGCGTACAACAGGAATATCCTCAATCTTCTTCTCTTTCGTCGATGTATCAGTAACGAGTGCTAAAATAGCTGTGTGGCCCTTTCGCAAACACTTCTATGCCTTCAAGAAGGAGATGATGCCACTCACGACACCACTCTTGTCGCCTTGAACTTCGAGAGGTTCTTTGCCAGTACGGGGAATACGAATGATCTTCTCCTTGCATAGGATCTCTGCTTGCTGTTGGGATAACCAATCCATACCAATGACAATGTCGAAACTACTCAGAGTTATAGGAATGAGATCGATAGAGAAAGTCTGACCAGCGAGGATAAGATTACAACCCTGAACTATGTGTGTGGCTTCTAGAATTTTACCGTTAGCTAGCTCTACGACATGTTTGGTGTTTAAAAGCGTTGGTGCGCGTTTAAGCATTTGACTAACTTTCAGAGACATATAACTGGTATCCGCACCCGAATCAAATAATACAGTAACATAAAAGTCGTCGAGAAGAAACTTACCCATAACCACATGAGGATCGTTCCTTGCGTCACTCTGACCAATCACAAATGCACGACCCTTAGCACCATTGTTGTTGTTGTTTCCCCCATTGTTGTTCCCATTGCCCTGATTATTGTTGTTGTTGTTCTGATTCTGATTTAACTGGGGGCAGTTCCGCTTGAAGTGACCTTCAGCCCCACACTGAAAGCATGCCTTATTTCCTTGTTGTTGTTGCTGTGACTGGTTTCGTGGAACTGGTGGCTGTTGTTGCTGGTTCTGATTCGCAGGCCTTGAGCTCCTGCAATCTTTAGCTTCATGACCTACCCTTAGACATCTCTGACAGCGGCCTTTACGACACTGACCACTGTGGTGTTTGTTGCACCTGTTACACAGTCGATGAATTCCCCGATATCCACTCTGCCCCTGACCACCAGACGTTTGCTGACTCGGACTCTGGTAATCACTAGTCTTGCGCTGCTGCTGTGCTTGAGACTGTACAGTAGCTGAACCCCTGCTGGAATCCCCTTCCCATTTCCGCTTGTTGTCACTGGGATTAGCAGGAGTAGCTGGAGTGGTAACGGTAGTAGTAGTGCTGATACGTTTAGGCAGCCTATTCTGTTCGACTGCCTGATCGGTGAGGCGATGAGCTAACTTGACGATCTGTTGAATGGTGCCAAGATTCGCTGAGGTTACGTGACTTTGAATTTCCGGCACCAGTCCATTGAGATACGGTTTGATACGCTTAATGGGAGGGTCTACCATAGTAGGACACAGAATAGCCAACTCATTCGATCTTCTGGTGTACGCTTCAATTTCTGACCCCGTCATTTTCAAGTGGTAAAACTCTACCTCCAGCTTATGAATATCATCATGGCTACAGTATTCCTCTTTGATCAACTCCTTGAAATCATTCCAGGGTGTGGCGTTAGCAACAGCCAACCCTAACATCTGAACTTGCGCATTCCACCAAGTCAGCGCAATGCCTTCTAGAGTACCAGTGGCGTACTTCACCCTGCGAGCCTCAGGGCATTCACACATTTCAAATACGGACTCGAGCTTTTCAAACCAATGGAGGAGTCCAACCGCTCCTTCCGTGCCACTAAAAGTAGTAGGACGACAGTCCATGAAAGTTTTGAAGGTGCAAACAGGTGGCTGAGCGTGCTGACCTCCTTCTTGTGCGGCTGCAAGTGCCGCAGCAACTCGTTCGTTAATAAGAGCCGTCAACTGGGCTTGTGTCATGTTAATGCGTCCAGCCATGATCTTCATAGCAAATATGACATAAGTGAGAGAGGTTCGCGAGTAGTGCGATAACAGAAGAGAGTAAGCACACAAGTGTTCTCATGCAATAGTGTTAAGTTAACCTAAGCATACCCAGAGCAAAGTTCTATGCAATTTTAGCAAGTAGGCAACAAAACATGTACCATATTACCTAGGATGTTGAGTCTTGCACGTGGAGCGAGGCGTCGTTGTGGATCGTTGAGCACTGTTCTGGTTATAGTCTGGTTTTAATAAAAACGTTTTCCCCTTATTAAAACCGAGTTCTCTATAACCAATGGCTCTGATACCAATCTGTCACACCCCCAAAATCCACACGCGGAGTACCACCGCTTGGAGGCGTGACTGACCAGGATCAAGCCACCAATCATATTGAACATATAAGTAAATAGTAAAAGTCATTCATCGATACGATAGGTGCTTTCAACACCAAACATAAACAAGTGTGTAGCGGAAGCAATAATGTAAGACCCAACATAAGTTTAAGTACAAAATGTCATAATGTTTAACAACACATTCACGATCCATGTCCACAACGACCGTGCCTCCCGTGCAAGCTCCAAAAGTACCTAAGGTCCTGCAAGGCATGTAACAGAGAGTCAACAACTAGTTGAGCGAGTTCACAGTTGGTTATTTAGATATTATGTTCGTATCGTAAATCGTATGCTCATTTAGTAATCATGTATCGTATGAAATGGTATCAGGCCCTCTAGGCATGTTTGCGAAGTTTAGTGGGGGTTTCCCATATGTTCTCTAGACTAGGTATATTTGTATCGCGGCCCTCCAGGCATGTTTGCGAAGATTAAAGTATAGTTCTCGGCCATTCCAGGCATGTTTGCGAAGATTGTTCTAGTATCGCGGCCATTCCAGGCATGTTTGCGAAGAGAAGTACATGTATCACTAGTCTAGTAGTATCTACCATTGACCTTCCTCTCCCGAGGCCTATGGTATCTAATTCCGATAACTCTTAAGCATAAATAATCAACCAACCCATTCCCAACCCCGGGAATCCCATGCCTTGGTAGAAGTGTGAACTCACCTTAGTTTGCTCGGTATGCTAAGTTAAGTGCTCGCAATAAATCAGTCAAGTCCTATAGTGCACGTATATTCAATCAGTTCACATTGTTTGTAAAGTTTCACATGGAACTAGTGTCACAGTAATATCATGGAGTGTTTGACAGTTCATATCATGCAACATAAGCAGTTAATTGCATCCATACATTTAACAGAGTTGGCACCTAGCAGAACTAGCAAGTTAACTGAGTGAATAAAGTTAACAGATTTCATGGAATAACATAATTAATCCACTTCATTGGAATAATAAATAAACAGAGTAAGTCAGTTAACCCAGTTAACAACTTAACAGAATTGTCATCTAACAGAGTTACTCAAACAATGAAGTTATCAAATTTCATATTTAACAAAGATAAATAAGCTAACTGAGTTATTCCAATGGTTAGTTAAGTTAAATAACATAATTAATAACATTAATAATAACAGTTAACATGTTGCCAAAAACCCATAAGTGCCGAAAACACCCTATGGCCGAAAACCCCTTATGTTGCCGAAATCCCTTATGTTGCCGAAATCATTTAAGTGGGCCGAAAACACATCTGGGCCGAATTCACTATATGGGCCGAAATCACTTAAGTGATTTCGTCCAGTTTTAAAATGGTGGGGGTGTTTTCGTTAGCTTCAACATCTTCACCAACCCTCACTGTAACTTAAACCCAGCAACTAAAATCTCATTACATTTACATGATTAATCATTTGTAGGAACAATCAATCCAACAGAAGCTAAAACATTCATTTAGATACTTACTCATCTAAATAATCAGGATTAACATCCAACAACATCATAGTTTTTAACATTTAACAGGAGATCTAGTTATGCATTTATCAACTGACTATCTACGATCACTTTATCTCGAAGATTAACAATCACCATTAACAGAAAACAACGATCTAAACATTAAATCATCAATCAAAATCAGATCATATGATCATAATATCTCACAGTAGCAGTCAATATAAGGTATCATCTTAACATGTAAATCACTAACCGTAGATTAAACAGGGGTTTTGGCTTCAAATGAAGAACTCTGTTTGTTAGGTTTCAGAGGTAGAGAGAGAAACAATGGGATAAGGTTTGACAAGTGAGTAACTTCTCCGGGAAGATTGGTTATAAAATAATTGTATAAATCCCCACTGGGCCTAAGGCCCATTTGCTGTTTTCGTCAGCACACATGGACGAAAACACATAAGGTGTTTTCACTAGATAGTGTTTTCATGGGTAATAGTTTTCAGTAAGGGTTTCATCTTCATTTATAACATGCAATTTAATACAAAACCTTATTAACATCCACTCACATATAATAAATATTATGCATCCCAAATATAAAATATCAATCGCAATACAATTTTACGTTTTTCAAATGTAAGCGTTGTGAAACAAACAAGTCGAGTAACAAACAACATAAAAAAAATTAACGTGCAATAAATGCGAAGATGGAAATCTTGGAAACTCGAGTTGTCACACATTACATCATTCTCATTTTGTTATTGTTGTCACTATCGGTTCTTACTCATAATAAACCTTACTGGGTTTCTGTGCACTAAATTTCATAATTATGTACGCGTCCATAATCAGACAATTCCTTGCACAGTTCACACAGTCTATTTTATAATGTGTAGGGGAAAACCAAATGAACAATCCAGTGATGAGTGTGACTAGACCGCCATAGAGTCCTTTTAATTAAATCAATAAATGATCTAAATAGACTATCAAGGAGTCTGTTCAGCTACATCACTAGATGTCGTTCTTTCACCAAATTGTGAATCAATCCTTTTGACTAGACCACTAAAAGGGTCTCTTATGAATCATGGAGTGGTACTATATAATCCAAGGGTCTTAACTCTTACATAGAAGCCCATTAAGGATTTAAGGTAGCACCTTTTGACTACCCTGCTACGAATCCCTCATATGGAGATATGAAAGATCCTGCGAGGATTTGGATAACGAATATCCAAAGTATAAAAACACAAAATGCATAAAAGAAAACATAAGATGAATAAACACATAGTCGTATAACCACAAAGATTGTTTATTTGTTAATTTGTTTTGTTGACAGAGCACATGCATTTAAAGTACAATAGGAATCCATCTCGTGGATTTCATTTGGCACTTTAAACATTTACAAGAATCTATCTATAAAGATAGAAAGATTTTTAAAAGAGAAATTCGATTTCGATTATAAGGAACCAAAATGTTCGAATTCAGGTACATAAGGAATCCAATTAAGGACTCTGATTTGAATGATAATCATCCACAAGGGTCTAATTGTGAAGATAAAAAGATCCCATATGGATTTTAGAAGTTGAAGATGTTTTGAAGTTTTGCACTAGATGTGCTTAAGTCAAAACATGAAGTAAAAATGCTTATGAAGTTGAGATGCTAGATATGTCAAGGCGACATATGAAGCAGAATTTGAAGGTTAAGTCAATGTATGTGGAAAAATATTTTTGAAAACTATGCATGGGGTTCTTTTAAGAAAAATGTGTTTAACGTTTTTGAAACCTTATATATAATACTTTTAAAATCATAAAGTAGGTGTACTAGGTAGGTATATTTATAAAATGTTTTAAAATCATGCGAGATGAATTTTGAAATTATGTATAAGGTTTTTGAAAAAAACATGAATGATGCTTTTCGAAATCATGCACTTGATAAGAAAATGTACTGTGTTATTATTGCTTCCAGACTATATGAAACATTTTGAAATTATGAAGGTTGTTTTTGAAAACATAGCCAATGTTTTTGAAATAACATAGACAATGCATTTGAAAAAAAATTTGTTTTCAAACTATATGAAATGTTTTGAGATCATGAAGATTGTTTTTGAAATACTTGTACTGTGTATGTTGAAAAATCAAAACGTAATGGGTATGAGATTTGAAAATATCCTTAGTTATCTAACCAAGGATTTAATGGCATAAACGTGCAAAAAGCACGATTACTCATAATTTCCCTTTATTTCTTGTACTTCGTCTCCTGGAATGAAACGAGTACTTAAAATTTTTCGAGGGAATCATGAGTAAACACAAAAATGGGAAATTCACAAAAGTAGTTTGTAAGGAACATAGTTCCTTAATGTAGGTATTATAGGTAATGACATACACATATGTAACTACAATTGTACATCAGAATTTGTGAACAATAATTTATTTATGAACAATACTGTTGATGCATTCATCTGTCGTCTTCGTCTTACATCGAGTCTCGGGTTCATTGCGGATCAGTTCAAGCATGATGTCATAATATTGAATGATGACATCATATTATGACATCATCAATTGCATCATAACTACACAAGACAAACTAGTTTGCATACGTGAAGTTTGTACAAATGTCAGGTTCGCTCATGTGTAATTGTGTGAGGTCCGCTTATTTGGTCATAGTCTAGGTCCGCTTATGTGTCCCATCAGGTTCGCTTTTATGTACCTGTTCACATATAAATAGGGGCTGTAAGAGCGAACCATATACACACACATAGTTCTAGGTGATTGTCTTCCAGTGAGCCACGAAGTGCTGCCGAAGTGTTGTCAGGTCTGTAATCGATTGCATATCAATATAAACAACAGATTAAAGTGAATGCTCGCTGAATTACGCCGAAACACTTGTTTCCGCCTCTTGTTTTGGTGAAAAACTCTTCTAACCAACTCGTTCGGATCCGAAACCGATCCTACAAGTGGTATCAGAGCCAGTGAAGAAGAGTTTTCTACAATTCAGCTGGAAAATCTGTTTCTACACCTTTCTTTTCTGAAAAACAAAAATTTTTACGGTCGAAATCGCTTTAAATTCACACAGTGTGTTCGTAATCTTGTATAAGTAAATCCTTGAAAGTTTCAAAGCTTGAATCGACCTAAAACATCGAATTTTTGAGGTATCGCTTTTACTGACTCGTGAAAAGGTGACATCATCATCTGGTCCGCTCATTTGAACAACTATTGGGTCCGCTCATTTGAACAATTTGAGGTCCGTTTTTAGTGTCATCAGCAGATCCGCTTTTAGTGACATTTGAGGTCCGCGTTTAGTGTCATCAGCAGGTCCGCTTTTAGTGACATTTGAGGTCCGCTTTTAGTGACATTTGAGGTCCGCTCATAGTGACACTTAGGAATTCAGCTCCAAAGTGTCAGTATTTCACGTGATTGTTCATTGGAAATTGTGTAACATTGAATTCAAAGTTGTCGGATGGTTGGGATAAGATATCACATGTTTGTGTTGGTTTACATTTAAAAGATGATATAGATGTGTAAGTCGGTTTGCATGTGAAAGGTGATAAAGGTGTCAGCACACTACAAGTTGTCGGCTTGGTGGTTATTTGAGGTCCAATAGGGTAAACTTGTGATACAAAGTTGTTGGTCATATTCATAAATCGAAATATTAGATTGCAGTGTTGTCAGGATCCATGTGAAAAGTATTTGGTCCAATCATATTGGTTGTACATTGATAAAGTCCACTACTTGTTGTCAGCCCAAAGTATAGATAAATACTATAAAGTTTCGGCCCAATTATATCATTTCAATTTTTGTTGGTGGCCCATGAATAATTGTCAGTCCACTATACCGAAATTATTATCTTTTGTCAGTTTGTTTGTGAAAAGAATTTTCAGCTCAATTGAAAGTGCTAATCCAGATCACACAGTTTGAAAACTGTTTGCACGAAATCAAAGTCATTTCATCGTTTTGTGGGGTCAAGTCGCGTATTAAAGTCAACGACTCACTTGAAAGCTTTATACGGTTTAGAGTTCAAAGGTCTTAAAGGGTCAAGTCGTTCAAATTGCATCTGGGTCAAAGCAGTCTGCACAGTGTGTCAATCTTCAATCGGCACAGTCTGTTTATCTTCAGTCCGCGAGTACCAGTCTTATTTTGTTAATAGATAAATTTTTAAACTGATTGTTGTTTGTTTGTTTGTCAGGTATTTTACAAGGTGATACAGCTCATTTGAAAATTCGAAACATGGAGAACGAGTTCTACAATGCTTTTGCTAGTCCAATTACAATCACTCAAAGTGCTTTGCATGAAAATGAAACCGGGACGTCTCAGAAACCACCCAAGCTTTTGGATATTGATGATTACAATGGGTGGTCTGAACGGTTTGGAAATTGGGTTGAGGCGTATCATTTGGATGCGTGGGAACACACTGAGGAACCTTATGTTAAACCCACAACAAATGGTGTGCAGCAAACAATTAGAGAAATGAGTACGGAAGATAAAAAGAAATATCGAGATGAGAAACTGATGGTGAGTCTGCTTCAGCAAGCGATAAAAGAAGATATCTTAATACTGCTTCAACATGATGGAACTGCTTATTCAATTTGGACAGAATTGGAAGCAAAATTTGTTGGAAGTGATGATATGCTCAAAAACAAAATGTCTCTCATGAAGAAAGAATTCGATTTATTCTGTGGTTTGAGATCTGAAAACACCAAGCAAATAATTGATAGATATTGTAACTTGGTGAGAAATATAAAAAAACTTGGAATTAAGAAAGATACTGATGAATTGATTGAAAAACTTGCAGATGCACTACCTTATGAAACTTGGGGAACGTTTTTGATGATGCTGAGATCAAACAGAAAAGATTACAAAAATATGACACTGGGAGATTTCATCAAACATTTGGAAGCTCAAGAGATGGAGCAGAGAAAGATTGCCAGGATGAAGAACTACGATGGAGAACAAGATATCAGCTTGTATTACAAAGGTGGTGTCAACGAAAAGTCAAATTTTTCTCCAAAAATCGAAACTGCTTACAGTGCAAAAGATTCTTCAGAAAAGAAATCATCCCAGGGATCAAGCAGCACAAGATTTTCATCATTCGATCCAAACATTTCAGCAACAAAGAATGGAAGAAAACTTCAATGCAATATTGTATTAAATCTTGAAAATGATCAAGATTATTCTGAAGAAGTTGTCAAAAATCAAATGTCTTTGTTGGGAATGATGTTGGAATCTTATAGTTGTTTTGTTGCAGGTCGTATCGGTAATCCAATGCTCACGAAAGAAGATTACGACCAGATTGATGCTGAAGAGATGGAATTGATGGACATAAAATGGTGTTTGGCAAGTGTGTTAAGGAGAGCTGAGAAATTCAAGCAGATCACGGGGAGAGATGATCTTCGTGAGGCTAATGTTTCTACTTTAGGTTTTGACAAATCTAAAGTCACTTGTTTTCGTTGCAGGGAGAAAGGGCATTTCAAAAGAGAATGCAAAAATCGTGAAGCTGCTGGAGTACAGAATCCTTTTGGAAACAACGATTATCACAAAAAGGCGATCTATCATCAAATCACACCACCAGCATTGCATCAGGCACAAACTGCACATGGAATGATGGAGATTAAAGATTCAAAGAAAGCTTGTCTGGGAAAGGATGGTGGATTCAGTTGGGATAAATATGTTCCAACAAACAGCAAAGTGTGTTTGGCAGAACAAGATGATGAAAAACTGGCTGAAGGTTTCAATTGGGACAATTTTTGCCCAGATCAAGAATTTATGGCCAAAGAGATGTCCAAAGACACTTCAAATGCTAAAGCTTTCATTGCAAATGCTTATGATTTGAAATGTGCTGAAAGGTGCAGAAAAGTCATGGAAGCTGCTGAAGCAAGACGGAGAAAGCTTGAAGAAGAGGAAGAAGAGGAAGAGAGATTAAAAGCTGAAGCTAAAGCTGAGAAAAAGAGAAGAGCTGAATTTTTACAACCAAACCGAACAGTCAAAGAGGTTCCTGAATTTGAAGTCAAAGTTGATGCAGAACCTGTTCAAGTTCCTGAAAAGTGCATGCATTGTGATTCTTTAATCAAGCAGAACAATGAGTTGCTGCACAACATAAACAGATTGAAAGAATCCTATGATACAATGAACAGAGAAATTAACAAGTATACTGATTCAAACGGTGAACAAGTTGTGGCAATGAATACGCTGAAGAAAGCGTACCTGAGACAACTTGATGATGTCAACTTTCACATAAAGAAATGTGCTGATCTGGAGTTGAAGTTGGCAACACAAAAGATAGAAACTGAAAGAATCAACAAGTTATTAGAAAGTTACTCATGTTCTACTTTTGTTGTTGACAGGATTTATCCGATCGTGGAAGAATTAAAGACGTTTGAAGAAGTGAATACGTCCGAAGAAAAGAAATCTGTGACAAAAGATGAAGATAAAGTGAAGATTTCTGGTAAGAAACCAAGTGTGGTCTACACTAGATGTCCGCCCCCGGTCGAAAATGGATTTTTACCTCGAAATCCAAATTCCGAAAGAGTCGAAAAGGCAATAAACTTACAATGGGAGTCTGGGCCATCGGATAACTTGCCAGAAAATATTGATGTCACGTACACGTCGTCCGACACTGATCATGAATCAAAGTTGATAAAAAGTGTGGTCGATTAGGTGTTAGATAAAGATGATTGTGAGGAGTCAAAACCGGAGTCCAAAATCAAGTCAAAGTCTGAGTCCGATGCGTCAAAGTCAATAGTCAAAAAGGACAAACGGGTTTACGATAAAGAGTTTTTGATATCAAAATCTAATTTGAATGATGAATCATTCAAAGTGGCATATACTTTGAAAGATTCTGACAAATTATATTCTGATGAGATTTTTCCAATAAGAGGTGTTAAACCAGACATGATCAAAAAGGTTTTCAAAATAACAGAAATTAATATTTCTGAAATAAAAGATTTAAATCTTAATGGTAAACCTAAATCCTACACCTCAAGAGTACAACAACGTTTAAACAAGAAAAAGGGTTACAGTTCTGGTTCTGGTTTTCAAAAGAAACCAAACCAAAACCGTAATTTCAAAAAGAATGGTCTAGGTTTTATACCACCGAAAAACTATAAAAATGAGAAAATTTATAAACCAAAAACTGTTTTTGTTTCAGGAACAAGTGCTGAGAAAGAACAAAAGAGTTCATTCTGGAAGGAGACAAACCAAGAATTCCTTGCCAAGAAGCAAGAAGAACTGAAGAAGAATGTTGTTCCAAAGAAGATTGAAAAGAGAACATGTTTTCAGTGTAAAACTGTTGGTCATGTTGCTAGGGACTGTCCGAAGACATTCAAACCGAAACAGGAAGTCTATGGTAAACTAAAAGAGAAAGTGATCGAGAAAACTGAACTTTCAACCCAAAAGTTTACAGGCTTTGAAAATTCAACCTTTGAGATTGGTGAATGTTCAAAGAATGTGGTTAAAAGAAAAGAAAATCTGATAAATCAAAAATGGGTTGTTAAGGGTTCAGGTAACAGTTCTGGTGATGAATCTGATTCCACAAAATCAGAGGAGCCAAAAGTTGTTAAAGAAACGGTTGAGAAATCAGTTCCAACTGTGGATGATGAGAATTTTCCATCACTTAGGGCTGAAAATTATAAAAAGAAAATTGGTAAAGTTGAAATTTCTAACCAATTTTATCATGATAAGAAGGTTTTTGATGTGGAGAAGGCTTTTAACCCCAAGGTAAAGCATATTTTTGGTAAGATGATTGACCGAAAAGTCAAAGGGGTAAAAGAGTTCTATGAGAAGAAGACGGGAAGTAAGAAACCGAGTGTTGATGACTCGGTAACACCGAAGGAAGGTCAGGCTTGGGTGGATATATTTTTCAAAGAATAAAAACCTGACTTGCCGGAGATCCCAAGTTGGTAATCGTGGATCATGAATCGGCATCATTCTTTATCTTGTTTGTATAAAATGTTTGAGAAGTTTAGCAGGACTTGCCGGAACTTCCAGGTTTGTAAGCGAGGAGTAGGAATCGGCACCTTGAGAATTCAACTAACAGATGATGTTTGGTTGAAAATGTTTGATTGGATTGATCTTAAAAGTGGTAAATCAGGGACATTAAGTTGTATCTGATTTTCTACAAGTGGTTGAAAAACAATGTGATGATTTAATCCCCAATTTTACAAGTGGTAAAATCAACAAAACTTATTTTCCGGAAAAACCATTTGATTAAAACAAACTTAAGTGTTTTGAAATCGATGGGAAAATAGTTTGTTGTGAGGGGGAGTTCTGATTGTTTATGCCAAGTGGATGGCGAATTGAGGCAAGTCGATATCAGTTGTCATGTTCTTGTACAGTTTGTTTTCAAATTTCCTAAAATGTGTTTGCATTTTAGGGGGAGTAAGAAATTTTAGAAAATCCAAAAACATTTGAAAATTTGAAAAAGCCAAAAACATGATAAAATGAAAAATGAGTTTTTGTTGCATAAAAGAGGAAATGATAGTACATCAGTGGACTATCACGCTAAAGAAATGGAAAGTTAAAAAGTGATAAACGGTCTCACTGATGATGTGCCAGTAGGTTTTTGCACATTTAGTAGATTGTGACGAGATAAAAACCTAAATTTCAAACTTGCTTGTTCTGTGGGTTAACACAAACTTGGATATATAGGTAACCCCTGAAATCTTGTTTGAAAGGTCCCTTATTCTGAGATACTAGGTCTTTATGCTCAGTGATATCTGGGGTATTATCCCGGGACTTCTGCTGAAAGAAATTTCTGACCTAGTCCCCGGATAATGCTTTCTGCAAATGCTTGAAAGATAGCATCGCCCTCAGCAAGCTGATGAAACAATAAAATTGATAGTCGCTGCTGTTGTAATGCAAAAGATCCTCTAAAGGGGACACACCAAAAGTCGAAGCCGTCATCTCTCTGCATATCGAAAGATCGACCTGAGCTCTCACGGCCCTCGCACTATAATTTATTCCCCTGACAGATATCATCTGTGGTATACTCACCTGTAAGACTGAATATTGGGATCTGGATACGGGAGTATATTCAAGTAGTGGGACACACGAATAAGTTCAAGAGCTTAAAACATTAACCTCGTATCTCGGATCAATTGAACTTTGTGTGAAAATTTAAGTGGATCAATATACTGACAATCTAAGTGAATTGTTTAAAACTTAAAATGAAATGAAGCTTAACGGTGTTGGTGATATGTCTCAGAAACTGATATGATCCTCTTGCACGAACTCACAAAAATATTGTCTGTAAATATTTCATTTTCTACATTTCTATTTTAGTCAAAAATCCAAAAAGATTTTAGTGTGTTTTAGCATAAATTTTGAAAAATCCAAAAAAAATTTTCGATAACTGGTGTTGAAGAGCTGATTTTCAAAATTCCGAGTGCTAAACATGATGAACAAATGGTTGGGTGAAAGTGTTTGAAGATTGTTGAAATGAAATGAGAAAAGTTTTTGCAATATAATACGTTATTCCTGCAAGTGGTAAATTAGATTTGAAAATCTTATCCACAAAATGGTTATCAGAAAATTTATTTTTGGGTAGAGTTTATGCAGGTTAGCCAGGTTCTGAAACCTGAGGGTGATGAAGTGCCAGGTTACGATCTAAGAACCTGTGGAAAGTGAATTCCAGACTACGATCCCAGCAGATTGAGAGGGGGAGTCTGAAGACACCATGATATTCAACATTTGAGAGAGAGGAGTTTGTTGAAGATAAAGATAGAGAATGAGGATTCTTGTAATGACAAATATTTCAGAGGAAGATCGAAGACCGATAAAGACTGAAGATGCAAAGACTCGATACTTAAGACTCGTCAACATCTGAGGGGGAGTCTGTTGATGCATTCATCTGTCGTCTTCGTCTTACATCGAGTCTCGGGTTCATTGCGGATCAGTTCAAGCATGATGTCATAATATTGAATGATGACATCATATTATGACATCATCAATTGCATCATAACTACACAAGATGACAAACTAGTTTGCATACGTGAAGTTTGTACAAATGTCAGGTTCGCTCATGTGTAATTGTGTGAGGTCCGCTTATTTGGTCATAGTCTAGGTCCGCTTATGTGTCCCATCAGGTTCGCTTTTATGTACCTGTTCACATATAAATAGGGGCTGTAAGAGCGAACCATATACACACACATAGTTCTAGGTGATTGTCTTCCGGTGAGCCACGAAGTGCTGCCGAAGTGTTGTCAGGTCTGTAATCGATTGCATATCAATATAAACAACAGATTAAAGTGAATGCTCGCTGAATTACGCCGAAACACTTGTTTCCGCCTCTTGTTTTGGTGAAAAACTCTTCTAACCGACTCGTTCGGATCCGAAACCGATCCTACAAATACAGATTGTTTCACATTACAAGAAAACAAAAGAAACAAAGGCATAAGATAGCAACATCCTTTGTTCAGCCAATTGCTCATCCAAGGGTTGGATTTGCACTGACAATCTTCGGGCAGTTGTTCCTATAATGGCTCGTCTCGCCACAGTTGTAGCAAGTACCAGGCGGAAAACGAGCTTGAGTAGGGTTGACTTGGGGTTGATTTGGACCACCTTGGTTCGGGTTATATCGACAAGCACTTGCCAGGTGACCAACTCATCCACATGATACACACAGACGACACTGTAAGTGAGCTAAGTGGTGTGCATTACATTTGTCGCATATTGGGGCTGTTCCCTTGTATTGCTTCTTAACAGGTGGTGTTGCCACCCGAATGGGTCCTGTTTGATTTGGTACTGCTGTAGTTGGGCAAACCCTTGCCGTATGACCTATAAGTCCACAAATTTGGCATTTGCGGCACTTCACACTAGGGTGATGATGAAGGCTACATTGGTTGCACAAGGGTGCAGTTCCGTTGTATGGCTTCCTGGCTGGTAGTGCTGTCACTTGGCTAGGTCCCGCTTGTGACAACTCGAGTTTCCGACTTTCACTTTCACATTAAATGCACGTTGACTTTGACTGTGTAGTTGTTTGACTTGTTTAACTTGTAACTGTACACGTTATATTATAATGAAACGCATTGTGTTTGCATGATTTTGTGTTTGGTTGTATAACATGAAACCTATTGAAAAACTTAAACTGTTTAACACATGAAAATACCTGACGAAACACAAGATGTGTTTCGCCAATAACAACTCGACGAAACAGGATGTTTCGCCGGCCCAAAGCCCAGTCGAGGGCCCAACATGTTACAATTCTATTTTATAACTGATAGGTTGCATTAGTTGGGCAGTTTAGCAAACCCTAAAACACATTCTCTCTCTCTCTCGCTCACCTTGAAAACTGACGGCAAGCGTGTGTCCCCGGAACCCACTAGATCAATCAAGTTGTTGCCTCGTTCGTTCGGTTAGTGTTAATCTTTATCGGATTGTTGAATAGATGATTATGATGCTCTGAGTTGTTATGCATGATTTGATCAGTTGTATATGTTGTTATGCGAAACATGTGATGGTTGTTATGTGTGTGCATGTGATGACTTTATGTGATAATTGATAGAAATCGGTCCAATAATAGGGTGTGGTGGTTTTGATTAAGTCAAAGGAGATAACAAGAAAATGGCAGCCACGTTGATGTTTGTGGTTTCGATAAAACCCAACCATGTGCACATTTGATTAAGTGTTGTCAGATTTGTTAGGTAAGGCCCATGTTCTTGAATTAATTGTTGATGTTATGTAATTATAATGATGAAATACATGAGGGTCTTGTAGTTTCAGATTATTCATGTGACTATATCATAGCATCGGCCATGTGTATTATGATGTGAGTAGTATAAAGTCTTTGTAAATTGTGATGTCTATCATGTGCAAATAAATGTTGTTATCGAGGGGTGTGCACAAAGACTAGGAGTTATGTGCGATAATGATTATGTCTCTGATGATGATGATTGCATGATTGATGACGGCTGCTAGCATGATTAGGGTTTCTATGAAAACTTTGTAACTGATAACATGACGTAACTGACATCATGACAAAACGTTATTCCCGGCGAAACGGATATGGCGAATCAGATGTGTTTCGCCGAGGGAAGCTTTGACGAATCTGAGGTGTTTCGCCAAAGGGTAAATACAACGAAACAAGGGTGTTTCGTCGAGTTGTTAATCTGCACAGTAACTTGGTCTATTTCTGTTAAGACTTAACTGGGGTAACTAACTGAGGTTAATGATATGCATGACTTGTACGATGTTGATTTATGTGATATGTACTACTCGGTGAACATTGTTGTGCTTTTACGTGAACCTCATGAATATGAACTGATTAAGTACACATGCATACTATAGGACGTGATTGATTTACTTTGAGCACTTACTTAGCATACCGAGCAAACCAAGGTGAGTTCACACAGCCAAGGCATGGGGTTCCCAGGGTGGGAATGGGTTTGGATTATTTACTTGTACTTACCTAGCTTATGGAACTTAGTTATATGGTCCTCGGGTGAGGAAGGATTATTGATAAGATACGACTAGACTAGTGATACTAATAGAACTGATCTTCGCACACACGCCGGGGTTGGCCGCGATAATATGACTGATCTTCGCACACATGCCAGGGTTGGCCACGATAATATGACTAATCTTCGCACACATGCCTAGGAAGGCCGCGAACTATACACTAAACTTCGCACACATGCCGGGTGGCCGCGATACAAATATACCTAGTCTAGAATACTCGGGAAACTTTCCCTAATCTTCGCATACATGCCTAGAGGGCCGTGATACGAACTAATACGATACATGACTAAATGAACGAACACAAGGCTTACTATACTATTACAATTACTGAACTATTAACTGTGAACTCGCTCAACTAGTTGTTGACTCTCTGCTGCATGCCTTGCAGGACCTTAGGTACTTATGGAGCTTGCACGGGAGGCGCGGTCGTTGTGGACATGGATCGTGAATGTTTGTTAAACATTATGACATTTCGTACTTATACTTATGATTGGGTTTACTTTTATGCTTCCGCTAAACATTGAATTATACTTATGTTTTGAACACCTTTCATATTGGTTTGGTTGAATTACATTACTATTTACATTGTTCGATATGATTGGTGGCTTGATCCTGGTCGGTCACGCCTCCAAGCGGTGGTACTCCGCGTGTGGATTTTTGGGGGTGTGACACCGCTTGATTAGGCGCAACTGCTGCGGGTTTCCTTGAAGCCTTACGCTTCCTTGATTTTGGTGCAGGCTTGACTTCTGCTTCCTTTGGTGACTCTTGAGTGGCTTCATTATTGAGACGAGAGGCTTCATTGTTGAGACGAGCCATGGCAATGCCTAAATCCACAGTCTTCTGAATCACTTCGCCTATTTGCTGGGCAAATTTGGCTGTTCGCTCGGACATTTGACCAGTGCTGAGAGGAAGAGACATTCTAGAAGAAAATGAAAGACATAGGAAGAAACAAGTGAAAGGTTATTGGATAATCAATACAGAATGGTAACGAATGAAAATTGAGATCATTTGTTTGTTACCTAAGGCAAACAAATGAGATGGTGACAAATCAAAGTAAACGGGTCATATTAATGTATTACTGAAGACATGCTCGCCTATAAGTGAACACTCACCCCAAGAGTTCCCAGGTAAGAGTGACTGGTCCGATACTGCGGATTTGTACGAACACTCTAGCCTTCGACAGAAAACTCAAGGTACAGGCATTCACTCTTCCAATTTGCACGTGTTCACATTATAAGACCCAAACTTTGACGAGATTTTGAAAGTCCAAAGGGGTTCAAAACCATATAACAGAGGGTTCAAAACCTTACAATAGAGGGTTCAAAACCTAGCAATCAATCATCCTAGAACAACTGATTAGTTTTCAAAGCGGTTTTGAAATTTATGTTCTTGTTGTGGTTGTCGCCTAAGGATAGGTGACAGTATTGTTTTATGACTAAACGCAAGTAAACTCGCGTTAGGGTCCTAGAAAGGTTATAGACTAGGTCAAAGTATTACTAATAACCTGATTCCCTATAACCATGAGCTCTGATACCAACTTTTCTGTCACACCTCGACCACGTGAGACAACGAAACGTGGCGGAAAACGTCGGGGAGTGTTGTAACAGAATCATTGTTTCATAACACATGGAAATTTAAATATTGTTTTATTGATTAAAATTGTTACAATGTCTTGACAATCAAAGAAATACAACATAATTAACTAGTCTAGCATCTTTTATTGTCACTAAAGCCCAAGTCTGCCTAAGTGCATCTTGATCAATCCTATGCATCATCTCCTGAAACACATGTGAAAATAGGTACGTCAGCATAAAAATGCCTGTGAGATACATAGGTTTTGTGAAAATAGAATTCATGACTTATGTTTAAGAAAATGTTTAGTCATGAACCTTGTAATTTGCTTTGTTTTGTAAATCATTTGAAAAGTGATAAATAAACCAAATGATATATATGTATAAAAGAATAACACATGGTTAAGTGGATAACCATGTGAAATGAGTTTGTATAAATTAAGTTGTTTGTAAAACAATGTATTGTGAAAAGTATGTTATTTGTATAAAAAGTTATATGTCCAAATTTAAATGATTCAAATAACGCTACGATATGTAATACCATACAATCACTTATATATAGGAAGTACCAGCGGCGTATCCACCATGCTTGTATCATATTACACACGCCTCGTTACTTAAATCACTCACTCAAACCAAACCAACAATGTAAGATGTCTATGTTTAAAACAATTACCAAACGTATTGAATAATATGTCAAAATATTTATGTCAAGATGTAAGTCATGTAATGTATAACCAATGTCAATAATGTTTATGTGTCAAATGTAAATCATGTAATGTGTAACCAAAATGATATGTATGGCTAGTGAAATATATCAACTAAACCATATGCACAAAAACAAAGTATTGAAGTAAAACATGGTTTAAATCAAAGCTATGTTTTGTGGAAATGCATGCTATACTGATACGAACATCTATGCGGTGTTGTGAAAATGCATACATCCAAGCCTTGAGACTGTGGCGATAAACCCTTAAACAATTTAAAGGTTTATCTAAGTTATGTATATCGAATTCGGTCATTCCTTCCAATCCAAACCTACCCAGGATTTCAGGAACGGGAGTTGTCAATTCCTATGGTACCACTACCTACTAACGAACGGCGTGATCAATGTTAATGAATGTATTGTTCCATGTTAAACAACCCAAATGTCATACCAAAATGTAAACTTGTGATGAAAACAACTGTACTAAGTATGCAACAAATGGACATACATAGCATAAAATGTAAATGTAAAACAATGTACTAAGTACGCACGCAATGGGCATACATAGCATAAAATGTAATGAAATCATGTACTATAAATGTACTAATGAACATAGGAAGTATATGATGTGAAAACAGGAAAGCATGAAAGTAACAAGTAGGCACACGTGTTTCACCCCAAAACAGTTTGGAAAACAGTAAAAGAGGGGTCTATGTACTCACTTGAGATTGCTTAGTAGTCCTTGAGTAACAACCAAACAATGCTAGAGATCACGGAAAATCAAACGGCACCTAATATAGGTAACTACATTAATAAACCGGACCTAAATCGGAAGATCGGATAGAATGAGGCTCGTAAACCAAATGAGTATGGGAACTCATGTAGTACGGTTTAACAAAGCCTACATACTGGGTTTTGATGCATGTCGTTGACTACTGGGTCTTGGATCAGTTCTCCATCAGGTATCTCTGCTAAGAAATCGGTGATCACCTGCCCTTTGATTGTTGTTCGTTTTCGATACTCGATGTCAAGGGCCCCTAATTTGATTGCCCATTTAGCTAATCTCCCTAAAATTTCTTGTTTATGAAGAATTTGCTGTAGGGGGTAGCTCGTTAGGATTTGTACTCGGTGCCCCTGGAAGTATCTCCTGAGGCGCCGGGTGGCGTGAACAAGTGCCAGTACCAGTTTTTCCAGCGTTGGATACCGCGTTTCAGGACCCACTAGTACCCGGCCGATGTAGTATATGGGTGTTTGCTTTCTGCTTCTTTCGACCATCAGTACTGTGCTTACGGCATTATGGGCCGCTGCTAAGTACATCTTCAAGAGTTCCTTTGGGTATGGTGCTGTTAACGTAGCTAACTTCTCGATGAACTTCTCGGTAAAGATCTTTCAGCATGTCTTGCTAAGAGTCTGTTAATAGCTACCCTTTGCCCGTTTAACTCCTGTGCTTCTTTTAAAGTTCTGGGTGATGGCATTCGCGTTATTGCAGTTATTTTCTCCAGGTTGGCTCTGAAGCCATCCTGGGTAACTACCACTACCAGGAACTTGCCCTCTTCCACCCCAAATGAACACTTCTTGGGGTTCAACTTGATGTAGTATTCTCTCAACTTACGGAAGGTTTCTTTGTTGTATTCGAGCATCTGTTTCTCTTCCAGGCTTTTGATGCCCAGGTCATCGACGTATACCTCCATGTTTCAACCAATTTGCTTCTCGAAGGCCTTGTCCATGAACCACTGATAGGTGGCCCAACATTGCGTAGACCGAAAGGCATTTTGGTGTAACAAAAGATGCTGAAATCAATGTGAAACGCTGTTTTTTCTTCATCCTCTCTTGACATCTTGATCTAATAGTAACCCTTGTAGGCGTCTACGAAACACTTGTACCGGAAAGGGACCAAGGAGTAAACTTTGAAATCCATTTCGGGCAATGGGTAGGCATCTTTTGGATAGGCTTTGTTTAAATCTTTGAAGTCAATGCACATCCGCCATGTGCCGTCTGGCTTCTTGACCATCACGGGGTTTGACACCCATGTATGATATTTTGTTTCTCGAATAATTCCAGCCTCGACCAGTTTTCGTACTTCCTTGATTACTACTTCTCTTCGATCAGGGGCCATGCTTCGTTTCCCCTGGGCCACCGGTTTGATTCCTGGAAGAGTTGCTAACCTGTGTTCTACCTTATCCCAAGGTATCCCGGTCATATCAGAATGTTCGAAGGTAAAAATGTCAGCGTTTCTTTTTAGCAGTTGCTTTAAACTGTTTTTGGTCTCAGGATATAGGCTATCTCCGATTGTGACTGTTTGCTCAGGATGGCGTGTGCTTAGAACCCATCTCTCCGGACCGATTGCTCCAGTGGGTCCCTGGCGACATCTCTTGGTGTCTAAAACCTCACCCACCTTGTCCCGACGGACCGTGGCTATTCCTCTTGGCGTGGGGAATTTCATGAACCCCCGTGCTGTGGATACTATGACATCTAGCTTCCCCAAGGTATACCTTCTGATTATTACATTGTGGTATGATTCAGCACGAACGACAAGGAAAGTAAGAAGTATGGTTCTTTTGCGAGGAGCTATACCAAAGGTCACCAGGAAAGTGATTTGGCCGATTGGGTCAACCTTCTCCCTGGTGAATCCCTTTATGGGGGCATGCACCGATTCAAGCAGCTTTCTGTCTTCAGGTTGCATCCTGTTGTGACAGTGTTCATATATTATATCTTCAGAACTTCCGGTGTCAACAAGTATTCTTCTCATGTTATAATCGCCCACTGCAGCTGATATGATGAGGGGGTCAGTGGTGAGGTTTAAATCCTCAACACGCGGTTCAACCATCATAGTTGCAAACATCCAGGGTTCGAGGGTGGAGAAACTCTATTTAACCCCTTTCCCTTTATCGGCATATACCATGTTTAGTTCCCGCTGCCTTTGCCCACCCCCTTCTCCGCATCATCCTTGCTTGGGGGGGGGGGGGGGCTGCTTTATATCCTGAACCAGGTGAGCCAGCTTCCCAGTCTTCACATAATACTCAATCTACTTCTTTAGCTGATAGCAGTCGTTAGTGTCATGGCCATTGCCCTTGTGGTATTCACAGTATTTGTTGGTGTCTTTATTGGGCGTGTCTTTCAGCGGTTTAGGAGGATTGAGTTTCAGGTTTTCAGAAGCAAGGATTTCTGCGGGTGTTTTGCTCAAGTTCGGGTAGTTAAACCTTGGTCTAGAAGATGATTCGTTTCTTGAAGAAGAACTCCTGGACCTATCATATCGTGAGTCCACCCGGTCGCTCTTTCGGAACCTATCCCCTCTGTTTTTACCTTTGGAGTTCCGTTGTTCCCTATCTTCCTGGCCTTTGTGTGCGTCCTTTTTCCTATTAGCAGCGTGACTTGCTGCCACCGTTTTTTCTTGTGTTACGTACACTTTGTCTATTCTTAAGATCTAGTCTATGGTTGAGGGTACGCCGTCCCTTCCATACAACGTTCTTAGCAACTCACCATCATTTACTCCTTGCAAGAAAGCACCACAAGCCAAATCATTGGTTATGCCTGGGATTGCCAGGCTCTCCTTGTTAAACCTGACTATGAAGCTTTCCACCATCTCGTTATCTCGTCGACGGATGTGGAGGAGTTCGTTTCTGTCTTTTGTATGGCGCCTTTGTTGACTGAACTGCAGCTGAAACTTGGATATGAGATCCTCAAAACTATCAATTTCTCCCACAGGTAGGTCGTCCCACCAAACACGTGCTGCCCCAACCAACGTTTGAACGAACATTTTGCACCAGAGAGGCATCGACCAACATGCTACCTCCCCAGCACTTTTGAACAAATTTTGATGGTCATCAGGATTGCTCAGACCATTGTACTTGCCCACTGTCTGAGGCATCTTAGGTGTTTCCTTGATTGGGGCTTCGGCGATTCTTCTCGTGAATTTGGACTTGAATGTAGCGTTCGCTGGTTTGTAAGGCCTGGTGAGGTCATCGTCCTCCACGTTGATGGGTTGTATATGTTGATATGCCCCATCCAGACTTATTCCTTGAGTGACTGGAGCCTAGGACGTTGTAAGGTTTAGTTGAGTACTCGGACCTTCGTTAGGAGAGAGGCGAGGCCTTGAAGTATTTCCCCTGTTGTAAACGGGCTCCGCTATAGGCGGGGCCTGAACATAAGTCTGCTGTGGAGTAGGGAACAACCACCAAGGTGGCATGTAGGCCGCGTATGGAGACTGTTGTGTATAACTTTGTGCTGTCATCGGATGAGAATATGTTTGATTGGGGTATGGAGGCAAGTTCCCGTAAGGGGGTGAATAGTAGTAGCCCGGGAAGTAAGCTTGATTCCCAGGTGTGATTGGAGCATTCATCACTCCAGTTGGCATGACCACCGGCTGATGGGGTGGTGTGGATAGTGCCGCAGTAAGCGCTGGAGAATATAGTGGTGGCATAGCGTAAGTGAGAGGTGGCTAATAGTACTGGGCCATACTCATCTGCTGGGTAACGTTTCCTGGGGCCGCGGATGTTATCATTGGCCTGGTGATGTGACGTATAGTCTGTGCGGTTGTAATTGATACTGGAGCGGAAACAGTAGTGGTTGCCGCGGTCAAAGCCACCTGTCTTAATTGCTACGAAGTGTACAATAAAGGGTCTACAGACACCGGCCCATAGGAGACAGCCGGAGACCTCTGAAACCCAGGCGGGGCCTCTGCTTCAAACTCCAGGTCAAGAGACCTGGTTATAGCTGGTGATGCTGGAGTAGTAGTAACTGCAGAGACTGCCGTTAATGGCGAATAACCGGTTGTCACTGCCTGACTTGGTGTTGTTGCCGTGTTCTGATCACTTGCCATTGGGTCTAAGTTAACTGGTGTTACAGTTGGTCCCGTGGATGGCGCCAATGAAGAAACACTAACCTGAATGGTAAGGCTCCGACTAGGACTTCAACTCTTGGCGATCCGAAAAGCTGACTTCAAAACAGAGCACCGTTAGGACTCGTTACAGGAATGGGGTTATTCCTGTAACCACCCTCCGGCGTGAGAATAAGTCTCGGTATTTGGGAGTAAGAAAGTATGTAGAGTGAGGGAGTAGTTAAGAACAGAATGATCATACCTTTGATGTTTACCTCTATTTATAGTTTATGATTAGGGTTTCCCATAACCTAGGATGTAATCCGATAAGTTAGGGATTTGCATGATCTTCCCAAAATATTGGGGATTCGGTTACTTGGTTTATCCATGCAGAATGGAACATTCTAGAATAAACGCGTGTAATTGAATATTTATAATAAAGTAATAGGTGATGACCGGGTCGGGTTAGCCGGTCCGGATCATACCTCGTCACGCGACGCTACCACCCCAACCCACCAGAAAGTTGTTTCCAGCTCCGAGATTGGTCCAATTTGTGTTTCTTAAGTGTGTTTCTTGCACTTAATGTTCACCTAACTAACCCTAATCACTTCCTATAAAACCCAACTTACTTCCACACTTCTCCCACTTTACAAACACTTCATTTTCACTCTCAAACACTCTAAATTCAGCTGAGAAATCAGTAGCAAAGTCAGACTCATATCAAGTTACAAAAGTGAGTTTAAACTCACTTATCTTTTATCTTTTTCAATTTTTCTTGCTTCTTAGTACTTGGAACAACCCTAGGTATGTTTCCATAGGTTTTCCATGGAAAACTAAGAATCGAACATCACCATAATGAGGTTAAAAGTGCAAGAAACTTTCTGTTTTGTACAAGAACTTTGTTAAACATACTTAAACTTATGTTTTCTTCATACATTCCTATGTCCTTATGCCACTAATCAATGCTATGTTTAAGTATGCTTAAAAACATGGTTGTAACATATAGATTCAGAGGTTTTAATCCTCTAAACTTTCTGTTTTTAAAAGGGTTTTAACCCACAAGTGATGAACAAGACTTGAACTTGTGTATGTGTAATTATTTGGATAGCTTGGGCTATCCTACTTACAATCCACACTTCACTTGATGATTTCTCTTAGTTTGTATGTATATTTCATTCCCTTATTGTTCATTCATGACCATCCTTGTTGTCTTATGACAACTTGTGCATTGGTGAATAGAAAAGAGGTTTTAAAATGGAAGATTTATCCTCCCACCTCTATGCATAACTTCTATGATAATCCTTCTATGATAATATCTATAAAAAACCAACCCTTGATGATAACCAAATGGTTATTCATCAAGTTACTAAGTTACAACACCTAAGTGCTTAGTTCCTCGTTACGATTCTAATGGGTATTAAACTCATGAAATCATTCTAAACCCTATGGGTTTTCATAGTGTCAAGAACGAGTGCTAAGCCTAGATGATTATTTTCTTGCATACTTACTTTGTTTTACTTTTAATTCCAAATCTAAATCCTCCGTTATCATCCAAATACTCATACACCTATGTTTCCTCGTGTAGAAGGACTTGGTGTTCCACCCTAAATCAACCAACAAACTTGTCGCAACCCACGACCCCTTGCCCCAAGGGGCGAGCGGCCGCGAGCAGCACACAGAGCCGGTGGTATTGATGTTTATTAATTTGGCAACGGAAATTAAACATCAGGACCGTAGTTAGGAAATAGTTTATCAGAGTTAAAACACCACACTTTTATAAATAATAAATACATGGGAAAAACCCAAGTTTCCATTGTAATATGTTTATAGGGATAAATTCTAATTTATTGAAATAAAACTTCATTCTTATTTAGGTAACTTTTATAGCCACTTTTCCAAGCCTTCAGTGCGCTCCCGCTGGCTTCTATTAGCTTCATATTAAGTTACCTGAAACACGTTTTAAAAAGTTTTATCAACAAGAAATACTGGCGAGTGCATCCTAGTTTAATCAAAGCAAGCTTTTATATCTTTACAGTATTGAGAGTGATTACAATGTTTATATCTACCCAATTACCACCCACGGTACTGTCAGTCCTGACTTGTGGTCATGCTACTATTCACAATATAGTAACAAGTAATGTATACAAAACCCCAACATACCGACAGTAATCGTAGAATACATAGACTCAATCACTGTTATCATAATTTAAAACAATTGAGGTTTTGGTAAAACAGTTTGGTAAAAAAAGAATGACTCATGAAAAGATTTACAAAATAAGATGTACTCACTTTGCTGATTTAGATAATACCACTGCTTTCTGGTGATTTCCTGGTTATAATCTATTAAAATTAAACAATGCACACGTGTTAGTAAGATAACCCAATTTACATTAGCCATACCCCCGAGAGAGAACTCCAACGACTGAGTCAGGCAGAGCCTTGACATGCGTTACGGAGCCCTAGATCAATCGGGTAGAGTAACTAATACGTAACCGAGGTTATAATACTTACAACGAGGCAGAGCTTTGCTTTTTAGGGGTATTATATCGAGCAACACTATTGCTATTATAGGGGCAGAGGAAAGAAAAGAATTTGAATGAGATTTACTGAGGCTGGATGCCTCCTTATATAGGTCTGATCAGGGTTCTCTCGCGCCTTGCGAGAGTTACAAGGCTAAGCCTTCGCGTCCCGCGAGACCACTAGGGTAGGCCCTAGCTTGGTCGACTCACACCGTAGATCTCACACGAGGGGGGGGGGGCATGTGAGGCAATGTGGTACCGCCTGGTGCCACCTTGTCGCGCCCCTCGACATACCCAGAGGAATGGGTCGCACCCCGCGAGAACACTACATATTTTTTTATTTGATTTTTGTAAATATAAAGGTTATTTATGCTTGTTTTTCGAATACATGGTATATTTTAAGACGTGTAGGCATGTTTAGGATTTTAGGAAGGCTGTGATAAAACTCTTCACGAATTAACAAGTGGAAGCTTGCAAAACCGTGAGTACACTTGACCCCTTTTACTTTTAAAACACTTTGGGTTGTAACATGTTAATATACGAAACTCACTATCACACACTTAAACCATGCTCTATAATCTCAATCCTTTATACATGTTACTTCTTTACTTAGGTTCATGCTAGATTATACATGCTTTATGTCATTAACTTTGCTAAGCCCCAACTTAACATATATAGCGGTATAGGAGTAGCACGCCGCCCGTCGGGGTCTTGTTAAGTCTTTATTTATCTTGAATGGTCTCGTTACTTTTGTGGCGAAGGATGCTAAATTCTAGTGGACACTTGGGTTTGACATATTGTGATGCATGCTATTTGCTTGTATGAATTGATTTATGTGTTTGGTGGATTGTTTGATTGTATATATATATATATATATATATATATCTTTTATTCTTTATTTAATAAAAAGAATGGTGGTTATTTAATAAACACCTAATTATTATTGTGTTGTATTTTGGAAGATCATGCCTCCCAGAAGAATGAATCGCACTTGGGGAATGAATCAACCTCCACCAATGCCGAGGACTGCTGAAGAGCTAAACTCCCAACTCAAAGAAAGGATTTCCGAAACTATCGCCCGGTACGAGGTGAACCGTGATGTGCCGAGAACAGTGGCGGCACGGCAGGCTCTTGCGGACATATCATGGAGATTCATCTGGAAGGAACCTTGTTCAAGGTAATGTTAAGCTGATTGATACAACTTAAGGAATTCATTCCATAATCTATTCATGAGATTCATTGTTTGCTTATTCTTGAATCGGTTATGTGAATTTCAGGATGCACTTATAAGCATTTCTTAGACTATAAGCCACTAAACTATAACGGCACTGGAGGTGCATTGGCATTGGTGCGTTGGACTGAGAAAACTGATTCAACCATCCGAATGAGCAAGTGTACCGCAGATCAACAGTTTATACTGGCATGTTTGTTGATGAGGCCCTCACATGGTGGAATCTACAAGTACAGACGTTTGGTGATGATGCTGCGTATGGTTTGTCTTGGGATGATCTGATGGAAAGAATGAGGGAGAAGTACTGCTCCAGAGCTGAACTCCAGAAAATGGAAACCGAATTCTGGAACTTGTCCATGGTTGGAGCGGACATAGTGGGTTATACGCAAAGGTTTCACAACCTTTCACGTGTGAATCCCTATCTTATGACTCCATAATTCAAGCGTATTGAGCGCTATATATGGGGATTGGCTCCTGAAACCCAAAGCTTGGTGACATCAGCAAACCCTACTACAATTACTCAGGTTGTGACTCTAGCTGTCATCCTTACTGAAGATGCAGTCAGAATGAAAAAGTTGTCAATGAAAATCATTGAGAAAGTGGAAACACATGCCGAGTCTTCTGGTGATAAGAAAAGGAAACATTCAAATCTCAAGCAAGCAACCCGTAACAACAACAATAACTCCAACAACAATAAGAGACGAGACACTAATCCGCCCCGAGAGGTGAAAACATTTGCTGCTGCAAACGATACTGGAGTTAAAAAGTATCAGGGCACTCTGCCGAAATGTGACAAGTGCAAGTACCACCATCTGGGTGCTTGCCGTGTGGTGAAGTGTGATAAATGTGGAAAGTTGGGTCATTGTACCGAGAATTGTTGGGGAACAAGAAATGGAGGTGGCAATGGTAATGGAAACCAAACTGGGAATGGTGCTGGTAATGGAAATTGAAATGGTAATGGTAACGGTAACGGCAATAGGAACCAGGACGGTAATAGGAATGGAAATGGACGCGGTCAAGGTTGCTATGGCTATGGCAGTAAGGAACACTACAAGAAAGACTGCCCAAAATAAAACAACGCTCAAGGAAGAGCTTTTGTCATTGGAGCAAGGAACGCCCGTCAAGACCCTAACATTGTCACCGGTACGTTTCTTGTCAACTATCACTTTGCATCCATATTGTTTGATACTGGTGCCGATTATAGTTTTATGTCTGTGGAATTTAAAAATATACCCAGCGTTGAGTCTAGTAGGCTAGATATTCCTTACTCGATAGAATTAGCTGATGGTATACTTGTAGAATCGAGAGAAGTTGTTAAAGGGTGCTTATTGGAACTTGGAAAATGGAAATTTAGCATCGATCTCTTACCTGTCTAGTTGGGTAGTTTTGATGCACTAGTTGACATGGATTGGCTATCCGAGAATCAAGCTGAAGTTGTTTGCCGCGAGAAGATTATTCGCATTCTGCTTGCGAATGAGGAAACACTCATTGTGCATGGAGAGAAGCACGACATGCCCTTGCGGATCATTAATTGTATGAAAGCTAAAAAGTGTTTGCGAAAAGGATGTGTTGCCTTTTTTGCTCATGTAGTTGACAAGAAGGTTGAGGAGCCGAAGCGTGAAGATATTCATATGGTTAAGGATTTCCCTGAAGTCCTCCCCGAAAACTTGCCATGATTACCTCCACAACGACAAGTCGAATTTCGCATTGACTTGGTTTCGGGAGCCGAACCCGTGGCCAAGGCACTTTATCTACTTGCACCATCCGAGATGGAAGAATTATCCACGCAACTTCAAGAGTTGTTGGATAAGGGATTCATTAGACCAAGCTTCTCGCCTTGGGGAGCTCTAGTATTGTTTGTAAAGAAGAAGGATGGAACTTTCCGGATGTGTATAGACTATCGAGAGTTGAATAAACTCACTGTCAAGAATTGGTATTCGCTACCGAGACTTGACGATTTATTCGACCAACTGCAAAATTCAAGCTTCTACTCCAAGATAGACCTAAGGTCTGGCTATCATCTGTTGAGAATTCAAGAGGAGAGCATACCAAAGACAGCATTCAGAACTCGTTATGGGCACTACGAGTTTCTTGTTGTGCCATTCGGATTGACAAACACACCGGCGGTATTTATCCATTTAATGAATCGCATGTGCAAGCCATATCTCGATAAATTCGTGATAGTGTTTATCGATGACATATTGATATACTCACGAACGAATGAGGAGCATGCGCAACATTTGAGAACCATTATGGAACTATTAAAGAAAGAGAAGCTTTACACAAAGTTCTCTAAGTGCAAATTTTGGATTTGTGAAGTACAATTCCTTGGACATGTTGTGAATAAAAATGGCATACATGTGGATCCATCGAAGATATAAGCAATCAAGAATTGGGAAGCTCCCAAAACTCCAACTGAAGTACGTCAATTTCTGGGATTAGCGGGCTACTATCGGAGATTTATTGAGAATTTTTCTAAGATTGCTCAACCGCCAACTTCCCTCACGCAGAAAGACAAGAAGTATGATTGGGGAGAAAAGCAAGAAGAAGCATTTCAGCTTCTCAAGGATAAACTATGTGATGCACCGATCTTACCACTGTCTGAAGGTACCGATGATTTTGTGGGGTACTATGACTCTTCGCGTCAAGCTATGAGTTTCGTGTTTATGCAACGACAAAAGGTCATCGCATATACATCATGTCAATTGATGGTTCATACCACTCACGATCTGGAGTTAGGCGCGGTGGTATTCGCTTTGAAGATTTGGCGGCATTATCACTATGGTACTCAGTGCACTATCTTTACGGATCACAAAAGTCTTCAACACATATTTAATCAGAAGGAATTAAATATGCGTCAACGATGTTGGGTTAAGCTGTTGAACGACTACGATTGTGAGATCAAGTACCATCTGGGAAAGGCGAACGTGTGAAAAGTGTGAGAACAGTGAGAACGCTTATGGATCGTCCGATCAAAACAATCTATGGACTAGATTGGCGTTGTGGCGTTTTCGTAAATAACACCAATTTTATTAAGTGGACGCGCTTCATTAAGGGTAAAAAGGTCTTTTACCGCTCAAATTCAAAACGCCAAGTAAAATGAGAACACGCCATTCAAAACAAATATAATGCCATTAATACAAAACGCCAAAATTAGTGATAAAACGCGTTGCAGATTACAGAAAGATGACAGTGAAGATACCAGTGTAAATGCTATTTTGGACTCCATGGTCATAATAACATCCAAGTAGGAGTTTATCTTCAATGACATGTCACCAAACAAGAATATATCACACCAAAATACAGGATGCTACTAATCAGCTTCGTCTAAAAACGGGCGTTATGTAGGAAAATTGGCATCTAGCTAAGGTATTCAAAGGTTCAAAACGCCAAAACAAATTCAAGAAGAAGAGGCGGGTGACAGTGAAGATTTCGATGAGAAATTAGATTTTTTTTTCATTTTCTATCTTTATTTTTTTAGGGGATCATTTTCTGTTGTTTATTATCTAATTCGATACTAATAAAACACGTTATATCTGTTAAAAAATGTTTATAAAATGCCAAAAACTACAAACACCAAAACGCCTAATAGTATGAAAACGGTGAAAACGGATGCTGGCAATGTCTTATTAAAAACAACAATAACTGACTAAACGCCATTAAAAATGTGTAAAACAACACGCCATTTGTATCTAAACGCGATAATAAACAAAATGCCAAACCATGATAAGATGGGAAGTGTCACAGCCTTAACAGATGAAACTAGACAAAACAGTAACTGAAAACAGTAAAAATGAAGAGATGAGAACATTATTACTAACATTTATTATATTAAAAGCCTCTACATTGGAAATTGAATTTATTTATCTTCTCAAAATGCCATAATTACCTATCACATTATGGGACTGCATCCTACATGGCACAACAATTAATACACAAAATACACATCAAAAAATTTACTGATGTTTTTTACCACCAAAAACATATATCTACCTGGCGCTAAAAAAAAAGAAAAAAACGCTCATTATATAAGTACAACAGCTAACACAAAAAGCTTCACACTCCACACATTCACTAAAACGCCACACATTGTATAAAACGTCATACAATTCAACAAAAAATGGCACAAGTTATTGCATGGAGGTTTGAGAGGTCAGAGGGACATTTCGTCTAAAAGTTCTCTGACAGGAGAAGGGTGAAAGTCAAAACAATCAAGGCCATACTTAGTATGGATGAATCCGTTTAGAGGGATATTCTAGCTCTTGGGGTCCCAGTGGCCTACGATTGTGAGAGGAATCGAACGGTAATAAGAAGATTTAAGAGAAAATTTCCAGAAGATGATAATGATGATGTTGGCGATTCTGATCTAACAAAAGTTACCAGTTAGATTCTGGATGAACAATCAAGAACGGTGAGGGTGAGCTTTCAATACGGGGAGGATTATTCATTGACAATGGACGAAGTGCTGAACACAGATAGACTGCATCTTATTGAACAGCTTTGTGATTTAGCACCTACAAACGATGCTAGATCCAGCGTTGTGAATACATTCAAGTACAGGATGCAACAAAGAAGAGATGAGATTATGGCGTTATACGCCAATGAACAAGATGATGATGATGATGATGATGAGTCCGAGGAGAGTGATGAACAAAGCGATGGTTACATTTCTAATGTAATACCATCCACAGAAGACTACTAGTTTTTGTTTGATTTCATCTTAGCTGTACTCTTTTAAATTACTAATAAATTTAAAAACGTCATGAACGCCAAGAAATTTACCTTAATAACATATATGAACTGTTGAAATTTACAAAAACGCCTAATGAATTTGGGAAACGCCATAGAGGAAAAGAAATTATAATTACTAAATGATTTTACTGAACGCCATAGACGCCAAAATATTTACTATGCATGTGATATAAAAAAACAATAAAAACACCATGTATTTGTTGAATCTAACTAAACGCCAAAAAAATGAAGCGGTGTTATGAGAAAAATTGAAAAGAAAATATAAAAGGACAAAAAAGCCCCTCCGCCCTTCACTATAACGTGTGCCACGTGTTGGGTCAGGATCCATTCTCACCGTTCTCACACTTTAGTGTGAGGTTCATTGGGGAACACTCAAAAAGTGGGGAACAGGGGTACACTCTTACAAATTTAATTTAACATGTTAATAATCATTTTTTTTAAATTTCGGTGCTTTTGATTATAAATACTTGTAGAAGCATTTTTAATATAAAAAAATCAAAAACTAAAAAAAATACAAAAAAAAAACAGTTAAAAAAGGTTTAATTTTTTTTTTTACAAAAATGATTTTTTTATTGGAATAGTTTCTACCCATTTTTATAACGAAAAGCGCTGAAATTTTTTTTAAAAAAATGATTTTAAACATTTTAAGTTAATTTTCTAAGATATATTTTTAATGTTTTTTAAACAGTCTTTTTTTTATATTTTTTAGATTTTGATTTTTTTATTAAAAATGTTTCTATATGTATTTATAAGGAAAAGCGGCGAAAAAAATTTAGAAAAAATTGATTGTTAATATGCTAAGTTGAATTTTTAAGAATGTTCCTCGGTTCCACATTTTTTTAGTGTTCCCCAATGAACCCTCCCCTATATATATAGGGTATAGTTCATTTGAGAACCACTCTTATTGCGAGAACCATGAGAACTAATATGAACACAACAATATAAACTCACTCTACCACCACCCAAAACATAAACACCCACCCCTACCCCACCACCACCCAAAAAACTAAATCTCCCCCACCCCACCCCACCCCAAAACCTAAAAAAACCTAATCCCCCCTCCATTTCCCCACCAAAAACTTAACCCCCTCCCCAGCCCCCAAAAACCTAAAAAATACCTAACCCCCCATCCCCAAAACTAAACCCCCACTCCCCCACCCCACCCCACAAAATCTAAATGCAAAAAAAAAAAAAAAAAAAACCACACACACACACACAATTTTATGCGTTTTGAATTTTTTTAGGTATTTTTTATTATGTTCACACTGGTTCTCGTGGTTCTCGCAATGAAGGGTGGTTCCTAACGGATCCTTATCATATATATAGAAACGGGTTCATGAGAGAACGGTGAAAAGTGTGAGAACGGTGAGAACGCATCCTGGCCCAACACGTGGCAGGGGGCCCTAATTGTTATGCGGGGTTACGATTGTCCTTTTATACGTTCCCTCTTTATTCGCGTTATAAATCTCTTTCAAATTAAAACTCCAAATATTTATTGTTAGCTGTTACCTGCTTTGCAAGCTTTCTCAGATCTATGGCGTTTAACGTCGATTCTGTTTGACAAAGTAAAATTCGTTGGTGTTTTCTATTTTCGTTCCAGCAAATCATGCAACAAATATGGCGTTTTTTTTTATCATTGTTCTATGGCATTTTTTTTGTATTATTAATTTATAATGTGTTGTATGATTTTCCATAGCGTTATTCAATTATGCAGTTTAATCGTGTTTTAATTGATATTTAATCTATTATTCATAACTGCAATTGGAGTTTTCGATATTAATTTTAATTGTCGTTTACGTTCTTGTGTATTTGTTATGTTTTTACTATCATTGGCGTTTTTCGTCTATTTGATTAGTTTTGAATTTTATTTAGTAGTATTTGTGAATATCAGTTATTACTATTTTGTTAATTTGTGGAAACATTAGTTTTGTTAATTTTGGCGTTTTCATTATGTGTTTATTATGTCTTGTTTATTATTCAATTAATGGCGTTTTAATGTATAATGTTATTACGAGACATCACTCTGTTTTTCTGATTTTTGTGTTCCTCCCTGTGTTTTCTCAGGCGAAGTCTCTTCCTCAAGTCAAAGGCATTGCCCCAAAACAGGATTACCATTTATCATTCCTGACGTCAGTGAAGAATTAAAGCCCAGAAAGGACATGCTATTCTCAAGCCTTGATGATTGTTATTCAATGTATGTTAAGTATGCCAAGGAGTGTGGGTTTTCAGTCAGGAAAGGGACTACAAAGACAAACTATAAAGGTGTGTTACATATTAAGTATTTTTTGTGTACGAGAGCTGGGATATATAAGGACAAGAAGGTTGATACGTTGGACCCCAATCAAAAAGAGCGAGTAGTGCGATCTAACTTTTCAAAGAGGACTAATTGTGGTACACTGTTATGTGTAGAATATGAGAATGGATTTTGGAAGGTGTATAAGTTTGTCGAGGAGCACAATCATGAACTTTTTGAACGTCCTGATAAGCATTTTTGTCACACCCCGACCACGTAAAACAACAAAGCTTGGCGGAAACGTCGGGGAGTGTTGTAACAGAATTATCGTTTCACAACCATGGATACAAAAAGTGTTTCGTTTTATTGATAATATTAAATATTAACATTGTTTTAACACATAACAAACAAGTTTTATATCGACTATCATTGTTTTATGTCACTAAGGCCTCGTCCAGATCCTATGTGACGCATGCATCCTAGAACGTCAATCAAGCAACAACACCTGAAACATATGTAAAAACAAAGTCAGCAAAGAAATGCTGGTGAGTACATAGGTTTTATAAGAGTATCAGAATCATGGCTTGTTTACATATATTGCAATACCTCGAAAACCTTGTTTTTAAAAAGTGTATAATATTGCAACATGATTAACCAATTCAAATCAAGATGGTTATAATTTATAAAATTTCGTAGCCACAATTCTTAACCCAAAAGCTTTTTGTTTTAGAAAACCATCTTGTAAAACATCTCGTATAAACTCGTTAATAAAACTCGTATATTACTTCGAAAATATCGTTGAGTGACATCGTTTCAATATCGTTTACCCAAGTGAACTAAATAACGCCACGGTATGTAATATGTTGAAAACACTTATATATAAGAAGTACCAACGGCGTATCTACCATGTTTTCACCACATTACACCCGTCCCGTTATCTAAACACTAGCCAAAAACCAATCGTTTACCCAAATCGTTTAACATCGTCTCCAAATCGTTTCCAAATCGTTTAGTCGATTAAATCGTTTAACTCATCCTCGTTTTAATTGTGAAAACTTATATATGGTCGTCTCGTTAATAACATTCAAACCTTCGTGACTTGACTACCTCGTTCCTCGCTTCTCGTATTAACAAACCCCCAAAGGGGAAGTTAATAATTACAGATTCAGTCGTTACCTACAACACCCACATATAACCATGGGTATAGTGAAATAACGGGATATGTCAGATCCTATGGTACCATAACCTAATACTGGTCGGTTCGGCCAAAATTAATGAATGTCATTCGTTATGTAACTACAACCAACAAGTTCGTTCACATTATCGAAATCGTTATTAGTTTAGTATAAATCGTTCTATTCGTTTTTGAAATCATCGTTTAAACCTTGAAAACATTTTGTACATATGAATCACCCCAAAACAATTGAAAACAGTAAAATATGGGAACTATGTACTCACATAGTTACCACAAAAACATGTAAAAAGAGGGGATCTATGTACTCACATGTAGTGCAAGGTATCCTCAATCAATAGTACTTCAACAAACTTGAGTAAACCAGAGAAATCAAGCAGCACCTAGTAATTGAATCACTAGTCAAACAATAGACGCCTAAATCGGAAGATCGGACAGAATGAGGTCTTGTAAAACAAATGAGTGTTGGAACTCATGTGATATGGTTTAACAAGGCCTACATCATAAATGAAACCTAACCTAAGTGCTTTCGACCCATCGCGTCCCATTAAGGTCGCTTATGCTACTTTAACGCGTCGTTCGCGTGAAACGCGTTCGGAACGCTTAACTAGTCCTATGATAAGTAAAATATGCCTCAACATGTTTAATATTGTTGTCTAATCAGTTTAGATACCAAAGGTTATGTTACATATGCTTAAAATGAATTTTGGCTTAAAAGGGCATTTTTTGTAATTTACCTAAGGCATATAAACTACCTATCATAAAACTACTTAAACGAAGCGACCATAAGGTATAACCTTGGAAGGTTATTCCCTATACACTATGGTCACCTAATGTGTTTGGTCGGGTCCTAATGATCGACCAAACGGGTCGGGTTCGAAAGTATAAGCGATTGATTAGATCGCTTACTTTTACGACCCTAGACAAGCACAAAACTAAAAGTGATGAGCTAAACATGTTAGAACATGTTTAAAAAGGTTTGAAAACAGGTTTGGTATCAAAACAAACGGTTTTGATACCCACAAGTAGTTTGGTTACAAAATACGTAAGAATACGTATTTTGGCCGAAACTACGACTCGTCACTGAGCCTAGATAACGTGGTAATCAGTAGGTATAGTCACAAGGGACTATAACCATCGTGATTACGCTCACTTTATGAAGTTCAAACGAACTTCACATTGACCATAAACTGGTCAATGCAGAAAGTCAAACGCAGTTTGACTTTAACGCTAAAACGAATGAAAAGAACGAAAGAACACTTACAACGGGTCCAAGAATGGAAGTTTTGAATCCGAATATTCTCAGGTATGAAGTGTTAAACACATCAACTTAGAGAACAAATTCAGATTTCAAAGGTGTGGGTTTTAGGGTTGAGATCATAGGGGTATTTATAGGATTTCTAGAACCGTTAAGATCGTTCCTCGAATAACGTACTTCAATCTCATCCATACACCTCAAGCCCATGGTTTTACAAAACCATTTGAGCCCCTAGTATTGCCCAAAACCATGTGCAATTGGGTTATGAGTGCTTAACAACTGTTAACAGCTGGTTAATCTGGTTTTTCTGTTCTGGGAGGTCCTTACGGAGCGTATGGCTAAGGGCTTACGGTCCGTAAGCCTTGTGCAGACCATCCAAGTTTCAAAAATGGCAGAACAGGCCCCTGAAGCCCCAAACTTGATATTTGATCCATTTTTGACACGTTTAAGCCCCGTTAACCCCATTTCAAAGCTCTAAAATGAAGTTAAAGTATAGGGAACTTAAAATGTGCTCAAAAATATCTCGGATGTCGGTTCATTTGGTCGTACAGTTGCGTTGTTCGGTTAATTACGACGGAAGTTGTAACGAACGCAAAAACGATCCAAATTAAGCGACGAATGAAATTTTCTTATGCCAAACACTAAAATAAATATTTTAATGCTTACATAAATTTTTGGAGGTCCGGATATATTCAGAACGTAAGATATGCGCGAAAATGCAAACTTGTGCACTTTTTGACGCTTTTAGTCCCTGAATGAGCATAAAGTTTATTTTAGCACACCGAACCCCTCAAAGCCTATTTCTAAGCTATGTAAAGGATATTTAGGGTATGTTTAAATTATGGTCATGTTACGGAATGTTCGTTACAGTTCAAATTGGCATAGTTTCGCAGTTTGTCACAGATAGTCCCTGTGATCGAACAAAGTTGATTTCAACACACCAAACCATTCAAAACTTATTTCTAAGTTATGTGGAGGTTATTTAGGGTATGTTAAGCCTATGTCACTATTCCGGAGTGTTTTTCGCATTATACTGACTGCGTTTACGCACCAGTTTGCGTATAACCTTCCGGAACGAGATTTAAAGCTTGCAATCGGAATCGAATCGAATTGAAAAATCACCAAACACAAATACACACATAGAAACACCAAAACACATATAATAAGACCAAAGCACATTGTTTTATTAATAAACATCCTTGTTTTACATCGTACATTGATTACAGAACACAGTTGTCACAGTCTCCCCTACTTCAGGAAATTTCGTCCCGAAATTCTAACTAGAGGAAGCTTGTGAAAACAAATGCGGATATTTCGTCTTCATCTAGTCCTCACGTTCCCAAGTAAACTCTGGGCCACGTTTGGATTCCCAGCGAACTTTGACCAATCGAATCCGTTTATTCTTTAACTGTTTGAAAGCACGGTCCACGATCTCCACGGGTTTCTCGACAAAGTGCATTGTTTCATCGATTCGAATCTCATCAAGTGGAATGTGTAGATCAGCGTCAGCTAAACACTTTCGCAGATTGGATATGTGAAAAGTCGGATGAATATTTCCAAGCTCTGGAGGTAGCTCTAGTCGATAGGCAACCTTCCCAATTCTTTCCACAATCTTAAATGGTCCCACATATCAAGGTGCAAGTTTTCCTTTCTTTCCAAATCTCACGACTCCCTTCCAAGGTGAAACCTTGAGTAGGACACGATCTCCGACTTGAAATTCTAAGGGCTTGCGTCGTAAATCCGCATATCTCTTTTGACGGTTTCGAGCTGTCACAAGATTATCGCGGATTTTCTTGATTTTGTCTGTTGTTTCCAGAACGAGCTCAGGTCCAGTAAGCTGAGCTTCACCGGTCTCGTTCCAACAGACAGGTGAACGACATTTTCGACCGTAGAGAGCTTCGAATGGTGCCATTTTAATGCTAGTATGATAACTATTGTTGTAAGAGAACTCGATCAGCGGCAGATAAGAATCCCAATTACCACCAAAGTTTATCACGCATGCTCTAAGCATATCCTCCAAAGTTTGAATCGTTCTCTCAGATTGGCCATCTGTTTGGGGATGATAAGCAGTGCTTAGATTCAGTTGTGTTCCCAAAGCAGATTGCATGGCCTTCCAGAAATGAGATGAAAATCGAGCATCACGATCAGAGATGATATCCAAGGGAACACCATGTCGTGATACAATCTCATCAACATAAATCTTTGCAAGTTTATCAGCAGATAGATCCTCGCGGATCGCAATAAAGTAAGCTGATTTCGTTAACCGATCGATGATAACCCAAATAGCATCATGACCTTTAGATGTACGCGGTAATTTAGTGATGAGATCCATCGCAATGTTCTCCCACTTCCAAACCGGTATCTCTGGTTGTACAAGCAAGTCAGAAGGTCGTTGATGTTCGGCCTTAACTTTGAGACAAGTTAGGCATTTCGATACATACAAGGCAACATCCTTCTTCATACCAGGCCACCAGCACTGAGTACGAAGATCCTTGTACATTTTATCAGCACTAGGATGGATAGAATATCGAGACTTATGAGATTCGTCCATTACCAAGGTGCGAAGATCGTCTTGTTTCGGAATCCACAATCGATCCTTAAAATAGAGCAAACCACCGTCTTTCGCTTCGAGTTTAAGTTCACGTTGACGTGGTAATTCCTTACCTATCAAATTTTGTGAAACACAAAATTGTTGAGCTTGAAGGACACGAGATTGAAGATCAGATAGAGTTCGAACAGAATGAAGCTTGACTCGCTCCTTTCGACTAAGCGCATCGGCTACAACATTCTCCTTACCAGGGTGGTAGCGAATCTCGCAGTCATAATCGTTTAAGAGTTCACCCCAACGCCGTTGCCTCATGTTCAGCTCTTTCTGATTAAGAATATGCTGGAGACTTTTGTGGTCTGTGAAAACCACACACTTCGTTCCATAGAGGTAGTGTCTCCAGATTTTAAGCGCGAAAACCACAGCTCCTAACTTAAGATCATGAGTCGTATAGTTCTTCTCGTGAACTTTCAATTGTCTAAATGCATATGCTATAACTTTACCTCGTTGCATAAGGACGCAACCAAGGCCTAAGTTGGATGCATCGCAATAGACAACGAAATCATCGCTTCCCTCGGGCAGAGATAGAACAGGATCATCACATAACTTCTGCTTCAGCGTTTGGAACGCTTCTTCTTGCTTGGGACCCCACTCAAAAGGCTTATTCTTCTGAGTCAAAGTAGTGAGTGGAACCGCAATCTTCGAGAAATTTGAAATAAATCGACGATAATAACCAGCAAGACCAAGAAAAGATCGAATCTCTGTAGGCGTCCTCGGTGTATTCCAGTCCTTAATAGCAGCAATCTTGGATGCATCCACATGAATACCCTACTCATTGACTATATGACCCAAGAATTGAACTTTTTTAAGCCAGAATTCACACTTGGAGAATTTAGCAAAAAGTTGTTCCTTCTTCAGGAGTTCCAATGTTAAGCGAAGGTGTTGCTCGTGCTCGGCTTGAGATTTTGAATAAATGAGAATATCGTCGATGAACACTGTAACATCTGTGCTTGTAATCATTGTGAACAGTTCAATTATCAATAAAACAATGTTATTTGATCCCAATGTTTGTTTGGTTATGTTTTACATTTTTCATGTTTTGACTTTTATTCAATTTCAAACTCTATATCACTTTCTGGAGAGTTATACGCAAACTGGTGCGTAAACGTAATCAGTTTAATGCGACAAATACTCCAGAACATCAACATATACTTAACATACCTTAAATAACCCTTACATAACTTAGAAATAAGTTTTGAAGGCTTTGGTATGGCAAAAACAAGTTAATTCGCTTACAGGGACTAAACTTGACAAACTGCGAAAGTATGCCAATTTGAACAGTAACGAACATTCCGGAACATGACCATAAGTTAAACATGCCATAAATATCCTCTACATAGCTTAGAAATAGGCTTTGAGGTGTTCGGTGTGCTAAAATAAACTTTTGGGACATTCAGGGACTAAAAGCGTCAAAAGTGCACAAGTTTACACTTTCACGCATAACTTACGTTCTGAATACATCCGGACATCCAAAAATTTATGTAAGCACTAAAATATTTTATTTTAGTGTTTAGGCTTGAGAAAAATCCATTCGTCGCGTCATTTGGATCGTTTTTCGCGCTTATGCGCATTCCGTCGTAATTAAGCGAACATCGCGATCGTACGGCCAAACGAACCGACATCTGAGATATTTTTGAGCACATTTTAAGTTCCCTATACTTTAACTTCATTTTAGAGCTTTGAAATGGGGTTAACGGGGCTTAAACGTGTCAAAAAAAACGCATCGAAAACCAAGTTTTGAGGTTGCAGGGACTGAAACTGTAAATCTGCCAAACTAGGTCCGTAAGCAGGGGCCAGATGCAGCAAAACATTTTTTTTCAGCTGTTAACAGCCCTTAACACTCTCCAAAGGCCAAGTGCCAAGTGTCAAACTCTTATGGTGGATGGCAAATGAGTTACCACAACTTTCCAACAAGTGTACGGCTTAGATCGTGCCCCCTTTTCCAAGAAATGATCCTAACGGTGAACCGAAAACTATAAATACCCACCTCCACCCTTCACTTTTCCTCACAAGAATCTGATCTAATGTGCTCTAAGTTGAAACCTTTGTTTCATACCTGAGCTATTTTGATCTAGATTAGCATTCGGGGACCCTTCGTAAGTGTTCCTTCGTTCTTTTATTTCTTTTCGAGTCCGAAAGTCAAACTTTGTTTGACTTTCTGCATTGACCAGTTTATGGTCAATGCGAAGTTCGTTTGAACTTCGCAACGTGATTGTAATCACGATGGTTATAGTCCCTTGTGACTATGCCTACTGATTACCACGTTGTCTAGGGTCGTAAGGGTAAGCGATCTGATAAATCGCTTATACCTTCGAACCCGACCCATTTGGTCGATCATTAGGATCCGACCAAACACATTAGGTGACCATAGTATATAGGGAATAACCTTCCGAGGTTATACCTTATGGTCGCTTCGTTTAAGTAGTTGTATGATAGGTAGTTTATATGCCTTAGGTAAATTACCAAAATGCCCTTTTGACGCCAAAATTCATTTTAAGCATATGTGACATAAATTTTGGTATCTAAACTGTTTTGGTAACAATATTAGATATGTTAAGTCATATTTTACTTGTCATAGGACTAGTTAGGCGGTCCGAACGCGTTTCACGCGAGCGACGCGTTAAAGTAGCATAAGCTACCTAAACGGGTCGTAATGGGTCGTAAGCACTTATGTTAGGTTTCATTTAGTATGTAGGCTTTGTTAAACCATATTACACGAGTCTCCATACTCGTTTGGTTTACGAACCCGTATTCTATCCGATCTTCCGATTTAGGTCCGGTATATTAACATAGTTACCTATATTAAGTGCCGTTTGATTCCGTGATCTCTAGCATTGCTTGGTGGTTATCTTAGGACTTCTGAGCAATCTCAAGTGAGTACATAGACCCCTCTTTTACTGTTTTCCAAACTGTTTTGGGGTGGAACACATGTGCCTACTTGTTACTTTCATGCTTTCCATGTTTTCACATCATATACCTGCTATGTTCGTTAGTACATTATAGTACATTGTTTTACATTACATTACATTTCATGCTATGTATGCCCATTGTGTGCGTACTTAGTACATTGCTTTACATTACATTTCATGCTATGTATGCCCATTGTGTGTGTACTTAGTACATTGCTTTACATTACATTTTATGCTATGTATGCCTATTGTGTGCGTACTTAGTACATTGTTTCACATTACATTTCATGCTATGTATGCCCATTGTGTGCATACTTAGTACATTTGTTTCACGTCACATGCTATGTATGTCCATTTGTTACATACTTAGTACAGTTGTTTTCATCACATGCTTACATTTTGGTATGACATTTGGTTTGTTTCAATGGAACAATACATTCATTAACATTAGCTACGCCGTTCGTTAGTAGGTAGTGGTACCATAGGAATTGACAACTCCCGTTCCTGAAATCCTGGGTTTGTTTGGATTGGAAGGAATGACCGAATTCGATATACATAACTTAGATAAACCTTTAATTTGTTTAAGGGTTTATCGCTACAGTCTCAAGGCTTGGATGTATGCATTTTCACAATACCGCATAAATGTTTGTATCAGTATAGCATGCATTTGTTCCACAAAACATAACTTTGATTTAAACCATGTTTTACTTCAATACCTTGTTTTTGTGCATTTTACATATGGTTTAGTTGATATATTTCACTTACCATACATGATATTTTTGGGTACACATTACATGATCTACGTTAAACATAAACATTTGGACATTGATATACACATTTAGTGGTTTACATTGGACATAGACATTTCGATATGGTTTACACATTAACACATGGCAATTCATTTATACATAAACAATTTACATTGGTGGTTGGTTTGAGTAAGTGATTTGAGTAACGAGGCGTGTGTAATATGATACAAGCATGGTGGATACGCCGCTGGTACTTCCTATATATAAGTGTTTGTATGACATTACATGTCGTAGCGTTACTTAAATCATTTCAATATTTGACATATTACGTTTTACATAAACAACTTATTTTTCACAAGACATTGATTTACAAAACAACTTATCTTATACAAACTCATTTTACTTGGTTATTCATTTAACCTTACATTATTCTCTTATTTATACATATCATTGCTTTTTGAATGATTTACAAAACAAAACAATTTACAAGGTTCATGACTGACTTTTGTTAAACAACTTTTTCTAAACTTATAAGTCATGAATCCTCTTTTCACAAATCCTATGTATCTCACAGGCATTTTTATGCTGACGTACCTATTTTCACATGTGTTTTCAGGAGCTATTGCGTAGGATGATGATCGTGACACTAGGGCGGACCTGTGCCTTAGAGACTAAAAATGAAGATAGACTAGTTTAATTATGTTATGAACTCTTTGTTTCCTGTTTAAGACAATATAACACTCTTGTTTAATAAATAAAATACAACTTTGAATGCCATGGTTATGAAACAATTAATTCTGTTACAACACTCCCCGACGTTTCCGCCACGTTTTGTATGTTCTACGTGGTCGGGGTGTGACAGAAGAGTTGGTATCAGAGCCAATGGTTATAGTGAATTAGGTTATTAGTAATTCTTTGACCTAGACTATAACCTTTCTAGGACCCTAACACAAGTTATCTTGTGTTTAGATCTTAAAACATGCACGTCACCTATCCTTAGGTGATTATCAAAACAAAAAAAAAACAAAAAAAAAAAAAAAACCAAATTTTTCCGAAACGATTTTTTTGAAAAACAATAATCTGTTTTTGAACGATTTATTACAAGGTTTTGAACCCTCTGTTATATGGTTTTGAACCCTTCCAGTTTGGTTTTTGGCCTTTTGCCTTCAAATTTTCAAAATCTTGTCAAGGTTTTGGGTTTTAAATAATGTGAACACGTGCAAACTGGAAGAGTGAATGCCTGTATTCTGGGTTTTCTGTCTAGGCAAGCACTTCGCATATATATCATCAGACGCGAGACCAGTTGTGCTTACCTGGGAATTCTTGGGATGAGTGTTCACTTATAGGCGAGCATGTCTTCGCGATACATTATTTTTGATCCATTTACTTTGATTAGTCACTGTGTGTCGTTTGTTTACTTGGTAATGTGGACAAATGACCACCATCTTTTCTTTTGTTAATTTTGTTTCATCTCATTCTCTTCATCCAATCATCTCACTCGTTCCCTTTCATGTTTTCCTCTTTTAGAATGCCTCCTCGACGTGAAAACCAGATAGCGACTGCCGAACTGGCAGAAATCATTGCGCAGCAGATGGCTGCTCAATTCCTAAATCTCTTTGCTCAATGGAACCAAGCCAACAACAACAACAATGCTCCATGCAAATACAAGGATTTTAACTCGGCTAAACCACTCAAGTTTAGTGGTTCTGAAGGAGCGACTGGGCTTCTTCAATGGTTCGAGAGCATTGAGAATACTTTTCGCCACGTGCAGTGTCCTGATAATCGCAAGGTCGAGTTTTCTTCGAGCGTGTTTCAGAAGAGGGCTCTTACATGGTGGAATGGGGTAATGAGAGACCGTGGTGCAGAAGTTGCTCTATTACAGACATGGGCTGAACTTAGAGCTCTTATGATGAGGGAGTTCTGTCCTCGTCATGAACAACGAGCGTTGGAGAAAGAGTTTGATGATTTGAAGCAAGATAGTGGTGAGCACAGGGCGTATACTGATAGGTTTGAGGAGTTGAGTCTGTTTTGCCCGACTATGGTTACCCCACTCGACAAGGCTATCGAAAGGTACATCGACGGCCTACCTGACTCAGTACAAGACATCATTACTGGTAGTAACCCTGCCACACTCCGTTAGGTGATCGAGTTATCAGCGACATTGACTGAGTCGCAGATTCGGAAGAATAAGTTACACAGGAAGGGTGACAAGGGCAAGAAACAGTCGGCTGACAAGGAAGATAGCAAGAAAGGTCAAAACAAGAATGGAAAGAATTCTGGTTCTTCGAGAGGGTCAAGGAAGCGTAAGGCTTCCCAAAATTTTGCTGTCACTGCCCAAGCTAACCAGGCAGCTCCCAACCAACCCGCACAGCCTCCAGCGAAGAAACCCTATTCAGGGAATGCACCTTTGTGCAATAGATGCAACAGTCACCATCAGCCGCAACATCAGTGTCGTTTCTGTAATAACTGTGGGAAGTCAGGTCGTCTTGCCAATGTTTTTCGATTTGCTCAGAATCGGGCAGTTCAGAACCCGGCTCAACAAGTTGCTCAGCCTCCTGCTCAACAACAGGGTCAAGCTGCACGACCACACTACCCACCGGGTGCTTGTTATAACTGTGGGGATCTGACCCACTACCGTAATTAATGTCCAAGATTGGTGAATGCAAACTAGAATCAGGCTCAGGCTCAGGCTCCGGCTCGAGGCCGAGCCTTTAACATGAATGCCCAAGAGGCGCAGGCGGACGATAACGTGGTGAACGGTACGTTCTTTATTAATAATCAGCCTGCATCTGTTCTTTTCGATTCTGGTGCCGACAAGAGTTTTGTGTCATTGTCTTTTGAGCCAATGCTTCGCGTGTCTAGAACGAAACTAGGAAAACCCTTGACAGTAGAAGTTGCTAGTGGTGAGCCCATTGTTCTGAATTCTGTTCTACGCAACTGCCAGTTGAACCTTAACGACCATCTTTTTCCTATCAACCTCACGCCTATGCAACTCGGAAGCTTCGACGTCATTGTGGGTATGGATTGGTTATCCAAGCATCACGCAGAGGTAGTTTGTTTCAAGAAGATCGTTCGTGTGCCGCTTTCGACAGGCGAGATCCTACAGGTTCAAGGTGAGAAACCGTCTGGTGGTCTCAAGCTCATGTATTGTTTTAAAGCTCGGAAATATCTGCGGAAGAACTATGTGGCCTTCATAGCACATGTTACAGCAGATAAAGGCAAGGGTAAGTCTATTTCAGATATTCCTGTCGTTCGGGATTATTCTGAAGTTTTCCATGAAGAGTTACCTGGTCTACCCCCAGCACGCCAAGTCGAGTTCCGCATTGATCTCGTACCTGGTGCAAATCCCATTGCCAGAGCTCCATATCATCTTGCACCATCTGAGATGCAAGAGTTGTCTAAGCAGCTTCAGGAGCTCTCTGACAAAGGTTTTATACGTCCTAGCTTTTCACCTTGGGGTGCTCCCGTTCTTTTTGTCAAGAAGAAGGATGGATCCTTTAGGATGTGTATCGATTATCGTGAGCTTAACAAGCTTACCATCAAGAATCGATATCCCCTACCGCGCATAGACGATCTCTTTGATCAGTTACAAGGCGCTTCTTATTTTTCGAAGATCGATCTGCGATCTGGATATCATCAACTTCGTGTGCATGAAGAAGACATTCCCAAGACAGCGTTCCGCACTCGTTATGGGCATTATGAGTTCACAGTCATGCCATTCGGTTTGACTAATGCTCCTGCGGTTTTCATGGACTTAATGAATAGGGTCTGCAAGCCTTATTTGGATCAGTTCGTCATTGTTTTTATTGACGACATCTTGATTTACTCTAAGACGCGAGCTGATCACGAGCAACATCTTCGTCTTACTCTGGAACTCCTAAAGAAAGAGCAACTTTTCGCCAAATTCTCCAAGTGTGAATTCTGGCTTAAAGAAGTTCAATTCTTAGGACATATTGTCAACGAACGAGGTATTCATGCAGATCCCTCCAAGATCAATGCGATTAAGGATTGGGATACGCCTACTACTCCTACTGAAGTTCGTTCTTTTCTTGGTCTAGCGGGTTATTACCGCCGCTTCATTGAGAACTTCTCAAAGATTGCAGTTCCTCTAACTGCTCTAACTCAGAAGAACAAACCCTTTGATTGGGGATTCAAGCAAGAGGAAGCTTTTCAACACTTGAAGCAGAAACTTTGTGACGCGCCTGTTCTGACTTTGCCTAAGGGCAATGATGATTTCGTCGTTTATTGCGATGCATCTAAATTGGGTCTTGGTTGTGTTCTGATGCAAAGGAACAAAGTCATAGCATATGCATCTAGGCAGTTGAAGATACATGAGAAGAACTACACCACTCATGATCTTGAGTTGGGTGCAGTTGTTTTCGCTCTAAAGATCTGGAGACACTATTTGTACGGTACAAAATGTGTGGTTTTCACGGACCACAAAAGTCTTCAGCATATCTTCAATCAGAAAGAACTCAACATGAGGCAACGACGTTGGGTTGAGCTTTTAAACGACTATGACTGCGAAATTCGCTACCATCCTGGTAAGGCGAATGTCGTGGCCGATGCATTGAGTCGTAAAGAACGTACTAAGCTTCATTGTGTACGTGTTCAATCTGTTATTCAAGCTCGATCTGATATCCAAGCCTGCATTTCTCAGGCTCAACAATCTTGTGTTTCACAAGGTTTGATGGATAAGGAATTTCCCTATCACATAAAACCTGCTCTGGAACTGAAGGACAATGGATCGTATTACTTCATGGACCGTTTGTGGGTCCCAAGCCAGGATGATCTTCGTACCTTGCTTATGGATGAAGCCCATAAGTCTCGTTATTCTATTCATCCGGGCTCAGATAAGATGTATAAGGATCTTCGTATTCACTACTGGTGGCCTGGTATGAAGAGAGACATTGCCTTATACGTATCAAAATGCCTTACTTGTCTTAAGGTTAAGGCTGAACATCAACGTCCTTCGGGTTTATTGGTGCAACCAGAGATCCCAGTTTGGAAATGGGAAAACATTACTATGGATCTTGTTACCAAACTTCCACGCACAAAGAAAGGTCATGATGCCATCTGGGTAGTCGTTGATCGTCTTACTAAGTCAGCACATTTCTTGCCAATTCGTAAGGATTTTCCTGCTGACAAACTTGCTAAAATCTATGTGGATGAAATTGTAGCTCGACATGGTGTTCCTTTGAACATCATTTCTGACAGAGATGCTCGTTTCACTTCTCATTTTTGGAGAACCATGCAATCTGCTATGGGGACCCAACTTAATCTGAGCACAGCTTATCATCCGCAAACGGATGGTCAATCTGAAAGAACAATCCAGACTCTGGAGGATATGCTTAGAGCTTGTGTGATCGACTTTGGTGGTAGCTGGGATTCACATCTTCCGTTAATTGAATTCTCCTACAACAACAGTTATCACACCAGCATCAAAATGGCTCCTTTCGAGGCTCTCTATGGTCGAAAATGTCGTTCACCAGTCTGCTGGAATGAGATCGGCGAGGCTCAACTTACTGGACCTGCCCTCATTTTAGAGACAACAGATAAGGTTAAGAAAGTTCGTGATAACCTTCAGACAGCTAGAAGCCGTCAAAAGAGTTACGCGAACCCAAAACGCAAGCCCTTGGAATTTCAAGTCGGTGATCGAGTATTACTTAAGGTCTCACCTTGGAAAGGTGTGATCAGATTTGGAAAGAAAGGAAAACTTGCACCTAGATATGTTGGACCATTCAAGATCGTCGAAAGAATCGGTAAGGTAGCCTACAGACTTGAGTTACCTCCTGAACTTGGAAATGTTCATCCAACCTTTCACGTGTCCAATCTCAAGAGGTGTTTAGCTGATGAGAACCTCCACATACCACTTGACGAAATTCGTGTTGATAAAACACTGAAATTTGTTGAGAAGCCTGTGGAAATCATGGAACGTGAAGTCAAGTGGCTCAAACGCAAGCGCATTCCTTTGGTCAAAGTTCGCTGGGAAGCTAAATGTGGACCCGAGTTTACTTGGGAACGCGAAGATCAAATGAAGGCGAAGTATCCGCATCTTTTCCCACGAGTTTCCTCTAAATAAATTTCGGGACGAAATTTCCACAAGTAGGGGAGACTGTAACATCTGTGCTTGTAATCATTGTGAACAGTTCAATTATCAATAAAACAATGTTATTTGATCCCAATGTTTGTTTGGTTATGTTTTACATTTTTCATGTTTTGACTTTTATTCAATTTCAAACTCTATATCACTTTCTGGAGAGTTATACGCAATCTGGTGCGTAAACGTAATTAGTTTAATGCGAAAAATACTCCGGAACATCAACATATACTTAACATACCTTAAATAACCCTTACATAACTTAGAAATAAGTTTTGAAGGCTTTGGTATGGCAAAAACAAGTTAATTCGCTTACAGGGACTAAACTTGACAAACTGCGAAAGTATGCCAATTTGAACAGTAACGAACATTCCGGAACATGACCATAAGTTAAACATGCCATAAATATCCTCTACATAGCTTAGAAATAGGCTTTGAGGTGTTCGGTGTGCTAAAATAAACTTTTGGGACATTCAGGGACTAAAAGCGTCAAAAGTGCACAAGTTTACACTTTCGCGCATAACTTACGTTCTGAATACATCCGGACATCCAAAAATTTATGTAAGCACTAAAATATTTTATTTTAGTGTTTAGGCTTGAGAAAAATCCATTCATCGCGTCATTTGGATCGTTTTTCGCGCTTATGCGCATTCCGTCGTAATTAAGCGAACATCGCGATCGTACGGCCAAACGAACCGACATCTGAGATATTTTTGAGCACATTTTAAGTTCTCTATACTTTAACTTCATTTTAGAGCTTTGAAATGGGGTTAACGGGGCTTAAACGTGTCAAAAAAAACGCATCGAAAACCAAGTTTTGAGGTTGCAGGGACTGAAACTGTAAATCTGCCAAACTAGGTCCGTAAGCAGGGGCCAGATGCAGCAAAACGTTTTTTTTTTTCAGCTTTTAACAGCCCTTAACACTCTCCAAAGGCCAAGTGCCAAGTGTCAAACTCTTATGGTGGATGGCAAATGAGTTACCACAACTTTCCAACAAGTGTACGGCTTAGATCGTGCCCCCTTTTCCAAGAAATGATCCTAACGGTGAACCGAAAACTATAAATACCCACCTCCACCCTTCACTTTTCCTCACAAGAATCTGATCTAATGTGCTCTAAGTTGAAACCTTTGTTTCATACCTGAGCTATTTTGATCTAGATTAGCATTCGGGGACCCTTCGTAAGTGTTCCTTCGTTCTTTTATTTCTTTTCGAGTCCGAAAGTCAAACTTTGTTTGACTTTCTGCATTGACCAGTTTATGGTCAATGCGAAGTTCGTTTGAACTTCGCAACGTGATTGTAATCACGATGGTTATAGTCCCTTGTGACTATGCCTACTGATTACCACGTTGTCTAGGGTCGTAAGGGTAAGCGATCTGATAAATCGCTTATACCTTCGAACCCGACCCATTTGGTCGATCATTAGGATCCGACCAAACACATTAGGTGACCATAATATATAGGGAATAACCTTCCGAGGTTATACCTTATGGTCGCTTCGTTTAAGTAGTTGTATGATAAGTAGTTTATATGCGTTAGGTAAATTACCAAAATGCCCTTTTGACGCCAAAATTCATTTTAAGCATATGTGACATAAATTTTGGTATCTAAACTGTTTTGGTAACAATATTAGATATGTTAAGGCATATTTTACTTGTCATAGGACTAGTTAGGCGGTCCGAACGCGTTTCACGCGAGCGACGCGTTAAAGTAGCATAAGCTACCTAAACGGGTCGTAATGGGTCGTAAGCACTTATGTTAGGTTTCATTTAGTATGTAGGCTTTGTTAAACCATATTACACGAGTCTCCATACTCGTTTGGTTTACGAACCCGCATTCTATCCGATCTTCCGATTTAGGTCCGGTATATTAACATAGTTACCTATATTAAGTGCCGTTTGATTCCGTGATCTCTAGCATTGCTTGGTGGTTATCTTAGGACTTCTGAGCAATCTCAAGTGAGTACATAGACCCCTCTTTTACTGTTTTCCAAACTGTTTTGGGGTGGAACAGATGTGCCTACTTGTTACTTTCATGCTTTCCATGTTTTCACATCATATACCTGCTATGTTCGTTAGTACATTATAGTACATTGTTTTACATTACATTTCATGCTATGTATGCCCATTGTGTGTGTACTTAGTACATTGCTTTACATTACATTTCATGCTATGTATGCCCATTGTGTTTGTACTTAGTACATTGCTTTACATTACATTTTATGCTATGTATGCCCATTGTGTGCGTACTTAGTACATTGTTTCACATTACATTTCATGCTATGTATGCCCATTGTGTGCATACTTAGTACATTTGTTTCACGTCACATGCTATGTATGTCCATTTGTTACATACTTAGTACAGTAGTTTTCATCACATGCTTACATTTTGGTATGACATTTGGTTTGTTTCAATGGAACAATACATTCATTAACATTAGCTACGTCGTTCGTTAGTAGGTAGTGGTACCATAGGAATTGACAACTCCCGTTCCTGAAATCCTGGGTTTGTTTGGATTGGAAGGAATGACCGAATTCGATATACATAACTTAGATAAACCTTTAATTTGTTTAAGGGTTTATCGCCACAGTCTCAAGGCTTGGATGTATGCATTTTCACAATACCGCATAAATGTTTGTATCAGTATAGCATGCATTTGTTCCACAAAACATAACTTTGATTTAAACCATGTTTTACTTCAATACCTTGTTTTTGTGCATTTTACATATGGTTTAGTTGATATATTTCACTTACCATACATCATATTTTTGGGTACACATTACATGATCTACATTAAACATAAACATTTGGACATTGATATACACATTTAGTGGTTTACATTGGACATAGACATTTCGATATGGTTTACACATTAACACATGACAATTCATTTATACATAAACAATTTACATTGGTGGTTGGTTTGAGTAAGTGATTTGAGTAACGAGGCGTGTGTAATATGATACAAGCATGGTGGATACGCCGCTGGTACTTCCTATATATAAGTGTTTGTATGACATTACATGTCGTAGCGTTACTTAAATCATTTCAATATTTGACATATTACGTTTTACATAAACAACTTATTTTTCACAAGACATTGATTTACAAAACAACTTATCTTATACAAACTCATTTTACTTGGTTATTCATTTAACCTTACAATATTCTCTTATTTATACATATCATCGCTTTTTGAATGATTTACAAAACAAAACAATTTACAAGGTTCATGACTGACTTTTGTTAAACAACTTTTTCTAAACTTATAAGTCATGAATCCTCTTTTCACAAATCCTATGTATCTCACATGCATTTTTATGCTGACGTACCTATTTTCACATGTGTTTTCAGGAGCTATTGCGTAGGATGATGATCGTGACACTAGGGCGGACCTGTGCCTTAGAGACTAAAAATGAAGATAGACTAGTTTAATTATGTTATGAACTCTTTGTTTCCAGTTTAAGACAATATAACACTCTTGTTTAATAAATAAAATACAACTTTGAATGCCATGGTTATGAAACAATTAATTATGTTACAACACTCCCCGACGTTTCCGCCACGTTTTGTATGTTCTACGTGGTCGGGGTGTGACAAACACAATAATGAACTTGTCCAAATAAGGTTTGCAGACCCTATTCATTAAGTCCATAAAGATAGCTAGAGCATTTGTCAAACCAAAAGGCATGACAGTGAACTCGTAATGCCCATATCTTGTGCGGAAAGCAGTTTTGGGAATATCTTCTTCGAGAACACGAAGTTGATGATACCCAGAACGCAGATCGATCTTGGAAAAGCATGAAGCACCCTACAGCTGGTCGAAGAGATCATCAATTCGAGGTAGGGGATATTGATTCTTGATGGTGAGCTTATTAAGCTCACGATAATCGATACACATTCGAAAAGATCCATCTTTCTTTTTCACGAAGAGGACAGGAGCTCCCTAAGGTGAAAAGCTCGGTTGGATGAATCCTTTATCAGATAACTCTTGAAGCTGTTTCGATAACTCTTGCATCTCCGACGGTGCAAGACGATAAGGTGCTTTTGCAATCGGGTTGGCATTGGGTACAAGATCAATATGAAACTCGACTTGACGAACTGGAGGCAAACCAGGCAGTTCATCAGGAAACACCTCCGGATTATCCCGAACAATCAGAATATCCTGAATACTCTTGCTCTTGATTTTCTCCTCGGTGACATGTGCCAGAAAAGCAACATATCCTTTTCGTAAATACCTTTGGGCTTCCAAACACGACATAAGCTTCAAACCACCACATGGCTTCTCTCCACGAATTTCCAGAACATCGCCAGAAGACAAAGGAATACGAACAATCTTATCGAAACAAACCACCTCAGCGTGGTGTTTGGTTAACCAATCCATTCCAACGATAATATCGAAACTCCCAAGTTGCATCGGTGTGAGGTCAATAGGAAAAAGATGGTTATCAAGGTTCAACTGACAATCATGAATAACATGATCGAGAACAAGAGGTTTACCAGTAGCAACTTCGACAGATAAGGGTTTCCTCAGTTTGGTTCTAGGTATCGCAAGCAAAGGCTCAAATGACGATGAAACAAAACTTCTATCGGCACCAGAATCAAAAAGAATAGATGCAGGTCGATTGTTAACAAGAAACGTACCGTTAACCACTTCGTTGTCGGCCCTCGCTTCGTTTACATTCAAATTGTACGCTCGCCCACGAGCGGGATTCACATTGACGTTGACGTTTGCATTCGGGTTCGCGTTAGCATTCGCGTTTGCATTCACCAGTCTCAGACAGTTGTTGCGGAAGTGACCATACTCTCCACAATTAAAACATGAACCCGGTGGGAATCTCACAGCATTCCCCTGACCCGGAGCTGGAACCTGAGCAACCTGATTCTGTCCCAAACGACAAACATTGGCCAAATGCCCAAGTTTACCACACGTTGTGCATTGTTTGCAAGCTTGCTGTGCAACGTGATGACCGTTACAACGAGCACAATGAGGTGCGGTACTAGCATATGCCTTCTTTGCAGGTGGCTGAGCCGGTGGGTTCTGCGGGTTCTGAGCAGTCTGTGCTGTAACAGCAAAATTCTGGGCACCCTTTCGCTTCCTCGATTTCTTCGACGACTCACCTTCCTTACCCTTATCCTTTTTCTTGTCCTTCCCTGACTCAGTCGCCTTCTTTTTATCACCCTTGTGGGTGAGTTTACCCTTCCTGACTTGAGTCTCAGTCAGGGTAGCAGACAACTCGATTGCTTGACGCACAGCGACAAATCAAAGCAAATGGGTCAATATAATGTATCGCCGAAGACATGCTCGCCTATAAGTGAACACTCACCCCAAGAGTTCCCAGGTAAGATTGACTGGTCCGATTATGTGGATTTGTACGAACACTCTAGCCTTAGACAGAAAACTCAGGGTACAGGCATTCACTCTTCCAGTTTGCACGTGTTCACATTATTTAGACCGAAACTTTGACGAGATTTTTGAAAACTTAGAGGGTTCAAAACCTTATAATAGAGGGTTCAAAACCTTGTAATCAATCATCCTAGAACAGATGATTAGTTTTCAAAGCGGGTTCGAAAATTGTGTTCTCGTTGTGGTTATCACCTAAGAATAGGTGACGATTTTGTTTTAAAAAAAATCTAAACGCAAATAAACTTGCGTTGGGGTCCTAGAAGTTATAGTCTAGGTCAAAGTATTACTAATAACCTAATTCCCTATAACCATTGGCTCTGATACCAACTCTTCTGTCACACCCCGACCACGTAAAACAACAAAGCGTGGCGGAAACGTCGGGGAGTGTTGTAACAGAATTATCGTTTCACAACCATGGATACAAAAAGTGTTTCGTTTTATTGATAATATTAAACATTAACATTGTTTTAACACATACCAAACAAGTTTTATATCGACTATCATTGTTTTATGTCACTAAGGCCTCGTCCAGATCCTATGTGACGCATGCATCCTAGAACGTCAATCAAGCAACAACACCTGAAACATATGTAAAAACAAAGTCAGCAAAGAAATGCTGGCGAGTACATAGGTTTTATAAGAGTATTGGAATCATGGCTTGTTTACATATATTGCAATACCTCGAAAACCTTGGTTTTAAAAAGTGTATAATATTGCAACATGATTAACCAACTCAAATCAAGATGGTTATAATTTATAAAATTTCGTAGCCACGATTCGTAACCCAAAAGCTTTTTGTTTTAGAAAACCATCTTGTAAAACATCTCGTATAAACTCGTTAATAAAACTCGTATATTACTTCGAAAACATCGTTGAGTGACATCGTTTCAATATCGTTTACCCAAGTGAACTAAATAACGCCACGGTATGTAATATGTTGAAAACACTTATATATAAGAAGTACCAGCGGCGTATCTACCATGTTTTCACCACATTACACCCGTCCCGTTATCTAAACACTAGCCAAAAACCAATCGTTTACCCAAATCGTTTAACATCGTCTCCAAATCGTTTCCAAATCGTTTACTCGATTAAATCGTTTAACTCATCCTCGTTTTAATTGTGAAAACTTATATATGGTCGTCTCGTTAATAACATTCAAACCTTCGTGACTTGACTACCTCGCTTCTCGTATTAACAAACCCCCAAAGGGTAAGTTAATAATTACAGATTCAGTCGTTACCCACAACACCCACACATAACCATGGGTATAGTGAAATAACGGGATATGTCAGATCCTATGGTACCATAACCTAATACTGGTCGGTTCGGCCAAAATTAATGAATGTCATTCGTTATGTAACTAAAACCAACAAGTTCGTTCACATTATCAAAATCGTTATTAGTTTAGTATAAATCGTTCTATTCATTTTTGAAATCATCGTTTAAACCTTGAAAACATTTTGTACATATGAATCACCCCAAAACAATTGAAAACAGTAAAATAGGGGAACTATGTACTCACATAGTTACCACAAAAACATGTAAAAAGAGGGGATCTATGTACTCACATGTAGTGCAAGGTATCCTCAATCAATAGTACTTCAACAAACTTGAGTAAACCAGAGAAATTAAGCAGCACCTAGTAATTGAATCACTAGTCAAACAATAGACGCCTAAATCGGAAGATCGGACAGAATGAGGTCTTGTAAAACAAATGAGTGTTGGAACTCATGTGATATGGTTTAATAAGGCCTACATCCTAAATGAAACCAAACCTAAGTGCTTTCGACCCATCGCATCCCATTAAGGTCGCTTATGCTACTTTAACGCGTCGTTCGCGTGAAACGCGTTCGGAATGCTTAACTAGTCCTATGATAAGTAAAATATGCCTCAACATGTTTAATATTGTTGTCTAATCAGTTTAGATACCAAAGGTTATATTACATATGCTTAAAATGAATTTTGGCTTAAAAGGGCATTTTTGGTAATTTACCTAAGGCATATAAACTACCTATCATAAAACTACTTAAACGAAGCGACCATAAGGTATAACCTTGGAAGGTTATTCCCTATACACTATGGTCACCTAATGTGTTTGGTCGGGTCCTAATGATCGACCAAACGGGTCGGGTTCGAAAGTATAAGCGATTGATTAGATCGCTTACTTTTACGACCCTAGACAAGCACAAAACTAAAAGTGACGAGCTAAACATGTTAGAACATGTTTAACAAGGTTTGAAAACAGGTTTGGTATCAAAACAAACGGTTTTGATACCCACAAGTAGTTTGGTTACAAAATACGTAAGAATACGTATTTTGGCCGAAACTACGACTCGTCACTGAGCCTAGATAACGTGGTAATCAGTAGGTATAGTCACAAGGGACTATAACCATCGTGATTACGCTCACGTTATGAAGTTCAAACAAAATTCACATTGACCATAAACTGGTCAATGCAGAAAGTCAAACGCAGTTTGACTTTAACGCTAAAACGAATGAAAAGAACGAAAGAACACTTACAACGGGTCCAAGAATGGAAGTTTTGAATCCGAATATTCTCAGGTATGAAGTGTTAAACACATCAACTTAGAGAACAAATTCAGATTTCAAAGGTGTGGGTTTTGGGGTTGATATCATGGGGGTATTTATAGGATTTCTAGAACCGTTAAGATCGTTCCTCGAATAACGTGCTTCAATCTCATCCATACACCTCAAGCCCATGGTTTTACAAAACCATTTGAGCCCCTAGTATTGCCCAAAACCATGTGCAATTGGGTTATGAGTACTTAACAGCTGTTAACAGCTGGTTAATCTAGTTTTTCTGTTCTGGGAGGTCCTTACGGACCATATGGCTAAGGGCTTACGGTCCGTAAGCCTTGTGCAGACCAGCCAAGTTTCAAAAATGGCAGAACATGCCCCTGAAGCCCCAAACTTGATATTTGATGCATTTTTGACACGTTTAAGCCCCGTTAACCCCATTTCAAAGCTCTAAAATGAAGTTAAAGTATAGGGAACTTAAAATGTGCTCAAAAATATCTCGGATGTCGGTTCGTTTGGTCGTATGGTTGCGTTGTTCGGTTAATTACGACGGAAGTTGTAACGAACGCAAAAACGATCCAAATTAAGCGACGAATGAAATTTTCTTATGCCAAACACTAAAATAAAATATTTTAATGCTTACATATATTTTTGGAGGTCCGGATATATTCAGAACGTAAGATATGCGCGAAAATGCAAACTTGTGCACTTTTTGACGCTTTTAGTCCCTGAATGAGCATAAAGTTTATTTTAGCACACCGAACCCCTCAAAGCCTATTTCTAAGCTATGTAAAGGATATTTAGGGTATGTTTAACTTATGGTCATGTTCCAGAATGTTCGTTACAGTTCAAATCGGCATAGTTTCGCAGTTTGACACAGATAGTCCCTGTGATCGAACAAAGTTGATTTCAACACACCAAACCATTCAAAACTTATTTCTAAGTTATGTGGAGGTTATTTAGGGTATGTTAAGCCTATGTCACTATTATGGAGTGTGTTTTGCATTATACTGACTGCGTTTACGCACCAGTTTGCGTATAACCTTCCGGAACGAGATTTAAAGCTTGCAATCGGAATCGAATCGAATTGAAAAATCACCAAACACAAATACACACATAGAAACACCAAAACACATATAATAACACCAAAGCACAATGTTTTATTAATAAACATCATTGTTTTACATCGTACATCGATTACAGAACACAGTTGTCACAATTTTCTTCCAACTGAACGGCACCTCACTCAGCTCCAGAAGCATGTTATACACAACATGTCTAAGCTGAATTTGGGTCCTGTCAAGGCGTTTAATGTTATGAAGACTTGTTTTGGCGGTTTTGAAGACGTGGGCGCAAGCAAAGTTGAATTTAAGAACTATAAGAGGCAAATTAACTTGTTCATAGGGGAATATGACGCTGATATGGTTGTGAAACATTTGAATGAAAAAAAACATTCCCAGCCTAATTTCTCGTATGATTACATCACAGACAAAGACAATCGTTTGAAGGGTCTTTTTTGGTGTGATGATCAAGCCAAACGTAATTACCACGTGTTTGGTGATGTGATTTCCTTTAACGCCACGTATCGTTCCAACAAGTAATTTTTTATAATTCAACTTCTTTGTTTTTTGGCGTTTTATTAATTTTACATGCATGGCGTTTTTATATTTTACATGCAATGGCGTTTTTTTAGCTTACATGCAATGGTGTTTTACTAGTTTACATTCAATGGCATTTTATTATTGTTTCATTTCTCATGGCGTTTTCATATGCAGATACTCTATGGTGTTTGTACCGTTCACTGGTATAGACAATCATCACTGCAATGTTACATTTGGTGCAGCATTGTTGGCGTCGGAAACTGCTAATACGTATATTTGGTTGTTAAGAGTTTTTCTTAAAGCTGTTGGTTCTCAACCAAAAGTTATTGTCACTGACCAAGATCCAGTGATGAAGAAGGCTATTTCTGCTGTATTTGTTGACACGAGGCATCGGTTATGCATGTGGCATGTGATGCATAAACTTTCTCTGAAGGTTGTTATGCTTGTTTTACCTTTGGCGTTTTAGTATACAATGCGTTTTAAGATACATGGCGTTTTGTACCTTGTTACTGTTTTTTTAATTAAGTTTTGTCTTTTATTTTTTTTATATATGTGTGGCGTTTTCGTGTTATTTATAGGTTGGTGTTAGGCTATGCAATTCCACCAATTTTAAAGAACGTATATGTGGTGTTGTGTGGACGGATATTCTCACACCTGAAGAGTTTGAATCAGAATGGGAAATGGTTATTGCAGAATTCAATTTAGAAGATAATGACTGGCTATCTGATATTTTTGCACTTAGGGAATCTTGGATTCCTGCATACTATAGAATGGAGCCTATGTCTGGTCTTATGCGAACGATATCCAGGTCGGAGAGTGAGAATCATTTTTTTGGTCAAGTGTGCAATTCGAAAGCTACTCTTGTTAAGTTCATGACGCATTATGAGACTGCAATAGAAGCACAGCGTCACACACATCGTAAAAATGATCATGAATCTCGATACAAAAGACCCCAGTTGAAGAGTAGTTACAAAGTGTTGGAAGGGCAAGCTGTTGATATATATACACAAAGTATTTTTTTGTGACGTTCAAGCTGAGCTTATTGGAGTTGCGGATTGCATAAATCAACGTTACGAAGATCAGCCTGATGGGTTTGTTAAGTTTTATGTAAATGACTTCCAACAGCTTTGTACATCCTTATTTGAGGTAAATAATGGCGTTTTGGTTTTTATGGCGTTTTCTGTTAATGGCGTTTTATCATATGCAATGTGTTCTTTTCTTTTTTAGACAAACATTCTATGCATGGCGTTATAGAGATATTGTTTTTGGCGTTTTTCAGGTATTGTTCCGTAAGTCTGATTGTACATGCAGTTGCTCATGCAGACGTTTTGAACAGTTTGGTTTGCTATGTAGACATATATTCTATGTTTTGAGACTTATGGACATTAGGGAATTTCCAAAACAATACATTCTGAATAGATGGCGCTAGGGCTGTAAACGAACCGAACGAACACGAATAAGGCTATGTTCGTGTTCATTCGTTAAGGAAATTTGGATGTTCGCGAACACATGATGAACAGAAGTCTGTGTTCGTGTTCGTTCGTTAAGGAATTTTGGTTGTTCGCGAACAGTAACCAAGAACGCAAACGAACACAAATGAACTTTAATTTTGAAAATTAAAAAAAGACACCGTTAATCTTAAACATTGTACACAAAGAAAGTAGTTAAATATAACCATTTAAAGATTGAAGGGATGGATGATATTGGGTTCAATCGATTGGAGATAGGCTGAATGAAGGAGCGTGATATCAAAGAGGTAGAGGGCCAGGGAGAGGGAAATAATACATATGGGGGAAAGTAAAAAAATAATAAAACATTAAAAACTTTTAGAAAAATAAACATAAAAAATCGAACACGAACGAACATATTACCGAACGTTCATGAACACAGTCGAACGAACGAGACCTTTGTTCGTGTTCGTTCGTTAAGCTTATCGAACGAAATTTTTTGTTCGTGTTCGTTCGTTAAGCTTATCGAACGAACATAAACGAACTTCCCGCCGAACGGTTCACGAACTGTTTGTTGAACGTTCTGTTCATTTACAGCCCTAGATGGCGCAAAGAGGCCTCCCCAAACTGCTCTCCTGAATTCTCAATTAGTCGTGAATATATGACCGAGCTTGATCCTGATGTGCAAAGTATGATGCGAGATGTTATTTATTCAACCGAATACACTTTGAACTGTTTATCTGGTAATAAAGAGGAGCTATCCTTATACAAGGATCATGTTCAATCTTATATGAAGAAGGTTCAAGATATGCAGATTGTTGCTCCTCCCGCTAGTTCTAGGGATAGATTTGCCGAGATTACTGGTCAATATAAAAATGACAAGAATCCGATAAGAGTCCCTGTAGGTTATAAATCCAAAGGTTCTGGTTCTCGGAAGCGCCTGAAATCTAAACAGGAGATAGCAGTTGACAAAAAGAAATCAAAGTCGAAACCCGGGGCCAAAGAAAGACAGTGTCAGAACTGCAAAGCCTATGGACACTACGCATCAACATGCAAACAGGCCGTAATTAAAAGAAGATCGACAAGGTCTTCGAGAGCCAGTGAAGAGTAGTTTGGCGTTTTGTATTTGTCATTCTTACAGAATACATACAGTTGTCTTTGAGAGCCATTATAGAGTACTTTGGCGTATTTTTATTTCAATGCTATAGAACACAGACATTTCTCAGTTTGGCCTTTTTTTTTTGCATCTTTTTCTTTTTTCTATCTCTTTGTTCATAACATGCTACTTCGAAGTTAAATAACAAACAATATAAGATTGGGCAAGGAAATCAAACGCCAAAAAAAAAAAACAATAACGCCACTAAATAAAACTTCCATAAACTTCTATTTTTGGTCGTGCTAAACTCAATAATTTTTTGCTGAACGAAATGGATAACATTGTTAATCCTCAGTCAAGAAAGATGTGTAACAATGTTATCCATCCCGTTTAGCTAAACTTTATAGAGAACAAAAAAAGAATCTCCATGAAATGGTTTTTTTGAAGTTTTGTGGTTTTTGTATATTTTGGCGTTTATATTGAGGATCTTGCTCATTGCATAGAGTGAAAGTTTATTGAGAAAATTGTGTATATCAAAGAAACATGGATTTGAATCTTTGGTATTTTGGTTTTTTTGGCGTTTATAAGACGAATGGTGTAGAGGAAAATATAGGTTTTTGTAGTTTTGGTTTGGATTTTAGTAATTCTGAGAGTTTGTTTATATAGGAAGTTTTTGGCGCGTATTTTAGGCGCGATTTTTATTGCAGTAAATGCTAGTAATAAAGTTACGTCATTTTAGTACTGTTTGTTCAGCTTTATCGGTTAAAAACAAAGTTTGGCGTTTTATATCTATGGCGTTTTATTATGATGAAGTGTGTTATGTGTGTTGAGGCGTGTTTTAATAGCGTGAGTTTGGCGTTTTATGTTAAGTCAAAAGACCCTTTTACCCTTAATGAAGCGCGCCATATTAATAAAAGTGATTTATTTACGAAAATGTCACTGCGTCATCTAGTCCATAGATTGTTTTGATATGACGATTCATAAGCGTTTTCTCCGTTCTCACACTTTTGAGCGTTTTCTCTAAATCCCGACCCTATATATATATATAGGACAAAGATCCGTTAGGAACCACCCTTTATTGCGAGAACCGCGAGAACCAGTGTGAACACAAACAATAATTCCTAAAAAAATCTAAAAAACACCCAAATTTTTTTTATTTTTTTTTTTGAAAAAATTGCTATATTTTGTTAATAAAAAAAATTCGAGTAACAGTTATCCATGCACATGTGCATATGTATAATTTCTTTGTCAAATTCCGTAATTCATTACAAATAATAGTCAATTGCACTTTCATTTACACTACCACGTGTAATACACTACTTTTTACGTTAACAATATTAGAAATGCACATGTGAATCTATATGTATCAACATGAAATAAGGTGTTTTGGTACACTACTTTCTCTTTCATCTATCATTCCATCCATAATACACAAGCATGCACATGTGCATTTTTGTCATTTCTTTGACAAATTCCGTAATTCATTACACATATTAGACAATTCCACTTTCATTTACACTACCATATGTAATACACTACTTTTTACATTACCAATATTAGAAATGCACATGTGCATTTATATGTATCAACATGAAATAAGGTGTTTTGGTACACTACTTTGAATATACTTTCCCTTTCATCTATCATACCATCCATAATACACTACCATTACATCCTACCATTCATAATACAATACCATTACCTCCTACCATCCATAATACAATACCATTAACAATATTTTCACTTTATTACATGTATGTAAACACCATTTATACCATCCAATCAACATATTACATCATAAATTGACAACTATAACCAAACCATCAACCACTAGATATAACTAACCAAAAATCATGTATATGGGCCTACTTCTCCATTCAAAATCACAAACTTTTTGTAACAAAACACGTTATATCATGGTTATACCTAATGATGCACATGTGCATTTTGAATATTGGTAATATAAAAAGTAGTGTATTACTAATGGTATTGTAAATTAAAGTGCAATTGTCTATTCCTGATAACGTATTACCGAATTTGTCGAAGTAATGATATATATGCACATGTGCATGGATAACTGTTACTCGAAAAATAAAAGTTTTTTTTTATGGTAACGAAATATAGCGATTTTTTAAAAAAAAATATTAAAAAAAAAAATTTGAGTGTTTTTTTGATTTTTTTTTTAGATTTTATTTTGTGTTCACATTGGTTCTCGCGGTTCTCGCAATAAGGGTGGTTCTCGCATTAACCTTACCCTATATATATATATATATAAATGTAGGGGATGAATCATGAGAAAACTAGTTTAAATGAGAAAACAAAAAAACTAACTAAAAAAGCTCAAAAAACATACCAATTTTTTTTTTTAAATTTCTATAAAAAAATCGCAGGTTTTTATACCTGGAAAAAAATTAAAAAAAATAAATAAAAAAAAATTTTTTTTTTGTATTGCACATGTGCACTATTACGGATATAGTGCCCATGTGTAGTACACATATAATCACATATATTGCACATGTGCAATACAACAAAATTTTTTTTTTTTTTTGAAATTTTTTTTTATGTATAAAAGCTAGAGATTTTTTGTTAAAAATTGTAAAAAAAAAAAAATTTGGTAAGTTTTTTAGATTTTTTTTAGTTAGTTTTCTAGTTTTCTCATTTATATGTAGTTTTCTCATGATTCTCTCCCTATAAATGTAAACGCTAAATATTGTGAGAATATAAATGTAAACGCTAAATATTATGAGAACCGTAAGAACAAATGAAAAAAAACATGACAACTTGATCAAAAATAATTCAAATTCAATTTTTTTACACTTATATTATTATTATTCGAATACAATGTTATAAATTAAATTTACACATCAAATTTACATGAATTCGTAAATAAAGAAAATTTACACATGTGTAAGTTTTTCATTTACACATGAGTAAGTATAACATATTTACACATGTGTAAAAAATCTAACAAGAATGATTTTGAGAGGAGAAATGAACTATTTGATGTTGTAAATTCTTTTTTTGATGTTGTATTTTAATTAGGGCTGTGCAACGGTTCAGAACCGGACCGAACCGGAACCGTTAATTGCTAAATTTAAGAACCGGATCCGGACCGTATTATAACGATTCCGGTTCGGTTCCGAACCGGTTAAACGATTCTCGTGTAAACGGTTCTCGCGGGAACCGGTTGACAATTAAATCCTAAAATTAACAATTCAATAAAAACGAATCTAACCATTTAAAACATTAACTAAGAGTTGCAATATTCAAAGTTTAAACCAACCAAAATAAAAGTAGCAAAGCAACAATAAAAAATTTCAAGCCATAAAACAAACTCTAAATAAAACTATTACAACAATCGTATTAACAATTAAAACAAACATCGTCAAACTTCATTCGATCTTCATCCTCTCAATCTTCTCATAAACATCTAAATGAAACCAAGTGTTAGCAATTAAAAAAAAATAAACGAATAAAATTAACGAAAAAATAATATTTACCCTTTGTGAACTCGTCGAATTTTTCGTATTCCTCCTCCTCTTCGTATATATGTTTTCTCCCTGTTCGAATCCAATCTTGCGTGCAAATTAACGCCTCAACAATGATGGGGGATAATGAACTTCTATATGACTCCACTACCCGTCCCCCCGTACTGAAAGCAGACTCGGAAGCTACCAAGATATCTGAAAAAAAGTAATAGGTTAACTTTATATTTTTTAAAATATATTAACTTTTGAAATAACAACTATTACCTTTCGCCATACGTGCTAAGGTTGGATATTTACTTGAATTAAAAGGAATGAATATAAGAGGAGGGAATAAGAATTAGGATGGTCGTATGATGTTGAAAGCCCATTAATAAAATAGGGTTTTAAATATTTATAATCCCAACTAGTTCTAGCGGTTCTTTAATCGGAACCGTGGTTTTAACCGAAACCGAACCGGGAACCGTTTTTACCCAAATTTAAGAACCGGAACCGGACCCTATATACAAAAATACGGTTCGGATCTAGCGGTTCCGGTTCGGTTCCCCGGTTCTGGCGGTTCTGAACCGTATACTGCTCAGCCCTAATTTTAATTACAATGAGGTTTGTATTTAAAAAATTTGGTTTTGATTGATTTTTTCATTCGTTTTCACAGTTCACGAAATACTTAGCGTTCTTAAGATAACCCTCCCCAATATATAATTTCAGATATATTCATACTATTAACCAAAAGAAATTGTCACTATTTTTGTATTGAACATAAACATCACGTCTATTCTTTAGATATATTTCCATATTATAAATTAGCAACAATTTGTTGTTTAATGGTGTTGTACCCCATGCACGGGAGTTTTTCAAAAATAAATTTAGATTTTTCACTTTTAACCCAAAGGTTTTACCTTTTGCATTTTAACCCTTTTGTTTTTTTTTTAACTTTTAACCTAAAGTTTTTCATCTTTTACAATTTAACCCCAACACTTTTTTTATTTTCAACTTTGGTCCCCCACAGTTTTCATCTTTAACAATTTTTTCGTTATACATTTCGTTCTAAATTATGCGAGTTAACACGTCATAACGTGCGTGTAAGGTTCAACATATTTTCGTCAATTTTTTTCTGTTTGACAGTCGCATCGCAACACGTTTATTTCTCCGTTTTATGGATTCGTCGCAACACGCGTGTCCTAGATTGACTTATTTATTCTTTTCTACGTTTTACGTTTCATTCTAATTTCTTCGCATTAACACACCCTCAACGGGCGTGCGTGGTTCAACGACTTAATGTCTGCTTTTCGTCCAGTATTATTTTTTTCCTTTTTTATTTATTTTATTTTTACGAGTTTTTCCGATGTTGGTGGTCGCTAAGAGTGATATGACATTGGTGCTCCTTGACACGGTTACATGCGTATTTTTATGTACGTGTTTCGATTGTTCTATTTTTGACGTAAATGTTTTCTAGAAACGAGCCAGATCAAATATTTGCGTGCATATTTTTATGTGCGTGTTGCCATAAATTCGAGTTGGTCTAAACTATTTTGGAAAACGACTCAGGTCAAATACAATTTGTTTTTGTGCTTTTTTATGTATGTTTCGTAAATTTTGTTTCGAACCGAGTGGAGTAATATTTTACTTTTCCATTTTTTTCAAAAGGTCTAATTAATCACTTTTGATTACATGAGTCGGTTTTCCTTTATACCCGCTAATGTTTTCCATATATGAGCCGGGTCACATATAATACGTTATGATCGTACGGTATAAACTCAATTTACTTTACGTTTTGATTCAATCACAATGCTTATATAGGTCACACTGAGCACAAGCCCTTCTATTTTTGCGGTGTGCGCGCAGGGGCGGACCCAAGCCCACCCCAAGGTGGGCGGGCGCACCTCCGGGGGAAAAAAAATTAGGGCTAAATTCCGTTGAAAATCCCGTCCGCACCCCTTGGAATTTTCGACCGCACCCTTTGAAATTTTTCGTCCGCACCCCTTAGGTAAAAAGTGTTATCAATTTATATTTTAAATTTTTTTTAGTAAACTCTTATTTTTTTAAAAAATATACTACCTAAATTATATAACTTTTAATACCTAACCAACTAAACCCAAATACCAATACCTTTACCCACTTATAATTCCTAACTAGCTAGCCCACTAAGTCTTAGTCCATTAACCAAACCCAACAATATTTCAAACTATAATAAAATAATTAAAGACCAAAACCTTAAGAAATTCTATCCCGCTCTCTCTCTCTCTTGCGTCCCTGCACTGCCAACGAACAACATCACCCAGCGACAACCGTCCATGTGACAACCCTCACCAAACCAGGTATCCGTACGACTTAATTAATAATTAATTACTGTGCTTACTTGAACTTGTGGATAAACTGCTACTTGAATACTGATACATGTACTTACTTGCATCATACTTTACTTGCTGTCACTCCATGTTTTGCTTACAGCACCTTTGTGACAAACCTTGATGCACCAAAAGCACAGTAGCACAATGAACAGATAACCTATTAAACGTGTTGTCATAACTAGCACCAGGCAGGTACTGCCTCTAAGGCCTATAAGAGCCTGAGATAGTTTGCTACACTAGTGGTGAGTGTAGGGATATAAGGGTTGTAGAACTGCGTCACTAGGAATGAGATTACAGTGACCGGATGTGCCTAAAACGTACTTTAAGTACAAAATTCAGCACTTTAATTTAAAATTCAGCATCTAGCTAAGCTAATAAAGTGCCAAAACATGAGAAAAATGTTACTAGACACTTTCCAAAGTGTCGGGAATAAGTTGTGTCACTAAAAAATAATAATAACGACACTTTAAAGCTTTGTTAAGCACTTTAACGGATTACTATCCAACCGAACAACCGGACTTTACCCGGAACACAAAAAATATTGCCATTTACATTGTTTATCTTTTTCTGAGCCAGTTAGGGTCCTTGAATACCCTAACACCCGCTATAACGCATAACTTACTAATAACCGAGTTAACCTCCACACTTAACTAACTAATACTTAATGTTTAGTTGGAAACCAACCGGAAACTTGAGGCCATTAATCCTCAAGGTAGGACCGAGGGGCAGGAGCGGTAGATCTATCTGGGTGTAGCGAGCCCAGCCCCAGGCCCAAACAGAACGGACCTCGGGGTGACTTTGTACCCAACGCATAAATCTGCTAGGTTTGAGTCTTCCTACTTGCACTTCACACATATCAATGGCCTTGCAAACCATTGGTGATCTTTTTTTCCTTATTTGCTACATACCAGGGTTTTTATACATACAAAGGTTTACTTACTCACTTACACATGAACTCGCTCAACATTATTGTTGATTTTTCAACTTACATGTATTTCAGGGAATTAAAGGATCTGGCGCGGTATGTCATGTTTTCCCGCTGCATATGGGTTCCGAGGTCATCCAGGTTTAGGGGATGTGACTTTTACCTGGACGAGTCACAGTCCTTAAACTGCATTTTATTCATGTTGATGTTTATGTCTTTCAAAACAATGTTTTATGTTATGGTGTTGTAGTCCCTAAGACAATGTTATGTTACTTCGGTTTTAAAACTTAAATCTATGGATGATCTTGCATGGTTTTTAATTCATATAGCTTGTTATGATTAAGCTATGGTATTAAGAAGTCACACCAAAATAACCACGCTTCCGCAAAGCCAGGGTGTGACAGCTTGATATCAGAGCTCTGATCATAGCGAACTAGGATTCCTTCTCGAGTCTAGACTATGATCACTAGGGCTCTCACGAAAACATTTTTACGCTGCATACCACTCAAGTCCAGATCCAAAACTTTTTACAAACAAATGTTGAGCACATTTATTTATTAATTATAGGCTCAGTCTGAGAGGCTGAGGCTCGGTCTGGAGGACCGAGGCTCGGTCAGTTGCCTAGTAGGACTAGGGAGAGCAGTCTGAGAGGCTGGGAGAATAGGCTAGTTGGACTAGGAAGAGCAGTCTGAGAGGCTGGGAGAATTTGGACTAGGAAGAGCAGTCTGAGAGGCTGGGAGACTAGTGGGACTAGGAGAATTATTTGATTGCTTACTTGGTGACTAATGTGCTTATCTGATTTTATGATTGATTATTTGTACATATTTGTGTTTGTGTTACAGACACCATGGACTCGTCCGGCACAGGTGATTCGGACACCACAGGCCCTAGACCCATAGTATCAGACGACTTAGAGTCTTCAGAGCACGAGGTCCACACATCAGATGTTACCAGCACAGACGAGGACGACTTTCAGCCCTTTGCGCTGCCCGACGCTGTCGATGAGCCCGCTGATGGTCCTTTTGCTGGGTACCTACCACTCGTAGAGATCCCTGCTCCCATACCTTTGGCCGTTTATCCTGCTTACGATATGCTCCTCGACGCCGACGTTGACGACGACGTCGATCTGTTTGATGATGAGCCCCTGGAGGACGATGTTGAGGGCGAGGCCCTTCTAGCTGACGGTGGTCTTTTGTTACTCGCAGATGCTCCAGCTGAGGAGTCACCTGCACACTCACCCGCTCTAGACTCCTTCGAGTCTGTGGCCTCCGCACCGTCACACACTTGGAGCGCACAGCACTATTCACACGGTTCAGATCCTGACAGGGCATCATCTGCTGCCTCTGCTCCTAGATTTGCTTTCGATCATGACCTCGATGAGGATTCAGACCCTGTTTTTCCCCTTGGATACAACCCGGACCAGGAGATAGAGTTCATCCACTTGGATCAGCCTATGGTTGACCCAGTAGACCCAGTTGATCCTGCATTCGCTGATCATGCAGATTTTGATATGGAGTTCGTTGATCCCGAGCCTGCCATGGCCCTCGAGCCAGTAGCTGCTCCTGACCCAGTGCTTGAGCATGACCCTGCTCATGCTGGCATACCTATTGATCCTGTGATTGCTGACCCACCCATTGATGATCACCCTGCTGATGCACCAGTACTGGAGGGTGACCATGTTATTGCTGCTGATCATGTTGATCCCCCACTTATCGCTGATATACCTGCTGACCCTCTTGTTGCACCTCACCTTGACCCTATGCCTGTACAGTTTGATCGAGCACTTTTTTAGGCACAGATTTACCCACGAGATGAGCACGCCCAGTGCGGGTGGATTCCTGCGGATGATGAGCTTCCACCTATTCCTCCTCATACCACTGATGCACGTCACGTTGATTTCTCTTTTTCATTTGCACAGTACACACCTCCAGCTCGACCTGGAGAGGGTTCCTCGGCTCGTCCTTTGGACATGTGCCGACATATATTCCAGTTATGCCACAGTCTTCATCTGCTTTTCCCCCTGCACCACCATTCTTTGTGCCACCTTTTGATCCAGCCAGCGAGCCGTTTCTCTGGACGTCACCTTCTGTTATGCCATCGACCGACCCCTACCATCCTTTCCATATGGGGTATACTATTGAGGACGTTCTGATGTCGTTTGTTGTCCAGCAGGAGGCACTCACACGGCGTATTCAGGAGCTTGAGAGAGCTCAGCCACCGCCGTGCCAGTGTCAGGGTCAGACCCACCCTGCTTCTTCGCAGCACCCTCGACCTTTGTTACCTGACTATGTTGCACGCCTTTTGGCACTTGAGCAGCAGGTTGCTTCTTGGTTGCGTACCCAGAGAGCCATGGAGGAGGACTGGCTCCTTTTGCGACGTTTGTTCTACACCCATTTTTCCCCCTCCTCCACCACCATCAGTTTAGGGCATCTTTAGTACAGCATGGGTAGACGTTGGTGAGAAGACGGCGATTGCTCCGACCACACAGCATTTTTGGAGACTGCATTCTGATTCTGACTTTTGTTGATCATGTATATGGGATGTATTGACACTGATTTGATATTCTTTTGGACTGGGGTGATGTAGCCCTTAGTCGATGATGATGTATGACACTAATATGTACTTGTACACTCTACCATGTGGTCTCGAGTTTGGCAATACAATCGCAGTATTCTCATCATATGTGATGTTTTGATTGATTATTTATGTTTTATAACATGGGATGTTGTGTGATTGATATGATTATAACATGAGATGTTATGTACTATTACTATCATTATATACGTACGCTTTATTTTGGCCTGACCGACGTGAACCCATCTTTTAGAAGATGTCGCCGAGACGTCAAACGCCGATGCCTACCAATGAGGCAGAACTTCAACAAGTCATCGCTGCTGCCATCGCGCAATACGCCGCCTCACAAGGAGGACCCAGTGGAAGCAGCTCAAACAACAATGGCAACAACAATCCACCTCATGGGTGCACCTACAAGCAGTTTCTAGACTGCAAGCCTGTCCACTTTGATGGCACCGGAGGTGCTGTCGCTTTTGTTCGTTGGGCCGAGAAGACTGAATCTGTTCTCCGCATGAGAAAATGTGCACCGAACCAGCAAGTCACCTACATTTCTGGGCTATTTCTGGATGGAGCCCTATCTTGGTGGAATTTGCAAGTACAGACACTTGGTGAAGCTGCTGCCTACGCACTAACATGGACCGAACTGAAGGAACTAATGCGCAAAAAGTATTGTTCTCGCGCTGAAATCCAAAGATTGGAAACTGAGTTCTGGCATTTGAAGATGGAAGGTCCGAAGATCGCGGAATATGTTCAGAGGTTTCACGACCTGTCGCATGTGGTACCCTATATGGTCACTCCAGAATTCAAGCGGATTGAACGCTTCATTTGGGGATTAGCTCCTCAAATCATAAGCATGGTGACCTCCTCCAAGCCTGCAACAATTACTGAGGCAATCGATTTGAGCGTAGCTCTCACTGAGGAGGCTATCCGCCTAAATAAGTTCGGTGAGATCGAGACAAAGAAGAAAGAGACTCACGTCGAGTCATCCGGAGGTAACAAACGAAAGTTCTCGAACTTCAAACAAGGCACTAGTGGTGTTGTCAAGAAAGGAGAGCCAAACACGCCAGCTCAGGTTACAGCTGGTGGCGGAAAGAAAGGAAAGGGATATATGGGCACCCAGCCCAAGTGCAACACCTGCCAGCGTCACCATTCTGGCCGATGTGGTTTGAAGGTATGTGAAGCGTGTGGGAAACCTGGCCACTTGAAGGATTCTTGTTGGGCCACTATTGGTCAGGGAGGCCAAGGAGGATTTGGAAACAGAAACAATAACCGGGGTGGAATTGGAAATCGCCCACAAGGAAACAATGGAGGTAATGGGAATCGAGGCAACAATGTGAATCAAGCGGGCGCTGTAAATCATAACCAAAGGAATAACCAAGCTGGAAATGGAGGTGGAAACGGGCAAAGACTTGGATGCTTTAACTGTGGTGATATCGGGCACTTTAAGAGGAACTGCCCAGAGTTGAACCAAGCCCGTGGAAGAGTGTTTCACATCGAAGCGAGGGAAGTGCGCCAGGATCCCAATGTCGTTACTGGTACGTTCCCTGTAAACCAACGCTATGCATCCGTTTTATTTGATACTGGTGCCGGCTATAGCTTCGTATCGTTAGAATTTAAGAATATGCTTGGGTTAGCCGCTAGTAAGTTAGATATTCCCTACTCAATCGAATTGGCTAATGGGAAGTTAGTAGAAGCCAATGAAGTGATCAGAGGTTGTGCAATCGAGTTGGGAGAACGTGAGTTTACTTTGGATCTACTACCAGTCCAGCTGGGGAGCTTTGACGTAGTAGTAGTAGGAATGGATTGGTCATCGAGCAACAAGGCAGAAATTGTTTGTCACGAAAAGGTCGTTCGTATCCCGACCGAAGATGGTGAAACGATTGTGGTACATGGCGAAAAGCATGATACGCCATTAAGAATTATCAGCTGCCTCAAAGCGCGAAAGTGTTTGCAAAAAGGGTGTGCTGCCTTCCTGGCACACATTGTAGACAAGAAAGCTGCAGAACCGAAGATCGAAGACATCCCTGTCGTGAGGGAGTATCCGGAAGTCTTCCCGGAGGAATTGCCTGGACTGCCGCCTCAGAGGCAAGTGGAGTTTCACATCGATTTAGTCCCAGGCGCCGCGCCTGTGGCTAAGGCACCTTATAGACTTGCCCCGTCTGAGATGCAAGAATTGTCGACACAACTTCAAGAGTTGTTAGACAAGGGATTTATCCGACCAAGCTTCTCGCCTTGGGGAGCTCCGGTCCTGTTTGTCAAGAAGAAGGACAGTAGTTTTCGAATGTGCATAGATTACCGGGAGCTGAACAAGCTGACGATCAAGAATAGATATCGTCTGCCAAGAATTGATGATCTGTTTGATCAACTGCAAGGTTCAAGCTTTTACTCAAAGATCGATTTGCGATCTGGATACCATCAGTTAAGGATACAAGAGGAGAGTATCCCGAAGACAGCCTTCAGAACTCGTTATGGACACTACGAGTTCCTTGTTATGCCGTTTGGATTGACAAACGCACCTGCAGTCTTTATGGATTTGATGAATAGAGTTTGCAAGCCGTACTTGGACAAGTTCGTGATTGTGTTTATCGACGACATCTTGATTTATTCAAGGACAAAGGCTGAGCACGAACAGCATCTAAGAGCCATTTTGGAGCTGCTGAAGAAAGAACAGTTGTATGCCAAATTCTCTAAGTGCGAATTTTGGCTACGTGAAGTCCAATTTCTTGGACATGTGGTAAATGGAGATGGAATCCATGTGGATCCAACCAAGATCGAAGCGATCAAGAATTGGGAAACGCCAAAGACGCCAACCGAGATTCGACAATTCTTGGGTTTGGCTGGCTACTATTGAAGATTCATTGAGGACTTTTCGAAGATCGCTCAACCATTGACGCTCCTCACCCAGAAAGATAAGAAGTTTGATTGGGGAATCAGACAGGAAGAAGCGTTTCAGCTGTTGAAGGATAAGCTCTGCAATGCGCCAATCCTAGCACTACTGGAAGGTACTGACGATTTCGTGGTATACTGTGACGCCTCGCGTCAAGGATTGGGTTGCGTGTTGATGCAACGCCAGAAGGTTATTGCTTACGCGTCACGTCAATTGAAGGTACATGAGAAGAACTATACCACGCACGATTTGGAGCTAGGCACAGTGATATTTGCTTTAAAGATCTGGAGACACTACCTATATGGTACGAAATGTACAATTTTTACAGATCATAAGAGCCTACAACACATATTCAACCAGAAGGAGTTGAATATGAGACAAAGATGATGGGTTGAGTTGTTAAATGATTACGATTGCGAGATAAAGTATCATCCAGGGAAGGCGAATGTGGTTGCCGACGCCCTAAGTCGAAAAGAGAGGATCAAGCCCATAAGGGTTAGGGCTTTAGAAATGATTATCCAAACCGATCTTTCCTTGAGCATTCGTGCCGCGCAGAAGGAAGCTCTTAAGGAAAGAAATCTTGAAGAAGAATATCTCCGTGGGATGGAGAAGCTATTAGTACCAAACGAGGAAGGAACGTTATGTTTTGAGAAAAGGATTTGGATTCCTCTGTTTGGTGGTTTAAGGAAAGTTATTTTTGATGAAGCTCACAAATCGCGGTACTCTATCCATCCAGGAGCGGATAAGATGTACCAAGATCTCAAGGATTACTATTGGTGGCCTAGGATGAAGGGTGATGTTGCTGTTTATGTGAGCAAGTGCCTAACGTGTGCTAAGGTGAAAGCGGAATACCAGAAGCCTTCGGGACTTCTGCAACAACCTGAGATTCCTAAATGGAAATGGGAACAAATCTCCATGGATTTTATTACAAAGTTGCCAAGAACGCCAAGAGGCCATGACACTATTTGGGTAGTAGTGGACCGATTAACGAAGTCAGCGCATTTCTTACCTATCAGGGAGAAGGATAACACCAGCAAACTGGCAGAAATATACATGAGAGAGATCGTCGCACGTCATGGAGTGCCTCTCTCGATCATCTCTAATAGAGACGGAAGGTTTGTGTCAAGGATATGGCAATCCTTCCAAGAAGCTTTTGGCTCACGATTAAATCTGAGCACGGCATTTCACCCTCAGACCGACGGTCAAAGCGAGCGGACTATTCAAACCTTGGAAGATATGCTGAGAGCATGTGTTATGGATTTGGGCGGTAGCTGGGATAAGCATTTGCCACTGGTCGAATTTTCATACAACAACAGCTACCACACCAGTATTGGAGCCGCGCCGTTTGAAGCTCTTTACGAACGCAAGTGTCGATCACCCCTATGCTGGGCTGACGCAGGTGATAGGCAGCTTGTTGGTCCCGAAATCGTCCAAGAGACGACAGACAAGATCGCACAGATTCGAAAACGCATCGAAGCAGCTCGCGAAAGACAGAAAGCCTATGCAGATCCAAACCGGAAACATTTGGAATTCCAAGTTGGAGATATGGTTTTATTGAAAGTTTCACCCTGGAAGGGTGTGGCACGCTTCGGAAAGCGTGGGAAGTTAAATCCGCGTTACATTGGCCCTTTCAGAATTTTGGAAAGAATAGGGCTAGTAGCATACAAGCTGGACTTACCTGCTGAACTAAATGGAGTTCACGATACGTTTCATGTATCCAACCTGAAGAAAAGTCCAACACAAGATACCGTAGTCATTCCCACCGACGAGATTCATGTTGACAACACGCTCCATTTCGTTGAAGAACCGGTTGAGGTTACGGATTGGAAAATAAACAAGACCCGCCGGAGCAGTGTCAAGCTCGTCAAGGTTCGTTAGAATGCCAGACATGGTCCTGAATACACCTGGGAGTGAGAGGACCGGATGAAAGAGAAATACCCCCACTTATTTCCTAAGAACCCTGCATCTACAAGCAGAACTTAAAATTTCGGGACGAAATTTTTCTAACGGGGGGAGAATGTGACAACCCTAACCAAACCAGGTATCCGTACGACTTAATTAATAATTAATTACTGTGCTTACTTGAACTTGTGGATAAACTGCTACTTGAATACTGATACATGTACTTACTTGCATCATACTTTACTTGCTGTCACTCCATGTTTTGCTTACAGCACCTTTGTGACAAACCTTGATGCACCAAAAGCACAGTAGCACAATGAACGGATAACCTATTAAACGTGCTGTCATAACTAGCACCAGGCAGGTACAGCCTCTAAGGCCTATAAGAGCCTGAGATAGTTTGCTACACTAGTGGTGAGTGTAGGGATATAAGGGTTGTAGAACTGCGTCACTAGGAATGAGATTACAGTGACCGGATGTGCCTAAAACGTACTTTAAGTACAAAATTCAGCACTTTAATTTAAAATTCAGCATCTAGCTAGCTAATAAAGTGCCAAAACATGAGAAAAATGTTACTAGACACTTTCCAAAGTGTCGGGAATAAGTTGTGTCACTAAAAATAATAATAACGACACTTTAAAGCTTTGTTAAGCACTTTAACGGATTACTATCCAACCGAACAACCGGACTTTACCCGGAACACAAAAAATATTGCCATTTACATTGTTTATCTTTTTCTGAGCCAGTTAGGGTCCTTGAATACCCTAACACCCGCTATAACGCATAACATACTAATAACCGAGTTAACCTCCACACTTAACTAACTAATACTTAATGTTTAGTTGGAAACCAACCGGATTACCCCCCTCCCCTAACCAAACCGTCCCCAAGAGGGACACCTCATGTCCTCCACATGATTATTTTAATCACCTTGGTCCCATATCAAGAAGACACATAAGGGTAATGATCTTGAAAATTGTCTATAAGTTCATAACATAACACACTAACCTTCACACACTCAACATCACAACACACACACTCTCTCCCTCTCCTTGGAGCTCTCGGCCGAACACACCCACAACCATCCATCCATTTTCGAGTTTTGATCTTCTCATTCCAAGAGCATACAAGTGTTGAGGATCGCATACGAGGAGGCTTAGTGCATTCGGAACGCGAAGGACCTCACCCTATTGCTTTTATCCACGCATTTTTCGACTAGTTTCTTCCCTAGCCTCGAGCTAGTAGTAAGTGGCTTTAAACACACTCTCGATCTATTTTAAGGCGGTTAAAATAATATATGACGGTTAAAAGTTAAGAACATGCAAGATGATATAAAAAAAGTCTACTAAAAATGCTAAAAATGTTGGTTAATAGCACAAGGGTTGTGTAAATCTTGTAAGATTTGTTTTGTGTGATTATTTAGTGCCGATCTATGATGTGGTAGCTCGGATCATCATCTAACCCGGATTAGTCATGATCAAGAATCATGGCATAGAGTTTGTTTAAATGTACAAAGGGTTAAATGATGAAACTCTACCACACACTAAACATGAACTTGTGTAAAATCGACTTTACTTACGAAATAGTGTTTAAAACTAGTAGATCTACGGATCTACAAGCGGTATTTTCAAAGGACCAAGTGTCAAGGAAATCTTATTTTTCTAAAGCCGGATCTTACATAAACAAGAATGATTTTAGCAAACACACATGTGTGTAGACACTTGTGTAACACAAAGTTTCGACAAAATAACTATTTTTGTAAAAGATGACAAGAAGTTGTAAAGATGAAATTCCTTTAAAAACGAGACTTTCAAGAAACAAAGTTGATTCATATGAAGATCCACTAAAAGTAATGGGATTTACTACATATTTTTGGGTAAACCACAAGTTCATGAAATTTATGCGATTTATATATATATTGACTAGTTGATGCTTTGAACATTGTTTTGATTGAGTGAGAAAATTGTTGGTTTGATTTATAAAAGAAAATGATACGCTTAAAAGCGTGGCCACCTCCAGTTACAGGGGAAACTCTGGCGAAATTTTTCCGAAAACCTAACACTTAGAAATATTTTCACCACAAGTGTTAGAAATACATTTTGACTTGTTTTCAAATTATAGATTTCGCCACGACTTATTTACAAAATATCGGAGGTGGGATTTCACAAAATGAAACGTGATAAGTATATGTATTTAGTAAATATATTTTTCACAACATCACTTGTTATGTTTATGATTATTTTGTGAACTACGTAAATATTATTTTTAGAGTAAAAATAATATTACTAAGTATTATTTTGGGAGAATCACATGTATTAAAGTATAATATTTTTGGGAAAAATATTTATATTTTGAAGTTAGAAATAAAATATATTAAGTGAGACTTAATAATGTATTTCAAAGATATACGAACACACACGTATTAAATCCCCCATCCTTGGGAAGGAGAATAATTACCAAGTATTTACAAAAATATAAACACGAAATAGTTGCCTAACTATTTCCCAAAAACTTAAACCTTAAGCTAAGGCACGGCCGTCCGTCTAATAGATTTAGTACGTGTAGGTCGTCGCACAGCTGCTTGATCAGGAGATATACTTGGTAGAGACGCACCACTGTGAGTTCATGTCCCCCTTTTCTCTTAACTGTTTTCAGTTTTCTAAACTGCGGGGGTGAAATACATGTTACTATGATTACGAATAATTCTTACATGGTATGGTTAGCGTAAGGAGGGTTATTACTACTTAGATCATGTGAGTGGGTAGGCGGAAACTTGAGGCCATTAATCCTCAAGGTAGGACCGAGGGGCAGGAGCGGTAGATCTATCTGGGTGTAGCGAGCCCAGCCCCAGGCCCAAACAGAACGGACCTCGGGGTGACTTTGTACCCAACGCATAAATCTGCTAGGTTTGAGTCTTCCTACTTGCACTTCACACATATCAATGGCCTTGCAAACCATTGGTGATCTCTTTTTCCTTATTTGCTACATACCAGGGTTTTTATACATACAAAGGTTTACTTACTCACTTACACATGAACTCGCTCAACATTATTGTTGATTTTTCAACTTACATGTATTTCAGGGAATTAAAGGATCTGGCGCGGTATGTCATGTTTTCCCGCTGCATATGGGTTCCGAGGTCATCCAGGTTTAGGGGATGTGACTTTTACCTGGACGAGTCACAGTCCTTAAACTGCATTTTATTCATGTTGATGTTTATGTCTTTCAAAACAATGTTTTATGTTATGGTGTTGTAGTCCCTAAGACAATGTTATGTTACTTCGGTTTTAAAACTTAAATCTATGGATGATCTTGCATGGTTTTTAATTCATATAGCTTGTTATGATTAAGCTATGGTATTAAGAAGTCACACCAAAATAACCACGCTTCCGCAAAGCCAGGGTGTGACAGTCCAGCAGCCGGCGACCACCGTAATCAGCCACCATACCACCGTCGTTCGACACCAAATCTAACCGGAATCCGAACACGGGTAAGTTTCTTTGTTATTTTGATGATTTTGGTTGATATTATATGAGAAAAAATGGTAATAAAGTTGTTAAATAGGTTTGAGATTTTGTGTGTTTTGACGTTGTTTATGGTTGTTTAGATGATTTTTAGGGTGATTATTTTGTTTATATATTTTTAGGGTGATTACAACTTACGTTATGATTTCTAGGGCTTGAATAGTTGAAAATTAAAATTGAAACATTATGTTATGGAGCAATGAACTTATGTTATATAGAGAAAGAATTGCTTAAGAAATTAGCTTTAGATGATGTTTTGGATAGATTTCAAAAAATGAAAACCCGTAGGGCGACGACGTTTTAATTATGTTTGTAACAAGGTTTGATATGTTTTTGATGATATGATTATATAAATTTAGTTTGATGTTCGTTTGTTTTACATGACCCGACCCGACCCGATACGAACCGATTTTTTTACTTATATACCTAGGGGACTAAATTTTTTAAAAATGTTCCGCACCCCATAGAAAAATTCCTGGGTCCGCCACTGTGTGCGCATGTTCACAACGCGCGCGAATGTTATTGCTAGTTGGTACTATTAACGAAAAAAATTGTCATTATTTTTGTATTGAACATAAATATCACGTCATATTCTTTATTTAGTTATTTAATTTATCAAAACATAATATCGTATTTCTTACAATATTTTGTGAGCTTCCAACAAACCCTGCCTTTCCACGCTGTCAAAATCATTATGCCTCACCTGCAAAGCATTTCTGGTTACATAAAAAAAACGTGACAAAAAAAACACTCGACAAAACTCATGTCACAAAATCAAACACAACCCAATGAGGTAAACACAACCCAATGAGGTAGTCGTAGATTGATTGGGGAAATACTTAGTGTTTCTTGTGACAGACGTTTGACTCCCATTTTTCTCATTATTTTTTGCGGCATCCAGATGAATGGCGAATATGGGTGGCGCCGTTTCGTCTTGGATGGGAGGTGATGTTTTACCGATTATTTCACTGTCGTGCATTTGGGCGGGTGGAGGTCAGGTTTCCGGCATCTGGGAGAGCCAAGGGGCTGGTGGTGATCGAGTAGTTGACCTTGGCAACAGCACCTGGTGTCACGATGGTTAAGACGTCGTTCCTTAATTACCGATAAAAAAAAAACAAAATTAAACAAGATTAAAAAATCTAAAAAATATGTACAGCTTGTTCCAACGGAAACCGTGTTTTTCTCCAACGGTCTCTAGTGGCAACAATTGATGTTCCTATTGCATATATGGTAAATAAATAATTACTTACTACAATCACACTAAAATCATCACCTTTAGCTCATCATCATTACAGTACAAACTCTATAAATGCATACATGTTTAGGGGGGGCGGGGCGGTTAACTAGTGATGGATTCTATCACTCACAAGCACCAATCAAGTTCCGCCATGTCAGCAACCATTTTTCCATCACTCACAACCTTTTTTAGGCGGGGTGGTCATCACTCACCACCACACCCAACAATTTCCCCCCAACCAACAAATACCCTCACATCATAAAACAATAACGGAGTGATACAAATAACGCGTTGATGCTGCCGTGATACTTTAACGCGTTGAAGTGGTGGCCGGCGGTGGAAATAACGCGTTGAAAGATGTTTCCGTGATAAAACAACGGACGAGCCCGTCCCCCCTTATACACATCTTTTGCATGCAAAAAAGAACCTCCGACTCACAATCTCCTCACCATTATCCTTACATTTTTAACTCATCAATGGCGTCTCCGGTGGATCATCGAAAATCTCAATACACAATCAAAGCTAAGGGTATTTCGTACGTGGTATCTCCACCGTTGTGTCCCCTTGGTTGGATTTGCCACAATCCAGGCCTAAAGAAAAAGATCATCACCAATGTCAGTTGTGAAGTGAAACCGGGTGAGATCACCGCGGTTGCCGGTCCAAGTGGTGCTGGAAAAACAACTTTGTTGGAGATACTCGCAGGGGTTATCCCTCCGTGCAGAGTCTCGGGTGACGGGTGAGGTGGTTGTTAATGACCGGACCATGAACCCGACTGTTTTCCGGCGAGTGTCCGGATATGTCACCCAAGAGGATCTACTCTTTCCGCTCCTAACAGTAGAAGAAACCTTATTTTATAGTGCACGGTTAAGGCTTCATAATGGGCCGGCCCAAAGTAGGGTGAGTGAGTTGCTGGTGGAATTAGGGTTATCCCATGTCGCCGGAGAAAGAGTCGGCGATGGAAGTGGGACCCACCGAGGGATTTCAGGTGGTGAAAGACGCAGGGTGTCAATTGGGGTCGATCTAGTGCATGATCCAGCGGTGTTACTGATGGACGAACCGACATCCGGACTAGATTCAGCAGCTGCTTTGCAAGTGATGTCCATGCTTAAAAACATGGCTAAAACTCATGGCAAAACCATTGTTTTAACCATCCACCAACCCGGGTTTCGGATTCTAGAACTTCTTGATCAGGTTGTGTTGCTGGCGGACGGAGTTGTTGTCCATCATGGCTCGCTAGATCACCTCCACCAACGGCTGAAGCTAGCCGGTCATTCAGTTCCTCAACAAGTGAACGTGCTCGAGTTTTCCATCGATGTGATTGAAACATTATTTCCAGACGTTGAACAGGAGTCAGCTGGTTTCGGTCTTAAGAAACAAACAAGTAAAACCCCACTCATAGAAGAGCTATTGGTAGGGTCTGGGGATGGTGATTCGGGTGAGACGAGGGTAGACCTTTCCTCTGTCATAGGGGATAGAGAGTCTGCTTTTGATCATCGTTTGATGTATGCAAACTCGATGGTTACCGAGGTCATGATACTGAGCCAGCGATTTTGCTACAACATTTTCAGGTGCAAACAGCTTTTTATTGCCAAGTTGGTTCAAATGATGGTTGTTGGGGTTCTGTTAGGGACGATATTCAACAACATTAATCGGTTTCAAATGCAAACTCAAATCGGATTTTTCGCATTCAATTTAACATATTTGTTGTACTCATCATCGGAAGCGTTACCCATTTTCTTGAAAGAACGGCGTATTATTATGCGGGAGACATCTATCGGTGCGTATCGGATTTTGTCGTACACTCTTGCGAACGCCCTCGTGTACATCCTATTTCTTTTGATCGTAGCGCTTCTATATGCGACCCCGACCTATTGGCTAGTCGGGTTGCGAAAAGATCTAGACGGGTTTCTTTATTTCTCTTTAGTGGTTTGGTTGGTTTTGCTAACATCGAATTCGTTCGTGTCGTGTTTTAGTGCACTTGTCCCGAACTTCATGGTCGGGATCTCATTGGTGGCCGCGGTAATGGGGTCGTTTTTTCTGTTTTCAGGCTATTTTATATCGAACAACGACATACCCAAGTACTGGAGGTTCATGCACTATTTAAGTCTTTTTCGATACCCGTTTGAGTGTTTTTTGTTAAACGAGTTTGGCGGGTCAAAGGGACGATGGAGGTGTCTTCAACGATTTGAAAACGGGTGCTTATTGTATGGTGAAGAGTTCTTGAAGACGCAGAATATAGATGAGATACAAAAATGGTATAATTTGGGGATGATGTTAGTTTTCATCTTTGGGTATAGGTTTCTTTCGTTTCTAGTGTTATGCTATAAATCTTATAGGAGCAGAAATTAGACAAGATATTAATCTTTTCAAGTTTATAATCTTTGTATTCTTTAGAACCCAAAGATTTCTGTAATCGGATTGTTGCATCGTTTTAAATTCAAGATTTCGTTTAGAATTCAAGATTTTTGTGATCGGGTTGTTTAATCGTTTAGAAAACAAGATTTCATGGTCGTATCAGATAGAATTCAAGATTTCTGTAATCAGGTTGTTGAATCATTTAGAATTTAAAAGATTTCTATGATCCGGTTGTATAGTTTAGAATTCAAGATTATGAGTACGGATTGTTGTATCATTTAGAATTCAAGATTTCTATGTTGAGCCGTTTAATCATTTGGTAATTGTATCGTATAGAATTCAAGATTTTTGTAACTGGGTGATTTAAAACACAAGATTTCTTTGATCGGCTTGTTGTATCGATTAGAAATCTACCAGGTGGTTGTTTCATTTCGAATTTAAGATTTTATTGATCGAGTTGTTGTAGCATTTATAATTCAAGATTTGTCATCCGATCCTATGATTGTGTCGTTTATAATTCATGACTAATGTGATCTAGTGTTGTAACGTACACAATTCAAGATTTATGTTATCGGGTTGTTGTCTCGTTTAGAAAACTGGGTTTGTGATCGGGTTGTCGTGTCGTTTAGAATTCAGGATTTCTATGATCAGGTTGTATCATTTAGAATTCAAGATTTCGGTAACCACGTCGTTGTTGTATGGAAGTAGGAAGTATGATTCGGGAAAGTAAATTAGGCAGGTGAAGCATGCCTCTGCAAAGAAAAGGATAGCGTTCCAACATGTATTTGCTTAATTGATGATGCTTGGTTCCACCTAAGTTTCTTCCCTACACAACTAGTCTAACTCAGATAATACAAAACACCTCATTAAGATGCAAAACCTTCTTGCAATAACTAATTACACAAAAACAGCTATGTTTATGTCTATGTAAATTGAATGATTCAACTTACAAAACAAATAGCCATGTGTTTATTTAGGATGTGTTTACTCGTATAAGTTCAAAACCTATAACAATGTTTTGCTTTTTGGATTTCATCAGCGTTAGGTTTCGGTTATTTGGTTATTGGGAGAAAGGTGGCTTGGTTAACCCTAGGTCCTTGGCATGAGTCAATTCAATCAAAGCTACTTTAGTAGTTCTGTGCATCAGTAATCTATTATCTGTTATCTGTTATAAATGAAAATAATTAGAGCTAGGTGTCAGAGCTTCCTAGATGGATGGTGTTTTGGAGGGAATTCTTCCAGGTTTTTATTTTCATTAGTGAAGCCCCATTTGAGTTACCGACCCGACAATGTTATTCGGATCCTATTTAAACCAAAAAACACATGCTTTACCTTCTCATCTCTCAAACCCTAGAGTCTAGACACACATCTTCTCTATCACATTTCCTGCCGATCGACCGATTGATGGATATCTGATGTCGGTTTAAAATAAGTGTATTTTATAATAATTCGTGTTGGTTTTTAGGGCATTAAACTTGTTAAGTCACAGTTGTTTATCTATTTAACGTGTGTTTGTATGTTTGGCTTAACAGGTATTAAAAAGGGTTAACGAGAGAAGACAAGTTGAAAGAATAGGTTTGGCGGGTCAACGCAGATGTGCAACGAAAAAGAATCAACTTTGGTAGTCTTAGCAACACGTGACGGGATGCGGATAAGTCTCTGCGACGCGCTAGGATGCTCGAGTTAATGTCGGTCAACAAAATCAAGTCGGTCAATTGGGTGTGCTCTGCGGTACGCGACAACACCCCGTCTAAGCTCCGCGACCTGCCTGGAATGAAAGGTTAATGTCGGTCAACTGTGGACCCCAGTGATACGCGGGGTGTGTGTGGCATTGCTTCGCGACGCGTGGCAAGAGCAAAAAACGGGAAGGATTATAAGGCCATGTGTAGTCATAAAGCCCCTTGTGGGGCGTTATGCGACACGTGTCGTGCCACGTCACACGAGGGCTTTATGGGGCGTTATATCACTAGAGCCCGTAGTCATAAAGCCCCTACTCATCATTACCTATTTAATAATTTTCAATATTATTAATTAATTATAAAAAAGCTTACCTGTTTGTGATTGGCCAAAGCTTTGAAAGGAATCTCCACAACGCCGCGATAATTATCGCGCTTTCAAAATTTTTTTGGGCATAGCGCCCTTTGTTTTGGTGTGCAAGGCGCCATCTCGGCGCTATAGGTAGTGGTCGCGCCCCACTACGTATACTCTAAAATGGCTAATTTGTGTTATGAGGGTGACCACTTTTCATCTTTTCTGATCTCAACCGTCATATATGAATTATATAGCTATTTCATCACTATTATCTCATCTCAGAGGCCAGTCGTGCACGTCTAATCAATTCGGGATGACAACTGAAGCAGTGAAGACAGTCATGAGCGGCTAGGCTCTCTGTGGCTTCCTCTAGTCGGACGGTTCACTTAGGTTTTTACTTTTCTTAGTTTATACTCATGTTTGGATGTGTTTTTGACCTTGACAAAGTTATATGAATACATTGATGTCTTGGTTTCTTTGAACTATTTGCATGTGTTTTGAGTTCTTGCTTTACAACTTGTTCGGTTGATGACAAAACCTGGTAATTTATTGGGTGACATAGAGTAGATTGACTCACATTAGTAAATAGGGTTATTCGAACTATTAAAGATCTGATGACAAAGACCTATGTTTGATTACCATCTTAAATTAACTAGACCTGGAAAACGGGTCGGGTTGGGTCGGGTAGGGTCATGGGTCAAAATGGGTTCGGGTCAAAACGGGTCAATTATAAAAAGGGTTGTTTTGGTTCGGGTCGAAACGGGTCCGGGTCAGAACGGGTCCGGGTCAGAATGGGTTTCGGGTCGGGTCCGGGTCAGAACGGGTTTCGGGTCAGTTTTTTTTTTCCCGATTCCTGAAGTTTTTTTTTTCGGGTCAGTATTTATGTTTTTTTTGGGTTTATAATTTCTGCGAATAACTTTGTACCGGATGTGCAAAATCTCGATTCGTATAACTTGCACTCTCCTGATTCGTATAACAACCAATCAGATCTGTATATAACCAATCTGCAGCGAATGTCTAATCTGCAGCGACTAAACGACAAAATTCTGAGCGAAAAATTCTGCGGATGAATTTTATTAAACACGTGCAGATCTATAAGACCGATTTAAACTGTGGTTTCGTGATCGACTGTCCCCACTATTTTCCGAATATAACAAATCAACTGCAACAAATTCTGCACCAGTCTTTAAATCATGGTTTCGTGATCGTGGTTTTGTGAACGTGTTTTTGCGTCAAATTCTGCAGTGAACTGCAACAAATCAACCTTTAATTCTGCAACCGAACTAAAATCTGTCCAAATTTCAGGGAATAATAGCTGCAAATTTCAGCAAATAACAACTGCAAATTCGTGATTAACTTAAATCGTAACAAATGGAATCCAGGTTCGCAGTAACAGATTCGTAATCGTTCTGGATTCGTATCAAACTGAATTGTTACTCTATTCAACATAATCCACTATTCCAATCAACAACTCTATTCAAATCATAATCCACTATTCCAATCAACAACTCTATTCAAAATCAAACAAATCTTACAGTATCTAATAAACCGAGATTAACATAAACGTTTTTAAACTATCTATCTAGCAATTTGAAGCATATGTTTTATTCTCAAAAACATATTAAACAAGTTCAACAACAAAATCAACTTACATAAACAACAACACCCAGAAACAAATGCATCAGATTTTAACATCTTTCAACAAAATAGATCATGATTAACACCCCTACTATATAAACATAGAAAACAAATTTAATTGGAATCTGTTAACACATAGTGACAATTTTCAATTTTGTTTCTTTGTAAATCTTACACAGGACTGTAACAATTGAGGATATAGGTATGCATTTTAGCAGAGCATAGGTGTACTAGTCTTCTCAAAGAATCGTGGCATACCCATTTCGAACAAATGAAAACCCAGAAAAATAAAAATAAAAATTTCAAACCTTGTGCCGGAGGAGACGTCGGAGACGGTGTGGGTTTGTGGCGGAGGAGACGGCGGAGGTCTGTGGCGGAGACGGTGGGGGTTTGTGCCGGAGGAGACGTCGAAGATGATGTGGGTTTGTGGCGGAGGAGACGGCGGAGGTCTGTGGCGGAGGAGATGACGGAGGAGATGGCGGAGGTCTGTGGCGGAGGAGATGGCGGAGGTCTGTGGCAGAGGACTGGAGGCGTTGATGGAAAATTCTCTAACCCGTGGTTGATGATACTCAACCCTAAAGAACCCGTTCTTTCAAAATGTTCAACCCGTATTGACCCATAGTTACCTTATTTGTTTTTTTAATTAACCCATTTCAACCCTCTTACTTAAATTACTTTACCCAAACCCACCCATTGTATTTTATAAATAACCCAAAATGACCCATCTCAAAGACTTTGGGTCAGAACTGCCCCCCCCCCCCTCTAAAATTAACCAAGTTTCCAGCATCATGTCTATGTGGTGGCCAATTAACTGAGTGAACTAAGTGTTGTGAAACCTAGAACCTGAAGTTTGGAGGAGGTTACGTTTCATAAATCTGATATCTTTTCTCTTAGTTAGTTTAAAGTTTTCCTCAAATCAATCAAAACCCCTAAATTAAGATTAATAGTTAATTACTTAGATAATTTAGTTAAACACTAACCATATATTCCCCATGGATACGATACCCTACTTACGCTATCTACTTAGTTTAGTTAGGTTTTTGCATGACCCTTACGACAGTCATTAAAATGGCGTCATTGAGGGAACGATTAGGTTTAGGTTTGGGGGATCAAAAGTTGATTTTAAAAGTATTTTCAAACTTAACTAATTATGTTACTAACAAGTGTGGACCTTCTGAAAAGAAGAGTCTTGTGGAAGAGAAAGAATGTTTTATGATTGACAGGTTGGTAGAGGTTAAGAAAAAGAAGAAGAAATCAAGGAGGAGCAGGAGAAGGAAAGGGAAAGAATCTCAGAAGATGGATGGAGAAGAAGGAAAATGTGAGTTGAATAGCTGGTTGTTGAACAATTTGGACGGTGTTTCGAAGTTGTGGATGAATAAGTTGATGAAAATGAGAGATTGCAAGCACCCTTCACGCCCACCATGATTTGATAGGTATGATCTGGCTGAAGATCTAAAACTTAGCGCTTCTTGGGAGGCAACCCAAGTTTTGGTTTTTATTTCATTTGATTTTGTTTTTGTGTATGAATCGGACAAGTGTATGGAAGCTCGTGGCGGTTTGGTTAAGTTTAGGTGCAATTGAGGGCAATGCATAGTCGTTTGGGGGGTTGGGATGTGAAACATGTTAAAATAAAAAAAAAATTCTAAGGCATAGATTTCAAAAATGTAAGAAAAATGCTGGAAAACTGGTTGTCCGTGTGTCGTGGGGGGGGGGGGGGGGGTGGGGGTCTCCATCCCTGCTGCGTGTTGCTGGGATAACCAGGTCAACGGAAGTCACCTCCGCGCTACGCGGAGGGTGTCTGAAGTTCTGTCGTGCCACGCGACGGAAGTCGCTGGCAGAAATCCCTTTTAAATGTCCAGCGCTTGTTTGTTTTCCTCTAAAACTTGATTGTCGCTCGTGTTTCTCTTCGTTTATTGAACCAGTTAACCTGTTGGGAGCTTATAAGTTTTAATTTGCAGGTTACAATCGCTTTGTCTATACTCAATCTCCTTTTGGGCAAAGGGATTTGAATTATGTAAAGAGGAGCATCCCATGCTAGTGATAGTTTAAGTGACGGAAAGTGCCTAAAACTCACCCAAAGTGCTGAATTCAGCAAAAATCAGCAATTTAACACAATAATATTATGCAGAAATATGATTAAATGGTCCTGAATGCTTTTCTAAGTCTCGGGAATCAAAAGTGTCACAAAAAGATACATAAAGCACACTAAACTGCAAGGTTTAGCACTTTAACGAACCAGAACCAACCGAACAACCGGACACTACCCGAAACATCAAATTTACACTAGAGGCACTGTTTTAACATTTCCAAGCTAGTTATGATCCCCGAACATCATAACACCTCCTAAAAATATCTAATAACTAGAACATATAACTAATACTTGGATTTAAACTAGTAAGTAACCAACTTGGTTGAAACCTAATCTAGACCCCCCCCCCCCCCACCTAGTTCACGGCCAACATGGCCCCCACACAAAGATTTTCTTTGAATATTTAATTGGATTATGTTTGTGTTTTGTGCAACATATTATACAAGAGTTAAATTGGAATTATGGATATAAGTATAACATGAAAGATCATGAGCTCATTACTTCCACACACTAAAACACACACAAATTCTCTCCTCCCTTCCCTCTCTTGTTCACGGCCGACCCCAAGCACCCCCACAACCATCATCATTCATCCATCTTCATACATTCTACACACTTACAAGGGTGTTAAAGATCATACAAAGAAGCTAGGAGCTTGTGGAAGTGGAAGGACCTTGTTCATTTGCTTTTATCCACTTGTTTTCTACACTAGAATCATCCCTAGCCTTGAGCTAGTGGTAAGAACCTTGTACACACCATTTTACTTCCATTTTTAGTGGTTAAAGAAGAATCATAATAAAAAAACTTGAAGAACACTAAAGAACACAAGAAGTAAACTTGAACATAAGCATGTTTAATGAAGTAATCTTGATGAATATGAGTTGTTATGCTTGTTGATCATTGATTGTTTGTAGAAATGATGTTGATCATCATAAGATCTTGCTAGATCATGATTAAAAACATAATCTAGCAAGATGAGAAAGTAGAAATATGGTAGGATGATGGATCATCCACATATGAAGCATGAACTAGAATGACTTAATGGTTTTCTAGAAAAATAATGAACAAAGTGAGTAGTAACACTTGTAGATCTAAAGATTTATGAATGGTCTTTCAAAGAAACCAAGTCAAAAATATAAGTTTTATTAAATTTTGGTTCTTACAAAAACAAAATCTATTTTTAGTGGTTAAACAAGTGTAGAAACACTTGTGAAACAAGAAAATTTCATAAGGAAACATTTTTAGAAAATGTGACAAGAAGTTGTAAACATCTAACTTCTTTAAAAATGAAGTTTTTAAAGAACTAATCACATTTTAAAGGGTAACAAGACTTACTAAGAACACTAGTGAGTTACTACAAATTTTTACAAATATTCAAGTTCATGAAGTAGTAGTTATCACTTGTTTTTGGCAAATTGGTAAGTAAAGGTTGTTTGTTGATGATTATGAATTGATTGTGTTGATTTTTACAAAAGAAAATGATATGCTTGAAAGCATGGAAACCTCCATTTTTAGGAGAAACTATGGCAAAATTTTCTAAAATATAAACATTTAGAAAAATATTTTTAAACAAATATATACAAGTGTATTTTAAACCATGAGTTTCCTACAAAAACTTTGCCATAATTTTTGTTACAAAAATATAATTATTGGAGGTTGATTTTCATAAATAAAAGTGACTAAATATGTATTTAGGGAATATATATTTAGAAGACACCATGTGTGTGATTATTTGTATATTTTGTGTATTAGTTATATTATTTTAGGATATGAAATAATATAACACCTCAAAATACCAAGAATTACAATCCAAAATATTACCAAAATTTCCAACAAATAATATACACATTTACACCAAATATTGGTGAAACCGAACTATGGAATAAGACTTACAAAATATTCCGAAAAATTTATTCACAAGTATATTTTGGTAAATAATATTTTGGACACCAAGGAAATGGAAATATGATTTTTACAATTACTACAAAAATATATCATATTTTGACAAGGAAAAATATATTATTTTTTACAAGTATGAAATATATATTTTTCTTGAAATTTTTAGAAGATATATTATTTTTAAGAAATATATTTCTTACACAAACATGAAATACAATATTTTTGAGGGAAATATATATTTTCTCAAATAAATATGAAATATATCATTTTTGGAGAAAAATGAGTTTATGTATATATTTTCCAAGTGGGACTTGAAAATATATTAATTTTTTGAACTTATGCGAAAATACAAATATTTTTGCCAAAGGAAAAATTATAAATAATTTTTCTAAGTAATATTCCTTAAAATATATATTTTGGAAATATATATTGAATCCTTATTAAAGAAAATATTCCGGAATAATTAATATGAAATTAAGTATAAAGGATACTTAATGAATACCGTAAAAATACGTATTCTCGTACGTATAAATACACACCGGAATACGACCCTAATACATGGCAAAAATATACAAGTATAAGAATACGAATACAAATACCCCCATCATTGGGAAGGATATACATGTATAAATATACCCGAAGTGTATCAAGTCAAAAATATATTATTATTCCAAAATTTAATAAATATAGTTTAAGTTAAAATATCAATTATTTTAACAAATAATTATATAACTTGGAATAATATCGAAGACACAAAAGAAACGTAACTCAAAGACATTAACACTAAGTCAAGGCACGGCCCGTTCGTCTAATAGACATTAGTACGTTGTAGGTAGTCGTGTTCACCGAAGAAGCTTGAGTTACGATTGTTGAAGACACAAAACTATGAGTTTCGTGTCCCCCTTTTCTTTTACTGTTTTCAGTTTTATAACTTCGGGGGTGAAGTACATGTTTCAACTGTTTACAAACGTTATTATTTGGTATGGTTAGCTAAGGAAGGGTACTTCTAGATCATGTGAGTGGTGGGTATGACGCTTAAGGCCATCAATCCTCGTTGTAGGACCGAGGGACATGAGTGATAGATCTATTTGGGTGTAGCAAGCCCCGCCCATGTTGGACCAGGGTTTGGCCCATGGCTTGACTATGTCTTACAGCCGGAAGCCCGGTGCAAAGTCTGCTAGGTTTGAGCTTTCCTGCATCACGTCACACATATTAATGGCCTTGCAAACCATTAATGGATCTGTTTTTCCTTGTTGCTTTCATACCGGGATTTACAAACTTACTTACATTCTTACAATGATTTCAAAGGTTTATTCATACACGCAAACAAACACACGAACTCGCTCAACTTTTGTTGATGTTTTTAAAATACTTGTATAGTTGTGGATCTGGCGGGCGTTCGGAAGTTCTAAGTGTGGTTTAAGAATAAAAAATGTCAGCCATGGTCTTCGGGTTTGGTCAGGGTGTCTTATTCCTGGACGAGACACGTCTTCCAAATCCTGGTTTTATTTAATGTCATCTGTCGAGTCTTTGTGAACTCTTAAACAGGTTGCATGGTTGTACTCGAATTTGAATTTCTATGTTTTAAGACAATGTTGTCATGTTTTTAAACTTAATTAATGGATGACCATCTGTCACACCCCCAAAATCCACCATGCGGAGCATCACCGCTTGGAGGCGTGACATGACCAGGATCGAGCCACCAATCATATTGAACAACATAATTAAGTAAATAAAACCAACCACAATATAATTGGTGACCAAAAGGAAGTTAACCAAGTTCAATTTAATCAGCGGAAGCATAAGACGTTAAACCAAAACACAAGTTCGTAGTTCATAAGTTTTAAAAACTCAAAACATAAGTTTCATAAGTTCATAAGGTTCATTTAATGAGTACGGTGTCACACCCCGAAATATCAGAGCATTGGCGTGACTAGACTGGTATCTTCATTGCACAGCGGAAGCAAATAAGCAAAGACTTCTAGAAACTGAACGCCTGCTAAGTACTCGAATTCTCGATGGTCCTCCTATTCCAACCGTACCTTGACTTTGAAAAGCAACCTGAGAAAGAAACATGCGAAAAAGTCAACATAAAGTTGAGCGAGTTCATAGTTTGTTTGTAAAAGATTTGAAATAAATCTTTTGAGTTGTGAAAGATTTGAAATAAATCTTTGGAGTAACCGGTTTTTGAAATAGTATTTGAGAAAACGAATTTAAAAATCATTTTCTTGCCAAGTTATATGGAAACGTTGTGCTTATAACACGTTATGTTCATAAAACCATGTATTTGTAAAGCCTTGTATTTGTAATGTTCATATACCCGTCAATGCCCACCCTGACTTTGACACCTTACCTGCATAATCATGTGCTTTGAATTTTGTATAAAACATGGTATTTTAATTTGTATGAACAAGTAGTTTCGTAAGTATAAAATCCCTGGTATGTAGCAATTAAGGAAAAAGAGATCGATTAATGTGTAGCTAATACATTAATAAGTGACACGGACTAGGAAGCACTCAAACCTGTAACGCGTATTTTATACCGGTCCTTCCGGCGGAACGACATAGTCACCACATGCAGTCGCACGATGGCCCATGTGTGGGGCTCGCAACACCCGATAGATCTATCACTCATGCCTCTCGGTCCTTATACAAGGATTAATGGTCTTACGATAATAGCCTATCCATTCACGTGATCTAGTAGTAAGTTCCTTAGCTAATCATACCATGTATAAAACGTTTGTAGTAAAAGTAACATGTATTTTACCCCAGCCTCTAAGGCTGAATCTCCCCAGCCACTAAGGCTGATCCTCCCCAGCCACTAAGGCTGGCTCCTTATTCTCTATATATCATTACCAAACGATCCATCCCTAGTCATGAAAATCATTCATTTCGATAATACACCTTTGTTTTGTAAAAACCGGTATGTTTAGTATAAACCTTTCGTAAATCATTTGAGTTCCTTGAAATCCCTTTGTAATATGATTTAGAAATACTAGTGTTACGTTTGTTAAAAACTTTGTTTGTTTTTGCAAAACGTGCATGTCTTTCCACCCCGAAAACATTTACAAAACTGTAAAACAGTAAAAAGTGGGGTTATGAACTCACCTGAATATTCCTGTACAAAGCTAGCTAATTATGACTTCGTGATGTCGTTTCCAAACTGAGACTCGCTAGCGTGCATTCTACAATATTCCTAACACGGAATATCTAATAAGTTTCTAAATAAATGCGGTAACTACACTACGTGTCACCGAGCTCTACCGAGTCGTTAATCGAACGATTCAAAGGTAAGTTGTTAACTTAATGGAAAAGGTTAAGTCATACGATAAGAATCGTTTGATATCGTTAATAACTAATAAGTCTTGAAAAGACTTGGTTCTCGAGATATTTAGAAATAAATAAATATTTATATCGAAATATATAAATATCGTTAAGACCGCTTGTCGTCCCGAGAAGTCGCACGTGTATAAAAGAATATTTATTCGAAAATAATATATGACAAACTCGTATTATATATCGTGTTTCGTATGATCTTTGTCAAAATATCCGTATATGCCGTTTAGACGTATAAAATAAATATGAAAAGTTATATTTATTTTATAAAAGAATCGCCGTTGGAAGTTTGAAATAAATATATAAAGCTATATTTATTTTATAAAGTGAAGGCGTGTTCGGCGTTTGAACAATATAAATAATTGTATTGATTTCATAAAAGACTTGTTGCCTTTTTGGAGTTTAAAATAAATATAATAACTATATTTATCGTCGTAATTAATTTTCCGAACCATCGTTTATTGTAAGTTGTAAAGTGTTATCGAAAGAAACTATATGCTTGTATTCGTCTTTCCAAAATATCATTTGAATCCGATGTTTGTTTTATAATAAAACGCGTTCCTTTTTATGGGTTTTCTCGAAAAACGGGCAGAGTTTCCTCTGTTTTTGGAATAACCCGACAACACAAGTTGTCGTTATTTTATCAAAAATCAATCAAGTTTCAACAATGTATACGTATGAAATCAATTTATGTGAAAGCTAAATAATAATTAGAGTATTTATAACTAATCATTTCGTCGATTTTATTCGGTTCAAGCTCGCTTTCGCGCATATAAAACCATAAAAATAACAAAGCAATCGTGCCGTAAAAATCTTTACCAATCCTTGCGTCGAGCCGTTAACTGAGTTGACCGAGTCAACTGACTTGTTGACCTGAGTTGGACCGAGTTTGACCGAGTTGACTCGGTTCGACCGAGTCGACCTGACCCGCTTCACGAAACCCACATCTTGCACCGAAACTGATGAGTTGTTGACTGAGCCGAACCCGACCCGCATCGAAATGAATTGCTGGAATCTGACCGACCCGAACCGCCTGGCCCGTTGACCGTGCTTGAACTGCTGTTGACCCGAGTTGACTCGGGTGTTGACCGAGTCAACCGGGTTTGACCCGAACCAAAACTCAGCCCGACCTCACCACTGTTGTCGTTACAGTTGTGTCACCACCACCACTTTGGCCGTTCAACACCACCATCATCGTAAGACCCGACGGACCGAAACTCGAACCGCCGGACCCTGCTGTTGACCACCAGTTAAACGAACCGACCGGTGGTCCGAATCTCTACCTTGCTCTCTGCTGCTCGAACCCCCAAAACCGACTCGACATAGACCCGAGTCGAACCCGAATCCGGTGAATTCGCTGGGTAAAGACAGTGTCCGGCGGTCAAAGGTACCGACCGCCGGTTTCTCTCATTCTTCTCGGCTCTCTCTCTCTCTCTCGTCTCGTCTGTCGCACCACCGCACCACCACCGGACTGTGGTGGTGGTGGTCGTTTCTGGGTCAAAGAGGAGGAAGAAAGAAGGGGGGTGTTTGGGTGTGTCGCTTGAGGAAGTTAACCACCGGCAGCCGGCCGGTTTTCTGTGGTTGTTTCCGGATAGATAACCGAGAGAGAGAGGAGGGAAATATGTAATGTGTGTGGATAAGGTTTCTCATTTGTTTTGTGGGTTAGCAGAAGAACCGAGAGGGAGATGAATGAGAGCAAAATTTTGTATAAGTGTTTATGTGTGTGTATAAATCTGTAGAGGGAGAGGGGTATTTATGGTGGGTTGTGTGTGTATAGTCTAATGTGTCTTCTTAAAGTTCTACGTATAAAGATCCATAGAGATTTCATAGAAATCTTGTTGAGATTTTTAGGATTTTGTAGGGATTTAGTAGATCCCGATAAGATTTTGTAGGGATCTACACATTATGCGTAGGTTTAGGCTTGTGTGTCTTGGGCTTGGGCCCGGGGCCCACAAGCTCAATCCCATGTGTAAGTGGCCCGTAATTCTTTCGGGACCTGGTATCGCGATCCAAGCTCCATAAGCATAAATTATTCGCGTACATCCATATTTGTCGGCGTCGTCAGTTTCTCGTACGGTTTCAATCCGTTGTCATTTGATGTTTCGCAGATTCCACGCGAATCCTCATACGCGTACTGTATAGCTGAACAAACGTTTCTGGGCACTCCCAGGGCCTGGTTAAGTTAATTAGCGTCGTAAACATTAATTTTTATTGCGTTAAACACCTGTTAATCACGTAATTAAGAGTCGTAAATCACGGGTTGTCACATACGGGACATCACAGTTCGTATCCCACAACGACCACCTCCATGTGCAAGCCCCATAGCATCTAGCGACCTGCAAAGCATGTAACAACGAGTCAACAACAAAGTTGAGTGAGTTCACGGTTGGTTGTCCATTTTAGGGTTGTTTCCAAAAACGTAGTTTAATCTCATTCAGCCATCCCGCCGTGGGGGTTACCCCATAGTTCGAAAACGTTTATTAGTTAACCATCCCATGTCCACCTTCCCTGGCTATCCAGCCCGGCACTCCGGCCGTGGGGGCTACCCCATTATTTAGATTACCAGACTCGTTTATCATATCGACTACTAACGAAAATTAATTATGCCCTAGCGTCGGTGTCTATCATCACCGACGTGCCATAGTCCATTAGTACACACCCGTCCAACTGGCACGGTGTGAGGTTTGTTAAACCTAATAGCGCTATTAACTAATGACCCGCTCGCCATAGCCTCGGCGATTAAGTCGATACAAAAAGGGAGGGACTTCGCTGATAGAGTTCTAGTCCAGTAAGTCTAAGTACGTCCCAAGAACGAGGAATTCACATTCCTGAACGCGTCCCAAAGGACGAGGAATCCCTATTCCTGAACCCATTCCCATTCCCACCGGGAATTTTCCATGCTTTGTAGAAAAGTGTGAACTCACCTCGGTTTGCTCGGTTAGGTTCTCAAATATAGCTAACAGTCAAGGTCGGTCAATCACGTCCTAATAAGGTACGGATAACAGTCAGTTTCTCATGCATAACACGTATCCTACGTACGTTTTATTTACTCATTACTTCTATCACATAACATGTACACACTTTAATAGTTCACGCTCATATAAACATTCCACCTATAGCTACTCAAGAACAAGCATAGGATATTGCACATATTACTTTCATTGACATATAACATGTTAGATCATCCTCAGATAACATACTCGACATTTAGACACGCAAATTACTACTTATGTCATTTCAACTTAAATATCCAAAACTGGGCTGTTTTCGGGCATTTTAATAAAATAGTTAACTTATTCCAAAAATTCCCAAATTTTTACAGAATATCTTAAACGATCCAAATATTATTGTGTAAAAATTTCGCGATCCAATTCATTACCAATATTTAATAAAAATTCATTTTCCGGACTGAAATCAGATTTATCTTTTTCTGACTGCAGTCCACGGAATAATTTATTTAAAATTCATCGTAAGTCCGATTTATGAAATTCCAGTGGGAGGATTACAAATACATCAGTGGTCATTTACAGTACAAGTTTCATGACCTAGTTCTACTCAGGTTTCAAGTTATGACTAAAAATATAACACATATTTTCAGCAGTAAAAATGCAGCTCTTGCTGTTGTTACGAAACGACTCTTTAAAAATAGCAAACGAAGTCCAAAAATTATGATTCCAGTGCCCTTAGACCCGTATTTCATAATAACACGTTATAGACTCAAGAAAATCAAGTTTTTGTTAAGTTACGATGTGGTTACAGCCAACTGAAGTTGGCTGTAATATTTGGATAGAAGCTGTTTTCAGCTTGTGGTGTTCTAACGCATGTTCTATTTGTTCCGTTAACATGTCTAGTGATCAACAACGACCTTTAATATCAATATTAACAAGTAAATCATCAAGTAATCAACAACATGTTCACCACAACATTCTACTACAACATTTCATCATGTAAATCTTCATGTAAAGGGTTATGTTCATCTTCTTAGTTCTTGTTTCATGTTCAAACTCTTTTAGTGTTTTAAACATACAAGTCTTACTACAACTTTTAACCATAAAAGCAAGATGATCAAGAGTTAAACAAGAGCTTACTACTAGCTTAAGGCTAGGGTAGAATCTAGTGAGAAAATGTTGAGAAAAGATGATGAAAAAGCAAGAACAAAGCCCCTTTGAAGCTCCACAAGTGCAACCTCCTTGAATCACCTTCAAAGCTTGAATGGAACTTGATATTGATGAAGATGATGATGTTTAAGTGGTGGTGATGGTGGCGGTTTGGGATGGAGCCGAAAGAGGGAGAGGAGAGATGAGGGAGATGGAGTGTAATCTAGTAGAAGATATGAATTGATTTTGAATGATCTTGCAAGTCATACTCCCCATACTTATAAGATCTTCTCATAATATTATGGCAAATGAATCAAGCAACAATCAAATAAAAATCTTGAAATGAATCTAGTGGGATATGGGGTGGGGGCCCCTTGTGACCGATTTCATACATGGGGGGGGGGGGGTTAATTGTAATATTTTGTAACTAGGTTGGTAATTTTTAGTTAAATCCCAAGTATGCACTTGCATATATTAGTTACTTGATATTTAGGGGGTGTTATGGTAAACGGGGACCACGACTAGTAAAAAATAATGAAACGATATATTTGTCAAAAATTTGGTGTCCCGGATAATGTCCGGTTGTCTGGTTAAACACTGTTCCGTTAAAGCGTTTAATTGTTCCGTAAGGTGTCTTATATATATATATTTTTGTGTCACATTTAATTCCTAACACTTAGGAAAATATACCGGACCATTTAGTAACTTTTCTGTATACTACTAGTATGTTAACAAGCATATGTAAGTATAACACAGTAATCAGAGAGCAGTTAAGTAATTTCACACAGTCGTCAAGCACTTTAATTATCATTAATAAATTGTACGGATACATGGAATTATGTGGGTTGTCACATTCTCTCCCCGTTAAGAAAATTTCGTCCCGAAATTTAGCTCGTGGTTACTGAGGAAGCTAGTTAAGTTGCGTTGGTTTCCGGTTTTTCCTGGGGTGTCACATCATCCCCCCGTTGATTTGGAATTTCGTCCCGAAATTCCGCAGTAGCTTTAGCCTCAGTAGTGATTGCACTTTTCTTAAACAGCTGGGGATACTTGAGTTTCATTTCGTCTTCTCGTTCCCATGTATACTCTGGGCCACGACGGGAATTCCAACGAACTCGGACAAGAGGTATTCTCGTACGCTTGAGAATCTTAACATCTCGATTAGTAATCTCTACTGGTTCCTCGACGAATCGCAGCTGGTCGTCGATAGTGAGCTCCTTTAAGGGAACTATGAGGGTCTCATCTGACAGACACTTCTTCAGATTCGACACATGGAAAACATTGTGAACTCCGTTGAGTTCTTCAGGTAGATTCAACCTGTAGGCGACCTTGCCAATTTTCTCAATGATTTCGAATGGTCCGACATAACGCGGATTGAGCTTGCCTCGTTTTCCAAAACGAACAACACCTTTCCAAGGTGAGACTTTGAGTAGCACTCGATCCCCAACCTGGAACTCGAGTGGTTTCCTTCGCTGATCTGCATAGCTTTTCTGACGGTCCCGAGCTGCCGCCATTCGCTGTCGTATCTGAGCAATCCTTTCTGTTGTATCAACTATGAGTTCTGGGCCAGTGATTTGACTGTCACCAACTTCTGCCCAACAGAGAGGTGATCGGCATTTACGTCCGTACAATGCCTCAAACGGAGCGGCCTGGATGCTGGTGTGGTAACTGTTGTTATACGAAAACTCCACTAACGGGAGGTGTTTTTCCCAGCCATTACCGAAATCGATTACACACGCCCGAAGCATGTCTTCAAGGGTCTGGATGGTGCGTTCAGATTGCCCATCCGTCTGTGGGTGATAAGCGGTGCTCATATCTAAACGTGAGCCAAAAGACCTGTGCATAGCTTGCCACAGTTCCGAAGTAAAACGCGCGTCACGATCAGAAATGATGGAGGTTGGCACTCTGTGCCTTGATACTACTTCCTTTAGGTAGATGTCTGCTAGAGTAGAAAACTTATCCGTTTCCTTGATAGCCAGAAAATGTGCAGACTTGGTCAGTCGATCCACGATCACCCAAATGGTATCGTTTCCGCGTTGAGATCTGGGCAGGCCAGTAACGAAATCCATGGAAATTTGCTCCCATTTCCATTTAGGTATCTCTGGTTGTTGGAGTGGGCCTGATGGTTTCTGGTATTCTACCTTGACCCTAGCACAAGTCAAACATTTACTGACGTAGGTTGCTATGCTGGCTTTCATACCGGGCCACCAGTATGTAGTCTTTAGGTCGTGGTACATCTTATCCGAACCAGGATGTACTGAATAACGAGACTTATGTGCTTCATCCATCACAAGCTCGCGTAGGTCTCCATACAGTGGAACCCAGATGCGTCCGTTTATATAGTAGGCGTCGTTTTCCTTCTGTTCTAGCCGTTGCCTCGATCCTCGTAAGGACTCAGCCCTGATGTTCTCTGCTTTCAACGCTTCAACCTGAGCGTCTCGTATTTGGGCAGGCAGACTAGAGTGAATGGTAAGTTGTAACGCACGTGCACGCTTAGGTATAGTATCCTTTCGACTGAGGGCGTCGGCCACAACATTGGCTTTACCCGGGTGATACTTGATTGCACATTCGTAATCATTCAAGAGTTCGACCCATCGACGTTGTCGCATGTTTAACTCCTTTTGCTTAAAGATATGCTCGAGACTCCTGTGATCGGTGTAAATGGTGCACTTGGTACCGTACAGGTAATGTCTCCATATCTTAAGCGCGAAAACAACTGCTCCCAGCTCCAAGTCGTGCGTAGTGTAGTTCCTTTCGTGAACTTTAAGTTGGCGTGATGCGTAGGCAATGACCTTGTCACGTTGCATCAACACGCAACCAAGTCCTTGGACGGAAGCGTCGCAGTAAACTACAAAATCATCGATGCCTTCAGGCAATGAGAGGATAGGCGCGCTACAAAGTCTATCTTTTAAGTGCTGAAAAGCAGATTCTTGTGCATCACCCCAACGATAGGTGACACATTTCTGAGTCAGTGAAGTGAGAGGTTGCGCAATCTTTGAGAAATCTTTGATAAATCTTCTGTAATATCCTGCCAAACCCAAGAATTTGCGGATTTCTGTTGGTGTACGGGGTGCAGGCCAGTTCTTGATCGAGTCAACCTTGGATGGATCCACATGAATCCCATCCTTGTTTACCACATGGCCTAGAAAGTGGACTTCGCGAAGCCAGAAGTCACATTTCGAAAACTTGGCATACAACTGCTCTTTTCGAAGAAGTTCCAGCATAAGTCGTAGATGTTGCTCGTGTTCCTCCTGACTCTTAGAATAGATCAGGATGTCGTCGATGAACACTATGACAAACTTATCCAGGTAAGGCTTGCACACTCGGTTCATGAGATCCATGAAGACCGCGGGTGCATTCGTCAACCTGAAAGGCATGACCAGAAACTTGTAATGGCCGTAGCGAGTTCTGAATGCTGTTTTGGAGACGTCCTCATCTCGGACTCTCAGCTGATGGTATCCCGATCTCAAGTCAATCTTAGAGTAATAACTCGACCCTTGCAACTGGTCGAACAAGTCATCAATGCGTGGAAGAGGATATCGATTCTTCACGGTCACCTTGTTGAGTTGGTAATATAATCCAAACAACCTGGTGATGTTTCACACAACCTGAAGAAGTTTCACACGACCTGAAAAGAATTCAAGCGACCTGGAGATGATTATCAACTCGTGCGACCTGAAGTGATTCAACTCGTGCGACCTGAGTTCAATCCGTGCGACCTGAGTTCAACTTCAAACGACCTGGTTATATCTCACACGATCTGGAGTTGTTTTCATGCGATTTGGACAGAGATTCACTCCGTTTGAAACTTCTAAGTCCAAAAATTCATCATTTTCTCAAATATGATCAGTTTTTAGTTAGATTTACCGTCCAATTTGTTCACAGATTGTTTAAACCAATGTTTCACGTGTTATATCACGAAATCAGATCATTTTAACCGTAAAAACTCAGTAAATTTGAAGAAAAGTGTAGAAAAGTGAGTAGAAATCAGTTTTATCCGTGAAATCAAGCTGAAATGGTAAGAACTCTTCCTCCTGAGCTCTGATACCACTTGTAGGATCGGGGATTCGATCAAACGAGTCGTTCAGAAGAGTTCTCGATCAATACGAAAGGCGGAATCAGACGTATTGATGTTATATCAGCTAGATTCACACTTAGAATCACTTTAACTGTCGATTGTATTGATTTGATATTGTTTACAGATCGTTCGACACTTCGGCAGCACTTCGTCTCCGGAATCACAAAGTTTCAAATGAAGATCCAAGACCACCTATTTATAGGAATGCCAGACCCCACGAACCATTTCATGCTTTCTGGCCAGACCCCATGAACTTGCCAGGTCGCACGAACTGGCCAGGTCGCATGAACCTGCCAGGTCGCATGAACTTGGTCACCTCGTGTGAGGTGGCTGGTTCAGGTCTGTTTCCCGTTTCTCTCGTTCAACGAGTCCTGGTCTATCTATTCTAGTTACATGACTCGATACAAGACATAAGACGAAGTCAACAGACATATGCACTAACACCAAATGAAGAAAGCATCAGTGAAGACTCAGGCACCACAACTTAAGAAGGTGGCGAAGGAAGCTTAAGTGAGGATCACGATTCAGATTTTCAGTCATACCAAGAATGGGAAAGCTCAAATGACTCGGAAACTTCAATAACAGATGCTGGTAAAAAGGTTGAAAACCTTGAACCATCGGGTGTTTAAGAACCAACAACCCCAAATGACTCTGCAAGTCTGGTAAATCAAGATCCATTGGAAAAAGACTTCCATATTGATGATTGCACGAGTTCAGATGATGAATCAAAGACAAATGAAAGTCTTGGGGAGTCAAAGATCAAAATATCATCTGAAGTTGTCGAACCTCACATTTGTCATAATGCTGAGTCAAGCTCAAAGCAATCTCTGCCCCTAGTTTCATCACACGGAACTGCAAAGTCTCAAAAGCCATTCAAGGCTTGTTTTAAGTGTGGAAAAGAAGGTCATGTGCTCAAGAAATGCCCAGGGGAGAGAGGATGGTTTAGATTCATATTTTTATATAAGTTTTAAATTGACATTCTTTTTTTTAATAAACGACTGTTTTGCCCTCACATGGGTAGCACATGAGCTTACTTAACTGAAAGTTTTAACCAGGTTAGGGTCAAAGGACCTAAGGTGTAACAGGTTTTGCAAATAAAGGACTGTGGCTGTAATTATTAACGTTAAAGGTCATCCATTGCAACCCGCTACAAACATAAAGGACGAAAAGTGTAATTTACCCAACAATCAATCATAACAAAGAACACACAAGATAAGATCCATACAAGATAACATACATAACTTTTATCATCAAAATAGGAACAAAAAGCACATATAGATTTTTATTATCTACAATAAACTTGTAGCAACAACTTGTTTGGCATACACATTATGCATCAGAAATGGAATATGTAAAATGATTTTGTATGCACAAAAATAAACCTGGCGAAACAGGCAGGTGGGCCTGGTCTAACAAGTTCAGGCCAAAACATATAAACACCTCATTTACCAGAAGTCCCCTAAAGAAGACGAGTTAGAGGGTGTAAAAAATGACACCCTCCGTCTTTTGTTTGAAAGCGAATTACTTCCAGAAAACTCTTGTGAAGCATAGAATTTATCAAGAACCGATTTGAGTGCATGATGAATCGAACTCACGATATCTTTGATGTTTACATCATCTTTGCTACCCGTAATTACAAAAAGATTCATCATCCTGCTTCCTAATGTCGCGATTTCTGTACGAATTGTTTTTAAGTTGAGACCATCAAGAGCTTCTTTTAAGTCGGATAAAACCTCGTGTTTATACTCACAACAGAGAGATGCTCGTATGGAATATGATGATTCATCTAGACTGTTATCATCTTGTTGTTCAACTTTTACTTCATCGATATCCATCGGGATAAGAACGCCTTTAGTGGCTTTTGTTGCAGTCTTCCTTAATTGCTTCAAATTTGAGATTACTTCAGCAAGTAACGACGCTTTGTCCATCTGTTTGCATCATAAGAAAGGTAACTAACTCAGCTATGTTTTCTTTGCTTTACCAATTTTTAATTAAGGGGGAAAAGCATAAAATGCTGACTAAAATTATGTTCGGGTAGCAAAAGAGAGGATGAGGGAGGTTGGGTAACGCCCCAGACCAAAATGATCCGGTTAGGGCTGGGTCTAAATGCGTTAGGTCTTAAATGGGTCAACTCACCCAACCCTTTTAATAAACTGTATGTGTTCGGGTTGTGTTGGGTTGGGTTGGGTTGGGTTGGGTTGGGTTGGGTTGGGTTGTGGTCTTATGGATAACTAGGCTGACCCGCAACAGGTTTAAAATTAAAATTAAAGAAAATAAAAATGTTAGGAGTTAAACCTGCAGGTCCTTTTGACCGATTTAAATAAGAGTTACACTAGTCATGTTTGGGTTAGAGAGTTGTGTTTTTCTACAAGATTAACTAAATGGGTCTTGTTTGCATTCGGTGGAAGTGTGGAACCAACCCACAACCTTAACAGAAACGAATTTCCAACCCTTCTTAACGGGTCAAAACAGGTAACTTTTAGTGTGGGAATAAACAGGTTTAAATGGCCCAAAGCACTTTATGTCAAAACTTTTAATTTTGTTATTATAAATATATTGTGTAAACTCTTCTTTCAAAGACTGCATTGCATATTTCAATAACACTATTTTTCTAAATAAAATGATTTCGTATAGCCGTTCAAAAAAACAAAAATGATTTCGTATACATCGAATTTACTTTAGGTGACTATCTACGGCTTTGATTCATTCAACATGTTTGATTTTCTACGGCTTTGATATGGAAATGGTCAAATATGTTAGTTGACTTTTGAGAGGTTAACCAGCTATCCATGTTAGTAAAGCATCAAATCAAGTTTTCTTATAGCAGCTTCTTACCTGCGCTCTAAACTTGTTATTTTTTGACTTGTCTATGTATCATAACCGCAACTAAGATTTACCAAACAATCTAAACTAACTATTGTGACTCGTATTCACATGATGGTATCAAACAAGCATGAAAAACTACATCTACCACTCTATTGTGCATTTATATAAAAAATCATTAAATCACTTGCGTTGTCAACTCTTTAATATTAGCTCTTCTATGTTCCAAACTGTAAAAATGAAATAAAATTGGTATTAATTAGCCGAAAAGATGTTAAAGTAAGCTGTTGAACTAAACCTGATACGGATCCAGGAATCCAGTGGCTACTAGGCTCATACATGGACTAGTTGGACAAGGCAAACAGGCTAAAAAAGGGCCCAATACAAAAAGAGCATAACTTACAACTTGGTCTACGTGTGGAATTAAAGGGGCCATAAGTAACTTATGGAATGGTCTCGACGAGCCGGATCATGTGGAAAACAACAATAGGCTGTTTGTCCTAACTGTCGGACCTGAATTTCGTCAACTAGAGCCCCATTTTCGATACGGACGGTATTTCCCAATATTCACTATTTCGATTTATTTTAAATATTTTGTATAACAACGAGTGAATAACTCATGTCTTTAATTTAGGAAGTCAATTTCATAATTAGGTGGCAAATTTCAGTTTTTAATTTGGGCTTGACCTGCTATACCTATAAAAGAGGGAGGTCTTGAAGTAATGGTTTAAGCATTCAATAGTATATTAATTTTCCTCAAGAGTACTTCTCTTTATTATTTATGTTTCCGCTCTACATCAAAAACTCCCTTTCCACTTCTTCTTCGCCTCGCCAAAACACCCACACGTTATACATTAAAGCAAGTAAGGATATTTTTTTTTAGTTTTGGCGAACACTGATGATGGTTATGTTTTTCTGATTACATAAGGTCAAAGCAATGATCGTATTCTTCAAGTCTGAATAATAACTTTGAAAATCATCTCTTAGCATCCCCAAATTTATAATGATTCCTCTGGATTGTATGTATCTTAACAAAAACACAAACCCCTATTTTCCCACCATTTGGTTTCAAGAAAACAGATGCACAGAGACAAATTTGACAATGAAATCAATATATTAAATGAATTAAATTGGAGAAAAATCCATAATATATTTTGACTTTTCACTGCAAGAACTTTGACCTAAAAAGTCAAATTGCAGCCCCAAACAAGACCATATGAAACAAACTAATAATGAATCAAATACTAAAAATAAGCAACTAACCTTGGCAGTACCCGGAAGAAGACTACGAAGCACAGATAAATGTCCATTAATCCTCTCTCTACGACGTCGTTCCGCTTCACTGTGATTCCTCAAGGCCATTAAAGCCTTATCTGCTTTGTGATTAACCAGATGATGATAATTATGATGAAAAGCTCCAGGTCTCACCAACGCCCTCACAATCTCACCCTTCTCACTATCCAACACCAATGAAGAAGAAGAAGAAGACGACGTCGTTCGACCGTAAGCCCCTCTCATCATCATCATTTCTTTTAGCACATACTCCTCTGATGGTGTAAGAGGGAAATCCATGGAAATTGCGAGTGTTTATTGAACAAAGAAAGTGATTATGGAAGTGGGTTTTGGTCCATGATTGAAATTATTTGGAGGTGTCATGTTGAAGAAATAGAGATGGTTGGTAGTAGTAGTAGTAGTAGGATCAGTTTAGAGAGATGGAGATCGAGGCTTTGCTCTTTCAACCGAGAATTGCGTAAATCACCTCTATTTAAACAGGTTTTTATTTTGTCGGTTTCGTAACAAGTTGGGATCAATCTATCTATTAATAAAAACTACTAGGGTGCCCGTGCGATGCACCGGGTGTGACATTTTGAATTGCAGCACTCGTTTTTGGTAGTTCTTATTCGTATAATATTTATGATAACATTATTATGGTGGATATATGGCATAAGTGTTACACATGTCTAGTAATTGTTAAATTTAGAATTTAAATTATTAAGTATTTCAAGAAACCATTGGTGTAATAAAGTAACACACGAATAAGAAAAGATAAGTCTTAAACATAAATATTGAAAACAAAACGCTCAAGTGTCAAGTACTTCAAATCATGAGGTTAAAAATTTAGTAATCATACGGTTAAACATCTCATCCATATTGTCACACCATCATTTCTCATCATCGAGATCAACGTTCTCTGAAATTTCTTGTATCTCTTCCTATTTAATTGTTACATCTTTTGGAGGATGAGTTTCTTCTTTGATCTCCTCTTTAACTGATACATCAGTAGTAGTTGCTGCTGCTGGAGCAGTTTGGGGAACTGAAAGAAATGTTAAGTATTTTAGTCACATATGTTTTATCATGTAATTGTTATATATAAGATATGATAAATAGGTATATATAACATTACTTGTTACAAACTTTAAAAAAGATCTATTCTTTTCAAAAATAAAACGTTTTGTTTATATATAAAATAAAGAGTAAATTACGTTTTTGGCCCTGTGTTTATATTACTTTTACTATATTAGCCCAAAATAAGAATTTTTAACATATCTGCCCCCATGGTTTCTATAACTAACTATTTTATCCCCTAAGTCTAGAGATCATGGGGGCCAAAATGGTTAGTTATAGAGACTATGGTGGCTAAAATGGTTAGACTTAGGGGCCAAAATGGTTAGTTATTGTTGCAACCCCCGATCCCAAATCTCCGTGCACGGGCGGCCGCGAGACAGTTTCGGTGGTATCGCGTGTTTGTCTATTTTGGCAGCGGAATTTTCATCAGGGCCGTAGTTAGGAAATATTTGATCAGAGTAAAATACCACATTTTCATAGCATTATGGGATAAAACCCAAGTTTGCATTACACACATTTTCATAGGAATAAATCATATTTTATTAAATAAAAACATATATTTTATTTTAGGTAACTTTATTGTCACTTTTCTAAGCCTTCAATGCTGTCCAGCTGGCTTCTATTTGGCTTTCACATTTGGTTACCTGAAACGTGTTTTAAAAACATTTGTCAGTGGGAAATACTGGTGAGTGAATCCCAGTTTAATCAAGTTTAAATAAAAATCATTGTACAGTATTGAGGGCGATCTCGCAATTATATTTGTTTCCAAGTTATATCAATTAACATCCATGGTACTGTCAGACCCGACTTGTGGACATGTTACTCCTTGACCAGGTGGTAACAAATTTTGTATACAAAACCCCAACATACTCATGATAATTGTATTCTTACAAAAACTTAATAACTGTTTGATATTTAATTAATCGTATGAGGTTTTGTAAAAATAGTTAACAAAAGGTTTACAAAAAGCGGATAAACTCACATTGCTGTCTTAGATTTTCCGTAAGGGTTTCCTGGTGACAATCTATAATTTACACAAAAGCACACGTGTTAGTATAATAACCCATTTTAACATTAGTATCACATGTCTAGTAATTGTTAAATTTAGAATTTAAATTATTAAGTATTTCAAGAAACCATTGGTGTAATAAAGTAACACACGAATAAGAAAAGATAAGTCTTAAACATAAATATTGAAAACAAAAAGCTCAAGTGTCAAGTACTTTACATCATGAGGTTAAAAATTTAGTAATCATACGGTTAAACATCTCAAAGATCTCATCCATATTGTCACACCATCATTTCTCATCATCGAGATCAACGTCCTCTGAAATTTCTTGTATCTCTTCCTATTTAATTGTTACATCTTTTGGAGGATGAGTTTCTTCTTTGATCTCCTCTTTAACTGATACATCAGTAGTAGTTGTTGCTGCTGGAGCAGTTTGGGGAACTGAAAGAAATGTTAAGTATTTTAGTCACATATGTTTTATCATGTAATTGTTATATATAAGATATGATAAATAGGTATATATAACATTACTTGTTACAAACTTTAAAAAAGATCTATTCTTTTCAAAAATAAAACGTTTTGTTTATATATAAAATAAATAGTAAATTACGTTTTTGGCCCCTGTGTTTATATCACTTTTACTATATTAGCCCAAAATAAGAATTTTAACATATCTGCCCCCATGGTTTCTATAACTAACTATTTTATCCCCTAAGTCTAGAGATCATGGGGGCAAAAATGGTTAGTTATAGAGACTATGGTGGCTAAAATGGTTAGACCTCGGGGACAAAATGGTTAGTTATAGAGACCATGGGAGCAGATATGCAAAAAATTCTTATTTTTGGCTAATATAGTAAAAGTGATATAACCACAGGGGCCAAAAACGTAATTTACTCTAAAATAAATAATTGTTTTACATATGTAAAGTTTTCTTCTTTTATAAAAACTAGTATTAAGCACCCCCGCGTTGCGGCGGGGGCGAACACCAATGCCACACTACTGCCAGCGACCGCCAACACTAAAGTTGCGGTGTGTTAATGCAAAGAAATTAAACCGAAACGTAAAACATATAAAAGAATAACTAAGTCGATCTAGGATCCGCGCGTTACAATGAACCTGTCAAACGGGAAAAAATAGACGACGTAAAAACATTTAACCACACACACATGTTGCGCCGTGTTAACTCGCAAAATTTAGAATAGAACGTCAAACAAAAATTTTGCGAAAAATAAAAAGTATAGAGGACCAAAGCTGAAAGTATAAAAGTTATAGGGTTAAACTGAAAAAGTTGAAAGTTTTAGGGTTAAAAGTAAAAAAATCAAATAGTTTTGGGTTAAAAGTAAAGATGAAAAGTTTTGGGGTTAAAAATAAAAAAAAAATCAAATAGTTTTGGGTTAAAAGTAAAATATCAAATTTTTTTTGAAAAGCTCCCAAAGCACAAGATACAACACCTCTATGCCTAAAAATGTTTTAAATTATAGTATTTGGTAATGGGTAATTAATAATGAAAAGTCAAAAAAATAAAATGTAAGTTGTTATAATTGTAAAGTATGTTTATTTTATTGGTTAAATTATAAAGTATAATTTTATTCTTTAAAGCTCGTGACTTTTTTTAAATATCCACATAATACTCATCCAATAAACTTTAAGTTTAAAATTTTCGTTTTTATAAAAATAAAAAATAGTATTTGACTCGTAAGTGTAAAGTATGTTTATTTTATTGGTTAAATTATAAAGTATAATTTTATTCTTTAAAGCTCATGACTTTTTTTAAATATCCACATAATACTTATCCAATAAACTTTAAGTTTAAAATTTTCGTTTTTATAAAAATAAAAAATAGTATTTGACTCGTAAGTACGTTTTAAACCTTTAACAAAAATTGTTAAATTTCGTTTTCTACAAATATAAAAAATTATATTTTTATAAAATTTCAAGAACTGTTTTTATAAAAAAAAAATAGGATGTTAAGAGTTTATATTTTTATTAACTTTATATTATACTAAGTTCAAATTTTTAGTCCTGACTAATCATATCCATATGAGTCTATTTTTTAACTTATAATCCCTAAAAATATGCAAAACAATCTACAATGTATCTAGTCAAGTTAGTAAAGAATTCTTTTGAAACTGAATAATATTATCTATAACAATATAGCTGAACTTATAATTCCTAAAAATTTGCAACACAATCTAGTATTTATCTAGTAAAAATTGTAAATTTATGGAGTATTTTATTTATACTACTTGTTACAAAAATGTTTATAAAAGAATTATTTTTTTATGAAAACAAAATGTTTTGTTTATAAATAAAGTAAAAAAAACTGGTTTACACATGTAAAGTTTTGTTTTTTTATAAAAAATAATAATCAAATGATAAAAAGTAAAAGATAAGTTGTTATAGTTGTAAAGAAGTTTATTTTGTTGGTTAAATGATAAAGTTCATAATTTTTTTTTTTAAAGTTCAAAACTTTTTTTAAATATCCATATGATACTCATCCAATAAACTTTAAGTTTAAAATTTTTGTTTTTATAAAAATAAAAAACAAAAAATAGTAATTGACTCGTAAGTACGTTTTACACCTTTAACTTTAATTGTTAAATTTTGTTTTTATATATATAAAAATTTATATTTTTTAAAAATTTTAAAAAAGTTTTTATAGAAAAATAGGATGTTAGAGTTTATATCTTTATTAAATTTATATCGTTGTAAGTTCAGGTTTTTAGTTTAGCTCTAAAGTTTTTTACTTTATTATTTTTTAATTAAGAAATACAAATTTTTAGATTAATATCGAAGAATAAGTGCAATATTTTATAATTTCAGCGTGACTTTATCTAACTGCAATATCTATTTATTGCAACTTTAGGATATTAAGTTATACAAGTCCAGTTGACTTGTAAATTTATGATACTAACTTTATTTTGAACTTTATTAAGTCAATAACCGCATTATATTAACACCAAAAATAAAGTTCAAATATAAAATAAACTTTATTCATACATCAAGATCAAACATAACAACTGAAAATGAAAAAAAAAAACATAAAAACACTTGATAGATTTCATATTCGACTACATGAAATTTGTTCCGCTTTTGAAATGACACTCGGGGTAATTTTAATCGGGCTTTCTGGTTTGTGCTTGAATCGGCAGTATCTTCTAATTCATCTTCTTTATCATTGTCCTCAGAATCGTTTAAATTAATAATCTCACTCTATTTCCATTCAGATAGTCTCTTGGATCTATTCTGTAACACCTGTGCCTCCACGGCCATCAAACAAATACCAAACCAATGAAATATTATATTTCATACTTGGGATTTGTAAAAAATATGTGTATCGTTTGCACATATCGACTCTTGTTCGATTTCAAGCTTTAAATCGCTTTCTGGAGGGTTATACGCGCTCTGATGTGTAGATATAACCAGTTTAATCCAACGAACACTCTGGAAAAGTGAAATAGGCTTAACATACCTTAAATAACCTTTACATAACTTAGTTATAAGTTTTGGAAGGTTTGGTGTGGTGAAATCAAAGTTTAATCGCTTACAGGGACTAAAGTTGACAAACTGCGAAAGTATGCCAATTTGAACTGTAACAGACATTCCGGAACATGACCATAAGTTAAACATACCATAAGTATCCTTCACATAGCTTAGAAATAGGCTTTGAGGTGTTCGGTATGCTAAAATAAACTTTTGTGTCATTCAGGGACTAAAAGTGTCAGAAAGTGCACAAGTTTGCATTTTCGCGCATAACTTACGTTCTGAATACATCTGGACATCCAAAAATTTATGTAAGCATGACTACATTATATTTTAGTGTTCGCTATAAGAAAAATCCATTCGTCGCGTCATTTGGATCGTTTTTCGCGCTTGTGCGCATTCCGTCGTAATTAAGCGAACATCGCGTTCGTACGACCAAACGAACCGACATCCGAGATATTTTTGAGCATGTTTTAAGTTCCCTATACTTTAACTTCATTTTAGAGCTTTGAAATGTGGTTAACGGGCCTTAAACGTGTCAAAAATGGCCTAAATACAGTTCAGGGACCAAAACTGTAATTCTGCCAAACTTAACCCCTACGATGCGCAGGGACTTTTGCCCTACGATGCGCAGGGGGTCTTCTGACCAGGTGCAATGTTTAAAACAGCCTGTTTTCAGCAGATTTAACCTCCACCACATGTTCCCAATTGCCTTGTCATGATGATAGGAACCATTTTGAGCTTCCATAAGGTTCCGACAAGTGTACGGGTTGGATCATGGCACGTTTTCCATGAAACGATCCTAACGGTTACCCGAAAACTATATATACCCATCCACCCCCATTGCATTTTCTCACAAGAATTCTGATTTTGAGAGCTCTAAGTTGAAACCATTGTTTCATACCTGAGTTCTCGAGTCGGGATTAGCATTCGGGGACCCTGGGTTAGTATTCTTTCGTTCTTTTCCTTATTTTACTGCTTTTCGAGTCAGAAAGTCAAACTTTGTTTGACTTTCAGCGTTGACCAGTAATGGTCAATGCGAAGTTCGTTTGAACTTCGCAACGTGAGTGTAATCACGTTGGTCATAGTCCCTTGGGACTATGCCCACTGATTACCACGTTGTCTAGAGTCGTAGGGTAGGCGATCTGATAAATCGCCTATACCTTCGAACTCGACCCATTTGGTCGATCATTAGGATCCGACCAAATACATTAGGTGACCATAGTAGGTAGGGAATAACCTTCCGAGGTTATACCCTATGGTCACATCGTTTAAGTAGTTGTATGATAGGTAGTTTATATGCCTTAGGTAAATTACCAGAATACCCTTTTCATGTATAATTGGTAATTAAGCATATGTAACCTAAACTTTTGTCACATAACTGATTAAGTAACATGTTTAGGCATATAACACTTGTCATAGGACTAGTTAGGCGGTCCGAACGCGTTTCACGCGAACGACGCGTTAAAGTAGCATAAGCTACCTAAACGGGTCGTAATGGGCCGCGATGGGTCGATAGCACTTAGGTTTGGTTTCATTGTAGTATGTAGGTCTTGTTAAACCATATCATATGAGTTCCAACACTCATTTGGTTTACCAAGCCTCATCCTATCCGATCTCCCGATTTAGGTCCGGTTTATTTATATGGTTTTAGACTGCCGATTGATTCCGTGCTCCCTCTAGCTTTGTTTGGTTATTGATTCAAGACCTCCAAGCACTCTCAGGCGAGTACATTCTTCCCCTATTTTACTGTTTTCAATTGTTTTGGGGTGACTCATATGTGCTAAATGTTTTCGATATTATAACAAATAGTTTCAAAAACGATAAAGACGATTTATACAAAACTAATAACGATTTCATAAAGTGAACAAACTTGTTGGTTGTAGTTACATAACATATGACATTCATTAGCAATGATCAAGCCGACCAGTATTAGGTTATGGTACCATAGGATCTGACAAATCCCGTTATTTACTGCACCCGTGGTTATGTGTGGGTGTTGTGGGTAGCGACTGAATCTGTAAGTGTTAACTTACCCTATGGAGGTTCGTTAATGCGAATACGAGAAGCGACGAAATCGAGAAGCGACGAAATCGAGAAGCGACGAAATCGAGAAGCGACGAAAACGAGAAGCGACGAAAGTCAAGAAGGTTTGAATGTTATTAGCGAGACGACCTTATAAGTAGTTTCACGACCTAAAACGAATTAAACAATTAACGATTGGGTTTCACACGATGTTTTAACGATTGGGTAACGATTGGGTTTTCACACGATGTTTTAACAATTACTTTGGTGGTTTGGTTTGGATTAAATGATTAAGTAACAATGCGTGTGGAATATGATACAAGCATGGTGGATACGCCGCTGGTACTTCCTATATATAAGTGTTTGTATGGTATTACATATTGTAGTGTTATTTGAATCATTTCAGCTCGAGACATAGAACATTTTATACAAGTAACATACTTTTCACAAGACATTTATTTACAAACAATTTATCTTATACAAACTCATATTACATGGTTATTCATTTAATCATGCTTTATTTTCTTATTTATACATATCACCTGAACTTATCATTGTTTTTCCAAATAATTTACTAAAACAAATGTTTTTGAGTTAAGAGTCATGGCTACGAGGTTTTACAAATTATAACCCGCTTGATTTGAGTTGGTTAATTAAGTTGCAATATTATACTCTTTTCAAAACAAGGTTTTTAAATAAAGTATTGCAACATCTAAACTAGCCATGATTTCGACACTCCTACAAAACCTATGTACTCGCCAGCATTTCTTTGCTGACCTCGTTTTCACATATGTTTCAGGTATTGATTGAATGAAATCGATTGATAAGATGCATGCTCACATAGGACTGGACAAGGCCTTAGTGACTAAATAACAATGATAGACTATGTTTAATTAGTGTATTTAGATTCCTAAACGATGTAATTATTCAATGATTAATAAAACGAAACACTTTTGATATCCATGGTTATGAAACATTAATTCTGTTGCAACACGCCCCGATGTTTCCGCCACGTTTTGTATGTTCCACGTGGTCGGGGTGTGACAGAAAAGATGGTATCAGAGCCAATGGTTATAGGGAATTAGGTTATTAGTAATTAGTAATGCTTTGACCTAGTCTATAACCTTCTTAGGACCCTAACGCGAGTTTACTTGCGTTTAGTCATAAAACAATACTGTCACCTATCCTTAGGTGACAACCACAACAAGAACATAAATTTCAAAACCGCTTTGAAAACTAATCATCTGTTCTAGGATGATTGATTACTAGGTTTTGAACTCTCTATTATATGGTTTTGAACCCCTTTGAGTTTTCAAAACTTCGTCAAGGTTTTGGGTTTTAAATAATGTGAACACGTGCAAACTGGAAGGGTGAATGCCTGTATTCTGGGTTTTCTGGCTAGGCAAGCACTTCGTATACATCTCATCAGACGCGAGACCAGTTGTGCTTACCTGGGAATTCTTGGGATGAGTGTTCACTTATAGGCGAGCATGTCTTCGCGATACATTATTTTTGACTCATTTACTTTGATTAGTTCTGTCCTTGCTTTCATCAGATTTGTTTCATCTCATTCATTTCGTCTAAACCTCTCACTCGTTTCATTTCATGTTTTCCTCTTTTAGACAATGCCTCCTCGACGCGATAATCGAACCGATGCTCGGACTTTCACTATTGAAGAACTCGCAGCTCTGATCTCTCAGCAGGTGGCTGCTGTGGTTCCAGGGGTTGTAACCCAAGTCCACGAGATATACAACAACGGCAACAATAACGCGCAGTGTAAATACAAGGATTTTAACCAAGCTAAACCACTCAAGTTTAGTGGTTCTGAAGGAGCGACTGGGCTTCTTCAATGGTTTGAGAGCATTGAGAATACCTTCCGCCACGTGCAGTGTCCTGACAATCGCAGGGTCGAGTTTTCTTCAAGTGTGTTTCAGAAGAGGGCCCTTACATGGTGGAACGGGATTATGAGGGATCGTGGTGCAGAAGTTGCTCTAGCACAGACGTGGGCTGAACTCAGGGCCCTTATGATGAGGGAATTCTGTCCTCGTCATGAGCAGCGAGCCTTGGAGAAGGAATTTGATGAGTTGAAGCAAGATAGTGGTGAGCACAGGGCGTATACTGATAGGTTTGAGGAGTTGAGTCTGCTTTGCCCGAAAATGGTTACCCCACTTGACATAGCTATCGAAAGGTACATCGACGGCCTACCTGACTCGGTACAAGACATCCTTACTGGTAGTAGCCCTGCCACACTTCGTCAAGCAATCGAGTTAGCTGCGACATTAACTGAGTCGCAGATTCGGAAGAATAAACTACACAGAAAGGGTGACAAGGGTAAGAAGCAGGGGTCTGACAAGGAGGATAGCAAGAAAGATCAAAACAAGAAGGGTAAGGAAGGTGAGACTTCGAAGAAATCAAAGAAGCGGAAGGGTGCCCAAAACTTTGCTGTTACAGCACAGACTGCTCAGAACTTGCAGAACCTACCGGCTCAGCCACTTGCAAAGAAGGCATATGCTGGTACCGCACCATATTGTGCCCGTTGCAACGGTCATCACATTGCACAACAAGGGTGCAAGAAATGTACAACATGTGGTAGACTTGGGCATTTGGCCAATATTTGTCGTCTGGGACAAAATCAGGCTGTTCAGGTTCAAGCTCTGGTTCAAGGGAATGCAGCGAGATTTCCTCTGGGTTCATGTTTCAACTGCGGAGAGATTGGTCACTTTCGCCCCAACTGCCCGAGACTGGGGAATGCAAATACTGAGGCAAACCCGAATGCGAATGTCAATGTGAATCCAGCACGTGGTCGAGTGTTTAACATCAATGAGGCAAGCGATGATGAAGGAGTGAACTTTTAGTATTTTGTGATTTCCTCTGGTTGTTATCTTGTAACATTTAAAGACAATGCGGTTGTTATATAAATAAAAATTTGTGGTTTTTATTTTTAACTAATGCAATTGTATGAATGTTTGATCCAACATTGTGATGTCAACACAAGGACAAAAAAACTACTCGTGTGGTTCTGTCATTTTTACGATCACTTGAGATCTCCCTAAGAACCTCTAACGCTTGTTTCTTCTAAATCTAAAGTATCTTATCGTCTTGCACCGTTCGAGATGCAAGAATTATCAAAAATAGCTTCAAGAGTTGTCTGATAAAGGATTCATCCGTCCGAACTTTTCACCTTGGAGAAACTCCTGTTCTCCTTGTGAAAAGAAAAATGGATCCTTTCGAATGTATATCGATTAACGTAAGCCTAGTAAGCTTACCATCAAGAATCGATATCCCCCTACCTTAAATCAACGATTTCTCCGATCAACTGCATAGCGTTTCATGCTTTTCCAAGATCGATTTGCGTTATGGGTATCATCAACTTCGTATTCTCGAAGAGGATATTCCCAAAACGGCTTTCAACACGAAGTATGGCCATTAAGAGTTACAGTCATGCCTTTTGGGTTGACAAATGCTCCAGCCATCTTCATGGACTTAATAAATAAAGTCTGCAAGCCTTTTTTTGGATCAGTTCGTCATTGTTGTTATTGATGACATCTTGGTCTATTCATATCCCGAGCCGATAACGATCAACACCTTCGTTGATATCGAAGCCCTGATTGAATTCCTTGTACACCTTAAAATGTACATTACAACTCAATTAGGACAAGCCGAATTCCTTTTAAGATCTTCCTATCTTCATAGTTAGATTCTTGATAAACGTTTAAAGTACCAAATGAAATCCGTTGAATGGATTCCTAGTGTGCTTTAAATGCATGTACGCAAGTAACAAGACAAATTAACGAACAATTTTGTGGTTATGTGATATATGTTTATGTGTTCTCCTCTATGATTTTTGTGTTTTTGTATACTCTGGATATTCGTTATCCAAATCCTCGTAGAATCTTTCATATCTTCATATGATGGATTCGTAGTAGGATATTCAAAAAGGTACTACCTTAAATCCTTAAAGGGCTTCTATGTAAGAGTTAAGACCCTTGGATTATATAGTACTACTCCATGATTCATAAGAGACCCTTTAGTGGTCTAGTCAAAAAGATTGATTCACAATTTGGTTAAAGAACGACATCTAGTGATGTAGCTGAACAGACTCCTTGATAGTCTATTTAGATCATTTAATGATTTAATTAAAAGGATTCTATGGCGGTCTAGTCACACTCATCACAGGATTGTTCATTTGGTTTCACACTACACATTATAAAATAGACTGTGTGAACTGGGCAAGGAATTGTCTAATTATGGACGCGTACATAATTATGAAATTTAGTGCACAGAAAACCAGTAAGATTTATTATGTGTAAGAACCGATAGCGACAACAATAACAAAATGACAACGATGTAACGGAGGTACGGTGGACGCACCAATGATGCTTCATATACTTGTATATAAGTATCCCTCTTACATTGCAATCATGATGTTATTAAAGATTACTAGAAGTTCAGAACCCTAACCAATATTGTTCGATCTTTCCAACCTCATGTTTTCAAGCTCTCACAAGTTTCCTCTAAATAAATTTCGGGACGAAATTTCCTAAAGTAGGGGAGACTGTAACACCTGTGCCTCCACGGCCATCAAACAAATACCAAACCAATGAAATATTATATTTCATACTTGGGATTTGTAAAAAATATGTGTATCGTTTGCACATATCGACTCTTGTTCGATTTCAAGCTTTAAATCGCTTTCTGGAGGGTTATACGCGCTCTGATGTGTAGATATAACCAGTTTAATCCAACGAACACTCTGGAAAAGTGAAATAGGCTTAACATACCTTAAATAACCTTTACATAACTTAGTTATAAGTTTTGGAAGGTTTGGTGTGGTGAAATCAAAGTTTAATCGCTTACAGGGACTAAAGTTGACAAACTGCGAAAGTATGCCAATTTGAACTGTAACAGACATTCCGGAACATGAACATAAGTTAAACATACCATAAGTATCCTTCACATAGCTTAGAAATAGGCTTTGAGGTGTTCGGTATGCTAAAATAAACTTTTGTGTCATTCAGGGACTAAAAGTGTCAGAAAGTGCACAAGTTTGCATTTTCGCGCATAACTTACGTTCTGAATACATCTGGACATCCAAAAATTTATGTAAGCATGACTACATTATATTTTAGTGTTCGCTATAAGAAAAATCCATTCGTCGCGTCATTTGGATCGTTTTTCGCGCTTGTGCGCATTCCGTCGTAATTAAGCGAACATCGCGTTCGTACGACCAAACGAACCGACATCCGAGATATTTTTGAGCATGTTTTAAGTTCCCTATACTTTAACTTCATTTTAGAGCTTTGAAATGTGGTTAACGGGCCTTAAACGTGTCAAAAATGGCCTAAATACAGTTCAGGGACCAAAACTGTAATTCTGCCAAACTTAACCCCTACGATGCGCAGGGACTTTTGCCCTACGATGCGCAGGGGGTCTTCTGACCAGGTGCAATGTTTAAAACAGCCTGTTTTCAGCAGATTTAACCTCCACCACATGTTCCCAATTGCCTTGTCATGATGATAGGAACCATTTTGAGCTTCCATAAGGTTCCGACAAGTGTACGGGTTGGATCATGGCACGTTTTCCATGAAACGATCCTAACGGTTACCCGAAAACTATATATACCCATCCACCCCCATTGCATTTTCTCACAAGAATTCTGATTTTGAGAGCTCTAAGTTGAAACCATTGTTTCATACCTGAGTTCTCGAGTCGGGATTAGCATTCGGGGACCCTGGGTTAGTATTCTTTCGTTCTTTTCCTTATTTTACTGCTTTTCGAGTCAGAAAGTCAAACTTTGTTTGACTTTCAGCGTTGACCAGTAATGGTCAATGCGAAGTTCGTTTGAACTTCGCAACGTGAGTGTAATCACGTTGGTCATAGTCCCTTGGGACTATGCCCACTGATTACCACGTTGTCTAGAGTCGTAGGGTAGGCGATCTGATAAATCGCCTATACCTTCGAACTCGACCCATTTGGTCGATCATTAGGATCCGACCAAATACATTAGGTGACCATAGTAGGTAGGGAATAACCTTCCGAGGTTATACCCTATGGTCACATCGTTTAAGTAGTTGTATGATAGGTAGTTTATATGCCTTAGGTAAATTACCAGAATACCCTTTTCATGTATAATTGGTAATTAAGCATATGTAACCTAAACTTTTGTCACATAACTGATTAAGTAACATGTTTAGGCATATAACACTTGTCATAGGACTAGTTAGGCGGTCCGAACGCGTTTCACGCGAACGACGCGTTAAAGTAGCATAAGCTACCTAAACGGGTCGTAATGGGCCGCGATGGGTCGATAGCACTTAGGTTTGGTTTCATTGTAGTATGTAGGTCTTGTTAAACCATATCATATGAGTTCCAACACTCATTTGGTTTACCAAGCCTCATCCTATCCGATCTCCCGATTTAGGTCCGGTTTATTTATATGGTTTTAGACTGCCGATTGATTCCGTGCTCCCTCTAGCTTTGTTTGGTTATTGATTCAAGACCTCCAAGCACTCTCAGGCGAGTACATTCTTCCCCTATTTTACTGTTTTCAATTGTTTTGGGGTGACTCATATGTGCTAAATGTTTTCGATATTATAACAAATAGTTTCAAAAACGATAAAGACGATTTATACAAAACTAATAACGATTTCATAAAGTGAACAAACTTGTTGGTTGTAGTTACATAACATATGACATTCATTAGCAATGATCAAGCCGACCAGTATTAGGTTATGGTACCATAGGATCTGACAAATCCCGTTATTTACTGCACCCGTGGTTATGTGTGGGTGTTGTGGGTAGCGACTGAATCTGTAAGTGTTAACTTACCCTATGGAGGTTCGTTAATGCGAATACGAGAAGCGACGAAATCGAGAAGCGACGAAATCGAGAAGCGACGAAAACGAGAAGCGACGAAAGTCAGGAAGGTTTGAATGTTATTAGCGAGACGACCTTATAAGTAGTTTCACGACCTAAAACGAATTAAACAATTAACGATTGGGTTTCACACGATGTTTTAACGATTGGGTAACGATTGGGTTTTCACACGATGTTTTAACAATTACTTTGGTGGTTTGGTTTGGATTAAATGATTAAGTAACAATGCGTGTGGAATATGATACAAGCATGGTGGATACGCCGCTGGTACTTCCTATATATAAGTGTTTGTATGGTATTACATATTGTAGTGTTATTTGAATCATTTCAGCTCGAGACATAGAACATTTTATACAAGTAACATACTTTTCACAAGACATTTATTTACAAACAATTTATCTTATACAAACTCATATTACATGGTTATTCATTTAATCATGCTTTATTTTCTTATTTATACATATCACCTGAACTTATCATTGTTTTTCCAAATAATTTACTAAAACAAATGTTTTTGAGTTAAGAGTCATGGCTACGAGGTTTTACAAATTATAACCCGCTTGATTTGAGTTGGTTAATTAAGTTGCAATATTATACTCTTTTCAAAACAAGGTTTTTAAATAAAGTATTGCAACATCTAAACTAGCCATGATTTCGACACTCCTACAAAACCTATGTACTCGCCAGCATTTCTTTGCTGACCTCGTTTTCACATATGTTTCAGGTATTGATTGAATGAAATCGATTGATAAGATGCATGCTCACATAGGACTGGACAAGGCCTTAGTGACTAAATAACAATGATAGACTATGTTTAATTAGTGTATTTAGATTCCTAAACGATGTAATTATTCAATGATTAATAAAACGAAACACTTTTGATATCCATGGTTATGAAACATTAATTCTGTTGCAACACGCCCCGATGTTTCCGCCACGTTTTGTATGTTCCACGTGGTCGGGGTGTGACATATTCCTTTGAGTCTCATAGTTTCGATCCTTAAAAAGGACAAAAATTGAATACAAAAGTTAAAAAAAGTTTAAATAAATCTTAAAATTACCTCTTCACTAATTTCACGTTGATTAGACTTGTTTGGACTAAACATTGCACTATAAGAAATAATATCAATACTTTTATCAATATCATCCTGCAAGAAAACACACATATAATAAAATAACAAACATGTTAATATGAAAGAAATACGCAAAAATAATACTTAAAAACCAGCAAAATCAATACCTTATATGCTTGTTCGACAACTTGGTTGTTTAAATTGGCATGTTCATCATGCAGCTGAATCTGAAAAATCAAATAAGTTAACATTCACATAAAAGTAAATAAAAGAAAACAATTATTCACTACTGCAATATAGCAGAACTGACATTAGAATTTTCAATCTCACATGCTTGTTTTTTCGCAACAATTAAATTCATAACTTGATCTATTTTTTAACTTTGTTTAGCAATAGATATAAGGGTGTCCAGCTGTGTATTTATAGTGATAACTATAAAAGTGTATTAGAGTTTAATTTTAGATTTGTCACCCCTTTATTTAGGAAGTTTGTTTTGGTTAGTTTTAAGTTGTTATATGATATATCTAAGTATAGATATTAGGCAGTTTTAATAAAATAAAATGTGACACATAATCAATTCTCAATTAGGCAAAAATAATTAGGCAAAAATAATTAGCTATGCAAAGAAACAATGAACAAGTAGAAAAAAACTTAAATAGAAAAATAATTTTAGCGCAGTAATATTATCTTTATTTTGTGCCAAAAAGATTTTAACTTTAGTTATCTTGAAAATATTAGTTGTTATTTTCTTCTTTAATCACTTGTACATTAAAACATTATCGACTTGTACCTTTTAATCCATGTGTCGATATTGAACAAGACAACTACTGAAACGTCGACAAAAGTGTGTAGGTCATCATGTTATCTTTGGATTTTTTTAAACAATATAGTTTATAAGATATGTCAAGAATACGTAAAAAGATTATAAGTTTGTTGTGGAGGTGTAATTGTAACTAATTATCTATAATTTTGTTAAAACTTAGGGATTTAAGTGTAATAAGTTTAGGGGCCAAAAAAATAAATATTGTTTAAAAGACCAAACTACCCTCATTTTAGGAGTCTTTCTATAAATAAATGAGGAGAAAAGTTCTTATTGTTTGACTATATTAAAATACTGCTCTCTCATGCATTATAATATAGTATAGAGATGTATATAAATTATATGAATTTATACATTAAAATCTAGGAGTATGCGGCCAGGTTAGGCAAACAACAAACCGTATGGGTCCCACCAACACTTGGTGGGGTTATGTGGCCATGAGAACCAGCTCATCACTTTTTCTACTATTGTCATGACCAAAACATTCAATATTTTTATGTCAAAAAGACTATGTTCTAAAATCTTTTCAGAGTTAAATGCTTGGTTGGTCCATGTGGTTTGTAAAAATTGCAGACTTGGTCCCAATGGTTTACTAATTACACGCGTGGTCCCCAAACTTGTCAAAAATGCACTCGGTTGGTCCCTAGCACTAATCCATGTTAATTTTCTCAGTTAAGTGGGTGTAAAATGACTAGATTGCCCTTGAACTAAAAAACAAAAACGCCTCATCTTCTTCCCCCTTTCAGGCTTTCACCACCCACCCACCACCACTACCACCATCAGCCCACCACCACCACTGTCACCTTCAACCCACCATTATCAAAAAACACAAACTAAATTCACAATTCAGTCATCCAAATCCACCATTATCAACCACCCAATCATCCAATCACCATCAACATGTTAACATGTTTCTGGAACTTGTTAACAGTAATCGGCCTCAAACCATATCCACCATTATCAACCATCGACGATTGTGACGACCATAACCAAAGATCCTCTTCGGTTTCATATAGCAAAATCCATACCCAATTTCTAAACTATTTTACAACAAAATCTCCACCCACCCCAGTTGATCCGAACTGACCTGAACCACCACCGTCGATTCCGACGCCCTGAACCACCACCGTCGATTCCGGAGTAATCGGCCTCAAACAAAATCTCCACCCACTCCTGCAATTTGGTTGGATTCAGATTTGAAGAAAGAGAGAGAGAGAGAGAGAGAGAGAGAGAGAGAGGACCTGGTACAAGAGAGAGAGAGATTGGGGAAGAAGAAGTGGGGGTGAGACACCTCTCGCGTCACCCCTGAACCACCACCGTCGCGTCACCCCTGAACCACCACCGTCGCGACGCCCTGAACCACCACCGGATCTACCAGAGGTTCTTCACTCTCGAAATCATCTTCGTTCACCTCCGTTGGCCGTCGAAATCTACGATTAGAGCAGGTGGTGCATGGTTGCAGCCTACAGGTGAGGTGGTTGTGGTGGCTGGTGTTGTACGGTGGTGGTGGTGTCTTCAGAGAGAGAGAGAGAGAGAGAGAGAGACTAGACTGGTGATGATGATGAAGATGAAGACTAGACTTGAATTTATTAATAGGCAAGGGTATTTTGGTCATTTAACATGGACTTAACTGAGAAATTTAACTGATGTTAGGGCTAGGGACCAACCAAGTGCATTTTTGACAAGTTTGGGGACCACGCGTGTAATTAGTAAACCATTGGGACCAAGTCTGCAATTTTTGCAAACCACAGGGACCAACCAAGCATTTAACTCATCTTTTCATGATGAATGAATGAACAAGTAGTAGTATTTTATTTCGACTCCCATATCCTTCTAACATCTTTTCTAGGTTTTTCTTGTCATCATCTAGCCTTGATTTGATTCTATCCCCAAAACAATCCAAAAGTCATATTTTAGCCTTTTTCAAAAGATAAGTTCATTATATACTGTAAGTAAATCCGTCTGTGAAGAAAATTGATAGATAACCACTAAATGATAAATCTTAGATCAAACAGATGTGTTTTATATGTCTGCCCCATCAAAACCTTTATGAGGGTTGGCTTCGTCTTTGTAACTTCACTTTTGATCAAAATTCATTCAAAAGTTATGTACATCTAAAGTTGAGATCATCATCTGACATATGTTTCATGGCCCATTGTATTGTGAAATGTAGGTGGGACTCATCGATCCAATTTTTATTTCATGTCGGGTTCATCCAACTTAATTCGTCTTGTGGTGTCAAGCAAAAAAAGTAACACATTTTTTTTTGGCCCAAAGGGTGTGTTGAGTCCTTGACAGGAAATCTGGAATCATGTCAAAAAATGTCAATCTTACTATTTATTACACACGACTTAGTTGGAATATTTGATGTACAAAATTTACTCATCCGGTAATTCAGTAAAAAAGGACAAAATTTTGAGAATCACTTAAACTAAAAGGAAAAAACAAATCTAATATTTAAAAGGGTAAATTACATTTTTCGTTCTTTATCTTTGTATCGAATTGCAATAGATGCCCTTTAATTTCAATAATTAGGTTAAAAATTTCAATTAAGTACTGCATATATTTTGCACATGAGGGTAGGTTAGTAATTTTACTAATATATTTAAGCAACTCTCTCTCTCTCTCTCTCCCTCCCTCCCTCCCTCCAACACCACCATCACCACTTATAAAAACCATTAAAATCCTCCACCACCACCAACAAATCCAACTTCCAATCATCACAATTCCTCTGTTTCCAACCTACAAATTCCTCACTTTCTTCATCAATTCAACCTCAATTTCATTCAGATTGAACAAATCCCAAAACAGAGAGTGGATTCATAAAAATGCCCCCTTTTAGCCATTATTTGGCTGTATATTACAATGCACAATATAGTATATTACATTATATAACCTAACCTCAAAAAAAAAAAACAAAAGAATAAGTAGATGAAACGGAATAGGATGTGCTCTGCATAAAATAAATTCCATACAAAACGGTAGTATCTTGCAATGGCCTCCTGCAGACTAACAGAAAAGTCAAAAATAAAAGTCAATTTAACATGAAGAAGCTGAATCTATAGGTTCTTGATTACAGTTCAAAAAAAATCCCCAAATCTTCGTCCCACTATTCTTTGTCTTCTTATATAAACTTCCTATATATGAATAAATATACACCGAACACACATTCGCATTTTCTTATATAATTTCTTCCTCTTTCTAGATCTTTAACTCATAGAATGAAAATTTGTAGACCTAGAATATTTGAAACCTAATATGCAACTTGTATATGTATAGGAGTCGTATATGCTTTCTTGGGTAGGTTTCTACACAACCATCATAGAGTCGTTACGTCATCCGTCGACGATTGAACCATCACCACAGCCTAAGGTTTCAAATTGGAGCAGCGAGATTCAGTGGCGCAACTATTAAGGGGCCGGGGGCGCCCGACCCCCTGAACTTTTCGCTCAGTAGTGTAATATATGTAGTTTTTGTATAGAAATTTTTGGGTATATACGTTTTCGACCCCCTGGTTCTATAGAAATTTTTGGGTATATACGTTTTGACCCCCTATCGGAAATCTCAAGCTTCGCCACTGGCGAGATTGCATTCTGGTGGTGGTGTTTCGGTCCGATGCTGATGATGGTTGATGGTTATGGTTATGATGGTTAATGGTGAGTCGATGATGAATGTTGATGGTTATGATGATGATAATGGTGATACCCTCTTTACCCAAAAAAAAATAAAAATGGTGATACCCTGATAATGGGTGTAGAGAGAGACGAAGATAGAAAAAAGATAGGAGTTTTATGGACTATTATATATAAATAGATAAATAGACTGGGGTAAAAAGACATAAATGTCCTCATGTGTAAAGAACATGTCATACTTAATTGAAATTTTTAACCTGTTTAGTGTTAAAGGACGCACAGTGTAATGAGTTTTCCAAATAAAGGATTGTGACTGTAATTATTAAAGTTAAAGAGCATCAATTGCAATACAATACAAACATAAATGATGAAATGTGTAATTTACCCTATTTAAAAAGGTTTTAGCTGAACATGTTTTTAATTTTCTTTAAGATAGTAAATTTGAATTATAATCCTTTTGGTAACAACAAAGAAAAAGAAAAAACCAAATCATCTTACCAAAATTGAAAAAAAACCCCCCCACAAACTAGTGAAGTAAAAAGGAAAAAGAAAACATGTAAAGTTGCGTGGACATAATAAAAAGGTTAAAAATATATTCGAATATTTTGAAAAGTGAGTAAATAAATAATTTGATCATAGACGAGGGAAAGGGGTGACGTGGAACAATGTTTGAATAATTATTATTACTAGAATTGATCCCATTGCGTTGGAGCGGGCTAGCGAGCAGATGAAAACTGAGAAAAACGTAAAACCAAAATACGAATTAATAACATCAAGTGATTTACGTGTCGTAAAGTGTAGACGAAGACGAACTTATACAGACACATATTAGAAAGTTGAGGGAGTCAAAAGAGATAATATATAAACTTTTTAGAATGCAGAGAACAAAATTGATATTTTTGAAATTTGAGGGGAAAGAGGAAACCTTTTCACTAATAGACGAAGAAGAAAAAACTTAAAATGCATCGGCAATCAGTATAATAGTCAAAAGAAAAAAATTCAAAAGATAAAGCTTTTATATGCTCAAAAGAATGTTTACATGTGTTTTACATCAATCGAAAATTATAAAAACGAATTAGCATTCCTGTGATACTGATATTGTTAAAGACGCATTTTCACAATTCTTCCAAGTCTATGAAATATAATATAGAAATTATTATTTAAGTATGTTTTTAGTTAAAGTAAATTGATTTTATTAGATTTAATAGACTCCGTCAAATGTTTGTCCACAAAAATCATCACTTTGCACCAAAAATGAAATCAACTCCGTAGTTGCACACAATGATGTAATTTATAATTTGATTAGAAAATTTTAATTCGTTATTAATTTTTTTTTGTTCAAACGTCTTAGCGAAAGAAAAAGAATATTATATTTTTTTAAGTTGTCATTGATTATCATTCTAATAGGGATTAAAAAAAAAAACACAAATGTTAAGTAAAGAAAAAAGATGGGTAGGAGAAAACTAACATGTTTAATGTGGCTAGAATTTTGAGAATTTTTTACTTATGTTCGGGGTTAAAAATTAATTTACATAAAACTAACTTATACGGGTTGGAGGTGGAAGATTGGGAAGTTAATGAGATGGCTGAGGTGATTAGGTGTGAAACGAACAATATTCTTCTGATGTACTTGGCGATAACGGTGGGGGCTAATATGATAGAATATCTAACTGGAATCCGGTTATCGAGGTTTTTGATAAAAGGTTGTCGGCTTGGAAATCTTAAACTCTTTCAATTGGGGGGAGGCTAACTCTGATTAATTCGGTACTTGAGAGTCTTCCCATCTACCACTTTTCAGTATACAAGGCCTCGGTCGGCGTCATTAAAATGTTAGAAACTAAAATAAAAAAATTCCTTTGGGCGGGGTCCAATGAAGCTAAGAAATTGAATTGGGTGGCCTGGGATTGGATTACCCGGCCTAAGAAAAAAAGGGATTGGGTATTAATAGACTTAAAGAAGTTAACGTGGCTCTTTTAGTCAAATGGGGGTGGAGGTATAGCGTGGAGACCAAAAATCTTTGGAGGAAAGTTGTGGATGCATGCCACTACAAAAGTAATCAATGGAACTTTTTACCGCTCAATGTTAATATTTCGGGTTGCTGGAAAAATATCGTGTTGTTGATTTCTAAATTAAATTAAACGGGAAGGGTCTAAATCGTCTGATTGAGGGTAAGGTGGGAAATGGAGTGTAGATTCGTTTTTGGGTGGACACTTGGGTGGGCGATCTTCCTTTCATGAAAAGATGGCCTCACCTGTTCGGTCTAGAGATGTTTAAATTGTACAAGGTCGCTGAGAAGATAGCTACGGATCAGGACAGCGGCGGTCTCACATGGAACTGGTCTAGACTACCAGGTTCGGATGCTGAACTTAGGGAGTGGCAGGACTGTCAAAATGTTCTAAATTTGGTAACGCTATCCAGTAATAAGGATTCTTGGTCATGGAAAGGTGATGATAAGGGATGGTTCTCGGTTAAGTCGGTTAAAAAGGCATTGATCGTAGAGAGATGGGAGATCAATCCTCCTAGTTTTGAATGGTGCAAATGGGTCCCTCTTAAATGCAACATAATGGCTTAGAGAGGCAATTTAGACAGATTAGCTACGAGAGTGAGTCTAAGAAGAAGGGATGTGGATATCGCATCTTCGATGGGCCCATTCTGTGGTGAACAAGAGGAAACTTTACCCAAAGTCATTGTCTCATGTTGAGTTCCTTCTGATCAAAGAGGTGCTGGAGGCTTTTATGGTCAGTGTAGATCGTACACTTTGTCCCATACAGATAGTGTCTCCAGATCTTCAAGGCAAGCACAACAGTTCCTAACTCAAAATTGTGAGTTATGTAGTTCTTCTCATGCACTTTCAGTTGTCTGGACGCATAGGCTGTCACTTTGTCCTTTAGCATAAGCACGCATCCAAGGCCCAAACATGACGCATCACAGTATACAACGAAACCATCATTTCCCTCAGGCAGGGATAGAATAGGTGCACTACATAACCTTTACTTCAACAACCAAAAAGCTTCCTCTTGCTTCTCTCTCCAATCTAACTTCTAATTCTTAATCGCTTCAGTCTTCGACAGATCCTTATGTATACCTTTCTCATTTATGACATGTCCGAGAAATTGGGCTTCTTGAATCCAAAACTCACATTTAGAGAACTTAGCATACAACTTCCCATTCTTCAGCAGCATCCAGAATCATCTTCAGATGTTGCTCATGATCTTCGTTGGTTCGTGAATAGATAAGTATACCGTCAATAAATTGTCACACCCTGTCTTTTGCGGAAGCGTATGATGTGTGACTGGTTTAATATCATTGCATTCAATCGTAATAAACAACTACATGATCAAAACGATGTTCATCCATTCATGAAAATTTGAGTATTACAAATACTTGTATTTAAGTTTTAAAAACACAACCTTCGTCTAGGTTACAATTCAACAAAAGTGGATGGCATCTAAACTTGAAGTCTACTTCTAGTTACGACACCCGCGCCCAAGATCCATCATGTCACCTGAAATACATGTAATTTTGGAAAACATCAACAAAAGTTGAGCGAGTTCATGCGTTTTGCATACCTTGTATGAAACATGGTATGCATCTTGTATAAATAAAGTATTCTTGTGAATAACGTATTCTTGTAAAATAAAGTATTCTTGTGATACAAATCTTGTACCAATAAAGTATTCTTGTGATACAATTCTTGTACCAAATAAGTATTCTTGTAGAATCTTTGAGAGACTTTAAGGCATGTGAGGACATGGGGAGTACTTGTTAGGACTCCTTAAGGACATGGGAGTACTTGTTATGACTCCTAGGGAGCATTCGTAATGGCTCATAGGGAGCACTCGTAATGGCTCCTACCTTTGTCGATTTTCCTCGACTGTGTCGATTAACCTCGACTGTGTCAATTTCCCTTGACTGTGTCAATTACCCTCGACTGTGTCGATTAACCTCGACTGTGTCGATTAACCTCGACTGGGACTCTGAAGCACTACTAGGTACTAGTTGTGACCATGAGTGGGGCTCGGCCGTACCCGTTAGATCTAACCCTCGTCCCTAATTAGTGAATGTTTTTAATGGCTTGGTACTAGTTTTCACCAAGACTTTATGGCATTTTTAGTATTATGTCTGTGCTCACATGATCTAGTATTTCATAGACATTTCTTTAAACGCATCATACTTGGTACTCGTTCTCACCAAGAGTGCTTCTTGTTATCATACCATTTATAAACATTGTATTATTTGTAACATGTATTTCACCCCCGAGAGTTATAAAACCAAAAACAGTTAAAGAAAAGGGGGAGCATGAACTCACAACTTTGCGTTCCTGCGTCGTAAACTTCACCGGATTTGCTTATCTAGCGTAGTGACCTAAACGTGTTTGTTAACGTTAGTCACTAGACTTGTATCGCACAAGTACAAGTCACTATCTTTTGTATATGTGTTCTTGTGTTAAAAATAATTTATATTTTTAACTATGTATCTTACTTATATTATTTTCTCAAAAATAAATATAAGTATCTTGTATTTTGCACCCGAATTACGTATTTTTGTCTAAATCTTTACTTCATGTTCATAACTTGTCCAAGTTATTTATTCTATCAAGTAATATATTTTTACAAGTATATTTTCTTGTATTTGTCCAAGTTATTGTATGTGTATTTTGTATCCTTACTTCTTAGAAGCACTTAGTGTATTTTCAAGTCCTAATACACTATCAAGTATAATACATACTACATACACTTAGCACAAAAATTGGTGATAATATATATATATATATTTTTCTCACAAATATACATACTTAATATCCATTTTTATTCTTGAAGAAATCCTCATTTCTTAACTCAAAAACTTATATTTTTCTAAGTGTCAAAATTTATAAAATTTCGGCAGAGTTTCCCCTAAAAATGGAAGTTTCCCATGTTTTCAAAACATGTGTTTATTTTCTTTTAATTTATCAACAATATCAACAACACAATCAAGACTTATCATAACCAAAATCATGTAAATCACACCATATCATGAACTTGAAGTTCTTGTAAGAACTTGTGGTAACTTACCATGTTATTTAGTGGGTTTAGTTACCCCTAAAAACATGGTTATTTATTTGTAAATCACTCTCTTGAAAGATTTAGACATTTACAACTTGTCACTTGATTTTTCTAAAAATATTCCTTTTGTATTTTTCTTGTTTCATAAGTGTTTATACACTTGTTTTTCTAGTAAAAATAGTGTAGGTTTAAGTAAAAACCAAGATCTTCCAAAAATCATATTTTAACTTGGCTTTTCTTGGAAAATCATTCATAAACCTTGGATCTATGAGTTTACTAGTTCATTACTTTACAAGAAAATCATTTCTTTATCAAGTTCATGTTTACACAAGAAGATGATCCTACTATGTTGTTACAAGATCATTCTTCCACTTGCTAGATTATGTGTTTAATCACCATCTAGCAAGCTTCATGTGATGATTAACATCATCATCTCAAGAAATCAACAAACTATTTTCATTCAAGCACTAAACAACATCATATCACAAGATTTCATCATATTACACCATATGTAAGTCTTATGTTTATAATTCAAGTTTATGTCTTTTGATGTTCTTATGATTTTCGACAAAATATATCTTTTAACCACCAAGAATATGATGCAAACAAGGGTTAACAAGAATCTTACTACTAGCTTCAAGCTAGGGAAGAACAAGATGAATAATGAGTGGATAAAAGCTCGTGTGAGTGGTCCTTCAAGTTCTACAAGCTTCACACTTCATGAATCACCTTCTAACACCTTTGTATGAACATGGAATGCATGAGATTGAGTTGGATGATGATGATGATGTTTGTGGGTGCTCTCGGCCGAAGAGAAGAGAGTGAGAGAGTGAGAGTGGTGATGGTGATAAGAATGGTGAGTTCTAGTCCATATTATAACCCATTTAGTAGACTTTGTCCAATGGTCCTTATGTTTCTTAAAGTACTAGCATAATCTTTGGCATATCTAGGAAGATTTAAGGAGATCTAGTGAGATTAGGAAGATCAAGATAGGTCTTGGAGTGGGGCCATATATGTGACCGATTACATACATGGGGGAAGGGGTCTAAGTGCAATTTGGATGGTAAGTTAAGTAACTAGTTGAAAGTTAAGTGTATTAGTTAGTGTTTAGGTGTATAATGCATTATATAGTGTGTTAGGGTGTTCGGGGACCCTAACTAGCTCAGAAGAATAAAAACAATGTGTTTGACAATATTTTTGTGTTCCGGGTAATGTCCGGTAGTTCGGTTTGATACCGGTTCGTTAAGGTGTTAAAGTGCACCGTTTAGTGCCCTTTAAGTACCCTTTTGTAATACTTTCAATTCCCGACACTTAGGGAAATATTTTGAATGATAACTCATGTTTTCTGCATAACATTTATGTGTTAAAAGCTGATTTATTGCTGAACTTAATAAAATTCTGCACTTAAAGTGCGTTTCGGGTGCTTTTTAGTGCGTATTTTAGCTTCCAGAATGTCTATATGTTAACCCTTGTATGTACTCTTGGGTTTTAATGTATTCTTGTCATTGGACCTACACCTAGGCTCCAATTCTATTGTCTAACTGCTTTCTGCAGAATTGTTGACACAGTGTGTCTTATCGGTGAGTTTACCAGTCTTTCTGACGCAACGCTGTTCACTAATGCATAAAGTAATTCTTGTAGTATATAACGTGCAGGAATTTACTTTGTATGGTAATCAGGAATTTATTTTTCTGGTAAACCAGATCATGTACAATCATTTAAGCACAGATTATTGTTCAATTAGTGTACGGAATGTACGAAAAAGTGACGGTTGTCACATAAATACTATCACGATTTTATCCAAGTAGGGTTTGCAAATGCAAACCCTGTTTATGAGATCCATGAACACTACAGGTGCATTAGTTAAGCCAAAAGGCATGACTAAAACTCACAATGGCCATAACGTGTTCTAAAGGCAGTCTTCGGAACATCTTCATCAACAATCTTCAACGAGTGATAGCCTGAACACGAATCAATCTTCTAGTAATAGCCGGAGCCTTGCGATTGATCAAACAGATCATCAATCCTCGGCATTAGGTACCGATTCTTGATATTTACTGATTAAAATGATGGTTACACTCATGATAGTGCAGATTTCATGTATGTCATATATATATCACACAATTTCACCTAATTTACTACTTTTAAGCTTCATGTACAACATGCAAAGCTACCAAACTTATGACATAATTTTATAACATCATAACACATCATATAACATTATTGTTAATGTTCATATTCTATTTTAACTAAATTTCATCATATCATTTCAAGTTCATCAATTTATGACCATTTAATCATCACATATTTTTATGTACAAGTATCTAATGCATGTTTATCATATCATCATCATCCAAGATTTTAAAAACATCTACCATACTTTTATTATAATTTTCAAATAAATCCAAGAAATCATCTTCATCTATTCATCATCGAATCATTTATAACATTAATGCATGTAACATTTTCATGCTTTTATGAACTACCAAACAAACCCACATATACATGCATATGTACATATATACACGACACACATACATATATTTATACTTTCAAAAGTCAATTTTCATATATTCATCTTCAATCATATGAAATTTTATAAAATCCCCTTTTATCATGCATTCTATTCACCTATCAAGAATCATATCTTATAAAAAACCAACTAAATATCAAAACACAATCAAATAATCACATACATACATACTCACGGCTCACCCACACTCACACATATTTCCATTTTCATTTTATTTTAAAACATTTTCTTATTTAAAAACCAAGTATGTGAAAAATCCAAGCTTTTGTGAAACTTTCCATCATCGTCATTTTCAAAAAAAAAAAAAAAAAGAAAAAAACATGACCTTTAAAAATAATTTTATACCTTTCAAGAACATAAATGGGTTTTTGATGATGGTTTTTGTGATAAAAAGCTTGCACCTCCTTACAACTCCATGGATTGACCTTCAAATCTTTGAAGAAACTTGGTAATGGCTTGGAAGACACTTGATTCTTTCAAGAAATCATCAAAATTTTGAAATGGAAATGGGTGTGTGTGTGTGTATACGGTTTTAGAGAAGTAAAATGAAAGAACTGAAATGATTTTTGGTGTTGGAAAACGATTAAATGGATGAATTCTTTGATGTGTAATGATTATATGCATAATAGGCTTAACACGTGTCAAGAGAGAGAAAGAGGTGGACACTTTATGGTCGACACCTACACATGCACACACATATCTCAGATATGCATACATATATTATATATATATATATTAGGCATATACAGGTATTTAACTGACTACCGGGTATTTTATCTTGCGTTTTAATCGCATTTTAAGGCGTTTAAAATTATTTTTATCATTCCATAAAAATTAACTCACCATAATATTGTTGAACAATATTTTATTTGCCTAGACTGGCTACGTTGTCTGTATTTTGCAGTGTATGCGCGATACTGCAAAGGATGCGCTTAAATTCGTAAAATAGAGATTTTAAGCGTTTTAATTAATTTTTCTTCACGAATATGATTAAAAATAGAATGTTAATCATAATAGAATATTTTTATGATTTTGACATTAACCGGGCGGTCACCGACATTCGTTTCGCATTTTGCTCGTTACGCGATAAGCGTTTATCTTATTATTGCCAACATTATTTTTAACAAAGTTTGAATTTACCAACACATCAAATAATACATATTAGGACCAAATTTAATAAAATATTGCCTTTATTTATTCATAACACGTGTCAGACTAGTACGATAAAGACTCAAAATAGTTAGGTGTCACATCTCCTTCTTCTAATCAGAACCAAGGCTCGTGCGCTGGCAAACAACCGAAGTGTAACAAGTGTATGTGACAAATGGCACTTTTCCATGTATTCCATACAATAATAAACAGTAAATTGTACATTGATGACTGTGCATGATTGAATTAACAAGGCGAATGATTTTCTGATTACTGTCATATACATACAAATGCATTTCATGTTGCAAGATTGTTTATCATTATTACAAGCAACACAGTGTGGTTCAATTAGTGCACAGAACAAAGTTAGCACATTTATCAGACAAACTATAAGTACTGACGGGAGTTCAGTACTCAGACAGACATGTTGTTAGAACACAGAATGAGCCCCGAAACCAAGAGTTACACTAGAATAGTATGTAGGAAAGTAGGGATCATAAAACTGCCTTCCGAGTGATGATTTAAGTGCCAGAAAGTGCCCGAAACACACTGAAACTGCAGAATTCTGCAGAAAACAACAAAAATCAGCATTTTAACATCAAAATACAATGCAGAAATGAGGTTTAATTTCCCAGGATACCTTGATAAGTGTCAGGAATCAAAATTGTCATAAAAGACATCATATTGCACACTAAACTACGCAATTTAGCACCTTAACAAACCGGTAACCAACCGAACAACCAGACACTACCCGAAACACCAAAATTCAACTAGAAGCATTGTTTTAATGTTATGAAGCTAGTTATGATCACCGAACACCATATTACATCTTAGAATCACTAAACACATAAAACACTAACCATAACCCTTGAAATCTAACCAAAGTATGTAACTTGAGGTTGAAAACAAACTAGACCCCGCCTATGGACGGTTACACCATGGGGCCCCACACTTGATTTCTTTCCAATATTTTATATGACATGTTTAGTAAATATGGAGCACATTAACCATCATGTAAACTCTTGTTGGAAGAAGATTAATATAACCTCAAGATGTTAACACTCATCATCTCTATCACATTTTCAAGAACACAAACACCTCTCCTCCCTTACTAAACTCACGGCCCAAATCCCATATCTCAACATCTTCATTTCAAGTTCATTCTCAAGAAATCAAAGGTGATTATAAGGTGTCTTAAGCCTAACTAAGAAGGTTGCAAGCATAGGAATTGGAAGGACCTTCTCTAGGAGCTTTTATCCACCACATTTCTCATCATCTTCATTCTTGATTCTTCCCTAGCCTTAGAGCTAGTAGTAAGCTCCTTTGATATTGTTTGTACTCTTGATTTTAATGGTTAAAGTAAGATGTAACTTGGTAAACTAAAGAATCTCATCAAAACATAAAGATGATCATGAACATAAAGCTCTAAATCATGATAATCAGAGATGTTTAAGTGTATGTAGTAAACTTGTTTGTTGATTTCTTGTATATATGATGTAGATCATCATATGAAGCTTGCTAGATGATGATTAAATACATGATCTAGCAAGTAAGAGGATGAATATTGAGAAATTTATGTTGATCATCCTTTATGTTGAACATGAACTTGAAGATGAACATGGTTTAGTGTAGGATGATCATTCCTACAAGATATAAGTCTTGAAAATGTAAGATTTCAAAAGTAATATTTTCAAGAAACTAAAGTTTACTTCAATATTTAACATGGATTGATTTTTGAAAGAAAGAAAACATATTTTGATGGTTAAATAGGACTAGAAATGTGTAGGAAACAAGAAAAATACAAGAAGATTAATTTTTGAAAAATCATCATACAAGTTGTAAAGAATGAAAATTCATAAGAATGGGTTTTATAAAATAAGAACCATGGATTTAGTGTTCTTACAACATATTAAACAACATGTTAAATTACAACAAATTTTTACTAACTTAAAGTTCATGTCATAATGTAAAAATGCATATTTTTGGCTCATGTTAAGTTTTGTGAAGATTGTTGTTGTTTGATGATGAATTTGTAAAAGAAAACGATATACTAATGAGCATGAAAACCTCCATTTTTAAGGGGAAACTATGGCAAAACTTTTAAAAAATTAAACACTTAGAAAAATATTTTTAAACAATTGTTTACAAGTAATTTTTGATCTTGGATTTTAAGTATAAAATTTGCCATAATTTTTATTACAAAAATTACAACTATTGGAGGTTGGTTTTTGATAATAAAAATGACTAAGTATATATTTAGGAAAATATATATTTAGATGTCACAAGAATTATGTGCTACTTGTATATTTATTGTAGTATTTATATTAAAAATTAGGAACCTTGAAAATAATACACCACACCTAGATACTAAAAATTGTAACATGAAAATATTACCAAAATCACAAGAAAATAAATATATATCTTATACCCGAATATCGGACAAATCGGACAAAGGACATGTGAACAATAGTTTTATATATTCCGGAAATAAATTCGTAATTCGAAAAATGTGATAGACGGTATTTTGAAACCGAAGAAACGATAAAATATAAACTTTTACAACTATTACAAAATATATCACATTTTGTCAAAGGAGAAAATATATTGTTTTTGAAGTATATATTTTCTTAAACAATTCAAAAATATATTATTTTGGTGAAAACTAAAAATATATATATATATTTCTAAGTTTAATCTTAAAATATATTATTTTTGAGATATATATGCAAGTATAATTATTTTTGCCAAGTAAAATTTATAGATGTTTTTCTATAAAAATTCTCTCAAAATATGTATATTTTAATAATACAAAGTTATTGATTCTTATTTGTATAAAAATAATATTCCGAAAAATAATACACAAATTAAGTATAAAATACTTAATAAATACAAGAAAATACGTATTCCTATACGTACAAATACATACCGGAATACACTACCAATACTTGGAAAAATACACAAATACAAGTGCACCTATATTTGGAAAATACATATATATGAGAAATACATGACAAAGCAAGTTAAAAATAACTATATTATTTTTAACAATATTCCAAATAATTGGATAAAAATAGTGTAAGTTAAAATATTCTTATTTTAACTAATAATTATATAATTTGGAATTATATAATACACATCAATCGAATAACCCAAATTACAAAAATAAATCTTAAAAACAACTAAGACTAGGAGTCGTTACACGACCTAAACGCCTAATAAAACATGGCACGTGTGTAGGTAGTTGTATGACTCGTAAGAAGGATCTTTGAGTTACAAGACTGCAAACGCAAATTTGTGAGTTCATGTCCCCTTTTTCTCTTAACTGTTTTCGGACTTATAACTATCGGGGGTGAAATACATGTCAACATGGGTATGATTTGCCTATGAAACGATCTATTAGATCATGTGACCATAGGCTGAACTGAATGTCATTAATTCTATTAAGGATCACGGACAAAGGTTAGATCTAACGGGTATGGCCGAGCCCCACTCACGGTCCTTGTGTGACCACTTAGAGTGCTGTTGTGTCCCAGTTAAGGTGATTCGACAACGGTGAAGGTGATTTGATACAGTCGAAGTGATTCGACACAGTCGAGGTGGTTCGACACAGTCGAGGTGGTTCGACACTAATAATCGTCTACTCGGGTTGAGTACTCACTATGTCGTCACATATATTAATGTCCTTGTAAAACATTAATTGATCTGTTCATAGACGCTTTACATACCTGTTTCAAAGGAATCTCTCAAATGTTTACAAGTTTATTGGAACTTATACAAAACACATGAACTCCCTCAACTTTTGTTGATGTTTTCAAAATTACATGTATTTCAGGAAACAAGATGAATCTTGGGTGCTGGTGTTGTTTTCAAGATGTAAATTTCAACTTTAGATGTCATCCACTTTTGTTGGTTTGTAACTTAACCTGACATTATGTCGATTGGAACTTAAACAACTTGTGTTTGTAATGTTTTAGACTTATGAATGGATGAACCTCATTTTAATCATATAGTTGTTTATTATAAACGAATGCAATGAAAACTGATCAAGTCACACGTATACGCTTCCGCAAAATTCAGGGTGTGACAGGTTGGTATCAGAGCGTCGATTGTAGTGAACTAGGATTGCTTCTCGAGTCTAGACTACAATCACTAGGATTCTCTCACGAAAACATTTTTACCAAAAAGGTTTTTCCTTGCATTTACGAAAGCGCCAAGATCCATGAATCAAACATTTTTCAAGGGAAAGACAAAGCAAGGACATTAGTAGGGAGGAGAATGCCCCAACTAAAGTGCCAATTGAGGTATAGTCTACGTGAGATAGACTTGCCAAGGACGAAACGACCCCCGAAAGGACAAACGAGAGTTATATGTGACATGTTGCATTTATTTGCCTGTATTTACTAAGTGACATTATTATTCATTAATATATATGCATATATGTATACGGAATAATTATTGACGGGAACGAGATACCTTCGACTTCGAATCCTATTATTGTTTCTGACTCGCACAATGAGACTTCGACCTCACGTTTATTACAGAGCTTATGGCTAATGTAATTGCCAAACAAGACCCTGAGCTTGATTCCATAGAAGATGGCTGTTCTTCCCCTCTAATGCGAAGGTGCCTGACTACGGCAGTGACGGCGAGGCGGAGGAGGTAACCTTGGGCAGCAACCTTATCAGTGGGACGAGGTCCCTGTGGCTTTTACGAAACATGATTGATGACACTCGTGGCCAGACAAGAAAGATGAGGTGCTCATCTTAAAGGTGCCCCTCCAAGTACTATTGTTAGGAACTCTCTTTATTCCTACTGTGACTAGCATTGTGCTACTTTGCGCGTAACGACAACGGACGTTGGTGCATGGACCATCATAAAGGTCCCATCTATGTCGAAGGTATGAGGACAGTAGTGTCCCCTCTCTGGCTGATCAGCTGCTTTGAACGAGAGAAAATTAGGGTGACCATGCAAGACAATTTATTATTACGGGGGCCCACGTAATAACAACTTGTAGTGCATGGGGAATCCTGGTGGACTCTGCGAGTCAAGCTGATGATCACCACCCATTCAAAATTTCTAAGTGTCCAAACCTCCATCTAATGGAACCATACCGAGACAGTTGCTTAACACTCTACAAAGTAGGAAGTCTGTCTTTGCCTACTTCATGCCTAACACTTCTACCTGTAATACGAGTCATTTGGGAACAGATATCTAAGCAAGAGAAGATGGCTAACACTCAGAACAGATTCAGTAACTCTACACTCTCTATCCTGTAAAGCATCCCATCATTTGGGTAGTGCATTCGCGCCTTGGAAAACCGCTCTACGATTGCTACAAGGCACAATTCGGTTCCGAGGAAGAAGTCACGTACCCTCATGACCTTATCTCTGCGTTTGCACTATCACCCTCTATACGTGGTAGTAATGCACAACCCCCCATCTTTTGGGAAGTATACCCATTTTTGTAAAACTAAAGACCTAAGAAGACCAATATAGAAGGAAAATAGTCACTACTTTTGTATTATGAAACTTGTATGACGGAGGTGATGTAACCTCGAGTCCATTTTGTTTTTCTTCTAAAAACAATGTATCAAGTTGTCAAACATATATGAAAGCTCAGTGGTTGTTTTCCTATTTATACATTGTAAATTAGATGTGCATGTGATATTTATGTGACTACATGTTTGCTTGCTGTGATGATTATTCATGATATATATGTATATATACATATACACTTCATAGGCAATTATTGGTGAATGTTGTCTAACCTACCCGATACTTCTTGCTAGAAGAAAATGCCTCCCAGACGTGACACAGACACTAATACGTTGCCAAGGACAGAAGCCGAGCTTCAAGAACGCATATCACAGGCAATTGCACAGCACGAGGCTAACCGCTCAGAACACAACGGTGGCACTTCCGGAAATAACCCTTCAACTGGTAATGTTAAGTCACCTAAGACACATTACAAATCTTTTGGATATTTCCAATTGTGCTTTGCCAATGCTCACTCGTGAATTGTGTTACGTGTGTTACAGGCTGTACTTACAAGCAATTTCTGGATTGCAAACCCCTAAACTTTGATGGCACGGGAGGTGCCGTCGCTTTTGTTCGCTGGGTTGAAAAGACCGATTCCGTGCTAAGAATGAGCAAATGTGCACCTGAAAAGAGGGTCACTTATATTTCTAGGTTGTTTTTGGATGGTGCACTCTCCTGGTGGAACCTCCAAGTTCAAACCCTTGGTGAAACTGCTGCATATGCACTCAGCTGGGATGAGCTTAAGGAATTAATGCGCAAGAAATACTGTTCAAGAGCTGAAATCCAGAAATTCTGGAAACTGAGTTCTGTAATCTGAATATAGATGGACCAAAGGTTGCCGAGTATATTTAGCGTTTTCATGATTTATCAAGGGTTGTTCCCTATCTTGTCGAGCCGGAATTCAAGAGAAGCGAGCGGTTTATTTGGGGACTTGCGCCTCAAATCCTGAGCATGGTTACTGCCGCAAAGCCTCAAACCATAGCAGAAGCTATCAATTTGAGCGTTGCACTTACTGAAGAAGCTCTTGTATGGGAAAGTTTTCGAAATCTGAGACAAACAAGAAAGAGACTCACGTGGAGTCTTCGGGCGATAACAAAAGAAAGTTTTCAAACCTGAAGAAAGGCACTCAAGTAAGTCATGACAACTCCAATGCAAACAAAAGAAGGGAAGCAAACCCGCCTCGTGGCATGAAAGCTTATGGAGCCACCAATAAGGCCAGTGGTAAGGTTTATTTTGGGACTAAGCCAAGATGTGACGAATGCAAGTTTCACCATGAAGGTCGATGCCTGAGACCTAAGTGTGACAGATGTGGAAAAGAGGGACATAGCAAGGATGCCTGTTGGGCAAGATATCTCAACCAAGGAGGAAATGGTAACTACAACCAAGGCGGAAACGATGATGGTAGAGTTCCAGGTTGCTTCAACTGTGGTGACGTGGGGCACTTTAGAAAAGATTGCCCTAATAAGAACCAAGCGAGGAAGAGACTTCACGATCGGAGCTCGTGAAGCGTGCCAGGATCCAAATGTGGTTACGGGTACGTTCCCTATTAACCAACACTATGCATCCATTCTGTTTGATACTGAAACCGACTTTAGTTTAGTATCGGTAGAATTTAAGAATACACTGGGCCTAGTTTCAAGTAAGCTAGACGTCCCATATTCTATAGAATTGGCAAATGGAAAGTTAGTTAAAGCAAATGAGATGATTAAGGGTTGTACCTTGGACTTAGGGAACGGAAATTTTTCTATCAACCTTCTACCAGTTGGTTTAGGTAGTTTTGATGTGGTAGTCGACATGGATTGGATATCCAAGAATAGAGCTGAAGTTGTTTGTCATGAGAAAATCATTCGCATCCCTCTTGCGAATGATGAAATACTTATAGTACACGACCTTCATGCAATTGATGCAAAGATGCTTAACCCCATAAAGCGGAGGAATGTGACATCCCACATTGGGTATGAAGGCACAGAAGTGCCTCCGAAAAGACTGCATAGCCCTCCTTGCTCACGTTATCGACAAGGAGATCAAGGAGCCAAAACTTGAAGACATCCCCGTTGTGAAGGAATTCCTAGAAGTCTCTCCCGAAGACTTGTCTGGGTTACCTCCATAGCGACAAGTGGAGTCTTCGGATAGACCTAGTGCCAGGAGCGGCACCTGTGGCGAAAGCACCTTATCGGTTAGCACCATCCGAAATGCAAGAACTTTCGACACAATAGCAAGAGCTGCTGGACAAGAGAATTTATCAGGCCGAGCTTCTCACCCTGGGGAGCTCCAGTGCTGTTTGTTAAGAAGAAAGACGGCAGTTTCCATATGTGTATTGACTTTAGGGAGTTAAACAAGCTAACCAAACAAGAATCGGTACCCCTTACCGAGAGTTGATGACTTGCTCGACCAATTGCAAGTAGGGGTGTGAATTTCTAACACGACCCGAAAATCCGACATGAACCTAACACGAAATTCACTGGGTTTAGGTTTAGTCTAAACGGGTTCGGGTCAGTTTCAGGTTGAGCCCGCGAACCTAGTTAGGTTAACGGGTCGGGTTCGGGTCAACCTGGTCGGGTTGGCGGGTTGACCCGTTTAACACATTTATACTATATTATAATTTTTTACCATATATATTTTATCTCATAAATTAAATGGGGTATGTATTTTATGCCATGATTATAACTTAAAAAGAGAAATTAACAGAGATTTTATAATTTAAATATGATAATATTATATACATTTGTGTTTTTAAGTAAATTTTAATTTTAATATATTAATTTCAGAAAAAATTAAAAACTTCGGGTTGAACGGGTCGTGTTCGGGTCAACCCACTAAATTTCGGGTCGTGTTCGGGTTCATATGTATGATATGATTTTCGGGTTCGGGTCGGGTTCGGGTTCGGGTTCGTGTAATATTTTCGGGTTCGGGTTGGGTTGAACCCACCAACCTGCGAACACAACCCGTTTAGCACCCCTAATTGAAAGGTTCTAGCTACTACTCCAAGACCGGCTTGAGATCAGGATATTATCGACTGCGGATACAAGAAGAAAGCATCACCAAAACGGCCTTTAGGACTCGCTATGGACATTACGAGTACCTTGACATGCCGTTCGGCTTAATGAACGCACCGGCGGTATTCATGGACCACATGAATCGGGTGTGTAAGCCGTATCTGGAACCTTATTTATTCGCGAACCAAGGAAGAACACGAGCAACATCTGCAAGCTATCTTAGAACTTTTGAAAAAGGAATAGTTGTATGTGAAGCTGTCGAAGTGAGAATTTTGAATTCGCGAGGTACAATTCCTAAGTCACATGGTGAACGGGAATGGAATTCACGACGACCCTGCCAAGATTAAGGCAGTCAAAAATTGGGAAACCCCAGAGACGCCAACAGATATACGACAATTTTTGGGGTTAGCAGGCTATTACAGACGATTCATAGAGAAATTTTCAAGTATTGCCCAGCCGCTAACATCCCTAACCCAGAAGGATATGAAATTTGATTGGGGAGAGAAGCAAGAAACAGCTCTCCAGACGTTGAAGGATAAAATCTGCAACGCACCTATCTTATCTCTACCTGACGGTACCAATGGATTTGTGGTATATTGTGATGCTTCTCGACAAGGTCTTGCTTGCGTATCGATGCAACGAGACAAAGTAATCGCATACGCGTCACGTCAATTGAAGGTGCATGAGAAGAACTATACCACGCATGACCTTGAACAAGGTGCAGTGAATTTCACGTTGAAGATTTGGCATCATTGCTTGTATGGCACTCGTTGCACGATCTTCACAGCTCATAAGAGCTTGCAGCACATTTTCGATCAAAAAGACTTAAACATGAGATAGCGAAGATGGGTCGAGCTGTTAGATGATTACGATTGTGAGATTAAGTATCATCCAGGCAAGGAGAGCATTGTAGCAGATGCCTTAAGCCGCAAGGAGTGTGCAAAACCTCTAAGGATGCGAGCCTTAGAGATGACCATACAGACGAATCTCGCGACTTGGATTCGTGAAGCTGAGCAAGAGGCGCTCAAACCGGAGAACCTACGAGCTGAAGCATTACGTGGAATGGAAGCGGAATCATTACCTAAGGAAGATGGAACATTGTACTTCCTGGAGAGAATTTGGGTTCCATTCTTCGGCAATCTACGCGCACTTATTTTGGATGAAGCACATAAGACAAGTTATTCTATCCATCCTGATCCGACTAGATGTACCAAGACTGGAAGGATTTGTATTGGTGGCCCAAGATGAAAGCCGACATTGCTACATATGTGGGTAACTGTCTTACTTGTGCTAAAGCTAAGGCGGAGTACCAGAAACCATCAGGGCTGCTGCAACAACCTGAGATTCCCGTGTGAAAGTGGGAACAAATCTCGATGGATCTCATTACCAAACTACCAAGAACCCAAAGAGGTTATGATATGATTTGGGTAATTGTTGATTGACTTACGAAGTCTGCACATCTCCTACTAATCAGTGAGAAAGATAGCACGAAGAAGCTAGCAGAGATGTACCTCAGGAAGACTGTGGCACGTCATGGAGTGCCTGTTTCTATTATATCCGACCGAGATGGTCGTTTTGTGTCAAGGATTTGGCAGACGTTTCAGAAAGCTTTAAGATCACAATTGAATCTTAGTACTGTATTTCACCCTCAGACTGACGGCCAAATTGAACGAACGATACAGACCTTGGAAGACATGCTACGTGCTTGTGTGATTGACTTTGGTGGAGGTTGGGATACTCACTTGCCTTTAGTGGAGTTTTCCTACAACAATAGTTACCACACCAGCACTCAGGCCGCCCCGTTTAAAGCCCTATATGGACGTGAGTGTCGATCCCCGCTGTGTTGGGCGGAGACCAGAGATACACAGGTTATTGGCCCAGAGTTGGTTCAGGAGACTACAGACCAGATTGCTCAGATACGTGATCATATCAAGGCAGCACGTGATGGACAGAAGGGCTATGCCGACAAGCGGCAGAAGCCATTGGAATTTGAAGTTGGGGATATGGTCCTATTGAAAGTCTCGCCTTGAAAAGGTGTCGTACGATTTGGAAAGTGTGGGAAGTTAAACCCACAGTGCATTGGACCCTTCGAGATCCTGGAAAGGATCGGAACCGTTGCATACAAGCTGAAGCTACCAGAGGAACCTAGCAGTGTCCATGACACGTTTCACGTGTCAAATCTCAAGAAGAGTCCGACTCAAGAAATAGTCGTCTTTCCCGCAGATGAGGTTCACGTTAACGACAAACTCCAATATACTAAATAACCTGTAGAGGTTATGGACTGGAAGGTCCACAAGACACGGAGATGTCGTATTAAGCTTGTCAAAGTTCGTTGGAATTCACGTCATGGCCCAGAGTTTACTTGGGAGCGTGGAGACCAAATCAAGTCAAAGTATCCGCACTTGTTTCACAACTCCCCTGCAACCGATAATGCAGCTTGAATTTCGGGACGAAATTCTTTTAACGGGGGGAGAATGTGACAACTGGCACTTTCCCATGTATTCCGTACAATAATAAACAGTAAATTGTACTTTGATAACTGTGCATGATTGAATTAACAAGGCGAATGATTTTCTGATTACTGTCATATACATACAAATGCATTTCATGTTGCAATATTGTTTATCATTATTAGATGCAACACAGTGTGGTTCAGTTAGTGCACAGAACAAAGTTAGCACAATTATCAGACAAACTATAAGTACTGACGGGAGTTCAGTACTAAGACAGACATGTTGTTAGAACATAGAATGAGCCACAGAACCAAGAGTTACACTAGAATAGTATGTAGGAAAGTAGGGATCATAAAACTGCCTTTCGAGTGATAATTTAAGTGCTAGAAAGTGTCCGGAACACACTGAAAGTGCAGAATTCTGCAGAAAACAGCAAAAATCAGCATTTTAACATCAAAATATAATGCAGAAATGAGGTTTAATTGCCCAGGATACAATGATAAGTGTCGGGAGTCAAAACTGCCATAAAATACGTCATATTGCACACTAAACTGCGCAGTTTAGCACCTTAACGAACCGGTAACCAACCGAACAACCGGACACTACCCGAAACACCAAAATTCAACTAGAAGCGTTGTGTTAATGTTATAAAGCTAGTTATGATCACCGAACACCATATTACATCTTAGAGTCACTAAACACATAAAACACTAACCATAACCCTTGAAATCTAACCAAAGTATGTAACTTGATGTTGAAAACAAACTAGACCCCCCCACCTATGGACGGTTACACCATGGGGCCCCACACTTGATTTCTTTCCAATATTTTATATGATATGTTTAGTAAATATGGAGCACATTAACCATCATGTAAACTCATGTTGGAAGAAGATTAATATAACCTCAAGATGTTAACACTCATCATCTCTATCACATTTTCAAGAACACAAACACCTCTCCTCCATTACTAAACTCACGGCCCAAACCCCATATCTCAACACCTTCATTTCAAGTTCATTCTCAATCAATTAAAGGTGATTCTAAGGTGTCTTAAGCCTAACTAAGAAGGTTGCAAGCATAGGAATTGGAAGGACCTTCTCTAGGAGCTTTTATCCACCACATTTCTCATCATCTGCATTCTTGATTCTTCCCTAGCCTTAGAGCTAGTAGTAAGCTCCTTTGATCTTGTTTCTACTCTTGATTTTAATGGTTAAAGTAAGATGTAACTTGGTAAGCTAAAGAATCTCATCAAAACATAAAGATGATCATGAACATAAAGCTCTAAATCATGATAATCAGAGATGTTTAAGTGTATGTAGTAAACTAGTTTGTTGATTTCTTGTATATATGATGTAGATCATCATATTAAGCTTGCTAGATGATGATTAAACACATGATCTAGCAAGTAAGAGGATGAACATTGAGAAATTTATGTTGATCATCCTTTATGTTGAACATGAACTTGAAGATGAACATGGTTTAGTGTAGGATGATCATTCCTACAAGATATAAGTCTTGAAAATGTAAGATTTCAAAAATAATATTTTCAAGAAACTAAAGTTTACTTCAATATTTAACATGGATTGATTTCTGAAAGAAAGAAAACATATTTTGATGGTTAAATAGGACTAGTAATGTGTAGGAAACAAGAAAAATACAAGAAGATTAATTTTCGAAAAATCATCATACAAGTTGTAAAGAATGAAAATTCATAAGAATGGGTTTTATAAAATAAGAACCATGGATTTAGTGTTCTTACAACATATTAAACAACATGTTAAATTACTACAAATTTTTATTAACTTCAAGTTCATGTCATAATGTAAAAATGCATATTTTTGGCTCATGGTAAGTTTTGTGAAGATTGTTGTTGTTTGATGATGAATTTTTAAAAGAAAATGATATGATAATGAGCATGGAAACCTCCATTTTTAAGGGGAAACTATGGCAAAATTTTTGTAAAAATAAAACACTTAAAAAAATATTTTTAAACATGTGTTTACAAGTAATTTTTGATCTTGGATTTTAAGTATAAAATTTTCCATAATTTTTATTACAAAAATTACAAATATTGGAGGTTGGTTTTTGATAATAAAAATGACTAAGTATATATTTAGGAAAATATATATTTAGATGTCACAAGAATTATGTGCTACTTGTATATTGATTGTATTAGTTATATTAAAAATTAGGAACCTTGAAAATAATACAACACACCAAGATACTAAAAATTGTAACATGAAAATATTACCAAAATCACAAGAAAATAAATATATATCTTATACCCGAATATCAGACAAATCGGACAAAGGACATGTGAACAATATTTATATATATTCCGGAAATAAATTCGTAATTCGAAAAATGTGATAGACGGTATTTTGAAACCGAAGAAACGGTAAAATATAAACTTTTACAACTATTACAAAATATATCACATTTTGTCAAAGGAGAAAATATATTGTTTTTGAAGCATATATTTTATTAAACAATTCAAAAATATATTATTTTGGTGAAAACTAAAAATATATATATTTCTAAGTTTAATCCTAAAATATATTATTTTTAAGATATATATAGAAGTATACCTATTTTTGCCAAGTAAAATTTATAGATGTTTTTCTATAAAAATTCTCTCAAAATATGTATATTTTAAGAGTATAAAGTTATTGATTCTTATTTGTATAAAAATAATATTCCGAAAAATAATACACAAATTAAGTATAAAATACTTAATAAATACAAGAAAATATGTATTCCTATACGTACAAATACATACCGGAATACACTACCAATACTTGCCAAAATACACAAATACAAGTGCACCTATATTTGGAAAATACATATATGAGAAATACATGACAAAGCAAGTTAAAAATAAATATATTATTTTAAACAATATTCCAAATTAATGGATAAAAATAGTTTAAGTTAAAATATTTTTATTTTAACTAATAATTATATAATTTGGAATTATATAATGCATATCAATCGAATAACTCAAATTACAAAAATAAGTCTTAATAAACAACTAAGACTAGGAGTCGTTACACGACCTAAATGTCTAATAAAACATGGCACGTGTGTAGGTAGTTGTATGACTCGTAAGAAGGATCTTTGAGTTACAAGACTGCGGACGCAAATTTGTGAGTTCATGTCCCTCTTTTCTCTTAACTATTTTCGGACTTTTAACTATCGGGGGTGAAATACATGTCAACATGGGTATGATTTGGCTATGAAACGATCTATTAGATCATGTGACCATAGGCTGAACTGAATGCCATTTATTCTATTAAGGATCACGGACAAAGGTTAGATCTAAGGGGTACGTCCGAGCCCCACTCATGGTCCTTGTATGACCACTTAGAGTGCTTGTGTCCCAGTCGAGGTGATTCGACAACGATCAAGGTGATTTGACACAGTCATGGTGATTCAACACAGTCGAGGTGATTCGACACAGTCGAGGTGATTCGACACAGTCGAGGTGATTCGACACTAATAATCGTCTTCTCGGGTTTACTACTCACTATGTCGTCACATATATTAAAGTCCTTGCAAAACATTAATTGATCTGTTCATAGATGCTTTACATATCTGTTTTCAAAGGAATCTCTCAAATGTTTACAAGTTTATTGGAACTCATACAAAACACATGAACTCGCTCAACTTTTGTTGATGTTTTCAAAATTACATGTATTTCAGGAAACAAGATGGATCTTGGGCGCTGGTGTTGTTTTCAAGATGTAAATTTCAAGTTTAGATGTCATCCACTTTCGTTGGTTTGTAACTTAACCTGACGTTATGTTGATTGGAACTTAAACAACTTGTGTTTGTAATGTTTTAAACTTATGAATGGATGGACATCATTTTAATCATATAGTTGTTTATTATAATCAAATGCGATGAAAACTGATCAAGTCACACGTATACGCTTTTGCAAAAGTCAGGGTGTGACAGGTTGGTATCAGAGCTTCGATTGTAGTGAACTAGGATTGCTTCTCGAGTCTAGACTACAATCACTAGGATTCTCTCACGAAAACATTTTTACTAAAAAGGTTTTTCATTGCATTTACGAAAGCGCCAAGATCCATGAATCAAACATTTTTCAAGGGAAAGACAAAGCAAGAACATTAGAAGGGAGGAGAAAACCCCAACTAAAGTGTCAATTGAGGTATAGTCTACGTGAGATAGACTTGCCAAGGACGAAACAACCCCCGAAAGGACAAACGAGAGTTATATGTGACATGTTGCATTTATTTGCCTGTACATACTAAGTGACATTATTATTCATTAATATATATGCATATATGTATACAAGTAATTTTTGATCTTGGATTTTAAGTATAAAATTTGCCAGATTTTTTATTACAAAAATTACAAATATTAGAGGTTGGTTTTTGATAATATAAATGACTAAGTATATATATAGGAAAATATATATTTAGATGTCACAAGAATTATGTGCTACGTGTATATTGATTGTATTAGTTATATTAAAAATTAGGAACCTTGAAAATAATACACCACACCAAGATACTAAAATTGTAACATGAAAATATTACCAAAATCACAAGAAAATAAATATATATCTTATACCCGAATATCGGACAAATAGGACAAAGGACATGTGAACAATATTTATATATATTCCGGAAATAAATTCGTAATTCGACAAATGTGATAGACGAGTATTTTGAAACCGAAGAAACGGTAGAATATAAACTTTTACAACTATTACAAAATATATCACATTTTGTCAAAGGAGAAAATTTATTGTTTTTGAAGCATATATTTTCTTAAACAATTCAAAAATATATTATTTTGGTGAAAACTAAAAATGTATATATTTCTAAGTTTAATCTTAAAATATAATATTTTTGAGATATATATGAAAGTATACTTATTTTTGCAACTAAAATTTATAGATGTTTTTCTATAAAAATTCTCTCAAAATATGTATATTTTAAGAATATAAAGTTATTGATTCTTATTTGTATAAAAATAATATTCCGGAAAATAATACACAAATTAAGTATAAAATACTTAATAAATATAAGAAAATACGTATTCCTATACGTACAAATACATACCGGAATACACTACCAATACTTGGTAAAATACACAAATACAAGTGCACCTATATTTGGAAAATACATATATGAGAAATACATGACAAAGCAAGTTAAAAATAGATATATTATTTTTAACAATATTCCAAATAATTGGATAAAAATAGTTTAAGTTAAAATATTCTTATTTTAATTAATAATTATATAATTTGGAATTATATAATGCACATCAATCGAATAACTCAAATTACAAAAAAAGTCTTAATAAACAACTAAGACTAGGAGTCGTTACACGACGTAAACGCCTAATAAAACATGGCACGTGTGTAGGTAGTTGTACGACTCGTAAGAAGGATCTTTGAGTTACAAGACTGCGGACTCAAATTTGTGAGTTCTTGTCCCCCATTTCTCTTAACTGTTTTCGGACTTATAACTATCGGGGGTGAAATACATGTCAACATGGGTATGATTTGGCTATGAAACGATCTATTAGATCATGTGACCGTAGGCTGAACTGAATGCTATTAACTCTATTAAGGATCATAGACAAAGGTTAGATCTAACGGGTACGACCGTGCCCCACTCATGGTTCTCGTGTGACCACTTAGAGTGCTATTGTGTCCCAGTTAAGGTGATTCGACAACGGTGAAGGTGATTTGACACAATCATGGTGATTTGATACAGTCAAGGTGATTTGACACAGTCAAGGTGATTCGACACAGTCGAGGTGATTCGACACTAATAATCGTCTACTCGGGTTGAGCACTCACTATGTCGTCACATATATTAATGTCCTTGCAAAACATTAATTGATCTGTTCATAGACGCTTTACATACCTGTTTTCAAAGGAATCTCTCAAATGTTTACAAGTTTATTGGAACTCATACAAAACACATGAACTCGCTCAACTTTTGTTGATGTTTTCGAAATTACATGTATTTCAGGAAACAAGATGGATCTTGGGCGCTGGTGTTGTTTTTCAAGTTTAGATGTCATCCACTTTTTTTGGTTTGTAACTTAACCTGACGTTATGTTGATTGGAACTTAAACAACTTATGTTTGTAATGTTTTAAACTTATGAATGGATGAACATCATTTTAATCATATAGTTGTTTATTATAATCGAATGCAATGAAGACTGATCAAGTCACACGTATACGCTTTCGCAAAATTCAGGGTGTGACAGGTTGGTATCAGAGCTTCGATTTAAGTGAACTAGGATTCCTTCTCGAGTCTAGACTACAATCACTAGGATTCTCTCACGACAACATTTTTAACAAAAAGGTATTTCATTGCATTTACGAAAGCGCCAAGATCCATGAATCAAACATTTTTCAAGGGAAAGACAAAGCAAGGACATTAGTAGGGAGGAGAATACCCCAACTAAAGTGCCAATTGAGGTATAGTCTACGTGAAATAGACTTGCCAAGGATGAAACGACCCCCGAAAGGACAAACGAGAGTTATATGTGACATGTTGCATTTATTTGCCTGTATATACTAAGTGACATTATTAGTCATTAATATATATGCATATATGTATACGGAATAATTATTGACGGGAACGAGATACCTTCGACTTCGAATCCTATTATTGTTCCTGACTCGCACAATGAGACTACCGACCTCGCGTTTATTACGGAGCTTATGGCTAATGTAATTGCCAAACAAGACCCTGAGCTTGATACCGTAGAAGATGGCTGTTCTTACCCTCTAATGTGAAGGTGCCTGACTACGGCAGTGACGGCGAGGCGGATGAGGTAACCTTGGGCAGCAACCTTATTAGTGGGACGAGGTCCCTCTGGCTTTTACGAAACATGATTGACGACACTCGTGGCCAGACAAGAAAGATGAGGTGCTCATCTTGAGGGTGCCCCTCCAAGTACTATTGTTAGGAACTCTCTTTATTCCTACTGTGACTAGCATTGTGCCAGTTTGCGCGTAACGACAACGGACGTTGGCGCATGGACCATCATAAAGGTCCCATCTATGTTGAAGGTATGAGGACAGTAGTGTCCCCTCTCTGGCTGATCAGCTACTTCAAATGAGAGAAAATTAGGGTGACCATGCAAGATAATTTATTATTACGGGGGCCCACGTAATAACAACTTGTAGTGCATGGGGAATCCTGGTGGACTCTGCGGGTCAAGCTAATGATCACCACCCATTCAAAATTTCTAAGTGTCCAAACCTCCATCTAATGGAACCATACTGAGACAGTTGCTTAACACTCTACAAAGTAGTAAGTCTGTCTTTGCCTACTTCATGCTTAATACTTCTACCCGTAATACAAGTCGTTTGGAACCGATATCTAAGCAAGAGAAGATGGCTAACACTCAGAAAAGATTCAGTAACTCTACACTCTCTATCCCGTAAAGCACCCCATCGTTTGGGTAGTGCATTCGCGCCTTGGAAAATCGCTCTACGATTACTACAAGGCACAATTCGGTTCCGAGGAAGAAGTCACGTACCCTCACGAACTTATCTCTGCGTTTCCACTATCACCCTCTATATGTGGTAGTAATGCACAACCCCCCATCTTTTGGGAAGTATACCCGTTTTTGTAAAACTAAAGACCTAAGAAGACCAATGTAGAAGGAAAATAGTCACTACTTTTGTATTATGAAACTTGTATGACCGAGGTGATGTAACCTCGAGTCCATTTTGGTTTTCTTCTAAAAACAATGTATCAAGTTGTCAGACATATATGAAAGCTTTGTGGTTGTTTTCCTATTTATACATTGTCAATTAGATGTGCATGTGATATTTATGTGACTACATGTTTGCTTGCTGTGATGATTATTCATGATATATATGTATATATACATATACACTTCATAGGCAATTATTGGTGAATGTTGTCTAACCTACCCGATACTTCTTGCTAGAAGAAAATGCCGCCCAGACGTGACACAGACACTAATACGTTGCCAAGGACCGAAGCCGAGCTTCAAGAACGCATATCACAGGCAATTGCACAGCACGAGGCTAACCGCTCAGAACACAGTAGTGGCACTTCCAGAAATAACCCTTCAACTGGTAATGTTAAGTCACCTAAGACACATTACAAATCTTTTGGATATTTCTAATTGTGCTTTACCAATGCTCACTCGTGAATTGTGTTACATGTGTTACCGGCTGTACTTACAAGCAATTTCTGGATTGCAAACCCCTAAACTTTAATGGCACGGGAGGTGCCGTCGCTTTTGTTTGCTGGGTTGAAAAGTCCGATTCCGTCCTAAGAATGAGCAAATGTGCACCTGAACAGAGAGTCACTTATATTTCTGGGTTATTTTTGGATGGTGCACTCCCCTGGTGCTCGCAGGAGAGCATTCACGATTGGCGCAAGTGAAGCCAAGAATGATAACAACGTAGTGGCTGGTACGTTTTCTGTGAACTATCTTTTCGCTTCTGTTTTTTTATTCTGGTGCCGATTGGAGTTACGTGTCCTTGAAATTCAGTAGACTGTTAGGAACGACCCCAACCCCTCTTAAGACCAAGCACACCGTGGAGTTGGCTGGCGGTAAACCGATTGAAACATCCCATGTTCATGTTGGGTGCAAACTTGATCTTTTAGGTCAAGGGTTTGACATTGACCTCCTTCCTGTTTCTCTAAGTAGCTTTGATGTAGTCATCGGTATGGACTGGTTGTCCAAACACCGAGCTGAAATTCTCTGTAAAGAGAAAATCGTTCGCATTCCTCTCCCTAGTGGAGATTTTGTGTCTATTGAAGGTCACTAGAGTGGTGCTATGGTTGGCTTCATTTCAGCTATGAAAGCCCAGAAGTGCTTACGGAATGGCCATCCGTCTATTTTAGCCCTCGTTAGCGACAATCAACATGAGGAGAAGAAGATCAAAGACATTCCAGTCGTTCGTGACTTTTTTGATGTTTTTCCCGAGAAACTTCTAGGACTACCTCCACATCGACAGGTGGAATTCCAGAGTGAACTTACACCTGGAGCAGCTCCGGTTGCTCGTGCTCCTTATCGTGTTGCACCGGGAGAGTTACAAGAACTGTCCAATCAACTCCAAAAACTATTGGATTGAGGTTTTATCCGACCTAGTTCCACGCCATGGGGAGCCCTAGTCCTATTCGTGAAGAAGAAAGACGGGTCTTTCCACATGTGCATTGATTATTGCGAACTCAACAAGGTGACCATCAAGAATCGTCATCCTCATATTGACGACCTGTTTGACCAGCTACAAGGGCAAGTTTTTACTAAAAATTCGATCTAAAATCGAGCTATCATCAGATGAGAGTTCGAGAGGAGGAAGATGTTCCCAAAACAGCTTTTCAAATGCGGTACAGCCAGTATGACTTTTTGGTCATGCCATTCGGGTTAACCAACGCACCAGCGGTCTTCATGGATCATATGAACCGAGTGTGCAAACCGTATCTTGACGACTTCGTCATTGTGTTTATCGACGACATCCTGATTTACTCTAAGAGCAAGGGTGAACATGAGCGACACTTGTGTCTTATCTTGGAACTTCTGAGGAAGGAGTAGCTCTACGCGAAATTCTCTAAGTGTGATTTCTGGATTAGAGAAGTACACTTCCTTGGTCATGTGTTCAACGCGGCAGGAATGCATGTGGACCCAGCTAAAATCATTTCTATCAATAATTGGGTGGCACCTAAGACTCCTACGGAGGTGCGATAATTTCTTGGACTCGCGGGGTACTATCGCAGATTCATCGAGGGATTCTCGAAAGTCGCTCAACATCTTGTCGCTTTAACTCAGAAAGGTGTTACTTACTCATGGGGAGCGACCCAAGAGAATGCCTTTCAGCTCTTGAAACAAAAACTTTGCAGTGCACCGATATTATCCTTACCCGATGGCATGGATGACTTTGTGGTGTACTATGACGCTTCTATTCAAGGTCTCGGTTGTGTTTTGATGCAATGCGAGAACGTGACAGCCAATGCTTCCCGAAAATTGAAAGTTCACAAGAAGAATTACATGAATCACGATTTGGAATTGGGAGCCGTAGTTTTTGCACTAAAAATCTAAAGGTGTTACTTGTACGGTACCAAATGCACTATTTACACCGATCATAAGAGCCTTCAGCACATTTTCAATCAGAAGGAGTTGAACATGCGACAACGTCATTGGGTTGAACTCTTGAACGACTACGACTGTGCAATCAAGTATCATCCAGGCAAAGCTAATGTTGTGGCGGATGCCCTCAGTCGAAAGGAAACCAAACCTAGACGCGTTCGAGCTTTACAACTTACTATTCATTCTAACCTTCCTGACCAGATCCTTTCTGACCAAACTGAAGCATTGAAGGACGAGAACCTTCAAGCTGAATCCATGCGGGGTATGGAGAAACAACTCGAAACCAAGTCTGATGGTATTCACTATTTCATGGAGTGAATATGTGTCCCTTTGAGCAGAAATCTAAGAGAGCTTGTGTTGGATGAAGCACACAAGTCTCGATACTCCATTTTATCTGGGTTCTGATAAGATGTATTAGGATCTAAAAATCCTTTACTAGTGGCCAAACATGAAAGCTAACATAGCGACGTATGTGAGCTAATGCTTGACTTACGCGAAAGTTAAGGTGGAATATCAAAAACCGTCTTGTTTGCTTCGGCAACCAGAACTGCCTATGTGGAAATGGAAACAGATTTCCATGGATTTCATCACCAGTTTACCCAAAACTCAAAACGGAAACGATACCATTTGGGTGATCGTCGACCGTCTAACCAATTCTGCACACTTCCTTGCGATCAAAAAAACTGACAAGTATGACAAACTTGCAACTATCTATATTAAGGAAGTGATCTCTTGGCATGGGGTGCCAGTCTCTATGATCTCTGACCGTGATCCACGTTTCGTATCTCATCTTTGGCAATCTATGCAGAAAGCTTTAGGCACGCGCTTGAACATGAGCAATGTCATCCTCAAACGGATGGTCAAGGTGAACGAACCATCCAGACTCTTGAAGACATGCTTTGAGCATGTGTTATCGATTTCGATAACCGTCGAGAAAGACATCTGCTTTTGGTAGAGTTTTCCTACACCAATAGTTACCACTCTAGCATTCAGGCAGCTCCATTCGAAGCATTGTACGGACGAAAATGCCGATCTCCTCTTTGTTGGGCTGAGGTGGGTGACAACCAAATCACGGGTCCCGAACTCGTACTCGAAACTTCTGAGAAGATTGTTCAAATAAGAAGTCGTATGGCGGCAACTCGTGATCGCCAGAAAATCTCTACCGCCAAGCGTAGGAAACCCTTGGAATTCGCCATGGGTGATCATGTTTTATTGAAAGTCTCACCCTGGAAGGGTGTGGTCCATTTTGGGAAACAAATCAAACTTAACCCACGTTATGTTGGGATGTTCAAGATTTTAGAAAGAATCGGTACGGTGTGTTATAGACTTGAATTACCTGATGAGCTCAGTGGTGTACACAACGTCTTTCACGTCTCTAACTTAAAGAAGTGTTTGTCTGATGAAACACTTGTAGTTCGTTTCAAAGAACTAAAGATCAATGACAAGTTGCAATTTATCGATGAACTGGTTGAAATCATGGACCGGGAAGTCAAGGTTTGTAAACATAGTCGAATACCTATCGTGAGTGTTCGTTGGAACTCAAAGCATGGGCTGGAGTTAACGTGGGAACGCGAGGATCAGATGATGCTCAAGTATCCTCATCTATTCAATACCGATAAACTTAACAGTGATACGACTAGCGAATTTCAGGATGAAATTCCCTTTCAACTTGGGGATGATGTGATACCTGAGGAAAACCCACAGTCATCTTAACTTATCCTTTCACTCTTCTATGACTGCTTACCAAAATTCGGGACAAAATTTCTTTCAACTTAGGGATGATGTGACAACCCACAATTTCAGGTTAATACTTTAACCTAACCATAGTTAGTTTAGACATACATTTATAGCACTGCATTTAACTAGGATTAGTTAAATGAGTCTACATTGGTAATTCGGGGAATTACCGGAACACACACAAAAGTTAATTCTCGAATGTTGGTGACTAACATGAATAATTAATATAAACGGACGGTTTATATGAAACTTATACATTGCATGACAAATACATGAATTATATATTTTTACTGCAAACTGCAAGATGTTATGTACTTTTGTGTGATAGTTATATAGTTAAGGGTGTTTTATGGTTGATTTAGAAACTACAATAAAAACTACTACAAACCCTAACTCCCCATAATCTCAATCATACGGCATTACTTTCCCTGATCATTTTTGGCGACATAAATCTCACACACACAATCATCAAACCTCTGATCTTTCAATCCATCAAGAACAAACACTAGATCGAATCTAAGGTAATGTTTTGTGTTATACGTTGATATCTTTGTTCTCTTGATTTCATACAAAACCCTAGATATCCAAACAATCGGTCTGTGGTTAGTTGATCATGCCTGAATGAATGTGAAATTTTTTTGTCAGATGCTAGAGATGTTATTGATATATTACAACTGCTAGTGTGTTGATTTGTGGAGTAGCATTGTTGAGATTAGGGGTTGATCATAGAACTGTAACTGTTACATTGAAAAAACTGTGATTATTGCTTATCTTATGTTGCTGTGCATTTGTTAATCCGAGGTTAATTATTAGTTCGGAATTAAGTGGTCCGACTTTGCGAAGTCACAAAGTCCGAGTTCATGGAGTCCGAGTTTTGTTTATCATGGTCCGAGTTTGGTTAAACAAAAAGAGGGATCTGAGTTTATTGATGTATATGTATCCGAGTTGATTGATGTATATGTATCCAAGTTTATTGATGTATATGTATTCTGAGTTTATTTATGTATGTGTATTCTGAGTTTAATTATGAATAGGTATTCCAAGTTTATTGATGTATATGTATTTCGAGTTTACATATTGTTCTGAGATTATAAGGAGTCTGAGGTTATATGTGGGTCCGAGCATAAGTGTCCGAACTTGTATAGTTGATCCGAGTTTGGTGATATCCGAATTTATATATATGTTATGTGTTTTTGTATAACAAACCAAGATATCTGGATTATATGTTTGGTCCAAGTTTTTGAGTATATGATATTTACATATGAGTTTATTGAATATGTGAATAGGTCCGAGTTTATTGAATCACACCAAATGTCACCAACTAGAGAAATCCATTGTATGTCACTGTATGTTAAACTTGTTAACTTAATCACAACACTTGGTTGTTTTGACCCTCAGGGTATTGCATAACCCTACATGTATACATACCTACACTTATTGTACATTAGATCACATGTAACGGACCTAACACTTTATTAACGCGTAGAAGCACGTTAACACATACCGAGCAAACTAAGGTGAGTTTACTACTCTTCCACGAGCATGCGTCCCGGGGGGACAAATCATTATTCCTAGAAGGAATACTTTTTTTTTAAATGTTGTAATTTAATTTCGATGTCAGTGGATAAATTCAATCTCTATCATGTAAGTCCCTACTTATTACCGAGCTAATTGTCGTGGGAGGCAACGAGGTATTAGTTAGCAGCGCTATTAGGTTTGAAAAACCTCACACCGTACTCGGGGAGTCGGTCATGAACTAAGGACCTTAAACATTTTGGATCAATGTTGATAAATGTTGATGAGGGCACAAAAATCATAGTCAGTCATATCGGTACCGATTTTAATATTCCTTTACATATCTTTAAAGCTAAACATTTACATTATTTACATTGAACAAAACTAGTGGAATCGCCAACTTTATGTTGACACTCTTCTGCATGCTTTGAAAATGACACGTTCATGTTATTTATTGATTCAGCTGGTACTAAAACATGCCAAAATGTTATATTAGCGTTTTTCATAAACTTAAATATCATCCGACTTAAAATCAATAAGTATTATTATTTGAAAGAAATGCCATACACGTATTTAGAAAAAAAGTATATGAGTGATTCTTTTCATATGAAAGACTTGGTGGTCCTAAAGCATTTTCTAGGTATTGAAGGGGGTATAATCTTGAAAGGATATGACTGTGTCAAGTCAAATATGTGTTAGGATACTTTTTAAATCTAAGAGCAATAAACGGGGTGATTGGTCAAACTTGATATGACCACGATAATTATACACGAACATCAGATGAACCAAAAATTTGTTTCGGGTACAAGAACATGAACACAAATCGTGTATTTGATTTGTGTCAACACCATATTATCCCTCAAAATAAATTGTTATAAATCCACACTGATTTCTTATTATGTTTTAGAGTAAACTGCAGTTTTTATCCCTAGGGTTTGCTTCAAACGTTAGGATTCGTCCACCTTTAACACTCCACATTTTGTCTCAGGTCCAAATGCTCGTTAACTTCTCCGTTAATTACCTTCCACGTGCCCCTTACATGAAGGGTAATTTCGTTATTTCAGCTAGACTAGGGAATAAACTACAATCTTCGTCCCTAAGGTTTGCTCCAAACATTAGGTTTCATCCACCTTTAATACTATTCATGTATGACATTTCTAGTATTAACATTGATTAATTGCATTCTAAATTGTGATATTAGTGGTGGCGGTGGTGGATTTAGCAGTGGTGAAGACTTTTTGTGATCGTGGTTTTAGTGTTGGTGAACTAGCTTTTCTTATAGGGATGAAGACGACTAGTTACCTAGGGTTATTTAACTAATGCAGAAGTTAACAAATGTTATGATTAGTTGATGTTTGGAGCAAACCTTAACGGTAAAAACTGCAGTTTACTCCCCAGTCTAGCTAAAATGACGAAATTATACCTAACGTGAGGCGCATGATGTGGGTAATTTAGCGAAGAAGTTAACGAGTGTCACACCCCGACCCGCAGCGGACTAGGTGACTAGGGCATGATTGATTGTTCAAAACTTATGACATACTATTATAAAAGTTCAAATATTATTATTGCTCAAAATTAAATAATCCAAATAACAAGTATCCAACTTAAACAAATAAACAAAAGAAACAATTCAACTTCAATATCCAAGTAATCTAATTTCTTTATCTAAAGCCCATCCTATTTGTCCAACTCTTGCATTCAAACTTACACACCTGTATTATGTGGAAAATGTATTTCTTTGGGTCAACAATAGTTGATGAGTAAATCTTGTAATTTTGTAAAACTATTAAGTCCTTTTTCTATTTGAAAACCGGTACATGCAACCAATGGTAATTAAATGTATGTAGCGAAACAAATGTAAGTGAAAGAATACCTCACAACAACAACTCAACATAATGATGTAATAAATCAGTTGTAATGTATTTAGTCTGTACTGTGATGTAATGTACTGTAACTATAATACAAGATTTAAACTCAACAAGGAGCGAATCTCGTGTGATGACAACATTAATTACAACCCATGGTAATGGGGAACTGATGCGCCTATGGATCCATGTGTAACTGTGTCTTGTATTGAAAATGCACCAAAATAACAAACTAAATAATTGAACAACAAAACACATAACATATAACTACACATTTGGCATTTGCACGTATTGAAATTAAAAAAAAATGTTGTAATGTTGCACATGATACACCCCAAAAAGACTTGTAATTGAAAAAAGGGGATTGAAAGATCTACTCACAAGTTTGCGTTAGCGATTCTTTGCAAAGATAAGCACACACACGAGATTGGGAAACTTGAACAATGAGGATTATACTAAAACAAATATATATAAAATCTACTAAATGAAAAGGAAAATAATTATAAAATTAACTTTATCGATGTTCATTTTATGTTTATACGCAAGGCACGTCTTGTGTCACAATGGTTTTCTAGATCCGAAAATCGGGGCGAGATCGGAAATCGTCAGCACTTGGAAGGTTATGAGATTTTCCGACTATATACCATTGCGTGTGTGCGTATAATTATCGTAAAAATATTTTTATTATTTTTTTTGAGTTATATATAATATAATATTCTGATTTATTTAAAAATAAATTGATTTAGTTATTTAATAATAAACTGATTTATTTTAATTAATTATAAACTAATTAAGTTTATTTAATTATAATCTGATTAACTTTATTATTAAAAGAATTAAATGGAATAAAAATAAAATACCCTAACCCGCGAGGCATCCAGCTCGAATCCGGGTCCTCCAGGTTGTTCGGTAACTCCCCAACCACTGGACCTTAGAGACATTGGTGTTATGAACCGGTTTATGCTTGATTTTTATACAGAACCTAAACATTACTGATCTGTTTTATTATAACAAAAGAATATACATGCCAGACACATGGGGGCTGGGTCGAACCCGTGACCCCTGCGTTCATCGAAGATGTCATGACCACCGGACTATTTTTTATTTTTTGAAAGGTGGAGCGACTTGATTTTATATAATTACTTGATTTGAACAATGGTTTAATATACCACAAAAAACAAGGAGTCGAGTTTGAACCTGAGACTTGCCCCAGTTTTGAATGAACAATGTCAGCAACAAGTCCACTGTGCCGCATTTGTTTTTGTGATTTGATTAGTTCTTATTTAGATTTAAGATGTATCAGGACTGTTGTCGTCTTCCTCAAGAGTTTACCCATATCGACACCTGGATTCCCATTAAAAACCCCCAGCTTTGATTTCGACACAACCGTTATTAATCTAAAAGTTTTGTTATGGAATAAGAAAACGAAAAGAGAGTTATATTATACCAAACACGATGATTCTGCGAGTTCCCGTTTTTGGCTCCGTCGAGTTCCAAATCTCTAGCGACGGGTTACAGAGACGATACTTAGTAGAGAAATTTAGTTAAAATGGTGGCGCAGAAATAACACCTACGAGTAATTGATGGAATGCCTAAATGAGTTTGTTGAACTTAAGTATGCATTTCATATGTTTAAAGGCAGTTGACTTTTAAAAGTCAAACTTACCTATAATAGGATCAAATGATAATTTTGACGTAAAGTCCGTAAGGTGAGATAGTCGTAATAAATGATGACTAATCTAACCATCTTGAGAATGATAAATGGTAGTTTGATGCTTGACAAGCTAGGTGGAAGCTTGGGAGAAAGCGGGTCAAATGGATCAAGTACACAGGAAAAGCATAATCGGATGCAAGGTAAGTAAAGCTTACACCCTTCTTTTAGAACAACTATTTATGTATTGGTTAAGAATATTGTGAACTAGTATTTGAAAGAGTCTTAGAAATACGAAGTTCCAACACGGATCGAATTGGGTCGGAACAAGTGAAAATGGTAATTTGGTCATGTGATGACGAATAAACAATGAGTTTTGGAAAGTTGACTTATGTTGTAAACCATAATGGGTAAAAATGGTAAAATAGTAATCTGGTCATGAGTTGGCGGATAAATAATGAGTTTTAAAAAGTTACCTTATTGTGTAAACCATAATGGCTAAAACGGGTAAAACTGTAATTTGATCACGAGTTGACCGATAAGTAATGAGTTTTAAAAAAAGACACCCTATGGCGTAAGCCATAATGGGTCAAATGAATTAAGAAACGACATTTAAGTAATGTGATCATATGGTGCAATCCGAAATGGGCTAAATAAGTGAGATGGCAAATAATTACCATCTTACAATAATAAAATGGTCATTTAGGCCAAACGGGTCAAATGGTGATGTTATCATCATTTGAGAATAATGACTAATAGTCGCTTGTTGAGTTTTGTGCCCACATGAAAATATCGTATGGCTTGCATCGCTATCAACTAGCAATTAATACTGCAAGGTAGTAAAACGGGTCAATGTTATGACCCGAGGTAGGTATGCGAAATGGGTCAAACTCTCACTGAGGACTTAAGGTCTGATGAGAGTTAAACGAGTCATGGGTGAACTCTGGATTACCGAAAGAGAGGTATATCTATTAATTTAAATTGTATACATTTTGTGTGACAACTGTCAAAATTCCAGGTATCCGTACAACTATTAAACCATGATTAGTGCTTAATGATTGTGCTGAATTACAATTAATGACTTGAATTGCCTTTTGATTATTGCTATAAGACATACATGTGCATCACAAATTGCTTAATGACATATCATTATTGCATGAGAACTTTATTGACTCAAATGATGCACGAAACACAGTTAGCACAGTTATCAGATAAATCAAGAAAATGCTGACGGAGTTCAGTACATAGACAGACAATGTGTTGAGACACAGAATGAGCCAGAAACCAAGTATTACACTAGTATAGTGTGTAGGAAAGTAAGGATCATAAAACGGCCTTCCTAGAGATAGTTTAAGTGCCAGAAAGTGCCTAAAACTCACATAAACTGCTGAATTCTGCAGAAATCAGCATTTAAACACTCTGATGGTTAAATGGTCCTGAATGCTTTCCTAAGTGTCGGGAATCAAAACTGTCACAAAAGGTAACATAAAGTACACTAAACTGCATAGTTTAGCACCTTAACGAACCGGTAACCAACCGAACAACCGGACACTACCCGAAACACCAAATTTTCACTAGAAGCATTGTTTTAACATTACCAAGCTAGTTATGGTTTCTGAACGTCATAACACATCACATAACAACTAGTAACTAAATACCTAACTAGAATACTTGAATTTTAACCATAATCTAACTTTCTAGTTTAAACCTAAGCCTATACCCCCCACCTAGTTTACGGCCCAACAAGGGCCCCACTAATGGATTTTATGAGAATTTTATAATAGATTGTGTTTGTTCTTTCTTAAACATAAAAACCAATGGAAACATGAGTTAGTGGATTATAAGAATGACCATAAGGAACATAACCCTTTCATTTCCACAACTTCACAACACTTCACTTCTCTTCCTCCCTCCTCTCCTTGCTACAGCCGAGAACAACAACAACAACATCACCATCATCACTTCATCTTCATTCAATTCTACATACATACAAAGGTGTTAGAAGGTGCACAAGGAAGCTTGGAGCCTTTGGAAGCTAAAGGACCTTCACCATTTGCTTTTATCCACTTCATTTCTTCCATTGATCATCCCTAGCCTTGAGCTAGTAGTAAGAACACTATACTCTTCATTTTACATCATATTTTGTTGGTTAAAAGAAGATACATGTTGTTAATCATGATGAACACTAAGAATCTTGAACTTGAAACATGAACATAAGCTTAAAATCTTAAGAAATCATGTTGTTTAGTGATGTTGTGCTACTTGATGATTGATTGTTTATGTTAATGATGTAGATCATCATATGATCTTGCTAGATAATGATTAAAAACATAATCTATAGCAAGATGAGAGGATGAAAATGTTAAAGATCCAAAGATCACCCTCACATAAATCATGAACTTGAAGGAATAAGTTGATTTCTTGTTAAGTGATGATCAAAGTAAGTGTAAAGTCTTGTAAATCCAAGATTTCAAGAATGATTTTTCAAGAAACCAAGTTAAAAATACAAAGTTTACTTAATCTTGGTTCTTAAAGAAATAAACCACATTTTTGGTGGTTAATAAAGTGTAGGATCATGTATTTAACAAGAAAAAAAATCCAAGAAGAAACATTTTTAGAAAATGTAACTACAAGTTGTAAAGAACCAATTTCTTTAAAAATGATGTTTTTAAAGAAACAACCACACTTTAAAGGGTAACTAAGCTTACTAAACACACTAGTAAGTTACTACACATTTTTATAAATTTTCAAGTTCATGAAGTAGTAGTTTATGCTTGTTTTTGGCAAATTGGTAAGTGTAGATTGAATTGTTGATTGATTGTGTTGATTTACAAAAGAAAATGATATGCCTTGAAGGAATGGAAACCTCCGGGGAAACCATGGCAAAATTTTTCTAAAAATTAAACACATAGAAAAATATTTTTGAACAAATACTTACAAGTATATTTTAAATCACAAGCTTTCACATAAAGTTTGCCATAATTTTTGTTACAAAAACTATAAATATTGGAGGTTGATTTTTATAAATAAAAGTGACTAAATATGTATTTAGGGAAATATATATTTAGAAGTCACCATGTGTGTGATTATTTGTATATTATGTGTATTAGTTATATTATTTTAGGACTTGAAATAATATAACTCATCAAAATACCAAAAATTACAATCTAAAATATTACCAAAATTCCAAGGAATAAATATACAAAGAATACCCAAAATATTGGTGAAACCGAACAAAGGAATATAACTTACAAAAATATTCCGGAAATTTATTCATAAGTATATTTTGGTAATAAGTATTTTGGACACCAAAAGAACAAAAGTATGATTTTTACAATTATTACAAAATTACATCATATTTTTGACAAGGAGAAAATATATTATTTTTGGCAAATAAAAATATATATATTTTTCTTGGAATTATTAGAAGATATATTATTTTTGGGAAGAAAATATATATTTTCTTGGATAAGCACGAGATCCATTATTTTTGAATGAGAAATAAGTTTATATATATTTTCCAAGTTAAACTTAAAAATATATTATTTTTGAGACTTATACGAAGGTTATAAATATTTTTGCCAAGGAAAAATTATTAGTAATTTTTCTAAGTAATATTTCTTAAAATATATATTTTGGAAATATATATTGATGTATTCTATTTAGAAATATTATTCCGGAAAAGTTAAGTATAAAATACTTAATAAACACAATAAGAATAAGTATTCTCGTACATACAAATACAACCTGGAATACGACACCAATACATGGCAAAAATATACAAGTATAAGAATACGAATACAAATACACCCATCCTTGGGAAGGATATACATGTATAAATACATAAGTGTGATAAGTTAAAAATATATTATTTTAACTATTATTCCAAAATTTGATAAATATAATTTAAGTTAAAATATTTATTATTTTAACAAATAATTATATAACTTGGAATAATATTGAAGACACAAAGAAACGTAACTCAAAGACTCTAATTAATACAAAGTCAAGGCACGACCCGCTCGTCTAATAAACCTGTGACACCTGTGTCACTACGATCATCAAAAGAATACCAAATCAATGAAATATTGTGTTTCATATTTGGGATTTGTATAAATATGTGTATCATTTACACATATCAATTCTTGTTCAATTTCGAGCTTTAAAACGCTTTCTGGAAGGTTATACGCGAACTGATGCGTAAACGTAATCAGTATAACGCGACAAACACTCCAGAACAGTGACATAGGCTTAACATACCTTAAATAACCTTTACATAACTTAGAAATAAGTTTTAAAGGGTTTGGTATGGTAAAAACAAGTTTATTCGCTCACATGGACTATTTGCGTCAAACTGCAAAAGTCTGCCGTTTAGTATGGCAACGTACAGTCCGGGACATGATCATAAGCTAAACATACCATATATAACCTAAACATAGCTTAGAAATAAGCTTTGAATGGTTCGGTGTGCGAAAATATGCTTAATTGATCTTACAAGGACTAAAAGTGTCAAAAAACAGCATAACTTTGCATTTACGCGCATGTCTTCAATGATACATTATATTGACCCATTTACTTTGATTGGTCACTGTGTGTCATTTGTTTGTTCGAGGTAACAAACAAATGATCGCCTTCCTTGTGTTTTGTCGATGTTTTCAATACCTCTTTTGTTTTTCCAATTGTCGACCTCACTCGTTTCTCATGATCCCTTGTTTCTTTTAAACAATGCATCCTCGACGAGATGCATAACCTCTAACCAACGAAGAAGTCGCAGCCCTTGTCTCTCAGCAAATGGCTGCAGTGCTTCTGAACCTAGTAACCCAGATCCATCAGTTATACAACAACAATAACGACAACAATGCTCAGTGTAGTTTCAAAACCTTCAATTCTGCTAAACCTTTGAAGTTTTCTGGGTCTCTAGGAGCAACTGCGCTCCTGTAATGGTTCGAAAGTTTGGAGAGCACATTTAGACATGTGCAATGTCCGAATGAGCGCAAGGTTGAGTTTGCGTCCAGTGCGTTCGAAAAGCATGCTCTTACATGGTGGAACTGTGTGATGCGTGATAGGGGTGCTGATGTGGCAATGTAACAAACCTGGGAAGAGCTTCGAGCTCTAATGATGAAGGAATTCTGTCCTCGTCATGAGTTCAGGGCTTTGGAAAGGGAATTTGACGATCTTAAACAAGACAACGGTGAACATCGAGCCTACACTGATCGTTATGAGGAGTTAAGTCTGTTATGTCCAACCATAGTTATGCCTTTGGAGAAGGCAATTGAAAAGTACATCGATGGCCTTCCTGATCCAATTCAGGACATTGTTACTGGTAGCAACCCTACTACCGTCAGACAGGCCATTGAACTATCTGCTACCTTGACTGAATCTCAAATCAGGAAGGGTAAGCTTTTCAGAAAAGGCGACCAGAAACCTACTGACAAGTCGGCACAAGAAAAACCAAAGGATAAACAGACCGAGTCCTCTAAGAAGTCGAAGAAGCGTAAGACTTCATAAAAATTCGCAGTAGTTGCTCAGAATGATCAGGTTGCACCAAATCAGCCAGCACAGCCTCGTGCTAGGAAAAACTATATTGGTACTGCACCCTTGTGCAACAAATGCAACCGTCATCATATGAATCAGACACCGTGTCACAAATATACCCACTGTTGACGATTGGGACATTTGGTCAATACATGTCGTCATGTTATCCAAAACCAGAATGCTGCAAATCCTGCTGATGTCCTAGCACCATATCCACCTGGATTGTGCTACAACGGTGGTGATGTCACTCACTACCGAAACAATTGCCCAAGACTTGTTAATGCAAATCCAGCGCGTGGACGAGTGTTTAACATAAACGAGGCAAACGCAAACGACAATGCAACAGTGAACAATTAGACCTTTTATATTCCTTTGTTGTTATCTTTTGAAACAATTCAGCTGTTATATAAATAAAATTGTTGTTCCAATTTTATTTTACGAAGCTGTTATGATTGTGTTTGCGTGACATACCCCTACGATACCGACACCAAGGAACCGTGTTCCTTGCAGAACAAACTACTCATGTGGTTCTTTCATTCTATGATCACTTATGATCTCCCCTAAAATCCAAAGTACTCGTTTCTTTTAAAGGAACAAAGTACAAGGTACAAATTACAAGTTCTTAAACAAATATTTGAAGTACCATTTCAAATCCTTGATTTGATATCTAAAGGTACTATTGTGAGTCCTTAATTGGATTCCTTATGTGTTCTAATACGAATGTTACGATGCGACAAAAAACAAAGCTAAATCCTTATAAGATCTTTCTATCTTCATAGTTAGATTCTTGGAGATATTTAAAGTACCAATTAAAATCCATGATTGGATTTCAGGTGTACTTTAAATGCATTAATTCAAATTAACGAACGAGCTAATAACTAAATAAACGAATACATGATTATGTGATTATGTGTAATTCTAAAACTCGCTATCTAAGTCCTAGTAGAATCTTTCATATTCCCATACGATAGATTCTCAGAAGGATACTCAAAGTACTATCTTAAATCCTTATGGAGCTTTCTATGCAAATAGTCAGACCCTTGGATTCCAAGTGCTGTTTCAAAGCGATTATTTGGTCCTGAGTTACAAAGATCCCTTAAGTGGTCTATTTAAAGAGATCATACGACGATCTAGTTAAGGAGATCATGTGTTGATCTTGTTAAAAGATCGTTCGTTGATCTAGTTAAAAAGATCCTCTGGTGGTCTAGTCAAGTCATTACATCTATGTCCGATTGGTTTTCCCTACACATTATAAAATAAACTGTGCGGACTGTGCAAGGAATTACATAATTATGGATGCATACATAATTATGGAATTCATTGCACATAAACCACAACAAGTTTTGTTATGTGTTAAGACCTATAGTGATGAGAATAACGAGACGGGAACAATGCAAAAGGGGCATGGTGGATACACCGCTGGTACTTCCTATATATAAATGTTCCTTATTACATTGCAAACGTAGCGTTATTTGAGTTACTAGAAGTGCTGGACGTTGACCATTGTTATTTTTATCTTACACTATCCGACTCTGATTTCGAGCACACACAAGTTTCCTATAATAGTCTTTATAGGAAACATTCTCCTATCCGTTATTCAAAGCTCCATGCTTTTGTTACAACAACGTCAACATTTTGGCAATTAACAAATTCACTAAGAATCCAAACATGACCTAGAGTTTTACTTGGGAAACGGAGGATTCATTCGAAAGCAAAACAATCACAGTTGTCTTCACAAGTTTCCTCTAAAATTAAATTTCGGGATGAAATTTTCTAAAGTAGGGGAAACCGTGACACCTGTGTCACTATGATCATCAAACGAATACCAAATCATTGAAATATTGTGTTTCATATTTGGGATTTGTATAAATATGTGTATCATTTGCACATATCAATTCTTGTTCAATTTCGAGCTTTAAATCGCTTTCTGGAAGGTTATACGCGAACTGATGCGTAAACGTAATCAGTATAATGAGACAAACACTCCGGAACAGTGACATAGGCTTAACATACCTTAAATAACCTTTACATAACTTAGAAATAAGTTTTAAAGGGTTTGGTATGGTAAAAACAAGTTTATTCGCTCACATGGACTATTTGCGTCAAACTGCAAAAGTCTGCCGTTTCGTATGGCAACGTACAGTCTGGGACATGATCATAAGCTAAACATACCATATATAACTTAAACATAGCTTAGAAATAAGCTTTGAATGGTTCGGTGTGCGAAAATATGCTTAATTGATCTTACAGAGACTAAAAGTGTCAAAAAAACGGCATAAGTTTGCATTTACGCGCATATCTTACGTTCTGACCACATCTGGACATCCAAAATTTTTGTAGACACTAAAATAGTATTTTTTTTAGTGATTGGCATGCAAAAATACCATTCGTCGCTTAATTTGGATCGTTTTCGCGTCCGTTCGAGTTTCATCGTAATTAGGCGAATAACGTGACCGTACGACCAAACGAACCGATATCCGAGATATTTCCGAGCATATTTCGTGTCCTCTATACTTTGACCACCTTTTAGATCCTTGAAAATAGTTTAACGGGGGTTAAAAGTGCCAAAAATGAGCTTAATCAAGTGCAGGGGCCAAACCTGTCAAAAACAAAACTGTTGCTGATCTGCAGGGAGGTCGCGGGCCGCGTAGACCTGCCCTCATTCCTACGCGGGGCGCGACAGAAGGCCCAGTTCTAGAAAGTTGATTTTCAGCAACTGTTTGCAAATTCGGGGGCTATTCTTGCCATTTCTTTGTGTATTGGCCAAGTTTAAGTGATCACCAAGGCTTTAACTCATGTCCACACACTTGTAGGGTCATGATTTTTCCTTGGAGGTTACACAAACACTTGTCATCATCTTGTGATTCCATGATCACTATAAATAGCCAAGCTCTCATTCCATTTCACTCACCCTTGATCTGATTTTCTCTAAGTTGAGGTTTATAACTTCATACCTGAGAATTTTAAGATCAAGTTCTCCCTAGCTTGGACCCTTTGTAAGCTTCTTTCGTGCTTTTATCGCTTTTCTAGCGTGAAAGTCAAACAGTGTTTGACTTTCAGCTTTGACTAGTCAATGGTCAACATAAATTTCGTTTGAACTTTGTAACGTGATTGTAATCACGATGGTTATAATCCTTAGCGATTATACCTACTGATTACCACGTTAACTAGGTGTAGTGACGAGTCAAAGTTTCGGTCAAAATGCGTTTTAGCACGCATTTTGCAACGGAACTACTTTTAGGTATCAAAACACTTTGTTTTGATACCAAATCAGTTTTCTAAGTTAGTTAAACATGTTTTGACATGTTTAACTCGTCACTACTAGTTTAGTGCTTGTTTAGGGTCGTAAGTTAAGCGGTCTAGACAACCGCTTAGACTTTCGAACCCGACCCGTTTGGTCGATCGTTAGGATCTGACAAAGCTTATTTAGTGATCATAGTTGCATAGAGAATAACTGTCACACCCCGACCACGTTAAAACAACAAACCGTGGCGGAAACGTCGGGGAGTGTCGTGGCAGAATTATTGTTTCACAACCATGGATACAAAAAGTTTCATTTTATTAGAATATTTACATTAACATTTTCTTAAAACCAAAACCAACAAGTTACATATCGACTAATATTGTTATTATGTCACAAAGGCCTCGTCCAGATCCTATGTGACTCATGCATCCTAGCAATCAACATCAAGCAACATCACCTGAAACATATGTAAAAACAAAGTCAGCAAAGAAATGCTGGTGAGTACATAGGTTTTATGAGAGTGTCGGATTCATGGCTAATTTACATGTTGCAATACCTTATTAAAAACCTTGTTTTGAAAAGAGTATAATATTGCAACGAAATTAACCAACTCAAATCAAGCGGGTTATAATTTATAAAACCTCGTAGCCAAGATTCTTAACCCAAAAACATTTGTTTTAGTAAACCAAATTGTAAAACATCTCGTATTAACTCGTTAATAAATCTCGTATTGTTTATATCATTTCGAAAACATCGTTATGTGACATCGTTTCAAAATCGTTTACCCAAGTGAACTAAATAATGCCACGGTATGTAATATGTTGAAAACACTTATATATAAGAAGTACCAGCGGCGTAAGTTAATAAATATCGTATGGTTTATATCCTTTCGAAAACATCGTTATGTGACATCGTTTCAAAATCGTTTACCCAAGTGAACTAAATAATGCCACGGTATGTAATATGTTGAAAACACTTATATATAAGAAGTACCAGCGGCGTATCTACCATGTTTTCACCATATTACACCCGTCCCATTATCTAAACACTTAACCAAAAAACTAATCGTTTATCCAATTCGTTTAATCTTGTTCAAATCGTTTCCAAATCGTTAACTCGTTTAAATCGTTTCCAAATCGTTTAACTCGTTTAAGTCGTTTAAATCATCCTCGTTTTAATTGTGAAAACTATTTTTGGTCGTCTCGCTAATAACATTCAAACCTTCGTGACTCGACTATCTCGTTTCTCGCATTAACAAACCACCAAAGGGTAAGTTAACAATCAGATTCAGTATGATAACGGGATTTGCCAGATCCTATGGTACCATAACCTAATACTGGTCGGCTTGATCAATGCTAATGAATGTCATTCGTTATGTAACTACAACCAACAAGTTCGTTCACATTATCGAAATCGTTATTAGTTTAGTATAAACCATCTTAATCGTTTTTGAAACCATCGTTAAAATATAAAAATCGTTTTGATACATATGAATCACCCCAAAACAATTGAAAACAGTAAAATTGGGGAACTATGTACTCACATGAAGTGCAAAGTATCCTCAATCAAAAGAACTTCAACAACTCAAGTAAACCAGAGTAATCAAGCAGTACCTAGTAATCGAATCACTAGTCAAACAATAGACGCCTAAATCGGAAGATCGGACAGAATGAGGTCTTGTAAACCAAATGAGTGTTGGAACTCATGTGATATGGTTTAACAAAGCCTACATCCTAAATCAGAACCTAACCTAAGTGCTTTCGACCCATTGCGACCCATTAAGGTAGCTTACGCTACTTTAACGCGTCATTCACGCAAATGCGCGTTCGAGACGTCTAACTAGTCCTATGACAAGTATTATATGCCTAAACATGTTGCATAATCGATTAAGTGACAAAAGTTTATGTTACATATGCTTAATTACCAATTATGCATGAAAAGGGCATTTTGGTCATTTACCTAAGGCATATAAACTACCTATCATATAACTAATTAAACCTAAGTGACCATAAGGTATAACCTCGGAAGGTTATTCCCTATGCAACTATGGTCACTAAACATGTTTGGTCGGATCCTAATGATCGACCAAACGGGTCGAGTTTGAAAGTCTAAGCGGGTGTTTAGTCCCCTTGACTTACGACTCTACACAAGCACTAAACTAAAAGTGACAAGCTAAACATGTTAAGACATGTTTAGTTAAGTTAGAAAACAAGTTTTGGTATCAAAACAAACGGTTTTGATAACTAAAAGTAGTTTGGTTACAAAATACGCAAGAATATGCATTTTGGCCGAAACTACGACTCGTCACTACACCTAAACAACGTGGTAATCAGTAGGTATAGTAACTAGGGACTATAACCATCGTGATTACGCTCATGTTGCGGAGTTCAAACGAACTTCGTATTGACCATAAACTGGTCAATGCAGAAAGTCAGACACAGTTTGACTTTCACGCTAAAAACGCGTAAAAGAACGAAAGAGGACTTACCAAAGGTCCAAGAATGGAGCTTTGATTCCAAGTATTCTCAGGTATGAAGTGAAAATCACCTAAACTTAGAGAAATTTCAGAATCAAAGGTGTGAGTTTGAGAGTGAAGTGGGTGTTCCTATTTATAGAGAATCAAGAACCGTTAAGATCATTCCTCGATAAACGAGCATCAATCTGGACCATACACATATGGCCCATGGTTTTGGGATACTAGGGGTGCCCCAAAACCAACAAACGGTATTGAAAATGTTACAAAATAGCCCCTAAACTTCAAGAGAAATGCTGAAAATGGACCTGCAAGTGCAAAAATGGCGTTTCTGCCCAGATCAGTTGCTCGCGCTGCACGACGGCCAACCCACATAGTGGTGGCGCGATGCCAGCATGTGCCCAGGTCCAGAAAGTTTCAAATAATTACAGTTTTGGTCCCTGCACATGTTTAAGGCCTTTTTCGATGCGTTTAAACCCCGTTAACCCCATTTCAAGGCTCTAAAATGAAGTTAAAGTATAGGGAACATGAAACATGCTCAAAAAAATCTCGGATGTCGGTTCGTTTGGTCGTACGGTTGCGTTATTCGGTTAATTACGACGGAAGTCGTAACGGACGCAAAAACTATCCAAATTAAGCGACGAATGGAATTTTATCAAGCCAATCACTAAAATAAAATATTTTAATGATTACATAAATTTTTGGATGTCCGGATATATTCAAAACGTAAGATATGCGCGAAAATGCAAACTTGTGCACTTTTTGACGCTTTTAGTCCCTATTGATCAATAAAGTTTATTTTAGCATACCGAACCCCTCAAAGCCTATTTCTAAGCTATGTAAAGGATATTTAGGGTATGTTTAACTTATGATCAAGTTCCAGAATGTTCGTTACTATACAAATCGGTATAGTTTCGCAGTTTGACACAACTAGTCCCTCCGATCGACAAACTTGATTTCAACACACCAAACCATCCAAAACTTATTTCTAAGTTATGTGGAGGTTATTTAAGGTATGTTAAGCCTATGTCACTATTCCGGAGTGTTCGTTGCGTTAAACTCACTGCGTTTACGCACCAGTTTGCGTATAACCTTCCAGAAAGCGATTTAAAGCTTGAAATCGGAATCGAATCAAATTGTAAAATCATCAAACACAATTACACACATAATAACACCAAAACACATATAATAACACCAAAGCACATTGTTTTATTGATAATTGACATTGTTTTACATTATACATCGATTACAGAGCACAGTTGTCACAATAACCATTGAGGTTATACCTTATGATCACTTAGGATTGGTTAGTTGTTTGTTAAGTAGCTTATATGCCCATAGGAAATGACCAAAATGCCCTTTTGAAGCATAAATCCATATTTTACATATGTGAACTTGTTTTTGACATATAATCTGATTTAGGCATAATTGGGCATGTAGGACTTGACATAGCACATAGTTAACCATCCGACCATAGTTTCACGCAAACGACACGTTATAGTAGCTTATACTACCATAATGGGTCGAAACGGGTCAAAAGCACTTAGGTAGACTTCCAAATCAGAATGTTAGGTCTATTAAATCATGCCATATGAGTTCCAATACTCATTTGATTTAAAGAACTTCATTCTACCCAATCTTCTGACTTAGGAGCCGATTATTTAACGTAGTGATTCCATACTAGGTGCCACTTGATTCCTTGATTTCCCGAGCTTCATTAGGACACTTAATCAAGGATACTTGCAACCTCAAGTGAGTACATAGTCCCCTCTTTTACTGTTTTCAAATTTTTTGGGGTGAAACATGTGTGCTTAATTGTTATTTTCATGATTTCAAAGTATAAATTGATTATACCTGCTAGTACTTATCTTTTGACGAATTGAACAATTATCTATGGTTTAAACACAAATTTTCAAAGATTCTAAAACAAATTGTTGGATTGTACTTTCTTTATACATTCACCAAGCCGATTGGTAGTACGATATAGCGCTATAGGACTAGACACCCCATTCCTGTTGTATGGAATGTCAGAAACCAAATTTTAACCAAATAGAAATTGCCTTTGTGGTATTTCTATAGTCTCCAAAGTGTAGTTTGATACACTAAGGTTTGAATGAATACTAAATCACAGTTTTTTTTTTGTATATTTTGATATACTACCAAAGTATAGATTGATATACTCCCAAATGTGATATTATTTACCAAAGTATAATTTTGATATACTATGTACAAAATCCAACATATACTTTAATATATTACTGATCTTGTTATTTACCAAGGCATAGTTGATATGCTATTTTCAAAACCAAAGCATAGTTGATATGCTATTATCAAACCAAAACATAGTTGATATGTTATTTTCAAAACCGAAGCATAGTTTGAGATGCTATTTACAAAACCAAAGTATATTTGTGATATACTACCAAATTTATTATTTCAGTAACAAAAGTATATTTTGATATACTATATGTTTAACTATTTCCAAACCAAAGTATATTTTTGTATATACTACAAACCTTTTATCAAAACAATGCATTTTAGAAACAAAACTTTTACAAGGATTCATGGCTATTTTTTGTAAAACATAAAACCTTTTTCTTATATTAACTAAAGCCACGAATCTAAACCAACAAAACCTATGTTACTCACAGGCATTTTTATGCTGACGTACCTATTTTCATATATGTTTCAGGTGATGCTATGAGATGATTGTTGATACATGCTATACATAGGATGGACTCGTGCCTTAGTGACTTTAAAACTCGAAAGACAATATTTGTATTTATCTGAATTGTAATAAAACAATGAGTTCAATAATTCAATAAAACGAAACAATTTAATCCATGGTTGTGAAACAATGATTCTGTTACAACACTCCCCGACGTTTCCGCCACGATTTGTTGTTTTACGTGGCCGGGGTGTGACAAAACCGTAGTACGTTGTGGGTAGTCGTGGACACCAGAAGAAGCTCTGAGTTACCGTTGGTATCGAAGAACGCAAGACTGTGAGTTCATGTCCCCCTTTTCTCTTAACTGTTTTCAGTTTTATAACTTCGGGGGTGAAGTACATGTTACAAACTGTTTACAAACGTTTATATGTGGTATGGTTAGCTAAGGAAAGGTACTGCTAGATCATGTGAGTGGTGGGTACAACGCTTAAGACCATTAATCCTCGTTGTAGGACCGAGGGACATGAGTGATAGATCTATTTGGTTGTAGTGAGCCCCACCCATGTGGACCAGGGTTTGGCCCATGAGGTGACTATGTCTTACAGCCGAAAGCCCGGTGCAAAATCTGCTAGGTTTGAGCCTTCCTGCATCTCGTCACACATATTAATGGCCTTGCAAACCATTAATCGATCTGTTCTTTGTTTCCTTGTTTGCTTTCATACTAGGGTTTACAAACATACACACTTACAATGATTTCAAAGGTTTATTCGTGCGCACATACAAACACATGAACTCGCTCAACTTTTGTTGATGTTTTCAAACTACATGTATTTCAGGGAATTAAATGTGGATCTGGCGGGCGTTTGGATGTTTCAAGTAATGATGGGAATAAAAGATGTCATCCAAAGTCTAAGGATTTGGATAGTGTGTCTTATCCTAGATAAGACACATCTTTCAAAGCCTGGTTTTATTTAAAGTCTTTTGTCGAGTCCTTATGGAACTCTAATACAATTTGCATGGTTTGTAATATGGATTCAAAGTCTGTGTTGGGATTTCAAGACAATGATGTTTGTGATATTTTAAACTAAAGTAATGGATGAACATCTTTAGTTTTATCATATAGATGTTTGTTATGGTTGAATGCAATGATATTAAGCAAGTCACACATAATCACTCTTCCGCAAAAGTCAGGGTGTGACATTTTGTTCTTAGGAACATAATGCTTTAAAATAGATCATGGGTTAAAGGTGCTCACTTGGTCAAAGTATGCTTTTAAAAGTCTTTCGTCATAAAAAAGACTAAAGTTGACCAAAACGCCCTCAATTTAAAAACTGGACAAATGACCCTTAAGGGTAGTTTAAATATGAGTTTTATAATTTGGTCAATCCTTACGGTAGTATAAAATAGAAGGCTTAAACCATTTTAGCTTAAAGCTACGTAATGGGTCATCTTTTTGTAAAAATGTCTAAATTGAAGGTAGAATGGGAATATAACAATTTTTTTCCATTCACGATCCATCACATTTGAAGTTGTGATGATATATAAATGAAAATCATAAGTGGAAACGCGAACTATAAATAAACGGACTCGGTTAAAGAGTCATGATTGAAAGGTTTGGAATTTTTGAAATGAATTCAGACTAATCAAAGTTCGGCCTTTGAAAGGTCGAATGGGTCAATTGGCATAACCGAGAACCGGATAATGGTCGCATAGAATGCAAGAATAATACCCCGGGTTATGGGATATAGTCGTAAAAATAATTTTCTTGCAAAATGATCTAACTTCTGTGAGATCATTTGCTTAAACATGAAAACGGGTCAATAATTTAAAATATATATATTGGAATCAATAGCATAAAAAAATTTGTGAATCCGGATAAGGGGATCACAAGTTAGAAATGTGGGCAAATGTTTTACGAACACGTAGGAAAAAGTTTCGTCCGAAACGGATGTCACACCCCGACCACGTTAAAACAACAAACCGTGGCGGAAACGTCGGGGAGTGTCGTGGCAGAATTATTGTTTCAAAACCATGGATTCAAAAAGGTTTCATTTTATTGATTCATTAGGTAATTTACCTTGTCTTAACACAAAATAAACAAGTTACATATCAACTATCATAGTTATTATGTCACTAAGGCCTCGTCCAGATCCTATGTGACTCATGCATCCTAGCAATCAACGTTACGCAACATCACCTGAAACATATGTAAAAACAAAGTCAGCAAAGAAATGCTGGCGAGCACATAGGTTTAATAAGAGTGTCGGATTCATGGCTAGTTTACATGTTGCAATACTTTATTAAAAACCTTGTTTTGAAAAGAGTATAATATTGCAACGAAATTAACCAACTCAAATCAAGCGAGTTATAATTTATAAAACCTCGTAGCCATGAATCTTAACCCAAAAACATTTGTTTTAGTAAACTAAATTGTAAAACATTTCGTATTAACTCGTTTAATAAATCTCGTATGGTTTATATCCTTTCAAAAACATCGTTATGTGACATCGTTTCAAAATCGTTTACCCAAGTGAACTAAATAACGCCACGGTATGTAATATGTTAAAAACACTTATATATAAGAAGTACCAGCGGCGTATCTACCATGTTTTCACCATATTACACTCGTCTCGTTATCTAAACACTTAACCAAAATCCAATCGTTTATCCAACTCGTTTAATCTTGTTCAAATCGTTAACTCGTTTAAATCGTTTAAATCATCCTCGTTTTAATTGTGAAAACTATTTATGGTCGTCTCGCTAATAACATTCAAACCTTCGTGACTCGACTATCTCGCTTCTCGCATTAACAAACCACCAAAGGGTAAGTTAATAATCAGATTCAGTCGTTACCCACCTAACCCACACATAACCATGGGTGCAGTACGATAACGGGATTTGTCAGATCCTATGGTACCATAACCTAATACTGGTCGGCTTGATCAATGCTAATGAATGTAATTCGTTATGTAACTACAACCAACAAGTTCGTTCACATTATCAAAATCGTTATTAGTTTAGTATAAACCATCTTAATCGTTTTTGAAATCATCGTTATAATATCGAAAATTGTTTTGATACATATGAATCACCCCAAAACAATTGAAAATAGTAAAATAGGGGAACTATGTTCTCACATAGTTACCATAAAACATGTAAAAGAGGGGATCTATGTACTCACACGAAGTGCAAAGTATCCTCAATCAATTGAACTTCAACAAACTCAGGTAAACCAGAGAAATCAAGCAGCACCTAGTAATCGCACCACTAGTCAAACAATCGACACCTCAATCGGAAGATCAGATAGAATGAGATCTTGTAAACCAAATGAGTGTTGGAACTCATGTGATATGGTTTAACAAAGTCTACACTCAAGATCGGAACCTAACCTAAGTGCTTTCGACACGTTACGACCCATTAAGGTAGCTTACGCTACTTTAACGCGTCGTGCGCGCAAATGTGCGTTCGAGATGTCTAACTAGTCCTATGACAAGTATTATATGCCTAAACATGTTTAAATATGTTGCATAATCATTTATGTGACAAAAGTTTATGTTACATATGCTTAATTACCAATTATGCATGAAAAGGGCATTTTGGTCATTTACCTAAGGCATATAAACTACCTATCATACAACTAATTAAACCTAAGTGACCATAAGGTATAACCTCGGAAGGTTATTCCCTATGCTACTATGGTCATTTAAAGACGTTTGGTCGGATCCTAATGATCGACCAAACGGGTCGAGTTCGAAAGTCTAAGCGGGTGTTTAGTCCGCTTGACTTACGACTCTACACAAGCACTAAACTAAAAGTGACGAGCTAAACATGTTAAGACATGTTTAGTTAAGTTAGAAAACAGGTTTTGGTATCAAAACAAACGGTTTTGATACCCAAGAGTAGTTTGGTTACAAAATACGTGAGAATGCGTATTTTGGCCGAAACTACGACTCGTCACTGAGCCTAGATAACGTGGTAATCAGTAGGTATAGTCACTAAGGACTATAACCATCGTGATTACGCTCACGTTATGAAGTTCAAACGAACTTCGCATTGACCATAAACTGGTCAATGCAGAAAGTCAAACGCAGTTTGACTTTTAAGCTAAAAACGCATAAAAGAACGAAAGAGAACTTACAAAGGGTCCAAGCAAGCAAATCTTGATCCAAGTAGCTCAGGTATGAAGCAAAGGCTTCAACTTAGAGCAATTTAGATCAGATTTGATTGAGAATGAAGTGAAGTGGGGTGGGCTATTTATAGGAAAACTAGAACCGTTAGGATCGTTTCTCGATTCCCGTGCTTTAATCTCAGCCCTATACTTCATACCCACTGATTTGTGAAACCATGGGCATCCAAAACAAGCACATAGAATCAAAGAAACCAGGTGCAAAGGTGTGGAACAGCTGGAACAAGCTGGAAAACATTTTCTGATATCTGGCACCTGCTTACGGACCACAAGAGGAAGTCCATACGGTCCGTAAGGACCCTGCATGTTAGCAAATTTGAAATTTGGCAGAACAGGCCCCTGTGACTCCAAACTTGATTTTCGATGCGTTTTGACATGTTTAAGCCCCGTTAATCCCATTTCAAAGCTCTAAAATGAAGTTAAGGTATAGGGAACTTAAAATGTGCTCAAAAATATCTCGGATGTCGGCTTGTTTGGTCGTACGGTTGCGTTGTTCGGTTAATTACGACGGAAGTCGTAACGAACGCAAAAACGATCCAAATTAAGCGACGAATGGATTTTTATCATGCCAATCACTAAAATAAAATATTTTAATGATTACATAAATTTTTGGATGTCCGGATATATTCAGAACGTAAGATATGCGCGAAAATGTAAACTTGTGCACTTTTTGACGCTTTTAGTCCCTTTAAGATCAAATAAGCATGTTTTTGCACACCGAACCCCTCAAAGCTTATTTCTAAGCTATGTTTAGGTTATTTATGGTATTTTTAGCTTATGATCAAGTTCCAGACTGTTCGATACCAAACAAATCGGTATAGTTTCGCAGTTTGACACAAATAGTCCCTGCGATCGAACAAACTTGGTTTCAACACACCAAACCATCCAAAACTTATTTCTAAGTTATGTTGAGGTTATTTAAGGTATGTTAAGCCTATGTCACTATTCCGGAATGTTTTTTTCATTAAACTGACTGCATTTACGCACCAGTTTGCGTATAACCTTCCAGAAAGCGATTTAAAGCTTGAAATCGGAATCGAATCAAATCGTTAAATCATCAAACACAAATACACACATAATAACACCAAAAACCATATAATAACACCAAAGCACATTGTTTTATTGATAACCAACATTGTTTTATATTTTACATCGATTACAGAGCACAGTTGTCACAACGGATAAGTATTCGAAAAGTTATGTAATTTTTCGTAAAAAAAGGGCAAGTTTGGAAAAAAGTTGGATACTGGCCAAACCGTAACCAACGGTTGGAAACCATAGGCTATGGTTGAGACCTGCTGCCCAAGTTGTTTTTGTGTGCCGTAAGCTACGGTACACTAACCGTATCCTACGGTGGGTTTCACCAAAAATGATTTTGATTGTTTGTTTGTTGTTTTTGGGTTATAAATCCAAGTCTAAGGACCATATAACTAATATATGAGTTGTTATTGGTGTATAGGTGATAGCTAGGACTTTACAGATGACGATCAAGCTCCACGAAGAACTGAACACGATCAAAGTTCAAGCTTCCACATTATGTTCAGTTGTTTACGAAAATAAACAAAGATAACATGTATAAGTTTCTAATGTTATAAAGTTTTTGATAAACTCAAAAATATGTATGGACATGCATTTACAATTATATATTTAAAAGCAAAATTTTTATAAAATTTCAATAAATTAAGCTAGGGTCTTACATGTTGGTAATCAGAGCTCAAGGTTAAAGACTAGGTGTGTTCGGTTCAAGGCTTGATCAAGACATCCGGTAAGTTATTACGAATATTAACAGTCTTGAATGGTTAAAAGTGTTGTAAACAACACATGGGGCTATCGTGTGAATGCACACGACCTCAAATAAATTGGTAAAAGACTGGTATAAATAGTAAATTACTTGTGTTAACAAGTATTGTAGAAAACTTTGTATTCAAGTACAACTGCTTATTAATTTCAATGTTACTAATATTTTGTGAAAGTTTTAGTTGAAAGACGATCGCATCCGAAGATGGCGGGAGTTTAATGACTTACTGATATGATAATGGAATGGTCCGAAGTATGACAAGTAGAGCATGCTCACCAAGGACCTAAATCATGTAAAGATATAAAATAAAGGTCAAACGGCGATGAAAGCACATTAGGGCGAATATCTACCAGAAGCACGATTTAAATTTATTGTACGAATATTAATATGCAACAAATACGTAGTGAATGACTGTTGCATACCGAATATAAAAGTTGGAGAACCTGGATAGGATACCTATCCAGGATGACGTTTCCAAGAGAAATTAAGTAGAAATATGTATTATTCACAATCGTGAATAACAAAACAATAAAAGAATTCGAGTTTAGAAACTTGAATGGGGGTGACCATCCAAGTAGATATTCTCAATATTAATCTACGAAGAAAAGTAGCGATCACGTCAATGAATGGGATCGTGTAAGGTTTTGAAAGAAAACGTTTATGATATTGGAAAACAAGGATGGCCCAACCTAATAATTGTTAAGTCAACAATGAACGAGGTTTATAAAAAGAAAACGTTGAGAACAAAATTACGAACCGAGGATTTAGTTACATTGGAGGTGGGGTGTGAATTATGATAATGGCATGCCTATCATGTGTGGAATGCTTACCCTAGCCAGGTAAGTGTTAAACACTGGATACCATGAACTTCTTGTAAGGAACACATATACCTCTGGTGTAATTAAGCCGAGGTGGGTTATATGTAAAGAAAATGGTTTGCACAAAGGCAAGTAAATCCAAGGTATAAACAACCCATAAGGTTGTAGAAACCGAGTTGTTGTCAGCAAACCATGACTGCTAAGGCATGTAAAACTAAAGCATAAATGACCCATGGGGTCATAGAAGCAGAGGTATTGCTTAGCGGGAAATGGTCATAGACATAGGCATTGATCGGAATAAAGAATAAAGTTTGATTGATCATAAGGATGGATTTCAGACGAACAAGGAAAACGGGTTGAATAAAGAATAAAGTTTGATTGTTCATAAGTGATGGATTTCACACGAACAAGTCAAACGGGTTGAATAAAGAATAAAATTTGATTGTTCATAAGTGATGGATTTCACACGAACAAGTCAAACGGGTCAAATAAAGTATAATGCTTGATATTAAATGTAAACGTAAGTCGGGTAATGGAAGTGTATTACATTAGAATAACGAGCTCGGGTAATGGGACATAAATCAATATAAACGAAAACGCAAACCGGGTAACGGGAGCGTTAAAACATTTGAATAAAAGACTCGGGTGACGAGTTGTAGCAAAAATGTAAGCGCAAACCGGGTAACGGGAGCGTAATACATTAGAATAACGAGCCCGGGAAAATGGGACGTAAATGAAGATAAAGATAAACGCAAGCTGCGTAACGGGAAGCGTGAAACTAACCGACACGTAAATGACGTACGAAGTCATAGAAGCGGAAGGGTTATCCGAATAGAAAACGATCTAGTCATGGACTATGATTGCGCGGGGCACGCGGATACCATCAGACAGTGTCTCATCTATGTATGAGAATGGGTGTCGTAGGCAACATGCACAAAAGTGATGGTTGCTACTAAAGATGGTAGTTGTGACTCGGTGGTGACAAGTGGTCAATACCATTTAACCCTTACGCCAGGCTTAGGTGCAAGTGACCATCACCCAATTAGGATGAACCGGGTAATAGGTCCGGCAAGTGAATGCGACATATAAATGACTCACGGGGTCATAGAAGCAGAAATACTGCCAATATCGATCAAAAAAATTGGTTTAAGGGCCATGATTGGCGGATAAAAGAAAAGACAAGGAAAATGATTTTTTTTCTTGTAACCATGACTGAGTGTGTTAACACCAATACATTTAAAGAAATACACGGGTAAAAGGATGATCTACGGGATCACCATGACCTTCGGGTTATAAATAGTGTAAAGGTTTACGGAACCAAAATGACCTTCGGGTCACGAATCGAGAGGAATGAACCTTAGAGGTCTCACCTTAAATAGGTGAAAGCCTAAAGAAATAGCCTACGAGGCTAAGTGAAAGGGGCTTATGGGTTACTTAGACAAAGCGTGGGAACTGGTCATGATTCCCCGTATAAAATAAGAATAGTAAAGAAGAAATGCTTGGTTACCAATTGCTTGACACAAGTAATTGACATAAGTTAAAGAGAAAACGTTAAACTAAAATTCAGTTTTAGTTAGAACAACGTTTTAACAAACATAAATAGTATGAGAGGAATTGGAAAATGGTTAATATTTAAAGAAACAGGTCTTAACTGTAGGTGAAAGATGATAAATTCGAAAAGAAGATTTTCAAAAATGAAAAGTTGATATAAACTTAAACATAATGTGATGCTATCACGAACAAGAAAGTAGCATGGTATATGATTACTTTGTAACACAAGCTATGTGATTGGGATCATAAATACTTGTAAGCCTCGAGAAGGCAATGTTGGTAAACCTGAGCGATAGGGTACCAGGTAACCGGTGTCTGATAAGTCTAACTGTAAGACTGGTCAAGGTCAAATTTAAATCTAAAACTTGTTTAATATGCGTATCATTATAGGATTTGCGTGGAATGAGCAAGTTGACAGCCGAAGGACACAACCATATTTTTCTGGTAAGATTATTAAATAATTAAAGATATGAGCAACGCTCAAGTGAAAATGAAACCAAGTGCATTGGGTTTAACCCAAGGAACTACGTAAGAAAGGTTTCGGGGACGAGACCTCTTTGTTGGGGTTGAACCCTACAAAGGAACAGATGATAAAGCCAAAACTGGTTCAGAACAGTGGATCCTTCATAAGCAGTGTTTGTACATATCTTTCCCTTTGACAGTGGCTCTAACAACTGATGGACTCTAAGTACTGCCAATACAACTGCTGTTGATCTAAATACTGATGAAGATTAAAGTACTGGAGCTCAATCTATTGATGTGTCTCAAGTACTGTTGAAGACCAAAGCACTTCTAAAGCTACAACAGTGGAATGAAGAATCAGTCTTTTATTTATGCTTTGTTTATGTAATCAGTAGTTTGTAATCAGTGGTTGTATAGATCAGTGGTTGTAGTTTGTTAGGCGGTTAGATGTCACTTTCATGGTGACGTCAGCCAAGGATGCTCAGTGGTTAGGTTGTACTATAAATAGAACAGTACTCTGTACTATTCTGTTAGCTCTTCCCTTCTAAGTCATTTAGTATGAACAATCAGTGAGCTCAGGCTGAGGGGGAGATTTGTGCATGCATGCATTAGTATTGTTTATTGTAATCAAATACAATCATTCGATTCTATGTTAAACATGTGTGCTTAAACTTTTCTTCCATTGATTGTGTTCTCAAAGTTTATTTCATTATTCCGCTTCAATTAATCTCTGTTTCATCTTCATTTTACTTAAACAAACACAATAAGAAACTCAGATCCTAATACTCTTTAAGGGGGTAGACTAATAATACCCCAAAAATGGGTTTGGTAATTAAACCCCGTTAATATAAAGGAGCGGGTAAGTACCGTTAGTGAAAAAAGTTAACCTGTAAACAAATTAAATAGGAATATTTAACCTAGTTGATTATTTGTATTGATGTGCTTAAAATACAACATATAAATTATATCAAATACGGCGTAAAATCAACCATTTTTCAGTACTAATGTTGGAAAAAGCTCGTTTCTTTGTTCCTTTTAATAAACAGGGTTAAAAGAGCTTAAATGAATAAAAGAAGCAAAAAGACAGCAAAAACCAACATAAAATGCAATGAAGAAGGATTGACGCAACCTGCCGAGCCCCCATCCACATCCAAACCCAAGAAATAACAAAATCAGAAGCTCTGGCACGGGGCCATGCTCATCTAGCACGGGCCGTGCCTAGTGGGAATTCGCTGCAGTAGAAAAAGACAATAATAATAGACAAATTCAAAGCTCAACACGGGGCGTGATCAACTCTAGGATTTCCAGAATCTAAAGAAGTACATCAAGTACATTGGCCACGGGCCATGCCATTGACACATGGGGCCGTGTTAGTACAGGTCTGACACTGCAGTTAATGTAGAAGAGAGAGACTGATGGCCACGGGGCCGTGCCAGGCGGGTACGGGCCGTGGTGGACGTTCTGTTTTTAGCTATAAATAGGGGTGCTTAGTTTCATTCCAACCCATCCCTTGGCAAACCACTTCTCTCCCACTTGCCACCACTCCACCACCACTACAACACCATCATCCACCACCATCATCCATTTTCCATCTTTTAGAGTGTGTGTGTAGTCTCGGGATCTAAGATTGATAGTAAGAGTCTTTGTCAAACAAAGGCCATGCTTGGCTAAACTCTTACATCACTTGGTGAAGACATATCTTTTATGTATTTTCTTTTATGATTTCCAATCTTTGTCAACTTTTTAATTGGATATGTATTAATGACTTTAATAACTAGTTTTTTATATTGAAGGCAAATTTATCTAATCATTCTTCATATGTCGTTGATTCACATATTCGTGTCTTTACGGCCTATATAAAGCGTGTTAATTTCCAGGAAGGGGGTTAGAAGGGTGGTTGGGTAAATTTTATGTCTCGTTCAGTGTATAGATCTTATGAGAACTTGGTTCAAGCCCAGTAAAACCTCATGAGTCGGAGCGGGCATTACCCACCACGGGAGAGGTGCAAAAAGCTTGAATCCCTTATCTATAAACTACTATTAAAACTTTAAACCAACCCCGCTAGGACTGTATCCCTACTGACTCAGACCAACGGGTTGAGGGTGATTGCTACCTGGAAGGGGGCCCACCACTTTTTGCATTAGTAACTTACTTAATTATCTTTCAATAATCCGACCTAGTGGGATTGTATCCTTGCTGACTCAAACCACTAGGTTGAGGGTAACGTCGCCTTCACAAGAGGGGCCTACTACTATAACTAAGATAATCTCTTAAAATGCTCAAAGTACGGAAATCATCAAAAGGGTACATGAAAGGTAAGTCGGATCCAAGTGATTCTTTTGTGTCTATCTGTTTTTTAATTTTATTTTATTTTCTAATTTTAGTTTATATTTTTATTAGTTTAAAAATCGTTTCTCAAAGTTTGGTTCGATTAGACGTTGATGATAAGCCAGTACTAAAAGTTCTTGTGTCCTTGGACGCCCTCGGTATCTTGCCATCACAATGCTACGTCGGCGATGGGTGCACTTACCCTAACGTGTGTGTAGAGTAATAGTAGAATATCGTGTTTTATAACTTTAAAACTTGAATTGGCGAGTAAAAAGAGCTTAAAATATACGTAAAAATATATACACACCCACACACATCAGTATCGTTAGTGATAAATATTGGATGTTATCCATTTATAATTAAAATCTCAAACATGAGGGATCAAAAAGGGGGGAAACTTAAAGTTTAGGTTTAATAAGATTAAAACACAAAACACACACTAAGAGTGTGTGTGCGATCGATCACGGCTGGAGAAACAAGGGGTAAACCCTTGTTCATCAAGAATCATCAAATTGAAGGAGAATTCGGATCTTAAATTCATACATGAACGCATATTAATGATCACCTAAACTAGGGGATCATAAGGTATGTCAAAAATCTTAATTTGGTGATGTTATGAAAGTAGGTAGATTTCATGGATTTCAATCCATGTATGAATATCAGAAATTGAAGTGAGATAAGAGATGTATACTTGCTTAGGAACAAACCCTAAGTGAAAATTATAAATATATTGCTATGATTTGGGTGTTTGGAAGATTTACCACACCTAGTTAAGTGGGTTTTGATAATATGATGAAGTTGATGATATACTTGTGTTTAGAATCATCATACATGATAGTAATAGGAATATACTTGAATAATCTATGGGTTCAAGTACATGTTCATACTTGCCATGGAATGGGTTTTTGTATGATATGATGGAATGAATGTTATATTCATGTTAAATGATCTTTGAGATCATTTTGTGTTTATGATTTTTTTAAGCATTTGGCTAAGTTTGATGTTTGGGTAGATTCCATTTATATGATGCAATAGGTTGTTTTATAGTGATGAAACAATTCCAAGTTCTTGTATGAGATTGATAGATTAGCATACAATGATTGTAATCATGTTAAAATGATGTTAACAATTGTATGGACTTAGTAGATAAATTTAGTTAAAACGGTGGCCTAGAAATAACGCCTACCGGGTAATTGATGGAATGCCTAAATGAGTTTGTTGAACTTAATTGTGCATTTCATATGTTAAAAGGCAGTTGACTTTTAAAAGTCAAACTGACCTATAATAGGATCAAATGATAATTTTGACGTAAAGTTCGTAAGGTGGGATAGTCGCAATAAATGAAATCTAACCATCTTGCGAATGATAAATGGTAGTTTGACGCTAGACAAGCTAGGTGGAAGCTTGGAAGAAAGTGGGTCAATCGGATCAAGTACGCAGGAAAAGCATAATCGGATGCAAGGTAAGTAAAGCATACACCCTTCTAGTAGAACAAATATTTATGTATTGGTTAAGAATACAGTGAACTAGTATTTGAAAGAGTCTTAGAAATACGACGTTCCGACACGGATCGCAATGGGTCGGAACAAGTGAAAATGGTAATTTGGTCATGTGATGACGAATAAACAATGAGTTTTGAAAAGTTGCCTTATGGTGTAAACCATAACAGGTAAAATAGTAATCTGGTCACGAGTTGACAGATAAATAATGAGTTTTAAAAAGTTACCTTATGGTGTAAACCATAATGGGTAAAAAAGGTAAAATAGTAATCTAGTCACGAGTTGAAAGATAAATAATGAGTTTTTAAAAAGACACCCTACGGCGTAAGCCATAATGGGTCTAACGAATTAAGAAATGACATTTAAGTAATGTGATCATATGTTGCAAGCCGAAATGGGCTAAATAAGTGAAATGGAAATAAGTACCATCTCACAATAATAAAATGGTCATTTAGGCCAAACTGGTCAAATGGTGATGTTATCATCATTTGACAATAATGACTAATGGTCGCTTGTTGAGTTTTGTGCCCACAGGGAATTAGCGTATGGCTTGCATCATTATCAACTAGCAATTAGTAGTGCAATGTAGTAAAATGGGTCAATGTTATGACCCGAGGTAGGTATGCGAAATGGGTCAAACTCTCACTGAGGACTTAAGGTCTGATGCGAGTTAAACGAGTCATGGGAGAACTTTGGATTACCGAAAGAGAGGTATATCTATTATTTTAAATTGTATACATTTTGTTCTTAGGAACATAATGCTTTAAAATAGATCATGGGTTAAAGGTGCTCACTTGGTCAAAATAGGCTTTTAAAAGTCCTTCGTCGTAAAAAGACTAAAGTTGACCAAAACGCCCTCAATTTACAAACTGGACAAATGACCTTTAAGGGTAGTTTAAATATGAGTTTTATAATTTGGTCAATCCTTACGGTAGTATAAAATAGAAGGCTTAAACCATTTTAGCTTAAAGCTATGTAATGGGTCATTTTTTGTAAAAATGTCTAAATTGGGGGTAGAATGGGAATATAACGATTTTTTTCCATTCACGATCCATCACATTTGAAGTTGTGATGATATATAAATGAAAATCATAAGTGGGAACGCGAACTATAAATAAACGGACTCGGTTAAAGAGTCATGATTGAAAGGTTTGGAATTTTTGAAACGAATTCGGACTAATCAAAGTTCGGCCTTTGAAAGGTCGAATGGGTCAATTGGCATAACCGCGAACCGGATAATGTTCGCATAGAACGCAAGAATAATACCCCGGGTTATGGGGTATAGTCGTAAAAATAATGTTCTTGCAAAATGATGTAACTTCTGTGAGATCATTTGCTTAAACATGCAAACGGGTCAATTATTTAAAATATATATATTGGAATCAATAACATAAATTTTTTTTTGTGAATCCGGATAAGGGGATCACAAGTTAGAAATGTGGGCAAATGTTTTAAGAAACACGTAGGAAAAAGTTTCGTGTGAAACTGATAAGTATTCGGAAAGTTATTCATTTTTTCGTAAACAGGGCAAGTTTGGAAAAAAAGCTGCAGACTGGCCAAACTATAACCTATGGTTGAGACCTGCTGCCAACGTTGTTTATGTGTGCTGTAGGCTACGGTTGGTGGTTTCACCAAAAATGATTTTGATTCTTTGTTTGCTGTTTTTGGGTTACAAATCTAAGTCTAAGCACCATATAGCTAATATATGAGTTGTTATTGGTGTATAGGTGATAGCTAGGACTTTACGGATGAAGATCAAGCTCCACGAAGAACCGAACACGATCAAAGTTCAAGATTCCACATTATGTTTAGTTGTTTACGAAACTAAACAAAGAAAACATGTATAATGTTCTAATGTTATGAAGTTTTTGATAAACTCAAAAATATGTACGGACGTGTATTTACAATTATATATTTAAATGCAAAGTTTTTATAGAATTTCATTAAATTAAGCTAGGGTCTTACAATATATATATATATATATATATATATATAGAGTTTGGTTAACGTACAAGAGCCCATACCCTACATTACGTACGCGATCATCTCAACCGTCAGATCTTCATCCCACATTGAAATCGGATGTTGGTTTTTGTAACAATTTCGCATGTTGGTTTTTGAACATGCGATTTCATCAAAATTACCACATGCGAAGTTGTTACAAAAAAACAACATGCGATTTCATCAAAATTATCACATGTGAAAGTGTTACAAAAAAACCAACATGCGATTTCATCAAAATTATCACATGCGATTTCATCCATGCTATTTTATAACATGAGATTTCACATCGCGTACGTAGCGTACGTTAAGCCATTTTGTACAATACACTTTTTCTATATATATATATATATATATATTTGTTTTTAAGGTTGAACTTTATGATAAATACATAAGTCACCCTTGAACTTCAATTTCTGCTGAATTACCAAATTAGTCCCTCAAGTGTTTATAATCACATCATATATTTATCTCTTCATATAGTTATGTATATATATACACATGAGTGTATATCTATATATATTTATGTAACTATAAAAAATATATTGATGTATATATGCAATTATGGGTCAGAATTTAGAGAAAACAGTGAAAAGTGTGAGAAAGGAGAGAACGGTTATGGATCGTCAGATCAAAACAATCTATGGACTAGATGGTGCGGTGGCGTTTTCGTAAATAACATCACTTTTATTAAGTGGACACGCTTCATTAAGGGTAAAAAAAAGTCTATTGTCTTCTCTACACAAAACGCCAAACACATAATAAAACGCCATTAAATTCCTGCCTTATCCTACATAGCACACATCATCCTAATCTAAACGCCATTAGATATAAAACGCCAAACTTTGTTTTTAACCGATAAAGCTGAACAAACAGTAACTGAAACGATGGAACTTAATTACTAGCATTTGTTAAAATCGCGCCTAAAATACGCACAAAAAACTTCCTATATAAACAACCTCTCAGACCTTCTAATAACCACACCAAACCCTAAACGCCATATTTTCATATATACCATTCATCTTAGAAACGCCAAAAAACCCAAATATCAAAGATTCCAATCGACATTTCTTTGAGATACACTATTTTCTTAGTAAACTTTCGCTCAATGTGATGGGCAAAATCCTTATGCGGGGATATTGTCCATCTCATTGAGTAAAATCTTATTGAGTCTATCCTCAATATAAACGCCAAAACATACAAAAACCAAAAAATTGCAAAAACGTCATTTCTTGGAGATTCAGTTTTGTTCTCAATAAAGTTTAGCTGAACGGGGTGAACAACATTGTTAGACATCTTTCTTGACCGAGGATTAACAATGTTGTCCATCTCGTTCAGCAAAACATTATTGAGTTTAGCATGACCAAAATTAGAGGTTTATGGTAGTTTTATTTAGTGGAGTTTTTTTTTTGGCGTTTGATTTGCTTGTCCGATCTTATATTGTTTTTTATGTAACTTTGAAGTAACATGTTATGAACAAATAGGTAGAAAAAAAAAGATGGAAAAAAATGATATATAAGAGATGTAAAATGCCAAACTGAAATCTGTGTGTGTTCTGTAAGAATGAAAAATACAAAACGCCAAACTACTCTTCACTGGTGCTCGAAGACCTTGTCGATCTTCTTTTAATTACGGCCTGTTTGCATGTCAATGCGTAGTGTCCATAGCCTTTGCAGTTCTGACACTGTCTTTCATTGGCCCCGGGTTTCGACTTTGATTTCTTTTTCTCGATTGCTATCTCCTGTTTAGATTTCAGGCGCTTTCGTGATCTAGAACCTTTAGATTTATACCCAACAGGAAATCTTATTGGATTGTTGTCATTTTTATATTGACCGGTTATCTCCGCAAATCTATCCCTAGTACTAGCGGGGGGAGAAACAATCTGCATATCTTTAACCTTCTTCATATAAGATTGAACATGATCCTTGTATAATGATAGCTCCTCTTTCTTACCAGATAAACGGTTCAAAGTATATTCCGTTGAAAAAACAATAACTCGCATCATACTTTGGACATCGGGATCAAGCTCGGTCATATATTTACGACTAATAGAGTATCCGGGAGAGCAGTTTGAGGAAGCCTCTTTGCACCATCTATTCAAAATGTATTGTTTTGGAAATTCCCTAATGTCCAAACTTCTCAAAACATAGAATATATGTCTACATAGCAAACCAAACTGCTCAAAACGCCTGCATGAGCAACTGCATGTGCAATAAGACTTACGTTACATTACCTGAAAAATGCCAAAAACAATATCTCTATAATGCCATACAGAGAATGTTTGTCTAAAAAAATATAAAAAAACACAACTGGATATGATAAAATACCATGTACAGAAAACACCATATAAAAAACAAAACGCCATTGTTTACCTCAAATAAGGATGTATATGGCTGCTGGAAGTCATTAATGTAAAACTTAAGAAACCCATCGAGTTGATCTTCGTAACGTTGATTTATGCAATCCGCAATTCTAATTAGCTCAGCTTGAACGTCACAAAAAATATTTTTTGTGTTTATGTCAGCAGCTTGGCCTTCCAACACTTGGTAATTACTCTTCAACTAGGGTCGTTTGTATCGAAATTCATGATCATTTTTCCGGTGCGTGTGACGCTGTGCTTCTATTGCAGTTTCGTAATGAGTCATGAACTCAACAAGAGTAGCTTTTGAATTGCACACTTGACCAAAAAACGATTCTCACTCTCCGACCTCGATATCATTCGCATAAGGCCCGATAGCTCTTCCATTTTATAGTATGCAGGGATCCAAGATTCCCTGAGTGCAAAAATATCAGATAGCCATTCGTTATCTGCTAAATTGAACTCTCCGATAACCACTTCCCCTTCTGATTCAAACTCTTCGGGTGTAAGAATATCCGTCCACACAACACCACAAATATGTTCTTTGAAATTGGTGGAATTGCATAGCCTAACACCAACCTATGTGTAACACGAAAACGCCATGCAAAAAAAAAAACATATATATTACACAAAGACAAAACTTAATTAAAAAACAGTAACAAGGTACAGAACACCATATATTTTAAAACGCAGTATATCCTAAAACACTAAAGGTAAAAATAAGCATATCAACCTTCAGAGAAAGTTTATGCATCACATGCCACATGCATAACCAATGCCTCGTGTCAACAAATACAGCAGAAATAGCCTTCTTCATTGCTGGATCTTGGTCTGTGACAACAACTTTTGGTTGAGAACCAACAACTTTTAGAAAAACTCTCAACAACCAAATATACGTATCAGCAGTTTCCGACGCCAATAATTCAGCACTAAATGTAACATTACAGTGATGATTGTCTATACCAGTGAACGGTACAAACACCGTAGCGTATCTGCATATGAAAACGCCATGAGAACTGAAACAATAATAAAACGCCATTGCATGTAAACTCATAAAACTCCATTGCATGTAAACTCATAAAACGCCATAGCATGTAAACTCATAAAATGCCAAAAAGAACAGAAGAAGTTGAATTATAAAATATTACATGTTGGAAAGATACGTGGCGTTAAACGAATTCACATCACCAAGCACGTGGTAATTACGTTTGGCTTGATCATCACCCCAAAAGTCCCTTCAAACGATTATCTTCGTCTGTGAAGTAATCGTACGAGATATTAGGTTGGGAATGTTTTTTTTTCATCCAAATATCTCACAACCATATCGACGTCATATTCCCCTATAAACAAGTTAATTTCCCTCTTGTAGTTCTTAAATTCAACTTTACTTGCGCCCACGTCTTCAAAACCCCCAAAACAAGTCTTCATAACATTAAACACCTTGATTGGACCCGAATTCAACTTAGACATGCTGTGTATCACATGCTTCTGGAGCTGAGCGAGGTGTCGTTCAGTTGGAAGAAAATGCTTATCAGGACGTTCAACAAGATCATGGTTGTGCTCCTCGACAAACTTATAGACCTTCCATGATCCAGCCTCAAAAATTACACATAACAATGCACTACAATCAGTCCTCTTTGAAAAGTTGGATCGCACTAAACGTTCCTTTTGATTGGGGTCCAACGTATCAACCTTCTTGTCCTTATATACCCCAGCTGTCGTACACATGTAATACTTAATATGTAATACACCTTTGGAGTTTATCTTTTTGGTCCCTTTCCTGACTGAAAACCCATAAGCCTTGGCATACTTAACATACATTGAATAACAATCATCGAGGCTTGTGAATATCATGTCCATTCTGGGCTTTATTTCTTCACTAACATCAGAAATGATAAATGGTAATCCAGTTTTGGGGCAAAACCTTTCACTCGAGGAAGCAACTTCGTCTGAGAAAACACAGTAAGGAACAAAAAATTCAGAAAAACGCCATTAAAAATAGAAAATGTCTCGTAATAACATTATAGATGAAGACGCCATTAACTGGATAATAAACAAGACATAATAAAAATACTTTGAAAACGCCATGATGAAAACGCCAAGATACGCACACCATAACTTTATTGATTAACAAAAATAAAGAATTAACAATACTAATGCAACGTGATAATGAAAACGCGAATAAATTGGATACATAAACAACGCCATTGAAAAGCATACAACGTATTATGAAAATATAAATTAAAAAAAAAAAAACAATGAAACAAGCATAAAAGGGACAAAAAGCCATATCTGTTGCATGATTTGTTGGAACAAAAATAGGAAACGTCATCGAATTTTACTTTGTCGAACAGAATCCACGTTAGACGCCATAGATCTGAGAAAACTTGGAAAGGAGGTAACAGCTAACAGGAAATCTTTGGAGTTTTAATTCGAAACGGATTTATAATGCGAATTAGGAGGGAACATATAAAAGGACAATCATACCCCTCATATCAATTAGAGCCCCCTGCCACGTGTTGGGCCAGGATCCGTTCTCACCGTTCTCACACTTTAGGGCATTTTCTCCTGATCCCGTACCATGTAATTATATATATAAAATGGAATAAATTCGGTATCACCGATTATCTGTCAATGGGATACAATGCAGAATAGAAGTAAAAAATTTCTAATGGATCGGGTTTTGGGGATATGTATTTTATGGATGTTAAAGTCTCCCTTACTTTCGAAAATGGTAGTAGGATTCTCTTGAAAGAGATGAGGGTATTTAGCTCGCATCGAGTCATCACATTCCCAGGTAAATTCGGGTCCACACTTTGACTACCAGCGAACCTTGACTATTGGAATCCGACTTCACTTTAAACGCTTCTCATCATAGTCCATGACTTTTTCAGGTTACTCTATGAAATGCATCGACTCGTCAATTTGTATATCTTCCAGTGGAATGTGAAGATTCTAATTAGCGATGCACTTTTTCATGTTCGAGACATGGAAACTTGGATGGATTCTTCTGAGTTCTTCTAGCAATTCGAGCTTGTAAGCTACATGACTGGTTTTCTCAAGGATCTTGAAAGGACCAACATAGTGTGGTGCTTGCTTAACCTTCTGTCTGAATCTAACGACTCCCTTCCATGGCGATACCTTCAAAAGTACTCGATCACCGACACTGAATCCAAGCAGCTTTCGTCGTTTATCAGCATAACTGTTTTGATGACTCTGAGCAGCTAGAAGATTATTGCGAATCTGGAGGATCTTTTCAGTTTTCTCTTGAATAAGTTTAGGCCCAAATAAGTTTACTAATGGAATTTTGATGGAATCCATTGCACTTATTACTTAAAATGTTTGATAAGGCCAACACTTGCATATTATCCTAACATATATAATTTGTGTTAATGATGTGTGGACGAGTTCTTTGTCACACCCCTTTCTAAGGCGGAAGTACGAGGTGTGATCTTGAAAGGTTCTCATTGCATATGATTGGTAAACATACTACATGCTCGTAAAATAACTCCAAATGCCAATAACATTACGTAATTAAAAACATAGGTTAAGTGTTTACTTCACAAGACAGCATATTGTCTGAAAGTTTACAACTTTATTTAAAAAAAGCGAACATAAGGTTTGGTCCTTGTATCACCACACGGAGTGGGACATAACAACCAAAGCCAACAAAACGGCCACCGGAGTCTTGACACAACATGACTATTAACATAAACAACATCCAAGAGCAAGAGTATGACCGCGCGCACATCTACTTTAGTTACCTGAAATACATGTGAGTTTTTGGAAAATCGTCAACATAATGTTGGTGTGAATTCATGCAGTTTTTGTATTGAACGTTTGTATACTTTGAATGAAAACATGGTATGTAATTTTTATGTAACAAGTATTTCTGTAAATATAAGGAAATCGAGATCGCTAATGGTTTGCAAGGCCATTAACATGTGACACGACATAGGAAGCATCCAAACCATAGGCATTTATAATTGTCTATTCACGACGAGAGACACAAAAGCACTCCAGGTAGCACGTGGCCCAGAGTGTGGCTGCCTGAAACCCATTAGATCTAACCTTTTGTTCTGCGGTCTAGGTATATTGTTGATTAATGGTGCTTATGACACCCTATTCGTGACATGATCTAAAGTATCATTCCTTAGTTTTTGTATTCCACATACCATAACACATGTATTTTCCCCAAGTTTAAAAAGCATATAAAAGTTTAAAAGTGGGGACATGAACTCACAAGTTTGCGTTTCTTGGGCCGTAAACTTCACCGGGTTTGCTTATATAGCGTCGTGTCCTATACGTGTTTTATTAACGTTAGTCACTAGACTTGTATCGCACAAGTACAAGTCACCATCTTTTATGTATGTGTTTTTTGTTGTTAAAAATAATTTATATTTTTAACTATGTATCTTACTTATATTATTTTCTTCAAAAATAAATATAAGTATCTTGTATTTTTCACCCGAGTTATATATATTTTCTTGTATTTGTCTATGCATGTTGTATGTGTATTTTTGTATTTCTACTCCTTGGGAGTATTTAGTGTATTTTCAAGTCCTAATATACTATTACATACATATTACATACACTTAGCACAAAATTTGGTGACCAATAAATATATATATTTTTCTAAAAAATATACATACTTAGTATCACTTTTTATCTTGAAGAAATCATCATTTCTTAACTTGGAATTTTACACAAAAATTAGGGAAACCTTGGTAAATATGTTTAGGTAAATTTTTAGGGAATAAGTTTAACCAAAACTTATATTTTTCTAAGTGTCAAAATTTTATAGAAATTTTGACATAGTTTCCCCTAAAAATGGAGGTTTCCCATGTTTTCAAAACATGTATTTATTTTCTTTTAAAATTATCACAAACAATCAACAACTCATTCAACACTTACCAAGTGCCAAAATCAAGTAATTTGTTCTACATCATGAACTTGAAGTTTTTGTAAAAGCTTGTAGTAACTTACCATGTTATTTAGTAGGTTTAGTTATCCTTAAAAACATGGTTATTTGTTTGTAAATCACATTTTTGAAAGATTTAGTCATTTACAACTTGTAAGATGATTTTTCTAAAAATATTTCTTTTGTATTTTCTTGTTACAATCATGTTCATAGTCTTGATTTAACACTAAAAATGTGATTAGTTTACTTAGAACCCATGACTTGTAAATCTTATAAATAAACTTGGTTTCTTGAGAAAATTATTTTTGTAATCATCTATTTACAAGATTTGTATTTTGTTTAAATCATCTTTACATATGAAAATCAATTTCATCATTCAAGTTCATGAAGACATAAAGCATGATGATCTTGGTCTTTCACAAGATCACCACCTTAACTTACTAGGTCATGTGTTTAATCACAATCTAGTAGGTTTCTTATGATGTCTAACATCACTAACACAAATCATCAAGCATCAAGAAACAAATAAACACTATCAACATGTATTCTTATGTTATTAAGCTTATGTTAAAGTATCATGATCATGTTCTTTAGTGTTCTTCAAGATTAACAATATTCATCATCTTTTATTCATCAAAATATGAAGTAACAAAGGGTTATGAGGGTCTTACTACTAGCACAAGGCTACGGAAGAACACAAGAGGTTGGAGATGATAAATGTGATGGTTAAAAGCAATCGGGAGAGGTCCTTCAATATCCACAAGCTCCACACTTCGTTAGACACCTTCTTGCACCTTTAAGTGGACTTGGAATGATTGAACAATGTTGAATGATGATGGTGGTGTTGTGGGTGTAGTTCGGCCGAGAATGGAGGGGCAAGGGAGGAGGCGGAATGGTGTGTGTGGGATATGAGAGATCATAATCCTACTTATAACCATTTTGAGCTTTTATCCAAGGGTTCTTGTGTTCTTAATAGTACATACATAATCTTTATCATATCTAAATGAATCCAAGAAGATCAAGAAATATCATGTAGGATTTTGTTGGTGGGGTCACCCATTGTGACCGTAAATATGAGGGGGGGGGGGGTAAAGTGTAAGTTTCAATCCCTAATTACATAAATAAGTTAAGTTTCAAGTGTCTTGATTAGGGATTTAATGTGTTAATATGTTATAAGAGGTGTTATGGTGTTCGGGGATCATAACTAGCTCAGAAACATTAAAACAATGCTTCTAGTAAAATTTTGGTGTTTCGGGTAATGTCCGGTTGTTCGGTTAGATACCAGTTCGTTAAAGTGCTAAATTGCACTGTTTAGTGTCCTTTATGTACCCTTTTGTGACACTTTTAATTCCCGACATTTAGGAAAGCATTCAGGACCATTTAGTCATATTTTTACATGTCACTAACTTGTTACAATGCTGAATTTCGCTGAAATGTGCTGAATTCAGCACTTTAAGTGTATCTCGGGTGCTTTTTAGTGCGTATTTTAGCTTCTGGAAAGTCTATGTGTTAACCCTTGTATATATTCTTGGGTTTTAATGTATTTTTGATGTTGGACCTACTCCTAGGCCCCAATTCTATTGTCTGACTGCTTTCTGCAGAATTGCTGACACAGTGTGTCTTACCAGTGAGTTTACTAGTCTTTCTGACGCAACGCTAACATTAATGCATTAAGCCATATTTGAAGTATAAAACGTGCATGAATTCACAAGTATAGCATGAAATCAGACAAAGTTGACATTTAAGCACATAACTCAGATATTAAATAATAATTGAATTGTACGAAAATTACCGGTTTTGTGCCAGTTGTCACAGTCTCCCCCCGTTAAAAGAATTTCGTCCCGAAATTCAGGCTGAGCTAACTCTCGCAGGAGTTTTCTTGAACAGGTGGGGGTACTTTTCTTTAAACTGGTCTTCACGTTCCCACGTATACTCGGGTCCGTGCTTAGAGTTCCAACGTACTTTGACAAGTTTGACACTACTCCTTCGGGTCTTGTTGACTTTCCAGTCTGTAACCTCAACGGGTTGTTCTGTAAATCGGAGTGTGTCGTCAATATGCACTTCATCCGCAGGGATGATCACTGTTTCTTGGGTTGGACTCTTCTTGAGGTTGGACACATGAAACGTATCATACACTCCGTTAAGTTCTTCCGGTAATTCCAACTTGTACGCCACGGTACCAATTCTTTCCAAGATCTTGAATGGTCTGATGTATCGTGGATTCAGCTTTCCTCGTTTTCCAAATCTTACTACGCCCTTCCAAGGTGAGACCTTCAACAAAACTTTGTCTCCCACCTCGAACTCTAATGGTTTTCGTCTTCAATCAGCGTAGCTCTTTTGTCGATCTCGAGTCGCCTTAATGCGCTCTCGGATCTGCATGATTTTGTCAGTTGTCTCCTGAACAAGTTCAGAACCAACCATTCGTTTGTCTCCAGCGTCTGCCCAACATAAAGGTGAGCGGCACTTGCGGCCATATAGGGCTTCGAATGGTGCGGCTTTTATGCTCGTATGATAACTGTTATTGTAGGAAAACTCAACCAAAGGTAGGTGAGTATCCCAGCTGCCGCCTAGGTCCATAACACATGCGCAAAGCATATCTTCTAGCGTTTGTATGGTCCGTTCGCTATGGCCGTCTGTTTGCGGATGGAAGGCCGTGCTTAGATCTAATTGAGATCCAAAGGCTTCCTGGAAGGATTGCCAGATCCTTGAGACAAAACGTCCATCTCTGTCTAAAATAATTGAGATAGGCACTCCATGACGTGCCACGATTTCTTTCAAGTACAACTCAGCAAGCTTTCCAGTCCTATCCTTCTCTCGGATCGGTAGGAAATGCGTAGACTTTGTTAACCGATCGACTATCACCCATATCATATCATGCCCTCTAGGGGTCCTGGGTAATTTCGTTATGAAGTCCATCGAGATTTGCTCCCACTTCCACATGGGTATCTCTGGTTGTTTCAGTAGCCCAGACGGTTTTTGATATTCAGCCATAACCTTAGCACATGTTAGGCACTTTCCAACATAGATAGCAACATTGCTTTTAAGCCTCAGCCACCAATAGTAATCCTTCAAATCTTGATACATTTTGTCCGATCCTGGATGGATCGAGTATCTCGACTTGTGAGCTTCATTAAGGATGACTTCTCGATTACCACCATAGAGCGGAACCTAGATACGCCATTTAAAGTATAAGGTTCCCTTTTTGTTTGGCACAAGGTTCCCTTTTTGTTTGGCACCAAATTCTTCAGCATACCCCGGAGGTATTCAGCTCTACGATTTTCTCCCTTAAGGGCTTCTTGTTGTGCGTCACGAATGCGTGCAGTGATGTTCGTCCGAATAGTCATTTCCAATGCTCGAACTCTTAGGGTCTTAACCCTTTCCTTTCGACTCAACGCGTCTGCTACAACGTTAGCCTTTCCAGGATGGTACTTAATCTCACAGTCATAATCATTCAGCAACTCGACTCAACGTCGTTGACGCATATTTAATTCCTTCTGATCAAATATGTGTTGTAGGCTTTTGTGATCTGTGAAGATTGTACATCGAGTACCATATAAATAGTGTCGCCAGATCTTCAAGGCGAATACCACCGCGCCTAGCTCCAGTTCGTGCGTGGTGTAATTCCTTTCATGCACCTTCAGCTGTCTTGAAGCGTAAGCGATGACTTTTTGGCGTTGCATGAGTACGCAACCCAAACCTTGACGCGAAGCGTCACAGTATACCACGAAGTCTTCAGTGCCTTCGGGTAAGGATAGTATCGGTGCATGGCATAGCTTATCTTTGAGCAGTTGGAAGGCTTCTTCCTGCTTATCACCCCAAACGTACTTCTTGTCTTTCTGTGTAAGGGTAGTCAGCGGTTGAGCTATCTTGGAGAAATCGTTGATAAATCGTCGATAATAGCCCGCTAAGCCCAAAAATTGTCGAACTTCAGTTGGGGTTTTGGGGGCTTCCCAATTCTTTATTGCTTCAATCTTGGATGGGTGTACATAAATGCCCTTCTCATTCACAACGTGACCAAGAAACTGTACTTCGCGAATCCATAATTCGCACTTTGGAAACTTTGCATACAGTTTCTCTTTCTTCAGTAGTTCCAAAATGGTTCTGAGGTGTTGCTCGTGCTCTTCTCTCGTTCGCGAGTAAATCAGGATATCATCAATAAATACAATCACGAATTTATCGAGATATGGTTTGCAAACGCGGTTCATCAGATCCATAAATACTGCTGGCACGTTTGTCAGTCCGAATGGCATCACAAGGAACTCGTAATGCCCATAACGTGTTCTGAATGCAGTCTTTGGTACGCTATCCTCTTAGATCCTTAACTGATGGTATCCAGATCGAAGGTCGATCTTGGAATAGTAACTCGATCCTTGTAACTGATCAAATAAGTCATCAATCCTCGGTAGTGGGTACCGATTCTTGATTGTGAGCTTGTTTAACTCTCTATAGTCGATACACATCCGCAGTGTTCCATCCTTCTTCTTCACGAACAATACTGGAGCTCCCCAAGGCGAGAAGCTTGGCCTTATGAATCCTTTATCCAACAACTCCTGGAGTTGTGTAGATAATTCTTGCATTTCGGATGGTGCAAGCCGATAGGGTACCTTGGCTACAGGAGCGGCTCCTGGAACCAAGTCTATATGGAATTCGACTTGTCGTTGCGGAGGTAGTCCTGGCAGATCTTCGGGAAAAAAACATCAGGGAATTCCTTCACCACAGGAATGTCTTCGAGTTTCGGCTCCTCAGCCTTCTTATCTACAACGTGGGCCAGGAAAGCAACACATCCTTTCCTTAAGCACTTTTGTGCCTTCATACAACTGATGATTCGCAGAGGCGCGTCTCGCTTTTCTCAATGCACGATGAGAGTTTTATCATTCGCCAGAGGGATGCGAATGATTTTCTCGTGACAAACAACTTCAGCCTCGTTCTTGGACAACCAGTCTATTCCGACCACTACATCGAAGCTACCCAATTGGATAGGTAAGAGGTCGATGCTAAATCTTCGCTCACCAAGTTCTAATGTGCAACCTCTAACAACTTCGCCTGATTCAACAAGTTTACCATTGGCTAGTTCTATGGAATAAGGAATATCTAATCTACTAGATTCTATTCCAAGTATACGTTTAAATTCCACAGACATGAAGCTATTATCGGCACCAGTGTCAAATAGTATGGATGCAAAGTTATTGTTAACGAGAAACATACCGGTGACCACATTAGGGTCCTCGCGTGCGTTCCTTGCTCCAATCACGAATGCTCGAGCCTGAGCATTGTTCTCCCTTGGGCAATCTTTCTTGAAGTGGTCCTTGCTTCCACAACCAAAGCATCCTTGGTTCTGCCCAGCTCCATTACCATACTGGTTACCATTGTCATTGCCATTTCCACCACCGTTTCCATTACCAGCACCGTTATGGTTTCCATTCCCGTTCCTATTACCACCTCCATTCCTATTAGCGCCTCCGTTTCCTCTTCCCCAACAATCTTCTGTTAACCTACCACATTTTTTGCATCTCGGAATGCGACAAGCTCCTTCATGATGATTCCTACATTTTTGGCATTTAGGCAGGGTGCCTTGGTATCCTTTGGCTAGAGTATCATTTGCCGTTGCAAAGGTTTTCGCCTCCTTAGGTGGGTTAGTATCACGCTTCTTGTTGTTTGAACCCTTGTTGTTGTTGCGGGTTGCTTGATTCAGATTTGAATGCTTCCTTTTCTTGTCACCCGACGACTCAGCATGCGTCTCGGTCTTTTCAGTTGGGTTCAGTGATAACTTCTTCATACGAACAACATCCTCAGTAAGGCTGACAGCCAGAGTTACAGCCTGTGTGATCGTTTCAGGTTTGGCCGAAGTTACCATGCTGCGAAACTCTGGAGCCAATCCCCAGATGTAGCGCTCAACGCGCTTAAATTCAGGAGTCACCATGTAGGGGATCACTCTTGACAAATCGTGGAACCTTCGGGTATAACAAGTTATGTCTGCACCTTCCATAGTCAAGTGCCAGAACTCAGTCTCCAACCTTTGGAGTTCAGCACGAGAGCAATACTTCTCTCTCATACGTTCCTTTAGCTCATCCCACGTCATGCCGTACGCAGCATCATCACCTAGAGTCTGGACTTGCAAATTCCACCAAGTCAAAGCTTCATCAGCAAACAACCCCGTAACAAAAGTGACTTGCTGATCTGCGGTACACTTGCTCATACGGATAGTGGAATCCGTCTTTTCCGTCCATCGTACAAAAGCCACTGCACCTCCGGTGCCGTAATAGTTCAGTGGCTTGCAGTTGAGAAACTGCTTGAAGGTGCAGCCTTGAGTTGTGTTTCCTCCAGATGAGTCTCCCTGTCCATTACGCCTGGCATTGCTTGGTTCTCCACTTTGTTCGGTGCGGTTCGCCTCGTATTGGGCGATAGCTGCGGAGATCCTTTCCTCTAGAAGGGCGTTCGGTTCTTCAGCAGTCCTCGGCAGAAGAGGAGGAGGGGGTTGATCGGAATCTTGGTTGTTCACAGCTCTCCTAGGTGCCAAGTTCTGTCAGAACACAACACACAGGGTTAGACATTTGTTTGATATCATCATACAAGGCAGTAGTAGTATATATACACAAACATATACCTACACAAGTGACATCAAACAATCCGCCCAACGTATAAATCAATTCACACAGCAACAAGCATGCATAAATAGATAAATACTGGTGTGTCAAAAGATATTCACCGAGTCTCTACACATATCAGAACAACTATCATTGTTTGCGAAGTAAACAAAATGCATAAGGGTTACATCACCCCATAGTATAAGTTTAACATATGTAATGGACAAAATATCTTTCTTCACATTGGTGGTTCTTGTCTTTATACCCTAAATCATTACTCCAAAAGAGTATTTAATAGGCTGGGGGAAGGGTGAGGGTGTTCACGTTGACCCTTTTCTTATACTGAAAGAATCTCTTATGATACGTGACAAGACTTGCTGTGGTTTTTGTGCACTGAATTCCATAATTATGTATGCATCCATAATTACGTTATTCCTTGCACAGTCCGCACAGTTCGTTTCATCGTCGGATCACTTCCTTCAGATAGGCCACTGTTTTCAGGTAAAGACACGTATACCTGAGATATTCTATTTCTAGTATATATGTATATATCAATTATCACACATAGTTGCAAGTAATTTCTAGTCAAAGACAAGTGCTACTCCAGTGCACCCTAAGTCTCGTAATGTCCATACTTGACTCTTTGAAGACTGTTTCAGGTAGTGGATGTCGCGGAACGTTTTTATGCAATGAAAACTTTTGAAAAATTGTTTTCGTGAAAGGATCCTAGAGATTGTAGTCTAGACTCGAGAAGGAATCCTGGTTCACTACAATCGCAGCTCTGATACTAATCTGTCACACCCCTTTCTAAGGCGGAAGCACGAGGTATGATCTTGAAAGGTTCTCATTGCATATGATTGGTAAACATACTACACGCTCATAAAATAACTCCAAATGCCAATAACATTACGTAACTAAAAACATAGGTTAAGTGTTTACATCACAAGGCAGCAAATTGTCTGAAAAGTTTACAACTTTATTTAAAAAAAAGCGAACATAAAGGTTTGGTCCTTGTATCACCACACGGAGTGGGACATAACAACCAAAGCCAGCAAGACGGGCACCAGAGTCTTGACACAACATGACTATTAACATAAACAACATCCAAGAACAAGAGTATGACCGCGCGCACATCCACTTTAGTTACCTGAAATACATGTGAGTTTTTGGAAAATCGTCAACATAATGTTGGTGTGAATTCATGCAGTTTTTGTATTGAACGTTTGTATACTTTGAATGAAAACATGGTATGTAATTTGTATGTAACAAGTATTTCTGTAAATATAAGGAAATCGAGATCGCTAATGGTTTGCAAGGCCATTAACATGTGACACGACATAGGAAGCATCCAAACCATAGGCATTTATAATTGTCGATTCACGACGAGAGACACAAAAGCACTCCAGGTAGCACGTGGCCCAGAGTGTGGCTGCCTGAAACCCATTAGATCTAACCTTTTGTTCTGCGGTCTAGGTATATTGTTGATTAATGGTGCTTATGACACCCTATTCGTGACATGATCTAAAGTATCATTCCTTAGTTTTTGTATTCAACATACCATAACACATGTATTTTCCCCAAGTTTAAAAAGCATATAAAAGTTTAAAAGTGGGGACATGAACTCACAACTTTGCGTTTCTTGCGCCGTAAACTTCACAGGGTTTGCTTATATAGCGTCGTGACCTATACGTGTTTTATTAACGTTAGTCACTAGACTTGTATCGCACAAGTACAAGTCACCATCTTTTATGTATGTGTTTTTTGTTGTTAAAAATAATTTATATTTTTAACTATTTATCTTACTTATATTATTTTCTTCAAAAATAAATATAAGTATCTTGTATTTTTCACCCGAGTTATATATATTTTCTTGTATTTGTCTATGCATGTTGTATGTGTATTTTTGTATTTCTACTCCTTGGGAGTATTTAGTGTATTTTCAAGTCCTAATATACTATTACATACATATTACATACATATTACATACACTTAGCACAAAATTTGGTGACCAATAAATATATATATTTTTCTAAAAAATATACATACTTAGTATCACTTTTTATCTTGAAGAAATCATCATTTCTTAACTTGGAATTTTACACAAAAATTAGGGAAACCTTGGTAAATATTTTTAAGGTAAATTTTTAGGGAATAAGTTTCACCAAAACTTATATTTTTCTAAGTGTCAAAATTTTATAGAAATTTTGACATAGTTTCCCCTAAAAATGGAGGTTTCCCATGTTTTCAAAACATGTGTTTATTTTCTTTTAAAATTATCACAAACAATCAACAACTCATTCAACACTTACCAAGTGCCAAAATCAAGTAATTTGTTCTACATCATGAACTTGAAGTTTTTGTAAAAGCTTGTAGTAACTTACCATGTTATTTAGTAGGTTTAGTTATCCATAAAAACATGGTTATTTGTTTGTAAATCACATTCTTGAAAGATTTAGTCATTTACAACTTGTAAGATGATTTTTCTAAAAATATTTCTTTTGTATTTTTCTTGTTACAATCATGTTCATAGTCTTGATTTAACACTAAAAATGTGATTAGTTTACTTAGAACCCATGACTTGTAAATCTTATAAATAAACTTGGTTTCTTGAGAAAATTATTTTTGTAATCATCTATTTACAAGATTTGTATTTTGTTTAAATCATCTTTACATATGAAAATCAATTTCATCATTCAAGTTCATGAAGACATAAAGCATGATGATCTTGGTCTTTCACAAGATCACCACCTTAACTTACTAGGTCATGTGTTTAATCACAATCTAGTAGGTTTCTTATGATGTCTAACATCACTAACACAAATCATCAAGCATCAAGAAACAAATAAACACTATCAACATGTATTCTTATGTTATTAAGCTTATGTTAAAGTATCATGATCATGTTCTTTAGTGTTCTTCAAGATTAACAATATTCATCATCTTTTATTCATCAAAATATGAAGTAACAAAGGGTTATGAGGGTCTTACTACTAGCACAAGGCTACGGAAGAACACAAGAGGTTGGAGATGACAAATGTGATGGTTAAAAGAAATCAGGAGAGGTCCTTCAATATCCACAAGCTCCACACTTCGTTAGACACCTTCTTGCACCTTTAAGTGGACTTGGAATGATTGAACAATGTTGAATGATGATGGTGGTGTTGTGGGTGTAGTTCGGCCGAGAATGGAGGGGCAAGGGAGGAGGTGGAGTGGTGTGTGAAGTGTGTGAGATATGAGAGATCATAATCCTACTTATAACCATTTTGAGCTTTTATCCAAGGGTTCTTGTGTTCTTAATAGTACATACATAATCTTTATCATATCTAAATGAATCCAAGGAGATCAAGAAATATAATGTAGGATTTTGTTGGTGGGGTCACCCATTGTGACCGTAAATATGAGGGGGGGGGGGGTAAAGTGTAATTTTCAATCCCTAATTACATAAATAAGTTAAGTTTCAAGTGTCTTGATTAGGGATTTAATGTTTTAATATGTTATAAGAGGTGTTATGGTGTTCGGGGATCATAACTAGCTCAGAAACATTAAAACAATGCTTCTAGTAAAATTTTGGTGTTTCGGGTAATGTCCGGTTGTTCGGTTAGATACCGGTTCGTTAAAGTGCTAAATTGCACTGTTTAGTGTCCTTTATGTACCTTTTTGTGACACTTTTAATTCCCGACACTTAGAAAAGCATTCAGGACCATTTAGTCATATTTTTACATGTCACTAACTCGTTACAATGCTGAATTTTGCTGAAATGTGCTGAATTCAGCACTTTAAGTGTATCTCGGGTGCTTTTCAGTGCGTATTTTAGCTTCCGGAAAGTCTATATGTTAACCCTTGTATATATTCTTGGGTTTTAATGTATTTTAGACGTTGGACCTACTCCTAGGCCCCAATTCTATTGTCTGACCCTGCAGAATTGCTGACACAGTGTGTCTTACCGGTGAGTTTACTAGTCTTTCTGACGCAACGCTAACATTAATGCATTAAGCCATATTTGAAGTATAAAACGTGCATGAATTCACAAGTATAGCATGAAATCAGACAATGTTGACATTTAAGCACATAACTGCAGATATTAAATAATAACTGAATTGTATGGGAATTACCGGTTTTGTGCCAGGTGTCACATTCTTTAAGTGAACAACATTATCGTAAAGTTGGGGCATGGATTTACATGTAGTATAAAAGCCACATTATATTTATAGGGTTGTTTAGCTTGTCTCGACAAAGACACCGAGAATTGTTGATTGTTCATAAATCTGATTGAAAGAGAGAGAATTCATTCACAAATCGCTCACAAACAAGCACTACCTTTTGTTTATAAGTAAGCATTTGAGATCGCAATGAGTGACCTCTTGTAAATTCCTCGGTTGGGTAGATCATACAAAAATGTGATCTTGGTAGAATGGAATCAATGCTAGAAATTTTAGTGTAACCGAGATTAAGTTGGTGACCAAAGTGAATTGTAATAGACATCAGGCAAGTTAGTTAGGTGCGGGAGTGCACACTTGTTTGAGTTGTTATAATTCAAAGTGTTCTTGGGAGCCCGTAATCAAAGGGGGTTCCAAGGGGGAAACCCCTCCTTGGCGGGGTCCGGGGGCAGCGCCCCTAGTAGTAGGGTACAAGGGACAGAGCCCAAGGGGTCCAAATTGCTTTATTAAAAATGTGTTACAAATTTTACTTTATAGATTTTGTACATTATTTTGGAAATGGAAATTTAGGCATTTTGGAGGCTTTTTATTATAAAAAAAAAGATAACTATCAAATGGCAGTTATGTATCCCTAACCCTGAAATTCATAGTCAGTTTTTTTGGTCACAGTTTCATCTAGTTCATACGAATTCCTACAACACACACATACATAGTTCGATTTTTCAATCAGAGTTGTATCAAATTGAATTATTCGGGAGAACCACCAAAATAATTTGATTTGAAAGTGATTAAATGCCTCTCAGATTATCCGTTGTTTAGTAAATTTCCCAACAGTCAATGGACATCACATTTGATTCCTAATCTATCTTTATGTTTCTTGACTGAGATTTCATACTGCCTTCTTTTGTTGGTTCGTTATTCAACAAAAAAGGTTAGTCAATGAACGGGTGCTTGGGTAGTTAAGCATGTAAGGGGTCTATGTTTCAAGGAGCTTTATAACATAGTGACAATATATAGTTGCATGGGAGTTGTGGTTCCTATTATGGTACTACATGGCCTTGGAAAACACTTTCAGTAACACGAAGGCTAAGTAGCAAGGTACAATGCCATGCGTATTTGAACTAAACAAGGTATCATTCTACACTTGATGTCACTTGTGACTTTAACAAACCCATCGCGCTGATCTTCATAACGTTGAATTATGCAATCCGTAATTCCAATTAGCTCAGCTTAAACGTCATCAAAAATATTTTTTGTGTATATGTCAGCAGCTTGGCCCTCTAACACTTGGTAATTACTCTTCAACTGGGGTCGTTTGTATCGAGATTCATGATCATTTTTCCGGTGCGTGTGACGCTGTGCTTCTATTGCAGTTTCGTAATGAGTCATGAACTCAACAAGAGTAGCTTTTGAATTGCACACTTGACCAAAAAAATGATTCTCACTCTCCAACCTCGATGTTGTTCGCATAAGGCCTGACATCTCTTCCATTCTATAGAATGCAGGATCCAAGATTCCCTGGGTGCAAAAATATCAGATAGCCAGTTGTTATCTGCTAAATTGAACTCTCCGATAACCACTTCCCATTCTAATTCAAACTCTTCGGGTGTAAGAATATCCGTCCACACAACACCACAAATACGTTCATTGAAATTGGTGGAATTGCATAGCCTAACACCAACCTATGTATAACACGAAAACGCCATGCAAAAAAAAAAACATATATAGTACACAAAGACAAAACTTAATTAAAAAAACAGTAACAAGGTACAAAACAACATATATTTTAAAACGCAGTGTATCCTAAAACGCCAAAGGTAAAAATAAGCATATCAACCTTCAGAGAAAGTTTATGCATCATATGCCACATGCATAACCGATGCCTCGTGTCAACAAATACAGCAGGAATAGCCTTCTTCATTCCTGGATCTTGGTCAGTGACAACAACTTTTGGTTGAGAACCAACTACTTTTAGAAAAACTCTCAACAACCAAATATACGTATCAGCAGTTTCCGACGCCAAAAATGCAGCACCAAATGTAACATTGCAGTGGTGATTGTCTATACCAGTGAACGGTACAAACACCATAGCGTATCTGCATATGAAAACGCCATGAGAACTAAAACAATAATAAAACGCCAATGCATGTAAACTCATAAAATGCCATTGCATGTAAACTCATAAAATGCCAAAAAGAACAGAAGAAGTTGAATTATAAAATATTACTTATTGGAACGATACGTGGCACTAAACGAAATCATATCACCAAACACGTGGTAATTACGTTTGGCTTGATCGTCACACCAAAAAAGTCCCTTCAAACGGTTGTCTTCGTCTGTGAAGTAATCGTAAGAGAAATTAGTCTGGGAATGTTTTTTTTTCATCCAAATGTCTCACAACCATATCGGCGTCATATTCCCCTATAAACAAGTTAATTTGCATCTTGTAGTTCTTAAATTCAACTTTACTTGCACCCACGTCTTCAAAACCGCCAAAACAAGTCTTCATAACATTAAACGCCTTGACTGGACCCAAATTCAACTTAGACATGCTGTGTATAACATGATTCTGGAGCTGAGTGAGGTGTCGTTCAGTTGGAAGAAAATGCTTATCAAGACGTTCAACAAGATCATGGTTGTGCTCCTCGACAAACTTATAGACCTTCCACGATCCAGCCTCAAAAATTACACATAACAGTGCACCACAATCAGTCCTCTTTGAAAAGTTGGAACGCACTAAACGTTCCTTTTGATTGGGGTCCAACGTATCAACCTTCTTGTCCTTATATACCCCAGCTCTCATACACATGTAATACTTAATAACTAATACACCTTTGGAGTTTATCTTTTCAGTTCCTTTCCTGACTGAAAACCCACAAGCCTTGGCATACCTAACATACATTGAATAACAATCATCAAGGCTTGTGAATATCATGTCCATTCTGGGCTTCATTTCTTCACTAACGTTAGGAATGATAAATGGTAATCCAGTTTTGGGGCAAAACCTTTCACTCGAGGAAGCAACTTCGTCTGAGAAAACACAGTGAGGAACAAAAAATTCAGAAAAACGCCATTAAAAATAGAAAATGTCTCGTAATAACATTATAGATGAAAACGCCATTAATTGAATAATAAACAAGACATAATAAACACATAATTTGAAAAAGCCATGATGAAAACGCCAAGATACGCACACCATAACTTTATTGATTAACAAAAATAATGAATTAACAATACTAATGCAACGTGATAATGAAAACGCCATGAGATGAATAATTAAAAACAGTTAACAACATAAATAATTAACAAAATATAACATCATAATGAAATCGCCATAATTAACAAAACTGATGTTTACACAAATTAACAAATAGTAATAACTGATGTTTACAAATACTACTAAATAATATTCAAAACTAATCAGGTGTAAAACGTCAATGATCGTAAAAACATAAGAAATATACTAGATCATAAACGACAATTAAAATTAATAATGAAAACTCCAATTATTAGTTCTTACTAATTGTTTGACTACCAATGAGAACACGAATAAATTGGATACATGAACAATGCCATTGAAAAGCATACAACACATTATGAAAATATAATTAAAAAAAAACAATAAAACAAGCATAAAAGGAACAAAATGCCATATTTGTTGCATGATTTGCGGGAACAAAAATAGGAAACGTCATCGAATTTTACTTTATCGAACAGAATCTACGTTAGACGCCATAGATCTGAGAAAACTTGGAAAGGAGGTAACAGCTAACAGGAAATCTTTGGTGTTTTAATTCGAAACAGATTTATAACGCGAATAAGGAGGGAACGTATAAAAGGAAAATCGTACCCCTGCATATCAATTAGCGCCCCCTGCCACGTGTTGGGCCAGGATCCGTTCTCACACTTTAGGGCGTTTTCTCTTGATCCCGTACCATGAAATTATATATATATAGGGGGAGGTTCATTTGAGAAAAAGATTAAATTGAGAAGAAAAAGAATAAAGGGTACAATTGTAAAACATTAAATAGTTTTCTCTCATCTCATTTATTATTCTTTTTGACTAATTAATTAGTCATAAAGATTATCATCCTCCACACTAAAATTTTTGCCTAGACACATCAAAATTTATCCTACACGTTTTTGAAATTTATCCTACACAACTCGTAATTTATCCTACACACCTCATAATTTATCCTACACCTTAAATTAATTTTTTTCTTCTTTGAAAAGATTTTTTTTTTTTTTGAAAATAAGTTACAAATTTAATTTAATTAGCTATTAAAAAGGAAGACTAACAATTAATGATCTATCTAGTTTTACCAATATACCCTTACACCCATATTAAATACAAAAATTAAATGAAGTAAAATAAATCATTCTTATTGGTTGAAGTTTGTCCTTTTTTATTCTTACAAAAAATTTATTCTCATTTGAACTCTCCACTATATATATATATATATATATATATATATATATATATATATATAAACACAAGCAAAAATGGAATAAATTCGGTATCACCGATTATCTGTCAATGGGATAGATTGCAGAATAGAAGTAAAAAATTTCTAATGGATCAGGTTTTGGGGATACGCATTTGACGGATGTTAAAGTCTCCCTTACATTTAAAAATGGTAGTAGGATTCTCTTGAAAGAGATGAGGGTATTTAGCTTGCATCGAGTCTTCACATTCCCAGGTAAATTCGGGTCCACGCTTTGGCTACCAGCAAACCTTGACTATTGGAATCTGGCTTCACTTTAAACGCTTCTCATCATAGTCCATGACTTTGTCAGGTTACTCTATGAAATGCATCGACTCGTCGATTTGTATATCTTCCAGTGGAATGTGAAGATTCTCATTAGCGATGCACTTTTTCAAGTTCGAGACATGGAAACTTGGATGGTTTCTGCTGAGTTCTTCGGGCAATTCGAGCTTGTAAGCTACATGACTGATTTTCTCGAGGATCTTGAAAGGGCCAACATAGCATGGTGCTAGCTTACCTTTCTGTCTGAATCTAACGACTCCCTTTCATGGCGATACCTTTTGATGACTCTGAGCAGCTAGAAGATTATTGTGAATCTGGAGGATCTTTTCAGTTGTCTCTTGAATAAGTTTAGGCCTATATAAGTTTACTAATGGAATTTTGATGGAATCCATTGCGCTTGTTACTTAAAATGTTTGATGTTTGATAAGGCCAACACTTGCATATTATCCTAACATATATAATTTGTGTTAATGATGTGTGGACGAGTTCTTTAAGTGAACAACATTCTCGTAAAGTTGGGGCATGGATTTACATGTGGTATAAAAGCCACATTATATTTGTAGGGTTGTTTAGCTTGTCTCGACAAAGACACCGAGAATTGTTGACTGTTCATAAATCTGATTGAAAACGAGAGAATTCATTCACAAATCGCTTACAAACAAGCGCTACCTTTTGTTTATAAGTAAGCATTTGAGATCGCAATGAGTGACCTCTTGTAAATTCCTCAGTTGGGTAGATCATACAAAAATGTGATCTTGGTAGAATGGAGTCAATGCTAGAAATTTTAGTGTAACCGGGATTAACTTGGTGACCAAAGTGAATTGTAATAGACATCAAGTAAGTTAGCAAGTGCGGGAGTGCACACTTGTTTGAGTTGTTATAATTCAAAGTGTTCTGGGGAGCCTGTAATCAAAGGGGGTTCCAAGGGGGCAACCCCTCCTTGGCGGGGTCCGGGGGCAGCGCCCCTGATAGTAGGGTACAAGGGACAGACCCATGGGGTCCAAATTGCTTTATTAAAAATGTCTTAGAAATTTAACTTTACAGATTTTGGACATTATTTTTGAAATGGAAATTAAGGCATTTTGGAGGTTTTTTATTCAAAAAAAAAAAAAAAGATAACTGCCAAATTGCAGTTACCTATCCCTAACCCTGAAATTCATAGTCATTTTTTTGGTCACAGTTTCATCTAGTTCATACGAATTCCTACAACACACACATACTATAGTTCGATTTTTCAATCAGAGTTGTATCAAATTGAATTATTCGGGAGAACCACCAAAATAATTTGATCTGAAAGTGATTAAATGCCTCTCAGATTATCCATTGTTTAGTAAATTTCCCAACAGTCAATGGACATCACACATTTGATTCCTAATCTATCTTTATGTTTCTTGACTGAGCTTTCATACTGCCTTCTTTTGTTGGTTCGTTATTCAACAAAAAAAGGTTAGTCAATGAAAGGGTGCTTGGGTAGTTAAGCATGTAAGGGGTCTTTGTTTCAAGGAGCTTTATAACATAGTGACAATATATAGTTGCATGGGAGTTGTGGTTCCTATTATGGTACTACTTATCCTTGGACAACACTTTCAGTAACACGAAGGCTAAGTAGCAAGGTACAATGCCATGCGTTTTTGAACAAAACAAGGTATCGTTCTACGCTTGATGTCACTTGTGACTTTATATTTGAAATCCTTACTTCCGAGTCTCATTCAAAACCTTTTGCATTTTGTGGTGAAAGTCAAGTGGGATTTCAAATGGTCATGAATCCCGTTTTTCATCCACATACAAAACATATTGTATACTTACTTAAAAGGCTTTGTCGGTGGACAAATCTGACGTAGCCATTTGTCCCCTTATGAGTGGTCACAAGAATTTTATGTATATAACCCTTGAATATGCTATTTTACGTGTTTAGTCCCTCTACTTTAACTTTCTTTATATACATATTTAGTCCCTCTACTTTAAGGCTAAAGGGTGTGGGGATCATGGTTGTGACATGATTCACCACCTAGGAACATGAATGAAAGGCTACACCACCCCCTTGCTTAATCCACAATGGTTTGAATGGATTAAAACATGGTAACCATGGTCCTCCTTTCTATTTTTCAAGAAATCATTTCATTTTTCTCTTTAGACAAAGATAAATTAAAATAAATAAGGGGTTGGTGGTTTGGGTCATGACTACACCCTTAGGGTAATTGTTTTGAATGATGGATTAAAAGTGGGTTACATGGCACTGACGTGGAGGGTAATGGTGGTCACGAGGGTCATGACCACATCCTATAGCCCGAATAAAATTTTTCCTTAATAGTTAACTTTGCATATATAAACGTTACCCTTCTATATTAACTTTCCTAATATACATGTTTATTCCCTTTACTTTTATTTCGTTTGGTGTTTCACATTTTAGTGTCTTTTTTCTCGCTAACGCAATGTACCAAACTCACCCCAACCAAAAAATACTGTTACCAATATCGGTATTATCAGAACCAATATTTTTTTTGCTTTTAGTGTTTTTTTTTCTGATACTTACGTTGCCGTTTCGACATTTTTTTCCGCATGGTTCTACTTATTTCTTTCTATTGCTATGCCGGGTATATGTACTGATAATCAAACTCCCGCCGCAATGCGTGGGGTATGATTACTAATTTAGAATTAAGATGGATTATTATTTTGTATGTTATGAGATACAATGTGGTGAAAGTCAAATAGTCAGTCGTATCTTTGACAAGTCGTGCACTGGTGCATGCCCCAATTATTTCTTCGACTAGCCTATGTAATGTTGATCTTCACAGATTTCCTTTCATAAATTTTAGTATCATTGACTAAACTGAGAATTATTATAAATAATCGTATATTGATGTTTTATTCTGGAAATTAAATAACTGGAAAATGACACTCGTCCGCATTTTGTGACCAAAAGCTGTTTGTTGGAAGTTTTTAATTAGAAATTAAATTTGGGGTCTACATATTTACACACCCTATTGCCTATTTGGACACCCTTCAAGACGCCTCGTATAGACCTATACGAGGCGTATAGCCTTTTTCAATTTCCAAGAGAATCTCTGATTATGTCATATTTTGTCTTATTTGCCACGTATACGCCTCGTATAGGCCTATACTGGGCGTCTAGGAGAAAAAGACCATTTAGCCCCTGATTTAGGCCTATACTGGGGGTAAATTGGTCTTTTTTGCCTCTCTTATATGCCTAGTATAGGCCTATACTAGGCGTATATAAGGGTTTTTTTTTTTTTTTTTTTTTTTTTAACAAACATTTTATACAGTATTAATCGTTTTAGCAAACTTTTATACAAAAACAAGTTTTTTTATTTTAAATAATTAATATTAGGACCCCTCGTTGGTTTTTTTTGAGTTGAAAAATGGATGTTTTGGTAGCGTAATTTGATTGTTTTTGGAGGGTGATGTTTTTTGAGTAAAAAAATGGGTATTTTGGTGGGGTAATTTGAGTTGTTTTTTAAGAAAAGTTTTATTTTTTTATAAAAAATTTTACCGTTTTGTATAAAATGTTTGTTAAAAAAAAAAAAAAAAAAAACCCTTCAAGACGCCCAGTATAGCCCTATACGAGGCCTATAGGCTTATACAAGACCTATATGGGACCTATACTAGACTTATACTATACACTATACGATACGATACAACACCCGTATACGTCGATAGGCCTATACAAGACCTATAAGGGACCTATACTACACTATATGATACGATAGTATCGTATTGTATTGTATCGTATTGTATTGTATCGTATAGTATGGTATCGTATAGGTCTATACGAGAGCTATACGAGACTTATACTACACTATACGATACAATACAATACGATACGATACTATAGGATATGATACAACGCCCGTTTTTTACTCAAAAAACATCACCCTCAAAAAACAATCAAATTACCCTACCAAAACATTCATTTTTCAACTAAAAAAAACCAACGAGGGGGTCCTAATAATAATTATTTAAAATAAAAAAACTTGTTTTTGTATAAAAGTTTGCTAAAACGATTAATATTGTATAAATGTTTGTTAAAAAAAAAAAAAAAAAAAAAAAAAAAAAAAACCCTTCAAGACGCCCAGTATAGGCCTATACGAGGCATATAAGGGGCAAAGGGTCATATATGAGGCCTATACGAAGGGTCCTATACGCCCAGTATAGGCCTATACGAGGCGTCTTGAAGGGGTCAAAACAGAAGTGACATGAGTCAGACACTGATTTTGATGTAACCCTATACGCCTCGTATAGGCCTATACGAGGCAAAGGGTGTCCAAATAGGCGTAGAGGGTATCCAAATATCTCCACCCTAAATTTGTTAGGCTATTGAGTATGGGGGAGGTTAGTCTCCAAAAGACTACCCACCACGTAGGCGCCACGTAATCACGGGGGGAGGATAGTCTCTTTGGAGACTACCCAAGGGTGTGGGGACTAGCCAAGACTACCCCACCATTAATAATATATTAATATATATATATAAAGGATGAGAGAGAACAAAGATGGGGGACCCACCAGCTTGCCCCGTCCCCGGCGTCACATATCCGACGGAAGTGCCGAGGACGGCCCCAAGGGGGCGGTGTGGGACTGGCCTAAGGGGGGAGACGGGCCTTTCACGTGCCCCATACCCAACCGCCTTAAACCAACTCCAAACCTGCCCACTTATACTAATATTAGTCAACCCTGAGTTGACCCATGTCTATATATATATTTGATAGTTGTTTTTAAAATATAGAAATGACGTTAAATTTGGTACGGGTAAAGTAAGCCGACCAATAATAATAGACAATGTAAGCATAGATGTCACATCATCTCAACCTCAATAATGGTTTTAAGCGTACTGTCATATTTAAAAAAAAAAAAAAAAAAACCTCCAAACAATCTCTTTGTTAGTGAGATCATCAACAGTAAAACCCTAAAAAATAGGAAGAACTAAAATAAATATCAATATCAGTATCATTACCATATTCTAAAAAGAACTTGTTACGATGATATATTTATTACCTTTCTGTTTTTTTTTTTTTTTTTTAATATAATAGCAGATTTAGACATCATCAAAAGAAACAAGATAAGAAATATTTGTTTACTCATATACACTCAATTACCAATGGAGTGGTGGTTCATTAGCAAAGATGAAGTCTTTAACGTCAGGTTTTGGAAGGGGGAAGTATTGGGTTCAAGTCTCAAGGATGACATGAATTAAAAGAAATTTGTCGTTAAAAAAAAATACACTGAATCCGTTTTAACATTTAGAAAATATATATTTAATGGTAAATATATATTTGTTCATATGTGAAGACGCTATAACATGTTAATAATTCTATAACTAGTGCATATAAGTTATAACAACATATATACTATAATTCTTGATGATTCAACTAACAAACATTGTAACCATCATTAAGTCTATGCATTCACCATCTTAAATGTGTTTTAAAGAAAACAAAATAAATACATACCATTAGACACATGTTTTTTATACTTACAAGTATTGTTTATTATGAGTTAGAAACACCTTAATGTAAAGCTCATTGTTGGCCAACTCTAATGACTTCTAGCATTTGCTTGGTGTTATTAGCCTAGCGTTGAACTGGGGACTCCCGATGCCTTTGGTGTTGTCAATGTTCGAGAGGCCTTGGTCAATGACTCAATTTTGCCCCCAGTTCAATATCCCAAACTTTGATGCAACTACAATTCAACTTTATTTTCAAGTTTCACTCATCCAAAATCATCCCCAAGTCAAGTGCATTTTTGAACTAATAAGTAGATAGAAACACATTGAAGCGTCTTTCCATGCAATTTAGTGGAGTTCCTTGACTTTAAACCCACCAAGATATTCACTATCCAACTTATACTAGAGTCGTAGTCTCAATGAGCGTCCATATACCCCCAATACTTAGTGATGATTCTTCTATCAAATAAGAGGTTTTATCTCATCACATACACAATGAGTATAGTTCATGTAAATCCGTTCTCTTAGCAAAACTAGTCAAGAATAACATGTTTTAACCCTTTGTGTCTATCTTTCTGCCTTATATGCAGCCAACCTTGCTTTGAACTCGTCACCGACCCCATAACTTTGAAAACCTTTTAAACGTGAGTGATCCAATATTCTATATATATGGAATGGAATAGTTGTAAAGTTGAATGACTCTCTTTATGGAATACCAATTGGGTGGTGGCCACTGACAAAGACAAAGAATTTAAACACTTTGGGAGATGGAGGTCTAGGGTTCAAGTCCCATAGACGAAACAAATAAAAGAAATTTGCCGTTAAAAAAAAAGAATGACTCTGTCTTTTGCTTATAGAATCTTGTGAGCCAAATGTAAATGATGACTGGCAATTTTAACTGTGTTATCCACTGACATGTGAGGTGCAGATAGAAGAGGTTGTGGGAGAATGTGGTGGCGAATGAAGCATTGTGTTATTTCCCAAGCATGAACATGTTGATTGATGGTCTAAAGAATATTATTAAGTATCATTTCAAAGGCACGTTGGACTGCACTCTTAAAGTTAAAATCTGAAGAATATGATTTTTGGACAAAACTCAACTCGTCGTCACGGTTGCTGCCACATCATTTTATGACACAATGGTATGTCTTTTCTCGTTCTAAGGAAAAAAAGTGTAAAATGTCCCGAAAATCTAATCATAAAGATGCAAGACACTGTTAAATATGATAGCACCAGTCAAAGGGGAGTATTGTAAAGAATAAAAGTGTGTGACCTGATGCTTATCATTTCGCATGGACTTGATTATGAGTAAAGGTACTTTTCACATAATCACACGAAATATCAAATCACACAAAAATTCATATCACGTGAAATGTCAAGCACGCGAGAAGCTTATCAAGTCACATGAAAAGATCAAGTCATGTGAAAAGGTTCTTGCGAAAAGCTACATGACGGATGTGAAAAGTGAATTGCTTATGATTATATTAGTATTGACAAATAGGGGCACATTTGTAATATTATGTATCATGTATTAGGGACTACATGAAACGCCAAGCACACGAGAAGCTAAGTCAATGCAGGAAGCTTAGCAAATGCTTCAATTGATATGATACGCACCAGTCACACAATTTCATTTCTTACAAAAAGGATTAACTTGCGTAACAAATCTAAGATACGGATATAAACAGTTTAAAATAAAACTTTACTTGTAGCTTGTAAAACAAACAAACGTGTAACTTATAAGCATTCAAAACGTGTAACTTGTAAACATTCAAAACATGTAAGTTCACACTCATTAACATGTAAATTCACTCGTTAATATGTAAACTCACAAGCATGTAAACTGGTAACAGGTAAACTTAAACATGTAAACTCGTAAATAGGTAAACCCATAAACATAAATAAAAGATGTAAAACAATTTTGAAAATCTTTTAACTTTCGAGACATCTATACTTTCTATAAAATGAGAAATCGCAATGATATAAGAAAAGCTGATGTGGCAGCCAGAGAGGCTGTCCAACAATGCTTTTCTTATGTCATTACTGCATCATAAAGCCTAATATATAAAATCAGTTTAAAATCTTTCTAAAACTCTGCCATCAAAACCCCTGCCCATATCCATCCATACTTTAAAGACAATAGAGGTTGATGGTTCATATAATGCGTATATATCAGAAGATGTTAATTGCCGGTAATTTCAAATTCAAAATGCCTGGGAATATGTAATTTGCAATTAATGCATGTCACTTACTCACTTCTATCAATCATCTTCTTACATAAAGGTTTTTTTTTTCTCATTTCCCTCTTCATATTTTATTACACTCTCGTGTTCTCTGCCTTTGTATTTTTAAATTTGAATTCATTCCGATTTCCGAATTAGAAGCATGTCAGCATCAGTTGATGAAAGCGAGGGTCATCCGAAACTGGAATCAATGTTATAAAATGGATCTCATCTTCATTGATGAAAAGGTAGGGTGTATTTGTGTTTTTCCGTTCGTGTATAAATGATTCCATGGATGTATATCTGTGAATTCTTGTTTCTATGCTTTATAGGTTTCTATTATAAACTTTCCTGGGAAAGATTTGTGGCACATGAAAGCGGGGATCATCCGAAAATGGAATCAAGGTTATAAAATGGATCTCATCTTCATTGATGAAAAGGTAATGTGTATGTGTTTTTTCGTCCTGTATAATTGAGTTACATAGATGTATATGTGTGAATTCCTATTTCTATGCTTTTTAGGTTTGTATTATAAATGTTCCTGGTAAAGATTTGTGGCACATGAAAGCGAGGATCATCCAAAAATGGAATCAAGGTTGTAAAATGGATCTCATCTTCATTGATGAAAAGGTAATGTGTATTTGTGTTTTTCCGTTCGTGTATAAATGAGTTACATAGATGTATATGTGTGAATTCCTATTTCTATGCTTTTTAGGTTTTTATTATAAATGTTCCTGAGTTTTGTACGGTAGTTTATTGAGGATGTATATTCTTTGATTTTTTCTTTTTATCACAAACTGTAGGTTTATATGCTAAAAAAAATACTTTGTTTAAATGTTCTTCAGGTAGATGTTGCTGGATCTGTTATTTGGTGTGGATATCTTGAATTCGTTGGCCGACCTCCAAAAGAAACTAAGAGGATGAAAAGAGATATTCAAGACTTGGAGTAAGTCGTCATTTACATGTTCAGTCATGTACAAATTATTGTTTGTATTTACTGTGGAATGATCTTAATAAATGAGATCAAGACTGTTGGTATTTAATGTGGAATCATGGTAATACTAATAAATAAGACTAACAGTCTTTATATCTAATGTGGAATCATGGTAATAAATGAGGTCAACAAATTTATTCTTTAGGTTAATATGTTAGTTAATTTGTTGCTCATTTACTACTTTAATAGATGGTCATAAATTTCGTTTGATTTTATGTTGTTATTCATTCAATTTTAGTTTTGATTTTATAGATTCTAAAAAACTGGTCATAAATTAATGTTTAGTTTATGGTTAAATGAATATTGTTTTCATGTAGGGTTACGGTTTTACGATGTACTGTGTGGAATGATTATGTTTTGCAGTTTAACGAATTCATCTCTAAAATGGTAGCTCATGAGCATGTGATGGCTGTTATACAGCATGGAAAGTGTAAGGAAATGAAAAGGTAATTTTTGTTACTTTCTGCAAATCATAACTGTTTTGGTCAAAAATTACCTAAGCAATTAAGTGAGCAAATTAGTTTTGTGAGGTAGTGTGCTAGCAGTGTTTGTAAAAAAATATACTGATTTAGTTGTTTGCAAAAACAGTTTTCAGGATATAGCTTAGGATACCAAGCTATATCAACAATCAAACAATGAGCAAAAATGTAAAGGTTGACACGAGATGTACGAGGAAAGTCCTTGATCAATTTAGATCTCCGGCATAAAACCTCGGGAGCTGACAATCGCAGCTGCCTTGTTCTTCTTATTACTTCAAACTTCAGGATACAGTGCAGGATATTGTACGGATCAACTAAGTGTTACAATGAATTTCAAATGTGAGTGTTTGTGAATGTGATTGCAAGTGATTACATCTTGTAGAGAGAGTAGAAGAGTGAGTGAAGTTGTGTCTCTATCGATCTGTACAGCTCCTATTTATAGTAAACAAAAATAACTAACTATCCTATAATCTTGGGATACTTCGAATATTCCCTATAGAACGTTGGAGACCCCTTCTTCTGGCTTCAACGTTCTTCTCTCAACGGAATTGACCGAGTCTTCAGGAGAACACGTCCACTCGAACGTTATAAGCTTGCCATCCTAATCTGCACGTGAATAATTAGTAACTACCAGGATACTGCATCAGGATGTTACCAATATCCTGATCCGATATCCTGGTCATAAACAGAAGCAATAAAGTCAGGATATGGGTTCAGAAAACCACCCATAACAATTGTCCCCAAAATATATATGTTAGAACTTATAAATTCAAACGGATATATTTTAGTTTCCTTCACGTCGACCAAGGCAATTAAAGCGAAAGGACGGTTGATTTGACAATGTGCAACTCCCCAAGCGATTTTCACTCATTGCCTATCTAACTCGCCCCTATATTTTCTCACTTTCTTGTTGATAATCAACCACCTTCCTCAGAATTCTCAAGTACTTTCTCTTCTCCTTTCTCTCGAGACTTTTTCTGCTTAACTTCCTTGATGGCCACCAGAACCCGATCTCACTCCGGTGAATCAACCTCGTCGTTTGCCAACCAGAATCTGCTTAAACGTCCCGAGAAGGAGGTGTGCTCTTTCGATAACACCGACATCGTCGCACTGAGATCCTCCGGCACTTTTTCCGACAGGGTGGTGATTCGTCCGTTTGACTGGAGCTTTCGGTCAGACGTATCATCTGAAGAATGGATCTGCTTTTCAGCATACCCTTTCTCTCTCGGTCTCCAGTATCCTTTTCCTGAATTCATCATGCAATTCTTTCGTACCACCGACCTTAGTTTTGCCCAAACAATGCCCATGGTTTGGAGAGTACTGATCGTGCTTAACCAGATCAAGGCCCTTCATGTCCCTGACCTTTGCATTGAGGATATCCCGATTGCCTACTGTTTTGGTCAAAAATCAAGCAATGACAATGTAACCAAACTTTCTGTTGTGAGGTATGATGCTTGAATTGATGAACAACAATAAGGATCACTTTGAAATGTAATGAACAAGTGACACGAAGATTTATACGAGGAAAAAGCCCTTGATCAATGAATGATCTCCGGCATAAAAAACCTCGGGTGATGGAAACTACCAATCACCAACTCAAATTAAACAAGAAATGTGTTACAACTTCGGATGATAGCTAGCTAAGTACAAGGATCACTATAGTGTATTGTATGTAAAAGTGTGTAATCGCCAAGTGAGTTAACGAGAGCTGTTGTAAGAGTGTGTGTGTAGCAAAAAATAGCCAAGTGTTTTCTAATTAGCTCGCTACCCCTTTAAAAATGGAAAATATCTACTCTAACTAACATTCCGCAAATGGTGCAAGTCCTCCACGACTCCACAACGTCCACTTTTGGCCAAGCACGTGCGGAATAAACATAGAATATTCTCCAGGAATATCGCCAAGACCAAGTCCAAGTTGATACTCCTGCAAAACAATTTTGAATTCAAAGTAGACAACCGTTAGTACAAGGATCCTTATGATGATCCATGATCCTGATCCTGAAGTACTTCTGAGGATCACCAATTCAAACAGAAGTAAGGATCACTAAGCCCAATAGCAATTAAGGATCACTGATCATTTAGAAATCCACCCCTAACAATTGCCCCCAAAATATAAGGAGTAATTATGTAAATAAATGAGTTATATTTTGTTCTTATCCGCAATCAACCAACGGATAACTAGCCGTTGTAATCGGACTAGCCGTTACGAACATGACGTCACTGAGATGACCATCCTGCAAAACCATCATTATAAATAGGAGTTAGGGATAGGGATCAATCAGCATTCAAATTCAAGCGAACTCCCTTTAAATTCTCATCCGACGATCAAGCAGGTAACTCTTTTCCTCTTCTCCCTTTACGTTTTCTTTCTCTGTTCATCTTCTTCTCTATTGCTATGACAAAGATGATGCTAAGATCCTCACCGGCTAAGGATCACAAGAAGGACAGTCCTCTTAAGAGCCAGGGGATTGTTTTGGTCAAAAAATCTGTTGAGAATATTGCAACCAAACTCTAGATTACGGGGTATGATGCTCAAAAAGTGTAACAACAATGAGGATCACTTCAATGTGGAAAGCACAAACAACATAAGGATTTATACGGGGAAAAAGCCCTTGATCAAGAATTGATCTCCGGCACAAAAAACCCCGGGTGATGGAAACTACCGATCACCAAGCTCAAATAAATGAATAAACGTTTACAACTTCAGATAGTAACGAGCTAGGTACAAGGATCACTACGGTGAAATGTGTAAAAAGTGTAAGTAATTGCTAAGTGTTTGAACGAGAGCTTGTATGAGCGTGTTTGCGAGTGTGTGTAACTGCCAAAATATGACTAAGTGTCACTAACTAGCTCGTTACCCCTTTAAAATAAGAAAAATATCTAGTTAACAAACTCTCCGACTTTCGGGCCAAGCCTCCACGTTCTCCATAACGTCTAGTTTTGATCTAACACGTGCAGAATACTTCGGGAATATTCTCCAAGAATGCCGCTAAGACTTGGTCAAGCTTGTTATACCTGCGAGATGTTATAAAACATATGTAAACAATCGTCAGTATGAGGATCCTTAAAGTGATCCATGATCCTGATCCTAAAGCCCTTCTGAGGATCACCACCTGTCACAGAAGTAAGGATCACCAGTTAGGATAACGAATAAGGATCACTAATTGTTAGAAAATCCTCCCCTAACAATTGCCCCCAAAATATAAGGAGTGAAATTGTAAAATTAGCGAATTATGTTTTCTCGATCTTATCCGTAACAAACTAACGGATATATAGCCGTTAATTTTGAACTAGCCGTTGCGATGATGATGTCACGGAAGTGACAACCTGCAAGATCATGATTATAAATAGAGATATAGATAGGATCAAATGCATTTAAATTTTCAGAGAAACTCCCTTTATAATCCACATTCCGAAGACGTTCAGGTATTCTCTTTCTCTACCCTTTTCCCTCTCTTGCTCTGTTTTTATCTTTCCATCAAAGATGTTGCTCCGAAGTTCTCCGGGCAAAGATCACAAGAAGGATAGCCCTTTGGAAAGTCAGAAAATCATCAAGGACTCAGCGAATGAAAAGTGTTGTTTTAACGACGCACAGATAGACAGAATCCGTTGCTGTTTTCCGGCGAATGCCTTTATCAGACCCTTTGATCCTACTACCCTTAGCGACTATGTTTCAGAAACATGGGTTGCATTTCCAGCCACTCCATTCACCATAGGATACACCTATCCTTTCCCAGAGTTTACACAATCCTTCTTTTCCCTTACCGGCATCTCTTATATCCAAGCCATGCCGATGATTTGGAGGGTCTTGTATACCCTGGAGAGGATCATCGAACAAGAAGGCATTGCTTTGGGCATGTCAGAATTGGCGGAGCTGTATGATCTCACTACTTTTGGTTCCCATCGTTATTTGTTCAAGCGAAAACCCGGTGCAGATCATCCTCTTCTGAAAGTCACCAAGAATGACAAAGACTGGAAACGTCGCTTTTTCTTTGTCAAGAGAGATTCTATCCAGGATGGAAAGGATCTTCCTAAAAATTGGGCTACCCATGGTAGGATGGAGGATCCTGATAAGGATCACCAGGAACTTTCTTTGATTGCAAGGATAACTTATACTTTTGCTTTCTTGTTTTGCAGCCATCACCGTTTCACGTATCCGCACATCACCTGAAACCAAGGATAGGCTCGCTGCTTTTTGGAAGCTTGATCCTGAAACAAGGACATTCAAGATAGACACCCAAGACTCACAAGAAGTATCCTCAGGTTCCATTACCATGTCGAGTAAGTATCCTGTCTTTTACATAGTTTAAATATTAAAATAAATAGATAAATTGAAATAGGATAAGGATACTCATCTTGCTTTGAATGTGTAGGTGCTGGAAAACCTGTCAAGCCTGTTTCCCAATTCAACACAGCTGATCTTGATCTCGTACGACCCAGGAAGAAGAGGTCCACTACCAGTCCTAGCATCTCCATTCCAAGGGCACCCACTAAAGGAAAGGGTGTCAAGAAAAGGAAAACTTCTGATGCTGAAGATCTTCAAGGGCTGCCACTGATCCGCCACCAATTCCTTGAATACTTCAATGATGTAAGGATCCTTAACTTTGCCTAGGTATCCTACTCTTATGAGGATCACTTGACCTTGAACTGCCTTATCTTCTTTCTGCAGAAATTTGCTGAGATAGAGGATTACGTGGGCAATGTTGAGGAGCTGGACAAGAAAATAGCTGATCTCCAACAAGTTGCCGTGCTCAAAGATCTTGCACTTGCTGATGCTCGGAAGGAACTCCAGGATACCAAGCAGGAAATGGCCAAGGTGCTGGTCAACTTTGATTATGAAAAGCATGACCTCATCGAAAATACCAAGCTCTCTGCTGCCATCACAATGTATCAGACTAAGTTGAAGATGGCCCAGGAAGCTCAAGATCCTAGTTTCGACAAAAGCAGCTGGGATGTTGAAGGCTGGAAGGCAAGGTTGGCAGATCTTGAGGATGATGAGGAGGAGGCAGCTGATGTCCTGGCAATTGAGGCAAGTGGCAGTGGGAAGGATCAGGCTGGTGGTGATGATGCTGGTGGTGATGCAGCCAAGGTGTGAGCTGCACAATTGGGCGATGATGGATATATGTGCCAAGGCCGGAGCCCAATTTTTTAGTTTGATGGTCGTTTTTTGTGGTTGTGATGTTTAAGACAATTTCATGGGTTGTACTTTGAACAATAGGTTTTAGGATTAAGGATCATGTATGATCCTTTGGACAATAGGCAGGATTGCAATCGGTGAGGGATCCTCTGTTCGGGGGATGAAGCCATTGTGATCCTGCCGCCTTTATATTCCTGCACTATCTTTGAACTCATTATCATGGACACCCTTTACCTACCCCAGCGGACGGGCCACGTTTTGCTGGTAGAAGCTCGGGTAGGTAATTTTGACAACCTTTAAAGGGTTAGTCTTATGTTAATAAATAAAAATTTAACCTTTTGTCGCTTATCTTGTATTTGTTATCCCCTTTAGTATGTTATTTTCCAACTGTTATAATGTTCAATTTGTTTATACTTATCAAGCCTTGAAAAACTAGAAAAGATATCCAAAAGGTTTAGGATATGAACAAGGATCACATATCCCATAACAGATAAGTTTTTTTTAAAAAATGACATGATTTAAAATTGATAAGTTCAGTTGTCAAGTATAAGGGTTATTTAAAAGAATAATGAATAGAATCAAAAGAGTTAAGGATCATACCTGAGGATCCAAGTTAGAATTCTAACCATAATAAGGATAACTATAAGATAAACCTTAGAGTGAAATAAGGATCAAGGATCCCTAACTGCCTATCTTCAATGACCTGAAATAGAGCATAACTTGGGACTAAGCCAATATAAGAAAAGAGTTAGCAACTGGGGACAAGCCCAAGGATAACTGGGGACAAGCCCAAGGATAACTGGGGACAAGCCCAAGGATAACTGGGGACAAGCCCAAGGATAACTGGGGACAAGCCCAAGGATCGTGTGTAAACTGGAGTATGGCCCTAACTGGCGACTATCCAAACTTAGTGACATGAAGATGCCAAAACCTTAGCTAACGTGAAAACGTTAGAAACCTTAGCTAACGTGAAAACGTTAGAAACCTTATGACCGGATGTATGGTACGTCTACCATTATACGTAGGATCCTAAGCATAGCCAGAACAATGGAATTATCAGCCCCTAGAACGAGTACTGGTCCCAAAGCCTTGAACTACACCAGGATCATCGTGCGCTACAGGCGGAATCTGGGGACAAGCCCAAATAACTGGGGTTAAACCCAAAGACGGATTGCTTCTGTGGATAACCAACGTTGTGCTAAGGATACCTGAACTTTCAAAACTTGAACTCACGTGAGAAATGGATAAAGGATACATGATCCTTATCCTAATATGAGAAAATAAAGAAATGAAATAGTTCAAGATTAGGATATTACCTGAATAAGGATCACCGATACTTTGAGGATCCTTTAAGGATATCCCTTTCACTAGGATCACCTCTGCCACGAGGATCCTTGTCACATGAAATATTTCTTCAAGTGAACAGCATTCCAAGCTCTTGGTAGCAAATCACCTTCCATGGTTAGCAATCTATATGCCCCCTTTCCTGCTTCAGCTTCAATCAAATAAGGGCCTTCCCATTTTGGAGCCAATTTTCCATCGGCAGGATTGGTGGTATTCTGAAATGCTTTCCTTAACACCATATCTCCAACTTGAAACCTCCTGATCCTGACATTTTTGTTGCAAGCACCAGCCATTCTTTGTTGATAACTGGCCATCCTGATCCTAGCCATATTCCTGATTTCTTCAATAGTATCCAGGTCTTGAGCCAAGTTTTCATCATTTTCCTCAGGATCACGGGTACTTGTTCTAGCAGTAGGAACCACCATTTCTGTTGGGATCACTGATTCTGCCCCAAACACCAAAGAGAATGGTGTTTGACCAGTAGCATTCTTAGGGGTTGTCCTGTCAGCCCAGAGCACATAGGGTAGTTCTTCTGCCCACTTCCCTTTCTTGGATCCAAGCTTTTTCTTCAAATTGTTGATGATGATCTTGTTGGATGATTCTGCTTGGCCATTAGCTTGTGGGTGGACTGGTGTTGATGTTATCATCCTAATCCCCCAGCTGTCACAAAAGTTAGTGGTTCTGCCCCCAATAAATTGGGAACCATTATCACATATAATCTCAGAGGGAATTCCAAATCTAGTTATAATATTTCTTTTAATGAAGGATATAACTTCCTTTTCTCTAACTTGGGCAAAAGCTTCAGCCTCTATCCACTTGGAGAAGTAATCAGTCATAGCTAGCATGAATACTTTTCCACCAGGTGCCTTAGGGAGCTTGCCAACTATGTCCATACCCCATCTCATAAATGGCCAAGAGGAGGATATAGGATGCAATAATTCGGCTGGCTGATGAAGGATATTGCTGTGTCTCTGGCAAGGATCACATCTTCTGGCATACTCCACAGCATCTTTCTTCATGGTTGGCCAATAATATCCTGTCCTCAGGATCCTTGAAAATAAAGCCCTGCCCCCAGTGTGGTTTCCACAATCTCCTTCATGGAAGTCTTTTAAAACTTCCTGAACTTCAGGATCCTCAATGCATCTTAAGTATGGTCCTGCAAGAGATCGTCTATACAACATATTATTCATAATTGTGAATTGAGATACCTTAGATTTGAAAGCCCTAGGGTTTTCTCCTGTAGGAATCTCTCCATGTTGTAAGTATCTCATAATTGGTGAGATCCATGATCTGGATCCTGAATAGGATTGAATATCCTCACTAGGGATAACTGCAGAATCATCTCCTATCTCCATAGTCTGGTGATCCTCGATAGCCGGGGTCAGGATATGGATAATAGGAATCTTGATATCCTCTGGGATCTTCAAAGATGATCCTAAGTTAGCCAATGCATCAGCTTCTGTATTTTCTTCCCTTGGTACCTGTGACAAACTAAAGGAAACAAAAGAGAGTGCCAAACTTTTGACTATCTCCAAATATTTGGTTAGTTTTTCACCTTTAACAGCATATGATCCATTAAAGTGATTTGTAATTAACAAAGAATCTACGTGTACCTCAAGATACCTGATCCCCATATGCTTTGCAATTTGCAAACCAGCAATTAAGGCTTCATATTCAGCCTCATTATTAGTGGTTTGGAACTCACAAGCTATAGAATGGGGTATTATGTCCCCCTGTGGCGATTTTAGTAGTATTCCAAGCCCTGTGCCTTTGACATTTGAGGATCCATCAGTGTGGAGTATCCAAGGATCCTTGGTCTCTTCTAGCTGCTGGACTTCTAGCTCAGCTTCTTCTTGTAGATCACTACTGAAATCAGCCACAAAGTCAGCTAATGCTTGGGATTTGATAGCTGTCCTAGGCTCATATCTTATATCATAGGCACTCAGCTTTACTGCCCACTTAGCCATCCTTCCGGACATCTCTGGTTTCCTGAGGACATTCTTAATTGGAAAATTAGTTTTAACAATGATAACATGAGTTTCAAAATAATGTCTTAACTTGGTAGATGCCATTATTAATGCAAGGATAAGTTTTTCAAGGTGTGAGTACCTGGATTCGGCATCAAGTAAACTTTTACTTACATAATAAACGGGATGTTGTGTATCTTGATGATCCTTAACAAGGACCGCACTTACTGCTTTTGAGGATACTGCGAGATACAAGGATAACACTTCACCTTTTTCTGGTTTCATTAAAGCCGGGGCCGAGGATAGGTAATCTTTGAGGGCTTTTAAAGCATTTTCATGCTTCTCCGTCCACTCAAATTTCTTGTTCTTCCTTAGGATATCATAGAATTCTTTACATTTCTCGGAGGACTTGGATATGAATCTGTTCAAGGCTGCTATCCTTCCTGTTAACCTTTGAACATCCTTAGCATTGGCCGGAGATTTGATGTTCACTATTGCTTTGATTTGTTCCGGGCTAGCTTCGATGCCTCTCTTAGTCATCATGTATCCTAAGAATTTACCTGCTTTAACACCAAAATGACATTTTGAAGGATTAAGCTTCATATTATATTTGTCAAGGATATCAAATGCTTCCTCCAAGTCTCGTAGGTGATCCTTAGCTTTTAAGGATTTCACCACCATATCATCTATGTAAACCTCCATAGTTTGTCCAATCTGATCCTTGAACATCATATTCACCAGCCTTTGGTACGTTGCACCTACATTTCTTAATCCAAACGGCATAGCAATATAGCAATATATACCAGTTGGAGTCATGAAGGCTGTATCCTCTTGGTCGGATGGTTCCATTTGGATTTGTTGAAATCCAGATGAAGCATCCATAAAAGTTAACAGTTCATGACCCGCAGTTGCATCCACCATGGAGTCAATGTGGGGTAAAGGGAAAGGATCCTTGGGACATGCCTTATTTAAATCGGTAAAATCGACACATACCCTCCACTTTCCGTTTTTCTTTTGAACAACAACCACATTGGCCAGCCATCTTGGATACTTGACCTCTCTAATCATACCTGCCCGGAGCAATTTTTCTACCTCTTCCTGGATAATGGCATTCCTTTCTGGTGCAAACTTCCTTCTTCTTTGATGTATTGGTTTGAAGGATCTGTCGATGCCGAGTTTATGGGTGATAACATCTTTGGATATACCAGTCATGTCTTCATGTTTCCATGCAAAGGTAGTCTTTCTCCTTTTGAGGAAGGATATGAGGTCTTCTTTCATTTCGCCAAGGATCCCTGATCCGATATAGATTTTGGATTCGGGATCATCAGGATCCATGAGGATTTCTACCACTTTGGCCTCCAAGACATTCCTTGGAGGATACCTTGATTGCTATTGCTCCCTTGACTTCGAAGCTGGTTTCATCGATGAAGTGTAGCAATTCTTAGCTTCCTGCTGATCGCTATCAATCTTTACTATTCCCCAAGGACTAGGGAGCTTCACACATTGATGGTAAGTAGATGGGACTGCTTTCATATCGTGTATCCAGGGCCTGCCAAGGATAACATTACAACAAGATAAACAGTCAATAACACAAAATTTTTGATAAGAGTGTAAGCCTTCAATATATATTGGGAGTTTAATGTCCCCCAGGGTGTTCTTAGTTTCGCCACTAAATCCCACGAGCACGGAGGATCTTGGTATGATCTCTGATTCAGGGATACCCATCTTCTTTAGAACGTCAAGCTGGATAATGTTCACTGAACTTCCTCCGTCTATTAGGATCCTGCGGACAAAACAGTTAGATATAAAAAGAGTAATAACTAAACCATCGTGATGAGGATCCTGGATATCAGTACGATCCTCTTCATCAAAGGTTATGACTTTTCCTTCGGAGACACTCGATGTTCGAACTGGTCTTTCTCCATTATCCATTTTAGTTTCGTTTGCATGCCTCTTAGCTGCTGAGAAGGATGTGCCACAAATGTCGGATCCCCCAGAAATAAAGTTTATCACTTGTGCATCTGCTGGAGGGGCTGGAGCCTTCTCAGGGATCCTTTCAGGATCCTGCGTCCTTGACTTTTTCCTACCCAACAACTCTTTTAGATGCCCTTTGCTCAACAAGTATCCAATCTCCTTTCTTAATGCAATGCATTCTTCTGTGAGGTGCCCAAAATCTTCATGATATGCACACCACTTTGATTTATCCTTAGTAGCAGCTGGCCTGTCATTCTTTCTTGGCCATCTAGCTTTATCACCTAGGTTCTGCATGGCAAGGATTAGTTCATTGTTATCAACACTAAAGCAATATTCAGAAATTGGAGGATAATCCTCATCATCCTCTTCTTGATCAATAGAATGCACGTTCTGATTATCAGATTTGTTGTAGGATCTGAACTTGTTGTTTCTGAATGAGGATCCTTGCTTATCCTGCTTTGAGGATCCTGTTATCCTCTCCTGAATCCTCTTGTCATCCTCTAGCCGAATGAACCTGAGGGCCCGGGTTCTTACCTCATCTAGGTTCCTGCATGGTGTCATAACAAGATCATCATAAAATAACGAATCCCTAAGCAGTCCCATTTTGAAGGCTTCAACAGCCGTGGCTATATCTAAGTTGGGAATGTCTAAGGATTCTTTACTAAATTTGGTAATGTAATCCCTTAATGATTCATTATGACCCTGGGTTATCCTATATAAATCACTAGTTAATCGTTCAAATTTTCTACTACAAGAAAACTGAATATTAAACAAGTTAACTAGGTTTGCAAATGAGGTAATAGAATAGGGAGGAAGACTTAGCAGCCACTTGAGAGCTGATCCAGTAAGAGTGGATCCGAATCCTTTGCATAAGCATGCTTCCTTTAACTTTTCTGGGATTGGATTGATCTCCATCCTCTCCCTGTATTGTGCTATGTGTTCTTCAGGATCCGTCGAACCATCGTACAATTTCATTGTAGGCACATGGAACCTCTTGGGTATCTCAGCATCACAGATTGGTGGTGCAAAGCGAGATATCTTGTGGCTCCCATCTGCAATCTCTGGAATAGGTTTGACTACTCCCGGAACACTCGAGATCATATCCTTTATCTTTTGTAATTCTCTGGCCATGGCATGATTGATACCTGGATCCTGCATAAGACCATGGTTAGTGGTATGAGAATTATTAAAAGTGTTACCTCCCATTGGATTCAAGTTAGGAAGAATAGAGGTCAATCCATATTGTTGAGACTCTGGAATGATCGAGGGACCGGTAGAGGCATTGGTCTGCATTGGAATAAAATCCCCTTGATGGACATCTGAACTTCCTGTTTGTAAACTCCTCAAGGATCCTGGCATCTGGAAGGATCCCTGAAACTGAGACGATCCTGGAACAAAGGAGGATCCTTGAACCTGGGATGATCCTGGAACGAAGGAGGATCCTTGAACCTGGGATGATCCTGGAACGAAGGAGGATCCTTGAACCTGGGATGATCCTGGAACGAAGGAGGATCCTGGAACGAAGGAGGATCCTTGATGCTGCTGCATTCCTGAATATCCTCCTGTACTCGTGAGGGATCCCATATGCTGGGGATAGGATCCTGCTGGCTGGAAATATGAACCTAGTGCCTGGGTCATAGCTGTTGTTCCATAGTGCACTCCTTTTGGTCCACCCGCATATTGAATGTCTGGAACCACTGATGGCTGAGAAGTAATCACCGGAGTGTCAAAATTCAAAGATCTGGGCATCAGTGGGGAATGATCCTCTGCCGTTTTCTTCTGTTTCTTAATTTCATCAATCTCCCGGAGGATCCTTTCGTTGGTTTTATCCTGCTCTTGTGCATGATTCCTCATCTGCAAAATCAGGGCATAGAGATCATTAGTAGTAGGGTTAGTTGAAACAGAAGAAGTAGGTGGTTTTGAGAAAATGGGAGTCGGTTTCTTCGCAGCATTCTCTGTATTCTTCTGGGATCCAGAAGGTGGTGGAGGCAAAGGAGGAACGCCTTGTGAAGAAGTGAACGAAGGCATCAAGTTTGAAGCATTCTTCGCTGAGGAAGCCATTTGCTTGGTAGTAATGAACCGGAATGAGCACATAAATGCAAATTCTTCTAAGGACAAAGCACCAATTGCCCCACGGTGGGCGCCAAACTGTTTTGGTCAAAAAATCTGTTGAGAATATTGCAACCAAACTCTAGATTACGGGGTATGATGCTCAAAAAGTGTAACAACAATGAGGATCACTTCAATGTGGAAAGCACAAACAACACAAGGATTTATACGGGGAAAAAGCCCTTGATCAAGAATTGATCTCCGGCACAAAAAACCCCGGGTGATGGAAACTACCGATCACCAAGCTCAAATAAATGAATAAACGTTTACAACTTCAGATAGTAACGAGCTAGGTACAAGGATCACTACGGTGAAATGTGTAAAAAGTGTAAGTAATTGCTAAGTGTTTGAACGAGAGCTTGTATGAGCGTGTTTGCGAGTGTGTGTAACTGCCAAAATATGACTAAGTGTCACTAACTAGCTCGTTACCCCTTTAAAATAAGAAAAATATCTAGTTAACAAACTCTCCGACTTTCGGGCCAAGCCTCCACGTTCTCCATAACGTCTAGTTTTGATCTAACACGTGCAGAATACTTCGGGAATATTCTCCAAGAATGCCGCTAAGACTTGGTCAAGCTTGTTATACCTGCGAGATGTTATAAAACATATGTAAACAATCGTCAGTATGAGGATCCTTAAAGTGATCCATGATCCTGATCCTAAAGCCCTTCTGAGGATCACCACCTGTCACAGAAGTAAGGATCACCAGTTAGGATAACGAATAAGGATCACTAATTGTTAGAAAATCCTCCCCTAACAGGGATCATCAAAGATTTGGTGAATGAAAGATGCTGTTTCACTGATCCACAAATAGATAGAATCCGCCATTGTTTCCCAGCAAACACCGATTTCAAGCCATTTGACCCTACCACTCTAAGTGATTATGTTTCTGAAACTTGGGTAGCCTTCCCGGTCACACCGTTCACAATAGGATACACATATCCTTTCCCTGAGTTCACCTAGTCTTTTTTCTCCCTCACCGGCATCTCCTACATTCAAGCCATGCCAATGATCTGGAGGGTTTTATATACCCTTGAGAGGATCATTGAGCAAGAAGGAATCGAGCTGGGAATGTCGGAATTGGCCGAAATGTATGATCTCACAACATTTGGATCCCACCGATATTTATTCAAGCGTAAACCCGGTGAAGAACATCCCATCTTCAAAGCCACTAAGAATGATACTAATTGGAAATGAAGATTCTTCTTTGTTAGAAGGGATTCCCTTCCTGATGGAAAGGATCTGCCAAGGAAATGGAGCACCCATGGTAGGATAGAGGATCCTTAGAAGGATCACTGAGTAAGCTTGTTTCTGATGAGGATTACTAACATGCTTTTGTTTCTTTTGTACAGCTATCACTGTTTCACATATTATACCCTCACCTGCCACCAAGGAGAGACTTGCTGATTTCAGAAAACTTGATCCTGCAATAAGGTCATTCAAAACAAATACCCAGGATTCTCAAGAGGTATCCTCAGGTTCTGTTACGATGTCAAGTAAGTATCCTGGTCTTTTTATAATTAAATTTTTAAATAAATAAACAGGATAAGGATACTTATCTTGTTTTGGGTGTGTAGGTGCCGGGAAAACTTCAAAGTCTGCCTCCAAGTTCAGTGTCACTGATCTAGACACTGTCTGATCCTCCAAGAAGAAGTCTGCTGCTAGCCCTTCAATTGTTATCCCCAAGGCTACCACTTCGAAGGGAAGAGGTGGAAAGAAAAGAAAAACCTCTGAAGCAGACAACCTTCAAGGCTTGCCTCTGATCCGCCATCAATTCCACGAGTACCTTAATGATGTAAGGATCACTAACCCAGCTTAGTTATCCTATCCACTTGAGGATCACTTAATCCTAATCTTTGCATTGTCTTCTTTGTAGAAATTTGCTGAGATCGAGGACTATATTGGGAATGTTGAGGAGCTTGAAGAGAAATACTCTGATCTCCAGAAGGTGGCGGTGCTCAAGGATCACAAGATTGCTTCCCTTGAAAAGGACCTCAATGATGCCAAGGCTCAGATAGTTGCTACTCAGATCAACGCTGATTATGAGAAGCACGAGATCACACAGGATGCTAAGGTCTCTGTTGCCATTGCCATGTACAAGACCAAGCTACAGATGGCTCAAGAAGCTCAGGATCCTGCCTTCGATAGGAGCAGCTGGGACATGGAGGGCTGGAAGGCCAGGCTGGCTGATTTGGAGGATGATGAAGACGAGGCTGACGAGGTTCTGGCAATTAAAGATAGTGGCAGTGGTAAGGATCAGGTGAAGGATATGGAAGCTGGAGGAGATGGTGATGCAGCGAAGGCATAGGCTGCAGGAATGGGCGATGAAGGACATTTCTAGATGTAGCCGGAGCCCATTTTTTGGTTTGGTTATGGTTTTTATTTTGATGATGTTTTGATGAACAATGGTTGGTCTGTACTTAAACAATAGTAATTAGGGTTGAGGATCATGGATGATCCTTTGAACAATAGGTAGGATTACAAATGGTGGAGGGATCCTCTGTTTGGGGGATGAAGCCATTGTGATCCTGCCGTCTTTTAATTCCTGCACTATCAAGACCCTTAGACAATGGACACCCTTTGTCAACCCATGTGGACGGGCCACGTTTTACTGGTAGAAACGTGGGTTGGCAATTTTGACAACCGTAAGGGGTTTAATCTTTTGTTAATAAAATAACTTTAACTTTTTGGCTTATCCTGTGTTGATATCCTTGTTGATATTTTACTTTCCAACTGTTGTGATATTTATTTTGTTTAAACTTATCAAGTAAAGAAAAAATTTAAAAAATATCCACAAAAAGTTTAGGATATGATCAAAGATCACATATCCCATAATCGATAAGTTCTGAAAAGTAATATAGTTTAAGGATCATAAGTTTAGTTGTCAAAGGATAAGGGTCACTTAAATAAATAATGAATAAAATCAAAACAGTTAAGGATCGTACCTGAGAATCCAAGTTAGGATCCTATCCTATAACACTTATAAACAGGATAACCCAAAGGACAAATGTCACACCCCGACCACGTAGAACATACAAAACGTGGCGGAAACATCGGGGAGTGTTGTAACAGAATTAATGTTTCACAACCATGGAAATTAAAGTTTCGTTTTATTGATTAAAAGTGTTACAATGCCTTAACAAACAAAGAAATACAACATAATTAACTAGTCTTGCATCTTTTATTGTCACTAAAGCCCAAGTCTGCCTATGTGTATCTTGATCATCTTATGCAACAGCTCCTGAAAAACACATGTGAAAATAGGTACGTCAGCATAAAAATGCCTGTGAGATACATAGGTTTTGTGAAAATAGGTTTCATGACTTATGTTTGAGAAAATGTTTAGTCATGAACCTTTTAATTTGCTTTGTTTTGTAAATCATTTGAAAAACAATAAGTTCAGATGATAAGTATAAATAATAGAATAATGCATGGTTAAATGAGTAACCATGTAAAATGAGTTTGTATTAGTTAAGTTGTTTGTAAAACAATGTATTGTAAAAAGTATGTTATTTGTATAAAATGTTATATGTATCAAACTGAAATGATTCAAATAACGCTACGATATGTAATACCATACAATCACTTATATATAGGAAGTACCAGCGGCGTATCCACCATGCTTGTATCATATTACACACGCATCGTTACTTAATCACTTAATCAAACCAAACCAACAATGTAATAAATCTATGTTTAAACCAATAGTCAAAAGTCCTTGTATAAACCATGTCAAATGTTTATAATCCAAAAGTAGTCAAGTAATGTATAACCAAAATGATATGTATGGCAAGTAAAATTTAGACTACTTAAACCATAAGTAAAAATGTACAAAACAAAGTATTGAAGTAAAACTTGGTTTAAATCAAAGTTATGTTTTGTAAGATATATGCATGATATACTGAATATGAACATTTATGCGGTGTTGTGAAAATTCATACATCCAAGCCTTGAGACAGACAGATAACTATGTAAAAGTGAGTTATCAAGAGAATATGTATTCGGATTCGGTCATTCCTTTCATCCCCTTTCCCTGGGATGTCCGGAACGGGATTTGTCAAGTCCTATGGTACCACTACCTACTACCGAGCGGCATGATCGGTGTTAATGAATGTATAGTATAGTTTAAACAAACCAAATGTCATACCAAAATGTAAGCATGTTTTATGAAGATAATGTACCTAGTATGCTAGAGTAAACATACAGGGTAGAGCTGTAAAACAATGTGTCCATATGTTACTGGAACATATGCAACAGAGATGCAGTATAAAACAATGTACTAAGTACGCAAAGTCATCATACAAAGTAGAAAAGTCATGTAAAACAATGTACTAAGTATGCAAAGGCATCATACAAAGCATAGAACACCATGAAATCATGTACTATAAATGTACTAATGAACATAGCAAGTATATGATGTGAAAACAGGAAAGCACGAAAGTAACAAGTAGGCACATGTGTTTCACCCCAAAACAGTTTGGAAAACAGTAAAAGAGGGGTCTATGTACTCACTTGAGAATGCTCAGTAGTCCTTTAGTGACAACCAAACAATGCTAGAGATCACGGAAATCAAACGGCACCTAATATAGGTAACTACATTAATAAACCGGACCTAAATCGGAAGATCGGATAGAATGAGGTTTCGTAAACCAAACGAGTATAGAGACTCGTGTCATATGGTTTATCAAAGCCTACATGCTAAATGAAACCTTAATCTAATAGCTTACGACCCATTACGACCCGTTTAGGTAGCTTATGCTACTTTAACGCGTCGTTCCCGTGAAACGCGTTCGGACCGCCTAACTAGTTCTACGACAAGTGTTATATGCCTAAACATGTTACATAATCAGTTATGTGACAAAAGTTTAGGTTACATATGCTTAATTACCAATTATACATTAAAAGGGTATTCTGGTAATTTACCTAAGGCATATAAACTACCTATCATACAACTACTTAAACGATGTGACCATAGGGTATAACCTCGGAAGGTTATTCCCTACCTACTATGGTCACCTAATGTATTTGGTCGGATCCTAATGATCGACCAAACTGGGTCGGGTTCGAGGTATAAGCGATTTATTAGATCGCCTACCCTACGACCCCAGACAACGTGGTAATCAGTGGGCATAGTCCCAAGGGACTATGACCAACGTGATTACACTCACGTTGCGAAGTTCAAACGAACTTCGCATTGACCATTACTGGTCAACGCTGAAAGTCAAACAAAGTTTGACTTTCTGACTCGAAAAGCAATAAAATAAGGAAAAGAACGAAAGAATACTTACGAAGGGTCCCCGAATGCTAACCTCGATTCAAAAATCTCAGGTATGAAACAATAGTTTCAACTTAGAGTTTCTCAAATCAAAGTTCTTGTAAGTTTTGCATTGGGGTGATGGGATATTTATAGTTTTCGGGTAACCGTTAGGATCGTTTCATGGAAAACGTGCCTTAATCCCATCCGTACATGTGTTGAAAGGTTATGGAAGCTAAATATGATCCTTATCATCTGACTAGGCAATGGAGAACATGTGGTTGTGGATTAATCAGCTGCAAACAGGCTGTTAAGTACTCTGCATCTGGTCTGAGCAAGGCTAGCGCACCGTTACATGATAAGAGTAGCGGTGCGCTACTCATAAGTTTGGCAGATTGACAGTTTTGGTCCCTGTCATGCATTCAGCCCATTTTTGACACGTTTAAGGCCCGTTAACCCCATTTCAAAGCTCTAAAATGAAGTTAAAGTATAGGGAACTTAAAATGTGCTAAAAAATATCTCGGATGTCGGTTCGTTTAACCGTACGGTTGCGTTGTTCGGTTAATTACGACGGAATACGCATAAGCGCGAAAAACGATCCAAATGACGCGACGAATGGATTTTTGGCAAGCCAAACACTAAAGCATAATATAGTCATGCTTACATAAATTTTTGGATGTCCGAATGTATTTAGAACGTAAGTTATGCGCGAAAATGCAAACTTGTGCACTTTTTGACACTTTTAGTCCCTGAATGACCCAAAAGTTTATTTTAGCACACCAAACCCCTCAAAGCCTATTTCTAAGCTATGTAAAGGATATTTAAGGTGTGTTTAACTTATGGTCATGTTCCGGAATGTTCGTTACAGTTCAAATTGACATACTTTCGCAATTTGTCAAGTTTAGTCCCTGTAAGCGAATTAACTTGATTTTGCCATACCAAAGCCTTCAAAACTTATTTCTAAGTTATGTAAAGGTTATTTAAGGTATGTTAAGCCTATGTCACTATTCCAGAGTGTTTGTTGCATTAAACTGGTTATATTTACGCATCGGTGCGCGTATAACCTTCCAGAAAGCGATTTAGAGTTTGAAATTGAACAAGAATTGATATGTGCAAATGATACACATATTTTTACAAATCCCAAGTATGAAATATAATATTTCATTGGTTCGGTATTTGTTTGATGGTCGTGGAGGCACAGGTGTTACAGTCTCCCCTACTTTAGGAAATTTCGTCCCGAAATTTATTTAGAGGAAACTTGTGAGAGTTTAAAACATGAAGTTGAAAAGATCGAAAAACATTGGTTAGGGTTCTTGAACTTCTAGTAACCTTAATAACATTATGTTTGCAATGTAAGAGGGACACTTATATACAAGTATATGAAGCGTCATTGGTGCGTCCACCATGCCTCCATTACATCGTTCTCATTTTGTTATTGTTGTCACTATCGGTTCTTACACATAATAAACCTTACTAGGTTTCTGTGCACTAAATTTCATAATTATGTACGCGTCCATAATCAGACAATTCCTTGCACAGTTCACACAGTCTATTTTATAATGTGTAGGGGAAAACCAAATGAACAATCCTGTGATGAGTGTGACTAGACCGCCATAGAGTCCTTTTAATTAAATCAATAATTGATCTAAATAGACTATCAAGGAGTCTGTCCAGCTACATCACTAGATGTCGTTCTTTAACCAAATTGTGAATCAATCTTTTTGATTAGACCACTAAAGGGTCTCTTATGAATCATGGAGTGGTACTATATAATCCAAGGGTCTTAACTATTGCATAGAAGCCCGTTAAGGATTGAAGGTAGTACCTTTTGAATATCCTGCTATGAATCCCTCATATGGAGATATGAAAGATCCTGCGAGGATTTGGATAACGAATATCCAGAGTATTAAAAACACAAAAATGCATAAAAGAAAACATAAGATGAATAAACACATAGTCACATAACCACAAAATTGTTTAACCAGAAGTTTGTTCTGCTAACAGAGTACATGTATTTAAAGTACAATAGGAATCCATCTCGTGGATTTCATTTGGCACTTTAAACATTTACAAGAATCTATCTATAAAGATAGAAAGATTTTTAAAAGAGAATTTCAATTTCTATTATAAGGAACCGAAATGTTCGAATTCAGGTGCATAAGGAATCCAATTAAGGACTCTGATTTGAATGATGATCATCCACAAGGGTCTAAATATGAAGATAAAAAGATCCCATATGAATTTTAGAAGTTGAAAATGTTTTGAAACCTTGCACTGGATGAGCTTAGGTCAAAACATGATGTAAAATGCTTATGAAGTTGAGATGCCTGATATGTCAAGGCGACATATGAAGCGAAATTTGAAAGTTAAGTCAATGTACGAGGAAAATATTTTTGAAAACTGTGCATGGGGTTCTTTTAAGAAAAAATGTGTTTACCGTTTTTGAAACCTTATATATAATACTTTTGGAATAAAGTAGGTGTATTAGATAGATATATTTACAAAAAAAAAATGTTTTAAAATCATGAGAGATGAATTTTGAAATTATGTATAAGGTTTTTTTTTGAAAGACATGAATGATGCTTTTCGAAATCATGCACTTGATAAGAAAATGTATTGTGTTAATATTGCCTTCAGACTATATGAAATATTTTGAAATTAGGAAGGTTGGTTTTGATAACATGGCTAATGTTTTTGAAATAACATAGATAATGTATTTAGATAAATTGTTTTCAAACTATATGAAATATTTTTAGATCATGAAGATTGTTTTTGAAATACTTGTACTGTATATGTTAAAAAAAATCAAAACGTAATGGGTATGAGATTTGAAAATACCATTAGTTATTTAACCAAGGATTTCAAAGGCACAGATGTGCAGAAGCATGATTACTCATAATGTCACTTTATTTTCTGTACTTCGTATCTTAGAATGAAACGAGTACTTAAAATTTTCGAAGGAATCATGAGCGATCATTTGAAAGAGAGAATCACAAAAGTAGTTTGTAAGGAACATAGTTCCTTGATGTAGGTATCATAGGAAAAGTCATACACACATGTAATTATACTTGTATATCAGAATTGTGAACAACAACTTTTATTTATGAACGAGACATATTGTTTCACAATACACGAAAACAAAAGAAACAAAGGCATAAGACAGCAATATCCTTTGTTCAGCTGAATGCTCATCCGTGGGTCGGATTTGCAATAGCAAGCTTTGGGCATCGGTTTCTGTAGTGGGTCAGATCCCCACAATTGTAACAGGCACCAGGTGGGTAGTGTGGTCGTGCAGCTTGACCCTGTTGCTGAGCAAGAGGCTGAGCAACTTGTTGAGCCGGGTTCTGAACTGGGCGATTCGGATTAGCAGGGATGCGGCAGGTGTCAGCAAGATGACCGGATCTTCCGCAGTTGGTGCACTGACGACACTGGAGGTGTGGTTGATGATGGCCGTTACACCTGTTGCACAAAGGTGCATTGCCAAAATAAGGCTTCTTGGCTAGTGGTTGCGCAGGCTGATTTGGTGCAGCTTGGGCCTGTGCAGTAATGGCATAGTTTTGGGAAACCTTACGCTTCCTTGCCCTCTTCGATGAACTAGAATCCTTCCCATTCTTGTTTTGACCTTTCTTGCTATCCTCCTTGTCAGACGACTGTTTCTCGCCCTTGTCACCCTTCCTGTGTAATTTATTCTTCCGAATCTGCGACTCAGTCAATGTCGCTGATAACTCGATCGCCTGACGGAGTGTGGCAGGGTTACTACTAGTAAGGATGTCTTGTACCGAGTCAGGTAGGCCGTCGATGTACCTTTCGATAGCTATGTCAAGTGGGGTAACCATTGTCGGGCAAAGCAGACTCAACTCCTCAAACCTATTAGTATACGCCCTGTGCTCACCACTATCTTGCTTTAACTCATCAAATTCCTTCTCCAAAGCTCGCTGCTCATGACGAGGACAGAATTCCCTCATCATGAGAGCCCTAAGTTCAGCCCATGTCTGTGCTAGAGCAACTTCTGCACCACGATCCCTCATAATCCCGTTCCACCATGTGAGAGCCCTCTTCTGAAACACACTCGAAGAAAAATCGACCTTGCGATTGTCAGGACACTGCACGTGGCGGAAAGTATTCTCAATGCTCTCGAACCATTGAAGAAGCCCAGTCGCTCCTTCAGAACCACTAAACTTGAGTGGTTTAGCCTGGTTAAAATCCTTATATTTGCATAGAACATTGTTGTTGTTGTTGGCTTGGTTCCATTGAGCAAAGAGGTTTGGGAATTGAGCAGCCATTTGCTGCGCAATAATTTCTGCCAATTCGGCAGTCTCTATCTGGCTTTCGCGTCGAGGAGGCATTCTGAAAGAGGAAACATGAAAGGAAATGAGAGAGAGAATTAGACGAAAAGAATGAGATGAAACAAATCTGATGAAAGCAAGGATAGTGGTCATTTGTTTGTTACTACAAAGCAACAAACGACACACAGTGACTGATCAAAGTAAATGGGTCAAAAATAATGTATCGCGAAGACATGCTCGCCTATAAGTGAACACTCATCCCAAGAATTCCCAGGTAAGCACAACTGGTCTCGCGTCTGATGAGATGTATACGAAGTGCTTGCCTAGACAGAAAACTCAGAATACAGGCATTCACCCTTCCAGTTTGCACGTGTTCACATTACTTAAAACCCAAAACTTTGCCGAGATTTTGAAAATTCAAAGGGGTTCAAAACCATATAACAGAGGGTTCAAAACCTTACAATCAATCATCCTAGAACAGATGATTAGTTTTCAAAGCGGTTTTGAATTTTATGTTCTTGTTGTGATCGTCGCCTAAGGATAGGTGACGGTATTGTTTTATGACTAAACGCAAGTAAACTCGCGTTAGGGTCCTAAGAAGGTTATAGACTAGGTCAAAGCATTACTAATAACCTAATTCCCTATAACCATTGGCTCTGATACCATCTTTTCTGTCACACCCCGACTACGTAGAACATACAAAACGTGGCGGAAACATCGGGGAGTGTTGTAACAGAATTAATGTTTCACAACCATGGAAATTAAAGTTTCGTTTTATTGATTAAAAGTGTTACAATGCCTTAACAAACAAAGAAATACAACATAATTAACTAGTCTTGCATCTTTTATTGTCACTAAAGCCCAAGTCTGCCTATGTGTATCTTGATCATCTTATGCAACAGCTCCTGAAAAACACATGTGAAAATAGGTACGTCAGCATAAAAATGCCTGTGAGATACATAGGTTTTGTGAAAATAGGTTTCATGACTTATGTTTGAGAAAATGTTTAGTCATGAACCTTTTAATTTGCTTTGTTTTGTAAATCATTTGAAAAACAATAAGTTCAGATGATAAGTATAAATAATAGAATAATGCATGGTTAAATGAGTAACCATGTAAAATGAGTTTGTATTAGTTAAGTTGTTTGTAAAACAATGTATTGTAAAAAGTATGTTATTTGTATAAAATGTTATATGTATCAAACTGAAATGATTCAAATAACGCTACGATATGTAATACCATACAATCACTTATATATAGGAAGTACCAGCGGCGTATCCACCATGCTTGTATCATATTACACACGCATCGTTACTTAATCACTTAATCAAACCAAACCAACAATGTAATAAATCTATGTTTAAACCAATAGTCAAAAGTCCTTGTATAAACCATGTCAAATGTTTATAATCCAAAAGTAGTCAAGTAATGTATAACCAAAATGATATGTATGGCAAGTAAAATTTAGACTACTTAAACCATAAGTAAAAATGTACAAAACAAAGTATTGAAGTAAAACTTGGTTTAAATCAAAGTTATGTTTTGTAAGATATATGCATGATATACTGAATATGAACATTTATGCGGTGTTGTGAAAATTCATACATCCAAGCCTTGAGACAGACGGATAACTATGTAAAAGTGAGTTATCAAGAGAATATGTATTCGGATTCGGTCATTCCTTTCATCCCCTTTCCCTGGGATGTCCGGAACGGGATTTGTCAAGTCCTATGGTACCACTACCTACTACCGAGCGGCATGATCGGTGTTAATGAATGTATAGTATAGTTTAAACAAACCAAATGTCATACCAAAATGTAAGCATGTTTTATGAAGATAATGTACCTAGTATGCTAGAGTAAACATACAGGGTAGAGCTGTAAAACAATGTGTCCATATGTTACTGGAACATATGCAACAGAGATGCAGTATAAAACAATGTACTAAGTATGCAAAGTCATCATACAAAGTAGAAAAGTCATGTAAAACAATGTACTAAGTATGCAAAGTCATCATACAAAGCATAGAACACCATGAAATCATGTACTATAAATGTACTAATGAACATAGCAAGTATATGATGTGAAAACAGGAAAGCACGAAAGTAACAAGTAGGCACATGTGTTTCACCCCAAAACAGTTTGGAAAACAGTAAAAGAGGGGTCTATGTACTCACTTGAGAATGCTCAGTAGTCCTTTAGTGACAACCAAACAATGCTAGAGATCACGGAAATCAAACGGCACCTAATATAGGTAACTAGATTAATAAACCGGACCTAAATCGGAAGATCGGATAGAATGAGGTTTCGTAAACCAAACGAGTATAGAGACTCGTGTCATATGGTTTATCAAAGCCTACATGCTAAATGAAACCTTAATCTAATAGCTTACGACCCATTACGACCCGTTTAGGTAGCTTATGCTACTTTAACGCGTCGTTCCCGTGAAACGCGTTCGGACCGCCTAACTAGTTCTACGACAAGTGTTATATGCCTAAACATGTTACATAATCAGTTATGTGACAAAAGTTTAGGTTACATATGCTTAATTACCAATTATACATTAAAAGGGTATTCTGGTAATTTACCTAAGGCATATAAACTACCTATCATACAACTACTTAAACGATGTGACCATAGGGTATAACCTCGGAAGGTTATTCCCTACCTACTATGGTCACCTAATGTATTTGGTCGGATCCTAATGATCGACCAAACTGGGTCGGGTTCGAGGTATAAGCGATTTATTAGATCGCCTACCCTACGACCCTAGACAACGTGGTAATCAGTGGGCATAGTCCCAAGGGACTATGACCAACGTGATTACACTCACGTTGCGAAGTTCAAACGAACTTCGCATTGACCATTACTGGTCAACGCTGAAAGTCAAACAAAGTTTGACTTTCTGACTCGAAAAGCAATAAAATAAGGAAAAGAACGAAAGAATACTTACGAAGGGTCCCCGAATGCTAACCTCGATTCAAAAATCTCAGGTATGAAACAATAGTTTCAACTTAGAGTTTCTCAAATCAAAGTTCTTGTAAGTTTTGCATTGGGGTGATGGGATATTTATAGTTTTCGGGTAACCGTTAGGATCGTTTCATGGAAAACGTGCCTTAATCCCATCCGTACATGTGTTGAAAGGTTATGGAAGCTAAATATGATCCTTATCATCTGACTAGGCAATGGAGAACATGTGGTTGTGGATTAATCAGCTGCAAACAGGCTGTTAAGTACTCTGCATCTGGTCTGAGCAAGGCTAGCGCACCGTTACATGATAAGAGTAGCGGTGCGCTACTCATAAGTTTGGCAGATTGACAGTTTTGGTCCCTGTCATGCATTCAGCCCATTTTTGACACGTTTAAGGCCCGTTAACCCCATTTCAAAGCTCTAAAATGAAGTTAAAGTATAGGGAACTTAAAATGTGCTAAAAAATATCTCGGATGTCGGTTCGTTTAACCGTACGGTTGCGTTGTTCGGTTAATTACGACGGAATACGCATAAGCGCGAAAAACGATCCAAATGACGCGACGAATGGATTTTTGGCAAGCCAAACACTAAAGCATAATATAGTCATGCTTACATAAATTTTTGGATGTCCGAATGTATTTAGAACGTAAGTTATGCGCGAAAATGCAAACTTGTGCACTTTTTGACACTTTTAGTTCCTGAATGACCCAAAAGTTTATTTTAGCACACCAAACCCCTCAAAGCCTATTTCTAAGCTATGTAAAGGATATTTAAGGTGTGTTTAACTTATGGTCATGTTCCGGAATGTTCGTTACAGTTCAAATTGACATACTTTCGCAATTTGTCAAGTTTAGTCCCTGTAAGCGAATTAACTTGATTTTGCCATACCAAAGCCTTCAAAACTTATTTATAAGTTATGTAAAGGTTATTTAAGGTATGTTAAGCCTATGTCACTATTCCAGAGTGTTTGTTGCATTAAACTGGTTATATTTACGCATCGGTGCGCGTATAACCTTCCAGAAAGCGATTTAGAGTTTGAAATTGAACAAGAATTGATATGTGCAAATGATACACATATTTTTACAAATCCCAAGTATGAAATATAATATTTCATTGGTTCGGTATTTGTTTGATGGTCGTGGAGGCACAGGTGTTACAACAAACCTTAGTAGAAGGTGAGGATCAAGGATCCTTGGTCATTTAGCTTCAAAAACCTGAAATAGGATATAACTTGGGACTAAGCCAATATAAGATGAAAGTTAGTAACTGGGGACAAGCCCAACAATTCTGGGGACAAGCCCAATATACTGGGGACAAGCCAAATGATAACTGGGGACAAGCCCAAGGACAACTGGGGACAAGCCCAAGGATAACTGGGGACAATCCCAAGGATAACTGGGGACAAGCCCAAGGATCGTATGTAAACTGGAGTATGGCCCTCACTGGCGACTATCCAAACTTAGTGACATGAAAATGCCAAAACCTTAGCTAACGTGAAAACGTTAGAAACCTTAGGAACGGATGTATGGTACGTCTACCATTATACGTAGGATCCTGAATATAGCCAGCACAATGAAATTGTCAGCCCCTAAAGCGAGTACTGGTCCCATTGCCATGAACTATACCAGGATCATCGTGCGCTACTGGCGAAACTGGGGACAGGCCCAAACTGGGGACTAGCCCAAATAACTGGGGTCAAGCCCAAATAACTGGGGTCAAGCCCAAATAATTGGATACTTCTGTGGATACTCAATCCTTTGTTAAGGATACCTGAACCTTCAAAACTCAGAATCAAGTAAAAGGAGGATAAAGGATGCAGGATCCTTATCCTTATATAAGAGAATAAAAGAATGAAATAGTCTGAGATTAGAATGTTACCAAAATGAGGATCGTCTACTCTGTAAGGATCCTTCAAGGATACTGGTCAGGTAAGGATCATGGATCCTTGTCACATAAAGTATTTCTTCAAATGGACAGCATTCCAAGCCCTTGGTAGCAAATCACCTTCCATTGTTAGCAATCGATATGCCCCCTTTCCTGCTTCAGCTTCAATCAAATAGGGGCCTTCCCACTTTGGTGCTAGCTTTCCATCAGCAGGATTGGTGGTGTTCTGAAATGCTTTTCTTAACACCATATCACCAACTTGGAATTTCCTGATCCTGACATTTTTGTTGTAAGCTCCAGCCATCCTTTGGTGATAACTGGCCATCCTTATCCTTGCCAAGTCCCTGATTTCTTCTATAGTATCCAGGTCTTGAACCAAGTTTTCAGCATTTTCTTCAGGATCACGAATGCTTGTTCTTGCAGTTGGAACCACCATCTCTGTAGGGATCACTGATTCTGCCCCAAATACCAAAGAAAATGGAGTTTGGCCTGTAGCATTCTTGGGAGTTGTCCTATCAGCCCAAAGCACATAAGGCAGTTCTTCTGCCCATTTTCCTTTCTTGGATCCAAGCTTCTTCTTCAAATTGTTGATGATGATCTTGTTGGATGATTCTGCCTGGCCATTAGCTTGTGGGTGGACTGGTGTTGATGTTATCATCTTAATCACCCAACTGTCACAAAAGTTAGTGGTTCTATTCCCAATAAACTGGGATCCATTATCACAAATAATCTCAGAAGGGATACCAAATCTAGTAATAATGTTTCTTTTAATAAAGGATATAACTTCTTTTTCTCTGACTTGAGCAAACGCTTCCGCCTCTATCCACTTAGAGAAGTAATCAGTCATAGCAAGCATGAATACTTTTCCACCAGGTGCCTTAGGAAGCTTTCCAACTATATCCATTCCCCATCTCATGAATGGCCAGGAAGAGGATATAGTATGCAAGGGCTCTGCTGGATGGTGAAGGATATTACTATGCCTCTGACAAGGATCACACTTCTTGGCATACTCCACAACATCCTTCTTCATAGTGGGCCAATAGTATCCTGTCCTCAGGATCCTTGAGAATAACGCCCTGCCCCCAGTGTGGTTTCCACAATCTCCTTCATGGAAATCCTTTAAGACTTCTTGGATTTCAGGATCCTCAATGCATCTTAGATATGGTCCTGCAAGAGATCGTTTATACAACATATTATTCAATATTGTAAATTGAGATACCTTAATTTTGAAAGCCCTTGGGTTTTCTCCTGTAGGAATTTCTTCATGTTGTATGTATCTCATAATTGGGAGGATCCATGATCCTGAATGAGATTGAGTATCATCACTAGGAATGACTGCAGAATCTTCTCCTATCTCCATAGCTACATGATCCTCGATAGCAGGGGTTAGGATATGGATAATAGGGATCTTGATATCCTCAGGAATCTTCAGAGATGATCCTAAATTGGCTAGTGCATCAGCTTCTGCATTCTCTTCCCTTGGTACCTGTGTCAAACTAAAGGATACAAAAGAGAGTGCCAATTCTTTGACTATCTCCAAATATTTGATTAACTTTTCACCTTTAACATCATAGGATCCATTAAAGTGATTAGTGATCAGTAAAGAATCTACATGTACCTCAAGATACCTGATCCTCATATGCTTTGCAATTTGCAAACCAGCTATCAAGGCTTCATACTCAGCCTCATTGTTGGTAGTTTGAAATTCACAAGCTATGGAGTGGGGTATTATGTCCCCCTGTGGCGATTTTAGTAGTATTCCAAGCCCTGTTCCCTTTACATTAGAGGCTCCATCAGTGAAGCGTATCCAAGGATCCTTAGTTTCTTCAAGCTGTTGGACTTCTAACTCAGCTTCCTTTTGCAAATCACTACTAAAATCTGCCATAAAGTCAGCTAAGGCTTGGGATTTGATGGCAGTCCTTGGTTCATATCTTATATCATATGTACTCAGCTTCACCGTCCACTTAGCCATCCTTCCTGACATTTCAGGTTTCCTGAGAACATTCTTAATTGGGAAATTAGTTTTAACAATAATGGCATGAGTCTCAAAATAATGTCTTAATTTAGTAGATGCCATAATTAATGCAAGGATAAATTTTTCTAAATGTGAATACCTGGATTCAGCATCAAGTAAGCTCTTACTTACATAATAAACAGGATGTTGTGTACCTTGGTGATCCTTAACAAGGACCGCACTTACTGCTTTTGAGGATACCGCCAAGTATAAGGATAACACATCTCCCTTTTCTGGTTTCATCAAGGCTGGGGCTGAGGATAGGTAATCCTTAAGAGCTTTAAGGGAACTTTCATGTTTCTCAGTCCATTCAAATTTCTTGTTCTTCCTCAGGATGTCATAGAACTCCTTGCACTTTTCTGAGGATTTGGATATGAATCTGTTCAAGGCTGCGATCCTGCCCGTCAATCTTTGCACATCCTTAGCTTTGGCAGGAGATTTGATATTTACAATAGCCTTAATTTGCTCTGGACTTGCTTCAATGCCCCTCTTTGTCACCATATATCCTAAGAATTTACCTGCCTTTACACCAAAATGACACTTGGAAGGATTAAGTTTCATATTATATTTATCAAGGATATTGAATGTCTCCTCCAAGTCTTTAAGGTGATCCTCAGCCTTCTTGGACTTAACCACCATGTCATCAATATAGACTTCCATAGTTTGTCCAATTTGCTCCTTGAACATCATATTGACTAGCCTTTGATAAGTAGCACCTGCATTCCTTAATCCAAATGGCATAGCAATATAACAGTATATACCAGTTGGGGTCATAAAGGCTGTATCCTCTTGATCAGATGGTTCCATCTGAATTTGTTGAAATCCAGATGAAGCATCCATAAAAGTCAACAACTCATGACCCGCGGTAGCATCCACCATGGAGTCAATGTGGGGTAATGGGAAAGGATCCTTGGGACATGCCTTGTTTAAATCTGTAAAATCGACACATACCCTCCACTTTCCATTTTTCTTTTGAACAACAACCACATTGGCTAACCATCCTGGATACTTAACCTCTCTAATCATACCTGCTCGAAGTAGCTTATCTACCTCTTCCTGGATAATAGCATTCCTTTCAGGTGCAAACTTCCTCCTCTTTTGATGAATCGGCTTGAATGACCTGTCAATGCCAAGTTTGTGAGTAATTATATCCTTAGATATACCTGTCATATCCTCCTGTTTCCAGGAAAAGGTGGTTTTCCTTCTTTTGAGGAAGGATACTAGCTCCTGTTCAATATCGCTAAGGATCCCTGATCCTATGTAGATCTTGGATTCAGGATCATCAGGTTCCATGAGGATTTCTTTCAAATCTTGTTCTCTTGCCTCCAAGACATCTCTTGAAGGATACTTTAATTGCTATTGCTCCCTTGGTCTTGAGGCTGGCTTCATTGATGAGGTATAGCAGTTTTTAGCCTCCTGTTGATCACTCTCAATTTTCACCACTCCCCAAGGACTTGGAAGCTTTACACATTGATGATTGGTGGATGGGACTGCCTTCATGTCATGTATCCATGGCCTGCCAAGGATAACATTACAACATGATAAGCAATCTATAACACAAAACTTTTGATAAGAATGCAATCCTTCAATATAGATTGGGAGTTTGATGTCCCCCAATGTATTCTTAGTTTCTCCACTGAATCCCACAAGTACTGAGGATCTTGGGATAATGTCAGACTTTGGGATATTCATCTTCTTGAGAACATCAAGCTGAATGATGTTCACAGAACTTCCTCCGTCTATAAGGATCCTGCGAACAAAGTGGTTAGAAATAAATAATGTGATTACAAGACCATCATGATGAGGATCCTGGACATCAACACGATCATCCTCATCAAAGGTTATGACTTTATCCTGGGTGACAACGGAGGTCCGGATGAGTCTGTCTCCATTATCCATCTTGGTTTCCTTAGCATGTCTTTTTGCTGCTGAAAAGGAGGTACCACAGATATCTGATCCACCGGATATGAAATTTATGACTTGTGCATCTGCTGGAGGAGCAGGAGCCCTTTCTGGGATCCTTTTAGGATCCTGGATCCTTGATTTCTTCCGTCCCAAGAGTTCCTTCAAATGCCCCTTGCTCAACAAGTAACCAATTTCCTTTCTCAGTGCAATACACTCTTCAGTGAGATGCCCAAAATCCTCATGATATGCACACCACTTGGACTTATCCTTTGCAGCGGCTGGTTTATCACTTTTCCTTGGCCACCTGGCTTTCTCACCTAGATTCTGCATTGCAAGGATTAGTTCATTGTTATCAACAGAAAAACAGTATTCAGAAATAGGAGGATAATCCTCATCATCCTCTTCTTGTTCCACTGCATGCACATTCTGGTTATCAGATCTGTTGTAGGACTTGGATTTGTTGTTCCTGAAGTAGGATTCTTGTTTATCCTGTTTTGAGGATCCTGTCAGTTTATCCTGGATCCTTTTGTCATCCTCTAGGCGGATGAACCTAAGGGCCCTGGTTCTCACTTCATCTAGATTCCTGCAAGGTGTCATAACAAGATCATCATAGAATAATGAATCCCTAAGTAATCCCATTTTAAAGGCCTCTACAGCCGTAGCAATATCCAAATTAGGAATGTCTAAGGATTCTTTACTAAACTTAGTGATATAATCTCTAAGTGATTCATTTTGACCTTGTGTCACCCTATACAAGTCACTAGTTAATCGTTCAAACTTTCTACTACAAGAGAATTGACTATTGAACAAATTCACTAGATTAGCAAATGAAGTAATAGAGTAAGGGGGAAGACTTAGCAGCCATTTAAGAGCAGATCCTGTAAGTGTGGATCCAAATCCCTTGCATAGACATGCTTCTTTCAACCTTTCAGGAATTGGATTGATCTCCATCCTCTCCCTGTACTGAGCTACATGCTCCTCTGGATCCGTTGAACCATCATACAACTTCATAGATGGTATCTGGAATCTTTTAGGTATCTCAACATCACACAAGGGTGGTGCAAAATGAGATATCCTATGGCTACCATCCGCAATTTCAGGAATGGGTTTAACCACTCCTGGTACACTGGATATCATATCCTTAAGCTTCTGTAGCTCCCTAGCCATGGCCTGATTGATACCTGTATCCGGCATAAAGCCATGGTTAGTGTTATATGAATTATTAAAAGTGTTACCTCCCACAGGATTCGTGTTTGGAACTGCGGATGTGAATCCATATTGTCGAAACTCTGGTATGATTGAAGGACCAGAGGGAGCAATGGTCTGCATTGGTATGAAATCTCCTTGATGAACGTCCGAGCTCTGAGGCTGCATACTTCTCGAGAATCCTTGATCCTGAAGGACGTTGGATCCTTGAAGTTGTGATGATCCTTGAACCTGAAAGGATCCTGGGACCAGAGAGGATCCTGGGAGCAGAGAGGATCCTGGGACCAGAGAGGATCCTGGGACAAGGGAGGATCCTTGGACCTGGGAGGATCCTTGGACCTGGGAGGATCCCTGGACTTTAGAGGATCCTTGTACTGCATGCATTCCCGAATATCCTCCTGACGTGAAGTATCCCTGATGCTGAGAAGAGGATCCTTGAGGCTGGAAATGAGAACCAAATGCCTGACTCATAGTTGCTGTTCCATAACGCCTTCCTGGTAATTCACCCAAGTATTGCACGACCGGAACCGTTGAGTGTTGGGAAGTTATGACTGGAGTGTCAAAGTTTAGCGATCTTGGCACCAGAGGGGAGTGATCCTCCACTGATTTCTTCTGTTTCTTGATCTCATCGATCTCCCAGAGGATCCTTTTGTTGGTTTTGTCCTGCTCTTGTGCATGATTCCTCATCTGCAAAATCAGAGCATAAAGATCATTAGTAGTAGGATTAGTTGAAACAGAAGAAGTTGGTGGTTTTTGGAAAATGGGGGTTTGTTTCTTCGCAACATTCTCAGCATTCTTCTGGGATCCAGAAGGTGGTGGAGGCAAAGGAGGAACGCCTTGTGAAGAACTGAATGAGGGCATCAAACTTGAAGTATTCTTCGCTGAGGAAGCCATCTGCTTGGTTGTAACGAACCGAAATGACCACGAAAATACAAATCTTTCTAGGAATGAAGCACCAATTGCCCCACGGTGGGCGCTGTGACAACTCGAATTTCCGACATTCTTTATTCGCATTTATTGCACGTTGACCGTCTAGATTATTGCTTACACGAATTATTTACCTGGTAATTGTGCACACTAAATTATAGTTAAGATGATAATCTTGATTTTTGAGTGATAAGGTGTAAGTACTTGACTGCATGATTAACTGTAAACTGTTTGAGACCTGAACAACTCGACGAAACACAATATCTGTTTCGCCATAACCACTCTCGACGAAACAGATTGTTTCGCCAACCATCCACTCGACGAAACAGGTCAGTTTCGCCGAGCCCAGTTTCACCAAAGCCCAGTTCGGGCCCAACATGTTATTTTGAGTTTTAAAAACGCGAAACAACATCAGTTTTACATCTGCTATCAAATTAGAACCCTAGAGCGCCTCTTTCTCTCCTGTGTGACGGCAGTGGAGGTTCCCGAAGATATCTTATCGATCGATTCGTATTTCTCTTATTTCGGTTAGTGTGTAACTATTGTTTATTATATGCTTGATTGAATCGTGAAGTATTTGCTGATTACCATGAGTTATTTGTGAATGGGTAATGATGAGAAGCATATGATTAAATCGATTTGATGTTTGATTTCACACAACTTGTTGTTAATAAACTTTTGTTTAATGGCCGGCACACTTGAATCTTTCACATGTAATCGGGTTCTTTGAATTAAAAGAGGTGAGAGATCCATATTCCATTAATATAATTGGACCACAGGATCCTTTGACTGTTTGTTGAAATTCTTGATATAGTGGATTGTAAGTTGTTTGTTGATTGGGCCGCTATTTTAAAACATACATATATTATGGGAATTAATAGGAGTACTTGCTGTTTTGTTTTGACTATGTGTTGGTAGTTTGTTAAAGTCAAACCATGTGCACACTTAGGGTGTATTGTCAGATTAGATAAGGGATGAATTCTATGTGTTAATGATCTTGCAATCCACTACATATTTTGGGGTCCAATAATAGTATTAGAACATGTAATAATGGTCGGCCATGGATGTTGGGATTTATAAAAGTAATGATAGATGCCAACTGATAATTTATTATGATTCTGTATGTTTGAGGATTTGCTGTTTTGCGGCTGTTAGGGTATTTTGGGGATGTTTCTGCAACTGAACCGTTCGACGAAACAGAACTCTCGGCGAAACAGAATGTGTTTCGCCAAGGGAAGTCGACGAGATAGAGATCTGTTTCGCCAAACAAGACTCGACGAAACAGGACATGTGTTTCGTCAATATATGTGTTTCGCCAACTATGTAATCAGTACAGTAACCTACTTAAATTCTGTTAAAAGTTAACCTGGTTAGTTACTACTGTTAAGAATTAACTGGAATATCTAACTACTGTTAAATGATATACATGACTTGTGTGATTGTGAATACGTACTACATGCTCATACGTGTACCACTCGTGACTACAAACTGATTGTTCTATACGTGCATACTTTAGGACGTGATTGATTTACTTTGAGCACATACTTAGCATACCGAGCAAACCAAGGTGAGTTCACACTCTTTCTAAGGCATGGGATTCCCGGTGGTTGGGAATGGGTTAAAGAAACTAAAATGGAACCTACATATCCTCCTTGGGTAGGATATGTACCGCCATCCTCCATGGGTAGGATGCCAATATTAATCCTGCGTATTCTCCTTGGGTAGAATACGTACGTTCGTCCGGTAGGACAACAACCTTAACGTACGTAAAACCTACGTACACTCACACTCGCTACGGTCCTTGGATCAAGAAGGGCACGTACAAACACGACTAGTCTAACACATGGGGAAGCCCCCACTAATCTTCGCACAGATGCCTGAAAAGGCCGCGATACGGCCATAAACCTTCGCACAGATGCCTGAATAGGCCGCGATACGGCCACTAATCTTCGCACAGATGTCTGGAGGACCGCGATGGGAATTAATAAGAAACATGGTTTACAAAACGAACAACTGACTTACGAAACGAATTCTATAACTGAATAACCAACTGTGAACTCGCTCAACTAGTTGTTGACTCTCTGTTACATGCCTTGCAGGACCTTAGGTACTTTTGGAGCTTGCACGGGAGGCACGGTCGTTGTGGACATGGATCGTGAATGTGTTGTTAAACATTATAACCTTTTGTACTTAAACTTATGTTGGGTTTTACATTAATGCTTCCGCTACACACTTGTTTATATTTGGTTTTGTAAACACCTATCGTATTGATGAATGACTTTTGATATATATGTACTTATGTTCAATATGATTGGTGGCTTGATCCTGGTCATGTCACGCCTCCAAGCGGTGGTACTCCGCGTGTGGATTTTGGGGGTGTGACAGATTGGTATCAGAGCCATTGGTTATAGAGAACTCGGTTTTAATAAGGGGAAAACGATTTTGTTAAAACCAGACTATAACCAGAACAGTGCTCTCAATGATCCACAACGACGCTTCGCTCCACGTGCAAGGCTCAACATCATAGGTACTACTATTCATGTTACTTTACCTACTTGCTAGAATTACATAGAACTTTGCTCGTGGTATGCTCAGATTACAGAACCTACTATAAGTTATTGCTTGAGAATACTGTGTGCTCACTCTCTTCGCACTATTCGCGAACCTCTCACCCACATGTTCTCCTTGATGTCAAGATCATGGGTGGACGCGTTAACCTAACTCAAGCCCAGTTGGCGGCTTCGATCACTGAACAAGTTACCGCAGCACTCGCAGCTGCCCAGGCAGGAGGTGTAACCTGCCATCACCACTTACTCTAGGATCTTTAGATCCTACTCTCGTAAACCAACACTCGTGCTCAAGTATGCTTACTCTTACGCACACGACAAGTCAACACGCTCAGCCACCTGTGTGCACATACACGGCTTTTATGGACTGTCGTCCTACTACTTTCAGCGACACTGAAGGAGCTGTTGGACTCCTCCATTAGTTCGAGGAACTCGAATCGGCCTTCGAATGTGCGAATGACCTGAGGCTCGTAAGGTGAAATATGCCACTGATATTCTCGAAGGCACTGCGCAAACTTGGTGGAGCGCGCAAGTTACGATACTGGGGCTGGCGGCTGCTAATGCCACCCCATGGAATGATTCTAAGGAACTGATCAAACGTGAATACAGTAGTTATGATGCCATCCACAAGTTGGAAGTGGAGTTCTTTAACATGACGATGACGGGATCAGAGATAGAAGCGTGCAAGATTACGATCCAACAAACTGGCAATTTTGTGTCCAACTATGGTGGATCCTCCCATAAAGAGCTTTGAGCTGTACCTCAAGGGTTTAGTACCAGGAATTCAAAACCATGTGATGACGGCTAAACTTGCTACTATTCAAGATGTTACTCATCTTGCTCATCGTCTCACAGACCAGGCAGTGGAACAGAACAAGCTGCCTCAACGTATTAGCACTACTACTTCTGCTACCCTCAGTGACAACGAATGAAAGTGGGATGGAACCTCTAGCAAGGATTCGACTACGATTCCGTCCCAGGCACTAGCAGTGAAAGGTCGATGACAACTAAAGTCCTGATCAGCAACATTTAGTATCCAAGGGCAGGGTAGATACAGGGGGAAACCACCCTAAGCGCAAATGATGTAACCTGCACCACCGCGGGCAGGGCAAACGCAATCATTATCAATAATGCAACAAGCTTGGTCATGGAACCAAAGATGGTAGAAACTCACGTCCTGCAAACCAGAACCGACAACAACAGCCACAAGATCTATAGAATCGGCGGCAACAGCAGGGTAACAAGGGATGTTATCAGACGATGCTGAAGGTCACTTCAAAATACACTGCCCACGGTTGAACCAGAACCAGAACTAGAACCACAACCAAGGAAACGGGAACAATAATGGAGACAACAATGGGGGGTAATAACGACGGCAATGTTGCCAGGGGTCGAGTGTTCGTGATGGGTCAGGGTGATACTAGGAATGATCCCAACTTGGTGATGGACTTTCCTTATCAATCGTATTCCTATAATTTTGGGTAGTTTTGACATCGTCACTGGTATGGATTGGTTATCCCAACAGCAAGCAGAGATTCTATGCAAGGAGAAGATTATTCGCATTCCCCGTACTGGCAAAGAACCTCTTGAAGTTCAAGGCGACAAGAGTGGTGTCGTGAGTGGCATCATCTCCTTCTTGAAGGCACAGAAGTGTTTGCGAAAGGGCCACTCAGCTATATTAGCACTCGTTTCTGATAAATCGATGAAAGAGAAAAAGTTAGAGGGTATTCCAGTTGTGTGTGATTTTCCTCAGGTGTTCCGTGAAGATTTACCTGGGCTACCGCCTCATCGCCAGGTCGAATTCTAGATCGAGCTAGTTCCAGGAGCAGCACCCATAGCTCGAGCACCCTATCGCTTAGCTCCAACTGAACTGGAAGAACTGTCTAAGCAACTGCAAGAACTTTTGGAAAAGGGTTTCATACGTCCTAGCTCTTCGCCCTGGGAAGCTCCAGTATTATTTGTGAAGAAGAAAGACGGCACTTTCCGCATGTGCATAGATTACCGCTAACTGAACAAGGTAACCGTGAAGAATCGCTATCCTCTTCCACACATCGACGACTTATTCGACCAGTTGCAAGGGTCGAGCTATTACTCGAAGATTGATCTGAGGTCAGGTTACCATCACTGAGAGTCCGGGATGAGGACGTCTCCAAAACAGCATTCAGAACTCGCTACGGCCATTACGAGTTTTTGGTCATGCCATTCGGGCTAACGAACGCGCCTGCGGTTTTCATGGATCTTATGAATAGGGTGTGCAAACCTTATCTTGACGAGTTGGTTATTGTTTTCATCGACGACATCCTAATTTATTCAAGGAACCGGGAGGAACACGAACAGCATTTACGACTTATTCTGGAACTCCTTCGAACGGAACAGCTGTACGCTAAGTTTTCAAAATGCGACTTCTGGCTTCGTGAAGTCCACTTTCTAGGCCATGTGGTAACCAAGGATGGGATTCATGTCGATCCATCCAAAGTAGATTCGATCAAGAACTGGCCTGCACTTAGTACACCAACCGAAATACGCCAATTCTTGGGTTTGGCGGGTTATTACAGACGATTCATCATAGACTTTTCAAAGATTGCACAGCCGCTTACACTACTGACACAGAAAGGTGTTGTTTATTGTTGGGGTAATACACAGGATACAGCGTTTCAGCACTTAAAGGATAGACTTTGTAGCGCACCTATCCTCTCATTGCCTGAAGGCACGGACGATTTTGTAGTTTACTGCGACGCATCCATCCAAGGTCTTGGATGTGTGCTGATGCAACGGAATAAAGTTATTGCTTATGCTTCACGCCAACTTAAGATTCACGAACGGAATTACACTACGCACGATTTAGAGCTTGGAGCTGTTGTTTTTGCACTTAAGATATGGCGACACTATTTGTATGGTACCAAGTGCGCAATCTACACTGATCACAGGAGTCTCGAACATATTTTCAAGCAGAAAGTGTTGAACATGCGACAACGTCGAGGGGTCGAATTACTGAACGATTACGAATGTGCCATAAAGTACCATCCGGGCAAAGCCAATGTGGTGGCCGACGCCCTCAGTCGAAAGGATACTACACCTAGGCGTGTACGAGCATTGCAACTCACTATTCAGTCTAGTCTTCCTTCACAAATACGAGATGCTCAGGTAGAAGCATTGAAACCAGAAAACGTTAGGGCTGAAGCCCTACGCGGCTCAAGGCAAAGGTTAGAACAAAAGGCAGACAGAGCCTACTATGTAACAGGACGCATCTGGGTCCCACTCTATGGCAACTTACGCGAGCTTGTAATGGATGAAGCTCATAAGTCTCGCTACTCAGTACATCCTGGTTCGGATAAGATGTACCACGACCTCAGAACTACATATTGGTGGCCTAGCATGAAAGCCCACATAGCCACATACGTTAGCAAATGCTTGACTTGTGCGAGAGTCAAGGCAGAATATCAGAAACCGTCAGGACCACTCCAACAACCTGAGATACCACAATGGAAATGGGAGCAAATTTCCATGGACTTTGTTACTGGTCTACCCAGATCTCAGCGCGGAAATGATACTATTTGGGTGATCGTGGATCGACTCACAAAGTCTGCTCACTTCTTGGCTATCAAAGAAACAGACAAGTTCTCAACCTTAGCAGACATCTACTTAAAAGAAGTGGTCTCGAGGCACGGGGTGCCCACCTCTATTATCTCTGACCGTGACGCACGTTTTACTTCAGAACTGTGGCAAGCAATGCACAAATCTTTTGGCTCTCGATTAGACATGAGCACAACTTATCATCCTCAGACAGATGGGCAATCTGAGCGCACTATTCAAACTCTAGAAGACATGCTTCGGGCGTGCGTAATTGACTTTGGCAAGGGCTGGGAAAAGCATCTGCCACTTGTGGAATTTTCATACAACAACAGCTACCACACCAGCATTAAAGCTGCTCCGTTTGAGGCATTGTACGAGCGTAAATGCCGATCACCTCTTTGTTGGGCAGAGGTGGGTGACAGTCAGATCACAGGTCCAGAAATGGTAGTTGACACTACTGAAAAGATTGCTCAAATACGACAACGCATGGCGGCAACTCGTGACCGTCAGAAGGCATACACAGATAAAGACAGGAAACTACTCGAATTCCAGGTTGGGGATCGAGTGCTACTCAAAGTTTCACCCTGGAAGGGTGTTGTTCGTTTTGGCAAACGCGGCAAACTTAATCCACGATACGTCGGACCTTTCAAAGTCGTAGAGAAAATAGGCAAAGTGGCCTACAGACTGAACTTACCAGCTGAACTCAGTGCAGTTCACAATGTCTTTCACGTGTCCAATCTGAAGAAGTGTACATCAGATGAGACCCACATAGTTCCCTTGAAGGAACTCACTATCGACGAACGGTTGCACTTCGTCGAGGAACCTGTTGAAATCACGGACCGGGATGTTAAGGTCCTCAAGAACACGAGAATCCCTCTTGTACGAGTTCGTTGGAACTCCCGTCGCGGCCCAGAGTTCACCTGGGAGCGTGAAGATCAAATGAAACTCAAGTATCCCCAGTTATTCGGAACCAATGCAACTACTACTGAGGCTGAAGCTACCAATACAGAATTTCGGGACGAAATTCCAAATCAACGGGGGGATAATGTGACACCCCAAGAAAACCAGTAATCTTCGCAAACCTGCTCGGGGAGCCGCGATACAATACAGGTAAACAACGTCACACCACTAGCTTCCTCAGTAACCGCATGCTAAATTTCGGGACGAAATTTCTTTCAAGTTGGGGATAATGTGACAACTCGAATTTCCGACATTCTTTATTCGCATTTATTGCATGTTGACCGTCTAGATTATTGCTTACACGAATTATTTACCTGGTAATTGTGCACACTAAATTATAGTTAAGATGATAATCTTGATTTTTGAGTGATAAGGTGTAAGTACTTGACTGCATGATTAACTGTAAACTGTTTGAGACCTGAACAACTCGACGAAACACAATATCTGTTTCGCCATAACCACTCTCGACGAAACAGATTGTTTCGCCAACCATCCACTCGACGAAACAGGTCAGTTTCGCCGAGCCCAGTTTCACCAAAGCCCAGTTCGGGCCCAACATGTTATTTTGAGTTTTAAAAACGCGAAACAACATCAGTTTTACATCTGCTATCAAATTAGAACCCTAGAGCGCCTCTTTCTCTCCTGTGTGACGGCAGTGGAGGTTCCCGAAGATATCTTATCGATCGATTCGTATTTCTCTTATTTCGGTTAGTGTGTAACTATTGTTTATTATATGCTTGATTGAATCGTGAAGTATTTGCTGATTACCATGAGTTATTTGTGAATGGGTAATGATGAGAAGCATATGATTAAATCGATTTGATGTTTGATTTCACACAACTTGTTGTTAATAAACTTTTGTTTAATGGCCGGCACACTTGAATCTTTCACATGTAATCGGGTTCTTTGAATTAAAAGAGGTGAGAGATCCATATTCCATTAATATAATTGGACCACAGGATCCTTTGACTGTTTGTTGAAATTCTTGATATAGTGGATTGTAAGTTGTTTGTTGATTGGGCCGCTATTTTAAAACATACATATATTATGGGAATTAATAGGAGTACTTGCTGTTTTGTTTTGACTATGTGTTGGTAGTTTGTTAAAGTCAAACCATGTGCACACTTAGGGTGTATTGTCAGATTAGATAAGGGATGAATTCTATGTGTTAATGATCTTGCAATCCACTACATATTTTGGGGTCCAATAATAGTATGAGAACATGTAATAATGGTCGGCCATGGATGTTGGGATTTATAAAAGTAATGATAGATGCCAACTGATAATTTATTATGATTCTGTATGTTTGAGGATTTGCTGTTTTGCGGCTGTTAGGGTATTTTGGGGATGTTTCTGCAACTGAACCGTTCGACGAAACAGAACTCTCGGCGAAACAGAATGTGTTTCGCCAAGGGAAGTCGACGAGATAGAGATCTGTTTCGCCAAACAAGACTCGACGAAACAGGACATGTGTTTCGTCAATATATGTGTTTCGCCAACTATGTAATCAGTACAGTAACCTACTTAAATTCTGTTAAAAGTTAACCTGGTTAGTTACTACTGTTAAGAATTAACTGGAATATCTAACTACTGTTAAATGATATACATGACTTGTGTGATTGTGAATACGTACTACATGCTCATACGTGTACCACTCGTGACTACAAACTGATTGTTCTATACGTGCATACTTTAGGACGTGATTGATTTACTTTGAGCACATACTTAGCATACCGAGCAAACCAAGGTGAGTTCACACTCTTTCTAAGGCATGGGATTCCCGGTGGTTGGGAATGGGTTAAAGAAACTAAAATGGAACCTACATATCCTCCTTGGGTAGGATATGTACCGCCATCCTCCATGGGTAGGATGCCAATATTAATCCTGCGTATTCTCCTTGGGTAGAATACGTACGTTCGTCCGGTAGGACAACAACCTTAACGTACGTAAAACCTACGTACACTCACACTCGCTACGGTCCTTGGATCAAGAAGGGCACGTACAAACACGACTAGTCTAACACATGGGGAAGCCCCCACTAATCTTCGCACAGATGCCTGAAAAGGCCGCGATACGGCCATAAACCTTCGCACAGATGCCTGAATAGGCCGCGATACGGCCACTAATCTTCGCACAGATGTCTGGAGGACCGCGATGGGAATTAATAAGAAACATGGTTTACAAAACGAACAACTGACTTACGAAACGAATTCTATAACTGAATAACCAACTGTGAACTCGCTCAACTAGTTGTTGACTCTCTGTTACATGCCTTGCAGGACCTTAGGTACTTTTGGAGCTTGCACGGGAGGCACGGTCGTTGTGGACATGGATCGTGAATGTGTTGTTAAACATTATAACCTTTTGTACTTAAACTTATGTTGGGTTTTACATTAATGCTTCCGCTACACACTTGTTTATATTTGGTTTTGTAAACACCTATCGTATTGATGAATGACTTTTGATATATATGTACTTATGTTCAATATGATTGGTGGCTTGATCCTGGTCATGTCACGCCTCCAAGCGGTGGTACTCCGCGTGTGGATTTTGGGGGTGTGACAGATTGGTATCAGAGCCATTGGTTATAGAGAACTCGGTTTTAATAAGGGGAAAACGATTTTGTTAAAACCAGACTATAACCAGAACAGTGCTCTCAACGATCCACAACGACGCTTCGCTCCACGTGCAAGGCTCAACATCATAGGTACTACTATTCATGTTACTTTACCTACTTGCTAGAATTACATAGAACTTTGCTCGTGGTATGCTCAGATTACAGAACCTACTATAAGTTATTGCTTGAGAATACTGTGTGCTCACTCTCTTCGCACTATTCGCGAACCTCTCACCCACATGTTCTCCTTGATGTCAAGATCATGGGTGGACGCGTTAACCTAACTCAAGCCCAGTTGGCGGCTTCGATCACTGAACAAGTTACCGCAGCACTCGCAGCTGCCCAGGCAGGAGGTGTAACCTGCCATCACCACTTACTCTAGGATCTTTAGATCCTACTCTCGTAAACCAACACTCGTGCTCAAGTATGCTTACTCTTACGCACACGACAAGTCAACACGCTCAGCCACCTGTGTGCACATACACGACTTTTATGGACTGTCGTCCTACTACTTTCAGCGACACTGAAGGAGCTGTTGGACTCCTCCATTAGTTCGAGGAACTCGAATCGGCCTTCGAATGTGCGAATGACCTGAGGCTCGTAAGGTGAAATATGCCACTGATATTCTCGAAGGCACTGCGCAAACTTGGTGGAGCGCGCAAGTTACGATACTGGGGCTGGCGGCTGCTAATGCCACCCCATGGAATGATTCTAAGGAACTGATCAAACGTGAATACAGTAGTTATGATGCCATCCACAAGTTGGAAGTGGAGTTCTTTAACATGACGATGACGGGATCAGAGATAGAAGCGTGCAAGATTACGATCCAACAAACTGGCAATTTTGTGTCCAACTATGGTGGATCCTCCCATAAAGAGCTTTGAGCTGTACCTCAAGGGTTTAGTACCAGGAATTCAAAACCATGTGATGACGGCTAAACTTGCTACTATTCAAGATGTTACTCATCTTGCTCATCGTCTCACAGACCAGGCAGTGGAACAGAACAAGCTGCCTCAACGTATCAGCACTACTACTTCTGCTACCCTCAGTGACAACGAATGAAAGTGGGATGGAACCTCTAGCAAGGATTCGACTACGATTCCGTCCCAGGCACTAGCAGTGAAAGGTCGATGACAACTAAAGTCCTGATCAGCAACATTTAGTATCCAAGGGCAGGGTAGATACAGGGGGAAACCACCCTAAGCGCAAATGATGTAACCTGCACCACCGCGGGCAGGGCAAACGCAATCATTATCAATAATGCAACAAGCTTGGTCATGGAACCAAAGATGGTAGAAACTCACGTCCTGCAAACCAGAACCGACAACAACAGCCACAAGATCTATAGAATCGGCGGCAACAGCAGGGTAACAAGGGATGTTATCAGACGATGCTGAAGGTCACTTCAAAATACACTGCCCACGGTTGAACCAGAACCAGAACTAGAACCACAACCAAGGAAACGGGAACAATAATGGAGACAACAATGGGGGGTAATAACGACGGCAATGTTGCCAGGGGTCGAGTGTTCGTGATGGGTCAGGGTGATACTAGGAATGATCCCAACTTGGTGATGGACTTTCCTTATCAATCGTATTCCTATAATTTTGGGTAGTTTTGACATCGTCACTGGTATGGATTGGTTATCCCAACAGCAAGCAGAGATTCTATGCAAGGAGAAGATTATTCGCATTCCCCGTACTGGCAAAGAACCTCTTGAAGTTCAAGGCGACAAGAGTGGTGTCGTGAGTGGCATCATCTCCTTCTTGAAGGCACAGAAGTGTTTGCGAAAGGGCCACTCAGCTATATTAGCACTCGTTTCTGATAAATCGATGAAAGAGAAAAAGTTAGAGGGTATTCCAGTTGTGTGTGATTTTCCTCAGGTGTTCCGTGAAGATTTACCTGGGCTACCGCCTCATCGCCAGGTCGAATTCTAGATCGAGCTAGTTCCAGGAGCAGCACCCATAGCTCGAGCACCCTATCGCTTAGCTCCAACTGAACTGGAAGAACTGTCTAAGCAACTGCAAGAACTTTTGGAAAAGGGTTTCATACGTCCTAGCTCTTCGCCCTGGGAAGCTCCAGTATTATTTGTGAAGAAGAAAGACGGCACTTTCCGCATGTGCATAGATTACCGCTAACTGAACAAGGTAACCGTGAAGAATCGCTATCCTCTTCCACACATCGACGACTTATTCGACCAGTTGCAAGGGTCGAGCTATTACTCGAAGATTGATCTGAGGTCAGGTTACCATCACTGAGAGTCCGGGATGAGGACGTCTCCAAAACAGCATTCAGAACTCGCTACGGCCATTACGAGTTTTTGGTCATGCCATTCGGGCTAACGAACGCGCCTGCGGTTTTCATGGATCTTATGAATAGGGTGTGCAAACCTTATCTTGACGAGTTGGTTATTGTTTTCATCGACGACATCCTAATTTATTCAAGGAACCGGGAGGAACACGAACAGCATTTACGACTTATTCTGGAACTCCTTCGAACGGAACAGCTGTACGCTAAGTTTTCAAAATGCGACTTCTGGCTTCGTGAAGTCCACTTTCTAGGCCATGTGGTAACCAAGGATGGGATTCATGTCGATCCATCCAAAGTAGATTCGATCAAGAACTGGCCTGCACTTAGTACACCAACCGAAATACGCCAATTCTTGGGTTTGGCGGGTTATTACAGACGATTCATCATAGACTTTTCAAAGATTGCACAGCCGCTTACACTACTGACACAGAAAGGTGTTGTTTATTGTTGGGGTAATACACAGGATACAGCGTTTCAGCACTTAAAGGATAGACTTTGTAGCGCACCTATCCTCTCATTGCCTGAAGGCACGGACGATTTTGTAGTTTACTGCGACGCATCCATCCAAGGTCTTGGATGTGTGCTGATGCAACGGAATAAAGTTATTGCTTATGCTTCACGCCAACTTAAGATTCACGAACGGAATTACACTACGCACGATTTAGAGCTTGGAGCTGTTGTTTTTGCACTTAAGATATGGCGACACTATTTGTATGGTACCAAGTGCGCAATCTACACTGATCACAGGAGTCTCGAACATATTTTCAAGCAGAAAGTGTTGAACATGCGACAACGTCGAGGGGTCGAATTACTGAACGATTACGAATGTGCCATAAAGTACCATCCGGGCAAAGCCAATGTGGTGGCCGACGCCCTCAGTCGAAAGGATACTACACCTAGGCGTGTACGAGCATTGCAACTCACTATTCAGTCTAGTCTTCCTTCACAAATACGAGATGCTCAGGTAGAAGCATTGAAACCAGAAAACGTTAGGGCTGAAGCCCTACGCGGCTCAAGGCAAAGGTTAGAACAAAAGGCAGACAGAGCCTACTATGTAACAGGACGCATCTGGGTCCCACTCTATGGCAACTTACGCGAGCTTGTAATGGATGAAGCTCATAAGTCTCGCTACTCAGTACATCCTGGTTCGGATAAGATGTACCACGACCTCAGAACTACATATTGGTGGCCTAGCATGAAAGCCCACATAGCCACATACGTTAGCAAATGCTTGACTTGTGCGAGAGTCAAGGCAGAATATCAGAAACCGTCAGGACCACTCCAACAACCTGAGATACCACAATGGAAATGGGAGCAAATTTCCATGGACTTTGTTACTGGTCTACCCAGATCTCAGCGCGGAAATGATACTATTTGGGTGATCGTGGATCGACTCACAAAGTCTGCTCACTTCTTGGCTATCAAAGAAACAGACAAGTTCTCAACCTTAGCAGACATCTACTTAAAAGAAGTGGTCTCGAGGCACGGGGTGCCCACCTCTATTATCTCTGACCGTGACGCACGTTTTACTTCAGAACTGTGGCAAGCAATGCACAAATCTTTTGGCTCTCGATTAGACATGAGCACAACTTATCATCCTCAGACAGATGGGCAATCTGAGCGCACTATTCAAACTCTAGAAGACATGCTTCGGGCGTGCGTAATTGACTTTGGCAAGGGCTGGGAAAAGCATCTGCCACTTGTGGAATTTTCATACAACAACAGCTACCACACCAGCATTAAAGCTGCTCCGTTTGAGGCATTGTACGAGCGTAAATGCCGATCACCTCTTTGTTGGGCAGAGGTGGGTGACAGTCAGATCACAGGTCCAGAAATGGTAGTTGACACTACTGAAAAGATTGCTCAAATACGACAACGCATGGCGGCAACTCGTGACCGTCAGAAGGCATACACAGATAAAGACATGAAACTACTCGAATTCCAGGTTGGGGATCGAGTGCTACTCAAAGTTTCACCCTGGAAGGGTGTTGTTCGTTTTGGCAAACGCGGCAAACTTAATCCACGATACGTCGGACCTTTCAAAGTCGTAGAGAAAATAGGCAAAGTGGCCTACAGACTGAACTTACCAGCTGAACTCAGTGCAGTTCACAATGTCTTTCACGTGTCCAATCTGAAGAAGTGTACATCAGATGAGACCCACATAGTTCCCTTGAAGGAACTCACTATCGACGAACGGTTGCACTTCGTCGAGGAACCTGTTGAAATCACGGACCGGGATGTTAAGGTCCTCAAGAACACGAGAATCCCTCTTGTACGAGTTCGTTGGAACTCCCGTCGCGGCCCAGAGTTCACCTGGGAGCGTGAAGATCAAATGAAACTCAAGTATCCCCAGTTATTCGGAACCAATGCAACTACTACTGAGGCTGAAGCTACCAATACAGAATTTCGGGACGAAATTCCAAATCAACGGGGGGATAATGTGACACCCCAAGAAAACCAGTAATCTTCGCAAACCTGCTCGGGGAGCCGCGATACAATACAGGTAAACAACGTCACACCACTAGCTTCCTCAGTAACCGCATGCTAAATTTCGGGACGAAATTTCTTTCAAGTTGGGGATAATGTGACAACTCGAATTTCCGACATTCTTTATTCGCATTTATTGCATGTTGACCGTCTAGATTATTGCTTACACGAATTATTTACCTGGTAATTGTGCACACTAAATTATAGTTAAGATGATAATCTTGATTTTTGAGTGATAAGGTGTAAGTACTTGACTGCATGATTAACTGTAAACTGTTTGAGACCTGAACAACTCGACGAAACACAATATCTGTTTCGCCATAACCACTCTCGACGAAACAGATTGTTTCGCCAACCATCCACTCGACGAAACAGGTCAGTTTCGCCGAGCCCAGTTTCACCAAAGCCCAGTTCGGGCCCAACATGTTATTTTGAGTTTTAAAAACGCGAAACAACATCAGTTTTACATCTGCTATCAAATTAGAACCCTAGAGCGCCTCTTTCTCTCCTGTGTGACGGCAGTGGAGGTTCCCGAAGATATCTTATCGATCGATTCGTATTTCTCTTATTTCGGTTAGTGTGTAACTATTGTTTATTATATGCTTGATTGAATCGTGAAGTATTTGCTGATTACCATGAGTTATTTGTGAATGGGTAATGATGAGAAGCATATGATTAAATCGATTTGATGTTTGATTTCACACAACTTGTTGTTAATAAACTTTTGTTTAATGGCCGGCACACTTGAATCTTTCACATGTAATCGGGTTCTTTGAATTAAAAGAGGTGAGAGATCCATATTCCATTAATATAATTGGACCACAGGATCCTTTGACTGTTTGTTGAAATTCTTGATATAGTGGATTGTAAGTTGTTTGTTGATTGGGCCGCTATTTTAAAACATACATATATTATGGGAATTAATAGGAGTACTTGCTGTTTTGTTTTGACTATGTGTTGGTAGTTTGTTAAAGTCAAACCATGTGCACACTTAGGGTGTATTGTCAGATTAGATAAGGGATGAATTCTATGTGTTAATGATCTTGCAATCCACTACATATTTTGGGGTCCAATAATAGTATGAGAACATGTAATAATGGTCGGCCATGGATGTTGGGATTTATAAAAGTAATGATAGATGCCAACTGATAATTTATTATGATTCTGTATGTTTGAGGATTTGCTGTTTTGCGGCTGTTAGGGTATTTTGGGGATGTTTCTGCAACTGAACCGTTCGATGAAACAGAACTCTCGGCGAAACAGAATGTGTTTCGCCAAGGGAAGTCGACGAGATAGAGATCTGTTTCGCCAAACAAGACTCGACGAAACAGGACATGTGTTTCGTCAATATATGTGTTTCGCCAACTATGTAATCAGTACAGTAACCTACTTAAATTCTGTTAAAAGTTAACCTGGTTAGTTACTACTGTTAAGAATTAACTGGAATATCTAACTACTGTTAAATGATATACATGACTTGTGTGATTGTGAATACGTACTACATGCTCATACGTGTACCACTCGTGACTACAAACTGATTGTTCTATACGTGCATACTTTAGGACGTGATTGATTTACTTTGAGCACATACTTAGCATACCGAGCAAACCAAGGTGAGTTCACACTCTTTCTAAGGCATGGGATTCCCGGTGGTTGGGAATGGGTTAAAGAAACTAAAATGGAACCTACATATCCTCCTTGGGTAGGATATGTACCGCCATCCTCCATGGGTAGGATGCCAATATTAATCCTGCGTATTCTCCTTGGGTAGAATACGTACGTTCGTCCGGTAGGACAACAACCTTAACGTACGTAAAACCTACGTACACTCACACTCGCTACGGTCCTTGGATCAAGAAGGGCACGTACAAACACGACTAGTCTAACACATGGGGAAGCCCCCACTAATCTTCGCACAGATGCCTGAAAAGGCCGCGATACGGCCATAAACCTTCGCACAGATGCCTGAATAGGCCGCGATACGGCCACTAATCTTCGCACAGATGTCTGGAGGACCGCGATGGGAATTAATAAGAAACATGGTTTACAAAACGAACAACTGACTTACGAAACGAATTCTATAACTGAATAACCAACTGTGAACTCGCTCAACTAGTTGTTGACTCTCTGTTACATGCCTTGCAGGACCTTAGGTACTTTTGGAGCTTGCACGGGAGGCACGGTCGTTGTGGACATGGATCGTGAATGTGTTGTTAAACATTATAACCTTTTGTACTTAAACTTATGTTGGGTTTTACATTAACGCTTCCGCTACACACTTGTTTATATTTGGTTTTGTAAACACCTATCGTATTGATGAATGACTTTTGATATATATGTACTTATGTTCAATATGATTGGTGGCTTGATCCTGGTCATGTCACGCCTCCAAGCGGTGGTACTCCGCGTGTGGATTTTGGGGGTGTGACAGATTGGTATCAGAGCCATTGGTTATAGAGAACTCGGTTTTAATAAGGGGAAAACGATTTTGTTAAAACCAGACTATAACCAGAACAGTGCTCTCAACGATCCACAACGACGCTTCGCTCCACGTGCAAGGCTCAACATCATAGGTACTACTATTCATGTTACTTTACCTACTTGCTAGAATTACATAGAACTTTGCTCGTGGTATGCTCAGATTACAGAACCTACTATAAGTTATTGCTTGAGAATACTGTGTGCTCACTCTCTTCGCACTATTCGCGAACCTCTCACCCACATGTTCTCCTTGATGTCAAGATCATGGGTGGACGCGTTAACCTAACTCAAGCCCAGTTGGCGGCTTCGATCACTGAACAAGTTACCGCAGCACTCGCAGCTGCCCAGGCAGGAGGTGTAACCTGCCATCACCACTTACTCTAGGATCTTTAGATCCTACTCTCGTAAACCAACACTCGTGCTCAAGTATGCTTACTCTTACGCACACGACAAGTCAACACGCTCAGCCACCTGTGTGCACATACACGACTTTTATGGACTGTCGTCCTACTACTTTCAGCGACACTGAAGGAGCTGTTGGACTCCTCCATTAGTTCGAGGAACTCGAATCGGCCTTCGAATGTGCGAATGACCTGAGGCTCGTAAGGTGAAATATGCCACTGATATTCTCGAAGGCACTGCGCAAACTTGGTGGAGCGCGCAAGTTACGATACTGGGGCTGGCGGCTGCTAATGCCACCCCATGGAATGATTCTAAGGAACTGATCAAACGTGAATACAGTAGTTATGATGCCATCCACAAGTTGGAAGTGGAGTTCTTTAACATGACGATGACGGGATCAGAGATAGAAGCGTGCAAGATTACGATCCAACAAACTGGCAATTTTGTGTCCAACTATGGTGGATCCTCCCATAAAGAGCTTTGAGCTGTACCTCAAGGGTTTAGTACCAGGAATTCAAAACCATGTGATGACGGCTAAACTTGCTACTATTCAAGATGTTACTCATCTTGCTCATCGTCTCACAGACCAGGCAGTGGAACAGAACAAGCTGCCTCAACGTATCAGCACTACTACTTCTGCTACCCTCAGTGACAACGAATGAAAGTGGGATGGAACCTCTAGCAAGGATTCGACTACGATTCCGTCCCAGGCACTAGCAGTGAAAGGTCGATGACAACTAAAGTCCTGATCAGCAACATTTAGTATCCAAGGGCAGGGTAGATACAGGGGGAAACCACCCTAAGCGCAAATGATGTAACCTGCACCACCGCGGGCAGGGCAAACGCAATCATTATCAATAATGCAACAAGCTTGGTCATGGAACCAAAGATGGTAGAAACTCACGTCCTGCAAACCAGAACCGACAACAACAGCCACAAGATCTATAGAATCGGCGGCAACAGCAGGGTAACAAGGGATGTTATCAGACGATGCTGAAGGTCACTTCAAAATACACTGCCCACGGTTGAACCAGAACCAGAACTAGAACCACAACCAAGGAAACGGGAACAATAATGGAGACAACAATGGGGGGTAATAACGACGGCAATGTTGCCAGGGGTCGAGTGTTCGTGATGGGTCAGGGTGATACTAGGAATGATCCCAACTTGGTGATGGACTTTCCTTATCAATCGTATTCCTATAATTTTGGGTAGTTTTGACATCGTCACTGGTATGGATTGGTTATCCCAACAGCAAGCAGAGATTCTATGCAAGGAGAAGATTATTCGCATTCCCCGTACTGGCAAAGAACCTCTTGAAGTTCAAGGCGACAAGAGTGGTGTCGTGAGTGGCATCATCTCCTTCTTGAAGGCACAGAAGTGTTTGCGAAAGGGCCACTCAGCTATATTAGCACTCGTTTCTGATAAATCGATGAAAGAGAAAAAGTTAGAGGGTATTCCAGTTGTGTGTGATTTTCCTCAGGTGTTCCGTGAAGATTTACCTGGGCTACCGCCTCATCGCCAGGTCGAATTCTAGATCGAGCTAGTTCCAGGAGCAGCACCCATAGCTCGAGCACCCTATCGCTTAGCTCCAACTGAACTGGAAGAACTGTCTAAGCAACTGCAAGAACTTTTGGAAAAGGGTTTCATACGTCCTAGCTCTTCGCCCTGGGAAGCTCCAGTATTATTTGTGAAGAAGAAAGACGGCACTTTCCGCATGTGCATAGATTACCGCTAACTGAACAAGGTAACCGTGAAGAATCGCTATCCTCTTCCACACATCGACGACTTATTCGACCAGTTGCAAGGGTCGAGCTATTACTCGAAGATTGATCTGAGGTCAGGTTACCATCACTGAGAGTCCGGGATGAGGACGTCTCCAAAACAGCATTCAGAACTCGCTACGGCCATTACGAGTTTTTGGTCATGCCATTCGGGCTAACGAACGCGCCTGCGGTTTTCATGGATCTTATGAATAGGGTGTGCAAACCTTATCTTGACGAGTTGGTTATTGTTTTCATCGACGACATCCTAATTTATTCAAGGAACCGGGAGGAACACGAACAGCATTTACGACTTATTCTGGAACTCCTTCGAACGGAACAGCTGTACGCTAAGTTTTCAAAATGCGACTTCTGGCTTCGTGAAGTCCACTTTCTAGGCCATGTGGTAACCAAGGATGGGATTCATGTCGATCCATCCAAAGTAGATTCGATCAAGAACTGGCCTGCACTTAGTACACCAACCGAAATACGCCAATTCTTGGGTTTGGCGGGTTATTACAGACGATTCATCATAGACTTTTCAAAGATTGCACAGCCGCTTACACTACTGACACAGAAAGGTGTTGTTTATTGTTGGGGTAATACACAGGATACAGCGTTTCAGCACTTAAAGGATAGACTTTGTAGTACAAGGATCCTTATGATGATCCATGATCCTGATCCTGAAGTACTTCTGAGGATCACCAATTCAAACAGAAGTAAGGATCACTAAGCCCAACAGCAATTAAGGATCACTGATCCTTTAGAAATCCACCCCTAACACCTACAGTCTCCGTTCACACGGCAACAACCGTTTCTTCCTTTTTTCAACCTCCAGCAATCTCCTCATCCTTAAAGTAACAAGGAACGAGGATGGGTGGCAACGTAAATTTTTCTTTGTTAGGCGGGACTCCATTGCCGAAGGTGATAGCCTTCCGGTGAAATGGTTGACCTCAGGTAGGGTTTAGGGTTTTAAATTATCCCCAAATATATCTTAATGATGTATCCTGCACTGATACCCTTATGTTTTTGTGCAACAAACTTCAAAGAGTTGGCTCCTCCCACTGAAGAATCTGAAGAAATAATCAAAACGGTCTACCAATTGCCGGAAAGTGACAGAACTTTCTCATTGCACCTTCCAAGCTCAAGTCAATATTCTTCATCTGACATGTCTAGTAAGGATCATACAATTTTGCATGGACTTAATTAGTTAAAAATAAGAGTAAAAATTTAGATTCTTTCCCTGTTATGCAGCACCAGCCAAGATTCCAGAAGTCTTCGACCTCGAAGAGTTGGACAGCTACTCTGGCCCTGTCCAAGTGAAGAAGGAACCCAGCAAGCCCTCTACTGCTTCCAAACCGGCAACCAGCTCCAAGGCCACAACCGTACCCAAGCCTTCTCCTGTCATGAAGCCACGTGCTTCAAGCTCCCACAAGAGAAAGGAAACTGATTCTCCAGCTTCATCCGAAACCTTCCCCTATGAAAACCATGGGTTCTTCAAATCCAGTGGGTTTATGACCAGCTTTCTTAACCAGGTACATATACTTATCCTATATCCCGCACACACATGCTGATTATATATGTTAATATATAGTGATACCTGTATCCTCGGTTTGTAGGGTCTTGAACGCCTGACAAGCCTTTACGAAGAAAGCTGTGGATTGAATAAGATCCTGGAAGCGAAGCTGAAGAAGGCAGAGATCACCATTGCTGACCAGGGAGTAATAGCCGCCGCCAAGTCACAACATTATGAGGACAAATACAAGGCTGTGACTCAGGAAGCCAAGGCCGCCATCAACAAGGGCAACCAGGATTCCCAAGCCAAGCTCGATGCCGCCCATCTTCAATATGAGCAGGATATAAACACCTACCGAGAGGGCCTCAAAGGGTCCGTTGTAATTTCCCTCCTTCAAGCCAGGCTAAAGATGGCTTATGAAGCCATAGCCATGCGCTTTGAATGCCCTTCCTGGAACGTTAATGCTTGGGAGGCGAAGTTGAAGGATCTCGGTGGTAATCCTGTGGAGTATCCTGCTAAGGATGTGTCTGAGGAACCTTCCAAGGTGGCTGATGCTGGTGGTGATGCTAAGAAGGATGCAGGGAAGGATGCTGGAGCTGATCTCGAAGCAGGTGCTGGTGATGAAGCGATGGTCGAAGAAGGTGCTGCCCCTTGAAGGCAGCGAAGTAGGCGATGATGGATGTTGATGCCTAGGCCGGAGCCCACTTTTTAAGTTTGATGGTTTGTGGTTGATAAACAATTTACTTTCCTGTCTTTTGAACAATTTTAATTTCCTGCATCAAACAATATGATGGCCAAAGGTGGAGGGATCCTGAGTTTCAGGACGAAGCCCTTGGTTATCAATCTTTAGTATGCTTTTTTGAACAATTAACAGTTGAAGGTGGAGGGATCTTGGGTTCCAGGATGAAGCCTTCAACTGTTTAGGTAAATATGGTTAAGAACTAGTTGCATTGTTGGTGGATGGGTCTCATTTTGAGATGAAGCCAATAGTGCAACCTTTTTGTGTTTTAATAATAAACTAACCCTTTTAACCTTATCCATTGTTATTTACATTTCCTTTGTAAATTATGTTGCATGTGTTTGATTTGAAAGTAGTTTTCTCCTTTATTCCAATACAACATTTCAAATATCCCGAGAAAATATCCTGGTCAGGATACTGTTATTAAACTTAGTGTTTTAATCAGAAATGTCCTGTTAAAGCTTTGTCAAACATAACTCCAAAAACTTAGGTTATTTAGATAAGGTTTCTAAAGATGAAAAAGAGAAATCATACCAAAGACACTTAGAGAATAGATTCCAACTTCCAACCTTTGAACCCTTTCCATCAAGGATGTCCCCTGTCTGGAACACTTAGAAAATTGAGTTCAATTTCATCCTTCAAACCTTTTACAATGTATCGAGATGGATGTCCCCTGTGTACAACACACTTGAATACTTAGGAACTTCTTGATCTATAATGTGTGTAAACACATTTGTAAGCAACTGTAGTACTACAGGGGATAAACCCTAAATATCCTGGAGATAGATCCTTAACATTCTGGGGATAAACCCTAAGTATCCTGGGGATAATCCCACGTTTTCGTGCGCTACAGGCGGGAGTGTTCAAACTCCAAGACTTAGAAAGGTGAAAACTGTGACAACTATCAAATTTGCATGCATCCGTACCATTATTAAACAATGATTAGTGCTTAATGACTGTGCTGAATTACAATTAATGACTTGACTTACTTTCCGATTATTGCCATATACATACATGTGCATCATATATTGAAAATGACATATCATTACTGTATGCAAACTTTGTTGATTCGAATGATGCACGAAACACCGGCAGCACAGTTATCAGACAAATCAGAAAAATACTGACGAAGTTCAGTAAGTAGGCAGACATTGTATTAAGACACAAAATGAGCCAGAAACCAAGAGTTACACTAGTATAGTGTGTAGGAAAGTAAGGATCATAAAACTGCCTTCCTAGTGATAGTTTAAGTGCCGGAAAGTGCCTAAAACTCACATAAACTGCAGAATTCTGCAGAAATCAGCAAAATTCAGCATTTAAACACTTTAATATCGTGCAGAAATATGGCTAAATGGTCCGGAATGCTTTCCTAAGTGTCGGAATCAAAACTGTCACAAAAGGTGACATAAAGCACAATAAACTGAATAGTTTAGCACCTTAACGAACCGGTAACCAACCGAACAACCGGACACTACCTGAAACACCAAATTTTCACTAGAAGCATTGTTTTAACATTACCAAGCTAGTTATTGTCACACCCCTTTCTGCGGCGGAAGCACGAGGTTTGATCATGAAAGGTTCTCATTGCATACGAAAGGTAAACATAATACATGCTCATAAAAATAACTTCAAACGTCATTACCATTACATAACGGAAAACATAGTTAAGAGTTTACATCACGAAACGACATATTGTCTGAAAGTTTACAACTTATTTAAGACAACATAAACGATATCCACGAGCATGAGTAAGACTGCGCGCACATCCACTTTTAGTTACCTGAAATACATGTGAGTTTTGGAAAAAACGTCAACATAATGTTGGTGTGAATTCATGCAGTTTTTGTATTGAACACGTTTGTATACTTTGTATCGAAACATGATATGTATCTTGTGAAAATAAAGTATTCTTGTGTAAATAAAGTATTCTTGTGGTATGAACCAAATAAAGTATGATTGTGTACGAAATTCGTACCAATATAGTATTCTTGTATAGTTAATGGGTTGCAAGGCCATTAACATGTGACACGACATAGGAAGTCACCAAACCATAGGCATTTTTCTAGTTGTCGATTCATGACGGAGACACAAAATCACTACTCGGTACTAGTGTTCACCGAGAGTGTGGCTGCCCGAACACCCGTTAGATCTAACCTTTTTTTCTGCGGTCTTAGTATTTACACGATTTTTCCTGTAAACATTCAGGATCATGTATTTCACCCCCGAAGTTATAAAACTGAAAACAGTTAAAGAAAAGGAGGAGCATGAACTCACAACTTTGCGTTCCTTGCGTCGTAAACTTCACCGGATTTTGCTTATATAGCGTCGTGACCTAAACGTGTTTTCTTAACGTTAGTCACTAGACTTGCATCGCACAAGTACAAGTCACTACCTTTTATGTATATATTCATGTGTTAAAAATATTTTATATTTTTAACTAAGTGTCTTACTTATATTATTTTCTCAAAAATAAATATAAGTATCTTGTATTTTGCACCCGAGTTATGTATCTTTTATGTTGTATGTGTATTTTGTGTTTTTACTTCTCATGAGTAATTAGTGTATTTTCAAATCCTAATACACTATCACGTATAGTACATACTACATACACTTAGCACAAAGTTTGGTGACCAATAAATACATATATTTTCCTCAAAAATATACATACTTAATATAAATTTTAAGTCTTGAAGAAATCATCATTTCTTGTCACAAAAAATTAGGGAAACCTTGGTAATATTTTTAGGTACATTTTTAGGGAATAAGTTTCTCAAAAACTGATATTTTCTAAGTGTCAAAATTTATAGAAATTTTGACAGAGTTTCCCCTAAAAATGGAGGTTTCCCATGTTTTCAAAACATGTGTTTATTTTCTTTTAAAATCATTATCAATCAATTTCAACAACAATCATCAACAATATACATAAGTTTTTCTATTTCATGAACTTGAGAATTTATAAAAATGTGTAGTAACTTACTAGTGTATTTAGTAAGTCTTGTTACCTTTTAAAGTGTGATTGCTTATTTAAAAACTTCATTTTTAAAGAATATGATTCTTTACAACTTATGTTCATGTTTTCTAAAAATACTTCTTCTTGTATTTTTCTTGTTACACATGTGTATCTTTACTTTATTAACCACCAAAAATAAGGTTTATTTGTTTAAGAACCAAGATTTAGTGGAACTTGTATTTTTAACTTGGTTTCTTGGTAAATCATACTTGAAACATTTAGATCTACATGTTTCACAACATACTTTGATCATTATTTTTCAAGAAACATCACAATTATTCAAGTTCATGACTTTTTGTGAGGATGATTCATAACCTTTAACATGTTCATCCTCTCATCTTGCTAGATGGGGTTTTTAATCATGATCTAGCAAGACTACATGATGACCAACATCATTTCTACAAACAAACAATAATCAACAAGTATATCAACACTAAACAACATGATCTCTTCACATTTAAAGCTTATGTTTAAGTTTACTTCTTATTTATCTTAGTGTTCTTCAAGATTTACATCATGTATCATTCTTTAACCACTTAAATATGATGTACAATGAAGGGATTCAAGTTCTTACCACTAGCTCAAGGCTAGGGATGTTCAAGAGAAGAGAAGAGGTGGGTAATAGCAAATAGAGAAGGTCCTTCAAGTTCCGTTGCTTCCACACTTCCTAACTCAGCTTCTTACACCATAGAATGTACTTGGGAAGGTTGGATTGAATTGAAAAATGGTGGTGGTGTTGGCTCTATGTTCAGCCGAGAGCAAGAGGGGAAAAGGAAGGAGGGTATGAAGTGTTGGTTGTGAAGATGAAGATGTTTAGGGGTTTAACTTATAACCACAAGTTTCTATTACCCATTGGTTCTTATGTTTCAATAAGTACATGCAAATCCTTACACCAAATTACTAGAGATTTTAAGATATAATGGCAAGATTGTGGAAGATTATGTGGGCCATCTTGATGACCGATTTTACTAGCATGGGGGGGGGGGGTAAAGTGTAAATTGTGAACCATGTAGTTACTTGTAATCATATACCAAGTATCTAGTTAGTGTAGTTAGTTACTAGATATTCTAGTGTGTGTTAGGGATCATGACTAGCTCAGTAATAATAAAATAGTGCTTCTAGTAATATTTTGATGTTCCGGGTATTGTCCGGTTGTTCGGTTAGATACCGGTTCGTTAAAGTGCTAAATTGTACCGTTTAGTGTACTTTATGTCCTCTTTTGTAACACTTTCAATTCCCAACACTTGGGGAGGTATTCCGAATGATGAATCATGAATTCTGTATAATATTTACACGTTAAAAGCTGATTTGTAGATGAATTTAAATAAATTCTGCACTTAAAGTGCGTTTCAGGTGCTTTTTAGTGTATATTTTAGCTTCCGGAATGTCTATATGTTAACCCTTGTATGTACTCTTGGGTTTTAATGTATTCTTGTCGTTGGACCTACATCTAGGCCTTAGTTCTAATGTCTGACTGCTTTCTGCAAAGTTTTTGACACAAAGTGTCTTACCGGTGAGTTTACTAGTATTTCTGACGCAACGCTCTCGTTTATGCATAAAGCAATATTTTGTAGTATAAAACGTGCATGAATTCACTTGTTTAGTATGTGTTCAGACAATGTTGACATCTAAGCACATAATTGTAGTCATTAAATAATAATTAAAGTGTACGGAAATTACTGGTTTGGTGCCAGTTGTCACAGTCTCCCCCCGTTAAAAGAATTTCGTCCCGAAATTCAGACTGAACTAACTCTCGCAAGAGTCTTCTTGAATCGGTGGGGATACTTTTCTTTGAACTGGTCTTCACGTTCCCACGTGTACTCGGGTCCGTGCTTAGAGTTCCAACGTACTTTGACAAGTTTAACAGTGCTCCTCCTGGTCTTGTTGACTTTCCAGTCTGTAACCTCAATGGGTTGTTCTGTAAATCGGAGGGCGTCATCAATATGTACTTCATCCGCAGGGATGATCACGTCTTCTTGTGTTGGACTCTTCTTGAGGTTGGATACATGAAACGTTTCATGTACTCTATTAAGTTCTTCCGGTAATTCCAAGTTGTATGCCACGGTACCAATCCTTTCCAAAATCTTGAATGGTCCGATGTATCATGGATTCAGCTTTCCATGCTTTCCAAATCTTACTACGCCCTTCCAAGGTGAGACTTTTAGCAACACTTTGTCTCCCACCTTGAATTCTAATGGTTTTCGTCTTCGATCAGTGCAGCACTTTTGTCGATCTCGAGCCGCCTTAATGCGTTCTCGGATCTGCATAATCCTGTCGGTTGTCTCTTGTACAAGTTCAGGACCAACCATACATTTATCTCCAGCGTCTGCCCAACATAGGGGCGATCGGCACTTGCGGCCATATAGAGCTTCGAACGACGCGACTTTTATGCTTGTATGATAACTGTTATTGTAGGAAAACTCAACCAAAGGTAGGTGAGTATCCCAGCTGCCGCCTAGGTCCATGACACATGCGCGAAGCATATCTTCTAATGTTTGTATAGTCCGTTCGCTCTGGCTGTCTGTTTGTGGATGGAAGGCCGTGCTTAGATCTAATTAAGATCCAAAGGCTTCCTGAAATGATTGCCAGATTCTTGAGACAAAGCGTCCATCTTTGTCTGAAATAATTGAGATTGGCACTCCATGTCGTGCCACGATCTCTTTTAAGTATATCTCAGCAAGCTTTCCAGTGTTGTCTTTTTCTCGGATCGGTAGGAAGTGCGCAGACTTCGTTAACCGATCGACTATCACCCATATCATATCGTGTCCCCTAGGGGTCTTGGGTAATTTTGTTATGAAGTCCATCGAGATTTGATCCCACTTCCACATGGGTATCTCTGGTTGTTGTAGTAGGCCGGACGGTTTCTGATATTCAGCCTTAACCTTAGCACAAGTTAGGCATTTTCCAACATAAACAGCAACATCGCTCTTGAGTCTCGGCCACCAATAATATTCTTTCAAGTCTTGATACATTTTGTCCGATCCTGGATGGATCGAGTATCTCGATTTGTGTGCTTCATCAAGGATGACTTCTCGTATGCCACCATAGAGCGGAACCCAAATACGCTTCTCAAAGTATAAGGCTCCCTCTTCATTTGGCACCATATATTTCAACATACCCCGGAGGTATTCAGCTTTACGGTTTTCTCCCTTAAGAGCTTCTTGTTGTGCATCACGAATACGTGCAGTGAGGTTCGTTCGAATCGTCATTTCCAATGCTCGAACCCTTAGGGTCTTAACCCTTTCTTTTTGACTTAAAGCGTCTACTACAATGTTTGCCTTTCCAGGATGGTACTTAATCTCACAGACATAATCATTTAGCAGCTCGACCCATCGCCGCTGGCGCATGTTCAATTCTTTCTGATCGAATATGTGTTGCAGGCTTTTGTGATCTGTGAAGATTGTGCATCGTGTACCATATAGATAATGTCGCCAGATCTTCAAGGAGAATACCACTGCACCTAGCTCCAGGTCGTGAGTGGTATAGTTTCTTTCATGCACCTACAATTGTCTTGAAGCGTAAGCGATGACCTTCTGGCGTTGCATGAGCACGCAACCCAAACCTTGTCGTGAGGCGTCGCAGTATACCACGAAGTCTTCAGTGCCTTCGGGTAATGATAGTATTGGCGCATCGCATAGCTTACTTTTAAGTATCTGGAAGGCTTCTTCCTGCTTGTAACCCCAGTCTTATTTCTTATCTTTCTGTGTAAGGGTCGTTAGCGGTTGAGCTATTTTTGAGAAATTCCTCAATGAAACGTCGGTAATAGCCCGCTAAGCCCAAAAATTTTCGAACTTCAGTTGGGGTTTTGGGGGCTTCCCAATTCTTTATTGCTTCGATCTTGGATGGGTCTACATGAATGCCCTTCTCGTTCACAACGTGACCAAGAAATTGTACTTCACGAATCCAGAATTCGCATTTCGAGAACTTTGCATAGAGCTTCTCTTTCTTCAGTAGTTCCAGAATAGTTCTGAGATGTTGCTCATGTTCTTCTTTCGTTCACGAGTAAATCAGGATATCATCGATAAATACAATCACGAATTTATCGAGATATGGTTTGCATACGTGGTTCATCAGATCCATAAATACCGCTGGCGCGTTTGTCAGTCCGAATGGCATCACAAGAAACTCGTAGTGCCCATAACGCGTTTGAAATGCGGTCTTTGGTATGCTTTCTTCTTGTATCCTTAACTGATGGTATCCAGATCGAAGGTCGAATCTTGGAATAGTAGCTTGATCCTTGCAACTGATCAAATAAGTCATCAATCCTCGGTAGTGGGTACCGATTCTTGATAGTGAGCTTGTTCAGTTCTCTGTAATCGATACACATCCGCAGTGTTCCATCCTTCTTCTTCACGAATAATACTGGAGCTCCCCAGGGTGAGAAGCTTGGCCTTATGAATCCTTTATCCAACAACTCCTGGAGTTGTGTAGATAATTCTTGCATCTCAGATGGTGCAAGTCGATAAGGTGCCTTGGCTACAGGAGCAGCTCCTGGAACCAAGTCTATATGAAATTCAACTTGTCGTTGCGGAGGTAGTCCTGGCAAATATTCGGGAAAAACATCAGGAAATTCCTTCACCATAGGAATGTCTTCGAGTTTCGGCTCCTCAGCCTTCTTATCTACAACGTGTGCTAGGAAAGCAACACATCCTTTCCTTAAGCACTTCTGTGCCTTCATGCAACTGATGATTCGAAGAGGCGCGTCTCGCTTTTCTCCATGTACTATGAGAGTTTCACCATTCGCTAAAGGGATGCGAATGTTTTTCTCATGACAAATAACTTCAGCTTTATTCTTGGACAACCAGTCCATTCCGACCACTACATCGACGCTACCCAATTGAATAGGTAAGAGGTCGATGCTAAACCTTTGTTCACCAAGTTCTAGTGTGCAGCCTCTAACAACTTTGCCCGATTCAACAAGTTTATCATTGGCTAGTTCTATGGAATAAGGTATTTCTAATCTACTAGATTCTATTCCAAACATGCGTTTAAATTCCACAGTGTTAGTGCAGTATGTCTATCGCCTCCGTCATCTCAAGATCGTAACTGAAACAGTTTAAATCTAGGCTTTATATTGTTATAAATAGGAAAAGGCAAGGTGGCATTTATGTAAATAATGAGATCTCTCATTATATCCCTTGGCCTATAAATAGGAGTCTAAGTGTTAGAGTTTAGAACTTTTGGGAGACTTTTGCTCATTTGGATCTTTGGAGAGCTTGGTGCTTAGAGAGAGAAAGTAGAGAGAGAAAGTGCTCTAGGTGATTCACGGTTCTTGTATCTTTTAAGATCTTTTATCGAATCACAGATTTAGTACGTTCTTGTGTTCGGTCCACACACGTGTACGGATTCCGCACGTCACACGTGTCGATACGCAATCGTTACGGAGTTGAAAACCAGTCCTAACAAGTGGTATCAGAGCAGGATCTCGATTGCACGGATCAAACATACTGTTTCGTACACGAATTCATCAGATTCAGAGTCAATTTAATCCAGATTTGTCAAAACTTTCTTCACTTTTTCATATTCTTCACATTCTTACTGAAAAACGCAAAATTAAACGACTTTTTACGGTTAAAATCGGCTAATTTTTGGATATGTTGTGCGAATATACATGATCTAAAAGCCTACAAAATTTCAAATCTTAACTCTAAGCCGTTTGTGAGAAATTTGAATTTTTGTGGTTCGAAAGTTTGTGAAATATGCTTACTGTTGATGCTGTTATTGTTCTTAGTGCTCACCAATCGGATGGCAATCCGATCGGATGACCATCCGACTCAAAGCTTCATTTCATTTAAAAAAAGGTGTTGACTTTTGTTGACTGTTATTCGTTCGGATTACTATCCGATCAGATAACAATCCGTATTACGTCATCTTTCTTCATTTCATTAAAGACTTTGACTTCTGTTGACCTATCCGTTCGGATTACTATCCGACCGGATAGCATTCCGTGTCATAGCATTACACCTATATCAATTCATTAAAGTCAACATATTCAGCTTGTCAGTCAACTTTAACGGTGTGCATGTGATTGTTAATTGTCTGTTGTCATCATATATCACGTGAATCTTTTAACAGCACCCATTGCATGTGAAGTAGTGTGATTTGTGTCAACATCATTAATTGCATTCAGAATTTGCATAAGTCAGTATACATGTGATTTCATGTTCACGTGATTCATACATAGAGGTCCAATGAGAATTTGTTTTATATAAATGTTGTCGGCTCAAAGATTTTTGTGATTAATAATTTCATGTGAATTGTCAGACTGCAGGAGCTGTGTCACCCGAGCGGATTACTATCCGAGTTGACTTTAGTTGACCTATCTGAGAGGATTACAATCCGAGCGGATTACCATCCGAGTTGACTTTAGTTGACCCATCCGAGCGGATTACCATCCGAGCGGATAGCAATCTGAGTTGACTTTAGTTGACCCATCCGAGCGGACGGCAATCCGAGTCTCTGCAATTTATCTGCTGATTGATTGAATTCAGTTGTTGTGATTAATCGACGAACCATTGTTGTTGACGAACACTATCTTCAGTTGACGAACTTTTATTGATTGATTGACCAATCATTATAATATTTGCACGTGATCTCTTAATTGAATTCATTAAATGAGAATGTCGGCTATTTGCTTTTGATAATATTAGTGCTTGTGAACTTGCATGACATAAGAATTGTTGATATATGTGATCTGTATTAATTGTTTCAATACATCGATTAATGTTTTGCATGTGATAAGTTTGCATGAGATACTGATTATTGTCGGCTATCATTGTTAATCCCATGTGAGTTGTCAGTTTGCATGTAGCATGTGAGTTCAGATGATAAGTCAAGTTCATCATTGATAAAAAGGAATCAACTGTCACCCGCTCGGACAACAATTTTGTCGTTTAGTAGAGTGGCTTGTGTCAAAGAGTCGGATAGCTATCTCACCCGAACGGATACAATCTCACCCGAACGGATAGCTATCTCACCCGAATGGATACAATCTCACCCGAACGGATAGCTATCTCACCCGAACGGATAGCAACATCATTCGAACGGACAACAATCTCACCCGAACGGACAGCGTTGTCACGAAATTATTTTCACTGTTGACTTATGTTGACTCACTCAATCGGATACCCGTCCGATTCATTTGTTTGATATTGATTAAACTGATTGTGTTTGTTTGTTCTTGATTCAGGTGAATAAAAGGTGCTTGTAAATCGAGAAGATCATATCATGGCTGAAAAGTTTTACAACACATTCTACAACGCATTCACATCCGAATCTTCTGAAACTTCAACTGTCACACCAAAGTCAATTACAAAAGCAATCAATGAGAACATCAAACATGATAACTTCTATGGAACACACTCGAAGCCACCAACTCTGGAAAGCATTGAAGATTACACGTGGTGGAAAGAGAGGTTCATTGGTTGGGCAAAAGCCTATGCTCACGAGAGCTGGTTCTGTTTGGAGTTTGGGTACAAAAGGCCGACTAATGATAAAGGAGAAGAGCTTCCACTCAAAGACTTACCTAAAGATGACAAAGCAGAATTCTCAGCAGAACAGAGAATGATTGCTTTGATCCAGTTGGCAATCAGAAATGACATGTTTACTTTACTGCAACATGACGGAACTTCAAAATCGGTTTGGGAGGCTTTACAGGTCAAGGCAGAGGGTGGTAAACAAATCAGGAAGAACAAAATTGCTTTATTAAAAAAGGAATTTGATTTGTTTGATAGTCTTAACGGTGAATCAGTTCGTCAAATGATTGAACGTTTTTGTCATCTAAAAATCGAACTAGAAAGATTTAAGATTGAAAAAACAAGAGAAGAAATTATAGACAAACTTATAGAAGCGTTACCACGAGCTGATCAGTGGCAAACGTTTGTTTTTATCCTGAAAAATGATGCTTTATATGATACAATTTCTCTTGATGTTTTGATAGAAAAGATAGAGAGTCATGAACTTGAGTTGCAAAAGCAGGACAAGATGAGCAGTTCTTCGCATCAGCAGAATGTTGGTCTTTACTATAAAGGCAATATACCTTCGATGAAAGCTGATAGATCACCACAGACAGCATTCAGTGGTGAGAGGACAAAAGAACCTCAGAAAAGCTCATCAAGTTACGATCCGGGTTATCATTCATCTGCTTCAAAAGTTTGTTCTGAAGAATCTGAAGAAGTTCTGTGCAATATTGCTCTCAAATTGAAGAACTCCCCGATAATGAGCATAAATGAAGCTAAGCAACAAATGAGTTTCCTTGCATCTGTTTTGGAATCGTATGAAGGTCTTGCAGCTGGCAAAATTGGAAACTCAGAATTAACCAAAGAAGACTATGACCAGATTGATCCTAGAGATGGAACTCATTGACATCCGCTGGTGTTTAGCTAGTTGCATCCGTAGAGCTCAGAGATATATGGAAATTACTGGGAAACAATCTCTTGGTGGTGCTTCAACAAAACTTGGATTTGACAAGTCCAAGGTGACCTGCTTCAGATGTAAGCAAAAATGTCATTTCAAGAGAGAATGCAACAATTCTGCGGTTGGTGGGAATGAACATCCGTTCAATGATGATTACTACCGAAAGTCAATCTACCACCGAAGCAGAGAAGAGCCAAAGATGATCGAAGATAAACCCAGAGAGAAGTCAAGAGCTTGTGCTGTAATCCACAATGATGAAGGATATGATTGGAGTCAAGTTGATATTCAAAAAACAGCTCATGGCAGAAAACCATCAAACAACAAACATTATGTTTTTATTGCTGAAATCAAAGAGGAAAACAAAGAAGAAAATGTTGTTGCTGAAGTTAAAGAGAAAACCAGAGAAGAATTTCTGAGTGAGAAAACACACAGACATGAAGCTATAATCGGCTCCAGTATCAAATAATATGGATGCAAAGTGATTGTTAACGAGAAACGTACCGGTGACCACAGTAGGTTCCTCGCGTGCGTTCTTTGCTCCAATCACAAACGCTCAAGCCTGAGCATTGTTTCCCTTTGGGCAGTCTTTCATGAAATGATCATTGCTTCCACAACTGAAGCATCCTTGATTCTTTCCATTCCCGTTACCATTCCTGTTATCAACACTATTCCCATTCTGGTTCTTTCCTTTTCCCCAACAATCTTCTGTGCGATGTCCCAGTTTTCCGCACTTATCGCATTTTGGAACGCGACAAACCCCTTCGTGATGACGCTTGCAATTGTTGCAAACGGGCCGAGTGCCCAGGTACCTCTTGGTAGAAGCATCATTCATGTTTGCAAGAGTTTTCGCCTCCTGAGGCGGGTTAGCGTCACGCTTCTTGTTGTTGAAACCTTTGTTGTTACGAGTTGCTTGATTCAGGTTTGCATGTTTCCTTATCTTGTCACCGGACGACTCAGCATGCGTCTCGGTCTTCTCTGTTGGGTTTAGTGATAGCTTCTTCATACGAACACAATCCTCAGTAAGGCTGACAGCCAGAGTTACAGCCTCAGTGATAGTTTGAGGTTTGGCTGAAGTTACCATGCCACGGAATTCTGAGGCCAGTCCCCAAATGTAGCATTCAACGCGCTTAAATTCGGGAGTCACCATGTAGGGAAGTACTCTAGACAGATCGTGGAACCTTCGAGTTTAACCATTAATGTCAGCACCTTCCATAGTCAAGTGCCAGAACTCCGTTTCCAGTCTTTGGAGTTCAGCACGAGAGCAGTACTTCTCTCTCATTCTTTCCTTCAGTTCATCCCAAGTTAGGCCATAAGCGGCATCATCGCCCAAGGTTTGGACTTGCAAGTTCCACCAAGTCAGAGCTTCATCAACAAACAACCCAGTAGCGAAAGTGACTTGCTGATCAGCGGTACACTTGCTCATACGGATGGTAGCTTCAGTCTTCTTCGTCCAGCGTACAAACGCTACTGCACCTCCTGTGCCGTCGTAGTTCATCGGTTTGCAGTCGAGAAACTGCTTGGAGGTGCAGCCTGTAATTAATTCAACCAACTCACACATGAGCAATCGAAGAAATAATGAAACCAAGGCCGTTCATAAATTTCTTCATGCTTAGCAAATTGTCTTAAGGTTACCTTAAGCTGCGTTGCCTCCAGATGAATCTCCATTTCCATTACGTCTAGCGTTGCTTGGCCCGCCACTGTCTTGAGTTCGGTTTGCCTCGTATTGGGTGATAGCAGCGGAGATCCTTTCTTCCAGTAGAGCGTTTAGCTCTTCAGTAGTTCTTGGCAGTGGGGGAGGAGGAGGTTGATCATCATTGCGAGCATTCACAGCTTTCCTGGGCGCAATGTTCTATCAGAACACAACACAACAGGGTTAGATATTTGTTTGATATCGTCTTACGAGACGGTAGTAGTATATATACATTCAGGCATATACCATATAGGTGACATCAAACAATTATTACTCCAACGGAGTATTTTAGTAGGCTGGGGGAAGGGTGTTCACGTTTGACCCTTTTCTTGCACTGAGGGAATCTATACGTGACAAGACTTGCTGTGATTTCTGTGCACTGAATTCCATAATTATGTATGCATCCATAATTATGTAACTCCTTGCACAGTCCGCACAGTTCGTTTCATCCTCGTATTTCTTCCTTTAGATAGGCCATTGCTTTCAGGTAAAGTCACGTATACTTGTGACATTCTACTTCTAGTATATGTATATGCCAATTATCACACATAATTGTAAGTAATTCTTAATCACAGACAAGTGCTACTTTAGTGCACCCTAAGCCTCGTAGTGTCTTTTCTTGACTCATGTAAACAGTTTCAGGTAGTGGATGTCGCGGGACTTTTTATGCAATGAAAACTCTTTGAAAAATCGTTTTCGTGAAAGGATCCTAGAGATTGTAGACTAGACTCGAGAAGGAATCCTGGTTCACTACAATCGCAGCTCTGATACCAATCTGTCACACCCCTTTCTGCGGCAGAAGCACGAGGTGTGATCATGAAAGGTTCTCATTGCATACGAAAGGTAAACATACTACATGCTCATAAAAATAACTTCAAACGTCATTACCATTACATAACGGAAAACATAGTTAAGAGTTTACATCACGAAACGACATATTGTCTGAAAGTTTACAACTTATTTAAGACAACATAAACAACATCCACGAGCATGAGTAAGACCGCTCGCACATCCACTTTTAGTTACCTGAAATACATGTGAGTTTTGGAAAAAAAGTCAACATAATGTTGGTGTGAATTCATGAAGTTTTTGTATTGAACACGTTTGTATACTTTGTATCGAAACATGATATGTATCTTGTGAAAATAAAGTATTCTTGTATAAATAAAGTATTCTTGTGGTATGAACCAAATAAAGTCTTCTTGTGTACGAACTTCGTACCAATATAGTATTCTTGTATAGTTAATGGGTTGCAAGGCCATTAACATGTGACACGACATAGGAAGTCACCAAACCATAGGCATTTTTCTAGTTGTCGATTCACGACGGAGACACAAAAGCACTACTCGGTACTAGTGTTCACCCAGAGTGTGGCTGCCCGGACACCCGTTAGATCTAACCTTTTGTTCTGCGGTCTAAGTATGTACACGATTAATGGTGCTTATGGTACCCTATTCGTGACACGATTTCTCGTATCATTCCTCAAAACGCATCATACATGGTACTAGTGATCACCAAGAGTGCTTCTTGTTTATGTATTCATCATGTCAAGTATCAATTCTCGTTTATTATATCAAGTATCAATTCTCGTTTATTATATCAAGTATCAATTTTCATGTGTTCGCCCCAAGTTTAAAAGTATGTAAAAGATTAAAAATGGGGACACGAACTTTCCTGTAAACATTCAGGATCATGTATTTCACCCCCGAAGTTATAAAACTGAAAACAGTTAAAGAAAAGGGGGAGCATGAACTCATAACTTTGTGTTCCTTGCGTCGTAAACTTCACCGGATTTTGCTTATATAGCGTCGTGACCTAAACGTGTTTTCTTAACGTTAGTCACTAGACTTGCATCGCACAAGTACAAGTCACTACCTTTTATGTATATATTCATGTGTTAAAAATAGTTTATATTTTTAACTAAGTGTCTTACTTATATTATTTTCTCAAAAATAAATATAAGTATCTTGTATTTTGCACCCGAGTTATGTATCTTTTATGTTGTATGTGTATTTTGTGTTTTTACTTCTCATGAGTAATTAGTGTATTTTCAAATCCTAATACACTATCACGTATAGTACATACTACATACACTTATCACACAGTTTGGTGACCAATAAATACATATATTTTCCTAAAAAATATACATACTTAATATAAATTTTAAGTCTTGAAGAAATCATCATTTCTTGTCACCAAAAATTAGGGAAACCTTGGTAATATTTTTAGGTACATTTTTAGGGAATAAGTTTCTCAAAAACTTATATTTTCTAAGTGTCAAAATTTATAGAAATTTTGACAGAGTTTCCCCTAAAAATGGAGGTTTCCCATGTTTTCAAAACATGTGTTTATTTTCTTTTAAAATCATTATCAATCAATTTCAACAACAATCATCAACAATATACATAAATTTCTCTATTTCATGAACTTGAGAATTTATAAAAATGTGTAGTAACTTACTAGTGTATTTAGTAAGTCTTGTTACCCTTTAAAGTGTGATTGCTTCTTTAAAAACTTCATTTTTAAAGAATATGATTCTTTACAACTTATGTTCATGTTTTCTAAAAATACTTCTTCTTGTATTTTTCTTGTTACACATGTGTATCTTTACTTTATTAACCACCAAAAATAAGGTTTATTTGTTTAAGAACCAAGATTTAGTGGAACTTGTATTTTTAACTTGGTTTCTTGGTAAATCATACTTGAAACATTTAGATCTACATGTTTCACAACATACTTTGATCATTATTTTTCAAGAAACATCACATTTATTCAAGTTCATGACTTTTTGTGAGGATGATTCATAACCTTTAACATGTTCATCCTCTCATCTTGCTAGATGGGGTTTTTAATCATGATCTAGCAAGACTACATGATGACCAACATCATTTCTACAAACAAACAATAATCAACAAGTATATCAACACTAAACAACATGATCTCTTCACATTTAAAGCTTATGTTTAAGTTTACTTCTTATTTATCTTAGTGTTATTCAAGATTTACATCATGTATCATTCTTTAACCACTTAAATATGATGTACAATGAAGGGATTCAAGTTCTTACCACTAGCTCAAGGCTAGGGATGTTCAAGAGAAGAGAAGAGGTGGGTAATAGCAAATAGAGAAGGTCCTTCAAGTTCCGTTGCTTCCACACTTCCTAACTTAGCTTCTTACACCTTAGAATGCACTTGGGAAGGTTAGATTGAATTGAAAAATGGTGGTGGTGTTGGCTCTATGTTCAGCCGAGAGCAAGAGGGGCAAAGGAGGGAGGGTATGAAGTGTTGGTTGTGAAGATGAAGATGTTTAGGGGTTTAACTTATAACCACAAGTTTCTATTACCCATTGGTTATTATGTTTCAATAAGTACATGCAAATCCTTACACCAAATTACTAGAGATTTTAAGATATAATGGCAAGATTGTGGAAGATTATCTGGGCCATCTTAATGACCGATTTTACTAGCATGGGGGGGGGGGGGTAAAGTGTAAATTGTGAACCATGTAGTTACTTGTAATCATATACCAAGTATCTAGTTAGTGTAGTTAGTTACTAGATATTCTAGTGTGTGTTAGGGTGTTCGGGGATCATGACTAGCTCAGTAATAATAAAATAGTGCTTCTAGTAATATTTTGATGTTCCGGGTATTGTCCGGTTGTTCGGTTAGATACCGGTTCGTTAAAGTGCTAAATTGTACCGTTTAGTGTACTTTATGTCCTCTTTTGTAACACTTTCAATTCCCAACACTTGGGGAGGTATTCCGAATGATGAATCATGAATTCTGCATAATATTTACACGTTAAAAGCTGATTTGTAGCTGAATTTAAATAAATTATGCACTTAAAGTGCATTTCGGGTGCATTTTAGTGTATATTTTAGCTTCCGGAATGTCTATATGTTAACCCTTGTATGTATTCTTGGGTTTTAATGTATTCTTGTCGTTGCACCTACATCTAGGCCTCAGTTCTAATGTCTGACTGCTTTCTGCAGAGTTGTTGACACAAAGTGTCTTACCGGTGAGTTTACTAGTATTTCTGACGCAACGCTCTCGTTTATGCATAAAGCAATATTTTGTAGTATAAAACGTGCATGAATTCACTTGTTTAGTATGTGTTCAGACAATGTTGACATCTAAGCACATAATTGTAGTCATTAAATAATAATTAAAGTGTACGGAAATTACCGGTTTGGTGCTAGTTGTCACAGTTATGGTCCCCGAACATCATAACACACTATGTAAACATCTAATAACTAAATAACCTAACTAAACACTTAGATTTGAACCCTAATCTAACTATAGCATTACATTTCAACTCTACACCCCCCACCTACGGCCCCAACATGGTGGCCCCACTTGTGAATTTCTTTGATTATAATATTAGATCATGTCTTGACTTTACTAAACACATGAACCTTTGGATTATGCAAAATTGGAATATTATAAGTTAGACTTGTAGTTCTTCACTCATCATTCTCATACCTCACAACATCCACCATTTTTTCTTCTTCCTTCCCCCTACCTACGGCCGTGAGCACCCCCACATACCACCATCATCATCATTCAACTCTCATCCATTTCATTACTACTCAAAGGTGGTAGGAGGTGTATAAGGAAGCTTGGAGCCTTTGGAAGCTAAAGGACCTCTCACATAAGCTTTTATCCACTCCTTCTTCCTCTTGAGATCATCCCTAGCCTTGAGCTAGTAGTAAGAACACTCTACACTTCATTTTACATCTTATTTTGGTGGTTAAAAGAAGATACAAGTTGATGATCATGATGAACACTAAGAATCTTGAACTTGAAACTTGAACATAAGCTTTAAATCATAAGAAATCATGATGTTTATGTGTTGTTATGCTTGTTGATTGTTGTTTGCTCATGTTTTTTATGTTGATCATCATATGATCTTGCTAGATAATGATTAAAAACATAATCTAGCAAGATGAGAGGATGAAAATGTTAAAGATCCATAGATCATCCTCATGTTTAAGTCACCTAAGACACATTACAATGCGTTTGGACATTTCCGAGTGTGCTTTGCTAATGCTATATGTGAATGATGCTATTGGGTTGCAGGCTGTACCTACAAGAAGTTTTTGGACTGCATGCCTCTGAACTTCGACAGCACTGGAGTTGCCGTAGCTTTTGTGAGATGGGTCGAGAATATAGATTATGTTTTGCGAATGAGCAAATGTACTCCAGAGCAACAAGTCACGTACATTTCTGGACTGTTTCAAGATAGGGCTCTGTCATGGTGGAACCATCAGGTTCAGACGTTGGGCGAGGCTGCTGCGTATGCTTTGACATGGAGTGAGCTGAAAGAGTTGATGCGTAGGGAATATTGTTCTCAGGCAGAAATCCAGAAGCTGTAAGTGGAATTCTGGAACCTGAAGATGGAAGGTCCAAAGGCGGTGGAATATGTGCAGAGACTTCGCGATTTGTCACGAGTTGTTCCATATCTAGTGGAACCAGAGTTTAAGAGGATAGAACGATTCGTCTAGGGATTGGCGCCTCAGATTCTGAGCTTGATGATGGCATCAACGCCTCCAACAACTATCGATGCGAGTAACTTAAGTGTGGCGCTCACTAAAGAAGCAATTAGATTGGAAAAACTTTCAACCCCTGATGAGAAGACGGAGACTCATGTGGAGTCATCTGGAAAGAACAAAAGCAAGCTCACTGATTTCCAAAAGGGTACTCGGGTGAATAACAACAACAATGCCAAAAAGGGAAAATAGTACATGGGTATCCTTCCTAAGTACGACAACTGTCTACGTCATCATATGGGGCGATGCAGGTATGGGAAATGTGAAACTTGTGGAAAAGCTGGTCACCCTAAGGAGACGTGTTGGCATGGTACGGAACATGGAAATGGAGGTCAAGATGGTAGCGGAAATCGCGGAGGGAACAACAACAACGACTATCAGGGCGGAAACAGTAATGATCAAGAACAAGGTCAAGGTTGTGGTGGCATAAGGCATTTTAGAAAGGTTTACTTGAGAACTAAGCAAGATGTGATGAGTGCAAGTTTCATCATGAAGGTCGATGTCTGAGGCCTTGGTGCGATAGGTGCGGAAAGGAAGGACACAGCAAGGATGCCTGTGGGGCGAAGTATCCCAAACAAGGAGGAAATGATGACATAAACCAAGATGAAAACGATAATGGTAGAGTTCCAAGGTGCTTCAAATGTGGGGATGTGAGGCACCTTAGGAAAGATTGCCCTAAGAATAACCGAGCTCATGGAATAGTGTTCAACATCGGAGCTAAGGAAACACGCCAGGATCCAGGCGTGGTTACTGGTACGTTCCCAATTAATCAACACTTTGCATCTGTGCTATTTGATACTAGTACCGACTATAGCTTCGTATCTCTAGAGTTTAAGAGTATACTTGGTTTAGTAACAAGTAAGTTAGACATCCCGTACTTGATAGAACTAGCTAATGGGAAGTTAGTAGAAGCCAATGAAGTGATTAAGGGGCTGTATGAAAGAGCTTGGAGAGCGTGAGTTTTCGAAAGATCCTCTGCCAGTTGAGTTGGGAAGCTTCGACGTCATAGATGGATTGGTTGTCAAGTAGTCGTGCGGAGATTGTTTGCCATGAGAAGATTATCCGCATCCCAATGGCGAGTGAATAGACGATCGTGATTCATGGGGAGAAGCAGGATATGCTTCTACGGATTATTAGTTGTTTGAAGGCACGGAAGTTTTTGCCTACATAATGTTTTGCCTTCTTAGCTCATGTTGTGAATAAAGAGGCCGAAGAACCGAAGCTCGAAGGTATTCCTGTGGTAAGGGAATATCCTGGAGTCTTCCCCGAAGACTTGCTAGGATTACCTCCTCAATGACAAGTCAAATTTTGTAGGATCATTCTGTGACCCAAACGAGTCTATCAGAAGAGTTCTCGGTCTAATCAGAGGCGGAATTCATTGATTAGACTTTGAAACAGCTCAAATCACACTTAATTGTCTTGTATTATTGATTTAACACGTTTACAGATCAGTAGACACGTCGGCAGCACTTCGGTACCGGAAACATAAACCTTACAAATGATTTCGCATCTAGGGTATTTATAGGGGTTGTAATTTCGCATGGAATTACAACTTGCTATTTCGTGCGGAATTAACTCTACAACACACAAACCCTGTTTTTCTCGAACTACGTGCCCTGATCTAACAATTCTAGTACAAGACTCGATACAAGACGAAGTCGACAGACGTAATGCACCAACAGACTCCCCCTCGGATGTTGACGAGTCTTCAGTGTCGAGTCTTCACAATCTTCAGCCTTGATCAGTCTTTGGGCTCTTTCAAAGTATCTGACAGAGTAAGCATCCTCCATCCTCTCTTCTATTCGACTCCAGGATCTCCACCTGGCTCTTATCTCACTCTAATTCTCTTCACATTCTCTTGATCAGATTCAGAATCAAACTCTGGCTCTTGCGACTTCTTTTTGCTAACTGACTTCTCCTTAAGTTGTGCTGGGATTGCAGTCTGTCTTTTATGTTCTAATATCGTGACCTGGCTCACACTCTGCTCAGGTATAAACACGACTATCCTGCACAAATTTCTAATCACATAATAAATTTCACAAATTTAAAATTTTGACAAATTTATAGACCAATTACAAACATTACCAAAAATGATTTAACATTTTTTAAACTCTGATGATCACTTGTAAAATATCAATTTTTTCATCATTTTTCATTTTTTAACCAACTACTCCCAAACCTGTTCTGTCACAACCCCCGATCCCTGATCCTCGGGAACGGGCGGACGTGATCACAGAGTTTGGTGGTATCAGTTTTATTTAGTCTTGCAGCGGAATTTACATCAGGACCGTAGTTAGGAAATGTTTATCAGAGTAAAACCACCTCATTTCATATTAATAATCACATGGGTAAAACCCAAGTTTCTTATTACAATACATTATTAGGGACAAACCCTATTTAAAACATCGTTTATTAGGTAACTTTTATAGCCACATTTTCCCAAGCCTTCAGTGCTCTCCAGCTGGCTTTTTACTAATTGGCTGTCACATTGGGTTACCTGAAACATCTTTTAAAAATATTTGTCAGCGGGAAATACTGGTGAGTGAATCCCAATTTAATCAAGTTTAAAGTCATAGTGAACAGTATTGAGAGTGATCACTTTGTTTATGTCTACACAATTATTCCATTTGGTACTATCAATCCTGACTTGTGGGTCATATTACCCATTGGCTAACTCATTGTCCAATGGTAACGCATTGTCATCCCGACTTACTACTCGCAAGTAGTACAAAATTTTGTATACAAAACCCCAACATACCGGCAGTAATTGAAGAACTACAAAGACTCAAATACTGCTAATTTTCATAGAAAAACATTTAAGGTTTGGTAAAACATTACCAAAAACATTAACAAAAAGAGGATAACTCACATTGCTGTCTTAGGCTTTTCGTAAGGGTTTCCTGGCTATAATCTATAATTTACACAAATGTACATTGATTAGTACCATAACCCTTTTAAATTATTAATGATACCCTCCTCGAGACGGCATTCCAACAACTACGTCGGGCAGAACCACGACAGTTGTTACGGAACCCTAAATCAATCGGGCAGCATAACTATTATGAAACCGGGGTTATAATACTTACAATGGAGCAGAACCTCGCTAATTAGGGGTATAATACCCAAAATATTATGTCTATAACTTCAGAATTCGTGAATGAGCGACGGAAACTGAAAACTGATGCCTGCTATTTATAGTTGTGAAATTGGGTTTCCACGCGGCCCGCGTAAGATACAGGCCAAGGTTACGCGGCCCGCGTCAACCTTGGTCAACGCAGTAGCTTAGCTGGGTCATCACTAGGCTTGACACGATTACGACACGTGTCAGCACCGGATGCATCCGCGTATCACGAGTCCGCGCAGCCCACGTCAACTTAGACGAGGTCTTATGCGGCCCGCTTGAACTAAAGGATTCAGCGGAGTCCGGTCAACACTCCCATACGGCCCGCATGAACTTGAGGTGGGATCTTACGCGGTCCGCCTCAGTTCTAATTTCAGATTTTTATTTTATTTTTATAAACTATAACATAATTTGGGCTCGGTTTTCACATACGGGGTATATTATAAGACATATTAGAACATTTTATAATATATTAGAGTGTCAGACATATTATGAGAGTGTTGGTTTTACCAAGGGTTGTTACATTCTCCCCACCTTGTTTTAGAGCTCGTCCTCGAGATCTACTGAAACAAGTGCGGATATTTTCTTTTCATTTCTGACTCAAGCTCCCATGTGTAATCAGGTCCTCTTTTGGAATCCCATTTCACTTTGACCAGAACTAGTCTCTTATGTTTGAGATTCTTGACTTTCCTGTCTTCAATTTGTAGAGGTCTTTCTACAAACTTGAGTTGTTCATTTACCTCTATATCCTTAAGAGGTACTATCAATGATTCATCAGCTAAACACTTTTTAAGATTAGATACATGAAACACATCATGTATTCCTGCCATTTCCTCTGGCAATTGTAGCTGATAGGCTATAGGTCCTATTCTTCTAATAATCTTAAAAGGTCCAACATACCTGGGACTTAGCTTTCCCCGTTTGATGAATCTTACTACTCCTTTCCAAGGAGAGACTTTCAACAATACTCTATCTCCTACTTGAAGTTCCAATGGTTTGCATCGGTTATTAGCAAAACTCTTTTGTCGATCACGGGCTGCTTTCAGTCGTTCCTTGACTTGAATAATCTTGTCAGTTGTTTCTTGCACTATCTCAGGTCCAGATAATTGCTTTTCCCCAATTTCTGCCCAACAGACTGGGGTTCGACACTTTCGTCCATAAAGTGCTTCAAATGGTGCAGCATTGATACTTGTGTGATAACTATTATTATAAGAAAATTCTATTAAAGGTAAGTGATCGTCCCAATTACCTCCAAAGTCAATTACACAAGCTCTAAGCATATCTTCCATTGTCTGAATTGTTCTTTCACTTTGTCCATCTGTTTGTGGATGATAAGCCGTGCTTAGTTTTATCTTGGTTCCCATTGCTTTTTGGAAACTTGACCAAAAATGAGATGTAAATCGACTATCTCTGTCAGAAATAATTGATAAAGGAATACCATGTAAAGAAACAATTTCATTTACATACAATTTAGATAATTGTTCCATACTAATTGTTTCCTTCATTGGTAAGAAATGAGCTGACTTGGTTAATCTATCTACAATCACCCAGATTGTATCATTTCCTTTCCTTGTTTTGGGTAATTTAGTAACAAAATCCATTGTTATTAATTCCCATTTCCACACTGGCATTTCTAATTGCTGTAACAAACCTGAGGGTTTCTGATGTTCAGCTTTAACTTGTGAACAAGTTAAACATTTAGAAACATAGACTGCTATGTCCTTCTTCATTCCTATCCACCAGAAATTTTTCCTTAAATCCTGGTACATTTTATCACTTCCTGGATGCATCGTATATTTAGACTTATGGGCTTCTTCTAATATACGATATCGAAGATTTCCTAATTTAGGTATCCACATTCTCTTTTCATGAAATCTCCAAATTCCATCTGTTCCTTGTTTTAATTCCTTTAACATACCTTTTAATTTTTCAGAATCATCCTTAATTACTGATTCTTGTGCTTCTCTTATCTGCTCATTTAAATCTACTTGCAGATTTAATTTAAGAGAACGTACCCTTCTTGGCTTTTCATGATATTTTCTACTTAAAGCATCTGCCACTACATTTGCTTTTCCTTCATGATACTGGATATCACAGTTATAGTCACTAAGAAATTCCATCCAGCGTCTTTGTCTCATATTCAACTCTTTCTGCCCGAAAACATACCTTAAACTCTTATGATCAGTGAATATGGTAAACTTACTACCATAAAGGTAATGTCTCCAAATCTTAAGAGCAAAAATTATGGCTCCTAACTCTAAATCATGGGTTGAATAATTCTCTTCATGATTCTTAAGTTGTCTAGATGCGTAAGCTATAACCTTTTGGCGTTGCATCAATACACATCCATAACCTAATCTAGAAGCATCACAATAGACTACGAAGTCTTCAGTTCCTTCTGGTAATGCTAATATAGGTGTATGGGTTAATCTTTGCTTAAGAATTCTAAAGGCTTCTTCGTGTTTTATTCCCCAATTAAACTTAACAGATTTACAAGTTAACTTAGTTAAGGGAATGGCTATTCTAGAGAAATCTTTAATAAATCTTCTATAATAACCGGCCAATCCTAAGAAACTTCTAACCTCGGTTGGTGACTCAGGGGTTTTCCATTTCATAATCGCCTCGATTTTTGTTGGATCTACATGAATTCCTTCATGATTGACTAAGTGTCCAAGGAATTGTACCTGTTGTAACCAAAATTCGCACTTTGAAAACTTAGCATAAAGTTTTTCCTTTCTTAACAGACTTAAAAGTGCGTGCAAATGTCTTGCATGATCTTCTTTACTCTTAGAGTAAATTAGAATATCATCTATAAAAATAATTATGAATTTATCCAAATATGGCTTACATATTCGGTTCATCATGTCCATAAATGCAGCTGGGGCATTGGTTAAACCAAATGGCATGACAGTAAATTCATAATGACCATACCTTGTTCTAATAGCAGTTTTAGGAATATCCTCTTCCTGTACTTTTAATTGATGATATCCTGACCTTAAATCGATTTTAGAGAAAAATCGAGCTCCTTGTAGCTGATCAAACAAATCATCGATTCTCGGTAATGGGTACCGATTCTTAATCGTGACTTTGTTTAATTCACGGTAATCAATGCACATACGCATTGAGCCGTCCTTCTTTTTAACGAATAGTATCGGTGCTCCCCATGGCGACGAACTTGGCTGTATGAATCTTTTTTCCAACAATTCATCTAATTGTTTCTTCAATTCTTGCATTTCTGCAGGTGCCAAACAGTAAGGTGCTTTGGCAATTGGTGACGTTCCTGGTATTAAATGGATTCTGAATTCAACTTCTCTATCCGGAGGTAGTCCTGGTAATTCTTCTGGAAAGACATCTGAAAACTGAGATACTACTGGAATATCTTTTAGTTCTTTTCCTTTAGTGTTAGTGATTATAGAAATCAAATACACTACAGAACCTTTTCTTATACAACTTGCAGTTTTCATCACATAAATGAATTTAGTGGACCTAGAAGTTTTATCTCCCTTAATTGTGATCGTTTTACCTTTTGGTGAATTTACTTGAATTAACTTTTGATCACATAAAATACTAGCTTTATTGGCTATTAACCAATCCATTCCTAAAACAACATCGAATCCTACCAGATTCATGGGATACAGATTTGCAATAAATTTCCGATTTAAAATTTCTATACTTGCTCCCTGCAAGATTTCAGAAATTCTAACAGTTTCTCCATTAGCTGTTTCTACTACGCATTCATGTGGTAGTTTAGTTAATGATTGATTTAGAAATTTGCAAAACGATGTATTAATAAAACTTTGGTTTGCACCAGAGTCAAATAATACTTTGGCAAAGACATCATTAACTAAAAACGTACCAGCTATGACATCTGGGATCATCTTGGCTTCTTCTGCAGTCAGAACAAATGCTCTAGCATTTTTGGTATTCTTGTTGTCTGCAGCTGGAGCTAATTTTGGACAATTTGGCCTGATATGACCTTTTTCTCCACAGTTGTAGCATAATCCATTACTGGTTTTCTTCCTGTAATTTTCTTCCTTGTGTCCTGGCATCTTACAATGATTGCAGAGAATGGAGCATTTTCCCGAATGTTTTTTCTTGCAGACCTTGCAGTATGTTGCAGAGGTAGAACCCATATTCTTACGATTATAATTTCCGGAACGAAATTCTTGTGTAAGCCTTTGAGTTAAGTTCCTCCTTTGATCCTCTTCTCTAGTACGGACTAACTCATCAGTCAAGGTATTTGTTAATTCTACAGCTTCTTCTATGGTTTGAGGTCTAGCTGCCTTGACTATGTGTCTAATCTCTCCAATTAATCCCCAAATATAACGAGAGATTAACACTGGTTCTGGTGATGCAAGAGTTGGCACTATCCTAGCATATTCGAAGAATAGCTTAGTGTACCCTTTGCTATCTACACCAGTCATTCTAAGATTTAGGAATTTGTTTGCTATCTGTTCCTTTTCATTGGGTGGGCAGAACTTCCTTTCTACCTTGTTTTTAAATTCTTCCCATTCCATATTATAGGTTTGATCACTTCCTCTTGTCTGGAGGATAGTGTTCCACCATTCTAATGCTGCGTTCTTAAACAGATTAGAAGCAAACAATATTCTATCTTTTTCAGCACACTTACTTATTCTTAAGACTGCCTCAGTTTTCTCTATCCATCGTAAAGTTGCAATGGCCCCTTCATTGCCTGAGAATTCCATTGGTTTACAAGACCAGAATTCTTTATAAGAACAACCATAAGGCATGGTTCTTCTTCTTTTGGGAATAGTCATTTGAAGTACCGGCCCATTGTTCACACTGTTTTCAGGTTCACTTGGTCGCTTACTGCTATGCTTACTTTTATTATCAGCATCCTTAACAGTTTGTAGTATAAATGGCATAGCATCTATAATTCCCTGTGCTACTATGTGTTAGATAGCACTATTATCCACTTGGTTTCCATTGTTATTGTTGTTTGGGTTCTCATTATTCAGATTATCATCATTCTGAATATTATCATTCTGGATTTCCGGGTTATTATCCAAATTGACTTGATTTCCTTGGTCGGCCATCTGAATTTTAAACATTTATCCCATATTAATATCACAAATAATATTTTTAATATAATTAATCACACGACACGCAGTTTTGCCAAAAGCGTAGATCATTGCTACTTTACTCTTTTCATATACTTATGCGTCTATTACACACTAGTACAGAAATAAAGATTACAATACCAACAGAATTAAAATAGTAATATGCATCCATACACACATATTTTATTTTATTTTTATTTTATTATATTATTACCACTACCGTTTCCTTCATTTTAACATTCACGGATATGGATTTATCCAAAAATCCATATTGCGCTCATCGTATTTCCATACGAGACGCTCTCCCACCTGACGCATCCTCTCACTGCTTTCTAAAATTTCCTCCCCGAAAGTCCTAAGTTCTTGAACGTTTTCTGCACTCATTGGGGGTGCAGGTTCTCGGACTGGGTTTGGAATCTGGGGTACGGGTTCCTGATATGGGGGTGACAATTCCTGAAATTGGTAAGGATCCTCTAAAATTTCCCTAATGTAGTTATCTTGGTAATAGGGATCTAAAGGGTCCATACCTGGGTAGACTTCTATGTTCTGTATGGGTGCATAATCCTGAACAGGGTAACGTTGCACAAAGTCCCTATTATCGTCCCACCAGGGGTCGTAATTCGGGTCTAGGGGGTTTGGTGCAGGCACCCTAGGGATTTCTTCTGGGTTAAAGTCATGCATCTCCACCTGGTTTTCCTGATTTTCTATCTCCATGGGGTGTTCTGGGTTTTGTGGTTGTGGGGCTACTAGTTGTTCCAGACCTGGGTCAGCAGCAGTCGTAGCTAAGATATGAATATTAGCTAGGCTTCTATTTAACATATCTTGAGTATGGGCATCTGTCTCTCTCTTAATAGCTGCTAAGGCTCTTTGCTGTTGCAATTTCCTCATTCTCTTCCTACGAGCAAAAGCTTCTTTACTGAACCATCCTCGTTTCTTAGTAGGAAATGGTTCTTCAGATTGAGCTCTAAAAGCAAATATTTCATCTTCCTAATCAGCAGTATACCCGGAAAGGGCAGGCTGGGATGATGTACCCTCATTCCTAGGTGATTCAGACAACTGACGATTCACGTCTGCTGGTCCTTGATCACTCATACTGAAAACTAACAAATAGTCAAATAACACATAACACCTAATTACAGTTATGCATTTATTTACATAATTTCCTAACACAAATTTCAGAATTTAAGTGTCAGCAGAACACTTCTTTGGCTCAGACCAGTGGCTAGGCTCTGATACCACCTTCTGTCACAACCCCCGATCCCTGATCCTCGGGAACGGGTGGACGTGATCACAGAGTTTGGTGGTATCAGTTTTATTTAGTCTTGCAGCGGAATTTACATCAGGACCGTAGTTAGGAAATGTTTATCAGAGTAAAACCACCTCATTTCATATTAATAATCACATGGGTAAAACCCAAGTTTCTTATTACAATACATTATTAGGGACAAACCCTATTTAAAACATCGTTTATTAGGTAACTTTTATAGCCACATTTTCCCAAGCCTTCAGTGCTCTCCAGCTGGCTTTTTACTAATTGGCTGTCACATTGGGTTACCTGAAACATGTTTTAAAAATATTTGTCAGCGGGAAATACTGGTGAGTGAATCCCAATTTAATCAAGTTTAAAGTCACAGTGAACAGTATTGAGAGTGATCACTTTGTTTATGTCTACACAATTACTCCATTTGGTACTATCAATCCTGACTTGTGGGTCATATTACCCATTGGCTAACTCATTGTCCAATGGTAACGCATTGTCATCCCGACTTACTACTCGCAAGTAGTATAAAATTTTGTATACAAAACCCCAACATACCGGCAGTAATTGAAGAACTACAAAGACTCAATTACTGCTAATTTTCATAGAAAAACATTTAAGGTTTGGTAAAACATTACCAAAAACATTAACAAAAAGAGGATAACTCACATTGCTGTCTTAGGCTTTTCGTAAGGGTTTCCTGGCTATAATCTATAATTTACACAAATGTACATTGATTAGTACCATAACCCTTTTAAATTATTAATGATACCCTCCCTGAGACGGCATTCCAACAACTACGTCGGGCAGAACCACGACAATTGTTACGGAACCCTAAATCAATCGGGCAACGTAACTATTATGAAACCGGGGTTATAATACTTACAATGGAGCAGAACCTCGCTAATTAGGGGTATAATACCCAAAATATTATGTCTATAACTTCAGAATTCGTGAATGAGATTTGAGTATGAGCGACGGAAACTGAAAACTGATGCCTGCTATTTATAGTTGTGAAATTGGGTTTCCACGCGGCCCGCGTAAGATACAGGCCAAGGTTACGCGGCCCGCGTCAACCTTGGTCAACGCAGTAGCTTAGCTGGGTCATCACTAGGCTTGACACGATTACGACACGTGTCAGCACCGGATGCATCCGCGTATCACGAGTCCGCGCGGCCCGCGTCAACTTAGACGAGGTCTTATGCGGCCCGCTTGAACTAAAGGATTCAGCGGAGTCCGGTCAACACTCCCATACGGCCCGCATGAACTTGAGGTGGGATCTTACGCGGCCCGCCTCAGTTCTAATTTCATATTTTTATTTTATTTTTATAAACTATAACATAATTTGGGCTCGGTTTTCACATACGGGGTATATTATAAGACATATTAGAACATTTTATAATATATTCGAGTGTCAGACATATTATGAGAGTGTTGGTTTTACCGAGGGTTGTTACATGTTCATCATGTCTAGCACTCTGAATTTTGAAAATCAGCTTTTCAATATCAGTTGTCTAAAATCTTTTTGGATTTTTCATAATTTATGCTAAAACACTCCGAAAATCTTCTTGGAATTTTTGATTATAAAGAAATGCAGAAAAGAAATATTTACAGACAATATTTTTGTGAGCTTGTGTAAGAGGATCATATCAGTTTTTGAGACAAATCATCAACATCGTTAAGCTTTAAACATTTTAAGTTCTAAACGATTCACTTAGATTGTCAATATACTGATCCACTTAAATTTTCACACAAAGTTCAACTGTTTCGAGATACGATATTAATGTTTTAAGTACTTAAACTTATTCGTGTGTCCCACCTCAGAATATACTCCCGTATCCAGAACCCAATATTCAGTCTTACAGGTGAGTATACCTAGATGATATCTGTAAAGGGTTAAATGCGAGGGCCATCAGGCTATTGCTTCCGCAAAATCAGAGAGATGATGGCTTCGACTTTAGGTGTGTTCCCTTTAGAGAATCTTTTCTTTAACAGCACATGATTAGCATTTTTCAATGTTTCATCATTTTTTGTACTGAGGGGGGTGCTATATTTCAAGCAAGCGAAAAGTATTATACGGGGACTAGGCCATTGCTTCCGCAAAATCAGAAGTCCCGGGATAATACCCCAGATATCACGGAGTATAAAGACCTAGTATCTCAGAAAAAGGGACCTTTCAAACAAGATTTCGGGGGTTACCCATATATCCAAGAGATGTTCCCCACGATATAAGCAAGTTTGAAATTTAGGTTTATATCTCGACACAATATACTAAATGTGCAAAAACCTACTGGCACATCATCAGTGAGACCGTTTATCACGTTTAACTTTCCAATTCTTTAGCATGCTGTGATAGTCCACTGATGTACTATCATTTCCTCTTTTATACCACAAAACTCGATTTTTTCATTTTATCATGTTTTTGTCTTTTTCAAATTTTCTAATGTTTTTGGATTTTCTGAAATTTCTTACTCCCCCTAAAATTCAAAATCATTTAAAGAAATTTGAAAACAAACTGTACAAGGTAAAGTGACAACTGATATCGAATCACTTCAAATCGCCATCCACTTGGCATAAACAATCAAAACTCCCCCTTTCAACAAACTATTTTCCCATTATGATTTCAAAACACTTAAGTTTGTTTTAATCAAAAATGGTTTTTCCGGAAAATAAGTTTTATTGATTTTACCACTTGTAAAATCGGGGATTCATTCATCACATTGTTTTCCAACCCTTAATATGATAGTTAACTCAAGTTCAATTTAATGACCTTGATCAACCACATGTAAGATCACAAATCATTCAAAACCTCTTGACTCATAAATTGAAATACCACTTTGTAGGAAAATGCCGATTCCTACTCCACACTTACCAACCTTGGAGTTCCAGCAAGTCCACAACCTGTAGATTTTAACAATCTTTAAAATGTTTCACAGAAACAATTTTTCAATAAAGATGCCGATACATGCTCCACGATTACCCACTTGGGAGCTCCGACAAGTCAGAATTTTTAGTTTGAAAATGCAGTCACCCAAGCCTGACCAGCCTTGGGTGATTTTGATTCAACTCTATCCCAACCTCCTTTTGATCAGTAAAAATATTTTGCACTTTTCACTTTCCCATCTACCATCTTCCCAAAAATATGTTTGACTTTCCCATTGAAAGCCTTTTCAGCATCAAATTCTTCTTTACCAGAGATGAATTGACCTGAAATCTCAAACCTACCTTTTGATTTCAGATTTTCTTTTGACAATGGTGGAAAGTTTTCATCGTTCAACTCTGGAACGGAATTCTCATTCTTTTTCTCAACAAATGACTCCTCTGATTTTATGGAATCAGATTCATTGTCAGAACTACTCTCAGATTTTACAACCCATCTCTGTTTGTTCAAATCGACTTTTCTTTTGTAAAAATGTTTTGAAACATCAGCAGTTTCAAAAATCGAATTTTCAAACACTTTAGATTTCTCAGCTGATTGTTTCTTTTCATCAACATGTTTCTTAATCATTTCAGAGTTAGAATAAACTCCCTGTTTTGTATTGTTAGAATTTGAACAATTCCAAGCAATATGTCCAACTTTTTGACATTTGAAACATGTTCTTCGATCAACTCTTGAAACCAACTTCTTCTTCTTTTCAGCAAGGAACTCCTGGTTTGATTGTCTCCAGAAAGATTTCTTCTGTTCTTCTTCCGAACTTCCACCTGCAACAAATTTTGTTTTTGGTTTATAGTTTTTCTCATTTTTATAATTTTCTGGAACAATAAATCCTAAACCTTTCTTTTTGAAATTACTGTAATGGTTTGGTTTCTTTTGAAAACCTGAACCAGAACTGTAACCTTTCTTTTTGTTCAATCTCTGTTGAACTCTTGAAGTGTACTTTTTAGATTGTTCATGAAGATTTAAATCTTTTATTTCAAAAATATTAATTTATGTTAATTTAAAAACCTGTTTGATCATTTTAGATTTGACACTTCTTATTGGAAATTCCTCATCAGAATATAATTTGTCTGAATCATTCAAAGTATATGCCACTTTGATTGGTCCATCATTCAAATTAGATTTTGATAATAGGAATTCTTTATTGTAAACCCGTTTAACCGGTGAACTCGGACTCTTTTAAGACAAACTCGAACTTTCAGACTTAGACTTAGACTCCGACTTTGACTCTCCATCCATATCCAACACCTGATCTACCACTTTCTTTAACAACTCAGACTCATGATCAGTGTCAGACGCTGTGAATGTGACATCAATATTGTCTGGTAACTCATCAATGATTTCAGACTTTAACTTTATGTTGAGCGCATTTTTTAATTGTTCCTCATTTGGCTTTCTGGGAGAATAACTTTCAAAGATCGGGGGTGGACACTTGTTATACTTAGCACTTTGTTTCTTACCAGCATCCGTTTCTTCTTTCTTTTGTTCTTGAAAAGCTTCAAGACCTGCAACAGTAGGATAAACTCGATCAATCAAATAATCACAAGTTGTATAACTTAACAACAAACGTTTGATTCTTTCACTTTCTATCTTTTCGAGTTCCAAATCCTGCTTCAATTTTGCACAGTCTTCTATATACTCATTGATGATCTTCTGTTTTGACATTAATGTTGAACACATTTTTGTCATAGCAATCTCAACTTCTGAATTTGTCTTTTTCAGACCATTTACTGTTTTGTTCAGCACATCATATGATTCTTTTACATACTTCACATCAGACAACAAATTCTCTTTCATCTCTTCCAGTTCATGAATCTTTTTATCTTTTTCTTCACAATCTTTGCAAATTTTTGTACATTTCTGACAAGGTTTAAAGATCTCAACAATCTTTTCAACTTCGATGATTTTCTCTACTTCGACAATTTTCTCAATTATCTTTTCCACTTCAAAAATATTTGCAACTACCTTTTCTTCAACAACTTCTATTTTTATCTCACACTCTTCATTTTCAACTTTCTTTGTTGAAATTTCTGCAACTTCAGCTTTCTCGGCTTCTAGTTTTTCTTTTTCTTCAGCAATTCTTTTTGCTTCCAACTCTCTCTTCAATCTAGCAGCCTTCTTCTCATTCAGCATCTCTACCTTATCTGCAAAGAACAAATAAAAACTATCAGTATCCAGACCTTTTCTAGCTTTATTAATATACTCTTCTTCATCATCTGTATCTGCATCACTTCCTAATTCTGGAAAAATCGGTATTCTTTTTGACTGAGATTTGACTAATTCTGCTTCCAAGATTTGAGCAATAAGACCTGAACCAGGTGGGATGTATTTGTCCCAACTAAAACCCTCTGCTACCATATGATGTAATGAGAGCATCATATTCAAATTCATTTTTGCAATTATTTCCTTTGTCCCGAGTCGTAGTAGACTTGTTTGGTCTACGACTCCCTTAAGTCGTCTGTTGGTTCCAATACCTTGTGGTGGTGTCACGTAAATTTGAAGCCTGCGCTTATCTCGTTTAAGCATCTCATGCACGGATTTAATTATTTATTCATTGGCTTACTTTAAATTCGTTCTGATTTATCATGATTAAAGCAATTTTAACACAATCATGTGTTAAGACAATGGTAAATAAATTCATTTTATATTCCAGTGTACCTCTTAACGGTTCTTTCATTATCGATCAAATACCTTGCAGTATTCATTATTTTTCATCTTCGATGGGAAACAGTAGTTCCTTGGTGTTCTATATTCAATTGAAAAATCCTACGATGCCATTTGAATCAAATTTTCAGGTTTGCTTCATTACACTTTCATTTGAATTCAAACACGGTGAACTTGTTCGGTCACCGATATTATTGAATTATGTCATTACGACACCTTGTGGTGTCGGGACAAACTTGTAGCTTGTGTTAATCATGGTCAACCGTTTCACACGAAACTACACATACTTTTGTTTGACTTGTCATTTAAACATTTTTAATGCAACTACGAATTAAGACAATGATACACCAAATTCGATTGTATTTCATCTCGGTGTATTCTCGCAATTCAATAATGTCAACACACTAATTTTATTCATTTATTTGTTCGAAAGCTGACAGATCACTTCCATGTTACAGTTACCTTTGAGCTTGCTGATTCTGAGTTCATCTAGCGGATGTTATTGTTTCTAGAACTCATTTGCATATTGTAAACGATCCTTTGGAATTCTATCGGTCGAAACTCCTCTTTTATTGAACCCCTGTTAACTAAGTTACACTGGGCTATACTGCTACTCGTCTCGTATCCTTTGACATCGAATTCTGAAACACACACCTCTAACCGTTGGGTTCCTATTGTTGTATATGTCCCTGGATTCACCTGATTCAATAAGTCTTGATTCGGTTTTGTGATTATTCACTTTGGTATTTTTCATGTCCATCTATGCATAACGTAACTCTAAGAAGTTAACGTAGTCTAAATTTCGAGGACGAAATTTTCTTAATAGGGGGAGAATGTGACGACTGTCAAATTTGAATGCATCCGTACCATTATTAAACAATGATTAGTGCTTAATGACTGTGCTGAATTACAATTAATGACTTGAATTGCTTTCTGATTATTGACATATACATACATGTGCATCATATATTGCAAATTACATATCATTACTGCACGCAAACTTTGTTGATTCGAATGATGCACGAAACACCGGCAGCACAGTTATCAGACAAATCAGAAAAATGCTGACGAAGTTCAGTAAGTAGACAGACATTGTATTAAGACACAGAATGAGCTAGAAACCAAGAGTTACACTAGTATAGTGTGTAGGAAAGTAAGGATCATAAAATTGCCTTCCTAGTGATAGTTTAAGTGCCGGAAAGTGCCTAAAACTCACATAAACTGCAGAATTCTGCAGAAATCAGTGAAATTCAGCATTTAAACACTTTAATATCATGCAGAAATATGGCTAAATGGTCCTGAATCCTTTCCTAAGTGTCGGGAATCAAAACTGTCACAAAAGGTGATATAAAGCACACTAAACTGCATAGTTTAGCACCTTAACGAACCGGTAACCAACCGAATAACCGGACACTACCCGAAACACCAAATTTTCACTAGAAGCATTGTTTTAACATTACCAAGCTAGTTATGGTCCCCGAACATCATAACACACTATATAAACATCTAATAACTAAATAACCTAACTAAACACTTAGATTTCAACCTTAATCTAACTATAACATTACATTTCAACTCTACACCCCCCCACCTACGGCCCCAACATTGTGGCCCCACTTGTGATTTTCTTTGATTATAATATTAGATCATGTCTTGTCTTGACTTTACTAAACACATGAACCATTGGATTATGCAAAATTAGAAGATTATAAGTTAGACTTGTAGTTCTTCACTCATCATTCTCATACCTCACAACATCCACCATTTTTTCTTCTTCCTTCCTGTAACAACTCTCACTAAAAAGTTTTAATTATTATTTTAATTGCTCATTAGGAAACCCTAATTGAGACACCCAAGTGATTTCGCACAAACCCTAAAATTTTCAGAATAATCGGAATCAAGATTTGGGCCCCTAAAATTCAAGGGGGGTAAACCCTAATTGACAATTATCTTCAAATCAACGTTGTCACCTAACTGAAAATCAAAAGTGTCAACTCACCTGAGCTAGTCCCAATCGTGGCTACCCTATAAGCTAGTTTTATTCCTTACGCATTGTAGCAATAAGGTCCCTGTGGTGCGCAGGAAGCCTTACGCATCGTAGAGATAGGAGTGATACGATGCGTAAGCTTGACCAAAATTCAGCTATAAATAGAGGACATTGGCACTTGATTTCTGGACATTCAACGTCGAAAGAATTCGAAATATACACTGAGAAACGAACAATATACTCTAAACACACACACTAATCTCGAAATTCTGCCGCAAAACAGGGTATTAACTCGATCGCTATTACGATTCATTTTCCGACGATCAATATATCCAATGGATGTTTAAGTGCCGCCCACATTAGGGTTATACTTTGTCGTTCGTCGTTAAATCGATGGATGTTTAAGTATCGCACTTTGTCGTTCGTTGTGAGAATTTGATCTCGTGAGTTATCGTAAATGCTGTATTGATTACTAACCCAGTTTTGTGTGCATTATTATCTAAATTAGGTTAACAAGGCTAATCTGTAGAAGTAAACTCTATCCGTGTTAAATCTGCAATGTGAGTCATTCTCTTTTTATCAAATTACTTTCCAAATCATGTTTAATTTCAAAGTTATAATTACGGGGATTAAGTCTTTGTAATCACCAAGTTACAGCCGGTATGTGGGGTTTTGTATACATTACTTGATAATCGTCACCATTGGGGCAGCCAATTGGGGGATATGACCATAGTCACAGATTCGGTCGAGTGACAAATACCGTGGGTAGTTGGTTTGATATCAGAAACATTGTAATCACTCTTAATACTGTAAATTATAACAAATGTGTCATTTTAGTAAATAGAATGATTCACTCAGTATTTTCCGCTGACAAAACCTTTTTCAAACATGTTTCAGGTGATCTGTTGTAATTCAGGAAAAGTGCTGGGAAGCATTTCAAGCTTGAAAAAGTGGCTCATTATAAAATAAAGAAATAAGTTTTGTAATATAACGATTACGTAGTAAAATCATAATATTGTAAATTCTCGGGGTTCTATCCCCAATTGTGAAATAAAATAAATCGGGAAAATTTTAGCTTTAAACGATCCTGATAATAAACTTCCGCTGTTAAACTCAATTAAATAAATACCACGGGAATTTCTGTCCCGCGGCTCCTGGAACGGGTCAAACCGGGTCGGGGGCCGTGACAGAAATAAGGTGGTATCAGAGCCACTGAGTTAAGCTAATTAAGTATCTAAAAATACTTAATTTTTCCTGATTACTATTCTGTGATTATGTGTTTTATTAACTGACTATTTGTTAGTTACAGTATGGGTAAACAAAAGCTGTCAAGTATCTATCTTAAATTAGATAGATCATCCAACGAGAAGGGAAGTTCATCCCGAACGAAATCCCCGAATCAGGCTGTAATTCCTGAAGAAGGAATATTTGTGCGAAAGGCACATTACGAGGAAACACTTTCTCCTAGAAAAAGGAAGATGATTATTAAGAAAAGTAAAGAGAAAATCCGAGAAAAGAAGATTAAACGGGAAACCCAAGAATTAATCAATAAATCACCTTGGGAAGATAAGCTAGATGAGAAATGGGCAAATTTATATATGCTAGCCACAGTAGCAGAAAATATAAATCTTTAAATATTTTAAAGTTTTAGCACCTTACCCTTACAATCTAGAAATCTTGTGCAATAAATAAAATTTCAAACCCTAAGTGTGTTTTCCAGTTATCTTTGTAATAAATCAGTACACAGTGTAAATGTTATTTTATGAAATTTATTTTAAGGTTTTAACTTAGTATTTTATGCATTTTGCATATATGCTACATCAGCATAAGTGGGATATCTGAAGCTTTTCAGAACCTTAATCTTTACCCGGTGAATATCGAAGTTTCCAAAGAATTTACTGGATACTTTCCCGATGTGGAACAACCGGTAGAATTCAAGGCTCCACCTTTGAACAAGCCAAAACGAAAGAAAAGAAAGAATTACGTGTGGGGAAGTCGTATACGTAGGAAAAAGCCAGCCACAAAACTTCCCAAAATAAACAATCCTTTGAAAAAGGGAAAGGAAATTGAAACCAGGGAAAGTTCTAAACAACAGGAAATAGAAACTGAAGGCAAGGAAGAGGTTAAGGAGATAGGAATGCAGATGGAGGAATGTACTAAAGAAATAGTAATGGAAGTTGGACAAGGTTCTAGACCAACCCAAATAGAAATCAGAGAGAGCTCCAATCAAAACCAGGGAAGGACCTTTCAAGATGAGATAGATTTTCTATTGGCAAGCTGTGAAACTATTCAGCCTGTCAATACTAATATTTTTACCTATCCTGTAGAAAACCAACTCCCTATGAATTGGGAACCAGCAATCCCAGACCCAATAGTCCACTCCCAACCCATAGGAATGGACGAATGGTGGACGAACGATTGGCAATTCCAAAATATTGTCAACGATCCTTATTCCTTTCTTCCACAATTCGATCTAGAACCCCTACCTAATCCACCCATGAGTAATGAAAACATGGCTGAACTTCGCCACTTTGGTGAAGAGTTGATTGATGCGGGGAATAGAATCAGGGAGATAGGGGGACAAATTGCCTGGAAGTACGATGAAAGGGAGATGCGTTTTTAGGACGACAAGTGACGAAGGATAGTAGGATGGTAAAACGATGGTTGTGTAATAGTAATAGTAAAATTAGTCTGTAAATACGAATAAAACTCTGTAAGATATGGGTGAGTAATGATGCATACTATACTAGATATAAAATGAAATCGAGAAATCGATTGTTTTGACTATACCTGTATTATAAAATTTTCTGATTGTTTATATATAATTGTTATTTAGCAGATACTAATAAAATTTATATATATATTACCAGATGGCAAACAGTGGTAATGAACCTATAAATGAAGTTAATCAGTCTGAGCAACATTCAGGAGATCAATATATGACTAGACAAGATATTGAAAATATTGTTGCTCAAGGGATAACCAATGCTATTCCTGCAATCGTTGCTGCTGTAAAGAATCCAGTAGAACCGCAACAAATCGTTCCTAGTAAACTTAATACTGAAGATAACTTCAGTAATAGTGTAAACAGAAGCAATGATCATGTTAATCACGAACTACGACAAGCTCCGCTCCCTAAGAAAATGAAAGCCGCAACACCTGGTTGCACTTTCAAAGAATTCCTTGCTTGTAAACCCACTGAATTTGCAGGCATCGAAGGAGCAACTGCATCACTGCGTTGGTTAGAGAAAACCGAAGCAGTAATTGCAATAAGTAAATGTGCCAAAGATGATCAAGTTATGTACGCGTCAAATCTTTTTAAAGAAGGAGCACTCGAATGGTGGAACACTGTGTTACAAGCCAAAGGAAGAGCCATGGCATATGCTATGACTTGGGAAGAATTTAAGGGTTTTGTGGAAAGAAAATTCTGTCCCGATTATGAAAAGGAACAGATGACGAATAAATTTCTAAATCATCGGATGATGGGTGTAGATTGTCGCGGTTATACCTCGACATTCTTTGAATATGCTAGAGTGGTACCAACACTGGCTTCGCCAGAACCGGTACTCATTTCTCGCTATATTTGGGGATTAATTAGTGAAATCCACAATATCGTTAAAGCTGCGAGACCTCGCACTATTGACGATGCGGTAGAATTAGCTAATACTCTAACCGATGAACTGGTACGCATAAGAGATGAAGACAGGAAAAAGGAACTAGCTCAGAAAATTACCCAAGGATTTCGTGTGGGTAATAATAACAGCTTCAAGAGAAAAGGAACAGGGCAATCTCCAGCTCCGTCATTCTGCAGGAAATGCAAAAAGAAACATTATGGAAGATGCGATATTACTTGCAATTTTTGCAAAACTGTAGGACATCGTGAAGAAAACTGCAAAAAGAAAACAGTAATCTGTTTTAACTGTGGAGAAGCGGGGAATTATAAAACAGAATGTCCTAAATTGATCAAACCAGTAGATAACAAACCCCAGGCGACCGAAGGAGCTACTAAGAAGAATGTCAGAGCATTCCAGCTAACCACTCAAGAAGCTGAACTCATCCCAGATGTAATAGCTGGTACGTTCTTAGTTCACAATGTGTACGCAAAAGTATTATTTGACTCTGGTGCAAACCAAAGTTTTATAAATACTTTATTTTGCCAAGCTCTTAAGTTACCTTTAACCAACATTAGACAGATTTTTACAGTCGAAACCGCAGATGGGAATTCAGTTAAAATAGATCAGGTTTTGCACAAAGTAGAAATAGAACTTTCAGATCATAAATTTTCTGCAAACTTATTACCTATGAAATTAGCTGAATTCGATGTTGTATTAGGAATGGATTGGTTAATAGCCAACCATGCTCGAATTCTTTGTGATCAGAATTCCATAGAAATTCAAGCACCTACTGGAAAAGTAATCATGATTACAGGAGATAAACCACGGAAACCCATGAAGTTCATATCGGTAATGAAAGTTGCTAGTTATGAACGAAAACAAGGAATAGTATATATGATTTCAATAATCATTAATACTAAGGGTAAAGAACTTAAGGAAATTCCTGTAGTCTTAGAATATCCAGATATATTTCAAGAAGAATTACCTGGATTACCACCAGATAGGGAAGTAGAATTTAGGATTCATCTAATTCCAGTAACTACACCGATAGCTAAGGCACCTTATCGGTTAGCTCCTACTGAAATGTTAGAACTAAAGAAGTAATTAGATGAATTACTAAGTAAAGGATTCATACAACCTAGCTCATCCCCTTGGGGAGCTCCAGTGTTGTTTGTAAAGAAGAAGGATGGATCAATGAGAATGTGTATTGATTATAGAGAATTGAATAAAGTTACAATTAAGAATCGATACCCATTACCTAGGATTGATGATCTATTTGATCAACTGCAAGGGGCTAGATATTTTTCTAAGATAGATCTACGCTCCGGATATCATCAATTGAAGGTACAAGAAGAAGACATACCTAAAACTGCTTTTAGAACTAGGTATGGTCATTACGAGTTTACAGTCATGCCCTTTGGATTAACGAATGCACCTGCAGCATTCATGGACATGATGAATAGGATCTGTAAACCATATTTGGATAAATTTGTAATTGTCTTTATAGACGATATACTTATTTATTCCAAAAGTCAAGATGAACATTGTCAGCACTTGCATGTACTCTTAACTTTGTTAAGAAAAGAAAAGCTGTACGCCAAATTCTCAAAGTGTGAATTTTGGTTGCAAGAAGTACAATTCTTAGGACACATGGTGAATCATGAAGGTATTCACGTAGATCCTGCTAAGATAGAGGCGATTACCAATTGGAAGGTTCCCCAAACTGCAATGGAAATTAGGAGTTTTATAGGTTTAGCTGGGTACTATAGACGGTTTATTAAGGATTTTTCCAAAATAGCCGTACCATTAACTAAGTTAACCTGTAAAGCCATTAAGTTTGAATGGGGACCTAAACAAGAAGAGGCTTTTAGGATTTTGAAACAGAAATTAACCAATGCACCAATCTTAGCCTTACCAGAAGGAACAGAAGATTTTGAAGTATATTGTGATGCTTCAAAACTAGGATATGGATGTGTGCTTATGCAACGCAAGAAGGTAATTGCGTATGCCTCAAGACAATTGAAAAAGCATGAAGAAAATTATACGACTCATGATTTAGAATTAGGAGCCGTAGTTTTTGCCCTTAAGATTTGGAGACATTATCTTTACGGAAGTAAATTTACTGTCTATACGGATCATAAAAGTTTAAAGTACATATTTGGGCAAAAAGAGTTGAACATGAGGCAAAGGAGATGGATGGAAATTTTAAGCGACTACGACTGTGATATCCAGTATCACGAAGGAAAGGCAAATGTAGTTGCAGATGCATTAAGTCGTAAGTATCATGAAAAACAAAGATGATTCCGTGCTCTTAGGTTAAATCTATAATTAGATTTAATGGAACAAATTAAGAATATTCAAGAAACAGCAATAGAGGATGTTGTTGAAGGAATGAAAGGAAGAATAAAAGAATTAGAGCAAGGAGCAGATGGAATTTGGAGATTCCACAAAAGCAGAATTTGGATACCAAAACAAGGAGAATTAAGAAATAAGATCTTAGAAGAAGCTCATAAATCTAGGTATACTATACACCCAGGAAACAACAAGATGTACCAAGATTTAAGAAAGAACTTTTGGTGGATAGGCATGAAGAAAGATATAGCTAAATATGTTTCTAAGTGTCTTACTTGTTTACAAGTTAAGGCAGAACATCAAAAACCTTCAGGATTACTACAACAATTAGAGATGCCAGTATGGAAATGGGAACTTATAACAATGGATTTTGTTACTAAGTTACCCAAAACCAGAAAAGGTAATGATGCGATTTGGGTAATTGTGGATCGATTAACCAAATCTGCTCACTTTCTACCTATGAAAGAAACCTTTACCATGGAAAGACTAGCAAAGTTGTATGTAGATGAAATCGTATCTCTACATGGAGTTCCACTCTCCATTGTATCAGATAGAGATAGTCGATTTACTTCTCATTTTTGGAAAAGTTTCCAAGAAGCAATGGGAACTCGACTTAACCTAAGTACTGCATATCATCCACAAACGGACGGGCAAAGTGAAAGAACAATCCAAACTCTAGAAGATATGCTTCGAGCATGTGTAATAGATTTTGGTGGAAATTGGGACGATCACTTACCATTGATTGAATTCTCCTATAACAATAGTTATCATTCAAGCATCGAAACTGCTGCATTTGAAGCATTGTATGGAAGAAAATGCAGAACTCCAATTTGTTGGGCAGAAATAGGAGAAAGTCAATTATCAGGTCCTGAGATTGTGCAAGAGACGACTGACAAGATTACTCAAATTAAAGAAAGACTGAAGACGGCTCGAGATCGCCAGAAGAGTTATGCAGACAATAGATGCAAGCCGTTAGAATTCCAAGTTGGAGACAGAGTACTGTTGAAAGTTTCTCCTTGGAAAGGAGTTGTGAGATTCGGTAAGAAAGGAAAGCTAAGTCCAAGATACGTAGGACCATTTCCGGTGATCCAACGTATAGGACTAGTTGCTTATCGTTTACAACTACCAGAAGAATTAGCTGGAGTACATGATGTATTTCATGTATCCAATCTCAAGAAATGTCTAGCAGACGAATCTTTGGTAGTACCTCTTCAAGACATAGAGGTAAACGAAAAGTTAAAATTTGTTGAGAAACCTCTTCAGATAGAAGATAGAAAAATGAAGTTTCTCAAGCACAAACGTCTAGTGCTAGTTAAAGTAAAGTGGGATTCAAAAAGAGGAGCTGAATACACTTGGGAGCTGGAATCAGAAATGAAGCGAAAATATCCTCACTTATTCCAGTAAATCTCGAGGACGAGATTTTTATTAAGGTAGGGAGAATGTAACAACACTCACTAAAAAGTTTTAATTATTATTTTAATTGCTCATTAGGAAACCCTAATTGAGACACCCAAGTGATTTCGCACAAACCCTAAAATTTTCAGAATAATCGGAATCAGGATTCGGGCCCCTAAAATTCAAGGGGGGTAAACCCTAATTGACAATTATCTTCAAATCAACGTTGTCACCTAACTGAAAATCAAAAGTGTCAACTCACCTGAGCTAGTCCCAATCGTGGCTACCCTATAAGCTAGTTTTATTCCTTACGCATCGTAGCAATAAGGTCCCTGCGGTGCGCAGGAAGCCTTACGCATCGTAGAGATAGGAGTGATACGTTGCGTAAGCTTGACCAAAATTCAGCTATAAATAGAGGACATTGGCACTTGATTTCTGGACATTCAACGTCGAAAGAATTCGAAATATACACTGAGAAACGAACAGTATACTCTAAACACACACACTAATCTCGAAATTCTGCCGCAAAACAGGGTATTAACTCAATCGCTATTACGATTCATTTTCCGACGATCAATATATCCAATGGATGTTTAAGTGCCGCCCACATTAGGGTTACCCTTTGTCGTTCGTCGTTAAATCGATGGATGTTTAAGTATCGCACTTTGTCGTTCGTTGTGAGAATTTGATCTCGTGAGTTATCGTAAATGCTGTATTGATTACTAACCCAGTTTTGTGTGCATTATTATCTAAATTAGGTTAACAAGGCTAATCTGTAGAAGTAAACTCTATCCGTGTTAAATCTGCAATGTGAGTCATTCTCTTTTTATCAAATTACTTTCCAAATCATGTTTAATTTCAAAGTTATAATTACGGGGATTAAGTCTTTGTAATCACCAAGTTACAGCCGGTATGTGGGGTTTTGTATACATTACTTGATAATCGTCACCATTGGGGCAGCCAATTGGGGGATATGACCATAGTCACAGATTCGGTCGAGTGACAAATACCGTGGGTAGTTGGTTTGATATCAGAAACATTGTAATCACTCTTAATACTGTAAATTATAACAAATATGTCATTTTAGTAAATAGAATGATTCACTCAGTATTTTCCGCTGACAAAACCTTTTTCAAACATGTTTCAGGTGATCTGTTGTAATTCAGGAAAAGTGCTGGGAAGCATTTCAAGCTTGAAAAAGTGGCTCATTATAAAATAAAGAAATAAGTTTTGTAATATAACGATTTCGTAGTAAAATCATAATATTGTAAATTCTCGGGGTTCTATCCCCAATTGTGAAATAAAATAAATCGGGAAAATTTTAGCTTTAAACGATCCTGATAATAAACTTCCGCTGTTAAACTCAATTAAATAAATACCACGGGAATTTCTGTCCCGCGGCTCCTGGAACGGGTCAAACCGGGTCGGGGGCCGTGACACTTCCCCCTACCTACGGCTGTGAGCACCCCCATATACCACCATCATCATCATTCAACTTATTTTGGTGGTTAAAAGAAGATACAAGTTGATGATCATGATGAACACTAAGAACCTTGAACTTGAAACTTGAACATAAGCTTTAAATCATAAGAAATCATGATGTTTATGTGTTGTTATGCTTGTTGATTGTTGTTTGCTCATGTTTTTGATGTTGATCATCATATGATCTTGCTAGATAATGATTAAAAACATAATCTAGCAAGATGAGAGGATGAAAATGTTAAAGATCCATAGATCATCCTCATGTAAGTCATGAACTTGGATTGTTTTCTTGTTAAGTGATGATCAAAGTGTGTATAAAGTCTTGTAAATCTATGATTTCAAGAATGGTTTTTCAAGAAATCAAGTTAAAAATACAAAGTTTACTTAATCTTGGTTCTTAAATAAATAAACCACATTTTTAGTGGTTAATCAAGTGTAGGATCATGTATTTAACAAGAAAAATCCAAGAAGAAACATTTCTAGAAAAATTAATTACAAGTTGTAAAGAACTAATTCTTTCAAAAAATGAAGTTTTTAAATAAACAACCACACTTTAAAGGGTAACTAGACTTACTAAATATACTAGTAAGTTACTAAACATTTTTATAAATTTTCAAGTTCACGAGGTAGTAGTTTATGCTTGTTTTTGGCAAAATGGTAAGTGTAGATTGATTTGTTGATTGTGTTGATTTACAAAAGAAAATGATATGCCTTGAAGGCATGGAAACCTCCATTTTTAAGGGAAACTATGGCAAAATTTTTCTAAAAATTAAACACTTAGAGAAATATTTTTAAACAAATATTTACAAGTATATTTTTAACCATGAATTTTCATATAAAGTTTGCCATAAATTTTGTTACAAAATATTGGAGGTTGGTTTTTATAAATATAAGTGACTAAATATGTATTTAGGAAATATATATTTAGAAGTCACCATGTGTGTGATTATTTGTATATTATGTGTATTAGTTATATTATTTTAGGACTTGAAATAATATAACTCATCAAAATACCAAAAGTTACAATCCAAAATATTACCAAAATTTCCAAGAGAATGAACATATAAATTATACCCAAAATATTGGAGAAACCGAACAAAGAATATAACTCACAAAAATATTCCGAAAGTTTTATTCATAAGTATATTTTGCAAAATGGTATTTTGGACACCAAGAGAACGAAAATATGATTTTTACAATTATTACACAATTATATCATATTTTTGACAAGGAGAAAATATATTATTTTTGGAAAAGAAGACCTATATATTTTTCTTGGAATTATTAGAAGATGTCATATTTTTGGAAGAAAATATATATTTTCTCAAACAAACATGAAATACAATATTTTTGGAGTGAAAAAAAAATATATTTTATTGAATAAACCTGAAATACATTATTTTTGGGTGAAAAATAAGTTTATATATATTTTCTAAGTTAGACTTGGAAATATATTATTTTTGAGACTTGTATGAGATTTATAAATATTTTTGCCAAGGGAAAAATTATGAATAATTTTTCTTAGTAATATTTCTTAAAATATATATTTTGGAAATATATATTGACGTATTTTTATTAAAGATATTATTCCAGAAAAGTTAATACAAAAATTAAGTATAAGGATACTTAATAAACGCAATAAAAATACGTATTCTCGTACGTATAAATACACACCGGAATACGCCACCGATACTTGGCAAACATATACAAGTATAAGAATACGAATACGAATATAAATACACCCATCCTTGGGAAGGATATACATGTATAAATACATAAAAAGTAACAAGTTAAAATATATTATTTTAACTATTATTCCAAAATTTAATAAATATAATTTAAGTTAAAATACTTATTATTTTAACAAATAATTATATAACATGAAATAATATTGAAGACACAATGAAACGTAACTTAAAGACACAAATTAATACTAAGTCAAGGCACGACCCGCTCGTCTAATAGATCGTAGTACGTTGTAGGTAGTCGTGTACTCCAGAGGAAACTTTGAGTTACAGTCGGATTGAAGAACGCAAAACTGTGAGTTCATGTCCCCCTTTTCTTTTAACTGTTTTCGTTTTATAAATTCGGAGGTGAAATACATGATACAAATGTTACAATGATTACAAATGGTATGGTTAGTCGAGAAATGAACTGTTAGATCATGTGAATGGGTAGGCGTTAACTTGAGACCAATAATCCTATCATAAGGACCGAGAGGCATGAGTGATTGATCTATTTGGGTGTTGCGAGCCCCACCCATGGGTCCGTGAGTTGGCCATATGTGGTGACTATGTTGTTCCAGCTGGGTGGTGATGTGTGTAAAATGCAACATATAAATTACATCAAATGAGGCATAAAACTAACCCTTTTTTAGTACTAATGTTGGAAAAAGTGTGCTTTTGTCTTCCTTTTGTATTTTCAGGGTTAAATGAGTGTAAATGAACAAAAGAAGCAAATATGCAGCAAAATATAACATAATTAAAGGAAAAGAAATAAACGTGGCATGCCCAACCCCTCGACAGCATCTTCCCAAGCAAAAACAAGAGATTAGAAGGCTGAACACGCCCCGTGCCCAGCGGACACGGGGGCATGCTCAAGTGTCTGCAGAAAAGACAAAGTTGTAGAAGCTTCTATTTCCCAACACGGGGGCGTGCCCAGCTCAACACGACCGTGGTCAACGCTAAGATTCGCAGAATCCAAGCAAATCTTGATAGTACAGATACGCTTCTGCACACGGGGCCGTGCCCAGCGGACACGAGGGCGTGTGGAGCTAATACAGACAAACTGAAATTAATGAAGAAAGAGAAAGTAGATGGACACGGGACCGTGCCCACCGGACACGGGGCCGTGTCCGGGCTTCTGTGTAGGCTATAAATAGGGGTGCTTGGTTCACTTCAAAGGCATCCCTTGACAAACCACCTCTCTCCCACTTCACCCACACTCCACCACCATCACAACACCCACATCCACCACCATCATCCATCATCCATCATAGAGTGTGTGTAGTAGTCTCGGGATCCAAGATTGATAGTAAGAGTTCTTGACAATCAAAGGCCATGTTTGCCTAAGTCTCTTACATCACTTGGTGAAGACAAGCATTTAGTGTAATACTTTTTTTTTTTTTTATCTTTTCGCACTTTTTATTTGGTTTTCTATTAATGACTTTAATAACTAGTTTCTTATGTTGAAGGTGAAACTTCCCTATCATTTATCCGTGGTGTCTTGGTGTTATTTTACTGTCTATATAAAATAAAAGATTTACACCTTTCATATCTCTACGATCTGTATCGAGATATGTTGGCTAACTGGTTGTGGGTTAAGGGAATGGTTTGGTAAGGTTCTTGCCTTGTTCAGTGTATAGATCCTACAAGGACCTGTGTCAAGCTTACTAGGACCTCCTTCAATACCCACTGGTATTGGATGGCGGGGGTGTGAATGGCTTGATCCCCTCATATGTAAACTACTATTAATACATTAACCCGGCTACTTGGGATTGTATCCCTGCTAACTCAAACCACTTAGCCGAGGGTAACGTCACCTTCAAAAGAGGGGCCTACCAGATTACGAATTAATAACTTAATTAATTATCTTTCAATATTTCAACCCTTTAGGATTGTATCCTTGCTGACTCATACTACTGGGTTGAGGGTAACGTTATCTTCAAAAGAGGGGCCTACTACTATAACTAAGATAATCTCTTAAAAAGTGCAAAAGTGCGGAAAACATCAAAAGTTACACTAAAGGCGAGTCGGATCCAAGTGATTCATCTTGTCTATCTGTTTTTATTTTATTTTTATTTTCAGCATTTTTAGTTTTTATTTTCATGTTTAAACCTTTTTCCAAAATTTTGATTTGATTAGACGTTGAGGATAAACCGGTATTAAAAGCTCTTGTGTCCTTGGACGACCTCGGTATCTTACCAATGCTATACTACGCTCACGATGGGTGCACTTGCCCATATGTGTGTTTAGTGTTAGTAGAATATCGTGTTTTATAAATTTAAAACTTGACTAAATTGTTAAAAAGGGCTAAAAATATATACAAAAACATATAACGCTACACACGCATCAAGTTTTTGGCGCCGTTGCCGGGGACACAACTTCGGTGTTGTTCCGTCCGGTAAGGAACCACCCGATCCGGATAAATTCCTTAAAAATAGACAAAACTTCATAAACAGCTTCTAGGCATGGGACCGTGTCCGGGTCAGCACGCCCCCATGTCCACCAAAAGATTCTCGTCTGACTTTCGGTCAGAATACGGACAAAAAGTGTTAGAATCTTGTCTGCACACGGGGCCGTGTCCAGCCGAACACGGGGTCGTGTCCAGCGTGCTGTCGTTTTCTATAAATGCAGCAAGATTCCTGCACTCTTAGACCACTCCAAACACAGAGATTTGGTGGGATCTTCACACATACCATACTAGGTATATTCTAAAGAAGGTTCTCAACAACCATCTTCTCTTTTCTACTTATGTCCATTGCCTTCTTCTTCATTTTCTTCTCAAAACCTCCATTAAAGCTTAAAACCTCCATCTTTTCAAGCTTTATTGTGATGTTTGTTAGGTCTTTATTCAAGGAATCTTGTTAAAAATAAGTTTTACAACACTGTTTTAAGTTATTTCTGCTTATAAATGCTTCAAAAGTTAGAAAATTAATTTAAAACTCCAAGATTCCTTGATTTAAAAACCTGCAGAGAGGTGAACACGAGGCCGTGCTCGGTGAGCACGGGTTCGTGTTCGAGGTACTGTTTCATTAAAATGAACTCTTTTCGGTTTATTTTTCGTAGAATGTCAAGTCAAAACAGTGGAACCTCTTCAGCACATTCCAGAACCAGTCGTCGTAGGGAACGAAGGCCTTCAATCGAAGCAACTCTTGTACGTTAGGTGATGGCACTACGAGAAGCTCTTGACAAAATGACATCCGTAGAATAGGTCCTGATCGACCGTATAAATTATCTGACGGTGGGGCTGGAAAATAGTTTCCAAGAAATCAACCTCTTGCACCAGAGGTTGAACATTCTTGTGACACCTCCCCTGGAACCAATCCTTCCCCAAGAGGATTGGAACTTAGCACTTGGAGTCATTAACCCCACCGGGTGGGATGACATCCCCGCGGAACCTCCTCTTGACAATTTGCAAGAAGTTCCGGTGGAAGTTACACCCCCTCAAAATGATGATGCCAACGAGCCCGCCTTTCTTCTCCCTCAGGAGATAGAAGAATGGCTCAACGATGTGTGAGGGACCATACCCGAAGAAGAAGTTCTTCAAGCCTCATTCAACTGAGAAAATTATCTTTGTCAGAAATTTTGCTCTTAAAATAAACTATAGGCTAGGACTTCTTTGTGGTTTTAGATTTCTTGTGTTACTTGACCTACTTATCTAAGTTTTCGTTTATGCTTTTATTTTCTAGGAACTTATTGTAATCTTCTCTTTAATGAATGATGGTTTTGAATTATTAAATGGTGTTTAGATGATGTTGTAATGGGTAAAACACACTCGGGATGGTGAAGGATACTAAGGGAAGCTTGAACCCATGCCCCATGCACAAAAACAGAGCCTCCCGACAAATTTTCTTCATTACAGCAAGTTCAGCACGAGCCGTGCTCAGCCAACACACCCCGAGCTCAATGATCTGTAGAAAAACGCTCAGTTCAGGTACCTGGACACGGGGCGTGTTCACTGAACACGCCCCTGTGCCTAGCCTTTTGTTACTTTCTGATACTGGCAATCTGAACACGGGGTCGTGCCCGGTTACCACGGGCCCGTGTCTAGGTGCCCAGTAACATAAATTTTTGTTCTTAACACACCTTTTTACACATTCAATCAACCTAAAAACTTATTTTTGGGACACATTGAGGACAATGTGTAATTTAAGTGTGGGGGGGGGGGGGGGGAGATGCTAAAACTTTTAATATTGCAAGTCCTAATTACAAGCCTTACACAAAACTCTATTGGAACCGCTAAACACCCCAAATTTTTTCAAAAACTTGTCATTTTTTTTACTTGTCTTGGTTTAATTTGGGAATAACAAGTTCTAAAAAGGTTATATTTTTACAAATTTACAACCAATAGCGTCGTGATAAAAAGAACCAACATAAGAAAATTATGAAACGGCATGACAAATCTAGTTAAAATTTGATTATATATACTTGATCACATTAAAAACCCATTCCCACAAAAAGTGAGTTTTGAGCCTTTATTGAGCATACAAATACACATCTTTAAACTAAATGCTTATCTTTCGTTTCTTGTGTGAATAGCCGCTTGGTTTCTTGCGACTCTAGAACTTGCCATGATGATACATTCCCGGTCCTTATCAACTTAAACCCAAGTAAGTAAATGATGGAGGCATTAGGACTAACCCTTTTTCTTTTCAACACCATTATTTTTATTTTTTTTACCACCTACCCAAAATCCCCCTAGTTAACCCCTTTGAGCCTAAACCTTTTCATTTCTAAACCCACAAAACAAACACCCTTTACCCACCAAAAACCCTTTTTATTTTGAACCCTTTATTTTAGTAAAAAGCTAGGTTTTCATGTGACATTCCTTATCATAAAAAAATGAAGACTAAACAAACAAGTTCCTCAAAAGAAACTTTTGTTTGAAAATGCTTCGTTTGAATAAAAAGTCACAAAAATAAAAAGTTTTACGAAAACCGACGCTTTTTACGCCTTTCGCCCTTTTCTACTAACCACTAACCCAAAACCACCTACCTTTAACCCAAGCCTAACCCTTCCCCAAGTCCTCTTGATATTTACAAAGGTTATTAGTTAAAAAGGAGGAGGATTGATTGCTTGGCAAGCATATGGTAGAAGTAAGTTCCATGCCGATCTCGAGTGTTTCATAAAAATACATCTTTGGCCGAGTGTTGAGTGATCTCCCGTGAGGTATGTGAACTTGTATACAAATGGAATTTTAAAGAGGCATGTTATGCCCAAATAAATAATTTCTCTTATGAAAAGTTCTAAATAAATCATAACGAATAGGATTGTAAATAACATAAAAATAAAGCCTAATAAAGATCTTGGATTCCCGACACTCAAGACAAGCCCAAAACTTCTCTTCTACCCATTCCATTTGGGAGTGTAAGCCACATTATAAAGAGTTTTGCTTGAGGACAAGCAAAGATTCAAGTGTGGGGGTATTTGATGTGTGTAAAATGCAACATATAAATTATATCAAATGAGGCATAAAACTAACCTTTTTTTTAGTACTAATGTTGGAAAAAGTGTGCTTTTGTCTTCCTTTTGTATTTTCAGGGTTAAATGAGCGTAAATGAACAAAAGATGCAAATATGCAGCAAAATCTAACATAATTACAAGAAAAGAAATAAACGTGGCATGCCCGACCCCTCGACAACATCTTCCCAAGCAAAAACAAGAGATCAGAAGGCTGAACACGCCCCGTGCCCAGCGGACACGGGGGCGTGCTCAAGTGTCTGCAGAAAAGAAAAAGTTGTAGAAGCTTCTATTTCCCAACACGAGGGCGTGCCCAGCTCAACACGGCCGTGGTCAATGCTAAGATTCGCAGAATCCAAGCAAATCTTGATAGTACAGATACGCTTCTGCACACGGGGCTGGGCCCAGCGGACACGGGGGCGTGTGGAGCTAATACATACAAACTGCAATTAATGAAGAAAGAGAAAGTAGATGGACACGGGGCCGTTCCCACCGGACACGGGGCCGTGTCCGGGCTTCTGTGTAGGCTATAAATAGGGGTGCTTGGTTCATTTCAAAGGCATCCCTTGACAAACCACCTATCTCCCACTTCACCCCCACTCCACCACCATCACAACACCCACATCCACCACCATCATCCATCATAGAGTGTGTGTAGTAGTCTCGGGATCCAAGATTGATAGTAAGAGTTCTTGACAATCAAAGGCCATGTTTGCCTAAGTCTCTTACATCACTTGGTGAAGACAAGCATTTAGTGTAATACTTTTGTTTTTTTAATCTTTTCGCACTTTTTATTTGGTTTTGTATTAATGACTTTAATAACTAGTTTCTTATGTTGAAGGTGAAACTTCCTTGTTATTTGTCCGTGGTGTCTTGGTGTTATTTTACTGTCTATATAAAATAAAAGATTTACACCATTCATATCTCTACGGTCTGTATAGAGATATGTTGGCTACCTGGTCGGGGGTTAAGGGAATAGTTTGGTAAGGTTCTTACCTTGTTCAGTGTATAGATCCTGCAAGGACCTGGGTCAAGCTTACTAGGACCACCTTCAATACCCACTAGTATTGGATGGCAGGGTTGCAAATGGCTTGATCCCCTCATATGTAAACTACAATTAATACATTAACCAGGCTACTTGGGATTGTATCCCTGCTGACTCAAACCACTTAGCCAAGGGTAACGTCACCTTCAAAAGAGGGGCCTACCACATTACGCTTTAATAACTTAATTTATTATCTTTCAATATTCCAACCATTTAGGATTGTATCCTTGCTGACTCAAACTACTGGGTTGAGGGTAACGTCACCTTCAAAAGAGGGGTCTACTACTATAACTAAGATCATCTCTTAAAAAGTGCAAAAGTGCGGAAAATATCAAAGGTTACACTAAAGGCGAGTCGGATCCAAGTGATTCATCTTGTCTATCTGTATTTATTTTATTTTTATTTTCAGCATTTTTTGTTTTTATTTTCATGTTTAAACCTTTTTCCAAAATTTTGATTTGATTAGACGTTGAGGATAAACCGGTATTAAAAGCTCTTGTGTCCTTGGACGACCTCGGTATCTTACCAACGATATACTACGCTCACGATGGGTGCACTTGCCCATATATGTGTTTAGTGTTTGTAGAATATCGTGTTTTATAAATTTAAAACTTGACTAAAGTGTTAAAAAGGGCTAAAAATATATACAAAAACATATAACGCTACACACGCATCAGTGGCCCGGTACGAAATATGCAAAGGATTGAGCCTTCCTACCCCGTTACACACACATTAATGACCTTGCAAATCATTAATTGATATGTTCCTTGTTGCTTTAATACCAGGGTTTAAAAATACATACATACTTATTTATGATGATTACAAAGTTTATTCACATACTAAACACATGAACTCGCTCAACTTTTGTTGATGTTTTCAAACTACATGTATTTCAGGAAACTAAGTATGGATCTGGCGGTCATTGAAGTTTTCAAGTGTTGTTTGGAATAAAAAGATGCCATCCGGTGTCGAATGGGTTGGAGTGTGTATCCTATCCTGGATAGGATACATATTTCAAAGCCTAGTTTTCATTAGAGTCTTTTGAAGAGTCCTTATGGAATTTAAAACCTGTTGGTGTTGTATTTTAAACATGAAGTCTGCGTTTGGGATTTGAAAACAATGTTTCTTGTAATGTTTTAAAACTATCAAAGGATGATCATCTTGGATTTTATCGTATAGTTGTTTGTTATGGTTGAATGCGATGATATTAAGCAAGTCACACATAATCACGCTTCCGCAAAAGTCAGGGTGTGACAAAAACCTTTAAACCTTAGAGAGTATGAAAATACCCTTTCGTGAGAGAGGGTGATCAATCCTCATATACCTTAAGGATCCAGGATATGGCTAATAATAATGAAATTGTCAGCCACTTTTACATGAACTGGTCCCGCTATCTTGAACTATTCCTAGATAACTTGTCCTACAGGCGGGGTGTTTAAACCTAATTCGAGAGAAAGGTGAATACCTTTAAACCTTTGAAGGGATATAGATGCCTTAAACGTGAGAGAGAGGAACAATCCTCTAATCTTTCGGTTCATCCTGGGTATATATCTTGGAGTTATATTCCGAAGCATATCCTGTAAAACACCCTTAAACTAAGGTGGGTGTTAGCTTGGCTAACACCCCTCTGATGCTTAAGTCAGTATTGGGTTCAAAAGTATAAAATTAAACATATTTAAAAGAGATAGAATTCATACCATCCTGAGTTAGAAATTAAATTCTAAACTCACTTGAAATAGAGCTTAAGGTGTATAGCATTCCAGGATCTTGGTAATATATCCCCTTCCATATTCTTGAGCCGGTATGCTCCTTTCCCAGATTCTGATTCAACTTCATATGGTCCTTCCCATTTTGTGGCAAGCTTTCCATCAGCAAGATTAATAGTATTCTGAAATGCCTTCCTTAACACCCAAACTCCAACTTAAAACCTTCTAGTCCTTGGATTTTTGTTATATGCTCTGGATATCCTCTGTTGATATGCTGCCATCCTTAGCTTTGCCACATCCCTTGTCTCATCGACAGTATCCAATTCTTGACATAAAGCTTCAGGATTCGTCTCAGGATCCCGGAGGTTCGATCTTGCTGTAGGTATCACCATCTCTGTCGGGATCACTGCTTCTGCCCCAAATAACAAAGAAAAGGGGGTTTGTCCAGTTGCACTTTTCACAGTCGTTCTATCAGCCCATAGTACAAATGGTAGTTCTTCTGCCCATCTTCCTTTTTTAGCACCTAGTCTTTTCTTTAAATTGTTGACAAGTATCTTATTCGAGGATTCTGCATGTCCATTTTCTTGAGGATGTACCGGAGTTGATGTAATCATCTTGATCCCCTAATTTTGGAAAAATCAGTAGTTCTCTTACTAATGAACTGAGAACCATTATCACAAATTATCTCAGCTGGTACCCCAAACCTAGTCAGGATATTCCTTTTTATGAAAGATCCGTCATTGCCAGCATAAAAACTTTTCCTCCTGGAGCCTTTGGCAACTTTCCCACTATATCCATACCCCATTTCATGAATAGCCAAAGGGAAGCAATAGGATATAATGGCTCAGCAGGCTGATGTAGTATATTGTTGTGCCACTGACATGCATCACATCTTCGAGCATATTCTGCAGCATATTTCCACATAGTCGGCCAATAGTATCATGTTCTTAGCACCTTCGAGAACAATGATCTGCCCCTAGTATGGTTCCCACAATCTCCTTCATGTATATCCTGAAGCACCTCCTTGGTCTCAGGATCCTCCAAGTATCTTAGGTATGGACCTGCAAGAGATTTCTTATACAAAACATCATTTATAATAGCGAAACAAGATACCTTCATCCTGAAAGCTTTAGGATTTTCATCCTTTGGGATGTATCCTTCTTTGAGATATTTCATGATCGGAGCCGTCCAGGATTTAGGATCCTCCTTAGGATACTCATCATCAGGATCATGGATACTTGCTACTTCCTTATCTTGAGACTTGAAAAGTTCCATCGTAGGATACAGAATATGTAGTATTGGTAATTGAGTTCCTTCCGGTATCCTGACTGTAGATCCCAAATTTGCCAAAGCATCTGCCTCGGCATTATCCTCTCTTGGTACCTGTTCAAGTGTAAAAACATCGAAATATCCTGCTAATTTTTTGACAATTTCAAGATAATCGATTAACCTTTCACCTTTGACTGCATAGGATCCATTGAAATGGTTAGTAATTAACAAGGAATCAGCATATACTTGCAAACTTTTAATATTCATATTCCTGACCAACTCTAATCCTGCAATCAGAGCTTCATATTTTGCTTCATTATTAGTGGCAGGAAATTCACACCTAATAGCCTGGGGTAATATGCCCCCCTGTGGCGATTTTAGTAGTATACCTAATCCTACACCTCTTACATTAGATGCACCAACAGTATATAATGTCCAGGATTCTGTGGTTTCTCCTAGTTGTTGTACTTCTGGGTCTACTTCATTTTGAATGTCACTACTAAAATCAGCCACAAAGTCTGCTAAAGCCTGAGACTTTATAGCATTTCTAGGTTCATATATTAGATCATAGGCACTTAACTTTACTGACCATTTAGCCATCCTACCCGACATCTCAGGTTTCCTAAGCACATTTTTAACAGGATAATTAGTTTTAACATGAATCCTATGTGTCTCGAAATAATGTCTAAGCTTAGTTGATGCCATAACTAGGGCTAATATCAATTTCTCTAAGTGTGAATATCTAGTTTCAGCAGCTAATAAACTTTTACAAATATAATAGACAGGATACTGCTGACCTTCATGATCCTTTACCAGAACAACACTTACTGCATTCCCTGATACTGCAAGATACAGGGATAATGGTTCACCATCCTCGGGCTTCATCAACAGAGGTGCAGTTGAAAGACATTGCTTTAATTCTTGCAGGGCCGCCTCGTGCATTTCTCCCCATTCAAATTTTTATTCTTCTTCAAGATATCGTAGAATTCCTTGCATTTCTCTGAGGATCTTGATATAAACCTGTTCAATGCTGCTACTCGTCTTGTTAATCTTTGCACATCTTTCATGTTGGATGGTGGCTTGATATCCAGGATAGCTTTGATCTGTTCTGGGCTTGCTTCTATCCCCCTTTTAGTCACCATATATCCTAAAAACTTTCATGCCCCCACTCCGAAATGGCATTTGGCAGGATTTAGCTTCATATTGTATTGGTCCAGGATATCGAATGCACCTTCAATATCCTAAGGATGATCCTCAACCTTCTTGGACTTTACCACTATATCATCAATATACACCTCCATAGTGTCCCCCAGTTTGTCTTTAAACATCATATTCACCAATCTCTGGTACGTTGCACCTGCCTTTTCAAGCCGAAAGGCATGGCAGTATAACAAAAAATACATGTTGGTGTCATGAAAGCAGTATCCTCCTGATCGGAGGGTTCCATTTAGATCTGCTGGAATCCTGAGGATGCATCCATAAAGGTTAGCATTTCATAACTGGCAGTTGCATCAACCATCGAGTCTATATGAGGCAAAGGAAATGGGTCTTTAGGACATGCTTTGTTTAGGTCTATGTAATCTACACAAACTCTCCATTTCCCTTTCTTCTTTTGAACCACGACCACATTTGCTAGCCACTTGGGAAATTTGACTTCCCTAATCATCTTGGACTTCAACAATCTTTCAACCTCTTCCTGTATGATTGCGTTTCTTTCAGGAGCAAACTTCCTTCTCTTTTGCTGAACGGGCTTGAAAGACCTGTCAATCCCAAGCTTATGAGTTATAATATCTTTAGAAATACCTGTCATATCCTCATGCTTCCATACAAACGTGGACATCCTGCATTTCACAAAGTTAGTTAACTGATTTTCAATATCCTGAGGGATATCAGCTCCTACGAGCACCGAGATATCTGCATTATCCTGATCGAGGATAATTTTCTTAACATCTTGCTCTGACGCTTCCACGATATCTTGGTCTCGTATCTTTAATTGCTATCCTGCTTTAGGCTTTGTTGAAGACTTCATTGAGGAAGAATAACATTCTTTTGCCTCCTGTTAATCGCTTTCCACCTTGACAACCCCCCAAGGGGTAGGAATCTTGATAGACTGATGATAGGTTGATGGGACAACCTTCATATCATGGATCCATGGTCTGCCCAATATGATATTGTAGCATGATAACGAATCGATGACACAGAAACGTTGCATTGAATTCACTCCTTCAACAAATTTTATTTCTCCCACAGTATTCTTTGCCTCTCCACTGAATACTACAAGTACAGTGGATTTTGAAGTGATCTCCATCTGGGGAATGTTCATTCTCTTCAGTGTTTCCAGCTGGATAATGTTGACAGAACTGCCGTTGTCCACCAGTATCCTGCGCACAAAATGATTAGCAATATATAAAGTGATTACAAAACTATTGTGATGAGGATCCTAGATGCTATCCCGGTCATCACTATCAAACGTTATCACTTTATTAGTTGTAAGAGTTGTCATTCTGGTCGGCTTATCTCCCCGTTCTGCCTTAGCCTCCTTGGCATGTCTTTTTGTTGCGGAGTATGGGGTTCCACATATGTCGGATCCTCCTGAAATAAAGTTAATTATCTTGGCGTCTGCAGGAGGTGATGCTGCTCCTTCAGGATCCTTCTCAGTATCCTGACCCTTATTCTTCTTTCTGCCCAGAAGATCCTTTAGGTATCCTTTGCTTAGTAGATAACTTATTTCCTACCTCAGGGCTATGCAATCTTTCGTGACATGTCCAAAATCCTTATGGAAAGCACAACATTTGGATTTATCCTTCCAATCGGCCTTTTGTTGGTTCTTCCTGGGCCACCTCGCTTTATCTCCCAAACGCTGCATAGCATACATTAGTTCGGGTATATTAACAGAAAAACAATATTCTGATAATTCAGGATATTCCTCAGGATCCTCATCCTCAACAGCATTCACTTTCTTGCTGTCATTCCTGCCATATGGCTCAGAGCGATATGGCTTGTACGAGGATTCTGACTTCCTGCTAGTTGATTTATAAGTTGAGGATGAATTAATCCTCTCTTGCATTTTCTTGTCGTCTTCCATTCTGCTATATCTCAAAGCCATGTTTCGAGCTTCATCCAGGTTCCTGTAAGGATTCATTACAAGATCCTGATAAAATTGGGAATCCTTCTGCAATTCCATTTTGAATGCCTGTACAGCCGTGGCAACATCAAGGTGAGGGATGTCCAAGGACTCCCTACTAAACTTGTTCACATAATCCCTTAAGGATTCTTGAGGACCTTGAGTTATCCTGTAGATATCACTGGTTAGTTTCTCAAAACTTCTACTGCAAGAAAATTAAGTGTTAAATAAGTTAACTAAATGAGCAAATGATGTAATTGAATGAGGTGGAACGTTTAAGAGCCATTTTAAGGCTGATCCTGTTAGAGTAGAGCCAAAACCCTTGCAGAGACATGCTTCCTTGAGATCTGGAGGAATAGGATTAATCTCCATCCTCTCTTTATACTGAGCAATATGCTCCTCGAGATCTGTGGTTCCGTCATAGAGCTTCATATTGGTATTTTGAAATCTTTTTGGGATTTCAACATCACATATAGGATATGCAAACCGGGATATCCTGTGGCTATCTTGGGATACTTCCGGAATGGGCTGGACAACCCCAGGTACACTGGATATCATATCTTTCAGCTTCTGAAGCTCCCTAGAGAGTGCTGAGGTCACACCTGTATCCTACAAATATCTAAAACTGTTAGTAGCAGGAGTATTAATATTATTAGACACGTTACCAGTTTGGTGATTCTGGCCATATCCTGGAGCATATCCTGAGCCCCTCACAGTTGATACCCTGACTGATGAAGGTATCTCAGGAGTATGATCCTGAGACTGGCTTGGTACAATATTGCCCCGGTTATCCTTGGTGTATACTGCTGAACTGAAGTTCAACGCTCTAGGCTGCAAGGGAGTGACAGTATCCTCAGCAGGCCTGTTAGAGTTAGATTTCAAGAGTTGTATTTCTCTTATCAGCATTTGATTGGTCTCCTGCTGTTGCTTCATCTGATCATGTATGCTCCCAAACAAAGTTAGAATTTCATCATTAGAAGCCATAATAGGAGTTCTTCCTGAAGTAGCAGATCCATGGACATTTTGAGTAGGAACAATATCCCGAGATGTGTGAGTTTCAATCCTCCTTGGAGGAGCTTGAGGCTGTGAAGAAGCTTGCATCATTGGAGGTGGTGGAAGCACTGAACCAATTATTGCAGAGGTTGTAGCAGACATGGTAGAAGAGCTCATGTTTGATTTTGAGGCCTTTGAAAATAGTTGTGCAAAGTGTTTCGAAAAAAGGAAACCGAGTAAAGATTTTAGCAAGGTTTTTAATATGAATAGCACCACTTGTCCCACGGTGGGCGCCAAATTGTTTTGGTCAAAAATTACCTAAGCAATTAAGTGATCAAATTAGTTTTGTGAGGTAGTGTGCTAGCAGTGTTTGTAAAATATATACTGATTTAGTCGTTTGCAAAAACAGTTTTCAGGATATAGCTTAGGTTACCAAGCTATATCAACAATCAAACAATGAGCAAAAATGTAAAGGTTGACACGAGATATACGAGGAAAGCCCTTGATCAATCTAGATCTCCGGTATAAAACCTCGGGAGCTGACAATCGCAGCTGCCTTGTTCTTCTTATTACTTCAAACTTCAGGATACAGTGCATGATATTGTACGGATCGGCTAAGTGTTACAATGAATTTCAAATGTGAGTGTTTGTGAATGTGATTGCGAGTGATTACAGCTTGTAGAGAGAGTAGAAGAGTGAGTGAAATTGTGTCTCTATCAATCCGTACAGCTCCTATTTATAGTAAACAAAAATAACTAACTATCCTATAATCTTGGGATACTTCGAATATTCCCTATAGAACGTTGGAGACCCCTTCTTCCGGTTTCAACGTTCTTCTCTCAACAGAATTGACCGAGTCTTCAGGAGAACAAGTCCACTCGAACGTTATAAGCTTGTCATCCTAATATACACGTGAATAATCAGTAACTACTAGGATACTACATCAGGATGTTACCAATATCCTGATCTGGTATCCTGGTCATAAACAGAAGCAATAAAGTCAGGATATAATTTAGGATATGGGTTCAGAAAACCACCCATAACAATAACTATACTCTTTATTTCTGGCAATATAATAACAGGTTGAATAAATATTCATTAGTTGTTTTGTGATCTGTTGCAAGGATGTTGGTGATGTTACAGAAGACTTTTCAACTGTTGAAATCGAAAAGGATTCTGGATTAAGTCTGAGTGGAAAGTAAAAACAACTTATTTTGAAGACTAAAATTGTGGTTTTTATTTATGTTTGTTAACTTTTGTTTTAACCTGGTGTGTTTAGAAGTTTGGTATGTTATGGCTACAATTTGAATCAGGAACATTTATGGATTTTGTATGTAATTGCTACAATTTGAATATTATTGTTATTATTATATTATTATTGATATTGTTTTTGCACAAGTAGTATGGTTGTATATTATTTTTTAGTGAATGAATACTACTTTAATGAATTGGTTAGTAGGAAAATTGTTAGGATCTGTTGAACAGACTTTGCTTCAACAGACCTTATCATCTGTTGATCATGGTCTGTTAAAGCTCTTCTGTTAAACATCCTCTATTGAACTGCGTCATCTGTTAAGCCACAACAGAGGTTCTCTTTGGCAGACCTTTATTTTTTAAAAAAGTCTTTGTGTTTATCAGTAGAGGTTGTTTCGTTCAACAGACTTTGCTTTAATAGATTTTCTCTTCAACAGATGGATTTGGGTTTGGTAGACTTTAGCGAAATAGATGTTGAGTGTATTCCTTTGGTTGCAGATGTTCAAAAGACTGTTGTTTGTATTTAGAGGTTGTAGAGTATAATTCAAGTGAGATTATGACAATGACCTGCCATAAATTTGTTTCGCCTTTTAAATGTCGATCACCAACATGTTGTGATGTATCATGAAGAGCCAATTAAAATATAATGAATGTACAGCAAAAATTTGAATCATCTAAACTGATGGATTTAGCATGTAATTGCTACAATTTGAATATTATTTTTATTATATTATATATTATTGTTGATATTCATGTATTGCACAAGTAGTAGATTTGTATATTATTGTTAGTGAATGAATGCAAATTTAATGAATTGGTTAGTAGGAAAACCGTTAGGATCTTATATACATTAACATCTGTTAGAGACTAACCTTTATTATAGATTGCTAACATCTGCTATGCCCTAGACACTGTTAAGATATGAGCTACATTAGGATCTGTTGAACAGATTTTGATTCAACAGACCTTATCATCTGTTGATCATGATCTGTTAAATCTCAGATGTTAAAATCCTCTGCTGGACGACATCATCTGTTAAGCTACAACAGATGTTAGCTTCATCATGCTTTTGTATTCATCAGCAGAGGTTCTCTTTGGCGGACCTTTGCTTCAACAGTCTTTGTGTTTATCAGCAGACGATGTTTGGTTCAACAGATTTTGTCTTCAACAGAGCTTTGGGTTTGACAGACTTTAGCAAAATAGATGTTGAGTGTATCCCTTTAGTTTCAGATGTTCAAAGTCTGTTATTTTTAATTAGAAGTTTCAGAGTATAATTCAAGTGACATTATGACAATGATCGGCCATAAATTTGTGGAATGATTATTCTCTGCAGTTGAACCGCATCATCTGTTAAGCCACAACATATATTAGCTTCATTATACTTTTGTATTCATCAGCAGAGGTTCCCTTTGGTAGACCTTTGCTTCAACAGTCTTTATGTTTATTAGCAAAGTTTGTTTGGTTCAACAGACTTTGCTTCAACAGATGTTGTCTTCAACAGAGCTTTGGGTTTGGCAGACTTTAGCGAAATAGATGTTGAGTGTATCCCTTTAATTGCAGATGTTAAAAGACTGTTATTTGTAATTAGAGGTTGTAGAGTATAATTCAAGTGAAATTATGACAATGATCGGCCGTAAATTTGTTTCGCCATTTAAATGTCGAAGACCAACATGTTGTGATGTATCATGAAGAGCCGATTAAAATATAACGGATGTACAGCAAAAATTTAAGTTAATATAACTAAAAGGATAAGCATACATGATTATAATTTAAATATTCAGAAGTTTGGAAAATATACAAGTTTCATACATCACCATCGCATAACTTCATCTCACATGAGATAATACCAAGAACCATATCTATTTATAGACTTTCTTTAAGATCAGCTTGGCTTTGTCTGTAGAGTAAACAAATTTGCATTTCATATTTCTGTAGATACCATTGGGCTTGGTGAACTTCTTGGTCCATTAACAAGCCACGTATCTAAATCCCTTGCCATGCTTCTCCAGTCGAAAGTCAATTACAGTATCAACTCCATTCAGATTTTGAACTGTCATCTTCAATGATTTATCAATCCTTGATAATAACGCCACTTTCGCATTCAGATGCTTAAATAAATATAAAATAACAATAATCAATAACAAATAAATAATGTATTTAAGAAAGGTAACAAATTTTTAATTGGAACAAACATTTAACAATGAAAGAATGAGGCATAATATATTAACAGACCAAACTTACAAAATGTTTATTGAAGTACCATACGAATTCTATGGGATATACATCAGGATCTGCTTCATAATCTGAGATAGCGGCATCAAAATCTGCATCTTCGCCATCATCGGAAGATTCATCGGATACAACATAATCACTATCAGAATCTACATCATTGGATTCTTCAACATCCGACTGATGATCCATATCTTCAGTAATTGGAGAAACTTCTAATTTGGGTGAGGAAGTATCGCCTTTCGGACTGTCATCAGATTTTGGTGCAACAATTTCACATCCATTCAAACTAAAGACAGTAAGCTGAAAGATGTAATCCGCTACGTATCTTAAAACAAGTACAACTCCTGTATGCAAACCCATGTAGTGTACAACCTTTTCCCATCCATCAGTTATAAAGTAACAATTGCGAAGAGGATCTCGTTGAATTACTACATCAAAAGAGTTCCACTGATTCACATAAATCTTAAATGACTCTTTAAGTTTACCAACTCCAATACTGATTTTAACTAAGTCCTTGGGTATTAGGTGAACAAAAAGATATAAACTTTATTATGAAATCAACAAAGGTACAGTAATTTTAAAGTATATCACTAATTAGTACAGTAATATTTAAAGTATTGGATTAAAATAACAAAACTTACCAACACGTCCTTAGAAGCATTAGAAAAGCTATGGGAGAATGAATCCATACATCCAAAGTTCCTCTCAAATGATATTGATGTGAACATAGAAATCATTGAGGGGTTTTGTTGGATAATGATGAGCTTTTTCAAAAGGTGTCAGCAGATATGTATATGGTGCAGGTTTTTTTAAATACCAATAGACATCCTTCTGTTATTGAAAGGTCAGAGACAACTGAGGACCATCCTTCTTTTAGAGCAAAACTTCCATTGTGTTTTGAGAATCAGATCTCCCATCTAATACCGTTTACACACTCTATAACGACAATATTACCAGCAACTTCATTGAGTAAATGATTGTTTGCAAAGATTTGTGGTATTATCTGTAGAGTTCAAGTATTTAAGTATTGGCAAGTGTTATATGTGAATTAATTGTTAACAATAAAACTACAGAAAATGTTTTCAATGTAATAATCTTACCAATATTTTGGAATTAAGAGAGCCCAAATATTGATAAAAAGACATCTTCCAAGATATAATGTTTATCTAAAAACCAAAGAAACAATGAAATAATGTATTTTATCAGATACTTCATTATTTATCAAGACTGTGATAACAATATGAACCAAAAATGTATAACATGTCTATGTCATTCAAATAACGCATTTAATATTTATCGATTTATTTAGAGGAAATCAATAAATAAAGATTCCTCAAAAAACTGAAGAATCGAGTAGCAAGGAAATAACATTTTTTAGAAGTCCATAAACAAAAGATTGGTCAGTTGATCATATTATTAAATATCAAATAATAAAAACAACAAAATATACCTTATCGATTGGTTTCAAGTAACTAAATGTACCACCATATCAAAGAAAACTTAGAATTAGAAACATTATAGCAAATAAAAAACTTGTAAAATGAAATTTATACATCATCTAAAACATGCAATACATGATCACAATCTTGATAACAGTGGTTAATGATATGCATATGAAACTCTAGAGCATACAAATTTTAATAAATATTATTATACCTTGATCAAAGTTGTTGATGATGTCAAAAATAAGAAGTATTCAAGTGGAATGATTGAATATTGAAATAGACATCGGTGATTAAAACCTGAAGCACTTTTTATGAGATCAGAGAAACAATTTTATAAAGGGATGTGTAAAGTCGTTGAAAATGTCACACCCCGACCACGTAAAACAACAAAACGTGGCGGAAACGTCGGGGAGTGTTGTAACAGAATCATTGTTTCGCAACCATGGATTAAACAATTTGGTTTATTTAATTAAATGTATTACATTACATTGGAAGTAGAAACAAAACATGAACAAATAGACTTTTATTGCTATTAAGTCGCTAAGGCCTCGTCCGTTCCTATGTGAGCATGCATCAATATCATCATCAAATATCATCAACTATGGTACCTGAAACACATGTGAAAATACGTCAGCATAAAAATGTCGGCGAGTACATAGGTTTTATGTGAGTATCAGATTCATGGCTCGTTTTACATGTTGCAATACTTATTTAAAAACCTTATTTTGAAAAGTATAGTATTGCGACATAATTAACCAACTCAAATCAAGTTGGATATGATTTATAAAATCTCGTAGCCATGATTCTTAACTCCAAAACATTTTATTTTATTAAATCAAATCGTAAAACATCTCGTAGAAACTCGTTAATAAGACTCGTATGGTTTATATTATTCAGAAAACATAATTGTGTGACATTGTTTCAAAATCGTTTACTCAAGTGATCTAGATAACGCAACGATATATAATGTGTTAAAAGAACTTATATATAGGAAGTACCAGCGGTGTATCCACCATGCTTTTAACACATTACACCCGCCCCATTACCTAATTACTTCCCAAACCCAATGGTTCAAACAGTTACAAATGGTTCACATAAATCAAATGGTTATGAACGGTTCACATAAATCCAACGATTACAAATGGTTCACATACATCCAATGATTACAAATGGTTCACATACATCCAACGATTACAAATGGTTCAAAACGTAAAACAATTGTGCTAGCATGTTAAGCGAACATACATAGCAAAACATAATGAAATCATGGACTAATAGTGTACTAATGAACATAGCAAGTATATGATATGAAAACATGGAAAACACGAAAGTAACAACTAGGCACATGTGTTTCACCCCAAAATGTTTGAAAAACAGTAAAAGGGGGGACTATGTACTCACTTGAGATTGCTTACAAGTCTTGAATAATAACCAAGCAAAGCTAGAGGGATCAGGGAATCAAACGACACCTAATATAGGTAATTATGTAAATAAACAGACCTAAATCGGAAGATCGGATAGAATGAGGTTTCGTAAACCAAATGAGTATAGGAACTCATGTAATATGGTTTAACAAAGCCTTCATACTAAAATGAAACCTAACCTAAGTGCTTACGACCCATTATGACCCGTTTAGGTAGCTTACGCCACTTTAATGCGTCGTTCGCGTAAAACGCGTTCGGAATGCCTAACTAGTCCTATGACAAGTATTATATGCCTTAATATGTCTAATATTGTTGTCTAATTAGTTTAGATATCAAACATTATGTTACATATGCTTAAAATAAATTTATGCGCCAAAAAGGGCATTTTGGTCATTTACCTAAGGCATATAAACTACCTATCATACAACTACTTAAACGAAGTGACCATAAGGTATAACCTCGGAAGGTTATTCCCTATGCAACTGGGGTCACCTAATGTGTTTGGTTGGATCCTAATGATCGACCAAACAGGTCGGGTTCGAAAGTATAAGCGGTTGTTTAGACCGCTTACCTTACGACCCTACATAAGCACTAAACCTAAAGTGACGAGCTAAACATGTTAAAACATGTTTAACGAGGTTTGAAAACAGGTTCGGTATCAAAACAAACGGTTTTGATACCTAAAAGTAGTTTGGTTACAAAATACGCAAGAATACGTATTTTGGCCGAAACTACGACTCGCCACTATGCCTAGATAACGTGGTAATCAGTAGGTATAGTCATAAGAGACTAAAACCATCGTTATTACGCTCACGTTATGAAGTTCAACTGAAATTCGTGTTGACCATAAAATGGTCAATGCAGAAAGTCAAACAAAGTTTGACTTTCATGCTAAAAACGCGTAAAAGAACGAAAGAGGACTTACAAAAGGTCCAAGAATGGAAATCTAGATCCAACTTGCTCAAGTATGAGGTGCTAAGCCCCAACTTAGAGCAAATAGATCAGATTGTGTGAGTTGCAACAATGAGGAGCATGGGTATTAATATGATTTCTAGGACCGTTAGGATCGTTCCTCGAAAACCGAGCTTAAATCTGGACCGTACACATGCACCCATGGTTTTGCAAAACCATGGGCACCTTAAAAATAGCCCATAGTAAGTTACAAACCATGTGCAAATGAGGGGAACAGCTGGAACAAGCTGAAAATCAGATTTTCCATTTTGGTCCCTTCCTAAGATAACTATGGCAGATTGTCAATTTTGGTCCCTGAATGTGCAAAACATGGTTTTTGATGCATTTTTGACACGTTTAAGCCCCGTTAATCCCATTTCAAGGCTCTAAAATGAAGTTAAAGTATAGGGAACATGAAACATGCTCAAAAATATCTCGGATGTCGGTTCGTTTGACCGTACGGTTGCGTTATTCGGTTAATTACGACGAAACACGAACGAACGCGAAAAACGGTCCAAATTACGCGACGAATTGATTTTTATCAAGCCAATAACTAAAATAAAATATTTTAATGATTACATAAATTTTTGGATGTATGGATGTATTCAGAACGTAAGATATGCGCGAAAATGCAAACTTATGCACTTTTTGACGCTTTTAGTCCCTATTGATCAAGAAAGTTTATTTTTGCGCACCAAACACCTCAAAGCCTATTTCTAAGCTATGTAAAGGATATTTAGGGCATATTTAACTTTTGATCAAGTTCCGGAATATTCGTTACAGTACAAATCGACATACTTTCGCAGTTTGTCGAAATTAGTCCCTGTAAGCGAATAAACTTGATTTCGCCACACCAAACCCTCCAAAACTTATTTCTAAGTTATGTAAAGGTTATTTAAGGTATGTTAAGCCTATTTCACTATTACGGAGTGTTCGTTGCATTAAACTGGTTATATTTACGCATCAGTGCGTGTATAACCTTCCAGAAAGCGATTTAAAGCTTGAAATCGAACATGAATTGATATGTGGAAACAATACACATATTTTTAAAAATCCCAAGTATGAAACACAATATTTCATAAATTTGGTATTTGTTTGATGGTCGCAGAGGCACAGGTGTCACAGTCTCCCCTACTTTAGGAAATTTCGTCCCGAAATTTATTCGTAGGAGTCTATCTGTGACGCTGTGTTAAATAATTGCCTTGCATGGAATCTAGGGTGTTTATCTATTTGCGTAGAATAACCCATCATAGATTATGCAAGGCATAATCCTGACATTTCTCTCAACGGACAATCTTTAAAAATGAAAATGAAGGAAAAATCAAGGATATTCATTTCCCTCGATGGATATTCTTCAGAAACGAAAATGAATGGAATGAGTCATTTTCCTCAATGGGTATTCTTCAGAAACGAAAATGAACGAATAATCAAGAATATTCATTTCCCTCGATGGATATTCTTCAGAAACGATAATGAACGGAATGAGTCATTTTCCTCAATGGGTATTCTTCAGAAACGGAAATGAAGGAAAAATCAAGAATATTCATTTCCCTCGATGGATATTCTTCAGAAATGAAAATGAACGGAATGAGTCATTTTCCTCAATGGGTATTCTTCAGAAATGGAAATGAAGGAAAAATCAAGAATATTCATTTCCCTCGATGGATATTCTTCAGAAACGAAAATGAACGGAATGAGTCATTTTCCTCAATGGGTATTCTTCAGAAACGGAAACGAAGGAAAGAGAAAAATCAGGGATATTCATTTCCCTCGATAGATATTCTTCAAAAACGAAAATGAACGGAATGAGTCATTTTCCTCAATGGGTATTCTTCAGAAACGGCAATGAACTGAGTCAACTCTAGACACATGACAAAACTTGCTGTGGTTTCTGTGCACTGAATTCCATAATTATGTATGCATCCATAATTACGTAATTCCTTGAACAGTCCGCACAATTTGTTTTGTAATGTGAAGGGGAAGAAAATCAAACCTGTGATGAGTGTGACTAGAGTATCATAGGGTCCTTTTAATTAGATCGACAAATGATCTCTTTAATTAGACCACCAAGGAGTCTTTTCAGCTATATCATCACATGATATTCCTAACCAGATTTTTGGATCAATCTGTTTAACTAGACCACTCAAGGGGTCTAATTATGGAATAGTACATTATAATCCAAGGGTCTTTACTATTACGTAGAAGCCCATTAAGGATTTAAGGTAGTACCTTTGGATATCCTACTATGAATCCCTTATACGAAGATATGGAAGATTCTACGAGGATTTGGATAGCAAAAACTTGGATCACACAAATATATAAAAGGGAACACATAAGCACATAATCACATAATTGTTTAATTCGACCTTTAATTTGTTATCTTTGGACACGGATATTTAAAGCACACCAGGAATCCAATCCGTGGATTTCATTTGGCACTTTAATCATTTTCAAGAATCTATCTATGAAGATAGAATGATCTTCCAAAAATTCAATTTTGTTTTCAAAGAAACGTAATATTTGAATTAAGGTACACAATAATTTTAGGATTTACGGAAATACCCTTAGGTACCCTATTAAGGATTTATAGTGGTACTTTGGGTATTCGTCCATAGTTGTAACTTGCGCCTTGTACTTCGTTTCTTTGGAAGAAACGGGTACTTAGGATTTTTGTGGAAAACGCAAGAGATCATAAAATGGAATAATTTTGGGGGTAGTCTGTTCTTCAAGGAATACGATTCCCTGATTGTCGGTATTGTAGGGGATATGTTATTTATACATGCAACCACATAAATACATTGCAATGTAAATAAAAGATTTATTTATAAACAACGATAACAACTGTTTCATGGACCTTGACAACAAAAGAAAATAATACATAAGACGTGATTATTTCTAAACGGTGTTGTCTTCTAGTCGGTCAGATGCTCATCCCTGTGCTGGATTTGCATTAGCAAGCTTTGGGCAATTTCTTCGGAAATGACCCATCTCGCCACAGTTGTAGCAAGAACCTGGTGGAAAACGAGCTTGAGCAGGATTGTTGTTAGCTTGATTTGGTGCAACTGCAGCTCGGCAAACTCTTGCTGTATGACCTATAAGTCCACAAATTTGGCATTTGCGGCACTTCACACTAGCATGATGATGAAGGTTACATTGGTTGCACAAGGGTGCAGTTCCGTTGTATGGCTTCCTAGCAGGGGGTTGAGCTGGTTGGTTGGGGGTAGCTTGATCATTGTGAGCAACCACGGCGAAGTTCTGGGAAGCTTTTCGCTTCCTTGACTTCTTGGAGGATTCAGTCTACTCATCTTTGGGTTTCGATTCCTCGATTGGTTTCTTATCACCTTTTCAGAAAAGTTTACCTTTCCTGATTTGAGATTCAGTCAAGGTAGCTGATAGCTCAATGGCCTACCTAACCGTAGTGGGGTTACTGCCAGTCACAATGTCTTGTACTAGGTCAGGGAGGCCATCAATGTACTTTTCGATTGCCTTATCCAAAGGCGTAACCATATTCGGGCATAACAGACTTAACTCCTCATAACGATCCGTGTAGGCTCGATGCTCACCGGTATCTTGCTTAAGATCATCGAATTCCCTTTCCAAGGCCCTGATCTCATGACGAGGACAGAATTCCTTCATCACCAGAGCTCGAAGCTCTTCCCACGTTTGAGCCAGTGCCACATCAGCACCCCTATCTCTCATCACACCATTCCACCATGTCAAAGCTCGTTTCTCAAAGACACTAGATGCGAATTCTACCTTTCGCTCATTTGGGCATTGAACATACCTGAAGGTGCTCTCTAGACTCTCGAACCATTGCAGAAGTGCAGTCGCTCCTTGAGACCCAAAAAACATTGATGGCTTAGCCGATATGAACGTCTTGAAGTTGCAGGGGGCATTATTGTTGTTGAGAGCTTGGTTACATTGAGCAACGATGTTCGGGATTGCAACAGTCATTTGCTGCATAATGACAGCTGCCAGCTCTTCAATAGGCACCTGATTTTCGCATCGTGGAGGCATTCTAAAAAGGGGAAACAAGAGAGAAAACAAATGAAATGGCATTGGGTAAGAATAGGATGTTACAATTACCGACCAAAAATCATGGGTGACGGTCATTTGTTTGAACCACGAAGCAAACAAACGACACATAAAGGCTGAATCAAAGTAAATAGGTCCTCATAATGTATCGCGAAGACATGCTCGCCTATAAGTGGACACTCACCCCAAGAGTTCCCAGGTAAGAGTGACTGGTCCGATACTGCGGATTTGTACGAACACTCTAGCCTTAGACAGAAAGCTCAGGGTACAGGCACCCACCCTTCCAGTTTGCACGTGTTCACATTATGTAGCCCGAAACTTTGACGAGAATTTCAAAACTTTGAAGGTTCGTAATCTTATAATAAATCATCCTAGAACTGATGATTAGTTTTCAAAGCAGATTCGAATTTTGTGTTCTTATTGTGGTTGCTACCTAAAGATAGGCAACGGTATTATTTTATGACTAAACGCAAGTAAACTCGTGTTAGGGTCCTAGGAAGGTTATAGACTAGGTCAAAGCATTACTAATAACCTAATTCCCTATAACCATGAGCTCTGATACCAACTTTTCTGTCACACCCCGACCACGTAAAACAACAAAACGTGGCGGAAACGTCGGGGAGTGTTGTAACAGAATCATTATTTCACAACCATGGATTAAACAATTTCGTTTTATTTAATTAAATGTATTACATTACATTGGAATTAGAAACAAAACATGAACAAATAGACTTTTATTGTTATTAAGTCGCTAAGGCCTCGTCCGTTCCTATGTGAGCATGCATCAATATCATCATCAAATATCATCAACTATGGTACCTGAAACACATGTGAAAATACGTCAGCATAAAAATGCCGGCGAGTACATAGGTTTTATGTGAGTGTCAGATTCATGGCTCATTTTACATGTTGCAATACTTATTTAAAAACCTTATTTTGAAAAGTATAGTATTGCGACATAATTAACCAACTCAAATCAAGTTGGATATGATTTATAAAATCTCGTAGACATGATTCTTAACTCCAAAACATTTTATTTTATTAAATCAAATCGTAAAACATCTCGTAGAAACTCGTTAATAAGACTAGTATGGTTTATATTATTCAGAAAACATAATTGTGTGACATTGTTTCAAAATCGTTTACCCAAGTGATCTAGATAACGCAACGATATATAATGTCTTAAAAGAACTTATATATAGGAAGTACCAGCGGCGTATCCACCATGCTTTTAACACATTACACCCGCCCCGTTACCTAATCACTTCCCTAACCCAATGGTTCAAACAGTTACAAATGGTTCACATAAATCAAATGGTTATGAACGGTTCACATAAATCCAACGATTACAAATGGTTCACATACATCCAATGATTACAAATGGTTCACATACATCCAACGATTACAAATGGTTCAAAACGTAAAACAACTGTGCTAGCATGTTAAGTGAACATACATAGCAAAACATAATGAAATCATGTACTAATAGTGTACTAATGAACATAGCAGGTATATGATATGAAAACATGGAAAACACGAAAGTAACAACTAGGCACAAAATGTTTGAAAAACAGTAAAAGGGGGGACTATGTACTCACTTGAGATTGCTTAGAAATCTTGAATAGCAACCAAGCAAAGCTAGAGGGATCACGGAATCAAACGGCACCTAATATAGGTAATTATGTAAATAAACGGACCTAAATCGGAAGATCGGATAGAATGAGGTTTCGTAAACCAAATGAGTATAGGAACTCATGTAATATGGTTTAACAAAGCCTTCATACTAAAATGAAACCTAACCTAAGTGCTTACGATCCATTATGACCCGTTTAGGTAGCTTACGCCACTTTAATGCGTCGTTCGCGTAAAACGCGTTCGGAATGCCTAACTAGTCCTATGACAAGTATTATATGCCTTAATATGTCCAATATTGTTGTCTAATTAGTTCAGATATAAAAAATTATGTTACATATGCTTAAAATAAATTTATGCGCCAAAAAGGGCATTATGGTCATTTACCTAAGGCATATAAACTACCTATCATACAACTACTTAAACGAAGTGACCATAAGGTATAACCTCAGAAGGTTATTCCCTATGCAACTATGGTCACCTAATGTATTTGGTCGGATACTAATGATCGACCAAACGGGTCAGGTTCGAAAGTATAATCGGTTGTTTAGACCGCTTACCTTACGACCCTACATAAGCACTAAACCTAAAGTGACGAGCTAAACATGTTAAAACATGTTTAACGAGGTTTGAAAACAGGTTTGGTATCAAAACAAATGATTTTGATACCTAAAAGTAGTTTGGTTACAAAATACGCAAGAATACGTATTTTGGCCGAAACTACGACTCGCCACTATGCCTAGATAACGTGGTAATCAGTAGGTATAGTCATAAGAGACTAAAACCATCGTGATTATGCTCACGTTATGAAGTTCAAACGAACTTCGTGTTGACCATAAACCGGTCAATGCAGAACGTCAAACAAAGTTTGACTTTCATCCTAAAAACGCGTAAAAGAACGAAAGAGGACTTACAAAAGGTCCAAGAATGGAAATCTAGATCCAACTTGCTCAGGTATGAGGTGCTAGGCCCCAACTTAGAGCAAATAGATCAAATTGTGTGAGTTGCAACAATGAGGAGCATGGGTATTTATAGGATTTCTAGGACCGTTAGAATCGTTCCTCGAAAACCGAGCTTAAATCTGGACCGTACACATGCACCCATGGTTTTGCAAAACCATGGGCACCTTAAAAATAGCCCATAGTAAGTTATAAACCATGTACAAATGAGGGGAACAGCTGGAAAAAGCTGAAAATTAGATTTTCCATTTTGGTCCCTTCCTAAGATAACTATGGCAGATTGTCAATTTTGGTCCCTGAATGTGCAAAACATTGTTTTTGATGCATTTTTGCGACTTTTAAGCCCCGTTAATCCCATTTCAAGGCTCTAAAATGAAGTTAAAGTATAGGGAACATGAAAAATGCTCAAAAATATCTTGGATGTCGGTTCGTTTGACCGTACGGTTGCGTTATTCGGTTAATTACGACGAAACACGAACGAACGCGAAAAACGGTTCAAATTACGCGACGAATGGATTTTTATCAAGCCAATCACTAAAATAAAATATTTTAATGATTACATATATTTTTGGATGTCCGGATGTATTCAGAACGTAAGATATGCGCGAAAATGCAAACTTATGCAATTTTTGACGCTTTTAGTCCCTATTGATCAAGAAAGTTTATTTTTGCGCACCAAACACCTCAAAGCCTATTTCTAAGCTATGTAATGGATATTTCAGGCATATTTAACTTATGATCAAGTTACGGAATGTTCGTTACAGTACAAATCGGCATACTTTCGCAGTTTGTCGAAATTAGTCCCTGTAAGCGAATAAACTTGATTTCACCACACCAAACCCTCCAAAACTTATTTCTAAGTTATGTAAAGGTTATTTAAGGTATGTTAAGCCTATTTCACTATTCCGGAGTGTTCGTTGCATTAAACTGGTTATATTGACGCATAAGTGCGCGTATAACCTTCCAGAAAGCGATTTAAAGTTTGAAATCGAACATGAATTGATATGTGCAAGCAATACACGTATTTTTACAAATCCCAAGTATGAAACACAATATTTCATAAATTTGGTATTTGTTTGATGGTCGCAGAGGCACAGGTGTCACAGAAAAGGTAAAGTATGTTTCTATCTGGCTCTACGTAAATGATCGGAGTTCATCTGATTGGTCCACACAATACAATTAAACCGCCATTGGAATAATAAATTACATCTTACCGCCATTGAGATAAGTAAATTACATTTTACCCCCTAATACTGCTATGATATTTTTATCCTTAAATATAAAATATAGTATCCATTTCAAATCTGTATTTTCAAATATTTCAAATCATTTTTCACAATACTTTCAAAGTCCTTTTTTCTCGAGTGGTCAACAGATCTTCTTCATTGAGGTATATGAAATTATGGATACAGATAACATAATTTCAAGTAAGTTTGAAGTGTTCCTTCAAGCAAGTCAAAGTCAAAGCTGTGACACTTCGGGTTTTCCCAAACAGCTTTATTGTATTATACGGATGCGTTAATCGAAAATCTATAATTAATGTGAAATTATTATACATTGGGTGTTATCTGTATTAGGTGTAATACGTAAGATAATGTAAACATGTGCAAAAATATATGAACCGAAACAACATGGTTCCAGGACCTGCTAACTCGAAACAGGTGGGCTACACACCCACATGATCTGGCCCAATCTTTGTTTAGGCCCACTCGAAAACCCTTTAGGTTGCACCATTTTTGGAGGGTATAAAATCCATAATCCAGCCGACATTCCTTCTTTTTGAGAAGGCAATCATCACCTCCAAATCCCCAAAAATTCCTCTATCCACACTATCTCTCCTCTCATCCTTTCTCTCTTTAAAAAACCCTAAATTTCACCAAAACATCATCCATTCTTCTCGGATCCAACGGCGACAGCTAGGGCTCTCAAACCAGCTACTGTTCATCGCTCAGAAGCTTTCTTTCACCGATTCTGCACACCCACACACTGTTGAATTATAACCGATTAGTTACCCTCTTCTATGAATGCTAATGTGTGATGAAAAGATGAACATTAGATGAATGATTTAAGTAGTAAATGGTAGGGGTTGTATGAGCTACTATGACTAACTGTTGTGCGACAATAATGATAATAAGTGCTGCTTTGTTTACACTCTTTATGATAATATAAATGATAGTCTTTGATGAATTGAGTTATGTGTTGATTTGGTTGTTGATGTGTTTCCCAAAATGGCTATGTATGTGATTCTGTTGATGATGATGATTGTAGGAGTCCTCATAGGTGAAAGGAATGTGCGAAGTACATTGATAAAACAGTGTTAGAATTATTTGTGCTGATATGAATAAATAAAATGAAGAATATGATGAACTGTTGAAGATGCTATGAAATATTTGAAATGTGAGGTTTTGATCTGATTTGGTAAGTGTACGGTAGAATAAAACATGTCAAGGAAACTTGATTGGCTCGTACAAGATGGATAAAGTTCTAGAAGGATTCTCTCAGTGGTTGCGAATCGAGACCGTGAGGTTTCGACTCGAGACCACTTAGTGACAACTCGAAATCAGACGACACACAACACTGGACTCGAGACCGGGCAGGTTGTGACTTGAAATCCCCTGATCTCGACTCAAAGCCTGACCCGAGACCTTAGGGTTGTGACTCATAAACGCACAACTCGAGATCATCTGGTTGCGACTCGAAATCTCGTGGATGAGACTCGAGATCTCTTGTTCTCGAGTCAAGACCACATGGTTTCGACTGGTCTGATTTCTTAGTCATTGGGCCATCAATTAATTGGGCCACACAATTGAATGCTATGTTTGGACTACATGTTAACTGTTATTGTTTACTGTTCACATGATGGGTTAGGCGCAAATAACTTGTATGATGTTTTGACATGCATGCTATATGTTAGATACGTGTGGGGTATACGTGAATTATTTGTACCCAAACCTGACCTATACTGGTAACCATAATAGGACGCCTCGCCGTCACTTCCGTAGTCAGGCATCTTCGCATTTAAGTGGGAAGAACAACCATCTTCTACGGAATTAAGCTCAGGGTCTCGTTTGGTAATTACATCAGCCATAAACTCAGCAACATACGCGAGGTCGATAATCCCATTGTGCGAGTCAAGAACAATAATAGAATTCGAAGTCGAAGGTATCTCGTTAATGTGTGTAAAATGCAACATATAAATTACATCAAATGAGGCATAAAACTAACCCTTTTTTTAGTACTAATGTTGGAAAAAGTGTGCTTTTGTCTTCCTTTTGTATTTTCAGGACCAAATGAGCTTAAATGAACAAAATGAACAACTATGCAGCAAAAACTAACACAAATACACAGAAAAGAAATAAACGTGGCATGCCCGACCCCTCGATAGCATCTCTACAAGCAAAAACAAGAAACAGAAGGCTGACCACGGCCCGTGCCCACTGGACACGGGGGCGTGGTCAGGTGTCTGCAGAAAGAGACAAAGCTATAGAAGCTTCTACGCCCACCATGGGGGCGTGCCCAGCTCAGCACGGGGTGTGGTCAACGCTAAGATTTGCAGAATTTTGCAAATCTTGATAGTACAGATACGCTTCTGCACACGGGGACGTGCCCAGCGAAAACGGGGCTGTGTGGAGCCTAATGCAGACAATTGCAATTAATGAAGGAAGAGAAAGAAGATGGCCATGAGGGCGTGTCCAGCGGACATGGGGCCATGGTCGGGCTACTATTCAGGCTATAAATAGGGGTGCTTGGCTCACTTCAAAGGCATCCCTTGACAAACCACCTCTCTCTGACTTTGCCACCACTCCACCACCACTACAACACCCACATCCACCACCATCATCCATCATCCACCTTAGAGTGTGTGTAGTAGTCTCGGGATCCAAGATTGATCGTAAGAGTTCTTGTCAATCAAAGGCCATGTTTGGCTAAGTCTCTTACATCACTTGGTGAAGACAAGCATTTAATGTATTACTTTTGATTTTTAATCTTTTCACACTTTTTATTTGGTTTTTTATTAATGACTTTAATAACTAGTTTCTTATGTTGAAGGTGAAACTTCTTTATCATTTGTCCGTGGTGTCTTGGCATTACTTTATTGTCTATATAAAGTAAAAGATTTTCACCATTCATATCTCTACGGTCTATATAGAGATATGTTGGCTACCTGGTCGGGGGTTAGGGGGTGCGAATGGCTTGATCCCATTCATATCTTACTAGGACTTCCTTCAATTCCCACTGGTATTAGATGGCGGGGGTGCGAATGGCTTGATCCCACTGGTATTGGATGGCGGGGGTGCGAATCGCTTGATCCCCACATATGTAAACTACTATTAATACATTAAGCCGACTACTTGGGATTGTATCCCTGCTGGCACAAACCACTTAGCCGAGGGTAACGTCACCTTCAAAAGAGGGGCCTAGCACTTTTCGTATTAATAACTTAATTAATTATCTTCCAATATTCCGACCCTTTGGGATTGTATCCTTGCTGACTCAAACCACTGGGTTGAGGGTAACGTCACCTTCAAAAGAGGGGCCTACTACTATAACTAAGATAATCTCTTAAAAAGTGCAAAAGTGCGGAAATCATCAAAGGATATATTAAAGGCGAGTCGGATCCAAGTGATTCATCTTGTCTATCTGTTTTATTTTTATTTTTATTTCAGCATTTTAGTTTTTTTTTATGTTTAAAAACCTTTTCCAAAAATTTTACTTTGATTAGACGTTGAGTATAAACCGGTACTAAAAGCTCTTGTATCCTTGGACGCCCTCGGTATCTTACCAATGCTATACTACGCTCACGATGGGTGCACTTGCCCATGTGTGTGTTTAAGTGTTAGTAGAATATCGTGTTTATAAATTTAAAACTTGACTAATGCGTAAAATAGGCTTAAAATATCAATAAAATCATATTACACCTAACGCACACCAAGTTTTTGGCGCTGTTGCCGGGGCCACAAGGATTTTAAGAAAGTTAGGAATCAACGGCCTAATCATTTTTCTTATTTTTCTTTTTTTTTTAGGATTTTTCTAGATTTTTCAGCTTCTGCACACTTCAGCACGGGGTCGTGCCTGGTCGGACACGGGCCGTGCCCAGCATCCTTACTGGTAGTTTTTGTTTTCTGTATTACAGAAAGGTGACCACGGGGCCGTGCCGGTGCAACACGGGGCCGTGTTGAACTTTCCAGTAATTGGGATCCAGAAAACAATCACCACGACCACGGGCCGTGGTCAGCGACCACGGGGCCGTGGTGAGACTTCTGACCAACAATTATTTTTTGTTTTTATCGCAGGACTTGAGACCCAGGCGCAGCACCTGAACTTCCTACGCAGTGCCTGAGCTCCAGTTCCAATAAAGACATAAAACAACTTCTAGACGAACCCGAACGCTTTCTAAGAAAAAGACTTAAAGCTAAAATTCAAGAGAAAGTTTCGGGGGACCTACTTCCAATGGTGGATCAGCGTACTCTAATGGATTACCTATGACCCACAGTAGGTAATCTCGGCGCCGCTATCAATGCACCGAATGTCGATGCCAACAACTTCGAGCTTCGGCCGCAATTGATACAAATGCTCCAAAACTCCGCAACTTTCCATGGTCTTGCGGACGAAGATCCCCATTTATATATTACCAACTTTTTAGAAATATGTGATACTTTTCGGATCAACGGAGCATCAAACGACGCCATCCGCCTCCGAATGTTCCCGTTTTCACTAAAAGACCGAGCTAAGGCTTGGCTTAACACCCTCCCAAGTGGTTCGGTAAACACTTGGGATGAACTAGCCCAAAAGTTTCTATATAAGTATTTTCCCTCCTTCTAAAACGGCTAAATTAATGACTGAAATTAATACATACTCACAAGAGGACGGGGAATCCTTATATGAAACTTGGGAAAGATTCAAGTAGCTATTAAGAAAATTCCCTCATCATGGTCTTGCAGTTTGGCAACAAGTATCCACTTTCTATAATGGGTTGTTGCCAGACACAAGACAAACGCTTGACTCTAGCTCCAGGGGACTTCTAGGTAATCGTCGCCCAAATGAAATTTATAATCAAATTGAGGAAATTGCTCAAAACAATTTTCAATGGCACACTCCCCGAGGCACAAAATCTATTGCCCCGGGCGCCCATAAGGTAGATGAGAGCACTTCTTTACAAGCCCAAATCGAGGCCCTCTCTTCAAAAATCAAAAAGTTAGAAATGGCAAAAATGGCCTCGGTTATGGCTTGCGAAGGGTGTGGTGGGCCACATGAAAATTGGAGTTGTATGAAAGAAATTGATAATCAAACGGAAATGGTAAACTACATTGATAATAGACCTAGGCCGTCAGGTCTTCCAACGGGTACCTACAACCAAGGATGGCGTAACCACCCTAACCTTGGTTGGAGAGAACCCGGCAATAGTAGTAATCAACAAAACCAAAACCAACGAACAAACTTTCAACAACCAAGAAATGAGTCACAAAATTTCTCTCAACAACAACAAGGGGGACGAGAGACGCTTAGAGATACTATCTCACACCCCATCTCCGACACCGAAAAGAAAAACTCAGATCGATTCCAACAAATGGAATCGAGCTTTAGAAATCAACAAGCTAGTATTCAAAACATTGAAAAACAACTAAATCAACTAGCTCAAAATTTCTCCAAAAGACCACTCCCGAGGAGGCTCCGCCACCTCCATTCGACAAAAGTCCGTCCAGTCAAACCATGACTTCACCAACACCCCAAAAAGAAACAACTCCTCCGCCAAATCACGAACATACCAAGAACCCCTCGGTACCCTACCCCGGTCGGTTACTTCGCCAAAAGACCGATGAGCAATTCACAAAATTCATAAACTTACTAAAACAATTACACATCAATCTTCCATTTGTGGAAGTCCTCACTCAAATGCCTAAATATTCAAAATTTATGAGAGACTTTCTCACTCACAAAAGGAAAATTGAAACATTGCAATTAGTTAATTTAGGTGAAGAATTCTCCGCCGTACTACTCAACAAACTCCTACAAAAGAAAATCGACCCCGGAAGTTTCACCATCCCTTGTTCCATTGGGGGAACACCTATACGCAATGCGCTAGCCGATCTTGGGGCTAGCATCAATCTCATGCCCGCATCAATGTTTGACCAACTCGGACTAGGTAAACCAAGCCCCACAAAGATGAGCATACAACTCGCCGACAGGTCTATCAAATATCCACAAGGTGTCGCCGAAAATCTATTGGTAAAAGTCAGAGACTTTGTCTTCCCGGCCGACTTTGTCATACTCGATGTGGAGGAAGACACCGAAGTACCACTTATTCTAGGAAGACCATTCCTAGCCACCGCTCACGCAATGGTAGATATGAGTGGTGGGAAATTAACAATGAGGGTCGGGGACAAAGAGATGGAGTTCGGGGTTGGGAAAAGAGTAGAAGACGACGACCCGGTCAACTACATGAATGTCATAGACTCAAGCTTGGATGATGCTCTCCGACGGTGCAACATGGGGTGCAAAACATCCCACTTGGGTAACATGTGATTGACTTTGGGTCTAGCCAAGGACCCTTATAAACGTGGCGCACCACGGAGGCATTCAGCGGAACTATCCTTAGTTTTAGCTTAGATTAAATTTTAGGTTTTCTAGTTTAGCTTTACTTTTCAGGAATAAAACACACTTGAAAAGGTGGAGGTTACCAAGGGAAAGAATAACCCACAACCCATGCACGAAAATAGAGCCTCACGAAAATTTTCCTTCATTACAGCAAGTTCAGCACGGGGTCGTGCCCAGCCCAACACGCCCCCGTGCCCAAGGTTCTGCAGAAAATGCCCAGTTCAGGTAACTGGACACGGGGCCATGCTCACTGAACACGCCCCCATGCCCAGCCTTCTGTTTAATATGATACTGGCAATCTGACCACGGGGCCGTGCCCGGATCAACACGGGCCATGGGCAGACGCCCAGTAACAAAAATTTTGTTTTTTAACACCTTTTTACGCATTCAATCAAACTAAAAACTTATTTTTGGGACACATTAAGGACAATGTGTAATTTAAGTGTGGGGGGATGCTAAAACCTTGAATTTTGCATGTCCTAACAAAACTCTATTGGAACCGCTAATCACCCAAAAAAAAAAATTCTCAAAAAAATTTTCATTTTTTTTACTTGTCTTGGTTTAATTTGGGAATAACAAGTTCTAAAAGGTTATATTTTTACAAATTTACAACTGATAGAGTCATGATAAAAAGAACCAACATAATAAAATTATGAAACGGCATGACAAATCTAGTTAAAATTTGATTATATATACTTGATCACATTATAAACCCATTCCCACAATAAGTGAGTTTTGAGCCTTTATTGAGCATACAAGCATACATATTTAAACTAAATGCTCATTTTTTCGTTTCTTGTGTGAATAGCCACTTGGTTCTTACGACTCTAGAACTTGCCACGATGATACATTCCCGGTTCTTACCAACTTAAATCCAAGTAAGTAAATGATGGAGGCATTAGGACTAACCCATTTTTCTTTTCAACACAATTATGTTTCATTTTTTTTCACCTACCCAAAATCCCCCTATTTAACCCCTTTGAGCCTAAATCTTTTCATTTCTAAACCCACAAAACAAACACCCTTTACCCACCAAAACCCTTTTTCTTTTTAACCTTTTATTTTAGTGAAAAGATCGGTTTCCTTGTGACATCAAAAAAAATGAAAGTTTAGCAATAAACAAACAAGTTCTCAAAGAAACTTTGTTTGAAAATGCTTAGTTTGAATAAAAGTCACAAAAACAAAAAGTTTTACGACGACCGACGCTTTTTACGCTTTTAGCCCTTTTTACTAACCACTAACCCAAAACCACCTACCTTTAGCCCAAGCCTAACCCTTCCCCAAGTCCTTGTGATATTTACAAAGGTTTATAGTTAAAAAGGAGGAGGATTGATTGTTTGGCAAGCATATGGTAGAAGTAAGTTCCATGCCGGTCTCGAGTGTTTCACAAAAAATACATCTTCGGCCGAGTGTTGAGTGATCTCCCGTGAGGTATGTGAACTTGTATATAAATGGAATTTTAAAGAGGCATGTTATGCCCAAATAAGTAATTTCTCTTATGAAATGTTCTAAATAAATCATAACGAATAGGATTGTAAATAGTATAAAAATAAAACCCAATAAAGATCTTGTGCCCAAAAACTTCTCTTCTACCCATTCCATTTGGGTGTGTAAGCCACATAATAAAGAGTTTAGCTTGAGGATAAGCAAAGATTCAAGTGTGGGGGTATTTGATGTGTGTAAAATGCAACATATAAATTACATCAAATGAGGCATAAAAATAACCATTTTTTTAGTACTAATGTTGGAAAAAGTGTGCTTTTGTCTTCCTTTTGTAGTTTTAGGACCAAATGAGCTTAAATGAACAAAATGAACAAACATGCATAAAAAACTAACATAAATACAAAGAAAAGGAATAAACGTGGCATGCCCGACCCCTCGACAGCATCTCCACAAGCAAAAACAAGAAAAAGAAGGCTGACCACAGCCCGTGCCCACTGGACACGGGGGCGTGGTCAGGTGTCTACAGAAAGCGACAAAGCTATAGAAGCTTCTACGCCCACCACGGGGGCGTGCCCAGCTCAACACGGGGCGTGGTCAACGCTAAGATTTGCAGAATCTTGCAAATCTTGATAGTACAGATACACTTCTGCACACAGGGCCGTGCCCAGTGAACACGGGGCCGTGTGGAGCCTAATGTAGACAATTGCAATTAATGAAGGAAGAGAAAGAAGATGGCCAAGGGGGCATGTCCAGCGGACACGGGGCCGTCGCCGGGCTACTATTCAGGCTATAAATAGGGGTGCTTGGCTCACTTCAAAGGCATCCCTTGGCAAACCACATCTCTCTCACTTTGCCACCACTCCACCACCACTACAACACCCACACCCACATCCACCACCATCATCCATCATCCAGCTTAGAGTGTGTTTAGTAGTCTCGGGATCCAAGATTGATCGTAAAAGTTCTTGTCAATCAAAGGCCATGTTTAGCAAAGTCTCTTACATCACTTGGTGAAGACAAGCATTTAATGTATTACTTTTGATTTTTAATCTTTTCGCACTTTTTATTTGGTTTTGTATTAATGAGTTTAATAACTAGTTTCTTATGTTGAAGGTGAAACTTCTATATCATTTGCCCGTGGTGTCTTGGCATTACTTTACTGTCTATATAAAGTAAAATATTTTCACCATTCATATCTCTACGGTCTATATAGAGATATGTTGGCTACCTGGTCGGGGGTTAAGGGAATGGTTTGGTAAGGTTCTTGCCTTGTTCAGTGTATAGATCCTACAAGGACCTGGGTCAAGCTTACTAGGACTTCCTTCAATACCCACTGGTATTGGATGGCCGGGGTGCGAATGGCTTGATCCCCTCATATGTAAACTACTATTAATACATTAAACCGGCTACTTGGGATTGTATCCCTGCTGACTCAAACCACTTAGCCGAGGGTAACGTTACTTTCAAAAGAGGGGCCTACCACTTTTCGTATTAATAACTTAATTAATTATATTCCAATATTCAGACCCTTTGAGATTGTATCCTTGCTGACTTAAACCACTGGGTTGAGGGTAACATCACCATCAAAAGAGGGGCCTACTACTATAACTAAGATAATCTCTTAAAAAGTGCAAAAGTGCGGAAATCATCAAAGGATACATTAAAGGCGAGTCGGATCCAAGTGATTCATCTTGTCTATCTGTTTTATTTTTATTTCAGCATTTTAGTTTTTATTTTTTTATGTTTAAAAACCTTTTCCAAAAATTTTAGTTTGATTAGACGTTGAGGATAAACCAGTACTAAAAGCTCTTGTGTCCTTGGACGACCTCGGTATCTTACCAACGCTATACTACGCTCACGATGGGTGCACTTGCCCATTTGTGTGTTTAAGTGTTAGTAGAATATCTTGTTTTATAAATTTAAAACTTGACTAATGCGTAAAATGGGCTTAAAATATCAATAAAATCATATTACACCTAACGCACACCACTCGTTCCCGTCAATAATTATTCCATACACATATATGCATATATATATATATTAATGAATAATAATGTTACTTAGTATATACAGGCAAATAAATGCATCATGTCACATATAACTCTCGTTTGTTCTTTCGGGGGTCATTTTTTTCTTCGTCAAGTCTATCTAGTATAGACTATACCTCCATTGGCACATTAGTTGGGGTATTCTCCTCCCTACTAATGTCCTTGCTTTGTCTTTCCTTTGAAAAATGTTTGTTCCTTGGATCTTGGCGTTTTCGTAAATGCATTGAAAAATACTTTGTTGGTTGTAAAAATATTTTCGTGAGAGAATCCTAGTGATTATAGTCTAGACTCGAGAAGGAATCCTAGTTCACTGCAATCGAAGCTCTGATGCCAACCTGTCACACCCTGACTTTTGCGGAAGCGTGTACGTGTGACTCGATCAGTTTCATTGCATTCAATTATAATAAACAACTATATGACTAAAATTGATGTTCATCCATTCATAAATTTTAAAAATATTAGAAACACAAGTTGTTAAATTTCAACCAACACACTTCATGTTAAGCTACAAACCAACCAAAAGAGATTAAGTTCCATACATGGACTTTTAACAAAAGACTAACAAACCAAGGCTTTGCTTCATATATCTTATCCAAGATAAGATATACAAAATAAACCCTTCAAAATAGGATGGCATCTAATCTTGAAATTACTTCTTGAAAACATTCTCAACGCCGCCAGATCCATTTAGTTTCCTGAAATACATGTAATTTGAAAACATCAACAAAAGTTGAGCGAGTTCATGTGTTTTGTATGTGAGCTCGAATAATCTTGTAAACATTTGTAAGTATGCCTTTGGTAACCGGTATGTAAGTGTCTATGAACAGATCAATTTATGTTTTGCAAGGACATTAAAATTTGTGCAATGGTGTGGGAAGGCTCAAACCTAGCGAATTTTGTACCGGGCCACCCGGCTGGAACGACATAGTGACTACATACGGCCACTTCTGGACCCATGAGTGGGGCTCGCTACACCCGATAGATCTACCACTCCTGCCCCCCGGTCTTTAAACAAAGATTAATGGTCTTAAGTATACGCCTACCCATCCACATGATCTAACAGTTCATTCCTTAGCTAACCACACCATTTGAAATATTTGAAACATGTATTCCACCACCGAAAGTTATAAATCCGAAAACAGTTAAAAGAAAAGGGGGACATGAACTCACAAGTTTGCGTCTGTGATCCCGTGTACCCAAAGTAAGTATCCTTAAGCCGTACAACCACCTACACACGTGCAAAGTTTTATTAGACGTTTAGGTCGTGTAACGACTCTTAGTCTTATTTATTAAGACTTATTTTGGAATTTTGGTATACTTTGAGTTACGCATTTGGTGTACATTATATAATTCCAAATTATATAATTATTAGTTAAAATAAGGATATTTTAACTTAAACTATTTCCATCCAATTATTTGGAATATTGTTAAAAATAATTTATTTTTAACTTGATGTTGGATCGATGTGTGACCCTAACGAGTCAATCAGAAGAGTTTGCAATCTATTTCAAAGGCGGAATCAGAGAAATAGACGTGTAACAGCTTGATTCCTCTTAATTATCTTTCTTTTATTGATTCCAAACCTTTTACAGATCGTTTGACAAACTGGCAGCACCTCGGCTCTGAATCAGAAAAGTTACAAATGAACTAGCAACACAGGTATATATAGTGGAGCTGATTTCGCTTGAAAGTGTCACTGGCCACTTCAAGCGGAATCACAAGGTTTAATTTCGTTTGAAAGTGGCATGGCCATTTCAAGCGAAATCACCAAGACTAATTTCGCTTGAAATGGTCAGTGGCCATTTCATGCGAAATCACCCAATCACACTTAAACCCTAATTTGATCCTGCTGTGTGCTAGTTAATCCTATCTAGACATAAGACTCGATAAAGACGAAGTTAACAGACATTTGTGCACCAACTGACTCCCCCTTGGATGTTGACGAAGTCTTCGGCGTCGAGTCTTCAGTCTTGATCTCTTTCCAATTTGTCTAACAATGTAAGCTTTCTTCAAATCTTCTTTTCTTCCATCAACAGCTAGCATGATCAAAGAATCTAAATCTTTAACAACCTTCAAACTCCTCCTTGAATGTAGATTCAGAAACTGTATCTGACTTTTAAGTCTTCAGACTCCCCCTATCAGTTAGCTGGGATTTTGCTATACTGCTTTCAATAACAAACTTTTTACCTGCACAATCTCTTCCTTAAAATAAGATTTATGATTATGACAATTTCAATCCAAACATACCATTTTACTTCATTTGTTGGTTTTGTCAGAATTTAGAAATCCACTTAAGTATTCAGATCCAAATTAATGACCCTGAGAACTTAATTTGTCTACCAAGTCCAACTTAATGACCTTGGTTGACCTGAGACAAATCACACTGACATTTTGTACAAACTAGTTCAACCAATTTTCTGAAATTTACAAGTTTCAAATTAATGAACTTGTTTTGACTTTAGAATTTTACAGGTTTAAAATGTTAAGCTCTCAACTCATCTTCCAGCTCAGAAACTTCCTTCATCTGCTTCAAATTTAGAATCTGAAGATCAGCTTTCCACTTTGGTTTGTCAGAAAATAAAGCAGAAATGTAAAATCTTTTTGGATTTTGAATAAAGTTTCTAAACTAGAATGCTAAAACAGAAAATAAAATGCAGTAAAAGTAAACTATTTACAAACATATTTTTGGTGAGCGTGTTAGGGAATCATATCAGCTATTCGACAAGTCACAAGTACCGTTAAGCTTTAATTACATACACAGAATTAAACAATTCGCTTAGATTGTCGATATACTGATCCACTTAAATTCTCACACAAATTTCAATCTGTCCAGGATACGAATTAGGTGTATTAAGAACTTAAACTCATTCATGTGTTCCACCTCTTGAATATACTCCCGTATCCAAATCCCAATATTCAGTCTTACAGGTGAGTATACCACAGATGATATCTGTAAGGGGTTAAATTGCGAGGTCCGTGAGAGCTCAGGTCAGAACTTCCGTTCAGCAAAGAGATGACGGCTTCGACTTTTGGTATGTCCCCTTTAGAGGATCTTTTTTACAACAGCACATGATTAGCATTTTTCAATGTTTCATCAATTTTTATGCTGAGGGAGTTGCTAATATTTCAAGCAAGCAGTAAAGTATTATACGAGGACTAGGCCATTGCTTCCGCAATATCAGAAGTCCCGGGATAATACCCCAGATATCACTGAGTATAAAGACCTAGTATCTCAGAAAGAGGGATCTTTCAAACAAGATTTCAGGGGTTACCTATATATCCAAGTAGTGTTCCCCACGAAATAAGCAAGTAAAGATTTAGGTTTATATCCCGAACAAACCTACTAAATGTGTAAAAACCTATCGGCATATCATCAGCGAGACTGTTTAAGACTTTTAAACTTTACATATCTTTAGCATACCGTAACTGTCAAGCCAATGTACTATCATTTTCCCTTTTTACACAAGCTCTTTTCTGGTTTTCTATTGTTTTTGTATTTTGAAAATATCTCATGTTTTTGGATTTTTGAAATTTTTTACTGTTTTTGTATTTTCTGAAAATATTACCCTATACTCCCCCTAAATACCAAAACAAGTAAAAAATCGACAAACCATTGCAGATTGCTTCTCAACATCATCTACAGTGGTACCTTCATCTACGCCAAGAATCTCCTCCGACACCGATAAAAGCTTCATACCATTCAATTTTAACAGATATTGAAAACGAGTTTTGTCAAACGCTTTGGTATGTAAATCAGCTTTTTGTTCGTCAGTGTGGATTTTCTCAATTCGTATCAACTTCTTCTCGAAACAGTCTCGGATGAAGTGATGCTGAATTTCAATGTGTTTCGTTTTAGCGTGATGAACATGATTTTTAGTGATGTTAATCGCTGCCTCATTATCAACAAAGATAGGGGTGTTAAGAAATTGCAAACCGTAGTCGCGCATCTGTTGCTGGATCCACAAGATCTGAGAGCAGCAACTGCTAGCAGATACATACTCGGCTTCACATGTGGATAAAGCCACAGAGGTCTGCTTCTTGCACTGCCAGGTAACCAATCGTGGTCCGAAAAACTGGCACCCCCCTGTTGTTGATTTAGCGTTAACTTTGCAGCATCCGAAATCGGAATAGGAATACCCTTCGAGCGTGAAATCGCCTTCTCTTGGATACCACAACCCCAGTGATAGAGTTCCTTTCAGGTAGCGTAATATCCTTTTCACAATCACCATATGCGAAGCTCTCGGGTTAGATTGAAATCTTGCTGCGAGGCAGGTTGGATACATAATATCGGGTCTAGAAGCTGTCAAATACATCAGCGATCCGATCATGGAACGATACAACGTTTCATCTACCTTCTCTCCGGTGAGATCAGGGTTTATCCCATGGTTCGTCGCTAACGGGGTGGAAGCTGGAGTAGAACCTGACATCCCAAATTTCTCCAAGATATCATGAACATACTTCGTCTGATGTATGAATATTCCCTCAGGCAGTTGATCAACTTGAAGTCCCAAGAAGAATTTCATCTCACCCATCGATGACATTTCAAATTTTTGCTTCATAACTCTTTCGAAATCTTTGCACAGATTTTCATTTGTTGACCCAAATATGATGTCGTCCACGTATATTTGAACTATCAGAAGATGTCCGTCGACTTCTTTGGTGAAGAGAGTGGCATCCACTTTTCAACGGATGAAGCTGTTGGCAAGCAAGTGTTGAGACAATGTCTCGTACCAAGCTCTCGGGGCCTGGTGTAAACCATACAGCGCTTTATCCAGCAAATAAACTTTATCTTTGTGGATTGGATCGGTGAAGCCCGGTGGCTGTCCGACATATACCTCCTCTTTTACCTTCCCATAGAGAAAAGCCGATTTAACATCTAGCTGATAAACTTTAAAATTTTTCCAAGATGCAAATGCTAGGAAGATTCTGATCGCTTCAAGTCTAGCAACCGGAGCATATACTTCAGTGAAATCTATCCCCTCCTGCTGACTGAAACCTTGGACAACGAGTCAAGCTTTGTTATGAATAATAACTCTTCTATCGTCTCTCTTACACTTGAACACCCACTTGGTGTTTATCTTCCTGTGACCATCAGGCAAGTCTACCAATTTCCACACTCCTAACTTCTCAAACTGACTAAACTCTTCTTGCATAGCATTGACCCAAGAATCTTCAGTTAGCGCCTCTTTGTATGTTCGTGGTTCGATCTGCGAAATGAAACAACTAAGTGAAAACTCAGTTTGTAAAGGAGCAACTGTAGAATAAAAACAAGTAAGGCCTTGGTCAATTTGTCGTCTAGTGCGAACGCCTGATTGTAATTCTCCAATAATCAACTCCTCTGGATGGTATGAAAGAGTTCTCGGCATCACCTCGCCTGGAACATCTACCTCGCCTTCCAAATTTGTAACATTCTGATTTGCACCTTGTTCACTGACTGGAATTGTTTGACTTGAAATCTGGATCTGCTCCCCCTCAGAATCTGAATCACCACGATCGAATATAGGTCTATTATCAGATTCTTGATTATCATTTACTGCCGTCTGATTGTCAAGATTTTGCTGAATATCATTATGTTCTCCAGCATTACTTGGACCGGCTTCATTGTCATTGGAAGCTTTTTGACGTCTAGAATACTCAGCTGGAAACCTTTCTTGAGGTTCTTCATATTCTCTCAGAATATCCAACTCGTCAAAGAAATCTTCTTCTTCTTCTATGTCAAACGAATCCCACAAAGTATCGTAGTTAAAGCGCCATGAGTCGCCTGGGTTCTGCGGTGGCATTATGTAACCTTGACATTCAACATTGTGTGCTTCGATGATCCGCTTCAAGCTTGGAACAAAGACTCGTTTTAATGGACTTGAGTAACCCACAAAAATTCCTTCAATGCTCTTTGCACCAAACTTTCCAAAAGGCTCTAGAACTGTGCAGGGAGACCCAAACGGTTCTAAATACTTCAGGTTCGGTTTGCGGTTGTTGATTAACTCAAAACACGTTTTGTTGAATTTCTTCACTGTGAGAACCAGGTTGAGTGTATAGCAAGCGGCTGACACTGCTTATGCCCAAAAATTTACTGGTAATTTCGAATCAGCAAGCATCGTCCTGGCCGTTTCAATTAGCGTCCTGTTCTTTCGTTCAGCTACCCCATTCTGTTGCGGAGTATAAGGAGCACTAAATTCTTGCAATATACCTCTCTCATCTCAATACTCTTCCATCTTGTTGTTCTTGAACTCAGTACCGTTGTCACTCCTGGTTCTTCTGATTCGAGTTTGGTACAAGTTTTCAATTTTCTTGAACAACGTCATCAAACTTTCAAAAGTCTCATCTTTTGTCTTCAGAAATGATACCCATGAAAATCTGGAATAGTCATCTGTTACTACTAGACAGTAGAGATCCCCAGTTATACTTTTGACGTTTACTAGACCAAACAGATCCATATGGAGTCTCTCTAACGGTCTTTAGACTGAGTTGACTTTCTTTTGAGGATGTGATTTCTTCTTTTGCTTGCCTTTGATGCAGCTAATGCACTCCCCTTCCAGATGAAAACCTTTCACATGAACACCAATAACTAAGTCGTTATGCACCAGGTGATTCATTTTTCTCAGATGAATATGGCCCATCTTTCGATGCCATAAACGTGACTCTTTTTCTGTTGCTCGTGCATAAAACAATGAGCCTGACCCGTGGTAGTAGTAGCAACACTCATGTCCAACACGTACAGATCATTGACTCTGGGTGCTCTCATGATTATCCACTCTTCGGGAACAACAAATCCTGGTTTCAAGATCAAACATTCTTTGTCTGTAAAATGCGTTGTATACATACGATCACAAATCTGAGAGATGCTCAGAAGATTGTTTTCAAGCTCGGCGATGTAGTTTACTCTTTCAAACGTGACGATACCATTCGATAAAGTTCCTTCACCAACTATTCAACCACCTTGATTTCCTGCAAATCCCACATAACATCCATTAAACCCTCTAACGTCATACAGTAGGGTCTTCTTCCCCGTCATGTGCCGAGAAGCTCCACTATCCATAATCCAACGTGAAACAGATCTTGGAAGCTCCTGCACATATCACAAACACTTTAGTTAGATTTTGATACCACCCAAGCCTCTTTTGACTCGGGTAACTTAACATTGATGTGAGTTTTAGCAGTGTAAAGTGGCGGAAAATTCTTGTCATTCATCTTTAAGCTCTCTTCAGATCAAATCTCAACCTCTTTGTATAAAAAGAAATCATTTTTCGGAGGTTGACCAGATGATTGATCTTTCTTTGGTACATACTTCTTTTCATAAGTAGTAGCCTCTTGTGGTTCAAGTTTCTCATAGTAATCCACAGGAACATTCATCTTTACCGAAGTAGTAGAAGACGATTGTTTTTCCTTCTTAGAAACCTTTGGTTTTGTGAAACTTGAATTCTTTTCAACTGATTTTGGTTTCCATGCTTGTTGAGGCGAAGCAACCCATTTGTAAAACTTATCAGTTTTTAAAACTTTCTTTTCAACAACCATTGGTGTTTTTCCTTTTGCATCAGCTTTCTTTTTCAGACTCTCAACAACTTCAGACTTAGGCTTTAAGTTGGTGCACTTTTGTGCAATGTGTCCAACTTTGTTGCACTTAAAGCATGTACGAGTATCAACGACCCGACTTGTGCCTTCGGTCTGAGGTTGTGAGACCGTTTCTTCAAAAAATTCTTTATTTGTTTTTGAAAAAATCTCAGATTCTTGCTCGGAATGAGAACTCGAGCTTTTCACAAACACCTTTTTCTCAACAAACTTTTTGTTTTAAAAATTCCTTCTTTGATAATTCTTACCACCCTGATATCCACCCCAACCATTTGTTTTGATTGTTGTTAGAAAAACACGGCGGTACAACGGGTTTTTTATAGTAAGCTTTATCTTTTTCAAAGTTTAATTGCCTTTTAGAATGTTTTAAACCTTCGATCTCAGAAACATCAATCTCAATCAACTTGAACACATTTCTCAATTTACCAACATTCACATTCTCCAAAGGAAAATCACGATCCGAATACAACTTATCAGATCCCGCCATCTTGTACATCACAAGATTAGGTTCATCACTTAAGTTGTTTTTGGATTTTGATTTTGGAATGTATTTATCCAAAAAGCATTCATCATCCTCAGTAGTATCACTTTCAGATTTTAAAACATTTTCAACCATGCTTTTCACAACTTCAGATTGAACACTATCTTCATCAGATGATGTGGTAAATGTGACATCAATTTTGTCTGGAAGCTTAACTTCATTTTCTTCTTCATCATTGACCAACCCTGATTTTTTCTTTGAAAAATTATTTAAAACTGGTGGTGGAACCTGATGAAACCCAACCCCGGTTCCATCAAAGTATACATCTTCGCCTGCTTTGTTCTTTCCAATTGGTTTAGGAACTATATGTTGTAGAACAAAACTTGCAGAGTTGTAACTGTTCAGTTTCAACTGGATGCGTTCATTTTCAATTTTAGCTTCTTGAAACTGAAGCTTCAACTTAGCAATTTCATCCAGTTGTTGGTTGATTAGCTCTTCTTTTACTCTCAGAACACCTGTCAATTAAACATTTTCTTTATATGTCTTACCATTTCTTTCATCAGAATCTTTCACCGTTCGTTTTAGCTTCTCAAAATTTTCTGAAAGTTGACGATTTTCATGAATTAACTTTTCGTTTTCTTTCCTAATTCTTTCTACGTCACTTTTATCATTTTCAATTTTCTCAGTTAATTCTTTTAATCGTTCATTTGAAGCTTTTAACATTTTGTCACGGTTTAAAATCTGATTTTCAACGTCTCTGACTCTTCCTGTCAGTTCATCAATCTTTTTACCGCTGAGGTAAGCAATTGTACTACAAACCTTGCAGTCTTTCATGCAATTTTTGCAGTCGCTCTCCGTTTTAGCTTTCTTACCTGTCTCATTGATTGCATCATTCTGACTGACCTTATTTTTAGACTCAGTGCCAGAACCAGAAACTACCTCTAGTTCTTTCGCAGCAAACACATTGTCAGCCATCTTCTTCAAATTTTCAGCAGTAAACTCTTGTGACGTGTCAATAATCCCGTCATCAATTTTCTTTGACTGCTGCTCTTTCTCCTTTTCTTTTTCTTCAGCTTCTCCTCCTCCCCACTACTCTCTCTGTCTGGCTTCTTCTTTGTCAGCAATTTGTTTGGTGAGAGTTTCAACATCAATGGTTTTTGGATCAACAGCTATGTTACCCTTGGGATCTAGGTAACATTCTCAATCAGCATCCCATCTTTTCGCCTGTTTTGCTTCTTTGTATATATAACCGATTTTAATCTTTCTGTCTTGGGCTTTCATCTTTCTGTTGATGTATTTTTCTTCTTCGTTTCTGCTATCTCTGAAAGGAACAACTTTTGTTACAAACGCATAGCCCACTGCATCCTCTTCCGGTAGCACATCACTCCAATCGTATCCCTCATCGTCATGAATAACAGCAAGAGCTCTTGATTTTTCTTTGGGGTTATCTTCAAGTTGTTTCATTCTGGGAGGTTCAGATTTGTTCTGATGATAGATTTCTCTTTTGTAGTAATCCTCTCTGAATGGATTTGCAGTATCATCAGCAGGTGCGTTTCGACATTCACGTTTAAAATGTCCCTTTTGTTTACATCTGAAGCATGTGACCTTTGATTTATCAAAACCAAGTTTTATTGACGGTCCTCCAATTGAATGTCTGCCCGTAATCTCCATGAACCTTTGAGCTCGTCTAACTGCACTAGCCATACACCACCTGATATCAATCAACTCCATCTCTTCTGGGTCGATCTGATCATAGTCCTCCTTGGTGAGATTAGTGTTTCCAATCTTGCCCGCAACAAGGCTCTCGTATGACTCTAAAACAGACGCTAAAAACACCATTTGATGCTTTGCAGATTCCTCACTAAAGTTTTGAGCATTCTTCAAATCCACAGCAATATTACATTGAAACAAATTCTTTGAAGCTGACTGTTGTTGTTGACTTGCAGCAGTTGATGATGACCCTCCATGATTGCCGCTGCTTGGACTTTCTTGACTTGTCATATTTGCATTTTTTGCAGAAAAAGCTGTCTTTGGTGACACGGTTTTCGGGATCATACTTCCTCGATAATACACTCTACATTCTGCTAATATGAGGAATGATTGACTTTGTAAGATTTCTTGATCTCCAGCTCATGACTCTCCAATCTTTCGATTAACAGATCAACTGTCAATTTCTCCGACTCGATTGTATTCTTCAGCATCAAAGCAAAGTATTGCCAATCTTTTTCATCCGGCAACGAGCCAAACAGTTTGTCAACCAATTCTTCTCGAGAATAAATGATTCCATGTCGTGCCAGCTCCATCTTCAAATGCCCAAATCTTTCAATTATCTTAGATACAGATTCATTTTTTAAACATCCAAACAAATCAAATTCCTTTCTTAACAACTTCTTTTTGTTTTTAACTATCTCGGCAATACCCACACATTTCACTCTCAATTTTTCCCATAGATCTTTCGAATTTATGTACTCAATCAATGATATTATGTCGTCTCTCACAGACTGATGAAGCAATGCAATGCACTTTTGTTCAGCAACATATCTTTCTACCTCCTCAGTTTCTGTCAAATTTTCATAATCCGATCTTCCCATACTGAAACCATTCTTCAACATCTTCCAACTTGGATATGCAAACGCTTTTAGCCATTCTTCAAACTTTTTCGACCATCTATTGTAATCTTCAATCGCCATCAGTTTGGGAGGTTTGTTGTACGTTCCATAAGCACTCTCCACACTCAAAGCATCAGAAAGAGTTTTCTTTGTACTCGGATTAGGAGCATTCTCATTTGTGTTGTTTGATGTATCATCTCCGGTGTTTCCCGTGAAAGCAAAAACATCACAGAACAGATTCATGAACTCATCCATCTTTACGTATCTGAAATAATCAACAAACACTTAGAGAAATTTTTGATTTTAAAAACAACAGTTTCAAACGAAATCAGTTCAAGCGAAAACAGCTTTTCACACGAAATTACTCCTCTCACACGAAATAACCTTTTCAAACGAAATCAGGGTTTTTCAAACGAAATCACCAAACGGAATCTAATTTCGTGCGGAATTAGATTTGATTCAAACGGAATCAAGTCGCTTTGGTGCGGAATAGCTAATTCCGTGTGAAATTTCAAACGGAATATGATTTCGTGTGAAATCAGACAACAATTTCAAACGGAATTAGTTATTTCGTGTGAAACCAGCAGCACTTTCAAATGGGATTAACCACAATATGTAATTCCGTGTGAAATCACAAATGCTATTTCGAACGGAATTAGGATGACATCATCCTGTCGGCCCCCAATTTGTCAAATTGACCCAGATTTTGATCGAATTTTGGTCCAATTCTTTCAAGGATTAGTTAAAACTGTGTTTTACGTGATATATGTGAAATTCAGTCCATTGTGTCCGTTAAATCTTGTTTAATTCAGAAAAGAAGGAATAGAAGTGATGAAAACAAGCTGAATTGGTATAAACTCTTCTTCCTGAGCTCTGATACCACTTGTTGGATCGATGTGTGACCCTAACGAGTCAATCAGAAGAGTTTACAATCTATTTCAAAGGCGGAATCAGAGAAATAGATGTGTAACAACTTGATTCCTCTTAATTATCTTTCTTTTATTGATTCCAAAGCTTTTACAGATCGTTTGACAAACTGGCAGCACCTCGGCTCTGAATCAGAAAAGTTACAAATGAACTAGCAACACAGGTATATATAGTGGAGCTGATTTCGCTTGAAAGTGTCACTGGCCACTTCAAGCGGAATCACAAGGTTTAATTTCGTTTGAAAGTGGCATGGCCATTTCAAGCGAAATCACCAAGACTAATTTCGCTTGAAATGGTCAGTGGCCATTTCATGCGAAATCACCCAATCACACTTAAACCCTAATTTGATCCTGCTGTGTGCTAGTTAATCCTATCTAGACATAAGACTCGATACAGACAAAGTTAACAGACATTTGTGCACCAACACTTGATTTGTCATGTGTTTCTCACATATATATTTTCAAGTATAGGTATACTTGCATGTTACTTTGTATTCTCATACTTGTGTATATTACTTGTATACGGGTATTTTACCAAGTGTGGGTAGTGTATTCCGGTATGTATTTATACGTATAGGAATACGTATTTCTTGTATTTATTAAGTATTTTATACTTAATTTATGTATAATTTCCCGGAATATTATTTTTGTACACTTAAAAACCACCAACTTCATATCCTTAAAATATACATATTTTAAGAGAACTTTTATAGAAAAATATCTATAAATTTATTTGGCAAAAATATGTATACTTCCATATATATCTTAAAAATAATATATTTTTAAGATTAAACTTAGAAAAATATATATTTTTAGTGTTCACCAAAACAATATATTTTTGTGTTGTTTTTGAAAATATATATTTTCTCCCACTTCAAAAATAATATATTTTCTACTTTGACAAAATATGATATATTTTATAATAGTTGTAAAAATTCATATTTTGTCGTTTCTTCGGTTTCAAAAATACTATTTATCACATTTTTCAAGTCGCAAATATATTTCTGGAATATATATATAGTCCAAATGTCCATTGTCCGTTTCGTCCATTTGGGTATAAGTTATATATTTATTTTTCTTGTGATTTTGGTAATATTTTATATTACAATTTTTAGTATTTTGGTGTGGTGTATTATTTTCAAGTCCCTAATTTTAGTATAACTAATACAACCAATATACAAGTAGCACATAATTTTTGTGACTTCTAAATATATATTTTCCTAAATATATTGTTGGTGCATATGTCTGTTGACTTCGTCTTGTATCGAGTCATGTAATAGAATAGATAGACCAGATAGCACGAACTGCCAGAAAGCACGAAAATGCCAGAAAGCATGAGTTCGTGAGGACTGGCCAGAAAACACGAAAGTTCGTGAGGAGTGGCACTCCTATAAATAGGAGGTCTTGGGTCTTTCATTTGTAACTTTGCAATTCCAGTACCGAAGCTCTGCTGAAGTGTCTCCAGCTCGTGTAACTTTGTCAAATCAATACAATAGACATTTAAAGTGTTTCTTAGTGCAAATCAAGCTGATTCAACATCAAAACGTCTGATTCCGCCTTTCGTTTTATCAAGAACGTTTCTGATTGACTCGTTTGATCGATTCAACGATCCTACAAGTGGTATCAGAGCTCAGGAGGAAGAATTCTTACCGATTCAGCTTGTTTTCATCCGAAAATCTCATTTCTACTCACTTTCTACACATTTTTTCAAAATTAACTGAGATTTCACGGTTAAAATGGCCTGATTTTCACATATAACACGTAAAATACTGTTTTAATCAATCCGTGAACATATCAGACCCTAATTTAGCCTAAAACTTGATCAATTTGTCAAAATTCCTTCCGATTGTTCGTCATGTCTTCAGTTCGCACGAGCTAACCTTTCAGTTCGCACGACTTGATGTTCAGTTTGCATGAAACCTCCAGTTAGCGCGGAGTGACTTCAGTTCGCACGGGTGTTGACTTCTGATCAGTTCGTACAACTTGAAAGACACCAGTTCGCACGGATTGGTTATTCCAGTTCTCACGAAGTAGAAAGTTTGGTCCAGTTCGCATTGTTTGGGGTCAGGTCGCACAGGTGATCCAGGTCACACGAAATCTGAATCCAGGTCGCGTGGTTTGAATAAGTTCAGTTCACATGATTAGGTTTTGAATCAGGATTGTTTGGAAGTTATCAGGTCGCATAGGTTGGATTCAAATCCCAGATCGCACGGTTTGCTCAGGTCATTTGAAGTTGATCAAGTCGCTTGAAACAATTCAGGTCATTTGAAAACAGTTAAGGTCGCGTGAAATTTGGTTCGTACAGTGTAGTTTAAAAGTCTTCAGATCGTTTGAAAATTAATTAGTTTGTTTGATCTTTCATACCGAAACATGGATTCTGAATTTTACAATGCTTTTGCTACTGCTCCGGGTACTCCGGTTACCGTTGCTCAGAGCATGAACATGGAAAATGAAACAGGAACATTACAAAAACCTCCAAAGTTGATGAGCATTGAAGAGTATTACAGTTGGAAAGAACGGTTCGAAAATTGGGTTCAAGCAAACCATCTAAGGTCTTGGGAGTTTATTGAAACCAAGTATGTTAGACCTCGTTCTGATATGGGGGTTATAAAGATCATTTCTGAACTTTCGGATAAAGAAAGAGACATGTACAAAGCAGAAAAAATGATGATCAGTCTACTTCAACAAGCTGTGAAAGAAGACATTTTCATATTACTTCAACATGATGGTAGTGCACGTTCGATTTGGGATGCACTTCGCATAAAGTTTGAAGGAAGTACGGAGATGATCAAGAATAAAAAAATCATTATTAAAGAAAGAATTTGATTTGTTTTCAAGTCTGACGGGCGAAACTACAAAGGTTCTTATTGAAAGATATTGCCATTTAGTGTGTTCAATGACCCGGTTGGATATCAACAAAGATAGAGAGGAGTGGGTTGAAAAGTTAGCCGAAGCTTTACCTCAGAATGAATGGGGTACTTATCTTATGATTTTGAAAAATACTGGAGAGTATGATAGGTTATCAATTGCTCAATTCATTGAAAAGCTTGAAGGACAAGATCTTGAACAACAAAAGATTGCTAGAATGAACAGTTCAAGTGGTCAACAAGATGTCAAGATGTACTTCAAAGGTAGTGTTCAAAATTTTGAAGCTAGTCCAAAGATCCAAACCGCTTTCAGCGCAGAAAACTCATCCGGATCACTCAATCAAAGCTCAATTAACAACAGTGGATTTTCTTCATATCCGAGTGTTAATCCAAATGTTTCAACTTCAAGTTATCAGTCTCAAAGCTCGAACAATGGTAAGGGTCATGTGCTACAACGCAACATCGTGTTGCATCTTCAGAACGGTTAGAATTTCTCTGAAGAAGTCGCTAAAGGTCATATGGCATTACTAGTTACCGTGTTAGAATCATATGAGAGTTTGGTTGAAGGAAGAATTGGAAATCCTATGTTAACAAAAGAGGATTACGATCAGATTGATGCTGAGGAAATGGAGCTAATGGATATTAAGTGGTGTTTAGCGAGTGTGTTGAGGAGAGCTGAGAAATTTAAGCAGATTACCGGAAGAGATGACTTACGTGATGCTAATGTTTCTACTTTAGGTTTTGATAAGTCTAAAGTTACTTGTTTTCGATGCAGGGAAAAAGGACATTTCAAGAGGGAATGTACCAACCGAGAAGCAGGAGGAGCTCAGAATCCTTTCGGGAACAATGAATATTATCGGAAAGCAATATATCATCAGGTTGCTCAACAACGTCATCATCCCGTATTGAAGATGGAAAGAAGAAAGCTTGTATTACTATGCCTCCAGATCAAGAAGATGAAAGATTGCTAGAGGGATTTAGCTGGGACAAATATATTCCGGCTGAAAGTAACTCAAAGTTTAGAGCATTTGTTGCACAGATCATTCAAGAGCCAGAGTTGATGAAAAAATTGATGGATGTGTTTGCAAATGATGAGAAAGGTCAAGATGGAGAATCTGTTTCTTCAGAAGATAGTTCAGAAAAGACACCAGTCTTTGATCAATCATCAATTGATAGCAGTGATGATGATGAAGAAATTAAACAAATAAACATTGGTAAAACTTATTTATCTCCTGAAAGTTTCAAATTTTATTTTGCAGATAAAATGGAGAAGCTAAAGGAGAAACGAGCAGCAAAAGAAAAGAAAAAGGTAAAATGTGAGAATGTTGTTCAGGTGGAAGAGAAGCATGAATAAAGTGAAGATGTTAAAGTTGTTGAGAAGATTATTGAGATTGAAAAGATTGTAGAGGTCACAAAACCTTGTCTGAAATGTTTGGAACCATGCAAACATTGTGAAGAGAAAGATAAGAAGTTTAGTGAGCTAGACAAGATGAAAGAAAAATTGTTATTCGATGTTAAGTATGTGAAAGAATCTTATGATGTGTTGAACAGAACAGTCAACCAGTTGGAAAAGACAAACTCAGAAAGAGAAGATGCTTTGACAATGATGAATGCAGTGATGATGTCTAAGCAGAAGGCCATCAATCACTATATTGATGAGTGTGCAAAGTTGAAGCAAGAATTAGAGACTGAAAATATTGAGAATGAAAGAATCAGACGATTGCTAATGAGTTACTCAAGTTCTGATTACTTGATTGATAGAATCTATCCTACAGTAGCAGGTTTTGAAGCCTTTCAAGATAAAAAGTCGAAAGATACGGATACTGGTAAGAAACAAAGTGCAAATTATAACAAGTGTCCGCCTCCGATCTGGGAAGGTTATTCTACCAGAAAAACAAATTCGGAACAAGTCAAAAAGGCAGTCAATATAAAGTTAAAGTCTGAAACAACTGATGAGTTGCCAGACAACATTGACGTCACATTCACATCGTCTGACACTGATCATGAGTCTGAGTTAATAAAGAAGGTGGTCGATCAGGTGTTGGATAAAGATGAGGAGTCAGAGTCAAAGTCTGAATCTGAGAGTTCAAGTTCACCAGTTGATAGTTCGAAATCATCGGTCAAAAGGGTTTACAATAAAGAATTTTTGTTATCAAAAATTAATTTGAATGACGAAACACTCAAAGTTGCATATACTTTGAATGATTCCGACAAATTATATTTTGATAAAGAATTTCCCATAAAAAATGTGAAAACGGAAAATATTAAAAAGATTTTCAAACTAATAGAAGTCAAAATTTCATAAATACAAAATAAAATTGGTTTTTCAAAACCTAAATATACTTCTAGAGTTCAACAACGTTTAAACAAGAAGAAAGGTTTTGGTCCAGATCATCAAAAGAAACCGAATCATAAAAGCAATTTCAAAAAGAAGGGGTTGGGTTTTGATGTTGAAAATAATCAAAATATTAAAGATTTTTAATCAAAAACTGTATTTGTTTCAGGGGAAAGTTCTGAAGAACAGAAAAAGAGCTCATTCTGGAAACAATCGAACAAAGAGTTTCTTGCAGAAAAACAGAACCATGAGAAGAATGAAGCTAATCAGAAAAAGGAGACAAGAACCTGTTACCGATGCAATGAAGTTGGTCACATCGCCTGGAACTATCTAAAGGCAACCAACACACAACAGGGAGTGTCTTCTAAACTCAAAGAAAAATTGTTGATGAAAATGAACCACCAACGGACAAATTTAAAATGTTTAAAAACTAAACATTTGAAGTTGGTGAGAGTTCAAAACATTTTTACAAAAGAAATGTGAATCTTAACAATCAAACGTGGGTTGTTAAGAAATCAGATGTTAAATCTGGCGATGAATCTGACTCGTCAAAGTCAGAGGAGCCACAAGTTGAACTAAAAAGAGAAAATTCAGTTCCGCCAATGGATGACGCAAACTTTCCACCATTGCGGATTGAAAATTTTAAACAAAAAATTGGAAAGGTAGAGATTTCTAATCAATTCTATTATGAAAAGAAAGAATTTGATGTCGAAAAAGCGTTTAATGGCAAAGTGAAACATATTTTTGGTAAGATGGTTGATGGTAAGGCCAAAGGGGTAAAAGAATTATATGAATCAAAGAGGAGAACTTACACACCGAGTGAAAATAACTCGGATGCATCTAAGGCTGGTCAGGCTTGGATGTCCACATTCTTTGATTGAAATCCTGACTTGCCGGAACTCCCAGGTTGGTAATTGGGGAGTAGGAATCGGCATCATTCTTGAAAAATATTTTTGAGAAAAATTTACAAGTGGTATTGTTGATAAGAACCTACAAGTGGTTAATCAAGGTCATTAAGTTGAACTTGATTTAACTTTCATACAAGTGGTTAAAGAAAAGGAAAAGTGTTTTTACAAGTGGTTGAAAGAACAATGTGATGAATCCCCATGTTTGTGAAATGACAAACAAAACTAATTTTCCGGAAAAACCATTTTGATTAAAACAAACTTAAGTGTTTTGAAATCTTAATGGGAAAATAGTTTGTTGTCAGGGGGAGTTCTGATTGTTTAAGCAAAGTGGATGGCGAATTGAAGCAATTCACATCAGTTTGTCATTTTATTTGTACAGTTTATTGCTTTCATTTTCAAATTTTCCCGGAAAATCAAAAATTGAAACATATTTTTGATTTTAGGGGGAGTAAAAAATTTAGAAATTTTGAAAATTTGAAAAATCCAAAAACATGATAAAATCTAAAAACCAAAAACATTGAAAAAATCAAAAATGAGTTTTGTTGTGAAAAAGAGGAAATGATAGTACATCAGTAGACAATCACAGTACGCTAAAGAATTGGAAAGTTAAAATGTGATAAACAGTCTCACTGATGATATGTCAGTAGGTTTTTACACATTGAGTAGATTGTTTTCGAGATATAAACCTAAATATAATACTTACTTATCTCGTGGGGAACATCTCTCGGATATATAGGTAACCCCTGAAATCTTGTTTGAAGGGCTTTCTATTTCTGACATACTAGGTCTTTGTGCGTGATGATATCTGGGGTATTATACCGGGACTTCTGATTTTGCGGAAGCAATAGCCTAGTCCTCGTATAATACTCTGCACTGCTTTAATCATAAAGCCCATCCTCAGCATAAAAAATGATGAAACATTGAAAAATGCTAATCATGTGCTGTTGAAAAGAAGATCCCCAAGGGGGACACACCTAAAAGTCGAGCCATCATCTCTTTGTCTGAACGGAAGTTCTAACCTGAGCTCTCATGGCTTCGCATTACCCATTTACAGATATCATTAGTGTACATTCACCTGTAAGACTGAATATAGGAGTCTGGATACGGGAGTATATTCTGAGGTGGGACACGCGAATAAGTTAAGTCCATTAAAACACTAATCTCGTATCTCGAATCAATTGAACTTTGTATGAAAATTTAAGTGGATCAGTATACTGACAATCTAAGTGAATCGTTTAGATCTTAAAGTGTTTAAAGCTCAACGGTGCTAGTGATTTGTCATAAACTGATATGATCCTCTTACACAAACTCACAAAAATATTGTCTGTAAATATTTCTTTATTGCATTTTAACACTCTGAAAAACCAAAAAGAATGTGTTTTAGCATAATTTTTTGAAAAATCAAAAAGATTTTATTTCATCTTATTTTCGACAACTGATGTTGAAAAGCTGATTTTCAAAATTCCAAGTGCTAAACATGATGAATGACAACAGGGTTGGGAGAGTGTTTTTGAAATAAGAAATGATTTTGAAATGATAAAATGGTTCATTAATTTGAAATCAAAATTTGAGTGTTACGAATACAAGTGATTATTGTTATAAATAAAAAAAACCTTATGTTTTGGGTAGAGTATGTGCAGGTAAAGAGCTAGGTTTCGACTCCTAAGGATTTTTCGTATGCAGATTATCTCCAGGTTCCTGATCCTGATTGCTACGTAAAGCCAGGAGACGTTCTTGAGCAAAGTTTGAGCCAGGTTACGATCTTAGAACCTGTGAAAGTAATAGAGCCAGGTTTCCGATCCAAAGCCTGCAGATAGAGAATTCCAGACTGCGATCCCAGCTTATCGAAAGGGGAAGTCTGAAGACAGAAGAAGAGAGAGTTTGATGAGGATGCTTACAGAGAAAGATATTTTGGAGAGAGCGAGAAGACCGATCAAGACTGCAGACTCGACACACTGAAGACTCGTCATCATCCAAGGGGGAGTTTGTTGGTGCATATGTCTGTTGACTTTGTCTTATATCGAGTCATGTAATAGAATAGCTAGACCAGATAGCACGAACTGCCAGAAAGCACGAAAATGACAGAAAGCATGAGTTCCTAAGGACTGACCAGAAAGCACGAAAGTTCGTGAGGAGTGGCACTCCTATAAATAGGAGGTCTTGGGTCTTTCATTTGTAACTTTGCAATTCCAGTAGCGAAGCTCCGCTGAGGTGTCTCCAGCTCGTGTAACTTTGTCAAATCAATACAATAGACATTTAAAGTGTTTCTTAGTGCAAATCAAGCTGATTCAACATCAAAACGCCTGATTCCGCCTTTCGTTTTGATCAAGAACGCTTCTGATTGACTCGTTTGATCGATTCAACGATCCTACATATATACTTAGTCATTTTTATTATTGAAAATCAACCTCCAAAACTTCTAATTTTTATAACAAAACTTATGGCAAATTTTTTTATTAAAACCATGACCAAAAATTACTTGTAAGCACTTGTTTAAAAATATTTTTCTAAGTGTTCAATTTTTACAAAAATTTTGCGATAGTTTCCCTTAAAAAATGGAGGTTTCCCATGCTTATTAGCATATCATTTTCTTTTCAAAAAATTATCATCAATCATCAACAAATATCATACAACTTACGATAAGCCATAAATATGCACTTTTACAATATGGTATGAACTTGAAGTTTGTAAAATCTTGTAGTAATTTAACATGATGTTTAACATGTTTAACTAACACCAAAAACATGATTTTTACTCCTTAAAACTCATTCTTGCAAAATTTCCATCTTTACAACTTGTAACATGATTTTACAAAAATTAATCTTTTTGAATCTTTCATGTTCCATACACTTTGCTAGCTTCATTTTAACACATAAAACATGTTTACTTTCTTTTAAAACTAAACCATGTTGAATCTTGATGTAAACTTTGGTTTCTTGAAACTTTTATTTTTGAAATCTTATATTTTTAAGACATATAATTTGTAGGAATCATAATCCTACACAAAATCAAGTCCACCTTCTAGTTCATGTTTAAAATAAAGGGTGATCAACTTAGATCTTTCAAAATCCACCCTCATACTTGCTAGCTCATGTTTTAAATCATCATCTAGCAAGCCTTATGTGGTGATCTACACCATACATACAAGTAATCAACAAACAAGTTCATTACATACACTTAAACAACTTAGATTTTCATGATTTCAAGTTTTATGTTCATGTTCTTGTTTTGATGAGATTCTTTAGATTATCATGTTACTTCATACTTTAACTACTAAAATCAAGTGTAAAAACAAGATCAAAGGAGCTTACTACTAGCACTAAGGCTAGGGAAGAACAAAATAGAAGATGATGAAGAAAATAAGTGGTTAATAGCTCTCCAAGAAGGTCCTTCAACTTCCTATGCTTGCAACCTTCCTATGTATGCTTGAATCACCTTAGAGAATGCTTGGATGATGAAGAAATGGATTGAAAAATGAAGGAGGTGTGAGGGGGTTTGGGGCCGTGAGCTTTAGAGGGAGAGGAGAAGTGTTTGTGAATTTTGGATGTTGATAAAGATAAGTATCTAATGTTCTTTGGTTAATATAAACTCTCTTCCAACAACAATTTACACCTTGGTTTATATGTTCAATATCATCCCAACAAATCCAATAAAATAATCAAAGAAAATCAAGGGTGTAGGACCCTTGTTGACCGTCTTCTAGAGGGGGGGGGGGGGTATAGTTAGATTTTAATAGTAAGTTAGGGATTTAGTTACATTTCAAGTGTTTAAGTTAGGTGATAATGTGTTTATACGTTTGGATATGTAATATGATGTTTATGGGTGATAACTAGCTTCGTGATGTTAAAACAATGTTTCTAGTTCAATTTTGGTGTTTCGGGTAGTGTCCGGTTGTTCGTTTGGTTACCGGTTCGTTAAGGTGCTAAATTGCGCAGTTTAGTGTTTTATGAGGTACCTTCTATGACAGTTTTCATTTCCGACACTTAACAAGTTATTCTTGACAATTACACCTTATTTCTGCATTATATTTTGGTGTTAAAAAACTAATTTTTGCTGTTTTCTACAGAATTCTGCATTTAGGGTGTGTTTCGGGCACTTTTTGATGCTTAAATCGTCACTCGGAAGACAGTTTTATAACCCCTACTTTCCTACGTAGTATTCTAGTGTAAACTTTGGTTCTGGAGCTCATGCTGTGTCCTATCATGTTGTCTGTCTGTGTACTGAACTCCCGTCAGTATTCCTAGTTTGTCTGATAATTGTGCTAGCTTTGTTCTGTGTACTAATTGAACTATTCCGGGTTGCATTTAATAATGATAAGTAATCATGCAACATGTAATGTATTTGTATGTCTTTGAAAGTAAACAGGAAATCATTCATATCATAGTTCAATCATGCACAGTCATAAGTACAAATTTATGTTCGTATTGTACAGAAATAATGGAAAAGTGCCAGTTGTCACAATAAACGTGTCACAACTCGGTGGCAAACAAGGCGGTGCGTAGAAAACATGAAGCGGTGGCAAATAATTTTGACCAATTTTGTGGTGGTAAAAATAAGGTAGCAAAATACAAAAATGGTGGCTATTTGGTGGCATTAGGACAATTGACACGAGTGTTTTTGTCACCGTATTTTCGGTGGCAAACTGGTGACAACAAGGAAATTGCTAACATTTTGTAACAAAAAAATTATATGACAAAAACCATGTTTTCAAGTAGTGATTTTACCTCAAACCTGAGCAAAGATGGAAGCACCTAAAAATATAGTTTAAGTTTTTTATATTTTATTTGGACCATAACCCCAAAAAAATTACATCATCCGCATAACATTAATACAACACCATTGGTCCCTCATTTGGGACTTAATCTCCCTAAAAGGTCCCATTTTTATTGTTTTTTGCATAATTACATCCACAGCTTTAAGGGCTAATACGAACAAAAATGGTGACAACCGATCTCTTTGTTGAAGTCCCCGAGTAACAATAACATTACATAACCCTACAAAAAGTAACTTGGGGTTAGGCTAACTTAATAGTTGTGTCTCTTCACATCACACCCCTGAAGAATACCCTTGCCTAAATAATACCCTTGCCCTTTTGTTTAAAACACATAATACCCCTTTGTTACACCACTCTCTTTTGTTTAAAACACATACCCCTTTTGTTTAAAACACATACCCTTTGTTACACCCACCATTTTGTTTAAAACACATACCCATTTTGATTAAAACACATTCCTCTTTGATTTCACCCATCCTTTTGTTTAAAGGGTTAATGGATTTAAACACCCCCAACTATGGCCATTTGGCCGATGGCACTCTCAACTTTCACTTTGGCTCAGACCACTCCCAACTTAACACTTCGATTGTCATGGCACCCCTTCGTTAAATATAACCAGGTTACTAAAATAAGCCTATGTGGCAATTTAATCTGATGTGGCATGTCCTACGTGTCAAGTATAGTCATTCACCTTCTTTAAAACCCCCAATCCCTCACAACCTCATTCTGTAAACCCTAATCCTCACTCATAGAGCAAATCAGACGCACCTTGGAGCAAATCCATCATCAACATATGATCCGGTCGATTTCCGTGAAGAACAAGCCCTAATCTTGAATCAAAATGAGCTCATCTTCTACGTCTTCATCCACAGTATCCAGAAACCCTAAATTGTTTAAGGTTGATTTGGAGGGTAATGTGTACTGCCATCATGATGTTGTAGCAGTTGTTCGAGTTGTTGGACGTAAAAGTGTGCGGCAAGGTCAACAATTCTATGGATTCTCACATTGGCCGGTATGTTCCACCTTAACTCCAAGTATTTTTCTTGAATTGAATTGATTGATTAACTGAGGTGTTGTTGGCTTTTGCAGAGATCAGACTGCAAGTTCTTCTTATGGAAAGAAGATGTCGACAAAATGTTCAACCAACATGCATCCCAGTGCAGGTTCAGTTCAGAAGACCTGAAATATGAAAACATGGTCTTAGTAGAAGAGAATAGGTGGTTAAAAGCAAAGATATCTGGAACAGAGTCGAAATGGAACAAGCAATATGTGTTAACCTTGTTTATTGGCATTAGCATAGTGTTGTATATGTTTAGGTAGTATGAACTGTCTTGTTGTTGTAATTGTACACTTTTGATGAAATTTAATGCAAAATCCTACTCCTTGATTGTATATATCTGCACATGTATTAATATTACCAGATTAGTCAACATATCCAAACTGTATTTTGACCAACAAATGTCAAAGGTCATGATATAACAAGAAACATACCTCTAATGGGTCTGCACATATGTCCAAATCTGTGTATGTTGTCCAAGCTGCACAATGCATATGGGTCAAAACTGCAAGTGTCCAAATCTGTGTATGTTGTCCAAGCTGTAATGACCAAATCTGCACTATATAATGACCAAATCTGCACTATATAATGACCAAAACTACATATTATAATGACCAATCAACCAAAATGCATAAAGACCATAAGCAAGACTTATACCATTACATAACCAACAGTTATAACATTACCAAAAGTTACCCTAAAGAGTTATAACATCACCACAAGTTATCCTAGAGAGTTATTACATAAGTTAAAGTTGTCCAAACAGCCAACAACACAAAAAGGTCATAAAGACCACAAAAAAGTCAAACATGTCCATTTATCACAAAAAAGTCAAATTATGACTTTTTAACTGCTGCCTTGTATGTTCCCTTTCCATTTGACAGTTGACTTGACAGTTGACTTTTTAACTGCTGCCTTATTCCAACTTTCCATGTAAACTTTTTCCAGTTGGTGTGTTCATTTACACTTGGAGCAGTTTCTTTGTACTTCTTACCTCTTATATCATCATCCTCACTCTCACCAGGAGTAGCAAGATCACCATCAGATTCCTCGTAACTACTGTAACCCTCTACATGTGCACACCCTGCATCATTAGACTCACTCAACTTACCTTCTTTTTCATAAGGTTTAGTACACTGTTCAACTAACTTCTTTTTAGCTTCAAGTTCATCCTTATTAGCTCGTTTAATGGCATCTTGTGACTGTCTCCATTCAGCATCTTCTCTGTCTGAATCTGAGAAAGCTATTTCATCATGAACCTCATCTTCATTACTATCATCAAGGAAACCTTCATCTTCATCTGAACTTGACTCTTCTGTCCCATTTAAGTCAGCTTTATAGTCACTATCTTCACTGTCATCTTCATCTGAACACTGCTTATCAAAACCACTCCTTTCTTCCACTAAAACCTCTTCTCCAATAGGCTTCTTTTGCAAACCATCTGTTTCTTTCGATACACCCTCTTGAACTATAGACTCCTCATCTAAATCAAATGCCCATGTAGCCTCTTGTACACTAGGTTGATTATTCAAACCAACTGGTTTATCAGCAACAGCCTCCTTTCCAAAGGCTGTGGATTCAGATCTAGGGACTTCAAGTACAGGAGGGTTACCACTTTTGTCAGATGCCCTACTCACTCTACTGACATGGACTACTTTCTTTTTGGACTGGGTTACAAGTTTTTTGGGCCGGCCTCTTCGTTTAATGGGTTGGGAACTGGATTGGGCTTGTGGTTTACTGGGTGGTGAATAAGATTGGGCTTTGGGTTTACTGGGCTGGGACATGAATTGGACTTCTTGTTCATGGGTAATTGGAGCGACTTGAATAAAGACCTCCATGAATGGTTCAGACCATGTTAGAGCCTTTAACGCAATCTCCATAACATCATTATCATCCCCAAAAAAACTTGAATTCACCATTATCAGCATTTAATCCATACATGTAAAAATCCCTATTTTTATAACACCCACAATCCATTGCATACTCTAACAACTCAAAGTATGCAATGTGATCAACATCCATACGTATCAACTTTGATTCACCTCCAATATATTGAGGTTGATCAAAACTAAAATCCAATGTTCCACCATACCATAGCATCACATCGATAACCTCCATCAGTGCAATCAGTGAACAATACCAGAGAATTTTGACAGAAAACGTACCTCGATCAGATTAGGGTTTGATCGCCATTGATCGCCATTGATGAACTTGAGAGCTTCTGATATGTAATTATCTTGGTTTGAGTGAAGTGTTATGTAATTTGGGGATTATAAACTTCATCGAATCATTGGTGTTCCACATAAGCTCATGTATGACACGTAGGACATGCCACATCAGATTAAATTGCCACATAGGCTTATTTTAGTAACCTGGTTAGTGCATATTTAACGAAGGGGTGCCATGACAATCGAAGTGTTAAGTTGGGAGTGGTGTGAGCCAAAGTGAAAGTTGAGAGTGCCATCGGCCAAATGGCTATAGTTGGGGGTGTTTAAATCCATTAACCCTTGTTTAAAACACATACCTCTTTGTTTCCATCCATTTATTTAACACAAGACATATCACTGCGAGGTTACTATGATATATATCTTATCTTATTTAAAAAACAAGTTAAAGAATATTAAATACTAACAAAAACTAGAAATTGGAAATTAAACAAATAATCGAAACTAATTTTTCTTAAAATTTAAATGAAAATCCATATTTCCAATTAATATATTATTATTTTATCAATTATCAATTCTTAACAATCAAAACTAATTTACTCTGCCCTTCACAAACAAAGCAACGCAACAGGCGAAACATGTACATAAAAGAAATGAAACGGTGCACTTCTTTGAAACGAATTCTTTTTTTACAGCGATGCCCGATTATGCCCTCCTACAAAACGTGTCTGATTACGTGATGATGCCCATAATCGAAACATTTTTTTCTTCTTGAATGGTGTTAATGATGGTTGAACACCGGTTTCAAGAATTCACGAAGAACGCTTTCAATGATATCCCGTGTTTCACCAACTCCCTGCAATCGCTCTTCTCCCCAAAACTCTTTTTAATCCCCCAAAACGCCTCCAGAACAATAATTACGATCACACTCCAAGGTAATATTTCAATTTGTTTTCAATGTGTTTTGTTTTCTATGTTAACACATCTGTTTGTGTGTATATTTCTTTTGATTAAAAATGCAGTCAAAGAGATTTGAAAGAACGTGGCAAAAAGAGACAAAAATTTCACTCTTTATATGTAGATTCAGAAAGGAGAATCAATAACACAATTTCCCTCTTTATATGTAGATTCAGAAAGGATAATCAATTATGTTTCTTTATATTTTGAAGATGATTCGACTGTTGTTTGAGTCGCGATCACGGTTTATGACGAACCTTTCTGTATGGTACAAAAAATTAACGGATATTGGAACCGAGATCATGGTTTATGCTGAACTTTTTTTGGATGGTACCAAAAACTAATGGATATCAGAACTGGGATCACGATTGAACATAATTTAACTATAAGGATCAACATCGTATTAGCATACATCGAGTTTTTATGAATAGGCCTTTGATATTTTGGTTTATCACCCAAAAATCTTATGAATTGTGACTTGCATTTATGTGACTGGAATCGAAATCCAGTTTATTGATTATGGTTATTATTGTTTCTTATGGCAGATATTCGTATACATCCCGCGGCAACGCGCGGGTTACGTCAACTCGTTAAATACAAATATTAAATTAAGGAAAATGAATCATTTTTATTAGTCGAAATTTTTTCTCTTTTTTATTAAAAAATATTTTTTCTCATTTCAACTCTCCACTATAATTATAAAACTATATATATATATATATATATATATATATATATATATATATAATGAAAATGGCTAAAACAAAACATATATGTAATCTGACAGAAATACCCCTGAGTTAACTGACATTTTTTGATGAAATTACTTGGTTAATTAGATGAAAAAAAACTACAAATGTCCGCAACCTAAGGGAGAAAAGAAAAAGTATTTGGAGTAAAGTGTCATTTTGAGTCAAACTTAGAGTATAAAATGACAATTTACTCAGATTTTTTTTTAAGTTTTAAAGGTAAAGAAAGAGATCCGTTGTGATATTGCCATCAGATATGTGAGTAATATTTTTAAGGGGATCCGTCATGATATTCGTTAGTGTTTATTGCTGAATGTGTTGTCCATATATGTCAAAAATCATGATCATTGATAGATCAATGAAGTTTTACCCACGTTGGTTTCTGCTTGTAACAATACGGATAGATTACCGGCGCATTCGAAGAAATAACTAAGGGATCATGTGGTCGATGATGCTCTAGGGATTCACCCACTACTAATCATTCAAACTAGATTAACACATACATCATAACAAATACACCAAAAGTAATACAACTAACAAAACATGAAATGAAAACAACACGATGAAACAAAACATCTCATGAAAAATGAATTCATGAAGACATCTTATTCTTTATCACCAAGAGCCACACAAGCACACAACTGCTCCACTTAATTACCTAACAAGCCCCAAATTGATGACCCCCCCATGCAGTTTGTGGCCATGACCTCTCCTTAGCCTTGTTCAACATCACCCTACACCAAGCCACCCACCCTTCCCATGAAACCCTCTTGTCCCATGAACCACCCCACTCCAACAAAAGTCTCAACCCCTTCTCAATCTCCTTTTCAGCCTCCTCAAACCTCCCTCTGCTCATATAAAACTGACCCAACAACACATGTGGCTCACCAACGTATGGGTTCACCTCAATACACTTAACCAACTTCCCCTCACTCTTATCCTTCTTAACCTGGTCACACCCATCATCACAAACCACCTCCCAGTACAAGTCCCGAGCCATGATCAAGTCATTTGCATCAAGAATCGTGGTGCAATGATCGAAAACCGGAGGGATCACAAGCTCGATATCTTCATCTCTATCAATCCCACTACCCCTTTTGTTTTCTTGCAAGAAGATAGCTTCTTCTCGCACCAATAACGTATAAACTGCTGCCATTCTTGATGCTGCATTCATCCATAACCCCGGTTTCCCGTTTCCAGGATACAACGTATCGAACCGGTCTCCGTTCAGTTCAAGACGGCCGTTTGTGTTTTCGTATAACACGTCCTGGAAACCGAAGTATTGCTCGCTGATATCCGCTATGGTCATCAGGAGAAACACTCCGATCATCCGTCGTGACACCGGAATCTCTTCACCTGTCGTGTGGTGTCTCCCGATCAATCCACCAGCCGGCACGAGTGACTGCATCTTCTTACGCCATTTCTCGTCGCCATTGAACACACCATTGTCGTTAGCGTTCGTCACCGAAACCTCGGAAGCCTTGAGGAACTCTCGAAGCTCCGACTCGGTGAACTGGCACATGATGCTTTTGTGAACGAGAGACTGGCGGTGCACAACGCAGAAAAGATACGCGATTCGCTCCGCAGCCTCACCGATGAGGCTGCGGACTTTGTCGCGGCTAGTTTCTGGGTCGAAGAGAACTATGTTACTGTAGGAGTTGGAGTAAACGGAGTGAAAGAGTGCGCAAAGTGCGATGGAATCGGGTGCCTTCCATAGCTTGATGGTGCGGTAGACATGGCGGAGGTGATCGAGGAAGGTGCCTATGCGGTGGTAGCACTCGCCAGCGCCGGCGGAACACAGAATTTCGAGTAGGGTTGGAAGTTTTTCATCGATTTTGTGGAATTCTTCACGGAGGAAAGGCTTGGCGGATTCCAAGAGGGCTTCAAGGTTATGATTTTGGAAGAATGGGGAGATCAAGGATGAAGGCATTTTGATGAAGATGAATGCGTAGGCGGAGATGACGAAGATGCGCATGCATGGTGCATATTTTATAGAGAGCGCGGTGAACTGAGTGATAAGCAACGTGTTGGTTGTTACGAAACGTGTCCAGACAATGACAAAAATACAGGTTTTGTCAGTTTTGAAATATGGATTTTTCTTTGGGTGTACGATGGCTCCAAGAGTTCTTCACGTGTGGACCCATCAACAATCTATATCAATTGATATAAACGAAGTAATTTTGGGAAAATCTTCTTTCTGGTTAAAACACTTCAATTCAATTATCTATACGCATTACCAAAATAAAGGATAAGCAACATAGTTTTAGAGATCTTTTGAGGTGCACAGATGAGGAGGAGCGGCTAAGGGTAAGAGAGATCTACAAGAAGGCAAAAAGGGAAGCAAAAAAGGCGGTGACCGAGGCAAAAAACGCAGCATATAAACAAATGTATGAACGTTTGGAAACGAAAGAGGGGGAGCATGATATGTTTAAGATTGCCAAAGCTAGGGAGCGAAGAAGACAAGATCTAGGAGTAGTAAAGTTTATCAAAGGAGAAGATGGACGTGTTTTAGTCAAGGCACAAGACATTAAGATGAGATGGCAAACCTACTTCCATGATCTTTTCAACCAAGGTAGGGCATACCAACATGATAGCAGCAACCCCAGGATTCAAAGGCGACAACAGAATAATTGTTACTGCAGGAGGATCACACATGACGAGGTGAGGATGGCACTTAGGAAGATGGGAAGAGGGAAGGCAATGGGTTTGGACAACATACCGATTGAGGTGTGGAAGTGTTTGGGAGAAGAAGGAGTCCGATGGTTAACACTTTTGTTCAATTGTATCTTCAAGACTAGAAAAATGCCTGATCAGTGGAGGAATAGCATCGTGGTGCCTTTATACAAGAATAAAGGAGACGCTCAATGTTGTGGGAATTACAGAGGAATCAAACTGCTAAGCCACACTATGAAGCTTTGGGAGAGGGTAATCGAGACTAGAATTAGAAAAGAAACTCAGGTTTCAGTAAACCAATTTGGATTCATGAAAGGGAGGTCAACTACAGAAGCGATACATATTTTAAGGAGGCTGATGGAAAAATATAGAGCAAAGAAGCAAGATTTACATATGGTGTTTATCGACCTGGAAAAGGCATATGACACTGTCCCACGGAAACTGATTTGGGATAGTTTGGAGGGGCGAGGGCTACCGGGGAAGTATATAGACATAATTAAGGATACGTACGATGGAACGGAAACTAGTGTCCGCGCGCCTGTAGGAGATACAAACTTCTTTCCTGTGGAGGTAGGACTCCACCAGGGGTCTGCGTTGAGCCCTTTTCTTTTTGCGGTTGTCTTGGATGAGTTGTCCAAGTTGATTCAGGAGCCAGTCCCATGGTGCATGCTTTTTGCAGACGATATTGTGTTGATTGCAGAGACTAAACAGTGCCTAAACGCGAGGATAGAGGAGTGGCGAGTAGCTTTAGAAGGCAAGGGCCTTAGGTTTAGTCGATCTAAGACTGAATATCTACACTGTGATTTTAGCGGTGTAGCCATTGACGATGAAACCCAAATCACCATTGAGGATCAATTGGTCCCGCAGGTAACCAGATTTAAGTACCTGGGGTCGTTTGTACAAAGAGATGGTGACATAGATAGTGATGTAACTCATCGCATACAGGCCGGCTGGTGTAGATGGAGGGCAGCCAGTGGGGTATTGTGCGATACGAGGTTCCCAACTAAACTAAAAGGGAAATTTTACAGGGTAGCAGTTAGGCCAGCTATGCTATATGGAACAGACTGTTGGGCTACCAAGAAGACACAAGCGCGCAAGATGGAGGTAGCAGAAATGAGGATGCTGAGGTGGATGTGTGGACACACGAGGTTAGATCGGATAAGAAATGAAGTTTTTAGGGATAGACTAAGAGTGGCTAGTATATCGGAGAAGATTAAGGAGGGGAGATTGAGATGGTTTGGGCATGTAAAGCGGAGGGAAGTGACGACACCGGTTAGAGTAGTGGAAACTCTTACTGTGGAGGGGAGGAGAGGAAGAGGCAGACCCAAACTGACATGGGATGAGCAGATTAGGCATGATCTACTAGAGTTGCATCTTTCTGAGGACATGGTCCACGATAGGACTTCGTGGAGGCGTAGGATTAAGGTTAAGGACTTCTAGAGGATATTGTAGAAAGGTTTTAGGTGTTCTTCATGGACGTAGGCTTTTCCTTTTCTTTAAGGGACTTCTCCGATGATTGCCCTTCTTGTGTCTATGATGTTGTATGCTATTATACATGATTTACATTATGTTTACGCTTAAAATGATGTTGCATGCCATTATACATGATTCACATTATATTATCCCACTCTTATCTTAGTATGGGCGACTTCATATTCATGCATTCTTTGACCTGATATGTTGGTTTGCTGTTCGCTTTCGAGCCGAGGGTCTCTCTGGAAGCAGCCTCTCTATCCCTATGGATAGAGGCAAGGTCTGTCTACATCCCACCCTCCCCAGACCCTATAAATAGCTCTGCTATCTGTGGGATATACTGGGTATGGTTGTTGTTGTTGTTGTTGTTATTTTGTTACGCTCTAGTTGCATCTTTGAACAATTTTATAACTCACGTATTTTTGTTTTTTAAATTATTTATAGTGAAACAACTAATCTAGTGTTATGAACAAGCCTAATAGCAAGAAGGTGAGAAAAGATATTGGGAGAGAAAGAGATGTTTATTATTGATGGTGTGTTCATACAATAAATACAATGGAATACATATAGGGTAAAGAAACTTGGAGAATAAGGCTATTCTATTTTAGGCGTTGATAACCACAATATCAATATATTTATAATACTCCCCCTTGGTTATCAACTTTATACGCTTGGAGATGTTGCCTCGTTAAAAACCTTGCTATGAAAAACCCATTGGGACAAAACCTCAGCTAAGGGAAAAAGAGTGCAGTGCGTATTGTCTCCCCCTGATACGTTTGGATCGGGTACGTTGCCTCATTAAAAACCTTACTAAGAAAACCCAATGGGACAAAACTTAGTTAAGGGAAAAAGAGTGCAACTTGAATAAATCTCCCCCTCATTATAATACGTATCCTTTAAGTGACGTGTGCCCATCTTCCTTGAAAGTTGATCAAAGCTTTTGTAGCCAATGATTTGTCGCTTGATCTCTTAATCCCTTAATGTGCAATCATTTATGTTGAGCAATGTTGTATAATCTTCTAACGAGACTTTAGGTCCCTCCTTTAAAAAATATCATATGTCCACGATTGTGTTTTGTTACATTCCTTCATCTACAAGACTATCCAAACTTGTTTTGATGGGTTAGTAAAATATAATCAAATATCGTTTATACCTGAAATATTTCTTTGAACTCGTTCCGATGTCTCTTTGTTTGACAAAGGCTATATCATGACAATACTCAAGTGAAAAATATTATAACCATACATAGCTAGCAAAACATATTAATGCACGTTGGTACTTCTAGAATGAAAATCTCTGCTTTGGTAGGAGATGATAATAGGCATTTCTTATAACAAGTGACTTAAAAACCTTTAACATACTTTAATGTTCAACTATGTCTATACTAAAATATCCCAACACCATCTTCTAGATGTACTTAAGGGATTGATAAAATATAATTACATATATACTCGAACTGCAGTTCGAGTAATAATTAGACCGTGCCAAGGTCATTAAAAAATTCTCCCTCTAAAAGCTCGACAATTTCTCTCGATGATGCCTAGACATCATCACTGTAAACTGCGATTATAGTGAACTTTTAAAAGTAGAATGTTGATAGGACATGGCTAATTTAATCAAACTTATATCCCTCTTTAGGAGAATATCTCGAGTTGTACCACACTCAACCTGACTATTTTTGTCCATACATATTTTGTCAGCTTCATATAGTATGTTCTTGAGGTTTCGACATCAATGGTTTTGGCATTTTCAATCCATGAGGGAATTCGTTCCGTCTTATCCCAATATGCATGTGATTTCACTCTTTAGGGGTTTTGCTACATAACTTTGCCCATTTTACACATAGATATCTATATCATATGCGAAAATGTCATGAACACTTGCTTTTATCTCCAAAATCCATATTGTACCATGCGTGTACACTATTTATTGAGATGTCAAAATCATCGGGTACAATTTTTCTATGTATGTTTCTTGGTGCACAAGTATTACATTGTTAAGATGTTTCAATTAACCTTTTAAGCACTCATTTGCTTTAGAAACTCATCATGAGTTCCAACATGTAAAATAATCACAACCTATTCAAGCCCGAATATGTATAAATGATCACATTATTCTCGAGAACTTACTTTACATGACTTACATAATTTACTCCTTCGGGACTTTAATGTAAACTTTCAGTATCAAGTGATACATAACATTCATAAGATGCATATCAGTTCTCTCTTTATATTACCAGACTAATAAAATATTAGAAAGTCATTACATCCACCACTAGAGAATGTGTATCATTATAATCAATCATGGGTTTTTACGAAAATCCTTGTGCACCATATTTGCCTTATCTCATTTAATATGATTTTCACATGATTCGCATAAAAGCCCCATTAATATCCAACATACTTTACAAATTCAGTTGTATGGACTGTTGATCCGAAAACTTTCCATTTCATTAAAGAATTTAAATCTGCCATACTTTGCGTCTTTCCATTTTGGCCAATCATTTATGTATTTTCATTCATAGGCAGATCTTAAATCATGTATTTTCATTCATAGGCAGATCTTAAATCTTGATCATCGTCATTTCATCATTTCAAGCGCTATATTATATACAAAAGTATAACGACGTCGATTTTTATTTCGATTCCATACATTTCTTAGACATGATACAACTTATCGAGATCTCTTTATTTTCAGGTACCTGAGGTTCTTCTTGAACCATCATGTCTACTGTCATTTCAGGAGATCTTATTACTATAACCTCGACTTGACCATCTTAATTACTTGCTCCAATTTTCGAGGAATTTTATTATTGGAATCAACTAGTCTATCACGCTTTAGGCGTGCAATAGACTCATTACAAAAATATGTGGTTGCCCTCTTAGGACACAAATATAATTGGAGCATAAGCAGTTGATTATGTGACTTACTTAGTCACTCTATTTAGGTCAGTGAACTTGTTTGGTAATTTGTTTTTTAATATTGGTAAATGAATTATACTTTAAACTTCTAGTTCATAGTTTATAGTCTGAGGATCAAGATGACATGATAATTCATTTCCCTTTTCACTTTCCAACTGCTTGTTATCTCCCCCTAATGTTGGGAACATTCATTCACTAAAGTGAAAACCAATGAGCCATAAACAAATTTCTCACTAATGGCTTTAAGTATTCAATCGAAGACGATTATTTATACCCAACATATTCTCAAACTTTTTTTAGAAGTCTCATCTTTGTGCGGTGTGGTGGATGAGTTTCAATATATGTCGCACAACCAAAATCTTTGATGAGACATCTTTGGTTCCTGAATAAAAACCAACTGTATGGGGAGAACAATAAGTTATTGGCTTGATGTGAATTGATGGTACTATATATAAAATTACATGTACCTAAATGAACTTTTGCTCCTCTCATGATCATTGGCTTTGTAACCAATAATAGACGTTTAGTGATCATCTCAACAATAACCGTTATTCCAATGATCGTTAATAACTTGGGAATCAAATTCATTATTATCAAATAAATATACTAATCTAAATTAATATGCCTGCTATCACATTAGCTAAGCCACAATCACACAAGTTTCAGGTTGTGGATTTGATAAGCATTTAGACGATGCATCGATTTAAAACACTAAATGGTATCATATTGGGATATGCATATCCTTTAATCGCTTCCAGAATATTTAGGTATACACACCCTCGTTTATTTTGCAAATATATAATTTCCATTGAGAGCAAACATTACATGCTAATTATTATCTTGAAGAATCTTCGAGTTCCTTCCCGTTCTTCAATATGTTTCACATCATCAATGACTCGGGATGGTCTGACCGGTCATGCCATTGAATTAAATAATCATGATCTATAAACTTCTTGGTTTATGATGATGTATGTTTTATACGCACTTTTAATTTATGACAAAAAAATGCAAGAGAATAATGTATTATCACATTTATCCTTTTCACATACTATTCTCACATATCACTCCCTTATTTTACCACTTCTCGTGGTCAATCTCATTACAAAGACCATGATGGTCGCTCTCATTATTGTAACACCTGTGTCACTCCAACCATCAAACAAATGCCAAACCAATGAAATATTGTATTTCATACTTTGGACATGTAAAAATATGTGTATCGTTTGCACATATCGACTCTTGTTCGATTTCAAGCTTTAAATCGCTTTCTGGAGGGTTATACGCACTCTGAGGTGTAGATATAACCAGTTTAATCCAACGAACACTCCGGAATAGTGAAATAGGCTTAACATACCTTAAATAACCTATACATAACTTAGATATAAGTTTTGGAAGGTTTGGTGTGGTGAAATCAAAGTTTAATCGCTTACAGGGACTAAAGTTGACAAACTGCGAAAGTATGCCAATTTGAACTGTAACAGACATTCCGGAGCATGACCATAAGTTAAACATACCATAAATATCCTTTACATAGCTTAGAAATAGGCTTTGAGGTGTTCGGTATGCTAAAATAAACTTTTGTGTCATTCAGGGACTAAAAGCGTCAAAAAGTGCACAAGTTTGCATTTTTACGCGTAACTTATGTTCTGAATACATCTGGACATCCAAAAAATTTATGAGAGCATGACTATATTATATTTTAGTGTTCGCCTTAAGAAAAATCCATTCGTTACGTCATTTGGATCGTTTTTCGCGCTTATGCGCATTCCGTCGTAATTAACCGAACATCGCGTTCGTACGGCCAAACGAACCGACATCCGAGATATTTTTGAACACATTTTAAGTTCCCTATACTTTAACTTCATTTTAGAGCTTTGAAATGGGGTTAACGGGCCTTAAACGTGTCAAAAATGACCTTATTGCACTGCAGGGACCAAAAGTGTAAATCTGCCAAAGATAACCCCTACGATGCGCAGGCCCTTTTTGGCTACGATGCACAGGGGGTCTTCTGACCAGATGCAGAGTTTCTAAAACAGGCTGTTTGCACATGTTTGATCCACAACCACATGTTCTCCTTTGCCTAGTCAGATGATAAGGATGGAATTAAGCTTCCATAACCTTGCAACAAGTGTACGGCCTTGATCGTTTCCCCTTTTCCAAGAAACGATCTCAACGGTGGACCGAATACTATAAATACCCCACCCCCCCTTTGTTCAAAATCACTAGAAATTCATTTTGAGAAACTCTAAGTTGAAACATTTGTTTCATACCTGAGATTTTCGAATTGAGTTTAGCATTCGGGGACCCTGGGTTAGTATTCTTTCGTTCTTTTCCTTATTTTTACTGCTTTTCGAGTCAGAAAGTCAAACTTTGTTTGACTTTCAGCGTTGACCAGTAATGGTCAATGCGAAGTTCGTTTGAACTTCGCAACGTGAGTGTAATCACGTTGGTCATAGTCCTTTGGGACTATGCCCACTGATTACCACGTTGTCTAGAGTCGTAGGGTAGGCGATCTAATAAATCGCCTATACCTTCGAACTCGACCCATTTGGTCGATCATTAGGATCCGACCAAATACATTAGGTGACCATAGTAGGTAGGGAATAACCTTCCGAGGTTATACCCTATGGTCACATCGTTTAAGTAGTTGTATGATAGGTAGTTTATATGCCTTAGGTAAATTACCAGAATACCCTTTTCATGCATAATTGGTAATTTAGCATATGTAACCTAAACTTTTGCCACATAACTGATTATGTAACATGTTTAGGCATATAACACTTGTCATAGGGCTGGTTAGGCGTTCTGAACGCGTTTTACGCGAACGACGCGTTAAAGTAGCATAAGCTTCCTAAACGGGTCGTAATGGGTCGATAAGACTTAGGTTAAGTTTCATTTAGCATGTAGGCTTTGTTAAACCATATCACATGAGTTCCTACACTCATTTGGTTTACAAACCCTAATGCTACCCAGTCTTCCGATATAGGTCCGGTTTATTAACATAGTTACCTATATTAGGTGCCGTTTGATTCCGTGATCTATAGCATTACTCGGTGGTTATCTTTAGACAACTGAGCAATCTCAAGTGAGTACATAGACCCCTCTTTTACTGTTTTCCAAACTGTTTTGGGGTGGAACACATGTGCCTACTTGTTACTTTCAAGCTTTCCTGTTTTCACATCATATACATGTTATGTTCATTAGTACACTATTAGTACATTGATTTACATGACTTTTCTGCTTCGTATGTTAACTTAGCATACTTGGTACATCATTTTACATTACATTTCATGCTACGTGTGCCCATTGTGTGCATTACTTAGTACAGCTGATTTCATCTCATACTTACATTTTGACATTTGTTTATACAAGTTATTACTTATCTTTTGACAAACTAAATAAATATCTATGATTTAAACATTGATTTCTCAAAGAACATAAAATAAACTGTTGAATTGTACTTATTTTATGTTCACCAGACCGATTGTTAGTATGATATAGCGCTATAGGATTTGACACCCCATTCCTGTTGGCATGGAATGTCTGAAACCAATTTGTTGCTCCATCCAAATAGGGATTGCCTTTGTGGTATCCTTATAGTCTCAAAGGTGTATTTTGATGCACCAGGTCTGAATGAATTCTTAAATCACACTATTAAAGTATATTTTGATATACTCTCATGTGTGGTATTGTACAAAACCAACAAATATTTTATTAATCATCCAAAGCATATTTTGATATGTTACTTACTAAACCAAAAACATAGTTTAATATGTTATTTATCACATCCAAAGCATATTTTGATATGTTACTTATGAAACCAAAACATAGATTAATATGTTACTTACAAATCCAAAGTATACTCTTGATATGCTACTATAAGGTTATTCGTTTAACTTTACATTACTTACCATACATAAACATTTCTACAATTTGTTAAACATAGACATTCTATATTGGTGGTTTGGTTTGATTAAGTGATTAAGTAACGATGCGTGTGTAATATGATACAAACATGGTGGATACGCCGCTGGTACTTCCTATATATAAGTGTTTGTATGGTATTACATGTCGTAGCGTTATTTGAATCATTTCAGTTTGATACATAGAACATTTTATACAAACAACATACTTTTCACAAGACATTGTTTTACAAACAACTTATCTTATACAAATCCATTTTTCATGGTTATTCATTTAACCATACATTGTACATTATTTATACATATTATCTGATCTTATCGATTTTCAAATGATTTACAAAACAAAGCAAATAACAAGGTTCATGACTAAACATTTTCTCAAACATAAGTCATGAAACCTATTTTCACAAAACCTATGTATCTCACCGGCATTTTTATGCTGACGTACCATATTTTCACATGTGTTTTTCAGGAGCTGTTGCATAAGATTGATCAAGATACACTTAGGCGGACATGGGCCTTAGTGACAATAAAAGATGCAGACTAGTTAATTATGTTGTATTTCCTTGTTTGTTAAGACATTGTAACACTTTTGGTTAATAAAACGAAACTTCAATTGCCATGGATTTGAAACATTAATTCTGTTACAACACTCCCCGACGTTTCCGCCACGTTTTGTATGTTCCACGTGGTCGGGGTGTGACAGAAAAGATGGTATCAGAGCCAATGGTTATAGGGAATTAGGTTATTAGTAATGCTTTGACCTAGTCTATAACTTTCTTAGGACCCTAACGCGAGTTTACTTGCGTTTAGTCATAAAACAATATTGTCACCTATCCTTAGGCGACTACCACAACAAGAACATAAATTTCAAAACCTCTTTGAAAACTAATCATCTGTTCTAGGATGATTGATTACTAGGTTTTGAACCTTCTATTACAAGGTTTTGAACCCCCTTTGAGTTTTCAAAATCTCGTCAAGGTTTTGGGTTTTAAATAATGTGAACACGTGCAAACTGGAAGGGTGAATGCCTGTATTCTGGGTTTTCTGTCTAGGCAAGCACTTCGTATATATCTCATCAGACGCGAGACCAGTTGTGCTTACCTGGGAATTCTTGGGATGAGTGTTCACTTATAGGCGAGCATGTCTTCGCGATACATTATTTTTGATCCATTTACTTTGATTAGTCACTGTGTGTAGTTTGGTTGCTTTGTAATGCAAACAAATAACCACTATCCTTGCTTTCATCAGATTTGTTTCATCTCATTCTTTTCGTCTAAATCTCTCACTCGTTTCCTTTCATGTTTCCTCTTTAGAATGCCTCCTCGACGCGACAATCAGATGGCAAATGACGAACTGGCGGCAATCATCGCACAGCAAATGGCTGTTGCCTTCCCAAATCTTTATGCTCAAATGATGCAAGCCATCAACAACAACAATGCTCCATGCAACTTCAAGAGTTTCAACTCGGCTAAACCACTCAAGTTTAGTGGTACTGAGGGAGCAACTGGGCTTCTTCAGTGGTTCGAGAGCATTGAGAATACCTTCCGTCATGTTCTGTGTCCTGAAAATCGTAAGGTCGAGTTTTCTTCAAGTGTGTTTCAGAAGAGGGCTCTTACATGGTGGAACGGGGTGATGAGAGACCGTGGTGCTGAGGTTGCTTTAGCACAGACTTGGGCTGAGCTTAGGGCTCTTATGATGAAGGAGTTCTGTCCTCGTCACGAACTACGAGCTTTGGAGAGAGAATTTGATGATTTGAAGCAAGACAGTGGGGAACATCGAGCCTATACTGATCGTTTTGAAGAATTGAGCCTGCTGTGTCCTGCTATGGTTACTCCTGTGGATAAGGCGATCGAGAAATATACTGATGGTCTTCCTGACCTAGTTCAGGATATCGTTACTGGCAGTAACCCTACTACTGTCAGACAAGCCATTGAACTTTCTGCCACCCTAACTGAATCCCACATCAGAAAGAAAAAGCTTTTTCGAAAAGGTGACCCAAGACCATCCGACAAGACTGCTCAAGTGGAACCAAAGGAAGATCATGCTGAGGTATCCAAGAAGAAGAAGCGCAAAGCCTCTCAGAACTGCGCTGTAACTGCTCAAGACAAACAGGTTGCACCAAACCAACCAGCACAACCTCGCAAAAGGCAAAACTATGTTGGTACTGCACCTTTGTGCAACAAGTGCAACCGTCATCATCTAGCGCAAGAACAGTGTCACAAATGTACCCACTGTGGGCGGTTGGGACATTTGATCAATGTTTGTCGTTTTGCAAATCAAGCTGCTGCAAACCCTGCTGCTGTTCAAGCACGGTTCCCTCCGGGGTCATGTTATAACTGCGGTGACCTTACCCACTACAGGAACAATTGCCCAAGGCTTGTTAATGCACCTCCAGCGCGTGGATGAGTGTTTAACATCAATGGGGCAAACATGAACAATAATGCGGCAGTGAATAACTAGTGTTTTGTTATTTCCTTGGTTGTTATCTTATGATGTTTAAAGACAAGTCAGTTGTTATATAAATAAAAATTCGTCGTTTTTATTTTTGCAAAACTGATACGATTGTGTGAACGTTGGATACAACCTTATGATGTCAACCCAAAGACAAACTACTCGTATGGTTCAGTCATTTTATGATCACTTGTGATCTCCCCAAGAACCTTAAACACTTGTTTCTTTTAAGAAACAAAGCCAAACTCTTATTGAAAATCCTTCTATTTATATAGATGGATCCTTGACTGATTAAAGTGCCAAATGAAATCCATGTATGGGGTTTCTAGTGTGCTTTAATTATCTATACCTAAAGAGAACTAATTAAAGAATCAAGTTAACTAATTATGTGCTTATGTGTTTTTTTTCTATGTTTTGTGGTTGTATGTGATCCATCCAAATCCTCATAGAATCTTTCGTATCTCATACGAGAGATTTATAATAGGATATCCAAAGATACTATCTTAAATCCTTAATGGACTTCAACATTGTAGTTAAGTCCTTTGGGTTTTAAAGTACTATTCTATAAATTGGACCTCTTGCATGGTCTGGTCAAACAGATTGATTTTGAAAATCTGGTTAGAAATATCCTACGATGATATAATTAAAAAGATCCCTTAAGTGGTCTATTTAAGGAGATCGTACGACAGTCTAGTTAAGAAGATCATGCGTTGATCAAATTAAAAGGCTCGTTCATTGATCAAATTAAAAGGACCCTTTGGTGGTCTAGTCAGGTCGCTTCATGTTTATTCAATTGAATTTTTCCTCTACGCATTATGAAATGAATTGTGCGGACTGGGCAAGGAATTACGTAATTATGGAGTGCTACATAATTATGGAATTCAGTGCACAGAAACCACATGAAGCTTTGTCATGTGTTAAGACCTATAGTGACAAGAATAATGATACGGGAGAAGTCTTGGACCTCGACCAATGTCATCTATTCTCAATTCTGATCTCAATCACACACCAAGTTTCCTATGATAAGTCTTCATAAGAAACGTTCTTCTGTCCGTAGTTCAAAATTCCATGTTTTACTACTGCAAGGAATTCACTTTGATGGTTATCAAATTCGCTAAAATTCCTAACATGGCCCATAGTTTTACTTAAGGGTTTAAAGGATCTATTAGAAGGCGAAATCTTCACAGCTGTCTTCACAAGTTTCCTCTAAAATTAAATTTCGGGACGAAATTTCCTAAAGTAGGGGAGACTGTAACACCTGTGTCACTCCAACCATCAAACAAATGCCAAACCAATGAAATATTGTATTTCATACTTTGGACATGTAAAAATATGTGTATCGTTTGCACATATCGACTCTTGTTCGATTTCAAGCTTTAAATCGCTTTCTGGAGGGTTATACGCACTCTGAGGTGTAGATATAACCAGTTTAATCCAACGAACACTCCGGAATAGTGAAATAGGCTTAACATACCTTAAATAACCTATACATAACTTAGATATAAGTTTTGGAAGGTTTGGTGTGGTGAAATCAAAGTTTAATCGCTTACAGGGACTAAAGTTGACAAACTGCGAAAGTATGCCAATTTGAACTGTAACAGACATTCCGGAGCATGACCATAAGTTAAACATACCATAAATATCCTTTACATAGCTTAGAAATAGGCTTTGAGGTGTTCGGTATGCTAAAATAAACTTTTGTGTCATTCAGGGACTAAAAGCGTCAAAAAGTGCACAAGTTTGCATTTTTACGCGTAACTTATGTTCTGAATACATCTGGACATCCAAAAAATTTATGAGAGCATGACTATATTATATTTTAGTGTTCGCCTTAAGAAAAATCCATTCGTTACGTCATTTGGATCGTTTTTCGCGCTTATGCGCATTCCGTCGTAATTAACCGAACATCGCGTTCGTACGGCCAAACGAACCGACATCCGAGATATTTTTGAACACATTTTAAGTTCCCTATACTTTAACTTCATTTTAGAGCTTTGAAATGGGGTTAACGGGCCTTAAACGTGTCAAAAATGACCTTATTGCACTGCAGGGACCAAAAGTGTAAATCTGCCAAAGATAACCCCTACGATGCGCAGGCCCTTTTTGGCTACGATGCACAGGGGGTCTTCTGACCAGATGCAGAGTTTCTAAAACAGGCTGTTTGCACATGTTTGATCCACAACCACATGTTCTCCTTTGCCTAGTCAGATGATAAGGATGGAATTAAGCTTCCATAACCTTGCAACAAGTGTACGGCCTTGATCGTTTCCCCTTTTCCAAGAAACGATCTCAACGGTGGACCGAATACTATAAATACCCCACCCCCCCTTTGTTCAAAATCACTAGAAATTCATTTTGAGAAACTCTAAGTTGAAACATTTGTTTCATACCTGAGATTTTCGAATTGAGTTTAGCATTCGGGGACCCTGGGTTAGTATTCTTTCGTTCTTTTCCTTATTTTTACTGCTTTTCGAGTCAGAAAGTCAAACTTTGTTTGACTTTCAGCGTTGACCAGTAATGGTCAATGCGAAGTTCGTTTGAACTTCGCAACGTGAGTGTAATCACGTTGGTCATAGTCCTTTGGGACTATGCCCACTGATTACCACGTTGTCTAGAGTCGTAGGGTAGGCGATCTAATAAATCGCCTATACCTTCGAACTCGACCCATTTGGTCGATCATTAGGATCCGACCAAATACATTAGGTGACCATAGTAGGTAGGGAATAACCTTCCGAGGTTATACCCTATGGTCACATCGTTTAAGTAGTTGTATGATAGGTAGTTTATATGCCTTAGGTAAATTACCAGAATACCCTTTTCATGCATAATTGGTAATTTAGCATATGTAACCTAAACTTTTGCCACATAACTGATTATGTAACATGTTTAGGCATATAACACTTGTCATAGGGCTGGTTAGGCGTTCTGAACGCGTTTTACGCGAACGACGCGTTAAAGTAGCATAAGCTTCCTAAACGGGTCGTAATGGGTCGATAAGACTTAGGTTAAGTTTCATTTAGCATGTAGGCTTTGTTAAACCATATCACATGAGTTCCTACACTCATTTGGTTTACAAACCCTAATGCTACCCAGTCTTCCGATATAGGTCCGGTTTATTAACATAGTTACCTATATTAGGTGCCGTTTGATTCCGTGATCTATAGCATTACTCGGTGGTTATCTTTAGACAACTGAGCAATCTCAAGTGAGTACATAGACCCCTCTTTTACTGTTTTCCAAACTGTTTTGGGGTGGAACACATGTGCCTACTTGTTACTTTCAAGCTTTCCTGTTTTCACATCATATACATGTTATGTTCATTAGTACACTATTAGTACATTGATTTACATGACTTTTCTGCTTCGTATGTTAACTTAGCATACTTGGTACATCATTTTACATTACATTTCATGCTACGTGTGCCCATTGTGTGCATTACTTAGTACAGCTGATTTCATCTCATACTTACATTTTGACATTTGTTTATACAAGTTATTACTTATCTTTTGACAAACTAAATAAATATCTATGATTTAAACATTGATTTCTCAAAGAACATAAAATAAACTGTTGAATTGTACTTATTTTATGTTCACCAGACCGATTGTTAGTATGATATAGCGCTATAGGATTTGACACCCCATTCCTGTTGGCATGGAATGTCTGAAACCAATTTGTTGCTCCATCCAAATAGGGATTGCCTTTGTGGTATCCTTATAGTCTCAAAGGTGTATTTTGATGCACCAGGTCTGAATGAATTCTTAAATCACACTATTAAAGTATATTTTGATATACTCTCATGTGTGGTATTGTACAAAACCAACAAATATTTTATTAATCATCCAAAGCATATTTTGATATGTTACTTACTAAACCAAAAACATAGTTTAATATGTTATTTATCACATCCAAAGCATATTTTGATATGTTACTTATGAAACCAAAACATAGATTAATATGTTACTTACAAATCCAAAGTATACTCTTGATATGCTACTATAAGGTTATTCGTTTAACTTTACATTACTTACCATACATAAACATTTCTACAATTTGTTAAACATAGACATTCTATATTGGTGGTTTGGTTTGATTAAGTGATTAAGTAACGATGCGTGTGTAATATGATACAAACATGGTGGATACGCCGCTGGTACTTCCTATATATAAGTGTTTGTATGGTATTACATGTCGTAGCGTTATTTGAATCATTTCAGTTTGATACATAGAACATTTTATACAAACAACATACTTTTCACAAGACATTGTTTTACAAACAACTTATCTTATACAAATCCATTTTTCATGGTTATTCATTTAACCATACATTGTACATTATTTATACATATTATCTGATCTTATCGATTTTCAAATGATTTACAAAACAAAGCAAATAACAAGGTTCATGACTAAACATTTTCTCAAACATAAGTCATGAAACCTATTTTCACAAAACCTATGTATCTCACCGGCATTTTTATGCTGACGTACCATATTTTCACATGTGTTTTTCAGGAGCTGTTGCATAAGATTGATCAAGATACACTTAGGCGGACATGGGCCTTAGTGACAATAAAAGATGCAGACTAGTTAATTATGTTGTATTTCCTTGTTTGTTAAGACATTGTAACACTTTTGGTTAATAAAACGAAACTTCAATTGCCATGGATTTGAAACATTAATTCTGTTACAACACTCCCCGACGTTTCCGCCACGTTTTGTATGTTCCACGTGGTCGGGGTGTGACAATTATTACCATGACTCAGTGGTCAATCTCATTATGACAACCATTACAATTATGATGGTCGTTCTCATTACTACCATGACCATCATAACTTTTTCTTAACTTATGTCCGTGATCATTTCCTTTATAGACGATCAATAGATGGTCGCCTTCACTTTAGGGTACATAGTAGAACCAAACAAATTTCATGATTTCCTCAGATAGATATACGAAGGTAACTTCACTTCATACCTTACATACAATTAATAATATCACTACTTTTTGAGCAATTTGAGGTATGATAAATGGAAACTGTTTTATCCATATTATTATTTATAAATAATCTTCTCTTCTCGTAACCTCAATTGAGAAGTAATAACATGTCCGAGTCATGCGTGATTTATCAGTTTAAAATTGTAAGAACTTTTACAAACTAATAATGAGATTTAGGAGTGCCGCATCGGGTTTCATATCAAGGCATGTTTATACACTTTCACGAAAGTGATAATAAACCATAAATTTTGGTCTATCATTTGCTTTATCCAATAATCTCTACAAACAAATAACCTATAGCCTATAAGATACATATATTTTCAATAAAGTTAAATAATGTAATTCTCCTTAACAAAGGTAAATTACATATTTTTCAATATTATAACATACCATTATAAAACATTATATTTATCATAATGTCTTTAAACAAAATTGTAACAGTGATAAAAATTTTAATAAAACTATTATACGCATCATATTGATATTGATATGATTGCTAATTTTTTTCAAAACAACGAACTAAAGAAATTTCTGATGCTCTAGATAAGAGGTGCTAACTAATAAAATTGAACCTAATTAGACGTGATCCAAATAAAAACATTATTAAAGAGGCAGAGAACCTAATAAAAATAATTAAATTAAAATATCATCACCCTTTCTTCAATCACATATCTAAAACCAAAAAAAATCCTATTTCTCATACATATCTAAAACCAAAAATCATACTTCTCATAATGAAAACCAATATTCTGATAAATATTTACTTAAAACCATATTGATCATTTACATTCATATAACAAAAACATACCAATTAAACACATAACAGAGAAATCCTCTATGTACTCATACAACACGACACCATGCCTATTCGTTAGTTTACAAGAAAACCCAAAATTTCATACTTAAATTCCTCTTGCTACCATAAACAAAAAGAACAATTCTCAAAAAAATCTAGTTATGTTGTATAGGTTTCTCTATAATCAAAACCCTAAAGGATACATGGTTAAGAGCTCCCTTTACCCTTTTATTCAGCAATAGAGACGAATGTCATATTTAATTCTTTATTTTTACAATTATTTTATTATTTTTATTAAGGATTATAGATAACAATGATTTTAAGAAACGATATGATAATAAAAAAAAATACTTCCACATAAGTAAGAAATAATTATTACGATTAAAAACAATCCGTTGAAATATCTAACAATTTGCATATAACATAGTTGATAAGTAATATTTAAAATTAATATTTATAATACACGAGAAATCGTAAGAATTATTATTTTTTCAAATAATTAGGTACTCAAATTTAGAATTTGTATGATCATATTGGTTAATAATTTTGACAAAACAAAGACACATAATTAAGTAGCCAAATACAATTACGATAAGTATCATGAAATTTCCATATTACAATTTACTTTGAAAATCAAAAAATAATAAAAATAAAATAGCATGTAACACTGACAATTGCATGAAACTTTTTCTTAATTCACAAATCTTAATTCACAAACTTTGAAAATCTAAAAGTAATAAAGATAAAATAGCATGTAACTATGACAATTGCATGAAACTTTTTCTTAATTCACAAAAGCCTAATTGTATCTATTTATATTCTCTAAAGGAAAAAGTAAATTAAACTATTTTGAAAACTTCGTGAGGTATCGATACCAATTTTTTTTTTTAAGATTAATTTTTTTGTGATGTTAATTGTAATGAGATAAATAAGAAGAAAACATACCACTGATCAAATTTTGTGTAGGTTGTGGGTAGTAATCGGTGATGCGATCCAACTTCAAAAGCACATCGTGCTGATAACGTGTTATGAACAAGCCTAATAGCAAGAAGATGAGAAAAGATATTGGGAGAGAAAGAGATGTTTATTATTGATGGTGTGTTCATACAATAAATACAATGGAATACATATAGGGTAAAGAAACTTGGAGAATAAGGCTATTCTATTTTAGGCGTTGATAACCACAATATCAATATATTTATAATATCTAGCATTTTTTACTAAATATTTCAACAATTTTACAACTTTTTAGAAACATTAATGATTCATATGTAAGATTTTAAATTTAGAATGACCATTGTAAATACATTAAGTCTTTAATGCTTTCTTAGATGAACCGAACGGACAAAATTGTAAATACAAGTTGTTTATACATCAACACTTGTACCAAATGTGACAATATTATTCTTAAGTGTCCTAAAATTGAATTGAAATTAGATAGTTGCCATTCTCAAATCTTTTATATAGTTCTATATATATACATATAACTTGTAGTTAGCTTGAAAATTAGGATGGTTAACTTTTAATCAAGTTTATTATATTTTTGAAATGTGTATAACTTTTGCGTACTTAACTTTTTTTAAGTTATGTCATATAATCGAACAGTTTGTTATCTTTAATAATAGTATATTACTGACATATTGAAGGGATAAGTTCCCAAAAACCTCATACCAAGTACTTGGGACCATACCACAACTTTATCTTTTAGCCCTTTTTGACCTTGCGCGGCCGCCCACTGCTCCTATAAAGAGAGCTTAGGAGAAAGACAGCAAGTAACACCCGCGCGCCAAAGGGAAGTTAATAAATCTTTACGCCTTCCTCCATAACAAACAAAGGATGAAAATCCTAGTTAACCACTCCCGCTTAAATATACCCAGACTTTGATATTATTTACTCAACTGGTGCCACACGATAAGGAGTCATACCGGATTATAGCACGTGTCACCATCTCAGGCCTCCCTGAAATCACGATGATGGCATGAAATTGGAGAGAAATCTCCACTTGCCCACTTTCCACGTGGTAATTCCCCAGCCGTGGATCTGAATAGCGATCCGTGTGCATTCACGTCAGGTCAAGATGATTAACGGAAGGAAAAGTAACCGCTTACGGGGTTAGCATCTTCCGTTAATATTTCACCAATGAGTTTTCCCGCCCAAACTCCCCGTTATAAATACAAGAGTAATTCAGGTATGAATCACAAGTTACACACACTTCGTCAATACTTCTTCTTCTTCATAAACACATACTTATTCTCACGCCGGAGTCGGGTCATGGAGAAAACCTCCATTTTCCCCGTGACGAGGCTAACGGTGTTCTGTTTTGCAGTGTTCACCGGAGAGGAAGAACTGTCCCATCAAATCAAACGAGAGGGAACCACCCTTTTATGAGGAACCTAACCCCCTAGATAACTTGATGCTGATCCTTTTATCCAGGGTTTCTTCATTGGCGCCCACCAATTTCTCTGTTTCATCCGATTTTCTCTCATTTTTTTATCTACCCTGTTGATTCCATTTGCACATGGAAGAAACTTCATCTCATCGACAAGCTGGCCCTCGGCCGAATTTTAACAACGTCCAGGTAGAAGGTATTCTAGAGGAAGCCTCAGATGACAACAAGGTGCAATCCAATCGTCTAAACGAACCTATCACCCCAGGGGTACAACCAGAGATCCCTGTACACTCAATTCTGCCCCCAGGAGAAACCCCAATCTCCTGGTACGTCAGATCTCAGGGGGCACTAAATGCAATATACACACAGCTGTGTGCTCAAACTGCTCCCCAAACTCAATCACAGAGGCCAGGATCCCGTGCTCATGCTTCCCAACGTGAGGGCCCATCTCACGAAAACACAGAGGTTTACTCTAGATCTACATCGAGATACGAGTATACCCAGTCAGAAAGTCATCAAAGAGAGCATCGAGATGAGTCACACCCTCATCGGAGACAATCAGTTCACACCAGGTTGGGTTCTCAGCGAAACACTCACACCCGTGAATATGATCCAACTTACCGTGTAGGCAAGAGTGCCAGCGTGTTTAGTCGTTTACAACCGAATTACAACAAGTGTAGACCCCTGTTGGTGCATATTTGTGACAACAGCTTAGATTTGGTCTTTGGATATCTTGTAATTAGTTAAACAATAAACAGTTAGCGGGTTTAGCTTTGTAATAGTTTGATTATAGAGTTTGGGCTAAACAAAACCCAGTTGGGACAAGGGTGGACGAAATGGGCCTTGCCCATGTAGGAAACTCTAGCCCAGGTAGCAACCTTGTGTTATATAAACAAGGTTAGGCTTTAGGGTTTAGGTTAATCAGCCAAAACAGTGTGTGAGAGCAATTTCGTGAGAGACTCTAGTTTTGGACGAAATTAGTGTGGTTAGGGATCTTGATTGATTGTAATCACTTTGATAGATAATTAATAAAGATCCGGTTTGAAAGTGAATTGCTGATTTCTGTTTCTACTCATTCTGCTATATTCTGATCAAGAGGATTCCGCACTCTTGATTAGATTGACAATTCTGTGAAGATCCATACGACTCAAGGGGACCTACAATTGGTATCAGAGCATTAGGCTCTTGAAGGCTCGGTTCAGAATTGTGATTGGCAGAAACAGGGAGTATTTTCGAAAATCTTGAAACCTGAAAAATTATGGTTTCGAAATTTTCAGTGTGTTTGATAAAATTTTCGAAATTTGTTGGCTATTTTGATCTTCTGGTTTGTTTGATTGCTGTTTTGCAGATTTCAGGGTTTCCAGGACAGTTTTTGGTTGATTGTTTTGAAGAATTCTGGCTGAAAGGCTTGAAGATTCGAAGATTGTTCTTCGTGTTCTTCACGTTCTTCGTTCTGTTTCTTATTGGATTTTGAAAATTATTGATATTTTGGCTATTTCGATTTTGCAGGAAATTGATACGAAATCAGGATAAAATCTGAAAATTTCGAAAAAGATTTGATCAAATCTGTCGGATTTGCTACTGCTTGCTGAACAAGACAGTTAAATTCGCTGAGAAACCAGAGAAATTAACTGTCTGCGAACTACTCTGGCGAATTTAACAATTACTCTGATCTGTACCTGCGAAATTAACTGATCGGCAAAATTAAATCCAAAGGCGACTTTGGTCATCGTATAATTTTCCACAGCGAAATTATCACGGTTTCAGCGAAATTAAGCGGCGAATTTGACTAGCGAAAATAACCTGCGAAATTAATAGCGAATTTAAACCAGTGAATTTAACAGTATAACCAGCGAAATTAACAGCATATTTAAGGGGTGGAATTTTCGTTGGCAAGCGTCGAGAAAATTTGACTGTTTTGCAAATAGAAAGTGATCCGTAGCTCGTTTGACAGAACCGTTTGGACCGTTAGATTCCTTGCATTTTTAGGGTAAAAAAAGACTCTGGAAAATCCTGAATTTGGTTTTTGATATTATATATCATTGGATTCGTCTTTTCGAGACGATTCTAAGGGTGTAATTTGGTAACCACTGTTTTCGGAGATTTTTTGTACGGTTTTACCAGTCTGTTGCGTTAAAATGTCAAAAAATGATGAATTTGAATGCACCTAAGATGATGAAGGTGGATAATTCTCTTACATGGAAGGACAACTTCAAATCCTTCATTGAATCTCAGGATGCACGCATGTGGATCTGTATTGAAGATGGGTACATAAACCCAACACACGATTTTGAGGGCAGACCACGTCGAACAGACTATGTGAACATGAAAGAGGATGATAAAAAGATGTATGAGGCTGAAAAGAGAGCCTTGGCTACAATAAAGACATCCTTACCTGATAGCATCAAGCATATCTTCAAAAGGTACACAAATTCAAAAGATATGTGGGATGCTTTAGAAAAGAGGTATCAAGGAAATGAAGATGTCAAAAGGAATAAAGCTGTGATCTCTTCCGCACGAGAAGGTTCAAATGATTGTAGTGTTCATCTGGAAGATAATGAGCATGCCACTCAGGCATTCATGGCAGAGATATTGCAAGTTGATGAGGCTGAAACTACTGTGAGTGATGCTGAATCTGAAGTGAAAAATGCTGAAGTAGAGCAAGAGAGTGAAGCTGAACAGGTTGTTGCTGATGAAAACTCAGAAGTTCATGAGAAAGAGGTACAATCTAATTCTGTATGTTTGAGATGTCGTGAACTACAGGGTGAGGTTGACAGGTTGTCAACACAAAACCAAAGTTTGGTAAGTGAGATGTCTAACATTAAAGAATCAAACTTTTTTGCTAAAAGAAATGAATCGTCATACTTGAAGAAGATAAAAGGTTATGAAGCTGAAATTGAAGCTTTAACTTGCAAACTAAATGAAAAACTTCAAGTCATAGACTTAGCTCATGACATGATGGCTGAGAAAACAAAAGAGATTTCTGAAAAATGCAAAGAGTTGTCAGATGCACAACTCAAAATTGTTGAACTTGAAAAGAAATTGAGTCAATTCAGAGATTCGTCTTTTGTAATGAAACACATGATGGGTGGGTTAAAGAAGAGTAATGACAAGACCAGTGTGGGCTTCCAGGGCTTTAATGAAGTTCCACCTCCTCTTAGTCATGACTATTCATTCCTGCCTAGTGAAGATGAGCTAGCAGACTTTATGGCATCTGCACCAAGTAGTTTCGCATCCACATCAAGTCAAGGTGATGGATCTGAGAGTGATGATGCTAAGAAGAACAATAACAGGGAACCTTTGAAAAGGAAAAATTCACCGCCTAAGAATAAAAATCAAGCTTTTGTAAAAAAGATTAATTTTGTTCAAGGTAGTGATATGAAAAATGAAACAACTGTTATTGAAAATGAATCAAATGTAGAGTTTGCTAAAAATAAAAACAAAGAAAAATCTGAATCCAAGCAAACTAAACAAGGTTCATCCAAGGGATCTTCACCATCTGATAAGGGATCTACCTCAGAGACTCCAGCTAAGAAGTCTTTGAAAAGGAGATCGTGCTTCAAATGTCACACAAAGGGACATGTAGCTAGCTGCTGTCCTAACAAAAAGAGTGAAGCGCAACTTAGTGAAAAACAGAGAGGGAAATTACCAGAGAAGAAAGGTGATAGTGAGGAGAAAGGCTCAAATTCTCCAAAGAAATCTGCTCCCAAGCAACCAGAGGGTGTTGCTGTTGGTGTAGATAAGGTTGAAAAAGGAACTCCACAAGTTCCTCGTTTTCAAAGAAATCAACCTAGATTTCAGCCTCGATCTCCACCAAGCAGATATGAGAGACCTAGAAGCAGTTCACCAAGAATGAACAATCATAATTCTAATAATTTCAAAAGTCAAGGTCAATATCAAAATCGATACCAAAATAATGGTGGTCGAACTTTTTATAACAATGGCTTTAGAAATTACAACAATAATGCTTCTTGGAATCAAAATTCAAGATACCCAAATCAAAATTTCCAAAGGTCAAATAGTCCAAATACATTTAGGAACCCTCAGGACCAAAGACCTAGTGGAAATCAAAATCCATTTCCATCAACAGGTCTGAGATCCAAGACTCAGTTAGGAGTAATGGATATTGGATGGATGTTCAAGTGGTTGGTGAATTTGGACGACCCAAGACCATTAAGGCTTGGGTCCCCCAATCTAACTAATTTCTTAGTTGGTGTGTGCAGGAGCTGCTAAGGAGGATTATCAACTTATGTTGATAGTGGCTGCTCTAGGCACATGAAGGGGGATGTGAGATTGTTGATATATATATTAATTGATGTAAATTGAAGTTCAAAGTGCTGAGTTGACACACTAGATAACCTGGCAGATCTTTATACTAAAGCATTTGACAGGGCTCGCTTTGAACATTTAGTCGAACTCAACGGGATGAGGAATCCTAAATAACTGGTTTTTCATAAGAATTTTTGTATATAGTTTACTGCTTTTCTAAAAAAAAATAAAAAATACAAAAAACATTGAAAAATCAAAAACATAAAAAAAATTGAAAATCAAAAATGAGTTATCACTGTGTGAAAAAGAAGAAATGATAGTACATCAGCAAGTTAGACTGTCACACTGAAAATGAATAAAATTGCTTAAGTGTGATAGCAGCTTCATCATATGATGTACCAGTAGGCAAAAAGCATGAAATAATCAACTTACCAATGTGATATAAACTTAAATACAACTGAGTATGAGTGGGGAACACATCAGTGGTGTATGGTTTAATGACCTTAAATCTTGCGTTGATAGATTGCCAAAATCTGAGGTTTTGGGTCTTTATACTGTTATTTCATCTGGGGATATCAGGGTTGTCCTTCTGCTGCATCCAGATACATGCTGACCTAGGCACAACCAGGATATCTTAAAAGAGCAAAAAATGCCAAAACCTTGAAAATGAAGAAGCTCTCATAGAGAGTTATTCAAATGTGCAAAATGCATAAATCGTACCAAAAATGGTATTTGTCATAGCCCTCGTTAGATATTTTGGTTTCTTTGCTGTACGGAAGTACTGACCTGTTCACCAAGTATCTAAACGTTGAAAAACAAAACGGATGAATTCAGTATACTCACCTACTATGATGAATCTTTGTGCATACCTTGATCGCGGGGGTATATCCTGAAGTGGGACACACTAATATTTCAGAAATAAAATTACATTAACGTATCATACGGTAATGGTACTTGAAATGTTCATGCATTTTGTTTAAGTGGACAAACATACTGGTAATCGTCTTGGACTGCTTTTCACGAAAATTTAAATGAATAATTATCTAATTGTGTGAATACAGTTTGATTTTGCTGATATGATCTTCTTACCAGTGATTCTCACAAAAATAGAGTGTTTATTGCTTATGTATTTACTTGCTTTCAGAAAATATAAAAAATCCAAAAATAGTGTCTTTTTCTGTTAAAATTCTTAATGTACGGAAAACTGTTATTCTTGGAGGAATTGTTACTGATAGGGGGAGACGGTGTTAGAAAGTGAGTTCAAAATTTTAAATCATGCGGGTTATAGGGTGTGTGTTTAAAAAGTTTTGTGATAAATTGAAAATGCTTAATCTGTGATATAATCTCTTGAAAAATAATAATTTATTTAACTGTGTTGAAAAATTCTTATGGTTTCTCGAGATGTTTGTTTTATAGTATACAGATTGAAGCAGTATATTGCTGAGAAGTTGTTGTGAAGATGAGAGTTTGATTGGATGCATGGTAGAACCTCCTTTCTACATTGCAGACAAAGATGAAGAGTTTGAAGATTGCTTTACAAATGCTGAACTGGAGTTTACTCAAACGCTAAAGTTTTTGAAGATTTGGTGATTGGATGCATCAGCTTAGGGGGAGTCTGTTGCTGACAGAAGCTGTTAAAGCTGAAGCTATCCAAAGACCAAAGACAGTGCAAGATGACTGAAGACAAAGTTATTTTATGAAGCTATTGTCAAGGGGGAGTTTGTTGGTGCATATTTGTGACAACAGCTTAGATTTGGTCTTTGGATATCTTGTAATTAGTTAAACGATAAACAGTTAGCGAGATTAGCTTTGTAATAGTCTGATTATAGAGTTTGGGCTAAACAAAACCCAGTTGGGACAAGGGTGGACGAAATGGGCCTTGCCCATGTAGGAAACTCTAGCCCAGGTAGCAACCTTGTGTTATATAAACAAGGTTAGGCTTTAGGGTTTAGGTTAATCAGCCAAAACAGTGTGTGAGATCAATTTCGTGAGAGACTCTAGTTTTGGACAAAATTAGTGTGGTTAGGGATCTTGATTGATTGTAATCACTTTGATAGATAATTAATAAAGATCCGGTTTGAAAGTGAATTGCTAATTTCTGTTTCTACTCATTCTGCTATATTCTGATCAAGAGGATTCCGCACTCTTGATTAGATTGACAATTCTGTGAAGATCCATACGACTCAAGGGGACCTACAACCCCGTGCGGTTTACAATCCCGAAGCTGAGCACAATTATGATCTAATTTACCGCCCTGCGGAAGCGGCAGAGAATTCAAAATTTATTACCGAAATAGCTCTGGCTCCACTAGAGAAAGCAAAGTTACCGTCTAACGTGGGCAAGTTCAACGGATTGACAGACCCTAACGATCATTTGAGAGTTTTCACTAGCGCAGGGTTAGTAGGAGACTGGACTCTACCATTATGGTGCCACCTTTTCGTACAAACCCTTACTGGCGCTGCAAGAATTTGGTTCGATAACTTGCCCATTGGAAAAATCACGTCATGGAAAGTTCTACGTGAAAAATTTCTGACCCATTTCAGCCAGCAAAAGCGATCTATCCGCGACACAGCGGATGTAATGAACATTTGGCTTCACGATGATGAAAGTCTGGAAGACTTTATCACCCGATATAACAAAGAGGTACTTGAGATTGGGGGCGTCCATGAGCAGCTGATTCGTGCCCAATTCAAATATGCAGTCAGGTGCGACGATATGATAAAAGTCTTATCTGGCACAGTAGGACTTCCGAAGAGCTGGGAAAAAGTGATGGCAGCGGCTAAGGTTTACGCCCAAACAGAAAAGAATCTCACTACCAACAGGCCTCCACCACCGCACAACCGACCCTCAGATTTAGGCTCAGGTAGCGGAAAGAGATTTAAGAAAGGTTGGCGTGATTCCAGCTTAGGGAACTATTCATTCGAGGATGCTCGAGCCACAATCAATAAACTTTCCGCGTAAAGAGAAGCCAGACAAGAGAACAGGGAGAGACAATGGACTCCCTTAACCAAAACTCCTGCGGAAGTTTTAAGCACCGAGGATTATCAGTTTAAGCCTCCAATACCCATGAAGAACAAACGTGGACAGGACCCAGCTCAGTATTGTGATTACCACAAGGACAGTGGTCATACCACCAACAATTGCATTTCCTTGCGCACCGAAATAGAGAAGGCCCTTAAAAGTGGTGAGCTCACTCACCTACTACAAAACGTGCGCAAAGAAATAAAACAGATAACTCGAGGGGAAGAAGGCCCAAGCAAGAAAGCAAAAAATTAAGAACTCTATGATCTCCTCGCGGAATGATACAGTTTATCAAGTTAAGGCGAGAAATAGAGTGTAAGTTAAGTTTCGTATATTTATATTAATAGACTTTGTAACGGCCTCTGCACCTTATCCTGAAATAAACAACAAAGTTTCTATTATTCTTGTGTTTTTTTTACAAAGTGCATGCAATTTCTTTTGGTAAGCGCAAAAACATTATGGAGAATACAATACAAGTCTCATGAATGGTCGGTGATTGCATCACACAAGACCATACGTTCACACATGAGCTTCATACCACCTTCATTCGCCTTACCTGATCAAAGTAATTGTACCCATGCAAAATATTGTAAACTAAAAAACACGTCATATTATTCCTGGCGCACAAAAACGCCTTTGGAAAACTATCAAACACGCTTCAGATTGCAAAGCAACATTTATAAGATCCATAACGGGAAGCTGCAAGTTGTCAAATTCTGTTTTTAAAGCTGCAAAGGCGGCACCAGTATTAACACCATAAGTAGCAGATTTGGTAATATCCCAATCAACCTTCAGAGCGTTATTCACATGGTGAGAACACTCAACATAGCCTTGGGAATATCCATCCTTTCGCACAGCAACCACCAAAAGCGCAACAGTTTTATCCAGCTCTTCAGAATTTAACACTGATTCAGCAACCTACAAGAACAAGAGAAAATAAGTAAAAGAAAGGCACAAAGCATTCCCGCAAAAGGAAAAAGTAACTTACACAGGCAATCCCACACTCTTTCAACCATAACATATCACTCTTCAAAGGTTCCAGCTCACTTTCCGCTGTGGCCCTCGCCGTTTCAGAATTTTCCAGTTTTTCCTCAGTTTCAGATAAGCGGCGGGAGGTTTCAGTTTTCTCAGAAAGCGTAAGCTCCAGGTCTTTTTTAAGTTGTTCCTGGTCAGAAAGCAAAGCAGTAAGTTCTTCTAACTCTTTATCTCTAAGAGCAAGGGTGGCGCAAGCTTGTACCTCTCGTTGCTCACTTCGCTCCCTGTGTGAACGCGCCTCATCAAGCGCAACTTCAGCATCAGCTTTCTCTTTCTTCAACTTTTCAACCTCCGCATCCTGTTTTTTCAACTTCTCAACCCTAGCCTTGAGATTATTGATAACATTGCGGAGATTCATCTTTTCGGCGTTGTCTTTTTCACATATTTTCTTCCAATTCTTACGCTCCTCGGAAAGAAGAGCAGCTTCGGCTTCCGCTTTTCTCTTCCAACCCGCAACAGACCATTCTTCAGTTTTCCGATCAGCCTCAAACTTGGCCTGATCAGCTGCCAGCTTAGTCTTCAACTGGGCAAGTCGGTTTTCATCATCAGCAAATTTCTTCTTCGACACCTTGAAAGCATCCCACTCCTTGTGCATACTATACCACTCACGCACTATGCAATGAGTGGTCGATGCATGAGAAGCAACTTCCTCAAGGTAATCACGATAAGTTTGCTCGTAAGGTCGACTTTCTTGAAACTTAACTTCTCCTGGCGGAAATATCCCCTGCAGCCAGTCCCGAAACATGCGCCCATCTGAGAAAGTATCACCTTTCTTCAGATTCCAAACAGGGGCGTGGATATCAGAAGCATCTTTCTCCGAATAAGTTCTATAATAATAGCCCCCCAGAGTCTCATATGGGCGGATCGGGGAATTCTTGCCAACATCAGAAAATGAGCCCTGATCTTCAGCAGAAACCTTCTCGGTATTTTCAAGCATAAAACCAGAAACTTTAGAAGGAGACGCTGTAACAGGAATTTCTTCCGCAGTTTTCTCTTTCCCATGGGCAGCAAGTTCAGGGCCCTGGGGGTTGCCAGCATCATCCACAACCTCCGGGCTCACAACCTTTTCGGCTTCCACAACAACATCAACGGGCTTGTCAGCCTCAACAGTCCTCTTCACACCACCCTCGGGAACCTCAGTAGTCTTTAACTGATCAGCAACAGAAGCACGCGGGGGAGAGGGTGGGAGTTCTTCATTAACCACAGGAAGTGGTTCTATGAAGGAAGAAGCTGGTTTTTCTGAAGATATAAGGTTCTTAAGTCACAAAAACACTTAACAAAGCATAAGAAGAGAAGAGCAAAGGATAACACTTACCAGGAAGAGTCTCTGAAATAAAGGCATCCAAATTACCTTTTCTGGTAATTTTCTTCCTTCGAATCTTCTTTGCAGGTTGACCTTTAGCCTCAGCGCCAGCCTGTTTCCGTTTCCATGTTTTATTCCTCACCAAGTGCTCAGGGCTTGATTCTAAATCAATGGGATCATCAGGGTTGGACGGAGGAATATCAGCAGTACCTTTTGGCTCTGGTTTCGGCCGCCTAACAATAATTGCAGGCGCAAGACCCTCCAACGAATCAGAAACCACCACATAATCACACCAGGAGTCAGAGGAACGACGCATACCTTTCTTCTCTCCACCTACATTTTTGGCTTTAGACGATTGAGCCTTCTCAGCATCATTCTTCTTCGGCGCAGAAGTAGTGGTTGTCGCACGTTTTTTCTTCTCAGGGCCTATGCCCAAATTAGATAAGTCACCCACTAAAGCGCATAATAAAACTTGTTCAGACGCGCAAAAAAAGCAAACAATAAACAAAATGGGAAAAAGCTTACCAGCACCAGCAGCAGGTTGTGCATTCACGTCAGATCAAGATGATTAACGGAAGGAAAAGTAACCGCTTACGGGGTTAGCATCTTCCGTTAATATTTCACCAACGAGTTTTCCCGCCCAAACTTCTGGCTATAAATACAAGAGTAATTCAGGTATGAATCTCAAGTTACACACACTTCGTCAATACTTCTTCTTCTTCTTCTTCTTCATAAACACATACTTATTCTCACGCCGGAGTCGGGTCACGGAGAAAACCTCCATTTTCCCCGTGACGAGGCTAACGGTGTTCTGTTTTGTAGTATTCACCGGAGAGGAAGAACTGTCCCATCAAATCAAACGAGAGAGAACCACCCTTTTATGAGGAACCTAACCCCCTAGATAACTTGATGCCGATCCTTTTATCCAAGGTTTCTTCACATATCTATAACAAAAATAATTTTCCTTTGAAAGGTTTGATGTCTTGTACGTAAAGTTTGTATGGTTAAGAATTTATGGTTGCGTGATTATGTACATACCAAAGATAAGGTGGGAGCTAATTTGGCATGACAACAGGATGAAGGGTAAACAACGAAGAGATAATCATCCTGAATTGGAGAAAAAAAAAGAAGGAAAGCAACAAGACAAAAACAGTTTTCTTTTGAAAAGTTTGATGTCTTGTACGTAGAGTTTGTGTGATTATGTATATACCAAAGATAAGGTAGAAGCTAATTTAGTGCAATAAGAGGATGAAGAGTAAACAACGACAAGATAATCATCCTGAATTGGAGAAACAAAAACGGAGGAAAGCAGCAAGGCATGATGAAGGACGATACATGAGAAATGACACCCACGAGAACATCATCCCTTCTCGATTTCGAGACTAGAGGAGCGCTACCCACAGAAACACCATGTGACACCCTCATCTGGGCCTCCGGGTTCAAGTGGCATATTGGTATTGCCTCAAGTACCAATGTAATGAAAATAAAAGAGCATAATCATTAAATAAGAATATAATTACATTGTCCATTGTCTGTTGTTACTAAAGAACCATCATGGTCTAAGTCGGGAAATTGTCTTAAATCAACACATGACATTCGTTCCAGAAATAACATTCCAAGGAAACAACAGGCACTAAGATCATACTTATGAGTCGCCCTTTTTAGCTTCCTGATCAATGATTCTAACTACTTGTACATCCTCAAAAACAAATACATTAGCTTATCAAACTTGGCAAGTACGTATATATGACACAATAAATAAGACGCTACGTGCATAGCAAATAGTATAATAAAACATAAACGCATTCACAACCTTGACTTTAAAGGTACAATTTCTATCGTGGGTGCAAGTGAAGATCTCCATATACAATCACAACCTTGACTTTAAAGGTACAATTTATATTCCAGTCATCTGAGCATAATTTAGAATTCCATGATTGTGTAATGCCCCAAAATCCCTATTTTGACTATTATATGTATTTGAATAGTTTAGCATGATCGTTACGTAACTATGGACACTTAACCTAGTTAAATGTAATGTTAACTTTCAATAGTAAGTATATAGTAATGGTAAACAAGTTAACTAATAAAACTATGGTGGTTGATAATGCACATCTAGAAAGATAATTTATAAAAGAAAGAAAAACAAAAAGAATGTGCAAGTGTGTGTGTAACGAGTTCAGGGGGAGAGAAAAAGAGGGCAGTGCTCTCTTGAAGGTTAAATGACAAAATTCAGCAATCTGGGAAGGAAATTGGTGATTTTTTTCATGCGAGAGTCTTTATCCATGACCGACCATCTAAGCCTACTAAACACTAGGTTAGTTACAATTTGTGTTTCGATGAAGTTCTAGAATGATGAGAAAGTTGAAAGCATCAAATTAATATGAGTTTTAATAAGTATAACATGAAGGTAGGAATTTCGTTTAGAATCACTATATGGATGAAAGTATGTGTTTGTTATATGTGAAAATGTAACACTCGTCTTAATTTCTATTATTTTAATCATAAAGTACGGGGCTTTTTAAACAAAATTTCATATTTAGCAAAAACTTAGTTAATAAAGTAAGATGTACATTGTGTAGCAAGTCAACATAAGCAACTATCAAGATTTAAAACATTCACAACTACTGAGTTTACACAACAACATTTTCAAGACAAGTTTAGAAAAGTGCGGAAGGTTCAAAAATTAGTGTTCGGTTCTTGATTTCACACTTGATCGGCATCCGTAGCTAACGTGTCACACCCTGGCTTTGCGGAAGCATGGTTATTTTGGTGTGACTTCTTAATACCATAGCTTAATCATAACAAGCTATATGAAATAAAAACCATGCAAGATCATCCATTAAAATAAGTTTGAAGAGTAAAGAACCACAACATTGTCTTAACGGATATCACATCCTAACAAACATAAACAGTGTTCAAAAGACACAACACCAACAAGAAATAAACACAGTTTAAGAACTGTGACTCGTCCAGGAAAAAGTCACATCCCTTAAACTCGGATGACCTCGAGACTAATGCAGCGGGAAAACGTGTCATACCGCGCCAGATCCTTTAATTCCCTGAAATACATGTAAGTTGAAAAATCAACAATAATGTTGAGCGAGTTCATGTGTAAGTGAGTAAATAAACCTTTGTATGTATAAAAACCCTGGTATGTAGCAAATAAGGAAAAAGAGATCACCAATGGTTTGCAAGGCCATTGATATGTGTGAAGTGCAAGTAGGAAGACTCAAACCTAGCAGATTTATGCGTTGGGTACAAAGTCACCCCGAGGTCCGTTCTGTTTGGGCCTGGGGCTGGGCTCGCTACACCCAGATAGATCTACCGCTCCTGCCCCTCGGTCCTACCCTGAGGATTAATAGCCTCAAGTTTCCGCCTACCCACTCACATGATCTGAATAATAACCCTCCTTACACTAACCATACCATGTAAGAATTATTCGTAATCATAGTAACATGTATTTCACCCCCGCAGTTTAGAAAACTGAAAACAGTTAAGAGAAAAGGGGGACATGAACTCACAGTGGTGCGTCTCTACCAAGTATATCTCCTGATCAAGCAGCTGTGCGACGACCTACACGTACTAAATCTATTAGACGGACGGCCGTGCCTTAGCTTAAGGTTTAAGTTTTTTTTGGGAAATAGTTAGACAACTATTTCGTGTTTATATTTTTTTTTTGTAAATACTTGATAATTATTCTCCTTCCCAAGGATGGGGGATTTAATACATGCGTGTTCGTAAAATTCGAAATACATTATTAAGTCTCACTTAATATATTTTATTTCTTACTTCAACATATAAATATTCTTCCCAAAATAATACTTTGACAAAAATACGCGCTCATAAATATTTTCTTAAAATGCGTAAGTTACGTTTTAAAGATCAGGTGGTAATAATTATACCGTTGTAACTTATTATTTATTATGAAGGTGTTTGTATTATTTTTGGGATCGTTAACATTCGGTAATATTATTTTTACCCTAAAAATAATATTTGTATAGTTCACAAAATAATCATAGAAATTCACAAGTGTTGTTATGAAAAACATATATTCTAAATATATATATTTCAGGTTTTATTTTGTGAAAATCCCACCTCCGACACTTAGAAATTTTGTAAACAGAATCATGGCGAAATTTGCGTCTTTGAAAACAAGTTAAAAATGTATTTCTAACACTTGTGATGAAAATATTTTCAAGTGTTAGGTTTTTGGAAAAATTTCGCCAGAGTTTCCCCTGTAACTGGAGGTGGCCACGCTTTCAAGCGTATCATTTTCTTTTAAAATCCAAATCAACAATTTCCTCAATCAACAATAAACAATATTCAACTAGTTAAAATAGATATAATCGCAGAAATACATGAACTTGTGGTTTTTCCAAAATATGTAGTATCTTTCCATTATTTTTAGTGGATCTTTGTATAGATCAATTCGGTTACTTGAAAGTCTCGTTTTTAAAGAAGTTACATCTTTACAACTTCTTGTCAACATTTACAAAAATAGTTCCTTTGTCAAAATTTTGTGTTACACAAGTGTCTACACACTTGTGTGTTTACAAAAATCACTCTTGTTTAAGTAAAATCCGGTTTTAGAAAATAAGATTTCCTTGACACTTGGTCCTTTGAAAATACCGCTTGTAGATCCGTAGATCTACTAGTTTACCACACTACTTCATAAGGAATATTGATTTTACACAAGTTCATGCTTAATGTGTAGTAGTGTTCATCATTTAACCCCTTTTACACTTAAACATACTCTAGGTCATGTTTCATGGACATGACTTAGCCGGGTTAGATGACGATCCGAGCTACTACAATCATAGATCAACACTAAATAATCACAACAAAACAAGTCTTACAAGTTTTACACAACTCTATAGCTTTTATCCAACTTATTTCTCATTCTTGTAAACTTTTAGTATGTGATTTAGTATGTTCATGATTTTCACCCGACAAAGTTCATATTAACCACTTTAGAATAGATCAAGAGTGTGTTTGAAGTCACTTACTACTAGCTCGAGGCTAGGGAAGAAACTAGTCGAAGATTGGGTGGATAAAAGCAATGAGGTGAGGTCCTTCGCGTTCCGAATGCACCGAGCTCCTTTGTATGAGATCCTTAACACTTGTATGCACTTGGAATGGGTTGAAGGAAATCGAAAATGGATGGATGGTTGTGGGTGGTGTTCGGCCGAGAACCAAGAGAGAGGGAGAGAGTGTTTTGTGGTTAAGTGTTGTGATGAAATGAACATGTGTGCTTATGCTAGAACTTATAGACAATTCCTAATGTAATTAACCATTGGATTTTATGTCTAATTGATATTAGACATATGTGATTTAAATAATCAACAAGTACAAAGGGTGTCCCCTTGGGGACGAGTTCGGTTAGAGGGGGGGGGGGTTATCCGGTTCCATTTCAACCATTAGTTAGCCATTTAGTTAAGTAATTAGAAGTTGTAACCATATACTAGCATGTTATGCATTGTGACGGGTGTTAGGGTATCCGGGGACCCTAACTGGTTTAGAAAAAGAAAAACAATGTGAATGGCAATATGTTTATGTTCCGGGTAAAGTCCGGTTGTTCGGTTGGATAGTGATCCGTTAAAGTGCTTAACAAAGCTTTAAAGTGTCATTATTATTATTTTTAGTGACACAACTTATTCCCGACACTTTGGAAAGTGTCTAGTAATGTTTTTCTCATGTTTTGGCACTTTATTAGTTAGCTAGATGCTGAATTTTAATTAAAGTGTGGAATTTTGTACTTAAAGTACGTTTTAGGCACATCCGGTCACTGTAATCTCATTCCTAGTGACGCAGTTCTACAACCCTTATATCCCTACACTCACTACTAGTGTAGCAAACTATCTCAGGCTCTTACAGGCCTTAGAGGCAATACCTGCCTGGTGCTAGTTATGACAACACGTTTAATAGGTTATCCGTTCATTGTGCTACTGTGCTTTTGGTGCATCAAGGTTGTCACAAAGGTGCTGTAAGCAAAACATGGAGTGACAGCAAGTAAAGTATGATGCAAGTAAGTACATGTTTCAGCATTCAAGTAGCAGTTTATCCACAAGTTCAAGTAAGCACAGTAATTAAGCAGTAATTAATTATTAATTAAGTCGTACGGATACCTGGTTTAGTGAGGGTTGTCACATTCTCCCCCCGTTAGAAAAATTTCGTCCCGAAATTTTAAGTTCTGCTTCTAGAAGCAGGGTTCTTGGGAAATAGGTGGGGGTATTTCTCTTTCATCCGGTCCTCATGCTCCCAGGTGTATTCAGGACCATGTCTGGCATTCCAACGAACCTTGACGAGCTTGACACTGCTCCGGCGGGTCTTGTTTACTTTCCAATCCGTAACCTCAACAGGTTCTTCAACGAAATGGAGCGTGTCGTCAACATGAATCTCGTCGGTGGGAATGACAACGGTATCTTGAGTTTGACTTTTCTTCAGGTTGGATACATGAAATGTATCGTGAACTCCATTCAGTTCAGCAGGTAAGTCCAGCTTGTATGCTACTAGCCCTATTCTTTCCAAAATTCTGAAAGGGCCAATGTAACGCGGATTCAACTTCCCACGCTTTCCGAAGCGTGCCACACCCTTCCAGGGTGAAACTTTCAACAAAACCATATCTCCAACTTGGAATTCCAAATGTTTCCGGTTTGGATCTGCATAGGCTTTCTGTCTTTCGCGAGCCGCTTCGATGCGTTTTCAAATCTGCGCAATCTTGTCTGTCGTCTCTTGGACGATTTCGGGACCAACAAGCTGCCTATCACCTGCGTCAGCCCAGCATAGGGGTGATCGACACTTGCATCCGTAAAGAGCTTCAAATGGCGTGGCTCCAATACTGGTGTGGTAGCTGTTGTTGTATGAAAATTCGACCAATGGTAAATGTTTATCCCAGCTACCACCAAGATCCATAACATATGCTCTCAGCATATCTTCCAAGGTCTGAATAGTCCGCTCGCTTTGACCGTCGGTCTGAGGGTGAAATGCAGTGCTCAGATTTAATTGTGAGCCAAAAGCTTCTTGGAAGGATTGCCAAATCCTTGATATGAAACGTCCATCTCTATCAGAGATGATCGAGAGAGGCACTCCATGACGTGCGACGATCTCTCACATGTATATTTCTGCCAGTTTGCTGGTGTTATCCTTCTCTTTGATTGGCAGAAAGTGTGCGGACTTTGTTAGGCGGTCAACTATCACCCAAATAGTGTCATGACCTCTTGGCGTTCTTGGCAACTTTGTAATAAAATCCATGGAGATTTGTTCCCATTTCCACTTGGGAATCTCAGGTTGTTGCAGAAGTCCGGAAGGCTTCTGGTATTCCGCTTTCACCTTAGCATACGTTAGACACTTGCTCACATAAACAGCAACATCGCCCTTCATCCTAGGCCACCAATAGTAGTCCTTGAGATCTTGGTACATCTTATCCGCTCCTGGATGGATAGAGTACCGCGATTTGTGAGCTTCATAAAAAACAACTTTCCTTAAACCACCAAACAGAGGAACCCAAATCCTTTTCTCAAAACATAACGTTCCTTCCTCGTTTGGCACCAATAGCTTCTCCATCCCACGGAGATATTCTTCTTCAAGATTTCTTTCCTTAAGAGCTTCTTTCTGCGCGGCACGAATGCGCAAGGAAAGATCGGTTTGGATAATCATTTCTAAAGCCCTAACCCTTATGGGCTTGATCCTCTCTTTTCGACTTAGGGCGTCGGCAACCACATTCGCCTTCCCTGGATGATACTTTATCTCGCAATCGTAATCATTTAACAACTCAACCCATCGTCTTTGTCTCATATTCAACTCCTTCTGGTTGAATATGTGTTGTAGGCTCTTATGATCTGTAAAAATTGTACATTTCGTACCATATAGACAGTGTCTCCAGATCTTTAAAGCAAATATCACTGCGCCTAGCTCCAAATCGTGCGTGGTATAGTTCTTCTCATGTACCTTCAACTGACGTGATGCGTAAGCAATAACCTTCTGGCGTTGCATCAACACGCAACCCAATCCTTGACGCGAGGCGTCACAGTATACCACGAAATCGTCAGTACCTTCCGGTAGTGCTAGGATTGGCGCATTGCAGAGCTTATCCTTCAACAGCTGAAACGCTTCTTCCTGTTTGATTCCCCAATCAAACTTCTTATCTTTCTGGGTGAGGAGTGTCAATGGTTGAGCGATCTTCGAAAAATCCTCAATGAACCTTCGATAGTAGCCAGCCAAACCCAAGAATTGTCGAATCTCGGTTGGCGTCTTTGGCGTTTCCCAATTCTTGATCGCTTCGATCTTGGTTGGATCCACATGGATTCCATCTCCATTTACCACATGTCCAAGAAATTGGACTTCATGTAGCCAAAATTCGCACTTAGAGAATTTGGCATACAGCTGTTCTTTCTTCAGCAACTCCAAAATAGCTCTTAGATGCTGTTCGTGCTCAGCCTTTGTCCTTGAATAAATCAAGATGTCGTCGATAAACACAATCACGAACTTGTCCAAGTACGGCTTGCAAACTCTATTCATCAAATCCATAAAGACTGCAGGTGCGTTTGTCAACCCAAACGACATAACAAGGAACTCGTAGTGTCCATAACGAGTTCTGAAGGCTGTCTTCGGGATACTCTCCTCTTGTATCCTTAACTGATGGTATCCAGATCGTAAATCGATCTTTGAGTAAAAGCTTGAACCTTGCAGTTGATCAAACAGATCATCAATTCTTGGCAGAGGATATCTATTCTTGATCGTCAGCTTGTTCAGCTCCCGGTAGTCTATGCACATTCGAAAACTACCGTCCTTCTTCTTGACAAACAGGACCGGAGCTCCCCAAGGCGAGAAGCTTGGTCGGATAAATCCCTTGTCTAACAACTCTTGAAGTTGTGTCGACAATTCTTGCATCTCAGACGGGGCAAGTCTATAAGGTGCCTTAGCCATAGGCGCGGCGCCTGGGACTAAATCGATGTGAAACTCCACTTGCCTCTGAGGTGGCAGTCCAGGCAAGTCCTCCGGGAAGACTTCCGGATACTCCCTCACGACAGGGATGTCTTCGATCTTCGGTTCTGTAGCTTTCTTGTCTACAATGTGTGCCAGGAAGGCAACACACCCTTTTTGCAAACACTTTCGCGCTTTAAGGCAGCTGATAATTCTTAACGGCGTATCGCACTTTTCGCCATGTACCACAATTGTTTCGCCATCTTTGGTCGGGATACGAACGATCTTTTCATGACAAAAAATTTCTGCCTTGTTGCTTGATAACCAATCCATTCCTACTACCACGTCAAAACTCCCTAGCTGGACTGGTAGTAGATCCAAAGTAAACTCACGTTCTCCCAACTTGATTGCACAACCTCTGATCACTTCATTGGCTTCTACTAACTTCCCATTAGCCAATTCGATTGAGTAGGGAATATCTAACTTACTAGCGGCTAACCCAAGCATATTCTTAAATTCTAACGATACGAAGCTATAGTCGGCACCAGTATCAAATAAAACGGATGCATAGCGTTGGTTTACAGGGAACATACCAGTAACGACATTGGGATCCTGGCGTGCTTCCCTTGCTTCGATATTGAACACTCTTCCACGGGCTTGGTTCAACTCTGGGCAGTTCCTCTTAAAGTGCCCGATATCACCACAGTTAAAGCATCCAGGTCTTTGCCCGTTTCCACCTCCATTTCCAGCTTGGTTATTCCTTTGGTTATGATTCACAGCGCCCGCTTGATTCACATTGTTGCCTCGATTCCCATTACCTCCATTGTTTCCTTGTGGGCGATTTCCAATTCCACCCCGGTTATTGTTTCTGTTTCCAAATCCTCCTTGGCCTCCCTGGCCAACAGTGGCCCAACAAGAATCCTTCAAGTGGCCAGGTTTCCCACACGCTTCACATACCTTCAAACCACATCGGCCAGAATGGTGACGCTGGCAGGTGTTGTACTTGGGCTGGGTGCCCATATATCCCTTTCCTTTCTTTCAACCACCAGCTGTAACCTGAGCTGGCGCGTTTGGCTCTCCTTTCTTAACAACACGACTAGTGCCTTGTTTGAAGTTCGAGAACTTTCGTTTGTTACCTCTGGATGACTCGACGTGAGTCTCTTTCTTCTTTGTCTCGATCTCATTGAACTTGTTCAGGCGGATAGCCTCCTCAGTGAGAGCCATGCTCAAATCGATTGCCTCAGTAATTGTTGCAGGCTTGGAGGAGGTCACCATGCTTATGATTTGAGGAGCTAATCCCCAAATGAAGCGTTCAATCCGCTTGAATTCTAGAGTGACCATATAGGGTACCACATGCAACAGGTCGTGAAACCTCTGAACATATTCCGCGATCTTCGGACCTTCCATCTTCAAATGCCAGAACTCAGTTTCCAATCTTTGGATTTCAGCGTGAGAACAATACTTTTTGCGCATTAGTTCCTTCAGTTCGGTCCATGTTAGTGCGTAGGCAGCAGCTTCACCAAGTGTCTGCACTTGCAAATTCCACCAAGATAGGGCTCCATCCAAAAATAGCCCAGAAATGTAGGTGACTTGCTGGTCTGGTGCACATTTGCTCATGCGGAGAACAGATTCAGTCTTCTCGGCCCAACGAACAAAAGCGACAGCACCTCCGGTGCCATCAAAGTTGACCGGCTTGCAGTCTAGAAACTGCTTGTAGGTGCACCCTGCACATACGTTACAACATATGAATGACATTAGCATCCTTGCTAGAGATATCCAATTAGATCATGGTATGTCTTAATGACTTAGTATTACCATGAGGTGGATTGTTGTTGCCATTGTTGTTTGAGCTGCTTCCGCTGGGTCCTCCTTGCGAGGCGGCGTATTGCGCGATGGCAGCAGCGATGACTTGTTGGAGTTCTGCCTCATTGGTAGGCATCGGCGTTTGACGTCTCGGCGGCATCTTCTAAAAGATGGGTTCACGTCGGTCAGACCATAATAAAGCGTACGTATATAATGATAGTAATAGTACATAACATCTCATGTTATAATCATATTAATCACACAACATCCCATGTTATAAGACATAAATAATGAATCAAAACATCACATATGATGAGAATACTGCGATTGCATTGCCAAAATCGGGACCACATGGTAGAGTGTACAAGTACATAATAGTGTCATACATCATCATCGACTAAGGGCTACATCACCCCAGTCCAAAAGAATATCAAATCAGTGTCAATACATCCCATATACATGATCAACAAAAGTCAGAATCAGAATGCAGTCTCCAAAAATGCTGTGTGGTCAGAGCAATCGCCGTCTTCTCACCAACGTCTACCCATGCTGTACTAAAGATGCCCTAAACTGATGGTGGTGGAGGAGGGGGAAAATGGGTGTAGAACAAACGTCGCAAATGGAGCCAGTCCTCCTCCATGGCTCTCTGGGTACGCAACCAAGAAGCAACCTGCTGCTCAAGTGCCAAAAGGCGTGCAGCATAGTCAGGTAACAATGGTCGAGGGTGCTGAGAAGAAGCAGGGTGGGTCTGACCCTGACACTGGCACGGCGGTGGCTGAGCTCTCTCAAGCTCCTGAATACGCCGTGTGAGTGCCTCCTGCTGGACAACAAACGACATCAGAACGTCCTCAATAGAATACCCCATATGGAAAGGATGGTAGGGGTCGGTCGGTGGCATAACAGACGGTGACGTCCAGAGAAACGGCTCGCTGGCTGGATCAAAAGGTGGCACAAAGAATGGTGGTGCAGGGGGAATAGCAGATGAAGACTGTGGCATAACTGGAATAGATGTCGGCACATGTCCAAAGGGATGAGCCGAGGAACCCTCTCCAGGTCGAGCTGGAGGTGTGTACTGTGCAAATGAAAAAGAGAAATCAACGTGACGTGCATCGGTGGTATGAGGAGGAATAGGTGGAAGCTCATCAACCGCAGGAATCCACCCATGCTGGGCGTGCTCATCTCGTGGGTCAATCTGTGCCTCAAAAAGTGCTCGATCAAACTGTACAGGCATAGGGTCAAGGTGGGGTGCAACAAGAGGGTCATCAGGTATATCAGCGATAAGTGGAGGATCAACATGATCAGCAGCAATAACATGGTCACCCTCCAGTAGTGGTGCATCAGCAGGGTGATCATCAATGGGTAGGTCAGCAATCACAGGATCAATGGGCATGCCAGCATGAACAGGGTCATGCTCAAACACTGGGTCAGGAGCAGCTACTGGCTCAAGGGCCATGGCAGGCTCGGGATCAACGAACTCCATATCAAAATCTGCATGATCAGCGAATGCAGGGTCAACTGGGTCTACTGGGTCAACCATAGGCTGATCCAAGTGGATGAACTCTATCTCCTGGTCCGGGTCAAATCCAGGGGGAAAAACAGGGTCTGAATCCTCATCGAGGTCGTGATCTAAAGCAAATCTAGGAGCAGAGGCAGCAGATGATGCCCTGTCAGGATCTGAACCGTGTGAATAGTGCTGTGCGCTCCAAGTGTGTGACGATGCGGAGGCCACAGACTCGAGGGAGTCTGGAGCGGGTGAGTGTGCAGGTGACTCCTCAGCTGGAGCATCTGCGAGTAACAAAAGACCACCGTCAGCTAGAAGGGCCTCGCCCTCAACATCGTCCTCCAGGGGCTCATCATCAAACAGATCGACGTCGTCGTCAGCGTCGGCGTCGAGGAGCATATCGTAAGCAGGATAAACGGCCAAAGGTATGGGAGCAGGGATCTCTACGAGTGGTAGGTACCCAGCAAAAGGGCCATCAGCGGGCTCATCGACAGCGTCAGGCAGCGCAAAGGGCTGAAAGTCGTCCTCGTCTGTGCTGGTAACATCTGATGTGTGGACCTCGTGCTCTGAAGACTCTAAGTCGTCTGATACTATGGGTCTAGGGCCCGTGGTGTCCGAATCACCTGTGCCGGATGAGTCCATGGTGTCTGTAACACAAACACAAATATGTACAAATAATCAATCATACAATCAGATAAGCACATTAGTCACCAAGTAAGCAATCAAATAATTCTCCTAGTCCCACTAGCCTCCCAGCCTCTCAGACTGCTCTTCCTAGTCCCACTAGCCAAATTCTCCCAGCCTCTCAGACTGCTCTTCCTAGTCCCACTAGCCTGTTCTCCCAGTGTGACAACCCTCAAAATTCCATGTATTCCGTACAATTTATTAATGACAATTAAAGTGCTTGACGACTGTGTGGAATCACTTAACTGCTTTCTGATATCTGTGTTATGCTTACACGTATTTGTTAATATACTAATAGTGTACAGAAAGGTCACTAAATAGTCCGTTATACTTTCCTAAATGTAAGAAAGTAAAAACGTTACAAAATATATAAATAGGACGCGTCACGAATTAATTAAGCACTTTAACGGAACAGTGTCAAACCGAACAACCGGACTTTACCCGGAACCTAAAAATATTGCCAATGACATTGTTTACACTTTTCTGAGCTAGTTAGGGTCCCCGAATACCCTAACACCCTTTATGACACTACACACTAAATACACTAACTAAGTGTCATTAGATTCCAACTAGATCTTAACCACACCATTGCATCCCAACCCTATACCCCCCCCCCCCCCCCTTGTGACCGTCCCCAAGCTAGTCCCCACACAAGATCTTTTATAATCTTACTAAATCCCTCCTTGGAATTAGCTAGATCTTGATAAGATCTTGATTGTACTTATGGAGGCATATAACCCAAAGGTTATTAGAGTTAGGGTGTTATAAGTAGCAACATCTCACCATCACCTTCAACACACAACACCTCTTCCCTCCCTCCTCCATAACTCGGCTGAAACATCCCCTTACACCACCATCCATTTTCGATCTTCATCCAAGTATTCCAAACTCACAACAAGGTGTAGGAAAGTGAACAACGAAGCTCGGTGCTCTCGGAAGTGGAAGGACCGCTCTCGTTTTCTTTTAACCACCACTTTTACGCCTTTGATCTTCCCTAGCCTCGAGCTAGTAGTAAGTGACTCTAAACATCTTCTTGATCTTGTCTAGAGTGGTTAATAAGAGTTTCATCGGTTAAAAATCACTAACATATAAGATCACCAACTAAAAGTCTACTAAAGTGATGAACAAGGTGGTTAATGGATGAATGTTAGTGTAAATCATGTAGATCTTGTGTGATTATGATGATTGGTTGATTATCTGATGTTTTACTGAATGATATTAGTATATGATGTTGTTGTGGTCACTAAACTCGTTAACGGAATCGATCGAACATGATTTAGATGGTTAAACACTTGAAATCAGAATCTGTCTAACTTTTACAGCCCACTTCTGTTGGCTGTAAACAGGTCTTAAACTCAACGAAAAATCTATATTTTGAATCTAAAATATGTTATTATGAAATACGGTTCTAATGGCACCGGAATCGTAATTTTTGGACTCCGTTTACTATTTTTAAAGTATTAATTTGTAACAGCAACTTAAGCTGAATTTTGACAGCAATAAATGGGTGTCTTACTTTCAGTCGTAACCTGAGTTTTGTGATGAATCGGACCATGAAAATTTTACTGTAGATGATAACTGAAGTATTTGTAATTACCCCACTGGAATTTCGCAAATCGGACTTACGATGAATTTGTAATAAATTGTTTCGTGGACTGTGGTCAGAAATACATAAATCTGAGTTCAGTCCCGAATATGAATTTTTATAAAATATTGGTGATAAACCGGACCCCGATATTTTTACACAATAAAATATGGAATGTTTATGATGTTCTATAAAAATTTGGGAATTTTTGGAATAATCTAACTATTTTATTTAAATGTCCGAAAACAGCCGGTTTTGAGTATTAATGCTGAAACGACATAAGTAGTGATTTGCGTGTCTAAATGTCGAGTATGCTATCTGTGAATGATTTGACATGTTATATATGTTATGTGCATTATCGTATGTTTGATTTTGAGTGGGGAATGGACGGGAAACTTAGATGAGCATAAACTGTTACAGTGATGCATGTTGTGTGCTAGATACGTGTAGGAACTTTGTGTTCTATTTGAAAGCCACTAAATGACTAACTGGTAAATCATACTAGGACGTGATTGACCGACCTTGACTGTTAGCTATATTGAGAATCTAACCGAGCAAACCGAGGTGAGTTCACACCCTTACTAAGGCATGGGATTCCCGGTGGTTGGGAATGGGATTGAATAACTACTCGTACTATCACTCTATTTATATTACCAACACTACTAGACTACCTACTACTGTCCTCGGATTGAGAAGGGCACGTACGTAAAACCTACGTACACTCACTACTGTCCTCAGATGAGAAGGGCACGTACGTAAAACCTACGTACACTCACACTCACTACTGTCCTCGGATGAGAAGGGCACGTACGTAAAACCTACGTACACTCATACTTAACACCGTCCTCGGATTGGGAAGGACTCTTATGGATACGCCTAGTCTAGTAACATACATAATGGGAAGCCCCCACTAAATATCGTAAAGGTTTGGGAATCAAGAATAATGGGTAATACTTGGTTATGAAACGAACTTCCGATTCCTGATACGAACTCATTAACTAAACAACCAAACGTGAACTCACTCAACTTCGTTGTTGACTAGTTGTTACATGCCTTACAGGTCGCTAAATGCTTGGAGCTTGCACGGGGAAGGAGTCGTTGTGGAACATGGGTTGTTATATCCCATACTTAATAATTGAACTTTATAAACCTATGGAACTTATGTTTGAGACTTTAAACTTATGAACTGTGAACTTATGTTTTGAACTCACGTTTACGCTTCCGCTGTTTAAACCAAACAAGGTTAACTAGCTTTGGTCACCAATCGTATTATGTTTGGTTTTATTTACTTAATTGAATTGTTCAATATGATTGGTGGCTCGATCCTGGTCATGTCACGCCTCCAAGCGGTGATACTCCGCATGGTGGATTTTGGGGGTGTGACACCCAGCCTCTCAGACTGACTCCCTAGTACCACTAGACAACTACCTCGGTCTTCCAGACCGAGCCTCGGTCTTCCAGACCGAGCCTCAGCCTCCCAGACTGAGCCTATAAATAATAAATGTGCTCAACATTGGTTTGTAAAAAGTTTTGGATCTGGACTTGAGTGGTATGCAGTGTAAAAATGTTTTCGTGAGAGCCCTAGTGATCATAGTCTAGACTCGAGAAGGAATCCTAGTTCGCTATGATCAGAGCTCTGATACCAAGCTGTCACACCCTGGCTTTGCGGAAGCGTGGTTATTTTGGTGTGACTTGTTAATACCATAGCTTAATCATAACAAGCTATATGAAATAAAAACCATGCAAGATCATCCATTAAAATAAGTTTGAAGAGTAAAGAACCACAACATTGTCTTAACGGATATCACATCCTAACAAACATAAACAGTGTTCAAAAGACACAACACCAACAAGAAATAAACACAGTTTAAGAACTGTGACTCGTCCAGGAAAAAGTCACATCCCTTAAACTCGGATGACCTCGAGACTAATGCAGCGGGAAAACGTGGCATACCGCGCCAGATCCTTTAATTCCCTGAAATACATGTAAGTTGAAAAATCAACAATAATGTTGAGCGAGTTCATGTGTAAGTGAGTAAATAAACCTTTGTATGTATAAAAACCCTGGTATGTAGCAAATAAGGAAAAAGAGATCACCAATGGTTTGCAAGGCCATTGATATGTGTGAAGTGCAAGTAGGAAGACTCAAACCTAGCAGATTTATGCGTTGGGTACAAAGTCACCCCGAGGTCCGTTCTGTTTGGGCCTGGGGCTGGGCTCGCTACACCCAGATAGATCTACCGCTCCTGCCCCTCGGTCCTACCCTGAGGATTAATGGCCTCAAGTTTCCGCCTACCCACTCACATGATCTGAATAATAACCCTCCTTACGCTAACCATACCATGTAAGAATTATTCGTAATCATAGTAACATGTATTTCACCCCCGCAGTTTAGAAAACTGAAAACAGTTAAGAGAAAAGGGGGACATGAACTCACAGTGGTGCGTCTCTACCAAGTATATCTCCTGATCAAGCAGCTGTGCGACGACCTACACGTACTAAATCTATTAGACGGACGGCCGTGCCTTAGCTTAAGGTTTAAGTTTTTTTTGGGAAATAGTTAGACAACTATTTCGTGTTTATATTTTTTTTTGTAAATACTTGGTAATTATTCTCCTTCCCAAGGATGGGGGATTTAATACATGCGTGTTTGTAAAATTCAAAATACATTATTAAGTCTCACTTAATATATTTTATTTCTTACTTCAACATATAAATATTCTTCCCAAAATAATACTTTCACAAAAATACGCGCTCATAAATATTTTCTTAAAATGCGTAAGTTACGTTTTAAAGATCAGGTGGTAATAATTATACCGTTGTAACTTATTATTTATTATGAAGGTGTTTGTATTATTTTTGGGATCGTTAACATTCGGTAATATTATTTTTACCCTAAAAATAATATTTGTATAGTTCACAAAATAATCATAGAAATTCACAAGTGTTGTTATGAAAAACATATATTCTAAATATATATATTTAAGGTTTTATTTTGTGAAAATCCCACCTCCGACACTTAGAAATTTTGTAAACAGAATCATGGCGAAATTTGTGTCTTTGAAAACAAGTTAAAAATGTATTTCTAACACTTGTGATGAAAATATTTTCAAGTGTTAGGTTTTTGGAAAAATTTCACCAGAGTTTCCCCTGTAACTGGAGGTGGCCACGCTTTCAAGCGTATCATTTTCTTTTAAAATCCAAATCAACAATTTCCTCAATCAACAATAAACAATATTCAACTAGTTAAAATAGATATAATCGCAGAAATACATGAACTTGTGGTTTTTCCAAAATATGTAGTATCTTTCCATTATTTTTAGTGGATCTTTGTATAGATCAATTCGGTTACTTGAAAGTCTCATTTTTAAAGAAGTTACATCTTTACAACTTCTTGTCAACATTTACAAAAATAGTTCCTTTGTCAAAATTTTGTGTTACACAAGTGTCTATACACTTGTGTGTTTACAAAAATCACTCTTGTTTAAGTAAAATCCGGTTTTAGAAAATAAGATTTCCTTGACACTTGGTCCTTTGAAAATACCGCTTGTAGATCCGTAGATCTACTAGTTTACCACTCTACTTCATAAGGAATATTGATTTTACACAAGTTCATGCTTAATGTGTAGTAGTGTTCATCATTTAACCCCTTTTACACTTAAACATACTCTAGGTCATGTTTCATGGACATGACTTAGCCGGGTTAGATGACGATCCGAGCTACTACAATCATAGATCAACACTAAATAATCACAACAAAACAAGTCTTACAAGTTTTACACAACTCTATAGCTTTTATCCAACTTATTTCTCATTCTTGTAAACTTTTAGTATGTGATTTAGTATGTTCATGATTTTCACCCGACAAAGTTCATATTAACCACTTTAGAATAGATCAAGAGTGTGTTTGAAGTCACTTACTACTAGCTCGAGGCTAGGGAAGAAACTAGTCGAAGATTGGGTGGATAAAAGCAATGAGGTGAGGTCCTTCGCGTTCCGAATGCACCGAGCTCCTTTGTATGAGATCCTTAACACTTGTATGCACTTGGAATGGGTTGAAGGAAATCGAAAATGGATGGATGGTTGTGGGTGGTGTTCGGCCGAGAACCAAGAGAGAGGGAGAGAGTGTTTTGTGGTTAAGTGTTGTGATGAAATGAACATGTGTGCTTATGCTAGAACTTATAGACAATTCCTAATGTAATTAACCATTGGATTTTATGTCTAATTGATATTAGACATATGTGATTTAAATAATCAACAAGTACAAAGGGTGTCCCCTTGGGGACGAGTTCGGTTAGAGGGGGGGGGGGGGTTATCCGGTTCCATTTCAACCATTAGTTAGCCATTTAGTTAAGTAATTAGAAGGTGTAACCATATACTAGCATGTTATGCATTGTGACGGGTGTTAGGGTATTCGGGGACCCTAACTGGTTTAGAAAAAGAAAAACAATGTGAATGGCAATATGTTTATGTTCCGGGTAAAGTCCGGTTGTTCGGTTGGATAGTGATCCGTTAAAGTGCTTAACAAAGCTTTAAAGTGTCATTATTATTATTTTTAGTGACACAACTTATTCCCGACACTTTGGAAAGTGTCTAGTAATGTTTTTCTCATGTTTTGGCACTTTATTAGTTAGCTAGATGCTGAATTTTAATTAAAGTGTTGAATTTTGTACTTAAAGTACGTTTTAGGCACATCCGGTCACTGTAATCTCATTCCTAGTGACGCAGTTCTACAACCCTTATATCCCTACACTCACCACTAGTGTAGCAAACTATCTCAGGCTCTTACAGGCCTTAGAGGCAGTACCTGCCTGGTGCTAGTTATGACAGCACGTTTAATAGGTTATCCGTTCATTGTGCTACTGTGCTTTTGGTGCATCAAGGTTGTCACAAAGGTGCTGTAAGCAAAACATGGAGTGACAGCAAGTAAAGTATGATGCAAGTAAGTAAATGTTTCAGCATTCAAGTAGCAGTTTATCCACAAGTTCAAGTAAGCACAGTAATTAAGCAGTAATTAATTATTAATTAAGTCGTACGGATACCTGGTTTAGTGAGGGTTGTCACATAACGAGCATCACCTGAGGTCAAAACCACGTAAATAATTAGTTTTAACAATATTTAACGAGCCTAGACAAGCCCTACCTATACATGTAAAAAAAATAACAAATTCTTATTTTATGTCTGTCGCGCCACGCGCCAAACCTAGTAAATTCCTTCGCGTGTCGCGGGCGGCCCCGCGTGTCGCGCCATATCTCACTGCCCCCGTCGCGTGGCACGGGGGAGCACGTTTTCCAGCAAGTCTAGAAACTGGACCTGCATATTTGCCCAGCTCTGAAAATTCACAAAATCAAACTTTAAATCATCATAACTTTTTACTCGGTTGTCCGTTTTAGGTGATTCTTTTTCCTACGCGTTCGTAATAAAAATACGCATCAATTTATCCTACTTTCCTCATATGAAACTTGAAATATAAGCGAATCATTTATAATTTCTTGTTTCATTTATTCGACCCGTTTGTTTTATACTTTGCAAAACAAGTTAATCATTCATTTTCCACTTCTAAGTGTACATACCCATTCCTCGGGCTCGTGAACTTCAGCGTATTACTACCATTTCATGATTTTATGCTTTGGGGTCTCTCAATTATAGAGTGACGTTCACGTCACTTTAATATTACCAATTTACCCTTGTTTTGATCATCATTTCTATTAGCATTAAGTGCAAAACACCTCTTTTCTTAAGACTTTTTTTTTGGACATAATTACCCAATTTCCCGGGCTTATAAACCTTGGCGTATCAGCGCCATTCCTTGGCTTCATGCTCGCATTAAAACTTAATGCTTGTTCCTCAAAACTCAAGCATTCCGTTTCGAGCGACACTTACAAATTATATCTATTGTTAGATCCGATATCTCGGATTCGTAAGCTTAATTATCATAACCAATCCATTGGCGTAGTATTATCAAACAATTAACGCCATGTGAGACTTTCAAATCTCTACACACATGATCCTTTTTAAAACATCATTTTAACCCGTTTGGTTGTCTAGTGAAAACCATCACCTTGATGACAAGTCAAACCGTTTCCAAAACCATTCTCAACCAATATTTTGACCCGTTAGATATGTCGTGTGAACTCCGTCACTTCAAAGACACACCAACGCTTATATTACACTATGACACCATTATTACACTAACCAAAACTTTATGCACAATGTAACGGGACTAAGGTCACGTACCTTTAGAGCACACCCTTCAAACGCGTATCCCCTCCGGCGTGTCCGCTTGACGATCCGGATTCTTTGCCTAAAGAGTTCAATTCAAAATAAGTTTAGAACGATTTCATAAGCTTTAACGCATAATTCTCTATAATAATCAAATCTGTGTTTCCACCTAACTTTTAACATTTTAATCCTCACTTAGGGGTTTCATCAAACGCCTAGCGGGTTAGATTTTTACATAATCAAAACCAAGTTCATGACTTGTAATTATCATCTAAATTAACTTCAATTAGTCAATTCTACATATGTCTTAACATCAATATTTCTGAAATTACCCTTAAATTCAGATTATGCTAGAACAAAAATCATAATTCTAGGGTTTATCAAGTTTTCTTCAAGCTCATTAATCACCTACAATGGTGATTATGAACCGTACAATTATCATGCAATCTTTTAACAAGAATTCACCTAGGGTTTATCCCTAGACATCATATCACTTCTAATTTCGTCAATACAACACAAAATCAAGCTAAGCATTCGATTTCTATCATATGCTAGGAATTTGAGTTGAATCAAAACGACCTAATTTGGCATACCTTATGATCCCTTTGACGAGGTGATCACGAATCTATGTTCAGATTTCGATTTTGACTTAATTTTAGCCTTCAATTTGTGAGTTTAGTGAGTGTTAGGGTTTTGAGGGGTGTTGGTCGCCCTGCTCTGATCTTGATTGATCCAGACACATCTAAGGATGTGTTTGGATTTTATTTTATTAAGTTTTTAATAATATAAGTTTCCATTTTAACACTTTTGGTCCCCCAATTAAAACCAAGAAATCTCTAAGTGTTTTAACTCAAGTTTCTTTGTTATAACAAGGTTTATGACTAACTGGGTTATTTATCCTAGTTAGCTTATTCTCGTTTATTTTACACTTTATAATTCTAGTATAAAGTTTTATATTTTCGGGGTGTTACAAGTCCACCCCCCTTAAAAAGGTTTCTTCCCCGAAACCAAAGTACGTACCAAATAATGTAGAGTAGAGACGTTGCATCTCCTCTTCGGGCTCCCATGAGGTATCCGAACCCTTCCTATGTTCTCATTTGACCTTTACTTGTTTTATCACTTTTTTCCTCAAGCTTTTTACCTTACGGTCCAGAATTGCAATAGGCTTCACCGCGTAGTTGAGACTATTATCCACTTCAATGTCGTTATGGTGAATATAAACTGTCTCGTCGGATAGACATTTCCGGAGATGTGATACATGGAACGTGCTATGAATTCCACTCAACTCCTCGGGCAGTTCGAGACGGTACGCTACTTTACCAATTCTTTTAATAATCCTGAATGGCCCAATAAATCTCGGGCTCAACTTTCCTCTTTTTCTAGACCGAATAATTCCTTTCCATGGTGATACTTTCAACATTACCTTATCACCCACTTGAAATTCAATCGGCCTCCTTCGTTTATCCGCATACGAATTTTGTCGATCCTGAGCTGCTTTTAAGCGAGTTCGGACTAAGTCGATTTTCTCATTCGTAACTCGGATTACATCATTATGTGCTAGTTCACGTGGACCCACTTCTCCCCAACACACCGGGGTTCGGCACTTTCTACCATATAGCATCTCATACGGAGCCATTCCAATGCTTGCGTGATAACTGTTGTTATATGAAAATTCGACCAAGGGTAGATAGACATCCCAACTACCCCCGAAGTCGATAATGCAAGCCCGCAACATATCCTCCAACGTTTGTATTGTTCTTTCACTTTGCCCATCCGTTTATGGATGGTAAGCGGTGCTAATGAACAGTTTAGTTCCCATTTGTTCTTGGAATTCACGCCAAAAGTTCGAAGTAAACCGAGTATCTCTGTTGGACACAATGGATATCGGTACTCCGTGACGTGCCATGATTTCATTGGTATACACCTCGGACATCTTTTCGGATGTATAAGTCTCACGAATCGGAATGAAGTGAGCACTTTTCGTCAATCTATCCGCAACTACCCATATAGCATCAAAACCGCGGTTGGCTTTGGGCAGTTTGGTCAACAAGTCCGTTGTGATTTGTTCTCATTTCCAAACTGGAATGTCCAACGGTTGCAGCTTACCATATGGCTTCTTGTGCTCTGCTTTGACTTGCAAACAGGTCAAACACCTCTCCACATACTTCACAATATCTCTTTTCATTCCGGGCCACCAATAGTTTGTTTTAAATCATTATACATCTTGGTTGCTCCCGGATGGATTGAATAACGGGATTTATGGGCCTCGTCGAGTAGGAGCGCCTTGGCTCCACATGAATTTGGAACCCATATTCTCTCAAATCGAGTTTTCAACCCTTGGTTACCATCTGCCAAGTCTTTCAATTGGCCAACTATTCTTTCCTTCTTCACATTTTCTTCCTTCATTGCTTCAGCTTGAGATTTCCAGATTTGTTCAAGCAAACCCGATGTCACAAATAGTTGCATTGATCGCACTCGAATGGGCGTATAATCTGCCTTCTGGCTCAACGCATCAGCCACCACATTAGCCTTCCCCGGGTGGTAATGTATATCACAATCAAAATCCTTGATAGTTTCTAACCATCGCCACTGTCTCATATTTAATTCCTTCTGATCGAAGAAATATTTCAAGCTTTTATGGTCGGTAAAGATAGTGCATTTTACCCCATACAAATAATGCCTCCATATCTTTAAGGCAAACACCACCGCTGCCAACTCGAGGTCGTGTGTAGGATAGTTCTTTTCATGAGTCTTTAGCTGTCTCGAGGCATAGGCTATAACCTTGCCCCGTTGCATTAAAATGCAGCCAAGTCCCAAATGCGATGCATCCGAGTAAATTACCATATCATCAACTCCATCCGGCAATGCCAATACCGGTGCATGGGTTAGTTTTTCCTTAAGCGTTTGGAACGCCTTTTCTTGATCTTTGCCACAAATGAACTTTTCTTCCTTACGAGTTAGTTTGGTTAACGGTATAGCAATCTTGGAGAAATCTTGTATGAATCTCCGATAATAACCCGCAAGCCCCAAGAAACTTCTGATTTCTGAAGGATTCTTTGGTGGATTCCATCTCACCACAGCTTCTATTTTTGATGGGTCTATAAACACCCCATTCGCACTAATGATGTGCCTAAGAAACTGTACCTCACGTAGCCAGAAAGCACATTTTGAGAATTTTGCATGCAACTTTTCTCTTCTGAGCGTCTCCAACACTTTGCGTAAATGACTCGCGTGTTCTGCTTCATTTCTTGAATATACCAATATGTCATCGATGAATACTATCACTGACTTATCCAACATCGGCTTGTAGACTCGGTTCATGAGGTCCATGAAAGCCGCGGGTGCATTAGTTAATCCGAAGGACATCACGAGGAACTCGTAATGCTCGTACCGTGTATAGAAGGCCGTTTTTGGTACATCCTCCTCTTTGACTTTCAACTGATGGTATCCCGATCTAAGGTCAATCTTGGAGAACCAAATTGCGCCTTGCAATTGGTCAAATAAATCGTCAATTCTTGGGAGCGGATATCGATTTTTCACCGTGAATTTGTTTAACTCCCGGTAATCGATACACATGCGCATGCTCCCATCCTTCTTTTTCACAAATAACACCGGTGCACCCCACGGAGACACACTTGGCCGAATAAACCCCTTGTCGAGCAGGTCTTGAATTTGGGACATCAATTCTTGCAATTCTGATGGCGCGAGCCGATACGGCACCTTGGCCACAGGTTTCGCGCCCGGAATTAATTCGATTCCGAACTCTACCTCCCATTATGGCGGTATTCCCGGTAAGTCCTCCGGAAATACATCGGCGTATTCACGTACCACCGGTACGTCTTCAATCTTTGGCGTTTCTTTATCCTGTTCGTTTGCATATATCATGAATGCTTTGCACCCACGCCTCATGAGTTTGTGAGCCTTTAGCATTGTGCACCTAACGGGATTACCCCCTTTTTCACCATAAATGGTAACGTGTTTTCCACTTGGAGATGTCAATTTTATCTCCTTGCGGAAACACACCACTTTCGCATGATGTCGGGATAACCAATCCATCCCGACCACTACTTGAAATTCTCCCATTGACATCGGGATCAGGTCTATTGGGTATTCTTTATCATCAATATTTATCTTACAATCTTGGCATATATCACACACAATGAAGCTTTTGTTGTCACCTATTTCTACCTCTAATGGCATAGGTAATTTTGTTAGTACAAAGGAAAGATGTCGAATAAATCCATACGAAATAAATGATTTATTCACACCCGTATCAAATAACACATGTGCGGGAATTGAGTTTATAGCAAATATACCTGAAACCACATCGGGTTCCTTTTTCGCCTCTGTTGCTGTTAACTGGAAGGATCTAGCTTTTGCTTTTGGTGTCTCAGTATGTGTATCCTTTCCATATTTATTTCTGATCAACTCCGGGCATTCAGACTTCTTGTGACCCGGCTGATAACATTTGTAACACACCGACACTTTCCCTGGGCACAACGCAGCCGTGTGTCCTGTTTTCCCACAAATAGGACACAGTTTGTCCTTAAACCGGCACTCACCCTTGTACCCTTTCCCGCATACCTTGCAGCTCGGCGACCCGCTTTTTCCCTCTTGTTTCTTCGATGACTCAGTCGTGCGCGCCTTTTTCATCGCGCTTGGATTAACCACCTGCGCCCTTCTTTCACCTCTTTCAATCTGTTTCTTCAATTCAATCTCCCATTCCCGAGCAACATTTATGATCTCGGTGAGGGTCTCATACTTTAAAGGAGTCATAAACTCCCTATACTCGGCGCTCAACATATTATAGTGATTTTGTCGATGGACTCGCCTTTGTGTCTAAGCTGCATGAATTCTTCTTTGATTTTGTTAATGACTGCCTTGGGACTATTATGTTTAAGAAACGGCGTCTTAAACTCATCCCATGTCATAGCCTTAGCCGCTTCACTTCCAATTTCTTTCTTCTTGTTATCCCACCAGTCTTTCGCTTAACCCCTTAACTGACCCGTACCATAGGCTACGTAGTCATCTGTATCACAATGGGTCCTTTCAAACACTCCCTCGATATCACTTAGCCATCGTTGGCATACTATCGGGTCAACCTCCCCATTATAGATTGGCGGTTTACACGCCATGAACTCTTTGTATGAACAAGGCTTTCGTCCTCCGCGCTTTTCCTTTGCTAAATTGGTATTTTCTTCCAATTTCTTGATTCTCTCATCCACCACTGATAGTACTGTGTTTTGGATTTTATCGATGAAACCCGATAAACTATTTTCGATTTCCTTTCCAACCTCCTCGGCATTCACTTCTCTCATTTGCTCGGTGACTCTCGGCACCGCATCATCGTTATCTCTATCCGTCATCTTTAAAACTGAAATGTTTACATCGAGCGTTAACATTTCATCTATAGCATATGGTTTATTTACTTCGGTTTAGTCAAGTTCATAATTTGTTTTCACCGTTCTTATTTAATGCACCTTCCGGGTTTGAGCTTGTTAACACGCTCTTCCCATGCATGTCAATTCATGTTTCTCTTTTTATACTTAATAAATCTACTTAGGACAATTAACTCTTACCGGATGCTTGATCAAGCATGAACCGAACACTTTGTTGACAACCTTGAGCTCTGATACCAACTTGTAACACTAGTCTTAATTTCTATTATTTTAATCATAAAGTACGGGATTTTTTAAACAAAATTTCATATTTAGCAAAAACTTAGTTAATATAGTAAGATGTACATTGTGTAGCAAGTCAACATAAGCAACTATCAAGATTTAAAACACTCACAACTACTGAGTTTACACAACAACATTTTCAAGACAAGTTTAGAAAAGTGCGGAAGCTTCAAAAATTAGTGTTCGGTTCTTGATTTCACACTTGATCGGCATCCATAGCTAACGAGCATCACCTGAGGTCAAAACCACGTAAATAATTAGTTTTGACAATATTAAACGAGCCTAGACAAGTCCTAATGACCTATACATGTAAAAAAAATAACAAATTCTGATTTTATGTCTGTCATGCCACGCGCCAAACCCAGTTAATTCCTTCGCGTGCCGCGGATGGCCCCGCGTGTCGCGCCATATCTTACTGCCCCCGTCGCGTGGCGCGGGGGAGCACGTTTTCCAGCAGGTCCAGAAACTGGACCTGCATATTTGCCCAGCTCCGAAAATTCACAAAATCAAACTTTAAATCATAATAACTTTTTACTCGGTTGTCCGTTTTAGGTGATTCTTTTTCCTACGCGTTCGTAATAAAAATACGCATCAATTTATCCTACTTTCTGCATATGAAACCCGAAATATAAGCTAATCATTTATAATTTCTTGTTTCATTTATTCGACCCGTTTGTTTTATACTTTTCAAAACAAGTTAATCATTCATTTTCCACTTCTAAGTGTACATACCGATTCCCCGGGCTCGTGAACTTCAACGTATTACTACCATTCCATGATTTTACGCTTTGGGGTCTCTCAATTATAGAGTGACATTCACGTCACTTTAATATTACCAATTTACCCTTGTTTTGATCATCATTTCTATTAGCATTAAGTGCAAAACACCTCTTTTCAGTTCTAAGACTTTTTTTTTTACATAATTACCCAATTTCCTGGGCTTATAAACCTTGACGTATCAGCGCCATTCCATGGCTTCATGCTCGCATTAAAACTTAATGCTTGTTCCTCAAAACTGAAGCATTCCGTTTCGAGCGACACTTACAAATTATATCTATTGTTTGATCCGATATCTCGGATTCGTAAGCTTAATTATCATAACCAATCCATTGGCATAGTATTATCTAACACTTAACGCCATGTGAGACTTTCAAATCTCTACACACATGATCCTTTTTAAAACATCATTTTAACCCGTTTGGTTGTCTAGTGAAAACCATCACCTTGATGACAAGTCAAACCGTTTCCAAAACCATTCTCAACCAATATTTTGACCCGTTAGATATGTCGTGTGAACTCCGTCACTTCAAAGACACACCAACGCTTATATTACACTATGACACCATTATTACACTAACCAAAACTTTATGCACAATGTAACGGGACTAAGGTCACGTACCTTTAGAGCACACCCTTCATACGCGTATCCCCTCCGGCGTGTCCGCTTGACGATCCGGATTCTTTGCCTAAAGAGTTCAATTTACAATAAGTTTAGAACTCTTTCATAAGCTTTAACGCATAATTCTCTATAATAATCAAATCTGCGTTTTCACCCAACTTTTAACATTTTAATCCTCACTTAGCCGTTTCATCAAATGCCTAGCGGGTCAGATTTTTACATAATCAAAACCAAGTTCATGACTTGTAATTATCATCTAAATTAACTTCAATTAGTCAATTCTACACATGTCTTAACATCAATATTTCTGAAATTACCCTTAAATTCAGATTATGCTAGAACAAAAATCATAATTCTAGGGTTTATCAAGTTTTCTTCAAGCTCATTAATCACCTACAATGGTGATTATGAACCCTACAATTATCATGCAATCTTTTAACAAGAATTCACCTAGGGTTTATCCCTAGACATCATATCACTTCTAATTTCATCAATACAACACAACACAAAATCAAGCTAAGCATTCGATTTCTATCATATGATAGGAATTTGAGTTGAATCAAAACGACCTAATTTCGCATACCTTATGATTCCTTTGACGAGGTGATCACGAATCTATGTTCAGATTTCGATTTTTGACTTGATTTGAGCCTTCAATTTGTGAGTTTAGTGAGTGTTTGGGTTTTGAGGGGTGTTGGTCGCCCTGTTCTGATCTTGATCGATCCAAACACATCTAAGGATGTGTTTGGATTTTATTTTATTAAGTTTTTAATAATATAAGTTTCCATTTTAACACTTTTGGTCCCCCAATTAAAACCAAGAAATCTCTTTGTGTTTTAACTCAAGTTTCTTTGTTATAACAAGGTTTATGACTAACTGGGTTATTTATCCTAGTTAGCTTATTCTCGTTTATTTTACACTTTATAATTCTAGTATAAAGTTTTATATTTTCGGGGTGTTACAGAAAACCCCTCATTTAGGGTGAAGTGGGTTTTGAAGATGAGGATGAATGCATGATTGTTTCTAGTTAATTTGATTTATTATATTGTACGTAACTGATTCTTGTTAGATAGATTGAGTATGGTTAGAAGTAAACTTATTCTAGTTGTATTTGACGAATGAAAGCAAAAGGTAGGAAGATAAGCATAAAACACTTGTGCATTGTGCCATAAATGGTGTACACACACCAAGTGTTTGATGATATATGTTAGGATCTAAGTTTAACTTGTATGCTTTAGATGAACAAAAATGGATGTAATATCAAAATATAAATGGAAATATGGAATCATATGAGCATACAAGAGTGGAAAGTTATATCAAAACTACTTTGCATTAATAATCAAAGGATTACAAATTACAGTAATGATTGTATAAATTCTCCCTCAGCCTGATCACACAACTTTTCTGTTTGTACAAAAGAAATGATAAGTGATGGAATATATCTCTAACATATGAGATCTATTTATACAAGTACGAAATGTCTATTTGTAATCAGCTGACGTCACCTTGATAGTGACATCTAAAATTCCTAACAGAAAAGATTCCTCAGATGTTAGCAAACATCTAACATCTGTGGAAATCTATCATTTGATCTATTACATAAAACATATGTTCTAACCTAACACAGTTACATTGACTAAACCATTGTTTTTCAAACCGCTGTTGACTTGTATCAAACATCTATTTAGCCATAGCATATATTTGGTCTTCATGATCAGTGCTTGTATTCAATAGGGCTTTAGCCATCAAATAGATGTTTCTTTTTCTTCAACAGATGTTCCATGCCTTCAAACAGATATTTGGTGTGTGACAACTCGTGCTTCCAACGGTTGTTCAATGTGTTGGTCCTTAAATGTTTTGTTTTATGAAGTAAATCACATGTACATGTTTGTTTATAATTGAATGGTTAACGTGTTCGAGTGTGCTTGATTGCCTAATGTTAAACGACATGTTTTATGATGCATAATCTTGTGGGCCGAACCCCTTCCCTTCTTTACTGATTCTCGGCCCAATCCCAACGAGCCTGTTGAAGGCCGTCTCACTTGTTGGGCGCATACATATACACGGTTTATGTGTATGGCTCCCATAATATTACTAAACACAAGATTAGAAAACCCTACTCTCTCCTCTCCTTCAAGACTTGACGGCAGCCCCTACTCGATCAAAGCTCTTCTTGGCCTCAACCTTTCCTCAACGTCTTTGAATCTGGTTAGTGTTTGTATTCACTCTTGTTTCCGCTAATCACTCTTTTCTCGGCCATGTGTGAATTATTGTGTATTGGATAATGTTCTTAGATTTATGTGTTAGCATGATTAATGAAAGTGATTAAGATAGACCTGTTTGATGAGAATAGGCCGATGATGTTAAGTAAATTATGCCATGCTTAAATGTTTTGTTGTCAAACTAGGATTTATGGGGATTGGTATGTGTTTGTAAAGGATTAGAGATAATCTGCTTATGTTGATTGTGTTAATGGATGTTACTTTTGTGCGATGATGATGATGATGATGATGATTGGGTTAATTGTTGTTAATTAATCATAAAAGATGTGATTAGGGTTTGTACAATTTTAGGAATATGTAACCGTTTTGATCTATGATTGGGGTGAGGCGATTGTGAGATTATGTTTGCTAAAAAGAAGGGAAACGGTTTGACTGGGGATCGCACAACAGAATCGGGGTCGCACAAGAATGTGAATCGCACAAGATGATCCAGTCGCACAACATATAGCCTAGTCGCACAAGTCTTTGGACTGGTAGTTATTTGGGCCGGGTGCTTGGGTTGATCGCCCAATCGGGTGGCAGTCGCACAACCCAGTTGGGCTTTGTGCACTGCTGGGCCTTGGGTAGCGCTCGGATCGCACAAGGCCATTCGGGTCGCACAATACGTGAGGGCCTGAATGACTGGGCCGCACATGGTTTGTTTAATGTTTGGACTGTTATGTGATACGTGTACATGAACTTGCATGTTAGTTTGTATGTCATTGAATGTGAACTTGTGATATGAACCTGTGAATGTGCTAGACATCTGATATGTGTTACTAGATGAGTTGCATGGGGTGCAATGTGATAATTATGGATAGTATGGCATAGGTTACTGTTGGATTTCATGTACGACTGTTACAACTCAGAATATGAGGTGTGTATGCTACTTGTGCTATGTGAATGTGGAATACGTGGTTCATATTTATATACTAATTGTCTCTGGTAACCACGGTAGGGTTTGGTTGACCAACTTGGAACGGGTAAAGTAATTTAACAATCCTAGCAATCTAAGGTGAGTTCATTCCTCTTGAGCATGCGTCCCGGTGGTTGGGACAGTCATTGGGTATCCCTGAGAGGGATAGGTTTTTGGGTAAATCAATTGGGTATTCCTGAGAGGAATACCTCTTGTGGGTAAATCTGGAATGTTGGATAATACACTCGTCCTATCACCTTTAAGTCCCATCTTTTTGTTACCGGAGAGGTAACGGGGTATTAGTTGGTAGCGCTACTTAGGTTTGGCACCCTCACCCCGTACCGGAGAGGACGGGTGTGAACTAATGACCCAGTCATGCCCAGTGCTTTGATAGGAGCACTGGGGAACGGGCAAAACATACATCAGGAGTCGTCTTGTATCCGAGGTATTATCAACATTGTAATCAATGAACGGAATTAAACACTTGGTAACTAACGTTTTCATAAAATATGAACTCACCAGTGTTGTCTGATATGCTTGTGTGCATGCTCGCAGGTTATAGGTATGACTGGATGTGGAACTTGCTGTCTGGGATTCTGGAGTGGTCATGGGTCGAGATACATGGAATCGTGCGACGAGTCTAATGGTTATCATACATATGGTTTATGAAACACTTAATTAATGATTTATGCTTTCGCTGAATACGATGATTTGTATTTACTGTTTTGTAACACTTTTTGTTAATGAACGGAAGTTTTATTTAAAATCTTGTATGAGTTCAATGTGATTGGTGGCTAGATCGTGGTACGTCACACGCCTCGCTGGGGTTTCCGTTTGGGGTATTTTTGGGGGTGTGATAGTTTGGTATCAGAGCCACTGGTTATAGTGAACTTGGTTTTAAAACGTTTTTGTAAAACCAGACTATAACTGAATAGTTCTGAATACGTGAATACGACCATGACACTCAGCTCCAGATTGCAAGGTTCGTCTTTCTCACTTGTTGCATACATTACATGGCTAGTACACATTTGTTTATTATGTAACATATGATCACACACTCGTCACTATAGCATGATGGCATGGATTGCTTGCTTACTTTATGATGCGTTGATAGTATGCCATAGTCCTTGGATTTTTGTGATCTTACTACTTTGACAACCCCCGTTGATATCTGGGTTTGAAGAACCATTTGACACGAGTTAGGAGGAACTGAGGTGAGCATGCAAATCATAATATTATTGTGGGTGCACACATAATAATAACGTGGGGTGCATGTACGTCCCAGTGAGGCTTAGCAAGTGAAAAAGGGGTTCTGTTATGTTATTTAATCAGTGAGAAACGTAATAAATCTATAGGAGTCCTAGCAATGATTGCCTCCTACTTGAACGTGATCTTTTCACTCCTCTCTGAATCCTTACGAATCCCGAAGCTATCGAGTATTATTTGAACACCCATCTGAACGCCTAGCGAACTGTGTAGAATGTTAGGTGCTAGTACGAACATCCCTGAGTTGGATGTCGCAGTGTCGAATGATTGATTAACACCCTTCTCACTCCTCTTCGTTTGCTGGAACTCAATGTATTGACGTCGTAGATCCCGAAGTGCGATCACTTCTGCAACGCTCTTACAACATACTGTGTACTACTCAATCAACTTGCAAGAACGATGGACAAGAGGATGAGCGTAGTGCTTTACCGACCTCAGTATTAGAACGACCCTGATTACCGGTAACGAACGCCAGCAGATTAACTTCAATCGAATCCATAACCCTAGTTAGCGACTTATGGGAGTCAACTCTTACGAATTAATCGGGATATGAACAATGACAATTGGCTATGGTGTGGAATGTGTAACTGCCAGCACAATGAGTAGCGCCTTAAGACGTGACACGAAATGTGAAAAGATGAACCTTGTTGGTGAAATATCGCAGGGCTCCGTTGCAAGCAACGACACTAGAGGCAGCAGTCATGGTGACATCAAGGTACTCGTGAATCATATCTTTTAGTATGGAAACGAAGGTGGCTTTGACAAGGATTGACCGTTGATAAGACGTCAACAACCTAGTGAACAATGACAGTATTGGGAATCCTCGTAACAGTAACAACAACACTGGAAGTGGTGCTTATGGAAGGGCATTTAGGATTGGCGTGGGCGACGCTAGGTTTAATAGCAACATGGTTGCTTGTACGTTCTTGGTAACTAATCGCTTCGTCTCTATTCTGCTTAACCCTGATGCTTCTAGAAACCAAACCTGTTGTGGAATCGGCTGATGGCAAGTTAATTGAAACCTTATATGTCCGTTAGGATGCAAACTCGACCTTGTGGGACAAGTGCTCCACATCGACCTTCCTTCTACTATCCTTGATGGTTTCTATGCAGTAGTTAGTGTGGATTGGGTATCCAGATATTGCGCAGATATACCTGGTAAAGAGAAGATTCTGCATATCCCTCTCCCTAGTGGAGAATTTTCGTATGTCCTAAAGTATCAGAGTGGTGTAAAGGTTAGCATCATTTCAGCAATGAAAGCCCAGAAGTGTCTACGGAGGGATTACCCCGCCATATTAGCAACCGTTATTGATGATAAGGCTAAGGAAAAGAGGATCGAGGATCCACCAATTGTTCGTGATTCTTCTCGGTGTGCTACCCGAGGAACTTTCAGCTTAACTTCCCCAACTGTTAGGCAGAATCTCAATTTGATCTCACGCCAGAGGTAGCCCTGGCTACTCATACTCCTTACTGTCTTGCATCAGGAGGGTTGCAAGAACTGTCTAATCAACTACAGGAGCTGTTGGACAAGAGTTTAGTCGGACCTAGTTTTTTGATTTGGGGAGCCCCAGTTGTATCCATGAAGATAAGCCATTTCATATGTGTACTGAATATCGAGAACTCCACAAGGTGACAGTCAAGAACCGTTTACCTCTACCATATATTGATAACCTGTCGGCCAGTTGCGAGGGTCAAGCTCCCATTCAAAGGTTGACTAACGAACGATCTACCATCAGATGGAAGTCTAAGGGGAGAACGTTTCCTAAAACGGCATATCGAACGCAATGCGGCCATTGCGACTTTGTATTCCATGACCTTTGAATTATTCAACACATCAGCAGCTTTATGGATCACATGAGTCGACCGTGTTTATTGATGACGTTTTGAATCATTTCCAGGAGAAAGGAATATCATGGACGACATTTGTAACTTATTCTAGAGCTCCTGAGGGAGGAGCCACTCCACGCGAAGTCTTGTTAAATGTAACTTCTGGATCCGAGAGGTACATCTTTGGTCACGTAATCAATGAAGTGGAATACACGTGGATCTCACTAAGATCCATATTATTAGAAACTGATCAACACCAAAGATTCCTTCAGGGATACAACAATTCCCTGGTTTCGCTTGATACTACCGCAGATTCATCGCGGTATTTTCGAATATTTCGCAACTTTAACCTCTTTAGCACAGCGGGGTGCTGTGAATTCGTGGGAGATAGAACAGGAGAACATATTTTCAGCTTTTGAAATCCAACTCTGCAATGCACTAAGCATCGTCTTTACCCGGGGGTACAGGTGATCTAGTGGTATACCATGATGGTTCGAATCAGAGTCCCAGTCACACGCCGATGCAACACGAAAAGGTGATGACTTCCGTAGTGGATTTACGAAAGGGGAAATTACATGAGACACAACCTGCGGTGGGAACCGTGAACTTTAGATTTAAGTTGGAGGCATTACTTGGACGGTACCAAATGTACTGCTCAGACTGATCACAAGGGCCTCCCGTGTAACCTTGTTTCGAAAGAGCTAAACATATGATGGCATCACTGGATGGAACCTTTGAATGATTTCGACTGTGAAACCTAGGCGCGTATGAACAACCTATCTGATCAGATTCGCTCTGTCCAAACTGAAGTACTGAAGGAAGAAAATTTTCAAGTTAGGTTAATGCGGGGCATGGAGAAGCAACTTCTGGCAAGTTGGACGATATACGTTACTTCATGGAATGAATATGGATCTCGCTATACAGCAATCCAGGGGAACTTATTTTGAGCGGAGCCTTAATATTCTAGTCGTCTGGATTTTGATAGGAGGTATGAGGATCTAAAAATTTGGTACTAGCAACTGGGCATGAAGGCCCACATAGCAACGCGTGTGAACGATGTTTGACTTGTGCGGAAGTCAAGGTAGAATATCAGAAACCCTCTGGTTTGGGTCAGCAACCAAAACCACCCATTTGGAAATGGGAACGGACTGCCACAGATTTTGTCACTGTTCTATCTAAAACTCAAAACGTAAACAACATCACCTAGGCAATCGTTGATCGTCGCATATAACCAATACACTTTCTTGCAATCAGGGAAAATTGACAAGCCTTCGTATCCTGTGAGTAATTACCTGTGAAGGGCGGTTCCTAGGCACGGGGTGCCAACTCCTGTACCTCTGATTTTGATCTACGTATGTACCTGATTTATGATAGGTAATACACAAAACCCTTGGCTCACATCAAAGCATGAGCACAGCTTAGCACCATAGAGCCAACGGTAAGAGTAAACGAATCATCCTGACACTCGAAGACATGCTGCGAGCATGTGCGTGTGATTGGCTTTTGTAAAAATTGAAAGGACACCTACCTATGGTTGAGTTCTACTGCAGTGGTTACCATTCTAGTATTCAGACAGCTTAGTTGAGGAATTACATGGGCGATAATGCCAATCCTTTGTTTGACGAAGGTGGGAGACAACCTAATCACAGGTCCAGGACTCGTACTCGAAACCTCTAAGAAGATTGTTTAGAACGGGAATCGTATGACGGCAACGCGTGACCGCCAGGAAAGTTGATAAGTTTAGGAAACGTTGGGAGTTCGCTGCAGGCGAACGTGTCATGATTGAAAGTGTCACCCTGGGAGGGTGCGGTGCGCTTTGGGAAGCGTGACAAGATGAATTTACGTCACGTTGGGCTATTCGAAATTCTGGAAAGGATCGGTGACATGGCTCACAAACTCGGGTTACCTGACGAATTGGGTAACGTTTGCAATGACATTTATGCCTCGAATCTAAAGAAGTGTTGTCCGATGAAACGCTTGTGGTGTTGTTTCAAGAACTAAAGATCGACGATGAATTGGAGTTTGTCGAGGAACCTATTGGAATTATGGATCGTGAAGTTAAGGTTCGTAAGCATAGACAAATCCCAATCATGAGAGAGTTCATGGGAACTCAAGACGTGGACCGGAGTTCATGTGGGAATGCAAAGATCAGATGAAACTCAAGTATCCTCAACTGTTCTAGTCTGCTGAACCAAATTCTGATGTGACTGGTGAATTTCAGGATGAAATTCCCTTTTAAGTTGGGGATGATGTGGCACCCGAGGAAAATCCACAGTCGTCCTAATCTATCACCTCATCCCTCTGAGCCTGCTTATCAAATTTCGGGATGAAATTTCTTTCAAGTTGGGGATGATGTGACAACTCGTACTTCCAACGGTTGTTCAATGTGTTGGTCCTTAAATGTTTTATTTTATGAAGTAAATCACATGTACATGTTTGTTTATAATTGAATGGTTAACGTGTTCGAGTGTGCTTGATTGTCTAATGTTAAACAACATGTTTTATGATGCATAATCTTGTGGGCCGAACCCCTTCCCTTCTTTATTGATTCTCGGCCCAATCCCAACGAGCCTGTGGAAGGGCGTCTCACTTGTTGGGCCCATACATATACACAGTTTATGTGTATGGCACCCATAATATCACTAAACACAAGATTAGAAAACCCTACTCTCTCCTCTCCTTCAAGACTCGACGGCCGCCCCTACTCGATCAAAGCTCTTCTTGGCCTCAACCTTTCCTCAACGTCTTTGAATCTGGTTAGTGTTTGTATTCACTCTTGTTTCCGCTAATCATTCTCTTCTCGGCCATGTGTGAATTGTTGTGTATTGGATAATGTTCTTAGATTTATGTGTTAGCATGATTAATGAAAGTGATTAAGATATACCTGTTTGATGAGAATGGGCCGATGATGTTAAGTAAATTATGCCATGATTAAATGTTTTGTTGTCAAACTAGGATTCATGGGGATTGGTGTGTGTTTGTAAAGGATTAGAGATAATCTGCTTATGTTGATTGTGTTAATGGATGTTACTTTTGTGCGATTATGATGATGATGATTGGGTTAATTGTTTTTAATTAATCATAAAAGATGTGATTAGGGTTTGTACAATTTTAGGAATATGTAACCGTTTTGATCTATGATTGGGGTGAGGCAATTGTGAGATTGTGTTTGCTAAAAATAAGGGAAACGGTTTGACTGGGGATCGCACAACAGAATCGGGGTCGCATAAGAATGTGAATCGCACAAGATGATCCAGTCGCACAACATATAGCCTAGTCGCATAAGTCTTTGGACTGGTAGTTATTTGGGCCGGGTGCTTGGGTTGATCGCACAATCGGGTGGCAGTCGCACAAGCCAGTTGGGCTTTGTGCACTGCTGGGCCTTGGGTAGTACTCGGATCGCACAAGGCCATTCGGGTCGCACAAAATGTGAGGGCCCGAATGCCTGGGCCGCACATGGTTTGTTTAATGTTTGGACTGTTATGTGATACGTGTACATGAACTTGTGATATGAACCCGTGAACGTGCTAAACATCTGATATGTGTTACTGGATGAGTTGCATGTGGTGCAATGTGATAATTATGGATAGTATGGCCTAGGTTACTGTTGGATTTCATATACGACTGTTATAACTCAGAATATTAGGTGTGTATGCTACTTGTGCTATGTGAATGTGGAATACGTGGTTCATATTTATATACTGATTGTCTCTGGTAACCACGGTAGGGTTTGGTTGACCAACTTGGAACGGGTAAAGTAATTTAACAATCCGAGCAATCTAAGGTGAGTTCATTCCTCTTGAGCATGTGTCCCGGTGGTTGGGACAGTCATTGGGTATCCTTGAGAGGGATAGGTTTTTGGGTAAATCAATTGGGTATTCCTGAGAGGAATACGTCTTGTGGGTAAATCTAGAATGTTGGATAATACACTCGTCTTATCACCTTTAAGTCCCATCTTTTTGTTACCGGAAAGGTAACGGGGTATTAGTTGGTAGCGCTACTTAGGTTTGGCACCCTCACCCCGTACCGGAGAGGACGAGTGTGAACTAATGACCCAGTCATGCCTAGTGCTTTGATAGGAGCACTGGGGAACGAGCAAAACATACATCAGGAGCCGTCTTGTATCCGAGGTATTATCAACATTGTAATCAATGAACGGAATTAAACACTTGGTAACTAACGTTTTCGTAAAACTATGAACTCACCAGCGTTATCTAATACACTTGTGTGCATGCTCGCAGGTTATAGGTATGACTGGATGTGGAACTTGCTGTCTGGGATGCTGGAGTGGTCATGGGTCGAGATACATGGAATCGTGCGACGAGTCTAATGGTTATCATACATATGGTTTATAAAACACTTAATTAACGATTTACGCTTCCGCTGAATACGATGATTTGTATTTACTGTTTTGTAACACTTTTTGTTAATGAACGGAAGTTTTATTTAAAATCTTATATGAGTTCAATGTGATTGGTGGCAAGATCCTTGTACGTTACACGCCTCGCGGGGGTTTCCGTTTGGGGTATTTTTGGGGGTGTGACATGGTGTCTTTGTGACAACTGGCACCAAACCGGTAATTTCCGTACACTTTAATCATTATTTAATGACTGCAATTATGTGCTTAATTGTCAGCAAGGTCTGAACACATACTAAACAAGTGAATTTATGCACGTTGTATACTACAAAAATATTGCTTTATGCATAAACGAGAGCGTTGCGTCAGAAATAATAGTAAACTCACCGGTAAGACACACTGTGTCAACAGAACTGCAGAAAGCAGTCAGACAATAAAATTGAGGCCTAGGTGTAGGTCCGATGACAAAAGTACATTAAAACCCAAGAGTACATATAAGGGTTTAATTTATAGACATTGCGAAAGCAAAAAATAAGCACTAAAAAGCACCCGAAACGCACTTTAAGTGCAGAATTTTGTATAATTCAGCAATAATTCAGCTTTTAGACATGTGAATATCATGCAGAAATGTCGTTTTATTATCTAGAATATTTCCCTAAGTGTTGGGAATTGAAAGGGTACAAGAAGGGTACTTAAAAGACACTAAAAAGTGTAATTTAGCACTTTAACGGATTGATATCCGACCAAACGACCGGACTTTACCCAGAACCTAAAATATTGTCAATGACATTATTTTTCTTTTTCTGAGCTAGTTAGGGTCCCCGAATACCCTAACACCCGCTATATATTACAACACACATATTAACTAACTTTATTTCATAACTAAACTAATAGCACTAACTATTTAGTTAAAATTGAACCATGAATTACCCCTCCCCCTTGACCGATCGGTCTCCATATGGGGACACACTCTTACAAACTATGATTATTTTAATTGAGATTGTCAAATATCATGGGGACACTTTATTTAGTGGTTAAATGTCACACCCCGACCGCGTAAAACAACGGACCGCGGCGGAAACGCCGGGGAGTGATCGCGACAGAATTAATTGTTTCATAACCATGGCATACAAAGTTTTATTTATTTAATTAACAAGGATGTTACATTGTTTCAAACAGGAAATACAGAGTTTACAACATAATTAAACATAGTCTAGCTCCATTTTATGTCTCTAAGGCACAGGTCCGCCCTAGTATTGTGATCAACATCCTACGGAAAAGCACCTGAAAACACATGTGAAAATAGGTACGTCAGCATAAAAATGCCTGTGAGATACATAGGTTTGTGAAAATAGGATTCATGACTTGTATTTGAGAAAATGTTTAGTCATGAACCTTGTAATTTGCTTTGTCTTGTAAATCATTTGAAAAACAATAAGATCAGTTGATATGTATAAGTAAATGTAAGGTTAAATGAATAACCATGAAAAATGAGTTTGTATAAGATAAGTTGATTGTAAAACAATGTCTTATGAAAAAGTATGTTATTTGTATAAAATGTTATATGTATCAAACTGAAATGATTCAAAATAACGTTACGCTATGTAATATTATACAAACACTTATATATAGGAAGTACCAGCGGCGTATCCACCATGTTTGTATCATATTACACACGTATCGTTACTTAATCACTTAATCAAACCAAACCAAACCATCAAGATGTAAAATGTTCATGTACAATCCAATTGTCAAGTGTTATTGTGTAAACCATGTCAAAATGTCTATGTCCAATGTAAACCACCAAATGTGTATATTAATGTCAAAATGTTTATGTTCAATGTAGATCATGTAATGTGTAATCAAAATGTCATGTATGGTAAGTGAAATGTATCAACTAAACCATATGTAAAATGCACAACAACAAGGTATTGAAGTAAAACACAGTTTAAATCAAAGTCATGTTGTGTGTAACAAATGCATGCTATACTGATACAAACATTTATGCGGTATTGTTAATATGCATACATCCAAGCCTTGAGACTGAGGCGATAAACCTTTAAACAAATTAAAGATTTATCTAAGTTATGTATATCGAATTCGGTCATTCCTTTCTGTCCCCTTACCCTGGGATGTCCGGAACGGGAGTTGTCAATTCCTATGGTACCACTACCTACTAACGAATGGCATGATCAATGTTAATGAATGTATTGTCCCATGTTAAACAAACCAAATGTTATACCAAAAATGGAAGCATGTGATGCACTAAGTATGTAATCAAATGAACATACATAGCGTGAAAATGTAATGTAAAACGATGTACTAAGTAATGCACACAATGGGCACACCTAGCATGAAATGTAATGTAAAACAATGTACCAAGTAATGCACACAATGGGCACACCTAGCATGAAATGTAATGTAAAACAATGTACTAAGTAATGCACACAATGGGCACACCTAGCATGAAATGTAATGTAAAACAATGTACTAAGTAATGCACACAATGGGCACACCTAGCATGAAATGTCATGTAAAACAATGTACTAAGTAATGCACACAATGGGCACAACTAGCATGAAATGTCATGTAAAAACGATGTACTAAGTAATGCACACAATGGGCACACCTAGCATAAAATGTATTGAAATCATGTACTATAATGTACTAACGAACATAGCATGTATATGATGTGAAAACGGAAAGCATTAAAGTAACAAGTAGGCACATGTGTTCCACCCCAAAACAGTTTGGAAAACAGTAAAAGAGGGGTCTATGTACTCACTTGAGATTGCTCAGTTGTCTAAAGATAACCACCGAGTAATGCTATAGATCACGGAATCAAACGGCACCTAATATAGGTAACTATGTTAATAAACCGGACCTATATCGGAAGATTGGGTAGCATTAGGGTTTGTAAACCAAATGAGTGTAGGAACTCATGTGATATGGTTTAACAAAGCCTACATGCTAAATGAAACTTGACCTAAGTCTTATCGACCCATTACGATCCGTTTAGGTAGCTTATGCTACTTTAACGCATCGTGCGCGTAAAACGCGTTCGGACCGCCTAACTAGTCTTATGACAAGTATTATATGCCTAAACATGTTACATAATCAGTTACGTGACAAAGGTTTAGGTTACATATGCTAAATTACCAATTATGTATGAAAAGGGTATTTTGGTAATTTACCTAAGGCATATAAACTACCTATCATACAACTACTTAAACGATGTGACCATAGGGTATAACCTCGGAAGGTTATTCCCTACCTACTATGGTCACCTAATGTGTTTGGTCGGATCCTAATGATCGACCAAACTGGGTCGGGTTCGAAGGTATAGGCGATTTATTAGATCGCCTACCCTACGACCCTAGACAACGTGGTAATCAGTGGGCATAGTCCCAAAGGACTATGACCAACGTGATTACACTCACGTTGCGAAGTTCAAACGAACTTCGCATTGACCATTACTGGTCAACGCTGAAAGTCAAACAAAGTTTGACTTTCTGACTCGAAAAGCAGTAAAATAAGGAAAAGAACGAAAGAATACTTACGAAGGGTCCCCGAATGCTAAACTCAATTCGAAAATCTCAGGTATGAAACAAATGTTTCAACTTAGAGTTTCTCAAAATGAATTTCTAGTGATTTTGAACAAAGGGGTGTTGGGGTATTTATAGTATTCGGTCCACCGTTGAGATCGTTTCTTGGAAAAGGGGAAACGATCAAGGCCGTACACTTGTCCAATTGTTGTGGTAACTAAAAATGGGTCCAAATGAGCTTAATGTGCGGATTGGGAGCTTGTGGGTGAGGTTAAAACAGCTGGATCATGCTGACTGTTAAGTCTGATCTGTTCTGCAGAACCCATACGCATCGTAGGGGAAAAACCCCTGCGCATCGTAAGACCCCTTACGCATCGTAGGGGAAAAGTGGCTGCGCATCGTATGACACAATTTAGGCAGATTTACACTTTTGGTCCCTGTTATGCAATAAGGTCATTTTTGACACGTTTAAGGCCCGTTAACCCCATTTCAAAGCTCTAAAATGAAGTTAAAGTATAGGGAACTTAAAACATGTTCAAAAATATCTCTGATGTCGGTTCGTTTGGCCGTACGAACGCGATGTTCGCTTAATTACGACGGAATGCGCATAAGCGCGAAAAACGATCCAAATGACGAAACGAATGGATTTTTCTTAAGGCGAACACTAAAATATAATGTAGTCATGCTCACATAAATTTTTGGATGTCCGAATGTATTCAGAACGTAAGTTATGCGCGAAAATGCAAACTTGTGCACTTTTTGACACTTTTAGTCCCTGAATGACCCAAAAGTTTATTTTAGCACACCAAACCCCTCAAAGCCTATTTCTAAGCTAAGTAAAGGATATTTAAGGTGTGTTTAACTTATGGTCATGTTCCGGAATGTTCGTTACAGTTCAAATTGACATACTTTCGCAGTTTGTCAAGTTTAGTCCCTGTAAGCGAATTAACTTGTTTAAGCCATACCAAAGCCTTCAAAACTTATTTCTAAGTTATGTAAAGGTTATTTAAGGTATGTTGAGTATATGTTGATGTTCCAGAGTATTTCTCGCATTAAACTGAGTACGTTTACGCACTAGTTTGCGTATAACTCTCCAGAAAGCGATGTAGAGTTTGAAATTACATAAAAGTCAAAACATGAAAAATGTAAAACATAACAAAACAAACATTGGGATCAAATAACATTGTTTTATTGATAATAGAACTGTTCATAGTGATTACAAGCACAGTTGTTACAGTCTCCCCTACTTGTGGAAATTTCGTCCCGAAATTTATTTAGAGGAAACTCGTGGAAAAAGATGTGGATATTTCACCTTCATTTGATCTTCGCGTTCCCAAGTAAACTCGGGTCCACGTTTAGCTTCCCAGCGAACTTTGACCAAAGGAATGCGCTTGCGTTTAAGCCACTTGACTTCACGTTCCATGATTTCCACTGGTTTCTCAACAAATTTCAGTGTTGTGCCAACACGAATTTCGTCAAGCGGTATGGAGAAATTCTCATCAGCTGTACACTTCTTGAGATTGGACACGTGAAAAGTTGGATGAACATTTCCCAGTTCAGGAGGTAACTCAAGCCTGTAGGCTACCTTTCCGATTCTTTCGACGATCTTGAATGGTCCAACGTATCTAGGTGCAAGTTTTCCTTTCTTTCCAAATCTGATCACACCTTTCCAAGGTGAGACCTTAAGTAATACTCGATCACCGACTTGAAATTCCAAGGATTTGCGTTTTGGATCCGCGTAAATCTTCTGACGGCTTCTAGCTGCCTGAAGGTTATCACGAACTTTCTTGACCTTGTCAGTTGTCTCTAAAATGAGGGCAGGTCCAGTAAGTTGAGCCTCGCCAATCTCATTCCAGCAGACTGGTGAACGACATTTTCGACCATAGAGAGCTTCGAAAGGAGCCATTCCGATGCTAGTGTGATAACTGTTGTTGTAGGAGAATTCAATCAATTTAAGATGTGAATCCCAACTACCACCAAAATCGATCACACAAGCTCTTAGCATATCCTCCAGAGTCTGGATTGTTCTCTCAGATTGACCATCCGTTTGCGGATGATAAGCTGTGCTTAGATTAAGTTGGGTCCCCATGGCAGATTGCATGGTTCTCCAAAAATGAGAAGTGAAACGAGCATCTCTGTCAGAAATGATGTTCAAAGGAACACCATGTCGAACTACAATTTCATCCACATAGATTTGAGCAAGTCTGTCAGCAGGAAAATCCTCACGGATTGGCAAGAAATGTGCTGACTTTGTAAGACGATCAACGACTACCCAGATGGCATCATGACCTTTCTTAGTGCGTGGAAGTTTGGTAACGAGATCCATAGTAATGTTTTCCCATTTCCAAACTGGGATCTCTGGTTGCTCCAATAAACCAGATGGACGCTGATGTTCAGCCTTAACCTTAAGACAAGTAAGGCATTTTGATACGTATAAGGCAATGTCTTTCTTCATACCAGGCCACCAATAGTGAATACGAAGATCCTTATACATCTTATCTGAGCCCGGATGAATAGAATAGCGAGACTTATGGGCTTCATCCATAAGCAAGGTACGAAGATCATCCTGGCTTGGGACCCACAAACGGTCCATGAAGTAATATGATCCATTGTCCTTCAGTTCCAGAGCAGGCGTTATGTGATAAGGAAATTCCTTATCCATCAAACCTTGTGAAACACAAGATTGCTGAGCTTGAGAAATGCGTGCTTGAATATCAGATCGAGCTTGAATAAAAGATTGATCACGTACACAATGAAGCTTAGTACGTTCCTTACGACTCAATGCATCAGCTACGACATTCGCCTTACCAGGATGGTAGCGAATTTCGCAGTCATAGTCGTTTAAAAGCTCAACCCAACGTCGCTGTCTCATGTTGAGTTCTTTCTGATTGAAGATATGCTGAAGACTTTTGTGGTCAGTGAAAACCACACATTTTGTACCGTACAAATAGTGTCTCCAGATCTTGAGAGCAAAGACAACTGCACCCAACTCAAGATCATGAGTGGTGTAGTTCTTCTCATGTATCTTCAACTGCCTCGATGCATAGGCTATGACTTTGTTCCTTTGCATAAGAACACAGCCAAGACCCAATTTCGATGCATCACAATATACAACAAAATCATCATCACCCTCAGGTAATGATAGAACAGGCGCATCGCAAAGCTTCTGCTTCAAGTGTTGAAAAGCTTCCTCTTGTTTGTTTCCCCAATAAAAGGGCATTTTCTTCTGAGTTAGAGCAGTTAGAGGAACTGCAATCTTCGAGAAGTTTTCTATGAAGCGGCGGTAATAACCCGCTAGACCAAGAAAAGAACGAACTTCAGTAGGAGTAGAAGGTGTATCCCAATCCTTAATCGCACTGATCTTGGAGGGATCTACATGAATACCCCGTTCGTTGATAACATGCCCCAAAAATTGAACTTCTTTAAGCCAAAATTCGCACTTGGAGAATTTGGCGAAAAGTTGCTCTTTCTTTAGGAGTTCAAGAGTAAGACGAAGATGCTGCTCGTGGTCAGCTTGCGTCTTAGAGTAAATCAAAATGTCATCAATAAAAACAATGACGAACTGATCCAAATAAGGTTTGCAGACCCTATTCATTAAGTCCATGAAAACAGCCGGAGCATTAGTCAAACCGAATGGCATGACTGTGAATTCATAATGCCCATAACGAGTGCGGAATGCTGTTTTCGGAATGTCTTCTTCTTGCACCCGAAGTTGATGATATCCGGATCGCAGATCAATTTTCGAAAAATAAGAAGCACCTTGTAACTGATCAAAGAGATCATCGATGCGAGGTAGAGGATATCGATTCTTGATGGTAAGCTTGTTAAGCTCACGATAATCGATACACATCCTAAAGGATCCATCCTTCTTCTTTACAAAAAGAACGGGAGCACCCCAAGGTGAAAAACTGGGACGGATAAAGCCTTTGTCAGAGAGCTCCTGAAGCTGCTTGGACAACTCTTGCATCTCAGATGGTGCAAGACGATATGGAGCTCTAGCAATAGGATTGGCACCAGGTACAAGATCAATACGGAACTCGACTTGGCGTGCTGGAGGTAGACCAGGTAAATCTTCAGGGAACACTTCAGAATAATCCCGAACGACAGGAATATCTGAAATAGACTTACTCTTGCCTTTATCTTCTGTAACATGTGCTAAGAAAGCCACATAGTTCTTCTGCAGATACCTCCGAGCTTTAAAACAAGACATGAGTTTGAGACCAATGGTAGGCTTCTCACCTTGAACCTGCAGGATTTCGCCTGTCGAAAGCGGCACACGAACTATCTTCTCAGAACAAACGATCTCTGCGTGATGCTTGGATAACCAATCCATTCCCACAATAACGTCGAAGCTTCCAAGTTGCATAGGCGCGAGGTCAATAGGAAAAAGATGGTCGTTAAGGTTCAACTGGCAGTTGTGAAGAACAGAATCAAGAATAATGGGTTCACCACTAGCAACTTCTACTGTCAAAGATTTGCCTAGTTTCGTTCTAGACACTCGAAGCATTGGCTCAAAAGACAAAGACACGAAACTCTTATCGGCACCAGAATCGAAAAGAACAGATGCAGGCTGATTATTAATAAAGAACGTACCGTTCACCACATTCTCATCCGCCTGCGCCTCTTGGGCATTCATGTTAAAGACTCGGCCTCGGGCCGGAGCCTGATTCTGGTTCTGGTTCTGGTTCGCCAGTCTTGGGCACCGATTCCTATAGTGGGTCAGATCCCCACAATTGTAACAAGCACCGGGTGGGTATTGTGGTCGTACAGCTTGACCCTGTTGCGGAGCAGGAGGCTGTGCAACTTGTTGAGCCGGGTTTTGAACTGCGCGATTCTGAGCAAACCGGCAAACCTCGACAGAATGACCTGACTTCCCACAGCTAGTACAGAAATGGCACTGATGTTGCGGCTGATGGTGACTGTTGCATCTATTGCACAAAGGTGCATTCCCTGTATAGGGTTTCTTTGCTGGAAGCTGTGCGGGTTGGTTAGGAGCTGCCTGGTTAGCTTGGGCAGTGATAGCAAAATTTTGGGAAGCCTTACGCTTCCTTGACCTCTTCGAAGGACCAGAGTTCTTTCCATTCAAGTTTTGACCTTTCTTGCTATCACCCTTGTCAACCAACTGTTTCTTGCCCTTGTCACCCTTCCGGTGTAACTTGTTCTTCCGGATCTGCGACTCAGTCAGTGTCGCTGATAACTCGATTGCCTGACGGAGTGTGGCAGGGTTACTACCAGTACGAATGTCTTGTACCGAGTCAGGTAGGCCGTCGATGTATCTCTCGATAGCCTTGTCGAGTGGGGTAACCATTGTCGGGCAAAGAAGACTCAACTCTTCAAACCGATCAGTATAAGCCCTATGCTCACCACTATCCTGCTTCAGATCATCAAATTCCTTCTCCAAAGCTCGCTGCTCATGACGAGGACAGAATTCCCTCATCATAAGAGCCCTTAGTTCAGCCCAAGTCTGTGCAAGAGCAACTTCTGCACCCCTGTCTCTCATAATCCCATTCCACCATGTCAAAGCCCTCTTCTGAAATACGCTCGAAGCAAACTCGACCTTGCGATTATCCGGACACTGCACGTGGCGGAAAGTATTCTCACTACTCTCGAACCACTGAAGAAGCCCAGTCGCTCCTTCAGAACCACTAAACTTGAGTGGTTTAGCCTGATTAAAATCCTTGTATTTGCATGGAACATTGTTGTTATTGTTGGCTTGGTTCCATTGAGCAAAGAGATTTGGAAATTGAGCAGCCATCTGCTGCGCAATAATTTCTGCCAGTTCGGCAGTTGCTATCTGGTTCTCGCGTCGAGGAGGCATTCTAAAAGAGGAAAACATGAAAGAAAAACGAGTGAGATGATTGGATGAAAAGAATGAGATGATAAAAACAAGAATTGCAAACAGCATAGATGGTGGTCATTCGTCCGTATCACAAAGCAAACAAACGACTCACAGTGACTAATCAAAGTAAATGGGTCAAAAATAATGTATAATGAAGACATGCTCGCCTATAAGTGAACACTCATCCCAAGAATTCCCAGGTAAGCACAACTGGTCTCTGCGTCTGGTTGAGATGTATACGAAGTGCTTGCCTAGACAGAAAACTCAGAATACAGGCATTCACCCTTCCAGTTTGCACACGTTCACATTATTTAAAACCCAAAACGTTTGACGGGATTTTTGAAATTTAGAAGGCACAAGGCCAAAAACCAAACTTGAAAAGGGTTCAAAACCCTAAAACAGAGGGTTCAAAACCTTACAATTGAGGGTTCAAAACCTTGTAATAAATCATTCAAAAACAGATGATTGTTTTTCAAAAATCGTTTCGGAAAATTTTTGGTTCTTGTTTTGTTAATCACCTAAGGATAGGTGATGTACATGTTTTAAGATCTAAACACAAGATAACTTGTGTTAGGTTCCTAGAAAAGTTATAGTCTAGGTCAAAGCATTACTAATAACCTAATTCCCTATAACCATTGGCTCTGATACCAACTCTTCTGTCACACCCCGACCGCGTATAACAACGGACCGCGGCGGAAACGCCGGGGAGTGATCGCGACAGAATTAATTGTTTCATAACCATGGCATACAAAGTTTTATTTATTTAATTAACAAGGATGTTACATTGTTTCAAACAGGAAATACAGAGTTTACAACATAATTAAACATAGTCTAGCTCCATTTTATGTCTCTAAGGCACAGGTCCGCCCTAGTATTGTGATCAACATCCTACGGAAAAGCACCTGAAAACACATGTGAAAATAGGTACGTCAGCATAAAAATGCCTGTGAGATACATAGGTTTGTGAAAATAGGATTCATGACTTGTATTTGAGAAAATGTTTAGTCATGAACCTTGTAATTTGCTTTGTCTTGTAAATCATTTGAAAAACAATAAGATCAGTTGATATGTATAAGTAAATGTAAGGTTAAATGAATAACCATGAAAAATGAGTTTGTATAAGATAAGTTGATTGTAAAACAATGTCTTATGAAAAAGTATGTTATTTGTATAAAATGTTATATGTATCAAACTGAAATGATTCAAAATAACGTTACGCTATGTAATATTATACAAACACTTATATATAGGAAGTACCAGCGGCGTATCCACCATGTTTGTATCATATTACACACGTATCGTTACTTAATCACTTAATCAAACCAAACCAAACCATCAAGATGTAAAATGTTCATGTACAATCCAATTGTCAAGTGTTATTGTGTAAACCATGTCAAAATGTCTATGTCCAATGTAAACCACCAAATGTGTATATTAATGTCAAAATGTTTATGTTCAATGTAGATCATGTAATGTGTAATCAAAATGTCATGTATGGTAAGTGAAATGTATCAACTAAACCATATGTAAAATGCACAACAACAAGGTATTGAAGTAAAACACAGTTTAAATCAAAGTCATGTTGTGTGTAACAAATGCATGCTATACTGATACAAACATTTATGCGGTATTGTTAATATGCATACATCCAAGCCTTGAGACTGAGGCGATAAACCTTTAAACAAATTAAAGATTTATCTAAGTTATGTATATCGAATTCGGTCATTCCTTTCTGTCCCCTTACCCTGGGATGTCCGGAACGGGAGTTGTCAATTCCTATGGTACCACTACCTACTAACGAATGGCATGATCAATGTTAATGAATGTATTGTCCCATGTTAAACAAACCAAATGTTATACCAAAAATGGAAGCATGTGATGCACTAAGTATGTAATCAAATGAACATACATAGCGTGAAAATGTAATGTAAAACGATGTACTAAGTAATGCACACAATGGGCACACCTAGCATGAAATGTAATGTAAAACAATGTACCAAGTAATGCACACAATGGGCACACCTAGCATGAAATGTAATGTAAAACAATGTACTAAGTAATGCACACAATGGGCACACCTAGCATGAAATGTAATGTAAAACAATGTACTAAGTAATGCACACAATGGGCACACCTAGCATGAAATGTCATGTAAAACAATGTACTAAGTAATGCACACAATGGGCACACCTAGCATGAAATGTCATGTAAAAACGATGTACTAAGTAATGCACACAATGGGCACACCTAGCATAAAATGTATTGAAATCATGTACTATAATGTACTAACGAACATAGCATGTATATGATGTGAAAACGGAAAGCATTAAAGTAACAAGTAGGCACATGTGTTCCACCCCAAAACAGTTTGGAAAACAGTAAAAGAGGGGTCTATGTACTCACTTGAGATTGCTCAGTTGTCTAAAGATAACCACCGAGTAATGCTATAGATCACGGAATCAAACGGCACCTAATATAGGTAACTATGTTAATAAACCGGACCTATATCGGAAGATTGGGTAGCATTAGGGTTTGTAAACCAAATGAGTGTAGGAACTCATGTGATATGGTTTAACAAAGCCTACATGCTAAATGAAACTTGACCTAAGTCTTATCGACCCATTACGATCCGTTTAGGTAGCTTATGCTACTTTAACGCATCGTGCGCGTAAAACGCGTTCGGACCGCCTAACTAGTCTTATGACAAGTATTATATGCCTAAACATGTTACATAATCAGTTACGTGACAAAGGTTTAGGTTACATATGCTAAATTGCCAATTATGTATGAAAAGGGTATTTTGGTAATTTACCTAAGGCATATAAACTACCTATCATACAACTACTTAAACGATGTGACCATAGGGTATAACCTCGGAAGGTTATTCCCTACCTACTATGGTCACCTAATGTGTTTGGTCGGATCCTAATGATCGACCAAACTGGGTCGGGTTCGAAGGTATAGGCGATTTATTAGATCGCCTACCCTACGACCCTAGACAACGTGGTAATCAGTGGGCATAGTCCCAAAGGACTATGACCAACGTGATTACACTCACGTTGCGAAGTTCAAACGAACTTCGCATTGACCATTACTGGTCAACGCTGAAAGTCAAACAAAGTTTGACTTTCTGACTCGAAAAGCAGTAAAATAAGGAAAAGAACGAAAGAATACTTACGAAGGGTCCCCGAATGCTAAACTCAATTCGAAAATCTCAGGTATGAAACAAATGTTTCAACTTAGAGTTTCTCAAAATGAATTTCTAGTGATTTTGAACAAAGGGGTGTTGGGGTATTTATAGTATTCGGTCCACCGTTGAGATCGTTTCTTGGAAAAGGGGAAACGATCAAGGCCGTACACTTGTCCAATTGTTGTGGTAACTAAAAATGGGTCCAAATGAGCTTAATGTGCGGATTGGGAGCTTGTGGGTGAGGTTAAAACAGCTGGATCATGCTGACTGTTAAGTCTGATCTGTTCTGCAGAACCCATACGCATCGTAGGGGAAAAACCCCTGCGCATCGTAAGACCCCTTACGCATCGTAGGGGAAAAGTGGCTGCGCATCGTATGACACAATTTAGGCAGATTTACACTTTTGGTCCCTGTTATGCAATAAGGTCATTTTTGACACGTTTAAGGCCCGTTAACCCCATTTCAAAGCTCTAAAATGAAGTTAAAGTATAGGGAACTTAAAACATGTTCAAAAATATCTCTGATGTCGGTTCGTTTGGCCGTACGAACGCGATGTTCGCTTAATTACGACGGAATGCGCATAAGCGCGAAAAACGATCCAAATGACGAAACGAATGGATTTTTCTTAAGGCGAACACTAAAATATAATGTAGTCATGCTCACATAAATTTTTGGATGTCCGAATGTATTCAGAACGTAAGTTATGCGCGAAAATGCAAACTTGTGCACTTTTTGACACTTTTAGTCCCTGAATGACCCAAAAGTTTATTTTAGCACACCAAACCCCTCAAAGCCTATTTCTAAGCTAAGTAAAGGATATTTAAGGTGTGTTTAACTTATGGTCATGTTCCGGAATGTTCGTTACAGTTCAAATTGACATACTTTCGCAGTTTGTCAAGTTTAGTCCCTGTAAGCGAATTAACTTGTTTAAGCCATACCAAAGCCTTCAAAACTTATTTCTAAGTTATGTAAAGGTTATTTAAGGTATGTTGAGTATATGTTGATGTTCCAGAGTATTTCTCGCATTAAACTGAGTACGTTTACGCACTAGTTTGCGTATAACTCTCCAGAAAGCGATGTAGAGTTTGAAATTACATAAAAGTCAAAACATGAAAAATGTAAAACATAACAAAACAAACATTGGGATCAAATAACATTGTTTTATTGATAATAGAACTGTTCATAGTGATTACAAGCACAGTTGTTACATTAAAGGACTTGGATGGTTTATAAGAAGATTTAGAGGTTAACCAATTCATTTACATAACACTTTACAAAATTTGACACTCTTTTCTTTCCCCCTTGATACTCACGGCCGAGAGCCAAGCCACACACCCACTATTATTTTTCAAATTTCCATCTTGCATTCTACATACATTCAAGGGTGAAGGATCTCATACAAGGAGACCCGGTGCTTACGGATTGCCAAGGACCTCTCCACAACGCTATTAACCACCCGTTTTTCGTCTAGTTTCTTCCCTAGCCACGAGCTAGTAGTAAGTGACTCTAAACACCCTATTGTTCATATCTAAAGTGGTTAATAAGAAATTTGTCGGATAAAAATCATGAACACTAGAGATCAAAACTAAAAGTCTACTAAAAATAATAAACATGGTGGTTAATGAATGAATGTTAGTGTAAAACTTTTGAAACTAGTTTTGTTATGATTAATTTATGTTGTTTGATGCTAGTAGTAGAAATATTTCGTCATCTAACCGGACTAGGTCATGTTCGTGAAACATGAACTAATGTTATGTAAAGTGTAAAAATGGTAAGATGATGAACTCTACTACTTGTGAACTTGAACTTGTGTAAAAGTGGTTTTTCTTGTAAAATGGAGTTCAAAACTAGTAGATCTATAGGTCTACGAGTGGTATTTTCGAAGAACCAAGTGTAAAATGCAAATCATGTTTTAAAAGACGAGTCTTTCATAAACTAAAAATATTTTAGTAACTAAACAAGTGTGTAAAACACTTGTGTAACAAAAGATTTAACAAAGAAATATTTTCGTAGATTTCGACTAGAGGTTGTAAAACTTCAAATTCCTTAAAAGTAAAGTTTTTGAGGAAACAAAGCTATTTTTAAAGATAACGAGATCTACTAAAAATATTGGAAAGTTACTACGTATTTTTACATAACTTGCAAGTTCGTGTGTTTGCGATTTATGTATACTTTTGACAGGTTTGAATATTGTTTGTTGATGATGGAAAATTGATTGGTTGAATTTTTAAAAGAAAATGATACGCTAGTAAGCGTGGCCACCTCCAGTCACAGAGGAAACTCTGGCGAAATTTTCACAGAAAATAACACTTAGAATATTTTTGGTAACAAGTGTTATGAATATATTTTTTACTGGTTTTCCAAACAAACTTCGCCATGATTTTTGTTATCAAATGACCAAGTATTCGGAGGTGGATTTTTGTAAACAAACTTACTAAATATATATTTAGAATATATATTTATCGCTTGTGTGATTATGTGATTATTTTGTGAACTAGGTATATATTATTTTTAGAGTAAAAATAATATGGCTTGGAGATACTCGTAACGAGTAAAAATACAAAAAAAAATACACATACAACATACAAGATACATAATTCGGGTGCAAAGTGCAAAATACAAAAACTTATATTTATTTTTGAGAAAATAATATAAGTAAGACATTTAGTTAAAAATATAAAATATTTTTAACACAAGAAAATAGAGTTAATTACATAGTTAGTCCCTGTGGTTTGCACAAAATAACATACTTAGGTACTAATAGTTTAAAATCACCTTCTAGAGTATTAACTTTTCATTTTGTAACGTTTGGAGGTATTAACTTCTAGGGTAGTAACATAGGTAGTCCTTGTGGTTTGCACAAAATAACATACTTAGGTACTAACAGAATGTGATTTTAAGCCTACAAATAACCTTAATACCCCCAAACGTTACAAAATGAAAAGTTAATACCCTAGAATGTGATTTTAAACTATTAGTACCTAAATATGTTACTTTGTGCAAACCACAGGGACTAACTATGTAATTAACTCCAAGAAAATATACACAAAAGAGAGTGACTGTACTTGTGCGACGCAAGTCTAGTGACTAACGTTAAGAAAACGCGTATAGGTTACGACGTTAATTAAGCAAATCCGGTGAAGTTTACGACGCACAGGAACGCAAAGTTGTGAGTTCATGCTCCCCCTTTTTCTTTTAACTGTTTTCAGTTTTATAACTTCGGGGGTGAAATACATGTACAAATGTTATAATGTTTATAAATGGTATGATAACAAGAAACGCGCTTGGTGAGGACGAGAACCAAGTAGGATGCGTTATGAGAAATGATACAAGAAATCGTGTCACGAATAGGGTACATAAGCACCATTCGTCAACAATATACCTAGACCGCAGAACAAATGGTTAGATCTAACGGGTGCCGGGCAGCCACACTCTCGGTGAGGGCGAGAATCGAGGAGTGCTTTTGTGTCTCAGAATATGCCAACTAGAAATGCCTAAGGTTTGGTGACTTCCTATGTCGTGTCACATGTTAATGGCCTTGCAACCCATTAACAAATCCTGATACTTACAGGAATACTTTAATTACATAAAATTCATACCATACTAAAACTTGATTTATACTTGAAGTACGTGGGGTACTCAAGAAAACTTGATTTATACTTGAAGTACGCGGGGTACTCAAGAAAACTTGATTTATACTTGAAGTACGTGGGGTACTCAAGAAAAACTTAAAATATACATGAGTACGTGGTGTACACATGAAACTTAATTCATATATGAAAACTTGATTTATTCATGATACAAACTATGTTTTCATACAAAGTATACAAACGTGAAATACAAAAACTGCATGAATTCACACCAACATATTGTTGACGTTTTTCCAAAAGTCGCATGTATTTCAGGTAACTAGGATGGATGTGCGCGCGGTCTTGCTTATGCTCTTGGATGTCGCTTATGTTTACCTTTGATTAAAGATGTAAACTTTTAAGACAATGTTTTATGCTATCTAGCGATGTAAACGCTAAACTTATGTTTTCAAATTATGGTATTTGATGTTTTTACGAGCATATAGCATGTTTACCTTTCGTATGCAATGAGAACCTTTCATGATCACACCTCGTGCTTCCGCCGCAGAAAGGGGTGTGACCGTCTTCAATAGATGTTTTGAATAGTGTTAAAGATCCACTATATTTAGGAGGATAGTGTATCATTACATGTTTATTTCTTGATCAGGAAGTCATGTTTTGGCATTTGAAATCATCTGTTCTTTTGTGGGTCCAACAATCTCCCATTAGAACAGATGATGCCAAAACAGATGTTTATTTGATCAACTTTTATTACTCATCAACTTCTCCCTAATTTGACCCTTGAATTGGTCTTGAAATTTCATAGAAAGATAGTCATCTGGATCCCTTTTGAGTTCAACCCTATAAGGACTTACAGATCTTCATTTTTAGCCCAAATGAACTTTTCATGGAGATCTTTTCAACTTCTCCATTAGCCCTGAACAAATTCAATTCATAACTTATCCTATGAGACTTCCATTTGAGAATTTTGAGGCTAGATGGATTTCTTGGGGCATATGTTATTTGATGAGTTGGGGAAAAAATTCTCAAAACTTGACCAAGTTGATCTTCTGGTTTTGCATCTAGCGCAGTGGTATTCGCCTTGAAGATCTGGCGGCATTATTTATATGGTACTCGATGTACAATTTTCACAAATCTCAAAAGCTTACAACACATATTTGATCAGAAGGAATTGAATATGCGCCAGCGGCGATGGGTCGAGTTGCTGAATGATTACGACTGTGAGATCAAGTACCATCCTGGAAAGGCAAACGTTGTAGCGGACGCGTTGAGCCAAAAAGAAAGGGTTAAGACCCTAAGGGTTCGAGCGTTAGAAATGACCATTCGAACGAACCTCACTGCACGCATTCGTGATGCACAACAAGATGCTCTTAAAGGAGAGAACCTTAAAGCTGAATACCTACGGGGTATGCTGAAATACATGGTGCCAAATGAAGAGGGAGCCTTATACTTCAAGAAGCGTATTTGGGTTCCACTCTATGGTGGCATATGAGAAGTCATCCTTGATGAAGCCCACAAATCGAGATATTCGATCCATCCAGGATCGGACAAAATGTATCAAGACTTGAAAGAATACTATTGGTGGCCGAGACTCAAAAGCGACGTTGCTGTCTATGTTGGAAAATGCCTAACCTGTGCTAAGGTTAAGGCCGAATATCAGAAACCGTCCGGCCTACTACAACAACCAGAGATTCCCGTGTGGAAGTGGGAACAAATCTCGATGGACTTCATAACAAAATTACCCAGGACCCCGAGAGGGCTCGATATTATATGGGTAATAGTTGATCGGTTAACAAAGTCTGCGCACTTCCTACCGATCCGTGAAAAAGACAGCACTGGAAAGCTTGCTGAGATATACTTAAGGGAAATTGTGGCACGTCATGGAGTGCCAATCTCAATCATTTCAGACAGAGATGGACACTTTGTCTCAAGAATTTGGCAATCATTTCAGGAGGCCTTTGGATCTCAATTAGATCTAAGCACGGCATTCCATCCACAAACAGACGGCCAGAGCGAACGGACTATACAAACGTTAGAAGATATGCTTCGCGCATGTGTCATGGATCTCGGCGGCAGCTGGGATACTCATCTACCTTTAGTTGAGTTCTCCTACAATAACAGTTATCATACGAGCATAAAAGCCGCGCCGTTCGAAGCTCTGTATGGCCGCAAATGCCGATCGCCCTTATGTTGGGCAGACGCTGGAGATAAACGTATGGTTGGTCCTGAACTTGTACAAGAGACAACCGACAAGATTGCGCAGATCCGAGAGCGCATTAAGGCGGCTCGAGATCTACAAAAGAGCTACGCTGATCCGAAAAGAAAATCAGTAGAATTCGAGGTGGGAGACAAAGTGTTGTTAAAAGTCTCACCTTGGAAGGGCGTAGTCAGATTTGGAAAGCGTGGAAAGCTGAATCCACGATACATCGGACCATTCAGAATATTGAAAAGGATTGGTACCGTGGCATACAAGTTGGAGTTACCGGAAGAACTTAATGGAGTACATGATACGTTTCATGTATCCAACCTGAAGAAGAGTCCAACACAAGAAAACGTGATCATCCCGATGGATGAACTGCATATTGATGACGCCCTCCGATTTACAGAACAACCAGTTGAGGTTACCGACTGGAAAGTCAACAAGACCAGGAGGAGCAGCGTAAAACTTGTCAAAGTACGTTGGAGCTCTAAGCACGGACCCGAGTACACATGGGAACGTGAAGACCAGTTTAAAGAAAAGTATCCCCACCTATTCAAGAAGACTCCTGCGAGAGTTAGCTCAGCATGAATTTCGGGACGAAATTCTTTTAACGGGGGGAGACTATGACAACTGGCACCAAACCGGTAATTTCTGTACACTTTAATCATTATTTAATGACTGCAATTATGTGCTTAATTGTCAGCAATGTCTGAACACATACTAAACAAGTGAATTCATGCACGTTGTATACTACAAAAATATTGCTTTATGCATAAATGAGAGCGTTGCGTCAGAAATAATAGTAAACTCACCGGTAAGACACACTGTGTCAACAGAACTGCAGAAAGCAGTCAGACAATAAAATTGAGGCCTAGGTGTAGGTCCGACGACAAAAGTACATTAAAACCCAAGAGTACATATAAGGGTTTAATTTATAGACATTGCGAAAGCAAAAATAAGCACTAAAAAACACCCGAAACGCACTTTAAGTTAAGAATTTTGTATAATTCAGCAATAATTCAGCTTTTAGACATGTGAATATTATGCAGAAATGTCGTTTTATTATCTAGAATATTTCCCTAAGTGTTGGGAATTGAAAGGGTACAAGAAGGGTACTTAAAAGACACTAAAAAGTGTAATTTAGCACTTTAACGGATTGATATCCGACCAAACGACCGGACTTTACCCAGAACCTAAAAATATTGTCAATGACATTATTTTTCTTTTTCTGAGCTAGTTAGGGTCCCCGAATACCCTAACACCCGCTATATATTACAACACACATATTAACTAACTTTATTTCATAACTAAACTAATAGCACTAACTATTTAGTTAAAATTGAACCATGAATTACCCCTCCCCCTTGACCGATCGGTCTCCATATGGGGACACACTCTTACAAACTTTGATTATTTTAATTGAGATTGTCAAATATCATGGGGACACTTTATTTAGTGGTTAAAGGACTTGGATGGTTTATAAGAAGATTTAGAGGTTAACCAATTCATTTACATAATACTTTACAAAATTTGACACTCTTTTCTTTCCCCCTTGATACTCACGGCCGAGAGCCAAGCCACACACCCACTATTATTTTTCAAATTTCCATCTTGCATTCTACATACATTCAAGGGTGAAGGATCTCATACAAGGAGACCCGGTGCTTACGGATTGCCAAGGACCTCTCCACAACGCTATTAACCACCCATTTTTCGTCTAGTTTCTTCCCTAGCCACGAGCTAGTAGTAAGTGACTCTAAACACCCTATTGTTCATATCTAAAGTGGTTAATAAGAAATTTGTCGGATAAAAATCATGAACACTAGAGATTAAAACTAAAAGCCTACTAAAACTAATAAACATGGTGGTTAATGAATGAATGTTAGTGTAAAACTTTTGAAACTAGTTTTGTTATGATTAATTTATGTTGTTTGATGCTAGTAGTAGAAATATTTCGTCATCTAACCAGACTAGGTCATGTTCGTGAAACATGAACTAGTGTTATGTAAAGTGTAAAAATGGTAAGATGATGAACTCTACTACTTGTGAACATGAACTTGTGTAAAAGTGGTTTTTCTTGTAAAATGGAGTTCAAAACTAGTAGATCTATAGGTCTACGAGTGGTATTTTCGAAGAACCAAGTGTAAAATGCAAATCATGTTTTAAAAGACGAGTCTTTCATAAACTAAAAATATTTTAGTAACTAAACAAATGTGTAAAACACTTGTGTAACAAAAGATTTAACAAAGAAATATTTTCGTAGATTTCGACTAGAGGTTGTAAAACTTCAAATTCCTTAAAATTAAAGTTTTTGAGGAAACAAAGCTATTTTTAAAGATAACGGGATCTACTAAAAATATTGGAAAGTTACTACGTATTTTACATAACTTGCAAGTTCGTGTGTTTGCGATTTATGTATACTTTTGACAGGTTTGAATATTGTTTGTTGATGATGGAAAATTGATTGGTTGAATTTTTAAAAGAAAATGATACGCTAGTAAGCGTGGCCACCTCCAGTCACAGAGGAAACTCTGGCGAAATTTTCCCAGAAAATAACACTTAGAATATTTTTGGTAACAAATGTTATGAATATATTTTTGACTGGTTTTCCAAACAAAATTCGCCATGATTTTTGTTATCAAATGACCAAGTATTCGGAGGTGGATTTTTGTAAACAAACTTACTAAATATATATTTAGAATATATATTTATCGCTTTTGTGATTATGTGATTATTTTGTGAACTAGGTATATATTATTTTTAGAGTAAAAATAATATGACTTGGAGATACTCGTAACGAGTAAAAATACAAAAAATACACTTACAACATACAAGATACCTAATTCGGGTGCAAGGTGAAAAATACAAAAACTTATATTTATTTTTGAGAAAATAATATAAGTAAGACATTTAGTTAAAAATATAAAATATTTTTAACACAAGAAAATATACACAAAAGAGAGTGACTGTACTTGTGCGACGCAAGTCTAGTGACTAACGTTAAGAAAACGCGTATAGGTTACGACGTTAATTAAGCAAATCCGGTGAAGTTTACGACGCATAGGAATGCAAAGTTGTGAGTTCATGCTCCCCCTTTTCTTTTAACTGTTTTCAGTTTTATAACTTCGGGGGTGAAATACATGTACAAATGTAATAATGTTTATAAATGGTATGATAACAAGAAACGCGCTTGGTGAGGACGAGAACCAAGTAGGATGCGTTATGAGAAATGATACAAGAAATCGTGTCACGAATAGGGTACATAAGCACCATTAGTCAACAATATACCTAGACCGCAGAACAAAAGGTTAGATCTAACGGGTGCCGGGCAGCCACACTCTCGGTGAGGGCGAGAATCGAGGAGTGCTTTTGTGTCTCAGAATATGCCAACTAGAAATGCCTAAGGTTTGGTGACTTCCTATGTCGTGTCACATGTTAATGGCCTTGCAACCCATTAACAAATCCTGATACTTACAGGAATACTTTAATTACATAAAATTCATACCATACTAAAACTTGATTTATACTTGAAGTACGTGGGGTACTCAAGAAAACTTGATTTATACTTGAAGTACGTGGGGTACTCAAGAAAACTTGATTTATACTTGAAGTACGTGGGGTACTCAAGAAAACTTGATTTATACTTGAAGTACGTGGGGTACTCAAGAAAAACTTAAAATATACATGAGTACGTGGTGTACACATGAAACTTAATTCATATATGAAAACTTGATTTATTCATGATACAAACTATGTTTTCATACAAAGTATACAAACGTGAAATACAAAAACTGCATGAATTCACACCAACATATTGTTGACGTTTTTCCAAAAGTCGCATGTATTTCAGGTAACTAGGATGGATGTGCGCGCGGTCTTGCTTATGCTCTTGGATGTCGCTTATGTTTACCTTTGATTAAAGATGTAAACTTTTAAGACAATGTTTTATGCTATCTAGCGATGTAAACGCTAAACTTATGTTTTCAAATTATGGTATTTGATGTTTTTACGAGCATATAGCATGTTTACCTTTCGTATGCAATGAGAACCTTTCATGATCACACCTCGTGCTTCCGCCGCAGAAAGGGGTGTGACCGTCTTCAATAGATGTTTTGAATAGTGTTAAAGATCCACTATATTTAGGAGGATAGTGTATCATTACATGTTTATTTCTTGATCAGGAAGTCATGTTTTGGCATTTGAAATCATCTGTTCTTTTGTGGGTCCAACAATCTCCCATTAGAACAGATGATGCCAAAACAGATGTTTATTTGATCAACTTTTATTACTCATCAACTTCTCCCTAATTTGACCCTTGAATTGGTCTTGAAATTTCATAGAAAGATAGTCATCTGGATCCCTTTTGAGTTCAACCCTATAAGGACTTACAGATCTTCATTTTTAGCCCAAATGAACTTTTCATGGAGATCTTTTCAACTTCTCCATTAGCCCTGAACAAAGTCAATTCATAACTTATCCTATGAGACTTCCATTTGAGAATTTTGAGGCTAGATGGATTTCTTGGGGCATATGTTATTTGATGAGTTGGGGAAAAAATTCTCAAAACTTGACCAAGTTGATCTTCTGGTTTTGCATCTAGATGCCCATACATCAATTCATTCTTGATCCCTTTTTTTTCTCATTTCATCTTCATACATCTTTATATCATCTACAAACATCTCCTTTTGCCTTTTAAGGTAGCTTTTTGCACCCGAGGAGATGTTCTTTGCTGAAGGGAGTCCTGAGGGAACAACCAGAGATTTGATAGTGTAACATCTGTGGCGAACCTAGGTAAACCCTAATCGATACACCCGGCCTACACGATTAATGAAACGATACTATGTAACATCCGTCGAAAAACGGGTCCTAAAACCTGAACCCTTTGTAACCGAACTTTCAATATATATATATATATATATATATATATATATATATAATCTATACTACATTATAAAACATATCCAAATGATGACTTAAGTTAAATTGCTACTTTACTTAAAACACCTTGAAAGCATGATGTACAAGTGTTTAAAGCAACAGAAATAAAAATGAACATCACTTTCCAGTTATACCCTTTCATTAAAAAAAGACACGGGATACACAGATTAGGGTTTCAGATTCATTTCAAAACCCGCAGCTTCCCTGCTCCTCTCTCTCTCTATGGCGATTCAGGAACACGATTTCACCAGATCAATGAAGTTTCAACAGATCGATGAAGATTCTGACCTCCTGGTTCTGATTTCCGGCTTTTATTGGCATTTTGCAACATTCGTCAAGGGTAAGTGACACCGTCCTTTTGATTCTGAACATTATTTCTCCATGTATTCACTGGATTTTACTTACGTTTGTTTGTGTTTTAATAGCTTCCAATCAACCATAGTTACTGCTGAACCAAAAACAACGATTATCAACATCGTCGCCACCACCGGTATCAGCCATCACCGCTTCTGTGAGTGCACGAATGTCTATCGCCTCCATCAATCGTACGTCGTAGAAGAAACATAACAAGACATAGTTTTAACGAACATTTATTAAAGAGGAAGACCATTCGGACGGATGGATAGCATCCCATTCAGACGGATGGATAACTTAAATGAGAAGCCTTCATTTAACCCTTCCCTATAAATACCCCCTGTTATGTTTCATTTTAAGACTTTTGCCATTCTCTACATTTGGATCTTTTGCATTCTAGAGAGAGAAAGTAGCAAAAGAGAGATTCAAAGGTGTAAAAATCAAGGTGCAATACACGAAGGAGATGAACGAAGAATCAAACATCTTGGCTGAGGAGTATTACAACATGTTTTACAAGGCATACACTTCCGAGTCTTCCAAAACATCGACTGTCACACCAAAAAGCATATCGAAAGCCATAACCGAAAATATTAATCATGATAATTTTTACAGAACTAACTCGAAACCACCTAAACTTGATAGTATTGAAGATTATACGTGGTGGAAAGAACAATTTATTAACTGGGCCAAAGCTTACGCACACAAGAGTTTGTTTTGTCTGGAGTTCATATATAGTCGGCCTGTTGATGATAAAAACGAAGAAATTCCTCTTAAAAGCTTATCAGTAGATGATAAAAAGAATTTCTCATCTGAACAACGAATGATTGCCTTGATACAACAATCGATCAGAGATGACATATTTGCTTTGTTAAATCATGATGGGTCATCTAAATCAGTGTGGGAAGCTTTACGGGTAAAAGCCGAGGGTGGGAACCAAATCAAAAAGAACAAAATAGCTTTACTTAAAAAAGAATTTTATTTGTTTGACGGTATAAAAGGTGAATCTGTAAGAAAAATGATTGAAAGATTTTGTCACCTTAAAATTGAACTCGACAGATTTGGAATTATAAAAAACCGTGAAGAAATCATTGATAAAATCATTGAACCCTTACCACGAGCTGATCAGTGGCAAACGTTTGTGTTTATTTTAAAAAATGATGTGTTGTATCATACGATTACTTTGGATGTGTTGATTGAAAAGATCGAGAGTCACAAGCTTGAATTGCAAAAGCAAAGCAAAATGAGCAGTTCATCACATCAACAGAATGTGGGTCTTTATTACAGAGGTAGTGTACCCTCGGTGAAAGTCAGTGAACCACCAAAGACTGCATTCAGTGATGAAAAGATAAAAGATTCTCAGAAAGGCACATCTAGCTACGATCCAGGGTATCATTCATCTTTAACAACTTTAAATTCTGAAGAACCCGATGAGATTCTCTTCAACATTGCTTTAAAGCTGAAAAATTCTCCAGCGATGAGCATTAATGCTGCTAAACAGCAAATGAGTTTTCTGGGGTCGATTTTGGAATCATATGAAAGCCTGGTGGCTGGGAGAATTGGAAATTCTAAGCTGACAAATGAAGATTACAACCAGATAGATCCGGAAAAGATGGAACTCATTGATCTTAGATGGTGTTGGGCTAGCTGCATTCGTAGAGCTCAGCGGTTCATGGAAAATACTGGGAGACAGTCAACCAGTGGACCATCAACAAAGCTGGGCTTTGACAAATCAAAAGTGGCTTGCTTTAAGTGCAAACAAAAGGGTCATTTTAAAAGAAAATGAAGAAACTCTGCTTTTGATGAAACCGCTAATCCATTTCAAGATGATTACTACCCTAAAGCGATTTATCACAGGACCAGAGAGGAACCACCAAAGATGAAATAAATTGAAAACAATCGAGTGAAAGAGAAGTCGAGAGCACTAGAAGTTATCCAAGACGATGAAGGTTTCAACTGGAATGACTTTCTTCCAGATTAAGATCAAATAGGATCTGCTTTAGTGGCTGAAGTGAAATAGAGTGCATTCGTAGCTGTTGTGAAAGAGAAAACAAAAGAAGAGATTCTGAAAGAGAAGACATACAGAGAAAGATGTATTGTTGATTACAGAGTCCAAGAAATGGAGCAAGAGTATGAAGAAGTGAGAAATTATGGAAGGTATGACAAGAAGCGAGAGTGTTACATCAACAGCAAAGGAGAACCACTTGTTTATCCAAGCAAAGTAGTGTATAACGACGTTCTTGCAGTAATCCCTCTATCCGGCGAGTACTATTCAAATGTCGCAAATGATATGGATTATGTGAAAAAGCTGGATAAAATCATTCGAGATGTCATGACAGCAAGTCTAAAACAGAGAGATGAAGAGATGATGAAGAAGAATGTTGAAGATCTGGTGGATGAACTGAAAAAGGTTGATGAGGAAGAGAAAGTGGAAGTGGAAGTGGAAAAAGAAGAAGCTGATGAAGAAAAGCAGGAGGAAGGTGATGAGAAGTTGGAAAGATCGGTTGAAATGGATGATGCTGATGTGTGCAAAATGCAACATATAAATTACATCAATTGTGGCATAAAACTAACCCTTTTTTAGTACTAATGTTGGAAAAAGTGTGCTTTTGTCTTCCTTTTGTATTTTCAGGATTAAATGAGCTCAAATTAACAAAAGAAGCAAAAAGACAGCAAAATCTAACATAAATACAAGAAAGGGAACGAACGTGACATGCCCGACCCCACGACAGCATCTTCCCAAGCAAAACAAGAAGACAGAAGACTGAACACGCCCCGTGCTCACTGAGCACGGGGGCGTGCCCAAGTGTCAGCATAAAATACAAAGTTGTAGAAGCTTCCATCGCCCACCACGGGGCCGTGCTCAGCGGACACGGGGTCGTGGTCAACTATAAGATTCGCAGAATCCAGGAAAATCTTGATAGTACAGATATGCTTCTGCACACGGGGTCGTGCCCAGCGGGCACGGGGCCATGGTCAACTAATAAAGACAAGAGCAATTAATGAAGAAAGAGAAGGATGTGGACACGGGGCCATGCCCACTAGACACGGGGCCGTGCCCGAGCTTCTGTTCAGCCTATAAATAGGAGTGCTTGGCTCAAGCTCAAACCATCCCTTGGCACACCGCCTCTCTCACACTTCACCCACCACCCACCACCACCATAACACCATCATCCACCACCATCATCCATTGTCCATCATAGAGTGTGTGAGTCGTCTCGGGATCCAAGATTGATCGTAAGAGTTCTTGACAATCAAGGCCATGTTTGCCTAAGTCTCTTACATCACTTGGTGAAGACAAAGTGTCAAGTGTAATACTTTTTATTTTCAATCTTTTCGCACTTTTTAATTGGTTATGTATTAATGACTTTAATAACTAGTTTCTTATGTTGAAGGTGATTCTTCCTTATTGTTTTTCCGTGGTGTCTTGGCATTATTTTACTGTCTATATAAAATAAAAGATTTTCACCATTCATATCTCCACGGTCTATATGGAGGTATGTTGGCTACCTGGTCGGGGGTTATGGGAACGGTTTGGCAAGAGTCTTGCCATTGTTCAGTGTATAGATCCTGCAAAGGACCTGGGTCAAATTTAGTAGGACCTCCTTCAATACTTAACGGTATTGGATGGCGGGGGTCCAAACTCTTTGATCCCCTCATAAGTTAAACTACTATTAAAACTTTAACCCGGCTACTTAGGACTGTATCCTTGCTGACTCAGACTACTTAGCCGAGGGTAACGTCACCTTCAAAAGAGGGGCCTACCACATTATGCATTAATAACTTAATTAATTATCTTTCAATAATCCGACCCTTTAGGATTGTATCCTTGCTGACTCAAACTACTGGGTTGAGGGTAACGTCACCTCCAAAAGAGGGGCCTACTACAATAACTAAGATAATCTCTTAAACAGTGTAAAAGTGCGAAAATAATCAAAGGTTACACTAAACACGAGTCAGAACCAAGTGATTCATCTTGTCTATCTGTTTTTACTTTTATTTTTATTTTCAGCATTTTAGTTAGTTTTTATTTTTCTTAGTTTAAAAACATTTTTCTAAACTTTTGATTTGATTAGACTTTGAGGATAAACCGGTACTAAAAGCTCTTGTGTCCTTGGACGACCTCGGTATCTTACCAACACTATACTACGCTCACCATGGGTGCACTTGCCCATATGTGTGTCTAGTGTTAGTAAATATCGTGTTTTATAAATTTAAAACTTGGCTAAAGAAAGTGTAAAAGGGCTTAAAATATACTTAAACTTATATACACACTTCACACGCATCAAGTTTTTGGCGCCATTGCCGGGGACACAAGGATTTTAAGAAAGTTAGGAATCAACGGCCTAATCATTTTTCTTATTTTTCTATTTTTTTTAGGATTTTTCTTAGTTTTTCAGTTTCTTCAGAGCTCAGCACGGGTCGTGCCTGGTCGGACACGGGCCGTGCCCAGCATTATCACTGGCAGTTTTTATTTTCCGAGTTATAGAGAGTTGAGCACGGGGTCGTGTCGGTGCAATACGGGGCCGTGTCCAACTCCCAGTAACAGGGATCCGGAAAGCAATCACTGTACCTCCGACCACGGGCCGTGTTCACTGAGCACGGGGCCGTGGTGAACCTTCTGACCAACATTCTTTTCTGTTTTTCTGCAGGACTCGGAACCCAGGTGCCACATTTGAACTTCCTACGTGTGTATGAGCTCCAGTTCTAGTAGAGACATAAAAGAACCTCTAGAAGAACCCGAACGCTTTCTCAGAAAAAGACTTAAAGCTAAAAATCAAGAGAAAGTTTCGGGGGACCCATTTCCAATGGCGGATCAACGTACCCTCGTGGATTATCTACGGCCCACCGTAGGTAACCTCGGCGCCGCTATCAATGCACCGAATGTCGAAGCCAATAACTTCGAACTTCGACCGCATTTGATACAAATGCTTCAAAACTCCGCAACCTTTCATGGGCTTGCGGACGAGGATCCCCATCTACATATTACTAATTTCTTAGAAATATGTGATACCTTTTGGATCAATGGAGCATCAAACGACGCCATCCGCCTTCGAATGTTTCCATTTTCACTAAAAGACCGAGCTAAGGCTTGGCTCAACACCCTCCCAGTTGGCTCGGTAAACACCTGGGATGAACTAGCCCAAAAGTTTCTATATAAATATTTCCCTCCTGCTAAAACAGCTAAATTAATGACTGAAATTAACACATATTCACAAGAGGATGGGGAATCCTTATATGAAACTTGGGAAAGGTTCAAGGAGCTACTAAGAAAGTGTCCTCATCACGGTCTTGCAGTATGGCAACAAGTATCCACTTTCTACAATGGGTTGTTTCCACACACAAGACAAACACTTGATTCTAGCTTCGGGGGACTTCTAGGTAATCGTCGCCCAAATGAAATATACAATCAAATTGAGGAAATTGCTCAAACCAATTTTCAGTGGCACACTTCCCGAGGTAATAAATCTACTGCCCCGGGCGCCCATAAGGTTGATGAAAGCACTTCTTTACAAGCCCAAATCGAGGCCCTTTCTTCAAAAATCAAAAAGTTAGAAATGATAAAAACGGCCTCGGTTATGGCTTGTGAGGGGTGTGGTGGACCACATGAAAATTGGAGTTGTATGAAAGAAGTAGATGATCAAACAGAAACGGTAAACTACATTGATAATAGACCTAGGCCGTCGGGTCCACCAACGGGTACCTACAACCAAGGATGGCGTAACCACCCTAACCTTAGTTGGAGGGATCCCGGCAATAGTAGTAACCAACAAAACCAACGAACTAACTTTCAACAACCACAAAACTTTTCTCAACAATAAGGTGGACGAGAAAGGCTTGAAGATACTGTATCTCGCCTCATCTCCGACACCAAAAAGAAAAACTCGGATCGATTTCAGCAATTGGAATCGAATTTTAGAAATCAACAAGCTAGCATTCAAAACATTGAAAAACAATTAAATCAAATAGCTCAAAATTTCTCTGAGAGACCACAAGGTGCGTTACCAAGCAATACCGAAACCAACCCAAAGGCGCAAGTACATCTCATCACATTGAGAAACCGAACCTTGGGCCCCGAGGATACCCCATTACCATCAGTTGAAAGAAGTCAACTCAGCCAAAGCACGACTTCACCCACGCCCCAACCAGAAAAGGCTTCTCCACCAAATCAAGAGCCCACCAAGACTCCTCCGGTTCCATACCCCGGTCGGTTAAATCGTCAAAAGAACGATGAGCAATTCGCAAAGTTCGAAAATTTACTAAAACAATTGCATGTTAATATTCCTTTTATTGAGGTCCTAACCCAAATGCCTAAATATGCAAAATTTATGAGGGACTTCCTCACTCACAAAAGGAAAATTGAATCATTGCAATTAGTTAACTTAGGCGAAGAATGCTCCGCCTTAGTACTCAACAAACTGCCACAAAAGAAAATTGATCCCGGAAGCTTCACGATTCCTTGCTCGATCGGGGAATCCCCCATTCGTAATGCATTAGCCGATCTTGGGGCTAGCATTAACCTCATGCCCACATCGATGTTCAAACGACTCGGCCTAGGAACAACGAGCCCTACAAAGATGAGCATACAACTCGCCGACAGATCCGTCAAATTTCCAGAAGGTGTCGCTGAAAATCTATTGGTCAAAGTTGACAATTTCGTTTTCCCGACCGACTTTGTCATCCGAGACATGGAGGAAGACACCGATGTCCCTCTAATTCTCGGGAGGCCATTTCTAGCCACCGCCCAAGCAGTGGTGGATATGAATGACGGAACACTAACATTGAAGTTTGGGGACAAGGAAGTGAAGTTTGAATGTGGAAAGAGAGTAGAGGACGAAGACCCGGTCAACTACATGAAGGTCATAGACTCAAGCTTGGATGACGCTCTCCGACGGTGTAGCATGGGATGCAAAACATCCCACTTGGGTAACATATGACCAGGCTTTGGGTCTAGCCAAGGACCCTTATAAACGTGGCGCACCACGGAGGCATTCCGCGGAACTATCCTAAGTTTAGTTTAGATTACTCTTTATGTTTTCTAGTTAGTTTTAATTTTCAGGAATAAAACACACTAGAGATGGCAAAGGATACAAGGGAAACTTGAACCAGCACCCCATGCAGGAAAACAGGACCATCCGACGATTTTCTTCATTAACAGTAAGCTCAGCACGGGCCGTGTCCGCCCAACACGGCCCCATGCTGCACAGTCTGCAGAAATGACCCAGTTCAGGTAAACTGGACACGGGCCGTGTTCACCCAACACGCCCCCGTGTCCAGGCCTCTGTTTCTTTTGTTTAAATTTTGTTATTGGCACTTGAACACGGGGCCGTGCCCGGACAACACGGGGCCGTGTCCAGCGCCCAGTAACACAAATTTTTGCTTTTCCACACCTTTTTACGCATTCAATCAACCTAAAAATTTATTTTTGGGACACATTGAGGACAATGTGTAATTTAAGTGTGGGGGGGATGCTAAAACCTTGAATCTTGCAAGTCCTAATAACAAGCCTTACACAAAACTCTATTGGAAGCGCTAATCACCCCAAATTTTTTCAAAAAAAAAATGTCATTTTTTTACTTGTCTAGGTTTAATTCGGGAATTTCAAAATTCTAAAAAGGTTATATTTTTACAAATTTACAACCGATAGCGTCGTGATAAAAAGAACCAACATAAGAGAATTATGAAAAGGCATGACAAGCTTAGTTAAAATTTAATTATATATACTTGATCACATAAAAAACCCATTCCCACAAAAGTGAGTTTTGAGCCTTTATTGAGCATACAAATACATATCTTTAAATTAAATGCTCATTTTTCGTTTCTTGTGTGAATAGCCGCTTGGTTCTTACAACTCTAGAACTTGCCACGACGATACATTCCCCGTCCTTACCAACTTAAACCCGAGTAAGTAAATGATGGAGGCATTAGGACTAACCTTTTTTTATTTCTACACCATTATTTTTCTTTTTTTTTACCACCTACCCAAAAATCCCCCTAGTTAACCCCTTTGAGCCTAAACCTTTTCATTTCTTAACCCAAACCAAACACCCTTTCACCCACAAAAACCTTTTTTATTTTTAACCCTTTGTTTTAGTAACAAGCTCGGTTTTTAATTTGACTTTGAAAAAAAAAATATGTGTGTTGATGATGAAGCAAAAGAAATAAACAAACAAGTTCATTAAAAATAACTTTGTTTGAATAAAAGCTTCATCAAAATAAAAACATTGCAAAAATAAAAAGTCTTTAGAAAACCGACGCTTGTTACGCTTTTTTGCCCTTTTCTACTAACCACTAACCCAACCACCTACCTTTAACCCAAGCCTAACCCTTCACCCAAAAGTCCTCTTGATATTTACAAAGGTATATAGTTAAAAAGGAGAAGGATTGATTGCTTTGCAAGCATATGGTAGGAGTAAGTTCCATGCCGCTCTCGAGTGATTCACTAAAATACATCTTCGGCCGAGTGTTGAGTGATCCCCCGTGAGGTATGTGAACTTGTATATAAATAGAATTTTAAAGAGGCATGTTATGCCCTAATAAGTAATTTATCTTATGAAAAGTTTTAAATAAATCATGACGAATAGAATTGTAAATAAATAAAAATAAAACTAAATAAAGAATCTTGGAAATCCCGACACTCTATGACAAGCCCAAAAACCTTATTTTCTACCCATTCCATTTGGAAGTGTAAAACCATATTATAAAGAGTTTTGCTTGAGGACAAGCAAAGATTCAAGTGTGGGGGTATTTGATGTGTGCAAAATGCAACATATAAATTACATCAATTGTGGCATAAAACTAACCCTTTTTTAGTACTAATGTTGGAAAAAGTGTGCTTTTGTCTTCCTTTTGTATTTTCAGGATTAAATGAGCTCAAATTAACAAAAGAAGCAAAAAGACAGCAAAATCTAACATAAATACAAGAAAGGGAACGAACATGACATGCCCGACCCCACGACAGCATCTTCCCAAGCAAAACAAGAAGACAGAAGATTGAACACGCCCCGTGCTCACTGAGCACAGGGGTGTGCCCAAGTGTCAGCATAAAATACAAAGTTGTAGAAGCTTCCATCGCCCACCACGGGGCCGTGCTCAGCGGACACGGGGTCGTGGTCAACTATAAGATTCGCAGAATCCAGGCAAATATTGATAGTACAGATATGCTTCTGCACACGGGGTCGTGCCCAGCGGACACGGGGCCGTGGTCAACTAATAAAGACAAGAGCAATTAATGAAGAAAGAGAAGGATGTGGACCCGGGCCGTGCCCGCTGGACACGGGGCCGTGCCCGAGCTTCTGTTCAGCCTATAAATAGGAGTGCTTGGCTCAAGCTCAAACCATCCCTTGGCACACCACCTCTCTCACACTTCACCCACCACCCACCACCACCATAACACCATCATCCACCACCATCATCCATTGTCCATCATAGAGTGTGTGAGTCGTCTCGGGATCCAAGATTGATCGTAAGAGTTCTTGACAATCAAGGCCATGTTTGCCTAAGTCTCTTACATCACTTGGTGAAGGCAAAGTGTCTAGTGTAATACTTTTTATTTTCAATCTTTTCGCACTTTTATGTATTAATGACTTTAATAACTAGTTTCTTATGTTGAAGGTGATTCTTCCTTATCGTTTGTCCGTGGTGTCTTGGCATTATTTTACTGTCTATATAAAATAAAAGATTTTCACCATTCTTATCTCCACGGTCTATATGGAGGTATGTTGGCTACCTGGTCGGGGGTTAAGGGAACGGTTTGGCAAGAGTCTTGCCATTGTTCAGTGTATAGATCCTGCAAAGGATCTGGGTCAAATTTAGTAGGACCTCCTTCAATACTTAACGGTATTGGATGGCGGGGGTCCAAACTCTTTGATCCCCTCATAAGTTAAACTACTATTAAAACTTTAACCCGGCTACTTAGGACTGTATCCCTGCTGACTCAGACTACTTAGCCGAGGGTAACGTCACCTTCAAAAGAGGGGCCTACCACATTATGCATTAATAACTTAATTAATTATCTTTCAATAATCCGACCCTTTAGGATTGTATCCTTGCTGACTCAAACTACTGGGTTGAGGGTAACGTCACCTCCAAAAGAGGGGCCTACTACAATAACTAAGATAATCTCTTAAATAGTTCAAAAGTGCGAAAATAATCAAAGGTTACACTAAACACGAGTCAGAACCAAGTGATTCAACTTGTCTATCTGTTTTTACTTTTATTTTTATTTTCAGCATTTTAGTTAGTTTTTATTTTTCTTAGTTTAAAACATTTTTCTAAACTTTTGATTTGATTAGACATTGAGGATAAACCGGTACTAAAAGCTCTTGTGTCCTTGGACGACCTCGGTATCTTACCAACACTATACTACGCTCACGATGGGTGCACTTGCCCATATGTGTGTCTAGTGTTAGTAAATATCGTGTTTTATAAATTTAAAACTTGGCTAAAGAAAGTGTCAAAGGGCTTAAAATATACTTAAACTTATATACACACTTCACACGCATCAATGCTGATGATGCTGCTGAGGAACAACAAAAGAAAGAAGCAGATCAGAAGCAGACGGAAAAGAGCAAGGTGCCAATCACTGAGGTAAATACTTCAACTGAATCTAAAGTCATAGATAAAAATGTTGAACAATGCAAGAAATGCATGGAAACGTGTAGTGCTTGTACAGAAAAAGATGAAAAATTCAGAACAAGAGATCTAGAATTTACTAAAATTCAAAAAGTTTTCAAAGAAAAATGCAAAGAAATGTTAGAAAACGAAAAGATTTTGAAAGATAATGACGAAAAGCTAACACAAAGATGCAAGATTTTAGAAAAAGAAAATGAGATTTTGAAAGAAAAGTGTCCAGCAATGACAGAAGAGTGTTTGCAAAAAGAAAATTCCTTTTAAGAAATGAAAAAAGAATACGATTCAATAAAACTTGCATACCATATTACAAAAGAGTCATATGAAGACGTGAAGAGTCAAATGAAACTTGTTCAATCGAGATTAAAACATTGTTCTGAAACATCTGATACGCTTAAGCAACAGTATGAAATTAAACAAGTTGTAAATTCTTACATTGAAGATGTTGCTAAGCTAAAGCGTAAAATAGCTGATTTAGAACAAGATAACAACAAGTTACTCAGTTGTCATGTCACACCCCGACCGTGTTAAAACAACAAACCGCGGTGGAATCGTCAGGGAGTGTCGTAACAGAATCATTGTTTCACAACCATGGATTCAAAAAGTTTTGTTTTATTGATTCATTAGATAATTTACATTGTCTTAAAACAAAACAAACAAGTTAAACATAGTCTATCATCGTTATTAAGTCACTAAGGCCTCGTCTAGTCCTAAGTGAGCATGCATCCTAGCGATCAACATCATTCAACAACACCTGAAACATATGTAAAAACAAAGTCAGCAAAGAAATGCTGGCGAGCACATAGATTTTATGAGAGTGTCGGATTCATGGCTAGTTTACATGTTGCAATACTTCATTAAAAACCTTGTTTTGAAAAGTGTATAGTATTGCAACATAATTAACAAACTCAAATCAAGTTAGTTATAATTTATAAAATCTTGTAGCCATGATTCTTAACCCAAAACATTTGTTTAATTAAATAAAATTGTAAATCATCTTGTTAATAAAACTCGCATGGTTTATATCTTTTAGAAAACATCGTTATGTGACATCGTTTTAACCTCGTTTACCCAAGTGAACTAAATAATGCCACGGAATGTAATATGATAAAAACACTTATATATAAGAAGTACCAGCGGCGTATCTACCATGTTTCTATCATGTTACACCCGTCCCATTATCTAAGCACAACCCAAAACCAATCGTTTATTCAATTCTTTTAACTTGTTTAAATCGTTTCAAAATTGTTTTACTCGTTTAAATTGTTTAAATCAATCTCGTTTTAATTGTGAAAACTACTTTTGGTCGCCTCGCTAATAACATCCAAACCTTCGCAACTCGCCTATCGCTAATCTCGCATTAATAAACCACCAAAGGGTAAGTTAACAATCACAGATTCAGTCGTTACCCACATAACCCCCACACATAACCATGGGTGCAGTCTGATAACTGGATTTATCAGATCCTATGGTACCATAACCTAATACTGGTCGGTTCGGCCAAAACTAATGAATGTTATTTGTTATGTAATTATGCCCAACAAGTTTGTTCACATTATCGAAATCGCTATTAGTTTTATATAAACCATTTTAATCATTTTTGAAACCATCGTTAAAAAACATCGAAATCATTTAACACATATGAATCACCCCAAAACAATCGAAAACAGTAAAATAGGGGAACTATGTACTCACTTGAGAATGCTTAGAAGTCTTGAATAACAACCAAGCAAAGCTAGAGGGATCACGGAAATCAAATGGCACCTAATATAGGTAACTATGTTAATAAACCGGACCTAAATCAGAAGATCGGATAGGATGAGGTTTCGTAAACCAAATGAGTATTGGAACTCATATGATATGGTTTAACTGTTAGGATCTGAGTTTGGTTTTGATTGTGTTTTACGCTTGAATTAAGATGAACAATGAACAACTAGTGCAGCGGAATGTAAATGGAAACAAACTTTGCACACAATAAAACAGGAGAATTGCTTTACACACACATTTTCAACAAAGAACCGAATGCTTGAATTTATTACAAGATTCAATTATAATGCATGCATGTAACAAACTCCCCCTCAGCCTGAGCTAACAGTGATTTGTTCGTATAGGAAGAAAGATGGTGAAGAGCTAATAGAACAGTACAGGGTACTATTCTATTTATAGGCACGGACAAACCACTGTGGCATCTTTGCTGACGTCACCATGAAAGTGACATCTAACCACCTAACAAACTCTAACAACTGATCTATACAAACACTGCTTATCCTAACTACTGATTATAATACATTACATAAATAACAAACTAAACTACTGCTGAATCCTTCCACTGTTGTGACTCCAGTAGCACTTGATATAAACCAGCAGAGCTTGACCCATAGAAGTAGATTGAACAGCAGGGCTTTAGTTCTTCATTAGTCTTTGACTTGATCAGCAGTTGTAGGTCAGCAGTTGTAACGATCAGTGGATTGGAGGTCATCAGATGTTGAAACCACTTTCAAGGGGAGAGATTTGTATACACAACATCTGCTTATTCTGAATCCAATGCTCTGATCCAGTTTTGACTTTAATTATCTGTTCCTCTGATAGGGTTCAATCCCAACAATCTCCCCCTGGAACAGATAATGCCAAAACCCTTCATTATTTGTAGATCTTTATTGCCTCATCAACAGTTCCCTTATTTGCCCTTTGAGTTGTAACTCAAAGTCTAAGGCATCTGTGTCATCTTGATCCCTGCATAGTGGAAGATCAAGGAGATCCTGCAAATCTTTAAGACTTAGGCCAAGTGCTTGTTCCCTTGTCATTTTCTTCACTTCTCCACTAGACTTGATCACAGTCAGTACATGGGTCTGTTTGTCAGTTTTCCACTTTAGTACTTTTGAGTCTGGTGGGTTTCTTGGGAGATTTTTATTAGATGAGGAGTTGGGTGATGCTAGCCTTGTGATGACTGACTGAGCAGTACTTGCAGGTTGATTCAGTCCAAGAGTTTCTTCAATCATCCTTTTAATGCCCTCTTTTACAAGGTCATCTCCTGCCATCATTTCTTCCACTGTTTTAGCATCCAACTATTTTTGTTGTCTTCTTTTATAGATGGCAGTACCAGTTGGAGCAGTGGATCTCCTGATTTACAGCTTTTGTGGTCTTGTTGGAACCTCTGCTTCAGGATAGTCAGGTTTTTGTGGAACCCTTGGATCTTTCTTTCTTAGTTCCTCCAGCCTTTTGTAGGTAGTCCGGACTTTGTCTTCTTTCCATCTCATCACTTGATTTTTAGACCCATAATCAGCTGTAATTAGTTCCTCTTTCATTCTCTTCAGCTCCAATGTCTTTTCATGTACATTTTTCTTGTACTTTGCCCAATCTGGAGGAGTGTGTTTGACCTTATTCTTAATTAGTTCTTGAATCCTGGCTGCTTCACTTTCAAGCTCAGGAATGGTCCACTCTTTGTACATATGTTTTTCACCCTTATACTTCTTAGAAGCCATGATGTTTTCAATGTAGTCTTTTCTCAGGGTTTCATCTGCTCTTTCTGAGATTTGCTGACAAACATTCTTTGCAAACTGCTCTAAGGATCTGACTTGAGTGAATAGAAATTGGTAATGCCTTTGAATTTCTTTGTCAGTTTTTCCTTGTGAACTTCTTTTAGAGATATCCTCTGCTTGTTGAGCCTTAACTTTCAAGTACTCTTCAATGTTGTTAGGCCTAGGATATCCTTCAACTGATGGCAACCTCCTTTTAGCAGGATCATCCTCAAAGTAGAAGGATTTAATCTCTTCTCTGACTGCAATAAGTTCAAGAGGATATTGGAAACCTGCAGGAGTGATGGCAGTGATTGGTTGTTGTACTTGAACTGTTGAGAGAGGAAAAGGGTTTGGGATATTAACAAGTGAAAGATATTGTGAAGATGTTGGTGGTGGTGATGGAGAGTCATCATCAGGTATAAATATCCTTCTCCTTTTTAGTATAGGAGAGGCTGATGATGTTTTGGGTGGATTAGTGGTGGTGATTTGAGTGATGGAATGTGGCTGACTAACAGTTGTTGAAACAACTGGTGTTTCAACCACTGTTGCCATTACAGCAGATGTTGTAACATCTGATGTCTTCTGCTTTTTAGCAGGAGGTGATGGTGGTGAGGTTGTTTTTTGGTGGTGAAGTGATGTTAGGTAGTGGTGGTAGAGCAGTGGTTGTGGTGTGTGTTGTAGTGGTGTGTGTTGAAGTGATGGCAGGTGTTTGGCTGACAGTTGTTGAAACTACTGAAGTATCAGTAGTTGTTGATACAGCAGGAGTTACAACAGCTGTTTGGGTGGAGGTTTAATGTTTAGAGCCTTTGGAAGGTGGTTTGGGAGCATGCTTTGTGGGTCTGGATGGTGTGTGTTTGGGTTGCCTCACTTGTCTAATGGGCTTCTTCTTTTCTTCCTTAGGATTTTCATCATCCATAGGTTCAGAAGGACCCTGCGCATTCAGCTCCATAAAAGCTCTTTTCTCTTGTTCCCACCTGGCTTTATCCTTAGCCTCTCTATCCCTTTTTACACTTGATTTTGCTTCAGCAAGTGCATTTGTGGTAACATCCATCTTCTTACTACCATCTGGCAAGGGAATATCTTTTGTCATGTTATCTTTGTCTGGTTCAATATAAAGGCCATCTTCAATTCCCTTCTTCTTCCACTGCTTGATTTTCTCCCCCTTTTTGGCATTATCTGGTGGAGGATTATCAATAAAGAGTACAATGGGAGGAGCAGTGCCAGTGGTGTTCAATATGTGGGCCTTTATAGCCTTGATGTCAGCTTGGGTATCTTTGAACCTTGACTCCATCATGTTTCTCAGCCTTTGAACATGTATTTCATGATGCTGATCAGCCAATTGTCTTTGTTGTTGGAGCAGTGGTTGAAATAGGGTCCATAACTCATTTGCAGTAGGTGCAGGTTGTGCAGGTGCTTGAGCTAGAGCAGCAGTGGGTGATACCTTTTAAACTGTCAACAACTGTTGCAGTATATCTTTAATTTCTGCAACAGAAGTATCCAGTTTGTCAATTCTGTCCGTCAATTCTAGGTACATTAAACCATCACCCAATTTAATGGGATCATCTGATTTCCCACTAACAGTGGTTGTAGTAGTGGTTAACTCAGGGAATGTATTCAAGTCATCCACTGATGCCCGTTTGTCTTGGAACTTGGGACTTCTTCCTTCAAAAAGAGAGACACTTTTTAGTGAACCAGTGAAGACTGGATACACAAGTGTTCCCAGAGAAGAAATTGACTCCAAGGAAGTCTTATTGATGTAACCACTGTCCAAATGCAAACCAGTGGGTTCAACACTTGTAATGGCTGCTTCACTTGGACTGCCACCAAGAGTTACTTGTAACTCAAGGGGTGTAAACTCCCCAGGTCTTGTTGGTGGGTTAGCAATGATTGATACATCAGACCCAGTCACTTGTTGAGGTATGTTCTCATTGACAGGTGATAGAGAAGGACTGGTTTGTGCCCTGTTCAAATCAAGAGCATCCAACAATATTTTTGTTTGTGGGGAAATTGTGGAGGTGAGGTTGGGTGTAGAAAGAGAATTGGCCCCGGACATTGGGCTGTGGATGATGGAAGCAAGTGATTCCAGAGCATCATATTGTGGTGTCCCTATTTGTACAACCTGTTCTTTTTGAGAAGTAGCAGGAGGAGTTTCAGGCATGGGTTGAGATATTTCTATCAACTGCTGTGAGGAAGTAGTAGCAGTGGTTTCTTGTGACTTTTGTGCTGTCACTGGCAGTTGCTCTGGTATCTCATCCTCCAGAGTTGCCTTTTTGGTGGGTTTGGGGGGGCTTTTGAGTTTTCTTTTGTTTTGTTTTGGCTTTTTGGTGATTTTAGGTGTGGGTTTCAAAGCAGTTGTTTTGTTGCTATGATCACCTTGAGCAATGGGCTCAGCAGCAGATACCTGAGGAGCAGTGGTAGCTGCTAAAGTCTGCTCAGGCACCTCTGCTTGTGTTTTGCAAGGTTGACATTCTTGTAAAAGTTTCAGCAGTTAAGTTGTTTATTTGAAAAGAGTCACCTTGTTTTATTACATGAGCATCATCCTTACCAAATTTCTTTTCAAAATAATAACTTAGAAATCTTGGAAAAAGTAAGAATGGCTTTTTATCAACATTTTTAACCAAATCATTAAAGATTTCCTGGGAATAATTGAAATTTTCATCTTGAAGAATAGCATATCCCAGGTTTTGAATCTTTAATGGTATCTCATTAAAAGAAGTGGTTTTGTTTGAAACACACATAAGCAGGGTATGGAACAAAAATCTTGTTGCAGGTGGAAAATTACCTTTTTGTAAGGTATCCTTTTTTATTGTATCTGCATACCCCCTTTCAAGGAAATCAGTTTTTAACTCGTTTTTGGGAAAAGAAGTTTTACCTTGATGATCATCGAGTGCAAAGACTTCCGAGATGGATTGTGGTGTGATTGTGACTGCTTTACCCATTAGAGAAGAGTTAATGGCTACGACATCTTCTCCTTGTTTTTCAAGGGTAATATTTTTCCAAAACTCTCTCTGGGTTTTTAGATAAATTGGAGCATCTGCTGTTAACAAAGTTTTATACTTTGATGCAGACATGGTGTCAATGATGGAGTCGAATGTATCGGTGGTGCCTGGTTTTGTCAGAAGACCCAGATAATTGTGAGGAGATTTGTATGGTATTTCGATGGGTGTGGGAGCCATTTCAGTGGCCTTTTTCGAGGATGATTTTGAAGTGGATTTTGCAGATGACTTTGATTTTGTCATTTTGGAGAAGAAGATCGATGAAGGTTTTGAAGGATTTGAGAGAGGGAAATGGAAACTGCTTTGAGAAAAGAATTTTTGTGAATTCGATTCGACAGTAAAACCTTGTTTGGGATTTTGAAGAGGGTTTTATAGAAGAAAAAGTGAATGCTGATGTGGCAGCAGTTACAAAAGATCTTACCGCTATGTACTGTCCACGTGCCAACCCCTGATGAAATGAAGGACAAGTGGGTTTATGAAAACCACTGATGGAACAAGATCAGTGGTTGCAACGGTAATAACGAAAGCAGTGGGTGATTTTTACTATCAGTGGATAGAAACACACTGATTTTGAGCAACAGTGCTTATCAAGGAAATGAGAAAACAGGGGTTAACTTTCAGCAGTGGACAGACTTTAAAGTAGAACAGACTTTTAAACAAAGCAGTGGTTATGGCAGACTTTTAAGGATTTTAATGAAAATTTCATTTTTAGCTATTTTTAAGGATGGATTTTTGATTTTCTGAAAACATTTTAATGCTTTTATTCATAGAAAAACAGGATTTTGCCTGTTATTCCATGTTTAGCATGCCAATCCTAGAGATCAAGCTTTCAAAGGTGGATGTGTCTAATGCTTTGGTTAGCACATCTGCCAGCTGATCCTTAGTTGGAACATGGTGTAGAGAAATCAAACCTTTTTCATAGAAATCCCTCACAAAGTGATGTCTGATGCCAATGTGCTTGGTGGTTGAGTAGGAAACTGGATTTTTGATGATATTTTCTGATGCCTGGCTATCTAACATGAGTGGTGTCTTTAAGGCAGTGATACCAAAATCCAGCAACTGATTTTGAAGCCAAAGCAGTTGGGTTGTACAGCTTGCAGCAGCTATATACTCTGCCTCAGTAGTGGATGTGGAAACAGCTGCTTGCTTTTTGCTTTTCCAAGACACTAAGCAATTGCCTAGGAATTGGCACCCTGCTGAAGTGGACTTTCTTATCTTGTCACATCCAGCAAAGTCACTATCTGAGAAACCTGAAAGCTCAATTTTACCATCAGCTGGATACCAGATACCAAGTGTGTCACACCCCGACCACGTAAAACAACGAAACGTGGCGGAAACGCCGGGGAGTGATGTAACAGAATTAATTTTTTCACAACCATGGAAATTAAAGTTTCGTTTTATTAATCAAATAAGAGAGTTACATTGTTTTAAACAAGAAACAAAGAGTACATAACGAAAATTAACTAGTTCTTGTCTCGTTTTAAGTCACTAAGGCACAGGTCCGCCTAAGTATGTCTCGATAAGTCCTATGCATCAACTCCTGAAAACACATGTGAAAATAGGTACGTCAGCATAAAAATGCCTGTGAGATACATAGGTTTTGTGAAAATAGAATTCATCACTTATGTTTAAGAAAATGTTTAGTCATGAACCTTGTAATTTGCTTTGTTTTGTAAATCATTTGAAAAGTGATAAATAAACCAAATCATATATATGTATAAAAGAATAATACATGGTTAAGTAAATAACCAAGTAAAATGAGTTTATATCAGATAAGTTGTTTGTAAAACAATGTATTGTGAAAAGTATGTTATTTGTATAAAATGTTATATGTCTAAATTGAAATAATTCAAATAACGCTACGATATGTAATACCATACAAACACTTATATATAGGAAGTACCAGCGGCATATCCACCATGCTTGTATCATATTACACACGCCTCGTTACTTAAATCACTTACTCAAACCAAACCATCAAAGTAGAATGTTTATGTATAATCAAATGTCAAAATGTTTGTGTGAAAACCATGTCAAATGTCTATGCCTAATGTAAATCATGAATTGTGTATATCAATGTCAAAAGGTTTATGTCTAATGTAAATCATGAATTGTGTATATCAATGTCAAAATGTTTATGTCTAATGCAAATCATGTAATGTGTATCCAAAATATCATGTATGGTAAGTGAAATATATCAACTAAACCATATGTAAAATGCACAAAAACAAGGTATTGAAGTAAAACATGGTTTAAATCAAAGTTATGTTTTGTGGAACAAATGCATGCTATACTGATACAAACATCTATGCGGTATTGTGAAAATGCATACATCCAAGCCTTGTGACTGTGGCGATAAACCCTTAAACGAATTTAAAGGTCTATCTGTGTTATGTTTATCGAATTCGGTCATTCCTTCCACCCAAACAAACCTAGGGTTCAGGAATGAGAGTTGTCAAGTCCTATGGTACCATTACCAACTAACGAGCGGCGTAGCTAATGTTAATGAATGTATATTGTCCCATTTGAACAAACCAAATGCCATACCAAAATGTAAGCATGTGATGAATAACAAATGTACTAAGTATGCACACAATGGACATACATAGCATAAAATGTAATGTAAAACAATGTACTAAGTATGCACACAATGGACATACATAGCATAAAATGTAATGTAAAACAATGTACTAAGTATGCACACAATGGACATACATAGCATAAAATGTAATGTAAAACAATGTACTAAGTATGCACACAATGGACATACATAGCATAAAATGTAATGTAAAATGATGTACTAAGTATGCACACAATGGATATACATAGCATAAACACAATGAAATCATGTACTATAAGTGTACTATTGAACATAACAAGCATATGATATGAAAACATGAAAGGCACGAAAGTAACGAGTAGGCACATGTGTTTCACCCCAAAATGTTTGGAAAACAGTAAAAGAGGGGTCTATGTACTCACTTGAGATTGCTCAATAGTCCTAGGATAACCACCAAGCAATGCTAGAAGATCACGGAATCAAACGGTACCTAATATAGGTAACTACATTAATATACCGGACCTAAATTGGAGGATCGGATAGAATGAGGGTTCGTAAACTAAACGAGTATGGAGACTCATGTAATATGGTTTAACAAAGCCTACATACTAAACTGAAACCTAACCTAAGTGCTTACGACCCATTACGACCCGTTTAGGTAGCTTATGCTACTTTAACGCGTCGTTCGCGTAAAACGCGTTTGGAATGCCTAACTAGTCCTATGATAAGTAAAATATGCCTTAACATGTCTAATATTGTTACCAAATCAGTTTAGATACCAAAAGTTATGTTACATATGCTTAAAATGAATTTTGGCGTCAAAAGGGTATTTTGGTAATTTACCTAAGGCATATATACTACCTATCATACAACGTACTCAAACGATGTGACCATAAGGTATAACCTCGAAAGGTTATTCCCTATACAACTATGGTCACCTAATGTGTTTGCTCGGATCCTAATGATCGACCAAACGGGTCGGGTTCAAAGGTATAAGCGATTGTTTAGATCGCTTACCCTCACGACCCTAGACTAGCACAAAACTAAAAGTGATGAGCTAAGCATGTTAAAACATGCTTAACTAAGTTTAGAAAACAGGTTTGGTATCAAAACAAACGGTTTTGATACCTATAAGTAGTTTGGTTACAAAATACGCAATAACACGCATTTTGGCCGAAACTACGACTCGTCACTGAGTCTAGATAACGTGGTAATCAGTAGGTATAGTCACTAGGGACTATAACCATCGTGATCACGCTCACGTTATGAAGTTCAAACGAACTTCCCATTGACCATAACCTGGTCAATGCAAAAAGTCAAACAAAGTTTGACTTTAATGCTAAAATGAATGAAAAGAACGAAAGAACACTTACAAAGGGTCCCCGCAAGATTGATAATCCAAGTATTCTCAGGTATGAGGTGATGAAACACCCCAACTTAGAGAATTATCAGATTTCAAGTGGGTTTTACAAATGAATGGGATGGGTATTTATAAGATATGCAAGACCGTTAGGATCGTTTATCGAATAACGTGCTTTGATCTTGACCATACACTTGTTGAAATACCCATGGAACACCAAATTGGCCCCTCATTATCCTGAAGAGGCAAGTGCAAAAGGGATTAGGAGGGGGTAACAGCTGTTAACAGCTACTTAAACAAGTTTCTGCTATCTGACCCCTGCTTACGGACCATAAGACTCAGAACCTTACGGTCCGTAAGGACCTTGCAGGTCTGAAAGTTTGAAAAATGGCAGAACAGGCCCCTAAGTGCGTATCGTCGTGTTTTGGCACTTCTAACACCCGTCAAACCCATTTTTAAGCTCTATAAGGATGTTAAAGTATGGGGAACATGAAACATGCTCAAAAATATGCCGGATGTTGGTTCGTTTGGTCGTACGATCGCGATTTTCAGTTAATTACAATGGAATGCGCATAAGCGCGAAAAACGATCCAAATTGCGTGACGAATGGATTTTTCTTATGCCAAACACTAAAATAAAATATTTTAGTTCTTACATATATTTTTGGATGTCCGGATGTATTCAGAACTTAAGTTATGCGCGAAAGTGCAAACTTGTGCACTTTTTGACGCTTTTAGTCCCTGAATGACCCAAAAGTTTATTTTAGCACACCGAACCCCTCAAAGCCTATTTCTAAGCTATGTAAAGGACATTTAAGGTATGTTTAACTTATGGTCATGTTCCGGAATGTCTGTTACAATTCAAATTGGCATACTTTCACAGTTTGTCAACTTTAGTCCCTGTAAGCTATTTAACTTGATTTTGCCATACCAAAGCCTTTGAAACTTATTTCTAAGTTATGTAAAGGTTATTTAAGGTATGTTAAGCCTATTTCACTATTCCAGAGTGTTCATTGCATTAAACTGGTTATATTTACGCATCAGTGCGCGTATAACCTTCCAGAAAGTGATTTAAAGCTTGAAATCGAACAAAAATTGATATGTGTAAAAGATACACATATTTATACAGATCCCAAGTATGAAATACAATATTTCATTGGTTTGGTATATTTTTTATGGTCGCAGTGACCCAGGTGTCACAGTCTCCCCTACTTTAGGAAATTTCGTCCCGAAATTTATTCGTAGGAGTCTATCTGTGACTTTGTGTCAAATAACCACCAGAGATATGCAAGGCATAATCCTGTCATTTCCTTAACGGACATTCTTCAGAAACAAAAATGAACGGACAGAGTCATTTTCCTCAACGAGTATTCTTCAGATGCGGAAATGAAGGATTTAAACAAACGGGGATTCATTTCCTCAACGGACAATCTTCAGAAAAGAAAATGAACAAACGGAGTCATTTTCAACGGTTGCTTCATCAGAAATGGAAATGAAAAAGGATAATCAAACGGATATTCATTTCCTCAACGGACAATCTTCAGAAAACGAAAATGAACAAACGGAGTCATTTTCAACGGGTGCTTCCTCAGAAACGGAAATGAAAAAGGATAATCAAACGGATATTCATTTCCTCAACGGACAATCTTCAGAAAACGAAAATGAACAAACGGAGTCATTTTCAACGGGTGCTTCCTTAGAAACGGAAATGAATAGTTTTAAACAAACGGATATTCATTTCCTCAACGGACAATCTTCAGAAACGAAAATGAACAAACTGAGTCATTTTCAACGGGTGCTTCCTTAGAAACGGAAATGAATAGAGTTAACTCTAGGCACATGACAAAACTTGTTGTGGTTTCTGTGCACAAAATTCCATAATTATGTATGCATCCATAATTACGTAATTCCTTGCACAGTCCGCACAGTTTGTCTTGTAATGTTTAGGGGAAGAAAATCAAACCTGTGATGAGGGTGACTAGACTACCATAGGGTCCTTCTAATTAGATCGACATATGATCTTTTTAATTAGGCCACCAAGGAGTCCTTTCAGCATCCAAGGGACTTAACTACAACGTAGAAGTCCATTAAGGATTTTAGATAGTACCTTTGGGTATCCTACTATGAATCCCTTATACGAATGATATGGAAGATTCTACGAGGATTTGGATAACAAAAACTTGGATTACACCAAAAACATAAAAGGGAACACATAAGCACATAATCACATAGTTGTTTAACTCGGTTATTAATTTGTTATTAACTTGTTAGTGATTGAATATGGATATTCAAGGTACACCAGGAAACCAGTCGCTGGACTTCAATGTCCTCTGGGATCTATCTGAAAAGATAGGATGATCTCCCAAAAATTCGATTTTGTTTTCAAAGAAACGTAATATTCGAATTAAGGAACACAACAATTTTAGGATTTATGGAAATACCCTTAGGTACCCTTATTAAGGATTTATAGTGGTACTTTGGGTATTCGTCCAGTGTTGTAACTTGCGCCTTGTACTTCGTTTCCTTAGAAGAAACGGGTACTTAGGAATTTCGTGGAAAATGCAAGAGATCATAAGATGGAAAAATTTTGGGGGTAGTTTGCTTTTCAAGGAATACGATTCCTTGCTTGTCGGTATTGTAGGGGATATGTTCTTTATACATACAACCACATAAATACATTGCAATGTAAATAAAAGATTTATTTATAAACAATGATAACAACTGTTTCATGGACCTTGACAACAAAAGAAAATAATACATAAGACGTGATTATTTCTAAACGATGTTGTCTTCTGGTCGGTCAGATGCTCATCCCTGTGCTGGATTTGCATTAGCAAGCTTTGGGAAATTTCTTTGGAAATGACCCATCTCACCACAGTTGAAACAAGAACCTGGTAGAAAACGACCTTGAGCGGGATTGTTGCCAGCTTGGTTTGGTGCAGCTGCAGCTGGGCAGACTCTTGCTGTATGGCCTATAAGTCCACAAGTTTGGCATTTGCGGCACTTTACATTGGCATGATGATGGAGGCTACATTGGTTGCACAAGGGTGCAGTTCCATTGTATGGCTTCCTAGTAGGGGGTTGAGCTGGTTGGTTGGGGACGGCTTGATCATTGTGAGTAACCATGGCGAAGTTCTGAGAAGCCTTTCGCTTCTTTGACTTCTTAGGGGATCTAGTCTGTTCATCCATGGTCTTTGATTCCTCAATTGGTTTCTTGTCACTTTTTCGAAAAAGTTTACCTTTCCTGATTTGAGATTCAGTCAAGGTTGCCGATAGCTCAATGGCCTGTCTAACTGTAGTGGGTTTACTACCAGTTATAATGTCTTGTATTGAGTCAGGGAGGCCATCAATGTACTTTTCGATTGCCTTATCCAAAGGCATAACCATATTCGGGCATAACAAACTTAACTCCTCATAACGATCCGTGTAGGCTCGATGCTAACCGCTATCTTGCTTAAGATCGTCGAACTCCCTTTCCAAGGCCCTGATCTCGTGACGAGGACATAATTCCTTCATCATCAGAGCTCGAAGCTCTTGCCACGTTTGAGCCAGTGCCACATCGGCACCCCTATCTCTCATCACACCATTCCACCATGTCAAAGCTCGTTTCTCAAAGACACTAGATGCGAATTCTACCTTTCGCTCATTTGGACATTGAACATGTCTGAAGGTGCTCTCTAGACTCTCAAACCATTGCAGAAGTGCAGTCACTCCTTGAGACCCAGAAAACTTTGATGGCTTAGCCGAGTTGAACGTCTTGAAGTTGCAGGGGGCATTATTATTGTTGAGGGCTTGGTTACATTGGGCAACGATGTTCGGGATTGCAGCAGTTATTTGCTGTGTAATGACAGCTGCCAGCTCTTCAATAGATACCGGATTTTCGCGTCGTGGAGGCATTCTAAAAGGGGAAACAAGAGAGAAAACAAATGAAATGGCATTGGGTAAGAATAGGATGTTACAATTACCGACCAAAATCATGGGTGATGGTCATTTGTTTAAACCACGAAGCAAACAAACGACACACAAAGGCTGAATCAAAGCAATTAGATCCCCATAATGTATCGCGAAGACATGCTCGCCTATAAGTGGACACTCACCCCAAGAGTTCCCAGGTAAGAGTGACTGGTCCGATTATGTGGATTTGTACGAACACTCTAGCCTTAGACAGAAAACTCAGGGTACAGGCATTCACTCTTCCAGTTTGCACGTGTTCACACTATTTAGGACCAAAAACTTTGACGAGAGTTTGAAAATTCAAAGGGGTTCAAAACCTTATAACAGAGGGTTCAAAACCTAGTAATCAGTCATCCAAAAACAGATGATTAATTTTCAAAGCGGATTCGAACTTTGTGTTCTCATTGTGGTTATCACCTAAGGATAGGTGAAGGTATCGTTTTATGACTAAACGCAAGTAAACTCGCGTTAGGGTCCTAGGAAGGTTATAGACTAGGTCAAAGCATTACTAATAACCTAATTCCCTATAACCATTGGCTCTGATACCAACTTTTCTGTCACACCCCGACCACGTAAAACAACGAAACGTGGCGGAAACGCCGGGGAGTGATGTAACAGAATTAATTGTTTCACAACCATGGAAATTAAAGTTTCGTTTTATTAATCAAATAAGAGAGTTACATTGTTTTAAACAAGAAACAAAGAGTACATAACGAAAATTAACTAGTTCTTGTCTCGTTTTAAGTCACTAAGGCACAGGTCCGCCTAAGTATGTCTCGATAAGTCCTATGCATCAACTCCTGAAAACACATGCGAAAATAGGTACGTCAGCATAAAAATGCCTGTGAGATACACAGGTTTTGTGAAAATAGAATTCATGACTTATGTTTAAGAAAATGTTTAGTCATGAACCTTGTAATTTGCTTTGTTTTGTAAATCATTTGAAAAGTGATAAATAAACCAAATGATATATATGTATAAAAGAATAATACATGGTTAAGTAAATAACCAAGTAAAATGAGTTTATATCAGATAAGTTGTTTGTAAAACAATGTATTGTGAAAAGTATGTTATTTGTATAAAATGTTATATGTCTAAATTGAAATAATTCAAATAACGCTACGATATGTAATACCATACAAACACTTATATATAGGAAGTACCAGCGGCGTATCCACCATGCTTGTATCATATTACACATGCCTCGTTACTTAAATCACTTACTCAAACCAAACCATCAAAGTAGAATGTTTATGTATAATCAAATGTCAAAATGTGTGTGTGAAAACCATGTCAAATGTCTATGCCTAATGTAAATCATGAATTGTGTATATCAATGTCAAAAGGTTTATGTCTAATGTAAATCATTAATTGTGTATATCAATGTCAAAATGTTTATGTCTAATGCAAATCATGTAATGTGTATCCAAAATATCATGTATGGTAAGTGAAATTTATCAACTAAACCATATGTAAAATGCACAAAAACAAGGTATTGAAGTAAAACATGGTTTAAATCAAAGTTATGTTTTGTGGAACAAATGCATGCTATACTGATACAAACATCTATGCGGTATTGTGAAAATGCATACATCCAAGCCTTGTGACTGTGGCGATAAACCCTTAAACGAATTTAAAGGTCTATCTGTGTTATGTTTATCGAATTTGGTCATTCCTTCCACCCAAACAAACCTAGGGTTTAGGAATGGGAGTTGTCAAGTCCTATGGTACCATTACCTACTAACGAGCGGCGTAGCTAATGTTAATGAATGTATATTGTCCCATTTGAACAAACCAAATGTCATACCAAAATGTAAGCATGTGATGAATAACAAATGTACTAAGTATGCACACAATGGACATACATAGAATAAAATGTAATGTAAAACAATGTACTAAGTATGCACACAATGGACGTACATAGCATAAAATGTAATGTAAAACAATGTACTAAGTATGCACACAATGGACATACATAGCATAAAATGTAATGTAAAACGATGTACTAAGTATGCACACAATGGACATACATAGCATAAACACAATGAAATCATGTACTATAAGTGTACTATTGAACATAACAAGCATATGATATGAAAACATGAAAGGCACGAAAGTAACGAGTAGGCACATGTGTTTCACCCCAAAATGTTTGGAAAACAGTAAAAGAGGGGTCTATGTACTCACTTGAGATTGCTCAATAGTCCTAGGATAACCACCAAGCAATGCTAGAAGATCACGGAATCAAACGGTACCTAATATAGGTAACTACATTAATATACCAGACCTAAATTGGAGGATCGGATAGAATGAGGGTTCGTAAACCAAACGAGTATGGAGACTCGTGTAATATGGTTTAACAAAGCCAACATACTAAACTGAAACCTAACCTAAGTGCTTACGACCCATTACGACCCGTTTAGGTAGCTTATGCTACTTTAACGCGTCGTTCGCGTAAAACGCGTTTGGAATGCCTAACTAGTCCTATGATAAGTAAAATATGCCTTAACATGTCTAATATTGTTACCAAATCAGTTTAGATACCAAAAGTTATGTTACATATGCTTAAAATGAATTTTGGCGTCAAAAGGGCATTTTGGTAATTTACCTAAGGCATATATACTACCTATCATACAACTTACTCAAACGATGTGACCATAAGGTATAACCTCGGAAGGTTATTCCCAATACAACTATGGTCACCTAATGTGTTTGGTCGGATCCTAATGATCGACCAAACGGGTCGGGTTCGAAGGTATAAGCGATTGTTTAGATCGCTTACCCTTACGACCCTAGACAAGCACAAAACTTAAAGTGATGAGCTAAGCATGTTAAAACATGCTTAGCTAAGTTTAGAAAACAGGTTTGGTATCAAAACAAATGGTTTTGATACCTATAAGTAGTTTGGTTACAAAATACGTAATAACACGCATTTTGGCCGAAACTACGACTCGTCACTGAGTCTAGATAACGTGGTCATCAGTAGGTATAGTCACTAGGGACTATAACCATCGTGATCACGCTCACGTTATGAAGTTCAAATGAACTTCGCATTGACGATAACCTGGTCAATGCGGAAAGTCTTTAATGCTAAAATGAATGAAAAGAACGGAAGAACACTTACAAAGGGTCCCCGCAAGATTGATAATCCAAGTATTCTCAGGTATGAGATGATGAAACACCCCAACTTAAAGAATTCTCAGATTTCAAGTGGGTTTTGCAAATGAATGGGATGGGTATTTATAGGATATGAAAGTCCGTTAGGATCGTTTATCGAATAACGTGCTTTGATCATGACCATACACTTGTTGAAATACCCATGGAACACCAAATTGGCCCCTCATTATCCTGAAGAGGCAAGTGCAAAAGGGATTAGGAGGGGGTAACAGCTGTTAACAGCTATTTAAACAAGTTTCTGCTGTCCGACCCCTGCTTATGGACCGTAAGACTCAGAACCTTACGGTCCGTAAGGACCTTGCAGGTCTGAAAGTTTGAAAAATGGCAGAACAGGCCCCTAAGTGCGTATCGTCGTGTTTTGGCACTTCTAACACCCTTCAAACCCATTTTTAAGCTCTATAAGGATGTGAAAGTATGGGGAACATGAAACATGCTCAAAAATATGCCGGATGTTGGTTCGTTTGGTCGTACGATCGCGATGTTCGGTTAATTACGACGGAATGCGCATAAGCGCGAAAAACTATCCAAATTGCGTGACGAATGGATTTTTCTTATGCCAAACACTAAAATAAAATATTTTAGTGCTTACATAAATTTTTGGATGTCCGGATGTATTCAGAACGTAAGTTATGCGCGAAAGTGCAAACTTGTGCACTTTTTGACGCTTTTAGTCCCTGAATGCCCCAAAAGTTTATTTTAGCACACCGAACCCCTCAAAGCCTATTTCTAAGCTATGTAAAGGATATTTAAGGTATGTTTAACTTATGTTCATGTTTCAGAATGTCTGTTACAGTTCAAATTGGCATACTTTCGCAGTTTGTCAACTTTAGTCCCTGTAAGCGATTTAACTTGATTTTGCCATACCAAAGCCTTCGAAACTTATTTCTAAGTTATGTAAAGGTTATTTAAGGTATGTTAAGCCTATTTCACTATTCCGGAGTGTTCGTTGCATTAAACTGGTTATATTTACGCATCAATGCACGTATAACCTTCCAGAAAGTGATTTAAAGCTTGAAATCGAACAAAAATTGATATGTGTAAAAGATACACGTATTTATACAGATCCCAAGTATGAAATACAATATTTCATTGGCTTGGTATTTGTTTGATGGTCGCAGTGACCCAGGTGTCACAAAGTGTGGGAGCACCTTCTAGGTATCTGAATATCCTTTTTACAGCAATAAGGTTTGACTTTCTTGGGGCTGACTGGGATCTTGCACAAACACATGTTGCAAACATGATGTCTGGCCTAGATGCAGTTAGGTACAATAAAGACCCAATCATGCTTCTATATAAGGTTTGATCAACCAAATCATCCTTCTCGTCAGACATGATTATTTTATTGGTTGCAATGGGTGTACTGCATGGCTTATAATCATCCATCTCAAATTTCTTCAACAGTTCTTTGGCATATTTGCCTTGATGGATAAAAGTGCCATTTTGCAGTTGCCTTACTTGGAGACCAAGAAAGCACTGGAGTTCACCCATTGCACTCATTTCAAACTCAGCTGTCATGAGTTGTCTAAACTCTTCACACATTTTATTACATGTGCTTCCAAAAATGATGTCATCCACACAAATCTGGACAATCATCAAATCCTTTCCTCTCCATTTTAAAAACAATGTTTTATCTATTTTACCTCTTGTGAACCCAATGGATAGTAGGAAGGTGGAAAGAGTTTCATACCAGGCCCTTGGTGCTTGTTTCAGGCCATACAAAGCTTTGTTTAGCTTGTAGACATGATTTAGATTAAATGGATCCTCAAAGCCTGGAGGTTGACAAACATAAACCTCTTCTTGAATCTTACCATAGAGGAATGCACATTTAATGTCCATTTGATACACCTTGATTTTGTGGTTGACAGCAAAGGCCAGAAATAATCTGATAGCTTCAAGTCTTGCTACAGGGACAAATGTTTCATCATAATCAATGCCCTCTTCTTGTCTGAACCCTTGAACCACAAGCCTGGCTTTATTCTTGACAACAATACCCCTTTCATCAGTTTTGTTTTTGAAGACCCATTTTGTGCCAATAGGACTTACACCCTCTGGCAATGGTACAAGCTCCCAAACTTGTTGTCTTCTAAACTATTGGAGCTCCTCTTGCATGGCTTCTACCCAGCTGTTGTCTTTTAGTGCCTCTTGGTACTTGACTGGCTGATGGAGAGATAGGAAACCAGCAAAAAGACAAATGTTTTGGGATTGACTTCTTATGAGCACCCCTTCATTGATGTTGCCAATGATTTGGTCAGGTGGATGAGATTTCAAGAAGATAAGCTCTCCTTGGTACGGAACAATGGCATTAAGTGGGGAGGGCTGCAGATGTGAATCATCTGAGCTAACCACTGCTGGTGACTTTGATGATCCAGCAGTGGCTTCAAAAGGTGGTGGAATAGGAGGTAGTGGTGTGGACACATACTGACTTTGATCCACTGTTTGAGGACTTTTATCAACAGTCTTTGAGGATGTTGAAGCAGGGGTTACAGGGCTACTTTGGTCAACAACTGTTGAGGTAGTAGTGGTTGAGCTTTGACAGCTGTTTTGAACATCAGCTGCTCTTCCCATTTTGACAGAATTTTGTTGAGGAATGATGATTTCATACCCATAGTCTGGTGATGATTCTTTTGATGGACCTGCACTGTTAGTCTTGATAGCGGTATTTTCAAAAGTAAATTTATCAAGATCAAACAATTCTGCAGGGTTTGCTGGGATTTTCATTGATGAAAGTTCATTGAACTTTACATTAAAAGTCTCCTCCACTGTTTTGGTCCTTGTGTTAAACACTTTGTAGGCCTTAGCAGTGGTTGAGTATCCCAGATGATAACCACAATCAATTTTGGCTGCAAACTTTGAGATATAATCTTTTAAGTTTAAAATGAAGCATGGGCAGCCAAAAACCTTGAAATATGAAATCAATGGCTTTATTTTATACAGCAGTTCATAAGCAGTCTTTTGATGCCTGGGGTTGATTAAAACTCTTTTTTTGGACATAACAAGCAGTGTTTACTGCCTCTGCCTAAAAAGTCAATGGCAAACCTGAATCAGCAAGCATGGTTCTGTCAGCCTCAATCAAAGTTCTGTTCTTTCTCTCAACAACCCCATTTTGTTCTGGTGTCCTTGGAATGCTGTATTGTCTCACAATTCCTTTTGACACACAGAAATCATCTAACTCCTTGTTCCTGAACTCTGTGCCATTATCACTCCTGAAGATTTTTACTGGAAGATCAAACTGCTTTTCAACCTGTTTCACAAAGTCTTGCAGAATGCCTGCAGTCTCATCTTTTGAGTGTAAAAAGTAAGTCCATGTAAACCTAGAAATGTCATCAACAATAACCAAACAATACCACTTTTTCTTTAGACTCATAACTTTAACTAGGCCAAACAAATCCATATGAATCATTTGCAAACATTTGGTTGTTTTAGACTCATCAATTGATTTGTAGGAGCTTTTATGTTGTTTTCCTTTTAGGCAGGAAACACAATGCTCAGGACAGGTGAACAGTTTTTGAGGTAAACCTCTTACTAACCCCTGTTTTGAAATGGCAGTGATTGTCTTGAGATTTGTGTGCCCCAATCTCCTGTGCGATAACTCTGTCTCTTTGTTTGATGCAGCTGAGAACAGACATGCATCAGTCCTGGGGCTCTCTTTTGGCATATCAACTACATAAACATTGCCACTTCTTTGAGCAACAAGTTTGGTTTTACCAGTTTTTATTATTGCTACAATCTTTTCAACCATTTCTGGTCCAACAATCCTACAACAATCCTTTGTGAAGAATGAGCCATAGCCCTTATCACTCATTTGTGAAACACTCAGGAGGTTGAATTTTAGATTGTCTATCAGATTGACATTTTCAATTTTTACATTACCAGATTGTACTGTACCAGACCCCAGAACTTTCCCTTTACTATTATTTCCAAAGGATATATCACCCCCTCCATGGATTTTGAAATCTTTGAGTAGGGCTTTACATCCTGTCATGTGCCTGGAGCCTCCACTATCTATATACCAAAGGCTATCTAAGCATGCAGAAGCTCCCTGCACATGAAGTAAAAGGATTAGTTCATTAGGTTCTCCAAAGCCAATAAGGCTTTGGATGGGGTCTCAACAGTGTCTGGGATGAATTCAGTTGGTTGGACAGTGGTTAGGTCAGGGGTTTGGACAGTTTTGGGACTGTTTTTCTCTAACCACTGTTGGGGGTCTTGCCCAATGAGTTGCTGATAACCAAAAGGATGCCTGTTCACTCTTGGTTTAGAAGGCCTTTTGTAAGCCTCATAAACATGTGGGATCCTTTGGTATGGTGGTTGTCCCTTGCCTCTTCTGTATTGATTGGTAGGGGGTGCATCAGTCACTTGAACATCTCTTTGGACAGATGTTTGGTTCAGCTGTTTTGTAACAGCTGTTTGGACTGGCACAAAAAGTGGTTGGTTCTTGGTGAACTTGACAGATGATGTTGATGAACTTAAGGATGTTTTTGCAGTGTACTCATTCTTTTTTACATCAAAGTTTTTGAGATACACACATTCTTGAGTTTTGTGGTTTGTTTTACCACAGATGGTGCAGCTTTCAGCAAGTACAATGACACTTGTTTTGTTTGGATCATATGCTTTTAAATGAAAACAATCTTTTGTTAGATGATTCTTCTTTTCACAAAAATCACAAAACAGGTTTTTGATCTTCTCTTTTCTTCCTTTTCTCAGACTCCTTAGCAACAGAGTTTTGAACCACTGTTGGGATATCTTTGATAGGAATGACCTTTGCTTTTGGAGCTGTGACACCATCAGTGGTTGTGAAATCCATGGGCTTGAAATTTTCAAGAATGTCACACTCATCAGACCATGTGGGTTTAAATTGATATTTCTCAATTTCCTCAAAAGTTGAGGACCCCACAGATCTTTCCAAAGTGATTTTATTACCAAGTTTGTCAGTTATCTTAACTTCTTGGCCATTCTTGTTGGTTGGTTTTATCTCAGATGAACCAGCTTTTTTGACAGCAGTGTTTTCAAGATCATCATATTTTCTATATCCTACACCAAACTTGACATTGCTTTCAAGCTGTTTTTCTAACATGACCTCATAACCTTTGCAAGATTCCACCCATCTTTCACAAGTGATTTGGGTGGATTCCAACTCCTTTTTGCAAACTTGATATTTTTCTACCATAGTTTGGAGTTGGTTCTTGGTTATGCTTTGCTCTTCTTTTAGACTGCAAATTTCTTTGTCTTTTTCAGCCAATTTATTTTTAAGTTCTTTTAAAGACTTTTCAAATTTGACCTCATCATTCAACTTTCTATCCCTAAGGTTTTCATTCACCTCTTTGATTTTAGCAAATGCTATGATGCATTTGTCTGAACACAGATTTTCAAGAACCTGAGATGATACCTTAGCTGCAGCCATCATGGCACAGTCACATTGATGATCATTTTCTTCATCAGCTCTCTTTTCTTTCTCACCTTCTTTCTTTTCTTCTTCTTTGGACCAGGGGTCAAACAATGGTTCAAGCAAGGTTTCTGAATTTTCTCCCAGCAGTAGTTCACCAGCAACAGCAGTAACCACTGCTTCAACAACTTCATCCACTGTTTCATCACTTGTTATCCCTTTTTCAGCGTTCAGCTCTTCTGGTATTGACTCTAATGCCATGAGACAAAATTCATCATTAGAAGCATCATTAGTAGCATAGAGTGCAAAATTTTCATCACCTAGCTCATCAGGTAAGTTGCTCCAGTCAACAAAGCCTTGGGTGAAAAAGCTTTGCTGATCTGGTTGAACCACTGCTGGTGGTGCAGCTTGTTGTGGTGCAACTGATTGCACTTAAACCTGAGGTACAGGAGCCTGAACATACTGAATTTGAGGGACAGTGGTTTGAACATAATGCACAGGAACAGGGTTTGCATAATGAGCAGCGTTTACATGGGCAGCAGGGGTATAATGGGAATAGTGCACATTGCTTTGGTTTTGTTGTCTAGGGTTTGAGCTGGGATGAGTAACAATTGGACCAGCAGTTTGACTCCTACATTCCCTAGCAAAGTGTCCTAGCCTGTTGCACTTATAGTACTTGATCTTAGATTTATCCAACCCCACTTTTAAATTCCCATGTAACCCTGGGAATTTTCTCCCTGTCCTTTTGTAAAATTTGCTTGTTCTTACACTAAGCAATGTCAATTGATGCAAAATGTCCATTTATTCAAGGTCAGTTGGATCAAAGTGCTATAAGTCATTGAGTTCAAAACACAAGTTATCTGGCATCTGGTTTTCATAATTTGCAGTGAAAGCATAATTTGCAGAGTGAGAATCAGAGTTGTTAAAGTTTCCACCAGCAGTTATATCAATAAAATGATCATAACTCTGATCCTTACTACTGCTACCAGATTCTTCCTGACCAAAAAGAGCTGTGCTGCCAAATGAATAATCATCAGCAACTTTACCAGACTCTTGTAACTTCTTTTTCTGGTTTAACTCCCTTTCATAGGTCAGGAGTCTACCATGAAGTTGGGTCAGGGTTAGATCTTTGAACTCAGCAGAATTTCTAGTTACAAAAGCAATTGTATCCCATTTTTCAGGTAGTGATCTAAGAAACCTGCTATTTTGTGTTGAATTAGGAAATGTAACTTTAACAAGTCTTAGCTCACTAATGAGACAACTAAATCGCTCAAACTGTTGGGTCAATGATTCACCCTTGATGTGACAAAAGGTTTCATAATGCTGATTCAGAATTTCCCTATTATTTTCAATAACTTCTTCCATTCCCCCAAACTGTTCCTTCAGTGCATCCCATAGCTCTTTGGCACTGTTACAATGTAACAGCCCAACATAAATTTCATTGGGTAATGCAGATGCAATGATGCTAAATGCTTTGGCATCGAGTTCGAACTTTTGGAAATCAGTTTCAGTGTAATTTTCAGGTTTTTTAGGTTCGAACTTCATTGAATCCTCAGCACTTGGCACCATGGGAACATGTGGTCCAAAAACAACAGATCTCCAACATCCAGTATTCTGTTGAGCAAGGATGTGACCCATCCATCTCTCCCAGATGTTGTATTCATTACGTTTAAGCATGGGTGGTTTGAAAAGAGAGCCGATTTTATTCTTATCATCTTGTGTAACGCCTCGTAAAATCACGTCCAATGATGTGTTGACACGTGTAATAAACCCTAATAAAGTCAAACCTTGAATTTAAGGGACTAATTTTTTCGAAAAATCAAAAAACATTGATTATGAAAGAACTGGAAGTATTAACATATTAAAATAAGTTTCTAAATAACCTTTTACCGTTTTATATTAACAAATGAGCCACTTGTTGATCGAGTGTAACCGTTTGCGTAATTAATTGAAAGTTTGCGCAATAAAGGGTTAAAAGTGTCAACATGTTAATTCTTACCTCTGAGTGACCTTTTAACAAACTGAGAGCTTCATGATATTTGATTATACTCTCGGGAATGCCAAATATTGGCCGTCTAAGGTTTTTATGCCTATAAGTAAAGTTACGCGCAACTTTACAAGTTAGAGGGGCTGAAAGCGTCAGTATGTTTAATTATACCTCTGAATGACCTTTTAGCGAACCCGAAGCATCGTGATGTTTAATAATACATTTTAAAGAATGCCTAATATAGCTTAGATAGAGGCTTAGAGGTGTTTGGTGCGCAAAAATAATCTTTTACGTCATGCAGGGACTAAAAGTGTCAAAAAGTGCACAAGTTTGCATTTTCGCGCATATCTTGCAATCTGAATATATCCGGACACCCAAAAATTTATGTAAGCACTAAAATATTTTATTTTAGTGATTGGCTTGATAAAATTCCATTCATCGCGTAATTTGGTTCGTTTTTCGCATCCGTCCGTGTTTTGTCGTAATTAACCGAACAACGTGACCGTACGACCAAACGAACCGACGTCCGACATATTTTTGAGCATATATCATGTTCCCCATACTTAGGCATCATTGTAGAGCCTTAAAAATGGTTTAACGGGCCTTAGATGTGTCGGAAATGGCATTTGGAAGTGCAGGGGCTTAATCTGTCAACAAGTGAAAGTTGCTGTTTGCTGACCAGGTCTTTACGGACCGTATGCACTGGACCTTATGGTCCATAAGCATGTGCCAGATATGAATTTTTGCTTGGTCACTACTCTATTCCATTTTTAACCAATCAAAACCGAATCCTTGGGCTCCAAGACAATTATACAGCTGTCATAACAAGTGTAGTGATCTGATTAACCCCTTCAAACACTTGTCATCATCCAATCATCCTACAAAGACTATAAATAAGGATGGTTTTCTTTGATCAAGATCACCATTTCATTCCAACCTTGCTATCTTCTCATTTCTGGAGGATCCTGAGTATTTGGAACTTCCTTGGAGTTCTTTTCAGTAATAAGGACCCATTTGTAAGTGTCCTTAACTTCCTATTTCAGCTTTGATTAGTTTAATGATCAAAAGTCAAACTTATCATAGTTAAGGTTTGACTTTGTGATTAAATACTAAATGATCCAGTTATTAGTCAAATTAAGAGTAGTTATAAGTTGGTAATGGTGTAGGTAATAAACCCCTAAGAGGGCACCTACTGATTATCACCCTGGCTTGGTCAAATGTCGGGTCAAACTTGATATTAAAAAGTCAACAGGAAGCTTATTTTCAAATTAATGCATAAATAGCAATGTAGAAGCTATGCAACCTGTTTTATCATTAATATAACTTGGTAATTAGTATAAGAACATGTCGATTTTTGTTTCACCTCATTCTTTTCACGGAATCGATTTTTGTTTCACCCATTTACTTTGATTAGAATGCCTCCTCGACGCGAAAATCCGCTACCAAATACCGAACTGGCAGAGATCATCGCGCAGCAAATGGCTGCTGCGTTCCCAAATCTTATTGCTCAATATAACCAAGCCAACAACAACAATAATGCTCCATGCAATTTCAAGAGTTTTAACTCGGCTAAACCACTCAAATTTAGTGGTACTGAGGGAGCAACCGGGCTTCTTCAATGGTTCGAGAGCATTGAGAATACTTTCCGTCACGTTCAGTGTCCTGACAATCGCAAAGTCGAGTTTGCTTCCAGTGTGTTTCAGAAGAGGGCGCTTACATGGTGGAACAGGGTTATGAGAGACCGTGGTGCTGAGATTGCTTTAGCACAAACATGGGCTGAACTTAGGACTCTTATGATGAGGGAGTTTTGTCCTTGTCATGAGCTGCGAGCCCTAGAAAGGGAGTTTGATGATCTGAAACAGGATAGTGGTGAGCACCGGGCGTATACTGATAGGTATGAGGAGCTGAGTTTGTTATGCCCAACAATGGTTACCCCACTCGAGAAGGCTATTGAGAGGTATATCGATGGCCTACCTGACTCCATACGAGACACCGTTACTGGTAGTAACCCTACCACAGTCCGTCAGGCAATTGAACTATCTGCGACATTGACCGAGTCACAGGTTCGAAGGGGTAAGCTGCATAGAAAAGGTGACAAGGGTAAGAAACAGTCGTCTGACAAAGAGGATAGCAAGAAAGGTAAAAACAAGAAGGGTAAGGATTCTGGTTCCTCGAAGAGTTCAAGGAAGCGTAAGGCTTCCCAAAACTACGCCGTTACTGCACAGGCAAATCAAGCTGCACCAAATCAGCCTGCGCAACCACTTGCCAAGAAACCCTATCTTGGCAATGCACCTTTGTGCAACAGATGTAACGGTCATCATCAACCACACCTCCAGTGTCGTCATTGCACCAACTAAGGAAGATCTGGTCATCTTGCTGACACCTGCCGCGTTCCTGCCAATCAGAATCGGGCAGCTCAGAACCCGGCTCAACAAGTTGCTCAGCCTCTTGCTCAGCAACAAGGTCAAGCTGCACGACCTCACTACCCACCAGGTTCTTGTTATAACTGTGGGGGATCTAACCCACTACCGTAATCAATGTCCAAGATTGGTGAATGCGAATCCAGCTCAGGCTCAGGCTCGAAGTCGAGTCTTCAACATGAATACACAGGAGGCGCAAGCAGACAACGAAGTGGTTAACGGTACATTCTTTGTTAATAATCAACCCGCATCTGTTCTTTTTTATTCTGGTGTCGATAAGAGTTTTGTGTCATTATCTTTTGAGCCATTTCTTCGCGTGTCTAGTACGAAACTAGGTAAGCCTTTGACAGTAGAAGTTGCTAGTGGTGAACCCGTTGTTCTTGATTCTGTTCTTCGCAATTGCCAATTGAACCTTAACGACCATCTTTTTCCCATTGACCTAACGCCGATGCAACTTGGGAGTTTCGACATTATAGTAGGTATGGATTGGTTAGCCAAGCATCACGCAGAGGTAGTTTGTTTTGAGAAGATTGTTCGTGTTCCACTCTCGACAGGTGAGATCCTACAGGTTCGTGGTGAGAAACCTGCTAGTAGTCTCAAGCTCATGTCTTGTTTTCAAGCTCGGAAGTATCTGCGAAAGAACTATGTGGCCTTCTTGGCACATGTTACAGCAGATAAGGGCAAAGATAAGTCTACTCAGGATATCCCAGTTGTTCGGGATTATCCGGAGCTATTTCCTGAGGAGTTACCTGGATTACCCCCAGCGCGCCAAGTCGAGTTCCGTATTGATCTCGTACCTGGTGCAAATCCTATTGCTAGAACTCCATATCGTCTTGCACCGTCTGAGATGCAAGAGTTGTCTAAGCAGCTTCAGGAGCTTTCTGATAAAGGTTTTATTCGTCCTAGCTTTTCACCTTGGGGTGCTCCCGTTCTTTTTATCAAGAAGAAGGATGGATCTTTCAGAATGTGCATCGATTACCGTGAGCTTAATAAGTTTACCATCAAGAGTCGATATCCCCTACCTCGCATTGATGATCTCTTTGATCAGTTACAGGGCGCTTCTTACTTTTCAAAGATTGATCTACGTTGATCTGAAAATAAAACCCTAATTCTCTCTCTCTAGCAGGCGATTTTTTTCCTTCCATGGATCCTTGAATTCTTCGAACATTAGGTGTATAACAGTCTGTAATCAAGGATTTGATTTATCAAACTCTTGTAACGAACTCGTTAACACTTCCTGTTTCGTTTTTTTCTTGGGTTTTTTTTTTCGTTTCTTATTCGCCGGCTTTAATCTCTAAGTCTGATCTGATCGGATAGCGTATTGGGTCTTTCGGTCCTACTGGTAAGGCAGTAACCTTGATTGATCGGGTGCTCTATTCGATTTCGTGAGGATTTAAAGGTTAGGGTTTTGCTAGATTTAGGGTTTTTGCTTTTCGTTGGGTGTTTTGTTTTTGCTCGTGTGGTGTCAATCTGGTGCATGGTGTGTTTTTCATTCAGTAAGTGAGAGAGGTGGGATTGTTAACATGGATGAACGTAAAAAGCATGAAGGCAATGTTCAGGATGGTCGTCTAAAGCCACCATTACCGTTCCAGGGTTTAGCGAGTAAGGTTACAAATATTGAGGGAAACATCTTTGTTCCTAGAAGAGGTGTTGTCCAGCAATCCAGTTCTGATCCGAAAGTGATAAATGTTATTGATGAACTAGAAAAGATCACCATTCCAGTCAGTCCAGAAACAAATGAACCGGATAATGTAAACAATGTCAAAGGGCAGACGTATGCGGAGAAATTAACTACACTCAAACCAGTTCAGAAGGTTAATTTCAGATTCATGGAAAACAATAAAGCAGATGATGACGTGCAAGTGGATGTTACTATACCGATTGCATCTGTTAAACAGGTTCAAGACCGTTTTAAGAATGTTTTATTCGGATATTTTCTAGGGAAAAGGTTAGCATTTCCGGTTGTCGAATACTTTGTTAGTCAGAGATGGGAAAAATATGGGTTGCAGAAGTGTATGATGAATGGCAAAGGTTTTTTTCTTTTTTAAATTTAAGTCTAAAGAAGGAATGGATCAAGTTATACAGGATGGACCATGGCTGATTAGGAACAGTCCGCTTTTCTTGAAACAGTGGTCAACAAATACTGAGTTGAAGAAGGAAGAACTAAAAAAGGTACCCGTGTGGGTTAAGACGCATGGCGTTCCTTTGGCAGCCTATACGGAAGATGGTCTTAGTTTAATAGCATCAAAAATTGGTAACCCAAAGGTTCTTGATAATGAAACGTCTAAGATGTGCTTAGACTCGTGGGGAAGGAGTGGATATGCGAGAGCGATTATTGAGCTGGATGCGGACAAAGAATTGAAAGACAGTGTGACTGTGGCGATTCCTAATGTGGAAGAAGGTGGGTATCTTAAGAGTAACATCAAAGTGGAGTACGAATGGAAACCACCTCATTGCAATTCTTGTAATGTGTTCGGTCATGGGAGTGCAGATTGCCCTAATAGAGTCGTTGACAAAAATAATGAGGAGGTACATGACAATGATGATCATACGGATGCTCAGGGGTTTAAGAGTGGTAATAAACGTAAGAAAGGGTCAAAACAGCAATTCAATGTGAAGGATAAGCAACGGTTTATATACAGACCAAAGAAATCAAATGAGAAAATGGATTCTACACAACCGAGTTCTTCCAAAGGTCCGACGAATCATAAGGAACCGGTAATCAGAATTTCTAACGCTTTTGATGCTCTGGGTAATATGAATAATGAGTGGGGATCAGAAACGGATGAGGTTAGAATTAACACGAAGGTGGGGGGGTATGATTTCATGAATGAAAATCAACCAAAAAACTCGAATAGCACAGGTGCAAGCACACCTGATCAAGAAGTTATCAATGGATAGTGTTGCGGCCTGGAATGTGAGGGGTTTGAACCACCCCCTCAAGCAAAAGGAGGTTCAAAAGTTTGTAAAAGATAATAATTTGCAAGTTATAGCGGTGCTAGAGTCTCATGTTCAAGTGGGTAATCTAAACAAGGTGTGTAATAATGTGTTTCGGAAGTGGGATTGGACTTCAAATGGTAGTATGTGTAACAAAGGTACGCGTATTATTTTAGGTTGGAATGTGGAAAATGTGGATGTCGTTGTTGTGCATGCTACCAGTCAAGTTGTCCATACGAAAGTGATTTTCAAAAGAGATGGAACTATGATAAATTTTTCTTTTGTTTATGCTAGTAATAATGATCAAGAAAGGAAGGATTTGTGGGAATCGTTGAAGGTGCATAAACAGGTGGTTCAATCGGAGCCATGGATTATTATGGGGGACTTTAATGTGGTCCTAAATCTGGAAGACAAATGCACAGGTTCGTCAACCGTGAGTGTGGCTATGAGAGAGTTCAATGAATGTGTTAATTATCTTCAAGTGTTGGATATTCGAGCTCATGGTATGCAATATACGTGGAATCAACGGCCAAAGGATGGGGTTGGAATTCGGAGAAAACTCGACAGAATTATGGGAAATATTAGTTTTGTGGATAAGTTTGTGGATGCATATGCGGTTTTTCTGCCAAATGGTATTTCGGATCATTGCCCTCCTTTATTAAAAATTCTAATGGCGTCTAGAAGTAAACCTAAACCATTCAAATTTACTAATCTCTTGACGTATAAAAAAGAGTTTTTGCAAGTGGTGAGTAATGGTTGGGCCGTAGAGGTGCTGGGAGTTCCTATGTTTCGGGTGGTTAAAAAGTTAAGAAGTCTTAAACATCCTTTTAGAGTGTTGCTGAAACAACAAGGTAATATTCATAAGAGGGTAATTGACTTGAAAGCGGAGCTGGATAAATTACAGGAAAACTTAGACGCTGACCCATTTAATACGAGCATTAAAACAGCCGAATCAGTTTGTGTTAAGAAGTACTTGGAGGCTACTATGGATGAGGAGAGGTTCTTGAAACAGAAAGCGAAACAAAAATGGCTTGAAGCTGGTGACTTAAATACCGCGTATTTTCATAATGTTTTGAAATGTCGAAACCATATTAACAAAATTAATGTCATCAAAGACAGGAATGGAAATACATATGAAGGTGATGAAGTTTCTACGACTTTGGTTAATCATTTTCGAGATTTCTTGGGCTCGGATGGGGGTATGGTTAGTCGAGTTAATCATGATATTTTCTCGGTTACTCTTAACCCTACTGTGGCGGATTCGATGTGTAGGCCAGTGTCCGCGGAAGAAGTTAAAGACGCTATTTTTTCTATTAATGAAAATAAGGCTCCGGGTCCTGATGGGTATACGCCAGAGTTTTTTAAAAAGGCTTGGAATATTGTTGGAACTGAGGTAACGGCTGCTATAATCGATTTCTTTGAATCGGGTAGACTGCTTCAGGAGATCAACCACACTTTTCTTGCGCTAATCCCAAAGGTTTCTACACCGGGAGTAGTCACAGACTACAGACCTATATCGTGTTGTAATGTGGTGTACAAGGGTATTAGTAAAATTATAACGTCTAGGATTCTTGAAGGTTTAAAGGATCTTATAAGTGAAAACCAGTCAGCGTTTGTGCCAGGCAGGAGGATATCGGATAATATAATGTTGACTCAAGAGCTAATGCATAATTATCATCACCAAAAGGGTCCCCCTAGATGTGCCATGAAGGTGGATATCCAAAAAGCGTATGATACGGTAGATTGGAGATTTTTACGTGATGTTTTGCATGGGTTTGGATTCCGTCCGATGTTTATAGCTTGGATCATGGAATGTGTCACCTCCACTTCGTTTTCTCTTAGTGTGAATGGTAACATACACGGGTATTTTAAAGGAAAGAGAGGCTTGCGTCAAGGTGATCCTATGTCTCCTTACTTGTTCACAATGGTAATGGAGATTTTAACTCTCATTCTCAATAAAAATGCTGAATTGGATGCTTCTTTTCGGTTTCATCATAAGTGTCAGAAACAAATGATTATCAATATATGTTTTGCTGATGACCTGATATTATTTGCGAGGGGTGATGAGGGCTCGGTAAAGGTTATTATGCGATCGTTAAAAGAGTTTGAAGAGATATCGGGTCTTGTTCCTAGTAATGAGAAAAGTTCCATATTTTTTTGTAATGTTCAGTCTGCGGCTAGGAATAGGATTGTTGTTTTGGTTCCGTTTGTGGAGGGGAGACTTCCTATTAAGTATTTGGGGGTTCCATTGCTTGCATCGAGACTGCTGGTCAAAGATTGCAAAGTGTTAGTAGAGCGGGTTTCAAAACGTATTAATGATTGGAAAAACAGATTTCTCTCATTTGCAGGTAGGCTCCAGCTGGTTATTTCTGTGCTCTCTTCAATACATGTGTATTGGGCTTCTGTCTTTATCTTGCCGGTAAGCATCATCAAAGAGCTGGAGTGTAAAATGAAATGCTTTTTGTGGGGATATAATACGGGTTCGAAGAGTAGAGCTAAAGTGGCATGGAAGGATGTGTGTCTTCCAAAAGTGGAAGGGGGTTTGGGCATTCGTCGGATATCGGATGTCAATAAGTCTCTAATGGCTTATCACATCTACAGTATTTTGTCCGAGAGAAAGTCTTTGTGGACCACTTGGATCGAATTACATAGGCTTCGGGGAAGAAGTATTTGGGATGTTCCGGTTCAAGCCAATACGCCATGGGGATGGAAAAGATTAATGAAGTGTAGAGATATTTTTCGAGAGCATCTATGGAGTAAGGTTGGTAATGGTCTTAGCACATTCCTTTGGTTCGATAAATGGTCGGCTGAGTGTCCGTTACGAAATGTTATAACGCCGCGTCAAATGGCTAGATATGGCTTTAATATAAAGTCGCGAGTGGCGGATGCCATTAATAATGGCAGGTGGGTTTGGCCTGAAGCGTGGAGGGACGAGTACCCAATTTTATTTAACCTACGGCCTCTTAGCTTGAATACTATGCAAGATAAAGTCTTATGGAGGGATATGAATGGCAAGCTAGTCCCTTTTTCGTCTAAGGAGGTTTGGGAAACGATTAGAGTTCGTGACCAGCGAACGGTTTGGTCGTCAATCATCTGGTCGTCTTTCAATATTCCTAAGCATGCTTTTGTGTGTTGGCTCATTGTAAAAAAGAAGCTTTGGACTCAAGACAGGATTTTACGATGGAATCATACAGTCACGGGCTCGATGAATCAGATGTGTTGTCTTTTATGTTATGCAGATTTAGAAACTCATGACCACTTGTTTTTCGGCTGCTCTTACTCGAAAGTAGTGTGGGGCAAAGTGAGGAGTAAAATTGGCATGGATTCGGTTACTGAAGCATGGGAGGATATTCTTGCTAGGCTCGTTTGTACAGCTAGTTCGAAATCGGTAGATGCAGTTGCTAGTAGACTGGTTGTGGCAGCAGCGGCGTATGCTATTTGGAGCGAAAGGAACACGAGATTTTTCAGCAACAGGTTGAGACCACCGGAACAAATTGCCGATGGTATTATCAGCAATGTGCGAGCAAAATTGATCTCCTTCAAGTATAAGCAAAATTCTAATGTTAAGCGATTTTTGGAGGAGTGGAAGATGGATAAAGAAGATTTCTTAAATGAAGAGTGAAGACCAGTTTATGCTTTCTTTTTTCATGTAATTGGTTGTTTTTAGTTGTTTGTGTTGTACTCTTAGTGGTATGCCTCTAAGAGAACTAGGGAGTATTTCAGCTTCCTACTTGTTTTATTTTGGTAATTTATAAAATCACCGGGGTAAACCCTTTACCCAAAAAAAAAAAAAAAAAAAAAAAGATTGATCTACGTTCTGGGTATCATCAACTTCGTGTGCATGAAGAAGATATTCCCAAGACAGCCTTCCGCACTCGTTATGGGCATTATGAGTTCATAGTTATGCAATTCGGTTTGACTAATGCTCCTGCTGTTTTCATGGACTTGATGAATAGGGTTTGCAAGCCATATTTAGATAAGTTCATCATTGTTTTTATTGATGACATTTTGATATACTCTAAGACGCAAGCTGATCATGAGCAACATCTTCGTCTTACTCTGGAACTCCTAAAGAAAGAGCAAATTTTCGCCAAATTCTCCAAGTGCGAATTTTGGCTCAAAGAAGTTCAATTTTTGGGTCATATCATCAACGAACAAGGTATTCATGTAGATCCCTTCAAGATCAATGCGATTAAGGATTGGGATACGCCTACTACTCCTACTGAAGTTCGTTCTTTTCTTGGTCTCGCGGGTTATTACCGCCGCTTCATCAAAAATTTCTCAAAGATTGCAGTTCCCCTAACTGCTCTAACTCAGAAGAATAAGCCCTTTGAATGGGGTTCTAAACAAGAAGAAGCATTTCAGACCTTGAAGTAGAAGCTTTGTGATGCACCTATCCTATCTTTGCCTGAAGGCAATGATGATTTTGTCGTGTACTGCGATGCATCCTATTTGGGACTTGGCTGTGTTCTGATGCAAAGGAACAAAGTTATAGCATATGCATCGAGACAGTTAAAGGTGCATGAGAAGAACTACACCACTCATGATCTTGTGTTAGGTGCAGTTATGTTTGCTTTTAAGATCTGGAGACACTATTTGTATGGTACAAAATGTGTGGTTTTCACGGACCACAAAAGTCTTCAGCATATCTTCAATCAGAAAGAACTCAACATGAGACAAAGACGTTGGGTTGAGCTTCTAAACGACTATGACTGCGAAATTCGCTACCATCCTGGTAAGGCGAATGTCGTGGCTGATGCTTTGAGTCGTAAAGAACATGCCAAGCTTCATTTTGTTCGTGTTCAATCTGATATCCAGACTCAATCTGATATTCAAGCCCGCATATCTCAGGCTCAACATGCTTGTGTTTCACAAGACTTGATGGGTAAGGAATTACCCTATCACATTAAGCCTGATCTTGAATTGAAGGACAATGGATCGTATTATTTCATGGACCATTTGCGGGTCCCAAGCCTAGATGATCTTCGCACTTTGCTTATGGATGAAGCTCATAAGTCTCGTTATTCTATTCATCCTGGCTCAGACAAAATGTATAAGGATCTTCGTACTCAGTATTGGTGGCCTGGTATGAAGAAGGATATTGCCTTGTACGTTTCAAAATGCCTTACTTGTCTTAAGGTAAAGGCTGAACACCAACATCCTTCTGGTCTTTTGGAGCAACCAGAGATCCCAGTTTGGAAATGGGAAAACATCGCTATGGATCTCATTACTAAACTTCCGCGCACTAAGAAGGGTCATGATGCCATCTGGGTAGTCGTTGATCGTCTTACTAAATCCGCACATTTCTTGCCAATCCGCGAGGATTATTCGGCTGAAAAGATTGCTAAAATTTATGTGGATGAAATCGTAACTCGACATGGTGTTCCTTTGAACATTATTTCTGATAGAGATGCTCGTTTCTCTTCTCGTTTTTGGAGAACCATGCAATCTGCTATGGGGACCCAACTTAATCTGAGCACTGCTTATCATCCGCAATCTGATGGTCAATCTGAAAGAACAATCCAGACTTTGGAGGATATGCTTAGAGCTTGTGTGATCGATTTTGGTGGAAGTTGGGATTCACATCTTCCATTGATTGAATTCTCCTACAACAACAGTTATCACTCCAGCATCAACATGGCTCCTTTCGAGGCTCTCTAAGGTCGAAAATGTCATTCACCAGTTTGCTGGAATGAGATCGGTGAGGCTCAACTTACTGGACCTGACCTCGTTCTAGAGACAACTGATAAGGTTAAGAAAGTTCGTGATAACCTACAGGCAGCTCGAAGCCGTCAAAAGAGTTACGCAGACCTACGATGCAAGCCCTTAAAATTTAAAATCGGTGATCGTGTATTACTTAAGGTCTCACCTTGGAAAGGTGTGATCAGATTTGGAAAGAAAGGAAAACTTGCACCTAGATATGTTGGACCATTCAAGATCGTCGAAAGAATCGGTAAGGTAGCCTATATACTTGAGTTACCTCCTGAACTTGGAAATGTTCATCCAACCTTCCATGTGTCCAATCTTAGGAAGTGTTTAGCTGATGAGAACCTCCACATACCACTTGACGAAATTCGTGTTGATAAGACACTACATTTTGTTGAGAAACCTGTGGAAATCATGGACCGTATAGTCAAATGGCTAAAACGCAAGCGCATTCCTTTGGTTAAAGTTCACTGGGAATCTAAGCGTAGACCTGAGTTTACTTGGGAACGTGAAGATCAAATGAAGGCGAAGTATCCGCATCTTTTCTCACGAGTTTCCCCTAAACAAATTTCGGGATGAAATTTCCACAAGTAGGGGAGACTGTGACATCTGTGCTTGTAATCATTGTAAACAGTTCAGTTATCAATGAAATAAAGTTATTTGATCCCAATGTTTGTTTGTTCATGTTTGACATTTTCCATATTTTGACTTTTATTCAATTTCAAACTATATATCGCTTTCTGGAGGATTATACGCAAACTGGTGTGCAAACGTAACCAGTTTAACGCGAAAAATACTCCGGAACTTCAAATTATGCTTAACATACCTTAGATAACCTTTACATAACTTAGAAATATGTTTTGAAGGCTTTGGTATGGCAAAATCAAGTTAATTCGCTTACAGGGACTAAAATTAACAAACTGCGAAAGTATGCCAATTTAAACTGTAACAAACATTCCAGAACATGACCATAAGTTAAACACACCCTAAATATCCTTTACATAGCTTAGAAATAAGCTTTGAAGGGTTCGGTGTGCTAAAATAAACTTTATGCTCATTCAGGGACTAAAAGCGTCAAAAAGTGCATAAGTTTGCATTTTCGCGCATAACTTACGTTCTGAACACATCCGGACATCTAAAAATTTAAGTAAGCATTAAAATATTATGTTTTAGTGATTGGCTTGTCAAAAATTCATTCGACGCGCAATTTGGATCGTTTTTCGCTCTTATGCGCATTCCGTCGTAATTAAGCAAACATCGCGATCGTACGAGCAAACGAACCATCATCCGGCATATTTTTGAGCATGTTTCATGTCCAAAATGTTTGGGCATCATTTTAGGGCCTTAAAGTTGGCTTAACGGGCCTTAAACATGTCGGAAATGGCTTTAAACACCAACAGGGACTGAAACTGTCATTCTGCAAAACTTGTTTCTGATCTGTGCTGCCCAGGCGGGCCTTGTAAGCTTTTTTTGTCCCTTACGCGGGCCGTGTGAGCCTCCCAGATATGCAGAATCAGTTTAACAGCCTGTTTGCAGCTGTTATACACTCATTTTCCACTTGCAAACGGTTTTTGCAACACCATAGGCCATTTCTATGGGCTCTAATAGTTTTAGAAAACAAGGGGCACACTTGGACGGCCTAGATCGAAGCTCGTTTCCCGATAAACGATCCTAACGGTTCTAGCTTTCCTATAAATACCCCCACCATTTCTTGTTGCAACCCACCATTTGAATCTGATTCATGCTCTCTAAGTGGAAGTATATGCTTCCTACCTGAGAGTGAATCGGATCAAATACTTGCGGGGACCCTTTGTAAGTGTTCCTTCGTTCTTTTCATTCATTTTAGTGTTAAAGTCAAACTGAGTTTGAATTTCTGCATTGACCAGTTTATGGTCAATGCGAAGTTCGTTTGAACTTCAAAACGTGAGCGTAATCACGATGGTTATAGTCCCTAGTAACTATACCTACTGATTACCACGTTATCTAGGCTCAGTGACGAGTCGTAGTTTCGGCCAAAATACGTGTTCTTACGTATTTTGTAACCAAACTACTCTAGGGTATCAAAACTGTTTGTTTTGATATCAAAACCTGTTTTCTAACTTAACTAAACATGTTCTAGCATGTTTAGCTCGTCACTTTTAGATTTGTGCTTGTCTAGGGTCGTAAGGGTAAGCGATCTAAACAATCGCTTATGCTTTCGAACCCGACCCATTTGGTCGATCAATAGGATCCGACCAAACACTTTGGGTGACCATAGTTGTATAGGGAATAACCTTCCGAGGTTATACCTTATGGTCACGTCGTTTAAGTAGTTGTATGATAGGTAGTATATATGCCTTAGGTAAATTACCAAAATGCCCTTTTTACGCCAAAGTTCATTTTAAGCATATGTAATGTAACTTTTGACATCTAAACTGATTTAGCAACAATATTAGACATGTTAAGGCATATTTTACTTGTCAAAGGACTAGTTAAGCGGTCCGAATGCGTTTTACGCGAACGACGCGTTAAAGTAGCATAAGCTATCTAAACGGGTCGTAACGGGTCAAAAGCACTTAGGATAAGTTTCGTTTTAGTATGTAGGCTTTGTTAAACCATAATTACTTGAGTTCCTACACACATTTGGTTTACGAACCCTCATGCTACCCGATCCTCCGAATAGGTCCGTTTATTAATGTAGTTACCTATATTAGGTGCCGTTTGATTCCAAAACCTTCTAGCTTTGCTTGGTGGATATCTAAAGTCTATTGAGAAATCTCAAGTGAGTACATAGACCCCTCTTTTACTGTTTTCCAAACGTTTTGGGGTGAAACACATGTGCCTACTTGTTAATTTCGTGCTTTCCATGTTTTCATATCATATGCTTGTTATGTTCATTAGTACACTATTAGTACATGATTTTATTTTGCTTTGTTATGTATGTTTACTTGGCATATTTAGCACATTGATTTACATGACTTTTCTGCTTTATATGTTAACTTAGCATATTTAGCACATTGTTTTACACTACATTTTCTGCTTTGTATGTTAACTTAGCATACTTAGTACATTACTTTCATAAAACATGTTTACAATTGATATGGCATTTGGTTTGATCAACGGGTCTAAACTTCATTCATTAACATTAGCTACGCCGCTCGGTAGTAAGTAATGGTACCATAGGACTTGACAAATCCCATTCCTGACATCCTAGGTTTGTTTGGGTGTAAGGAATGACTGAATCCGAAAACATTTTACTTTGATAATCTTTACTCTAAGGTTATCCTGATGTCTCAATGCTTGAATGTATACGTTATGTGACAACCCGAGCTTTCGAGGTCAGTGTCGTTTAAAACCCTGTGAACCAAATCTCTCGTATTCATTCCTTCTTCTTGTGATTGAAAGTTTTTGGTGTTTAGTATAAAACTTGCTTGCATTGTTTTTTGGCTATATGTACTTGGACTGATTACACCACATTCGTGTATAACGAACACACATGCTTGGGTCGAATATTAGTTGTCTATGATTGGGCCTATGTACTTGGGCCTCACCTCAAACCTTCGGAAACCGAAGTAAACCCAATTAGACTTTTAAACCTGAAGCTGGGCCACCCCGTTTGGGTGTGGATTCCGACTTGAACAAGGTAGTAGGTGGATCATCGGCCCAAGTAAAGGGACTCAATCCCATTCCGGATTAATGTAGTCGCCCAAACCAAACTCCTTACCAAACCCTTATGGATATTCAGGAACATGTATTGCTGGTGCCTACATATATCTCTAAATAAATCCCTACTCCCATACGTTACTTACAACAGGAGACATTTTTCCCCCTCTCATTCGCAATAGCATCTTGGTCAATCAAGACTTCCGGTTAGTGAGTTCATGTTTGTTAATTCTCAAATATTTGGTCGTGATACGTACGGATTAGACTTAGAAGATTTCATGCCTATATGAATAATGTGTTTGATAGTTATGTTTGCTTGTTATGATTGTTTGTGACCTCATACGAATCAACTGAATGAATCGAGTTAGTGTATTAATTGAATTTGCTTATGATGTTGGCCGAGGACATGCTTACTGATTAGTGTTTTAATGTTTGTTATGGTTCTTGGGTAATCATAGAGGATTAGTGTCATATATTAGCCATTTATAAATTGATAACTATGAATATGAGAAACCTGATGTAATATTTATTGCATGATTCTATAATGGTTTGCTTGATTTGTTAATTGTTAGTGCGTAGGATCTACATGAATTAATGATCGATGGTGATGGTGTGATGTGATCATACATGGGGATTGTCATGAGATGTCAGGAACCATGTGAATGAATTGAATTTAGTCAACTAAAATATATGGAAAATATATGGAAGTGACAATTAAGTGTTAGGGATAAGTGTTACATAATTACATATAATGGGTATCAAAGAAAATTATAACCAATGAGATAATTATGCAAATTTGATAATGCACATCACTTAAGATCAAACAACTTACAATTTTCGTGAAAACATGACAGTGGGCTACATGTTTGTGTTAACTGAATATGTATTAGTGATCATATGTTTAATTGTGGGCCGAATAGATTAATGGATGGAATGATAGTGTGGTGACTTTATGTTAACTAATTACTGGGACGGTTGGTTTGGGATATATGCAATGGGCCGCATTTTAATAGTGTATTATGTTGCTAGACAGTGATGGTTGTGATACAAAACTTATGTGATCTGAATGCGATTGGTGTACTATGTAAGCTTGCATTGTAAATATACCACGCCCCGAATGCTTGAAAGACATACATGATGTTATATGTTTCATTGCTCACTATTTGAACAATATGTGTGAATAGATGCGTGAACTGTGAATTCGTGAAACTGACTATCTTTGGTAACTACGGTAGGGTTTGACTGATCAACTGTTAAACAAGATATTTAATCTAACCGAGCAAACCGAAGGTGAGTTCACTACACTCGAGCATGCGTCCCGGTGGTTGGGGACAGTCAGTGGGTATCCCGTGGAGGGATAAGTCTCTTGGGTAAAAACGGGTATATTGGTTAATATTCTCACCTATCATTTTTGTAAGTCCCTTATATTGTTACCTGGAGGGTAACGGGTATTAGTTGGTAGCGCTACTTAGGTTTGGCACCGTCACACCGCTCCTAGATAGGACGGATGTGAACTAATGACCCAGTCGGGGCCCAGTACTAGATAGGAGTACGTGGGAAGGGCAGTCATGTATTTCAGGAGCCGTCTTGTTCGGAATTGAGATATTAACAATATTACTTGCATTTGTCAGTGAACTGTTTTACATACAACTGGTAACAAACGTTTTCTAAAACTGTGAACTCGCCAGCTTTGTCTGATACACTTGTTGCATGCTCGCAGGTCGTTAGGTTTCATGGATTTGGATACTTGCTGTCTAGAGTAGCAGAAGTGCTCATGGGTCGATTGGAGAGATTTGTGTGATTGAATCCTTGATACTATACTTTGGTTTTAAACAGTTTAACTTTGGTTTATTATTTGCTTCCGCTGAACATATTGGTTTTCGTATAAACTTGTTGATGGTATTTCATTAATGATTGAGAACTTTATTTTGAAACTTGTATGGGTTCAATGTAATTAGTGGCTCATTGTCGGTACGCCACACACCTATCAGGGACACTCCCTAGGTTGTATTTTGGGGGTGTGATAGGTTGGTATCAGAGCCACTGGTTATAGTGAACTTGGTTTTAAAACGTTTTATAAAACCAGACTATAACCGAACAGATCCGAAATCGACCATGACACTCAGCTCCAGATTGCAAGGTTCGTCTTTCTCACTTGATGCATACATTACATGATTAGTACACAATTTCTTATGACACAACATACGAACACATACTCGTCACTATAGTATGATTGCATGATATGATTGCATGAGCTACTTGCTTACATCATGACTTGTTTTGAAAACCATGAGGGGCAGACGCTGGGAGCATGTTGGTTGCCCAAGGCGGATAATATCATGGTGCATTGACAGTATGCCATAGTCTTTGGATTCCAGTGATTTTATTATCTTGACAATTCTGTTTGACGTTTGAGTTTGAAGAACCATTTGACATGAGTTAGGAGGAACTGAGATGAGCATGCAAATCACAATATTATTGTGGGTGCACACACAATAATAATATGGGGTGCATGCGAGTCCTAGTGAGCCCTAACAAGTGAAAAAGGGGTTCTGTTCTGTTATCTAATCGATGAGAAATGTAACAAACCTATGTGGGGGTCATAGCAGTGATTGTCTTTTACTCGAACGTGATCTTTTCCCTGCTTTCTGAATCCTTACGAATCTCGATGCTATTTAGTATTACCTGAACACACATCTGAACGCCTAGCGAGACGTGTAGAATGTTAGGTGCTTGCATGAACGTCCTTGAGTTGGTCTATACCTTTCTCGTTTCTCTTCGTTTGCTCGAACTCTATGTATTGACGTCTTAGACTTCGAAGTGTGATCACTTCTGCAACACTCTCGCAGCATACAGCGTATTACTCAAACAACTTGCAACATCGATGGGCAAGAGGATGAGTGTAGTACTTTACCGACCTCAGCATTTGGACGACCCCGATTTCCAGCAACGAACATCAGCAATTTGACTCCAATTGAATCTTTAACCCTACTCAGCGACTTATGGGGGTCAATACTTATGATTCAATAAGGACGTAAGCGATGGCAACTGATTATAGGGTGGAATGAGTAACTTTCCACGTAGTGAGTAGCGTCTTAGGACGCGACACGGAAGGAGACAAGATAGACCCTGTTGTTGAAAGACCGTAAGACCCCGTTTCGAGCAACAACATTAGAGGCAGTAGTCACGACAACAACCAAGGGAACGATGGCCGTATTGGAAATGCTCATAACGAAAATAACAAACACTGGAAATGATGCTCCTGGAAGGGCATTTAGGATTGGTGTAGGCAACGCCAGGTGTAATAACAACATGGTAGCTTGCATGCTTTTGGGTAACTAATCATTTCGGCTCTATTCCGCTTGATCCTGATGCTTCTTGAAACCGAACCTGGTATGGAACCGGCTGATGGCAAATCAACAGAAACCTCATACGATTGTCGGGATGCAACTCGACCTTGTGGGATAAGTGTTCGACGTCGACCTTCCTTCCACTACCCTTGAAAGTTTGATGCAATAGTTAGTATGGATTGGTTATCCATACATCGCGCAGATATTCTATGTGAAAAGAAAACTTTGTGTATCCCTCTCCCTAGTGGAGAATCGTCAGCTGTTCCATAATATCATAGTTGTGTAAAGGCTAGCACCAATTCTGCAGTGAAAGCCCAGAAGTGTCTACGGAGGAACTACCCCGCCAGGTTGGCAACCGTTACTAATGTTAAGGCTAAGGAACAATAGGATCGGGATCCACCGATTATTCGTGACTCCTTTCAGTGTGCCATTCGAGGAACTTTCAGGTTTACTTCCACAACTGTTAGTCAGAACCTCAGTTGATTTCATGCTAGAGCCAGCTCTGAAGACTTGCACTTTCCACCTTGCACTGGGAGGGTTGCAAGAACTATCCAAGCTACTACAAGAACTGTTGGACAAGAGTTCTATCAGACCTAGTTATTCGCTTTGGGAAGCCCTAGTTATATCTGTGAAGATAAGCCTTTTCGTATGTGTACTGATTATCAAGAACTCCTCAAGGCGACAGTCAAGAACCGTTGCCTCGACCATATATTGACAACCTGTCAACCAATTGCAAGGGACGAGCTTTCATTCGAGGATTAATTTACGAGCGAACTATTATCAGATGGAAATCCAAGGGGGAGAATGTTCCGGGAACAGCATATCGAACGCAGTACGGCCATTGCGACTCGTATGTCACGACCTTGGGTTAACCAACACATCAGCAGCTTTATGGATCACATAAAACGACCACATTTATCGATGACGTTTTGGACCATTTCCAGGAGAAAGGAACATCATGGGCGGCGTTGGTATCTTATCTGAGAGCTCCTGAGGGAGGAGCCACCTGTGCGAAGTCTTGTTAGATGTAATTACTGGATTCGAGAGGTACATTTTTTGTCAGGAAATCAACGAAGTGGTGTACATGTGGACCTCATTAAGATCCATTCTGTTAGAAGCCGTTTGGCACCAAAGATTCATTAGGGGATGCAACAACTCCTTGGTTTCGCTGGATATTATCGTAGATTCAACATGGGATTTTTGAAGATTGCGCCGCTGTAATCTCTTTAGCACGGCGGGGTGCTGTGAGTTCATGGGAGACAGGACGGGAGAAGGTCTTTTCAGCCTTCGAATCCCAACTCAACAATGCACTGAGCATCGTCTTTACCTAAGGGTACGGGTAATTTAGTGGTATACCATGACGGTCCGAATCAGAGTTCCAGTTACACACCGACGCAACACGAGAGAGTGATGATTTACGTAATGAAGTTACAAAAAGGAACTGCACGAAACACAACCGGCGGTGAAAATCGTGTCCTTTGGATTTACTCGGAGGCATTACTTGGACGGTACCGAATGCGTTACCTAGACCGATCACAAGGGCCTCCGGTGTACCCTTGTTTCGAAAGAGCTAATCATGTGATGGCGACGCTAGATGGAACCTCTAGATTATTAAACTGGGAAACCTGAACGTGCACGAGCTCTGCAGTTCACTATCGATTCTAATCTACCTGATCAGACTCGCTATGTTCAAACTGGAGAACTGAAGGAAGAGAATTTTCAGGTTAAATCCATGTGGGGCATGGAGGAGCAACCATTGGCAGGTCGGACGATATTCGTTACCTCATGGAGCGAATGTGTATCTCGTTATACGACAACTGGAGGAAACTTTTGCTGAGCAAGCACACCGGCTTCGGTGTTCCACTAGTCTGGGTTTGATAGGAAATATTAGGATCTTAAGCTTTGTATTGATGACCGGACAGGAAGGCCCACATAGCAACGCATGAGAACGATGTTTGACTTGTGGGAAAGTCAAGGTGGGATATTAGCAACCAGAAACGCATATGTGGAAGTGGGAACAGACTGCCATGGATTTTATCACTGGTCTACTTACAACTCAAAACGGAAACATTACCACCTGGATGATTGTTGATGGACTCACACTACCAGCACACTTCCTTGCAACCAAGGAAACCGACGAGTCTTCACAGCTGCGAACGTTCCTCTGAGAGAGGCGGCTTTTAGGCACCAGGTGCCAACTCCCGTTACTTATGATTTTGAGATATACCTAATTTATGACAGGCAATACACGATACCATGGGCTCACGTCTAGACATGAGCATTACTTATCATCTTAGGACAACGGTTTGAGTAAATGAACCCCCCCTGACACTTGAAGACATGCTGCGAGCATGTGTGTGATTGACTTAGTGAAAACTGGAAGGACACATACCTTTGGCTGAGTTCTGCCGTAGCAGTCATTATTCTAGTATTCAGGCAACTCTATTTGGGGCATTGTCTGGATGATAATGCCAATCTTTTTGTTGGATTAAGGTGGGTGACAACCTAATCACGGGTCCAGGATTTGTACTCGAAACTCTTGGGAAGATTGCTTGGATCGGAAATTGTTGGGCGACAACGTGCGACTGTCAGAAAAGTTGATAGGCTTAGAAAGCACTGGGAGTTCGGTGTGGGCGATCGTATCATGTTGAAAGTCTCACCCTAGGAGGGCGTAGTACGTTTCGGGAAGCGTGGCAAGCTTAATCCATGTTACGTTGGGCCATTTAGAATTCTAGAGTGGATCGGTAAAGTCTCTTACAAGCTTGAGTTGCCTGCGGAGTTGGGTAATGTTTTCATGTCTCACAGTTGAAGAAGTGTTTGTCTGATGAAACACTGATCGTGCCGTTTCAAGAGTTGAAGATTGACGACAAGTTGCAGTTTGTCGAAGAGCCTATAGAGATTATGAACCGGGAGCTCAAAGTGCGCAAACATAGTCGTGTTTCGATTGTCAAAGTTCGTTGGAACTCAAGACGTGGACCGGAGTTCACGTGGGAGCGTGAGGATCAGATGAAACTGAAATATCCTCAACTCTTTCCTGATGACAAGTCTAAACCTGATGAAATTGGTGAATTTCGGGACGAAGTTCCCCTTCAAGTTGGGGATGATGTGACACCTGAGCAAAATCCGTAGCAATCTTGATTTCTCACTTCGTCCCATATGCTTACTTATCAAATTTCGGGACGAAATTTCTTTCAAGTTGGGGATGATGTGACAACCCGAGCTTTCGAGGTCAGTGTTGTTTAAAACCCTGTGAACCAAATCTCTCGTATTCATTCCTTCTTCTTGTGATTGAACGTTTTTGGTGTTTAGTATAAAACTTGCTTGCATTGTTTTCGGGCTATATGTACTTGGACTGATTACATCACATTCGTGTATAACGAACACACATGCTTGGGCCGAATATTAGTTGTCTATGATTGGGCCTATGTACTTGGGCCGCACCTCAAACCTTCGGAAACCGAATTAAACCCAATTAGACTTTTAAACCTGAAGCTGGGCCACCCCGTTTGGGTGTGGATTCCGACTTGAACAAGGTAGTAGGTGGATCATCGGCCCAAGTAAAGGGACTCAAGCCCATTCCGGATTAATGTAGTCGCCCAAACCAAACTCCTTACCAAACCCTTATGGATATTCAGGAACATGTATTGCTGGTGCCTACATATATCTCTAAATAAAACCCTACTCCCATACGTTACTTACAACAGGAGACATTTTTCCCCCTCTCATTCGCAATAGCATCTTGGTCAATCAAGACTTCCGGTTAGTGAGTTCATGTTTGTTAATTCTCAAATATTTGGTCGTGATACGTACGGATTAAACTTAGAAGATTTCATGCCTATATGAATAATGTGTTTGATAGTTATGTTTGCTTGTTATGATTGTTTATGACCTCATACGAATCAACTGAATGAATCGAGTTAGTGTATTAATTGAATTTGCTTATGATGTTGGCCGAGGACATGCTTACTGATTAGTGTTTTAATGTTTGTTATGGTTCTTGGGTAATCATAGAGGATTAGTGTCATATATTAGCCATTTATAAATTGATAACTATGAATATGAGAAACCTGATGTAATATTTATTGCATGATTCTATAATGGTTTGCTTGATTTGTTAATTGTTAGTGCGTAGGATCTACATGAATTAATGATCGATGGTGATGGTGTGATGTGATCATACATGGGGATTGTCATGAGATGTCAGGAACCATGTGAATGAATTGAATTTAGTCAACTAAAATATATGGAAAATATATGGAAGTGACAATTAAGTGTTAGGGATAAGTGTTACATAATTACATATAATGGGTATCAAAGAAAATTATAACCAATGAGATAATTATGCAAATTTGATAATGCACATCACTTAAGATCAAACAACTTACAATTTTCGTGAAAACATGACAGTGGGCTACATGTTTGTGTTAACTGAATATGTATTAGTGATCATATGTTTAATTGTGGGCCGAATAGATTAATGGATGGAATGATAGTGTGGTGACTTTATGTTAACTAATTACTGGGACGGTTGGTTTGGGATATATGCAATGGGCCGCATTTTAATAGTGTATTATGTTGCTAGACAGTGATGGTTGTGGTACAAAACTTATGTGATCTGAATGCGATTGGTGTACTATGTAAGCTTGCATTGTAAATATACCACGCCCCGAATGCTTGAAAGACATACGTGATGTTATATGTTTCATTGCTCACTATTTGAACAATACGTGTGAATAGATGCGTGAACTGTGAATTCGTGAAACTGACTATCTTTGGTAACTACGGTAGGGTTTGACTGATCAACTGTTAAACAAGATATTTAATCTAACCGAGCAAACCGAAGGTGAGTTCACTACACTCGAGCATGCGTCCCGGTGGTTGGGGACAGTCAGTGGGTATCCCGTGGAGGGATAAGTCTCTTGGGTAAAAACGGGTATATTGGTTAATATTCTCACCTATCATTTTTGTAAGTCCCTTATATTGTTACCTGGAGGGTAACGGGTATTAGTTGGTAGCGCTACTTAGGTTTGGCACCCTCACACCGCTCCTAGATAGGACGGATGTGAACTAATGACCCAGTCGGGGCCCAGTACTAGATAGGAGTACGTGGGAAGGGCAGTCATGTATTTCAGGAGCCGTCTTGTTCGGAATTGAGATATTAACAATATTACTTGCATTTGTCAGTGAACTGTTTTACATACAACTGGTAACAAACGTTTTCTAAAACTGTGAACTCGCCAGCTTTGTCTGATACACTTGTTGCATGCTCGCAGGTCGTTAGGTTTCATGGATTTGGATACTTGCTGTCTGGAGTAGCAGAAGTGCTCATGGGTCGATTGGAGAGATTTGTGTGATTGAATCCTTGATACTATACTTTGGTTTTAAACAGTTTAACTTTGGTTTATTATTTTCTTCCGCTGAACATATTGGTTTTCGTATAAACTTGTTGATGGTATTTCATTAATGATTGAGAACTTTATTTTGAAACTTGTATGGGTTCAATGTAATTAGTGGCTCATTGTCGGTACGCCACACACCTATCAGGGACACTCCCTAGGTTGTATTTTGGGGGTGTGACACGTTAACTTACCGCTTAAATGTTTGTATCTGTAAAACATGTAATTATTTTACAAAACATAACTTTTGATTTATTCAAAATACTTTGTTTTGTACATTTTTACTTGTGGTTTAGGTAGTCTCATTTTACTTACCATACATAACTTTTGTTTACACCTTACATGACTTATATTCAACTTGGTTTATACTACGACATTTGACTATTAGACTAAAACATGGATATTTTACAATGTTGGTTGGTTTGAGTGACTTAAATAACGAGGCGTGTGTAGTATGATACAAACATGGTGGATACGCCGCTGGTACTTCCTATATATAAGTGTTTGTATGATATTACATATCGTAGCGTTATTTAAACCACTTCAGTTTAGACATATTACATTTACAACACTTTTTCACTTAAACATTGTTTTACAAATAACTTGGTTTATACAAACTCTTTTTACTTGTTTATTATTTTAACCATACACTATCCTTTTATATATACAAATTATCTGATTTTGCTATCGTTTTTCAAATGATTTATAAAACAAAACAAATAACAAGGTTCATGACCGAATTTTTATTAAACACTTCTTCAAACATAAGTCATGAATCCTATTTTCATAAAACCTATGTATCTCACAGGCATTTTTATGCTGACGTACCTATTTTCACATGTGTTTTCAGGAGCTGTTGCTTAGGATGATCGTGACATACTAGGGCGGACCTGTGCCTTAGAGACTTAAAATAAAGATAGACTTAGTTTAATTATGTTGTGTACTCTTTGGTTCTTGTTTTGAAACAATGTATTCCACCTTTTGTTGTTGAATAAAATGTAATTTTAATTACCATGGTTGTGGAACAATAATTCTGTTACAACACTCCCCGACGTTTCCGTCACGATTTAATGTTTTACGTGGTCGGGGTGTGACAAAGTACTACTCTATAATTGGACCCCCTGAGTGGTCTAGTTAAAACGATTGATTCAAAAATCTGGTTAGGAATATCATGTGATGATATAGCTTAAAAGATCCCATAAGTGGTCTATTTAAGGAAGATCGTACGACGGTCTAGTTAAGGAGATCATGTGTTGATCTAGTTAAAAAGATCGTTCGTTGATCTAGTTAAAAAGATCCTTTGGTGGTCTAGTCAAATCACTTCATGTTTATTCGATTGATTTTCCCCTACGCATTTTGAAATGAACTGTGCGGACTGTGCAAGGAATGACGTAATTATGGATGCATACATAATTATGGAATTCAGTGCACAGAAACCACAGCAAGTTTTGTTATGTGTTAAGACCTATGGTGATGAGAATAACGAAACGGGAACAATGTAGAAAGGAGCATGGTGGATACGCCGCAGGTACTTCCTATATATAAGTGTTCCTTATTACATTGCGAACGTAGCGTTATTTAAGTTACTAGAAGTCCTGGACCTTGACCAATGTTATTTTATCTTACACTCTCCAATTCCGATTTCAAACACACACAAGTTTCCTATGACAGTCTTCATAAGAAACGTTCTTCTGTCCATAGTTCGAAACTCCATGTTTTGTTACTACAAGGACTTCACTTTGACAGTTGACAAATTCGCTAAGAATCCAAACATGGCCCAGAGTTTTACTTAGGGTTCGAGGGATTCATTCGAAAGCGAAACCATCACAGTTGCCTTCAGAAGTTTCCTCTAATTAAATTTCGGGACGAAATTTCCAAAAGTAGGGGAGACTGTGACATCTGTGTATTTTAACCCTAGTACTGTTCCGGAAAACTTTGTGTTTAAATGGATTATGGCATTTTAATTTCAATATTTGTTTAATTATTTGTGACATTAGTACGTTTTCAATCATTGTTCAATTCCGAACTCTCAAACCTGTTCTGGAAGTGAAATCATAAACCGTTACGTAAACATAATCAGTTTAACGCAACGTACACTCCGGAACTATGACATCAGCCAAACATACCCTAAATACACTTTACATAACTTAGAAATAAGTTTCGAAGGATTCGGTATGGCAAAAACATGTTTATTCGAACTTAAGAACTAATTGCGACAAAACTGCGAAACAAAGTTGGTGACCGCCCGGATAACTTTTAAATCCTAAAAATATTCTGTTATGATTAAAATTTTATTTTTAATCATGTTCGTGTTGAAAAATAAATTAAAACACTTAAAAACGTTATTTTTCAAAGTTTAAGCACGTACCGCGTGTTACTGCACAACACAGTGCTTATACTGCGAAACGCGGACAACGCAGCTAGTTTCGGCAACTGAAATTTATTTCAGTAATATTTTGGCGAGTTTATTTTTATAGAATAATAAAAATAATTTAGAACGCCATAAACCGGGATTTAAACGCTATATAAAATACCCGGTATCCAGTTAAATACCTATTTTTATCAAATCTTAACATCAAAATTACATTTAACCCCCCCCCCCCCATATATATTACGGTCACTAGGACCCCACCAAGATCACCCATATCTCCAAGATTGTGATTCTTATTTTATGTGGATCTTTGCTAGATTGTTTAGACACTTGTAACTGTATGCTACCTTTTAGATCTCCCATATCTCTACATATAATCTTCCATAGATCACAAAATCAAAACAAATCCTCCTCTCTCTCTCCTCCCAACCGTAAACACCATCACCATCTCATCTTCATCTTCTTCAACTTTGTTCTTCATAATCAAGCTCCATTTCAAGCGTATTTCAAGTTGGTGTGAAGATAAAAAGGATTTTCCAAGGTGTTTTCAAGTGATTTCAAGCTCCATATCATCAAAATCTCATCAACAACTTACTTGAATCTTGAAGGTATAAAGTTTATGTTTAAATCATACTCTTGATTCTTGGTTGTTCTTGATGATTTGAAGTTTCTCTTGAATCTTGGAATTTTCACAAACTTGAAATCTAAAAAGAAATGGGTCTTGATACAAATAAAAATGGTAGTACATATGTGTGTATGTATGACCGTACATATATATATATGTGTGTATGAGTTTTGAGTTTGATCTTTGGTAAATACTTGTTTAAGTTGTTGCTTGTTCTTGAATAATAGTCAAAATGCAAGTGTTGGATGATTGGTGTAAGACATGATAAATGTTCAAACAAATCAGTAAATAAACATGAATAAATTTCATATTTGATGCATTTTTATACATATGAAATGATGATAATATGATAGTGTGCTTTAGACACTTGTACATAAGAATACATGTTGATTTAAAGCTCAAGAAATGATAAAAAATGATAGTATGACAAAAGTGTTTTAGATCAGGTTATAAACACTAAAAATAATATTATTTGGTATATTATAATGGCATGAAACTTTGACATAGGTTTGATAGCTTTGCATGTTGTACATATAGCTTAAAAAGTGGTAAAATATGTGAAATTTGCATGATTTATGTGCTTTATGTGAGACCTGCACTATCATGAGTATAACCACTATTTTATTCAGCAAATAACATGGGTTATGTTAAAATATCAAGTCGTTTCGATTTGGGATGGTTAGGGTAACGTTTGATGCAAAACTATGCGGTAAAACGGTTAAAAATCGGCTTTTCGGAGGACTTTTATAAAACTGTTTTAGATCAGTAAGTAAACTGATATTTTTGATATAAAAATAAGTATTTTAACTTATATTAAGTTTACTTGGTATTTGGTTAGTCATACGTGACTTCCGGCGCCCAAAAACGTTACCGAATCGCTAAAATACATGTTTTTCAACATACACTATAATGGGTTGTTCATGGGTATATTTTATGTGTTACAATGTGATATGTGTTTTATAATATGTGTATGATGACATGTTAATACTTGACAAGATTATGTGTATTACGTTATTATTAGTATGTTACATTTGAGTATATATATTACGACACGCAAATCGTAGATATATTGCTTATAACATGATGAGGGTCACCAATAAAATCGTTCAAGTCACAAAGTTTTTAAAATATATATGAACTCATATATATATACAAATACACCAACATAATCAAAAATAATAACTTTTCGAGAAGATCTCAAAGTTATGTGAAAATTCTAAGTATCGGAGAAACTTATGTATTTTTGTGAGTTTTGATTATTAAATCGTTCTTATTTAATTTAGGACGAATAAACAATTTGAGGGATTGTGTTAACATATAAAAACGCACCCAAAGGTGAGTACATAGCCCCCTCTTTTACGTTTTCAAATGTTTTGGGGTGATTCATATATGCCTATTCATTATTTTCATGATTTCGACTATATGATTTCACATGCATAAGTACTATCTTTTGACGAATTGAACTATTATCTATGGTTTAAACGACTGATTTCCAAGTTTTGTTTGAACTAATTGTTCATTTATACTGTTATTTTTACATTCATTAACAATGATCAAGCCGATTGGTAGTACGATATAGCGCTATAGGACTAGACACCCCATTCCTGTTGTATGGAATGTCAGAAACCGAATTTTATCCAAATAGAAATTGCCTTTGTGGTATTTCTATAGTCTCTAAGGTGTAGTTTGATACACTAAGGTTTGAATGTATTGCTAAATCGCGATTTATGGTATATTTTGATATACTACCAACATGATACTGTTTGCTAAAGCATAATTTGATATGCTATTATTTACGAAAGTATAATTTGATATACTATGTACAAATCCAACATATATTTTGTTATTTACTAAAACATAGTTGATATGTTATTTACAATACCAAAGTATACTTATGATATACTACCGAAAACTATTATTTTAACAACTAAAGTATATTTGATATACTATCTGTTTAACTGTTTTGAAACTAAAATATATTTTAATATATTACTTATCCGACTTTTCTTAAAACCAAGGTATATTTTTATGTATACTACAACTTTTATATCAATGCAAAGTGTTCTAGAAACCAAAATTTTATTAAGGATTCATGGCTACTTTTATAAACATATAATCTTTTCTTATATGATCCAAAGCCATGAATCTAATTCAAAAAACCTATGTTACTCACAGGCATTTTTATGCTGACGTATTTACTTTCACATATGTTTCAGGTTTTATTTCGTGACGACTGTTGATTGCTTTACATAGGATGGACATGGGACTTAGTAATTATAAAAACATGAACGGCAATTGTACTGTTTGTTGATCAAATTCCAAGACAATGTAACTTTTTATGTAATAAAACAATATTCTAAATTCCATGTGTTGTGAAACAATGATTCTGTTACAAAACTCCCCGACGTTTCCGCCACGATTTGTTGTTTTACGTGGTCGGGGTGTGACACAAATTCACACCTTGATCTGATTGCATTCTCTAAGTTGAAGTTATTACACTTCATACCTAAGAATTTTCAGATCAAAACTCCATTTCTTGGACCTCTTGTAAGTATTCTTTCGTTCTTTTACGCGTTTTAAGCATGAAAGTCAAACAGTGTTTGACTTTCTGCATTGACCAGTTTATGGTCAACATGAAGTTCGTTGAACTTCTCAACTTGAGCGTAATCACGATGGTCATAGTACTCGGTGAATACACCTACTGATTACCACGTTATCTAGGTATAGTGACGAGTAATAGTTTCGGTCAAAATGCGCGTTTATGCGTATTTTGCAACCAAACTATCTTTAGGTATCAAAACCCTTTGTTTTGATATCAAACTTACTTTATAAATTCGTTAAACATGTTTTAACATGTTTAGCTCATCACTTTAGGTTTAGTGCTTATATAGGGCCGTAAGGTAGGCGGTCTAAACAGCCACTTAGACTTTCAAACCCGACCCGTTTGGTCGATCATTAGGATCCGACCAAACACATTAGGTGACCATAATTGTATAGGGAATAACCTTCCAAGGTTATACCTTATGGTCACTTCGTTTAGTTAGTTGTATGATAGGTAGTTTATATGCCTTAGGAAAATGACCAAAATGCCCTTTTTGCGCATAAATTCATTTTAAGCATATTTAACTTAAATTTTGACATTTAAACTGATTAGGCAACAATATTAGACATGTTAAGGCATATAATACTTGTCATAGGACTAGTTAGGCGGTCCAAACACGTTTTACGCGTTAAAGTAGCTTAAGCTACCTAAACGAGTCGTAATGGGTCGTAAGCACTTAGGTTAAGTTTTGTTTTAGAATGTAGGCTTTGTTAAACCATATCATATGAGTTCCAATACTCATTTGGTTTACGAAACCTCATCCTATCCGATCCTCCGATTTAGGTCCGGTTTATTAACATAGTTACCTATATTAGGTGCCGTTTGATTCCGTGATCCTCTAGCATTGCTTGGTTGTTATTCAAAGACTATTGAGCAATCTCAAGTGAGTACATAGACCCCTCTTTTACTGTTTTCGAACATTTTGGGGTGAAACACATGTGCGTACTTGTTACTTTCGTGCTTTCCATGATTTCATAACATATACTTGCTATGTTCATTAGTAGACGTATAGTACATGATTTTATCCATGTTTTTGCTATGTATGTTCATTTATTGCATACCTAGTACATTGTTTTACATCACATGCTATGTATGTTCATTTATTGCATACTTAGTACATTGTTTTACATCACATGCTATGTATGTTCATTTATTGCATACCTAGTACATTATTTTCATAAAACATGCTTACATTTTGGTATGACATTTGGTTTGTTTAAATGGGAAAAAATACATTCATTAACAATAGCTACGCCGCTTGGTAGTAAGTAATGGTACTATAGGAATTGACAACTCCCGTTCCTGAAATCCTAGGTTTGTTTGGGTGGACGGAATGACTGAATCCAATATACATAATTTAGATAAACCTTTAATTTGTTTAAGGGTTTGTCGCCACAGTCGCAAGGCTTGAATGTATGCATTTTAACAACACCGTATAGATGTTTGTATCAGTATAGCATGCAGTTATTTTACAAAACATAACTTTGATTTAAACTATGCTTTATTTCAAAACCCCATTTTGTGCATTTTACCTATGGATTTAGTTGACATATTTCGCTTGCCATACATGACATTTGGTTACACATTAGATGATTTACATTTAACAATAGACATGGTTTATACATAAACATTTGACAATTGGTTTAAACAAGACATTTTTGGTGGTTTGTTAGGGTAAGTGATTTAAGTAACGAAGCGTGTGTAATATGATAAAAGCATGGTGGATACGCCGCTGGTACTTCATATATATAAGTGCTTTTATAATATTACATATCGTAGCGTTATTTAAACCATTTCAATTTAGACATATTACATTTTACATAAATAACATATCTTCACAAGACATTGTTTTACAAACGGTTATTTTATACAACTCATTTTACTTGGTTATTTGATTAACCATACACCTTTCTTTTATATAATCGGATTTCTTATCAAATTTTCGTATGATTTATAAAAGAAAACATTTAACAAGATTCATGACTAACTTTTATTAAACATTTCTTTAAACTTAAGTCATGAATCCTATTTTAACAAAAACCTATGTATCTCACAGGCATTTTTATGTTGACGTACCTATTTTCACATGTGTTTTCAGGAGCTGTTGCATAGGATGTTCGAGATACACTTAGGCGGACCTGTGCCTTAGTGACATAAAATGAAACAAGACTAGTTTAAATTATGTTATGTACTCCTTGTTTCTATGTTTTAAGACAATGTAATCCACTTTGTTAATAAATAAAACAAAACTTTAATTACCATGGTTGTGAAACAATAATTCTGTTGCTACACTCCCCGACGTTTCCGTCACGGTTTGTTGTTTTACGCGGTCGGGGTGTGACAGAAGAGTTGGTACCAGAGCCAATGGTTATAGGGAATTAGGTTATTAGTAATGCTTTGACCTAAACTATAACTTTTCTAGGACCCCAACACAAGTTATCTTGTGTTTAGATCTTAAAACACGCACTTCACCTATCCTTAGGTGATTACCAAAACATGAACACAATTTTTCAAAATGATTTTTGAAAATCAATCATCTGTTTTTAAATGATTTGTTATAAGGTTTTGAACCCTCCAATTTTTCAAAATGATTTTCGGATGATTCTTTTGGCCTTGTGCCTCCCGAATTTTCAAAATCTCATCAAAGTTTTGGGCCTAAATAATGTGAACACGTGCAATCTGGAAGAGTGGATGCCTGTATCTCGAGTTTTCTGTCTAGGCTAGAGTGTTCTTACAAATCCACATAATCGGACCAGTCACTCTTACCTGGGAACTCTTGGGGTGAGTGTCCACTTATATGCTAAAGCATGTCTTCGCGATACGTTATTTTTGACCCATTTACTTTGATTAGTCATTGTGTGTCGTTTGTTTGCTTTGTGGTACGGACGAATGGCCACCATCCTTGCTTTTGTCGATTTTTGTATCATCTCATTCTTTTCATCTAATCATCTCACTCGTTTTCTCTCATGTTTTCTCTTTTAGAATTCCTCCACAACGCGAAAATCCGCTACCTAATGCCGAAATGGTAGCTATCATTGCGCAGCAAATGGCTGTTGTACTCCCAGACATTGTTGCTCAAGTTAACCAAGCCAACAATAACCAAAATGCTCCATGCAACTTCAAGAGTTTCAATTCGGCTAAACCACTCAAGTTTAGTGGTTCTGAAGGAGCAACTGGGCTCCTACAGTGGTTCGAGAGCATTGAGAGTACGTTTCGTCATGTTCAGTGTCCTCATAATCGCAAAGTCAAGTTTGCTTCCAGCGTATTTCAAAAGAGGGCTCTTACCAGGTGGAACGGGTTTATGAGAGACGATGGTGCTGAGGTTGCTTTGGCACAGACCTGGGCATAGCTTAGGGCTCTTATGATGAGGGAATTCCGTCCTCGTCATGAACTATAGGCTTTAGAAAGGGAGTTTGATGATTTGAAGCAAGATAGTGGTGAGCACAGGGCTTATACTAATAGGTATGAAGAGCTGAGTTTGTTATGCCCTACTATGGTTACCCCACTCGAAAAGCTATCGAGAGGTATGTTGATGGCTTACCTGACTCCGTACAAGACATCGTCACTGGTAGTAACACTACCACAGTTCGTCAGGCAATCGAGTTAGCTGTGACTTTGACTGAGTCGCAGATCAGAAAGAGGAAGCTTCATAAGAAGGGTGACAAGGATAAGAAACAATCGACTGGTAAGGGTGAAAACAAGAAGGGAAAGAAATCTAGTTCTTTGAAAGGGTCTAGGAAGCGTAAGGCTTCTCAGAATTTCGCGGTTACTGCTCAAGTCAACCAGGAAGCTCCCAACCAACCTGCACAACTGCCAGCAAAGAAACGATATGCGGGGAATGCACCGTTGTGTAACAGATGCAATAGCCACCATCAACCGCAAGTTCAATGTCGTTTCTGTTCTAACTGTGGAAAGTCGAGTCATCTTGCTGATGTTTGTCGCTTTGCTCCAAATCAAGCCGCACATAACCCAGCTCAGCAGGCTGCTCAACCGCCGGCTCAACAGCAAGCACAAGCTGCATGACCTCACTTTCCTCCTGGTTCGTGCTACAATTTTGGGGACCAGACTCATTATCGAAACAAGTGTCCAAGGCTGGCCAACGCGAATCAGAATCAGGCTCAGGCTCGAGGTCGAGTCTTCAACATGAATGCTAACGAGGCGCGAGCAGATAACGATGTGGTAAACGGTATGTTCTTTGTTAATAATCAGCCTGCGTCTGTTCTTTTCGATTCAGGTGCCGATAAAAGTTTTGTGTCATTATCTTTCGAGCCTTTGCTTCGCATGTCTAGAACGAAACTAGGAAAGTCCTTGACAGTAGAAGTTCCTAGTGGTGAACCCATTGTTCTTTATTCCGTTCTTCGAAATTGTCAATTGAACCTTAACAACCATCTTTTTCCTATCGACCTCACGCCGATGCAACTTGGGAGTTTCGACATTATAGTGGGAATGGATTGGTTAGCCAAGTATCACGCAGAGGTAGTTTATTTTGAGAAGATTGTTTGTATTCCTCTTTCGACAGGTTAGATCCTAGAAGTTTGTGGTGAGAAACCTGCTAGTAGTCTCAAACTCATGTCTTGTACTCAAGCTCGGAAGTATTTGCGCAAGAACTATGTTGCTTTCTTAGCACATGTTGTAGCAGATAAAGGAAAAGGTAAGTCTATTCAAGATATCACTGTTGTTCGGGATTATCCTGAAGTGTTTCTTGAAGAGTTACCTGGTTTACCCCCAGCACGCCAAGTCGAGTTTCGTATTGATCTTGTACCCGGTGCAAACCCTATTGCCAGATCTCCGTTTCATCTTGCACCGTCTGAGATGCAAGAGTTATCTAAGCAGCGTCAAGAGCTTTCTGACAAAGGTTTTATTCGTCCTAGCTTTTCACCTTGGGGCGCTCCCGTTCTTTTTGTCAAGAAGAAGGATGGCTCTTTCAGGATGTGCATCGATTACCGTGAGCTTAACAAGCTTACCATCAAGAATCGATATCCCATACCTCGCATTGATGATCTCTTTGATCAATTACAGGGTGCTTCTTATTTTTCAAAGATTGATCTGCGTTCTGGGTATCATCAGCTTCGTGTGCTCGAGGAAGATATTCCCAAGACTGCTTTCCGCACTCGATATGGGTATTATGAGTTCACAGTTATGCCTTTCAGTTTGACTAATGCTCCTTCTGTTTTCATGGACTTGATGAATAGGGTTTGTAAGCCTTATTTGGACAAGTTCATCATCGTTTTCATTGATGACATCTTGATTTATTCTAAGACACGAGCTGATCATGAGTAGCATCTTCGTCTTACTCTGGAACTCCTGAAGAAAGAACAACTTTTCGCCAAATTTTCAAAGTGCGAATTTTGGCTTAAGGAAGTTCAATTTTTGGGACATATCGTCAACAAACAAGGTATTCACATAGATCCCTCCAAGATCAGTGCGATTAAGGATTGGGATACGCCTACTACTCCTACTGAAGTTCGTTCATTTCTTGGTCTCGCGGGTTATTACCGCCGCTTCATTGAAAACTTCTCGAAGATTGCAGTTCCTCTAACTGCTCTAACTCAGAAGAACAAACCCTTTGATTGGGGATCCAAACAAGAAGAAACATTTCAGACCTTGAAGCAGAAACTTTGTGATACGCCTATTCTATCTTTGCCTGAGGGCAATGATGATTTTGTCGTGTATTGTGATGCATCAAACTTGGGTCTTGGCTGTGTTCTCATGCAAAGGAACAAAGTCATAGCATATGCATCTTGACAGTTGAAGATACACGAGAAAAACTACACCACTCATGATCTTGAGTTAGGTGTTGTTGTTTTCGCTCTCAAAATCTGGAGACACTATTTGTATGGTACAAAATGCGTGGTGTTCACTGACCACAAAAGTCTTCAGCATATCTTCAATCAGAAAGAACTCAACATGAGGCAACGACGTTGGGTTGAACTTCTAAACGACTATGAGTGCGAAATTCGCTACCATCCTGGTAAGGCGAATGTCGTGGCTGACGCATTGAGTCGTAAGGAACGATTCAAGCTTCATTGTGTCAAAGTTCGATCTAATATTCAAACTCGCATATCTCACGCTCAACACAGTTGTGTCTCACAAGACTTGATGGGTAAGGAATTACCCTATCACATTAAGCCTGATTTGGAACTGAAAGACAATGGATTGTATTATTTCATGGACTGTTTGTGGGTCCCAAGTCAAGACAATCTTCGCACCTTGCTTATGGTTGAAGCTCATAAGTCTTGCTATTCTATTCATCCTGGAGCAGAAAAAATGTATAAGGATCTTCGTACCTAGTTTTGGTGGCCTGGTATGAAGAAAGACATTGCCTTATACGTATCAAAATGCCTTACTTGTCTTAAGGTAAAGGCTGAACATCAACATCCTTCTGGTTTATTGGAGCAACTAGAGATTCCAGTTTGGAAATGGGAAACATTGCTATGGATCTTATTACCAAACTTCCGCGCACAAAGAGAGGTCATGACGGCATCTGGGTAGTTGTTGATCGTCTTACAAAGTCAGCACATTTCTTGCCGATCCGTGAGGATCTATCTGCTGACAAGCTGGCTAAAATTTATGTGGATGAAATTGTATCTAGACATGGTGTTCCTTTGAACATTATTTCTGACAGAGATGCTCGATTCTCATCTCGTTTTTGGAGGACCATGCAATCTGCTATGGGAACCCAACTTAATTTGAGCACAGCTTATCATGCGCAATCTGATGGTCAATCTGAGAGAATAATCCAGACTTTGGAGGATATGCTTAGAGCTTGTGTGATCAATTTTAGTGGTAGTTGGGATTCGTATCTACCATTGATTGAATTCTCCTACAACAATAGTTATCACTCCAGCATCAAAAATGTCGTTCACCAGTCTGCTGGAATGAGATCGGTGAGGCTCAGCTTACTGGACCTGACCTCATTCTAGAGACAACAGATAAGGTTAAGAAAGTTCGCGATAACCTTCAAACAGCTAGAAGCCGTCAAAAGAGTTACGCGGACCGACGACGCAAGCCCTTGGAATTTCAAGTCGGTGATTGCGTATTACTTAAGGTCTCACCTTGGAAAGGTGTGATCAGATTTGGAAAGACAGGAAAACTTACACCTAGATATGTTGGACCGTTCAAGATCATCGAAAGAATCAGAAAGGTAGCCTACAGACTTGAGTTACCTCCTGAACTTGGAAATGTTCATCCAACCTTTCACGTGTCCAATCTCAAGAAGTTTTTAGCTGATGAGAACCTCCACATACCGCTTGATGAAATTCGTGTTGATGACACGATGCACTTTGTTGAGAAACCTATGGAAATCATGGAACGTGAAGTCAAGTGGCTCAAACGCAAGCGCATTCCACTTGTCAAAGTTCGCTGGGAATCTAAACGTGGGCCAGAATTTAATTGGGAACATGAAGATCAAATGAAGGCGAAATATCCACATCTATTCTCACAAGTTTCCTCCAAATAAATTTCGGGACGAAATTTCCACAAGTAGGGGAGACTGTGACATCTGTGCTTATAATCATTGTATAAACCTTGATCAGTTCAGTTATCAATAAAACAATGTTATTTGATCCCAATATTTGTTTATTTATGTTTGACATTTTGCATGTTTTGACTTTTGTTCAATTTCAAACTCTATATCGCTTTCTGGAGAGTTATACGAAAATCGGTGCGTAAACGTAATTAGTTTAATGTGAAAAACACTCCGGAACATCAATTTATGCTTAACATACCTTAAATAACCTTTACATAACTTAGAAATAAGTTTTGAAGGCTTTGGTATGGCAAAATCAAGTTTATTCGCTTACAAGGACTAATTTCGACAAACTGCGAAAGTATGCCGATTCGTACTGTAACGAACATTCCGGAACTTGATCATAAGTTAAACATACCCTAAATATCCTTTACATAGCTTAGAAATAGGCTTTGAGGGGTTCGGTGTGCTAAAATAAACTTTTTGGTCATTCAGGGACTAAAAGCGTCAAAAATTGCATAAGTTTGCATTTTCGCGCATATCTTACGTTCTGAATACATCCGGACATCCAAAAATTTATGTAATCATTAAAATATTTTATTTTAGTGATTGGCATGATAAAATTCCATTCGTCGCGTAATTTGGATCGTTTTTCGCGTCCGTTCGTATTTCGAAGTAATTAACCGAATAACGTGTTTGTACGACCAAACGAACTGACATCCGTCATATTTTTGAGCATGTTTCATGTCCCTTATGTTTAGGCATCATTGTAGGGCCTTGAAATTGGCTTAACGGGCTTTAAACATGTCAAATTAGGCCTTAAACAACTACAGGGACCAAAACTATAAATTAGAAAACTGTTGCTGAACTAAACCTCGCAGGCAGGCCGTGTAAGCCTAGCTTTGGCTTCTACACGGGGCGCGAGAGCTCCCCAGATGTGCAGAAAGTTGTTTACAGCCATTTCCAGCCTGTTCCAGCAGTTTTGGTGTGTTGCAAATGGTTTTTATGTAATCTATGGGCTATTTTGGGGTGCCCACGGTATTCCAAAACCATGGGTGCACTTGTAAGGCTCAGATTGAAGCTCGGTTTTTGATGAACGATCTTAACGGTTACCCGAAAACTATAAATACCCCCATGTTTCATTTGCAAATTCACACCTTGATCTGATTGCATTCTCTAAGTTGAAGTTATTACACTTCATACCTGAGAATTTTCAGATCAAAACTCCATTTCTTGGACCTCTTGTAAGTATTCTTTTGTTCTTTTACGCGTTTTAAGCACGAAAGTCAAACAGTGTTTGACTTTCTGCATTGACCAGTTTATGGTCAACACGAAGTTCGTTGAACTTCGCAACGTGAGCGTAATCACGATGGTCATAGTCCTCGGTGACTATACCTACTGATTACCACGTTATCTAGGTATAGTGACGAGTCATAGTTTCGGTCAAAATGCGCGTTTATGCGTATTTTGCAACTAAACTATCTTTAGGTATCAAAACCCTTTGTTTTGATATCAAACTTGCTTTCTAAATTCGTTAAACATGTTTTAACATGTTTAGCTCGTCACTTTAGGTTTAGTGCTTATATAGGGTCGTAAGGTAAGCGGTCTAAACAGCCGCTTAGACTTTCGAACCCGACTCGTTTGGTCGATCATTAGGATCCAACCAAACACATTAGGTGACCATAGTTGTATAGGGAATAACCTTCCGAGGTTATACCTTATGGTCACTTCGTTTAGTTAGTTGTATGATAGGTAGTTTATATGCCTTAGGAAAATGACCAAAATGCCCTTTTTGCGCATAAATTCATTTTTGTGACAACCGGTGATTTATGGCTCTTAATTACGTGATTAACAGACGATTAACGTGATAATAAATAGTGTTTATTGCACAAATTAACTTAATTAGGCCTTTGGGGTGCCTAGGAACGTCTGTACGACTTTACAGTGCGCGAACGGTGGTTAACGGAAAAATCTGTGGAATATTACGCGACAACGAACTTATACCGTTCAAAATACTGACAACACCGAAAAATACGGATTTTCTAGGAATATTCTATATTTATGAAATTAATTTTGTGAATTTATTGGGCCTCCGTGCGACACAAACGCAAATGTGAACTAAAAACGCGATAGCAGGAAACGCATCGGCAACGAAACTGAAGTGACGGAGACGCCTGTCACCTTCGAAACTTACATTTTACGCTATATTTAGCTCCGTAATAAAATTTTAGTAACTACAGTCGAAACCGGATCGAAAAACGGATTAGAAAGACCAACGTCGGATTTTACGCGATTTTTACCGTTAAAGACGCACGAGCGCGACAACGACAAAAACGACATTATTTTACTTGTTTTAAAATCTAAAATTTAGTTTACGGTGTTACAGATAATTCGGGATGCAAAAACGGGTTCGTAGGATTGGACGGGCCACCAGAAACACGAGAGTTGGGCTTGTGGGCCTTGGGCCCAAGCCCAAAACCCACAACACTAATTTGCATATAAATGGGACCATATCCCTTAATTCTTTCATTGGTGCAAAACAACACACACAAGACCCTCAAATGCTCTCCCCCTCTCTCTCTCGGCAGTCCGGATCCGGCAACAAGGCCGGTGGCCGGTGACGGCGGAACGGTGATTTTTCCGGCGAACTTTTTTTTGGAATTCTAGCTCCATGCATGTGTAGATCGGGCACCTAGAGACTTTCCTGTAGAGTTTCATGAGTTTTTACTTTCCGATGACAATTCCGGCGGAAGGGGGGGTTAACGGAAGTAGCTGCAGAAGATGGTGGTGATGACGGCCGCGGCGGTGGTAGTGGTCGTCGGAGACAACGGCCGACGACGATGACTGCGCCTTCCGGCAGTGGGGCCTCGGTGGCGGTGGTGATGTTATCCAGCTAGTTTCAAGTTCAGTTCGGGTTAACTTCAGGTATATGTTACCAGCTTCGGGTCACGGTTCGGAGTTTATTTCTGATTGATTCTGGTTTGAGCTTTTCAAGTGGGTTTCGGGTTTAACTCGGGTGCTCCTCTCGTGTCGACAGTGGTTTCGTGTCAAGACAACAGACGGTGGTGGTGGTTGTCTCATTCAAAAATTCTGAGATGGTTCGAGTTGGTTCCAGATCTGATTCAGATTCGGGTTTGGGATTCGGGTCTTGTTCAGGTTCAGTCAACTTCAGATGGGGGTGCGGTACGGTCGACTCGGTAAACTGAGTCGACTCAGTCAACACGGTCGGTCTGAGTTAACTCAGCTCGGGACGAGTCAACTCAGTTCGGGTATGGTCAAACCGGGTCAGACAGTTCGGTTCGGTTAACTCGGGTCAAACCCAGTTAACCCAGTAACCCAGTTAACTCCGTTAACCCGGTTGACTCGGTCAACTCAGCGAGTCGACTCGGTCAACGGGTTAATAACAGTCAATGTTTTTGGTTCGGGTCAGACGCAGTCAAACACGGTCAACTCAGATTCGGTAAAGATTTACGGCACGACTATTTATGTTATTTCTATAACTTTATTTATTACGCGAAGTCGAGCTCCTGAACCGATCAAATAAACGAATTATTAGTTAAAATTACTTGGATTATTTAGTATTTCGTTTATATAAATTGGCTATACATAAGTATTGTTGAATTTGGTTGAATTTTGATAAAAATATCGACACTTTGATTGTCGGGATCGTCCAAAAACAGAGGAAACTCTGGCCGTTTTTCGAGAAAATCCTTGAAATAATCGCGTTTTATTATAAAATAAACTATCGGATTAGAATACTCTTGTAGAAAAACAAATACGAACATATAATTTCTTTTGACGATACTTTACAACTCACTAAAAACGACAATTCGATGTTATTCACAACTAATAAATATAGTTATTATATTTATTTTAAAACCTTGAAAATTCGACGGAACTTTTATAAAAATCAATGTAATTATATATATTGTTTCAGATGACGAATAATACGACTCCTTTTCATAAAAATAAATATAGTGTATATTTATTTCAATAATCAACAACACGACGATTCTTTTACTAAAATAAGTATAGTTTATATATTTATTTCAAATATCGTACGACACGAATTCGTTTTATGAAAATAAATATAGTTTTTATATTTATTTCAAATACCATACCACACGAATTCCATTACAAAAAAAAAATAGATATCATTTATCTATTTATTTCAAACATTCAACAACTCGATGATACTTTTGTAAAATAAATATAACTTTTTATATTTATTTCAAACACCGAAATGGCATATACATATATTTTAGCAAATATATACAAGACGCAATATATATAATACAAGTTTATTATATATTACTTTCATACGAATATTCCTATATACACAAACGATTTCTCGAGACGGCAAGCGACCTTAACAATATATTTATATGTTTTGATATAAATATTTATTTATTTCTAATATCTCGAGAATCAAGTCTTTCAAGGCTTATTGGTTATTATCGACAATAAATGATACTTATCAAATATGACCTAATCATTTCCGATAAGTTAACTACTTACCGTTGAATCGTTCGACTAACGATTCGGTAGAGCTCGGTGACACGTAGTTTAGTTACCGTATTTATTCAGAAACTTATAAGATATTCCGTGTTAGGAATATTGTAGAATGCACGCTAGCGAGTCACGTCTTGGAAACGACATCACGAAGTCGTATATAGCTAGCTTTGCACAGGAATATTCAGGTGAGTTCATAACCCCATCTTTTTACGGTTTTACATTTTTTGTAAATGTTTTCGGGGTGGAAAGACATGCATGTTTTGCAGAAAACACACAAAGTTCTCGATGAACAAAGATTGCATATTTTTAGACAAAGCACGTTTTGCAAGAACATACAAAGCTTTTGAACGAACGAAAACTCATATTTCTAAATCATATTACAAATGGATTTCGAGGAAACTCAAATGGTTTACGAATGGATTATACTAAATATACCGGTTTTTACAAAACAAATGCGTATTATCGAAATGTGAATGATTTTCATGACTAGGGATGGATCGTCTGGTGATAATATATAGAGACTGGGGAGTTGGCCTTAGAGGCTGGGGAGGTTCAGTCTTAGAGGCTGGGGAAGTTCAGCCTTAGAGGCTGGGGAGGTTCAGCCTTAGAGGCTGGGGAGGTTCAGTCTGAGAGACTGGGGTAAAATACAGGTTACAAAAGGATTACAGACATTTTATACATGGTATGATTAGCTTAAGGAGGGTTTACTACTAGATCATGTGAAGGGTGGGTACAACACTTAAGGCCATTAATCCTCGTCGTAGGACCGAGGGACATGAGTGATAGATCTATTTGGGTGTAGCGAGCCCACACCCATGAGGCCGGGGCGGCCCATAGAGGTGACTATGTCTTCCAGCCGGAAGCCCGGTACAAATTTGCTAGGTTTTAGTTCTTCCTGCACCTTTTCACACATACCATTGGCTTTGCAACCCATTGGTGATCTCTTTTTCCTTATTGCTACATATCAGGGACATGCATATTTACAGAAATACTTGATTTACACAAATTAAATACCATGTTTTATACAAATTCAAGGCATAGGATTATGCGGGCATGAAGTCAAAGTTAGGGTGGGCATTGACGGTTATACAAACTTTACAAATACAAGAGTTTACAAATACATGGTTTTACGAACATAATGCGCTACAAATACAAAGTTTTCATACAACTCGACAAGAAAATGATTTCTAAATTCGTTTTCTCAATAATAATTCACAGAACCGGTTATTCAAAAAGATTTATTTCAAATCTTTTACAAACAAACTATGAACTCGCTTAACTTTATGTTGATTTTTCACATGTTTCTTTCTCAGGTTACTTTTCAAAGTTATGGCACGGTTGGAATAGGAGAACAATTGGAGATTCGAGTACTTAGTGGGCGTTCACTTTCTAGAAGTCTTAGCTTATTTGCTTCCGCTGTGCAATGAAGATACCAGTCCAGTCACGCCAGCTCTGATAATTTCGGGGTGTGACATATTGGTATCAGAGCTATGGGTTACAGCGAATTAGGTGTCTGTTGTGATACCTAGGCTCTAACCTCACTTTTCTCTGGGAACTTAGAATATTAAAACCTGAATGCATACAGAACACATAGTACTCGAACATGGTCTCCAACTGTAACATCTGTGCTTGTAATCATTGTGAACAGTTCAATTATCAATAAAACAATTTTATTTGATCCCAATGTTTGTTTGGTTATGTTTTACATTTTTCATGTTTTGACTTTTATTCAATTTCAAACTCTATATCACTTTCTGGAGAGTTATACGCAAACTGGTGCGTAAACGTAATCAGTTTAATGCGACAAATACTCCGGAACATCAACATATACTTAACATACCTTAAATAACCCTTACATAACTTAGAAATAAGTTTTGAAGGCTTTGGTATGGCAAAAACAAGTTAATTCACTTACAGGGACTAAACTTGACAAACTGCGAAAGTATGCCAATTTGAACAGTAACGAACATTCCGGAACATGACCATAAGTTAAACATGCCATAAATATCCTCTACATAGCTTAGAAATAGGCTTTGAGGTGTTCGGAGTGCTAAAATAAACTTTTGGGACATTCAGGGACTAAAAGCGTCAAAAAGTGCACAAGTTTACACTTTCGCGCATAACTTACGTTCTGAATACATCCGGACATCCAAAAATTTATGTAATCACTAAAATATTTTATTTTAGTGTTTAGGCTTGAGAAAAATCCATTCGTCGCGTCATTTGGATCGTTTTTCGCGCTTATGCGCATTCCGTCGTAATTAAGCGAACATCACGATCGTACGGCCAAACGAACCGACATCTGAGATATTTTTGAGCACATTTTAAGTTCCCTATACTTTAACTTCATTTTAGAGCTTTGAAATGGGGTTAACGGGGCTTAAACGTGTAAAAAAAACGCATCGAAAACCAAGTTTTGAGGTTGCAGGGACTGAAACTGTAAATCTGCCAAACTAGGTCCGTAAACAGGGACCAGATGCAGCAAAAACGTTTTTTTTCAGCTGTTAACAGCCCTTAACACTCTCCAAAGGCCAAGTGCCAAGTGTCAAACTCTTATGGTGGATGGCAAATGAGTTACCACAACTTTCCAACAAGTGTACGGCTTAGATCGTGCCCCCTTTTCCAAGAAATGATCCTAACGGTGAACCGAAAACTATAAATACCCACCTCCACCCTTCACTTTTCCTCACAAGAATCTGATCTAATGTGCTCTAAGTTGAAACCTTTGTTTCATACCTGAGCTATTTTGATCTAGATTAGCATTCGGGGACCCTTCGTAAGTGTTCCTTCGTTCTTTTATTTCTTTTCGAGTCCGAAAGTCAAACTTTGTTTGACTTTCTGCATTGACCAGTTTATGGTCAATGCGAAGTTCGTTTGAACTTCACAACATGATTGTAATCACGATGGTTATAGTCCCTTCTGACTATGCCTACTGATTACCACGTTGTCTAGGGTCGTAAGGGTAAGCGATCTGATAAATCGCTTATACCTTCGAACCCGACCCATTTGGTCGATCATTAGGATCCGACCAAACACATTAGGTGACCATAGTATATAGGGAATAACCTTCCGAGGTTATACCTTATGGTCGCTTCGTTTAAGTAGTTGTATGATAGGTAGTTTATATGCCTTAGGTAAATTACCAAAATGCCCTTTTGACGCCAAAATTCATTTTAAGCATATGTAACATAAATTTTGGTATCTAAACTGTTTTAGTAACAATATTAGATATGTTAAGCCATATTTTACTTGTCATAGGACTAGTTAGGCGGTCCGAACGCGTTTCACGCGAGCGACGCGTTAAAGTAGCATAAGCTACCTAAACGGGTCGTAATGGGTCGTAAGCACTTATGTTAGGTTTCATTTAGTATGTAGGCTTTGTTAAACCATATTACACGAGTCTCCATACTCGCTTGGTTTACGAACCCGCATTCTATCCGATCTTCCGATTTAGGTCCGGTTTATTAACATAGTTACCTATATTAGGTGTCGTTTGATTCCGTGATCTCTAGCATTGCTTGGTGGTTATCTTAGGACTTCTGAGCAATCTCAAGTGAGTACATAGACCCCTCTTTTACTGTTTTCCAAACTGTTTTGGGGTGAAACACATGTGCCTACTTGTTACTTTCATGCTTTCCATGTTTTCACATCATATACCTGCTATGTTCGTTAGTACATTATAGTACATGTTTTACATTACATTTCATGCTATGTATGCCCATTGTGTGCGTACTTAGTACATTGTTTTACATTACATTTCATGCTATGTATGCCCATTGTGTGCATACTTAGTACATTGTTTTACATTACATTTCATGCTATGTATGCCCATTGTGTGCGTACTTAGTACATTGCTTTACATTACATTTCATGCTATGTATGCCCATTGTGTGCGTACTTAGTACAGTTGTTTTCATCACATGCTTACATTTTGGTATGACATTTGGGTTGTTTAACATGGAACAATACATTCATTAACATTAGCTACGCCACTCGTTAGTAGGTAGTGGTACCATAGGAATTGACAACTCCCGTTCCTGAAATCCTAGGTTTGTTTGGATTGGAAGGAATGACCGAATTCGATATACATAACTTAGATAAACCTTTAATTTGTTTAAGGGTTTATCGCCACAGTCTCAAGGCTTGGATGTATGCATTTTCACAATACCGCATAGATGTTTATATCAGTACAGCATGCATTTGTTCCACAAAACATAACTTTGATTTAAACCATGTTTTACTTCAATACCTTGTTTTTGTGCGTTTTTACATATGGTTTAGTTGATATATTTCACATACCATACATGACATTTTTGGATACACATTACATGATTTACATTAGACATAAACACTTTGACATTGATATACACAATTCATGATTTGCATTAAACACAGACATTTGATATGGTTTACACAATAACATTTTGACATTTGATTATACATAAACAATTTACATTGGTGGTTTGGTTTGAGTAAGTGATTTAAGTAACGAGGCGTGTGAAATATGATACAAGCATGGTGGATACGCCGCTGGTACTTCCTATATATAAGTGTTTGTATGGTATTACATATCGTAGCATTATTTAAATCATTTCAATTTATGACACATGACATTTTATACAAATAACATACTTTTTACAAGACATTGTTTACAAACAACTTATCTTATACAAACTCATTTTTACATGGTTATTCATTTAACCTTACATTTATTTATACATATCATCTGATTTTATCGTTTTTCAAATGATTTATAAGACAAAGCAAATTACAAGGTTCATGACTAAACATTTTCTTAAACACAAGTCATGAATCATATTTTTACAAAACCTATGTATCTCACAGGCATTTTTATGCTGACGTACCTATTTTCACATGTGTTTTCAGGAGCTTTTCCATAGGATGATGATCGTGACACTAGGGCGGACCTGTGCCTTAGAGACATAAAACGAAGATAGACTTAGTTTAATTATGTTTTGTACTCTTGTTTTTGTTTAAGACAATGTAACTCTTGTGTTAATAAATAAAAATACAACTTTGAATGCCATGGTTATGAAACAATTAATTCTGTTACAACACTCCCCGACGTTTTCCGCCACGTTTTGTATGTTATACGTGGTCGGGGTGTGACAGAAGAGTTGGTATCAGAGCCAATGGTTATAGGGAATTAGGTTATTAGTAATTCTTTGACCTAGACTATAACCTTTCTAGGACCCTAACACAAGTTATCTTGTGTTTAGATCTTAAAACATGCACATCACCTATCCTTAGGTGATTATCAAAACAAAAACCAAATTTTCCGAAACGATTTTTGAAAAACAATCATCTGTTTTGAATGATTTATTACAAGGTTTTGAACCCTCTATTGTAAGGTTTTGAACCCTATGTTATATGGTTTTGAACCCTTCCAGTTTGGTTTTTGGCCTTGTGCCTTCAAATTTTCAAAATCTCGTCAAAGTTTTGGGTTCTAAATAGTGTGAACACGTGCAAACTGGAAGAGTGAATGCCTGTATTCTGGGTTTTCTGTCTAGGTGTAACACCTGTGCCTTCACGGCCATCAAACAAGTACCAAACCAATGAAATATTATATTTCATACTTGGGATTTGTAAAAATATGTGTATCATTTGCACATATCAATTCTTGTTCAATTTCAAACTCTAAATCGCTTTCTGGAAGGTTATACGCGCACCGATGCGTAAATATAACCAGTTTAATGCAACAAACACTCCGGAATAGTGACATTGGCTTAACATACCTTAAATAACCTTTACATAACTTAGAAATAAGTTTTGAAGGCATTGGTATGGCAAAATCAAGTTAAATCGCTTACAGGGACTAAAGTTGACAAACTGCGAAAGTATGCCAATTTGAACTGTAACAGACCTTCCGGAGCATGACCATAAGTTAAACATACCATAAATATCCTTCACATAGCTTAGAAATAGGCTTTGAGGGGTTCAGTGTGCTAAAATAAACTTTTGGGTCATTCAGGGACTAAAAGTGTCAAAAAGTGCACAAGTTTGCATTTTCGTGCGTAACTCACGTTCTGCATACATTCGGACATCCAAAAATTTATGTAATCATGACTACATTATATTTTAGTGTTCACCATAAGAAAAATCCATTCGTCGCGTCATTTGGTTCGTTTTTCGCGCTTATGCGCATTCCGTCGTAATTAAGCGAACATCGCGTTCGTACGGCTAAACGAACCGACATCCGAGATATTTTTGAGCATGTTTTAAGTTCCCTATACTTTAACTTCATTTTAGAGCTTTGAAATGGGGTTAACGGGCCTTAAACGTGTCAAAAATGGCCTAAATACAGTTCAGGGACCAAAAGTGTAATTCTGCCAAACTTAACCCCTACGATGCGCAGGGACTTTTGCCCTACGATGCGCAGGGGGTCTTCTGACCAGGTGCAATGTTTAAGACAGCCTGTTTTCAGCAGATTTAACCTCCACCACATGTTCCCAATTGCCTTGTCATGTTGATAAGAACCATTTTAAGCTTCCATAAGGTTCCGACAAGTGTACGGCCTTGATCGTTTCCCCTTTTCCAAGAAACGATCTCAACGGTGGACCGAAAACTATAAATAACCCAACACCCCCATTGCATTTTCTCACAAGAATTCTGATTTTGAGAGCTCTAAGTTGAAACCATTGTTTCATACCTGAGTTCTTGAAGTCGGGATTAGCATTCGGGGACCCTGGGTTAGTATTCTTTCGTTCTTTTCCTTATTTTACTGCTTTTCGAGTCAGAAAGTCAAACTTTGTTTTTCTTTCAGCGTTGACCAGTAATGGTCAATGCGAAGTTCGTTTGAACTTCGCAACGTGAGTGTAATCACGTTGGTCATAGTCCTTTGGGACTATGCCCACTGATTACCACGTTGTCTAGAGTCGTAGGGTAGGCGATCTAATAAATCGCCTATACCTTCGAACTCGACCCATTTGGTCGATCATTAGGATCCGACCAAATACATTAGGTGACCATAGTAGGTAGGGAATAACCTTCCGAGGTTATACCCTATGGTCACATCGTTTAAGTAGTTGTATGATAGGTAGTTTATATGCCTTAGGTAAATTACCAGAATACCCTTTTCATGCATAATTGGTAATTTAGCATATGTAACCTAAACTTTTGCCACATAACTGATTATGTAACTTGTTTAGGCATATAACACTTGTCATAGGACTAGTTAGGCGGTCCGAACGCGTTTCACGCGAACGACGCGTTAAAGTAGCATAAGCTACCTAAACGGGTCGTAATGGGTCGTAGACACTTAGGTTAAGTTTCATTTAGTATGTAGGCTTTGTTAAACCATATCATATGAGTTCCTACACTCATTTGGTTTACAAACCCTAATGCTACCCAATCTTCCGATTTAGGTCCGGTTAATTAACATAGTTACCTATATTAGGTGCCGTTTGATTTCCGTGATCTCTAGCTTTGTTTGGTTGTTACTCAAGGACTACTAAGCAATCTCAAGTGAGTACATAGACCCCTCTTTTACTGTTTTCCAAACGTTTTGGGGTGGAACACATGTGCCTACTTGTTACTTTCATGCTTTCATGTTTTCATATCATATACATGCTATGTTCAATAGTACACTTATAGTACATCGTTTTACATGACATTTTATGCTATGTATGTATATAGCGTGCATACTTAGTACATCGTTTTACATGACATTTTATGCTATGTATGTTCATTTAGTTCATACTTAGTACATCGTTTTACATCACATCACATCACATGCTATGTATGTCCATTGCGTGCATACTTAGTACATGATTTCATTTCATCACATGCTTACATTTTGGTATGATATTTGGTTTGTTAAATGGGACAATACATTCATTAACATTAGCTACGCCGTTCGTTAGTAGGTAGTGGTACCATAGGAATTGACAACTCCCGTTCCGGACGTCCCAGGGAAAGGGGATGAAAGGAATGACCGAATTCGATATTCATAAGCACAGATAAATCTTTAATTTGTTTAAAGGTTTATCGCCTCAGTCTCAAGGCTTGGATGTATGCATTGGAACAACACCGCATAAATGTTCATTATCAGTACAACATGCATTTACGCAAGACATAATGCTGATTTAAACTAAGTTTTACTTCAATACTATGTTCTTGTGCATATGGTTTAGTTGACACATTTCGCTAGCCATACAGGACATTTTGACATAGACATTAGACATAGACATTTTAACATGATTGACCTTGATCATGCATTTTTCACAAGACATAATGTTGATTTAAACCAAGTTTTACTTCAATACTATGTTCTTGTGCATTTCACCTATGGTTTAGTTGATGCGCTTTCACTAGCCATACATATCACATTTGTTTTACATTACATGATTTACATTGATCATGCATTTTGACATATTATTCAATACATTTGGCAATTGGTTAAACATAGACATCTTACATTGTTTGGTTTGGTTTGATTAAGTGATTAAGTAACGATGCGTGTGTAATATGATACAAGCATGGTGGATACGCCGCTGGTACTTCCTATATATAAGTGTTTGTATGGTATTACATGTTGTAGCGTTATTTGAATCATTTCAGTTTGATACATATAACATTTTATACAAATAACATACTTTTCACAAGACATTGTTTTACAAAACAACTTATCTTTTACAAACTCATTTAACTTGGTTATTCATTTAACCATACATTATTCACTTATTTATACATATCATCTGAACTCATTATTTTTCAAATGATTTACAGAACAAAGCAAATAACAAGGTTCATGACTAAACATTTTCTCAAACATAAGTCATGACACCTATTTTCACAAAACCTATGTATCTCACCGGCATTTTTATGCTGACGTACCATATTTTCACATGTGTTTTTCAGGAAATGAAGCATAGGATTGATCAAGATACACTTAGGCGGACATGGGCCTTAGTGACAATAAAAGATGCAGACTAGTTAATTATGTTGTATTTTCATGTTTGTTTAGACATTGTAACACTTATATTAAATAAAACGAAACTTTAATTTCCATGGTTGTGAAACATTAATTCTGTTGCAACACGCCCCGATGTTTCCGCCACGTTTTGTATGTTCTACGTGGTCGGGGTGTGACAGAAAAGATGGTATCAGAGCCAATGGTTATAGGGAATTAGGTTATTAGTAATTAGTAATGCTTTGACCTAGTCTATAACCTTCTTAGGACCCTAACGCGAGTTTACTTGCGTTTAGTCATAAAACAATACCGTCACCTATCCTTAGGCGACAACCACAACAAGAACATAAATTTCAAAACCACTTTGAAAACTAATCATCTGTTCTAGGATGATTAATTACTAGGTTTTGAACCCTCAGTTATAAGGTTTTGAATCCCTTTGAATTTTCAAAATCTCGTCAAGGTTTTGGGTTTTAAATAATGTGAACACGTGCAAACTGGAAGGGTGAATGCCTGTATTCTGGGTTTTCTGTCTAGGCAAGCACTTCGTATACATCTCATCAGACGCGAGACCAGTTGTGCTTACCTGGGAATTCTTGGGATGAGTGTTCACTTATAGGCGAGCATGTCTTCAGTGATACATTAATAAGACCTATTTACCTTGATTAGTCACCGTCTCATTTGTTTGCCTTAGGTAACAAACAAATGATCGCAATTTTCATGCGTTATCATTCTGTTTTGATTGTCCAATAACCTTTCACCTGTCTCTCCCTATACCTTTCTTTTCCTTCAAGAATGTCTCTTCATCACGATGACGCTCAAATATCTGAGCAAGCAGCCAAATTCGCTCGGCGAATAGGCGAAGTAGTCCTGAAGATTGTGGAATTAGCTACTGCCATGTATCATCTCCAGGATGAAGCCACTCAAGAGTCACCAAGACAGGCAGGACCTAGTCAGGTGACAGCACCATCAGCCAATAAACCAATCGAGGAATCAAAGACCATGGATGAACGATCCCCTAAGAAGTCAAAGAAGCGAAAGGCTTCTCAGAACTTCGCCATGGTCGCTCACAATGGTAAAGCCGTCCCCAACCAACCAGCTCAACCCCCTGCTAGGTGTATATGGCTTTTCCTATGATGCCTACATCAAGGAACTATGTACCTTACAAACTACTCTTGTGTTTCTCTCTTTCAAATGATCGCTCATGATTCCTTTGAAAATATTAAGTACTCGTTTCATTCTAAGAAACAAAGTACAGAAAATAAAGTGACATTATGAGTGATCATGCTTCTGCACATCTGTGCTTTTGAAATCCTTGGTTAAATAACTAAGGGTATTTTCAAATCTCATACCCATTACGTTTTGATTTTTCAACATACACAGTACCAGTATTTCAAAACAATCTTCATGATCTCAAAACATTTCATATAGTTTGAAAACAATTTTTCAAGATACATTGTCTATGTTATTTCAAAAACATTGGCCATGTTATCAAAACCAACCTTTCTAATTTCAAAATATTTCATATAGTCTGAAGACAATATTAATACAATACATTTTCTTATCAAGTGCATGATTTCGAAAATCATCATTTAATTTTTTCAAAAACCTTATACATAATTTCAAAATTCATCTCGCATGATTTTAAAACATTTTTTTTTATAAATATACTTACCTAGTACACCTACTTTATGATTTCAAAATATTATATATAAGGTTTCAAAAACACTAAACATATTTTTCTTAGAAGAATCCCATGCACAGTTTTCAAAAATATCTTTCTCATACATTTACTTAACCTTCAAATTCTGCTTCATATGTCGCCTTGACATATCTAGCATCTCAACCTCATAAGCATTTTACTTATGTTTTGACTTAAGCACATCCAGTGCAAGATTTCAAAACATCTTCAACTTCTAAAATCCATATGGGATCTTTTTATCTTCACATTTAGATCCTTGTGGATGATCATCATTCGAATCAGAGTCCTTAATTGGATTCTTTATGTACCTTAATTCGAACATTTCGAGTTCTCGTAATCGAAATCGAATTTTCTTTTTGAATCTTTCTATCTTTATAGTTAGATTCTCGATAATGTTTAAAGTGCCAAATGAAATCCACGAGATGGATTCCTAGTGTGCTTTAAATACATGTACTCTGTTAGCAGAACAAACTTCTAGTTAAACAATTTTGTGGTTATATGACTATGTGTTTATGCATCTTGAGTTTTCATTTAAGTATTTTGTGTTTTTATACTCTGGATAATTCGTTATCCAAATCCTCGCAGGATCTTTCATATTTTCATATGAGGGATTTGTAGTAGGATATTCAAAAAGGTACTACCTTAAATCCTTAATGGGCTTCTATGTAATAGTTAAGACCCGTGGATTATATAAGTACCGCTCCATGGTTCATAAGAGATCCTTTTTAGTGGTCTAGTCTAAAGGATTGATTCACAATTTGGTTAAAGAATGACATCTGTGATGTAGCTGAACAGACTCCTTGATAGTCTATTTAGATCATTTATTGATTTAGTCTAAGGGACTCTATGGCGGTCTAGTCACACTCATCACAGGATTGTTCATTTGGTTTTACCCTACACATTATAAAATAGACTGTGTGAACTATGCAAGGAATTGTCTAATTATGGAAGCGCACATAATTATGAGATTCAGTGCACGGTAAACCCAGTAAGATTTATTATGTGTAAGAGCCGATAGTGACAACAATAACGAAATGAGAACGATGTAATGGAGGTACGGTGGACGCACCAATGATGCTTTATATACTTGTATATAAGTATCCCTCTTACGTTGCAATCATGATGATTATTAAAGTTACTAGAAGTTCAGAAACCTAGCCAATGTTGTTCGATCTTTTCAACTTCATGTTTTAAACTCTTACAAGTTTCCTCTAAATAAATTTCGGGACGAAATTTCCTAAAGTAGGGGAGACTGTAACACCTGTGCCTTCACGGCCATCAAACAAGTACCAAACCAATGAAATATTATATTTCATACTTGGGATTTGTAAAAATATGTGTATCATTTGCACATATCAATTCTTGTTCAATTTCAAACTCTAAATCGCTTTCTGGAAGGTTATACGCGCACCGATGCGTAAATATAACCAGTTTAATGCAACAAACACTCCGGAATAGTGACATTGGCTTAACATACCTTAAATAACCTTTACATAACTTAGAAATAAGTTTTGAAGGCATTGGTATGGCAAAATCAAGTTAAATCGCTTACAGGGACTAAAGTTGACAAACTGCGAAAGTATGCCAATTTGAACTGTAACAGACCTTCCGGAGCATGACCATAAGTTAAACATACCATAAATATCCTTCACATAGCTTAGAAATAGGCTATGAGGGGTTCAGTGTGCTAAAATAAACTTTTGGGTCATTCAGGGACTAAAAGTGTCAAAAAGTGCACAAGTTTGCATTTTCGTGCGTAACTCACGTTCTGCATACATTCGGACATCCAAAAATTTATGTAAGCATGACTACATTATATTTTAGTGTTCGCCATAAGAAAAATCCATTCGTCGCGTCATTTGGTTCGTTTTTCGCGCTTATGCGCATTCCGTCGTAATTAAGCGAACATCGCGTTCGTACGGCTAAACGAACCGACATCCGAGATATTTTTGAGCATGTTTTAAGTTCCCTATACTTTAACTTCATTTTAGAGCTTTGAAATGGGGTTAACGGGCCTTAAACGTGTCAAAAATGGCCTAAATACAGTTCAGGGACCAAAAGTGTAATTCTGCCAAACTTAACCCCTACGATGCGCAGGGACTTTTGCCCTACGATGCGCAGGGGGTCTTCTGACCAGGTGCAATGTTTAAGACAGCCTGTTTTCAGCAGATTTAACCTCCACCACATGTTCCCAATTGCCTTGTCATGTTGATAAGAACCATTTTAAGCTTCCATAAGGTTCCGACAAGTGTACGGCCTTGATCGTTTCCCCTTTTCCAAGAAACGATCTCAACGGTGGACCGAAAACTATAAATAACCCAACACCCCCATTGCATTTTCTCACAAGAATTCTGATTTTGAGAGCTCTAAGTTGAAACCATTGTTTCATACCTGAGTTCTTGAAGTCGGGATTAGCATTCGGGGACCCTGGGTTAGTATTCTTTCGTTCTTTTCCTTATTTTACTACTTTTCGAGTCAGAAAGTCAAACTTTGTTTGACTTTCAGCGTTGACCAGTAATGGTCAATGCGAAGTTCGTTTGAACTTCGCAACGTGAGTGTAATCACGTTGGTCATAGTGCTTTGGGACTATGCCCACTGATTACCACGTTGTCTAGAGTCGTAGGGTAGGCGATCTAATAAATCGCCTATACCTTCGAACTCGACCCATTTGGTCGATCATTAGGATCCGACCAAATACATTAGGTGACCATAGTAGGTAGGGAATAACCTTCCGAGGTTATACCCTATGGTCACATCGTTTAAGTAGTTGTATGATAGGTAGTTTATATGCCTTAGGTAAATTACCAGAATACCCTTTTCATGCATAATTGGTAATTTAGCATATGTAACCTAAACTTTTGCCACATAACTGATTATGTAACTTGTTTAGGCATATAACACTTGTCATAGGACTAGTTAGGCGGTCCGAACGCGTTTCACGCGAACGACGCGTTAAAGTAGCATAAGCTACCTAAACGGGTCGTAATGGGTCGTAGACACTTAGGTTAAGTTTCATTTAGTATGTAGGCTTTGTTAAACCATATCATATGAGTTCCTACACTCATTTGGTTTACAAACCCTAATGCTACCCAATCTTCCGATTTAGGTCCGGTTAATTAACATAGTTACCTATATTAGGTGCCGTTTGATTTCCGTGATCTCTAGCTTTGTTTGGTTGTTACTCAAGGACTACTGAGCAATCTCAAGTGAGTACATAGACCCCTCTTTTACTGTTTTCCAAACGTTTTGGGGTGGAACACATGTGCCTACTTGTTACTTTCATGCTTTCATGTTTTCATATCATATACATGCTATGTTCAATAGTACACTTATAGTACATCGTTTTACATGACATTTTATGCTATGTATGTATATAGTGTGCATACTTAGTACATCGTTTTACATGACATTTTATGCTATGTATGTTCATTTAGTTCATACTTAGTACATCGTTTTACATCACATCACATCACATGCTATGTATGTCCATTGCGTGCATACTTAGTACATGATTTCATTTCATCACATGCTTACATTTTGGTATGACATTTGGTTTGTTAAATGGGACAATACATTCATTAACATTAGCTACGCCGTTCGTTAGTAGGTAGTGGTACCATAGGAATTGACAACTCCCGTTCCGGACGTCCCAGGGAAAGGGGATGAAAGGAATGACCGAATTCGATATTCATAAGCACAGATAAATCTTTAATTTGTTTAAAGGTTTATCACCTCAGTCTCAAGGCTTGGATGTATGCATTGGAACAACACCGCATAAATGTTCATTATCAGTACAGCATGCATTTACGCAAGACATAATGCTGATTTAAACTAAGTTTTACTTCAATACTATGTTCTTGTGCATATGGTTTAGTTGACACATTTCGCTAGCCATACAGGACATTTTGACATAGACATTAGACATAGACATTTTAACATGATTGACCTTGATCATGCATTTTTCACAAGACATAATGTTGATTTAAACCAAGTTTTACTTCAATACTATGTTCTTGTGCATTTCACCTATGGTTTAGTTGATGCGCTTTCACTAGCCATACATATCACATTTGTTTTACATTACATGATTTACATTGATCATGCATTTTGACATATTATTCAATACATTTGGCAATTGGTTAAACATAGACATCTTACATTGTTTGGTTTGGTTTGATTAAGTGATTAAGTAACGATGCGTGTGTAATATGATACAAGCATGGTGGATACGCCGCTGGTACTTCCTATATATAAGTGTTTGTATGGTATTACATGTTGTAGCGTTATTTGAATCATTTCAGTTTGATACATATAACATTTTATACAAATAACATACTTTTCACAAGACATTGTTTTACAAAACAACTTATCTTTTACAAACTCATTTAACTTGGTTATTCATTTAACCATACATTATTCACTTATTTATACATATCATCTGAACTCATTATTTTTCAAATGATTTACAGAACAAAGCAAATAACAAGGTTCATGACTAAACATTTTCTCAAACATAAGTCATGACACCTATTTTCACAAAACCTATGTATCTCACCGGCATTTTTATGCTGACGTACCATATTTTCACATGTGTTTTTCAGGAAATGAAGCATAGGATTGATCAAGATACACTTAGGCGGACATGGGCCTTAGTGACAATAAAAGATGCAGACTAGTTAATTATGTTGTATTTTCATGTTTGTTTAGACATTGTAACACTTATATTAAATAAAACGAAACTTTAATTTCCATGGTTGTGAAACATTAATTCTGTTGCAACACGCCCCGATGTTTCCGCCACGTTTTGTATGTTCTACGTGGTCGGGGTGTGACACTAGGCAAGCACTTCGTATATATCTCATCAGACGCGAGACCAGTTGTGCTTACCTGGGAATTCTTGGGATGAGTGTTCACTTATAGGCGAGCATGTCTTCGCGATACATTATTTTTGATCCATTTACTTTGATTAGTCACTGTGTGTCGTTTGTTTGCTTGGTAATGTGGACAAATGACCACCATCTTTTCTTTTGTTAATTTTGTTTCATCTCATTCTCTTCATCCAATCATCTCACTCGTTCCCTTTCATGTTTTCCTCTTTTAGAATGCCTCCTCGACGCGAAAACCAGATAGCGACTGCCGAACTAGCAGAAATCATTGCGCAGCAGATGGCTGCTCAATTCCCAAATCTCTTTGCTCAATGGAACCAAGCCAACAACAACAACAATGCTCCATGCAAATACAAGGATTTTAACTCGGCTAAACCACTCAAGTTTAGTGGTTCTGAAGGAGCGACTGGGCTTCTTCAATGGTTCGAGAGCATTGAGAATACTTTTCGCCACGTGCAGTGTCCTGACAATCGCAAGCTCGAGTTTTCTTCGAGTGTGTTTCAGAAGAGGGCTCTCACATGGTGGAACGGGGTTATGAGAGATTGTGGTGCAGAAGTTGCTCTAGCACAGACATGGGCTGAACTTAGAGCTCTTATGATGAGGGAGTTCTGTCCTCGTCATGAACAACGAGCGTTGGAGAAAGAGTTTGATGATTTGAAGCAAGATAGTGGTGAGCACAGGGTGTATACTGATAGATTTGAGGAGTTGAGTCTGCTTTGCCCGACTATGGTTACCCCACTCGACAAGGCTATCGAAAGGTACATCGACGGCCTACCTGACTCAGTGCAAGACATCATTACTGGTAGTAACCCTGCCACAGTCCGTCAGGCGATCGAGTTATCAGCGACATTGAATGAGTCGCAGATTCGAAAGAATAAGTTACACAGGAAGGGTGACAAGGGCAAGAAACAGTCGGCTGACAAGGAAGATAGCAAGAAAGGTCAAAACAAGAATGGAAAGAATTCTGGTTCTTCGAGAGGGTCAAGGAAGCGTAAAGCTTCCCAAAATTTTGCTGTCACTGCCCAAGCTAACCAGGCAGCTCCCAACCAACCCGCACAGCCTCCAGCGAAGAAACCCTATTCAGGGAATGCACCTTTGTGCAATAGATGCAACAGTCACCATCAGCCGCAACATCAGTGCCGTTTCTGTACTAACTGTGGGAAGTCAGGTCATCTTGCCGATGTTTGTCGACTTGCTCAGAATCGGGCAGTTCAGAACCCGGCTCAACAAGTTGCTCAGCCTCCTGCTCAACAACAGGGTCAAGCTGCACGACCACACTACCCACCAGGTGCTTGTTATAACTGTGGGGATCTGACCCACTACCGTAACCAGTGCCCAAGATTGGTGAATGCAAACCAGAATCAGGCTCAGGCTCGAGGGCGAGCTTTTAACTTGAATGCCCAAGAGGCGCAGGCGGACGATAATGTGGTGAACGGTACGTTCTTTATTAATAATCAGCCTGCATCTGTTCTTTTTGATACGGGTGCCGATAAGAGTTTTGTGTCATTGTCTTTTGAGCCAATGCTTCGCGTGTCTAGAACAAAACTAGGTAAACCTTTGACAGTAGAAGTTGCTAATGGTGAACCCATTGTTCTTAATTCTGTTCTTCGCAACTGCCAGTTGAACCTTAACGACCATCTTTTTCCTATCAACCTCACGCCTATGCAACTTGGAAGCTTCGACGTCATTGTGGGTATGGATTGGTTATCCAAGCATCACGCAGAGGTAGTTTGTTTTGAGAAGATTGTTCGTGTGCCACTTTCGACAGGCGAGATCCTACAGGTTCAAGGTGAGAAACCGTCTGGTGGTCTCAAGCTCATGTCTTGTTTTAAAGCTCGGAAATATCTGCGGAAGAACTATGTGGCCTTCTTTGCACATGTTACAGCAGATAAAGGCAGGGTAAGTCTATTTCAGATATTCTTGTCCTTCGGGATTATTCTGAAGTTTTCCCTGAAGAATTACCTGGTCTACCCCCAGCACGCCAAGTCGAGTTCCGCATTGATCTCGTACCTGGTGCAAATCCCATTGCCAGAGCTCCATACTGTCTTGCACCATCTGAGATGCAAGAGTTGTCTAAGCAGCTTCAGGAACTCTCTGACAAAGGTTTTATCCGTCCTAGCTTTTCACCCTGGGGTGCTCCCGTTCTTTTTGTCAAGAAGAAGGATGGATCTTTTAGGATGTGTATCGATTATCGTGAGCTTAACAAGCTTACCATCAAGAATCGATATCCCCTACCGCGCATAGACGACCTCGTTGATCAGTTACAGGGTGCTTCTTATTTTTCGAAGATTGATCTACGTTCTGGGTATCATCAACTTCGGGTGCATGAAGAAGATATTCCCAAGACAGCGTTCCGTACTCGTTATGGGCATTATGAATTCACAGTCATGCCATTCGGTCTGACTAATGCTCCTGCTGTTTTCATGGACTTAATGAATAGGGTCTGCAAACCTTATTTGGATCAGTTCGTCATTGTTTTTATTGACGACATCTTGATTTATTCTAAGACGCGAGCTGATCACGAGCAACTCTTCGTCTTACTCTGGAACTCCTAAAGAAAGAGCAACTTTTCGCCAAATTCTCCAAGTGTGAATTCTGGCTTAAAGAGGTTCAATTCTTAGGACATATTGTCAACGAACGAGGCATTCATATAGATCCCTCCAAGATCAGTGCGATTAAGGATTGGGATACGCCTACTACTCCTACTGAAGTTCGTTCTTTTCTTGGTCTAGCGGGTTATTACCGCCGCTTCATTGAAAACTTCTCAAAGATTGCAGTTCCTCTAACTGCTCTAACTCAGAAGAACAAACCCTTTGATTGGGGATTCAAGCAAGAGGAAGCTTTTCAACACTTGAAGCAGAAACTTTGTGACGCGCCTGTTCTGACTTTGCCTGAGGGCAATGATGATTTCGTTGTTTATTGCGATGCATCTAAATTGGGTCTTGGCTGTGTTCTGATGCAAAGGAACAAAGTCATAGCATATGCATCGAGGCAGTTGAAGATACATGAGAAGAACTACACCACTCATGATCTTGAGTTGGGTGTAGTTGTTTTCGCTCTAAAGATCTGGAGACACTATTTGTACGGTACAAAATGTGTGGTTTTCACGGACCACAAAAGTCTTCAGCATATCTTCAACCAGAAAGAACTCAACATGAGGCAACGACGTTGGGTCGAGCTTCTAAACGACTATGACTGCGAAATTCGCTACCATCCTGGTAAGGCGAATGTCGTAGCCGATGCATTGAGTCGTAAGGAACGTACTAAGCTTCATTGTGTTCGTATTCAATCTGTTATTCAAGCTCGATCCGATATCCAGGCACGCATTTCTCAGGCTCAACAATCTTGTGTTTCACAAGGTTTGATGGATAAGGAATTTCCCTATCACATAACACCTGATCTGGAACTGAAGGACAATGGATCATATTACTTCATGGACCGTTTGTGGGTCCCAAGCCAAGAAAACCTTCGCACCTTGCTTATGGATGAAGCCCATAAGTCGCGTTATTCTGTTCATCCTGGCTCAGATAAGATGTATAAGGATCTTCGTATTCACTATTGGTGGCCTGGTATGAAGAAAGACATTGCCTTATACGTATCAAAATGCCTTACTTGTCTTAAGGTTAAGGCTGAACATCAACGTCCTTCGGGTTTATTGGTGCAACCAGAGATCCCAGTTTGGAAATGGGAAAACATTACTATGGATCTTGTTACCAAACTTCCACGCACAAAGAAAGGTCATGATGCTATCTGGGTAGTCGTTGATCGTCTTACTAAGTCAGCACATTTCTTGCCAATCCGTGAGGATTTTTCTGCTGACAAACTTGCTAAAATCTATGTGGATGAAATTGTAGCTCGACATGGTGTTCCTTTGAACATCATTTCTGACAGAGATGCTCGTTTCACTTCTCATTTTTGGAGAACCATGCAATCTGCTATGGGGACCCAACTTAACCTGAGCACAGCTTATCATCCGCAAACGGATGGTCAATCTGAGAGAACAATCCAGACTCTGGAGGATATGCTTAGAGCTTGTGTGATCGATTTTGGTGGTAGTTGGGATTCACATCTTTAGTTGATTGAATTCTCCCACAACAACAGTTATCACACCAGCATCAAAATGGCTCCTTTCGAGGCTCTCTATGGTCGAAAATGTCGTTCACCAGTCTGCTGGAATGAGATCGGTGAGGCTCAGCTTACTGGACCTGCCCTCATTTTAGAGACAACTGACAAGATTAAGAAAGTACATGATAACCTTCAGACAGCTAGAAGCCGTCAAAAGAGTTACGCGGACCCAAAACGCAAGCCCTTGGAATTTCAAGTCGGTGATCGAGTATTACTTAAGGTCTCACCTTGGAAAGGTGTGATCAGATTTGGAAAGAAAGGAAAACTTACACCTAGATACGTTGGACCATTCAAGATCGTCGAAAGAATCGGAAAGGTAGCCTACAGACTTGAGTTACCTCCTGAACTTGGAAATGTTCATCCAACTTTTCACGTGTCCAATCTCAAGAGGTGTTTAGCTGATGAGAACCTCCACATACCACTTGACGAAATTCGTGTTGGTAAAACACTGAAATTTGTTGAGAAAGCTGTGGAAATCATGGAACGTGAAGTCAAGTGGCTCAAACGCAAGCGCATTCCTTTGGTCAAAGTTCGCTAGGAAGCTAAACGTGGACCCGAGTTTACTTGGGAACGCGAAGATCAAATGAAGGCGAAGTATCCGCATATTTTCCCACGAGTTTCCTCTAAATAAATTTCGGGACGAAATTTCCACAAGTAGGGGAGACTGTAACATCTGTGCTTGTAATCATTATGAACAGTTCAATTATCAATAAAACAATGTTATTTGATCCCAATGTTTGTTTGGTTATGTTTTACATTTTTCATGTTTTGACTTTTATTCAATTTCAAACTCTATATCACTTTCTGGAGAGTTATACGCAAACTGGTGCGTAAACGTAATCAGTTTAATGCGAAAAATACTCCGAAACATCAACATATACTTAACATACCTTAAATAACCCTTACATAACTTAGAAATAAGTTTTGAAGGCTTTGGTATGGCAAAAACAAGTTAATTCACTTACAGGGACTAAACTTGACAAACTACGAAAGTATGCCAATTTGAACAGTAACGAACATTCCGGAACATGACCATAAGTTAAACATGCCATAAATATCCTCTACATAGCTTAGAAATAGGCTTTGAGGTGTTCGGTGTGCTAAAATAAACTTTTGGGACATTCAGGGACTAAAAGCGTCAAAAAGTGCACAAGTTTACACTTTCGCGCATAACTTACGTTCTGAATACATCCGGACATCCAAAAATTTATGTAAGCACTAAAATATTTTATTTTAGTGTTTAGGCTTGAGAAAAATCCATTCGTCGCGTCATTTGGATCGTTTTTCGCGCTTATGCGCATTCCGTCGTAATTAAGCGAACATCGCGATCGTACGGCCAAACGAACCGACATCTGAGATATTTTTGAGCACATTTTAAGTTCCCTATACTTTAACTTCATTTTAGAGCTTTGAAATGGGGTTAACGGGGCTTAAACGTGTAAAAATAAACGCATCGAAAACCAAGTTTTGAGGTTGCAGGGACTGAAACTGTAAATCTGCCAAACTAGGTCCGTAAACAGGGGCCAGATGCAGCAAAAACGTTTTTTTTTCAGCTGTTAACAGCCCTTAACACTCTCCAAAGGCCAAGTGCCAAGTGTCAAACTCTTATGGTGGATGGCAAATGAGTTACCACAACTTTCCAACAAGTGTACGGCTTAGATCGTGCCCCCTTTTCCAAGAAATGATCCTAACGGTGAACCGAAAACTATAAATACCCACCTCCACCCTTCACTTTTCCTCACAAGAATCTGATCTAATGTGCTCTAAGTTGAAACCTTTGTTTCATACCTGAGCTATTTTGATCTAGATTAGCATTCGGGGACCCTTCGTAAGTGTTCCTTCGTTCTTTTATTTCTTTTCGAGTCTGAAAGTCAAACTTTGTTTGACTTTCTGCATTGACCAGTTTATGGTCAATGCGCAGTTCGTTTGAACTTCACAACATGATTGTAATCACGATGGTTATAGTCCCTTGTGACTATGCCTACTGATTACCACGTTGTCTAGGGTCGTAAGGGTAAGCGATCTGATAAATCGCTTATACCTTCGAACTCGACCCATTTGGTCGATCATTAGGATCCGACCAAACACATTAGGTGACCATAGTATATAGGGAATAACCTTCCGAGGTTATACCTTATGGTCGCTTCGTTTAAGTAGTTGTATGATAGGTAGTTTATATGCCTTAGGTAAATTACCAAAATGCCTTTTTGACGCCAAAATTCATTTTAAGCATATGTAACATAAATTTTGGTATCTAAACTGTTTTGGTAACAATATTAGATATGTTAAGGCATATTTTACTTATCATAGGACTAGTTAGGCGGTCCGAACGCGTTTCACGCGAGCGACGCGTTAAAGTAGCATAAGCTACCTAAACAGGTCGTAATGGGTCGTAAGCACTTATGTTAGGTTTCATTTAGTATGTAGGCTTTGTTAAACCATATTACACGAGTCTCCATACTCGTTTGGTTTACGAACCCGCATTCTATCCGATCTTCCGATTTAGGTCCGGTTTATTAACATAGTTACCTATATTAGGTGCCGTTTGATTCCGTGATCTCTAGCATTGCTTGGTGGTTATCTTAGGACTTCTGAGCAATCTCAAGTGAGTACATAGACCCCTCTTTTACTGTTTTCCAAACTGTTTTGGGGTGAAACACATGTGCCTACTTGTTACTTTCATGCTTTCCATGTTTTCACATCATATACCTGCTATGTTCGTTAGTACATTATAGTACATGTTTTACATTACATTTCATGCTATGTATGCCCATTGTGTGCGTACTTTGTACATTGTTTTACATTACATTTCATGCTATGTATGCCCATTGTGTGCATACTTAGTACATTGTTTTACATTACATTTCATGCTATGTATGCCCATTGTGTGCGTACTTAGTACATTGCTTTACATTACATTACATTTCATGCTATGTATGCCCATTGTGTGCATACTTAGTACAGTTGTTTTCATCACATGCTTACATTTTGGTATGACATTTGGGTTGTTTAACATGGAACAATACATTCATTAACATTAGCTACGCCACTCGTTAGTAGGTAGTGGTACCATAGGAATTGACAACTCCCGTTCCTAAAATCCTGGGTTTGTTTGGATTGGAAGGAATGACCGAATTCGATATACATAACTTAGATAAACCTTTAATTTGTTTAAGGGTTTATCGCCATAGTCTCAAGGCTTGGATGTATGCATTTTCACAATACCGCATAGATGTTTATATCAGTACAGCATGCATTTGTTCCACAAAACATAACTTTGATTTAAACCATGTTTTACTTCAATACCTTGTTTTTGTGCATTTTTACATATGGTTTAGTTGATATATTTCACATACCATACATGACATTTTTGGATACACATTACATGATTTACATTAGACATAAACACTTTGACATTGATATACACAATTCATGATTTACATTAAACACAGACATTTGATATGGTTTAGACAATAACATTTTGACATTTGATTATACATAAACAATTTACACTGGTGGTTTGGTTTGAGTAAGTGATTTAAGTAACGAGGCGTGTGAAATATGATACAAGCATGGTGGATACGCCGCTGGTACTTCCTATATATAAGTGTTTGTATGGTATTACATATCGTAGCATTATTTAAATCATTTCAATTTATGACACATGACATTTTATACAAATAACATACTTTTTACAAGACATTGTTTACAAACAACTTATCTTATACAAACTCATTTTTACATGGTTATTCATTTAACCTTACATTTATTTATACATATCATCTGATTTTATCGTTTTTCAAATGATTTATAAGACAAAGCAAATTACAAGGTTCATGACTAAACATTTTCTTAAACACAAGTCATGAATCATATTTTTACAAAACCTATGTATCTCACAGGCATTTTTATGCTGACGTACCTATTTTCACATGTGTTTTCAGGAGCTTTTCCATAGGATGATGATCGTGACACTAGGGCGGACCTGTGCCTTAGAGACATAAAACGAAGATAGACTTAGTTTAATTATGTTTTGTACTCTTGTTTTTGTTTAAGACAATGTAACTCTTGTGTTAATAAATAAAAATACAACTTTGAATGCCATGGTTATGAAACAATTAATTCTGTTACAACACTCCCCGACGTTTTCCGCCACATTTTGTATGTTATACGTGGTCGGGGTGTGACACCAACCGTTGCCGAAAAATAAACAGTTAAAATTTTGTTTTCAAACATACGCTATTGTGGTGTTTCATACACGGTGCATAAAACAATTACATACAGTGCACAAAACACTGAGAGTTTAGGAAACATGCATTTAAGACCTTCGGAAACTTATGTCTAAGTTCATTAAAGGTCATCACGTAGGAACCGCGAATATTAACTCGGGCACACACTATTATCCATATTGTCTATGATATTTTAACTTCCCGAGCAGGCAACCTACGCATAACGAAACGCTAGTGCATGAGAATACATGGAACTCAAATTTTACGTCAACGGATGTCGGAGTACATCGCATTCCACGCGAAACGAAACGCTGGTGCACAGGTATACGCGAAACTCAATATGTACGTCAACGGAGGTTGAAGTACGACACCTACGACTATCGAGGCAAGGCCTTTGAAAAGACATGATGGCGCAATTCAACGATGACGCTAGATTCCTGTCAGTAGGAGAACTAACGATCAGGAAACGGCAACTTGTCACGCGATCCTGCAACGACACGAATCACGCCAAGGAGAAGACGTATGTCTCCGCATTCCCCCTATTTCAGTTAACGACAAATACGCTATGTTTGACATTCCATGGTAATGTCAACTAACAACTGGTCATCACATCAAACCCCAGGTAAAGTCCTTAAATTTCTTTTATTGAAATTTCGACTTTCACATTTACTGAGTAGATTTTCGTATCTCTACTCCTCTTAAAGGTCATTGTGTCACGATCATTTCTTTCATTATAGCGAATATTCATTTGCTTCATTTCTTGAAAATTCATATGTTACGCATGCATCGTTTGTTGCGCATGTGGTTTCGTTCCGAATAAGCGTTCCATCAAAGTTCAAATATTGATTCGCTAAACCTAATTATTGATTTGTGATTTGAATGACTCACATTATTGTAATTGTTGGCTCCTTTGTTATCAAGTCAACACAGTTTCTTGAAAATTCTCTTCTTTTCAAGTTACATATATGGTTTTTCGTTGTGACCATGCCGAAAGTTTTCTTGTCGATACATGTACTTATCGTCGGCTTGCGCCGAAATCAAATTCAATTGTTTGAACCTGTTCATTACACATATTCAATTCAAAGCATCATATGATGTATTGAGAGCATCATATTCAAATCAATTTTTAACGAGCACTTCATTTGTTTCGAGTCGTAGTAAACTTGTTTGGCATTCGACTCCATTAAATTGTTTGTTGATTTCGACACCACGTGGTGGTGTTTTCATTAATTCAAAGCTTGCGCTCAACTCGTTTACGCATCTCATGCACGGATTTAGTTATTTATTTATCGACTTGTTTTAAGTCCGCTTTGATTTATCATATTACAGCAGTCTTAACACAATCGTGTGTTAAGGCAATGGTACATAAATTCATTCTATATTCCGGTGTACCTACTAACGGTTCTTTCATTATCGATCGAATGTTTTGCGATATCTATTGCTTCTTCATCTTCGATCGAAAACATTATTTCATTGATGTTTCATTTTTCAATCGAAAAATCCTATGATGTTAGAAACAAATTTTCATATTTACTTCATTGTGCTTTCATTTGATTTCAAAAACGGTGAATTTGTTTGATCACCGCTATCATTGAATTATCTAAATCACTACGACACCTTGTGGTGTCAGTACAAACTTGTAGCTTGAGCTAATCATGAATGAGCGTTTCATGCAAAACACAGGTGATACTTGTTCGATCACCGCTTTATTTGAATTGTTTCATTCACTACGACACCTTGTGGCGTCGGTATAACTTGCAGCTTGTGCTGATCAAGATCGAGCGTTTAACGCAAACTAGTACATTTGAATTTGTTGATTCTAAGTTCATCCAGTGGATGTAATTGCTTTTTGAACTCATTTACATATTGTAAACGTTCATACGGAATTCGATTGGTCGAAATTCCTCTTTTATTGGACCCCTGTTAACTTGGTCACACTGGTGACTGTATCAGTATGTCTCGTTTCCTTTGACATTGTTCGTATTTACTTACGCATAACGAAACTCTAAGGACTTAACGTAGTCTAAATTTCGAGGACGAAATTTTATTAACAGGGGGAGAATGTGACAACCGGTGATTTACGGCTCTTAAATATATGATTAACAGATGATTAACGTGATAATAAATAGTGTTTACAGCACAAATTAACTTAATTAGGCCTTTGGAGTGCCTAGGAACGTCTGTACGACTTTACAGTGCGCGAACGGTGGTTTACGGAAAAATCTGTGGAATATTACGCGACAACGAACTGATACCATTCAAAATACTGACAACACCGACAAATACGGATTTTCTACGAATATTCTATATTTATGAAATTAATTTTATGAATTTATTGGGCCACCGTGCGACACAAACGCAAACGTGAACTAAAAACGCGATAGCAGGAAACGCATCGGCAACGAAACGGAAGCGACGGAGATGCCTGTCACCTTCGAAACTTACATTTTACGCTATATTTAGCTCTGTAATAAAATTTTAGTAACTACAGTCGAAACTGGATCGAAAAACGGATTAGAAAGACCAACGTCGGATTTTACGCGATTTTTACCGTTAACGACGCACGAGCGCGGCAATGACAAAAACGACATTATTTTACATGTTTTAAAATCTAAAAATTTAGTTTACGGTGTTACAGAATATTCGGGATGCAAAAACGGGTTCGTAGGATTGGACGGGCCACCAGAAACACGAGAGTTGGGCTTGTTGGCCTTGGGCCCAAGCCCAAAACCCACAACACTAACTTGCATATAAAAGGGACCATATCCCTTAATTCTTTCATTGGTGCAAAACAACACATACAAGACCCTCAAATGCTCTCCCCCTCTCTCTCTCGGCAGTCCGGATCCGGCAACAAGGCCGGTGGCCGGCGACGGCGGAACGGCGGCGGCGGTGTTGATTTTTCCGGCGAACTTTTTTTGGAATTATAGCTCCATGCATGTGTAGATCGGGCACCTAGAGACTTTCCTGCAGAGTTTCATGAGTTTTTACTTTCCGACGACAATTCCGGCGGAAGGGGGGGTTAACGGAAGTAGCGGCTGAAGATGGTGGTGATGACGGCCGCGCCGGTGGTAGTGGTCGTCGGAGACAACGGCCGACGACGATGACTGCGCCTTCCGGAAGTGGGGCCTCGGTGGCGGTGGTGATGTTATTCAGCTAGTTTCAAGTTCAGTTCGGGTTAACTTCAGGTATATGTTACCAGCTTCGGGTCACGGTTCGGAGTTTATTTCTGATTGATTTGGTTTGAGCTTTTCAAGTGGGTTTCGGGTTTAACTCGGGTGCTCCTCTCGTGTCGACAGTGGTTTCGGGTCAAGACAACAGACGGTGGTGGTGGTTGTCTCATTCAAAAATTCTGAGATGGTTCGAGTTGGTTCCAGATCTGATTCAGACTTGGGTTCGGGATTCGGGTCTTGTTCAGGTTCAGTCAACTTCAGATGGGGGTGCGGTACGGTCGACTCGGTAAACTGAGTCAACTCAGTCAACACGGTCGGTCTGAGTTAACTCAGCTCGAGACGAGTCAACTCAGTTCGGGTATGGTCAAACCGGGTCAGACAGTTCGGTTCGATTAACTCGGGTCAAACCCAGTTAACCCAGTTAACTCCGTTAACCCGGTTGACTCGGTCAACTCAGCGAGTCGACTCGGTCAACGGGTTAATAACAGTCAATGTTTTTGGTTCGGGTCAGACGCAGTCAAACACGGTCAACTCAGATTCGGTAAAGATTTACGGCACGACTATTTGTGTTATTTCTATAACTTTATTTATTACGCGAAATCGAGCTCCTGAACCGATCAAATAAATGAATTATTAGTTAAAATTACTTGGATTATTTAGTATTTCGTTTATATAAATTGGCTATACATAAGTATTGTTGAATTTGGTTGAATTTTGATAAAAATATCGACACTTTGATTGTCGGGATCATCCAAAAACAGAGAAAACTCTGCCCGTTTTTCGAGAAAATCCTTGAAATAATCGCGTTTTATTATAGAATAAACTATCGGATTAGAATACTCTTTTAGAAAAACAAATACTAACATATAATTTCTTTTGACGATACTTTACAACTCACTAAAAACGACGATTCGATGTTATTCACAACTAATAAATATAGTTATTATATTTATTTTAAAACCTTGAAAATTCGACGGAACTTTTATAAAAATCAATGTAATTATTTATATTGTTTCAAATGACGAATAATACGACTCCTTTTAATAAAAATAAATATAGTGTATATTTATTTCAACAATCAACAACACGACGATTCTTTTACTAAAATAAATATAGTTTATATATTTATTTCAAATATCGTACGACACGAATTCGTTTTATGAAAATAAATATAGTTTTTATATTTATTTCAAATACCATACCACACGAATTCCATTACAAAAAAAATAGATATAATTTATCTATTTATTTCAAACATTCAACAACTCGATGATACTTTTGTAAAATAAATATAACTTTTTATATTTATTTCAAACACCGAAACGGCATATACGTATATTTTAGCAAATATATACAAGACGCAATATATATAATACAAGTTTATTATATATTACTTTCATACGAATATTCCTATGTACACAAACGATTTCTCGAGACGACAAGCGACCTTAACAATATATTTATATGTTTTGATATAAATATTTATTTATTTCTAATATCTCGAGAATCAAGTCTTTCAAGGCTTATTGGTTATTATCGACAATAAATGATACTTATCAAATATGACCTAATCATTTCCGATAAGTTAACTACTTACCGTTGAATCGTTCGACTAACGATTCGGTGACACGTAGTTTAGTTACCGTATTTATTTAGAAACTTATAAGATATTCTGTGTTAGGAATATTGTAGAATGCACGCTAGCGAGTCACGTCTTGGAAACGACATCACGAAGTCGTATATAGCTAGCTTTGCACAGGAATATTCAGGTGAGTTCATAACCCCATCTTTTTACGGTTTTACATTTTTTGTAAATGTTTTCGGGGTGGAAAGACATGCACGTTTTGCAGAAAACACACAAAGTTCTCGATGAACAAAGATTGCATATTTTTAGACAAAGCACGTTTTGCAAGAACATACAAAGCTTTTGAACGAACGAAAACTCATATTTCTAAATCATATTACGAATGGATTTCGAGGAAACTCAAATGGTTTATGAATAGATTATACTAAATATACCGGTTTTTACAAAACAAATGCGTATTATCGAAATGTGAATGATTTTCATGACTAGGGATGGATCGTCTGGTGATAATATATAGAGACTGGGGAGGTTCAGTCTTAGAGGCTGGGGAGGTTCAGCCTTAGAGGCTGGGGAGGTTCAGTCTGAGAGACTGGGGTAAAATACAGGTTACAAAAGGATTACAGACATTTTATACATGGTATGATTAGCTTAAGGAGGGTTTACTACTAGATCATGTGAGGGGTGGGTACAACACTTAAGGCCATTAATCCTCGTCGTAGGACCGAGGGACATGAGTGATAGATCTATTTGGGTGTAGCGAGCCCACACCCATGAGGCCGGGGCGGCCCATAGAGGTGACTATGTCTTCCAGCCGAAAGCCCGGTACAAATTTACTAGGTTTGAGTTCTTCCTGCACCTTTTCACATATACCATTGGCTTTGCAACCCATTGGTGATCTCTTTTTCCTTATTGCCACATACCAGGGACATGCATATTTACAGAAATACTTGATTTACACAAATTAAATACCATGTTTTATACAAATTCAAGGGATAGGATTATGCGGGCATGAAGTCAAAGTCAGGGTGGGCATTGACGGTTATACAAACTTTACAAATACAAGAGTTTACAAATACATGGTTTTACGAACATAATGCGCTACAAATACAAAGTTTTCATACAACTCGACAAGAAAATGATTTCTAAATTCGTTTTCTCAATAATAATTCACAGAACCGGTTATTCAAAAAGATTTATTTCAAATCTTTTACAAACAAACAATGAACTCGCTCAACTTTATGTTGATTTTTCGCATGTTTCTTTCTCATGTTACTTTTCAAAGTTATGGCACGGTTGGAATAGGAGAACCATTGGAGATTCGAGTACTTAGTGGGCGTTCACTTTCTAGAAGTCATAGCTTATTTGCTTCCGCTATGCAATGAAGATACCAGTCCAGTCACGCCACCTCTGATAATTTCGGGATGTAACAATTTTAAGCATATGTAACTTAAATTTTGACATCTAAACTGATTAGGCAACAATATTAGACATGTTTAGGCGTATAATACTTGTCATAGGACTAGTTAGGCGGTCCAAACGCGTTTTACGTGAACGACGCGTTAAAGTAGCGTAAGCTACTTGAACGAGTCGTAATGGGTCGTAAGCACTTATGTTAAGTTTCGTTTTAGAATGTCGGCTTTGTTAAAGCATATCATATGAGTTCCAATACTCATTTGGTTTACGAAACCTCATCCTATCCGATCCTCCGATTTAGGTCCGGTTTATTAACATAGTTACCTATATTAGGTGCCGTTTGATTCCGTGATCCTCTAGCATTGCTTGGTTGTTATTCAAAGACTATTGAGCAATCTCAAGTGAGTACATAGACCCCTCTTTTACTGTTTTCGAACATTTTGGGGGTGAAACACATGTGCGTACTTGTTACTTTCGTGCTTTTCATGATTTCATAACATATACTTGCTATGTTCATTAGTACACGTATAGTACATGATTTTATCCATGTTTTTGCTATGTATGTTCATTTATTGCATACCTAGTACATTGTTTTACATCATATGCTATGTATGTTCATTTATTGCATACTTAGTACATTGTTTTACATCACATGCTATGTATGTTCATTTAGTGCATACTTAGTACATTGTTTTACATCACATGCTATGTATGTTCATTTATTGCATACCTAGTACATTATTTTCATAAAACATGCTTACATTTTGGTATGACATTTGGTTTGTTTAAATGGGACAAAAATACATTCATTAACATTAGCTACGCCGCTTAGTAGTAAGTAATGGTACCATAGGAATTGACAACTCCCGTTCCTGAAATCCTAGGTTTGTTTGGGTGGAAGGAATAACTGAATCCAATATACATAATTTAGATAAACCTTTAATTTGTTTAAGGGTTTGTCGCCACAGTCGCAAGGCTTGAATGTATGCATTTTAACAACACCGCATAGATGTTTGTATCAGTATAGCATGCAGTTATTGTACAAAACATAACTTTGATTTAAACTATGTTTTATTTCAAAACCCTGTTTTGTGCATTTTACCTATGGCTTTAGTTGACATATTTCACTTGCCATACATGACATTTGGTTACACATTACATGATTTACATTTAACAATAGACATGGTTTATACATAAACATTTGACAATTGGTTTAAACAAGACATTTTTTGTGGTTTGTTTGGGTAAGTGATTTAAGTTACGAAGCGTGTGTAATATGATAAAAGCATGGTGGATACGCCGCTGGTACTTCCTATATATAAGTGCTTTTATAATATTACATATCGTAGCGTTATTTAAACCATTTTAATTTAGACATACATTTTACATAAATAACATATCTTCACAAGACATTGTTTTACAAACGGTTTATTTTAAATAACTCATTTTACTTGGTTATTTGATTAACCATACACCTTTCTTTTATATAATCGGATTTCTTATCAAATTTTCGTATGATTTATAAAAGAAAACATTTAACAAGATTCATGACTAACTTTTATTAAACATTTCTTTAAACTTAAGTCATGAATCCTATTTTAACAAAAACCTATGTATCTCACAGGCATTTTTATGCTGACGTACCTATTTTCACATGTGTTTTCAGGAGCTGTTGCATAGGATGTTCGAGATACAATTAGGCGGACCTGTGCCTTAGTGACAAAAAATGAAACAAGACTAGTTTAAATTATGTTATGTACTCCTTGTTTCTTTGTTTTAAAACAATGTAATCCACTTTGTTAATAAATAAAACATAACTTTAATTACCATGGTTGTGAAACAATAATTCTGTTGCTACACTCCCCGACGTTTCCGTCGCGGTTTGTTGTTTTACGCGGTCGGGGTGTGACAGAAGAGTATCATCAAGTTCCACCACCGTTTGAGAAAAAATTCACATTCTATGATGACGAGAAGGTGGAAAAAGCTTTCAACATGGTTGATCAATTGCCAGATAATATTGACGTAACCTATTCCAAATCTGATGATTCTAGTGATTCAGAGGTGGTAGGTAAGGTCGTTGAAAGTGTTTTGAAAGAAGAGTCTGTTAAAACAGGTAAATCAGAATCACAGGATGAAAATGAAGGTAGTTTTCATGAAGGTTACTTGAAAAGCTCAAAATCTGAGAAAAAGGAGAATGATGATTCAAAAGGATTAGTTTATACCATGATTGGATCGGACAAATTATTCTAAGATAATGAAGTCTCGATTTAGAATGTGATTTCAGAAAAGATTGACAAAGTATTCAAGTTGTTTGAAATTGAAAAATCCGAAATTGCAAAGTTTGCTTGAAAAAGCAAGAAAACTTTTTATAACAAACCTAGTGTCAAGAAGAAAAACATGAAGGCTGGATTGGGTTATAAAAAGAAACAAAATTGGAAAAGAAATGAAACACCAAACTATCAGAAAAAGATGAACTTTGTTCACAGAACAAGTTCTGAAGAAGAGAAAGAACTCAAATTTAGACGCCAATCTAATGAAGACTTCTATGCTCAAAAGAAAAAGAAACAACAACAGGTTAATGATGTTTCAAAAAGAACATGTTTTAAATGTGATCAAACTGGACATCTTGCACACAAGTGTCCAAATCTAAAACTTGTTGGTTTTGAGAAAAAGAAGTCTGATGTTGTGAATCAGAAATAAACAAAGTTTGAATCAAAACAAACTTGGAAGCAGAAAATGTCGAAGGCTGAATCACAACAATCTTGGAAACCAGTGACACCCAGATTTAGAACAACACAAAGTTGGAAAACAACGGTTGATACAACAAAATCAAACAAGTTTTGGAAACCAAAAGTTGTTGTTCAAAATCAAAATAATCAAAATGAATCAAGATTTTATAAAAGAAATGTTTCAAAAGGACAAGCTTGGGTGGAAAAGAAACAAAAGGGTTTTGTGAGTGATAATCGGAATGAAAATACATTTGTGAAAAATGATAAAGCTTTTCCGAAGTTGAATGATTCTTATTGTGCGACAATACCCAAGGTCAAACAGGCCTGAGTTGCATTGTTTAAATGATCAAATTAGTTGAATGTGCAGGTGCTCCAGAAGACAATTGAATGTCAGTAAGAGGTGTATCGGAGCAGCCTGGCACAAGAGAAGAAGGTTGCTGAACCCTGCATCTGAAACAGGGAGTTTGTTCGTTTTCTGTACATAAATAAACCATATTAAAAACCCTAAAATTGAAACATTTAAAAAAACCAAAAATATGTTTTTACTTTGTCAAAAGTTGAAAATTGAAAAAATATGTTTGTTTTTAAATTTTGTCAAAAAAATCAAAAATTTCAAAAATATGTTGATTAAAAACGCCGAAACCCTCATGGCTGAACAAACATGATTAATTTCACAAGATTGAAAAACGGTCTTCAAACTGTCAAATATCAATGTGTTGTAAATCATGGGGTATAATTTCTGTAAAACAGAGCATGTGAAACAGAAAATGGATGGCGAGACAAAGCTATCTACATCGGTTATCAAATTTTCATTAAATGTTTTGAATTTTAGGGGGAGTAAATGTTTTTAGAAAATAAAAAAAACATTTGAAAATTTGAAAAAGCCAAAAACAATAGAAAATTCAAAAAGAGGTTTTTCAATTTTAGGGGGAGTAAATTTTCTTTAAATGTTTTGAATTTTAGGGGGAGTAAATTTTCTTTAAATGTTTTGAATTTTAAGGGGAGTAAATGTTTTGTAAACGCGTCGTTAAACGGCTGCAAACACGGCAGAAAACGGTTGTGTTTTTACACCCGTTTGCTGTTGCGTTTGCATCCGTAAACGCGCCGTTAAACGGATTCAAACGCGGCAGCAAATAGGTGAAAAAACGCAGCCGTTTGCAGCCGAACATCAAGCTCTAGAGCCTGCGTTGAGCTTGGCTTTATCCAATCCTTCAAACGATTTGGACATGTCCGAGATGCTCAATATATGCTTGAGTTTCTTTTAGTTATCAGATGGAGATGGATTCGAAATTACGGTCTTTTGCCCTTGATGGAGACGATTCGGATCTCATACTCAACACGCTGTTAATTATAAACGTTTTATTATGTTTATTGACACAAAACATGGTTTGCGTGAAAGGGTAACATCTAACACAGATGCTGCTCAGCTTGCTGAGACTTTTGCAGAAGCAAAATGCTCTACAAAGGTGGTTATTTAGGTTTGGAGTTTGAAGAGAAAGAAGGCGATGAGCAAAAATGGCAAATGAAGAATGTTGTGCTTCTTTTCGAAAATCTGTACACCTGAGGCAGCATATTCAAAGCCACTCGCTTGAGGTTTGAAGCTTTTGCTTTAATGCTACTACCGTCGATGAAGAAATTGCCTGGTTTAGTTAAGTTTTTTTTCTTCTTTTGTTTGCTTGGTATAAACAAAACCATAACATATTGGTTGGGTTTTAGGTTATAACATAGACCATAACCGAAAACAGACTATAAATTCGTTTTTAGGAAACAACTAACTCAACCATTGGTATGGTGTTGTTGGTTAATTCCGTTGCCGTTGTTTTTATAAAAAAATTAAGAATTTTTAGTCAATTTGACTTTTGTATAAAAGGTCAAACTATTTGCTTTTAAATTTGATTTTCATTCAGAATATCCATCAAACGGCTCGGCGAGGGCAGCTGCAATGAACGCGCCGCATCGGCGCATCGAGCACAAGCTATTTAGTGAGCCCATTCAACTGCACCGGTGGAGCCATTTGTAGCCGTTTAACGACGGGTTTATGGCTGCAAACAGGTGTAAAAACGCAGATGTTTGCTGTCGTGTTTGCAGCCGTAAACGCGCCGTTAAACGGCTGCAAACACGGCAGCAAACGACTGCGTTTTTACATCCGTTTGCAGCCGTAAACGCGTCGTTAAACAGTGAACGATGAAGAAGACGAGGAAGATGGTTATGGCAGAGATGCGAAAAATTTTGATGGTTTATCACCGCCATATTCAAAGCTTTGATTTGAATGTGCTTGAAATTTGTTAATCGCTCCTTCGGGTGGTGGGTGACTTCGTCATTCAAGCTCCTTTATTCGAGTCCCCATCTTTCCTTCAAAGAAGTTGAAGCCGAACGACCTACCTCCTTCTTCTCTCTTTTCTTTCCACTTTGATTTCAGCCGGCTTTAGGAAGGTTTGAAATTTCTTTTTTACTTAGGGCTGGTTGATTTCAGTTTAAGTTGACCAGTAAAGGATTAGTCAACTTTAGATTTCAGTTTAAGTTGACCATTAAAACAATATTAATCTCTAAACATGTTGAAATCAATATTCTGTTATGCCGACTTGCATCAGCAAGAGCTCCAGATTAAACCTGTGGTAGGCTAGCAAAGTTTTGTCTAATTTTGTAGATGAACTTAGGAACTAGGTGTGGCTGTTGAGCCCCCTTTTGTATCAGTTGAGCTCAATTTTCCTTCAAAAATATTCAGATACAATTTAAAGAAAAAAAACTTGACTGTTATGAAGAAAAGTATAAATTTTTTGTTGTTATTTCTACATAGGAGACTAGGAGTTCACTTAATGTTGTTCATATACATATTGGGAGTAAATTATATTGAATTCATCGTAGTTTGGCCAATTCTAGGTGTTCACGAAGTTTGGGCAATTCTGGGTCAAACCGCTAACTACGGTTTTGGTAAACAACAAATCAAACCTGCTGGGTTGGGGTGGTTGGCTGGTTGACAGTTTGGTTTTAACCATTTTCTGGTTAATATGTATTACATTTTTTAAACTAATAAAGATGTTTCATGTTCCAAACTTCAAAAAAGGCTAAATAGTTGGTTTGGTTTACGCAAGCGGTTGCAAGTTTCAAACCACCAAAACAAAACATGAATGTCAATATCATGAAGATTGATCAAAATAAAACAGGGCCTTTTTGGTGCAACTCTGATGAAAAGATACATGAATGTCAATATCATGAAGATAGATCGAGTTCCAAAGTTGTGGGAAGAAATGGCAGTTTGAATATCAACTATGTTGAACAAGAATTTGAGGACTCATCAATACAATTTATGTAATCTTCTTAAGGTAATTTGAAAGTACTATGTTGTGCAAATATAATAGACTATGTGGGCCCAGGATGGGTTATGGGTCAAAACACTATGGGTCAAAATGGGTTATCTTTAGTACTGGTTGAGATGAGCCATATACACCTTTTTGTCGATTTTTAAAACTAATTTATTAATAGTTAATGTGCCTACTATGATTAATAGAACATCAAGTTGTTTTTGTAATTTTTTTGATTTGATGATTTGAGAAAAAAATGTGACTTGAATCAACCCACTTATAAGTAAATGGGTCGAAACTTCCACCTCTAATGAATTATCAAGATTTAAAAAAAGTCATCGGACATATCTAAAGTTGTAAATTTAAACTTTTTGGGACCCTAATGCCATCGGATTTTAGTTTCAAGAGACCCCAAAAAGAAAGTTCTGATCTTGGCCTTCCGTTAGCGTTAATGATCTCATTCTTTTTGTTGTTTTGTAGTTCAACAACATGGTGACTGCTCCATTTCCGTCTTAAGCTTTTGTGGCTCAAATTGTAGCATATTGATGGTCTGTGTGGGTTATCATGGCCATGGTGATGTAGTGATGTTCATGCTCTTCTTTTTCAAGTGGTCTTCTAATATGCAAAAGTGTTGGAAATGGCCAAACGTCTATTTATAAGGCATTCCACCTTCTTAACTATTATGTTCAAATGATATAGATTATGTAATAATATTGTTTTGCAATCATAATTTACATATTAATTTTGAAAAAAAGACAAATTTGTTTGCTGGTTAACTTAACATTATTATTTGACATAGTTGTCTGTTTGACCTAATCCAACTCAACTTGGTTTGTTGACTATCATACAAAATGGTCTGATTCAGCCTGAATCAGTTTTGACGTGTTACTCAACCTGCCCAAAAAGGATCTTGCCACCTTGAGTACTTGCTTATTTTAAAACCTTGAAATATGACTTTCACGTATCTTTAATAGACTTGGCATAACGAGTGGCTGGGTGATGGGTCAAATAGGATCAAGTCGTGTCAGACTTTAGTTGGCCCGCCAACACATGTCTGACCAATGTTTTATTTTATTTAAAAGTTATTAATGTCTTGTATACTACTTGAGTATACATTGTAATACACTTTTGGCAACTATATAACTAGTTTTTTGCCTGAGTCATGCCTTACTGATGTCATCTGACTGAGCTGATCTGGTTAGAATTCCTTTATTAGGCCTCAATAAGTGTAGTAAGTTTGCAAATGCGGGTTGGCTAGGTTCCTCTTCAACACACTTTGACAATGGAATTGGAGGAACTCAAGTGTAAAATGGACAATCCTGAGGTTAGGGTCACGATATATACTTTAGTTTCTACAAAAAGGGTATGTCCTAATGGACAATCCCTTCGCCATTTCCAGTTCCATTCTACCATTCTCCACTTTTACGTGGGATTGTGTTGGGCAATTTTTATCAGTTTCTAAATTGAAAAGAGCTGGGAATTTAAGGCTTAGAGGACCGACTCTAGCCCAATGATCTATCCAAAACCAGGTAGTTCCACTATCCCCCACAATGCTTTTTATTGAGGTTTGGAAATTAATCCCAGCCTTTGTAAGGTCCCTTTCGATGCTGTAAATGTTTTTCCAGTTTCCAGCAACATCCGATCGAACCTGGAGAAAAGCACCCCCCCCCCTTTTGTGTAATGGATTGCTGCAATAGTATTCCTCTAGATTCTGTTTGGCTCGGTGGCATACCGCCACTACCATTTTGAAAATAGACTTGTTGGTGACTTTTAAGGAGCCCAACCCAAGACCCCCGACTGATTTTGGCATTCCGACTTCATCAGTGCCACCCCATAAAAAGCGCCGCCTTAGCTTCTCTAATTGTTCAATAACGCCTGCGAGAGCTTTGTATAATGAGAAATAGTTGATTGGGAGGCTATCAAGTACCAATTTTATGAGTGTAACTCAACCGCCTATGGATAGATTTTTTTCTTTCCATGTTGTTAGCTGTAACACCTCGTAAAATCATGTCCAATAATGCATTGACACGTGTCCCTAATCCTAATTATGCTTAAAGTTGGCTAGGAGGTACAATTTTTTCTATAAATGGAAACTATGAATGTGGAGGGACTAAAAGTGTCAACATGCTGAAACTATGCCTCTGAGTGACCTTACACTGTGTTCGTATTCTCAAATGAGCTACTTGTTTACGAGAGGAGCCGTTTGTGGAATTGTTTGAAAGTTTGCAAGTTAGAGGGTTAAAAGCGTCAACATGTTAATTTATACCTCTGAGTGACCTTTTAACAAACCGGGAGCTTTATGATGTTCAGTCTTACTCTTAGGTGTGCCTAATATCGGCTATGGATGGCTTTTTATATCAAAAATGACGATATATAAGAATACGGAACTATAGGGGCCAAATGTGTCAATGTGGGAAACTATCTTTGCTGACCACCACCCTATGCGGACTGCATAGGGTTGGACCATATGGTCCGTATAGGCTTGAGCAGGGCGAAAAAAAATACCTGTTGCCCACACAAACAACCAAATCCAATACCATTCGAAACTAGGGGCTGGTTTATCAGTAGTGCCACGTCCTAGGACACTTGGAGGCCTCCCATGACCCTCCATAACACCTGTTGCAACCATGAATCACCTCCTTGCACAATAAATAGATGCCTTAGTGCATCATTTTACCCTGCACCTTCTTCAAACACTTCTTTTTCATCCTCCTGGAGATTCCCAGCTAAAGGGAGACTCCTCTTGAGTTTAAATTCGTGCTAGGACCACTTGTAAGTGCTCCTACCTCCTGCATTTTCGTTTGTAGGCTTTTTAAAGCTGAAAGTCAAGCTTTTTTTATATATGCTGTGACTTTCAGTTTAGACCTTAATGGTCCAGCCATTATTCGAGGCGAACATAGTTACGTGATTGTAATTAGGTAGGTGTTAATCCCTCAAAACGACACCTCTTGAAAATCACGTTTGCTTGGTCAATTAACGGGCCAAAGTTATTAACATTAAATAGTTAAACGGGTCAGTTTTTAAAATAATCGTAATATGATAATGTAGGTGTTCTAAATTATGTTTTAAGAAATTAAAAACATGGTAATAATTATTAGAACATGTGTAAACATGTTTGGCTCGTCAATTCCAGTTTTAGGGTCGGTTCGCAACCGAAAGTCGCGAAGTTTGACTTCTGCTTTGACTTTCGATTATGATCCGAATTAGATTAGTTTGATAATGATTTAAGGTTCCATTATGATCATATTATTATGTAGCATAACCCTCTGAGGTTATATTACATGATCATAATATTAATCTGAGTTTTTAGGCAAGTCCCGTTATTATGCTAAACTTTGACAAAATTGCCCTTTTATTGAAAATAAGGTTTGAATAACTAATGAACTGGCAAACGAATTATATATTGATTTGTTAACATGTTTAACATAATTTAATGTTATTAATTTGAACATAAACTAAGTTTTAGTATAATATCGTAAATTATGCTTTAAAGTGACCAAAATGTCCTTTCGGCACATAAAACGATTTTAAACATAATTTCTCGTATAAAACTCACTACCTACTAATATAATATCATAATTAGAATTATTTGAGATCTCAAGTCAGTTTACAAGCACAAGTTCTTGTATTATGTTCTTAAATGACGATAATGCCCTTATAGCACTTAAAATGGTTTTAATTATGATTTTCATACAAAACCTTTTTACCTACAGATATGTTACATTAAATTATATATTTTAACCATATAAACCAATTCATAACATCAGTTTTCATAAAAAATCGCAAATATCGTCGTTTAACGACTTTAACGCTCTTTCGGTGCGTAGTATGGTTCTAAATCATATTTACCAACCAAGACTAGTTACCTACTGGTTTTATTACTTATTTAAAATATTTTTATAGTAGGTAGATGTTATAAACTCATATTCCCAAATAAGCTTTCAAACTATGTGTGAAATGACCAAAATGCCCCTACGGTGCATAGTTTGGTCTTAAACTATAAAAACACATATATTTGATATCCTACTGATATTATAACACAAATTAAGTATTTTTCCAGAATGTTTATGATCATAACATCAGTTTATATGCAAGCTCCTTATATAAGTCGCTAAATGACCAAAACGCCCTTATGAGGCATAATTTGATTTTAAAACCTTAACGAGCATACAAGTGAATATCCTACTGATATTATAACTTGTTTAAAGTATATTGGCATATGGAACTTGTTCATGACTCATCCGGTTACCCGTTATCGCATATACGCATACGGTTAGACTTATATAACTAGTATACATAAGTTTACCAAAACGGGTTTAACCTTATCATTTTTATCTCAATTTCCAGAATGTTAATAGTTTACCCAAATTATACAAGTCCTAGTACTTGTTGGGTTTAAACTACATTCTATTCCGATCATCGCTTAATCTAGCGTATCGTACCGTTTTTGACACTTTAAGCTAGTTGGTCTAAGTCTACGACTTAAATAGGACCCGTTAGCATTCTAATTGGTTATCTATACCATCATTCCAGATTGGCGCCTTCTAGTAAATGCTACATAAACTTATCATTTGATTAAACAGCTGAGTTATTATAAACTTTGCATTTTAAAGTCAAGTACTAGCTCAGGTAAATACCCTTAACCTATTTTCCCTAAACGGGCTTGGGATACGGTAAATTATTACCGCTTGGTCGGGTATGGGATCATATTCCGGATTGTGGCTACAAAATCATCATAACCCATTTTAATATGTTTTGTTTGATAACTTAAACATTGGGGGTTAACGAGATCGTGTCCTCGATATCCTCGGCTCATTTAAGTTACTAATGGCCGCGACCAAGCATGGGGTGTAGGCATACACCCGACAGATGCTTAATGCTATATTAAAAATGTTTTCTTACCCAAGTTGGGGATATCTCCTTTGTGGGTTTATAAGTGGTGTGTCGGTTAATCATGTCTCGGTTTCTATACTGGGCCCCATATGTATTGACAAACATGTAAAGCTGATACAAGAGCATTTTGAATTATCCCAAGTTATTTATAAAAGATGTGCCTTGTGCACTTTACTCAATTTTAAAAATGTTTTCAAAATGTGTCAGTTGATTGTATTTGCTAGTGAAAACTGACGTATTTTCAAAAGACTAAGTTACAGGTACAATACGTAATAGGTTGGAAGCTGCTTGGTATTGATAGAACAGTATCTTGCAAATCCTTACATATGCCTATAGTCTGTTGAACTCAATTTTTGTACAATTGTGATCCGCCTGTGGATCTTTACTATTATAAGCCATTTGTATTATTATTATTTCGAAATTTGAACATTTGGTTTGTAATAGTAATTTTACTCCAAGATTTCCGCTGTGCTATTCTTTGTATAATTGACTATGATGATTTCAACTTATGTCATGATACTCCCCACCGGGTTTGTAGTTGGAAATTCGGGGTGTGACAGGTTGGTATCAGAGCCAACGTGTGAGTGAATTAAACACTAGCCTTTTGTGTTTAATCTCAAATGACACAGTAGCATATTCCTTACACTTTCTGAGTCTAGGAAAATGACCTAGGATTAATCCTTATCATTATTAAGTTTATATATATTTCTTTCTTTGATCTTGGCAGGTTGCTTATTCGATATGCCACCAAGAATTCATGGGAGAGGTAGAGGCAAAGGTCCCATGCGTGGAGGACCATCAAGCCATGTTGGACCATCACACCATTTTCCATCAACATCATTTGATTTGCATCCCTACCAAGATTGGGGATATTCTATTGAACTAGCGAGACACTTAGTCTCTTTGAGCTCTTTGCCTTCTTACCACCATTCTTTTGAGTCTCATCACTCGCATGAGTCTCACCACTCCTATCACTCACACCACACCCACTCGCACTCACATGGGTCTTTTGACCCGAACCACTATATCAACACCCCTCCCGTTGGATATAATCAGCTGGAGCAAGATGAAAACCAGGACATGGAGATGGATGAAAATCCAGATCTAATAATGCCGCCTTCGGGGTCGCCTGCGCACCCCATTGAGATTTCCAGTGGTTCCACTTCTTATGCGGGATCGCCTTAGTAGGGTCCCATTGAATGGGACGAATATTGGGGTAAGTTCAGGTTTGAATTTACTCCTTCTTACCACAACCCTCCATAGCAGCTGCCCCCATAAGAGGACATGGATATGCAAGCAGTTGAGCAACCGCCACCACCAGTGGAAGAACAACCACCCCCGCCACCTCCAGAATCATCTAGGAGAAGGCGAAACGCACGCATGTAAGTGCGAGTAGGGCCACGTTTTAGTTCGCCCATGCTTCTCAATCATACCCTCCTATCCTAGAGGATCCACAAATGGGTGGACCTTCCAACGCTGCACCGGTGATTGACACCACACCTACTACTTTTGCTCAACCACAGCCACTAGTGGGTTTCGAAAACCCAATTCCTACATACCTAGCTACGACTGGGTATAATCCATTTGACCCATCAATGTCTATGGGTTATAACTATCAGGTGCCAGCGTACTACCCCTATGTGGAAGCGGTCGTACACAATGTTTTGTACCCATCACCCTTTGCCCTGCTTACCCAGCAACGGGTTATCCAAATTATGGGTACCCGTATCCTGATCCACCACAACCACTACCACCTCAACAATTAGAGGCCATAAATCAGGCCTTAGAAACGGTAGAGGATGTTCAGCGAAGAGCTAAAAGAAGTGGGAAGAAAACTGGCAAATTCCTTAAAAATCTTACTACGCTAATTAAGGGGAAAAAGGATGAACGAAGACTTTATTTATTTGTCTTGTACTGTTATTTCAATTAAGTCCCTGCGTGGACATGTTATTTCAGTTTAGTCCCTGCGTGGACATGTTTTTATTTTCAGTCCCTGCGAGGATGCATTAGTTATGTTTATTTCAAGTCCTGTTTAAGGCATCAATGTAATTTCTTATTTGAATTAATGAAAAATTTCTATGGAATTATTATTATTGTTGTAATATATGTATTTTATTACACCCTTTGTTCAAGCGATCACCTCGATTTTAATTCGAAATTTATCGATCCACAAAAATAATTCCAAAAGATCTTCTTAATGGTTTACCCCTGCCAAGTGGCAAGTCCACATTAACTGGCCAAAATTTTTGGTAGTTAAGGATGACTATCCCTTCTACCATGATAGTTAAGGATGACTATGCCTTCTATCCAGAGGTGGTGAACTATGTTCAAGCCTACAAACCTATATGGTCAATGTGACCATGGTTTTATTATTTAACCACTAAGACAATTATTCTATGTTGGCATTCAAGTAATGTTAACACTCCGGGTAGTGTGGCTTGAGGAACCACACTAGCCGTCAAGGTATTTGGATTGCATCTAAGCCTTATAGTCTATATGATCAATACGATCATGACTAATATCATCAGTGCGATGATTATTATTCTAGCATCCTTTTGGGATGTCGATTGATTTGCCTACGGGCCAAAATATATCGTCTTTCATGACGATGACAGTTGTAGTCTACCCCTGTCCAAAGGTGGTGAACTATGTTCAAGCCTTAAAGCCCCTGATCATTGAGATCGCGGCTTATATTTTAAATGTCCTTGTTACAAGGCCTTTTGTGCCATATTTTAATGTCCTTCGAGATAAGCCTTTGGGCTATTTAATATTGTCAGTGCGACAATGACAGTTGTGACTTATGATCCCCTGTCTAATAAATAATGGACTACGTTCCATTTTTAATGCCATTGATAGTTCTTTTGTAACTTAGGCTAATATATTGATATATTTTCAAAACAACATTCATTAGAAATGTTAAGACTGAATAGCCTATATGGTTTAATAATACCATGGCTTGTTAAATCATCAAATGCGATGATTTACTATTATATGGCAACTAAGCAATTCTTATTATGGTGATTAGTACCAAAGCTTCAGAAATGGTAAACTTTGATGAAGCTCACAGCAGTCGCAGCACTAGTAATGCTACAAATAGAAACGATGCTGCAAATATAAATGTCAATGGTGCTGATCTTCAGGCCATGATCGATGCAGCAGTCGGCAAGGCTGTGAATACTATACTGGAGAACATTAAGGAGTCGAGTGCTACTCGCTCAAAGTCCCACTCAAAGCCACATTCATCTCACAAAGAAAGTTTTGTTCAATCTTCGAATGCAAAGAGTGAACCAAAGAAGATTGTATTTGATGAGAAACCCTGTTCTACCAAAGGATGTACGTACAAGTACTTCGTCTCTTGCAAACTAAGAGACTTTAATGGTGAAAAGGGGGCAATAGATTGCATACGTTAGTTAGACGAAATGGGAACCGTGGTTGATATCAGCGGTTGTGCAAAGGAAGATACTGTGAAGTTTGTATCACAGTCGTTCAAGGGCAAGGCCCTTACGTGGTGGAAAACTATGATCCAATATATGGGGAAGATTCCCGTCTACAACCTCGAATGGTCGAAATTTGTGGACATGATCAAAGAAGTTTACTGTCCATAACATGAGGTAGAAAAGGTAGAGTCAGATTTTCTAACTCTTGTGATGAAAAATCTGGATTGTAGGACTTACGTTACCGACTTCAACTCTATGTCGAGGTTGGTACCATATTTGATCACCCTGGAGCCCAAATGCATTGCGCGTTTTGTTGGTGATTTAGCACCAGAAATCTAACGGCATGTCAAGGCTTCAAAGCCTACCACTTACCGGTCCAATGTGGACCAATCGCTCACCTTGGATGCGGTGAGAAGCAAGTCTGGAAAGACTGATGCAGAGGGTAAGAGGAAGAGGGAGGACGACAACTCCCATAAGTCTAACAAGAAGAAGAAAGGAAGGTTTGGGTTCAAGAAGAACCAAGGCAGGTCAGATGAGAAACCGACCTGTAAGACCTGCAACCGTAGACACTGGGGACAGTGTAACTCTGACCCACAGGCAAAACTCTGTGGCATCTATAAGAAGAAGGGGCATAAGACCCTATAGTGCAAAGATCTTAAGGATGCCGTTTGCTGCAGCTGCAATGAAAAGGGGCACATCAAGACCGACTGCCCCAAGAATGCCAAGGGTAACACTTCAAAGCCTGGAGAGGCTAAAAAGACTAATGCACGAGCATTCCAGATGAATACTAAGCAGGCGGTGAATGAGGATAATGTCATAACAGGTATGTTCTTGATCAATGACGTCTATGCTAGAGTTCTATTTGATTCGGGTGCAGATAAATCATTTGTAGACCTTAAGTTTAGCAAACTTTTAAATTTGCCCATAAGAACTCTAGATATTATGTATAAGGTAGAGCTTGCTGAAGGAACTTTAGAAACCGCTTCTTCTATTCTTGATGGATGTTCCATATCCATTAAAAATCATTCGATTCCTTTTTCACTTCTGCCAATGAAATTGGCCAGGTTCGATGTTGTTTTGGGCATGGATTAGTTATCGCATAACCAAGCCCACATCGCTTGAGACAGGAAACTCATCGAAGCTAAAACTCCATCCGGTGAAATGATCACCATCCAAGGAGATATTCACTATGGATTGCCTGATCAAGTGTCTATACTTAACGCATCCAAATGTTTAAAGAGTGGATGTGTTATCTACATGGCATAGGTGACGGTAAATGAACCGAAGCCGAAGATTGAAGATATTCCAGTCATCTCTGATTACCCAGATGTCTTCCCTAATGAACTACCTGGTTTACCTCCTAGGAGGCAAGTGAAGTGCAGAATCGACATCCTACCTGGGGCTGCATCAGTTACGAGAGCTCCTTATCATTTGGCGCTGACCGAGATGAAAGAATTGAGAACTCAATTCGACGGACTGTTGGAGAAAGGTTTTATTCAACCTAGCTCATCGCCTTGGGGAGCTCCAATTTTGTTTATAAAGAAGAAGGATGGTTCAACACGTCTGTGCATTGATTACCGTGAGCTGAATAAGGTAACGATCAAGAATCATTATCCTTTGCCTAGGATCGACGATCTATTCGACCAGCTGCTAGGGGCAAGCTTCTTCTCCAAGATCGACTTGAGGTCGGGATATCATCAGCTGAAGGTTAGAAGTGAAGATGTTCCTAAAACTCCCTTCAGAACTAGATACGAATACTACAAGTTCTTAGTGATGCCTTCCGGGCTCACTAACGCACCTACAACATTCATGGACCTCATGAACAGAGTTTGCAAGTCGTATCTAGATAAGTTTGTCATTGTCGTTATAGAAGACATACTTATCTATTCTCGTAATCATTCTGATCACGAGAAACATCTTTAGTGCATCCTTGAGTTTTTACAACAGGAGAAGCTTTATGCCAAATTCTCCAAATGCGAGTTCTGGCTTCGCGAAGTCCGATTTCTTGGATATGTCGTTAGTGAGCGTGGTATCCAGGTGGATCCCGCTAAGATTGAAGCTATCATGAACTGGGAAACACCTAAGACACCCTCTGAGATTCATAGTCTCTTAGGTTTGGCTAGTTATTATAGGAGGTTCATTCAGAACTTTTCAAGGATAGCCACTCCTTTAACTACATTGACCCGTAAGAATGTTAAGTTCAACTGGGGTCCGAACCAACAAGAATCTTTTGAGATTCTTAAGCACAAATTGAGCAATGCTCCAGTGCTAACTCTGCCTGAAGGCATTGAGGATTTCATTATCTACTGTGATGCTTTGCACAGGGGCATGGGTTGTGTGCTTATGCAAAGAGGCAAGGTGATTGCCTACGCATCGCGACAACTGAAAGTGCATGAAAGGAATTACACCACCAACCATGACTTGGAGTTGGGTGCTGTTGTATTTGCACTAAAGTTATGGAGACATTACCTTCATGGAACAAAGTGTATTATATACACGGATCACAAGAGTCTCTAGCATCTGTTCAATCAGAAAGATCTGAATATGAGACAACGCCGTTGGATGGAAACATTGAATGATTATGATTGCGAGATTCGCTATCATCCAGGCAAAGTGAATGTAGTCGCTGATGCGCTTAGTCGCAAGGAAAGGATTAAACCTATAAGGATTAACTCAAAAAGCATTGAACTCAAGAACAGCATGAATGAGAAGCTGCTAAATGCACAAAAACAAGCCCTGTTGGAGGCTAACTTTCCTAGTGAAGGATTAGGTGGAACTGTTGATCAGTTGTCACCTAAGAATGATGGAATTCTTAGAATTAATGGTCGAGTGTGGGTTCCTATATTTGGAGGACTTAGAGATCTAATCCTCCAGGAAGCGCACGGTTCCAAATACTCAGTTCACCCTGGAGGTGACAAGATGTATCAAGATCTAAAAATAAGTGTTTGATATGTTCGTAAGTTAAAGTCGAACATCAAAAACTGTCAAGACTGCTACAACAGCTTGAAATTCCCACATGGAAGTGGGAGATGTTAACTATAGACTTGATTACCAAGTTACCTAAAACCAAGCGTGGAAATGATACAATATGGGTCATTGTTGATAGGCTGACGAGGTCAGCACATTTCTTGCCCATAAGGGAGACGTATAGCTCCGATAAGTTGGCTAAATTGTACGTGGACGAGATTGTATCCCTACACAGTGTGTCGGTATCTATTGTATCCGATAGAGATACAAGATACAAGATGTGACAACTGCCACTTTCCGGTAACTTTCTTACACTTAAAGTACTCATTTTTAGCTACATTTTTATGCGTTTTAAGCACCCGAACTGCATATTTCGTGACATACACTTAGAATACTCATGGAATACTTACATATGATGCATATGATCCATTTTTATTAAGTACATTTGAAACAGTTTAAACAATGCATCGAAACTACCAGAAAAGTACCTAGTAAACTAGTATTCTGACGAAAACGCAGGATCCGTAGAAACCATCTAAACGACATCTTTAGGACTCAGACGAAAGTCCAACATCTAATATACATTAAACTCTAACTAGGAATGCAAGGTTTTGATTTAAAACCATCCCGAAGTCCGATAACACTAAAAACTACCCGAAAAGCAGTAAAAGCGACGATTTCAACACTTTTCCTCAGAAATTCTTAGAAATCAGCTTTTTAATTTTTGCAACATGTAAAAGTGTTGTTTAACATAGAATTCATATGAGGATACCTTCGGGTATCATCCGAACCAATAACTACATCAATTCACACAACTTACACAAGCTAAGCGTTCAAATAACGACTAACGGAAACAAAACGAAACGAATATCCGAACGATATCAGATCTTTTTTTAGTGACCATCTAGTGTTATTTGGATCATTATGGTCTAGTATTAGTCACTTAACACCCTCTAAACACTTAAACACTTAAACACTTGAACATACAAGTTTCCTAACTGTTGGTGCATGTTATGTGACAACAGCGTTGGATTGGTCTTTGGATATTAAACGAGTTTGGGCCGCGAAGACTTATGAAGACTGAAAGGAATTCGAGTTTGTTGAAGCCCAATCTAGTCCAAGTTTGTATCAAGTTAAAGTCTATCTAGTTTAGCCCGAATTGTAAACAGAATTCGTATGGGCTAAGCCCAATTCGAATTGTATAGGTTGTGCTATATAAACAACCTTTACCTAGAGTTTTAGGGTTAGACTTTTGGAGACTTTTTGGCAATTGAGAGAGAGTTCGAATACACAGAAAATTGGCTGTGAGTTCGTGGAGATCTTTAGTGATTGTAAACGTTTTCGTTGGATAATCATAGAAGATCAGTTGGTAAATCGTTTCGTGTTCGTCTTCCTTATTCTTGTTTCTGTTTGTTCGATTGATCAAGGGGATTCCGCACCCTTGATTGATTATCAATCTCGTTACGATCCATACGGGATAGGGACCTACAATTGGTATCAGAGCGTTTGCTCTTAGTTGTTTGGTTCGAGATTGATACGGATTCAAGATTTTCGAAAAAAAATTCTTTTGGCTCGGTTTTGATCAAGATTTGATTCGATTTAAAGGGGTACAAACTGGTAAGATTTAATTTCCCTTAAACTTTCAACTTGGTTTTACTGTTTTTGTGTGAGTTTTGCAGGAAATCAAAGGTTAAAAATTTTTGAGTTTTTCGGGATTGTTTAAAGTTCATCAAAATCTGCTAAAACTGCTATAAGTTGCTGTGTTTTTGAAGAGTAAAAGTTGTTTGGAAAATTAATGTTAAATCTTTAAAATTTTGAATATTTTGGAAATATCCTTTAAGTTTTAAAAGATTTATCAAATCAATTTTTTTGGAAACTTCTACAATACGGTTTCATCAAGGAAAGTCAACTGGGAGTTCATCACGGTTTCGAGTCATCTCTTGCCGGTTTCGACTCCACAAGAACATCACACAAGGTCTCGATTCATCAACTTCACAAGGTCTCGATTCATCAACTTCACTGGTCTCGAGTCGCAACCACTATCTCGACTCACAACTTTACTGTTTCGAGTTCAACATCACAGAGGTCTCGAGTCATTCATCATCCACGGTCTCGACTCCCTTCAAGAGAGGTCTCGAGTCAACTGTTTCGAGTTCTCGAGTCGCAAACGTTTCAGTTCCGAGTCACCGCATTCGTTCCGAGACAGAGGTTTCGAGACTGTCTCTGAGGTCTCGACTCATCATCAACTTCATCTCCTCCGTCTACATTAATACCTGCAACATCATCATCATCGTCTTTCATCTCCGGCGACCATCACCGTTCAACCTGCAACTCACTGTTTTGTGTTCTCCGATCACCACCGCCGTTCATCGTCACCTCTTCCGTCTTCGTCCATCTTCTCCGTCGGCCGTTCAACAAAACCATTCCCTCCGACCACCATACCGACCTAACATCGTTCTTCCACACCCTTCGATATCCTCCGTCACCACCGCCAGTTCTCCGATCATCTTCTTTGAACATCATCAACGGTCATCTTCATTATCACCGTTCATCTTGGGGCTGTCTATTTTTTGAATTTAGAGATTTGTGGGCTATTTTGACCGAAGACAAGAAACTAGACAACGTAATTTGAAATTGACGTTTAGTATTCTATTAATATAATATTTATAATATAAATAATCATTAGGTAATCATTATCTTATTATTAATAATAATATATTAAATAATAATAATAATAATAATAAGTTTTACTAAATAAAAAATAAATAAAAAAAGGAGTTTTGTTTGGTTGTTGAAAAAGTTTGACAGTTCTTGAGGTGCGGTTCGGAAGCTGGTTCGTGTGTGTTGCAAAGGGTTTGAGTCAGTGAAAATTTTGTACGGTTTTACCAGTCTGCAACGTTAAAATGTCAAACATGACAAAATTGAATGCACCTAAGATGATGAAGGTGGAGAATTATCTTACATGGAAGGACAACTTCAAATCTTTCATTGAATCTCAGGATGCACGCATGTGGATCTGTATTGAAGATGGGTACACAAACCCAACACACGATTATGAGGGCAGACCACGTAGAACTGCCTATGTGAACATGGAAGAGGCTGATAAAAAGATGTATGATGCTGAAAAGAGAGCCTTGGCTGCGATAAAGATGTCCTTACCTGATAGCATCAAGCATGCCTTCACAAAGTACACTAATTCAAAGGATATGTGGGATGCATTACAAAAGCGATATCAGGGGAATGAGAGTGCCACTCAGGCATTCATGGCAGAGATAGTGCCAGTTGATGAGGCTGAAACTACTGTGAGTGATGCTGAATGTGAAGTGAAAAGTGCTGAAGCAAAAGTGGATTCTGAAGTAGAGAAAGAGAGTGAAGCTGAACAGGTTGTTGCTGATGAAAACTCAGAAGTTCATGAGAAAGAGGTACAATCTAATTCTGTATGTTTGAGATGTCGTGAACTACAGGGTGAGGTTGACAGGTTGTCAACACAAAACCAAAGTTTGGTAAGTGAGATGTCTAACATTAAAGAATCAAACTTTTTTGCTAAAAGAAATGAATCGTCATACTTGAAGAAGATAAAAGGTTATGAAGCTGAAATTGAAGCTTTAACTTGCAAATTAAATGAAAAACTTCAAGTCATAGACTTAGCTCATGACATGATGGCTGAGAAAACAAAAGAGATTTCTGAAAAATGCAAAGAGTTGTCAGATGCACAACTCAAAATTGTAGAACTTGAAAAGAAATTAAGTCAATTCAGAGATTCGTCTTTTGTTATGAAACACATGATGGGTGGGTTAAAGAAGAGTAATGACAAGACAAGTGTGGGCTTCCAGGGCTTTAATGAAGTTCCACCTCCTCTTAGTGATGACTATTCATTCCTGCCTAGTGAAGATGAGCTAGCAGACTTTATGGCATCTGCACCAAGTAGTTTCGCATCCACATCAAGTCAAGGTGATGGATCTGAGAGTGATGATGCTAAGGAAAACAATAACAGGGAACCTTTGAAAAGAAAAAATTCACCGCCTAAGAATAAAAATCAAGCTTTTGTTAAAAAGATTAATTTTGTTCAAGGTAGTGATATGAAAAACGAAACTGCTGTTATTGAAAATGAATCAAATGTAGAGTTTGCAAAAAATAAGAGCATAGAAAAATCTGAAATCAAGCAAACTAAACAAGGTTCATCTAAGGGATCATCACCATCTGATAAGGGATCTACCTCAGAGACTCCAGCTAAGAAGTCTTTGAAAAGGAGATCGTGCTTCAAGTGTCAGACAAAGGGACATGTAGCTAGCTGCTGTCCTAACAAAAAGAGTGAAGCACAAGTTAGTGAGAGGAAGAGAGAGAAGTCACCAGAGAATAGTGGTGATAAAAAGGAGAGAGAGTCAAACTCTCTAAAGAAATCTGCTCCTAAGCAACCAGAAACTGTTGCTGTTGCTGTAGATAGGGCTGAAAAAGGAACTCCACAAGTTCCTCGTTTTCAAAGAAATCAACCAAGATTTCAGCCTAGATCTCCACCAGGCAGATATGAGAGACCTAGAAGCAGTTCACCAAGAATGAACAATCATAATTCAAATAATTTCAGAAGTCAAGGTCAATATCAAAATCGATACCAAAATAATGGTGGTCGAACTTTTTATAACAATGGCTTTAGAAATTACAACAATAATGCTTCTTGGAATCAAAATCAAAATTTTCAAAGGTCAAATAGTCCAAACACGTATAGGAGCCCTCAGGACCAAAGACCTAGTGGAAATCAAAATCAAATTCCATCAACAGGTTTGAGATCCAAGACTCCAGTTAGGAGTAATGGATATTGGATGGATGTTCCAGTGGTTGGTGAATTTGGACGACCCAAGACCATTAAGGCTTGGGTCCCCCAATCTAACTAATTTCTTAGTTGGTGTGTGCAGGAGCTGCTAAGGAGGATTATCAACTTATGTTGATAATGGCTGCTCTAGGCACATGACGGGGGATGTAAGATTGTTGATATATATATTAAATGATTTAAATTGAAGTTCAAAGTGCTGAGTTGACACACTAGATAACCTTGCTGATCTTTACACAAAAGCTTTTGATCGAGCTCGCTTTGAACATTTAGTCAAACTCAACGGGATGAGGAATCCTGAATAACTGGTTTTTCATAAGAATTTTGTAAATAGTTTACTGCTTTCTTTAAAAATCAAAAATACAAAAACATTGAAAAATCAAAAACATAAAAAAAAAAAAACCAAAAATGAGTTATCACTGTGTGAAAAAGAAGAAATGATAGTACATCAGCAAGTTAGACTGTCACACTCAAACTGAATTAAATTGCTTAAGTGTGATAGCAGCTTCATCATATGATATACCAGTAGGCAAAAGCATGAAATAATCAACTTACCAAAGTGATATAGACATAAATGCACTGAGTATGAGTGGGGAACACATCAGTGGTGTATAGTTTAATGACCTTAAATCTTGTGTTGATAGATTGCCAAAATCTGAAGTTTTGGGTCTTTATACTGTTATTTCATCTGGGGATATCAGGGGTGTCCTTCTGCTGCATCCAGATATATGCTGACCTAGACACACCTAGGATATCTTAAAAGAGCTAAATATGCCAAAACCCTTAAATGAAGAAGCTCTCATAGAGAGTCATTCATCAAGTGCAAAATGCATAAATCGTACCAAAAATGGTATTTGTCTTAGCCCTCGTTAGATATTTTGGTCTCTCTGCTGTACGGAAGTACTGACCTGTTCACCAATTATCTAAACGTTGAAAAACAAAACAGATGAATTTAGTATACTCACCTACTACGATGAATCTTTGTGCATACCTTGATCGCGGGGGTATATCCTGAAGTGGGACACACTAGTATTTCAGTAATAAAATTACCTTAACGTATCATACGGTAATGGTACTTGAAATGTTCATGCATTTTGTTTAAGTGGACAAACATACTGGTAATCGTCTTGGACTGCTTTTCATGAAAATTAAATAAAGAATTATCTAATAGTGTGAAAACAGTTTGATTGTGCTGATATGATCTTCTTACCGGTGATTCTCACAAAAATAGAGTGTTTATTGCTTTTCGTATTTCTTTGCTTTCAGAAAATACAAAAATACAAAATTAGTGTCTTTTTCTGTTAAAATTCTTAATGTACGGAAAACTGTTATTCTTGGAGGATTTGTTACCGATAGGGGGAGACGATGTTAGAAAGTGGGTTCAAAATTTTCAATCATGCAGGTTATGAGGTGTTTGTTTAAAATTTGTGCGTGTTGGTGCTTAATTTGAAAATGCTTAATCTGATACAGTTTAACTATCTCTTGAATAATAAAATTTTTAACTATGTTGAAAAATTCTTATGGTTTCTCGAGATGTTTGTTTCATAGTATACAGATTGAAGCAGTTTGTTGATGAGAAGTTGCTTTGAAGAGATGAGGAGTTTGTTGCTGCTTGGTAGAATCCTCCTTCTACAATGCAGAATGGATGCTGTGATGACTTACTTGGATTGCTGAATCACAACTTGGAAGATTTGGTGATTGGATACATCAGCTTAGGGGGAGTCTGTTGCTGACAGAATTCATGTTGAAGCTGACGCTATCCAAAGACCAAAGAATGTGATATTCTGAAGACTAAAGTTTCCTTTGCAAGCTATTGTCAAGGGGGAGTTTGTTGGTGCATGTTATGTGACAACAACGTTGGATTGGTCTTTGGATATTAAACGAGTTTGGGCCGCGAAGACTTATGAAGACTGAAAGGAATTCGAGTTTGTTGAAGCCCAATCTAGTCCAAGTTTGTATCAAGTTAAAGTCTATCTAGTTTAGCCCGAATTGTAAACAGAATTCGTATGGGCTGAGCCCAATTCAAATTGTATAGGTTGTGCTATATAAACAACCTTTACCTAGAGTTTTAGGGTTAGACTTTTGGAGACTTTTAGGCAATTGAGAGAGAGTTCGAATACACAAAAAATTGGCTGTGAGTTCGTGGAGATCTTTAGTGATTGTAAACGTTTTCGTTGGATAATCATAGAAGATCAGTTGGTAAATCGTTTCGTGTTCGTCTTCCTTATTCTTGTTTCTGTTTGTTCGATTGATCAAGGGGATTCCGCACCCTTGATTGATTATCAATCTCGTTACGATCCATACGGGATAGGGACCTACACTAACATAACATCTCAACAATTCTAACACTTTAACAAAGAAATCAAGTTCAAAGCAAGGGTACCCCCCCCCCCACTATTCTCGGCCCAACCTTCAAGTGGGACCCCCTTTTTTTACCTTGTCTCCGCAAATATCTTGCTAGTTACCTTTAGGTGCAAGTGGTTAAACAAGTGGGCCTAGTGGTAAAGGATGGTGAGGACTTATAACACTTTGATCCTTAATCACTAAAGCTCATTCCTTTCATTTACACCTTAATTTACACACACATAAGAAATCCTCTCAAACTTCATACATTAGACAAGAACATCCACCAAAATCTTTCACCATTTTATCACTTTTTGATGATCAAGATGGAGGTTGAAGATACTTAAGGTGATCTAAAGCAACAACAAGAAGAAGCAAGCCCTTCCATCCATTCAAAAGCTTTCAAAACCCCAAGATCAACAACTTTTCTTTTCTTTAAATCATCATCAAGATCATCCCTAGCCATTAGTGCTAGAAGTAAGCTTCTAAAATCCCTTTTTCATACTTATTTATGTATTATTTGTTTAAAGAAAATGTAATAAACTAAATAATCATACAAAATAATATGAAAATACAAAGAAGCAAAATAATAATTATATGTAAAAGTTTGTTTATGTTGTGATTTAAGGATGATTATTTACATATTTGATCTAGTTTTGATGATTAGCATATGAATAACTTGTTAGATGATGTTTAAAAACATAATCTAACAAGTGTACATGAAAATGTTTAAGGGTTTTGTTAAACATAAATGTTTAGATGTATGATCATAATCTTTGATTTTGTTAAAGTATATAAGGTTTTTAACTAAAAACAATACTTTTACAAAGTTATAAAAAGAAACATACAAGATGGGTTTTTATAAAAAGTTTGTTAAAACTAGAAGTAAATCATGAATTTTGAACTAGTTAACTTATGTTATGATCATACCAAAACCCTACATGTTATTGATTTCATCTTGTTAAAGATTTTGCTATAAATCTCATATATTTTTGTTAAAAATATTATGAGAAGATTGTTGATGATTTTTAAAAGAAAAAGATATGTTTTATATAAACATGGCAAAGTATATATTTCAAAGAAAATATGGCCATTTTTCTTAAAAATCATATGTTATAAAAACTATCACTTTTGACAAAATCTTTATTAGATTAAAAAGATTTTAAATAGTAGTTTTTATAAAAGCAAAACTAGTTATAAATATATATTTTTTAGAAAATATATATTTAGTTATCTTAACAACTTATGTGCTATGTGTTATTTGTTTGTATTAGTTATATGTATGATAACTAGGAACTTGAATACAATGGAACGAATAAACACATGACACATTACAACTAAAGTCTTACTAGACTACACAAAAATACACCTTAAAAACAACTTACGGGCGTTCTGAGCCTTCGGACACAACTTATGGACAAATCGGACTTACGGACAGTATACGAACTATATTTGTAATATGGACTATAATACACAATATTTCGACGACTTGGTAAACTACGTTTTCTAAACCGAATAAGTAACTATATATTTTCTACAATATATAAAATATATTACTTATGGTTTATAATAAAAAGGTATTGTTTTTGAAATATATAAACATTTTCTTATCATCTAAAATATATTGTTTTAGTAAAAGACTAAAAATTATATTTTTAGAACTAATCTTAAAAATATATTATTTTTAAGATACTTTCTATACCTTTTTACCAAGTATAACATATATATTTTTGTGAAATATATCTTAGAATATATAAGTTTATATATTCTAAGAATACAAGATCGCATATAACAAACAAGCGGACATACGTATTCCTATACGTGCAACGATATGCACATTCACATCACCTAACACTTGGTGAACACACATTTATACAACTATGTTCCAACTCACGACACAAGAATATATATATTTGGCGAAATATATATACACACTAAACAGTTATCAGTTAATATATCTAAAACACAGTTCAACGAATAACATAGACATACAAGTCTTACACATATTCAAGACACAAGACTTGTACTCAAGTCATTAGAAGACCGAAGTGTCTAACAAATATAGAACGTTTGTAAGTCATGACACTATTCAGGATGACCGCACGTGAGATCACAGTTACTTCTATTCACGGACGCAATTCAGTGAGTTCATGTCCCCTATTCATTTAAATGTTTTACAACTTTACAACTATCGGGGAAAATACATGTTCAACGTATGTTAAAGTTAGGGAATGAAACACCTTAGATCAAGTGCGAATAGGGGTTATACATCTAAGCACCATTAATCCAGTTTGGACCTAGGTACAAGTGGTTAGATGTAATGGGTTTTGGCGAGCCCCACTCTTGGTCATGGACCCATACAAAAGAGTGCTTTTGTGTCCCAGTCGATAGTAGTCAACACAAAATCGTCTAGGTTTGGATTGCTTCTTTTTTTTCGTCACACATATTAATGTCCTTGCAAAACATTAATGATCAACGATTTCATTGACGCTTTACATACTACAACTTACATTTTAAATACATCTTTTACAACTAAACTGCATGAATTGCCAACTTTTGTTGATGTTTTCCAAACTTAACATGTATTTCAGGGAATTAATGGACCATGTCGGGAATCACAGTCAAGATAACAAGTATCAGAACACCATGCCATCTTTTGGAGGGTTTAACTGTTATATTCCGCCTCTTTGCGGCAATGTGATGGTTTAAACTTTAGTAGTTTATTTTTATTTTGATGTATGAAACAATAACACTTTACTTTCTGTTAATGGTTTGTAACCGAAACACTAAACTTGTGATGTAATCTTTTGAAACAATTATGTAATGGAAATGGAGTATGTTTTATTTCATAAAGTATGTTCATGTATATCGATATTTATGCAATGAAAACCATACAGATCACACCTCGTGCTTCCGCTATGAGTGGTTGTGACACAAGATACACTTCTCATTCTGGAAAAGCTTTCAGCAATCTTTAGGCACAAGACTAAACTTCAGTACGGCTTACCATCCGCAAACCGATGGACAGAGTGAGTGTACTATCCAGACTTTGAAAGACATGCTAAGAGCATGTGTGATCGACTTGGGTGGTAGCTGGGATGACCATCTCCCCCTAATTGAATTCTCCTATAACAACAGTTATCATACGACTATCAAGGCTGCTCCTTTTGAGGCCTTGTATGGGAGAAAATGCCGAACGCCCATTTGTTGGGCAGAGGTTGGGGAGGCCCAACTATCAGGACCTGAGATTCTCCTGGAGATGACAGATAAGATCATACAAATCTATGATCGTCTAAAAGCTTCCAGGGATCGGCAGAAGAGCTACGCTGACAAGAGGCGCAAACCTCTTAAGTTCCAAGTAGGGGACAAGGTTCTACTTAAAGTATCACCTTGGAAAGGTGTGATGCATTTCGGTAAGAAGGGCAAGTTAAGCCCTAGATACGTTGGACCATTCGAGATCATCGAATGTGTCGGGTCTGTAGCTTATAAGCTAAACTTACCTGAGGAGCTAAGTGGAATTCACAATGTGTTCCACATCTGCAATTTAAAGAAATGTCTAGCCGATGAGTCGCTAGCAATGTCACATAAAGATGTGCAGATTGATGAAAACCTGTGGTTTGTAGAGAAACCGGTATTGATCGAGGATCGAAAGGTCAAGAAGCTCTGACGAAAGCATGTACCAATTGTAAAGGTCAAATGGGATGCCCGTAGAGGCCCTGAGCACACATGGGAGGTCGAGTCCACTATGCGACAGAAGTACCCCCATCTTTTTAATAAATCTCAAGGTCGAGATTTCTTTTAAGGGGGTGAGGATATAACACCTCGTAAAATCATGTCCAATAATGCATTGACACGTGTCCCTTATCCTAATTATGCCTAAAGTTGGCTAGGAGGGACTATTTTTTTCTAAAAATGGAAACTATGAATGTGGAGGACTAAAAGTGTCAACATGCTGAAACTATGCCTCTGAGTGACCTTACACGGTGTTCGTATTCTCAAACGAGCCACTTGTTTACGAGAGGAGCCGTTTGTGGAATTGTTTGAAAGTTTGCAAGGTAGAGGGTTAAAAGCGTCAACATGTTAATTTTTACCTCCGAGTGACCTTTTAACGAACCGGGAGCTTTATGATGTTCGGTCTTACTCTCAGGTGTGCCTAATATTGGCTATGGATGGATTTTTATATTAAAAATGACAATATATAAGAGTATGGAACTATAGGGCCCAACTATGTCAATGTGGGAAATTATCTTTGCTGACCGCCACCCCATGCAGACCGCATAGGGTCGGACCACATGGTCCGTATAAGTGTATAAGCTGGAGCTGGGCAAAAAAAAATGTTTGCTGCCCACACAAACAGCCAAATCCAATACCATTTGAAACTAGGGGCTAGTTTATCAGTAGTGCCACGTCCAAGGACACTTGGAGGCCTCCCATGAACCTCCATAACACCTGTTGCAACCATGAATCACCTCCTTGCACTATAAATAGATGCCTTAGTGCATCATTTTTCCTTGCACCTTCTTCAAACACTTCTTTCTCATCCTCCTGGAGATTCCTAGCTAAAGGGAGACTCCTCTAGAGTTCAAATTTGTGCTAGGACCACTTGTAAGTGCTCCTACCTCCTGCATTTTCGTTTGTAGGCTTTTAAAAGCCGAAAGTCAAGCTTTTTCGATAGATGCTTTGACTTTCGGTTTAGACCTTAATGGTCCATCCATTGTTCGAGGCGAACATGGCTATGTAATCGTAATTAGGTAGGTGTTAATCCCTCAAAAGGGCACCTCCTGAAAATCACGTTTGCTTGGTCAATTGATGGGTCAAAGTTACTAACATTAAAAACTCAAACGGGTCAGTTTTTAAAATAATCGTAATCTGATAATGTAGGTATTCTAAATTATGTTTTAACACATTAATAACTTGGTAATAATTATTAAAACATGTGTAAATATGTTCGGCTCGTCAATTCCAGTTTTAAGGTCGGTTTGCAACCGAAAGTCGCGAAGTTTGACTTCTGCTTTGGCTTTCGATTCTTACCCGAATTAGATTAGTTTGCTACTGATTTAAGGTTCCATTATGATCATATTATTATGTAGTATAACCCTCTGAGGTTATATTACATGATCATAATATTAATCTGAGTTTTTATGCAAGTCCCGTTATTATGCTAAACTTTGACTAAATTGCCCTTTCTATTAAAAATAAGGTTTTAATCACTAATGAACTTGCAATGAATTATATACTGATCTGTTAACATGTTTAACATAATTTGATGTTATTAATCTAAACATAAACTAAGTTTTAATATAATATCGTAAATTATGCTTTAAAGTGACCAAAATGCCCTTTCGGCACAAGTTATATTAAATAACATATTTTAACCATATAAACTTGGTCATAACATTAGTTTTCATAAAGCATCACAAATATCGTCATATAACGACTTTAACGCTCTTGCGGTGCGTAGTATGGTTCTAAATCATATTTACCAACCAAGACTTGTTACTTACTGATTTTATAACTTATTTAAAATATTTTTACAGTAGGTACATGTTATAAACTCAGATTCCTAAATAAGCTTTCAAACTATGGGTGAAATGACGAAAATAAGCTTTCAGACTTGTTACCTAAATGACCAAAACGCCCTTATGAGGCATAATTTGATTTTAAAACCTAAACGGGCATACAAGTGAATATCCTATTGATATTATAACTTGTTTAAAGTATATTGGCATATGAAACTTGTTCATGACTCATCCGGTTACCCGTTATCACTTATACGCTTATGGTTAGACTTATGTAACTAGTTTACATAAGTTTACCGAAACGGGTTTAACCTTATTATTTTTATCTCAATTTCCAGAATGTTAGTAGTTTACCCATATTATACAATTCCTAGTAGTTGTTGGGTTTAAACTACATTCTATTCTGGTTATCTCTTAATCTAGCGTATCATACCATTTTGACACTTTAAGCTAGTCGGTCTAAGTTTACGACTTAAATAGGACCCGTTAGCATTCTAATTGGTTATTTATGCCATCATTCTAACTAGAGCCTTCCAGTAAATGCTACTTACACTTATCGTTTGATTAAACGGCTGAGTTATTATAAACTTTGCATTTTAAAGTCAAGTACTAGCTCAGGTAAATACCTTTAACCTATTTTCCCTATACGGGCTTGGGATACGGTAAATTATTACCGCTTGGTCGGGTATGGGATCATATGCCGGATTGTGGATACAAAATCATCATAACCCGTTTTAATCTGTTTCGTTTGATAACTTAAAAATTGGGGGTTAACGCGACCGTGTCTTGGATATCCTTGGCTCATTTAAGTTGCTAATGGCCACGACCAAGCACGGGGTGTAGGCATACACCCGACAGATGCTTAATGCTATACTAAAAATGTTTTCTTACCCACAAGTTGGGGATAACTCCTTTGTGGGTTTATAAGTGGTATGTCGGTTAATCATGTCTCGGTTTCTTTACTGGGCCCCATATGCATTGACAAACATGTAAAACTGATACAAGATCATTTTGAATTTTCCCAAGTTATTTATAAAATATGTGCCTTTGCACTTAAATCAATTTTGAAAATGTTTTCAAAATGTGTCGGTTGATTATATTTACCAATGAAAACTGACGTGTTTTCAAAAGACTAAGTTACAGGTACAATACGTAATAGGCCGGAAGCTGTTTGGTATTGATAGAAGAGGATCTTGCAAATTCTTACATATGCCTATAGTTTGTTGAACTCAATTTTTATACATTTGTGATCCGCATGTGGATCTTTACTATTATAAGTCATATGTATTATTATTTCGAACTTTGAACATTTGGTTTGTAATAGTAATTTTAGTCCAAGACACCCGATGTGCGATTCTGTATATAATTGACTATGATGACATTAGCCTTGATTGAAAGACAGAGTAAGTCGGGGTGTGACATTAGCCTTGATTGAAAGACAGAGTAATTCGGGGTTTGTAATAGTAATTTTAGTCCAAGACTCCCCACCAGGCCCACTGGGTTTATGGTTGGAAATTCAGGGTGTGACATTAGCCTTGATTGAAAGACCTCCGTTACCGTGCTCCAGTTCATCTTTCGGTTTATACTAGCTCCAACCTGCAATCCAAGATATATAAAAGGCAGAGTACCCTGCTTACGGTTCATTATCTGACTCATATTTTCTACTTCTTCTTCCGAGGTTCCAATACCGTATAGAGTGCTTTTATAAAAATAATTTTTAACCCGGATGGTAAATAAAAGCATCGGAGAAGCCTCATGATGTTTCTCCCACTCTGTTCAGACCATTCCCCAATGAATAATGCATCGTCAGCGTAGAGTAGGTGGGATACCGTAGGCCCATTGTTCGGGGTAGGTATTCCATGAAGGATTCCTAATGAGCATACCCGCCTAATGGACTCACTAAAGGCTTCCATGGCGATGACAAAGATGAAAAGAGATAAAGGGTCTCCTTGCCTCACGCCGCGAAAACATTCAAATTCACCTGTAGGGGTTCCGTTGATCAAAACTGAGGCTTGGGATGATGATAGAATACACTTAATCCATAGCCTCCTTTTGGGTGGAAAATGCATTTGTTCCAGAATGGATTCAATGAAGGGCCAATTGATAGAATCAAATTCCTTCTCAATGTCCAATTTATATAACGTGGCTTTCGATTTATTTCTTTTGAGCCAAGCTACCATCTCATTTACAACGAGAGGGACATCAAGGATACTTCGGTTCGAGAGGAAAGCTGACTGCTCTTTGGATATGACACTCCCAATTACTTTCTTCAGTCTGTTAGAGAGTACTTTGGATAGAACTTTGTTGGTCACCCCAACTAGACTGATGGGACGGTAGTCGTTTAGAGTGAGCGGGTCTTGTTTTTTGGGGATTAGGACTATAAATATAACACCCTTACTATTTTTAAGCGGATTAATTTTAGATCACGAATATAATCATGTAATTGTATTTACAATTACATTGGAAAATACGGATTTATTTAAAACTTTTCTTAATAAAAAGAATACAACATAATGTATAAGTTCATCGTTTAGAAATAACGACGAAGCAACGTGCGGAAGCTTCATTTAACTATGTGTTCGGTTCTTGTATCACGCTTGATCCTCATCCAGAGCCCGTAACAATCACCTATGATCAAAACCAACATAAAAGTCAGTTTTGATAGATTAATATCAAGTTATAACAAGGTAAATGGGACCTACGGTCTGAACCGTAGGTCACGCTACAGCCCAAAACAAACAAACAGCCCCTCCAGACCATAGCCCACGGTCTGAACCGTGGGTCACGCTGCAGCCCAAACAAAAAAAACAGCCCTTCCCGACCGTGGCCTACGGTCTGAACCGTGGGTCACGCAGCAGCCCAGCTATTCCTATTTTTCAGTTTTGGTCCTTTTTACGAAAACGGGCGTAACTTTCGAACCGTTTATCCGTTTAACCTCACGTTTCTTCCTACGTGATCGTAATTTAATTCTCCATCATATGAAGTTAAAATCCTACATCTAAATTCACAAAATTTGAGATTTCAAGCTATCGGCTTGAAATTCAATTATAACTCCTTTTGACCTGTTCATGATTATATCAAACAAACTTGTTTGTCGCCTTCGATTTTTCATGAACATATTATTTCAATTATGTCCTATTGTACAAGGTTCAAATCATGGGTTTTTACGCGTCATTGACCCGTTTTTTATTATAATCTTATCTTGACCCGTTAAGGGTATTTATGCACCTTTAAGTATAAATCTATATATAGGCGTACCTGGCTCGAGTTAACATATAGACCCGTTTCAAAACCTTTCGCTATTAATCACTAGTTAGTAGTGACGCGAACCTTATGATAATTCCTATGAACACAAAACTCAACAAGCGATTATCAAATGTTATGGTCAAATGGTGTTAACAACACCATTTGACCCATTTAGTCTAATTGACCATTCGTCCATATAGGATGGTATTTAATTACCATTTCACCCCTTTTAAACCTATCCTGGTTTTCTCTTTGAACTCTTTTTACTTAAAAACCGTTTTGTTTTTTTATTTGTTCGTCATTACATGACTAATTTTCCATTTTACCTCTTTACCATATTTCATGATTTCTTACCATTTTCCCTTGTTCCGAGTCACATTAAATCATGTCGGAACATCATATTCCAATCACTTAATAGAATTCATATACAATACTTGCAATTAAGTAAATTGTAAATAATGTAAGGGGCGTAAGCTTTACTTACCTCTCATCCGATTTCGCTCTTTCTCCGCGTTTTCAAGCCGTTTGACCCGCTTCTTTTCCCAAGCCGCCACCTAGCTCGCTTAGCGTCAAACTATCGTCATTATTTACAAGGTGGTTAGTTTAGTCTTTAACAATCACGACTATTCCACCTTACTTATTTTCTATGTCGAAACTACTATTCGACTTCTTCATTAGTTAACTTAACTTATCAAAAGTTAACTACTTTCAATCACATGGATTACATAATTAAGTCTAAATCAACATGGCATGATATTTAGAACTCTTATCTTTTCATATTTCGCATAATTTGCCATGTTATTCAAATGTGCGTTTCACTCAAAATTTCAACATTTTAGCTTTCATTTAGGCATTTTATCAAACACCTAATGGGCATAATTACTTATATATACAAAAAGCAACACATGTCGTTTCAAGCAACACATAACACATGACGTTTCGAAGGAATGACAGTTATTTCTTTTTACCCATTCCTTCCCTTTGAAGTAAACACCGACACAAACATTCCACTTCCGGCGTTAACCAAAGAGAGGCGTCTCCTCCCACCACCCCGTCGTTTGTCACCTTGCCAAACAGTGCGTCTCCTCCAACAGCCACCACCCCCATCGTTTGCCACCTTTTCACTGCTCTATTTAACCATCACCACCCCCATTTTTTTCTTTTATCATATGAACGTCCGCATGCTTTTTCTGGCTTTCACCCGTCAATAAGTTTTCTAATTAGTCTTCTATTTTCTGACTTTCTAATTCGTTCCACATGTTGGAGATTGCAGAAATGCAGATGAAGATGAAACGACCAGCGTAGGGAAGATGTTTGGAATTGCCGACTAACCGTAGATCTGAAGACAGGAGGTGGCGATAGGCGTGTCAGAGTACAGGACAGGAAAACGATGTACGATGTATGGTCATCGGAAATTTTAGTCTTTGATTGCTTCATCGCCTCCGACTTCCACTGTAACTGCAATTTCCAGAATGTCCGACGGTGGTGGTGATGATTTCCGCTTAATAGGGTTATCCGATGTGAATGTTATTGTTGATTTCTTGCGGTTTATCCCTCAAGTTGTTGTAATTCGATTGATTGAAATGAAGATAATTTATCCAAACAAAAATTCCGGTTAGCCGTTGCGACGTGCGCTGAAAGAGAATATTGCGGAATACTGATAACATGATAACTTAATTTTGTTTAGTTGGGCTTTTGATGTTGGCCCGTTCTCAAATTCTTGATTATTTTATTAGGTTTTTATTTTTTTTATTTATATAAATTCTTGATTATTTTATTAGCTAGGTTTTTGTTTTTTTTTTCTATTTATATTCGGTGAGATAAAGCTAAAGCTTTAATAAAAAGTAATTACGTGTATACAATCCCATAGCCACATGGTAATTAAGAGAAACAGCACATCAACCACATGAGTAAATTTAATTCAAATATTTAAGGCTAATTTTATAATAAATATTACTTTTTTTACATTCGTTTAGTTATTCTTTTTGCCATTTCACTTTTACATCTAAGATAAACAGAATACCCGATGTCACGGTGATTTAGACATCGTTCCTTGCTGTTAAAAAGAAACTCAAATGAAACATTTAATGAACATAAAAACCTTTCCTTACTTATTAAACTAATAATAATTAGATCCTTAACATCAATTTGCTAAAATATAAAATTCACATTAATAATGGTTTCTATAGTTATGGTACATAAATAACAGAGTGAAGATCACTAAAACACAATATCCAAACCCTAATAGTCTATAAAATTTCAAACACACCATCGTAGAACAATGGATATAAAACACAATATGATAAAACACACTAATGTTAGTCGATAATCAAATCTTTATCATACAAAACACAAAACAAAACCCACAAATATGGGGTTTTAGTAATCCTCACTTCGTTATTTGTGGGTTTTAAGTTTCTTTTATGGTTGACATTATGGTGTTTTATGACTTTTTACATTTTGTAAAAAAAAAGACTTTGTAACGAACTTCCACCCCATAAATTGATATAAATGATTAATTAAATATTAGCAAGTGAGTGTAAAAAGTTTATACTACAACACTCAATCGACGCTATGTGAAATACAGCGAACTCTCGCTTTAGTATGGTATTGTAGGCTAAAGTTTTGGCAAAATGAAAATAAATAATAAAAGAAAATTTTGTTTCATTTTGTTTAAACACTTATTGAAAATCATTTTATGTATTTTTTAACCAAACAAAATCAAACTATGTTTTAGCCTTTTTTAATAATTTGTTTAAACTAAAACATATTCATGTTAGCAAATAAGCAATAACAATCGACTTTCCGCTGCAACGCGCGGTTAGCATGAACTCGTTTTACACATTTACTAACTAGTTCATAACTAGTCATTTTTACCAAGATTAACATTAACATCCATATCGATCATGTATGAACAAGTACCTAAATCATGTAATTTGCTCGAGTGCCTAGTTTCTACTATGAAATATGATGGTCTTATACATGTGTATATCATCATCTTCACTACATAATCAAAACTCACTTGTCTAAGTGTGGTAAATCATCAAATAATTCAAATTATAGCAATTTTACTTCAAATTTCTACTTAGGGTTTGTTCCTAAGCAATCACACTGTGACACCTGTGTCACTTCAACCATCAAACAAATTCCAAACCAATGAAATATTGTATTTCATACTTGGGATTTGTAAAAATATGTGTATCGGTTGCACATATCAACTCTTGTTCGATTTCAAGCTTTAAATCGCTTTCTGGAGGGTTATACGCGCTCTGATGCGTAAATATAACCAGTTTAATGCAACGAACACTCCGGAATGGTGAAATAGGCTTAAAATACCTTAAATAACCTCCACATAACTTAGAAATAAGTTTTGGATGGTTTGGTGTGTTGAAATCAAGTTTGTTCGATCGCAAGGACTAATTGTGTCAAACTGCGAAACTATACTGATTTGTATAGTAACGAACAATACAGAACTTGATCATAAGTTAAATATGCCCTAAATATCCTTCACATAGCTTAAAAATAGGCTTTGAGGTGTTTTGTGCGCTAAAATAAACTTTCATGATCAATAGGGACTAAAAGCGTCAAAAAGTGCATAAGTTTGCATTTTCGCGCATATCTTCCGTTCTGAATATATCCGGACATCCAAAAATTTATGTAATCATTAAAATATTATGTTTTAATGATTGGCATGATAAAAATCCATTCGTCGCTTAATTTGGATCGTTTTTGCGTTCGTTACGACTTCCGTCGTAATTTACCGAACAACGCAACCGTACGACCAAACGAGCCGACATCCAAGATATTTTTGAGCACATTTTAAGTTCCCTATACTTTAACTTCATTTTAGAGCTTTGAAATGGGGTTAACGGGGCTTAAACGTGTCAAAAATGCATCGAAAACCAAGTTTGGGGCTTCAGGGACTAAAACTGCCAATTTTGAAAGTTGCTGACCTGCAAGGTCCTTACGGGTCCATAAGCCATCCCCAGACTAACAGAATGTGTTTCCAGCTATTTCCAGCTCTTGCAAATGGTTTTTGATCAATCTATGGGCCAATTTTGATGGTTTTTGAGTGCCCCTTGTATTCAAATACCATGTGCCCACTTGTACGGATGAGATCAAAGCTCAATCTTCGAGAAACGATCCTAACGGCACTTGAATTCCTATAAATACCCACCCCATTTCATTCCCCCAACTCACACTTGATCTGATTTTGGCCTTCAAAGTTGAAGTTTATACTTCATACCTGAAGGTAAATCGGATCAAGAGCTTGCGGGGACCTTTTGTAAGTATTCTTTCGTTCTTTTATCGCTTTTCGACTCTGAAAGTCAAACCGAGTTTGAATTTCTGCATTGACTAGTTTATGGTCAATGCGAAGTTCATTTGAACTTCATAACGTGAGCGTAATCACGATGGTTATAGTCCCTAGTGACTATACCTACTGATTACCACGTTATCTAGGATTAGTGGCGAGTCGTAGTTTCGGCCAAAATGTGCATTCTTGCGTATTTTTTAACCAACCTACTTTAGGTATCAAAACCGTTTGTTTTGATACCAAACCTGTTTTATAACCTAACTAAACATGTTTTAGCATTTTTAGCTCGTCACTTTTTAGTTTAGTGCTTGTGTAGAGTCGTAAGTCAAGCGGACTAAACACCCGCTTAGACTTTCGAACACGACCCATTTGGTCGATCATTAGGATCCGACCAAACATGCTTAGTGACCATAGTTGTATAGGAAATAACCTTCCGAGGTTATACCTTATGGTCACCTAGTTTAAGTAGTTGTATGATAGGTAGTTTATATGCCTTAGGTAAATTACCAAAATGCCCTTTTCATGCGTAATTTGTAATTAAGCATATGTAACCTAAAATTTTGTCACATAACTGATTATGTAACATATTTAAACATGTTTTGGCATATAATACTTGTCATAGGACTAGTTAGACGTCTCGAACGCGCATTTGCGCACACGACACGTTAAAGTAGCGTAAACTACCTTAATGGGTCGCGATGGGTCGAAAGCACTTAGGCTAGGTTTCATTTTAGTATGTAGGCCTTGTTAAACCATATCATATGAGATCCCACACTCATTTGGTTTACGAGACCTCATCCTATCCGATCTTCCGAATTAGGTCCGGTTTATTTATGTAGTTACCTTTATTAGGTACCGTTTGATTTCCGGGACTCCTCTAGCTTGCTTGGTAGTTGTTCAAGACTTCTAAGCACTCTCAAGTGAGTACATAGTCCCCCCTTTTACTGTTTTCAAACTGTTTTGGGGTGAAGCATGTGTACCTATCTTTTATTTTCATGTTTTCAAAAGTATAATTGATTATACATATTTGTACTTATCTTTTTGCAAACTGAATGATTATCTATGATTTAAACTCTATTTTTTCAAAGATTATAAAATAAATGTTTGGAATAGTACTTATTTTGCTCACCAGACCGGTTGGTAGTATGATGTAGCGCTATAGGATTTGACACCCCATTCCTGTTGTCATGGAATGTCTGAAACCAATTTGTTTCTCCATCCAAATAGGGATTGCCTTTGTGGTATCCCTATAGTCTCAAAGGTGTATTTTGATGCACTAGGTCTGAATGAATTCTTAAGTCACATTATTATTGTATATTAAGTTATACTCCCAAAAGTATAGTTTGATATGCTCTCATATGTGACATCGTACAAAACCAACATATATTTTGTTGAAAATCTAAAACATAGTTTAATATGTTATTTGTAATCCAAAACATAGTTTAATAAGTTATTTGTAATCCAAAACATAGTTTAATATGTTATTTGTAATCCAAAACATAGTTTAATATGTTATTTATAAATCCAAAGTATACTTTTGATATACTACTGAAAATTATTATTTTAAACAACTAAGGTATATTTAATATACTATTTGTCTAACGATTGGGTTTTGGTTAGTGTTTAGATAACGGGACTGGTGTGATGTGATGAAAACATGGTAGATACGCCGCTGGTACTTCTTATACATAAGTGTTTTCATCACATTACATACCGTGTTGTTATTTAGTACACTTGGGTTAACAATATTGGAACTGAAATATATTTTAATATATTACTTATTCGACTTTCTTAAAAACCTAAGTATATTTTTATATATACTATAAACCTTTTTATCAAAATATTGTTTTTCAAACAATATATTTTATACAAACTCATTTTACTTACTTATTAAATTTTCTATGTATTATTATTTTATACCATCTGATTTCTTATAAATGATTTATAAAAGAAAACCTTTCTACAAGGATCATGACTACTTTTATTAAAACTTTTTCTTTAAACTCATAAGTCATGAATCCTAATTACAATAAAACCTATGTATCTCACATGCATTTTTATGCTGACGTACCTATTTTTACACATGTTTCAGGTGCTGCTTTATGACGATTGTTGACACATACTACACTAAGGATGGACCTGTGCCTTAGCGACTTTAAAATTTGAAAGACAATATTTTTATTTATCTGATTTGTAATAGAACAAAGATTTCAATGATTCAATAAAGCAAAATTATTTGATCCATGGTTGTGAAACAATGATTCTGTTACAACACTCCCCGACGTTTCCGCCACGTCTTGTTGTTTTACGTGGTCGGGGTGTGACAGAAAAGTTGGTATCAGAGCCAATGGTTATAGGGAATTAGGTTATTAGTAATGCTTTGACCTAGACTATAACCTTCCTAGTACCCTAACACAAGTTTTCTTGTGTTTAGTTTTAAAACAATACCGTCACTTATTCTTAGGTGACAACCACAATAAGAACACAAATTTCAATCCTGCTTTGAAAACTAATCATCTGTTTTAGGATGATTGATTGTAAGGTTTTGAACCCTCTAAGTTTTCGAAATCCCGTCAAAGTTTGGTCTAAATAATGTGAACACGTGCAAACTGGAAGGGTTGGTGCCTGTACCCTGAGCTTTCTGTCTAAGGCTAGAGTGTTCATACAAATCCGCAATATCAGACCAGTCACTCTTACCTGGGAACTCTTGGGGTGAGTGTCCATTTATAGGCGGGCATGTCTTCGTGATACATTATTTTTGACCCATTTACTTTGATTAATCGTTGTGTGTCGTTTGTTGCTTCGTAGTAACAAACAAATGACCACCATCTTTGCTTTCATCAAATTTTGTCTCATTTCATTCTTTTCGTCTAATCCTTTCACTTGTTTTCCTTCCTGTTTTCCCTTTTAGAATGCCTCCTCGACGCGAAAATCCGCTCCCAAATGCCGAAATGGCACATATTATGGCACAGCATATGGCTACTGTACTCCCAGATATTTTTGCTCAAATGAATCAAGCCATCAATAACCAGAATGCTCCATGCAATTTCAAAAGCTTCAATTTAGCTAACCCACTCAAGTTTAGTGGTTTTGAAGGAGCAACTGGGCTCCTACAGTGGTTTGAGAGCATTAAAAGTACGTTTCGTCACGTTCAGTGTCCTGAAAATCGGAAATTCGAGTTTTCTTCCAGTGTGTTTCAGAAGAGGGCTCTTACATGGTGGAATGGAGTTATGAGGGATCGTGGTGTTGAGGTTGCATTAGCACAGACTTGGGCTGAGCTTAGGGCTCTTATGATGAAGGAGTTTTGTCCTCGTCATGAATTGAGAGCATTAGAAAGGGAATTCGATGACCTGAAGCAAGACAGTGGTGAACATCGAGCCTATACTGACCGTTATGAAGAATTGAGCCTGTTGTGTCCTGCTATGGTTACTCATGTGGATAAGGCGATCAAGAAATATATTGATGGTCTTCCTGACCTAGTTCAGGATATTGTTACTGGCAGTAACCCCACTACTGTCAGACAAGCCATTGAACTGTCTGCCACCCTAACTGAATCCCACATCAGGAAGGGTAAGCTTTTTCGAAAAGGCGACCCAAGACCATCTGACAAGACTGCTCAAGCTGAGCCGAAGGAAAAACAGGCTGAGGTATCCAAGAAGAAGAAGCGCAAAGCCTCTCGAAACTGCGCCATAACTGCTCAAGACAAACAGGTTGCACCAAACCAGCCAGCACAACTTCGCAAAAGGCAAAACTATGTTGGTACCGCACCTTTGTGCAATAAATGCAACCGTCATCATCTGGAGCAAGAGCAATGTCACAAATGTACCCACTGTGGGCGGTTGGGACATTTGATCAATGTTTGCCGTTATGCAAATCAAGCTGCTGCAAACCCTGCTGTTGTTCAAGCATGGTTCCCACCGGGGTCATGTTATAACTGTGGTGACCTTACTCACTACAGAAACAATTGCCCAAGACTTGTTAACATACCTCCAGCGCGTGGACGAGTGTTTAACATTAATGAGGCAAACGTGAACAATGATGCAGCAGTGAACAATTAGTGTTTTGTTATTTCCTTTGGTTGTTATCTTTTGACATTTAAAGACAAGTCAGTTGTTATATAAATAAAAATTCGTCGTTTTTATTTTTGCAAAACTGATACAATTGTGTGAATGTTTGATACAACCTTATGATGGCAACACAAAGACAAACTACTCGTGTGGTTCTGTCATTTTTTGATCACTTGTGATCTCCCCAAGAATCTTAAATACTCGTTTCTTTTAAGAAACAAAGCCAAACTCCTCTTAAGATCTTTCTATCTCCATAGTTAGATTCTTGTGTTTAAAGTGCCAAATGAAATCCACGGATTGGATTCCTGGTGTGCTTTAAATACCCGTATCCAAAGATAACAAATTAAAAATCAAGTTAATTAATTATGTGATTATGTGTTTTATGTTTTTGTGTGATCCAAATGTTCATTATCCAAATCCTCATAGAATCTTCCATATCTCATATGAGAGATTCATAATAGGATATCCAAAGGTACTATCTTAAATCCTTAATGGACTTCAACATTGTAGTTAAGTCCCTTGGGTTATAAAGTACTATTCTATAATTGGACCTCTTGAATGGTCTGGTTAAACAGATTGATTTTAAAAATCTGGTTAGGAATATCATGAGATGATATAATTGAAAAGATCCCTTTAAAGTGGTCTATTTAAAAAGATTATACAACGGTCTAGTTAAGAAGATCATGTGTTGATCTAGTTAAAAAGCTCGTTCGTTGATCTAGTTAAAAAGACCCTTTGGTGGTCTAGTCAAGATGCTTCATGTTTATTCAATTGATTTTTTTCCCTACGCATTATGAAATGAACTGTGCGGACTGTGCAAGGAATTACGTAATTATGGAATTCAGTGCACAGAAACCACAGGAAGTTTTGTCGTGTCTTAAGATCTATAGTGACAAGAGTAATGATACGGGAGAAGTCTTGGACCTTGACCGATGTCATCTTATCTTACACTCCCCAATCCTGATTTCAAGCACACACAAGTTTCCTATGATAAGTCTTCATGGGAAACGTTCTCCTGTCCATAGTTTGAAACTCCATGTTTTGCTACTACAAGGACTTCACTTTGAGGGTTGAAAACTTCGCTAAGAACCCTATCATCGCCCAGAGTTCTACTTAGGGTTCAAGGGATTCATTCGAAAGCGAAAACATCACAGTTGTCCTCACAAGTTTCTCCTAAAATTAAATTTCGGGACGAAATTTCCTAAAGTAGGGGAGACTGTGACACCTGTGTCACTTCAACCATCAAACAAATGCCAAACCAATGAAATATTGTATTTCATACTTGGGATTTGTAAAAATATGTGTATCGTTTGCACATGTCAACTCTTGTTCGATTTCAAGCTTTAAATCGCTTTCTGGAGGGTTATACGTGCTCTGATGCGTAAATATAACCAGTTTAATGCAAAGAACACTCCGTAATGGTGAAATAGGCTTAATATACCTTAAATAACCTCCACATAACTTAGAAATAAGTTTTGGATGGTTTGGTGTGTTGAAATCAAGTTTGTTCGATCGCAGGGACTAATTGTGTCAAACTGCAAAACTATACCGATTTGTATAGTAACGAACATTCCGGAACTTGATCATAAGTTAAATATGCCCTAAATATCCTTCACATAGCTTAGAAATAGGCTTTGAGGTGTTTTGTGCGCTAAAATAAACTTTCATGATCAATAGGGACTAAAAGCGTCAAAAAGTGCATAAGTTTGTATTTTCGCGCATATCTTTCGTTCTGAATATATTCGGACATCCAAAAATTTATGTAATCATTAAAATATTATGTTTTAATGATTGGCATGATAAAAATCCATTCGTCTCTTAATTTGGATCGTTTTTGCGTTCGTTACGACTTCCGTCGTAATTTACCGAACAACGCAACCGTACGACCAAACGAGCCGACATCCGAGATATTTTTTAGCACATTTTAAGTTCCCTATACTTTAACTTCATTTTAAAGCTTTGAAATGGGGTTAACGGGGCTTTAACGTGTCAAAAATGCATCGAAAACCAAGTTTGGGGCTTCAGGGACTAAAACTGCTAATTTTGAAAGTTGCTGACCTGCAAGGTCCTTACGGTCTGTATGGACCTTTGCTTACGGTCCGTAAGCCATCCCCAGACCAGCAGAATGTGTTTCCAGCTATTTCCAGCTCATTCCAGCTCTTGCAAATGGTTTTTGATCAACCTATGGGCAAATTTTGATGGTTTTTGAGTGCCCCTTGTATTCAAATACCATGTGCCCACTTGTACGGATGAGATCAAAGCTCAATCTTCGAGAAACGATCCTAACGGCTCTTGAATTCCTATAAATACCCACCCCATTTCATTCCCCCAAGTCACACTTGATCTGATTTTGGCCTTCTAAGTTGAAGTTTATACTTCACACCTGAAGGTAAATCGGATCAAGAGCTTGCGGGGACCTTTTGTAAGTATTCTTTCGTTCTTTTATCGCTTTTCGAGTCTGAAAGTCAAACCGAGTTTGACTTTCTGCATTGACCAGTTTATGGTCAATGCGAAGTTCGTTTGAACTTCATAACGTGAGCGTAATCACGATGGTTATAGTCCCTAGTGACTATACCTACTGATTACCACGTTATCTAGGATTAGTGGCGAGTCGTAGTTTCGGCCAAAATGTGCATTCTTGCGTATTTTGTAACCAAACTACTTTAGGTATCCAAACCGATTGTTTTGATACCAAACCTGTTTTATAACCTAACTAAACATGTTTTAGCATGTTTAGCTCGTCACTTTTTAGTTTAGTGCTTGTGTAGAGTCGTAACTCAAGCGGACTAAACACCCGCTTAGACTTTCGAACACGACCCGTTTGGTCGATCATTAGGATCCGACCAAACATGCTTAGTGACCATAGTTGTATAGGAAATAACCTTTCAAGGTTATACCTTATGGTCACCTAGTTTAAGTAGTTGTATGATAGGTAGTTTATATGCCTTAGGTAAATTACCAAAATGCCCTTTTCATGCGTAATTTGTAATTAGGCATATGTAACCTAAACTTTTGTCACGTAACTGATTATGTAACATATTTAAACATGTTTTGGCATATAATACTTGTCATAGGACTAGTTAGACGTCTCGAACGCGCATTTGCGCACACGACACGTTAAAGTAGCGTAAACTACCTTAATGGGTCGCGATGGGTCGAAAGCACTTAGGCTAGGTTTCATTTTAGTATGTAGGTCTTGTTAAACCATATCATATGAGATCCCACACTCATTTGGTTTACGAGACCTCATCCTATCCGATCTTCCGAATTAGGTCCGGTTTATTTATGTAGTTACCTTTATTAGGTACCGTTTGATTTCCGGGACTCCTCTAGCTTGCTTGGTAGTTGTTCAAGACTTCTAAGCACTCTCAAGTGAGTACATAGTCCCCCCTTTTACTGTTTTCAAACTGTTTTGGGGTGAAGCATGTGTACCTATTTGTTATTTTCATGTTTTCAAAAGTATAATTGATTATACATATTTGTACTTATCTTTTTGCAAACTGAATGATTATCTATGATTTAAACACTAATTTTTCAAAGATTATAAAATAAATGTTTGGAATAGTACTTATTTTATTCACCAGACCGGTTGGTAGTATGATGTAGCACTATAGGATTTGACACCCCATTCCTGTTGTCATGGAATGTCTGAAACCAATTTGTTTCTCCATCCAAATAGGGATTGCCTTTGTGGTATCCCTATAGTCTCAAAGGTGTATTTTGATGCACTAGGTCTGAATGAATTCTTAAGTCACATTATTATTGTATATTAAGTTATACTCCCAAAAGTATAGTTTGATATGCTCTCATATGTGATATCGTACAAAACCAACATATATTTTGTTAAAAATCTAAAACATAGTTTAATATGTTATTTGTAATCCAAAACATAGTTTAATATGTTATTTGTAATCCAAAACATAGTTTAATATGTTATTTGTAATCCACAACATAGTTTAATATGTTATTTATAAATTCAAAGTATACTTTTGATATACTACTGAAAATTATTATTTTAAACAACTAAGGTATATTTAATATACTATTTGTCTAACGATTGGGTTTTGGTTAGTGTTTAGATAACGGGACGGGTGTGATGTGATGAAAACATGGTAGATACGCCGCTGGTATTTCTTATATATAAGTGTTTTCATCACATTACATACCGTGTTGTTATTTAGTACACTTGGGTTAACAATATTGGAACTGAAATATATTTTAATATATTACTTATTCGACTTTCTTAAAAACCAAAGTATATTTTTATATATACTATAAACCTTTTTATCAAAATATTGTTTTTCAAACAATATATTTTATACAAACTCATTTTACTTACTTATAAAATTTTCTATGTATTTTTATTTTATACCATCTGATTTCTTATAAATGATTTATAAAAGAAAACCTTTCTACAAGGATCATGACTACTTTTATTAAAACTTTTTCTTTAAACTCATAAATCATGAATCCTAATTACAATAAAACCTATGTATCTCACAGGCATTTTTATGCTGACGTACCTATTTTTACACATGTTTCAGGTGCTGCTTTATGACGATTGTTGATACATACTACACTTAGGATGGACCTGTGCCTTAGCGACTTTAAAATTTGAAAGACAATATTTGTATTTATCTGTTTGTAATAGAACAAAGATTTCAATGATTCAATAAAACAAAATTATTTGATCCATGGTTGTGAAACAATGATTCTGTTACAACACTCCCCGACGTTTCCGCCACGTCTTGTTGTTTTACGTGGTCGGGGTGTGACACACACTTCATTAATTCGGCCATAGCCTCTACGATTCATGCATAGATTGCATCATGCAAAGTTAACTAATTTTCACAACTTCATGAATGTTAGAAATTCGACATACCTTACGATCCCCTTGACTTGGTGATCGTTTCTATGTATTCAAATCCGAATTTGGCCTTCGTTTGATCCTCCAATTTGAAGGTTTTGTTGAATTTAGGGTTTGGCTCCATGGGAGCTTGCTCCTGCTCATGGTCACGCACACACACACACCCACTAGTGTGTGTGTAACGTTTTGATTTTATTAAAAATCAAGTTTCAATCCTCCTCTTTTGGCCCCTCTAGTTTGTAACTTTATAAACTAGTGTTATTACCTAAGTTTTCTTCATTGTTTTAAGACACATATTTAAATAGGTTGATATTCCTAGTTACTTGGTGGGTTCGGGGAAGTTATAACCCGTTTTATTTTAGGCCCCGTTAACTCAGTCCTCTCATAACTTTATTTTCGTATAAACATTCTTTCGCCCCTTTTTATTTTACATTAGGTTTATTTATTTAAATCCTAATATTTACCGGGTAAATTTTACCACTAACGGTATTTTACCCGTCTTTTAGTGTTAACGTGGTTTGATTACCAAACCCATTTTCGGGGTATTACAAGTCTACCCCCCTTAAAGAGGTTTCGTCCCCGAAGCCTTATTTATGTATTTCATTGGTTTGATCAAACGAACCAGGTTTCGTTTTCAACGCACCCAATTCTTTTAGTGTTTTTACGTTTTCCAATTCCTCTCATAATTTTTATATCTGTTAAAACGGTATTTCTCACTAAAACTGTATTTTAGTTTAACGTTTTCTCTTTAACCCATGTCAATTTCAAAGAATTTACGTCCAAGGATTTATCCCCTTCCGTTGTCATTTTCGTAATGACTTCGCCCTTTTTGTGACGTAACACCATTTAAATAATTGTGAATTCTTTTGTCATCTAGGCCCGTTTAAATGTTTTAGTGAAATCCCTCACTTTTATTAACCAGACTCTTCGTGACCTCTTCGCTTAAACCAGTTCGATTAACTTAGCGAAACCTATCGCTTTTATACTAACGTTACTTTTGGTCGTTATTATTTTACGCGGGAAGTTGCAACAAGCTTCCTCGCTTTACAGTATTGACCCGTAGGTTCCTTCACATAGGCTCGCAGGCTTTCTCCTTAGATTTCCACCCTTTTTTTTTACCCTTTTTAAGGTGAGACCCCTACAATTCGTTTCTTTCTATTTGTGACCCGAAGGTCTTTTGGTCACGTAGACTTAACATTAATTATTATCCCGTAGGTTATGATGATCCCGTAGACCATCTTTTATTCGAGTCTTTATTCAAATGTATATACGTTTATATACGCGTATGGAGTCGAGGCACCCCTTTTTATGTCTAGAAACATTTATTTTTGCTTTTTGGGTTTCATTCGACCTTGACCGTAGTCTAAGGCTATATTTATTTTCTTTCGAATTATGCTTCGGACTCTATGACTTCTAACGTCACTTACACGTTGGTTTGTCCTACGCTTACCGTTACCCGGTTCTTACCTATACTTCCTTATGACCCGTTACCCAGGCTCTTTTATCTTAGTGTTTTTAGCTTTCCGGTTTCACCGGTTTGCGTTTTCCTTACTATATCAAGCGTCATTCCTTAATTAACTCGTTTGACCCATTTTGGGGGTGAAATTTAATCACTTATGAGTGTCAAACTTCGTTCTTTATTTGACCCGTCCAACTTTGAAATAGTTGAACGACATTTTCAAATTTTATGTTTGCAAAATTTTGTCGTCTTTTAGTCATAACTCTCAATCCGAGTCTTTTGACCCTTTTTTTTTGCGTTCCCGTCTCTTGGTTTACGCATACTTCTGAATCCCTACCCATCAACCGAGTATTTTACTGAAGTCACTATTATTGCAACCATTCCGGTATGCATTAAAATTTTGTTTTGATTTATTTGGTCATCTTAGCAAATTTCATTGCTTTTATTCGACCAAGTCTTTTATTCCTTATTCTACCCCTTTGACTTGTCTGTGTGAATTTCATCACTTATAAAAGTCAAACTCTATCCCCGTCCTTACTACATTGGGCGTAAATGTGTCCATCATAAGAAGTTCATGACATCATGTGTTCACTACTTACTTGGCCAGAGTAAGTGATGGACACATGACACACATGACCCTTTATAATTTTCACATTGCGCCCCATGTAAGTAACGCCTCAATTTAGTTTTCTTGAAAATAATATCCTGAATAGGTATTCTATTAGGGTTTCCAAGCTTTTAGTTAACATATGCAACAATTATTCTCTACATATTTGTTGCATATTTCTATTTGTGCGATTAAATTTAAAATGTGCACCTGGTAATGCTTGCCCTAACGGGCTTTCCTTGCCATTAACCTTGTTCGCGGTCGTTACGCGATTTAGGTCCTTAGTGAGCATGTACAACTTGTCATACTTTGGACCATTCTTTTGTCAAATCCGCAATTTGTTACATTCCCGCTATCTTCAGATGCGAGTGTCCTTTCAACTAAAACATTCACAAAGATTAGTTACGTCAATATCAATAAATGGTCAAATTATAATACAAGTCTTTCTACTATACGTGTCAACACACGTAATTTCGTTAACTATATCAATCATTTTAATTGGGGTAATGTCTATTACACGATAACCCTATATGTTGTTTATAACACTTTAATATGCTAAATCGTTTATATACGTATAACTTACTGGATTTGCGATCAAGCCTAGAAGCGAACACACTTTACTCTTTAACCATGAGCTCTGATTACCAACTTGTAACACCCTTACTATTTTTAAGCGGATTCAGTTTTAGATCACGAATATAATCATGTAATTATATTTACAATTACATTGGAAAATACGGATTTATTTAAAACTTTTCTTAATAAAAAGAATACAACATAATGTATAAGTTCATCGTTTAGAAATAACGACAAAGTAACGTGCGGAAGCTTCATTTAACTATGTGTTCGGTTCTTGTATCACGCTTGATCCTCATCCGGAGCCCGTAACAATCACCTATGATCAAAACCAACGTAAAAGTTAGTTTTGATAGATTAATATCAAGTTATAACAAGGTAAATGGGACCTACGGTCTGAACCGTAGGTCACGCTACAACCCAAAACAAACAAACAGCCCCTCTAGACCGTAGCCCACGGTCTGAACTGTGGGTCACGCTGCAGCCCAAACAAACAAACAGCCCTTCCAGACCGTGGCCTACGGTCTGAACCGTGGGTTACGCTGCAGCCCAGCTATTCCTATTTTTCAGTTTTTGTCCTTTTTACGAAAACGGGCGTAACTTTCGAACCGTTTATCCGTTTAACCTCACGTTTCTTCCTACGTGATCGTAATTTAATTCTCCATCATATGAAGTTAAAATCCTACATCAAAATTCACAAAATTTTAGATTTCAAGCTCTCGGCTTTAAATTCAATTATAACTCTTTTTGACCCGTTCATGATTATATCAAACAAACTTGTTTGTCACCTTCGATTTTTCCTGAACATATTATTACAATTATTTCCTATTGTACAAGGTTCAAATCACGGGTTTTTACGCATCATTGACCCGTTTTTTATTATAATCTTATCTTGACCCGTTAAGGGTATTTATGCACCTTTAAGTATAAATCTATATATAGGCGTACCTGGCTCGAGTCAACATATAGACCCGTTTCAAAACCTTTCGCTATTAGTCACTAGTTAGTAGTGACGCGAACCTTATGATAATTCCTATGAACACAAAACTCAACAAGCGATTATCAAATGTTATTGTCAAATGGTGTTAACAACACCATTTGACCCATTTAGTCTAATTGACCATTCGTCCATATAGGATGGTATTTAATTACCATTTCAGCCCTTTTAAACCTATCCTGGTTTTCTCTTTGAACTCTTTTTACTTAAAAACCGTTTTTTTATTTGTTCGTCATTACATTACTAATTTGCCATTTTACCTCTTTACCATATTTGATGATTTCTTACCATTTTCCCTTGTTCCGACTCGCATTAAATCGTGTCGGAACATCATATTCCAATCACTTAATAGAATTTATATACAATACTTGCAATTAAGTAAATTGTAAATAATGTAAGGGGCGTAAGCTTTACTTACCTCTCATCCGATTTCGCTCTTTCTCCGTGTTTTCAAGCCGTTTTACCCGCTTCTTTTCCCAAGCCGCCACCTAGCTCGCTTAGCGTCAAACTATCGTCATCATTTACAAGGTGGTTAGTTTAGTCTTTAATAATCACGACTATTCCACCTTACTTATTTTCTATGTCGAAACTACTATTCGACTTCTTCATTAGTTAACTTAACTTATCAAAAGTTAACTACTTTCGATCACATGGTTTACATAATTAAGTCTAAATCAACATGATATTTAGAACTCTTATCTTTCATATTTCGCATAATTTGCCATGTTATTCAAATGTGCGTTTCACTCGAAATTTCAACATTTTAGCTTTCATTTGGGCATTTTATCAAACACCTAATGGCTATAATTTTACACATTTACTAACTAGTTCATAACTAGTCAATTTTACCAAGATTAACATTAACATCCATATCAATCATGTATGAACAAGTACCTAAATCATGTAATTTGCTCGAGTGCCTAGTTTCTACTATCAAATATGATGATCTTATACATGTGTATATCATCATCATCTTCACTACATAATCAAAACCCACTTGTCTAAGTGTGGTAAATCATCAAATAATTCAAATCATAGCAATTTTACTTCAAATTTCTACTTAGGGTTTGTTCCTAAGCAATCACACTTCATTAATTCGGTCATAGCCTCTACGATTCATGCATAGATCGCATCATGCAAAGTTAACTAATTTTCACAACTTCATGAATGTTATAAATTCGACATACCTTACGATCCCCTTGACTTGGTGATCATTTCTATGTATTCAAATCCGAGTTTGGCCTTTGTTTGATCCTCCAATTCGAAGGTTTTGTTGAATTTAGGGTTTGGCTCCATGGGAGGTTGCTCCTGCTCGTGGTCATGCACACACACCCACTAGTGTGTGTAATGTTTTGATTTTAATAAAAATCAAGTTTTAATCCTCCTCTTTTGGCCCCTCTAGTTTGTAACTTTATAAACTAGGGTTATTACCCAAGTTTTCTTCATTGTTTTAAGACACATATTTAACTAGGTTGATATTCCTAGTTACTTGGTGGGTTCGGGGAAGTTATAACCCGTTTTATTTTAGGTCCCGTTAACTCGGGCCTCTCGTAACTTTATTTTCGTATAAACATTCTTTCGCCCCTTTTTATTTAACATTAGGTTTATATATTTAAATCCTAATATTTACCGGGTAAATTTTACCACTAACAGTATTTTACCCGTCTTTTAGTGTTAACGTGGTTTGATTACCAAACCCGTTTTCGGGGTATTACAATAAAGGATGAGGAGCACCCCTTGTTAATAATCCCATCCTGATAGAATTTGCGGAAAACCTGCATGAAATCTTCCTTAAAGAAGTCCCAACACTTTTGGAAGAAAAAGAAATCGAAACCGTCAGGGCCCAGTGCCCGGTCTCCATCACAGTCCCATACGGCTTCTTTTATTTCAGCAACTGTAAATCTAGACACAAGATATAACCCATCAGAATCAGAAATTTTTTAAGGGAGGGGCATACAAACCTCGGCCTGAATTCCATAGGCTCTTGGAACTTGTTAGTGAAGAAACAGAATGCTTCATCCCAAATGAGTTGCGGGTCTGTGCGTCATGTGTCGTGAATCAACAACCCATGAATGCAGTTGTTCACCATTCGACAATTTATTACACCGTGAAAGAAACTAGAGTTCTCATCGCCCTCAATAGCCCATTTTATCCGTGATTTCTGCCTTAGATCCCAGAGTTTTTTATCTTCAAGTTCCATAATATCCTTCTTTGCTTGCATTCTTTTAGCCATATCTTCATCACTTAGCAATTCAGTTTCTGCCTTGACTTCTAGTTCATTCAAAACCGCTTCAAGAGTCTGGAATCTTGAGTTCTCTTCATCCTTTAGTTCTTTGACCCAACTCTTGATTTCAGCCTTTATACTCCTTAATTTTTGGGCTCAGACTTTATCCGAAGGACCTCTATAATTAACCTTTGCAATTGCCTTTCTCACCAAGTTTAAAAAGTCCTTATGCTCAGCCCATGTATTGAAAAACCTGAAAGGGGATGGGCCCATTAACAAAACCCGGCTCAGTTATTGGATTTAATGGGCTGTGGTCAGACAAGAATTTCGGCAAGGCGGTTAAAACTGTCGTCGACCATGTGGATGCAAAATTGGAATGGACTAGCACTCTGTCAATCTTGCTCATTCGGTTCACGTGACTCGATAGAAAGGTAAACCTGCTTCCACCCATCAGATATTCCTCCAGATCCGTGTTATATATGAATTCATTAAAACTTCTTGTAAGTCCCGAAAAACAGATCAAACAACAATATCAAACAATCACCAAGGATGGGCGGAATCCAAGCTTGATGATATTTAAGAAATCAAGAACAAGAAGAAAGATTTGTTGAATTGAATGCTTAAACTTGCTTACAATGATTTGTCTAATACAAGTTTTTAAAACAAACAACCAACCCTAAGCTCCCAACCATCATTTACTATTTACAGTAAGGGTATAGGGAGCATTTCCCCCAAAACCCTAGGCCCATTATCACCTAAGCCCAGTCTAATACCCATCTTATAGAAGCTTGGTCCATTATCCTACTAATCCGTAAACCTTTAGGTCCTAACAATCTCCCCATAGGTTTATTGGATGAGTTGTTGATTCAGTTTGGAGGACCACCTTGCAATGGAGCCGGATCAGCAAACAAACGATTCTTGAATACGTTCTTGAACTTCTTTTCTAGCTTAGCTTTTAAATCATACACAATAGATATCAGCATCACTTGCAGTTGTTCGAAAGTCTGATCTTTGCTTGATATTTGAGCTTGCAAAGATGAGATCTGAGCTTCTTTCAGGGCAGCGTCTTGTTCCAACACAATCACTCTTCTTTTCAACTTCGCTACATCAACAGTCGTATCATCATCACTATCTCCTTCTTCAATAAATTTCATTTTGTTGGCTGCAAAGCGCATGGCTGCTTCATCATGCTCAGAGAAACCAGCATCACTGGAACTTCCTACATTGAACCTGATGCCGCTTGAGCTTTTTGGTTGCAAGTGAGTTGTTTCAGGTAGATTGAAATCGAAATCAAAATCAAAATCGAGATCTTGTGTGTTTGTTTCTTAAGTAGCAGCAGTGACTTGTGGATCTATGGGGATAGTAGGCTCTGGTTCTGAGCTTGGGCCTGTAGAATGATTATCAGGAGCTGTTTCGGTTCTCCGTTTCTTGTTGGATGCTTGTTGATGCGTGGCGAGTGTGATAGGTTTTTAATGTGTATTTTAAGCCCTTTTACACTTTTTAGCCAAGTTTTAAATTTATAAAACACGATATTTACTAACACTAAACACACATATGGGCAAGTGCACCCATCGTGAGCGTAGTATAGTGTCGGTAAGATACCGAGGTCGTCCAAGGATACAAGAGCTTTTAGTACCGGTTTATCCTCAACGTCTAATCAAATCAAAAGTTAGAAAAAGGTTTTTAAACTAGAAAAATAAAACTAACTAAAATGCTGAAAAATAAAATAAAATAAAAACAGATAGTGTCACACCCCGATATTTCCACGTATTACAGGTGGGCCCGGTGGGGAGTATCGTGATGAAGTTGATATCATCATAGTCAAACAACACAATTTAAATGCACAGCGAAAGCAAAAGATGAGTCACATTACAAACCGAATAAAAAGTAATATCAAAGTATTACAAACGGACTGTAAAGGATCCACAGGCGGATCAAAAGTTAAAAAGGATCATTGTTCAACAGATTTTAACATCTAAGCTTGCAAGACTCTTTATTGATGCTTGGAGTAGCCAGCCTATTCCGTATAGTACCTGCACTTAGCCTTTTTGGGAAAATACGTCAGTTTACACTGGTAAATACAATTAACAGACTCATTTTGAAAAGAGTTTAAGAAAAATTGATTTGAATGAACAAGGCACAAAATATCTTTTATAACTTGGGACAATTATTTAAAAATAATCTTGTATACAGTTTTACTTATTTGTCGTCCGTCAGGGCCGGTTAGAAGAGCCGGACAATATTAACTGACACGCCACAGGTATAACGCCCACAAGGTTGATTCCTTAAAGTGGGTTACTAGTTTTTACATATGCAACTGTCAGGTGTATGTCTACACCCCGTGCTTAGGTCGTGGCCATTTCAATGAATGATGCCAAGGATATCCGGGACATGGTCATTAACCCCCCAAGGGCCATATACCAAATAAAATAGATTAAAACGGGTTATGTAAATATATTAATCACAATCCGATTTAAACAACTACATACCCGACCAAGCGGCATTATTATAATACCGTATCCCAAGCCCGTATAAGGGAAAATAAGTTAAAAGTATTTACCTGAGCAAATATTCAAATTTATCTCAACCGTATTCAATCAGCAAGTGCAAGTAGCTTTTACCGGGCTCCTAATCTGGAACGAAGGTTTTAATAACCTATTAGATTCCTAACGGGTCTTAATTAAGCCTAAACTTAGACCTGTTAGTTTTAAAGGAAGATATACGGTTCCAAACGCACGATTAAGCGAAGACCGGATTAGAATGTGGTTTAGACCCGACAAGTTTGTATACTTGTATGATATGGGTAAACTAAACACATTCTGGAGTTTGAGATAAAAATGATAAGGTTTGACCCGTTTCGGCTAATTTATGCAAACTAGTTACATAAACCACACCGAACGCGAATAATGCGTTACGGGTAACCAAATGAGTCATGTACAGGTCTCCTAGGTTAATATGCCTTAAATATGCTGTGATATCAGTAAGATACTTTCCAATATGCCCAAAACGAATTTAAACTCAAATTATGCCCCGTAGGGGTATTTTGGTCATTTTAAAGGTTATAAAAGAGTTTAAACACTAATCTGAGTTTCAGGTCTGATATATTCAGTAAAAATACTTATTTTTATAAGTCATAACAGTAGGGTATGGCATATCTGTGAAATTTACCTGTTATAACCAAACTATGCACCGTAGGGGCATTTTGGTAATTTCACATAAGCTTTAAAGGTCAAAATTTGAAATCTGAGTTTAAAACTTTTGCTTACTGTTAAAATATAAAAAGTTTCTTAAAACATCAGTAGGTATAAAGTCTTATATGAGAAAAATGGTTTTAATACATACTATGCGTTTTAAACGCGTAAAAAGACGGTTTTAAGCGATTTCCGGGTTTTTAAAGAAAAGTTGATATTTTTATCATTCTAGAAGACTCAAAATATCTTATTTATTATATAAAATCAGTAGAAAAAGGTTTGGTATTAAAATATTATGTAAAACTCATTTTATAGGCCAAAAGGGCAAAACCGACAATTACCGAATCAAAGCTATAACCCTATGTTATGCTCAGTCTAAAAATAAATAAAAATCTTCAAAAATCCCAAAATATTATTTTACATCAATAGGTAAAAAGTTTGGTATCATAAATTGGGTTTAGATAGGCTTTATGTTAATTATGCTGTTTAATTAATAAAAAGCTTTCTAATTACGCTATTGAGCATAACTCTTAATCTAGACCTCAAACTGATGTGAAAATTTAGGGACATGTTTATAAATCAGTAATAAAGATTATTGTCCTCTCACATTTTCAAAATTCTTGTTTTAAGGTCAAAAGGGCATATTGGTCAACATTTAGGCATACAACGGAAACATGCATATGAATCGGATAACTAATGAACCAAGTTGTATAATCACAGAGGGTTATACTAACATATAACCTGGTCCTAATAAAGCTCTAAGGAATTTCTAAAATATGCTCTAATGGGTCTGAACTGAAAGTCAAAGCAAAAGTCCATTTATGCGACTTTCGGTTCCGAACCGAGCTTATACAGAAAATTGTCGGGTTGAACATGCTTAGACATGTTCTTACATTAATTACCAAGTTGTATGAATGAAAAAACAGGTCGCATGGCTTCTACATTGTTAATTATGTGTTTATTTGAAAAATTGCTTTCTGTTGACTTTTTCTAATCAAGTTTGACCCGACAATTAACCTAGTTAGAGTGGGAATCAGAGGGTGCCCTTTTAAGGGTTTATTGCCCACATAATTACCAACTCATAGGTAATTATTAAGTCAAACCTTAATTACGACGGTTTGACTTTAGGCCAATAAACTAAGTAAAACTGAATTAAGAGAGGTTAAGGACACTTACTGAAGTCCTATGCACGACTAATGATCTCTAGGAAGTGGCCTTGAGCTCCAGGAATCTCCAGAATTTGAGTTATGAAAGTTTTCAAAGTGCAAGTTCAATGTTGCAACTTAGAATTTCTTATATAGGGGATTAAATGCAACAAGATGGTGCCAAACAAGTCTATGAGGTGATTCCAGATCATTACAAGTGCCCCTAATGCATGTAATACCATTGGACGAGTCCCTGGAATCGAAATCAGGCTTTGAAAGGCGGTGGAACAGGTTTTACAGGCACCTGCCAATGTTTTCTGTCGCTGGCATGCTCAGGCAGTCCGCGTAAGAGTCCCCAGAAGTCTTACGCGGCCGGTATGAGGCCCAGGTCAGGTTAAAACAAGTTTCAGCTTTTGCACTTTAGGTCCCTGGTCCTTTTTGAAGTGGTTTTAACCTTTTATTTTGCACTTTTAACCTTCCAAATTGATTTTTAAGGACTCCAAGACATAACCAAACTTTATTAAGTCCTTGGTTAGTTTTATGATCACCCGAAAAGTCATAAATTTCAACGTTGACGCTTTTAACCCCTCATATACGAATGTTAGCATAACTTCTTCATACAATATCGAAACCTTGTGAAATTTTTACCACTTATTCTCGTGAGTATAATTAATCATTAAAAAACTTTGGGTTTGCTAAAAGGTCACTCAGAGGTATAACTTAAACATGTTGACACTTTTAACCCTTGCGTTTTGTAATGTTTCACTTTCTTCCACAAATGGCTTCATACGCTTCATAATTCATTCGTTTAAGGTTGTAAACGTCGTGAAGGGTTGTTGAAAGGTATAATTATCCATTGTTGACACTTTGAATCCTTTTACACACATACTTTCTCTGTTTGTCAACTTCAGTCCCTTATATTCATTCCATTACACGTTTAAAGCTCATGACACGTGTCTTTATTATATTGGACATGAATTTCCGAGGTGTTACATCCTCACCCCCTTAAAACAAATCTCGACCTCAAGATTTACTGAAATAAATAAGGGTACTTCTCTTTCATTGTGGACTCTACCTCCCACGTGAACTCGGGACCTCTACAGGCACTCCATTTAACTTTTACAATCGGTACCTACTTCCTTCGAAGCTTCTTAACCTGTCGATCCTCGATCAACAAGGGTTTTTCAACAAATTTCAGGCTCTCATCTATGTGCACTTCCGTATGTGGTATGACTATTGATTCATCATCTAGACATTTCTTTAGATTGCAGATGTGGAATACATTATGAATACCACTGAGCTCTTCAGGCAAGTTTAACTTATAAGCCACTGTTCTGACACATTCGATGATCTCGAATGGTCCTATATATCGCGGGCTTAACTTACCTTTCTTACCAAATTGCATCACCCATTTCCAGGGCGATACCTTTAGTAACACCTTGTCACCTACCTCGAATTTTAGATGTTTACGCCTTTTGTCTGCGTAGCTTTTCTGCCTATCTCTGGCAGCTTTGAGACGATCTCTTATCTGTACAATCTTGTCTGTCGTCTCTAGGACTATATCAGGTCCTGTGAGTTGGACATCTCCAATTTCTGCCTAACAAACGGGCGTTCTGCACTTTCTTCCATACAAAGCTTCAAAAGGTGCAGTTTGAATACTGGAATGATAGCAATTATTGTATGAGAATTCTATCAATGGAAGATGATCATCCCAACTTCCTCCTAAGTCAATAACATAAGCTCGTAGCATATCCTCGAGTGTCTGTATAGTACGTTCACTTTGACCGTCCGTCTGAGGATGATATGCTGTGCTGAAGTTCAATCGAGTGCCTAGGGATTGCTGAAAGCTTTTCCAAAAATGCGATGTATACCTCGTATCTCTATCAGAGATGATAGATACTGGCACTCTGTGGAGAGATACGATCTCATCCACGTACAGCTGATTTATCTGAGCTGTGTGTTTCCTTAATAGGTAGGAAGTGGGCTGACTTAGTCAGTCTATCCACTATCACCCAAATAGTATCATTTCCTCGTTTAGTCTTTGGCAACTTGGTGATAAAATCCATAGTCACCATTTCCCACTTCCAGGTGGGAAGTTCAGGCTGTTGTAGCAAACCTGACGGCTTTTGGTGCTCAGCTTTAACTTGTGCGCACGTCAAACATTTGGCTACATAGGTAGCTATAGACTTCTTCAAGCCTATCCACCAATAATTTGCCTTCAAATCCTGGTACATCTTGTCACTTCCAGGATGAACTGAATGCTTAGAACTGTGGGCTTCTTGGAGGATAACATCCCGTAGTCCTCCATAGATTGGAACCCATATTCGTCCATTTAATCTTAGTATTCCATCCTTACCATATGATAACTGTTCTGCAGTGACTCCCAGATTTTCATTTGGAGAGTTAGCTTCTAACATGGCTTCCTTCTGCGCGGCTAATGTCACACCCGCTCGTAGCGGAAACGCAAGGTGTGATCTGTCTGGTTTTCATTGCATAAATATCGATGTACATGAACAAACTATATGAATAAATACAAGCTCCAATGCCATTGTCATAATTGTTTCAAAAGAATGCAACATAAGTTGAATGTATTGGTTACAAACCATCAAATGAAAATAAGTTGTCATCGTTTTATACATCAAAATGTAAGTCTTAAAATGTCAAGACTTTGACCACTATATCACCGCAAAGAGGCGGTATATAACAGGCAAACCCTTCAATAGTTGGCATGGAGTATTGATACTTGTTTTCTTTGAACTGAAATCTTTGCATTGGTCCACTAATTCCCTGAAATACATGTAAGTTTGAAAACATCAACAAAAGTTGAGCGAGTTCATGCAGTTTAGCTGTACAAGATGTATCTGTATCAAAACAGTATGTAATATGTATTTGTCTCAATTGTAATTGTATCCAAACTGGATATAAGATGTATCTGTAAAATATGAGATGTATTTGTATTTGTATCAATTGTAGTATGAAAAGCGTCAATGAAATCGTGATCATTAATGTTTTGCAAGGACATTAATATGTGTGACGAAATAGGAAGCAAACCAACCCTAGACGATTTTATGCCGATTCCTATCGACTGGGACACAAACGCACTCTTCTGTATGGGTCCACGACCAAGAGTGGGGCTCGCCAAAACCCATTAGATCTAAACCTTTGTTCCTTGGTCCAAACTGGATTAATGGTGCTTATAGTATGGCCCTAATTCGCACATGATCTAAGGTGTTTCATTCCTTGACTTATCATACTATTGTACATGTATTTTCCCCGATAGTTGTAAAGCTTGAAAAACATTTAAATGAATAGGGGACATGAACTCACAGTATCGCGTCCTGTGAATAGATGTAAATAAGATCTCACGTGCGGTCGTCCTGAATAGCGTTGCGACCTACAAATGTTCTTATTTTTGTTAGACACTTCGGTCTTTGTAAATAACTTGAGTACAAGTCTTTTGTCTTGAGTATGTGTAAGACTTGTATGTCTTTACTGTTCGTTAACTGTGTATTCGATGTATGAGTTGTTCAAATGTTATATATATATATATTTTTCACCAAATATATATATATATATACGTTATCTTGTATTTTGTGAGTTGTATAGTCGGATCTAGTCCGCTGAACCTCGTGTCTTATATGTATCACTTGTATAGTTGTGTTTCCAATAATAGTATCATTGGGCCAAGCCCATGTTTTCAAGTTATTGGGCTTAAATAGTGCTGGGCCTTAAATAGTGTTGGGCCTCAAATAGTGTTGGGCCTCAAATAGTGTTGGGCCTCAAATAGTGTTGGGCCTCAATAGTGTTGGGCCTCAAATAGTGTTGGGCTTCAATAGTGTTGGGCTTCAATAGTGTTGGGCTTTGGCCCATATGTTTGGTGTTTTGGGCTTAGCCCATGAATTTATGTTAAGCCCATGATGAAGATAAGCCCATTAAGAAAACTAAGCCCATTTGTAGAAAAATAGCCCATTAAATAAATAACCCATTAAGTAAAATAAGCCCATTTACAAAAATAGTCCATTAAGTATAATAAGCCCATTAGTAAAAGTAAGCCTTTCATTTTTATAAAAATATTTTTATAAAAATATTTTTATAAAAATTTACTAAGTATACTTTTTGGTAAATAAAAACATACTAGTTTTTATAAGTTTATAAACATCCGAAATTTGTTATCGATAGCTTATTTATATTTCGTGTCGTAAAATCGTCTAAACATCGTAGTAACTCTTCGTATTGGCAATTCACTTATGTAGTCGTCCGTCGTTCATTTTGACCATAAATGGTGTCCGATTATTCTAATCGTCCGTAACTCGTTTTAAGGCGTAAATATGTGAAGTTTTGTAGGACTTTTGTTATAAAGTGTTTTGAGTTTAAATGTGACATGATATTCAAGTTCCTACAATGATATATATAACTAATACACCAAGTAATACATATCACCAAAAATTGTTAAAGTAACCATATATATATTTTCTAAAAAAAATATATATTTTTCTTGTCTTTTATTTTATAAAAACTTTCTTTAACAACCTTTTTAATCTTGTAGAGATTTAACCATATATGTGGTTACTTTATAAAATAAAGTTTTTATGAAAAATGGCCATATAACCTTTGTATTTTTATTTTAACCATGTTTCATAAACATATCATTTTCTTCATCAAATCACCACCAATTTACTCAACATCCTAACTAAACATATGAGACTTTTATAAAATGAAATTATCAAGATGATATCCAAATCATGTAGGGTTTTAACCATGATCATTTCATATGCTAACAAGTTCAAAAACCAAATTTAATTTTAGTTTTAACAACTTTTATAAAAATCTCTAGTTGTATGTTACTTTTTATAATCTTGTGAAAGTCTTGTTTTTAAATAAAAACCTTCAATACTTTCACAAGATCAAAAGTTATGATCATCCATTTAATCCTTTATGTTAAAAACCCTTTAACATAAACATGTATAATTTTTAGATCATAACTTAAAACATCTTCTAACCATTTATTTGTATCATAACCATCATAACAAGATCAAATAAGCATATCACAAGTCTTAAATCACAATATAATCAACATAAATATATCATGATTATTATCTTTGCTTCCTTGTATTTTTTTTTCATGTTTATTAAGTATGATCCCTTGGTTATTATTAGTAACAATAACAATCATAAACTTAATATATTTGTATATAAAAAAAATATAGATATAGAAGCTTACTTCTAGCACTAGGCTAGGGATGATCTTAGAAGATTATTAAGACTAAGAAGATGATGATCTTGTTGGTAGAACACTTTTGTATGGATGAAAATCCTTCCTTTTACTTCCAAAAGCTTTAGATCACCTTATGTTACTTGGAAATCCATATTGATCATGAAGAAGGTAATAAAAATAATTGGGTTTTTGAAGGTGTTCTTGTGAAAAAGGATGAAGATGATGAGAGTGTTCTTTGTTTGGTGATAGATGAAAATGTGTAGTAATGTGGTAGAAGACTTAATGGTTAAGTGTTGAAATAATTCACCATACTAATCCACTTGTAACAACAAAGTAATATCTAGATATTTTACATAATAAACAAGGGGGTGGGACCCCTTGTTCACGGTTACAAGGTGGGGGGGGGGGGTCTTATGTGGTAAAAATAACTTAGTTATTTTTAAGGTTTCCAATGAAGTATAAGATGTAAACATTTAGGTGTTAAGGGTTTGCAATTTTCCGAGATGTTTCTTGACTTGTAATGACCATAAACTAGCTTTATAAGACCAAAAATAATGATCACTAGTTCGCTACATGTGCCAAAATATAGTTCGGCTAGAAGTATAGCGCTCGTTTCGCCAGTAAATAGTCGAAAGGTACGCTTATGGAAGTTGTAGGAAAAATTCCAGTTATGTGCGAAATTGATATTCCATAATTATTTTTGTATGAAATAGGTGCCTAAACATCAATTTTTGCATCTTGTAATAAAATACAATTGCTGAATTTTGCGGAAAATTCATGAAATGGTCACTTTTAGCGCATTTCGGACAGTTTTTAGTGCTAACGGGCATTGGTAATATATTAACCAAACCCTTGTATTCCCACATAGGGTTTAATATATAATTGATGTTGGACTCTCATCCGAGTCCTTAAGATGTCATTTTAGATGTTTTCTGTGGATCCCGAGTTTTCGTCAGCACTCTAGTTCACTAGGCACTACTCTAGTTGTTTCGATGAATTGTTTGCACTATTTCAAATGTACCCAATAGAAACGAATAATGTGCATCATAAATGAGTGTTCTAAGATGTATATCCTGTAATCATGCAGTTCGAATATTCAAAACACATACTTGTATAATGTAAATCATTGCTTTAAATGTACGTAAATTACCCGAAAGTGGCAGTTGTCACATTCTCCCCCTGTTATTGAGAATTTCGTCCCGAAATTCAAGCTGAGTCATCCTTTGCAGGATTGTTCTCAAACAGGTGATGATATTTGACTTTGATTTGATCTTCACGTTCCCAAGTATATTCGGGTCCGTGTCGAGAGTTCCAACGAATTTTTACTAATATGTTACGACTCCTTTGTATTTTCTGGACCTTCCGGGCCATAACCTTAATAGGTGCTTTGTGAATTGGAGTTTGTCATCAATATGAACCTCATCCGCCGGGATGATAAACATTTCTTGTGTTGGACTCTTCTTGAGATTCGACACATGAAATGTGTCGTGCATACTGCTAAGTTCATCTGGTAACTTCAACTTGTAGGCAACAGTGCCAATCTTTTCTAAGATTTCAAATGGTCCAATGTAACGCGGGTTAAGTTTTCCACGTTTACCGAACCTCACTACGCCTTTCCAAGGTGAGACTTTCAACAAAACTTTCTCTCCAACCTCGAAAGATGCTTGTTTTCGTTTTCCATCTGCGTAGATCTTTTGTCGATCGCGAGCCGCCTTGATACGGTCTCGGATCTGAAAAATTTTATCCGTAGTATCTTGAACTAGTTCCGGACCAATTAATTGACTATCGCCCGTTTCCGCCCAACATAGCGGAGAGCGACACTTTCGACCATAAAGAGCTTCGAACGGTGCAGCTCGTATACTTGTATGGTAGCTGTTATTGTAGGAAAACTCAACTAAAGGTAGATGATTATCCCAATTGCCGCCTAAATCCATAACACATGCACGAAGCATATCTTCGAGTGTTTGGATTGTCCGTTCGCTCTGGCCGTCAGTTTGTGGATGAAAGGCCGTACTTAGATTCAATTGAGATCCAAAGGCCTGTTGAAATGATTTCCATATTCTTGAAACAAAACGACCGTCCCGGTCTGAAATGATTGAAATAGGCACTCCATGACGAGCCACTATTTCTTTGAGATAGATTTTCGCTAGTTTCTCAGTACTATCCTTCTCCCGTATCGGTAAGAAGTGTGCGGACTTTGTCAATCTATCGACGATTACCCAAATCATGTCATGACCTTTCGAGGTCCTGGGTAACTTCGTAATGAAGTCCATCGATATTTGTTCCCATTTCCAAGCGGGAATCTCGGGTTGTTGAAGCAAACCCGATGGTTTTTGATACTCTGCCTTGACCTTCGCGCAGGTCAAGCAATTTCCAACATAGATAGCAATATCCTTTTTGAGGTTAGGCCACCAATAGTACTCTTTTAAGTCTTGGTACATTTTATCTGATCCAGGATGGATCGAGTACTTTGACCTATGTGCTTCCTCAAAATATCATATCAAAGGCCGCCAAAGAATGGAACCCAATTTCGACCCATAAGGTATAAAGTTCCATCTTCTTTCGGCACTAATTGTTCCTGTATGCCTCGAAGTGTTTCTGCTTGAATATGCTCTTCCTTGAGCGCTTGTGAATCATCTTCTCTAATGCTTGAACTCTTAGTGTTCTAACTTGCTCCTTGCGGCTCAAGGCGTCAGCTACAGCATTCGCCTTGCCCCAATGGTACTTTATTTCATAATCATAGTCGTTCAACAATTCAACCCTACGTCGTTGACGTATGTTTAATTCTTTTTGGTCGAATATGTGTTGAAGGTTTTTATGATCCGTGAGAATAGTGCATTGAGTACCATATAAATAATGTCGCCATAATTTTTAAGCGAATACCACCACGCCTAACTCAAGGTCGAGAGTGGTATAGTTCTTCTCGTGAACTTTTTAATTGGCGCGACGTGTACACGATAACTTTTTCACGTTGCACGAGTACGCAACCCAATCCTTGATGCGAAGCAGCATAGTTTACAACAAAGTCATCGGTATCGTCGGATAATGATAAGATTGTAAAATGCTATGCACCAATCTTAAGAATAAGTTGTAAGGCTATATCTTGTTTTTTGATTTGGGGTGAATTTATTGTCTTTAACAACTCTAAAATTGTTCCCAAATGTTGCTCATGTTCATCAGTCGATCGAATGTATATCAAAATGTCGTCAATAGACACTATGACGAATTTGTCGAGATACGGCTTGCACACACGGTTCATTAAATCCATGAAGACCGCTGGTGCATTTGTTAAACCAAAAGGCATAACGAGAAACTCGTAATGACCGTAACGAGTCTTAAAAGCCGTTTTCGGTATGCTTTCCTCTTGAATTCGTAACTGATGATACTCCGATCGTAAGTATATCTTAGAGTAGAAGCTAGAACCTTTCATAAACCATTTGAGTTAGTTGGAAGTTCATTTGTAACATGGTTTAGAAATATGAATTTTTTTGTTCATCAAAATGTTGTGCATTTTTGCAAAAACTTGCATGTCTTTCCACCCCCAAAACCTTTATAAAGATGTATAATGATAAAGAGTGGGGGTTATGAACTCACAACATCCTTATTCGGTGAACTACAAGGTTCAGAAGGTGCTAATCGACATGGAGATTTAGCTATGGGTGCGGCTCCCGGTACCAAGTCGATGTGAAACTCGACTTGTTGATATGGTGGTAGTCCTGACAAGTCTTCAAGAAAGACTTCAGGAAATTATTTTACCATAGGAATATCTGTCAGCTTCGGCCCAACGGCCTCCTTGCTGACAACATGTGCCAGAAAGGCAACACAACCTTTCTGTAAGCGCTTCTGTGCCTTCATGCAATTGATGATCTGCAATGGTGTGTCATGCTTCTCTCCACGAATAACAAGTGTCTCTTTATTCGGTAGTGGTAGGCGAATGACCTTCTCATGACAGAAGACTTCGGCTCGATTATTGGATAGCCAATCCATGCCAACCACTACGTCGAAAATACCCAACTCAATGGGTAAGAGATCGATATGAAATTTCTGCTCCTGACTCGACCAGTTTACCGTTTGCCAATTCTATAGAATGAGGAGACGTCTAGCTTACTAGACTTTAGGCCAAGTACATTTTGAATTCTATGTAGTAAGGACTTCACTGTACAAATGTAGAGAACAACCCAATCCCTGTGTTTAGATGTAGGATAACCCAATCCCTATTTGTAGCTAGGACAATCCCGTCACTAGCCATGAAACTCACTTCACATGTATGAATTTGGTTGATAGAAAACGTGTCGGTGACTCTTAATGATTTGACATGTCTCAGATAATTTCCCATTAGCTAACTTGATATAGTAATGTGTGTCTAACATGACTCTAATTCGAGTATATGCTTAACATTTAAAAGCAATAGCTAAGCTCGGTGTTGGTATTAAAAGAATTGATACATGATGATTGTAGAGTGTACGTACTCATGACTTCATTGGGATTTTGTGGAGTATTCATAGTTCTAACCACACACACACTTATTCACATTTAGGATTTCGGCAAGTTACCAGCATACATCCTGGTGCCAAAATCGTTTATGGCAGCAAATGCCTTCGTTTCTCTCATAGCGAGAGTTATTGTTTGAGTGATCGAGGTAGGGAGGGATGATGCTGTCATGCTTCGGATCTCCGAGGCTAAACCCGAAATGTAATACTCAGTGTATTTGAATTCGGGTGTTTCCCAGTATGGAACAACCCTTGAGAGACCGTGCAAGCATCAAGTGTAACCATCAACATTGGCTCCAGTTATGATCGATTTCTTTTATAAAATCATATGAAAATAGATATGAAAATCAGATGATATAAAAGAATGATGTATGGTTAAATAAATAACCAATAAAAATGTAGTGTATAAATATATCATGTCTTGAAATAGAATATTATGTCTTGTGTAGAGGATGTCGTGTCTTGTGCAAAAATGTCATGTCTTGTCTTTGTCGAAGAGATTTGAATAACACCACGTTATGCAATATAATATAAGCACTTATATATAGGAAGTACCAGCGGCGTATCCACCATGCTTTTATCATATTACACACGTCTCATCACTTACAAATAACCACCAAAAATGTCTTGTGTATACCAACATCAAATGACATGTATAACAATGTCTTGCGTAACAATGTCATGTATAAACCATGTCTTGTGTAAAAGCAATGGTTTTCAACACATAACTTTTGACTTAGATGTTTGTTTCTTTTGGCGCCATGATCTTTTTAATACTCAATATTAAAAGAATCTAGACATATATATTTGGATAAATATAGTCTATCATGCGCCCAAGAATGAAGAATGCAATCGGTCATCGAAACCTTAAGACCGCATGGTTCATACATGTTTGAATAAATGATAATGTGGATAACCAAAACCAAAAGGGTGTAATGCCTCTTGCGTGTATTGGTCATATGTTTAAATGGAAAAAGAAAAAAAATAATACGTTCAGGAGGGGAAACCAACCCGTGGCCTCCGTCCCTATAATATGGGTTCCCTACTCTATGACCTCAATCGTCCGAAGTAGAGAAAATCCTTTGTCTTACTTGTCCATGTGACAAATATGGTAATAGTGCTTGAGTTTCACGAGCTCTAGCAAGATTATTAGAATCTACAAAAATGTCGAATAGAATGCAATGAGGGAGTTGCAGCATGGCTCATGCCATACCATTCCTTGGGAAAAGACAAGTGTCAAGCGAAGGAATTTATTGTATCTATTCCCAATAAAAATGATAAGGTGGAATATGATAAGGTAAGGTAAAGTAGGATAAAGTGTCATAGACACCATGGAACCAACCCATGTTCAAGAATTTCGAGAATGTTGAGGAAAATCCTCCATGAGTAGCTAACGAGTTTTGTTTGTTTAAATGACTAGTCTCATCTGAATTGTGATATAGATCGAATGTTAGGTGTGAACAAATATGTGTCGTCTTCCTGTATTGTATTGTATTGTATTGTATTGTATTGTATTGTATTGTATTGTATTGTATTGTATTGTATTGTATTGTATTGTATTGTATTGTAGGGTGTTATACTAACCACCCCCAGTTCGTGTTCTACTAGATAGGAAGAATTGAATCTCAAGTAATAACTTAAGAATTTTGAATGAATAGTGATCATTAGCTTGACCCGCAGAGTCCACCAGAATTTCCATGCACTACAAGTTGTTATTACGTTGGCCACCGTAATAATAAATTGCCTTGCATGGTCACCCTAGCATTCTCTCGTACGAAGCAGCCGATCAATAAGAGAGGAAACATTATTGTCAATATACCTTCAACATATGAGGGACCTTCGTGATAGCTCACGTGTCAACGTTTGTTGTCATTACTCGCAGAACGGTACGACGTTAGGTGAAATAGAAATGAAAAGAATCTGTAACAATAACAACTGAAGAGGCACCTTCAAGATGAGTACTTCATCTTCCTTGTAAGGACAAGAGTATATCCACCTTGATTAGTATGAGTCACATGGATCTCGTCCCACTAATGGAGTTGTTGTCCAAGGTTACCACCTTCGCCTCGTCGTCATTATCATGGTCAGGCATCTCAGCATTCGCGAGAAAGCAACCATATTTTACAGAATTAAGTTTAAGATTTCACTTAGGAATCATGTTCGCCATAAGCTCCGCAATAGACATGAGGTCGATATTTTCATCGTGTGAGTAAATAATAATAATAGAGTTTGAAGTCGAAGGTATTTTGTTCTTGGCAAAATATGTCATGCAACATATATATGAACCACCTATATATATAATCATGTAAAATCCTATCAATCAAGGATTTCTATCTTGTATAAGCTGAACTTGTAAATTGTTTATAATGCATAAACTGATAATGTAATGTATTGTAGGCACATAGTCTATTAATGTATTGTGTCTGTTTCTCATAGACTTCACCCATGGAAATGTCCTCGCTTGATTTATGTGAAATGAATTTTTGTTGTAGTGGACCTTGAAAAATGTTTATGTAATGAAAACCTTTTGACCTGTCCAATTTTATTCTGTTCAACATGAACAAGAGGTTTTCGTGAGAGATCCCTAGTGATTGTAGACTTAGACTCGAGAAAGAATCCTGGTTCACTACAATCGATGCTCTGATACCAAGCTGTCACACCCGCTCGTAGCGGAAACGCAAGGTGTGATCTGTCTGGTTTTCATTGCATAAATATCGATGTACATGAACAAACTATATGAATAAATACAAGCTCCAATGCCATTGTCATAATTGTTTCAAAAGAATGCAACATAAGTTGAATGTATTGGTTACAAACCATCAAATGAAAATAAGTTGTCATCGTTTTATACATCAAAATGTAAGTCTTAAAATGTCAAGACTTTGACCACTATATCACCGCAAAGAGGCGGTATATAACAGGCAAACCCTTCAATAGTTGGCATGGAGTATTGATACTTGTTTTCTTTGAACTGAAATCTTTGCATTGGTCCACTAATTCCCTGAAATACATGTAAGTTTGAAAACATCAACAAAAGTTGAGCGAGTTCATGCAGTTTAGCTGTACAAGATGTATCTGTATCAAAACAGTATGTAATATGTATTTGTCTCAATTGTAATTGTATCCAAACTGGATATAAGATGTATCTGTAAAATATGAGATGTATTTGTATTTGTATCAATTGTAGTATGAAAAGCGTCAATGAAATCGTGATCATTGATGTTTTGCAAGGACATTAATATGTGTGACGAAATAGGAAGCAAACCAACCCTAGACGATTTTATGCCGATTCCTATCGACTGGGACACAAACGCACTCTTCTGTATGGGTCCACGACCAAGAGTGGGGCTCGCCAAAACCCATTAGATCTAAACCTTTGTTCCTTGGTCCAAACTGGATTAATGGTGCTTATAGTATGGCCCTAATTCGCACATGATCTAAGGTGTTTCATTCCTTGACTTATCATACTATTGTACATGTATTTTCCCCGATAGTTGTAAAGCTTGAAAAACATTTAAATGAATAGGGGACATGAACTCACAGTATCGCGTCCTGTGAATAGATGTAAATAAGATCTCACGTGCGGTCGTCCTGAATAGCGTTGCGACCTACAAATGTTCTTATTTTTGTTAGACACTTCGGTCTTTGTAAATAACTTGAGTACAAGTCTTTTGTCTTGAGTATGTGTAAGACTTGTATGTCTTTACTGTTCGTTAACTGTGTATTCGATGTATGAGTTGTTCAAATGTTATATATATATATATATTTTTCACCAAATATATATATATATATATACGTTATCTTGTATTTTGTGAGTTGTATAGTCGGATCTAGTCCGCTGAACCTCGTGTCTTATATGTATCACTTGTATAGTTGTGTTTCCAATAATAGTATCATTGGGCCAAGCCCATGTTTTCAAGTTATTGGGCTTAAATAGTGCTGGGCCTTAAATAGTGTTGGGCCTCAAATAGTGTTGGGCCTCAAATAGTGTTGGGCCTCAATAGTGTTGGGCCTCAAATAGTGTTGGGCTTCAATAGTGTTGGGCTTCAATAGTGTTGGGCTTTGGCCCATATGTTTGGTGTTTTGGGCTTAGCCCATGAATTTATGTTAAGCCCATGATGAAGATAAGCCCATTAAGAAAACTAAGCCCATTTGTAGAAAAATAGCCCATTAAATAAATAACCCATTAATTAAAATAAGCCCATTTACAAAAATAGTCCATTAAGTATAATAAGCCCATTAGTAAAAGTAAGCCTTTCATTTTTATAAAAATATTTTTATAAAAATTTACTAAGTATACTTTTTGGTAAATAAAAACATACTAGTTTTTATAAGTTTATAAACATCCGAAATTTGTTATCGATAGCTTATTTATATTTCGTGTCGTAAAATCGTCTAAACATCGTAGTAACTCTTCGTATTGGCAATTCACTTATGTAGTCGTCCGTCGTTCATTTTGACCATAAATGGTGTCCGATTATTCTAATCGTCCGTAACTCGTTTTAAGGCGTAAATATGTGAAGTTTTGTAGGACTTTTGTTATAAAGTGTTTTGAGTTTAAATGTGACATGATATTCAAGTTCCTACAATGATATATATAACTAATACACCAAGTAATACATATCACCAAAAATTGTTAAAGTAACCATATATATATTTTCTAAAAAAAATATATATTTTTCTTGTCTTTTATTTTATAAAAACTTTCTTTAACAACCTTTTTAATCTTGTGGATATTTAACCATATATGTGGTTACTTTATAAAATAAAGTTTTTATGAAAAATGGCCATATAACCTTTGTATTTTTATTTTAACCATGTTTCATAAACATATCATTTTCTTCATCAAATCACCACCAATTTACTCAACATCCTAACTAAACATATGAGACTTTTATAAAATGAAATTATCAAGATGATATCCAAATCATGTAGGGTTTTAACCATGATCATTTCATATGCTAACAAGTTCAAAAACCAAATTTAATTTTAGTTTTAACAACTTTTATAAAAATCTCTAGTTGTATGTTACTTTTTATAATCTTGTGAAAGTCTTGTTTTTAAATAAAAACCTTCAATACTTTCACAAGATCAAAAGTTATGATCATCCATTTAATCCTTTATGTTAAAAACCCTTTAACATAAACATGTATAATTTTTAGATCATAACTTAAAACATCTTCTAACCATTTATTTGTATCATAACCATCATAACAAGATCAAATAAGCATATCACAAGTCTTAAATCACAATATAATCAACATAAATATATCATGATTATTATCTTTGCTTCCTTGTATTTTTTTTTCATGTTTATTAAGTATGATCCCTTGGTTATTATTAGTAACAATAACAATCATAAACTTAATATATTTGTATATAAAAAAAATATAGATATAGAAGCTTACTTCTAGCACTAGGCTAGGGATGATCTTAGAAGATTATTAAGACTAAGAAGATGATGATCTTGTTGGTAGAACACTTTTGTATGGATGAAAATCCTTCCTTTTACTTCCAAAAGCTTTAGATCACCTTATGTTACTTGGAAATCCATATTGATCATGAAGAAGGTAATAAAAATAATTGGGTTTTTGAAGGTGTTCTTGTGAAAAAGGATGAAGATGATGAGAGTGTTCTTTGTTTGGTGATAGATGAAAATGTGTAGTAATGTGGTAGAAGACTTAATGGTTAAGTGTTGAAATAATTCACCATACTAATCCACTTGTAACAACAAAGTAATATCTAGATATTTTACATAATAAACAAGGGGGTGGGACCCCTTGTTCACGGTTACAAGGTGGGGGGGGGGGGGGTCTTATGTGGTAAAAATAACTTAGTTATTTTTAAGGTTTCCAATGAAGTATAAGATGTAAACATTTAGGTGTTAAGGGTTTGCAATTTTCCGAGATGTTTCTTGACTTGTAATGACCATAAACTAGCTTTATAAGACCAAAAATAATGATCACTAGTTCGCTACATGTGCCAAAATATAGTTCGGCTAGAAGTATAGCGCTCGTTTCGCCAGTAAATAGTCGAAAGGTACGCTTATGGAAGTTGTAGGAAAAATTCCAGTTATGTGCGAAATTGATATTCCATAATTATTTTTGTATGAAATAGGTGCCTAAACATCAATTTTTGCATCTTGTAATAAAATACAATTGCTGAATTTTGCGGAAAATTCATGAAATGGTCACTTTTAGCGCATTTCGGACAGTTTTTAGTGCTAACGGGCATTGGTAATATATTAACCAAACCCTTGTATTCCCACATAGGGTTTAATATATAATTGATGTTGGACTCTCATCCGAGTCCTTAAGATGTCATTTTAGATGTTTTCTGTGGATCCCGAGTTTTCGTCAGCACTCTAGTTCACTAGGCACTACTCTAGTTGTTTCGATGAATTGTTTGCACTATTTCAAATGTACCCAATAGAAACGAATAATGTGCATCATAAATGAGTGTTCTAAGATGTATATCCTGTAATCATGCAGTTCGAATATTCAAAACACATACTTGTATAATGTAAATCATTGCTTTAAATGTACGTAAATTACCCGAAAGTGGCAGTTGTCACAGCTAACAGTCTATCACTCAAACTGTTCTTTAATTCAATGCTCTTGGCATTGATTCTTATGGGCTTAACCCTTTCCTTTCTGCTCAATGCGTCGGCAACCACATTCGCCTTGCCTGGATGGTACCGGATTTCACAATCATAATCATTCAGTGTCTCCATCCATCGACGCTGTCTCATGTTCAGATCCTTCTGATTGAACAAGTGTTGAAGGCTCTTGTGATCAGAATAGATCACACACTTGGTACCATACAAATAATGCCTCCATAGCTTTAGTGCAAATAAAACAGCACCCAACTCCAAGTCATGGGTGGTGTAATTCTTTTTGTGCACTTTTAGTTGTTGGGAAGCATAGGCAATAACCTTGCCTTTCTGCATGAGCACACACCCTATACCAGTGTGTGATGCATCGCAGTATACTACAAATTCTTCTATTCCATCAGGCAATGTCAACACGGGAGCATTGCTCAGTTTCTGCTTAAGTGTATCAAACGATTCTTGTTGCTTAGGACCTCAATCAAACTTAATATTCTTTCTAGTCAACGAAGTTAAGGGTGCTGCAATCCTTGAGAAATTCTCAATGAAACGTCTGTAATATCATGCCAGTCCCAAAAAGCTACGAATCTCTGTGGGCGTCTTCGGCTCTTGCCAATTCATGACAGCTTCAACCTTAGCGGGATCCACCTAGATACCACGCTCACTAACCACGTGTCCAAGAAACTGGACTTCACGAAGCCAAAATTCACACTTTGAAAACTTGGCATAGAGTTTCTCTTGTTGAAGCAGTGAAAGGATACAACGAAGATGCTTCTCATGATCAGCCTGATTTTTCGAATAAATAAGAATGTCATCAATGAAGACAATGACAAACTTGTCCAAGTAGGGTTTGCAAACGCGATTCATGAGATCCATGAATGCTGCTGGTGCATTAGTGAGCCCAAAAGGCATCACTAAGAACTCGTGGTGACCATAACGAGTCCTAAATGCAATCTTGTGTACATCTTCATCTTTAACCTTCAGTTGATGGTAGCCTGACCTCAAGTCGATCTTAGAGAAGTAACTTGCCCCTTGGAATTGATCGAATAGATCGTCGATCCTGGGCAATGGATATTTATTCTTGATAGTGACTTTGTTAAGCTCGCGATAATCGATGCATAGACGCATCGATCCATCCTTCTTCTTTACAAACAGGATTGGTGCTCCCCAAGGAGATGAGCTAGGCCTAATAAAACCTTTGGCTAACAAATCATCTAGTTGGGTTCTCAGTTCTTTCATTTCCGTTGGTGCTAACCTGTAAGGCGCTCTTGCGATAGGCACTGCTCCAGGGATGATGTCAATTCTGAATTCTACTTACCTATCTGGTGGTAAACCAGGTAGTTCTTCAGGGAATACCTCTGTATATTTAGAAATGACAGGGATGTCTTCAACCTTGGGTTTTGGTTCATCGATGGTTACCTGTGCCATATAAATTACACAACCCTTCTTCAAACACTGTGATACTTTAAGCATAGACATTTGCTTAGGCAACCCATACTGAGTGTCTCCCTTTATGGTAAGTGGCTCACCATACGGGGTCTTTATCACCACTTGTTTCTTATCATAAACAATCTGGGCTTGGTTATGAGATAACCAATCCATGCCTATAACTATGTCGAAACCAGCTAATTTTAAAGGAAGCAAGGATAACGGAAAGGAGTGGTTCCTAATGGATATAAAACATCCATCTAACACAGTCGAGGCTGTCTCTAAGGTACCATCAGCCAATTCTACCTCATATTTCATGCTTAGGGTTTTAACAGGTAAATTCAACAACTTACAAAACTTATCATCTACAAATGACTTATCTGCACCCGAATCAAATAATACCCTTGCATAAACATCATTTATAAGGAAGGTACCTGTTATCACATTATTATCCTGAACGGCTTCTCGTGCATCCATTCGAAAGACCCTCGCATTGGTCTTCTTAACCTCTTCAGGCTTTTTGGCATATTTAGGGAAATTGGTCTTGATGTGCCCTTTTTCATTACAGTTATAGCACGTCGCATCCTTAATTTTCTTGCAATCTAATGTCTTGTGCTCCTTAGACTTGCATAACCCACATGTAGACGGTTTTGACTGAGACTTGGATTCAAACCTGCATTTTCCAAAGTGACGTTTCTGGCAGGTTTTGCACTTTGGCTTCTCATCTGTTTGCTGACTACCCTTGCCAGACCCAAACTTCTTCTTGTGGTATGTGGTTCCCTTATGCTTCTTCTCAGACCGTTGTGAGTTATCATCATCACGTTTTCTCTTACTTTCTTCCGAGTTCTTAAGCGATCTCAGCCTGACCGCATCCAAAGTAAGGGACAATGATAGATCAGCTGCCGACCTAAAAGTAGCAGGTCGGGATGCCATTACACTGGCTTTGATCTCTGGGGCTAAACCCCCAATGAAACGAGCTATTTGCTTGGGCTCCGGTGTCACCAAATATGGAACCAGTCGAGACCTGGTATTAAAGCTAGTAAGGTAAGTCTGACAGTCTAGGTTTTTCATCACCAGAGATAAGAAGCCTGACTCAATCTTTTCAACCTCATGCTGAGGGAAGTAATTCTCTTTGATGAGTGCAACAAACTGATCCCAAGACAGATTGTACAATGGAATCTTCCCAGTAGCCTGGATTAGAGACCTCCACCAGGCTAGTGCTTCACCTTTAAATGACTGAGATACATACTTCACAACATCCCTATCAGTGCAACCACTGATGTCAACAACGGTGTCCATCTCGTCTAACCACGTCATGCAGTCGATAGCTCCTTTTTCCCCAATGAAATCTCGGGGTTTACAGGATACGAAATACTTATAGGAACAACCCCTAATAAGTGGCTCTTGATCGAGTACAATCTTCTTCGACGGAACACTAGGCTGATTTGATGAGTGTCGGTCATCATCCTTCTTTGATGGTGGCTTACTATGAGCCTCAGAGTGAGTCTTAGGGTGAGGTTTGGAATGAGGTGCGGATAGGGTCCTGCTTCGAGTCCCGCTAGATTCATTAAACTGCCGATCCATGGCTTTTGTAACAGCATTATCTTTTAGTGCTTGAAGTTCCGCACCGGTCACATTGATCCTGATAGTGTCATGATTTTCCCGAGGGTGACTGTTTATTTCTTCAGACTCTGCCATGTAGCTTGCTGGCTACATAAATTGATGATAATTATTTATTCAGAAGTCTAATACAGTAATATCATTCTTGATGATTTATTAACCATGGTATTAATAACCATATTGGTTAATTTGTTAAATATTATTCATTCAGGATTTTTTTTATTATAATAATCCCTTGTTTTAATTAAATAATAATAATAATAATAATAATAATAGCACAAAAGGCCAAGTCACAAGGACAATTTAGATTATATGCCATGATTTTATAGAATCAAGGCATTAAGGCTTGAACATAGTTCATTACCTTTTATTGACAGGGAGTCGTAGACCACCACTGTCTCTAGTCTTATATGACAATGATTATGGCTCATAGGCCCTATATCACAAATGGATGTTTAAATAATAAGGAATGATTTTGAATAATCCAATGTAAGGATGACACGTGTGATTTTTACGAATCACGTTAATCAGGAATGTTAACAAGGATTTGAATCTTTTTAGACAGGTTTTACCATCATGGTCAGGTCTTATAATGACACATAGGCTAGGTTATACCTTTTAAGATTCTTATTAATATTTAACGCGGAGCAAATCTTAAATTGAGATTGTTAACCAGGATCTGAATCTAATTGAGGATCTACCATCATGGCCCTGTCTTAAAATGACACATGGGCTAGGTTTTGTCCTTTTTAGATTTTATTATAATGGCAGATCTTATAAAAGGAATGATATTTTTTATTTATTTCATAATTTATGTTTATGCATATAATTGACAAAAATGAAATTTTAAATTAAACCATTCCACTACAAAATTTAAAGAGTACATGTTTGCCCTAAACGGGACTTAAAAGAAATAACTTGCCCACGCAGGGGCTAAACTGAAAAGACATGCCCACGCAGGGGCTAAACAGAAACTACAAGTCCTCGCAGGGACTGATTACAGAAACAGATGTCCACGCAGGGACTTGATTAAACAATAAAGAATACAAATAAACGAATAAAGGATTTAATGATCCTTTTTGCTCTTCCCCTTGATTAAGCTTGCCAAACCTTTAAGAAATCCCCGGTTGTTTCTACGCTCTTCTTGGACCTCCTACTCTACCTGACTCAACCTTTGGAGAACCTCATGTTGTCGCTCTGGTGGTATCAATTACGGCTGCGGCGGCTGCTGATGTGGAGGTTGAGGAGGTGGCGGTTGTTGGTACCCATAAGGTGGGTAACCGGTTTGGTAGGAGGATGCGTAAGGTCCTTCAGGATAAAGGGCATTGTAGTTGGCTGCTACAAGGTATGGGTCAACATTGGGGGCATTATAGTAGTTATACCCCGGGTAGGCAGGCTGCTCAAAGGGGTTGTATGCCGCTGCACTGGCATACGTAGGAATTGGGTTATCATAACCCATTGGTGGCGGTGCGACTGGCACAGACTCCACCTCAGAAGCAGGGTTAGAAGGCCCACCCATTTGTGAGTCTTCATAGAGTGGCGGGTAATGGCTGCCACTTGAAGGTTGAGGAGTGCTGATACGGACTCCCCCTCGTACGGACATCCGTGCGGTTGATCTCCTACGCCTCGGTGGCTCCGGAGACTGTTGCTGCACTGGTGGTGGTGGCGGTGGAGTGACCGCTACAAAACGGGAATCCTCGGAGGGATCCTGCTGTGGCTGATGCTGCTGATGCGGAGACGAGTGATAAGAAGGAGTAAACACCCAGTCATATTGGGTAAACCTCGCCTCGTAGCTGTCAGGACCACTATAAGGTGATCCAAGAAAGGGTGACCCATCTGAAATCTCGATGGGGTGCGTAGGTGTTCCGGTTGGTGGCTCAGCAGGTTCCGGATCCTCTTCCATATCCATGGAGAAATGGTCCTCCGGTCCCAACGGGTTATAACCCATTGGTTCTTCAATTAAGTTTGTAGGGTTGAACCGGCTTTGGAAGTAGGGTGTTGGGTCGTTGAAAGGTGAGTTGGGGTTTTGCAGGGGTATGAACGAGTGATGTGAGTTATGGGGCTCGTTCTCCGACTGAGGCCCGAAAAAATTTAGGTAAGAAGGTGAGGAGCTCAGCGAGACTGAACGCCTCGCGGGTTCTACATGGGTCCTCCAGTTTTCCTGAGGACTTTTTCTTAAAGAGTCTGATGGAGTTCGCCGGTGTGATGGCCCAGCCTCGTGATCGTTTGGGGCGATGAGTGGCCCCTTGCCTCTACCTCTTCCTCGCATTCTTGGCGGCATTCTTTTTGAACCTGTCAAAACAAACAAAGGACACAACAAAGAAATATAAAGGACAAAATTAAAATAAAACAAATTTGGATTAGTCCTAACTTCTTTGTCTAGACTCGGAAGTCGATGAATGTGCAAACTGTGTCATTGAGATTAAACACAAAAGGCTAGTTTTTAATTCACTCAATGTTGGCTCTGATACCAACCTGGCACACCCTGATATTTCCACGTATTACCGGTGGGCCCGGTGGGGAGTATCGTGACGTAGTTGATATCATCATAGTCAAACAACACAATTTAAATGCACAGCGGAAGCAAAAGATGAATCACATTATAAACCGAATAAAAAGTAATATCAAAGTATTACAAACGGACTGTAAAGGATCCACAGGCGGATCAAAAGTTAAAAAGGATCATTGTTCAACAGATTTTAACATCTAAGCTTGCAAGACTCTTTATTGATGCTTGGAGTAGCCAGCCTATTCCGTATAGTACCTGCACTTAGCCTTTTTAGGAAAATACGTCAGTTGACACTGGTAAATACAATTAACCGACTCATTTTGAAAAGAGTTTAAGAAAAATTTGTCACACCCCGACCACGCAAAACAACAAAACGTGGCGGAAAACGTCGGGGAGTGTAGTAACAGAATCATTGTTTCATAACACATGGAAATTGAAATATTGTTTTATTGATTAAAAGAGTTGCAATGTCTTGACAATCAAAGAAATATAACATAATATAACTGGTCTTGCATCTTTTATTGTCACTAAGGCCCAAGTCCGCCTAAGTGTATCTTGATAAATCCTATACATCGTATCCTGAAACACATGTGAAAATAGGTACGTCAGCATAAAAATGCCTGTGAGATACATAGGTTTTGTAAAAATAGAATTCATGACTTATGTTTAAGAAAATGTTTAGTCATGAACCTTGTAATTTGCTTTGTCTTGTAAATCATTTGAAAAGTGATAAATAAACCAAATGATATTTATGTATAAAAGAATAACACATGGTTAAGTGGATAACCATGTGAAATGAGTTTGTATAAATTAAGTTGTTTGTAAAACAATGTATTGTGAAAAGTATGTTATTTGTATAAAATGTTATATGTCCAAATTTAAATGATTCAAATAACGCTACGATATGTAATACCATACAATCACTTATATATAGGAAGTACCAGCGGCGTATCCACCATGCTTGTATCATATTACACACGCCTCGTTACTTAAATCACTTACTCAAACCAAACCAACAATGTAAGATGTCTGTGTTTAAACCAATTGCCAAACGTATTGAATAATATGTCAAAATGTTTATGTCAAGATGTAAGTCATGTAATGTATAACCAATGTCAATAATGTTTATGTGTCAAATGTAAATCATGTAATGTGTAACCAAAATGATATGTATGGCTAGTGAAATATATCAACTAAACCATATACACAAAAACAAAGTATTGAAGTAAAACATGGTTTAAATCAAAGCTATGTTTTGTGGAACAAATGCATGCTATACTGATATAAACATCTATGCGGTAATGTGAGAATGCATACATCCAAGCCTTGAGACTGGGGCGATAAACCCTTAAACAAATTAAAGGTTTATCTAAGTTATGTGTATCGAATTCGGTCATTCCTTTCATCCAAACCTACCCAGGATGTCCGGAACGGGAGTTGTCAATTCCTATGGTACCACTACCTACTAACGAACGGCGTGATCGGTGTTAATGAATGTATATTGATCCATCAAAACAAACCAAATATCATATCAAAATGTAAGCATGTGAATGAATAATAAATGTACTAAGTATGATGAACATACATGTAATGTAATGTAATGTAAAACAATGTACTAAGTATGCACACAATGGGCATACATAGCATAAAATGTAATGTAAAATAATGTACTAAGTACGCACACAATGGGCGTACATAGAATAAAATGTAATGTAAAATAATGTACTAAGTACGCACACAATGGGCATACATAGCATAAAATGTAATGTAAAATAATGTACTAAGTACGCACACAATGGGCATACATAGCATAGAATGTAATGTAAAATAATGTACTAAGTACGCACACAATGGGCATACATAGCATAAAATGTAATGAAAAATAATGTACTAAGTACGCACACAATGGGCATACATAGCATAAAATGTAATGAAATCATGTACTATAAATGTACTAATGAACATAGGAAGTATATGATGTGAAAACAGTAAAGCATGAAAGTAACAAGTAGGCACATGTGTTTCACCCCAAAATGTTTGGAAAACAGTAAAAGAGGGGTCTATGTACTCACTTGATATTGCTTAGTATTCCTTGAATAACAACCAAACAATGCTAGAGATCACGGATATCAAACGACACCTAATATAGGTAACTATGTTAATATACCGGACCTAAATCGGAGGATTTGATAGAATGAGGGTTCGTAAACCAAACGAGTATGGAGACTCATGTAATATGGTTTAACAAAGCCCACATACTAAAATGAAACCTAACCTAAGTGCTTACGACCCATTACGACCCGTTTAGGTAGCTTATGCTACTTTAACGCGTCGTTCGTGTAAAACGCGTTCGGAATGCCTAACTAGTCCTATGATAAGTAAAATATGCCTTAACATGTCTAATATTGTTATCAAATAAGTTTAGATACCAAAAGTTATGTTACATATGCTTAAAATGAATTTTGGCGTAAAAAGGGCATTTTGGTAATTTACCTAAGGCATATAAACTACCTATCATACAACTACTTAAACGAAGCGACCATAAGGTATAACCTCGGAAGGTTATTCCCTATATACTATGGTCACCTAATGTGTTTGGTCGGATCCTAATGATCGACCAAACGGGTCGGGTTCGAAAGTATAAGCGATTGTTTAGATCGCTTACCTTACGACCCTATATAAGCACTAAACTAAAAGTGACGAGCTAAGCATGTTAAAACATGCTTAACTAAGTTTAGAAAACAGGTTTGGTATTAAAATAAACGGTTTTGATACCCAAGAGTAGTTTGGTTACAAAATACGCACGAATGCGCATTTTGGCCGAAACTACGACTCGTCACTGAGCCTAGATAACGTGGTAATCAGTAGGTATAGTCACTAAGGACTATGAACATTGTGATTACGCTCACGTTATGAAGTTCAAATGAACTTCGCATTGACCATAAACTGGTCAATGCAGAAAGTCAAACAAAGTTTTGACTTTCGGACTCGAAAAGCGATAAAAGAACGAAGGAACACTTATAAAGGGTCCCCGCAAGATTTGATTCAAAGTAATCTCAGGTAGGAAGTGAGAAATCACAACCACTTAGAGAAAAACTCAGATCAAATGTGGGTTTGCAAGGAGTGGGGGTTGGGTATTCATAGGAAAACCAAGACCGTTAGGATCGTTTCTTGAAAAACGTGCTTCGATCTAGGCCGTCCAAGTGTTGAAATGTTATGGTGCATCATTTTGACCCCCACCACAAGAGTTTGACATGTGGCATTGGCCTTTGGGGTGTCTAAGGGCTGTTAACAGCTGAAAAAATGGCTTTTGCTGATCAGAAGGGGCCTCGCGTGATGCCAAGGGGGCTAGGTGTCACGCTAAGGTCCCCCTATCAGCAAACACTTTCCAATGTTTCCATTTCAGTCCCCGTTGTGTATTAAGGCCATTTCCGACATGTTTAAGGCTCGTTAAGCCTTTTTCAAGGCCCTAAAATGATGCCTAAACATTGTAGACATGAAACATGCTCAAAAATATCCCGGATGTCGGTTCGTTTGGTCGTACGATCGCGATGTTCGCTTAATTACGACGGAAAAGCGCATAAGCGCGAAAAACGATCCAAATTGCGCGACGAATGGATTTTTCTCATGCCAAACACTAAAATAAAATATTTTAGTGCTTACATAAATTTTTGGATGTCCGGATGTATTCAGAACGTAAGTTATGCGCGAAAGTGCAAACTTGTGCACTTTTTGACGCTTTTAGTCCCTGAATGACCCAAAAGTTTATTTTAGCACACCGAACCCCTCAAAGCCTATTCCTAAGCTATATAAAGGATATTTTAGGTGTGTTTAACTTATGGTCTTGTTCCGGAATGTTCGTTACAGTTCAAATTGGCATACTTTCGCGGTTTGTCAAATTTAGTCCCTGTAGGCGAATTAACTTGTTTTTGCCGTACCAAAGCCTTCAAAACTTATTTCTAAGTTATGTAAAGGTTATTTAAGGTATGTGAAGCCTATTTCACTATTCCGGAGTGTTCGTTGCATTAAACTGGTTATATTAACGCATCAGTGCGCGTATAACCTTCCAGAAAGCGATTTAGAGCCCGAAATCGAACCAGAATTGATATGTGCAAATGATACACATATTTGTACAAATCCCAAGTATGAAATACAATATTTCATTGTTTTGGTATTTGTTTGATGGTCGCAGTGACCCAGGTGTCACAGTCTCCCCTACTTTAGGAAATTTCATCCCGAAATTTATTTAGAGGAAACTTGTGAGAGCTTGAAACATGAAGTTGAAAAGACAAAACAATACTGGTTAAGGTTCTGAACTTCCAGTAACTTTAAATAACATCATGCTTACAATGTAGGAGGGACACTTATATAATAGTCTATTAAGCGTTATTGGTGCGTCCACCGTACCTCCATTACATGGTTCACATTTTGTTATTGTGGTCGCTATCGGTTCTTACACATAATAAGTTTTACTGGGTTTCTGTGCCCTGAAGTTTATAATTACGTACACGTCCATAATTACACAATTCCTTGCATAGTCCACACAGTCTATTTTATAATGTGTAGGGGAAAACCAAATGAACAAATCTTGTGATGAATGTGACTAGACCACCATAGGGTCCCTTTTATTAAATCAATAAATGATTTTAATAGACAACCAAGGAGTCTTTTCAGCTTATATCATCGCATGTCATTCTTAACCAGATTTTTGAATCAATCTTTTTGACTAGACCACTAAAAGGGTCTCTTATGAAACATGGAGTAGTACTATATAATCCAAGGGTCTTAACTATTACATAGAAGCCCATTAAGGATTTAAGGTAGTACCTTTTTGAATATCCTACTACGAATCCCTCATATGAAGATATGAAAGATTCTACGAGGATTTGGATAACGAATATCCAGAGTATACAAAAACACAAAATGCATAAAAGAAAACACAAGATGCATAAACACGTAGTCATATAACCACAAAGATTGTTTATCTTGATCTTTGGTTTGTTAATTTGTTTTGCTAACAGAGCACATGTATTTAAAGCACACTAGGAATCCATCTCGTGGATTTCATTTGGTACTTTAAACATTATCAAGAATCTAACTATAAAGATAGAAGATTTTTAAAAGAAAAATTCGATTTCGATTATAAGGAACCGAAATGTTCGAATTTAGGTACATAAGGAATCCAATTAAAGACTCTGATTTGAATGATAATCATCCACAATGGTCTAAATGTGAAGATAAAAAGATCCCATATGGATTTTAGAAGTTGAAGATGTTTTGAAACCTGTTTTGAAACCTTGCACTAGATGTGCTTAAGTCAAAACATGAAGTAAAAATGCTTATGAAGTTGAGATGCTAGATATGTCAATGCGACATATGAAGCAGAATCTGAAAGTTAAGTCAATGTATGAGGAAAAATATTTTTGAAAACTATGCATGGGGTTCTAAAAAAAAATGTGTTCAATGTTTTTGAAACCTTATATATAATACCTTTGAAATCATAAAGTAGGTGTATTAGGTAGGTATATATTTATAAAAAAAATTGTTTTAAAATCATGCGAGATGAATTTTGAAATTATGTATAAGGTTTTTGAAAAACATGAATGATGCTTTTCGAAATCATGCACTTGATAAGAAAATGTACTGTGTTAATATTGTCTTCAGACTATATGAAACATTTTGAAATTATGAAGGTTGTTTTTGAAAACATAGCCAATGTTTTTGAAATAACATAGACAATGCATTTTAAAAAAATTGTTTTCAAACTATATGAAGTGTTTTGAGATCATGAAGATTGTTTTTGAAATACTTGTACTGTGTATGTTGAAAAATCAAAACGTAATGGGTATGAGATTTGAAAATACCCTTAGTTATCTAACCAAAGATTCAAAGGCACAGATGTGCAGAAGCATGATTACTCATGATGTCACTTTATTTTCTGTACTTTGTTTCTTAGAGTGAAACGAGTACTTAAAATTTTCGAGGGAATCATGAGCGATCATTTGAAAGAGAGAATCACAAGAGTAGTTTATAAGGAACATAGTTCCTTAATATAGGTATCATAGAGAATTTCCATTTACGCATGTAACTACACTTGTATATCAGAATTGTGAACAACAATTTATTTATAATCAAAACAGATTGTTTCACATTACAAGAAATAGAAGAAACAAAAGCATAAGACAACAACATCTTCTAATCAGCCAACTGCTCATCCGTGGGTTGGATTTGCCTTAGCAAGCTTCGGGCATTTATTCACGAAATGACCCATCTTGCCACAGTTGTAGCACGATCCAGGCTGAAAGCGAGCTTGAGCAGGATTGGCTTGTGGTTGATTTGGACCACCTTGGTTCGGGTTACATCGACAAGCACTTGCCAGGTGACCAATTCGCCTACATGATATACACATACGACATTGTAAGTGAGCTTGGTGATGCCCATTACATTTGTCGCATATTGGTGCCGTTCCCTTGTATTGCTTCTTAGCAGGTGGTGTTGCCACCTGGATGGGACCTGCTTGATTTGGTACAGCTGCAGTTGAGCAAACCCTTGCTGTATGACCTATAAGTCCACAAATCTGGCATTGCGGCACTTCACACTAGCATGATGATGAAGGTTACATTGGTTGCACAAGGGTGCAGTTCCATTGTATGGCTTCCTAGCAGGGGGGTGAGCTGGTTGGTTGGGGATGGCTTTACCATTGTGAGCGACCATGGCGAAGTTCTGAGAAGCCTTTCGCTTCTTTGACTTCTTAGGGGATCGTTCATCCATGGTCTTTGATTCCTCGGTTGGTTTCTTGGCTGGCCGTGCTGTCACTTGCCTAGGTCTTGCCTGTTTTGGTGCAACCGCTGCGGGATTCTTTGAAGCTTTACGTTTCTTTGGTTTAGGTGAAGGCTTGGCCTCTGCCTCCTTTGGTGACTCTTGAGTGGCTTCATCCTGGAGACGATACATGGCAATAGCTAATTCGACAGTCTTCAGGACTACTTCGCCTATTCGCTGGGCAAATTTGGCAGTCTGCTCGGATGTCTGACCGTTGCTGAGAGGAAGAGACATTCTAGAAGAAAATGAAAGATATAGGAAGAAACAAGTGAAACATCATCGGATAAACAATGCAGAATGGCAATGCATAAGAATTTGCGATCATTTGTTTGTTACCTAAGGCAAACAAATGAGACGGTGACAAATCAAAGTAAACGGATCGTATTAATGTATCACTGAAGACATGCTCGCCTATAAGTGAACACTCACCCCAAGAGTTCCCAGGTAAGAGTGACTGGTCCGATACTGCGGATTTGTACGAACACTCTAGCCTTCGACAGAAAACTCAGGGTACAGGCATTCACTCTTCCAGTTCGCACGTGTTCACATTATAAGACCCAAACTTTGACGAGATTTGAAAACTCAAAGGGGTTCAAAACCTTATAACAGAGGGTTCAAAACCTAGTAATCAATCATCCTAGAACAGATGATTAGTTTTCAAAGCGGTTTTGAAATTTGTGTTCTTGTTGAGGTCGTCGCCTAAGGATAGGTGACGGTATTGTTTTATGACTAAACGCAAGTAAACTCGCGTTAGGGTCCTAGGAAGGTTATAGACTAGGTCAAAGCATTACTAATAACATAATTCCCTATAACCATGGGCTCTGATACCAACTTTTCTGTCAAACCCCGACCACGCAAAACAACAAAATGTGGCGGAAAACGTCGGGGAGTGTAGTAACAGAATCATTGTTTCATAACACATGGAAATTGAAATATTGTTTTATTGATTAAAAGAGTTACAATGTCTTGACAATCAAAGAAATATAACATAATATAACTGGTCTTGCATCTTTTATTGTCACTAAGGCCCAAGTCCGCCTAAGTGTATCTTGATAAATCCTATACATCGTATCCTGAAACACATGTGAAAATAGGTACGTCAGCATAAAAATGCCTGTGAGATACATAGGTTTTGTAAAAATAGAATTCATGACTTATGTTTAAGAAAATGTTTAGTTATGAACCTTGTAATTTGCTTTGTCTTGTAAATCATTTGAAAAGTGATAAATAAACCAAATGATATATATGTATAAAAGAATAACACATGGTTAAGTGGATAACCATGTGAAATGAGTTTGTATAAATTAAGTTGTTTGTAAAACAATGTATTGTGAAAAGTATGTTATTTGTATAAAATGTTATATGTCCAAATTTAAATGATTCAAATAACGCTACGATATGTAATACCATACAATCACTTATATATAGGAAGTACCAGCGGCGTATCCACCATGCTTGTATCATATTACACACGCCTCGTTACTTAAATCACTTACTCAAACCAAACCAACAATGTAAGATGTCTATGTTTAAACCAATTGCCAAACGTATTGAATAATATGTCAAAATGTTTATGTCAAGATGTAAGTCATGTAATGTATAACCAATGTCAATAATGTTTATGTGTCAAATGTAAATAATGTAATGTGTAACCAAAATGATATGTATGGCTAGTGAAATATATCAACTAAACCATATGCACAAAAACAAAGTATTGAAGTAAAACATGGTTTAAATCAAAGCTATGTTTTGTGGAACAAATGCATGCTATACTGATATAAACATCTATGCGGTATTGTGAGAATGCATACATCCAAGCCTTAAGAGTGGGGCGATAAACCCTTAAACAAATTAAAGGTTTATCTAAGTTATGTGTATCGAATTCGGTCATTCCTTTCATCCAAACCTACCCAGGATGTCCGGAACGGGAGTTGTCAATTCCTATGGTACCACTACCTACTAACGAACGGCGTGATCGGTGTTAATGAATGTATATTGATCCATCAAAACAAACCAAATATCATATCAAAATGTAAGCATGTGAATGAATAATAAATGTACTAAGTATGATGAACATACATAGCATGTAATGTAATGTAAAACAATGTACTAAGTATGCACACAATGGGCATACATAGCATAAAATGTAATGTAAAATAATGTACTAAGTACGCACACAATGGGCATACATAGCATAAAATGTAATGTAAAATAATGTACTAAGTACGCACACAATGGGCATACATAGCATAAAATGTAATGTAAAATAATGTACTAAGTACGCACACAATGGGCATACATAGCATAGAATGTAATGTAAAATAATGTACTAAGTACGCACACAATGGGCATACATAGCATAAAATGTAATGAAAAATAATGTACTAAGTACGCACACAATGGGCATACATAGCATAAAATGTAATGAAATCATGTACTATAAATGTACTAATGAACATAGGAAGTATATGATGTGAAAACAGTAAAGCATGAAAGTAACAAGTAGGCACATGTGTTTCACCCCAAAATGTTTGGAAAACAGTAAAAGAGGGGTCTATGTACTCACTTGAGATTGCTTAGTAGTCCTTGAGTAACAACCAAACAATGCTAGAGACCACGGATATCAAACGACACCTAATATAGGTAACTATGTTAATATACCGGACCAAAATCGGAGGATTTGATAGAATGAGGGTTCGTAAACCAAACGAGTATGGAGACTCGTGTAATATGGTTTAACAAAGCCCACATACTAAAATGAAACCTAACCTAAGTGCTTACGACCCATTACGACCCGTTTAGGTAGCTTATGCTACTTTAACGCGTCGTTCGCGTAAAACGCGTTCGGAATGCCTAACTAGTCCTATGATAAGTAAAATATTCTTTAACATGTCTAATATTGTTATCAAATCATTTTAGATACCAAAAGTTATGTTACATATGCTTAAAATGAATTTTGGCATAAAAAAGGCATTTTGGTAATTTACCTAAGGCATATAAACTACCTATCATACAACTACTTAAACGAAGCGACCATAAGGTATAACCTCGGAAGGTTATTCCCTATATACTATGGTCACCTAATGTGTTTGGTCGGATCCTAATGATCGACCAAACGGGTCGGGTTCGAAAGTATAAGCGATTGTTTAGATCGCTTACCTTACGACCCTATATAAGCACTAAACTAAAAGTGACGAGCTAAGCATGTTAAAACATGCTTAACTAAGTTAAGAAAACAGGTTTGGTATCAAAACAAATGGTTTTGATACCCAAGAGTAGTTTGGTTACAAAATACGCACGAATGCGCATTTTGGCCGAAACTACGACTCATCACTGAGCCTAGATAACGTGGTAATCAGTAGGTATAGTCACTAAGGACTATGACCATCGTGATTACGCTCACGTTATGAAGTTCAAACGAACTTCGCATTGACCATAAACTGGTCAATGCAGAAAGTCAAACAAAGTTTGACTTTCGGACTCGAAAAGCGATAAAAGAACGAAGGAACACTTACAAAGGGTCCCCCTGATCAGCCACTTTGTTAGGAAGTGAGAAATCACAACCACTTAGAGAAAAACTCAGATCAAATGTGGGTTTGCAAGGAGTGGGGGTTGGGTATTTATAGGAAAACCAAGTGTCACACCCCCAAAATCCACCTGCGGAGTACTACCGCTTGGAGGCGTGACTGACCAGGATCCAGCCACCAATCATATTGAACATGCGAGTTAAAAGATATAAAAGTTTAACCAATACAATTGGTGTCCAAACAAACACATAGTTAAGTTGCAAGCGGAAGCATAAGTCTTAAAACAAAACATAAGTTTAGTTGTTTCATAGTTCAACATGGCACACAGTCGTCCATGTCCCACAACGATCCTCCTCCATGCAAGCTCCAGCTTAAGAACCCAAGGACCTGCAAAGCATGTAGTAACGAGTCAACAACTAGTTGAGTGAGTTCACGGTTGGGTGTTCGTTTTAAGTTGTTTCGAAAACAGTTTCCTTTAGCTGGCATCCTGCCGTGGGGGTTACCCCATAGTTAAAAACGTGACTTGTTCATTTCCGGTTACTCTGGCAATCCAGCCGTGGGGGCTACCCCGTGTTAGTTATCTGGCATTTCGGCCGTGGGGGCTACCCCATGTATACACTAGACTCGTTACCATATCGACTGCTGACTGTAGTCATGTTTATGTGCCCTGAAACTGTCAATGTCTATCATCATTGACGTGCCCCAGATCCATTAGTTCACGCCCGTCCTCTGCGGCACGGTGTGAGGTTTGTCAGACCTAAATAGCGCTATCTAACTAATGACCCGCTCGCCATTGGCCCGGCGATTAAGTCGATATAAAAATGAGGGACTTCGTGATAGAGTTTTGGTCTAGTACGAGTTATCTGTCCGTGAGGACGAGGAATTACATTCCTGAACCTTTGCTGTCCTACCCAAGGAGGATGAGGAACCCAGTTCCTTAACCCCATTCCCAACCCCGGGAATCCCATGCTTTGTAGAGGGTGTGAACTCACCTTGGTTTGCTCGGTAGGAACACAGAAAAGTCAAACAAGCAACGTTGAGGCTACTCACGTCCTATCATAGTTGTATCATACAATCAGGTTCGCATTCAAGTAGTGCACGTATGGGTTACACGTTTAATCATGGCAGTTCATCGACATTCACATTCAACAGTAATATATAAGGTCTGTACACTAGGCCCGAGAGTCCGGCCCAATCAAATAAGCCCATAATTAAACAAGTCCAACAGTGTGTATCCGCGTATGATCCCGAGTCGCAACTAGGCGTTTGCGACTCGCAACCTGAGTCGCAATCATGGTTTCGGTCCGTGTTGTTTTGGTTACGAGTCGCAACTGGACTCGCAACCGGGGTTTCGAGTCAAACGGTTTGTGTGCTGATAACTTGTGGTTTCGAGTCGCAACCAGGTGTTTGCGACTCGCAACCGATGTCGCAACCAGGAGATTTCGACTCATCATGCATGGTTTCGAGTCGCAACTAGAGGTCTCGAGTGGACAACTGCTGATTCGGAACAGTGTACTATCCAATGAGACTTTGATTTCATGAAACAGTCTGTACTACTCTCATAAACATGTTTATTTGTCTAGCAATTTCCTAAAATGGATCAAACAAATCAGATTTCAAATATTCAACCATGTTCATAACATATTCATCATGTTCTTCAAACATTCAAGTAGTTCATATTGCTTATTCAAACTTGTTCATCTTATTTCCGGGTTTTTATCCTTAATCACAACATATAATCATGAACAACAATCAAACATTTGAACATATTCATCTAACCCACATGTACTTTATCCGATTTCATGAGTAATAAACCTTCTAAACATAACCATGCCACTCGGATTTAAGCCTATATAGAACCGATAACATTTACTCATATTCAAGCATACATTATTCATCAAACATAACCAATAAGTCAACCGAATGTAAACACATAACATAGAACATTTGTGCATCGATTTCTTGAACACTAACTTAACATCAATGTGTACTATCAAAACATGCTCAACCGATTATCACCAACACACACACAACCGAGAATACGATAAAGCCGAAATCATGCATTTTCCACTTATTAATGTATGAAGACAAGCATTCAACATCAAGCACACATAATCCTTAACACATAGTAAAGCACTAACCGATTGATGGGTTTCAAAGGTGAGTATAGAGCTCCCAAATGTGTGTGTGTGAGCCGATCCGAGAGCTCCTAGTGTCACCGATATGATCCGAGAATGAAGGAGAGACAATGTATGATGTTGTAGCTTAGGGTTTTAGTGAAGAGGATGGAGTGTGTGTATAGGTGAGTGTGTTGTCCAAGGAAATGGCACCTATGGTTATCCACTTAGTTTATATACTAGTCCACATTGGTGCACCCTAGTGGGCTTCGGGTGAGGTGCACGGCTCAACCGGCCCATAAGTTATACTAGTTCACTCGAGACCACATGGTCTCGAGTCGAGTTCATGGCTTTCGGTTCATATACATACCCGAGTACATACACACAAACATACATTTAACATAACACAAAATCATATAAAGGTTCACTTATCATTCATTAAATCACATAAGTTTAACTAGTCACACGTTTAAGCATACAACGAAAGGTTCTAAATTTCGAGTTGTCACATCATCCCCAAGTTGAAAGAAATTTCGTCCCGAAATTTGGTAGGCACTCACTGAGGAAGCTAGTTAAGTTGTATGGTTTTCCCGGTTTTCCTGGGGTGTCACATCCACCCCACGTTGATCTGGAATTTCGTCCCGAAATTCCGTAGCTTCGGCCTCAGTAGTGGGTGTACTGTTTGCGAACAGTTGGGGATACTTTTGTTTCATCTGATCTTCGCGCTCCCAGGTGAACTCTGGGCCGCGACGTGAGTTCCAACGAACTCGAACGAGAGGTATTCTAGTGCTCTTGAGGACCTTAACATCCCGGTCCGTGATCTCGACTGGTTCCTCGACGAATCGTAACTGCTCGTCGATCGTGAGTTCCTTCAAAGGAACTACGTGGGTCTCATCTGACGGACACTTCTTCAGATTCGACACGTGAAAGACGTTGTGAACTGCACCGAGTTCCGCTGGTAAGTTTAGTCTGTAGGCCACCCTGCCTATTTTCTCAATGACCTCGAAAGGTCCAACGTATCGTGGGTTAAGTTTACCGCGTTTACCAAAACGAACCACACCCTTCCAGGGTGAAACTTTGAGTAGTACCCGCTCCCCAACCTGGAGCTCGAGTGGTTTCCTGCCCATGTCGGCGTAAACTTTCTGGCGTTCTCGAGCGGCTGTCATGCGTTTCCGTATCTGAGCGATCTGCTCGGTTGTATCTACCACATATTCTGGACCAGTGATCTGACTATCTCCCACCTCTGCCCAGCAAAGAGGAGACCGGCATTTACGTCCGTACAATGCCTCAAACGGAGCAGCTCCAATGCTGGTGTGGTAGCTGTTATTGTACGAGAATTCCACAAGTGGCAGATGCTTTTCCCAGCGATTGCCAAAGTCGATTACACATGCACGAAGCGTGTCTTCTAAGGTTTGAATAGTGCGCTCGGACTGCCCGTCCGTCTGAGGATGGTACGCTGTGCTCATGTCTAATCGTGAGCCAAAGGATTTGTGCATTGCTTGCCACAGCTCAGAAGTAAAACGTGCATCTCGATCCGAGATGATGGAGGTGGGCACCCCGTGCCTCGAAACAATTTCCTTGATGTATATTTCTGCAAGAGTGGAGAACTTATCCGTCTCCTTGATAGCCAAGAAGTGTGCAGATTTCGTGAGTCGATCCACGATCACCCAAATAGTATCGTTCCCGCGCTGGGATCTAGGTAGGCCAGTAACAAAATCCATGGAAATTTGCTCCCATTTCCATTGAGGTATCTCTGGTTGTTGGAGCAGGCCTGATGGTTTCTGGTATTCCGACTTGACTCTCGCACAAGTCAAACATTTACTGACGTAGGTCGCTATGTGGGCCTTCATGCTAGGCCACCAGTACGTAGTTTTGATGTCGTGGTACATTTTATCCGACCCCGGATGTACCGAGTAGCGAGACTTGTGTGCTTCGTCCATCACAAGTTCTCGTAGGTTGCCATAGAGTGGGACCCAAACGCGTCCCGTTACGTAGTAAGCACCGTCTTCCTTCTGTTCTAATCGTTGCCTTGATCCGCGTAGGGCTTCAGCCCTGACGTTCTCTGGTTTCAATGCTTCTATCTGAGCAGCTCGTATTTGGGAAGGAAGGCTAGAGTGGATCGTGAGTTGTAAAGCTCGCACGCGCTTAGGTACAGTGTCCTTCCGACTGAGGGCGTCAGCCACAACATTGGCTTTGCCCGGGTGATATCTGATTGCGCACTCGTAGTCACTTAGCAACTCGACCCATCGTCGTTGCCGCATATTCAGTTCCTTCTGCTTGAAGATATGCTCGAGGCTCCTGTGGTCGGTGTAGATGGCGCACTTGGTACCATACAGGTAATGCCGCCATAACTTAAGTGCAAAAACAACAGCTCCCAGCTCTAAATCGTGCGTCGTGTAGTTCTTTTCATGAACCTTGAGTTGACGTGAGGCGTAGGCTATAACTTTATCTCGTTGCATCAACACGCAACCAAGACCTTGAATTGATGCGTCGCAGTAGACCACAAAGTCGTCTGTGCCTTCCGGCAAGGAAAGGATAGGTGCGCTACAAAGTCTATCCTTTAGGTGCTGAAATGCCAACTCCTGTGCGTTTCCCCAGCGATAAACAACGCCCTTCTGCGTTAGTGACGTGAGAGGCTGTGCAATCTTAGAAAAATCCTTTATGAATCTCCGGTAGTATCCCGCCAAACCCAAGAATTGGCGAATTTCCTTTGGTGTACGAGGTGCAGGCCAGTTCTTTATTGAGTCTACCTTGGATGGATCAACATGAATCCCATCCTTGTTCACCACGTGGCCTAGGAAATGGACTTCTCGGAGCCAGAAGTCGCATTTCGGGAACTTTGCATAAAGCTGTTCTGTTCGAAGGAGTTCCAGAATAAGTCGCAGATGCTGCTCGTGTTCTTCTCGACTCTTGGAATAGATCAGGATGTCGTCGATGAAGACTATAACGAACTTGTCCAGGTAAGGCTTGCACACTCGGTTCATCAAGTCCATGAAAACCGCAGGTGCGTTTGTCATCCCAAAAGGCATGACCAAAAACTCATAGTGCCCGTATCGAGTTCTGAAAGCTGTCTTGGAGACGTCCTCTTCCCGGACTCTCAGCTGGTGATAACCCGATCTCAAATCGATCTTCGAATAGTAGCTCGATCCTTGCAACTGGTCGAACAAGTCGTCGATACGCGGTAGAGGATAACGATTCTTCACCGTCACCTTGTTGAGTTCCCGGTAATCGATGCACATTCTGAAAGTACCGTCTTTCTTCTTCACAAATAATACTGGAGCTCCCCAGGGCGATGAGCTAGGACGAATAAAACCCTTATCCAAGAGTTCTTGTAGTTGCGTGGAGAGTTCTTTCAACTCTGATGGGGCTAAACGATAAGGTGCACGAGCTATAGGCGCAGCTCCAGGAGCTAGTTCGATCTGAAACTCGACTTGGCGATGAGGCGGAAGACCAGGTAATTCCTCAGGAAATACCTCTGGGTAATCGCGTACAACTGGAAAATCTTCTATCTTCTTCTCTTTCTCCGTGGTGTCAGTAATGAGAGCCAAAATGGCAGTGTGGCCCTTTCGCAAGTACTTTTGGGCCTTAAGGAGAGAAATGACATTCTCAACAGCACTCCTCTTGTCGCCATGAATCATGAGAGGTTCACCACCGGGACCTGGAATACGGACTACCTTCTCGTTGCAAAGAATCTCTGCTCGGTGTTGGGATAACCAATCCATCCCAATGACGACGTCGAAACTACCCAAGACAATAGGAATGAGGTCGAGAGAGAAGGTCTGGTCAGCGAGAAGAAGTTTACAACCCTGGACTACGTGTGTGGCTTCTAAACTCTTACCATTTGCTAGCTCTACGGTGTGCTTGTTGTTCAAAGGTGTTGGAATACGCTTAAGCATTCGACTAACTTCTAGCGACACGTAGCTAGTATCGGCACCCGAATCAAATAAAACTGAAACATAAAAGTCGTCGAGAAGGAACTTACCCGCCACAACATTGGGGTCATTCCTTGCTTCACCTTGGCCGATCACAAACATCCGCCCCCTGGCGCCATTGTTGTTGTTGTTCCCATTGTTACCATTCCCCTGATTGTTGTTATTGTTGTTGTTGTTGTTCTGGTTCCTGTTCAGTTGAGGACAGTCTCTCTTGAAGTGGCCTTCAGCTCCACACTGAAAGCACCCTTTGTTATCACCCTGTTGCTGTTGCTGGCGCTGGTTCTGTTGTGCTTGCTGACGATTCTGATTAGCGGGGTATAAGCTCCTGCAATCCTTTGCAGCGTGACCAGGCTTGTTGCACCGATGGCAGTTGCCCCTGGTGCATGGCCCGCTGTGGTGCAGGCTGCAGCGATTGCATTTGGGATGATTTCCTTTGTATCCACCACCAGACGATTGCTGATTAGGGCTCTTGTAGTCCTCAGTCTTTCTCTGCTGAGACTGGGACTGAACAGAAGTCGAACCCTTACTTGAAGTTCCATCCCACTTCCGTTTGTTGTCACTAGAGGTACCAGTAGTAGTTGCAGCGCCAATGCGTTTTGGTAACTTGTTCTGCTCCACCGCTTGATCCGTGAGACGGTGAGCCAACTGAACGGTTTGCTGGTAGGTGGCGAGGTTCGCCGAAGTCACATGACTTTGGATTTCCGGCACTAAGCCCTGAAGAAATAGTTCGATGCGTTTGATGGGAGGATCCACCATAGTAGGGCACAGAATTGCCAGTTCGTTCGACCTTTTCACATAAGCTTCAATTTCGGATCCCGTCATCTTGAGGTTGAAGAACTCCACTTCCAGTTTGTGAATTTCATCACGACTGCAGTACTCTTCTTTGATCATTTCCTTGAAGTTCTCCCATGGGGTGGCATTGGCAGCGACCAACCCCAGCATCTGAACCTGAGCGTTCCACCATGTGAGGGCTAAACCCTCGAGAGTACCAGTAGCATACTTCACCCTGCGCGCCTCAGGGCATTCGCACATTTCGAACACAGATTCTAGCTTCTCAAACCAGTGTAGGAGTCCTACTGCTCCTTCAGTGCCGCTAAAAGTAGTTGGTCGGCAGTCCATGAAAGTCTTAAAAGTGCACACGGGTGGCTGAACATGCTGACCTATCGTAGGTGAAAGAAAAGACAGAGTTTAACACAAAGGTTGGTTCACGAGAGTAGGATCCTAAAGATCCTAGAATGAGTTCGGACTGCAGGATATACCTCCTCCGTGTGCAGCTGCAAGTGCTGCGGTAACTCGTTCGTTAATCAGAGCCGTCAACTGGGCTTGTGTCATGTTAACGCGTCCAGACATGATCTTCACATCAAGAAGGACGTGAGTGAGAGGGGTTCGCGAAGGTGCGATGTCAGAAGCGAGTAAGTACACACGTGTTCAAGCAACGGTAGTTATTCTAACCAAGCATACCATAAGCAGTGTACTATGTAACTAACAAGTAGGCAATATATACACAGATCATATCACCTAGAGTGTCGAGCCTTGCATGTGGAGTGAAGCATCGTTGTGGACCGTTGAGCACTGTACAGGTTATAGTCTGGTTTTAACAAAAACGTTTTCCCCTTTATTAAAACCAAGTTCTCTATAACCAATGGCTCTGATACCAATCTGTCACACCCCCAAAATCCACCTGCGGAGTACTACCGCTTGGAGGCGTGACTGACCAGGATCCAGCCACCAATCATATTGAACATGCGAGTTAAAAGATATAAAAGTTTAACCAATACAATTGGTGTCCAAACAAACACATAGTTAAGTTGCAAGCGGAAGCATAAGTCTTAAAACAAAACATAAGTTTAGTTGTTTCATAGTTCAACATGGCACACAGTCGTCCATGTCCCACAACGATCCTCCTCCATGCAAGCTCCAGCTTAAGAACCCAAGGACCTGCAAAGCATGTAGTAACGAGTCAATAACTAGTTGAGTGAGTTCACGGTTGGGTGTTCGTTTTAAGTTGTTTCGAAAACAGTTTCCTTTAGCTGGCATCCTGCCGTGGGGGTTACCCCATAGTTAAAAACGTGACTTGTTCATTTCCGGTTACTCTGGCAATCCAGCCGTGGGGGCTACCCCGTGTTAGTTATCTGGCATTTCGGCCGTGGGGGCTACCCCATGTATACACTAGACTCGTTACCATATCGACTGCTGACTGTAGTCATGTTTATGTGCCCTGAAACTGTCAATGTCTATCATCATTGACGTGCCCCAGATCCATTAGTTCACGCCCGTCCTCTGCGGCACGGTGTGAGGTTTGTCAGACCTAAATAGCGCTATCTAACTAATGACCCGCTCGCCATTGGCCCGGCGATTAAGTCGATATAAAAATGAGGGACTTCGTGATAGAGTTTTGGTCTAGTACGAGTTATCTGTCCGTGAGGACGAGGAATTACATTCCTGAACCTTTGTTGTCCTACCCAAGGAGGACGAGGAACCCAGTTCCTTAACCCCATTCCCAACCCCGGGAATCCCATGCTTTGTAGAGGGTGTGAACTCACCTTGGTTTGCTCGGTAGGAACACAGAAAAGTCAAACAAGCAACGTTGAGGCTACTCACGTCCTATCATAGTTGTATCATACAATCAGGTTCGCATTCAAGTAGTGCACGTATGGGTTACACGTTTAATCATGGCAGTTCATCGACATTCACATTCAACAGTAATATATAAGGTCTGTACACTAGGCCCGAGAGTCCGGCCCAATCAAATAAGCCCATAATTAAACAAGTCCAACAGTGTGTATCCGCGTATGATCCCGAGTCGCAACTAGGCGTTTGCGACTCGCAACCTGAGTCGCAATCGTGGTTTCGGTCCGTGTTGTTTTGGTTACGAGTCGCAACTGGACTCGCAACCGGGGTTTCGAGTCAAACGGTTTGTGTGCTGATAACTTGTGGTTTCGAGTCGCAACCAGGTGTTTGCGACTCGCAACCGATGTCGCAACCAGGAGATTTCGACTCATCATGCATGGTTTCGAGTCGCAACTAGAGGTCTCGAGTGGACAACTGCTGATTCGGAACAGTGTACTATCCAATGAGACTTTGATTTCATGAAACAGTCTGTACTACTCTCATAAACATGTTTATTTGTCTAGCAATTTCCTAAAATGGATCAAACAAATCAGATTTCAAATATTCAACCATGTTCATAACATATTCATCATGTTCTTCAAACATTCAAGTAGTTCATATTGCTTATTCAAACTTGTTCATCTTATTTCCGGGTTTTTATCCTTAATCACAACATATAATCATGAACAACAATCAAACATTTGAACATATTCATCTAACCCACATGTACTTTATCCGATTTCATGAGTAATAAACCTTCTAAACATAACCATGCCACTCGGATTTAAGCCTATATAGAACCGATAACATTTACTCATATTCAAGCATACATTATTCATCAAACATAACCAATAAGTCAACCGAATGTAAACACATAACATAGAACATTTGTGCATCGATTTCTTGAACACTAACTTAACATCAATGTGTACTATCAAAACATGCTCAACCGATTATCACCAACACACACACAACCGAGAATACGATAAAGCCGAAATCATGCATTTTCCACTTATTAATGTATGAAGACAAGCATTCAACATCAAGCACACATAATCCTTAACACATAGTAAAGCACTAACCGATTGATGGGTTTCAAAGGTGAGTATAGAGCTCCCAAATGTGTGTGTGTGAGCCGATCCGAGAGCTCCTAGTGTCACCGATATGATCCGAGAATGAAGGAGAGACAATGTATGATGTTGTAGCTTAGGGTTTTAGTGAAGAGGATGGAGTGTGTGTATAGGTGAGTGTGTTGTCCAAGGAAATGGCACCTATGGTTATCCACTTAGTTTATATACTAGTCCACATTGGTGCACCCTAGTGGGCTTCGGGTGAGGTGCACGGCTCAACCGGCCCATAAGTTATACTAGTTCACTCGAGACCACATGGTCTCGAGTCGAGTTCATGGCTTTCGGTTCATATACATACCCGAGTACATACACACAAACATACATGTAACATAACACAAACTCATATAAAGGTTCACTTATCATTCATTAAATCACATAAGTTTAACTAGTCACACGTTTAAGCATACAACGAAAGGTTCTAAATTTCGAGTTGTCACACCAAGACCGTTAGGATCGTTTCTTGAAAAACGTGCTTCGATCTAGGCCGTCCAAGTGTTGAAATGTTATGGTGCATCATTTTGCCCCCCACCACAAGAGTTTGACATGTGGCATTGGCCTTTGGGGTGTCTAAGGGCTGTTAACAGCTGAAAAAATGGCTTTTGCTGATCAGAAGGGGCCTCGCGTGACGCCAAGGGGGCTAGGTGTCACGCTAAGGTCCCCCTGATCAGCAAACACTTTCCAATGTTTCCATTTCAGTCCCCGTTGTGTATTAAGGCCATTTCCGACATGTTTAAGGATCCTTAAGCCATTTTCAAGGCCCTTAAATGATGCCTAAACCTTGTGGACATGAAACATGCTCAAAAATATCCCGGATGTCGGTTCGTTTGGTCGTACGATCGCGATGTTCGCTTAATTACGACGGAATGCGCATAAGCGCGAAAAACGATCCAAATTGCGCGACGAATGGATTTTTCTCATGCCAAACACTAAAATAAAATATTTTAGTGCTTACATAAATTTTTGGATGTCCGGATGTATTCAGAACGTAAGTTATGCGCGAAAGTGCAAACTTGTGCACTTTTTGACGCTTTTAGTCCCTGAATGACCCAAAAGTTTATTTTAGCACACCGAACCCCTCAAAGCCTATTCCTAAGCTATATAAAGGATATTTTAGGTGTGTTTAACTTATGGTCATGTTCCAGAATGTTCGTTACAGTTCAAATTGGCATACTTTCGCAGTTTGTCAAATTTAGTCCCTGTAGGCGAATTAACTTGTTTTTGCCGTACCAAAGCCTTCAAAACTTATTTCTAAGTTATGTAAAGGTTATTTAAGGTATGTGAAGCCTATTTCACTATTCCGGAGTGTTCGTTGCATTAAACTGGTTATATTAACGCATCAGTGCGCGTATAACCTTCCAGAAAGCGTTTTAGAGCCCGAAATCGAACCAGAATTGATATGTGCAAATGATACACATATTTGTACAAATCCCAAGTATGAAATACAATATTTCATTGGTTTGGTATTTGTTTGATGGTCGTAGTGACCCAGGTGTCACAAAATTGATTTGAATGCACAAGGCATAAAATATCTTTTATAACTTGGGACAATTATTTAAAAATAATCTTGTATACAGTTTTACTTATTTGTCGTCCGTCAGGGCCGGTTAGAATAGCCGGACAAGATTAACTGACACGCCACAGGTATAATGCCCACAAGGTTGATTCCTTAAAGTGGGTTACCAGTTTTTACATATGCAACTGTCAGGTGTATGCCTACACCCCGTGCTTAGGTCGTGGCCATTTCAATGAATGATGCCAAGGATATCCGGGACATGGTCATTAACCCCCCAAGGGCCATATACCAAATAAAACAGATTAAAACGGGTTATGTAAATATATTAATCACAATCCGATTTAAACAACTACATATCCGACCAAGCGGCATTATTATAATACCGTATCCCAAGCCCGTATAAGGGAAAATAATTTAAAAGTATTTACCTGAGCAAATATTCAAATTTATCTCAACCGTATTCAATCAGCCAGTACAAGTAGCTTTTACCGGGCTCCTAATTTGGAACGAAGGTTTTAATAACCTATTAGATTCCTAACGGGTCTTAATTAAGCCTAAACTTAGACCGGTTAGTTTTAAAGGAAGATATACGGTTCCAAACACACGATTAAGCGAAAACTGGATTAGAATGTGGTTTAGACCCGAGAAGTTTGTATACTTGTATGATATGGGTAAGCTAAACACATTCTGGATTTTGAGATAAAAATGACAAGGTTTGACCCGTTTCGGCTAATTTATGCAAACTAGTTACATAAACCGCACCGAACGCGAATAATGCGTTACGGGTAACCAAATGAGTCATGTACAGGTCTCCTAGGTTAATATGCCTTAAATATGTTGTGATATCAGTAAGATACCTTCCAATATGCCCAAAACGAATTTAAACTCAAATTATGCCCCGTAGGGGTATTTTGGTCATTTTAAAGGTTATAAAAAAGTTTAAATACTAATCTGAGTTTCAGGTCTGATATATTCAGTAAAAATACTTATTTTTATAATTCATAACAGTAGGGTATCGCATATCTATGAAATTTACCTTTTATAACCAAACTATGCACCGTAGGGGCATTTTGATAGTTTCACATAAGTTTTAAAGGTCAAAATTTGAAATCTGAGTTTAAAACTTTTGCTTACTGTTAAAATATAAAAAGTTGCTTAAAACATCAGTAGGTATAAAGTCTTATATGAGAAAAATGGTTTTAATACATACTATGCGTTTTAAACGCGTAAAAAGACGGTTTTAAGCGATTTCCGGGTTTTTAAAGAAAAGCTGATATTTTTATCATTCCAAAAGACTCAAATTATCTTATTTATTATATAAAATCAGTAGCAAAAGGTTTGGTATTAAAATATTATGTAAAACTCATTTATAGGCCAAAAGGGCAAAACCGACAATTACCGAATCAAAGCTATAACCCTATGTTATGCTCTGTCTAAAAATAAATAAAAATCTTCAAAAATCCCAAAATATTATTTTACATCAGTAGGTAAAAAGTTTGGTATCATAAATTGGGTTTAGATAGGCTTTATGCTAATTACGCTGTTTAATTAATAAAAAGCTTTCTAATTACGCTATTGAGCATAACTCTTAATCTAGACCTCAAACTGATGTGAAAATTTAGGGACATGTTTATAAATCAGTAATAAAGATTATTGTCCTCTCACATTTTCAAAATTCTTGTTTTAAGGTCAAAAGGGCATATTGGTCAACATTTAGGCATATAACGGAAACATGCATATGAATCGGATAACTAATGAACCAAGTTGTATAATCACAGAGGGTTATACTAACATGTAACCTGGTCCTAATAAAGCTCTAAGGCATTTCTAAAATATGCTCTAATGGGTCAGAACTGAAAGTCAAAGCAAAAGTCCATTTATGCGACTTTCGGATCCGAACCGAGCTTATACAGAAAATTATCGGGTTTGTCACACCCTGGCTTTTGCGGAAGCGTGCGTTTATTAGGTGTGACTTCTTAATACCATAGCAACAATCATAACATTGCTATATGAAAATAAAACACATGATGATCATCCATTCATTAAGTTTAAAGTTACCACAACATCAATGTTTTAAAATGTCGACACATAAAACAAGTTACAACCAAGACATGATTAAAGCGTGTTCATATGACACAACAAAGACTTGAATATAAACGTGGTTTAAAGACATGTAACCCGTCCAGGTAAGGGTTACACCTCCTAAACCTGGATGACATCATTATTCACTACGCAGCTTGACACAATTGCACACTTCGCCAGATCCACTAATTTCCTGAAATACATGTAGTTTGAAAAATCAACAAAAGTTGAGCGAGTTCATGTAAAAGTGAGTATGTATATAAATCGTTAAAGTACGTCCCAATGTATAAATGTCCCTGGTATGTAGCAATTAAGGAAAAAGAGATCACCAATGGGTTGCAAAGCCACTGGTATGTGTGAAGTGATGCAGGAAAACTCAAACCTAGCAAATTTGTACCGGGCCTCGGCTGTAAGACACAGTCACCTCTATGGGTCACCCTGACCTCACGGGTGTGGGCTCGCTACACCCAAATAGATCTATCACTCATGACCCTCGGTCCTACGACGAGGATTAATGGCTTTAAGTGTTGTACCCACCACCCACATGATCTGAACGTCCCAACCCTCCTTAAGCTAATCATACCATGTATAAAAATGTCCTTAATAATTATAACATGTATTTCACCCCCAAAGTTATAAAACTGAAAACAGTTAAGAGAAAAGGGGGACATGAACTCACAGAAGTGCGTATCATGTAACGTCAACCTCAAACTCGATCTGCTGCGTGACGACCTACACGTACTAATGTCTATTAGACGAACTGGCCGTGCCTTGGCTTAGGGTTTAGTGTTTTGAGTTGCGTTACGTTGATATTATACTTGTTAAAATAATATTAATTATTTTAACTTAACTTTTGTATTTAGGAAAATAGTTAGGCAACTATTTCGTATTCACACTTCTTAATTATTTTATAAGTGTATTTCCTTCCCAAGGATGGGGGTATTTATACATGTACACTTGTAATTCTGAAAAATATATTTTAAATCCCACTTAGAAAAATATATTTTAATCACTTGTCTAAAACATCTTAATTCCAAAATATATATATTTTCCCAAAAATATTATATTCTTCTTCATAAATTTTCCAAAATAATACCTTGTTAAAAATATACGTATGAGAGTATTTTTCTGAAATATACATAAGTGACGTTGTAGCGCTTCGTAATACAACAATACTTGCGTAACTTAAATATTTATTTTGTGAGAGTTTTAGTATTATTTTGGAGTCGTAATATCATGGCGTTATAAGTTATATTATTTTTACCCTAAAAATAATATAACTAGTTCGCAAAATAAGCAAATAATCACACAAGAGTTTTAGTATGAAATATATATTCTAAATATATATTTATCAAATTTTATTTACGAAAATTAACCTCCGGTATTTGGTAATTTTTATAATAAAATCATGGCGAGGTTTATTTCGAAAATAAAGTTAAAAATATATTTGTAAACACTTACTAGAAAAATATTTTCTAAGTGTTGAAATTCTAGAAAAATTTCGCCAGAGTTTCCTTTGTAAATGGAGGCGTCCATGCTTACTAGCATATCATTTTCTTTCGTAAAATCATTCAATCAATCATCAATTAACAACATACAATCTCTAATTATCAAATTTGTCAAAAATAAGCATAAACCATAAACTCATGAACTTGAAGATTTATAAAAACATGTAGTAACTTACTAGCACACTTAGTAAGGCTTGTTATCTTTAAAAATGTGATTAGTTTCTTAAAAACTTTATTTTTAAAGAGTTTGAACATTTACAACTTCTAGTCATATTTTCTAAAAATATTTCTTTGTGAAATTTCCTTTTTACACAAGTGTTCCTACACTTGTTTATCCACTAAAAATGTGATTAGTTTATGTAAGACCCAAGTTTTAACAAAACTCATACTATTCACTTGGTTCTTTCAAAAAACCACTCATGGATCTATAGATCTACAAGCTTATAACTTACTTTGATCTTTATTTTTCAAGAAAACTTTCATTTATTCAAGTTCATAGTTATGTGTGGATGATTTCATCATCCTACACATCTTTAACTTTCACATCTTGCTAGTTCATGTCTTTAAACATGATCTAGCAAGTCCATGTGATGAACTATATCATTTCAACTAGCAAACAACAAACAACAAACATCATAACACAAGAATAACATGATTTCATCACCCTTTTAACCATATTTCATCACTAGTTAGTTTATGTTCCAAGACTTTGTTTATGTTTGTTTAGAGTTCTTATCATTTCACCATACTTTTACTATTAACCATCAAAAATATGAAGAGGATGAAGATCTAAGACACTTACTACTAGCACAAGGCTAGGGGAGTTCAAGTGCGTAAAAGTGATGGATAAAAGAAAATGAGAGCGGTCCTTGAGCTTCCGAACACACCAAGCTTGCTTGTATGATCCCTAGCACCCTTGGATGTATGTAGAATGCATGAAAGAAAACTTGAAGGTGGTGATGGTGGGTGTGGTGTTCTTGGCCGATCAAGAAGAAGAGAGGAGAGAGTTGAGTGAGTTTGAAATTGTGTTGTGAAGTGAGAGAGTGGTGGACTTGGGGTTATTACTTATAAGCTCCATTACTTCTTTAACCATGGTATAATGTGTTCTATTATCCACTAACAACATCAAATAAAATATTGAAAGAAATCAATGGGTGGGTCACCCATGGTGACCGTCCTGGGGGGGGGGGGGGTAGAGGGTTGGTTTTCAATGGTTAGTTACAAGTTCTAATTAGAAACCAAGTGATATAGTTAGGGTGTTATGAGTGTTATTAAATATATAGTGTGTTAGGGTGTTCGGGGACCCTAACTAGCTCAGAAAAATAAAAACAATGTGTTTGACCATATTTTTGTGTTCCGGGTAAAGTCCGGTTGTTCGGTTGGGTGTTGTCCGTTAAAGTGCTAAATTAATCCATAAAGTGTCTTTTATAATGCTTTTAGTGACACATTTAATCCCCAACACTTTGGAAAGTATCTAGGACTATTTTGCCAAGTTTTTGCACTTTACTAGCATAGTTAAATGCTGAATTTTGTGTATTAGGTGCAGAATTCTGCATTTGAAGTATGTTTCAGGCACTTCCCGACACTATAACTATCACCTAGTGACGCAGTTTTATGGTCCTCACTTCCCTACACTCCCTACTAGTGTAGTATTCTATCTCTGGCCCATACTGGCCTAAAAAATATTGTTTGTCTAGGTGCTGGCATTGTCAGCATGTTTTCTGGGTTATCCGCTCACTATGCTAACTGTGCTTTGTGCATCAAGTTTGTCACTAATGTTTGTGTGTAATAAATAGAGTGACAATATAAAATGTGATGCATATGTATGTATGTAACAGAAAACAGAAAGCAGTTTAATCACAGTTGTAATCAAGCACAGTCATTAGGCACAAATTAAATATTAATTAATTGTACAGATACCTGTTATTGTGAGGGTTGTCACATTCTCCCCCTGTTAGAGAAATTTCGTCCCGAAATTTTAGTTCTGCTACTAGATGCAGGGGTCTTGGGGAATAAATGTGGGTATTTCTCTTTCATACGATCCTCACGTTCCCATGTGAATTCTGGCCCATGTCTTGCATTCCATCGAACTTTGACGAGTTTGACACTGCTTCGGCGTGTCTTGTTAACTTTCCAATCCGTAACCTCAACGGGTTCTTCGGTAAAGTGGAGCGTGTCGTCGATATGAACTTCGTCGGCAGGAATGATCACTGTCTCTTGTGTTGGACTCTTTTTCAGGTTAGATACGTGAAATGTATCGTGAATGCCATTAAGTTCAGCAGGTAAGTCCAATTTGTATGCTACAAGCCCAATCCTTTGCAGGATTCTGAAAGGGCCAATGTAATGCGGATTCAACTTCCCACGCTTCCCAAAGCGTGCCACACCCTTCCAGGGTGAAACCTTTAACAAAACCATATCCCCAACTTGAAACTCCAAAGGTTTCCTCCTTTGATTTGCATAGCCTTTCTGTCTGTCACGAGCCGCCTTGATGCGCTCTCGGATCTGTGCAATCTTGTCTGTCGTCTCTTGGACCAATTCTGGCCTAACCAGCTGTCTATCACCCGCATCAGCCCAGCATAGCGGTGATCGGCACTTGCGTCCATAAAGAGCTTTAAATGGCGTGGCTCCAATACTGGTGTGGTAGCTGTTGTTGTACGAAAATTCGACCAATGGTAAGTGATTGTCCCAGCTACCACCTAGGTCCATTACACATGCTCTCAGCATATCTTCCAATGTATGAATAGTTCTCTCACTTTGGCCATCAGTTTGTGGGTGAAAAGCAGTGCTTAGATTCAACTGCGAGCCAAAAGCTTCTTGGAAGGATTGCCAAATCCTTGATACAAATCTCCCATCTCTATCAGAGATAATCGAGAGAGGCACTCCATGACGGGAAACAATCTACCTCATGTATATTTCAGCAAGTTTACTCGTGTTGTCTTTTTCCTTGATCGGAAAGAAGTGTGCAGACTTTGTTAGACGGTCTACTATTACCCAAATTGTATCATGGCCCTTGGGCGTCTTTGGCAATTTCATTATGAAGTCCATGGAAATCTGTTCCCATTTCCATTTGGGTATTCCAGGTTGCTGTAGAAGACCTGAAGGCTTTTGGTATTCGACTTTTACCTTGGCGCACGTTAAACATTTGCTAACATATACTGCAACATCGCCTTTCATCCTAGGCCACCAGTAGAAATCCTTGAGGTCTTGGTACACTTATCCGCACCGGGATGAATCGAGTACCGTGACTTGTGAGCTTCATCGAAAATAACCTTTCTCAAACCACCAAACAGAGGAACCCAAATCCGTTTCATGAAGCATAAAGTTCCTTCCTCGTTTGGTACCAACTGCTTCTCCATCCCACGGAGATATTCATCCTCAATATTCCTTTCTTTCAAAGCTTCTCTCTGTGCAGCATGAATGCGCAAGGAGAGGTCTGTCTGGACGATCATTTCCAAAGCCCTAACCCTTATGGGCTTAATCCTTTCCTTTCGACTCAGGGCATCGGCGACCACATTCGCCTTCCCTGGGTGATACTTGATCTCGCAATCATAATCATTCAACAGCTCTACCCAGCGTCTTTGCCTCATGTTAAGCTCTTTTTGATCAAATATGTGCTGCAGGCTCTTGTGATCCGTGAAGATTGTACATCGCGTGCCATACAAATAATGTCGCCAGATCTTCAATGCAAACACCACCGCGCCCAATTCCAAATCATGGGTGGTGTAATTTTTCTCGTGAACCTTCAACTGGCGTGACGCATATGCTATAACCTTCTGGCGCTGCATCAGCACGCAACCCAAACCTTGACGTGAGGCGTCACAATATACCACGAAGTCGTCCGTTCCTTCGGGTAGCGATAAGATCGGTGCGTCACAAAGTTTGTTTTTCAACAACTGAAACGCTTCTTCTTGCTTGTCACCCCAATCAAACATCTTGTCTTTCTGTGTGAGTGCGGTCAGAGGTTGAGCGATTTTAGAGAAATCCTCAATGAACCTTCGATAATAACCAGCCAAACCTAAGAACTGTCGAATCTCGGTTGGCGTCTTTGGGGTCTCCCAATTCTTGTTTGCCTTGATCTTTGTGGGATCAACATGAATTCCATTTCCATTAACCACATGACCAAGAAACTGAACTTCACGCAGCCAAAATTCGCACTTCGAGAACTTAGCGTACAACTTCTCGTTTTTAAGTAACTCTAGAATAGCTCTTAAGTGCTGTTTGTGCTCGTCCTTCGTCTTCGAGTATATCAGGATGTCATCAATAAACACGATCACAAACTTATCCAAGTACGGCTTGCAGACTCTGTTCATTAGATCCATGAAAACTGCCGGTGCATTTGTCAACCCAAACGGCATAACCAGGAACTCGTAATGTCCATAACGAGTCCTAAAGGCCATCTTTGGGATACTTTCCTCTTGTATCCTTAGTTGATGATATCCTGATCGAAGGTCGATCTTTGAATAAAAGCTCGAACCTTGCAACTGATCGAACAGGTCATCAATCCTTGGCAAGGGATATCTGTTCTTGATAGTCAACTTATTAAGCTCGCGGTAGTCTATACACATACGAAAACTACCATCCTTCTTCTTAACAAACAGAACTGGAGCTCCCCAAGGTGAGAAGCTTGGCCTGATGAATCCTTTGTCCAACAACTCCTAAAGTTGCGTAGACAACTCCTGCATCTCCGAAGGTGCAAGTCGATAGGGCGCCTTGGCTACAGGCGCGGCGCCTGGAACCAAGTCAATGTGAAACTCGACTTGTCGCTGTGGTGGCAATCCTGGCAAGTCTTCTAGAAAGACCTCAGGATATTCTTTTACGACGGGAATGTCTTCGATCTTTAGCTCCGCGACTTCTTTATCCATGATGTGCGCCAAGAATGCAACACATCCCTTCTGTAAACACTTTCTAGCTTTCAGGCAGCTAATGATCCTTAGAGGCGTATCGCGTTTTTCTCCATGAACTACGATCGTCTCTCCATCTGCCATTGGGATGCGGATGGTCTTCTCATGACAAATGATCTCGGCTTTGTTGCTCGATAACCAATCCATCCCTACTACCACGTCGAAGCTTCCCAACTCGACTGGCAGTAGATCTAGCGTAAATTCGTGTCCTCCCAGTTCTATCACTCATCCTCTAATGACTTCACCCGTTTCAACTAGTTTCCCATTCGCCAATTCAATCGAGTACGGAACGTCTAACTTACTAGTGGATAACCCAAGTATATTCTTAAATTCTAACGATACGAAACTATAATCGGCACCAGCATCAAACAGAACAGATGCAAAGCGTTGGTTTATAGGGAACGTACCAGTGACAACGTTTGGATCCTGGCGTGCTTCCCTCGCACCAATGTTAAAGACTCTGCCTTGCGCCTGATTCAGTTTTGGGCATTCCTTTTTAAAGTGCCCGGCGTCTCCACAGTTGAAGCATCCAGGTCCTCGACCATCACCATTCCCATTACCTTGATTTTTGTTGCAGTTCCCACCTTGATTACCACGATTCCCAGTATTATCCCTATTACCATTCCTGCCATTGCGGTTTCCATTTCCGTTACCTCCTCGATTGTTGTTCCTATTACCAAAACCTCCTTGGCCACCCCGACCAGCACCAACCCAGCAAGTATCTTTCAAGTGACCAATTTTGCCACAAGTTTCACATTTTCTATTCCTGCACTGGCCAGCATGATGATACTGGCATAATTCACACTTGGGCAGAGTGCCCATGTAACCCTTTCCTTTGTTTTCGACACCGGTTGTAGCTCTGGCCGGTGTGCTTGAATCGCCCTTCTTGCTCACATTGCTGGTACCTTGCTTGAAGTTAGAAAATTTCCATTTGTTTTCACCAGACGACTCCACATGAGTCTCCCTCTTCTTTGGTTCAGAAACTGTGAACTTGTTCAACCTAATGGCCTCCTCATTAAGCGCCACACTGAGGTCGATGGATTCCGTAATCGTTGCAGGCTTGGACGTGGTAACCATACTCATGATCTGGGGTGCCAATCCCCAGATGAAGCACTCAACACGTTTAAATTCGGGCGTGACCATGTACGACACTACGTGGGACAAATCGTGAAACCTTTGAACATATTCTGCAATCTTGGGACCTTCCATTCTCAGGTGCCAGAACTCAGTCTCTAGCTTCTGTATTTCAGCTCGCGAGCAGTACTTCCTCCTCATGAGCTCTTATAGCTCAGCCCATGTTAGTGCGTATGCTGCCGCTTCTCCTAAAGTTTGCACTTGCAGATTCCACCACGATAGGGCACCGTCCAGAAGCAACCCTGAGATGTAGGTCACTTATTGCTCGGGAGCGCACTTGCTCATTCTTAGGACAGAGTCTGTCTTTTCAGCCCACCTAACAAACGCAACAGCACCTGCAGTGCCGTTGAAATTCACGGGCTTACAGTCGAGGAATTGCTTGTAGGTGCACCCTGCACATACGTTAGAATTTACAAATGGTATTAGCGGTCGTGCTATAAATATCCAAATGTATCGTAGTATATCTCAAACGACTTAACATTACCATTGGGTGGGTTGTTATTGCCGTTGTTGTTCGAGATACTCCCGCTTGTTCCTGCTTGGGAGGCCGCATACTGTGCTATAGCTGCGGCAATGATCCCTTGGAGTTCCGCCTCGGTAGTAGGCATGCGTACATCGCGTCTTGGAGGCATCTTCTAAAAGATGATCATGTTGGTCAGGTCATAGTAAGTATAATAAATATACATGTACAGTAATATCCACATAACATCTCATGTTATAAATTAAAACATATAACTCAACAAAGCATGTAGTGAGAACGTTGCCATTGAGCTTCATTAACCACGACCACAATATTGTTTTACATGTTTAATAGTACATCTCATATCAAAATAAGATCATGGGGCTACATCACCCCCAAAAGTACAAATCTGTCTACACATATCATATACAAAAAGTGTGATCTCTCAAAAGTCTTCGTATGCTGGCTCAATCGCGACTTTCTCACCAAAATGATCTACCTGCATCAAACCAAAAATGTCTATGCTGATGGCGGAGGAGGAGGAGGAAAATGAGAGAAAAGTAAGCGACGCATGTGCATCCAATCCTCCTCTAAGGCACGACAGACGCGCAGCAAATATGCAATCTGCTGCTCAGATGTCAAGAAATGAACGTCTGAATCAGGGGAAAGCGGACGGGGAGTGTGTGGTGCTGCAAAAGGAGTCTGACAGTGGCATGGAGGACGTGGAGCTCTTTCTAACTTCTGAATGCGACGACTCAGTGCATCCTGCTGTAGCTGCAGCGACGCAGTATATCCTCCGTAGTGTACCCCACATGAAATGGGTGGTACGGGTCAGATAATGGCATAACAGGGGGCGTAGTCCACAAAAACGGCTCGCCTGATGGTACGAATGATGGTGCAGTAGGTGGTGCAACATGAGGAAACTGTGACAGAAACGGAAAAGGTGATGACAGTACGGGTGGAACAGAAACAGGTGGCTGCCTCGATGAACCCTCTCCAGGACGAGGTGGCGGTATGTCCTGGAGGAATGTGATGGGGAGATCAGTGCGATGGACGTCAGTGGTGTGTGGGGGAAATAATGGAATCTCAGTAGGTGCAGAAATAGGTGCTACGGGAGGAGTGACGGGTATCACAAACGGTGGGTAATCATCATAGTCGATCCACCCGTAGAGGGTGTCGGCGTATCGAGGGTCCACATGCGCGGCGAATGGTACATGATCAGCATGCACAGGGGCTGCAACAGGTGCTACAGGTGCAACAATGGGTGCATCAATAACAGGATCATCCACCAATGGTGGTGCAACAATGGGAAGGTCAGCAATGGGTGGTGCAAGAGCTGGTGCATCATCAAGAACAGGGTCATGCCCTGGTGCAGGATCAGGAGCAACAACGCGCTCTGGGGCCACGACAGGCTCAGGGTCAACAAGGTCCATATCAAAATCGACAGGAATGTCAAACAACGGATCAATGGGAGCCACTGGCGCCTCTAAGGGCTGGTCCATATGAATAAGCTCGATCTCATGATTAGGATCGAAACCAGGGGAAAACTGGGTCAAAATCGTCATCGACTTCATGGTCAAACTCAAACTCGTGTGACGGACCAGGTGCAGCTGACATCGCCATGTCGGGGTCGGCGTCAGGAGAGTGATGCTGCACACCCTGGTCGTGCAAGGTCGCGGATGCCACAGACTCCAACGAGTCCGGGACAGGTGAACCAAGAGGAAGCTCCTCTACAGGGACCTCAGCAATAGGAAGGATAGCGTCAACATCAATCGGGGCCCCGCCCTCATAGTCGTCCTCAGGGGGACCCTCCTCGAACAGATCAATGCCGTCATCAGATGCGACATCGAGTGGCACATCTGCCACGGGGAAAGCAGCAAGCGGAACGGGAGCAGGGACCACCGCAAGAGGTAGATCCCCAGCAGGAATGCCATCAGCAGGCTGAATCTCAACTCTGATGTCTGGCAGAGCGAACGGCTGAAAATCATCGTCATCTGTACTTGTGGTGTCGGACGTGTAGACGTCTCCCTCTGATGGTATCTCATCGTCTGATACTCCTGTGTCGGAAGAAGAAACCATGGTGTCTGTAACACAATCACATATATGCACATATATCAATCATGAAGTCAAATAAACATGTAAGTTACAATAAAGCAAACAAGTAATCCTCCTAGTCTCCCGGACTACCCTTCCCAGCCTCTCAGACTGAACTTCCTAGCCTCTCAGACTAACTCCCTGGTCTATAAGACCAACCTCCCAGTCTCTAAGACTAAACCTTCCCAATCTCTAAGATTGAACCCTTCAGTCTCTAATACTGAACCTCCCTAGCCTCTAAGGCTAAACCTCCCTCAGTCTCTAAGACTGAAATATAAATTTTTGAAAAGTGTATTTGTGCCTTTTTGTTTGTAAAAGTGTTTTGTGCCCCGGATCTGGACGTTTAGTGTATGCAATGTAAAAATGTTTTCGTGAGAGCCCTAGTGATCATAGTCTAGACTCGAGAGAGAATCCTAGTTCGCTATGATCGAGGCTCTGATACCAAGCTGTCACACCCTGGCTTTTGCGGAAGCGTGGGTTTATTAGGTGTGACTTCTTAATACCATAGCAACAATGATAACAATGCTATATGAAAATAAAACACATGATGACAATCCATTCATTAAGTTTAAAGTTACCACAACATAAATGTTTTAAAATGTCGACACATAAAACAAGTTACAACCAAGACATGATTAAAGCGTGTTCATATGACACAACAAAGACTTGAATATAAACGTGGTTTAAAGACATGTAACCCGTCCAGGTAAGGGTTACACCTCCTAAACCTGGATGACATCATTATTCACTACGCAGCTTGACACAATTGCACACTTCGCCAGATCCACTAATTTCCTGAAATACATGTAGTTTGAAAAATCAACAAAAGTTGAGCGAGTTCATGTAAAAGTGAGTATGTATATAAATCGTTAATGTCACACCCCAACCACGTAGAACATCAAATCGTGGCGGAAACGTCGGGGAGTGTTGTAACAGAATCATTGTTTCAAAACACATGGAAATTGAAATATTGTTTTATTGATTAAAAGAGTTACAATGTCTTGACAATCAAAGAAATACATAACATAAATAACTAGTCTTGCATCTTTTATTGTCGCTAAGGCCCAAGTCCGCCTAAGTGTAACTTGATAAATCCTATGCATCATATCCTGAAACACATGTGAAAATAGGTACGTCAGCATAAAAATGCCTATGAGATACATAGGTTTTGTGAAAATAGAATTCATGACTTATGTTTAAGAAAATGTTTAGTGATGAACCTTGTAATTTGCTTTGTCTTGTAAATCATTTGAAAAGCAATAAGATCAGATGATATGTATAAATAAGAGAATAATGTATGGTTAAATGAATAACCAAGTAAAATGAGTTTGTATAAGATAAGTTGTTTTGTAAAACAATGTCTTGTGAAAAGTATGTTATTTGTATAAAATGTTATATGTCTAAATTGAAATGATTCAAATAACGCTACGATATGTAATACCATACAAGCACTTATATATAGGAAGTACCAGCGGCGTATCCACCATACTTGTATCGTATTACACACGCCTCGTTACTTAAACCACTTACCCAAACCAAACCACCAAAGTAAAATGTTTATGTATAATCAATTGTCAAAATGTTTATGTCTAATGTAAACCATGAATTGTGTATATTAATGTCTAAATGTTTATGTCTAATGTAAATCATGAATTGTGTATATCAATGTCAAAATGTTTATGTATGGTAAGTGAAATATGTCAACTAAACCATATGTAAAATGCACAAAAACAAGGTATTGAAGTAAAACATGGTTTAAATCAAAGTTATGTTTTGTGTAATAAATGCATGCTATACTGATATAAACATCTATGCGGTATTGTGAAAATGCATACATCCAAGCCTTGTGACTGTGGCGATAAACCCCTAAACGAATTTAAAGGTCTATCTTGTTGTTATGTTTATCGAATTCGGTCATTCCTTCCACCCAAACAAACCTAGGGTTCAGGAACGGGAGTTATCAAGTCCTATGGTACCATTACCTACTAACGAGCGGCGTAGCTAATGTTAATGAATGTACATTGTCTCATTTGAACAAACCAAATGTCATACCAAAATGTAAGCATGTGATGAATAACAAATGTACTAAGTATGCACACAATGGGCATACATAGCATAAAATGTAATGTAAAACGATGTACTAAGTATGCACACAATGGGCATACATAGCATAAAATGTAATGTAAAATGATGTACTAAATATGCACACAATGGGCATACATAGCATAAAATGTAATGTAAAACATTGTACTAAGTACACACACAATGGGCATACATAGCATAAAATGTAATGTAAAACAATGTACTAAGTACGCACACAATGGGCATACACAGCATAAAATGTAATGTAAAACAGTGTACTAAGTACGCACACAATGGGCATACATAGCATAAAATGTAATGAAATCATGTACTATAAATGTACTATTGAACATAGCAAGTATATGATGTGAAAACAGTAAAGCATGAAAGCAACAAGTAGGCACATGTGTTTCACCCCAAAATGTTTGAAAAACAGTAAAAGAGGGGTCTATGTACTCACTTGAGATTGCTTAGTAGTCCTTGAGTAACAACCAAACAATGCTAGAGATCACGGATATCAAACGGCACCTAATATAGGTAACTATATTAATAAACCGGACCTAAATCGGAGGATCGGATAGAATGAGGGCTCGTAAACCAAATGCGTATGGGAACTCATGTAACATGGTTTAACTAAGCCTACATACTACAATGAAACCTAACCTAAGTGCTTACGACCCATTACGACCCGTTTAGGTAGCTTATGCTACTTTAACGCGTCGTTCGCGTGGAACGCGTTTGGAATGCCTAACTAGTCCTATGATAAGTAAAATATGCCTTAACATGTCTAATATTGTTACCAAATTAGTTTAGATACCAAAAGTTATGTTACATATGCTTAAAATGAATTTTGGCGTTAAAAGGGCATTTTGGTAATTTACCTAAGGCATATAAACTACCTATCATACAACTACTTAAACGAAGCGACAATAAGGTATAACCTCAGAAGGTTATTCCTTATATACTATGGTCACCTAATGTGTTTTGTCGGATCCTAATGATCGACCAAACGGGTCGGGTTCGAAAGTATAAGCGATTGTTTAGATCGCTTACCTTACGACCCTATATAAGCACTAAACTAAAAGTGACGAGCTAAGCATGTTAAAACATGCTTAACTAAGTTTAGAAAACAGGTTTGGTATCAAAACAAATGGTTTTGATACCTATAAGTAGTTTGGTTACAAAATACGCAATAACACGCATTTTGGCCGAAGCTACGACTCGTCACTGAGCCTAGATAACGTGATAATCAGTAGGTATAGTCACTAGGGACTATAACCATCGTGATTACGCTCACGTTATGAAGTTCAAACGAACTTTGCATTGACCATAAACTGGTCAACGTAGAAAGTCAAACAAAGTTTGACTTTCAGACTCGAAAAGCGATAAAAGAACGAAGGAACACTTACAAAGGGTCCCCGAAAGCTAATCTTGATCCAAGTAGCTCAGGTATGAAGCAATGGCTTCAACTTAGAGCTTTTAGATCAGATTTTGTGGGTTTTGAGTTGAATGGGGTTGGGTATTTATAGTATTTGGACAACCGTTAGGATCGTTTATCGAATACAGTGCTCGAATCTCATCCGTACATGTGTTGGAATGTTATGGTAACTCAATTTGCCCCCACCACCAGAGATTGACATGTGGCATTGGCCTTTGGAGTGTTGAAAAGCTGTTAACAGCAGTCAAAATAAGTTTTTGCATCTGACCCCTGCTTACGGACCGTAAGGGTGATGGCTTACGGTCCGTAAGCCATCAACTTTGGCAGAATTTCACTTTTGGTCCCTGCACCTTGTTTCGTTGCGTAACGGCACTTCTAACACCCGTCAAACCCAATTTCAAGCCCCACAATGATGTTAAGACATAGGGAACATGAAATATGCTTGAAAACATCTCGGATGTCGGTTCGTTTGGCCGTACGGTTACGATGTTCGGTTAATTACGACGGAAGTCGTAACGGACGCAAAAACGGTCCAAAATGCGCGACGAATGGAATTTTGACAAGCCAAACACTAAAGAATAATATTATAATGCTTACATAAATTTTTGGATGTCCGGATGTATTCAGAACGTAAGTTATGCGCGAAAGTGCAAACTTATGCACCTTTTGACACTTTTAGTCCTTGAATGAGCCAAAAGTTTATTTTAGCACACCGAACCCCTCAAAGCCCATTTCTAAGCGATGTAAAGGGTATTTATGGTATGTTTAACTTATGGTCATGTTCCGGAATGTCTGTTACATTTCAAATCGGCATACTTTCGCAGTGTGTCGAATTTAGTCCCTGTAAGCGATTAAACTTGATTTTGTCATACCTAAGCCTTCAAAACTTATTTCTAAGTTATTTAAAGGTTATTTAAGGTATGTGAAGCCTATTTCACTCTTCCAGAGTGTTCGTTGCATTAAACTGGTTATATTTACGCATCAGTGCGCGTATAACCTTCCAGAAAGCGATTTAGAGCCCGAAATCGAACAAGAATTGATATGTGCAAATGATACACATATTTGTATAAATACCAAGTATGAAATACAATATTTCATTGGTTTGGTAATTTTTTGATGGTCGCAGTGACCCAGGTGTCACAGTCTCCCCTACTTTAGGAAATTTCATCCCGAAATTTATTCAGAGGAAACTTGTGAGAGCTTGAAACATGAAGTTGAAAAGATCAAACAACACTGGTTAGAGTCCTGAACTTCTAGTAACTTTACAATAACATCATGCTTGCAATGTGAGAGGGACACTTATATACAAGTATATAAAGCGTCATTGGTGCGTCCACCGTACCTCTATTACATTGCTCACATTTCGTTATGGTTGTCACTATCGGTTCTTACACATAATAAGTCTTACTGTGGTTTCCGTGCACTGAACTTCGTAATTAAGTATGCATCCATAATTACGTAATTCCTTGCATAGTCACGTAGTGCATCTTAAAATGTGTAGGGGAAGAAAACAATGAACGAGCCTGTGATGATTGTGACTAGACCACCATAGGGTCCCTTTTTATTAAATCAATAAATGATTTTAATAGACAACCAAGGAGTCTTTTCAGCTTATACCATCACATGTCATTCGTAACCAGATTTTTGAATCAATCTTTTTGACTAGACCACTAAAAGGGTCTCTTATGAATCGTGGAGTGGTACTATATAATCCAAGGGTCTTAACTATCATGTAGAAGCCCAATAAGGATTTAAGGTAATACCTTTTTGAATATTCTCTACGAATCCCTCATATAAAGATATGAAAGATTCTACGAGGATTGGGATAACGAATATCGAGAGTATACAAAAACACAAAATGCATAAGAGAAAACACAAGATGCATAAACACATAGTCACATAACCACTAAATTGTTTAACTTGATTTGTTATCATTTTGTTAATTTGTTCTGCTAACTGTGCACATGTATTCAAAGCACACCAGGTATCCAATCAGTGGATTTTGATTGATGCTTTAAATATTTCCAAGAATCTAACTATAAAGATAGAAAGATCTTAAAGAGAAAATTCGATTTCGATTCTAAGGAACCGAAATGTTCGAATTAAGGTACACAAGGAATCCAATTAAGGACTCTGATTTGTATGATAATCATCCACAAGGGTCTAATTGTGGAGATAAAAAGATCCCATATGGATTTTAGAAGTTGAAGATGTTTTGAAACCTGTTTTGAAACCTTGCTCTGGATGTGCTTAAGTCAAAACATGAAGTAAAAATGCTTATGAAGTTGAGATGCTAGATATGTCAAGGCGACATATGAAGCAGAATTTGAAAGTTAAGTCAATGTATGAGGAAAATATTTTTGAAAACTATGCATGGGGTTCTTAAAAAAAATGTGTTCAATGTTTTTGAAACCTTATGCATAATACTTTTGAAATCATAAAGTAGGTGTACTAGGTAAGTATATTTATAAAAATGTTTTAAAATCATGCGAGATGAATTTTGAAATTATGTATAAGGTTTTTGGGAAACATGAACGATGCTTTTGAAATCATGCACTTGATAAGAAAATATATTGTATTAATATTGTTTTCAGGATATATGGGACCTTTTGAAATCATGAAGGTTGTTTTTGAAAATACAGACAAAGCTTTGTGCATTTGTTATGTTAAGTAAATACACTATATTAAAAAAAATGTTTTCGAACTATATATAGAATGTTTTGAAATCATGTAGGTTGTTTTGAAAACTTATGTTATGCATGTTGAAAAAATCAGAACGTAATGGGTATGAGATTTGAAAATATCCTTGGTTATCTAACCAAGGATTTTTCAAAGGCACTGATGTGCAAAAGCATGATCACTCGTAATGTCACTTTATTTTCTGTACTTTGTTTCTTAGAGTGAAACGAGTACTTAGAATTTTCCAAGGGAATCATGAGCAAACACAAGAATGGGGAATTCGCAAGAGTAGTTTGTAAGAATGTAGTTCCTCGTCATAGGTATCATAGAGGATTTCCATACACTCATGTAACTACACTTGTATATCAGAATTGTGAACAACAATTTATTTATAAACAAAACAGATTGTTTCACATTACAAGAAAATAGAAGAAACAAAAGCATAAGACAACAACATCTTCTAATCAGCCAACTGCTCATCCGTGGGTTGGATTTACCTTAGCAAGCTTCGGGCATTTTTCATGAAATGACCCATCTTGCCACAGTTGTAGCACGATCCAGGCGGGAAGCGAGCTTGAGCAGGATTGGCTTGTGGTTGATTTGGACCACCTTGGTTCGGGTTACATCGGCAAGCACTTGCCAGGTGACCAACTCGCCCACATGATACACACAGACGACACTGTAAGTGAGCTTGGTGATGCCCATTACATTTGTCGCATATTGGTGCCGTTCCCTTGTATTGCTTCTTAGCAGGTGGTGTTGCCACCCGGATGGGTCCTGCTTGATTTGGTACAGTTGCAGTTGAGCAAACCCTTGCTGTATGACCTATAAGTCCACAAATCTGGCATTTGCGGCACTTCACACTAGCATGATGATGAAGATTACATTGGTTGCACAAGGGTGCAGTTCCATTGTAAGGCTTCCTAGCAGGGGGTTGAGCTGGTTGGTTGGGGATGGCTTGACCATTGTGAGCGACCACGGTGAAGTTCTGAGAAGCCTTTTGCTTCTTTGACTTCCTAGGGGATCCAGTCTGTTCATCCATGGTCTTTGATTCCTTGATTGGTTTCATGGCTGGTGGTGCTGGCTTGACTTCTGCCTCCTTTGGTGGCTCTTGAGTGGCTTCATTGTTGAGACGAGACATGGCAATGCCTAATTCAACAGTCTTCAGGATTACTTCGCCTATTCGCTGGGCAAATTTGGCAGTCTGCTCGGATATCTGCGCATCGTTGCGATGAAGAGACATTTTGGAGGAAAAGAAAGATATAGGAGGAAACAAATGAAGTGTTATCGGTAAATAAAACAAAATGACAACGCATAGAAATTGCGATCATTTATTTGTTACCTAAGGCAAACAAATGAGACGGTGACTAATCAAAGTAAGCAGGTCATATTAATGTATCTCGAAGACATGCTTTAGCCTATAAGTGGACACTCACCCCAAGAGTTCCCAGGTAAGAGTGACTGGTCCGATTATGTGGATTTGTACGGACACTCTAGCCTTAGACAGAAAACTCAGAGTACAGGCATCCACTCTTCCAGATTGCACGTGTTCACACTATAAGACCCAAACTTTGACGAGGTTTTGAAAATTCAAAGGGGTTCAAAACCTTATAACAGAGGGTTCAAAACCTAGTAATCAATCATCCTAGAACAGATGATTAGTTTTCAAAGTGGTTTTGAAATTTATGTTCTTGTTGCGGTTGTCACTTAAGGATAGGTGACGGTATTGTTTTATGTCTAAACGCAAGTAAACTCGCGTTAGGGTCCTAGGAAGGTTATAGACTAGGTCAAAGCATTACTAATAACCTAATTCCCTATAACCATGAGCTCTGATACCAACTTTTCTGTCACACCCCGACCACGTAGAACATCAAATCGTGGCGGAAACGTCGGGGAGTGTTGTAACAGAATCATTATTTCATAACACATGGAAATTGAAATATTGTTTTATTGATTAAAATAGTTACAATGTCTTGACAATCAAAGAAATACATAACATAAATAACTAGTCTTACATCTTTTATTGTCGCTAAGGCCCAAGTCCGCCTAAGTGTAACTTGATAAATCCTATACATCATATCCTGAAACACATGTGAAAATAGGTACGTCAGCATAAAAATGCCTGTGAGATACATAGGTTTTGTGAAAATAGAATTCATGACTTATGTTTAAGAAAATGTTTAGTCATGAACCTTGTAATTTGCTTTGTCTTGTAAATCATTTGAAAAGCAATAAGATCAGATGATATGTATAAATAAGAGAATAATGTATGGTTAAATGAATAACCCAGTAAAATGAGTTTGTATAAGATAAGTTGTTTTGTAAAACAATGTCTTGTGAAAAGTATGTTATTTGTATAAAATGTTATATGTCTAAATTGAAATGATTCAAATAACGCTACGATATGTAATACCATACAAGCACTTATATATAGGAAGTACCAGCGGCGTATCCACCATACTTGTATCGTATTACACATGCCTCGTTACTTAAACCACTTACCCAAACCAAACCACCAAAGTAAAATGTTTATGTATAATCAATTGTCAAAATGTTTATGTCTAATGTAAACCATGAATTGTGTATATTAATGTCTAAATGTTTATGTCTAATGTAAATCATGAATTGTGTATATCAATGTCAAAATGTTTATGTATGGTAAGTGAAATATGTCAACTAAACCATATGTAAAATGCACAAAAACAAGGTATTGAAGTAAAACATGGTTTAAATCAAAGTTATGTTTTGTGTAATAAATGCATGCTATACTGATATAAACATCTATGCGGTATTGTGAAAATGCATACATCCAAGCCTTGTGACTGTGGCGATAAACCCCTAAACGAATTTAAAGGTCTATCTTGTTGTTATGTTTATCAAATTCGGTCATTCCTTCCACCCAAACAAACCTAGGGTTCAGGAAGGGGAGTTGTCAAGTCCTATGGTACCATTACCTACTAACGAGCGGTGTAGCTAATGTTAATGAATGTACATTGTCTCATTTGAACAAACCAAATGTCATACCAAAATGTAAGCATGTGATGAATAACAAATGTACTAAGTATGCACACAATGGGCATACATAGCATAAAATGTAATGTAAAACGATGTACTAAGTATGCTCACAATGGGCATACATAGCATAAAATGTAATGTAAAATGATGTACTAAATATGCACACAATGGGCATACATAGCATAAAATGTAATGTAAAAAATGTACTAAGTACGCACACAATGGGCATACATAGCATAAAATGTAATGTAAAACAATGTACTAAGTACGCACACAATGGGCCTACACAGCATAAAATGTAATGTAAAACAATGTACTAAGTATGCACACAATGGGCATACATAGCATAAAATGTAATGAAATCATGTACTATAAATGTACTAATGAACATAGCAAGTATATGATGTGAAAACATGAAAGCATGAAAGTAACAAGTAGGCACATGTGTTTCACCCCAAAATGTTTGAAAAACAGTAAAAGAGGGGTCTATGTACTCACTTGAGATTGCTTAGTAGTCCTTGAGTAACAACCAAACAATGCTAGAGATCACGGATATCAAACGGCACCTAATATAGGTAACTATATTAATAAACCGGACCTAAATCGGAGGATTGGATAGAATGAGGGCTCGTAAACCAAATGAGTGTGGGAACTCATGTAACATGGTTTAACTAAGCCTACATACTACAATGAAACCTAACCTAAGTGCTTACGACCCATTACGACCCGTTTAGGTAGCTTATGCTACTTTAACGCGTCGTTCGCGTGAAACGCGTTTGGAATGCCTAACTAGTCCTATGATAAGTAAAATATGCCTTAACATGTCTAATATTGTTACCAAATTAGTTTAGATACCAAAAGTTATGTTACATATGCTTAAAATGAATTTTGGCGTCAAAAGGGCATTTTGGTAATTTACCTAAGGCATATAAACTACCTATCATGCAACTACTTAAACGAAGCGACCATAAGGTATAACCTCGGAAGGTTATTCCTTATATACTATGGTCACCAAATGTGTTTGGTCGGATCCTAATGATCGACCAAACGGGTCGGGTTCGAAAGTATAAGCGATTGTTTAGATCGCTTACCTTACGACCCTATATAAGCACTAAACTAAAAGTGACGAGCTAAGCATGTTAAAACATGCTTAACTAAGTTTAGAAAACAGGTTTGGTATTAAAACAAACGGTTTTGATACCTATAAGTAGTTTGGTTACAAAATACGCAATAACACGCATTTTGGCCGAAACTACGACTCGTCATTGAGCCTAGATAACGTGGTAATCAGTAGGTATAGTCACTAGGGACTATAACCATCGTGATTACGCTCACGTTATGAAGTTCAAACGAACTTTGCATTGACCATAAACTGGTCAACGCAGAAAGTCAAACAAAGTTTGACTTTCGGACTCGAAAAGCGATAAAAGAACGAAGGAACACTTACAAAGGGTCCCCGAAAGCTAATCTTGATCCAAGTAGCTCAGGTATGAAGCAATGGCTTCAACTTAGAGCTTTTAGATCAGATTTTGTGGGTTTTGAGTTGAATGGGGTTGGGTATTTATAGTATTTGGACAACCGTTAGGATTGTTTATCGAATACCGTGCTCGAATCTCATCCGTACATGTGTTGGAATGTTATGGTAACTCAATTTGCCCCCACCACCAGAGATTGACATGTGGCATTGGCCTTTGGAGTGTTGAAAAGCTGTTAACAGCAGTCAAAACGATTTTCTGCATCTGACCCCTGCTTACGGACCGTAAGGGTGATGGCTTACGGTCCGTAAGCCATCAACTTTGGCAGAATTTCACTTTTGGTCCCTGCACCTTGTTTCGTTGCGTAACGGCACTTCTAACACCCGTCAAACCCAATTTCAAGCCCCACAATGATGTTAAGACATAGGGAACATGAAATATGCTTGAAAACATCTCAGATGTCGGTTCGTTTGGCCGTACGGTTACGATGTTCGGTTAATTACGATGGAAGTCGTAACGGAACTAAAAACAGTCCAAAATGCGCGACGAATGGAATTTTAACAAGCCAAACACTAAAGCATAATATTATAATTCTTACATAAATTTTTGGATGTCCGGATGTATTCAGAACGTAAGTTATGCGCGAAAGTGCAAACTTATGCACCTTTTGACACTTTTAGTCCTTGAATGAGGCAAAAGTTTATTTTAGCACACCGAACCCCTCAAAGCCCATTTCAAAGCGATGTAAAGGGTATTTATGGTATGTTTAACTTATGGTCATGTTCCGGAATGTCTGTTACATTTCAAATCGGCATACTTTCGCAGTGTGTCAAATTTAGTCCCTGTAAGCGATTAAACTTGATTTTGTCATACCTAAGCCTTCAAAACTTATTTCTAAGTTATGTAAAGGTTATTTAAGGTATGTGAAGCCTATTTCACTCTTCCGGAGTGTTCGTTGCATTAAACTGGTTATATTTACGCATCAGTGTGCGTATAACCTTCCAGAAAGCGATTTAGAGCCCGAAATCGAACAAGAATTGATATGTGCAAATGATACACATATTTCTACAAATCCCAAGTATGAAATACAATATTTCATTGGTTTGGTATTTGTTTAATGGTCGCAGTGACCCAGGTGTCACAGTTAAAGTACGTCCCAATGTATAAATGTCCCTGGTATGTAGCAATTAAGGAAAAAGAGATCACCAATGGGTTGCAAAGCCACTGGTATGTGTGAAGTGATGCAGGAAAACTCAAACCTAGCAAATTTGTACCGGGCCTCGGCTGTAAGACACAGTCACCTCTATGGGTCACCCTGACCTCACGGGTGTGGGCTCGCTACACCCAAATAGATCTATCACTCATGTCCCTCGGTCCTACGACGAGGATTAATGGCTTTATGTGTTGTACCCACCACCCACATGATCTGAACATCCCAACCCTCCTTAAGCTAATCATACCATGTATAAAAATGTCCTTAATAATTGTAACATGTATTTCACCCCCGAAGTTATAAAACTGAAAACAGCTAAGAGAAAAGGGGGACATGAACTCACAGAAGTGCGTATCCTGTAACGTCAACCTCAAACTTGATCTGTTGCGTGACGACCTACACGTACTAATGCCTATTAGACGAACTAGTCGTGCCTTGGCTTAGGGTTTAGTGTTTTGAGTTGCGTTACGTTGATATTATACTTGTTAAAATAATATTAATTATTTTAACTTAACTTTGGTATTTAGGAAAATAATTAGGCAACTATTTCGTATTCACACTTCTTAATTATTTTATAAGTGTATTTCCTTCCCAAGGATGGGGGTATTTATACATGTACACTTGTAATTCCGAAAAATATATTTAAGTCCCACTTTGAAAAATATATTTTAATCACTTGTCTAAAACATCTTAATTCCAAAATATATATATTTTTCCCAAAAATAAAATATTCTTCTTCATAAATTTTCCAAAATAATACCTTGTTAAAAATATACGTATGAGAGTATTTTTCTGAAATATACATAAGTGATGTTTTAGCGCTTCGTAATACAACAATACTTGCGTAACTTAAATATTTATTTTGTGAGAGTTTTAGTATTATTTTGGAGTCGTAATATCATGGCGTTATAAGTTATATTATTTTTACCCTAAAAATAATATAACTAGTTCGCAAAATAAGCAAATAATCACACAAGAGTTTTAGTATGAAATATATATTCTAAATATATATTTATCAAATTTTATTTACTAAAATTAACCTCCGGTATTTGGTAATTTTTATAATAAAATCATGGCGAGGTTTATTTCGAAAATAAAGTTAAAAATATATTTGTAAACACTTACTAGAAAAATATTTTCTAAGTGTTGAAATTCTAGAAAAATTTCGCCAGAGTTTCCTTTGTAAATGGAGGCGTCCATGCATACTAGCATATCATTTTCTTTCGTAAAATCATTCAATCAATCATCAATTAACAACATACAATCTCTAATTATCAAATTTGTCAAAAATAAGCATAAACCATAAACTCATGAACTTGAAGATTTATAAAAACATGTAGTAACTTACTAGCACACTTAGTAAGGCTTGTTATCTTTAAAAATGTGATTAGTTTCTTAAAAACTTTATTTTTAAAGAGTTTGAACATTTACAACTTCTAGTCATATTTTCTAAAAATATTTCTTTGTGAAATTTCCTTTTTACACAAGTGTTACTACACTTGTTTATCCACTAAAAATGTGATTAGTTTATGTAAGACCCAAGTTTTAACAAAACTCATACTTTTCACTTGGTTCTTTAAAAAAACCACTCATGGATCTATAGATCTACAAGCTTATAACTTACTTTGATCTTTATTTTTCAAGAAAACTTTCATTTATTCAAGTTCATAGTTATGTGTGGATGATTTCATCATCCTACACGTCTTTAACTTTCACATCTTGCTAGTTCATGTCTTTAAACATGATCTAGCAAGTCCATGTGATGAACTATATCATTTCAACTAGCAAACAACAAACAACAAACATCATAACACAAGAATAACATGATTTCATCACCCTTTTAACCATATTTCATCACTAGTTAGTTTATGTTCCAAGACTTTGTTTATGTTTGTTTAGAGTTCTTATCATTTCACCATACTTTTACTATTAACCATCAAAAATATGAAGAGGATGAAGATCTAAGACACTTAATACTAGCACAAGGCTAGGGGAGTTCAAGTGCGTAAAAGTGATGGATAAAAGAAAATGAGAGCGGTCCTTGAGCTTCCGAACACACCAAGCTTGCTTGTATGATCCCTAGCACCCTTGGATGTATGTAGAATGCATGAAAGAAAACTTGAAGGTGGTGATGGTGGGTGTGGTGTTCTCGGCCGGTCAAGAAGAAGAGAGGAGAGAGTTGAGTGAGTTTGAAATTGTGTTGTGAAGTGAGAGAGTGGTGGACTTGGGGTTATTACTTATAATCTCCATTACTTCTTTAACCATGGTATAATGTGTTCTATTATCCACTAACAACATCAAATAAAATATTGAAAGAAATCAATGGGTGGGTCACCCATGGTGACCGTCCCAAGGGGGGGGGGGGGGTAGAGGGTTGGTTTTCAATGGTTAGTTACAAGTTCTAATTAGAAACCAAGTGATATAGTTAGGGTGTTATGAGTGTTATTAAATATATAGTGTGTTAGGGTGTTCGGGGACCCTAACTAGCTCAGAAAAATAAAAACAATGTGTTTGACCATATTTTTGTGTTCCGGGTAAAGTCCGGTTGTTCGGTTGGGTGTTGTCCGTTAAAGTGCTAAATTAATCCATAAAGTTTCTTTTATAATGCTTTTAGTGACACATTTAATTCCCAACACTTTGGAAAGTATTTAGGACTATTTTGCCAAGTTTTTGCACTTTACTAGCATAGTTAAATGCTGAATTTTGTGTATTAAGTGCAGAATCCTGCATTTGAAGTATGTTTTAGGCACTTCCCGGCACTATAACTATCACCCAGTGACGCAGTTTTATGGTCCTCACTTCCCTACACTCCCTACTAGTGTAGTATTCTATCTCTGGCCCATATTGGCCTCAAAAATATTGTCTGTCTAGGTGCTGGCATTGTCAGCATGTTTTCTGGGTTATCCGCTCACTGTGCTAACTGTGCTTTGTGCATCAAGTTTGTCACTAATGTTTGTGTGTAATAAATAGAGTGACAGTATAAAATGTGATGCATATGTATGTATGTAACAGAAAACAGAAAGCAGTTTAATCACAGTTGTAATCAAGCACAGTCATTAGGCATAAATTAAATATTAATTAATTAATTGTACGGATACCTGTAATTGTGAGGGTTGTCACAGGGTTGAACATGCTTAGACATGTTCTTACATTAGTTACCAAGTTATATGAATGATAAAACAGGTTGCATGGCTTCCACATTGTTAATTATGTGTTTATTTGAAAAATTGCTTTCTGTTGACTTTTTCTAATCAAGTTTGACCCGACAATTAACCTAGTTAGAGTGGGAATCTGAGGGTGCCCTTTTAAGGGTTTATTGCCCACATAATTACCAACTCATAGGTACTTTCAATTCGAGAATTGACTGGACAATTTGTGATTAATTACTAAGTCAAACCTTAATTATGACGGTTTGACTTTAGGCCAATAAACTAAGTAAAACTGAATTAAGAGAGGTTAAGGACACTTACTGAAGTCCTATGCACGACTAATGATCTCTAGGAAGTGGCCTTGAGCTCCATGAATCTCCAGAATTTGAGTTATGAAAGTTTTCAAAGTGCAAGTTCAATGTTGCAACTTAGAATTTCTTATATAGGGGATTAAATGCAACAAGATGGTGCCAAACAAGTCTATGAGGTGATTCCAGATCATTACAAGTGCCCCTAATGAATGTAATACCATTGGAGGAGTCCCTGGAATCGAAATCAGGCTTTGAAAGTCGGTGGAACAGGTTTTACAGGCACCTGCCAATGTTTTCTGTCGCTGGCATGCTCAGGCGGCCCTCGTAAGAGTCCCCAGAAGTCTTACGCGGCCGGTATGAGGCCCAGGTCAGGTTAAAACAAGTTTCAGCTTTTGCACTTTAGGTCCCTGGTCCTTTTTGAAGTGGTTTTAACCTTTTATTTTGCACTTTTAACCTTCCAAATTGATTTTTAAGGACTCCAAGACATAACCAAACTTTATTAAGTCCTTGGTTAGTTTTATAATCACCCGAAAAGTCATAAATTTCAACGTTGACGCTTTTAACCCCTCATATACGAATGTTAGCATAACTTCTTCATACAATATCGAAACCTTGTGAAATTTTTACCACTTATTCTCGTGAGCATAATTAATCGTTACAAAGCTTTGGGTTCGCTAAAAGGTCACTCAGAGGTATAACTTAAACATGTTGACACTTTTAACCCTTGCGTTTTGTAATCTTTCACTTTCTTCCACAAATGGCTTCATACGCTTCATAATTCATTCGTTTAAGGTTGTAAACGTCATGTAGGGTTGTTGAAAAGTATAATTATCAATTGTTGACACTTTGAATCCTTTTACACACATACTTTCTCTGTTTGTCAACTTCAGTCCCTTATATTCATTCCATTACACGTTTAAAGCTCATGACACGTGTCTTTATTATATTGGACATGAATTTACGAGGTGTTACAGATAGACAAGATGAATCACTTGGATCCGACTCATGTTTAGTGTAACCTTTGATTATTTCCGCACTTTTGCACTTTTTAAGTGATTATCTTAGTTATTGTAGTAGGCCCCTCTTTTGAAGGTGACGTTACCCTCAACCCAGTAGTTTGAGTCAGCAAGGATACAATCCTAAAGGGTCAGATTATTGAAAGATAATTAATTAAGTTATTAATGCATAATGTAGTAGGCCCTCTTTTGAAGGTGACGTTACCCTCGGCTAAGTAGTCTGAGTCAGCAGGGATACAGTCCTAAGTAGCCGGGTTAAAGTTTTAATAGTAGCTTACATATGAGGGGATCAAAGAGTTTGGACCCCCGCCATCCAATACCGGTGGGTATCGAAGGAGGTCCTACTAAATTTGACCCAGGTCCTTGCAGGATCTATACACTGAACAAGGCAAGACTCTTACCAAACCGTTCCCTTAACCCCCAACCAGGTAGCCAACATACCTCCATATAGACCGTGGAGATATGAATGGGGAAAATCTTTTATTTTATATAGATAGTAAAATAATGCCAAGAAACCACGGACAAACGATAAGGAAGAATCACCTTCAACATAAGAAACTAGTAATTAAAGTCATTAAACATAACCAAATAAAAAGTGCGAAAAGATTAAAAATAAAAAGTATTACACTAGACACTTGTCTTCACCAAGTGATGTAAGAGACTTAGGCAAACATGGCCTTTGATTGTCAAGAACTCTTATGATCAATCTTGGATCCCGAGACAACTCAAACACTCTATGATCGATGATGGATGATGGTGGTGGATGATGGTGTTGTGGTGGTGGTGGAGTGTGGGTGAAGTGTGAGAGAGGTAGTGTGCCAAGGGATGGTTTGCAAATGAGCCAAGCACCCCTATTTATAGCCTGAACAGCAGCTCGGGCACGGCCCCGTGTCCACCATCCTTCTCTTTCTTCATTAATTGCAGTTTGTCTGCATTAGTTGACCACGCCCCCGTGTCCACTGGGCATGACCCTGTGTGCAGAAGCGTATCTGTACTATCAAGATTTCCTCAGATTCTGCGAATCTTAGAGTTGACCACGGCCCCGTGTCCGCTGGGCACGCCCCCGTGGTGGGTGATAGAAGCTTCTACAGCTTTGTCTTTTCTGCAGACACTTGGGCACGCCCCCGTGCTCACTGAGCACGGGGCGTGTTCAGCCTTCTGTTTTCTTGTTTTGCTTGGGAAGATGTTGTCGGGGGGTCGGGCATGCCACATTTATTCCTTTTCTTGTATTTTTGTTAGATTTAGCTGCCTTTTTGCTTCTTTTATTCATTTGAGCTCATTTAATCCTGAAAATACAAAAGGAAGACAAAAACACATTTTTTCCAACATTAGTACTAAAAAAGGGTTAGTTTTATGCCACAATTGAGGTAATTTATATATTGCATTTTGCACACATCAAATACCCCCACACTTGAATCTTTGCTTGTCCTCAAGCAAAACTCTTGATAATGTGGCTTTGCACTCCCAAATGGAATGGGTAGAAGAGAAGGTTTTTTGGGCTTGTCATAGAGTGTCGGGATTCACAAGATTCTTTATTAAATTTTATTTTTATTTATTTACAATCTTATTCATCATAATTTATTTAAAACGTTACATAAGATAAATTACTTATTAGGGCATAACATGCCTTTTTAAAATTCCACTTATATACAAATTCACATACCTCACGGGGGATCACTCAACACTCGGCCGAAGATGTATTTTAGTGAATCACTCGAGAGCGGCATGGAACTTACTCCTACCATAAGATTGCCAAGCAATCAATCCTCCTCCTTTTTAACTATACACCTTTGTAAATATCAAGAGGACTTTTTGGGTGAAGGGTTAGGCTTGGGTTAAAGGTAGATGGTTGGGTTAGTGGTTAGTAAAAGGGCGAAAGGCGTAAAAAGCGTCGGTTTTCGTAAGACTTTTTATTTTGTAACTTTTTATTTTGATGAAGACATTCTTCAAACAAAGTTATTTTTGATAAACTTGTTTGTTTATTTCTTTTGGCTTCATCCTCATCATTCATCATCATTTTTTTTTCAAAGTCATGAGAAAAACCGAGCTTGTTACTAAAACAAAGGGTTTAAAAAATAAAAAAGGTTTTGGTGGGTAAAAGGGTGTTTGTTTTGGGTTAAGAAATGAAAATGTTTAGGCTCAAAGGGGTTAACTAGGGGGATTTTGGGTAGGTGGTTAAAAAAAAAGAAAAATAATGGTGAAGAAATAAAAAGGGTTAGTCCTAATGCCTCCATCATTTACTTACTCGGGTTTAAGTTGGTAAGGACCGGGAATGTATTGTCGTGGCAAGTTCTAGAGTTGTAAGAACCAAGCGGCTATTCACACAAGAAACGAAAAATGAGCATTTAAGATAAAGATATGTATTTGTATGCTCAATAAAGGCTCAAAACTCATTTTTTTGTGGAAATGGGTTTTTATGTGATCAAGTATATATAATCAAATTTTAACTAAACTTGTCATGCCGTTTCATAATTTCCTTATGTTGGTTCTTTTTATCACGACGCTATCGGTTGTAAATTTGTAAAAATATAACCTTTTTAGAACTTGAAATTCACAACTTAAACCTAGACAAGTAAAAAAAATGAAATTTTTTTTGAAAAATTTGGGGTGTTTAGCGGTTCCAATAGAGTTTTGTGTAAGGCTTGTAATTAGGACTTGCAAAATTCAAGGTTTTAGCATCCCCCCCCCCACACTTAAATTACACATTGCCCTCAATGTGTCCCAAAAATAAGTTTTTAGGTTGATTGAATGTGTAAAAAGGTGTGGAAAAACAAAAATTTATGTTACTGTGCGTCTGGACACGGCCCCGTGGTGTCCGGGCACGACCCCGTGTTCAGATCGCCAATAACAAAAATTGAGTAAAAAGAAACAGAAGCCTGTGTGTAAGGACCTTCAAAAATGTCCCAAATCGACTCGTAAGTAAAAACCCGGACCCCTGAAGCCATACCGTGCATCAAAAATCAAGAAATCAAGAATTATGGTCTTCAGGCGGGCCGCGTAAGGGTCAAGCTTAAGTTGACATGGGCCGCGTCAAAGTTGGGTTGACCGGATAAGCGTTCCGGATCCACGTGGCATCCACTTGGCGACCCTACTCGTGACCCAGCAAACCTACACGTAGACTAGGTGGCTACGCGGGCCGCGTAAGGTTCGACTAAGGGTTCACGCGGGCCGCGTGAGACCCAAATTTCACCTATAAATAGCCTAGCTCAGGAGCTTTCATTCTGTGTCGAAACCAAAGTTAAAAAAACGAATTCTCACTGCTTCAAAGTCGAAATTTCAATTATTATAGCGAGGCGCTGCTATGATACAGGGTATTAACTTAATCGCTGCTACGATTCAATGTCCGATCGATTGAAACTATCCAATGGATGTTTAAGTGTTGCCCACATTAGGGTTATGCTTTGTCATTCGTCGTGAATTCGATGGATGTTTAAGTATCGCACTTTGTCATTCGTTGTGAGGGTTTAATCTCGTGAGTTGTCATAAATGCTGTATTAGTTACTGACCTAGTTCGTGTGCATGTTATTTAAATTAGGGTACAAGGCTAATCAGTAGGCTAAACTCTGCCCGTATAAATCTGCAATGTGAGTTATTCTCTTTTTATCAAAAAGTATTTTACAATACTCCATTTTTAAATGTTATAATTATAGGGAGTAAGTCGTGGTTATCTTAATCACTGGCTGGTGGGTTATTGTGCACATTACTAATTTCTCACGGGTTAGGCTAATAAATCCTAACAGTGATAAACGTCACTACTTGGGGAAAGACCCAATAGTGGTATGACCATCGTCACCAGGTGACACGGCGCCAGATAAAAATAAGATAGAAGCCATTGTAATCGCTCTTATTCTGTAATTGATAACTAATGTGTCGTTTTACATACTTGAATGACTCGCCAGCATTTCCCCGCTGATAAAATATTTTTAAAACATGTTTCAGGCGACCTGCTGTAAATCAAGGAAAACGTGCTACGGAGCACTAACAAGCTTGAAGAGGTGGCTCAGTTAAAATGAATAAACATGTTTTAATAAATCAGGGAATTTACTTGTGAAATTCCTCTATTGTAAAATAACGGGGTTTATCCTGAATGATGAAATAAAATATTCGGGTATTTTGAGTTTTAAAAAGATCCTGTAAATTCTTCCGCTGTCGCATCATAGATACCACGGGTTCCTGTCCCGCTGCTCCTGACCGGGTCAAACCGGGGCTGGGGCCGTGACAGGAAAAGGTGGTATCAGAGCTACTGAAAGTGCCACTGATTTAAGCCTATGAAGTATTTAAAATACTTAATTTTTCCTGATTATCATCTTGTAATTATGTGCTCTTATCTTGACTATCTGTTAGTTATAGTATGGGTAAGCAAAAGCTTTTGAACATCTATCGTCAATTAGATAGTGTACCAAAATATAAGGGATCCTCATCCCAATCAAATTCCTCAAGATATTCAATAGATACTGAGGAAGGAATATTTGTTCATAAGGCACAGTATGAGAAACCACTTTCTCCTAATAAAAGAAGTTTGATTATTAGAAAAAGTCAAGAGAAAATGAGGAAATTACAATCAAAAGAAGGAATAATTAATAAGGAAGCCCTGGAAATAAGCAATAAACCACCATGGGAAGATGAGTTAGATTAAAAATGGGCAAATCTTTATATGTTAGCCACTGTAGCAATAAATGCTAACCTTTAGACTATCAACACCCTGACCCAGTATTAGCATCCACATTATCTATTAGCCAGAAACTTTAAAATAATATTAGTTGTACTAAAAATAAATATTTTATTTCAATAAAATGGTTTATTAGATATTTATTAAAATTTTAATTCCATTTTGTGATTCTGTGAAAAATTAATTTATAAACTTTTAACCTAAAATTTTGTTTGTTTCTTCATAAATGCTAAACAGCATGAATGAATTATCTGAAGCTCTAGAAAATCTCAATCTCTATCCTGTAAAAATAGAAGTTTCAAGAGATTTTACTGGTTACTTGGCCAATGTGGAAGAACCTATGGAATTCCAAGCTCCACCTCTGGAGAAATCAAAACCTAAGAAAAGAAGAAGATTTGTGGGTTGGAGACGTGTACGCAGAAGGAAACCAGCGACTAGGAGAATTCCCAGGATAGAAAATCCTATGGATAAAGGAAAAGGAATAGAAATTGAGGAAAATTCTAAGCAAGCAAGAGTAGAAATTGGAGAAAGCTCTAGAACCGCAGGAATAGAAATTAGCAAAAGTTCTAGGCAATCTGAGGAATTACCATTGCAGGAAGAACTGGATCACATACTGGCAAGCTATGATATTCTTAGGCCTATCAATACAAATCCTTTCCCTTATCCTGCAGAAACTCAACTTCGAATAAACCTGGAACCAGCCATCCCAGAACCTTTAATCCACACTCAACCTCAAGGAGAAATGGACGAATGGTGGACCAACGATTGGCAATTCCAAAACCTACTAAATAATCCCTATACCTTTTTCCCTCAGTTCGACCCAGAACCTGCACCAAACCCACCAATGAGTAATGAAAACTTAGTTGAACTTCGCCATTTTGGCGAAGAACTAATGGATGCAGGGAATAAGATTCGGGAGATAGGGGAACAAATCTCCTGGAAATACGATGAAAGGGAATATCATTTCTGAAAGACTAGTGGACTAGGGGGAATGTGGTTGTGAAACTATGTTTGTATAATAATAATAATAATAGTAATAAAAATATAAGTATGTATAAAAACCTAAAAATAAAACTTTTGTAAGAAAATCAGTTTGTACGGATGCATAATATAATATATAAAAATGGAAGTCAAAAAATCGACAATTTTGGCTGTACATATGATTATGTGCGATTATTTTGTTATGTTTAGTTATTAAATTATTTTATGCTAATCACTTATATAAATTAATTACCAGATGGCAAACGCTGGTAATGAACAAGTTAACGAGGGTAACCAATCTGAGCACAATCATGAGGATCAATTTCTGAATAGGCAAGATATCAAGAATATCGTTACTCAAGGAATAGCCAATGCTATCCCCGCAATCCTGGCTGCTGCCCAGAAACCTGTTGAACCTCAACAAATTATTCCTAGTAAACGCACACAAAGTGACAATTTCAGTAATAGTATAAACGGAGGCGACAACCATATTAATAATGATAATGAGGGGATCCAAGCTCCACTCCTTAAGAAAATAAAAGCTGCAACACCTGGTTGTACTTATAAGGAGTTTCTTGCCTGTAAACCGGCTGAGTTTGCAGGTAACGAAGGGGCGACTGCTGCACTACGTTGGTTAGAAAAAACCGAGGCAGTAATTATGATAAGTAAATGTGGTGAGGACGACAAGGTCATGTACGCGTCGCATCTTTTTAAAGAAGGGGCGCTAGAATGGTGGAATACGGTAATTCAAGCCAAAGGAAGGAATGTGGCCTATGCCATAAATTGGGAAGAATTTAAAAGTCTTGTAGAAAGAAAATTATGTCCCGAGTACGAAAAGGAACAAATGACCAATAAATTCCTAAATCATCAGATGGTAGGCGTTGATTGTCGAGGGTATACTTCGACATTCTTCGAATACGCTAGAGTAGTACCAACCCTGGCTTCGCCAGAGCCGGTACTTATATCTCGCTACATTTGGGGCTTAATTGGTGAAATCTGTAATATTGTCAAGGTTGCGAGACCCCGCACGATCGATGATGCGGTAGAGTTAGCTAACACTCTGACCGACGAATTGGTACGCACAAGAGAAGAAACCCGGAAAAAGGAAGTGGCCCAAAAGATTAACCAGGGATTCTGTATGGGTAACCGTAGTAATTTCAAGAGAAGAGGAACTGGGCAATCTTCCACTGTTCCATTTTGCAATGCCTGCAAAAGAAAGCATTTAGGAAGATGCAAGGGATATTGCAATTTTTGCAAAATTCTGGGGCACCAAGAAGAAGACTGCAGGAAGAAGAAATCCACAGTCTGTTACAACTGTGGAGAAACTGGACATATTAGGCCAGACTGCCCAAAATTTATCAAACCAGCTGATAACAAAGTCAAAAATACTGAAGGAACTAACAAGAAGAACGTAAGAGCCTTTCAGCTGACTACTCAGGAAGCCGAGCTAATTCCTGATGTGATAGCTGGTACGTTTCTAGTTCACGATGTTTATGCAAAAGTATTATTTGACTCTGGTGCAAACCAAAGTTTTATAAATACTTCATTCTGCCAAGCACTTAATTTACCCTTAACCAAACTTAGGCAGATTTTTACAGTCGAAACGGCAGATGGGAATTCTGTTAAAATAAATAAGGCTGTGCGAGAAATAAAGATAGAACTATTAGGCCATAAATTCTCTGCAAACCTATTACCTATGAATTTAGCCGGTTTCGATGTGGTGTTAGGAATGGATTGGTTGGTAGCCAACCATGCTCGAATTCTTTGTGATAAGAATTCTATAGAAATTCATACACCCACAGGAGAGTTAGTGGTGATTACAGGAGATCAGCCAAGTAAGCCACTAAAGTTCATTTCAGTAATGAAAGTTGCTAGTTATGAACGAAAGCAAGGAATAGTGTATATGATTTCAATAATCATTAACACTAAAATTAAGGAACTCAAGGAAATTCCAGTAGTATCAGACTACCCAGGGGTATTCCCAGAAGAATTACATGGATTACCACCTGATAGGGAAGTAGAGTTTAGAATTCATCTAATTCCTGAAACTACACCGATAGCCAAGGCACCTTATTGATTAGCACCCACCGAAATGCTAGAATTGAAAAAGCAATTAGATGAATTACTAAGTAAAGGATTCATACAACCTAGTTCATCCCCGTGGGGAGCTCCAGTGTTGTTTGTAAAGAAGAAAGATGGTTCGATGCGAATGTATATTGATTATAGGGACTTGAATAAAGTTACAATTAAGAATCGATACCCATTACCTAGAATTGATGATCTTTTTGATCAATTGCAAGGAGCTAGATACTTTTCTAAGATAGATTTACGCTCTGAATATCATCAATTGAAGGTACAGGAAGAAGACATACCTAAAACTGCTTTCAAGACTAGGTATGGTCATTACGAGTTTACAGTCATGCACTTTGGGTTAACAAATGCTCCTGCAGCATTTATGGACATGATGAATAGAATCTGTAAACCGTATTTGGATAAATTTGTAATTGTCTTCATCGATGATGTACTTATTTATTCCAAAAGTCAGGATGAACACTGTCAGCACTTGCATGCACTCTTAACTCTGTTAAGAAAAAAGAAGCTTTATGCCAAATTCTCGAAGTATAAATTTTGGCTACAGGAAGTACAATTCTTAGGACACATGGTGAATCACGAAGGCATTCACGTAGATCCTGCTAAGATAGAAGCAATCACCAAATGGAAGATTCCGCAGTCAGCTATGGAAATTAGAAGTTTTATAGGGTAGCCGAATATTATAGACGGTTTATTAAGGATTTTTCCAATATAGCTGTACCATTAACTAAGCTAACCTGTAAAGCAGTTAAGTTTGAATGGGGACCTAAACAAGAAGAAGCTTTTAAGATCTTAAAGCAGAAATTTACCAATGCTCCAATTTTAGTTTTACCAGAAGGAACAAAAGATTTTGAAGTATATTGTGATGCTTCAAAGTTAGGATTAGGATGTGTGTTAATGCAACGCAAGAAGGTAATTGCGTATGCATCAAGGCAATTGAAAAAGCACGAGGAAAACTATACGACTCATGATTTAGAATTAGGCGCCATAATTTTTGCCCTTAAAATTTGGAGACATTATCTGTATGGTAGTAAGTTTACTGTCTATACAGATCATAAGAGCTTAAGATATATATTTGGGCAAAAAGAATTAAATATGAGACAAAGAAGGTGGATGGAAATCCTAAGTGACTACGACTGTGATATTCAATATCACGAAGGAAAGGCAAACGTAGTTGCAGATGCCTTAAGTCGTAAGTATCATGAAAAGCAAAAGCGAGTTCGTGCTCTTGGATTACATCTTCAGTTAGATTTAATGGAACAATTAAAGGATGTTCAGGAAACAGCAATCCAAGATGTTGCTGAGGGAATGAAAGGACGGATAAAAGAATTAGAGCAAGGAGCTGATGAAATTTGGAGATTCCACAAGAAAAGGATTTGGGTACCTAAGCAGGGAGAATTAAGGAATAAGATCTTAGAAGAAGCCCATAAATCTAGGTATACCATGCATCCTGGTAACAATAAGATGTACCAAGATTTAAGGAATAACTTCTGGTGGATAGGAATGAAAAAGGACATAGCTAGATATGTTTCTAAGTGTCTAACTTGTTCACAAGTTAAGGCAGAACACCAGAAACCTTCAGGTCTACTACAACAATTAGAAATCCCTGTATGGAAATGGGAACTCATAACAATGGATTTTGTTACTAAGTTACCCAAAACCAGAAAAGGTAATGATGCGATTTGGGTAATTGTGGATCGATTAACCAAATCAACTCATTTTCTACCTATGAAAGAAACCTTTAGCATGGAAAGGTTAACCAAGTTGTATGTAGATGAGGTTGTATCCTTACATGGAGTTCCACTCTCTATTGTATCGGACAGGGATAGTCGTTTCACTTCCCATTTTTGGAAAAGTTTCCAAGAAGCAATGGGAACCCGACTAAATTTAAGTACTGCATACCATCCTCAAACAGATGGACAAAGTGAAAGGACGATCCAAACTTTGGAAGACATGCTTAGGGCATGTGTGATCGATTTTGGTGGAAATTGGGACAATCATTTACCTTTAATTGAATTCTCCTATAATAATAGTTATCATTCAAGCATTGAAGCTGCCCCATTCGAAGCACTATACGGACGAAAGTGTAGAACTCCAGTCTGTTGGGCAGAGATAGGAGAAAGTCAATTGTCAGGTCCTGAAATAGTGCAAGAAACTACCGACAAAATCACTCAAATCAAGGAAAAACTTAAGACGGCTCGAGATCGCCAGAAAAGTTATGCAGATAATCGACGCAAGCCGTTAGAATTCCAAGTTGGAGATAGAGTACTATTAAAAGTTTATCCTTGGAAAGGAGTAGTTCGGTTCGGTAAGAAAGGAAAGCTAAGTCCAAGATACGTAGGACCATTCCCAGTAGTCCAACGTATAGGACCAGTTGCTTATCGCTTACAACTACCAGAGGAGCTAGCTGGAGTACATGACGTATTTCATATATCCAATCTCAAGAAATGTTTATCTGACGAATCCTTGGTAGTACCTCTTCAAGATATAGAGGTAAACGAAAAGCTAAAATTTGTTGAGAAACCTCTTCAGATAGAAGACAGAAAGATCAAGTTTCTCAAACACAAAAGATTGGTATTAGTTAAAGTCAAGTGGGATTCAAAGAGAGGACCCGAGTACACTTGGGAGCTGGAATCGGAAATGAAGCGAAAGTATCCTCACTTATTCCAGTAAATCTCGAGGACGAGATTTTTAAATAAGGTGGGGAGGATGTAAGGACCTTCAAAAATGTCCCAAATCGACCCGTAAGTAAAAACCCGGACTCCTGAAGCCATACCGTGCATCAAAATTCAAGAAATCAAGAATTATGGTCTTCAGGCGGGCCGCGTAAGGGTCAAGCTTAAGTTGACACGGGCCGCGTCAAAGTTGGGTTGACCGGATAAGCGTTCCGGATCCACGTGGCATCCACCTGGCGACCCTACTCGTGACCCAGCAAACCTACACGTAGACTAGGTGGCTACGCGGGCCGCGTAAGGTTCGAGTAAGGGTTCACGCGGGCCGCGTGAGACCCAAATTTCACCTATAAATAGCTTAGCTCAGGAGGTTTCATTCTATGTCGAAACCAAAGTTAACAAACGAATTCTCATTGCTTCAAAGTCGAAATTTCAATTATTATAGCGAGGCGCTGCTACGATACAGGGTATTAACTTAATCGCTGCTACGATTCAATGTCCGATCGATTGAAACTATCCAATGGATGTTTAAGTGCTGCCCACATTAGGGTTATGCTTTGTCATTCGTCGTGAATTCGATGGATGTTTAAGTATCGCACTTTGTCATTCGTTGTGAGGGTTTAATCTCGTGAGTTGTCGTAAATGATGTATTAGTTACTGACCTAGTTCGTGTGCATGTTATTTAAATTAGGTTACAAGGCTAATCAGTAGGCTAAACTCTGCCCGTATAAATCTGCAATGTGAGTTATTCTCTTTTTATCAAAAAGTATTTTACAATACTCCATTTTCAAATGTTATAATTACAGGGAGTAAGTCGTGGTTATCTTAATCACTGGCTAGTGGGTTATTGTGCACATTACTAATTTCGGACGGGTTAGGCTAATAAATCCTAACAGTGATAAATGTCACTACTTGGGGAAAGACCCAATAGTGGTATGACCATCGTCACCAGGTGACACGGCGCCAGATAAAAATAAGATAGAAGCCATTGTAATCGCTCTTATTCTGTAATTGATAACTAATGTGTCGTTTTACATACTTGAATGACTCGCCAGCATTTCCCCGCTGATAAAATATTTTTAAAACATGTTTCAGGCGACCTGCTGTAAATCAAGGGAAACGTGCTACGGAGAACTAACAAGCTTGAAGAGGTGGCTCAGTTAAAATGAATAAACATGTTTTAATAAATCAGGGAATTTACTGGTGAAATTCCTCTATTGTAAAATAACTGGGTTTATCTTGAATGATGAAATAAAATATTCGGGTATTTTGAGTTTTAAAAAGATCCTGTAATTTCTTCCGCTGTCGCATCATAGATACCACGGGTTCCTGTCCCGCGGCTCCTGACCGGGTCAAACCGGGGCTGGGGCCGTGACACTGTGCACGGGGGCGTGCTGGGTGAGCACGGCCCGTGTCCAGTTACCTGAACTGGGCATTTTCTACAGACGGCTAGGCACGGGGCATGTTGGGTGAGCACGGCCCGTGCTGAACTTGCTGTAATGAAGAAAAAAATGTCGTGTGGCCCTGTTTTTGTGCATAGGGTGCTGGTTCAAGTTTCCCTTAGTATCCTTCACCATCCTGAGCGTGATTTACCCATTACAACATCTTCCAAACACCAATTTAACTAAAACCGTCATTCCATTAAATAGAGAGAATTACATAATAGTCCGAGAAAATTGAAAATAAAGTAGAAGAATAAAAGTTAAGGGTCCTAAATTAGATAGGTCAAGTGATACATAAAATCTTCCTAAAGAGCTCTACTTTTACAATACGAACCAAAATTCCAGAAATAGTTTTCCGGTATCTAAAAGCTTTGTAGAACTCCGAGCCGAGGGGTGTTCCCTAGATGTTGTTTAGAGCCATTCTTCTATCTCTCTCGGGAGGAAGAAGGCGGCTTCATTTTCCTCAACATCTTGCAGAGGGGGAGTGACACCAACCGGAACCCCTTGTAGTATGTCTTGAGGGGGTTCCGAGTGTATGGCGTACCATTCTGCTGGTATGATGACTTCCGGTACCACATTCCATGCCCTTTGGGTGACAATTGGTACCAAAGGAGGAGAGGCGGGAATGTTTAACCTTTAGTGCAAAAGGTTGACCTCTCGAAGGCATCCCTCTAGTCCCACCGTCAAATGATTAATACGGTCGACCAATGCTTCTTCCACTCCCGTCATTTCATCAATGGCCTCTCTTAAGGCGTAAACATAGTTCACAAGAGAATCTTCAACCGTTGATGACCTCCTCCCTTGTCGGTTGTTCCTGGAGTGCGACGAAGATGTTCCGCTAGTTCTGCTCGCCATTCTGAGGAAACAGACCGAAAAGAGTTCAATTTTTACGGAATAGTACCTCGGACACGGCCCCTTGCTCAATGAGCATGGCCCCGTGTTCAGTTGTCTGCAGATTTTTGGGATAAGGAATCATGGAGTTTTAAATTATTTTCAAGGTTTTCAAAGCATTTTTAAGAAGAAACAACTTCAAACATTGTTGTAGAACTTATTTTTAACAAGATTTCTTGAACAAAAACCTATCAAACATCACCTTAAAGCTTGGAATCATGGTGACTTCAAGCTCTAATGGAGGTATTGAGTAAAAAATTGAAGAAGGTAATGGACAAAATAGGAAAGGACAAGATGGTTGTTTAGAACCTTCTTTTAGAAAATACCTAGGATGGTATGTGAGAAGATTCCCCAAATCTCTGTCCCTGGAATGGTCCAAATGTGCAGGATTCTTGGCTGCATTTATAGAAAACGACAGCACGCTGCACACAGCCCCGTGTCGGCTGGACACGGCCCCATGTGCAGGCGAGGTCCTGACACATTTTGTCTGTATTCTGACAAAAAGTCAGAAAGGAATCTTTTGGTGGACACGGGGCGTGTTGACCTGGACACGGCCCCGTGTCTAGAGGCTGTTTATGAAGTTTCATCTATTTCTAAGGAACTTATCCGGATCGGGTGGTTCCTTACTGGATGGAACAACCCCAAAGTGCCTAAGATACCTTAATTGCTCTAGACTAAGACGAGAACGCAAGAGGTTGTCGGTGAGGGTGATTCCTATGCTAATTGTAGGTGGACAAGTCCAACCCTTTCCCGGGCTCTCGTTAAAGAAGGTGTATGCTGAATCGCTCAGGTCTATGTATGCACTGAACGAAGTCGATGGGGAGTCCTTCATGGCACAATCGACACAGGGACGACTATCACCCAAGTCTTTGCTAGAGTTAGAGGTAAAATCGGGAACAACGAAGTTGTTTTTTGTCACACCCCGACCGCGTATAACAACGGACCGCGGCGGAAACGCCGGGGAGTGAATCGCGACAGAATTAATTGTTTCATAACCATGGCACACAAAGTGTATTTTATTTATTAAACAAGGGTGTTACATTGTCTCGAAATAGTAAATTAAGAGTTCAGAACATAATTAAACATAGTCTATCATCTTTTAAAGTCTCTAAGGCACAGGTCCGCCCTAGTATCATGATCAATCATCCTATGGAAAAGCACCTGAAAACACATGTGAAAATAGGTACGTCAGCATAAAAATGCCTGTGAGATACATAGGTTTTGTGAAAATAAGATTCATGACTTATGTTTGAGAAAATGTTTAGTCATGAACCTTGTTATTTGCTTTGTCTTGTAAATCATTTGAAAACAATAAGATCAGATGATATGTATAAGTAAATGTCAGGTTAAATAAATAACCATGTAAAAATGTGTTTGTATAAGATAAGTTGTTTGTAAATCAATGTCTTGTGAAAAGCATGTTATTTGTATAAAATGTTCTATGTCTCAAACTGAAATGATTCAAGTAACGTTACGCCATGTAATATCATACAAACACTTATATATAGGAAGTACCAGCGGCGTATCCACCATGCTTGTATCATATTACACACGCATCGCTAACTTAATCACTTAATCAAACCAAACCAACCAATGTAAGAAGTCTATGTTTGAATCAATTGTCAAATGTATTGGGTAATATGTCAAAGTGTTTATGTCAAGATGTAAATCATGTCAAATGTCTATGTCAAATATCCATGTCAAATGTCTATGTCAAATATCCATGTCAAATGTATATGTCAAATATCCATGTCAAATGTCTATGTCAAAATGTCATGTATGGCAAGTGAAATGTCTCAAACTAAACCATATGCACAAAAACAAAGTATTGAAGTAAAACTTGGTTTAAATCAAAGCTATGTTTTGTGTGAATGCATGCAACTATTTAATATGAACATTTATGTGGTATTGTGAATATGCATACATCCAAGCCTGGCGACTGTGGTGATAAACCCTTTAAACAAATTAAAGGTCTATCTGTCTTAATGTCAACGAATTCGGTCATTCCTTTCTGTCCCCTTACCCTGGGATGTCCGGAACGGGAGTTGTCAATTCCTATGGTACCACTACCTACTAACGAACGGCGTAGCTAATGTTAATGGATATATTGTCCCATGTAAACAAACCAAATGTCATAACAAAATGTGACCATGTGAAAACAATGCACTAAGTATGTAATCAAATGAACATACATAGCGTGAAATGTCATGTAAAACGATGTACTAAGTAATGCACACAATGGGCATACCTAGCATGAAATGTCATGTAAAACGATGTACTAAGTAATGCACACAATGGGCACACCTAGCATAAGATGTAATGAAATCATGTACTATAATGTACTAACGAACATAGCAGTATATGATGTGAAAACTGGAAAGCAGGAAAGTAACAAGTAGGCACATGTGTTCCACCCCAAAACAGTTTAGAAAACAGTAAAAGAGGGGTCTATGTACTCACTTGAGATTGCTCAGTTGTCAAAAGATAACCACCAAGTAATGCTATAGATCTCGGAATATCAAACGGCACCTAATATAGGTAACTATGTTAATAAACCGGACCTAAATCGGAAGATTGGATAGAATGAGGTTTCGTAAACCAAACGAGTGTAGAGACTCGTGTCATTTGGTTTAACAAAGCCTACATACTAAATGAAACTTAACATAATTGTTTACGACCCAATACGACCCGTTTAGGAAGCTTATGCTACTTTAACGCGTCGTGCGCGTGAAACGCGTTCGGACCGCCTAACTAGCCCTATGACAAGTGTTATATGCCTAAACATGTTACATAATCAGTTACGTGACAAAAGTTTAGGTTACATATGCTAAATTACCAATTATGTATGAAAAGGGTATTCTGGTAATTTACCTAAGGCATATAAACTACCTATCATGCAACTACTTAAACGATGTGACCATAGGGTATAACCTCGGAAGGTTATTCCCTACCTACTATGGTCACCTACTGTGTTTGGTCAGATCCTAATGATCGACCAAACTGGGTCGGGTTCGAGGTATAAGCGATTTATTAGATCGCTTATCCTACGACCCTAGACAACGTGGTAATCAGTAGGCATAGTCCCAAGGGACTATGACCATCGTGATTACAATCACGTTGCGAAGTTCAAACGAACTTCGCATTGACCATTACTGGTCAACGCTGAAAGTCAAACAAAGTTTGACTTTCTGACTCGAAAAGCAGTAAAAATAAGGAAAAGAACGAAAGAATACTTACGAAGGGTCCCCGAATGCTAACCCAGATCGAAATAGCTCAGGTATGAAACGAAGGTTCCAACTTAGAGCTTTCTTGATCAGATTTGTGGGTTTTGAACAAATGGGGGGTGGGTATTTATAGGAAAAGTAGAGCCGTTAGGATCGTTTCTTGAATATCGTGCCACGATCCGAGCCGTACACTTGTCACAAAGTTGTGGTGGCTCAATTTGCCACCTACCATAAGGTTTTGACATGTGGAAGTGGGATTAGGAGTGCAAAACAGCTGCAACCAGCTGTTTAATACATTTAATCTGGTCTGATAGTGGGAAGCGGCCCGCTTCAGGATCAGCCAAAGACAATGCGGGCCGCATGGCCCTTCTGATCTGCACATATGTTTGAAAAATGACAGTTTCAGTCCCTGCACGTGTTTAAGGCCATTTCCGACACTTCTAAGGCCCGTAAAGCCAACTTTAAGGCCCTAAAATGTTGCCTAAAAATTGTGGACATGAAACATGTTCAAAAATACGTCGGATGATGGTTCGTTTGGCCGTACGAACGCGATGTTCGCTTAATTACGACGAAATGCGCACAAGCGCGAAAAACGATCCAAATGACGCAACGAATGGATTTTTCTTAAGGCGAACACTAAAATATAATGTAGTCATGCTTACATAAATTTTTGGATGTCCAGATGTATTCAGAACGTAAGTTATGCGCGAAAATGCAAACTTGTGCACTTTTTGACACTTTTAGTCCCTGAATGTCCCAAAAGTTTATTTTAGCACACCGAACCCTTCAAAGCCTATTTCTAAGCTATGTAAAGGATATTTAAGGTGTGTTTAACTTATGGTCATGTTCCAGAATGTTCGTTACAGTTCAAATTGACATACTTTCGCAGTTTGTCATATTTAGTCCCTGTAAGCGAATTAACTTGTTTTTGCCATACCAAAGCCTTCAAAACTTATTTCTAAGTTATGTAAAGGTTATTTAAGGTATGTTGAGTATATGTTGATGTTCCGGAGTATTTTTCGCATTAAACTGAGTACGTTTACGCACTAGTTTGCGTATAACTCTCCAGAAAGTGATATAGAGTTTGAAATTACATAAAAGTCAAAACATGAAAAATGTATAACATAACAAAACAAACATTGTGATCAAATAACATTGTTTTATTGATAACAGAACTGTTCATAGCGATTACAAGCACAGTTGTTACAGTCTCCCCTACTTGTGGAAATTTCATCCCGAAATTTATTTAGAGGAAACTCGTGAGAAAAGATGTGGATATTTCGCCTTCATTTGATCTTCGCGTTCCCAAGTAAACTCAGGTCCACGTTTAGCTTCCCAGCGAACTTTGACCAAAGGAATGCGCTTGCGTTTAAGCCACTTGACTTCACGTTCCATGATTTCCACTGGTTTCTCAACAAATTTCAGTGTTTTGCCAACACGAATTTCGTCAAGCGGTATGGAGTAGTTCTCATCAGCTGTACACTTCTTGAGATTTGATATGTGAAAAGTTGGATGAACATTTCCCAGTTCAGGAGGTAACTCAAGTCTGTAGGCTACCTTTCCGATTCTTTCGACGATCTTGAATGGTCCAACGTATCTAGGTGCAAGTTTTCCTTTCTTTCCAAATCTGATCACACCTTTCCAAGGTGAGACCTTAAGTAATACTCGATCACCGACTTGAAATTCCAAGGCTTTGCGTTTTGGGTCCGCGTAAATCTTCTGACGGTTTCTAGCTGCCTGAAGGTTATCACGAACCTTCTTGACCTTGTCAGTTGTCTCTAAAATGAGGGCAGGTCCAGTAAGTTGAGCCTCGCCAATCTCATTCCAGCAGACTGGTGAACGACATTTTCGACCATAGAGAGCCTCGAAAGGAGCCATTTTGATGCTAGTGTGATAACTGTTGTTGTAGGAGAATTCAATCAATTTCAGATGTGAATCCCAGCTACCACCAAAATCGATCACACAAGCTCTTAGCATATCCTCCAGAGTCTGGATTGTTCTCTCAGATTGACCATCCGTTTGCGGATGATAAGCTGTGCTCAGATTAAGTTGGGTCCCCATGGCAGATTGCATGGTTCTCCAAAAGTGTGAAGTGAAACGAGCATCTCTGTCGGAAATGATGTTCAAAGGAACACCATGTCGAGCCACAATTTCATCCACATAGATTTGAGCAAGTCTGTCAGCAGGAAAATCCTCACGGATTGGCAAGAAATGTGCTGACTTTGTAAGACGATCAACGACTACCCAGATGGCATCATGACCTTTCTTAGTGCGTGGAAGTTTGGTAACAAGATCCATAGTAATGTTTTCCCATTTCCAAACTGGGATCTCTGGTTGCTCCAATAAACCTGATGGACGCTGATGTTCAGCCTTAACCTTAAGACAAGTAAGGCATTTGGATACATATAAGGCAATGTCTTTCTTCATACCAGGCCACCAATAGTGAATACGAAGATCCTTATACATTTTATCTGAGCCCGGATGAATAGAATAGCGAGACTTATGGGCTTCATCCATAAGCAAGGTACGAAGATCATCCTGGCTTGGGACCCACAAACGGTCCATGAAGTAATATGATCCATTGTCCTTCAGTTCCAGAGCAGGTGTTATGTGATAGGGAAATTCCTTATCCATTAATCCTTGTGAAACACAAGATTGTTGAGCTTGAGAAATGCGTGCTTGAATATCAGATCGAGCTTGAATAACAGATTGAACACGTACACAATGAAGCTTAGTACGCTCCTTACGACTCAATGCATCAGCTACGACATTCGCCTTACCAGGATGGTAGCGAATTTCGCAATCATAGTCGTTTAAAAGCTCAACCCAACGTCGTTGCCTCATGTTGAGTTCTTTCTGGTTGAAGATATGCTGAAGACTTTTGTGGTCAGTGAAAACCACACATTTTGTACCGTACAAATAGTGTCTCCAGATCTTGAGAGCAAAGACAACTGCACCCAACTCAAGATCATGAGTGGTGTAGTTCTTCTCATGTATCTTCAATTGTCTTGATGCATAGGCTATGACTTTGTTCCTTTGCATAAGAACACAGCCAAGACCCAATTTCGATGCATCACAATACACAACAAAATCATCATCACCCTCGGGCAATGATAGAACAGGCGCATCGCAAAGCTTCTGCTTCAGGTGTTGAAAAGCTTCCTCTTGTCTGAATCCCCAGTAAAAGGGCATTTTCTTCTGAGTTAGAGCAGTTAGAGGAACTGCAATCTTAGAGAAGTTTTCAATGAAGCGGCGATAATAACCCGCTAGACCAAGAAATGAACGAACTTCAGTAGGAGTAGTAGGCGTATCCCAATCCTTAATCGCACTGATCTTGGAGGGATCTACATGAACACCTCGTTCGTTGATAATGTGTCCCAAAAATTGAACTTCTTTAAGCCAAAATTCGCACTTGGAGAATTTGGCGAAAAGTTGCTCTTTCTTCAGGAGTTCCAGAGTAAGACGAAGATGCTGCTCGTGATCAGCTCGCGTCTTAGAGTAAATCAAGATGTCGTCAATAAAAACAATGACGAACTGATCCAAATAAGGTTTGCAGACCCTATTCATTAAGTCCATGAAAACAGCAGGAGCATTAGTCAAACCGAATGGCATGACTGTGAATTCGTAATGTCCATAACGAGTACGGAATGCTGTCTTCGGAATGTCTTCTTCTTGCACCCGAAGTTGATGATACCCGGAACGCAGATCGATCTTCGAAAAATAAGAAGCACCTTGTAACTGATCAAAGAGGTCGTCTATGCGAGGTAGAGGATATCGATTTTTGATGGTGAGCTTGTTAAGCTCACGATAATCGATACACATCCTAAAGGATCCATCCTTCCTCTTGACAAAAAGAACGGGAGCACCCCACGGTGAAAAGCTGGGACGGATAAAACCTTTGTCAGAGAGCTCCTGAAGCTGTTTAGACAACTCTTGCATCTCAGACGGTGCAAGACGATATGGAGCTCTGGCAATGGGATTTGCACCAGGTACGAGATCAATGCGGAACTCGACTTGGCGTGCTGGAGGTAGACCAGGTAATTCTTCAGGGAACACTTCAGAATAATCCCGAACGACAGGAATATCCGAAATAGACTTACCCTTGCCTTTATCTTCTGTAACATGTGCTAAGAAAGCCACATAGTTCTTCTGCAGATACTTCCGAGCTTTAAAACAAGACATGAGTTTGAGACCACCGGTAGGCTTCTCACCTTGAACTTGCAGGATCTCGCCTGTCGAAAGTGGCACACGAACAATCTTCTTAGAACAAACTATCTCTGCGTGATGCTTGGATAACCAATCCATTCCCACAATAACGTCGAAGCTTCCAAGTTGCATAGGCGCGAGGTCAATAGGAAAAAGATGGTCGTTAAGATTCAACTGGCAGTTGCGAAGAACAGAATCAAGAATAATGGGTTCACCACTAGCAACCTCTACTGTCAAAGATTTGCCTAGTTTCGTTCTAGACACTCGAAGCATTTGCTCAAAAGACAAAGACACGAAACTCTTATCGGCACCGGAATCGAAAAGAACAGATGCAGGCTGATTATTAATAAAGAACGTACCGTTCACCACATTATCGTCAGCCTGTGCCTCTTGGGCATTCATGTTAAAAACTCGGCCTCGAGCCGGAGCCTGATTCTGGTTCTGGTTCTGGTTCGCTAGCCTTGGGCACCGATTTCTATAGTGGGTCAGATCCCCACAATTGTAACAAGCACCCGGTGGGTATTGTGGTCGTGCAGCTTGACCCTGTTGTGGAGCAGGAGGCTGAGCAACTTGTTGAGCCGGGTTCTGAACCGCGGGATTCTGAGCAGACCGACAAACATTGGCAAGATGGCCTGATTTCCCACAGTTAGTACAGAAACGGCATGGAAGTTGCGGCTGGTGGTGACTGTTGCATCTATTGCATAAAGGTGCATTCCCTGTATAGGGTTTCTTTGCTGGAAACTGTGCGGGTTGGTTGGGAGCTGCCTGATTAGCTTGAGCAGTGATAGCAAAATTTTGGGAAGCCTTACGCTTCCTTGACCATTTCGAAGAACCAGAGTTCTTTCCATTCAAGTTTTGACCTTTCTTGCTATCTTCCTTGTCAGCCGATTGCTTCTTGCCCTTGTCACCCTTCCGGTGTAACTTGTTCTTCCTGATCTGCGACTCAGTCAATGTCGCAGATAACTCGATCGCCTGACGAAGTGTGGCAGGGTTACTACCAGTAAGAATGTCTTGTACCGAGTCAGGTAGGCCGTCGATGTATCTCTCGATAGCCTTGTCGAGTGGGGTGACCATTGTTGGGCAAAGCAGACTCAATTCTTCAAACCGATCAGTATAAGCCCTGTGCTCACCACTATCTTGCTTCAAAACATCAAACTCTTTCTCCAACGCTCGCTGTTCATGACGAGGACAGAATTCCCTCATCATAAGGGCTCTAAGTTCAGCCCATGTCTGTGCGAGAGCAACTTCTGCACCCCGGTCTCTCATAACCCCGTTCCACCATGTCAAAGCCCTCTTCTGAAATACACTCGAGGAGAACTCGACCTTGCGATTATCCGGACACTGCACATGGCGAAAAGTATTCTCTATGCTCTCGAACCACTGAAGAAGCCCAGTCGCTCCCTCAGAACCACTAAACTTGAGTGGTTTAGCCTGATTAAAATCCTTGTATTTGCACGGACCATTGTTGTTGTTGTTGGCTTGTTGCCATTGAGCAAAGAGATTTGGGAACTGAGCAGCCATCTGCTGCGCAATAATTTCTGCCAGCTCGGCAGTAGCTATCTGGTTCTCGCGTCGAGGAGGCATTCTAAAAGAGGAAAACATGTAAAGGAACGAGTGAGATGATTGGATGAAAAGAATGAGATGAAACAAAATCAACAAAAGCAAAGATGGTGGTCATTCGTCCGTATCACAAAGCAAACAAACGACACACAGTGACTAATCAAAGTAAATGGGTCAAAAATAATGTATAATGAAGACATGCTCGCCTATAAGTGAACACTCATCCCAAGAATTCCCAGGTAAGCACAACTGGTCTCGCGTCTGGTTGAGATGTATACGAAGTGCTTGCCTAGACAGAAAAACCCAGAATACAGGCATTCACCCTTCCAGTTTGCACATGTTCACATTATTTAAAACCCAAAACGTTTGACGGGATTTTTTTTTGAAAATTAGAAGGCACAAGGCCAAAAACCAATACTGAAAAGGGTTCAAAACCATATAACAGAGGGTTCAAAACCTTACAATTGAGGGTTCAAAACCTTGTAAAAATTTATTCAAAAACAGATGATTGTTTTTCAAAAATCGTTTCGGAAAAATTTTGGTTACTTGTTTTGTTAATCACCTAAGGATAGGTGATGTACATGTTTTAAGATCTAAACACAAGATAACTTGTGTTAGGTTCCTAGAAAAGTTATAGTCTAGGTCAAAGCATTACTAATAACCTAATTCCCTATAACCATTGGCTCTGATACCAACTCTTCTGTCACACCCCGACCGCGTATAACAACGGACCGCGGCGGAAACGCCGGGGAGTGAATCGCGACAGAATTAATTGTTTCATAACCATGGCACACAAAGTGTATTTTATTTATTAAACAAGGGTGTTACATTGTCTCGAAATAGTAAATTAAGAGTTCAGAACATAATTAAACATAGTCTATCATCTTTTAAAGTCTCTAAGGCACAGGTCCGCCCTAGTATCATGATCAATCATCCTATGGAAAAGCACCTGAAAACACATGTGAAAATAGGTACGTCAGCATAAAAATGCCTGTGAGATACATAGGTTTTGTGAAAATAAGATTCATGACTTATGTTTGAGAAAATGTTTAGTCATGAACCTTGTTATTTGCTTTGTCTTGTAAATCATTTGAAAACAATAAGATCAGATGATATGTATAAGTAAATGTCAGGTTAAATAAATAACCATGTAAAAATGTGTTTGTATAAGATAAGTTGTTTGTAAATCAATGTCTTGTGAAAAGCATGTTATTTGTATAAAATGTTCTATGTCTCAAACTGAAATGATTCAAGTAACGTTACGCCATGTAATATCATACAAACACTTATATATAGGAAGTACCAGCGGCGTATCCACCATGCTTGTATCATATTACACACGCATCGCTAACTTAATCACTTAATCAAACCAAACCAACCAATGTAAGAAGTCTATGTTTGAATCAATTGTCAAATGTATTGGGTAATATGTCAAAGTGTTTATGTCAAGATGTAAATCATGTCAAATGTCTATGTCAAATATCCATGTCAAATGTCTATGTCAAATATCCATGTCAAATGTATATGTCAAATATCCATGTCAAATGTCTATGTCAAAATGTCATGTATGGCAAGTGAAATGTCTCAAACTAAACCATATGCACAAAAACAAAGTATTGAAGTAAAACTTGGTTTAAATCAAAGCTATGTTTTGTGTGAATGCATGCAACTATTTAATATGAACATTTATGTGGTATTGTGAATATGCATACATCCAAGCCTGGCGACTGTGGTGATAAACCCTTTAAACAAATTAAAGGTCTATCTGTCTTAATGTCAACGAATTCGGTCATTCCTTTCTGTCCCCTTACCCTGGGATGTCCGGAACGGGAGTTGTCAATTCCTATGGTACCACTACCTACTAACGAACGGCGTAGCTAATGTTAATGGATATATTGTCCCATGTAAACAAACCAAATGTCATAACAAAATGTGAGCATGTGAAAACAATGCACTAAGTATGTAATCAAATGAACATACATAGCGTGAAATGTCATGTAAAACGATGTACTAAGTAATGCACACAATGGGCATACCTAGCATGAAATGTCATGTAAAACGATGTACTAAGTAATGCACACAATGGGCACACCTAGCATAAGATGTAATGAAATCATGTACTATAATGTACTAACGAACATAGCAGTATATGATGTGAAAACTGGAAAGCAGGAAAGTAACAAGTAGGCACATGTGTTCCACCCCAAAACAGTTTAGAAAACAGTAAAAGAGGGGTCTATGTACTCACTTGAGATTGCTCAGTTGTCAAAAGATAACCACCAAGTAATGCTATAGATCTCGGAATATCAAACGGCACCTAATATAGGTAACTATGTTAATAAACCGGACCTAAATCGGAAGATTGGATAGAATGAGGTTTCGTAAACCAAACGAGTGTAGAGACTCGTGTCATTTGGTTTAACAAAGCCTACATACTAAATGAAACTTAACATAATTGTTTACGACCCAATACGACCCGTTTAGGAAGCTTATGCTACTTTAACGCGTCGTGCGCGTGAAACGCGTTCGGACCGCCTAACTAGCCCTATGACAAGTGTTATATGCCTAAACATGTTACATAATCAGTTACGTGACAAAAGTTTAGGTTACATATGCTAAATTACCAATTATGTATGAAAAGGGTATTCTGGTAATTTACCTAAGGCATATAAACTACCTATCATGCAACTACTTAAACGATGTGACCATAGGGTATAACCTCGGAAGGTTATTCCCTACCTACTATGGTCACCTACTGTGTTTGGTCGGATCCTAATGATCGACCAAACTGGGTCGGGTTCGAGGTATAAGCGATTTATTAGATCGCTTATCCTACGACCCTAGACAACGTGGTAATCAGTAGGCATAGTCCCAAGGGACTATGACCATCGTGATTACAATCACGTTGCGAAGTTCAAACGAACTTCGCATTGACCATTACTGGTCAACGCTGAAAGTCAAACAAAGTTTGACTTTCTGACTCGAAAAGCAGTAAAAATAAGGAAAAGAACGAAAGAATACTTACGAAGGGTCCCCGAATGCTAACCCAGATCGAAATAGCTCAGGTATGAAACGAAGGTTCCAACTTAGAGCTTTCTTGATCAGATTTGTGGGTTTTGAACAAATGGGGGGTGGGTATTTATAGGAAAAGTAGAGCCGTTAGGATCGTTTCTTGAATATCGTGCCACGATCCGAGCCGTACACTTGTCACAAAGTTGTGGTGGCTCAATTTGCCACCTACCATAAGGTTTTGACATGTGGAAGTGGGATTAGGAGTGCAAAACAGCTACAACCAGCTGTTTAATACATTTAATCTGGTCTGATAGTGGGAAGCGGCCCGCTTCAGGATCAGCCAAAGACAATGCGGGCCGCATGGCCCTTCTGATCTGCACATATGTTTGAAAAATGACAGTTTCAGTCCCTGCACGTGTTTAAGGCCATTTCCGACACTTCTAAGGCCCGTAAAGCCAACTTTAAGGCCCTAAAATGTTGCCTAAAAATTGTGGACATGAAACATGTTCAAAAATACGTCGGATGATGGTTCGTTTGGCCGTACGAACGCGATGTTCGCTTAATTACGACGAAATGCGCACAAGCGCGAAAAACGATCCAAATGACGCAACGAATGGATTTTTCTTAAGGCGAACACTAAAATATAATGTAGTCATGCTTACATAAATTTTTGGATGTCCAGATGTATTCAGAACGTAAGTTATGCGCGAAAATGCAAACTTGTGCACTTTTTGACACTTTTAGTCCCTGAATGTCCCAAAAGTTTATTTTAGCACACCGAACCCTTCAAAGCCTATTTCTAAGCTATGTAAAGGATATTTAAGGTGTGTTTAACTTATGGTCATGTTCCAGAATGTTCGTTACAGTTCAAATTGACATACTTTCGCAGTTTGTCATATTTAGTCCCTGTAAGCGAATTAACTTGTTTTTGCCATACCAAAGCCTTCAAAACTTATTTCTAAGTTATGTAAAGGTTATTTAAGGTATGTTGAGTATATGTTGATGTTCCGGAGTATTTCTCGCATTAAACTGAGTACGTTTACGCACTAGTTTGCGTATAACTCTCCAGAAAGTGATATAGAGTTTGAAATTACATAAAAGTCAAAACATGAAAAATGTATAACATAACAAAACAAACATTGTGATCAAATAACATTGTTTTATTGATAACAGAACTGTTCATAGCGATTACAAGCACAGTTGTTACATTTTTATTCGAATGCGATCCCAACAATTCTTCTTGGGTATCGTCTTGAGATGAATTATTGAAATCCATCTTAAGTTCTTTTAACCAATTAAGAATTAGATCTTCCAATTGAAATAGTTCATCAAGAAGCATTTCTCCTACAAGGTCCGGTTGAGAGCATTCGAGGGAGAGATAGGGATTATTTTTACTTTCGCCCCTCTTAAGGCTACAGGAAAACAATGGGTCTATTTAATGGGGCTTATAATTTAGAAAATAACATTTTAAATCTTTATGAGGGCCACCACATATTTGACACCACGGACCATAAGAGTGCCGAAAGTAAAAAATATCAGTATCTCTCATGTTTGTGTCAGAATTTACCAACCGTCGGGATCTTACGGTTCTGTTTTCAGTAACTGAAACTTGGGGACGGGGAGTGTTGAGTGGGCACGTCCCCGTGTTTAGCTTACTGTCTGACTTAAAACAAGATTGCCAGTTCCAAAGATTGGGCACGGGGCGTGTTCAGCGGGCACGGCCCGTGCTGAGCTCTGCAGAAGCTGAAAAATTAAGAAAATCCTAAAAAAAAAACAGAAAAATTAGAAAAAAAAACGATTAGGCCGTTGATTCCTAACTTTCTTAAAATCCTTGTGTCCCCGGCAACGACGCCAAAACTCTCCCAAGCAAGATGATATGGCTCGTCGGGCTCCATTCTGAATGAGTGAATTTGATCACGAAGGCGGGATGCTTTGCGCGTCCGGCTAATGAAAAAGGAAATACTTGAAGGTAACGAACGTCATTTCCGGCACCTTCAAGGTTGAAAGTGCTGCAAAGGCGTGTAAGGCGGTTTATATGTGCTGGAGCGTCTTCGTCATAGGTTTTTAATGTGTATTTTAAGCCCTTTTACACTTTTTAGCCAAGTTTTAAATTTATAAAACATGATATTTACTAACACTAAACACACATATTGGCAAGTGCACCCATCGTGAGCGTAGTATAGTGTTGGTAAGATACCGAGGTCGTCTAAGGACACAAGAGCTTTTAGAACCGGTTATCCTCAACGTAATCAAATCAAAAGTTAGAAAAAGGTCTTTAAACTAGAAAAATAAAACTAACTAAAATGCTGAAAAATAAAATAAAATAAAAACAGATAGACAAGATGAATCACTTGGATCCGACTCGTGTTTAGTGTAACCTTTGATTATTTCTGCACTTTTGCACTTTTTAAGAGATTATCTTAGTTATTGTAGTAGGCCCCTCTTTTGAAGGTGACGTTACCCTCAACCCAGTAGTTTGAGTCAGCAAGGATACAATCCTAAAGGCTCGGATTATTGAAAGATAATTAACTAAGTTATTAATGCATAATGTGGTAGGCCCCTCTTTTGAAGGTGACGTTACCCTCGGCTAAGTAGTCTGATTCAGCAGGGATACAGTCCTAAGTAGCCGGGTTAAAGTTTTAATAGTAGCTTACATATGAGGGGATCAAAGAGTTTGGACCCCCGCCATCCAATACCGGTGTGTATCGAAGGAGGTCCTACTAAATTTGACCCAGGTCCTTGCAGGATCTATACACTGAACAAGGCAAGTCTCTTACCAAACCGTTCCCTTAACCCCCGACCAGGTAGCCAACATACCTCCATATAGACCGTGGAGATATGAATGGTGAAAATCTTTTATTTTATATAGATAGTAAAATAATGCCAAGACACCACGGAAAAACAATAAGGAAGAATCACCTTCAACATAAGAAACTAGTAATTAAAGTCATTAATACATAACCAAATAAAAAGTGCGAAAAGATTAAAAATAAAAAGTATTACACTAGACACTTGTCTTCACCAAGTGATGTAAGAGACTTAGGCAAACATGGCCTTTGATTGTCAAGAACTCTTACAATCAATCTTGGATCCCGAGACGACTCACACACTCTATGATGGATGATGGATGATGGTGGTGGATGATGGTGTGGTGGTGGTGGTGGAGTGTGGGTGAAGTGTGAGAGAGGTGGTGTGCCAAGGGATAGTTTGCAAATGAGCCAAGCACCCCTATTTATAGCCTGAACAGCAGCTCGGGCACGGCCCCGTGTCCACCCTCCTTCTCTTTCTTCATTAATTGCAGTTTGTCTGCATTAGTTGACCACGCCCCCGTGTCCGCTGGGCACGACCCCGTGAGCAGAAGCGTATCTGTACTATCAAGATTTCCTCCGATTCTGCGAATCTTAGAGTTGACCACGGCCCCGTGGTGGGTGATAGAGGCTTCTACAGCTTTGTCTTTTCTGCAGACACTTGGGCACGCCCCGATGCTCACTGAGCACGGGGCAGGTTCAGCCTTCTGTTTTCTTGTTTTGCTTGGGAAGATGCTGTCGGGGGGTTGGGCATGCCACATTTATTCCTTTTCTTGTATTTTTGTTAGATTTAGCTGCCTTTTTGCTTCTTTTGTTCATTTGAGCTCATTTAATCCTGAAAATACAAAAGGAAGACAAAAACAAACTTTTTCCAACATTAGTACTAAAAAAGGGTTAGTTTTATGCCACAATTGATGTAATTTATATGTTGCATTTTGCACACATCACTTGTTCAGCATCATCTATCGAATCATCTTCAACACGAACTTCTGTTTCCGGAATAGATACGGATGGAGGGTTTTTGACACTATCCTTCAAGGATTCAATCAGGGCTTATGGGTTTTCTGCAGTCATTTACGTTGATTCTCGAACGGGTTCCTCAGCTTTCTCAGATACAATCACTTCCACGTCATTGTCGTCATTTGTTTCCTCTTCATCCGTCTCTAGCACTTCAGTTTCTATCTCAACTTTAGCAGTAGCATTCATGAGTTGCTCGCCATGTTCTTCGGCAACTGTGGCATTCAAAGGCTTTGGTTTGAAAAGTATAGGAACCTGCAAACCTTATAATTCGAATAAGTGGTCCGAGAAGACAATGAGAGAATCCAAAATGCTTAGGAAATGAGATTAGTCCGAAATGTGACTCGAATGAGAAATGGTTGACAATATATAGTGTTTCGGATTAGGCCTTAGAATGAGCGTGGCCCAATTCGGAATAGTGGTCCGAATGACATTCGAGAACAATGGGCTGGATCTGATACGTTTTATCCGAAATAGTGGGCCCTAATCCGAAACAGTGGGCCAGACTATTACTTTTTCATGACTGAAAACATCCTTTTCAAAATCAACGATCCAACCAACCGAGCAACCTTTTTGAACATAAAAGTAATAAAATAATAATAAAGGGGTAATATAGGGAGGAACTGCCACGGGATCAGTTCATTCTCGAACTGATTAAGGAACATTTTTCAACACATGCTTACTTAGACAGGTCCACGCTATTGTTGATATATTCGTCCTCTTAAATCTAATGCTCATCCTTCAACTTTCAACCTCGTGATACGCTTAGGGTTGAATTATACTGTGACATCCGTGTGTCCCATACCAAGACATAGCCCCGCGATCAAGGTAAGCACAACGGTTCATCGTAGCAGGTGAGTATACTAAGTCCATTCTTTTGTTTTGACAACGCCAGACTTTCTGGTGAACAGGTCAGTACTTTTTTATAGCAGAGTGACCAGTAAAGTCTGGCGAGGGCTAGGAAAATACCTTTTACGGTATGAATTTGGCTTTAGAAGCACACGTAATTCTCCTTTTTATGAGATTTTCTTCCGTTTAAGGTTTTGGCCCTTTTTGTGGCTATCCTAACTGTGCCTAGGTCTGCATATAATCTGGATGCAACAAAAGGACAGTCCTGATATCCCGGATGACTCATCACTATAAAGACCCGAAACCTCAGATGTTGCCTATCTATCAACGCAGGATTTAAGACCATGAAATCATACGTCGTTGGTCTGTTACCCACGTGATTTCTAGTCCCTTATATTTATATCACTTGGTATCTCTTTGCTTTTTGAGCGTTAGACCTATCAACACATCGCAGCAGATCCTAGTCTTTTCAGCTTCGATACCTTACATGTGTTAATCAAATTCTTTAGCACGATTTTTTTTCTCCCCCTCAAACAGTGCATATGTACATATATGTTTTTTTCTCAAACAATGCATATGTACATATATGTCCCTCTTCCCCCTTAAATTTGTTCATCTCACTTTATGCTTAAATTTACTTATTTATTTACCTTAGTATAGAAACCCCATTTTTTTGTCGTCGCTCAGTCGGTGAAACGCATCATTTTCAAAAGATCCACAAGCACGTTGAATCCAGAGATGCTGACAGGTTTTGTAAAAAGATCCGTTGTATTAGCATCAGTGTGGATCTATTCAAGTTTAATCAATCCTCTGTCACAGCAATCTTGTCACAGCAATCTCGAATAAAGTGCACCTTGATATCAATGTGCTTGGTTTTAGAGTGAAAAACAGGGTTTTTTATAATCTGGATAGGGGCATCATTATCAAAATAAGTAGCAGAGATTAGATAAGTCAAACCGTAATCCTTGAGCTGGTGTTACATCCAAAGAACTTGAGAGCAGCAGGCAGCAGATGCTACAACGCACTTTGCTTCCGCTGTGAAAGTGAGTTGTTACTTCTTGCACTGCCATGAGATGAGTCTGTTCCCCAAGAATTGGCATCTAGCCGATGTAGACTTCATATCCTTGTCCATCTTTAAATCTGTCATATCGAATTTGGTAAGAACGTCGTGAACATATTTGCTTTGATGAATCAAGATTCCTTGACTGTTTTGACGAACTTGCAAGCCCAGAAACATTTTCACTTCTCCCAACGAGCTTATTTCGAACTTCTTTCTCATCATACGAAAATACGAATGGCCTCCAGACGTGCCACCAGTGTGTATACCTCATCATGATCTAGGCCTTCAACTTGCTCGAAACCTTGAACTGCCAATCGTGCCTCGTTCCTCATGATCACGCACGTGTCATCCTGTTTGTTCCTGAATACCCAACGCGTTTCAAGAGCACGATTTCCTTTGGTGAAGAGAACCTCCATCCCTTTGTCGCACATCTGAGATACGCTCAAAAGGTTGTGCTCTAGTTCAGGGACATAATCAACGTCTGAGAAGGTGAGAACCCCATTTTTTACAGTGCCCTTCATAGTTATTTTTCCAGTTTCCCTTCCCGCAAAGTTGACAAATCCACCGTCGAATGTTTTTTTTTTTTTTGTCATTCAACTGGGATATGTCTCCTGTCATGTGTCTAGAACAACAAATATCGATAAACCAAAGTCTAATGATAGCCCTCCATAGTCGTTCCTTCACATTTAGCGAAATTAGTTAGGAACTAGAACCTAGGCCATTGTTGACCTGAGTTGACCATCGTTATCTGTGTATGAAACCTCACGAAATATCATATAACTTTTGGTAGAATTTGAGGTTTGAGGTGAAGATGTCGATGTTGACGATTGTGAACACTGAGACTAGGATCCAGCAAGAATCTTGGGTTTCCAAATTTTAGTGTCAGAATTGTTTGAAATATTCTTCTTAACAGATGTCACTTTTGACTTCATTTGATGACTTTGGAACCCATTTGTGTTTGATGTGACATTTGTTCCATTACGATCATCATACAAATACGAATCCAATGAAATCTTGTATTTCATTCTCGGGATTTGTACAATTACACGTGACAAGTACACATATCAAATTTCGTATGTTTCCAAACTATCGAGAAGCTTTTCTGGAAGTTATACGCAAACTGTTCTGTAAACGTAATCAGTTTAATGTGACATACACTCCAGAATAGTAACATAATCTTAACATACCTTAAGTATGTCACACCCCGACCGCGTTAAAACAACGAAACCGCAGCGGAAACGTTGGGGAGTGTTGTAACAGAATCATTGTTTCACAACAATGGATTCAAAAAGTTTCGTTTTATTGATTCATTAGATAATTTACATTGTCTTAAAACAAAACAAACAAGTTAAACATAGTCTATCATCGTTATTAAGTCACTAAGGCCTCGTCCAGTCCTAAGTGACCATGCATCCTAGCGATCAACATCATTCAACAACACCTGAAACATATGTAAAAACAAAGTCAGCAAAGAAATGCTGGCGAGCACATAGATTTTATGAGAGTGTCGGATTCATGGCTAGTTTACATGTTGCAATACTTCATTAAAAACCTTGTTTTGAAAAGTGTATAGTATTGCAACATAATTAACCAACTCAAATCAAGTTGGTTATAATTTGTAAAATCTCGTAGCCATGATTCTTAACCCAAAACATTTGTTTAATTAAATCAAATTGTAAATCATCTTGTTAATAAAACTCGCATGGTTTATATCTTTTAGAAAACATCGTTATGTGACATCGTTTTAACCTCGTTTACCCAAGTTAACTAAATAATGCCACGGAATGTAATACGATAAAAACACTTATATATAAGAAGTACCAATGGTGTATCTACCATGTTTCTATCATGTTACACCCGTCCCATTATCTAATCACAACCCAAAACCAATCGTTTATTCAATTCGTTTAACTTGTTTAAATCATTTCAAAATTGTTTAACTCGTTTAAATTGTTTAAATCATTCTCATTTTAATTGTGAAAACTACTTTTGGTTGCCTCGCTAATAACATCCAAACCTTCACAACTCGCCTATCGCTAATCTCGCATTAACAAACCACCAAAGGGTAAGTTAACAATCACAGATTCAGTCGTTACCCACATAACCCCCACACATAACCATGGGTGTAGTCTGATAACGGGATTTGTCAGATCCTATGGTACCATAACCTAATACTGGTCGGTTCGGCCAAAACTAATGAATGTTATTTGTTATGTAATTACGCCCAACAAGTTTGTTCACATTATCGAAATCGTTATTAATTTTATATAAACCATTTTAATCATTTTTGAAACCATCGTTAAAAACATTGAAAACATTTAACATATGAATCACCCCAAACCAATTGAAAACAGAAAAAAGAGGGGATCTATGTACTCACTTGAGAATGCTTAGAAGTCTTGAATAACAACCAAGCAAAGCTAGAGGGATCACGTAAATCAAACGACACCTAATATAGGTAACTATGTTAATAAACTGGACCTAAATCGGAAGATCAGATAGGATGAGGTTTCGTAAACCAAATGAGTATTGGAACTCATATGATATGGTTTAACAAAGCCTACATACTAAATCAAAACTTATCCTAAGTGCTTACGACCCATTATGACCCGTTTAGGTAGCTTACGCTACTTTAACCCGTCGTTCGCGTAAAACGCGTTTGGACCGCCTAACTAGTCCTATGACAAGTATTATATGCCTCAACAAGTCTAATAACATTGCCTAATCAGTTTAAATGTCAAAATTTAGGTTACATATGCTTAAAATGAATTTATGCGTAAAAAGGGCATTTTGGTCATTTTCCTAAGGCATATAAATTACCTATCATACAACTAACTAAACGAAGTAACCATAAGGTATAACCTCGAAAGGTTATTCCCTATACAACTATGGTCACATAATATGTTTGGTCGGATCCTAATGATCGACCAAACGGGTAGGGTTCGAAAGTCTAAGCGGTTGTTTAGACCGCTTATCTTGCGACCCTATATAAGCACTAAACTAAAAGTGACGAGTTAAACATGTTAAAACATGTTTAACGAAGTTTGAAAACAAGTTTGATATCAAAACAAAGGATTTTGATACCCAAGAATAGTTTGGTTGCAAAATACGCATAAACGCGTATTTTGACCGAAACTACGACTCGTCACTATGCCTAAATAACATGGTAATCAGTAGGTATAGTCACAAAGGACTATGACCATCGTGATTACGCTCACGTTGCGAAGTTTAAACGAACTTCGTGTTGACCATTGACTGGTCAAAGCAGAAAGTCAAACACTGTTTGACTTTCATGCTTGAAATACAAGAACAAGCATGAAGGAAACTTACAAAAGGTCCAAGACTTGAAGATTTGATGAAGAACAACTCAGGTATGAAGCTTCCATAGATGAGAGCTTCAACTTAGAGTTGAATTTGAATCAAATGTATGGAGAGTGCAAATGGGGAATGTGGGTATTTATAGAAAGTGAAGAACCGTTAGGATCATTCCTCGATAATTGAGCTTCGATCTAGACCATACATGTAAGGCACATGGTTTTGGAATAATAGGGGTGCCCAAAACCATCACACGGTATTGAAAAAGTTACACTTAGGCCCCTGAAATTCAACCTGGGTGCCAAAATTGAAGTTTCTGTCCAGATTAGGCTGTGGCGTCACACCACAGCAACACCATATAGTGGTGGCGCAGCGCCACCACATACCAGCTACCAGAAAGTTTCAATAATTGTCAGAAATGGTCCCTGCAACACTTTTAAGCCATTTTCGATGCGTTTAAACCCCGTTAACCCCATTTCAAGGCTCTAAAATGAAGTTAAAGTATAGGGAACTTAAAATATGATCAAAAACATCTCAGATGTCGGTTCGTTTGGTCGTACGATTGCGTTGTTGACTTAATTACGATGAAACTCGTACGGACGCGAATAACGATCCAAATTACGCGACAAATGGAATTTTATCATCCCAATCACTAAAATAAAATATTTTAATAATTACATAAATTTTTGGATGTCCGGATATATTCAGAACGTAAGATATGCGCGTAAATGCAAACTTGTGCACTTTTTGACACTATTAGTCCCTGTTTGACACAAAAGTTTATTTTTGCGCACCAAACACCTCAAAGCCTATTTCTAAGCTATGTAAAGGATATTTAGGGCATGTTTAACTTATGGTCATATTCCAGAATGTTCGATACCATACGAATCAGCAGACTTTTGCAGTTTGACGCAAATAGTCCCTGCGATCGAATAAACTTGATTTCGACACACCAAACCCTCCAAAACTTATTTCTAAGTTATGTAAAGGTTATTTAAGGTATGTTAAGCCCATGTCACTGTTCTGGAGTGTTTTTTGCATTAAAATTATTATGTTTACGCATGAGTTCACGTATAACTTTCCAGAAAGCGATTTAGAGCTCGAAATCGAACAAGAATTTATATGTGCAAATGATACACATATTTATACAAATCCCAAGTATGAAACACAATATTTCATTGATTTGGTATTTGTTAGATGGCCGTGGAGGCATAGATGTCATAAAATAACCTTTACATAACTTAGAAATAAGTTTTAAAGGGTTTGGTATGGCAAAAACAAGTTTATTCGATAAAAGGGCTAATTGCGTCAAACTGCAAAAGTCTGCCAATTCCTATAGCAACGGACACTCCGGAACAAGATCATAAGCTAAACATACCCTAAATACCCTTAACATAGCTTAGAAATAAGTTTTGAGGGGTTCGGTATGCGAAAATACGCTTATTTGATCAAAGAGACTAAAAGCGTTAAAAACTGCGTAAGTTTGCATATACGTGCATATCTTGCATTCTGACCATATCCGGACATCCAAAAAGTTTTGTAATCACTAAAATATTTTATTTTAGTGATAGGAATGCAAAAATACCTTTCGTTTCACAATTTGGATCGTTTTCGTGTCCGTTCAAGTTTCGTCGTAATTAACCGAACAACTAGACCGTACGACCAAACGAACCGACATCCGTGACGTTTCCAAGCATATTTCATGTCTCCTATGCTTTAACATCGTTGTAGAGCCTTAAAATTGGCTTAACGGGGGTTAAACGCGTCAAAAATGCACTTAGAAGTGTGCAGGCACTTGGTCTGCCATTTCTGAAAGTCTGACCTATGCCCTCGCGTCTGGCGACAGCAGAAGGCCTATGCCGTCGTGCGACGCGATGCCCTCATCTGGGTAGAATTCTTGTTTCAGCAAAAATAGCAGCCTGCACTTGTTTTGTTAATTGTTTTCAACTCTTGTTCACTAAGTTTAAGTGTTTTCCAAGCCTTTAAACCTGGACCTAACACTTGTATGGATGAGACTATGCCTTGCTAATCACACAATACATGTGGCATCATCTTGGAGGTTCACAACAACTATTAATACCTCTAAGTTCAGCCAAATTCATTGCTAATTTCCATTTTCTCATCTCATAACACAAAGTTGGAGTTGCTACCACTTGTGGATGCCTCCCATCTGAGTTTTCTAGTTCATTTTCTAGCCTTAGAACATTTTGTAAGTGTTCTTTCATGGCTAGTTCTTTTATTTCAGCAATTACAAGCTGAAAGTCGAACAGTTTGACTACCGTTTGACTTTCGGTTTTGACCATGAATTGGTTAAGTCAAAGTTCAATCGAACTTTGCAACGTGATCAGAATCACGATGGTTATAATCCCTTGCAATTATACCTACCGATTACCACGTTGACTAGTCGAAGTGACGAGTCAAAGTTTCGATCAAAATGCACGATTATGTGCATTTTGAGACGAAACAATTTTCGGATACCAAATCAGTTTTATAACTTAGTTAAACATGTTTTAACATGTTTAACTCGTCACTTCTAGTTTAGTTCTTGTTTAGGGTCATAAGTCAAGCAGTCTCGACAACCGCTTAGACTTTCGAACCCGACCTGTTTGTGTCACACCCTGACTTTTTGCGGAAGCGTGATTATGGTGTGACTTTCTTAATACCATTGCATTCAATCATAACAACGACTATATGATAAAACCATAAATGTTCATCCATAAATTAAGTTTAAAAACATGACAACATTGTTTGGAACATAGACTTCAAATTTAAGTCTACAACCATACGAATTGTTTACGAGTTCACTAACGACTCATCAAAAGACATTAAATAAAACCATGGTTTGGAAGACGTGTCTCGTCCAGGAATAAGACACACTGACCAAACCCATGGACCATGGATGACATCTTTATTCCTAACGCAGCATAAAAATTCCAACGCCCGCCAGATCCACTTACTAATTCCCCGAAATACATGTATTTTGAAAACATCAACAAAAGTTGAGCGAGTTCATGTGTTTGTTTGTGTGTATGAGTAAACCTTTGAATGTATGTCTCTATGTATGTAAGTCCTGGTATGAAAGCAACAAGGAAAACAGATCACCAATGGTTTGCAAGGCCATTGATATGTGTGAAGTAATGCAGGAAAACTCAAACCTAGCAGATTTGTCTATGGGAATAAGACATAGTCACCACATGGGCCACCCTGGTCCTTATGGGTGTGGACTCGCTACACCCAAATAGATCTATCACTCATGTCCCTCGGTCCTACAATGAGGATTAATGGCCTTAAGTGTTGTACCCACCACTCACATGATCAACTAGTACCCTTCCTTAGCTAACCATACCATGTATAAAACGTTTGTCAACAGTTGTAACATGTATTTCACCCCCGAAGTTATAAAACTGAAAACAGTTAAAAGAGAAGGGGGACATGAAACTCACAGTCTTGCATCTTCGGGTCACAGTAACTCAAAGCTCCTTCGGTTTACACGACTACCTACAACGTACTAATGTCTATTAGACGAAGGGGCCGTGCCTTGACTTAGTGTTAACGTTTCTAAGTTACGTTCCTTTTACGCTTCTGATATTATTCCAAGTTATATAATTTTTGTCAAAATAATTAATATTTCAACTTAAATTATATTTATTAAATTTTGGAATATTTGTTGAATAATATATATTAACTTAATACTTCCCAAGTATTGATTCTTGTATTTCCTTCCCAAGGATGGGGGTATCTTATACATGTGTATTCGTATTCTTGTATTTGTATATTTTGCCATGTTTTGGTGTCGTATTCCGGTGAGTATTTATACGTGTGAGAATACGTATTTTATTGTATTCATTAAGTATTCATATACTTAGATTTATTTTATACTTTCCGGAATATTATTTCTAATAAAAGTCCACCAATATATATATTTCCAACATATATATTTTTAAGAAATATTACTTAGAAAAATTATTTGATATTTTTCTTTTGGCAAAAATATTTGTAGTTCCAAAATAATATATTTTCAAGTCTAACTTAGAAAATATATATAAACTTATTTTTATCCAAAAATAATGTATTTCAAGTGTACTCAAGAAAATATATATTTTTCCCAAAAATTATATATCTTCTAGAAATTCCAAAAAAAATATATTTTTACTTCCCAAAAACAATATATTTTCTCTTGGTAAAAAATATGATATAACTTTGTAATAATTGCAAAAATCATATTTTCATTTCCTTGTGTCCAAAATATTATTCACCAAAATATACTTGCGAATTAAGTTCTGGAATATTTTGTAAGTTACATTTATTGTTTGGTTTCGCCAATATTTTGTGTGTAACTTGTATATTTATTCCTTGAGATTTTGGTAATATTTTGGATTGTAATCCTTGGTATTTTGATGTGTTATGTTATTACATGCCCTAAAATAATATAACTAATACACCATGTATACAAATAATCACACATGTGTGTCTTCAATGTATATATATATTCTAAATATATATATTTAGCCACTTTTATTTGTAAAAACCAACCTCCAATATTTGTATTTTGTAACCAAAATTTATGGCAAAGTTTATGTAACAATTTATGGTTTAAAATACACTTTGTTAATATTTGTTTGAAAAATATTTTTCTAAGTGTTTGTATTTTTAGGAAAATTTTGCCATAGTTTCCCCTAAAAATGGAGGTTTCCATGCTTTCAAGCATATCATTTTCTTTTGTAAAATCATCACAAGCAATCCACAATCAACACTAAACAACTTACACTTACCAATTTTGTCAAAGTCATGCTTATTCCACTACTTCATGAACTTGAAAGTTTATGAAAAGTTGTAGTAACTTGGTAGTGTGTTTAGTGAGTTTAGTTACCCTTTAAAGTGGGGTTGTTTATTTAAAAACATCATTCTTGAAAGACTTAGATGTTTACAACTTGTAATCATATTTTACAAAAATGTTTCTTTGTGAAATTTTCTTGTTACACAAGTGTTTCTACACTTGTTTAACCACCAAAAATAGTGTTTGTTCATGTAAGAACCAAGTTTTAACGAAACATATATTTTTAACCCGGTTTCTTTAGAAGTCATCCATAAAATTTCTAGATCTACAAGTATCACAACTTACTTTGATCATCATTTTACAAGAAAACAATTTGTATTTCAAGTTCATGACTACATAAGGATGATCTATTGATTTCTTAACATAATAATCCTCTCATCTTGCCATATCATGTTTTTAATCATGATCTAGCAAGATCATTTGATGATCTACATCATTTACACAAGCTAACAACAATCATAAAGTATAACAACACATAATAACATGATTTCTTCATGATTTCTTATAGTTTAAGCTTATGTTCATGTTTCTTTCTTGTGATTCTTAGTGTTCTTCATAATAATCAACATGTAACATCTTTTAACCACTAAAAATAGATGTAAAATAGAGTGTACAAAGATCTTACCACTAGCTCAAGGCTAGGGATGAATCAAGTGAAGAAAATGAGTGGGTAAAAGCAAATGGAGAAGGTCCTTCAAGATCCAAAGCCACCAAGCTTCCTTGTATGGACTCTAACACCTTTGTGAATGCTTGGATTGGATGAGGATGAATGATTGAAGGTGAGTGTGTGTGGGGTGATGTTCGGCCAAGAGCTCCCAAGGAAGAAGAAGGATGAGTGTTGAAGTGTTGTGTAGATTATGAGATGTTATGATTTTTAAGGTTTACTTATAAACCATTCTAACCAATTAACTCTTGTATAATGTGTAGTAAAAAGGGAAACAAGATCCATTAAACAAATGAAATAAAATCAACAAGGTATGGGCCAAGTATGGCCGTCCCTTAGGTGGGGGGGGGGGGTCTAGGTGTCGGCTTTACCCCTTTAGTTACTTAATAGTTCAATTCCAAGTATCGGTTACGTGTTTAAGTTATTAGATATTTTTAGGAGGTGTTATGATGTTCGGGGATCATAACTAGCTTGGAAATATTAAAACAATGCTTCTAGTGTAAATTTGGTGTTTCGGATAGTGTCTGGTTGTTCGGTTAGATACTGATTAGTTAAAGTTCTAAACCTTGCAGTTTAGTGTGCTTTATGTACCCTTTTGTGACACTTTTAATTCCTGACACTTAGGAAAGCATTCAGGACCATTTAACCATGTTTCTACATAAAATTAATGTGTTTAAATGCTGATTTATGCTGAATTTTGCTAAATTCAGCACTTTGGGTGAGTTTTAGGCACTTTCCGGCACTTAAACTATCACCTAGAAAAGCAGTTTTGTGATCCTTACTTCCCTACACTCTATACTAGTGTAGTACTTAATTTCCGACTCATACTGGGTCTCAAAACACTGTATGTCTATGTACTGAACTCCGTCAGCATTTTCCCGGTTTGTCTGTTAACTGTGTTTCGCGCATCGTTTGAGTCAATAAAGTTCTCATGCAATCAATGATATGTCATTTGCAATATGTGATGCACATGTGTGTATAAAGCAATAATCAGAAAGCAGTTAATTGTAAATTCAGCACAGTCATTAAGCACTTAATCAAGATTAATTAATTGTACGGATACCTAGATTTTTTTGACAGTTGTCACATTCTCCCCCTGTTAAGAAAATTTCGTCCTCGAAATTTATACTACCTTAACTCCTTAGGGTTACATTATGCGTGTATGTATATGAAGAATACTGAGGTAGATAACCACAAAACCAAATCAAATCTTATTCACATCAGGTGAATCTAAGGATATATTACAACAACAAGAACCCAATGGTTAAAAGGTATGTGTTCTAGAAGTTGATGTCAAGGGACACGAGATGTATAATCTAGTGTAACTTAGTTAACAGGGGTGCAACAAAGGAGTTTTGACCAATGGATTTTCAAACAATCGGTCACAATATGCAAATGAGTTTTCAAAAACCATAGCATCAGTTATATGAACTCAAAATCAACAACTCGAATATGATAGTAACATGAAAACGATCTGTCGACTTTTGAATAAATAAATGGTAAGGGTTAGTGTGTTGACATTCTTGAATTGCAAAAATACACCGAATGAAATACAAGCGAATCTGGTATATCATTGTCTTAATTCGTAGTTGCATTAGGAATGTTTAAATGACAAGTCAAACAAAAGTTTGTGTAGTTTTGTGTGAAATGGTTGACCATGATTAGCACAAGCTACAATTTGTAATGACACCACAAGGTGTCGTAATTGACATATTTCAATAACAGCGGTGAACGAACAAGTTCACCGTGCTTGAGATCAAATGAAAGCGTAATGAAACAATCCTGAGGTTTTGATTCAAACAGCATAGTAGGACCTTTCAATTGAACATAGAATATCAAAGAGCTACTGTTTCCGATCGAAGATGAAAAGGTGGTAAGTACCGCAAGGTATTCGATCGATAAGGAAAGAATCGTTAGGGGGTACACTGGTATGTAAAATGAATTTATGTACCATTGTCCTAACACACAACTGTGTTAAGACTACTTTAATCGTGATAAAGCAAAACGGATTTAGAGTAAATCAATAAATAAACAATTAAATCCGAGTATGAGATGTGTAAACGAGATTAGCGCAAGCTTCATCCTAGTGAAAACATCACCATAAGGTGTCGAAATTAATGAACGATTTAATGGAGCCGTAGACCAAACAAGTCTACTACGACTCGAAACAAAGGAACATTTGTAAGAATAAACTTGAATATGATGCCCTCAATACATCATATGGTATTTTGAATTGAATATGCGAAATGAACAAGTTCAAGCAATTGAACTTGGTTTCAGCGCCATCTGACAATAATCTTATGTATCGACAAAGGAATTTCGGCATAGTTACAATAATAACTATGTATGAAGTGAAACTTCAAGAAAGTGTGTTGACTTAATAGCAAAGGAGCCAACAATTATAATAAGGTAGGTCATTAGAATCACAATTCAATAAATAGATTTAACGAAACGATATCTGGAACTTTGATGAAGCGCTCCTTCGAAACAAAACCACATGCATAACAAACGGTGCACGCGTAACATATGAATTTCCAAGAAATGAAACAATGAGTATTCCCTAAAACGAAGAAATGATCAAGTATCGAGACAATGAAGTGTTTGCTTTAATAAAGAAAATCATTGTAATGCAACTACCATTAAGAGGAGTAGAGATGTAAAAATCTACTTGTTAGAAGCAAAAGTGGAAATTTCAATGAAAGTAATTTGAGTACTTTACCGGTTTGGGTAACCAAAATAGCTTGCAAGACGCGGTGATAGGGTTTTCCTGAGTTAATGGGTGTGGTTTCCTAAGCGACACCCTTTAACGAGTTCCGACCAACGCTTCTGGTAGTCGATGCACATACGAAAGCTATCGTCCTTCTTCTTGACGAGCAAAACTGAAGTTTCCCAAAACTAGAAACTTGGTCTGTTATCTTCCTTCTCTATCAACTCCTGAAGCTACACTGACAATCCTTGCATCTCCGAAGGTGTAAGTCGATAAGGTGCCTTAGCTACAGGCGCGGCGCCTGGAACCAAGACAATGTGAAATTCGACTTGTTGCTGGGGGGGGGGGGGGTAATTCTTGGAAAGTCTTCGGGGAAGACTTCGAGATATTCCCTTACCACAGGGACATCTTCAAGCTTTGATTCGTCGGTTTCTTTGCCCACGTCATGGGCTATGAAAGCGACACATTCTTTACACAAAAACTACCGTGGCTTCAAATAGCCAGTGACTCATAGTAGCATACCCTGCTTCTCTTCCAGGAATCATGATCGTCTCTTCACTCGCCATCGGGATGCAGATAATCTTCTCATGGCGAACAACCTCCGCTCGATCACTCGACAATCAAACCATCCTAATTACTACGTCAAAGCTTCCTAAATCAACTGGCAGAAGATCCAACGAAAACTCACGCTCTCCAAGTTCTATAGCACAGCCTCTATTCACTTCGTTGGCTTCTACTAACTTCCCACTAGATGGTTCCATCGAGTACGAGGTATCTAACTTACCCTTTACTAGACCAAGTATTTTCTTATACTCTAGGAATATGAAGCTATAGCCAGTACTAGTATTGAACAACACCGATGCAACGTGTAGGTGGATGGGGAACGTACCAGGAATCATGTCTGGATTTTGGCATGCTCCACGAACTCCGATGTTCGATGCTCCTTCACGGTCTTGGTTAATCCCCCTTGGACAATCTTTCCTAAAGTGCCCCACGTTCCCACATCTGTAGCAGCCAGGAATTTTATCATTATTATTTCCTTCTTGGTTGTCGAAATCATATTCTCCTTCTCTGGGACTCTTCACCCAACAGGCATCCTTGTTGTGTCCTTTCTTTCCACACCTACCGCACTTAGGCCTCATACATCAACATTCGTGGTGATACTTGCACTCATCACCTCTCAGCTTAGCTCCCAAGTAAATCTTAACATCGGCCTGATTGTTGTGCGGGCAATATTTCTTGAAATGCCTTTTGTCTCCACAGTTAAAACAACCTTGAGCACGTTTTTGATCGTCACCCGTTCTGCCTTGATAGTCATTGTTGTCGTTGTTTCCTTCGAGATTCTTGCTACCATCTTGGCCTCCATTTCCATGTCCAGTACCTTGCCTGCAAGTCTCCTTGACATGCCCCACTTTGCCACAGTTATCACATTTTCCATATCTGCATCGCCCGATATGATAACGTCGACAATTGTCGCACTTAGGTAGGATACCCATGTACTCTTTTCCCTTTTTGGCCCTGTTCTTGCTATTCACCCGAGTACCATTCTTGAAGTTTGCGAACTTTCTCTTGTTGTCTCCAGATGGCTCTACTGGAGTCTCCTTTTTCTCGTCGGGGGTTGAAAGTTTTTCCAATCTAAGTGCTTCCTTAGCGAGCGCCAAACTCATGTTACTTGCATGAATAGTTGTTGGTGGCGTTGATGCCATCATTAAATTCAGGGCTTGAGGCACCAGTCCCCAAATGAATTGCCCCATTCTCTTTAATTCTGGTTCCACCAGGCACGGAACAACTCGCGAAAAATCATGAAGTCTCTGCACGTACTCCACCACCTTTGGGCCTTCCATCATCAGGCTCCGGAATTCACCATCCAACTTTTGGGTCTCCATCTGAGAACAATACTCCCTATGCATCATTCCTTTCAGCTCACCCCACGTCAAAGCATACGCTGCAGTTTCGCCCATTATTCGGACCCGAATGTTCCACCATAACAGAGCTTCATCTTGAAAGAACCCAGAAACGTATGGGACTTGTTGCTCTAGCGTACAACCGCTCATTCGTACAACATAATCCACATTTCCGACCCATTTCACAAAAGCTATGGCACCTCCAGTGCCGTCAAAGTTCAGAGGTTTGCAGTCTAAAAACTGCTTGTAGGTACAACCTGTACTCAAGCAATCATCATCACAGAAAGCATTAGCAAAGCACACTTGGAATTGTCTAAACGTATTGTAATGTGTCTTAGGTGACTTAAACATTACCCTTAGGTGGGTTATTCCTTGAGGTACTTTCGCTGTGTTTGTAGCGAAGGACCTCGTGCCGAGCTATGGCCTGTGAGACATGCGCTTGCCATTCTGCCTTGGTCAGCCGAATGATTTCTTGATGAGACATCTTCTATGAAGAACTTGGATTAGTCAGGTCTCATTTGCTCAGGGGGGTGTGAATAGTGTTTAGAGGTCATATGTACATACACATAATGAGTTATCATATTACCCAATCAAACAATCAGCATAATCATAGCATGAACAAGTAGATGAGAGTATAACAGACAAACATGTAGATGGGAACATATTTAATGAGATCATAACAAGCAAACACGTAGCATCATAATTTTAGCACACACAAGCAGATCAACAACATGCTTAGCGAAGACATAGCGACTGAGCCCCCATTATTTACCAACCATAATCATATTGTCTACAAAGTGTATTACATCAAAAGGGACACAGGGCCACCCTACCCTTGTCCAACAAATCTATCAGTGCATCAAAATCACGAGGTCAAAAGTAGTCTTAAAAAGTCTCCACATCTCGGCTCATTTGTAGTGTCTTTACCCCAAAGTAATGCAATCAAAATAGAACCAGAAGCCAATTATACTGCTGACTGAGGCGGAGAAGGGAAGAAAAGCAAACTGTCTACGTGTTCATGCTCCACCGCGAGCTTGTACACACGTCGAGGTAATTAACTGATCTGCTGCTCACTAGTAAAGAAATGAGTATCGAAGCCTGGGAAAAGTGTAAGAGCAGCAGGTGCGAGTGCAAAAGGAGACAGTGATGAATGTGGGGGAGCAAAGTATACTGGCAATAGACAGAGTTGATGACGTGGTGTCAGCTCAAGCTCCAAAGCTCTATGACTCATAACCTCAAACTCTAGTTGATGTGACAGGAGCAACTCATTCCGTTTGTAGCCTCCATAACATGAGGGATGGTAGGGGTCTGAAATCAGCATAGTGTATGGTAGGAACCATCAGAATGGCTCGTCCATTGGTGAAACGGTGCGGGTTGTGAGGTCAGGCAAAATGCTGCTATAGCAAAAGGGTCGTCATGCGGGTGCTGACCTGGAGTACCTTCTCGGTGTGTGGGTATGTCCTGAAAGATAGCGTTGGGCATGTCGGTGCAATGGGCGTCGGTCTCCATCGGGGAAAAAGAGCAACATTGGCGGGTGCGGGTGCAGGAACAATTGTCTCAACAAAAGAGAAGACCATCAGGTGCAGGCACTGGGTCAGGTATAAGGGGTGCAATGTTTGGTAACCCAAAAGAAATAGGGTCATGGTCAAACAAGGACTTAGGATCAGCAAGTGCAATCTCAGGCTGACCCAAAAGGAACAGGAGCTGGTTCAGGAGCAGGCTCTGGGTCGTGTGAAGGTGTGTGGTCTCATGCAGGTGATAGTGCAACAGTTATAGCGGCTTCGTCATCTAACTAAGTAGCAAAAACTGCAGCCCGGCCGTCGGTAATTCTGTAGATGTCACAGACTCAAAGGAGTCTGAAATCGAGTGTAAAATGGAAGCAGAGGATACTTCAATGGCAGGAATCTCAGGAGGTACAATGTCATCCTCAGCTATCTCTCCATCACCCTGGGCGTCAATAGGAGGATCATCAACAAACAAGTCAATGTTATCATCCAATGAATCGTCAAAAGGCAGATCCTCGGGAGGAATGACCACAAGGGGCAAAGGGGCGACGACCGGTGCCACGACATGCTCACCATCGGGATGTCCGAGGATGAGATGGTCCTGGATAGGAATAGGAATAAGAAAGGGATCCTCGTCGGGTATACCATCAGCATGCGGTAAACCATTGCCAAAGTCGGGTAGTGCAAAAGGCTGGAAATCGTCATCGTCATCCAACATCATATCCGGGTTACTCTCAATGTCAGAGGTAAGAATCTCTGGTGCCGGGACGATCTCATCGTCCGAAACAATAGCCATGGGGTCGACAGTATCAGACAATCCACTCTCAGACGAAGACATGGTGTCTGTAACAAAATAATCACAACATATGCACATATATCAACAATCATCATTAAGCATGTAAGTAATAACAATATAATCACGTATCCATCCTAGTCTTCCCAGACTACCCACTTAGTCTCCCAGACTAAACCTCCTAGTCTCCCAGACTGAACTACCTAGTCTCTCAGACTAAACTTCTCAGTCTCCCAGACTGAACTACCTAGTCTCTCAGACTAAACTTCCCAGTCTCCCAGACTGAATCATAAACATAAACTTTGAAATGGGTTTCGTGTCTTTTGTTTGTAAAAATGTTTGTTCTCCTTAATCTGGGCGTTTCGTGTATGCAATGAAAACATGTTTGTAAAAATGTTTTTTGTGAGAGCCCTAATGATTGTAGTCTAGACTTGAGAAGGAATCCTAGTTCGCTACAATCGAAGCTCTAATACCAAGCTGTCACACCCTGACTTTTTGTGGAAGCATGATTATGGTGTGACTTTCTTAATCATGCTTCCGCAAAAAGTCAGGGTGTGACAGCTGTCACATCCAGGAATAAGACACACTGACCAAACCCACGGACCATGGATGACATCTTTATTCCTAACGCATCATAAAACTTCCAACGCCCGCCAGATCCACTTACTAATTCCATGAAATACATGTATTTTGAAAACATCAACAAAAGTTGAGCGAGTTCATGTGTTTGTTTGTGTGTATGAGTAAACCTTTGAATGTATGTCTATATGTATGTGAGTCCTGGTATGAAAGCAACAAGGAAAACAGATCACCAATGGTTTACAAGGCCATTGATATGTGTGAAGTGATGTAGGAAAACTCAAACCTAGCAGATTTGTCCCCGGGAATAAGACATAGTCACCACATAGGCCACCCTGGTCCTCATGGGTGTGGGCTCGCTACACCCAAATAGATCTATCACTCATGTCCCTCGGTCCTACAACGAGGATTAATGGCCTTAAGTGTTGTACCCACCACTCACATGATCAAGTAGTACCCTTCCTTAGCTAACCATACCATGTATAAAACGTTTGTAAACAGTTGTAACATGTATTTCACCCCCGAAGTTATAAAACTAAAAACAGTTAAAAGAGAAGGGGGACATGAAACTCACAGTCTTGCGTCTTCGGGTCACAGTAACTCAATGCTCCTTCAGTGTACACGACTACCTACAACGTACTAATGTCTATTAGACGAACGGACCGTACCTTGACTTAGTGTTAACGTTTCTGAGTTACGTTCCTTTTACGCTTCTGATATTATTCCAAGTTATATAATTTTTGTCAAAATAATTAGTATTTCAACTTAATATATATTTATTAAATTTTGGAATATTTGTTGAATAATATATATTAACTTAATATTTCCCAAGTATTGATTCTTGTATTTCCTTCCCAAGGATGGGGGTATCTTATACATGTGTATTCGTATTCTTGTATTTGTATATTTTGCCATGTTTTGGTGTCGTATTCCGGTGAGTATTTATACGTGTGAGAATACGTATTTTATTGTACTCATTAAGTATTCATATACTTAGATTTATTTTATACTTTCCGGAATATTATTTCTAATAAAAGTCCACCAATATATATATATTTCCAAAATATATATTTTTAAGAAATATTACTTAGAAAAATTATTTGTGATTTTTCTTTTGGCAAAAATATTTGTAGTTCCAAAATAATATAATTTGAAGTCTAACATAGAAAATATATATAAACATATTTTTATCCAAAAATAATGTATTTCAAGTGTACTCAAGAAAATATATATCTTTCCCAAAAATTATATATCTTCTAGAAATTCCAAGAAAATATATTTTTACTTCCCAAAAACAATATATTTTCTCTTGGTCAAAAATATGATATAACTTTGTAATAATTGCAAAAATCATATTTTCATTTCCGTGTGTCCAAAATATTATTCACCAAAATATACTTGCAAATTAAGTTCCGGAATATTTTGTAAGTTACATTTATTGTTTGGTTTCGCCAATATTTTGTGTGTAACTTGTATATTTATTCCTTGAGATTTTGGTAATATTTTGGATTGTAATCCTTGGTATTTTGATGTGTTATATTATTACATGCCCTAAAATAATATAACTAATACACCAAGTATACAAATAATCACACATGTGTGTCTTCAATGTATATATATTCTAAATATATATTTAGCCATTTTATTTGTAAAAACCAACCTCCAATATTTGTATTTTGTAACCAAAATTTATGGCAAAGTTTATGTAACAATTTATGGTTTAAAATACACTTTGTTAATATTTGTTTGAAAATATTTTTCTAAGTGTTTGTATTTTTAGGAAAATTTTGCCATAGTTTCCCCTAAAAATGGAGGTTTCCATGCTTTCAAGAATATCATTTTCTTTTGTAAAATCATCACAAGCAATCCACAATCAACACTAAACAACTTACACTTACCAATTTTGTCAAAGTCATGCTTATTCCACTACTTCATGAACTTGAAAGTTTATGAAAAGTTGTAGTAACTTGGTAGTGTGTTTAGTGAGTTTAGTTACCCTTTAAAGTGGGGTTATTTATTTAAAAACATCATTCTTGAAAGACTTAGATGTTTACAACTTGTAATCATATTTTACAAAAATGTTTCTTTGTGAAATTTTCTTGTTACACAAGTGTTTCTACACTTGTTTAACCACCAAAAATAGTGTTTGTTCATGTAAGAACCAAGTTTTAACGAAACTTATATTTTTAACCCGGTTTCTTTAGAAGTCATCCATAAAATTTCTAGATCTACAAGTATCACAACTTACTTTGATCATCATTTTACAAGAAAACAATTTGTATTTCAAGTTCATGACTACATAAGGATGATCTATTGATTTCTTAACACAATCATCCTCTCATCTTGCCATATCATGTTTTTAATCATGATCTAGCAAGATCATATGATGATCTACATCATTTATATCACACCCAGACCACGTAAAACAACAAATCGTGGCGGAAACGTCAGGGAGTGTTGTAACAGAATTATTGTTTCACAACCATGTATACAAAAAGAGTTTCATTTTATTAGAATATTTACATTTACATTGTCTTAAACAAGTTACATATCGACTATCATAGTTATTATGTCACTAAGGCCTCATCAAGATCCTATGTGACACATGCATCCTAGCAATCAACATCAAGCAACAACACCTGAAACATATGTAAAAACAAAGTCAGCAAAGAAATGCTGGCGAGCACATAGGTTTTATAAGAGTGTCGGATTCATGGCTAGTTTACATGTTGCAATACCTTATTAAAAACCTTGTTTTAAAAAGTGTATAATATTGCAACATAATTAACCAACTCAAATCAAGCAGGTTATAATTTATAAAACCTCGTAGCCATGATTCTTAACCCAAAAACATTTGTTTTAGAAAACCAAAATGTAAAACATCTCGTAATAATTCGTTAATAAAACTCGTATGGTTTATATCTTCTCGAAAACATCGTTATGTGACATCGTGATAACCTCGTTTACCCAAGTGAACTAAATAACGTCACAGTATGTAATATGAGGAAAACACTTATATATAAGAAGTACCAGCGGCGTATCTACCATGTTTTCATCACATTATACACGTCCCGTTATCTAAACACTAACCAAAAACCAATCATTTATCCAACTCGTTTAACTTGTTTAAGTCGTTTCGAAATCGTTTAACTCGTTTAAATCATCCTCGTTTTAATTGTGAAAACTACTTTTGGTCGTCTCGCTAATAACATTCAAACCTTCGTGACTCGACTATCTCGCTTCTCGCATTAACAAACCACCAAAGGGTAAGTTAACTATCATCAGATTCAGTCGTTACCCACCTAACCCACACATAACCATGGGCGCAGTTCAATAACGGGATTTATCAGATCCTATGGTACCATAACCTAATACTGGTTGGCTTGATCAATGCTAATGAATGTCATTCGTTATGTAACTACAACCAACAAGTTTGACCACTTTATCGAAATCGTTATTAATTTTGTATAAACCATTTCAATTGTCTTTGAAACCATCGTTAAAACCTCGAAAACATTTAGCACATATGAATCACCCCAAAACAATCGAAAACAGTAAAATAGGGGAAATATGTACTCACTTGAAGTGCAAAGTATCCTCAATCAAAAGAACTCAACAAAGCTCAAACAAGGAAATCAAGCGGCACCTAGAAATCGGATCACTAGATAAATAATCGACACCTAAATCGGAAGATCGGATAGAATGAACTCTTGTAAACCAAATGAGTGTTGGTACTCATGTGATATGGTTTAACAAAGCCTACATCCTAAATCGGAACCTAATCTAAGTGCTTTCGACCCATTGTGACCCATTAAGGTAGCTTGCGCTACTTTAACGCGTCGTTCACGTAAACGCACGTTCGAGACGTCTAACTAGTCCTATGACAAGTATTATATGCCTAAACATGTTGCATAATCAATTAAGTGACAAAAGTTTATGTTACATATGCTTAAAATTTAATTATGCATGAAAAGGGCATTTTGGTCATTTACCTAAGGCATATAAACTACCTATCATACAACTAATTAAACCTAAGTGACCATAAGTATAACCTCGGAAGGTTATTCCCTATGCAACTATGGTCACTAAACATGTTTGGTTGGATCCTAATGATCGACCAAACGGGTCGAGTTCGAAAGTCTAAGCGGTAGTTTAGACCGCTTGACTTACGACTCTACACAAGCACTAAACTAAAAGTGACAAGCTAAGCATGTTAAAACATGTTTAGTTAAGTTAGAAAACAGGTTTTGGTATAAAAAAAAAGTGTTTTGATACCCAAGGGTAGTTTGGTTACAAAATACACATGAATACGCATTTTGACCAAAACTACGACTCGTCACTACGCCTAGTCAGCGTGGTAATCAGTAGGTATAGTCACAAGGGACTATAACCAACGTCATTACGCTCACGTTGCATAGTTCAAATGAACTTTGTGTTGACCATAACCTAGTCAAAGCCGAAAGTCAAACACAGTTTGACTTTCTTGCTTAAAACGCATAAAAGAACGAAAGAATGCTTACAAAGGGTCCAAGCTAGGAAGAACTTGATCCAAAACACTCAGGTATGAAGTTTTAGAACTTCAACTTAGAGTTATTCAGATCAAGGTGTGCAGAAATGAATGAAGGGCATGGGTATTTATAGGATTCGGTAAACTGTTAGGATCGTTTCTCGAATTTTGAGCTTCAATCTAGGCCTTACACTTGGGCACATAGTTTAGAATACCATGGGTACTCAAATACCAGTCCATAGAATCAAAAATCAGTGCTTAAAAACCATTAGAATAGGTGGTAAAGGCCAGATTCAATGTTTCTACAAAACTGCTGAGCTGGGCACTGCATACGGACCGCATCCATAATCCCATACGGTCCGCATGGACCTTGCAGACCAGCAACTTTCACAAAATGGCAGATTTAGTCCCTGAAGCCCCAAACTTGATTTTCGATGCATTTTTGACAAGTTTAAGCCCCGTTAACCCCATTTCAAAGCTCTAAAAGTTAAAGTGTAGGGAACTCAAAACATGCTTAAAAACATCTCAGATGTCGGTTCGTTTGGTCGTACGGTTGCGTTATTCGGTTAATTATGACGGAAGTCGTAACGAACGCAAAAACGATCCAAATTAAGCGACAAATGGAATTTTATCATGCCAATCACTAAAATAAAATATTTTAATGATTACATAAATTTTTGGATGTCCGGATATATTCAGAACGTAAGATATGCGCGAAAATGCAAACTTATGCACTTTTTGACGCTTTTAGTCCCTATTGATCAAGAAAGTTTATTTTAGCATACCGAACCCCTCAAAGCCTATTTCTAAGCTATGTAAAGGATATTTAGGGTATGTTTAACTTATTATCAAGTTCTGGAATGTTCATTATTATACAAATCGGTATAGTTTCGCAGTTTGACACAAATAGTCCTTGCGATCGAATAAACTTGCTTTCAACACACCAAACCATCCAAAACTTATTTCTAAGTTATGTGGAGGTTATTTAATGTATGATAAGCCTATTTCACTATTCCGGAGTGTTTGTTGCATTAAACTGACTGCGTTTACGCACCAGTTTGCGTATAACCTTCCAGAAAGCGATTTAAAGCTTGAAATCGAAATCGAATCAAATCGTAAAATCATCAAACACAAATACACACATAATAACACCAAAACACATATACTAACACCAAAGCACATTGTTTTATTGATAATCAACATTGTTTTACATTGTACATCGATTACAAAACTCAGTTGTCACAGTCTCCCCTACTTTAGGAAATTTCCTCCCGAAATTTTAACTAGAGGAAACTTGTGAAAACAAATGCGGATATTTCGCCTTCATTTGGTCCTCACGTTCCCAAGTATACTCTGGGCCACGTTTGGACTCCCAGTGAACTTTGACTAATCGAATCCGTTTGTTCTTCAACTGTTTGACTACACGGTCCTCGATCTCCACGAGTTTCTCGACAAAGTGCATAGTTTCATTGATTCGAATCTCGTCGAGTGGAATGTGAAGATCAGCATCAGCTAAACACTTTCGCAAATTGGTCACGTGAAAATTCGGATGAATATTTCCGAGCTCTGGAGGTAGCTCTAGTCGATAGGCAACCTTCCCAATTCTTTCCACAATCTTAAATGGTCCAACATATCGAGGTGCAAGTTTTCCTTTCTTTCCAAATCTCACCACTCCCTTCCAAGGTGACACCTTGAGTAGGACACGATCTCCGACTTGAAATTCTAAGGGCTTGCGTCGCATATCCGCGTAACTCTTTTGACGGCTTCAAGCTGTCACAAGATTTTCGCGAATTTTCTTGATTTTGTCTGTCGTTTCTAGAATGAGCTCAGGTCCAGTAAGCTGAGCTTCACTGATCTCATTCCAAAAGACAAGCGAATGACATTTTCGACCGTAGAGAGCTTCGAATGGTGCCATATTAATGCTAGCATGATAACTGTTGTTGTAAGAGAACTCGATCAATGGAAGATGAGAATCCCAATTACCACCAAAGTCTATCACGAATGCTCTAAGCATATCCTCCAAAGTTTGAATCGTCCTCCCAGATTGTCCATCTGTTTGGGGATGATAAGCAGTGCTTAGATTTAGTTGGGTTCCCAAAGCAGATTGCATGGTCTTCCAAAAATGAGATGAAAATCGAGCATCACGATCGGAAATGATATCCAAAGGAACACCATGTCGTGATACAATCTCATCAACATAAATCTTTGCAAGTTTATCAGCAGATAGATCCTCGCGAATCGGAATAAAATGAGTTGATTTCGTTAATCGATCGATAACAACCCAAATAGCATCATGACCTTTAGATGTACGCGATAATTTAGTGATGAGATCCATCGCAATGTTCTCACACTTCCAAACCGGTATCTCTGGTTGTACCAGCAAACCAGAAGGTCGTTGATGTTCGGCCTTGACTTTGAGACAAGTTAGGCATTTCGATACATACAAGGCAACATTCTTCTTCATACCAGGCCACCAATACTGAGTACGAAGATCCTTGTACATTTTATCAGCACCAGGATGGATAGAATATCGAGACTTGTGAGATTCGTCCATTACCAAAGTGCGAAGATCCTCTTGTTTTGGAATCCACAAACGATCCTTGAAATAGAGTAAACCATCGTCTTTCGTTTCGAGTTTAATCTCAAGTTGAAGCGGTAGCTCATATTTAAATAAGCCTTTGATCACACAAGATCGTTGAGCTTGAAGGACACGAGATTGAGTATCAGATAGAGTGCGAACAGAATGAAGCTTGACTCGCTCCTTTCGACTAAGCGCATCAGCTACGACATTCGCCTTACCAGGATGGTAGCGAATCTCGCAATCATAATCGTTTAAGAGCTCAACCCATCGTCGTTGCCTCATGTTCAGCTCCTTCTGATTGAGAATATGCTGAAGACTTTTGTGGTCTGTGAAAACCACACACTTTGTGCCATAAAGATAGTGTCTCCAGATTTTGAGTGCAAAAACCACAGCTCCTAACTCAAGATCATGAGTTGTGTAGTTCTTCTCGTGAACTTTCAGCTGTCTTGACGCATAAGCTATCACTTTACCTCGTTGCATAAGAATGCAACCAATGTGACACCTGTGTCACTGCGACCATCAAACAAATGCCAAACCAATGAAATTTTGTGTTTCATACTTGGGATTTGTAAAAATATGTGTATCATTTGCACATATCAAATTTTGTTCGATTTCAAGCTTTAAATCACTTTCTGGAAGGTTATACGCGATCTGATGCGTAAATATAACCAGTTTAATGCAACGAACACTCTGGAATAGTGAAATAGGCTTAACATACCTTAAATAACCTTTACATAACTTAGAAATAAGTTTCAAAGGCTTTGGTATGGCAAAATCAAGATAAATCGCTTACAGGGACTAAAGTTGACAAACTACGAAAGTAAGCCAATTTGAATTGTAACAAACATTCCGGAACATGACCATAAGTTAAACATACCATAAATATCCTTCACATAGCTTAGAAATAGGCTTTGAGGGGTTCGGTATGCTAAAACAAACTTTTGGGTCATTCAGGGACTAAAAGTGTCAAAAAGTGCACAAGTTTGCATTTTCGCGCATAACTTACGTTCTGAATACATCTGGACATCCAAAAATTTATGTAAGCACTAAAATATTTTATTTTAGTGTTTGGCATAAGAAAAATCCATTCGTCACGCATTTTGGATCGTTTTTCGCGCTTGTGCGCATTCCGTCGTAATTAAGCAAACATCGCGTTCGTACGGCCAAACGAACCAACATCCGATATATTTTTGAGCATGTTTCATGTCCACAATGTTTAGGCATCATTTTAGGGCCTTAAAGTTGGCTTGACGGGCCTTAGAAGTGCCGGAAATGGGCTTAAAACACAACAGGGACCAAAACTGTCAAAATGGAAACTTATTTCTGATCAGACATGTCCAGGCGGCCCGCCTGAGTTTTGGTATATCCTGAAGCGGGCCGCGTCAGCCTTCCAGAATGGATAAGAACGATCAGTCAGCAGATTCCAGCTGTTTAATCCACAACCACACATCCACACTTGACCTTTCAGCTCATTTAGGACCATTTTTAGCTACCATAAGGTTCCGACAAGTGTACGCATGAGATTCAAGCACGGTTTCCATGAAACGATCTTAACGGTTACCCGAAAACTATAAATACCCCACCCCCATTGCTTCAAAATCACTAGAATCTGATCTTAAAGACTCTAAGTTGGAACCATTGTTTCATAACTGAGTTATTTCGATCTAGATTAGCATTCGGGGACCCTTCGTAAGTATTCTTTCGTTCTTTTATTGCTTTTCGAGTTCGAAAGTCAAACTTTGTTTGACTTTCAGCGTTGACCAGTTTATGGTCAATGCGAAGTTCGTTTGAACTTCGCAACGTGATTGTAATCACGATGGTTATAGTCCCTTGGGACTATGCCTACTGATTACCACGTTGTCTAGGGTCGTAAGTGTAAGCGATCTGATAAATCGCTTATACCTTCGAACCCGACCCATTTGGTCGATCATTAGGATCCGACCAAATGCATTAGGTGACCATAGTGTATAGGGAATAACCTTCCGAGGTTATACCTTATGGTCACATCGTTTAAGTAGTTGTATGATAGGTAGTTTATGTGCCTTAGGTAAATTACCAAAATACCCTTTTCATGTATAATTGGTAATTAAGCTTATGTAACCTAAACTTTTGTACATAACTGATTATACAACATGATTAAACACGTTTAGGCATATAATACTTGTCATAGGACTAGTTAGACGTCTCGAACGCGCTTTGCGCGCACGACGCGTTAAAGTAGCGTATGTTACCTTAATGGGTCGCGATGGGTCGAAAGCACTTAGGTTAGTCTCAATGTAGTATGTAGGCCTTGTTAAACCATATCATATGAGTTCCAATACTCATTTGGTTTACCAAGCCTCATCCTATCCGATCTCCCGATTTAAGTCCGGTTTATTTATATAGTTTTTGATTGCCGACCGATTCCGTGCTCCCTCTAGCTTTGTTTGGTTGTTGTTCAAGACCTCTAAGCATTCTCAAGCGAGTACATTTTTCCCCTCTTTTACTGTTTTCAACTGTTTTGGGGTGACTCATATGTGCTAAATGTCTTAACAATGATTTCAAGAACGATTACGATGGTTTCAAAAACAATTACAATGTGGTTTCAAGAACGATAACAATGGTTTCAAAAACAATTACAATGGTTTCAAAAACAATTACAATGGTTTCAAGAACGATTTCAATAAAGTGAACAAACTTGTTGGTTGTAGTTACATAACCAATGACATTCATTAGCAATGATCAAGCCGACCAGTATTAGGTTATGGTACCATAGGATCTGACAAATCCCGTTATTCTCTATGCCCATGGTTATGTGTGGGTATTTTGGGTAACGACTGAATCTGTAATTATTAATTTACCCTTTGGTAAGGGTTTGTTAAGAACGAGAACGAGTTGGAACGATGAATGAGTCAAGAAGGTTTGAATGTTATTAGAAAATCGACCATAAAGTAGTTTCACAATTAAAACAAGAACGATTTGAACGATTAAAACAAGAACGATTTGAACAATTTCACAAAATGTTTTAACGATTGGGTAAACATTTGGACATGATTTACATTTGATCATGCATTTCCACGAAACATAGTGTTGATTTAAACCAAGTTTTACTTCAATACTTTGTTTTGTGCGTTTCACCTATGGTTTAGTTGATGCATTTCACTAGCCATACATATCATTTTGGTTACACATTACATGGTTTACATTTGACACAAACACTTTTGATATTGGTTATACATAACATGATTTACATCTTGACATGAACATTTTGACATATTATTCCAATACATTTGGCAGTTGGTTTACACATAGACATCTTACATTGTTGGTTTGGTTTGAGTAAGTGATTTAAGTAACGAGGCGTGTGTAATATGATATAAGCATGGTGGATACGCCGCTGGTACTTCCTATATATAAGTGCTTATATGGTATTACATATCGTAGCGTTGTTTAAATCATTTCAATTTAAACATATAACATTTTATACAAATAACATACTTTTCACAATACGTTGTTGTACAAACAACTTAACTTATACAAACTCATTTTACATGGTTATTCATTTAGTCATGCATTGTTCTCTTATTTATACATATCATCTGAACTTATTATTTTTCAAATGATTTACAAAGACAAAGCAAATTACAAGGTTCATGACTAAACATTTTCTTAAACAGAAGTCATGAATCTTATTTTCACAAAACCTATGTACTCGCAGCATTTCTTTGCTGACCTCGTTTTCACATGTGTTTCAGGTATTGTTGAAAGATATCGATTGATAGGATGCATGCTCACATAGGACTGGACAAGGCCTTAGTGACTCAATAACAATGATAGACTATGTTTAAATTGTGTATTTAGATTTCCAGACGATGTAATTATTCAATGTTTAATAAAACGAAACACTTTTTGGTATCCATGGTTATGAAACATTAATTCTGTTACAACACTCCCCGACGTTTCCGCCACGTTTTGTATGTTACACATGGTCGGGGTGTGACAGAAAAGATGGTATCAGAGCCAATGGTTATAGGGAATTAGGTTATTAATAATGCTTTGACCTAGTCTATAACCTTTCTAGGACCCTAACGTGAGTTTACTTGCGTTTAGTCATAAAACAATACCGTCACCTATCCTTAGGCGACGACCACAACAAGAACATAAATTTCAAAACCGCTTTGAAAACTAATCATCTGTTCTAGGATGATTGATTTCTAGGTTTTGAACCCTCTATTGTAAGGTTTTGAACCCTCTGTTATATGGTTTTGAACCCCTTTGTGTTTTCAAAATCTCGTCAAGGTTTTGGGTTTTAAATATTGTGAACACGTGCAAACTGGAAGGGTGAATGCCTGTATTTTGGGTTTTCTGTCTAGGCAAGCACTTCGTATATATCTCATCAGATGCGAGACCAGTTGTGCTTACCTGGGAATTCTTGGGATGAGTGTTCACTTATAGGCAAGCATGTCTTCGCGATACATTATTTTTGATCCATTTATTTTGGTTAGTCACTGTGTGTCGGTTGTTGCTTTGTAGTAAGAAACAAATGACCACTATCCTTGCTTTCATCAGATTTGTTTCATCTCATTCTTTTCGTCTAATTCTCTCACTCGTTTCCTTTCATGTTTCCTCTTTTAGAATGCCTCCTCGACGCGAAAGCCAGATAGCGACTGCCGAATTGGCAGAAATCATTGCGCAGCAAATGGCTGCTCAATTCCCAAACCTCTTTGCTCAATGGAACCAAGCCAACAACAACAACAATGTTCCATGCAAATACAAGGATTTTAACCAGGCTAAACCACTCAAGTTTAGTGGTTCTGAAGGAGCGACTGGGCTTCTTCAATGGTTCGAGAGCATTGATAATACTTTCCACCACGTGCAGTGTTCTGACAATCGCAAGGTCGAGTTTTCTTCGAGTGTGTTTCAGAAGAGGGCTCTCACATGGTGGAACGGGGTTATGAGGGATCGTGGTGCAGAAGTTGCTCTAGCACAGACATGGGCTAAACTTAGGGCCCTTATGATGAGGGAATTCTGTCCTCGTCATGAGCAGCGAGCTTTGGAGAAGGAATTTGATGAGTTGAAGCAAGATAGTGGTGAGCACAGGGCGTATACTGATAGGTTTGAGGAGTTGAGTCTGCTTTGCCCGACAATGGTTACCCCACTCGACAAGGCTATCGAAAGGTACATCGACGGCCTACCTGACTCAGTAAAAGACATCCTTACTGGTAGTAGCCCTACCACACTCCGTCAGGCGATCGAGTTAGCTGCGACATTGAGTGAGTCGCAGATTCGGAAGAATAAGTTACACAGAAAGGGTGACAAGGGTAAGAGGCAGGGGTCTAACAAGGAGGATAGCAAGAAAGGTCAAAACAAGAAGGGTAAGGAAGGTGAGACGTCAAAGAAATCAAGAAAGCGAAAGGGTGTTCAGAACTTTGCTGTTACAGCACAGACTGCTCAGAACCCGCGGAACCCACCAGCTCAGCCACCTGCAAAGAAAGCAAATGTCGGTACCACACCTCATTGTGCACGCTGCAACGGTCATCACGCGGTACAACAAGCTTGCTGGCAATGCACGACGTGTGGTAAACTTGGGCATTTGGCCAATGTTTGTCGTTTGGGACAAAATCAGGCTGCTCAGGTTCAAGCTCCGGTTCAAGGGAATGCTGCGAGATTCCCACTGGGGTCATGTTTCAACTGCGGAGAGATTGGTCACTTCCGCCACAACTGTCCGAGACTGGTGAATGCAAATGCTAACGCAAACCCAAATGCGAACGTCAACGTCAATGTGAATCCAGCACGTGGTCGAGTGTTTAACATCAATGAGGCACTCAATGATGAAGGAGTGAACAATTAGCATTTTGTATTTCCTCTGGTTGTTATCTTGTAACATTTAAAGACAATGCGGTTGTTATATAAATAAAAATTTGTGGTTTTATTTTTTTAACTAATGCAATTGTATGAATGTTTGATCCAACCTTATGATGTCAACACAAAGACAAAACTACTCGTGTGGTTCTGTCATTTTTATGATCACTTGTGATCTCCCTAAGAACCTCAAACACTTGTTTTTTTTTAAATCTAAAGTATCTTATCGTCTTGCACCGTTCGAGATGCAAGAATTATCAAAACAGCTTCAAGAGTTGTCTGATAAAGGATTCATCCGTCCGAACTTTTCACCTTGAAGAAACTCCTGTCCTCTTTGTGAAAAGAAAAATGGATCTTTTCGAATGTATATCGATTAACGTAAGCCTAGTAAGCTTACCATCAAGAATCGATATCCCCTACCTTAAATCAACGATTTCTCCGATCAACTGCATAGCGTTTCATGCTTTTCCAAGATCGATTTGCATTTTGGGTATCATCAACTTTGTATTCTCGAAGAAGATATTCCCAAAATGGTTTTCTGCACGAAGGATGGCCATTACGAGTTTACAGTCATGCCTTTTGGGTTGACAAATGCTCCAGCCATCTTCAAGGACTTAATAAATAGAGTCTGCAAGCCTTATTTGGATCAGTTCGTCATTGTTGTTAATGACATCTTGATCTATTCATATCCCGAGCCGATCACGATCAACACCTTCGTTGACATTGGAACCCCTAAAGAAGGAACAAACTTTTCGCTAAATCCTCCAAGAGGAAATTTTGGCTTAAAGAAATTCAGTTTTTTTTTTTTTTTTTTTTTGGGTCATGTAGTCAACAAGCAGGGTATTCTTGAGGATCCATCCAAATTACTGCAATTAAGGATTTGGTTCCCAGTATGCTTTAAATACCCGTGTCCAAAGATAACAAATTAAACGATTATGCGATTATGTGATTACGTGTTATGTGTTCTCCTTTATGTTTTTGTGTGATCCAATTTTCAAAATCCTCATAGAATCTTTTATATCTATATATAAGGGATTCATAGTAGGATATTCAAAAGTTACTACCTTAAATCCTTAATGGGCTTCTACGTGGTAGTTAAGACCCTTGGGATTATATAGTACCATTTCATGACTCGAAGAGAGACCTTTTAGTGGTCTAGTAAAAAAAAAAGATTGGTTCACAATTTGGTTAAAGAACGACATCTAGTGATGTAGCTGAACAGACTCCTTGATAGTCTATTTAGATCATTTATTGATTTAATTAAAAGGACTCTATGGCGGTCTAGTCACACGCATCACAGGATTGTTCATTTGGTTTTACCCTACACGTTATAAAATAGACTGTGTAAACTGTGCAAGGAATTGCCTAATTATGGACGCGTACATAATTATGAAATTTAGTGCACAGAAACCCAGTAAGATTTATTATGTGTAAGAACCGATAGCGACAACAATAACAAAATGAGAACGATGTAATGAAGGTATGGTGGACGCACCAATGGCGCTTCATATACTTGTATATAAGTGTCCCTCTTACATTGCAAGCATAATGTTATTAAGGTTACTAGAAGTTCAGAACCCTAACCAATGTTGTTCGATCTTTTCAACTTCATGCTTTCAAGCTCTCACAGGTTTCCTCTAATTAAATTTCGGGATGAAATTTCCTAAAGTAGGGGAGACTGTGACACCTGTGTCACTGCGACCATCAAAAAAATGCCAAACCAATGAAATTTTTTGTTTCATACTTGGGATTTGTAAAAATATGTGTATCATTTGCACATATCAAATTTTGTTCGATTTCAAGCTTTAAATCACATTCTGGAAGGTTATACGCGATCTGATGCGTAAATATAACCAGTTTAATGCAACGAACACTCCGGAATAGTGAAATAGGCTTAACATACCTTAAATAACCTTTACATAACTTAGAAATAAGTTTCGAAGGCTTTGGTATGGCAAAATCAAGATAAATCGCTTACAGGGACTAAAGTTGACAAACTGCGAAAGTATGCCAATTTGAACTGTAACAAACATTCCAGAACATGACCATAAGTTAAACATACCATAAATATCCTTCACATAGCTTAGAAATAGGCTTTGAGGGGTTCGGTATGCTAAAACAAACTTTTGGGTCATTCAGGGACTAAAAGTGTCAAAAAGTACACAAGTTTGCATTTTCGCGCATAACTTACGTTCTGAATACATCTGGACATCCAAAAATTTATGTAAGCACTAAAATATTTTATTTTAGTGTTTGGCATAAGAAAAATCCATTCGTCACGCATTTTAGATCGTTTTTCGCGCTTGTGCGCATTCCGTCGTAATTAAGCGAACATCGCGTTCGTACGGCCAAACGAACCAACATCCGACATATTTTTGAGCATGTTTCATGTCCACAATGTTTAGGCATCATTTTAGGGCCTTAAAGTTGGCTTGACGGGCCTTAGAAGTGCCGGAAATGGGCTTAAAACACAACAGGGACCAAAACTGTCAAAATGGAAACTTATTTCTGATCAGACATGTCCAGGCGGCCCGCCTGAGTTTTGGTATATCCTGAAGCGGGCCACGTCAGCCTTCCAGAATGGATAAGAACGATCAGTCAGCAGATTCCAGCTGTTTAATCCACAACCACACATCCACACTTGACCTTTCAGCTCATTTAGGACCATTTTTAGCTACCATAAGGTTCCGACAAGTGTACGCATGAGATTCAAGCACGGTTTCCATGAAACGATCTTAACGGTTACCCGAAAACTATAAATACCCCACCCCCCATTGCTTCAAAATCACTAGAATCTGATCTTAAAGACTCTAAGTTGGAACCATTGTTTCATACCTGAGTTATTTCAATCTAGATTAGCATTCGGGGACCCTTCGTAAGTATTCTTTCGTTCTTTTATTGCTTTTCGAGTCCGAAAGTCAAACTTTGTTTGACTTTCAGCGTTGACCAGTTTATGGTCAATGCGAAGTTCGTTTGAACTTCGCAACGTGATTGTAATCACGATGGTTATAGTCCCTTGGGACTATGCCTACTGATTACCACGTTGTCTAGGGTCGTAAGGTTAAGCGATCTGATAAATCGCTTATACCTTCGAACCCGACCCATTTGGTCGATCATTAGGATCCGACCAAATGCATTAGGTGACCATAATGTATAGGGAATAACCTTCCGAGGTTATACCTTATGGTCACATCGTTTAAGTAGTTGTATGATAGGTAGTTTATGTGCCTTAGGTAAATTACCAAAATACCCTTTTCATGTATAATTGGTAATTAAGCTTATGTAACCTAAACTTTTGTACATAACTGATTATACAACATGATTAAACACGTTTAGGCATATAATACTTATCATAGGACTAGTTAGACGTCTCGAACGCGCTTTGCGCGCACGACGCGTTAAAGTAGCGTATGTTACCTTAATGGGTCGCGATGGGTCGAAAGCACTTAGGTTAGTCTCAATGTAGTATGTAGGCCTTGTTAAACCATATCATATGAGTTCCAATACTCATTTGGTTTACCAAGCCTCATCCTATCCGATCTCCCGATTTAAGTCCGGTTTATTTATATAGTTTTTGATTGCCGACTGATTCCGTGCTCCCTCTAGCTTTGTTTGGTTGTTGTTCAAGACCTCTAAGCATTCTCAGGCGAGTACATTTTTCCCCTCTTTTACTGTTTTCAACTGTTTTGGGGTGACTCATATGTGCTAAATGTCTTAACAATGATTTCAAGAACGATTACGATGGTTTCAAAAACAATTACAATGTGGTTTCAAGAACGATAACAATGGTTTCAAAAACAATTACAATGGTTTCAAAAACAATTACAATGGTTTCAAGAACGATTTCAATAAAGTGAACAAACTTGTTGGTTGTAGTTACATAACCAATGACATTCATTAGCAATGATCAAGCCAACCAGTATTAGGTTATGGTACCATAGGATCTGACAAATCCCGTTATTCTCTATGCCCATGGTTATGTGTGGGTATTTTGGGTAACGACTGAATCTGTAATTATTAATTTACCCTTTGGTAAGGGTTTGTTAAGAACGAGAACGAGTTGGAACGATGAACGAGTCAAGAAGGTTTGAATGTTATTAGAAAATCGACCATAAAGTAGTTTCACAATTAAAACAAGAACGATTTGAACGATTAAAACAAGAACGATTTGAACAATTTCACAAAATGTTTTAACGATTGGGTAAACATTTGGACATGATTTACATTTGATCATGCATTTCCACGAAACATAGTGTTGATTTAAACCAAGTTTTACTTCAATACTTTGTTTTGTGCGTTTCATCTATGGTTTAGTTGATGCATTTCACTAGCCATACATATCATTTTGGTTACACATTACATGGTTTACATTTGACACACACACTTTTGATATTGGTTATACATAACATGATTTACATCTTGACATGAACATTTTGACATATTATTCCAATACATTTGGCAGTTGGTTTACACATAGACATCTTACATTGTTGGTTTGGTTTGAGTAAGTGATTTAAGTAACGAGGCGTGTGTAATATGATATAAGCATGGTGGATACGCCGCTGGTACTTCCTATATATAAGTGCTTATATGGTATTACATATCGTAGCGTTGTTTAAATCATTTCAATTTAAACATATAACATTTTATACAAATAATATACTTTTCACAATACATTGTTGTACAAACAACTTAACTTATACAAACTCATTTTACATGGTTATTCATTTAATCATGCATTATTCTCTTATTTATACATATCATCTGAACTTATTATTTTTCAAATGATTTACAAAGATAAAGCAAATTACAAGGTTCATGACTAAACATTTTCTTAAACAGAAGTCATGAATCTTATTTTCACAAAACCTATGTACTCGCCAGCATTTCTTTGCTGACCTCGTTTTCACATGTGTTTCAGGTATTGTTGAAAGATATCGATTGATAGGATGCATGCTCACATAGGACTGGACAAGGCCTTAGTGACTCAATAACAATGATAGACTATGTTTAAATTGTGTATTTAGATTTCCAGACGATGTAATTATTCAATGTTTAATAAAACGAAACACTTTTTGGTATCCATGGTTATGAAACATTAATTCTGTTACAACACTCCCCGACGTTTCCGCCACGTTTTGTATGTTACACGTGGTCGGGGTGTGACAACCAAGGCCTAAGCTAGACGCATCACAATAAACAACAAAATCATTGTTTCCCTCGGGCAAAGATAGAATAGGAGCATCACATTGCTTCTGTTTCAGCGTTTGGAACACTTCTTCTTGCTTGGGTCCCCACTCAAAAGGCTTATTCTTCTGAGTCAAAGCAGTGAGTGGAACCGCGATCTTAGAGAAATTTGAAATGAACCAACGATAATATCCAGCAAGACCAAGAAAAGATCGAATCTCTGTAGGTGTCGTCGGTGTATTCCAATCCTTAATTGCGACAATCTTGGATGGATCCACATGAATACCCTACTTGTTGACAATATGACCTAGGAACTGAACTTCCTTAAGCCAGAATTCACACTTAGAGAATTTGGCGAAAAGTTGTTCCTTCTTCAGAAGTTCCAGTGTCAAACGAAGGTGTTGCTCGTGATCGGCTCGAGACTTCGAATAAACAAGAATATCGTCGATGAACACAATGATAAACTTATCTAAATAATGTTTACAGACCCTATTCATTAAGTCCATGAAGATAGCTGGAGCATTCGTCAAACCAAAAGGCATGACTGTAAACTCATAATGACCATATCTCGTGCGGAATGCAGTTTTGGGAATATCTTCTTCGAGAACACGAAGTTGATGATAGCCAGAACGCAAATCGATCTTGGAAAAACAGGTAGCACCTTGCAGCTAATCGAAGAGATCATCAATTCGAGGTAGGGGATATCGATTCTTGATGGTAAGCTTGTTAAGCTCACGATAATCGATACACATTCGAAAAGATCCATCTTTATTTTTCACAAAGAGGACAGGAGCGCCCCATGGTGAAAAGCTTGGACAGATGAATCCTTTATCAGATAACTCTTGAAGCTTTTTTAACAATCCTTGCATCTCCGACGGTGCAAGACGATAAGGTGCTTTCGCAATCGGGTTGGCATTGGGTACAAGATCAATATGAAACTCGACTTGACAAACTGGAGGCAAACAAGGCAGTTCATCAGGAAACACCTCTGGATAATCCCGAACAATCGGAATATCCTGAATACTCTTGCTCTTGCCTTTCTCCTCGGTGACATTTGCCAGGAAGGCAACATATCCCTTTCGTAAATAACTTCGGGCTTTCGTATACGACATGAGTTTCAAACCAACTGAAGGTTTCTCGCCACGAACTTCTAGAACATCGCCAGACGAAAGAGGAATACGAATGATATTTTCGAAACAAACCACCTCAGCATGATGTTTGGTCAACCAATCCATCCCCACGATGATGTCGAAACTTCCAAGTTGCATCGGTGTGAGGTCAATAGGAAAAAGATGGTTATCAAGGTTCAACTGACAATCACGAAGAACAGAATCGAGTACAAGAGGTTTACCAGTAGCAACTTCGACAGATAAGGGTTTCCTCAGTTTAGTTCTAGGTATCGCAAGCAAAGGCTCAAAAGATAACCAAACAAAACTTCTATCGGCACCAGAATAAAAAAGAACAGATGCAGGTCGATTGTTAACAAGAAACATACCATTGACAATCTCGTTGTCAGCCCTCGCCTCATTAGCATTTAGATTGTACGCTCGTCCACGAGCGGGATTCACATTCGCGTTGACATTCGTGTTCGGATTCGCATTTGCATTCACCAACCTCGGGCAGTTGTTGCGGAAATGACCAAACTCTCCACAATTGAAACATGAACCAGGTGGGAATCTCGCAGCATTCCCCTGAACTTGTGCTGGAACCTGAGCAGCATGATTCTGACCCAGACGACAGATGTTGGCCAGATGCCCAAGTTTACCACACATAGTGCATTGCTTGCAAGCTTGTTGTGCAACATGATAACCGTTGCAGCGAGCACAGTGAGGTGCGGTACCAGTATAGAATTTCTTCGCAGGAGGTTGAGTCGGTGGGTTCTGAGCATTCTGAGTAGTAACTGCAAAATTCTGAGAACCCTTTCGCTTTCTTGACTTCTTCGACGACTCACCTTTCTTACCCTTACCCTTTTCCTTGTCTTTAACAAAATCGGTCAACTTCTTCTTGTCACCCTTGCGGGTAAGTTTACCCTTCCTGACTTGAGACTCAGTCAGGGTAGCAGATAACTCGATCGCTTGACGAACAGTAGTAGGATTACTGTCAGTCACAATATCCAGCACAGAATCGGGTAAACCATCGATATACCTCTCAATTGCCTTTTCCAACGGGGTAACCATAGTAGGACACAACAAACTGAGCTCCTCATAACGATCCGTATACGCACGGTGTGCACCCCCATCTTGTTTCAGATCGTCAAACTCTCATTCCAAAGCTCGAATTTCGTAACGGGGACAAAACTCTTTCATCATGAGAGCTCGAAGCTCTTCCCATGTTTGTGCTAATGCCACTTCGGCACCCCTATCACCCATCACTCCGTTCCACCACGTAAGAGCACGCTTCTCGAACACACTTGATGCAAATTTAACCTTATGCTCATTCGGACATTGCACATGTCTGAATGTGCTCTCGATACTCTCGAACCACTGCAGGAGCGCAGTTGTTCCTTGAGACCCAGAAAACTTCAACGGCTTCGCAGAATTGAAATTCTTGAAATTACACTGAGCATTATTGTTATTATTGTTGTTGTTATATAATTGATGGATCTCGATTACTACGCCAGGAAGTACTGCAGCCATTTGCTGAGCGACAAGAGCTGCGACTTCTTCAGCAGTAAAAGGTTGTGCATCACGTCGAGGAGGCATTGTCTAAAAGGAAATATGAGAAACGAGTGAGGTCAACAATTAGGAAAAATAAAAGAGGTATCGAAAACATCGACAAAACACAAGGAAGGCGATCATTTGTTCGTTACCTCGAACAAACAAACGACACGCAGTGACTAATCAAAGTAAATGAGTCAAAATAATGTATCACGAAGACATGCTCGCCTATAAGTGAACACTCACCCCAAGAGTTCCCAGGTAAGAGTGACTGGTCCGATTATGTGGATTTGTACGAACACTCTAGCCTTAGACAGAAAACTCAGGGTACAGGCATTCACTCTTCCAGTTTGCACGTGTTCACATTATTTAGACCCAAACTTTGACGAGATTTTGAAAACTTAGAGGGTTCAAAACCTTATAACAAATCATTTACGAAGAAATGATTGGGTTTCAAAGCGGATTCAAAATTTGTGTTCAAGTTGTGGTTATCACCTAAGGATAGGCGGCGGTTTTGTTTTAAAATCTAAACGCAAGAAAAACTCGCGTTGGGGTCCTAGAAAGTTATAGTCTAGGTCAAAGCATTACTAATAACCTAATTCCCTATAACCATTGGCTCTGATACCAACTCTTCTGTCACACCCCGACCACGTAAAACAACAAGTCGTGGAGAAAACGTCGGGGAGTGTTGTAACAGAATTATTGTTTCACAACCATGGATACAAAAAGAGTTTCATTTTATTAGAATATTTACATTAACATTGTCTTAAACAATTTACATATCGACTATCATAGTTATTATGTCACTAAGGCCTCGTCAAGATCATATGTGACACATGCATCCTAGCAATCAACATCAAGCAACAACACCTGAAACATATGTAAAAACAAAGTCAGCAAAGAAATGCTGGCGAGCACATAGGTTTTATAAGAGTGTCGGATTCATGGCTAGTTTACATGTTGCAATACCTTATTAAAAACCTTGTTTTGAAAATTGTATAATATTGCAACATAATTAACCAACTCAAATCAAGCGGGTTATAATTTATAAAAACTCGTAGCCATGATTCTTAACCCAAAAACATTTGTTTTAGAAAACCAAATTGTAAAACATCTCGTAATAATTCGTTAATAAAACTCGTATGGTTTATATCTTCTCGAAAACATCGTTATGTGACATCGTGATAACCTCGTTCACCCAAGTGAACTAAATAACGTCACGGTATGTAATATGAGGAAAACACTTATATATAAGAAGTACCAGCAGCGTATCTACCATGTTTTCATCACATTATACTCGTACCGTTATCTAAACACTAACCAAAAACCAATCGTTTATCCAACTCGTTTAACTTGTTTAAGTCGTTTCGAAATCGTTTAACTCGTTTAAATCATCCTCATTTTAATTGTGAAAACTACTTTTGGTCGTCTCGCTAATATCATTCAAACCTTCGTGACTCGACTATCTCGCTTCTCGCATTAACAAACCACCAAAGGGTAAGTTAACTATCATCAGATTCAGTCGTTACCCACCTAACCCACACATAACCATGGGCACAGTTCGATAACGTGATTTGTCAGATCCTATGGTACCATAACCAAATACTAGTCGGCTTGATCAATGCTAATGAATGTCATTCATTATGTAACTACAACCAACAAGTTTGTCCATTTTATCGAAATCGTTATTAATTTTGTATAAACCATTTCAATTGTTTTTGAAACCATCTTTAAAACCTCGAAAACATTTAGCACATATGAATCACCCCAAAACAATCGAAAACAGTAAAATAGGGGAACTGTGTACTCACTTGAAGTGAAAAGTATCCTCAATCAAAAGAACTCAACAAAGCTCAAAAAAGGAAATCAAGCGGCACCTAGAAATCGGATCACTAGATAAATAATCGACACCTAAATCGGAAGGTCGGATAGAATGAAATCTTGTAAACCAAATGAGTGTTGGAACTCATGTGATATGGTTTAACAAAGCCTACATCCTAAATCGGAACCTAATCAAAGTGCTTTCGACCCATTGTGACCCATTAAGGTAGCTTGCGCTACTTTAACGCGTCGTTCACGCAAACGCGTGTTCGAAACGTCTAACTAGTCCTATGACAAGTATTATATGCCTAAACATGTTGCATAATCAATTAAGTGATAAAAGTTTATGTTACGTATGCTTAAAATTTAATTAGGCATGAAAAGGGCATTTTGGTCATTTACCTAAGGCATATAAACTACCTATCATACAACTAATTAAACCTAAGTGACCATAAGGTATAACCTCGGAAGGTTATTCCCTATGCAGCTATGGTCACTAAACATGTTTGGTCGGATCCTAATGATCGACCAAACGGGTCGAGTTCGAAAGTCTAAGCGGTGGTTTAGACCGCTTAACTTACGACTCAACACAAGCACTAAACTAAAAGTGACGAGCTAAACATGTTAAAACATGTTTAGTTAAGTTAGAAAACAGGTTTTGGTATCAAAACAAAGTGTTTTGATACCCAAGGGTAGTTTGGTTACAAAATACACATGAATACGCATTTTAGCCGAAACTACGACTCGTCACTACGCCTAGTCATCGTGGTAATCAGTAGGTATAGTCACAAGGGACTATAACCATCGTGATTACGCTCACGTTGCAAAGTTCAAATGAACTTTGTGTTGACCATAACCTGGTCAAAGCAGAAAGTCAAACACAGTTTGACTTTCGTGCTTAAAACGCATAAAAGAACGAAAGAATGCTTACAAAGGGTCCAAGCTAGGAAGAACTTGATCCAAAACACTCAGGTATGAAGTTTTAGAACTTCAACTTAGAGTTATTCCGATCAAGGTGTGTAGAAATGAATGAAGGGCATGGGTATTTATAGGATTCGGTAAACTATTAGGATCGTTTCTCGAAGTTTGAGCTTCAATCTAGGCCTTACACTTGGGCACATAGTTTAGAATACCATGGGTACTCAAATACCAGTCCATAGAATCAAAAATCAGTGGTTAAAAACCATTAGAATAGGTGGTAAAGGCCATATTCAATGTTTTTGCAAAACTGCTGAGCTGGGCACTACATACGGACCGCATCCATAATCCCATACGGTCCACATGGACCTTGCAGACCAGCAACTTTCACAAAATGGCAGATTTAGTCCCTGAAGCCCCAAACTTGATTTTCGATGCATTTTTGACACGTTTAAGCCCCGTTAACCCCATTTCAAAGCTCTAAAATGAATTTAAAGTGTAGGGAACTCAAAACATGCTTAAAAACATCTCGGATGTCGGTTCGTTTGGTTGTACGGTTGCGTTATTCGGTTAATTACGACGAAAGTCGTAACGAACGCAAAAACGATCCAAATTAAGCGACGAATGGAATTTTATCATGCCAATCACTAAAATAAAATATTTTAATGATTACATAAATTTTTGGATGTCCGGATATATTCAGAACGTAAGATATGCGCGAAAATGCAAACTTATGCACTTTTTAACGCTTTTAGTCCCTATTGATCAAGAAAGTTTATTTTAGCATACCGAACCCCTCAAAGCCTATTTCTAAGCTATGTAAAGGATATTTAGGGTATGTTTAACTTATGACCAAGTTCTGAAATGTTCGTTATTATACAAATCAGTAGAGTTTCGCAGTTTGACACAAATAGTCCCTGCGATCGAACAAACTTGCTTTCAACACACCAAACCATCCAAAACTTATTTCTAAGTTATGTGGAGGTTATTTAAGGTATGATAAGCCTATGTCACTATTCCAGAGTGTTTGTTGCGTTAAACTGACTGCGTTTATGCACCAGTTTGCGTATAACCTTCCAGAAAGTGATTTAAAGCTTGAAATCGGAATTGAATCAAATCGTAAAATCATCAAACACAAATACACACATAATAACACCAAAACACATATAATAACACCAAAGCACATTTTTTTATTGATAATCAACATTGTTTTACATTGTACATCGATTACAGAACACAGTTGTCACAATTTACACAAGCTAACAACAATAGTCAAGTATAACAACACATAATAACATGATTTCTTATAGTTTAAGCTTATGTTCATGTTTCTTTCTTGTGATTCTTAGTGTTCTTCATAATAATCAACATGTAATATCTTTTAACCATTAAAAATAGAGTGTACAAAGATCTTACCACTAGCTCAAGGCTAGGGATGAATCAAGTGAAGAAAATGAGTGGGTAAAAGCAAATGGAGAAGGTCCTTCAAGATCCAAAGCCACCAAGCTTCCTTTTATGGACTCTAACACCTTTGTGAATGCTTGGATTGGATGAGGATGAATGATTAAAGGTGAGTGTGTGTGGGGTGATGTTCGGCCGAGAGCTCCCAAGGAAGAAGAAGGATGAGTGTTGAAGTGTTGTGTAGATTATAAGATGTTATGATATTCAAGGTTTACTTATAAACCATTCTAACCAATTAACTCTTGTATAATGTGTAGTAAAAAGGGAAACAACATCCATTAAACAAATGAAATAAAATCAACAAGGTATGGGCCAAGTATGGCCGTCCCATAGGTTGGGGGGTCTAGGTGTAGGCTTTAACCCTTTAGTTACTTAATAGTTCAATTCCAAGTATTGGTTACGTGTTTCAGTTATTAGATATTTTTAGGAGGTGTTATGATGTTCAGGGATCATAACTAGCTTGGAAATATTAAAACAATGCTTCTAGTGTAAATTTGGTGCTTCGGGTAGTGTCCAGTTGTTCGGTTAGATACTGATTCGTTAAAGTGCTAAACCTTGCAGTTTAGTGTGCTTTATGTACCCTTTGTGACACTTTTAATTCCCGACACTTAGGAAAGCATTCAGGACCATTTAACCATGTTTCTGCATAAAATTAATGTGTTTAAATGCTGATTTATGCTGAATTTTGCTAAATTCAGCACTTTGGGTGAGTTTTAGGCACTTTCCGGCACTTAAACTATCACCTAGAAAAGCAGTTTTGTGATCCTTACTTCCCTACACTCTATACTAGTGTAGTACTTAATTTCCAACTCATACTGGGTCTCAAAACACTGTCTGTCTATGTACTGAACTCCGTCAGCATTTTCCCGGTTTGTCTGTTAACTGTGCTAACTGTGTTTCGTGTATCGTTTGAGTCAATAAAGTTCTCATGCAATCAATGATATGTCATTTGCAATATGTGATGCACATGTGTGTATAAATCAATAATCAGAAAGCAGTTAATTGTAATTCAGCACAGTCATTAATCACTTAATCGAGATTAATTAATTGTACGGATACCTGGATTTTTTTGACAGTTGTCACAGTTTGGTCGATCATTAGGATCCGACCAAGCATATTTTGTGACCATAGTTGTATAGGGAATATCCTTCCGAGGTTATACCTTATGGTCACTTAGTTTAATTAGTTGTATGCTAGATAGTTTATATGCCTTAAGAAAATGACCAAAATGCCCTTTTTGCGCATAATTTCAATTTAAGCATATGTAACCAAAATTTTGACACTTAAACTGATTATGCAACATAATTAAACATGTTTAGGCATATAATACTTGTCATAGGACTAGTTATGCCATCCGAAGGCGCATTTGCGCAAATGACGCGTTAAAGTAGCGTAAACTACCTTAACGGGTCATAACGGGTCATAAGCACTTAGGATATGTTTCAAATCAGAATGTAGGCTTTGTTATACCATATTATATGAGTTCCAACATGTAGGATCATTTTACCGACCGAAACGAGTCATTTAGAGGCGTTCTACTCAATATGAAAGGCTGAAACAGACATATCAAGTTCGATTCAGCTAGATATACACTTTAACTGTCTTTCTGATTGATTTGACACAGTTTTACAGTGAAATGACACTTCGGCAGCACTTCAGCTCCGGAATCACACATACAAGTCTCCTTCAAACGAAATCAGGACAACCCTATTTATAGACCACCTAATTCCGCTTGAACATGCTCAAACGAGATTAGGTTTCACACGGAATTACACTTTCGTACGGAATTAATTAATTCAAACGGAATTAACTCATGTGATTTCGTTTGAAATGACATTTGTCAATTTCAAACGAAATTAACCTAAAAACCTATTTTCTCGTTTTCCGTGCCATGATCTATCTAATCACATACAAGACTCGATACAAGACGAAGTCGACAGACGCATGCACCAACAAACTCCCCCTCGAATGTTGACGAGTCTTCAGTGTCGAGTCTTCAATGTCTTCAGTCTTTATCAGTATTTCTGCTCTCTCTGAAGTATCTGACAATGTAAAACTTCCTCAATCTCTGTCTTTTCTTCATCTCCAGGATCTCAATCTGGCTCATATCTCACTCTAATTCTCTTGATCAGATCTCTTGATTCTTTTTAAGCTTAGGATCAGAAACCTGGCTTTCTCCAATCTTCAATCCTGTACAAACTCTACCTTACAATAAATTTCACAAATTTAAAATTTGACAAATTTAATCTCTGTTTAACACTTGTAAACACAAACTTCATAAATGCTTTTACAATGTTAATCTCTGATGAATCACTTGAAGAAATATCATTTTTCTTTTAAAACCTTTTCTTGTATCAAAACAGACTCCCCCTCACTGATTGTCATCATGTTTAGCACTTGGAATTTTGAAAGTCAGCTCTCCAACATCAGTTGTCGAAAATCTTTTTGAATTTTTTTTAAAATTTTATGCTAAAACACACTAAAATATTTTTGAATTTTAATTTTTTAATAGAATAAAAATGCAGTAAAGAAATATTTACAAACAATATTTTTTCGAGTTTGTATAAGAGGATCATATCAGTTTTTAAGACAAATCACCAACACCGTTAAGCTATAAACATTTTAAGTTTTAAACGATTCACTTAGATTGTCAGTATACTGATCCACTTAAATTTTCACACAAAGTGCAACTGTTTCGAGATATGAGATTAATGTTTTAGAGACTTAAACTTATTCGCATGTCCCACCTCAGAATATACTCCCGTATCCAGATCCCAATATTCAGTCTTATAGGTGAGTATACCACAGATGATATCTGTAAACGGTTAAAATGCGAGGACCGTGAGAGCTCAGGTCAGAACTTCCGTTTAGCAGAGAGATGACGGCTTCGACTTTTGGTGGGTCCCCTTTAGAGGATCTTTTGTTTCAACAGCACATGAATAGCATTTTGCAATGTTTCATCATTTTTTATGCTGAGGGTGGGCTATATTTCAAGCAAGCGTAAAGTATTATACGGGGACTAGGCCATTGCTTCCGCAAAATAAGAAGTCCCGGAATAATACCCCAGATATCACTGAGTATAAAGACCTAGTATCTCAGAAAGAGGGACCTTTCAAACAAGATTTCGGGGGTTACCCATATATCCGAGAGATGTTCCCCATGAAATAAGTAAGTTTGAAATTTAGGTTTATATCTCGTCACAATCTACTAAGTGTGCAAAAACCTACTGGCACATCATCAGTGAGACCGTTTATCACATTTTAACTTTCCAATTCTTTAGCATGCCGTGATCGTCCACTGATGTACTATCATTTCCTCTTTTCCACAACAAAACTCAATTTTGATTTTATCATGTTTTTGGCTTTTTCAAATTTTCAAATGTTTTTGGATTTTCTGAAAATTCAATTCTTACTCCCCCTAAAATTCAAACACATTTAAAAGAAATTTGAAAACAAATTATACAAGATAAACAATCAGATCGCCATCCACTTGGCATAAACAATCAGAACCCCCCCTTACAACAAACTATTTTCCCATTGTGATTTCAAAACACTTAAGTTTGTTTTAATCAAATGGTTTTTCCAGAAAATTAGTTTTGTTGATTTTACAAACCTCTTGTAAGTTCGGGGATCAATTCTTCACCTTGTTCTATCAACCACTTGAAAAATATAACATTTTTAAAATCAAACACCAAAAACCACTTATAGAAAATCAAGTACAACTTAATGTCCCTGATTTACCACTTGTAAATCGAAATCACTTTCGTGAATTTCTCAAGAAAGATGCCGATACCTGCTTCACACTTACCAACCTGGAAGCTCTGGCAAGTCATACTGTTTCACTTATGAAAAACAGACATCCAAGCTTCACCAAACTTGGATGTTTCCTCCTCAATTTCATTCGGGTAGTAAGATGCTTTCTTTGTTTCATAAAACTCTTTAACCCCTCTAACCTTCCCATCGATCATCTTCCCAAAAATCTTTTTCACATTTCCATTAAAAACTTTTTCAACATCAAATTCTTTCTTTTCAGAATAGAATTTATTCGAGATCTCAACTTTTCCAACTTTTTGTTTTAAATTTTCAGCCCGCAATGGTGGAAAATTGACATCATCCATTGGCGGCGCTGATGTTTCAATTTTTAGATCAACTTGTGGCTCATCTGACTTTGTGGAATCAGATTCATCGCCAGATTTCACATCTGTTTTCTTAACAACCCACATCTGGTTGTCAAGATTCACTCTTCTTTTGTAAAATCTCTTCTTTGAACATTCACCAACTTCATATGTTGAATTTTTAAAAACTTTGAATCTTTCAGTTGGTGTTTCAATTTTCTCAACAATCTTTTCTTTCAGTTTAGAAACAACTTCCTGTTTGATGTTGGTAGCCATTGGACAATTCCAGGCTATGTGACCAACTTCTTGACATCTGTAACAGGTTCTTGTCTCTTTTCTCTGATAAGCTCCATTCTTCTCAAATTTTTGTCTTTCATCAAAGAACTCTTTGTTTGTTTGCTTCCAGAATGAGCTCCTTTGTTCTTCTTCCGAACTTGTCCCTGAAACAAATACAGTTTTTGTTTTATCATTTTTACCATTTTTATGATTTTCAAGTGGAATAAAACCTAGACCTTTCTTTTTGTAATTACCGTTATGATTTTGTTTCTTTTGAAAACCAAAACCAGAACTGTAACCTTTTTTTCTTGTTTAAACGTTGTTGAACTCTTGAGGTGTAAGTTTTAGATTTTCCAGTAAGATTTATATCTTTTATTTCAGAAATATTAATTTCTGTTAATTTGAAAACCTTTTTGATCATTTCTGGTTTAACACCTCTTATTGGAAATTCCTCATCAGAATATAATTTATCTGAATCAATCAAAGTATATGCCATTTTGATTGGTTCGTCATTCAAATTAGATTTTGATAACAAGAATTCTTTATTGTAAACCCTTTTAACTAACGGCTTTTGACTGTCAACTGATGAACTCTAACTCTTTGACTCCGACTTTGACTCTGACTCTTCATCCTTATCCAACACCTGATCGACCACCTTTTTTATTAACTTAGACTCATGATCAGTATCAGACGATGTGAACGTGACGTCAATATTTTCTGGTAACTCATCAGTTATTTCGGACTTTAACTTTATATTGACTGCCTTTTTGACTTGCTCCTCATTTGGTTTTCTGGGAGAATAACCTTCCCAGATCGGAGGCGGACACTTTTTATAATTTGCACTTTGTTTCTTACAAGTATCCTTTTCTTCAGTCTTCTTATCTTGAAAGACTTCAAAACCTGCAACAGTTGGATAGATTCTATCAATCAAATAATCAGAACTAGAATAACTTTGCAACAATCTTCTAATTCTTTCATTTTCAATCCTTTCTGTCTCCAACTCCTACTTCAGCTTAGCACATTCTTCAATGTAATGATTAATTGCTTTCTGCTTTGTCATCATTACTGCATTCATCATGGTCGAAGCATCTTCTCTTTCAGAATTTGTCTTTTGAAGACCATTCACTGTTCTATTCAAAACATCATATGATTCTTTCACGTAGTTGAGATTGAACAATAAATTTTCCTTCATCTTGTCTTATTCACTCAATTTCTCATCTTTCTTTTCACATAGTTTGCAAGACTCCAAACACTTTAAACATGGTTTGATAACTTCAACAATCTTTTCCACTTCAATAATCTTTTCAACTTCGACTAACTTCTCAACTTCAACCACTTTCTCGGCTTCAAACATCTTTCCAGCTTCAACTACTTCCTCAACTTCAACTTCCTTTTCAACAAACTCAATTCCTTCATTCTGTTCAGGCTTCTCTTCCTGTGCAACAATCTCACTTTTTACTTGTTTCTGATTCTTTGCTGCACGTTTCTCCTTTAGCTTCTCCACTTTATCTGCAAAATAAAATTGAAAACTTTCAGGAGATAAATGAGTTTTTGCAATATTAATATGTATTTCTTCCTCATCATCACTTTCATCAGTTGATGATTGATCAAACACTTGTGTCTGTTCTGAACTATCATCTGAAAAAACAAACTTTTCATCTTGACTTTTCTCATCACTGGCAAATGCTTTCATCCACTCCGTCATCAAATCTGGCTCTTGAACTATTTGTGCAATAAGACCTGCTATTTTTGAATCGGGTTGAATGTATTTGTCCCAACTGAAACCTGCAACCACTTTCTCATCATCTTGATCAATAATACCATAATAAACTTTCTTATTAGCATCTTCGATCATTTTAGCATGTGCAGTTTGTGGTTCTTTTTGTTGATACGGTTGATAAGCAACTTGTTGATAAATGGCTTTCCGATAGTAATCATCTTTTCCAAACGGATTCTATGCTCCACTTGCTTCTCGATTTTTACATTCTCTCTTGAAATGTCCTTTCTCCCTGCATCGAAAACAAGTAACTTTAGGTTTATCAAAACCCAAAGTAGATACATTAGCATCCATAAAATCATTTCTTCCTGTTATCATTTTGAATTTTTCAGCTCTTCTCAAAACACTCGCTAAACACCATTTTATATCCATAAGCTCCATTTCTTTAGCATCTATCTGATCATAATCTTCTTTTGTCAGCATGGGATTTCCGATCCTTCCTGCAACTAATCCTTCATAAGATTCCAATGCTGTAACAAGTAACGCCATATGACTTTTTACAACTTCTTCAGAAAAATTTTGACCATTATGAAGATGCAAGGCGATGTTGCAATTTAAGACATGACCATTATTGCTGTTTGAGCTTTGAACTTGATGGCTTGAGTTTGAAGCTTTCGGATTAACACTAGGATATGAAGAGAAACCACTGCTGCTGCTTTTTGAACTTTGATTGATTGATTCAGATGAGTTTTCAACACTAAAAGCAGTTTGAATTTTTGGACTTGCTTCGACATTCTGAACATTCCCTTTATAGTACATCTTGACATCTTGTTGTGCACTAGGATTGTTCATTCTTGCAATCTTTTGTTGTTCCAGATCTTGACCTTCAATCTTTTCGATGAACTGAGAAATTGTAAATCCATCATATTCTCCAGTATTTTTCAATATCATCAAAAATGTACCCCATTCTTTCTGAGGTAATGCCTCAGCTAATTTGTCGACCCATTCTTCACGATCTTTGGTAATGTCTAATAATGACATTGAACATACTAAGTGACAATATCTTTCAATCAGTTTCTTTGTATCTTCTCCTGGAAAACTTGTAAACAAGTCAAATTCTTTCTTCAGCAATGCTTTTTTACTCTTGATCATTTTCTCACTTCCCTCAAATTTAATTCGAAGTGCTTCCCAAATTGAACGTGAAGTTTTATCATGTTGAAGCAATACGAATATGTCTTCTTTAATAGCTTGCTGGAGTAAACTTATCATCATCTTTTCTGCTTTGTACATATCTCTTTCTTTATCAGTAAATTCATAAATTTTATTTTCAACTCCCAAATCTGTATGTGGTAGCACATACTTTTTCTCAACACATTCCCAAGATCTCAAATGATTAGCTTGAACCCAGTTTTCAAACCGATCTTTCCAACCATAATACTCCTCAATTCCCATTAGCTTCGGGGGTTTTTGCAACGTTTCGGTTTCATTTTCCATGTTCATGTTCTTAGCAATTTCAGCCGGAGTAGTCGGGGATGTAGCAAACCCGTTCTAGAATTCCTCTTCCATGTTTCAGCAAAATTTTTTCAAAAACTGACACTTTCAAACGAAATACCAGTTGAAACGAAATTATATTCAAACGAAATCCCTGTTCAAACGGAATTACATATACAACAACTTCAAACGAAATACCAACTCATACGAAATCACAATTTAAAATGGAATTACTGATTTCGTTTGAACCTTTCAAACGGAATACCTATTTGAAGCGTAATCACTGATTTCGTGTGAAAATTTCAAACGGAATTATGCTGACATCATCAAATCGAACAAACTTTTCAAGCGGAATAACAAATTTATCAGGTTTTAAGCAGAATTTAGATCTGAAACTTTCAAGGATTTATTCAAACTCAAATGCGCGTATACTGTGAGAATTTCAAGTCATTTTAACCGTGAAAACAAGTTCAATTTTGAAAAGAAGGTGTAGAAGTTTGAAAATCTTATGAAATTAGGCTGAAAACGATAGAACTCCTCCTCCTGAGCTCTGATACCACTTGTAGGATCATTTTACCGACCGAAACGAGTCGTTCAGAGGCGTTCTACTCAATATGAAAGGCGGAAACAGACATATCAAGTTCGATTCAGCTAGATATACACTTTAACTGTCTTTCTGATTGATTTGACACAGTTTTACAGTGAAATGACACTTCGGCAACACTTCGGCTCCGGAATCACACATACAAGTCTCCTTCAAACGAAATCAGGACAACCCTATTTATAGACCACCTAATTCCGCTTGAACATGCTCAAACGAGATTAGGTTTCACACGGAATTACACTTTCGTACAGAATTAATTAATTCAAACGGAATTAACTCATGTGATTTCGTTTGAAATGACATTTGTCAATTTCAAGCGAAATTAACCTAAAAACCTATTTTCTCGTTTTCCGTGCCATGATCTATCTAATCACATACAAGACTCGATACAAGATGAAGTCGACAGACGCATGCACCAACACAACACTCATTTGGTTTACAAGACCTCATTCTATCCGATCTCCCGATTTAGGCCTCGATTATTAACATAGTGATCCGATACCAGGTGCCACTTGATTCCTTGATTTCCCGAGCTTTGTTAGGACACTTAATCAAGGATACTTGCAACCTCAAGTGAGTACATAGCTCCCTTCTTTTACTGCTTTCAATTGTTTTGGGGTGATTCATATGTGCTAAATGCTTTTCAAGTTTTTCATGAACAAATGCTATGGTTTATATAAAACACGATGATTTCAATAATGTAAACGAACTTGTTGGGGCGTTAGTCGAAAGACATCCGAATGACATTCATTAACTATGATCAAGCCGACCAGTAGTATGTTATGGTACCATAGGATGTGACAAATCCCGTTATCGGACTATCCCTTTGGTGGGTAATGTGGGTAACGACAGAAATTGTTTTCTAATTAACAAATCATGTGTTGGTTTGTTAGTCTTGTTAAAGAGGTCTTTCAGGGCCTATTAAAGATACCCCATGGGTGGTATATCGAGTCACACAGGTTTGAATGTATTCTTTAAAGAACGACCAAAAGTTGTATTTCACAATTAAAACACGAACGATTTGAACGATTTGGACGAATGTTTTCAAACGATGTAACACAACGAGGTTTACTTAAAGATATAAACCATACAATGTTTACTTTCAAAGACAATTTACTACTTGGTTTTATAAAGACAAATGTTTTCAGTCAAGATTCATGGCTACAATGGTTTTGGTTTTACTTATATCATCTTGTAAAGATGATAAAACATATTGCAATATCAAACACTTTTTGATTTCTAGGTACATACTCGACAACTATAGTAGTTGGTAGAGGTATTGCAATATGAATTCAAATCCATGAATTTGACATACAAAACCTATGTACTCGCCAGCATTTTTATGCTGACTGTTTTTCACATATGTTTCAGGTTCTACTATGTGATAATTGTTGATTGCTTGCTACACATAGGATGGACGCGGGCTTTAGTGACTTAAAATTTGAAAGACAGTTGTTGTAATTATTTGGTTTATATCAAAACAAATAGTCAATTAACGAAAAAACAAAACTTCAATTACCATGTGTTGTGAAACAATGATTCTGTTACGACACTCCCCGATGTTTCCGTCGCGGTTTGTTGTATTACGCGGTCGGGGTGGGGACATTTAAAACCTTTGATTGTTCTTCTTTGCTAGATTCCAGTCTCCATCAGAAGGCTTGACTTTAGAAGGTCGATTTATGTCTGATCAATAATGCATAGCCTTCTGATGATGTGTATTTCTAGAGTAGTATGGACGATGAACACAATTTCTAGCTATGTGCCCCGGAATTCCAAAATTAAAACAAGTTTGTCTTTTTGAGAAAAAGACATTCAGTTCAGCTTGTGTTATTCTAGGGAACGGAATGGGTCTCTTCTTTCCACTTGATGTTGACTGCTTGTGTACATGTATAACAACCCTCCTATAGACCCTTAACATAACCCTAAACGTCCTAAAATATACCCCGTATACGAGAAACGGGCCTAGAATACCTTAATATTTACAAAAATAAAATAAAACAAAATCTGGGAGTCACTCGCGGGGCGCGACGCCCTTAGCAATGTCTGTCGCGGGGCGCGAGCCCCTTTAATTATCAGACAAGGCATTGTGCCACGTGTCCAGTTACGTTTCAAACCTACACCATTGACTCGATTTGGTTAGGCCTTAGTCTACCTTTGTTGCGGGCCGCGAACCGCCCCTCGGCCAGCCTATAAATAGAGGCTTCAGCCTCATTTGTCGTTGCTCATTTCATTTTCTTTCTCTCAATTCTCTAGTAGTCAAAATACTCGGGATATAACCCTATTTGTTACCCTACACGATCGATCTAGGGCTCCGTAACGCATGTCAAGGCTCTGCCTGACTCAGTCGTTGGAGTTCTGTCTCGTGTTACACCCGATTGATCTAGGACTCCGTAATGCATGTCAAGGCCCTGCCTGACTCAGTCATTAGAGTTCTGTCTCGAGTTGTTCGGTTAATGTGATTTGGGTTATTTTACTAACACGTGTGCATTGTTTAATTTTAATAGATAATAACCAGGAGATTCACCAGGAAGCTTTAGTTTTACCTAAGTAAACAATGTGAGTCATTCCCCTTTTTAATTCCTTTTGTGAGTATATCTTACTTTTTCCCAAAACCTCAAATGTTTTAAATTACACTTAACAGTAATTGAGTATTTGTAATTCTACCATTACTGACGGTATGTTGTGGTTTTGTATACATTACTTGAAACTCGTTACTATTGCAAATAGTAGCATGACCACAAGTCAGGATTGACAGTACCAAAGGGGTAATTGGATAGATATAAACAATGTAAATGCGGATGCGGATGCTCTCAATACTGTGAAGTTGTAAAACTGTTTTGATTAAACTGGGATGCACTCGCCAGTATTTCTTGCTGATAAAATCTTTTTAAAACGCGTTTCAGGTAACTTGATGTGAAGCTAATAGAAGCCAGCTGGAGAGCACTGAAGGCTTGGAAAAGTGGCTATTTGCTATAAAAGTTACCTAAATAAAAAGGAGTTTTTTATTTTCAATAAACTAGGGTTTACCCCTATAAATGTATTGTAATAGAACTTGGGTTTTATCCTATTTATTTATTATAAAAAGTTTGGTGTTTTAACTCTGATAAAATATTTCCTAACTACGGTCCTGATGTCTCATTTCCGCTGCTAAATTAATAAACACTGAGACCACCCGCTATGTGGAATGCGTGTTGCGGCTGTCCGCCTCCAGGGGCAGGGGTCGGGGGTTGCGACAGGAGGTGGTATCAGAGCTACAGCCACTGGTTTAAGCCAATGAAGTGTTCTGCTAACACTTAAATTCTAAGTAAACTGTGTTAGGAAATAATTTATGTGATTATGTGTAAATATGTATATTATTGTTTTGTGTTATTTGACAATTTGTTAGTTTACAGTATGAGTGAGCAAGGTACATACGACGCTTATCGTCAATTAGCGAGTTCCCCAAAAGATGAAGGAACCTCATCTCAGCCAAACCCCTCAGGATACTCAGCTGTTACTGAGGAAGGAATATTTATTTTTAAGGCACAATTTGAGGAGCCATTCCCTCCTAAAAAGAGAGGATGGTTTAGTAGAGGAGCACATGAGAGGAGGAAGAAGATGAAGAAATTACAACAATAGAGAGCATTAGTCAAAGCTAATAGGGAAGTGAATGCACAAACCCAGGAAGCAGTCAATAGGCCACCATGGGAAGAAGAACTTGATAGACAATTAGCAGATTTCCATATGTTAGCCACCACAGCAGCAGACTCTAACCTAAACCAAAGAGCTGAACCACCACTGTTACCTTTATTTCCAGACCAACAAATGTTAGAACCAAACCCAGAAAACCAATTCCCGATACTTGCATTTGATCCCAATGAGTTACCTAGAATCCCAACCCCAATCTCTTCAGAATATGATCGATGGTTAGATGACAGTAGATCATATTCGGCCCTATATACTCCCAAAGAACCAGTACTAGAACCACCGTTAAACCGACCAATGAGTCGAGATTATGTGCAGGAACTCCGTCAGTATGGCGAAAATTTAGTGGATGAAGGGAATAGAATTCGACAGATAGGAGAGAAGTTAGTTTGGAAGTATGATGAGAATGAGATGCGTCATTGGATGAACAACACCTAGAAAATTCATAGATATGCGTGTAATTTTGTATTTTGATAATATATATATATATATATATATATATATAACCAACTAAAATAGATAGACTAAAATAGATATCGATACATAACTACTAGTGTGCTTAAATTTCCGTTGTAGTTTGTAATCGACGTGTATATATATATATATATGAAAAGAGTAAAACTCGCAATGTTCGACGATTTTGATCAATCTGTTTGTATGATTGTTTGTATTAGATCTTATTCTATGATAATTAATACCTGATAAATGTTTCCAATTCAGATGGATAACGAAGTAAATCTAGAAACCCCGAATAATGAGAATAACTGAAACCAAATAGATAATAGTGCCATCCAACATATAGTAGCACAAGGAATTATAGATGCTATGCCTTATATTATCAAGACTGTTAAAGAAGCAGAAAATAATAAATCTACAAATGGAAGTAAATGCCAACACACTGAACCAAGTCACAGTGTGAACGATAATAATGGACCAATAATCCAAGCTCCAATTCCTAAAAGAAGAAGAACTGTCTCTTACGGTTGTTCTTATAAAGAATTCTTGGCCTGCAAACCAATATAATTCTCAGGAAATGAAGGAGCCATTTCAGCCTTGCGCTGGATAGAAAAGACAGAAGCAGTCATAAAAATAAGTAAATGTGTAGATGAAGATAAGATTATGTTTGCTTCTAATCTTTTCAAAAATGCAGCCTTAGAATGGTGGAATATTATTCTCCAGTCTAGGGGAAGTGACAGAGTTTATAGTATGGAATGGACTAATTTTAAAGAGATAGTTGAAATAAAATTATGTCCTCCTCATGAAAAGGAACAAATCGCCCATAATTTCCTAAATCATAAAATGACTGGAATAGACTGCAAAGGTTACACTACCATATTCTTCGAATATGCTAGAATAGTGCCAACCCTAGCCTCACCTGAGCCAATATTAATCTCTCGTTACATTTGGGGATTAATTAGTGAGATTAGACACGTAGTCAAGGCAGCTAGGCCGCAAACCATAGAAGAAGCTGTAGAACTAACCAACACCTAGACTGATGAATTAGTACGCACACAAGAGGAGAACCAAAGAAAGAACCTAGCTCAAAAGCTTACCCAAGAATTTCGCTACGGGTAATTCCAACCGTGCGAAAAGTATAGGTTCTTCCTCTGCACCTTATTGCAAGACTTGTAAAAAGAAGCATTATGGAAAATGTGCAAGATATTGTAATTTCTGCAAGAGACTCGGGCATAAGGAAGAAGAATGTCGATCGAAACCTAGCAATAGGCTATGCTTCAATTGTGGAAAAACAGGTCATATTAAACCGAACTGTCCGAAACTAGCTCTAGCAGCAACCAGCAAAGCCAAGACAACTGAAGGACCCAACAAGAATGCCAGAGCATTCGTTCTGACAGCTGAAGAAGCTAAGGTGATTCCAGATGTGATTGTCGGTACGTTTCTGGTTAATGATATTTTTACCAAAGTATTATTCGACTCTGGTGCAAACCAAAGTTTTATCAATACTTCTTTCTATAAACTTCTTGACTAACCTTTAACCAAACTTCAACAAGACTGTCTGGTAGAGATGGCAAACGGAGAATCCATTAAGATTAGTGAAATCTTGCAGGGAGCAAGAATAGAAATTCTAAACCATCATTTCTTTGCTAACCTTTACCCAATGAATCTAGCTGGATTTGATATTGTATTAGGAATGGATTGGTTGGTAGCCAATCATGCCAATATTTTATGTGATCAAAAGTCAGTGCAAGTAAGTACACCAAGTAGTGAAAAGATCACAATCCGAGGAGACAAGCCAACCAGGTCAACAAAATTCATCTATGTGATGAAAACTCCAAGCTATGTAAGGAAAAGAGCAATAGTGTATATGATTTATATAATCATTAACACTAAAGGAAAGAATTAAAAGATATTCCTGTAGTATCTAAATTTTCAAACGTTTTTCCAAAAGAATTACCTGGATTACCGCTTGATAGAGAGGTTGAATTTAGAATTCACCTAATACCAGGGACGACACTGATTGCCAAAACGCCATATCGACTAGCACCAACGGAGATGCAGGAACTGAAGAAACAATTAGACAAACTTCTTGACAAAGGTTTTATACAACCTGGTTCATCGCCATGGGGAGCGCCGGTTTTATTTGTTAAAAAGAAAAACGGATCAATGCGTATGTACATTGATTATCGAGAATTAAACAAGGTTACGATTAAGAATCGGTACCCACTACCGAGATTCGATGATCTGTTCGATCAACTTCAAGGAGCTCGATTCTTTCTAAGATCGATTTACGCTCAGGATATCATCAACTGAAGGTACAGGAAGAGGACATTCCTAAAACTGCTTTCAGAACGAGGTGTGGTCATTATGAATTTACCGTCATGCCATTTGGTTTAACCAATGCCCCAACCGCATTTATGGACATGATGAACAGGATATGTAAACCTTACCTGGATAAATTCATAATTGTCTTTATAGATGATATTCTAATTTACTCTAAGAGTAAAGAGGAACATGTAGAGCATCTGCATACACTTCTGACATTATTGAGAAAAGAGAAGCTTTATGCTAAGTTCTCAAAATGTGAATTCGAGTTACAAGAAGTGAAATTTCTTGGACACTTGGTTAATCATGAAGGAATTCATGTGGATCGCACAATGATCGAGGCGATTACCAAATGGAAAGTCCCTGAGTCACCAACAGAAGTAAGAAGTTTTCTTGGACTGGCAGGATATTATAGACGATTTATCCAAGATTTTTCTAGAATTGCCATTCCATTAACCAAACTGACCTGCAAATCAGTTAAGTTCGAATGGGGACCAACACAGGAAGAAGCCTTTAAGACTCTTAAGCAAAGATTAACCAACACACCCATACTCGCATTACCAGAAGGAACTGAAGACTTTATATTCTATTGTGATGCGTCTAAATTAGGATATGGATGTGTGTTGATGCAATGTCAAAAGGTTATAGCTTATGCTTCTAGACAACTTAAAAAACGTGAAGAGAATTACACAACCCATGATCTAGAGTTAGGAACCATAGTTTTTGCCCTTAAGATTTGGAGACACTATCTATATGGAAGTAAATTTGTTGTCTTCATGGATCATAAGAGTTTAAGGTATATTTTTGGGCAAAAAAGATTTAAATATGAGACAGAGACGCTGGATGGAGATTCATAGTGATTATGATTGTAATATTCAGTATCATGCTGGAAAAGCTAATGTAGTAGCTGATGCTTTAAGTTGAAAGTATCATGAGAAGCCAAAATGAGTACGCTCTCTTAGGCTAAATCTGCAGATAGATTTAAATGAGTAAATTAGAGAGGTATAGGAAACAACATTCAAGGACGATGTTGAAAGTTTAAAAGGAATGATTAAGGAATTAGAAAAAGGAACAGATGGAATTTGGAGGTTCCATAAGAAAAGGATTTGGATACCTATTCAAGGAAACCTAAGAAACCACATTTTAGAAGAAGACCATAAGTCTAAGTATACAATACATCCCGGTAGTGATAAGATGTATCAAGACTTAAGAAAGAAATTCTGGTAGGCAGGAATGAAAAAGGATATAGCAAACTATGTTGCTAAATGTCTAACATATTCACAGGTTAAAGCTGAACATCAGAAACCTTCAAGGTTATTGCAGCAACTAGAAATGCCAATATGGAAATGGGAATTGATAACAATGGATTTTGTTACCAAATTACCCAAGACCCGAAAAGGTAATGATATAATCTGGGTTATAGTTGACAGATTAACCAAATCTTTTCATTTCTTACCAATGAAGGAAATTTTCAGTATGGAACAGTTAGTGACAGGTGGTCCATAAGACAACCCTTAATGATGTTAAAAGACGAGTTTATCCCTCACTTGATCGTGTAATTATCTTGAATTAGATAACTACAGTTGCTTATGTTTCAGGTACGTTTTGGAGCTTAAAATGGACAAATTGCTGCTGTGGAAAGATTGGAGTGGAACGGGTCAAGCATGGAAGGAAAGAAGAAACAAAACATGAGATTCAAGGGGTCTACCGTAACTTACGGTGGCTACCGTAAGTTACGGTAGCCCTGAAACTCATGTTTTTCCACCGTACCACAGTAGAGACTCACCGTAGCAGTTTGAAGTCCACCGTAACTTACGGTGGGTACCGTAAGTTACGGTGGAGATGACGGACAAAAATCGTAACTGCCTCATTAAAACCGTTTTTGATGTGCCTTTTCATATTATTCATCATTGGACGTTTTCTCTGCACTTAGGGGGCGATTTTGGCTGGTTCTACTTGTTTCCAAACAATTCTAAACATTTGGTTTTGGTTTTTGATTCGTATGAACTTGAACTTTGATGTTCCGATGATCAACCGAACAATGTCCGGCTAAATTTGTGGTGATCATCTTAGGTGAATGTTTTCTTAAACTCTTGTGTGTTTGTTCCTTTATTTCTAGAATGATAACTTTGTGTTTGCTTTGATTATGATGGTGTATGAGTAATTGATTGTAGCTTGTTAATTGGTATTGCAATTCTAGTATAAATCATACGTTCTTGGTGTCGTTGACAATCGAGATATCACGGGAAGGGTTAGGGTTGGATATTGATTGATCATCGGGAAACAATCTCGCATTCATATAATCCGAGTACTTTGTTCCCTTTTATCACAGCAATTGTTTATACACGAGTTATGTCTATGTAACTCTTTCTAGTTGGAATTTCGCACAAGTGTTAAAAGAAACTGAATCCTAAGATGGTCATTGTTCTCATAATCTGAATTAAACATCCAATCTTGATTAGTAAGTAGTTGATAATTTAGTTTTCTAAAACAAACAATCCAAATCATTGATCTTTAATTTCTGCATATTAGGTTAATTGTAGTTAAATTGCAAAGCTATAGAATCAACACATTTTCCACAAACTCCATGTGTTCGATACCTATTTACTGCTATTTACTAGTTGTAATTTGGATTAAATTTGCGTGTACTACGACAGCACGTCAAATTTTGGCGCCGTTGCCGGGGATTAGTGCGCAACGTGTGTTAGTTTGTTAGTTTTGCTTTGTTATTTTCGAGTTTACGCTGGTTGTGTTTAGTGTGCAGGTATTACAGGTGCATGCATACTAGAGGCTCTCACAAGTCGGCACCCCTATCGTTTGATCCGGAGATTGAAAGAACATTAAGGCAAAACCGAGTTTTAGTACGAGAAAACAGAATTATTGGTTCACCTACCTCACCCATCACACCACGAAACATCATGCAAGAATCTCAAATACCACCCACAACGGGTCAAACTACCTCATCATTTATACCTACTTCCACACAACCATCACCAAACACCACCATACCTAATACCACTACAAATCCTACTCCACCTCATGACACTACACCAACCAATACCACACAACCGATCACTACTCAAATTGAACCCAATCTTACCTTTAGCCCTTCTTCCACAATTCCACCATTGTCACACTTCTTTCCCCCAACTACGGGTCAATCATCCTCTAATTATCCAATACCACCAAATTCAACCATTGTCCATGCTACTTCTACATTTAGACCATCGACCCAATTGGGCTTCCAATATTCATCCCTTCCATTCGGGCAATCCTCGGGCATTCAAGGAGATGGATATGATGATGAGTATGAAGAGGATTTTAAAGGGTATGGAGAGGAAGGTTTTTACTATGGGGGTGATGGAGGATACTTGGGACCTCAAGGAGGAGCGGGTCAACAAAGTCAACCGATTCAACAATTTCAAGACACGAGTAGATTACCGGTCGGGGTGCAACACATTAGACCACAAGGGCCACAACTGCAACGCCCTACACCGCTACATCAAGTGCGTCCTCAAAATATGCAACCGCAATTTCAAAGACCGATTCAACAACAACCACAAATGCCACAATACCAATTTCAACCACCCTTTGCACCTCAAGGGCCTATGCAAGGGCAAATGGGTCAACCAAGAGAACCATTGGGTGCCCCTCAAAGACATCATCGGGAGGTCATACGGAGAATTGAAGCTCACTTTCGTCCTATTATCACTAACAACCCTTCACCGGTAGTGATTCCTCATCATGCGGATGGAAGAACTTTTGAAGTGAGAACAACGGCCCTCCAAAGTCTACCAAAATTTAAGGGGATAGCAACGGAAGAACCTTATTTCCATTTGGAGACATATGATTCTATTTGCAACAAGATTGGAGGCCAAGGGTTCTCTTCGGATGATGTCAAGTTAGTTCTCTTCCAATTCTCTTTGGAAGACAAAGCGAAGAGATGGTTTCATACTTTACCCTCTGCATCGATTTTTACATGGGCCGATATGCAACAGATTTTCTTGGATGAATATTACACCTCTCAAAAGACTAATGATGCAAGGAGAGGTTTGAGAAGCTTCCAACAACAATCGGGGGAGATGTTTCACGAAGCGTTTGAAAGGTTCAATATGATGCTACGAAATTGCCCTCATCACGGTATCCAACTTTGGGAGTTGTTCAACGCGTTTCATGAAGGGTTGAGTTCGGAGGATGCACGTGATTTGATGTCGATTACTAATGGTACATTCGGTACGAATTATGAACATGTCGATTGGGCATTTTTAGAGCAAATGGCAGTGAATTCCAAAAGGAAGGCCCAATCATCAAGAAGGGCAAGGCATGTGATACAAAGGCCACAAGTGCATGGAGTAGAGAGTGGCAATGTTCAAACCACAAATCAAGTGTACAACGTGTGCACTAATTGCAACGAAATAGGCCACTCGGCGGAAGTTTGTGTAGTGGGGGTGGTTGATGAGCAAGTAGAAGAAGTGAATGCAATTCAAGGGGGTGGTCGAAATTTCAATATGAATTCTAACACATACCACCCCGGGTTACGAAACCATCCTAATTTTCGTTATGGGAACGCGGTGAACCAAGCTAACCCAAACTTTCAAGGAGCTCAAGGCAATTTTGCACCTCGCCAACAATACAATCAAGGCAACTATAGGGGTGGAAACAATTATGGCTACCAAGGGCAATTTCAACAAACGGGTCAAAGTGGTTCGGGTCAAAATTTGTCAAGCGGGAATGAAGTCATGGATATGCTTCGGGCTATGCAACAAGATATGCAAAAACGGAATCAACTTGATGAAGTCCGGATGCAAAAGGATGAGGTTCGTGACAAGAGTATTCAATCACTAACAACCCAAATGGGTCAACTGACAACTGATGTGGTGGAATTGAAGAAAAGCAAGGGTCAACTTCCTAGCGACACCAAGGTAAATCCTTTACATGGTTCGTCACGAGGTAATGTTAATATTAGTCATGTTAGTGTGTTAAGAAGTGGCAAAGAATTTAAAGCTAATTTGTCACCGGGTTTGGTTGAGGGGGTAGTTGAGGATATCACGGGTAATGAAAGTGATGATGAAGTTTCACCGGTTGTATCTAAAGAATCAAATGTTAAAAAATCGGGGTTGGGTGAAAAAGAAAAAAGTGAAAAAGATGAAGGTGAACCGAGTCAAGTACCGTTTCCATCGGCTTTACTTGACCCGGGTAAGAAAAAACTTTATTGCATCGAGAGGTCCACAAAAAGAAGAATTATGGGACATGTTTAAACAATTAAAAATCAACCTTCCATTACTTGATGCAATAAAACAAGTACCCGCATATGCAAAATTTCTAAAGGAATTATGGACACAAAAAAGGCAACAAAAGAAGAAAATGCCTAAGTGGGTAGACTTAACCGGGCAAGTGAGTGCGGTTTTAAATGGGGAGCTTCCTCCTAAGCTCCAAGATCCGGGCACGCCATTAATTAATATACAAGTCGGTAACCTTCAAATGGCAAAGGCGTTACTAGATCTTGGAGCCGAGGTGAGCATATTACCGGGGGCTTATATAACCAATACGACTTTGGTCCGTTAGCAACGGTAGAGACAACGGTTGCGTAGGATTGGGAAACGATCTAAACGATTCTATCAGAAGAGTTCTTGGTCTAATCAGAGGCGGAATTCGTTGATTAGACTTTGTAACAGCTTGATTCACTCTTAATTGTCTTGTTTTATTGATTTGACACGAATACAGATCAGATGACACGTCGGCAGCCCTTCGGTACCGGAATCATGAACGTTTTAAATGAGATAGCACTTCAGGTATTTATAGGAGAGGGTATTTCGTACGAAATGACTAAAGACCATTTCGTGCGAAATAGCCACTTGCTATTTCGTACGAAATGACTAAAAGTCATTACGTGCGAAATGAACTCTCAACCCTAGAACCCTGTTTTCTCGTATAACGTGCCCTGATCTAACATTTCTATTACAAGACTCGATACAAGACGAAGTCGACAGACATATGCACCAACAGACTCTCCCTTGGATGTTGACGAAGTCTTTGGTGTCTAGTCTTCACAGCCTTCAGCCTTGATCAGTCTTCGGGCTTTTTCAAAATTATCTGACAGTGTAAGCATCCTCAATCTTTATCTCTTCTCTTGATCAACTAATCTCAACCTGTCTTTATCTTCTCTTGAACAGATCTCTTAATTCTTTAAGATTATCAGCATCAGCAACTAGCGCAATCTTCAGGATTTAAACCTGGCTTTCCTATCTTTAGACTCCTTTTTTCTAATAGACTCCCCCTTAAGTTATGCTGGGATCGCAGTCTTGCTCATACTCTGCTCATGCTTTTCAGTTCTTCATATGTTCAAAATCAAAACCTGGCTCTCTCATAGCCATAACCTGCACATTCTCAACCTCAAAGTAAATTTCACAAATTTAAAATTTGACAAATTTATATTTTCGGCTTACCACTTGAATATGAACCATTCAAATTTGGTTTCAACTGAATGAACCATTTAATTATTTCAAAAACATTTTTTCATTTCAACAGACTCTCCCAACCCTGTTGTTCATCATGTATAGCACTCGGAATTTTGAAAATCAACTTTTCAACATCAGTAGTCTAAAATCTTTTTGTATTTTTCAAAATTTATGCTAAAACACTCCGAAAATCTTTTTGGATTTTTGATATTAAAGAAATGTAATAAAAAATATTTACAGACAATATTTTGTGAGTTTGTGTAAGAGGATCATATCAGTTTTTGAGACAAATCACCAACACCGTTAAGCTATAAACATTTTAAGTTCTAAACGATTCACTTAGATTGTCAGTATGCTGATCCACTTAAATTTTCACACAAAGTTCAACTGTTTTGAGATACGATATTAATGTTTTAATCACTTGAACTTAATCGAGTGTTCCACCTCAGAATATACTCCTGTATCTAGATCCCAATATTCAGTCTTACAGGTGAGTATACCTAGATGGTATCTGTAAAGGGTTAAATGCGAGGGCCATGAGAGCTCAGGCTATTGCTTCCACAAAATCAGAGAGATGATGGCTTCGACTTTAGGTGTGTTCCCTTTAGAGAATCTTTTCTTCAACAGCACATGATTAGCATTTTGCAATGTTTCATCATTTTAATGCTGAGGGTGGTGCTATTATTTCAAGCAAGCGAAAAGTATTATACGGGGACTAGGCCATTGCTTCCGCAAAATCAGAAGTCCCGGGATAATATGTCACACCCTGGCTTTGCGGAAGCGTGGGTTAATTTGGTGTGACTTCTTAATACCATAGCTTAATTACAACAAAGCTATATGAACATAAAACCATGCAGATCATCCATTTATCTAAGTTTGAAAAGTAAAATACCACAACATTGTCTTAAGGCGTTGACGCATACAACGGAAATTACAAATATAACATAAACACTGTTTAAGACTTGCGACTCGTCCAGGTAAAAGTCGCGACCCCTAAACGTGGATGATCCCGTAACTTTAACACAGCGGGAAAACGTAGCATACCGTGCCAGATCCTTAGTTCCCTGAAACACATGTAAGTTGGAAAAATCAACATAATGTTGAGCGAGTTCATGCGTAAGTGAGTATGTAAAATCCTTGTAAGTATAAAAACCCTGGTATGTAGCAAATAAGGAAATAGAGATCACCAATGGTTTGCAAGGCCATTGATATGTGTGAAGTGCAAGTAGGAAGACTCAAACCTAGCGGATTTGTGCGTCGGGTACATAGTCACCCCGAGGTCCGTTCTGCTGGGCCTGGGGTTGGGCTTGCTACACCCAGATAGATCTACTGCATCGTGCCCCTCGGTCCTACAATGAGGATTAATGGCCTCAAGTACCACCTACCCACTCACATGATCTAAGTAGTAACCCTCCTTACGCTAACCATACCATGTAAAAGTACTCGTAATCATAGTAACATGTATTTCACCCCCGCAGTTTGGAAAACTGAAAACAGTTAAGAGAAAAGGGGGACATGAACTCACAGTAATGCGTCCTCGATAACAGCAACTCAAACTCGGTCTGCAGCACGACAACCTACAACGTGCTAATATCTATTAGACGAACGACCGTGCCTTAGCTTAGAGTTTTAACGTTCTTGGGGAAATAGTTAGACAACTATTTCGTGTTTATATTTCTTGGTAAACGTATAAACAGATTCCTTCCCAAGGATGGGGTATTCGTACATGTATTATGTATTTGGTGGCTTAAAGTATTGACAAAATATATTTACAAGTCTCATATCCAACACTTTAAAGTTTTATGTCAAAACTCATGGCGAGGTTTAATTCCGAGAACTAAAGTTAAACATACTTGTTAGAAAAATAATTTTTCTAAGTCTGGGGATTTTTAGAAAAATTCGCCAGAGTTTCCCCTAAAAATGGGGGTGTCCGTGCTAATACGCACATCATCTTCTTTTTGAAATCAACCCATGATCATCAACAATCAACCCTTACGTTTTAACACGCAAAATACTACCCTTGTCGTTTCAGTTTCAATATGTGAAAAACTGGACTGTTTTCGGACGTGTAAATAAAATACTTAACTTGTTCCAAAAATTCCCAAATTTTTGCGGAACGTCATAATCGACCCACAAATTATTGTGTAAGAATTTCGGGGTCTAGTTCATTATTAGTAATTTATAGAAAATCGTTTACCGAACTGTGATCAGATTTGTTACATTCTGATCACAGTTTACGGAATAATTCGTCAAAAATTCCTCGTAAGTCCGTTTATCGAAATTCCAGTTCGAGGGTCACAAATACATCAGTGATCATCTTTGATAAAAAATTCAGGGGCTGGTTCGGTTTACATTTCAAGTTGTGACTGAAAACGCATGACCCAATTTACTGCAGTTAAAATCAGCCTTAGCTGCTGTCACGAAAACAGACTTTTAAAATAGTAACCGACATCAGAAAAATACGATTCCAGTGCCATTTTCTTGGTTTTTCGAAAAGACACGATTTAGGCTTTTGAAATTCCGTTTTTCGATGTTTTAAAGTCCGTTTACAGCCTGTGGAAGGCGGCTGAAAAAGTACATCAGCATGTTATTTCTTGGTTTAAACATTTCTAAATCGCATTAACGAGTGTCCGAACAACGGTTTTAACAAGAAACAACGCTCAAATATCAAGTGTGATTTAACCAACCCTCAAACCTACAAGATTCCGCTTCATGTTTCATACATAAGTAAACTTTTATGTAACTTTAATATTCTTAAATTTTGTTTGACATCTCCTAGTCTTTTGTTCTTTTAGTGATTTAAACATCAAAACATCATACTACATATCATAATTTTCGAACAAGATGAAACAAGTTACAATGAGACTTACCACTAGCCTCTAGCTAGGGATGAACTCTAGTGAAGGAATGTGATGAGAAAAGGTGAAGAACCAAGCAAGAACAATGCTCCTTTGTAATCCCTTCAAGTTGCACCTTCCATGGATGATTACTAAGCTTTAAAATATGAAGAGGATGATGTTGAAATGAGGATGGTGATTTCGGTTGTGGTGAACCGAATAGAGAGGGAGAGAGAAGTGAAGTGGAGTGTGATATCTAGTGAAATGATGTGCTAATCCAAGTCCATACTTATATCATCATCTCCACATTTTTATGCAACTTCAACAAGCAACATCTATTAAAATAATAGGATTAAATCAAGTTAGGGGATTTGAAGTATGGGGGTGGGTCCCCATGAGGGCTGAATTCGGTTTGGGGGGGGGGGTATAATTGCAAAATTTCAACTAAAGTGTAACTAGAATGTAAGTATATTTAGATATAAGTAATGTGGTGATATAAAGATAGTTTGTTTATTTTTAGCGGGTGTTATGGCATACGGGGATCATTAGTAGCCATAAATAGTAAAACAAAGTGTCTGCCAAAAATTTAGTGTCTCGGGTAATGTCCGGTTATCCGGTCAGGTACTGTCCCGTTAAAGCATTTAATTAGTCCGAAAGGACCTTTTATGTATATTTTTGCAACACAAATTATTCCCGGTACTTAGGAAAATATACGGGACCGTTCTGCAATGTTTTTGCACTTTATTAGTAATTTAAAATGCTGAGTTTTGTATTAAAGTGCAGAATTTTTGTACTTAAAGTACGTTTTAGGCACATCCGGTCACTATAAACTCCACCTAGTGACGCAGTTCTACAATCCTCACCTCCCTACACTCACTACCAGTGTAGCAATCTATTCCCGGCTCATACTGGCCTTAGAGGCAGTGTCTGCCTGGTGCTGGTTATGTCAGCATGTTTAATGGGTATCCCGTGGTGTGCTCACTGTGCGTGTTGTGCATCAAGGTTGTCACTGATGTTTGTGTATAAATAATAGAGTGACAGTATAAAATGTGATGCATGAGCATGTATGTATCAGAAATCAGTAAGCAGTTTAATCACAGTTTGTAAGCAAGCACAGTAATTAAGCAGTAATTAAATATTAATTAATTCGTACGGATACCTGGTTTGGTGAGGGTTGTCACATTCTCCCCCCGTTAAAGAAATTTCGTCCCGAAATTTAAGTTCTGCTTCTATTCGTAGGGGTCTTGGGAAATAAGTGGGGGTACTTTTCTTTCATTCGATCCTCACGTTCCCACGTGAATTCGGGTCCATGCCTAGCATTCCAACGAACTTTGACGAGTTTGACACTGCTCCTGCGAGTTTTATTAACTTTCCAATCCGTGACCTCAACAGGTTCTTCAGTAAAATGGAGCGTGTTGTCGATATGAACTTCGTCAGCAGGAATGATCACTCTATCTTGTGTTGGACTTTTTCTCAAATTGGATACATGGAATGTATCGTGAACACCATGCAGTTCAGCAGGTAGGTCCAACTTGTAGGCTACAAGCCCAATCCTTTGTAGAATTCTGAAAGGGCCAATGTAATGCGGATTCAACTTCCCACGCTTTCCGAAGCGTGCCACACCCTTCCAGGGTGAAACTTTCAATAAAACCATATCTCCAACTTGGAATTCCAAATGTTTCCGGTTTGGATCCGCATAGGCTTTCTGTCTTTCGCGAGCCACTTCGATGCGTTTTCGAATCTGCGCAATCTTGTCTGTCGTCTCTTGGACGATTTCGGGACCAACAAGCTGTCTATCACCTGCGTCAGCCCAGCATAGTGGTGATCGACACTTGCGTCCGTAAAGAGCTTCAAATGGTGCGGCTCCAATACTGGTGTGGTAGCTGTTGTTGTATGAGAATTCGGCCAATGGTAAATGCTTATCCCAGCTACCACCAAGATCCATTACACATGCTCTCAGCATATCATCCAATGTCTGAATTGTTCTTTCACTTTGGCCATCAGTTTGCGGATGGAATGCAGTGTTCAACTTCAATTGCGAGCCAAAAGCTTCTTGGAAGGATTGCCAAATCCTTGATACAAATCTCCCATCTCTATCAGAGATGATTGAGAGAGGCACTCCATGACGTGCAACGATTTCTCGCATGTATATTTCCGCAAGTTTACTCGTATTGTCCTTCTCTTTGATTGGCAAGAAGTGCGCGGACTTTGTTAGGCGGTCAACTGTCACCCAAATAGTATCATGGCCCCTGGGTGTCTTGGGCAGTTTCGTGATAAAATCCATTGAAATCTGTTCCCATTTCCACTTGGGAATTTCAGGTTGTTGCAGAAGTCCCGAAGGCTTCTGGTATTCAGCTTTCACCTTGGCACACGTCAAACATTTGCTAACATAAACAGCAACATCGCCCTTCATCCTGGGCCACCAATAATAATCCTTAAGATCTTGGTACATTTTATCCGCCCCGGGATGAATAGAGTACCGTGATTTGTGTGCCTCATCAAAAATAACTTTCCTCAAACCACCAAACAGAGGAACCCAAATCCTTTTCATAAAACATAACGTTCCTTCCCTGTTTGGTACCAATTGCTTCTCCATCCCACGGAGATATTCTTCTTCAAGGTTTCTTTCCTTAAGAGCTTCTTTCTGCACAGCACGAATGCGCAGGGAAAGATCTGTCTGAATAATCATCTCCAAAGCCCTAACCCTTATGGGCTTGATCCTTTCTTTACGACTTAGGGCATCGGCGACCACATTCGCCTTCCCTGGATGGTACTTTATTTCGTAGTCGTAATCGTTCAACAATTCGACCCAACGTCTTTGTCTCATGTTAAGCTCTTTCTGGTTGAATATGTACTGTAAACTCTTGTGATCTGTGAAGATTGTACACTTCGTACCATATAGGTAGTGTCTCCAGATCTTTAATGCAAATACCACTGCGCCTAGTTCCAAATCGTGTGTAGTATAGTTCTTTTCATGTACTTTCAACTGACGTGACGCATAAGCTATAACTTTCTGGCGTTGCATCAAAACGCAACCCAATCCTTGACGTGAGGCGTCACAGTATACCACGAGATCATCTGTACCTTCCGGTAGTGCTAAGATCGGCGCATTGCAGAGCTTATCTTTCAACAACTGAAATGCTTCCTCCTGTTTGATTCCCCAGTCAAACTTCTTATCCTTTTGCGTGAGGAGTGTCAGTGATTGAGCGATTTTTGAAAAATCCTCAATGAACCTTCGATAGTAACCAGCCAAGCCTAAGAATTGTCGAATCTCGGTTGGCGTCTTTGGAGTTTCCCAATTTTTGATCGCTTCAATCTTGGTGGGGTCCACATGGATTCCATTTCCATTAACCACGTGTCCAAGGAATTGGACTTCACGTAGCCAAAACTCGCACTTGGAGAATTTGGCATACAACTGTTCCTTTTTCAACAACTCCAGAATAGCTCTTAAGTGCTGTTCGTGTTCAGCCTTTGTCTTTGAATAAATCAAAATATCGTCGATGAATACAATCACGAACTTATCGAGATACGGCTTGCAGACTCGGTTCATTAGGTCCATAAAAACAGCAGGCGCGTTTGTCAACCCAAACGGCATAACTAGGAACTCGTAGTGTCCATAACGAGTTCTGAAGGCTGTCTTCGGGATGCTTTCTTCTTGTATTCTTAGCTGATGGTATCCAGATCGAAGATCGATCTTAGAGTAAAAGCTTAAACCCTGGATTTGATCGAATAGATCATCGATTCTTGGCAGAGGGTATCTATTCTTGATCGTCAGCTTATTCAACTCCCGGTAGTCAATACACATACGAAAACTACCGTCTTTCTTTTTGACAAATAAAACTGGAGCTCCCCAAGGTGAGTAGCTTGGTCAGATGAATCCTTTGTCAAGTAACTCCTGGAGTTGTGTCGACAACTCCTGCATTTCTGACGGTGCAAGTCTATAAGGTGCCCTAGCTACAGGCGCGGCGCCTGGAACTAAGTCAATGTGAAATTCCACTTGCCTTTGGGGTGGCAATCCTGGCAAGTCCTCTGGAAAGACTTCAGGATATTCCCTCACGATAGGGATGTCTTCGATCTTTGGCTCAGCAGCTTTCTTATCCACGATGTGTGCCAGGAAGGCAGCACATCCCTTTTGTAAACACTTACGAGCTTTCAGGCAACTGATAATTCTTAAAGGCGTATCCCGCTTCTCCCCATGAACCACAATTGTTTCTCCATCTTCGGCTGGGACACGAACTACCTTTTCGTGACAAACAATCTCAGCCCTGTTGCTTGATAACCAATCCATTCCTACTACCACGTCGAAGCTCCCCAGCTGGACTGGTAGTAGATCCAAAGCAAATTCACGCTCTCCCAACTCGATTACACAACCTCTGACCACTTCATTGGCTTCTACTAACTTTCCATTCGCAAATTCGATTGAGTAAGGAATATCTAATTTACTAGCGGCTAATCCAAGCATATTCTTAAACTCTAACGATACGAAGCTATAATCGGCACCAGTATCAAATAAAACGGATGCAAAGCATTGGTTTACAGGGAACGTACCAGTAACAACATTGGGATCCTGGCGCGCTTCCCTTGCTTCGATATTGAAAACCCTTCCACGCACTTGATGCAATTCTGGGCAGTTCCGCTTATAATGCCCCATATCACCACAGTTAAAGCAACCAGGTCTTTGCCCGTTTCCTCCACCATTTCCAGCTTGATTGTTATTTTGGTTTCGGTTTACAGTACCAGCTTGATTCGCGTTGTTGCCTCGATTTCCATTCCCTCCGTTATTTCCTTGTGCACGATTTCCATTTCCACCACGATTATTGTTTCTATTACCGAAATCTCCCTGGCCACCCCGGCCAGTATTAACCCAGCAAGTATCCTTCAAATGACCATTTCTCCCACAAGTTTCGCATTTTCTTAGTCCGCACTGGCCGGTATGATGGCGCTGGCATGTGTTACACTGGGGCAGAGTGCCCATATATCCCCTTCCTTTCCTACCAGTACCAGTCGTAGCTCGGGTCGGCGTGCTTGACTCTCCTTTTCTGCCATCACTGCTTGTGCCTTGTTTGAAATTCGAGAATTTTCTTTTGTTATCCCCGGACGACTCTACATGAGTCTCCTTCTTCTTTTGCTCAACATCAGAAAACTTGTTTAGGCGGATCGCCTCCTCAGTGAGAGCTACGCTTAGATCAATCGCCTCAGTGATTGTTGCCGGTTTTGAAGAGGTCACCATACTAATGATTTGAGGAGCTAAACCCCAAATGAAGCGCTCAATCCGCTTGAACTCTGGCGTGACCATATAAGGTACTACCTGTGACAGGTCGTGAAACCTCTGAACATATTCCGCAATTTTCAGTCCTTCCATCTTCAGATGCCAAAACTCAGTTTCCAAGTTTTGAATTTCAGCGCGAGAGCAATACTTTTTGCGCATGAGCTCTTTCAGCTCGTTCCACGTCAATACGTAGGCTGCGGCTTCACCAAGTGTTTGGACTTGTAAATTCCACCATGACAGGGCTCCGTTCAAGAATAGCCCAGAGATGTAAGTAACCTGCTGATCTGGAGCGCATTTGCTCATGCGGAGAACTGATTTTGTCTTTTCTGCCCAACGGACAAAAGCAACAGCACCTCCGGTGCCATCAAAGTTTACGGGTTTGCAGTCTAAGAACTGCTTGTAGGTGCACCCTGCACATACGTTACAATATATGAATGGCATTAGCAAACTTGCTATAGATATCCAATGTATCATGGTATGCCTTATTGACTTAGTATTACCATGAGGCGGATTGTTGTTGCCGTTATTGTTTGAGCTGCCTCCGCTGGGTCCTCCTTGAGAGGCGGCGTATTGCGCGATGGCGGCAGCGATGATCTGTTGAAGTTCTGCCTCGTTGGCAGGCATGCGTGGATCACGTCTCGGTGGCATCTTCTAAAAGATGATTTACGCGAGTCAGGTCATGGTAGGTAAAGTGTACTTTTATAACGATAGTAGTAATACATAACATCTCATGTTAAAATAAACCAAACACATAACATCTCATGTTATAAACAATCAATTACACAACATCCCATGTTATAATTATATCAATAAATCAGCCATGCATGTAATGAGAATACTGCGATTAAGCTTTTATATAACCAAGACCACGATTACAATGTTTACAAGTTCTACAAATGTAACATACATCCAAAAAGGGACCAAGGGTCACAACGCCCTTGTCCGAAACGTCTAAATATATACAAATACCAAACATCAAAAGTCATAATCGTCAGGTGGTCTTCAAAAAGCTATGCAGCCGACTTAATCGCTGTCTTCTCATCAAAAGTGGTGGTACCTGCATCAAACCAAAAGAGCCCTCATGCTGCTGGTGGTGGAGGAGGAAAATGAAAATAGAACAAACTGCGCATGAGGAGCCAGTCCTCCTCCATGGCGTGGTGAGAACGCGACAGACCCTCTAACTGCTACTCCAAGACCTGAACACGACGCGTCAGCGCGTCATGCTGTAGCATGAATGAAACGAGGACATCCTCCGTGGAAGGCCCGACATAAAAGGGATGATATGGATCTGTCGGCGGCACGACGGATGATGATGTCCAGAGAAAAGGCTCGCTGGATGGAGTAAAAGGTGGTACAGCGAACGGTGGAACAGGGGGAACAGCAGTATGGTGAGGGATCTGCGGTGCAAACGGATCCCCTCCGGTCAGAAAAGGTACATGGCCAAAAGGCTGATGAGATGGGCCCTCTCCAGGATGCGGCGGAGGGATCTCCTGAAGAAATGTGATAGGCAGATCCGCGCGATGCGCATCAACAGTGTGTGTGGGGAACAAGGGTGCCTCGGTGGTATGTGGTGGGAAAGGTGGGATATCAGTAGGGGCAAAAATGGGTGCCAAGACGGGGGCTACAGGTGCCACGAACGGCGGGAGCTCATCATCATAATCAATCCACCCATTCCGGGTGTCAGCATACTGGGGGTCGACATGAGCCGCAAAGAGTGCATGGTCGGGCTCTAGAGGTACCGGGTCAGGAATAGGAGCAACAACATCAGGCTCAGCGGGTATATCAGCATGGATAAGTGGTGGAACAAAGGAAGCTACCGACTCAAGAGAATCAGGAATCGACGAATCAGAATGGGCCTCCTCAACAGGAATCTTAACTAAAGGAAGAGCGACATCGTCTGCAATCGGGGCCCCGCCCTCATGGTGATCCTCAGGGGGACCCTCGAATAGATCGAGGTCATCATCAGACTCAATATCGAGTGGCAAATCCTCTGCAGGAAATGCAGCGGGTGGAACAGGAGCAGGGATCTCCACAAGAGGTAGATCCCCGGCAGGAACACCATCAGCATAAGGTATATCATCCCCAAAATCGGGTATAGCAAAAGGCTGGAATGCATCCTCGTCAGTGCTGTCTGTATCTGATTTATGAACCTCTGAATCAGTGTACATCGGGTCGTCAGAGTCTACTGCCACTGGGTCTGAAACCCCGCTCGATGAAGACATAGTGTCTGTAATACAACCACAGATATGCACATATATCAATCATATAATCAAGTAAACACATAAGTCACCAATAAGAAATCAAATAGTTCTCCTAGTCCCACTAGCCTCCCAGCCTCTCAGACTGAATCTCCTAGTCTCTCAAACTACCTTCCCAGCCTTTCGGACTGTTCTTCCTAGTCCCACTAGCCTACTACCTCAGCCTCCCAGACCGAGCCTCAGCCTCCCAGACTGAGCCTCAGCCTCCAAGGCTGAGCCTATAACAAATAAAATGTGCTCAACATTTGTTTGTAAAAACATTTTGGATCTGGACTTCAAGTGGTATGCAGTGTAAAAATGTTTTCGTGAGAGCCCTAGTGATCATAGTCTAGACTCGAGAAGAATCCTAGTTCGCTATGATCAGAGCTCTGATACCAAGCTGTCACACCCTGGCTTTGCGGAAGCGTGGGTTAATTTGGTGTGACTTCTTAATACCATAGCTTAATCACAACAAAGCTATATGAACATAAAACCATGCAGATCATCCATTTATCTAAGTTTGAAAAGTAAAATACCACAACATTGTCTTAAGGCGTTGACGCATACAACGGAAATTACAAATATAACATAAACACTGTTTAAGACTTGCGACTCGTCCAGGTAAAAGTCGCGACCCCTAAACGTGGATGATCCCGTAACTTTAACACAGCGGGAAAACGTAGCATACCGTGCCAGATCCTTAGTTCCCTGAAATACATGTAAGTTGGAAAAATCAACATAATGTTGAGCGAGTTCATGCGTAAGTGAGTATGTAAAATCCTTGTAAGTATAAAAACCCTGGTATGTAGCAAATAAGGAAATAGAGATCACCAATGGTTTGCAAGGCCATTGATATGTGTGAAGTGCAAGTAGGAAGACTCAAACCTAGCGGATTTGTGCGTCGGGTACATAGTCACCCCGAGGTCCGTTCTGCTGGGCCTGGGGTTGGGCTCGCTACACCCAGATAGATCTACCGCATCGTGCCCCTCGGTCCTACAATGAGGATTAATGGCCTCAAGTACCACCTACCCACTCACATGATCTAAGTAGTAACCCTCCTTACGCTAACCATACCATGTAAAAGTACTCGTAATCATAGTAACATGTATTTCACCCCCGCAGTTTGGAAAACTGAAAACAGTTAAGAGAAAAGGGGGACATGAACTCACAGTAATGCGTCCTCGATAACAGCAACTCAAACTCGGTCTGCAGCACGACAACCTACAACGTGCTAATATCTATTAGACGAACGACCGTGCCTTAGCTTAGAGTTTTAACGTTCTTGGGGAAATAGTTAGACAACTATTTCGTGTTTATATTTCTTGGTAAACGTATAAACAGATTCCTTCCCAAGGATGGGGTATTCGTACATGTATTATGTATTTGGTGGCTTAAAGTATTGAAAAAATATATTTACAAGTCTCATATCCAACACTTTAAAGTTTTATGTCAAAACTCATGGCGAGGTTTAATTCCGAGAACTAAAGTTAAACATACTTGTTAGAAAAATAATTTTTCTAAGTCTGGGGATTTTTAGAAAAATTCGCCAGAGTTTCCCCTAAAAATGGGGGTGTCCGTGCTAATACGCACATCATCTTCTTTTTGAAATCAACCCATGATCATCAACAATCAACCCTTACGTTTTAACACGCAAAATACTACCCTTGTCGTTTCAGTTTCAATATGTGAAAAACTGGACTCTTTTCGGACGTGTAAATAAAATACTTAACTTGTTCCAAAAATTCCCAAATTTTTGCGGAACGTCATAATCGACCCACAAATTATTGTGTAAGAATTTTGGGGTCTAGTTCATTATTAGTAATTTATAGAAAATCGTTTACCGAACTGTGATCAGATTTGTTACATTCTGATCACAGTTTACGGAATAATTCGTCAAAAATTCCTCGTAAGTCCGTTTATCGAAATTCCAGTTCGAGGGTCACAAATACATCAGTGATCATCTTTGATAAAAATTTCAGGGGCTGGTTCGGTTTACATTTCAAGTTGTGACTGAAAACGCATGACCCAATTTACTGCAGTTAAAATCAGCCTTAGCTGCTGTCACGAAAACAGACTTTTAAAATAGTAACCGACATCAGAAAAATACGATTCCAGTGCCATTTTCTTGGTTTTTCGAAAAGACACGATTTAGGCTTTTGAAATTCCGTTTTTCGAGTTTTTAAAGTCCGTTTACAGGCTGTGGAAGGCGGCTGAAAAAGTACATCAGCATGTTATTTCTTGGTTTAAACATTTCTAAATCGCATTAACGAGTGTCCGAACAACGGTTTTAACAAGAAACAACGCTCAAATATCAAGTGTGATTTAACCAACCTTCAAACCAACAAGATTCCGCTTCATGTTTCATACATAAGTAAACTTTTATGTAACTTTAATATTCTTAAATTTTGTTTAACATCTCCTAGTCTTTTGTTCTTTTAGTGATTTAAACATCAAAACATCATACTACATATCATAATTTTCGAACAAGATGAAACAAGTTACAATGAGACTTACCACTAGCCTCTAGCTAGGGATGAACTCTAGTGAAGGAATGTGATGAGAAAAGGTGAAGAACCAAGCAAGAACAATGCTCCTTTGTAATCCCTTCAAGTTGCACCTTCCATGGATGATTACTAAGCTTTGAAATATGAAGAGGATGATGTTGAAATGAGGATGGTGATTTCGGTTGTGGTGAACCGAATAGAGAGGGAGAGAGAAGTGAAGTGGAGTGTGACATCTAGTGAAATGATGTGCTAATCCAAGTCCATACTTATATCATCATCTCCACATTTTTATGCAACTTCAACAAGCAACATCTATTAAAATAATAGGATTAAATCAAGTTAGGGGATTTGAAGTATGGGGGTGGGTCCCCATGAGGGCTGAATTCGGTTTGGGGGGGGGGGGGGGGGAGGGGGTATAATTGCAAAATTTCAACTAAAGTGTAACTAGAATGTAAGTATATTTAGATGTAAGTAATGTGGTGATATAAAGATAGTTGGTTTATTTTTAGCGGGTGTTATGGCATACGGGGATCATTAGTAGCCATAAATAGTAAAACAAAGTGTCTGCCAAAAATTTAGTGTCTCGGGTAATGTCCGGTTATCCGGTCAGGTACTGTCCCGTTAAAGCGTTTAATTAGTCCGAAAGGACCTTTTATGTATATTTTTGCAACACAAATTATTCCCGGTACTTAGGAAAATATACGGGACCGTTCTGCAATGTTTTTGCACTTTATTAGTAATTTAAAATGCTGAGTTTTGTATTAAAGTGCAGAATTTTTGTACTTAAAGTACGTTTTAGGCACATCCGGTCACTATAAACTCCACCTAGTGACGCAGTTCTACAATCCTCACCTCCCTACACTCACTACCAGTGTAGCAATCTATTCCCGGCTCATACTGGCCTTAGAGGCAGTGTCTGCCTGGTGCTGGTTATGTCAGCATGTTTAATGGGTATCCCGTGGTGTGCTCACTGTGCTTGTGGTGCATCAAGGTTGTCACTGATGTTTGTGTATAAATAATAGAGTGACAGTATAAAATGTGATGCATGAGCATGTATGTATCAGAAATCAGTAAGCAGTTTAATCACAGTTTGTAAGCAAGCACAGTAATTAAGCAGTAATTAAATATTAATTAATTCGTACGGATACCTGGTTTGGTGAGGGTTGTCACATAATACCCCAGATATCACTAAGCATAAAGACCTAGTATCTCAGAAAGTGGGATCTTTCAAACAAGATTTTGGGGGTTACCCATATATCCGAGAGATGTTCCCCACGAAATAAGTAAGTTTGAAATTTAGGTTTATTTCTCGAACATAATCTACTAAGTGTGAAAAAACCTACTGGCATATCATCAGTGAGACCGTTTATCACATTTTGACTTTCCAAATCTTTAGCATGCTGTGATAGTCCACTGATGTACTATCATTTCCTCTTTTTACAACAAAACTCATTTTTGATTTTATCATGTTTTTTACTTTTTCAAATTTTCCAATGTTTTTGGATTTTCCAAAATTTCTTACTCCCCCTAAAATTTAAAATCATTTAAAGGAAATTTGAAAACAAACTGTACACATAAACTGACAAACTGATTCGAATTGCTTCAATTCGCCATCCTCTTGGCATAAACAATCAGAACTCCCCCTGACAACAAATTATTTTCCCATTATGATTTCAAAACACTTAAGTTTGTTTTAATCAAAAATGGTTTTTTTGGAAAATAAATTTTGTTGATTTTGCCACTTGTAAGATCGGGGATTCATTCATCATTTTGTTTTCTCAACCATTTGAAAAATATAACAGTTTTAAGTTCAATCAACAAATACCACTTGTAGGAAATCAAGTACAAGTTAATGTCCCTGATTCACCACTTGTAGGTTTTTTCAAACACACAAAATTCAAGAAAGATGCCGATTCCTGCTCCACGATTACCAACTTGGGAGCTCCGGCACGTCAGGATTTCAGTTTGAAAATCCTGTCACCCAAGCCTGACCAGCCTTGGGTGATTTTGACTCACATCTATCCCACCATCTTTTTTATTTGTAAAATTCTTTTGCGCCCTTCACTTTTCCGTCAACCATCTTTCCGAAAATACGTTTAACTTTTCCATTAAACACTTTTTCAGCATCAAATTCTTTCTTACCAGCAAAAAAATGATCTAAAATCTCAACTTTACCTACTTTCAACTTCAAATTTTCTTTTGACAATGTCGGAAAGTTTTCCTCGTTCATTTCTGGAACGGAATTCTTATCATTTTTCTCAACACATGACTCCTCTGACTTTGATAAGTCAGATTCATTGTCAGAACTACTCTCTGATTTAACAACCCATCTTTGTTTGTTCAAATCAACTTTTCTTTTGTAAAAACGCTTCGAACTTTCACCAATTTCAAAAGTTGAATCTTTGAACTTTTTAAAACTTTATGTTGGTTGTTTCTTTTCATCAACACATTTCTTTTTCAATTTTGAGTTAAAAGTAACTCCCTGTTTTGTGTTGATGGACATTGGGCAGTTCCAAGCGATGTGTCCAACTTCTTGGCATTCGAAACAGGTTCTTCTTTCAACTCTCTTCTCAGATTCTTTCACCAGATTCTTTTTCCTTTCAGCAAGAAACTCTTTGTTTGTTTGTCTCCAGAATGGTTTCTTCTCTTCTTCTACTGAACTTGCACCTGAAACAAATTTAGTTTTTGTTTTATAAGTTTTCTCATTTTTATGATTTTCCGGGGGAATGAAACCTAAACCTTTCTTTTTGAAATTACTGTTATGGTTTGGTTTCTTTTGAAAACCATAACCAGAACTGTAACCCTTTTTCTTGTTCAATCTCTGTTGAACTCTTGAAGTGTACTTATTAGGCTTTTCGTTAAGATTTAAATCTTTTATTTCAGAAATATTAATTTCTATTAATTTGAAAACCTGTTTGATCATTTCAGTTTTGACACTTCTTATAGGAAATTCTTCAACAGAAAATAATTTGTCAGAATCATTCAAAGTATATGCTACTTTAAATATTTCGTCATTCAAGTTATTCTTTGATAACAGAAAATCTTTATTGTAAACCCGTTTAACCGGTGAACTCGGACTCTTTTCTGACGAACTCGAACTTTCAGATTTAGACTCTGACTTTGACTCTTCATCCATATCCAACACCTGATCGACCACTTTCTTTAACAACTCAGACTCATGATCAGTGTCAGACGCTGTGAATGTGACATCAATGTTGTCTGCTAACTCATCAATGGTTTCAGACGTTAACTTTATGTTGAGTGCCTTATTTAATCGTTCCTCATTTGGCTTTCTGGGAGAATAACTTTCATAAATCGGGGGTGGGCACTTGTTATACTTGACACTTTGTTTCTTACCAGTATCCTCTTCCGTCTTTTTATCTTGGAAAACTTCAAGACCTACAACAGTAGGATAAACTCGATCAATCAAATAATCACAAGTTGTATAACTCAATAGCAATCGTTTGATTCTTTAACTTTCAATCTTTTTGAGTTCCAAATCCTGCTTCAGCTTTGCACAATCTTCAATATACTCATTAATGACTTTCTGCTTAGTCATCAGTGTTGAACTCATCATCGTCTGAGCAGCTCCCATTTCTAGATTTGTCTTGTTCAGACTATCAACTGTCTTGTTCAGCACATCATACGACTCTTTCACATACTTCACATCATAAAACAATTTTTCTTTCAGCTCTTCAAGTTCACAAATCTTCTTGTCTTTCTCATCACAATCCTTACAAGATTCCAAACATTTCAGACAAGGTTTCGTGAATTCAACAATCTTTTCTACCTCGACAACTTTCTCAACTTCGACGAGTTTCTCTACTTCAACAATTCTCTCAACTTCGACTATTTTCTCAACTTCGACGATTTTCTCTACCATCTTCTCAATCATTGGTTCTTCATCAAATTCTACTTTTATTTCACATTCTTCATCTTCAACCTTCTCTGTTGAACTTTCTTCAACTTCTGCTTTCTCAGCTTCCAGTTTTTTCTTTTCTTCAGCAATCCTTTTTGCTTCCAACTCTCTTTTCAATATGGCAGCCTTCTTCACATTCAGCATCTCAACCTTATCTGCAAAGAACAAATTAAAACTATCAGGATCCAGACCTTTTCTAGCTTTATTAATATATTCTTCATCATCGGTATCTGCATTACTTCCTAATTCTGGAAAAATTGGTATTCTTTTCGGACTAGATTTGACTTCTTCCTCTTCCAGAATTCTAGCAACAAGACCTGAACCGGGTGGAATGTATTTGTCCCAGCTAAAACCCTCTGCAACCTTTTCATCATCTTGATTAACAAAATAAGCTTTTTTCTTTTCAACATCAATGGCACGGGATGATGATGGTTTTTGATCAATTTGATGAAAAATTGATTTTTGATAATAATCATTCTTTTCTTGTCTTCCGGTTGCTTCTTTATTTTTGCATTCTCGTTTAAAATGTCCCCTTTCTTTGCAACGAAAACAAGTAACCTTTGATTTATCAAACCCTATCAGAGATGCACTCATTTCACAAAAATCATCTCTACCGGTGATTTGTTGGAATTTTTCTGCTCTTCTTACAGCACTAGCTAAACACCATTTGATATCCATCAACTCAAGTTCTACAGCATCAATCTGGTCATAATCTTCTTTGGTGAGCATTGGATTTCCAATTCGTCCAGCAACTAAACTTTCATATGACTCTAACATAGCAACAAGTGATGCCATGTGTTGTTTAGCTATTTCTGGAGAGAGATTTTGACCATTTTGAATATTCAATGTGACATTGCATTGCATTGCAGATTTGTTGAATTCTGTCGTTGAGGACTTGGTGTTGTAAAATTCGGATCAAAATTTGAATACGAAGATGAATATCCACCACTCTGAGTTACTGTGATACCATTTGTTCCAGAAGAACTATCAACACTGAAAGTTGTCTTAATCTTTGGGCTCGGAGTTGTCTCAAATTTGTTTCCTCTGTAGTATAAACTGACATCTTGTTGAGCATTTGGATTATTCATGATCGCCGTTTTCTGAATATCCAATTCCTGTTCTTCAATTTTCTGAATAAATTTTGCCAAGTTCATACTTTCAGATTTTCTCATGTGTTTTAAGATCAACAAATATGTTCCCCATTTTTGTTGTGGTAGCGCATCGGCTAACTTATCAACCCATTCATCGTCGTCTTTCTTTATTTCCAATCTTCCCATTTCTAAAACAAGATGACAATATCTATCAATGGTCGCTTTTGTTGTTTCTCCTTCAAATGCAACAAACAAATCAAATGACTTCTTTTATAAGGCTTGTTTGTTCTTTATCATATCAACGCTTCCTTTAAACTTGTTAATCAATGCCAACCAGATTGATCTCGCAGTTCCTTGATGTTGGAGTAACACGTAGATGTCTTCTTTTACGGATTGTTGGAGAAGACTAATCATCAATTTTTCACTGGTGTATTTCAATTTGTCAACTGCTGAAAAGTCACTAAAGGCTTTTTCAATCCCACGTTCATTTTTTGGTTTAGTATAATCTACATCCAATGAACACCATGCATCAAACTTATATGCTTGCACCCAGTTTTCAAACCTATTTTGCCATCCTTTAAAATCTTCGATGTACATAAGCTTTGGAAGCTTTTGAGATGTTCCTGTTTCATTTTCGATTTCAATAATTTCAGCAGCAGTAACTGGAGCAGCTGGAGCAGTTGCAAATGCATTGTAAAATTCCTCTTCCATGATTCAATAATCTGTATCACAAAATTACAAAGTTCAAATAGCAATGAAATTCCACACGAAATGAGAATTCAAACGAAACAATTTGGTGCGAAATAGCTTCTTCAAACGAAATCAAACTTTGGTGCGAAATATCCTTTTCAAACAAAATAGTTCACACGAAATACAGATTTCAAACAAAATAGCCCTCTGGTACGAAATAGATGTTGATTTCGTACGAAATAAGGTTTAAACACTTGATTTCGTGCGAAATGAATATCCAACAGTTGATTTCGTGCGAAATGAAATGACAAATTCACACAAAATAGTCTATTTCGCGCGGAATGCTGCTGACGTCACTAAGATCGATCTGATTTTTGTTAAATTGACCAAGTTTTAAGCTGAATTAAGATCTAATTCTTTCAAGGATTCATTAAAACACTGTTTCACTTATTATATGTGAAATTCAATCCATTTTGACCAAGTTTTCACGGTCAATTTTGAAAAGAAGGTGAAGAAGTCAGATTTTTGAAGAAAATAAGCTGAAATTTGGTAAGAACTCTTCCTCCTGAGCTCTGATACCACTTGTAGGATCGGGAAACGATCTAAACGAGTCTATCAGAAGAGTTCTTGGTCTAATCAGAGGCGGAATTCATTGATTAGACTTTGTAACAGCTTGATTCACTCTTAATTGTCTTGTTTTATTGATTTGACACGAATACAGATCAGATGACATGTCGGCAGCCCTTCGGTACCGGAATCATGAATGTTTTAAAAGAGATAGCACTTCAGGTATTTATAGGAGAGGGTATTTCGTACGAAATGACTAAAGACCATTTCGTGCGAAATAGCCACTTGCTATTTCGTACGAAATGACTAAAAGTCATTACGTGCGAAATGAACTCTCAACCCTAAAACCCTGTTTTCTCATACAACGTGCCCTGATCTAACATTTCTATTACAAGACTCGATACAAGACGAAGTCGATAGACATATGCACCAACAGGTTGTTTTGACCGATTTGTCTCATAAGCTACCTCGGGGGATGATTCAAAATGTGATTGTGAAAATTGATGAGTTTTACTACCCGGTTGACTTTTTAGTCTTGGACTACTCATCCACGGACCCAAAACAACAACAAAATGTTATTTTGGGTCGGCCATTTTTTAGCACCGCGCATGCTGTGATCGATTGTAGATTTGGTACAGTCGATATGACTTTTGGGAATCGAAAAGTGCGCTTGAATGTTTTTACTAACAATTCTAATGCTGTTGGTGTTGATGAGTGTTTTATGGTAGATTTAGTCAAGGGATGCAACCCGCATGAGTATGAGGAGGATGGCATAGATGTTTGTTTGTGTGATTTTTCTGAACAGGTACATGCTTGTGCACTACGGGTTGAAGAGGAAAAACAGGATGCTATGGCTTTGAAGGAAGGTCGACCGCCATGGACTCACCAATTCGAAGGTTTGCCGGCAGAAATAAGTTCGGGTACTAAACCATCACTAGAAGAGCCACCAAAGTTGGAACTCAAGGACTTGCCAAGCCATTTGAAGTATGCTTTTCTAGGGGAAAATGACGCTTTACCAGTCATTATTGCCTCTAATTTAGAGATGGCACAAGAACAAGCCTTATTGGAAGTTTTGAAAGAGAACAAAGGAGCTATCAGATGGACGATTTCCGATCTTAAAGGAATTAGTCCATCAATCGTCATGCACAAGATAATCACTACCGAAGATGAAAAACCGACAAGAGAAGCCCAAAGGCGATTGAATCCGAACCTAAGGGAGGTAGTAAAGAAAGAGGTAATTAAATGGTTGGATGCGGGAATTATCTATCTGATTTCGGATAGTGCTTGGGTAAGTCCTACCCAAGTTGTGCCTAAGAAGGCCGGTATTCAAGTAGTCAAGGATGAAAATGGTAAACAAATTGCCACCCGACAGGTTACCGCGTGGCGTGTATGTATTGACTACCAAAAATTGAATGTCGCCACTTCTAAGGACCATTTCCCGCTACCTTTTATTGACCAAATCATTGAAAAACTGTCGGGTCAGAAATATTACTGTTTTTTGGACGGGTATTCGGGTTACAATCAAATAGCAATACACTCGGATGACCAACACAAGACCACCTTCACCTGTCCATATGGTACCTTTGCCTTTCGGCGAATGCCATTTGGCTTGTGCAATGCACCGACAACTTTCCAACGATGTATGATGAGTATTTTCTCGGACATGGTTGGAGAGTCGCTTGAAGTGTTTATGGATGACTTTTTGATTTTTGGCACTAGTTTTGAATCGTCTCTTAACGAATTACAAAAAGTTTTCAAAAGATGTGTTGAGAAAAATTTAGTGCTTAGTTGGGAGAAAAGTCATTTCATGGTGCAACAGGGCATTGTGTTAGGCCATGTAATATCGGAAAGGGGTATGGAGGTGGACAAGGCAAAAATACGGGTAATATCATCTTTGCCACCACCGAAAAATGTTAAGGGTGTAAGGTCATTTTTGGGACACGAGGGATTTTATAGACAATTCATAAAAGGTTTTAGTGTTATCACCAAACCTCTATGTAACTTGTTATTAATGGATGTTCCATTTGATTTTACTAATGAGTGTATGCAAGCTTTTACTGTTTTGAAGGAGCACTTGGTGAAAGCTCCCATCTTGCAACCGCCGGATTGGTCCAAGCCATTCGAAATCATGTGTGACGCAAGCGACACGACAATTGGTGCAGTTTTGGGTCAAAGGGTTGACAAAAAGCCGGTGGTAATTTACTATGCAAGTAAGACTTTATCCGAAGCGCAACTGAATTACACCACAACTGAAAATGAGTTATTAGCGGTGGTGTATGCTTTGGATAAGTTCCGTTCGTATATTTGGGGGAGCAAAGTGGTGGTATATTCGGATCATAGCGCGGTCCGGTATTTGATGGAGAAAAAAGACGCGAAGCCTCGTTTAATCCGGTGGGTATTGTTGTTACAAGAGTTTAATTTAGAGATCCGAGACAAAAAGGGAAGTGAGAACGTAGTGGCGGATCACTTGTCTCGGATCCCGGTGGAAGGAATTGACGATTTGAGCGAGATAAATGAAAGGTTTCCCGATGAGCAATTATTAGCCGTGTCCACCTTTGTTGCACCGTGGTATGCTCACTACGTAAACTACTTAGCCACGAGTGCCATCCCAAATCATTGGACCAAGAAGCGAAGACAACAATTTATGGTCCAAGTGAAGCAATACATTTGGGATGAACCGGATCTTTTCAAAATCGGGCCGGATCAAGTTATTCAGAGGTGTGTTCCCGAAACGGAGTTGTTGGAAATCTTGACTCATGCCCATTCATCCGCATGTAGAGGTCACTTTAGCGGGCATAAAACGGGTTATCGGGTGTTGTCGTGTGGGTTTTATTGGCCCACTATTTTCAAGGATGCGTGTGAATTTGCAAGAAATTGTGTAAATTGCCAAAGGATGGGAAGCATTTCGAAGAGGGACGAGATGCCATTACAACCAATCTTGGTTGTCGAAATATTCGATGTATGGGGCATTGACTTTATGGGTCCCTTTCCGAATTCCAATGGGTTTTTATATATTTTGGTGGCGGTGGACTACGTCTCTAAATGGATTGAAGCTATTGCAACAAGAACAAATGACCATTCGGTTGTTTGTAAATTTGTTCAATCCAACATCTTCTCCCGTTTTGGCATTCCAAGAGTTATCATAAGTGACGGTGGTTCGCATTTCAAGAACTTTAATTTTGGGAAATTGTTGAAGCGGTATAACGTGAATCACCGGATTGCCACACCTTACCATCTGCAAACGAGTGGACAAGTGTCCAACCGTCAAATTAAAGAAATCCTCATGAAGACGGTTAGAACGGATAGGAAGGATTGGTCGAGCAAATTGGTTGATGCGTTATGGGCATACCGAACGGCCTACAAGACTCCGATTGGCACAACTCCTTACCGGATGGTGTATGGAAAGGGTTGTCACTTGCCAATGGAGTTAACGTATCGGGCACATTTGGAAATTAAGACGGCAAATGCGGATTATGATGAGGCAGGGAAGATGAGGAAGTTGCAATTGAGTGAAATAGAAGAGATTAGAGACGAGGCGTATGAGTGTGCATCGGCTTACAAAGACAAGCTCAAAAAGGTACATGATGCAAAGTTGAGGAAAAAGACTTTTGAAGTGGGTCAAAAACTATGGTTGTACAACTCAAGGTTGAAGATGTTCGCGGGCAAACTTAAAAGCAAATGGATGGGCCCATATGTTGTTCGGCGTGTTGGAAGGTTTGGCGATGTAGATATCCAAGATGAGCAAACAAACAAACAACACATGGTGAATGGCCATCGGTTAAAGCCATACTTGGAGGGGAACGACATCAACAACTTGGAGCTTGACAAAGCGGGCTACATTCTACGCCTGGTAGACGATGATCAACCATGAGAGGCCCAGGTTTAGTAGTGTACATAGTTAGCATTTTATTTTGTTTGTTTTGTTTAGTTTGCACATTACCGTATTCGTTTGAAGTCCGTGTTTGAAACAAGTGTGGGGACATTCGGGTCACGAATAGTTCTAACATCGTGTTGAGGACAACACGGGACTTTCGAGGGGGTAGGGTAATTTTTACATGTTTTTGAAAAATTTTAAAAACACAAAAAAAAAATTGAAAAACTGAAAAAATATAAAAAGAAACACTTAACATCGCATTTTTTTGGCGAAGCAGGGATGCCCAGGTACCACCGTAATTTACGATGGGTACCATAAGTTACGGTGGAAGTAAAAAAATTTGGGGCGTTACGGTGGTTGGCTACTGTGTTACGGTAGGTTTTTGTTGCCAGAAGCCACCGTAAATTACGGTGCCTACCGTAATTACCGAAGGCCTAGCGAACTGATGGGTCATTTCGGCAACAGCAGTTATAAATAAAAAAAAATAACATAATCACGTGACATATCCCCAACCACTCGTTTCCTTTACCTCATCTCCCCCACATAATTCCATCTATCCCTTTCACAAGTCCCACAAGATCTCTAAGAAACCCCACAACTCTCCAACCTTCAAATCTTCATATCTCCTTCAATTATTGGCCAAATCAAGTGAACTTTGGGTCTATCTTGACTAATTTTTCACGTACTTGCTGATTTTGAGAAGAGATTTGTCAGAAAACGTCATTTTCTGGTTCGATTTGCAAACCCTAGGGCCGAAAATTTTGGGGGTTTTTGAAGTTCTTGTTTGTTCTTGTGTTCTAGCATCTTCAAACTAAGGTATGTGATGTTTATTTGTTAGTTTTGATGATGCATTATGAGGATAAAGGTTATTTGTGTTACTTGTTCATACACACTTGCTTGTTCATAGTTTTGGTCATGAAACTTGTTACTTGAACATTGTTATGGTTGTAGATGTAGGATTGATAACAAAGTTGTGAACTTTTTGGGAATCTCTACATTGTAGAGACACCATGCCCAATTTTTGAAAAAGACTTATGAAATTTTGTGTTCACAAGCATCTACAACCGTAGTAACAAGCAAGTGTGGGGATTATTGTAACACCCCAATCGCGTAATATGCAACAAGACGCGGTGGAAACATTGGGGAGTCACGTTACAAATTGTTTCACAACAAATGGTACATAAAGTTTTGTATTATTGAATTAATTGATTACATTATCTTGGAAGATAACAAATAGTACATAACAATTGTCTTGCAGATTTTAAAGTTACTAAGGCTAAGTCCGTCCTATATGATGACTGCTCAACAATAGCACCTGAAACATATGTAAAAAAAAAATACGTCAGCATAAAAATGCCTGTGATTAACATAGGTTTTGTATTGAAGATTCATGATTTTAAATTTTAATTGAAATGTTTAATTTAAAAAAAATGGCCATGAACCTTTTAAAATAATAATAATGTGTTTTCTTTTATAAATTCATATGAAAAATCAATATGAAAATCAAATGATTTTAAAGTATGATGTATGGTTAACTTAGTAACCAAAATATGTCTTTTGTAGAAGATGTCATGTCTTTGTATAAAGTGTGTCATGTCTTTGTAAAAAAAAAATACGTCATATGTAAAACAATGTCTTGTGTATTCAATGTCTTGTATAACAAATGTTGAGTCACAATTAATGTATTGTTCAACATATCAAAATGTCATAATCAATATAAGCATGTCATGCAAAAAAAATGTCTTTGTAAACCATGTACTAAGTAATGCTAAGTCAACATACTAAGAAAAGTGTTCATGAAATCAAGGTGTTAAATATGCTAAGTCAACATATGAAGCAAAATGGATCCTTGAAATCATGTACTAGGCAAACTAAGTCAATATGCCAAATAAAATGTCCTTGAAATAATGTATTTTATGTACTATGTAACAAAACATGTATAACGTCATGAAAACGGAAAGTCAGTTATGCACATATGCTTCATCCCAAAACATTTGAAAAACATAAAATAGGGGAACTATGTACTCACCTTTGGGTGCGTTTTTATATGATAACACAATCCCTCAAATTGTTTATTCGTCCTAAATTAAATAAGAACGATTTAATAATCAAAAACCCACAAAAATACATAAGTTTCTCCGATACTTAGAATTTTCACATAACTTTGAGATTTTCTCGAAAAGTTATTATTTTTTATTATGTTGGTGTATTTATATATATATAAGTTCATATATATATTTTAAGAAGTTTGCGACTCGAACGATTTTATTGGTGACCCTCATCGTGTTATAAGCAATATATCTACGATTGGCGCGTCGTAATATATATATATACTTATTGTGACATAACAATAAATATCGTAATACCCATAATCTTGTCAACTATAAACATGTCATCATACACATATTATAAAACATATAACACATTGTAACAAATAAAATTTACCCATGAACAACCCATTATAGTGTATGTTGAAAAACACGTATTTTAGCGATTCGGTAACGTTTTTGGGCGTCGAAAGTCACGTATGACTAACCAAACACCAAGTAAACTTAATATAAGTTAAAGTACTTATTTTTATATCAAAAATATCAGTTTGGTTACTGATCTAAAACAGTTTTATAAAAATCCTCCGAAAAGCCGATTTTTAACCGTTTTACCGCATAGTTTTGCGTCAAACGTTACCCTAACCATCCCAAATCGAAACGACTTGATATTTTAACATAACCCGTGCTGAATAAAATAGTGGTTATACTCATGATAGTGCAGGTCTCACATAAAGCACATAAATCATGCAAATTTCACATATTTTACCACCTGCTAAGCTATATGTACAACATGCAAAGCTATCAAACCTATGACAAAGTTTCATGCCAATATAATATACCAAATAATGTTATTTTTAGTGTTTATAATCTGTTCTAAAACATTTTTGTCATGCAATCATTTTATTATCATTTCTTGAGCTTTAAATCAACATGTATTCTTATGTACAAGTGTCTAAAGCATACTATCATATCATCATCATTTCATATGAACTTAAATGCATCAAACATGTAATTTATTTATGTTTATTTGCTGATTTAATTTAACATTCATCATATCATACACAAATCATTAAACACTTGCATTTTAACTATCATTCAAGAACAAGCAACAACTTAAAAATTCTCAAATATGTCTAATAAATTTTTGGCCATTTACATATCAAAATACTAACATTACTTCAAGTTTACAACTCATGATTCAATCATTCCTTTATATCTCTAACATATTTGCACATAATCTTGTTCATGCAAGCAAACATCTTAAACAAGTATTTACCAAAGATCAAGCTCAAATCTCATACACATACACATGTATATATACGGTTCATATACACACATATATACCACCATTTTTATATTGTATCAAGACCCATTTCCTTTTAGATTTCAAGTTTGTGAAAAATTCCAAGATTCAAGAGAAACTTCAAATCATCAAGAACAACCAAGAATCAAGAGTATGATTTAAACATAAACTTTATACCTTCAAGATTCAAGTAAGTTGTTGGATGAGATTTTGATGATATGGAGCTTGAAATCACTTGAAAGCACCTTGGAAACTCCTTTGGATCTTCACACCAACTTGAAATTTGCTTGAAATGGAGTTGGATTCTTCAAGAACAAGGTTGAAGATGAAGATGGGAGTGGTGATGGGGGGGTTACGGTTTTGGGAGAGGAGAGAGAGGAAGAAGATTGCTTAGATTTGAGTTGTGATCTTGAAAGATATGAAGGATATATAAGGAGATAGGGAAAATCTAAGGAGATATCATGCACTAACATGTTTCAAGTGGAAGGAAAGAAAAATGGCACTTGTCTACATACATATATACACGAAATGTATATATATATTTGCATAAAATACACATAAATGATATATGTAGGTTAAAAACAGGTGTTTAACTGGATACCGGGTATTTTATCTAGCGTTTAAATCCCGGTTTATGGCGTTCTAAATTATTTTTATTATTCTATAAAAATAAACTCACCAAAATATTACTGAAATAAATTTCAGTTGCCGAGACTGGCTACGTTGTCTGCGGTTTGCAGTAGAAGCACTGTGTTACGCAGTAACACGCGGTATGCGCTTAAACTTGAAAAATAGCGTTTTTAAGCGTTTTAATTTATTTTTCAACACGAACATGATAAAAAAATTATTTTTAATCATAACCGAATATTTTTAGGATTTAAATTTTATCTGGGCGGTCACCAACGTTCGTTACGCAGTTTTGTCGTAAATAGTTATAAAGTTCTAATAAACATGTTTTTGCCATACCGAATCCTTCGAAACTTATTTAGAAGTTATGGAAAGGGTATTTAGGGTATGTTTGGCTTATTTCATTGTTCTGGAGTGTACGTTACGTTAAACTGATTTACGTTCGCGTAACAGTTTACGTATAACTTTCATAAAAGCTCATGAAAGTTCGAAATCATACGAGGATTGAAATGGGTAAATGCCATGGATAATTTCACAAATTAATAAATAAAACACAAGGTTTCATTGCTTATGAAATTGTTTGGGATTGGATACAGATAACTGAAAGCACAGTTGTCACAATTATAAATGAAAAAGGGGTTAACTTTTTGTGTTTGGTTGTGTTGTTTGTTTTGCAATATGTGTAGGAAAATGGTAAGATCGAAGGAAAGAGCAGGAGCTAGTTCGTCTTCCTCGTCTAAAGGAAAAGGCAAACAGCCAGAACAACAACCAAAGAAGAGGCAATATTTGGGTAGAGTTAGTGAGAGTGAGAGTGAGGAGGAAGAGATGATGGAGTTAGACCCGGCCGATAAACCAAGGTGGGAATCGGGTCCATTGGATCAGCCGGATGAGTGGCAGCCGACATTATTTCATGACAGTATGAACCGGTTAAAAAACAAGGCTGTTGCGTTCATCTGTGAGAGGGAAGTTAGAGAGGTTGAATTTGGGCCGTTTAATGTGTTTGCCCAATTCCGCGCCTTAGGATGGGAGGCGGAGCTCAGTTGTTACGATAAGGATAACAAGAATCTGTTTATGGATGAGATTCAAGAATGGATGGCAACCCTCAAATGCAACAAGTATGATAGGCCATCGCAGATGAAGTTGACGGGCGAGGTTAATGGGATCAAGGTGGAAATGTCATTTGATACGCTACGGAAATTGGGGAAGTACGACAATCTACCTGCTCGTGATTACATGATCCCTACTCTTGATGATCTGTTGATAAAACCGGAGAAGCATCCGAGGTGGAATGATATGTTAGCGACTTTGTTCTTGCCCTGTACTTATAGTGGAATCTTGTACCGGAAGAACTTGAAGATTGAAGCAAAATTGCTGCTAACGATTTGCATTTTGAATGTCATTCCAAGAAGAGGAGATAAGGAACAAGTAAGGTACCCGGAAGTGCCAGTCCTCTATTCGTTGCTTAATGGGTCTCCTCGGTTTCTAATTCGGTATTTGATTATGAACCATCTTTGGATTTGCCGAAACAAATTGGGGAGGAGCATTATCCCGTATTGCCGAATTATCACGGGATTGATGAAGCAGTTTAAAGCGATCACATCGGAGGATAGAGGAGCACCGAAAAGGCATAATCCTTTTAGTCTACAAAAGATGGGTATTGGATGGACCTACACTCAATCGGAAAGGTATCACAAGCTCAAATCGGAGGGTCAAAGATGGAGAGCGTTGAAAGTTTATGCAAGAGCTCTCTTACCGGGTGAAGAAGATGAACCGGAGAGTGAAGCAGAAGCCCCGAGTAGGGATGAGGACTATGCGGATGAGCCTCACGGTGAGAATGTGAATGTGGGCCAAGGGGGCCTAGGTAGGGGATATGGTGGTGCTTTCTACGACTACACGGAGCGCTCCTACGAGCCGAATTGGGCTTATGATGGTACTATGCAAGAGGTTATTGAGAACCAACGTCCTCCGGCACCCGTTTTTGATTCATTGTCGGGGTCGGAGCGTACTTTATTTGATCAACAAACGATGATGAGTGCTAGTATTGAGTGGTCCTTGAAGCATAACTTCGATCGTCAAGAATCATGGAATCGTGCACATGCTTATTCCCATGAGTTGGAGATGAATAATCGGTATGAAGATGATCAAGCCCGAAGGATGCATGCGGATTGGCATGCGGGGCGGCCCGTGGTTGTGGATCCACCTCCGGTGGATTATGCGTCTCTACCACCTTACGATGGTAGTGTATCGTATCCGACCCCGCCGCTCCATCATTCACAATGGTTGGACCCGCATCAACAACAACAAGGTGCTTCGCAACAAAGTGGAAGCGGTAGCGGTGCATTTGCTTTCGGAGAATGGAATGAGATGATGTCTTCTATTTTCGGGCCTCCTCAGCCGCGCTACTATTAGTCAGGTCGTGCTCCTTCTTGTATATTTTGTGAATATTTGTTTAGTTTGATATGTATATGGTCGGGTGGTTGGGTGGTGTTTAGTTGTGATGTTATGTTTGGGTGGTGGAAGTTGGCGGTGTGATGTTTTAAAAGAAGAAAAATATAAAATGAAAAATACCAAAAAGAAATTTGTGGTTTGAGTTGAAGAGCTTTTGGGTGATGTTAAAGAGTTAAGCGATCAAATCTTCCCAAAACCGTACATTGGGGTCAATGTATCCCTAGTGTGGGGATGGGGAGAAATTTTGAGGTTTTTGAAAAAATTTTAAATCAAGCAAAATATCGTGAGAATTTGAACACCTTGGACTAACCCCAAATAATGCACCGGTAACCCTTAATACCCTTATTCTTGGTGAGAGTTGAAGCCACACTTGTAAATAAATAATACTTGTCTTTGATGAGAGTGGCAACGGGTGGGGGTGCATTAGAACTTGTGCTTGAATACGGTTCGAGGCCTTAGTTGGATATGAATGTGAAAAGGATAAGGGCATTTAGGTAGCCTCGTCTTTAGTGTGTGCGAGTGTGGGATTTGGGGGGTTGGACCTCATTAATTATATATATGAGCATGGTTGCGAGAGGGGTGGGGGTTTGGACATTTAGTTGCCCATTTTGTGCCTAAAAGCCGATCATTTGTTACCCCTTAGCTAGTTACCTAAAAAAATTTACCCAACTTGACCCGATCTTATAGTGTTAGTAGTAGTCCTAGTAGTATGTAGATATATTTGATGTTATGTTGAAGATTTGCTTTGATTTGTTTGAGTAAAAAAAAAATCAGAAAAAGAAAAGAAAAAAAAAGAAGAAAAGCAATGAAAAAAGAGATTGATGTTGAGTTATCTTGTATATAGTAGTTAAATTTGGTAGTTGTTTGTTTATTTTATTGTGTAATAAAAGACGGGTTAAGTTTTCGTTACTACATATATATTCCATTTCCTACCCGTACACTTAGCCACGTTACAACCTTTAAGCCCATTTGATTTGCATTCATGTTTGGCACTTGTTAGGAGAAGGACCGATTTAGGTACAAGCTTATAGTTGTACTACTACCCGTTTGCCTTTTGTGTGTCTAGCTTACAAATGCTAGTGCTTACTTGTTGCCGAGAGGAGAGACATAGCGAGGGGTGTGTTATTTTGGGTGTTAAGAAAGGGTTAGTAAAAAGGAGTGCATGTTTATGCTTGATTTATGTTGATCGCTTGTTTTGAAAATGGTTTGATGAGTTGCTTGGCACAAGCAACGGTTAAGTGTGGGGATGTGACGGGTGGTCCATAAGACAACCCTTAATGATGTTAAAAGACGAGTTTATCCCTCACTTGATCGTGTAATTATCTTGAATTAGATAACTACAGTTGCTTATGTTTCAGGTACGTTTTGGAGCTTAAAATAGACAAATTGCTGCTGTGGAAGGATTGGAGTGGAACGGGTCAAGCATGGAAGGAAAGAAGAAACAAAACATGAGATTCAAGGGGTCTACCGTAACTTACGGTGGCTACCGTAAGTTACGGTAGCCCTAAAACTCATGTTTTTCCACCGTACCACAGTAGAGACTCACCGTAGCAGTTTGAAGTCCACCGTAACTTACGGTGGGTACCGTAAGTTACGGTGGAGATGACGGACAAAAATCGTAACTGCCTCATTAAAACCGTTTTTGATGTGCCTTTTCATATTATTCATCATTGGACGTTTTCTCTGCACTTAGGGGGCGATTTTGGCTGGTTCTACTTGTTTCCAAACAATTCTAAACATTTGGTTTTGGTTTTTGATTCATATGAACTTGAACTTTGATGTTACGATGATCAACCGAACAATGTCCGGCTAAATTTGTGGTGATCATCTTAGGTGAAGGTTTTCTTAAACTCTTGTGTGTTTGTTCCTTTATTTCTAGAATGATAACTTTGTGTTTGCTTTGATTATCATCGTGTATGAGTAATTGATTGTAGCTTGTTAATTGGTATTGCAATTCTAGTCTAAATCGTACGTTCTTGGTGTCGTTGACAATCGAGATATCACGGGAAGGGTTAGGGTTAGGGTTGGATATTGATTGATTGATCATCTGGAAACAACCTCGCATTCATATAATCCGAGTACTTTGTTCCCTTTTATCACAACAATTGTTTATACACGAGTTATGTCTATGTAACTCTTTTGAGTTGGAATTTCGCACAAGTGTTAAAAGAAACTGAATCCTAAGATGGTCATTGTTCTCATAATCTGAATTAAACATCCAATCTTGATTAGTAAGTAGTTGATAATTTAGTTTTCTAAAACAAACAATCCAAATCATTTTAATTTTTGCATATTAGGTTAATTGTAGTTAAATTGCAAAGCTATAGAATCAACACATTTTCCACAAATTCCCTGTGTTCGATACCCATTTACTGCTATCTACTAGTTGTAATTTGGATTAAATTTGCGTGTACTACGACAGCACGTCAGTTAGCCAAGCTATATGTAAATGAAATAGTTTCATTACATGGAATTCCTTTATCTATTATATCTGATAGAGATAGCCGTTTCACTTCTCATTTTTGGACAAGTTTCCAAAAAGCAATGGGAACTAGGTTAAATCTAAGCACAGCTTATCATCCACTAACGGACGGACAAAGCGAAAGGACAATTCAGACCATGGAGATATGCTAAGAGCCTGTGTAATTGATTTTGGAGTAAATTGGGACGATCATTTACCATTGATAGAATTTTCCTACAATAACAGTTATCATACAAGCATTAATGTTGCACCTTTTGAAGCACTTTATGGACGAAAATGCCGAACTCCAGTCTGTTAGGCAGAAATTGGAGAAAACCAACTATCTGGACAAGAGATAGTGTAAGAAATAACGGACAAGATTATTCAAGTCATGGAAAGACTAAAGGCAGCAGGAGATCGTCAAAAGAGTTTTGCAGATAACAGACGAAAACCCTTGGAATTTCAAGTAGGAGATAAGGTGTTGTTAAAAGTTTCTCCATGGAAAGGAGTAGTCAGATTCGTTAAAAGAGGAAAGCTAAGCCCCTGGTATGTTGGACCTTTTGAGATTATTAGAAGGATAGGACCCGTAGCTTATCAGCTACAACTGCCAGAGGAAATGGCAGGAATACATAATGTGTTTCATGTATGTAATCTCAAGACATGCTTAGCAGGCGAATCATTAGTGATACCTCTGGAGGACATAGAGGTAAATGAGAAACTGAAGTTTATAGAGAAACCCATTCAGATTGAAGATAGAAAGATCAAGAATCTCAAACATAAGAGATTAGTTCTGGTCAAAGTGAAATAGGATTCCAAGAGAGGACCATAATACACTTGGGAGATCGAGTCAGAAATGAAAAGGAAATATCCACACCTGTTCCAGTAAATCTCGAGGACGAGATTTAAATCAAGGTGGGGAGGATATAACAACCCTCCTATAGACCCTTAACATAACCCTAAACGTCCTAAAATATACCCTGTATACGAGAAACGGGCCTAGAATACCTTAATATTTACAAAAATCAAATAAAACAAAATCTGGGAGTCGCTCGCGGGGCGCGACCCCCTTAGCCATGTCTGTCGCGGGGCGCGATCCCCTTTAATTGTCGGACAAGGCATTGCGCCACATGTCTGGTTACATTTCAAACCTACACCATTGACTCGACAAGGTTAGGCCCTAGTCTACCTTTGTCGTGGGCCGCGAGCCACCCCTAAGCCAGCCTATAAATAGAGGCTTCAGCCTCATTTTTTGTCGCTCATTTCTTTTTCTTTCTCTTAATTCTCTAGTAGTTAAACTACTCGGGATATAATACCCCCATAAAAGCGAAGCTCTGCCTTGTTGTAAGTATTATAACCCTATTTGTTACCCTACACGATCGATCTAGGGCTCCGTAACGCATCTCAAGGCTCCACCTAACTCAGTCGTTGGAGTTATGTCTCGTGTTACACCCGATTGATCTAGGACTCTATAATGCATGTCAAGGCCCTGCCTGACTCAGTCATTGGAGTTCTATCTCGAGTTGTACGGTTAATGTGATTTGGGTTATTTTACTAACACGTGTGCATTGTTTAATTTTAATAGATAATAACCAGGAGATTCACCAGGAAGCTTTAGTTTTACCTAACTAAACAATGTGAGTCATTCCCCTTTTTAATTCTTTTTGTGAGTACATCTTACTTTTTCCCAAAACCTCAAATGTTTTAAATTACACTTAACAGTAATTGAGTATTTGTAATTCTACCATTACTGACGGTATGTTGGGGTTTTGTATACATTACTTGAAACTCGTTACTATTGCAAATAGTAGCATGACCACAAGTCAGGAGTGACAGTACCAAAGGGGTAATTGGATAGATATAAACAATGTAAATGCGCTGTGAAGTTGTAAAACTGTTTTGATTAAACTGGGATACACTCGCCAGTATTTCTTGCTGATAAAATCTTTTTAAAACGCGTTTCAGGTAATTTAATGTGACGCTAATAGAAGCCAGCTGGAGAGCACTGAAGGCTTGGAAAAGTGGCTATTTGCTATAAAAGTTACCTAAATAAAAAGGAGTTTTTGTTTTCAATAAACTAGGGTTTACCCCTATAAATGTATTGTAATGGAACTTGGGTTTTATCCCATTTATTTATTATAAAAAAGTTTGGTGTTTTAACTCTGATAAAATATTCCTAAGTATGGTCCTGATGTCTCATTTCCGCTGCCAAATTAATAAACACCGATACCACCCGCTATGCGCAACGCGTGCCGCGGCCGCCCGCTTCCAGGGGCAGGGGTCGGGGTTGCGACAGCATCTTTAATCTTGGAAGAACCTTGCTCACAGTTATCAGCACAAGAGTAAGTATCAACAACTTTACCCTTCAGTTTAGGTTCAGTTTGCTTGAGAGGTGGGTTTTCCTCTTGTTTTTCTTTAACATCATGTGAAGAATTCCCTTTTTGAGTTTTCTTCTTGCGTGGTTTTCGGTTTTTACGTGACCGCTTTTTCTTTAAAGGAGCAGATTCTGTAGACTTTGCTTCATTAGAAACACTATCTTCAGAATCTGATCTTTTGGGATCGAGAATTGAGTCAACTGTTGAATTGATTTCTATGGATCCCTTTTCTTCAAAATCCATGTTCTCAGGAGTTTCGGCATAATTGGTTTCTACATATATCTCTTCTTTAGTTTCATCAGTTGAATCAATTATTGAATTGATTTCCATGGATCCCTTTTCTTCAGACTCCATGTTCTCAGGAATTTCTGCAGGGTTGGTAACCACAGATATCTCTTCTTCAGTTTCTTCAATTACTGAGTTTCTGACATCAGCTGATTCTGGTTTCTCAGATGATAAGCAGTCTATGTTTGTAACTGTTTGGCTCTCTTCGGGAGTTGTACTGCTTGATTTTGAGTGTTCATCACATTCAGAATCTTTAGAAGCGCTATACTTATTATCTGATGTACTAGAATCTGCAACTTGATTGTCAGGTTCATCAGATGATCCCTGCTTATCAACCTCTTCATTCACACAATCAAACACATCAATTTTTTTTAACTTTATCATGTTCAGAGGTTTCTGATGTATCAGTTGATGTTTCAGGCACACTAGAATAGTTGTCTGAATCACCAGAATAGATTTCTGAGTCACTTGAAACAGGTGTTTCAAGTTTATCAGTCAATACATCAGATTTCCGTGTTAAAACATTATCATCAAAATCATAATCTAAAAACACAGCACCAAAATTATCAGTTTTAGTAGGAACACCCTGAGTCTCAACAAACCAAGACATAAGATAGTTCCAAACGTAAAGATCATGTTGATCACGTAAAGAAACATCATCAGCAACACCAGAATGTGGTTCATCATCCACTTTAGACTTCTCTTCAATTATTACTGATTCTGCACATGAACTAAAATAGTTAGTATTGTCTATAGAATCAGAATTTGATAAATTTTCTTGGGGCTCCTCAGTTGACGTTTTTACTGGTTCTGTTTCATTTTCTTGTTCTGACTCACCAACTAATTCATTTGAGCAATTTTGATCCACGTTTTTAACAAAACTCATGGGTTTTTTGAAAATCAGTGGGTCTTGCATTCTTCGGTTTGAAAGGCTCCCATGGAACATAATCACTTGGTTTACCATAAATCATTTTGTCATAATTTTCTAGTTCTTGCTCAGTAGTAGGCATTCTTGAGTAATTATGATTATATGGCGGTGGAACCTTGTTGTAGCCCAAACCCTTACCTTTGTTATCTTTGAATGCCAATTGCACAATGCACAAGTTACGAACAGTGTCACTGGAAGTATCAAACTTTTTTATGTTCAACTCGTTTTGTTTGTACTTCCTAGTAAGAAGTTCCAGCTCAGCTCTCACAGAGTCGCACTCCAAAGTTTTTACGGTAAGTCTGTGTTTATAATCGTAAACCCAACATTTCTACTGATTTACATCCAAGTGGAGCTGCGTTGTGTCCTTCTTAAGTGCGTCAATCTTTTCATACAGAATCTTATTGTTCTCTCGAAGACTGCTGCACTTTGCTATGGCACTGTTGTAATCATCCATCATTTTAGAGTTAAGTGCCCTAAGTTGTGCAACCTTATTCCTTCAAGGTTCCGTACACAACAGATAGTTGACCGTGTTAATGAGCGATCTTGGTTTGTCTGGCTGAGTTTGGGCTTAGGGTGTTGGGCTATTAACGGTAGTTTGGATGATTGGGCTGAACACAATGTTCGGATTTGCATTCGGGTTAGGATTACATATTGGGCTGAAAACTATGTTCGAGTACTGAGTTTGGCCAGTATACATCCTTGAACACTTTGCAATCGAACGATCCTGCTTCGTGTACGATACCTCAAAACCTGTTAAAACTAATCACCAAAACAAAACAAACCCCCTTTTTTAATAAGAATTTTTTTTAAAGTTTTCTATATAATTTTTAACTTTTTAAAATATAACAAATTTTAATTTTTTTAATATTTTATATAAAACCTTTTTAATTTAATTTAATTTTAAAATAAACTAATATTATAATTATATATTTTTAATAAAAACTATTATATTAAATATTAATGATTAAGTAATGATTACCTAATTATAATATAATTATATTATTAAAACCTAAAAAACAAACTGAACGTCCTCGTCTCTTAAACGATAATCCGAACAAAAACCCTAATATTAACTTCCAGGCGCAACAGTGAGTATGGTGATGAAGGAGGTGAAGGTGATGAAGATGACGACGACTGGTGCCGAGTCGGTAATGGATGTAATCAGAGGAGGGTTCATGGTGACCGGAGAGAGATGACAATGAACAACGTGGTGAGTTATCGGTGAAGAAAGAGATCAATGGAGAAGATGAACAGTAGCCGGAGCCAGAGACGGACGTTGAACAACTGGCGATATAGATGACCGAAGAAGATGGATGGTACGATGGAGATATAGATGAAAACCGGCGGAGGTTGACGATGGTGTTATGGTGAGGTTGGATGAGTTGCAGGTTGCACAATGATGGTGATCGGAGAACTGCGGTGAACGGGGACCAGTGACTGGAGATGAGGATTGAACGGAGATGAAGATTGAAGACCGACTCTGCCGGAGAAGAAGAAGAAGAACTGATGTTGCAGGTGAACGGAGAAGACGGTAGGGTGATGATAACGAACAGTAAACGCGATGAAAGTTATCAGAGATGATGGAGGTTTTACGGTGGTTCGGAGATGAACAACGCTGTTCGGTGGACGTCAGAGTGTGCAGTGGTGACGGAGGGTGTCGGAGGGTGTCTCGGATGATCTCGAATGATGAAGATTATGATGCTAATAAATCAGCTTATGATCCGAGATGATGATGATAATCCGAGATACTAATAAAATGAAGACAACCTTCAACACTGATGATTCGAGATGGTTTCAAAGAACATGTTCTTAATTTGAGATACAGTTCCAGATGAGTCGAGATGGTATCTGATGATTTGAGATATTCAAGTATTTTATCCGAGATGGTATCAGATGATTCGAGATATTCAATCTTCTATCCGAGATGATTTTGCAGCTTTATCCGAGATGATGATGAGAAACAAAATAAAATGATGAATTAATGATGATGCTCTTAGATGTGATGAATTAAGGATGATGCTCTCAGATGTGATGTATTTCGGATGAGGAGAACGTGTTCCGGATCTGATGATTATGAAAGAAGATGACGTAACGGATGATGTTTTGGATATTTTAAAAAAATGTTGCCAGATGATGAATTGATGATATTTATCCAAATCCTTTAACAACTTTTCAAGCAGATCAACAAGCAAATATAGTGGTTTTTGGTAAAATTCTGTTGAACTTGATGAAGAACACGATGAAGATCTTCAACCAAAATTCAGAATTTCTTGAATGTTTGATATCAAAATGGCTCTGATACCAATTGTAAGTCCCGAAAAACGGATCAAACAACGATATCAAACAATCACCAAGGATGGGCGGAATCCAAGCTTGATGATATTCAAGAAATCAAGAACAAGAAGAAAGATTTGTTGAATTGTATGCTTAAACTTACATACAATGATTTGTCTAATACAAGTTTCTAAAACAAATAACCAACCCTAAGCTCCTAACCATCATTTACTATTTATAGTAAGGGTTTAGGGAGCATTTCCCCCAAAACCCTAGGCCCATTATCACCTAAGCCCACTCTAATACCCATCTTCTAAAAGCTTGGTCCATTATCATACTAATCCATAAACCTTTAGGTCCTAACACTTCTTGCGCTGGTTGCGTTACATTCTGAGTTTTTTCGTTCGTCAATTGATCTCACTTCATTGAAATCACCAAGTATCATCCACGTTCCATCCCTTCAGCCATGATATTCAATATCTTCTCCCATAATTGGCGTTTAAGAACTGCATCATGTGGTGCATATATATTCATGATATTTAAAGTTATACCCTGCTCTCTGATTTTCCCGAAGACCAAAATATAAAATAGGTCACACAATGAGTCTGTCATGGTGAAAACAGAAGGGTCCCATAGGCTCAGCAAACCCCCAGATCGACCATTCGAATTAGTGGCAATATGTTCAAATACACCCCTGCCCCAAAACTGATTTACCCGTATCCGGGTTGCATCCGAGAACTGAGTTTCTTAGAAGGCTATGAAATTTATGTTTTCTTTGGACTTAATATTGCGAATCCAGATGGCTTTTTTTATATTGCCAACACTCGTGACATTTAAATTTAAATAATTCATGGGGAACCTGCTTGATTTTTAGCTCCATTGATATGACCACCCACCTTCGACTCAAAGCCTTCCATTTGAAAACCTACGCATTCTCCCACTTTTACAGTCATTGAAGCTTCACCTTTTGTATTCTCGCCCAAGGGTTTCTCTGATGCATCAACGGGGTAATAATTTTTGCCTAAATCCTGGTCCGCGACTTCCATCAACAGTATCGATTGGATGGGATTTGTATATAAGGCGGTAGTTGTTTACGGGGTGGGGCCCCAAGTGGGAGGATTTCGAGTGAATGAAAGCTTCCTTGTTCCAGTACTAGAAGAATGTTTAAGGGGTCTTGGGAATTTGTTTAGATCAAAGTGAAAGACCTGGGGATTGATGATAGCTTCAAGGTCAAACGGGTCATCATCCTCAAGCCTTAGTCTTTTATTACACCTGAGCCCACCTGAAAGAGCCCATAAAGGAGAGTTGGCAGGGGATTCATTTAGTCCACTTCGCTGGCCCAAATCCTTTGTTTGAGGCCCAACAGACATAGGGTGAGGGGGCCCATCTAGTGCTGGAGAATTAAGCGCCACGAAGTCAGAATCTTCAGAAGCATTTTTCTTGGAAATCAAGGATTCTCTCTCCAGGTTTACATTGTCATAATTAGGAGCCTTTTTGATTCCCACGCTTTTTCCCGCCACTTCGAACGCTGAGTCAACTAAGGGGTGCTCAACCTCCATTCCTGCCACTTCTGACTCTTCGGGTGCACCGCCACCATTTTTAATTGGCCGATGACGGTTCCTCTTCTATCAGGAAGTTCGGTGACCATTCTTTCATCACTTCTTACACAAAGCATCTTATGTTCTTGTTCTTCCATTTCAGTTGAACTTCTTATTCGATCAAACCACCGAGAGGGGCAAGAACGCCAACAATTTCATAGTATAGGTTTACATCTGCCATTGAAGCTTTAGACTCTTGAACAAGATTTCTGAACAAAACCCTGATTCTGTTGAAGACATCAGTATCCCATAGATAAATTGGGACTCCCGTAACACGCAACCAGGCAATTTGGAGGTTAGGAATAAGCTGACCATCCCATAGGGAGAGGGATGAGAACCAGGTGGACATAACGTCCTGAGATTCTAACATGAAGGCGTCGAACTACTCCGTACACCAGAACGAAATTAGCACTTTAAGATCTCCAAGATAGCGAACGTTTTCCAATTGAGCTCCCGATTCTATCAGGATTTTCTTTGTGTTGCATAAGATAGTAATATCTTTGGCATCTCCCACCACCGAATGTTTTTTTTCCAATATCCTCTGAATTTTGTTCCGAGTCCCAGATAGTCAATGTTTTGAGCAGGGGTCTCCGGTAGCCGGACGCAACACCCAGAAAAGATCTTTGTCCATCGGTGCTGACCACAAATATAGGGATAGTTGTTGTGGGCGGAGAAACGGCGGACTGTTTTCGGGGGAGACGAACCGTTGAATGGCTGGTGCCAGTACTTCTCTTTATCGCCTTACCCTCCCTGTTGAACCTTGCATAGTTTGCTGCGACTTTAGCTCCTCGAAAATGTCACACCCCAATCGATGGCGGAATCATCGGGGCGTGGCACTAGGCGAATCAGATTGCTCAAGAGAATCCATAACAACTATTTAGTGACAATATTTAATGCATTCATTATCCCATACTAATAAACAATATATCAGCAAATAGTCATATAGATTTCATGTTCTCTCAAACCATACAAATCCAACAACCTAGATTTATGGTGAGTTTCTAGACTTCCTAGCTTGTTTTCGAGATAGCCTATGATTAACCTGCAACATACGTTAAAATAATGTCAATACAAAATTATTGGCGAGTATACAGGTTTGAAATAGTAATAAAGTAGATAAATGCGCTGCAAATTTCCATATACATAAACGAGATACACAACATACACACTACAAGACAAATACTACCAGCTAAGTCACTCGATGACTGCGATGGGGATCCCAGAAAAAGGGTGTGATTTCCTTAACTAGACCCCGTCGGGTGTGAGTCCAACTATAGTACCATACTAGCTAAGGTGGGACGTCACGAGTAAGAGTCCTAGCACATATGTATTAAGCATCACGTGTAAATATGTACGTCAGTTGTTCGCATGTGATAATAGTTTAGACTATGTACTGCATTTTGATAAGTATGTTTTTTATATGAACGTATGTTACACCCCAAAGTGTGTTTAAAGCATTTAAAAAGGGGGGTCAAGTATACACACAGTAGGTGTTCAACTTGATTGGATTGAATGGGAGCGCGTTGGAGTTAGCCAGAGCATAGAACAGTAGCGTAAGCGTTTGAACAGCGTGTAAACAGTGTGTCGGATGAGATAAGTATCGGATGGTGAGTCGAACGAGTGGAAACCCATTCGATCGGATGGTCATCTGGATGGATGTGACACCCATGATGAAACCAGGTACACCCTAAACGATCCAAAATTGTAAAGCACACTTAACACTTTAATTTCGCGAAAACCCTAAAAACTTGTGTGACTTACATGCTTGATTAAACGATATCTGTTATGTCTCGGAGGAATCCGAGAACACGTTATGACTAACATGACACTAATAAGGGCCAACAGTGCGAAGTTGGTGTCCTTAGCTTTGAAACACATGTTAAACGGGAGTGTTCTGTTTAACAGCGCTTTAAACCTTTGACATTGATTATTAGATTATCGGTAGCATTATTTAAGATTTCGAGTTCCAGGAACATCTTAATTTTGTGCCATAGATTGTGACATAAGGTTTGAAGCCAATCAGAGATTGGGCACGCAAAACGAAGCAGCTTCCCAGTTAGGGAAACGCCTTCGTTTCAGGCATAACATAAGGCAATCAAACGTGCAAGGAACGATCGATCAAGCTTAAAAACACTTAAACCACTCTAATACGAGTCTTTTGTGATTAAAACGTAATTGGGTTCGGATTTCAAGATGGTTATGCATGATTTTTAAAACCGAGTCTTTTGACACTAATTACTCACGAAACGGAGTCCGTTACGCAAATCGAGAACGCGCCCGGGAACCGTAAACGAACCTAAACACTCAACGGAGGATAAACATCATCTTTTATCACGTTTTACTAGGCACGAGGTGGCCCTAGGGGGGCCCACCCCAAACCGCCACCACCCCCACCCCCTTGTATATATCTTTGTATTTTCATTTTTTCTTTTATTCTCACACATAAATCCTTTCAAAAATTCTGCTTCTTTCTCATGAATCTCAGCTGATCTTGTCCTAAACATCATCAAATCCAAGGTATTAGCCTTGTTTCATATAGTTTTAACCATGATTTCTTAATTATACATGATTTACAACCTAAAAACCCATTTTAATCCATGAATTTTGAAGGTTTAAACAAGTTTAGGGGCTGAATAAGAACACCATGGGAGTTCCCTGGTGTTATATGGCAGCCATGGTTACAAATCTTTGGGTTTTGATACCCTAATCAACACCTATTCGACAAAAATCGCATAACTATTCGATTAACCGAAAAACAATGAATCAAAGCTTGATTGATCTAAGTTCTAGCATATTTGGATTGTACTTGATGTGTAGGTACTAAATATAGCCCACACATACTTCTCGACTCACAAGGAACGCTCGGAATCGAAGGAATTGCTAGGTATATGACCCGAAACTTGTATCAACACTAGGCAGAATATTGTTCGGACTATAACTTGGTCCGTGATATTTGGATTGAGCTGAAATTTGGTGTGGTGATGAAGGGTAGTGTCAGGAAGGTCCACGTAAAATTTTAGAATTTTTGGAATTTTCTACGATTTGACTATTTTACAAAAAGAATTCTGGAAAAAATACCAAACGGATTCAATAAATCACCAAATTTTACAGAGACACTAAGGAAAATATGGGGAATGTTCTGGGAAAATTCGGAGTCCATTGGTTGAGTTTTGATTTGGGTTAAAAATCTGCGTTTTTGCGAATTTTCGGTAGCCGGAAACGCACCGAAACGAAATTGGAAAAATCTTAAAATTTTTGGAGATGTTTCTGGGAACATAAGGGATGTCCAGGAATATTTTGGGAATTTTTGGATCATTGATGGTAATTAATGTTAATTATGTGGTTAAATATGGTTTTATAAATAAGTTATTTAGACAAGCAAAATGCCAAAATAAATTCCCAGAAATTTTTCCCATATTCTGCAGATTTTTACTGAGTTATATAAAAATTTTCAGAATTTTATTCAAATAATAGATAAAATGGGAATTTTTTAGACCAAAAATGGGTTATTTTAAATTAATTTCGGCAGTCTACCGTCTAACGAACCTGCCGGAACTGGGAACTGACCCAACCCGACAAATACTATAATTGAAACACGGGGAGTATTCCGGGAGATTCCAGGGCAGATTGGACATGTCACACCCCGACCACGTATAGCATACAAAACGTGGCGGAATACGTCGGGGAGTGTTGTAACAGAATTATTGTTTCACAACCATGGCATACAAAGTTATATTTTATTTATTAAACAAGAGTGTTACATTGTCTTAAACAGGAAATAAAGAGTTTATAACATAATTAAACAAGTCTATCTCCATTTTATGTCTCTAAGGCACAGGTCCGCCCTAGTGTCACGATCAACATCCTATGCAAAAGCTCCTGAAAACACATGTGAAAATAGGTACGTCAGCATAAAAATGCCTGTGAGATACATAGGTTTTGTGAAAACAGGATTCATGACTTAAGTTTAAGAAAAAGTTGTTTAGTAACAGTCAGTCATGAACCTTGTAAGTTGTTTTGTTTTGTAATTCATTCAAAAAGCAATGATATGTATAAATAAGAGAATAATGTAAGGTTAAATGAATAACCAAGTAAAATGAGTTTGTATAAGATATGTTGTTTTGTAAATCAATGTCTTGTGAAAATAACTTGTTTATGTACAATGTAATATGTCAAATATTAAAATGATTTAAGTAACGCTACGACATGTAATATCATACAAACACTTATATATAGGAAGTACCAGCGGCGTATCCACCATGTTTGTATCATATTACACACGCCTTGTTACTCAAATCACTTACCCAAACCAACCACCAATGTATTGTTCATGTATAAATCAATTGTCATGTGTTAGTGTGTAAACCATATCAAAATGTCTATGTCCAATGTAAACCACCAAATGTGTATATCAATGTCAAAATGTTTATGTTCAATGTAGATCATGTAATGTGTACCCAAAGATATCATGTATGGCAAGTGAAATATATCAACTAAACCATATGTAAAATGCACAAAAACAAGGTATTGAAGTAAAACATGGTTTAAATCAAAGTTACGTTTTGTGGAACAAATGCATGCTATACTGATACAAACATTTATGCGGTATTGTGAAAATGCATACATCCAAGCCTTGAGACTATGGCGATAAACCCTTAAACAAATTAAAGGTTTATCTAAGTTATGTATATCGAATTCGGTCATTCCTTCCAATCCAAACAAACCCAGGATTTCAGGAACGGGAGTTGTCAATTCCTATGGTACCACTACCTACTAACGAACGGCGTGATCAATGTTAATGAATGTATTGTTCCATGTTAAACAAACCAAATGTCATACCAAAATGTAAGCATGTTATGAAAACAACTGTACTAAGTATGCACACAATGGGCGTACCTAGCATGAAATGTAATGTAAAACAATGTACTAAGTATGCACACAATGGACATACATAACATGAAATGTAATGTAAAACAATGTACTAAGTATGCACACAATGGACATACATAGCATGAAATGTAATGTAAAACAATGTACTAAGTATGCACACAATGGACATACATAGCATGAACACAATGAAATCATGTACTATACATGTACTAATGAACATAGCAAGTATATGATGTGAAAGCCGAAAAGCACGAAAGTAACAAGTAGGCACATGTGTTTCACCCCAAAACAGTTTGGAAAACAGTAAAAGAGGGGTCTATGTACTCACTTGAGATTGTTCAGTAGTCCTAAGATAACCACCAAGCACTGCTATAGATCACGGAATCAAACGGCACCTAATATAGGTAACTATGTTAATAAACCAGACCTATATCGGAAGATCGGGTAGCATGAGGGTTCGTAAACCAAACGAGTGTGGAGACTCGTATAATATGGTTTAACAAAGCCTACATACTAAATGAAACCTAACATAAGTGTTTACGACCCATTAAGACCCGTTTAGGTAGCTTATGCTACTTTAACGCGTCGTTCGCGTGAAACGCGTTCGGACCGCCTAACTAGTCCTATGACAAGTGTTATATGCCTAAACATGTTGCATAATCAGTTATGTGACAAAAGTTTAGTTACATATGCTAAATTACCAATTATACATGAAAAGGGTATTCTGGTAATTTACCTAAGGCATATAAACTACCTATCATACAACTACTTAAACGATGTGACCAAAAGGTATAACCTCGGAAGGTTATTCCCTATACACTATGGTCACCTAATGTATTTGGTCGGATCCTAATGATCGACCAAATGGGTCGGGTTCGAAGGTATAAGCGATTTATTAGATCGCTTACCCTTACGACCCTAGACAACGTGGTAATCAGTAGGCATAGTCACAAGGGACTATAACCATCGTGATTACAATCACGTTGCGAAGTTCAAACGAACTTCGCATTGACCATAAACTGGTCAACGCAGAAAGTCAAACAAAGTTTGACTTTCGGACTCGAAAAGCAATAAAAGAAAGAAAAGAACGAAAGAATACTTACGAAGGGTCCCCGAATGCTAATTTCGATCCAAGTAACTCAGGTATGAAACAATGGTTCCAACTTAGAGTTTCTCAAATCAAAATTCTAGTGGGTTTTGCAATGGCATGGGGGGGGGGTATTTATAGTTTTCGGTTAGCCGTTAAGATCGTTTCTTGGAAACCGTGCTTTGATCTTGGCCATACACCTCAAGATAGTGGTATTACAATACCATGGGAGCCCCTAGTATTGCCCAATACCATGTGCACATGAGGAAGGGACCTGATTCAATGTTTCTGAAAGTTTTCTGCTGTCTGGGGACTGGTTGCGCACCGTAACACTCTCATTGTTGTGGTGCGCAAGGACCTAGTTTGGCAGAATGTCAGATTTGGTCCCTGCTAGTGTTTTGAGCTATTTCCGACACGTTTAAGGCCCGTTAACCCCATTTCAAAGCTCTAAAATGAAGTTAAAGTATAGGGAACTTTAAATGTGCCCAAAAATATCTCGGATGTCGGTTCGTTTGGCCGTACGATCGCGATGTTCGGTTAAATACGACGGAATGCGCATAAGCGTGAAAAAAGATCCAAATGACGCGACGAATGGATTTTTCTTATGCCAAACACTAAAATAAAATGTTTTAGTGCTTACATAAATTTATGGATGTCCGGATGTATTCAGAACGTAAGTTATGCGCGATTTCGCGCAAACTTGTGCACTTTTTGACACTTTTAGTCCCTGAATGACCCAAAAGTTTATTTTAGCACACCGAACCCCTTGAAGCCTATTTCTAAGCTATGTAAAGGATATTTAAGGTGTGTTTAACTTATGGTCATGTTCCGGAATGTTCGTTACAGTTCAAATTGGCATACTTTCGCAGTTTGTCAAGTTTAGTCCCTGTAGTCGAATTAACTTGCTTTTGCCATACCAAAGCCTTCAAAACTTATTTCTAAGTTATGTAAAGGTTATTTAAGGTATGTTAAGTATATGTTGATGTTCTGGAGTATTTTTTCGCATTAAACTGATTACGTTTACGCATCAGTTTGCGTATACCTCTCCAGAAAGCGATGTAGAGTTTGGAATTGAATAAAAGTCAAAACATGAAAAATGTAAAACACAACCAAACAAACATTGGGATCAAATAACATTGTTTTATTGATAATAGAACTGTTCATAAAGATTACAAGCACAGATGTTACAGTCTCCCCTACTTGTGGAAATTTCATCCCGAAATTTATTTAGAGGAAACTCGTGGGAAAAGATGCGGATATTTCGCCTTCATTTGATCTTCGCGTTCCCAAGTAAACTCGGGTCCACGTTTAGCTTCCCAGCGAACTTTGACCAAAGGAATGCGCTTGCGTTTAAGCCACTTGACTTCACGTTCCATGATTTCCACAGGCTTCTCAACAAATTTCAGTGTTTTATCAACACGAATTTCGTCAAGTGGTATGTGAAGGTTCTCATCAGCTAAACACCTCTTGAGATTGGACACGTGAAAAGTTGGATGAACATTTCCAAGTTCAGGAGGTAACTCAAGTCTGTATAGCCACCTTACCGATTCTTTCGACGATCTTGAATGGTCCAACGTATCTAGGTGCAAGTTTTCCTTTCTTTCCAAATCTGATCACACCTTTCCAAGGTGAGACCTTAAGTAATACTCGATCACCGACTTGAAATTCCAAGGGTTTGCGTTTTGGATCCGCGTAACTCTTTTGAAGGCTTCTAGCTGTCTGAAGGTTATCACGAACTTTCTTGACCTTATCTGTTGTCTCTAAAATGAGGGCAGGTCCAGTAAGTTGAGCCTCGCCGATCTCATTCCAGCAGACTGGTGAACGACATTTTCGACCATAGAGAGCCTCGAAAGGAGCCATTTTGATGCTGGTATGATAACTGTTGTTGTAGGAGAATTCAATCAACTGAAGATGTGAATCCCAACTACCACCAAAATCGATCACACAAGCTCTAAGCATATCCTCCAGAGTCTGGATTGTTCTTTCAGATTGACCATCCGTTTGCGGATGATAAGCTGTGCTCAGATTAAGTTGGGTCCCCATAGCAGATTGCATGGTTCTCCAAAAATGAGAAATGAAATGAGCATCTCTGTCAGAAATGATGTTCAAAGGAACACCATGTCGAGCTACAATTTCATCCACATAGATTTTTGCAAGTCTGTCAGCAGGAAAATCCTCACGAATTGGCAAGAAATGTGCTGACTTAGTAAGACGATCAACGACTACCCAGATGGCATCATGACCTTTCTTTGTGCGTGGAAGTTTGGTAACAAGATCCATAGTAATGTTTTCCCATTTCCAAACTGGGATCTCTGGTTGCACCAATAAACCCGAAGGACGTTGATGTTCAGCCTTAACCTTAAGACAAGTAAGGCATTTTGATACGTATAAGGCAATGTCTTTCTTCATACCAGGCCACCAATACTGAATACGAAGATCCTTATACATCTTATCTGAGCCCGGATGAATAGAATATCGAGACTTATGGGCTTCATCCATAAGCAAGGTACGAAGATCATCCTGGATTGGGACCCACAAACGGTCCATGAAGTAATACGATCCATTGTCCTTCAGTTCAAGAGCAGGTATTATGTGATAAGGAAATTCCTTATCCATTAAACCTTGTGAAACACAAGACTGTTAAGCCTGAGAAATGCGGGCTTGGATATCGGATCGAGCTTGAATAACAGATTGAACATGAACACAGTGAAGCTTAGCACGTTCCTTACGACTCAATGCATCGGCTACAACATTCGCCTTACCAGGATGGTAGCGAATTTCGCAATCATAGTCGTTTAGAAGCTCTAACCAACGTCGTTGTCTCATGTTGAGTTATTTCTAATTGAAGATATGTTGAAGACTTCTGTGGTCAGTGAAAACCACACATTTTGTACCGTACAAATAGTGTCTCCAGATCTTTAGAGCGAAAACAACTGCACCCAACTCAAGATCATGAGTGGTGTAGTTCTTCTCATGTATCTTCAACTGCCTCGATGCATATGCTATGACTTTGTTCCTTTGCATCAGAACACAGCCAAGACCCAAATTCGATGCATCACAATACACGACAAAATCATCATCACCCTCAGGCAATGATAGAACAGGCGCATCGCAAAGCTTCTGCTTCAAGTTTTGAAAAGCTTCCTCTTGTTTGAATCCCCAATCAAAGGGTTTGTTCTTCTGAGTTAGAGCAGTTAGAGGAACTGCAATCTTTGAGAAGTTTTCAATTAAGCGGCGGTAATAACCCGCTAGACCAAGAAAAGAACGAACTTCAGTAGGAGTAGTAGGCGTATCCCAATCCTTAATCGCACTGATCTTGGAGGGATCTACATGAATACCTCGTTCGTTGATAAGATGTCCTAAGAATTGAACTTCTTTAAGCCAAAATTCGCACTTGGAGAATTTGGCAAAAAGTTGCTCTTTCTTTAGGAGTTCCAGAGTAAGACGAAGATGTTGCTCATGGTCAGCTCGCGTCTTAGAGTATATCAAAATATCATCAATAAAAACAATGACGAACTGATCCAAATAAGGCTTGCAGACCCTATTCATTAAGTCCATGAAAACAGCAGGAGCATTAGTCAAACCGAATGGCATGACTGTGAACTCATAATGCCCATAACGAGTGCGGAAAGCTGTCTTGGGAACATCTTCCTCATGCACACGAAGTTGATGATATCCGGAACGTAGATCAATCTTCGAAAAATAAGAAGCGCCTTGTAATTGATCAAAGAGATCGTCTATGCGCGGTAGGGGATATCGATTCTTGATGGTAAGCTTGTTAAGCTCACGATAATCGATACACATCCTAAAGGATCCATCCTTCTTCTTGACAAATAGAACGGGAGCACCCCAAGGTGAAAAGCTAGGATGGATAAAACCTTTATCAGAGAGTTCCTGAAGCTGCTTAGACAACTCTTGCATCTCAGACGGTGCAAGACGATATGGAGCTCTGGCAATGGGATTTGCACCAGGTACGAGATCAATACGGAACTCGACTTGGCGTGTTGGAGGTAGACCAGGTAAATCTTCAGGGAATACTTCAGAATAATCCCGAACGACAGGAATATCTGAAATAGACTTACCTTTGCCTTTATCTGCTGTAACATGTGCTAAGAAGGCCACATAGTTCTTTCGCAGGTATTTTCGAGCTTTAAAACAAGACATGAGTTTGAGACCACCAGACGGTTTCTCACCTTGAACCTGTAGAATCTCGCCTGTCGAAAGCGGCACACGAACGATCTTCTCGAAACAAACTACCTCTACGTGATGCTTGGATAACCAATCCATACCCACAATAACGTTAAAGCTTCCCAGTTGCATAGGCGTGAGGTCAATAGGAAAAAGATGGTCGTTAAGGTTCAACTGGCAGTTGCGAAGAACAGAATCAAGAATAATGGGTTCACCACTAGCAACTTCTACTGTCAAAGGTTTACCTAGTTTTGTTCTAGACACGCGAAGCATTGGCTCAAAAGACAATGACACAAAACTCTTGTCGGCACCAGAATCGAAAAGAACAGATGCAGGCTGATTATTAATAAAGAACGTACCGTTCACCACATTATCGTCCGCCTGCGCCTCTTGGGCATTCATGTTAAAGGCTTGGCCTTGAGCCGGAGCCTGAGCCTGATTCTGGTTTGCATTCTGATTTTGGTTGGCTAGCCTTGGGCACCGGTTTCTGTAGTGGGTCAGATCCCCACAATTGTAACAAGCACCTGGTGGGTATTGTGGTCGTGCAGCCTGACCCTGTTGCTGAGCAGGAGGCTGAGCAACTTGTTGAGCTGGGTTTTGAACTACGCGATTCTGAGCAAACCGACAAACATCGGCAAGATGACCTGACTTCCCACAGTTAGTACAGAAACGGCACTGATGTTGCGGCTGATGGTGACTGTTGCATCTATTGCACAAAGGTGCATTCCCTGAATAGGGTTTCTTCGCTGGAGGCTGTGCAGGTTGGTTGGGAGCTGCCTGATTAGCTTGGGTAGTGACAACATAGTTTTGGGAAGCCTTACGCTTCCTTGACCCTCTTGCAGAACCAGAATTCTTTCCATTCTTGTTTTGACCTTTCTTGCTATCTTCCTTGTCAGCCGACTGTTTCTTGCCCTTGTCACCCTTCCTGTGTAACTTATTCTTCCGAATCTGCGACTCAGTCAAAGTCGCTGCTAACTCGATAGCCTGACGGAGTGTGGCAGGGTTACTACCAGTAATGATGTCTTGCACTGAGTTAGGTAGGCCGTCGATGTATCTTTCGATAGCCTTGTCGAGTGGGGTAACCATTGTCGGGCAAAGCAGACTCAACTCCTCAAACCTATCAGTATATGCCCTGTGCTCACCACTATCTTGCTTCAAATCATCAAATTCATTCTCCAAAGCTCGCTGCTCATGACGAGGACAGAATTCCCTCGTCATAAGGGCTCTAAGTTCAGCCCAGGTTTGTGCTAGAGCAACTTCTGCACCACGGTCTCTCATAACCCCGTTCCACCATGTGAGAGCCCTCTTCTGAAACACACTCGAAGAAAACTCGACCTTGCGATTGTCAGGACACTGCACATGGCGAAAAGTATTCTCAATGCTCTCGAACCATTGAAGAAGCCCATTCGCTCCTTCAGAACCACTAAACTTGAGTGGTTTAGCCTGGTTAAAATCCTTGTATTTGCATGGAACATTGTTGTTGTTGGATTGGTTCCATTGAGCAAAGAGATTTGGAAATTGAGCAGCCATCTGCTGCGCAATGATTTCTGCCAGCTCGGCAGTCGCTATCTGGTTTTCGCGTCGAGGAGGCATTCTAAAAGAGGAAAACATGAAAGGAAACGAGTGAGATGTTCGGATGAAGAGAATGAGATGAAACAAAATTAACAAAAGAAAAGATGGTGGTCATTTGTCCGCATTACCAAGCAAACAAACGACACACAGTGACTAATCAAAGTAAATGGATCAAAAATAATGTATTGCGAAGACATGCTCGCCTATAAGTGAACACTCATCCCAAGAATTCCCAGGTAAGCACAACTGGTCTCGCGTCTGATGAGATATATACGAAGTGCTTGCCTAGATAGAAAACCCAGAATACAGGCATTCACCCTTCCAGTTTGCACGTGTTCACATTATTTAAAACCCAAAACCTTGACGAGATTTTGAAAACCCAAAGGGGTTCAAAACCATATAACAGTGGTTCAAAACCTTACAATAGAGGGTTCAAAACCTTGTAATAAATCATCCAAAAACAGGTGATTGTTTTTCAAAAAATCGTTTCGAAAAATTTGGTTTTTGTTTTGATAATCACCTAAGGATAGGTGATGTGCATGTTTTAAGATCTAAACACAAGATAACTTGTGTTAGGGTCCTAGAAAAGTTATAGTCTAGGTCAAAGCATTACTAATAACCTAATTCCATATAACCATTGGCTCTGATACCAATTCTTCTGTCACACCCCGACCACGTATAGCATACAAAACGTGGCGGAATACGTTGGGGAGTGTTGTAACAGAATTATTGTTTCACAACCATGGTATACAAAGTTATATTTTATTTATTAAACAAGAGTGTCACATTGTCTTAAACAGGAAATAAAGAGTTTATAACATAATTAAACAAGTCTATCTCCATTTTATGTCTCTAAGGCACAGGTCCGCCCTAGTGTCACGATCAACATCCTACGCAAAAGCTCCTGAAAACACATGTGAAAATAGGTACGTCAGCATAAAAATGCCTGTGAGATACATAGGTTTTGTGAAAATAGGATTCATGACTTAAGTTTAAGAAAAAGTTGTTTAGTAACAGTCACTCATGAACCTTGTAAGTTGTTTTGTTTTGTAATTCATTCAAAAAGCAATGATATGTATAAATAAGAGAATAATGTAAGGTTAAATGAATAACCAAGTAAAATGAGTTTGTATAAGATATGTTGTTTTGTAAATCAATGTCTTGTGAAAATAACTTGTTTATGTACAATGTAATATGTCAAATATTAAAATGATTTAAGTAACGCTACGACATGTAATATCATACAAACACTTATATATAGGAAGTACCAGCGGTGTATCCACCATGTTTGTATCATATTACACACGCCTTGTTACTCAAATCACTTACCCAAACCAACCACCAATGTATTGTTCATGTATAAATCAATTGTCATGTGTTAGTGTGTAAACCATATCAAAATGTCTATGTCCAATGTAAACCACCAAATGTGTATATCAATGTCAAAATGTTTATGTTCAATGTAGATCATGTAATGTGTACCCAAAGATATCATGTATGGCAAGTGAAATATATCAACTAAACCATATGTAAAATGCACAAAAACAAGGTATTAAAGTAAAACATGGTTTAAATCAAAGTTATGTTTTGTGGAACAAATGCATGCTATACTGATACAAACATTTATGCGGTATTGTGAAAATGCATACATCCAAGCCTTGAGACTGTGGCGATAAACCCTTAAACAAATTAAAGGTTTATCTAAGTTATGTATATCGAATTCGGTCATTCCTTCCAATCCAAACAAACCCAGGATTTCAGGAACGGGAGTTGTCAATTCCTATGGTACCACTACCTACAAACGAACAGCGTGATCAATGTTAATGAATGTATTGTTCCATGTTAAACAAACCAAATGTCATACCAAAATGTAAGCATGTTATGAAAACAACTGTACTAAGTATGCACACAATGGGCGTACCTAGCATGAAATGTAATGTAAAACAATGTACTAAGTATGCACACAATGGACATACATAGCATGAAATGTAATGTAAAACAATGTACTAAGTATGCACACAATGGACATACATAGCATGAACACAATGAAATCATGTACTATACATGTACTAATGAACATAGCAAGTATATGATGTGAAAGCAGAAAAGCACGAAAGTAACAAGTAGGCACATGTGTTTCTGTGACACTCTGGATTTTCCCGAACAACCTTCTAGTTCAGCATTTCGTGTACGTACTATTATTAATTGAAAGGTGTGACTTATTTTGATGTACTATGTGCTGATAACGTGTAAGTAATATATATGTATAGATATATTTATTCATGAACCGAAATCACAACTCGAGACCACTCGGTCTCGAGTGAACAATAAAGTAGAGGGCCGGTTGGGCCTTGCACCTCCTCGAAACCCACTCTCCTTAGCCCACTCGGAAACCTTTAGAGTGCACCTCTTGTTATATATAAACCTAAACCCTCACACTTTCTCCTTTACTCTCTCTCTCTCACTTCATCCTCACTCTCACTCTCTCCCTCCTCTCATCTTTCTCTCACTAAAACCCTAAAAACCTCAACAAAATCATCTCCTCCTCCTCCTTCTCGGATCAAACCGGCTACCACAAGGGATTCTCGGAATTGCTTATAACCATCACTTGGAAGTTCTTTCATCAATCCTTCACACCTTCACACTTTGGAGTTCTAGCCGGTTAGTGTTTTATTGTTGTTATGATCCTTAGGTGATATCTTTGGTACAAAGTGTGTCTTGAATGATGCATATGGACGATAAGATGCTTCTTTGATAATAATATGTGTATTTGAATGATAAATGAAGTAGATTGTTGTTTAAAATGATGAAGGATATATGAACCGTGATGCCTTGATAATTTCTTGCCATGTTGATATGAAACTTGTTAAGACTTGTTGCCATGATGATCTGAATAATAATTGTTTAACATGTCTTTCATAAAGTGACTATGGTGTGTGTGTATAGATTAATCTGTTTTAGTATTAGAATAAGGAGATTTAATCCATTTTGATGAATAATAAACATAGGATAAATGAATGAATGAAACAGTGGCAAGCATGTTGAATGTGATGAACTGTTTGAATATGTGGTGAACATTTAAAATTTGCTATGTTTGATCCATTTAGAATTAGGGTGAGACAGGAAAACATGTTTGTGATATTTCATTGGATAGTACAAAGTTAGGACAGGTTCTAGAAAGATTCCTCGGTGGTCTCGACTCAGCAATTGTCTTATATCGGTTGCGACTCGAGACTACTAGAGAGGACGACTCGAGATCATCAAGTGTCAACTCGAGACCATCAACTGACTAATCGAGAACAATTGTTTCATCAGTGGTCTCGACAAAAGTCTCGACACAGCAGGTGGTTCATCAGCATTGTGACTCGAGACCACCAATGGTTGCGAGTCAAAGCGTTGCCCTGTTGCGACACATAAATGCATGACTCGAGATTAGTGGTTTCGACTCGAGACCACTCCTCAGCTTCACCATCAGTGGATGGCACTCGAAACCACAGACCATGCCTACAACGGTAGTTGCGACTCGAGACTGTTTCTCAGTGGCGTCGACTCGAGACCACTCATCAGTGGATTCAACCTATCAGTGGTTTTGATTGGGCCATGCTGTTATTGGGCCATATTGGTTTAACGGACTGCTTTCTGTGTGGGCTAAGTGTTAACTGATTTCTGCTTGAATTGCTAGCACGATAGGGCGGGCCCAATAACCTTGAATGACTCATAAGTTATGTGTTAACTGTTACTAGTCTACTGCTCAAATATTTGAACAGGCTCATTAACGTAAAGGATAATTGTATGTTATGCATGCTATGTGTTAGTTATGTGTAGATCCTACGTGACTTATTGTACCCGGGCTTAACCCATACTGGTAACCATGTTAGGACGTGGTGACCTGCACACTTGACCAAGTAAACTAAACTGCCGAGCAACCCAAGGTGAGTTCACAACTATCAAAGCATGCTTTCCCGGTGGTTTTGGGAAAACGGAAACTTAAAACAACGCTATCCCCTCGTAAGGGATACAAACCTACTTTTTCCCCTTAAATGGGACTCTTAGTTAATTATTGTTTATACGGTAATGCAACAAGCAATACTAAACGAAACTCTATCACTCAAGTCCTCACTACTTAATACCGATCAATCGCCGGGGCCAGGCGAACGGGTTATTAGTTAGTAGCGCTATTTAGGTCTAACCAGCCTCACACCGACCCTTGTTACTGGGAACGGGAGTGAACTAATGTACTCTGGCAAACCGTCAATGATGATAGAACATTGACAAACGGGGCACTACGGAAACGTACGGTTAAGTAAGTATTCGGTATTGTAAAAACAGTTTAGTCGCTTACTTATGGGGTAGCTCCCCATCGCATGTATAAACGGATAATTTAACTGGCGAAACAAGTTTTGGTAATTAAAACTGGACAACTCGTGAACTCGCCAACATTTTTGTTGATACCCTACTGCATGCTTTGCAGGTACCCAGTGACTCAGGAGCTTGCAGCTTGGGAATGTGTAGTGGTCGTCTAACCCATGTGCTGGGTTTTAAATAATCTTGAACTTGAACCTTGTTTTGAAACTGTTTGGTTTATGCTTCCGCTGTTTACTTAAACTGTTATTTAGACTCAAACTTTTAAAACTTCAAACTATGATGTTTACTAACTATTGTGGTTGGTGAACATTCTTACTATTAACCAATGCTCGGTATAATTGGTGGCTGGATCCTGGTCAGTCACGCCCCCAAGCGGTGGTACTCCGCACGTGGATTTTGGGGGTGTGACAGATTGGTATCAGAGCCATTGGTTATAGTGAACTTGGTTTTAAAAAGGAAGTCTTTTTGAGAAAAACCAGACTATAACCCGTGACTCGTGATGACACTACACTCCAAGTGCAAGACTCAACGCATTAGACCTCATAGCTCTCACTTATGTTTACTTGCTGTTTGTTTAAGTGCTTATGTGCTAATATACATATTAGTGTGCCTAGCTAGATGTATACACAATCCTCCCCCACATTCTTGTTTCACTATGACGTCCTTTCTCACTCTGTGTTTTCTGAACGCCAAGATGATGACCGGACTCGATGGAGACAGCATAACCCTGACAAGGGACCAGCTGGCGGCCCTGGTAGACGCTCGGGTCGCTGAAGCCTTGGCAACCAACCCAGAAGGACCGTTCACAAACACCCAACCCCGAGTTGGCACCCTTAAGGCGTTCTTGGAATGCAAACCACTCCCCTTCGATGGCACGGAAGGAGCAGTAGGTCTTTTACATTGGTTCAGAAGAATCGAGTCTGCGTTCGAAGAAGGTGAAAGCCCATGTAGCAAACGAGTAGAGTACGCCACTAGCACGTTTCTAGGAAAAGCGTTTTCATGGTGGAACACGCAAGTTCAGATGCTTGGATTGGCAGATGCAAATGCCACTCCCTGGGATGATTTCAAGGATCTAATCAGGGAAGAATTCTGTCACAGGGATGACATGCAGAAGCTGGAAATGGAATACTATGGGTTGAAGATGGTTGGCTCGGAGATCGAAGTGTACACGAAAAGATCCAATGACTTGGCTGCTTTGTGTCCTAACTTATCGCAGCCTCTCTACAAACGAACCGCAATCTACCTTAGGGGCTTAGTCCCAGAAATCTAGGGTTCAGTGATAGCAACCAAACCCCCTACAATCCAACAAGCCATCCGTTTAGCACACCATTTCACAAACCAAGCAGTGGAAGAGGGCAGGTTGCCCAGGCGTTTAACTGCTACAACTAATGCTCTTGATTTCAGCAAACGCAAGTGGAATGACTACCAAAGTGGGAGTCCCAGCGCTATGCCACCTCAAGCTCAACGAAGGAGGGTCGTTGGGAGCGAGGGCCCTGACCCGCGAACGGGTGGTTACCAAAGAAAAATACCAAAGTGTAACAAGTGTGGCCGACATCACAACGGGCCCTGTGCGAAGAACAAGTGTCAGCGATGCAACAAGATGGGGCATGAGGCCAAGGATTGTAGGAGCCCTCATCCCGCAAGGCAGAACCAACCGCAGCAGCAACAGCATCATGGGAACATCAAGGGTTGTTTCCAGTGCGGAGCCGAGGGGCACATTAAGAGGAATTGTCCCCAGTTAAACCAGAACAACAACCAGGGTGCGGGGGATAACAACAACAACGCCAACAATACTGGGAATGGTGCAAGAGGAAGAACTTTCGTGACTGGAGCTGGAGAAGCGTGGAATGACCCCAACGTCGTAGCGGGTAAGTTTCTACTCGATGGTCGTTATGTTTCCATCTTATTTGATTTTGGAGCAGATGCTAGTTATGTATCCCTACGTATTAGTAAAGAGCTTAAGCGTACGTCTACGTTATTAAGTTCTAAGCATATCGTCGAGCTAGGCTCACCCGTTGTCAGTAACTGCAACCTCATATTGTCTAGTCAGACCTTTCCCATCGACCTCTTTCCTATCGTACTCGAAAGCTTCGACTTCGTCGTTAGTATGGATTGGTTATCCAAAGTGCGGGCTGGAATCCTCTGTTGAGAGGAAATCGTTTGTATTCCACGTCCTTCGTGCAAACCCCCATCGTTCAAGGTGACAAAGGCGGAGAAGTCACCGGCATAATTTCATAACTTAAAAGCCCCGAAGTGTTTATGTCTCCGGCACCCAGTAAAGGGAAGAGAGGATCGAGAATTTTTTTTTTCCAGTTGTACGCGACTATCCTGAGGTATTTCCTGAAGAACTACCAGGACTTCCTCCACACCGTCAGGTCGAATTTCAAATCGAGCTAGCTCCTGGAGCAGCTCCTATAGCTCATGCACCTTATCGTCTAGCTCCCGCAGAACTCAAGGAACTTTCTACTCAACTACAAGAACTTTTGGACAAAGGTTTTATCTGTCCTAGCTCATCACCCTGGGGAGCCCCAGTGCCTTTGTTAAAAAGAAGGATGGCACATTCCGAATGTGCATTGACTACCGCGAACTGAACAAGGTTACCATCAAGAATCGTTATCCACTTCTCCGTATCGACGACCTGTTCGACCAGCTGCAAGGGTCAAGCTATTATTCCAAGATCGATCTGCGATCGGGTTATCACCAGCTGAGAGTCCGCAATGAGGACATCTCTAAGATTGCTTTCAGAACCAGCTATGGTCACTACGAATTCCTTGTTATGCCTTTCGGAATGACCAACACGCCTGCGATCTTCATGGATCTCATGAACCGAGTGTGCAAACCCTACCTCGACAAGTTCATGAGCGTGTCTATCGACGACATCTTAAATCTACTCGAAAAGTCAAGAGGAGCATGAACAACATTTGCGTCTTACTCTCGAGCTCATTCGCAATGAACAACTGTACGCCAAGTTATCGAAATGCGACTTCTGGCTTCGAGAAGTCCGCTTCCTTGGACACGTGGCCAATAAGGATGGAATTCACGTCGATCCAGCTAAGATCGACTCTATAAAGAATTGGCCTACCCCTAAGACACCGACGAAGTTCACCAATTCTTGGGATTGGCAGGATACCATCGTAGATTCATCAAGGGATTTTCGAAGATCGCTCAACCCCTCGCGACTCTCACCCAGAAGGGCATTGCATACAAGTGGAATAATTGTGACAACTCGAATTTTCCGACGTTTCACTCTCGCATTTATTGCACGTTGATTGTTTAACTATTTGCTTAACTGTAAAACAGTGATTGTTTGTATGTTGGATGTACGGGACACGATTGTATGATTGATACTTAACACGTGATAATACTTAGACGAAACAAGAACCTGAATGACGAATCACAACCATAGCGACGAAACAGAACTTGTTTCGCCATATTCTGTTTCGCCATAAACCACTCGACGAAACAGATGTGTTTCGCCGAGCCCAGTTTCACCGAAGCCCAGTTAGGGCCCAGTATGTTACGTATAGAATTTTATTGAGTTACACCATTCTATTCGCCACACTTTAGCAAAACAGAAACCCTAGAGTTCCCTCTACCCTGTTTACGGCGATCTTGTGTTCCCTAAGCCCCGAATCGATCCTACGACTATTCTGTTCATCGTGGTTAGTGATTAATTCTTGTGTGACTACTTGATTTTACTATCGTTAACTGTTTTAGCTCAAGTTCATTAGGATCGATGATAGATACTATTGTGTTCATGAAAAATTGATAAATCGAATGAATGGAATCTATGTTTGGTTACGGTTTTCATATGACGGATTTGATTGTGTGAATCGAGAAAACGGTTTTGCTTGTATGTTACTGATACAAACTGAATATGCTAACATAGTCCTCGATGTGATGTAATATGGTTATTGTTTTGGGGTACTCATGAACTAGGGATGTTGACAGATGTTAGTACGATGATGAATTCTTGATGGTTAGATGATGATTTCCATGTTAATGATTTCTGTATGATCATGTATGTTGATGTGAAGGCAGAATTAGGGTTTTCATGACGTAACTGTTGTGTGACGAATCAAACTGCTATTGACGAAACAGAGGTAACGACGAAACAAGATGTGTTTCGTCGAGACCTCTGCGACGAATCAAGGTGACGACGAAACAGGTGTTTCGTCGAAGGGATTTACGACGAAACAGGGGTGTTTCGCCAAGTGGGTAATCTGCACAGTAACATGTTTATATTCTGTTTAAGTGTTAACCTGGTTAGTTAACTGCAGTTAAGTGTAACCATATTGTACATGACTGTGATTACGTGTTGCATGCTTATACGTGAACGACTTGAACTCAAACTGATTTCACATACGTGCCTACTTTAGGACGCGATTGATTACTTGTGAGCATACACTTAGCATACCGAGCAAAACAAGGTGAGTTCACACCCTTACTAAGGCATGGGATTCCCAGAGTTTGGGGAATGGGATGGAAGGAATAAGGTTGAATAGATTCGTACATACACTGATACTAGACTACCATACCATTGTCCTCGGTTGTGAAGGACACATACGTAAAACCTACGTGAACTTATACTCAATACTATCCTCGGTTGTGAAGGATACTCACGTAAAACCTACGTGAACTTATACTCAATACTATCCTCGGTTGTGAAGGATACTCACGTAAAACCTACGTGAACTTATACTCAATACTGTCCTCGGTTGTGAAGGACACTTACGTAAAGCCTACGTAAACTATGTACGTACTACTGTTCTCGGTTGTGAAGAACACTTATGGTTACAAATAGTCTAGTGTATATGCAATATGGGAAGCCCCCACTAATAGAACATACGATCGGCCTAGTAGCGCCACATGTTACGAAACAAACTTACTATTACGAACTTATTTACTGTGAACTCGCTCAACTAGTTGTTGATTCTCTGTTACATGCCTTGCAGGACCTTAGGTACATATGGAGCTTGCACAGGAAGGAGCAGGTCGTTGTGGGATACGGATCGTAGACGATATTTGAACTTATAACTTATTTTGGGTTTTCATTATTATGCTTCCGCTACTTAAACAATGTTTGGTTTTGAACATCAGTCATGTCAAGATGAATTACCTTTTCCCTTTTACACTTAAATACTATGTTTGATATGATTGATGGCTTGATCCTGGTCATGTCACGCCTCCAAGCGGTGATGCTCCGCGGGTGGATTTTGGGGGTGTGACAGATTGGTATCAGAGCCATTGGTTATAGAGAACTCGGTTTTAATAAAGGAAAAACGATTTTGTTAAAACCAGACTATAACCAGAACTGTGCTCTCAACGATCCACAACGACGCTTCGCTCCACGTGCAAGGCTCAACATCATAGGTATTACTATTCATGTTACATTACCTACATGCTAAAACTACATAGAACTTTGCTCGTGGTATGCTTAGATTTCAGAACCTACTATACGTTATTGCTAGAGAATACTGTGTGCTCACTCTCTTCGCACTATTCGCGAACCTCTCACCCACATGTTCTCCTTGATGTCAAGATCATGGGTGATCCATAAAAATCTAACTCAAGCCCAGTTGGCGGCTTCGATCACTGAACAAGTTACCGCAGCACTCGCAGCTGCCCAAGCAGGAGGTGTAACCTGCCATCACCACTTACTCTAGGATCCTTAGATCCTACTCTCGTAACTCAACACTTGTGCTTAATTTTGATTACTCTTACGCACACGACAAGTCAACACGCTCAGCCACCTGTGTGCACATACACGATTTTTATGGACTGTCGTCCTACTACTTTCAGCGACACTCGAATCGGCCTTCAAATGTGCGAATGACCTGAGGCTCGTAAGGTGAAATATGCCACTGATACTCTCGAAGGCACTGCGTTAACTTGGTGGAACGCGTAAGTTCAGATGCTGGGGCTGGCGGCTGCTAATGCCACCCCATGGAATGATTTTAAGGAACTGATCAAACGTGAATACAGTAGTTATGATGCCATCCACAAGTTGGAAGTGGAGTTCTTTAACATGAAGATGACGGGATCAGAGATAGAAGCATTGAAACCAGACAACGTCAGGGCTGAAGCCCTATGCGGCTCAAGGCAACGCTTAGAACAGAAGGAAGATGGTGCTTACTACGTCACAGGACGCATTTGGGTCCCACTGTACGGCAACCTACGCGAGCTAGTAATGGATGAAGCTCATAAGTCTCGCTACTCAGTACATCCTGGTTCAGATAAGATGTACCACGACCTCAGAACAACATATTGGTGGCCTAGCATGAAGGCCCACATAGCCACATACGTTAGCAAATGCTTGACTTGTGCGAGAGTCAAGGCAGAATATCAGAAACCGTCAGGACCACTCCAACAACCTGAAATACCACAATGGAAATGGGAGCAAATTTCCATGGATTTTGTTACTGGCCTACCTAGATCTCAGCGCGGAAATGATACTATTTGGGTGATCGTAGATCGACTCACAAAGTCTGCTCACTTCTTAGCAATCAAAGAAACAGACAAGTTCTCTACCTTGGCAGACATTTACTTAAAAGAAGTGGTCTCGAGGCACGGAGTGCCCACCTCCATCATCTCTGATCGTGACGCACGTTTTACTTCAGAACTGTGGCAAGCAATGCACAAATCTTTTGGCTCTCGTTTAGACATGAGCACAGCTTATCACCCTCAGACAGATGGGCAGTCTGAGCGCACTATTCAAACTCTAGAAGACATGCTTCGGGCGTGCGTAATTGACTTTGGCAATGGTTGGGAGAAACATCTGCCACTCGTGGAATTTTCGTATAACAACAGCTACCACACCAGCATTAAAGCTGCACCATTCGAGGCATTGTACGGGCGTAGGTGCCGGTCACCTCTCTGTTGGGCAGAGGTGGGGGAAAGTCAAATCACAGGTCCAGAAATGGTAGTTGATACTACTGAAAAGATTGCTCAAATACGACAACGCATGGCGGCAGCTCGCGACCGTCAGAAAGCATATGCAGATAAAGACAGAAAACTACTCGAATTCCAGGTTGGGGATCGAGCGCTACTCAAAGTTTCACCCTGGAAGGGTGTTGTTCGTTTTGGCAAACGCGGCAAACTTAATCCACGATACGTTGAACCTTTCGAAGTTATTGAGAAAATAGGCAAAGTGGCCTACAGACTGAACTTACCAGCTGAACTCAGTGCAGTTCGCAACGTCTTTCACGTGTCGAATCTGAAGAAGTTTCTGTCAGATGAGACCCACGTAGTTCCTTTGAAGGAACTCACCATCGACGAGCGGTTGCAGTTCGTCGAAGAACCAGTTGAGATCACGGACCAGGATGTTAAGGTCCTCAAGAACACTAGAATACCTCTTGTACGAGTTCGTTGGAACTCCTGTCGCGGCCCAGAGTTCACCTGGGAGCGCGAAGATCAAATGGAACTCAAATATCCCCAGTTGTTCGAAAACAATGCAACTACTACTGAGGCTGAAGCTACTACGGAATTTCGGAACGAAATTCCAACGCAACGGGGGAATGATGTGACACCCCAGGAAAACCAGTAAACGATACAACTTACTTAGCTTCCTCAGTAACCGCATGCTAAATTTCGGGACGAAATTTCTTTCAAGTTGGGGATAATGTGACAACTCGAATTTTCCGACGTTTCACTCTCGCATTTATTGCACGTTGATTGTTTGACTATTTGCTTAACTGTAAAACAGTGATTGTTTGTATGTTGGATGTATGGGACACGATTGTATGATTAATACTTAACACGTGATAATACTTAGACGAAACAAGAACCTGAATGACGAATCACAACCATAGCGACGAAACAGAACTTGTTTCGCCATATTCTGTTTCGCCATAAACCACTCGACGAAACAGATGTGTTTCGCCGAGCCCAGTTTCACCGAAGCCCAGTTAGGGCCCAGTATGTTACGTATAGATTTTTATTGAGTTACACCATTCTATTCGCCACACTTTAGCAAAACAGAAACCCTAGAGTTCCCTCTACCCTGTTTACGGCGATCTTGTGTTCCCTAAGCCCCGAATCGATCCTACGACTATTCTGTTCATCGTGGTTAGTGATTAATTCTTGTGTGACTACTTGATTTTACTATCGTTAACTGTTTTAGCTCAAGTTCATTAGGATCGATGATAGATACTATTGTGTTCATGAAAAATTGATAAATCGAATGAATGGAATCTATGTTTGGTTACGGTTTTCATATGACGGATTTGATTGTGTGAATCGGGAAAACGGTTTTGCTTGTATGTTACTGATACAAACTGAATATGCTAACATAGTCCTCGATGTGATGTAATATGGTTATTGTTTTGGGGTACTCATGAACTAGGGATGTTGACAGATGTTAGTACGATGATGAATTCTTGATGGTTAGATGATGATTTCCATGTTAATGATTTCTGTATGATCATGTATGTTGATGTGAAGGCAGAATTAGGGTTTTCATGACGTAACTGTTGTGTGACGAATCAAACTGCTATTGACGAAACAGAGGTAACGACGAAACAAGATGTGTTTCGTCGAGACCTCTGCGACGAATCAAGGTGACGACGAAACAGGTGTTTCGTCGAAGGGATTTATGACGAAACAGGGGTGTTTCGCCAAGTGGGTAATCTGCACAGTAACATGTTTATATTCTGTTTAAGTGTTAACCTGGTTAGTTAACTGCAGTTAAGTGTAACCATATTGTACATGACTGTGATTACGTGTTGCATGCTTATACGTGAACGACTTGAACTCAAACTGATTTCACATACGTGCCTACTTTAGGACGCGATTGATTACTTGTGAGCATACACTTAGCATACCGAGCAAAACAAGGTGAGTTCACACCCTTACTAAGGCATGGGATTCCCAGAGTTTGGGGAATGGGATGGAAGGAATAAGGTTGAATAGATTCGTACATACACTGATACTAGACTACCATACCATTGTCCTCGGTTGTGAAGGACACATACGTAAAACCTACGTGAACTTATACTCAATACTATCCTCGGTTGTGAAGGATACTCACGTAAAACCTACGTGAACTTATACTCAATACTATCCTCGGTTGTGAAGGATACTCACGTAAAACCTACGTGAACTTATACTCAATACTGTCCTCGGTTGTGAAGGACACTTACGTAAAGCCTACGTAAACTATGTACGTACTACTGTTCTCGGTTGTGAAGAACACTTATGGTTACAAATAGTCTAGTGTATATGCAATATGGGAAGCCCCCACTAATAGAACATACGATCGGCCTAGTAGCGCCACATGTTACGAAACAAACTTACTATTACGAACTTATTTACTGTGAACTCGCTCAACTAGTTGTTGATTCTCTGTTACATGCCTTGCAGGACCTTAGGTACATATGGAGCTTGCACAGGAAGGAGCAGGTCGTTGTGGGATACGGATCGTAGACGATATTTGAACTTATAACTTATTTTGGGTTTTCATTATTATGCTTCCGCTACTTAAACAATGTTTGGTTTTGAACATCAGTCATGTCAAGATGAATTACCTTTTCCCTTTTACACTTAAATACTATGTTTGATATGATTGATGGCTTGATCCTGGTCATGTCACGCCTCCAAGCGGTGATGCTCCGCGGGTGGATTTTGGGGGTGTGACATAATGCTCAAGAGTCTGCCTTTCAGAAGCAAAAGGAAAACCTTTGCAGTACTCCTATCCTTCCATTACCTAAAGGTACCAACAACCATGTGGTTTATTGTGACGCGTATATTCATGGGCTCGGTTGCGTGTTGATGCAACGCGAGAAAGTCATCGCCTATGTTTCTCGACAACTTAAGATTCATGAGAAGAACTACACGACGCATGACTTAGAACTCGGAGCAGTCGTCTTTGCACTCAAGATATGGAGACATTACTGGTACGGTACCAAGTGCATGATTTACACCGATCACAGGAGATTCCAGCATATCTTAGATCAGAAGGAGTTGAACATGAGGCAACGCAGATGGGCAGGACTCCTTAACGACTACGAATGCGCAATTAAGTATCATCCTGGCAAGGCCAATGTGGTGGCTGATGCCCTCAACAGGAAGGAAACAAAACCTAAGGGTGTTCGTGCTTTACAACTCACTATCCACTCGAACCTCCCTAATCGGATTTGAAATGCTCAGGTTGAAGCATTGAAAGAGGAAAACATCAGGGCTGAGACCCTACGAGGATCAAGGAAACGTCTAGAACAAAAAGGAAGACGACGCTTGTGACAACTCGAGTTTCCGACTTTCATTTTCGCATTAAATGCACGTTGACTTTGACTGTTTAGTTGTTTGACTTGTAACTGTACACTTCGTGTGATAATGAAGCGCATTGTGTTTGCATGATTTTGTGTTTGGTTGTATAACATGAGACGGTTTAGAAAACTAAAACTGTTTAACACAATGAAAGGACCCGACGAAACAAAGTGTTTCGCCAAGACCAAACCCAACGAAACAGAAGCCGTTCCGTCGGCAAATCAGTTTCGCCGGCCCAACTGTTACGCGAAGCCCAGTTCGGGCCCAACACATAAACTCGAATATTAAAACGAGAAACAACATCAGTTTTACACTTTTTATCAAAACAAGAAAACCCTAGAGACTTTGTGACGGCAACCTAACATCCATTGGAGATTTGTAACCGAACTGATCATCGACTATACTTCCGGTTAGTTCTAATCGGTTGTTTATTTTCTGATTATGTGATATGAATGCCAGCGTTGAGTTGACGATGATGTTATGCATGATAATCGGTTATATATATATGTGTTAGATGTAGGCATCATGTGCATGAATTGAAATTCCACTATAAAAGTTTGGTCCAATTATGGCATGAAAATAATAGCAGTGGTCGGCCATTTGTGTTAGTCATTTTAATAGCAATGATGATGATAACTATTGTGAAAATTATGAGTGATCTAAGTGACCATGTGCACCCCTGAACATGTGTAAGAACTTTTGTGTTTCCACTCGATGTGTATTTGAAGTACCATTCACTGTTACGTATGATTACAGGATCGATGGTTCATGCTAGACATGATTATGTGATGATATTCTCATTGAAACTGTCACTATTGAATTAGGCGTCATGCTAGATATTAAGTACCATGATGATGATTATGTTATGACATCGATGATTGCTGGTAGATGGCGTATAACGGCTGTTAGTGATGGTTAGGGTTTCTGTGATAAGCTGCGTAACTGGTACATGTTCACGAAACAGAATTTACGGCGAAACAGGAAGGGTGTTTCGCCAAGGGTAATTGACGAAACAGAACTTTATTTCGCTGAAGGGACTCTCGACGAAACTGAAGGTGTTTCGTCGAGTGGGGAAACCTGTTTTAACTTGGTTTGTTTCTGTTAGAACTTAACTGACCTAATTAACTGCTGTTAACTGAATTGCATGTTCCGTATGTGTTTGAATATGTGTTATGTGCTACGTGATGATCTTTGACTCGGTGTTACCATGTTGTACTCGTACGTAAACTGATTTCGCATACGTGAATAATCTAGGACGTGATTGATTTACTTTGAGCACATACTTAGCATACCGAGCAAAACAAAGGTGAGTTCATACAGCCAAGGCATGGGGTTCCCGGGTGGGAATGGGATTTGATGAATTATTGTGTATACTCAGACGGTAGAACCTAACGATAAGATACGACTAGACTAGTAACACTTATTGAACTGATCTTCGCACACCTGCCAAGGGTTGGCCGCGATATTATGACTGACTTCGCACACCTGCCATAGGAAGGCCGCGAACTAAATTTACAAATCTTCGCACACCTGCCTGGGAGGCCGCGATACAAATAAACCTAGTCTAGAATACTTGGGAAAAATATCCCCTAATATCTTCGCATACCTGCCTGTGAGGCCGCGATGGAAACTAATACGATACATGACGTAACGAACGAACATACTACTACTCACGCTATACTATTACTGAACTGTTATCTGTGAACTCGCTCAACTAGTTGTTGACTCTCTGCTGCATGCCTTGCAGGACCTTAGGTACATATGGAGCTTACACAGGGAGGAGCAGGTCGTTGTGGGACATGGATCGATGATGCCATGTTAATTATCTAAACGTTTGAATTTACGATTTACATTGGGTTTACATACTTATGCTTCCGCTACACACTTGTTGATGTTTGGTTTTGAAAACACCTTTCGTATTGATGAATGACTTATATTATTTACTATTATGTTCAATATGATTGGTGGCTTGATCCTGGTCAGTCACGCCTCCAAGCGGTGATACTCCGCATGTGGATTTTGGGGGTGTGACAGATTGGTATCAGAGCCATTGGTTATAGAGAACTCGGTTTTAATAAAGGGAAAACGATTTTGTTAAAACCAGACTATAACCAGAACAGTGCTCTCAACGATCCACAACGACGCTTCGCTCCACGTGCAAGACTCAACATCATAGGTACTACTATTCATGTTACCTTACCTACTTGCTAGAATTACATAGAACTTTGCTCGTGGTATGCTTAGATTACATTACCTACTACTCACTACTGCTTAAAAACGCTTGTGTGCTCACTCTCTTCTGTCATCGCACTATTCGCGAACCTCTCTCACTTATGTTATCTTTACTATGAAGATCATGTCTGGACGTATCAACATGACTCAAGACCAGTTGACGGCTCTCATTAACGAACGAGTTACTGCGGCCGTTGCAGCCGCACAAGCAGGAGGTATACCCTGCAGTTACAACTCACACTAGGATCCTTAGATCCTACATTCCTAAACCAACTCTCGTGTTTTATCTTATCCTAACTCTTATACACAACAGGTCAACCACCTGTTTGCACTTTCAAGACATTCATGGACTGTCGTCCTACTACTTTTAGCGGCACGGAAGGAGCCATAGGTCTTCTCCACTGGTTCGAGAAGCTAGAGTCTGTGTTCGAAATGTGTGAATGCCCTGAGGCACGCAGGGTGAAGTATGCTACCGGTACCCTCGAGGGTTTAGCCCTCACATGGTGGAAAGCTCAGGTCCAAATACTGGGGTTGGTTGCTGCTAACGCCACCCCATGGAACAATTTCAAGGAGATGATCAAGCAGGAATACTGTAGTCGAGATGATATTCATAAGCTGGAAGTCGAGTTTTTCAACCTCAAGATGACGGGGTCAGAGATTGAGGCGTACACCAAGAGATCGAATGAGCTTGCATTACTGTGTCCTACTCTGGTGGACAAGCGTATCGAACTTTATCTTAAGGGTCTAGTGCCAGAGATCCAAAGTCATGTAACTTCAGCAAATCTTGCCACCTATCAGCAGGTTGTTCAGTTGGCTCACCGTCTCACTGATCAGGCGGTTGAGCAAAACAGGTTGCCTAAACGCATCAATGCTACTACTACCGCTACCACTTCAGTTACTCCTGCTACTCCCAGCGACAATAAGAGGAAATGGGAGGGGGATTCTAGCAAAGGTTCAGCTACTGTTCAGTCTCAAGCTCAGCAACGCAAGACGAATGACTACCAGAGTCCGAATCAGCAATCATCAGGTAGTCAAGGGCAGAGTGGATATCAGGGAATTCATCCATGGTGTAGTAGGTGCAACAAACACCACAGTGGAAGATGTCGCAGGGAACGTTGTCAAAGATGCCTCAAGATGGGTCATGAGGCTAAGGATTGTAGAAGCTCACGGCCAGCAAATCTGAACCAGCAACTCCCACTACCAGCTCCACAACACCAGCAACAACAGCCACAACGAGGAAACCGGGGGTGTTTCCAGTGTGGGGCTGAAGGTCATTTCAAACGTGATTGCCCTCAGTTAAACCAGAATCAGAACAACAACAACAATAACAATCAGGGCAATGGGAATAACAACAATGGGGGAAACAACAATAATGGTGCTAGGGGTCGTGCATTTGTGATTGGTCAGGCTGATGCAAGGAACGATCCTAATGTGATTATGGGTAAGTTTCTCCTTGACGACTTTTATGTTACTGTATTATTTGATTCGGGTGCGGATACCAGTTATATGTCTTTGAAGGTTAGTCAAATGCTTAAACGTGCACCAACACTTTTGAACACCAAACATGTCGTAGAGTTAGCCAACGGTAAAAGTTTAGAGGCCACACACATAGTTCAGGGTTGTAATCTTATCCTCGCTGGTCAGACTTTCTCCATCGATCTCATCCCTATAACTCTGAGTAGTTTCGACATCGTCATCGGTATGGATTGGTTATCCCAACAACAAGCAGAGATCCTATGCAAGGAGAAGATCATTCGTATCCCACGTTCTGGTAAAGAACCTCTCGAAGTTCAAGGCGACAAGAGTGGTGTCGTGAGTGGCGTCATTTCCTTCCTGAAGGCTCAGAAGTGTTTGCGAAAGGGCCACACAGCTGTTTTAGCTCTCGTTACCGATTCATCAAAGAAAGAGAAAAAGATTGAGGATATTCCTGTGGTACGCGATTTTCCTCAAGTGTTTCCAGAAGAGTTACCTGGGTTACCGCCTCATCGTCAGGTCGAATTTCAGATCGAGCTCGCTCCAGGAGCAGCACCTATAGCTCGCGCACCTTATCGCTTAGCACCAACTGAACTGGAAGAACTGTCTAAGCAACTGCAAGAACTCTTGGAAAAGGGTTTCATACGTCCTAGCTCTTCGCCTTGGGGAGCTCCAGTACTATTTGTAAAGAAGAAGGATGGTACCTTCCGCATGTGTATAGACTACCGCGAATTGAACAAGGTGACTGTGAAGAATCGCTATCCTCTTCCACGCATCGACGACTTATTCGACCAGTTACAAGGGTCGAGCTATTACTCGAAGATTGATCTAAGGTCAGGGTATCATCAACTGAGGGTCCGGGATGAGGACGTCTCCAAAACAGCGTTCAGAACACGCTACGGCCATTACGAGTTTCTGGTCATGCCTTTCGGGTTGACGAACGCGCCAGCAGTTTTTATGGACCTTATGAACAGGGTGTGCAAACCCTATCTTGACAAGTTCGTCATTGTTTTCATTGATGACATCCTGATTTATTCGAAGAGTCAGGAGGAGCACGAGCATCATTTACGACTTATTTTGGAACTTCTTCGAACGGAACAGCTATACGCTAAATTTTCAAAATGTGACTTTTGGCTTCGTGAAGTCCACTTCTTAGGCCACGTGGTAAATAAGGATGGGATTCATGTCGATCCATCCAAGGTGGATTCGATCAAGAACTGGCCTGCACCTCGCACACCAACGGAAATACGCCAATTCTTGGGTTTGGCGGGTTATTATAGACGGTTCATCAAAGACTTCTCAAAGATTGCTCAGCCACTTACACTACTGACGCAGAAGGGTGTTGTTTACCGTTGGGGAAATGCACAGGAAACAGCGTTTCAGCACTTAAAGGATAGACTCTGTAGCGCACCTATCCTCTCATTGCCTGAAGGCACGGACGATTTTGTAGTCTACTGCGATGCATCTATCCAGGGTCTTGGATGTGTATTGATGCAACGGGATAAAGTTATTGCTTATGCTTCGCGCCAACTTAAGATTCACGAACAGAATTACACAACACACGATTTAGAGCTGGGAGCGGTTGTTTTTGCACTCAAGATATGGCGCCATTACCTGTACGGTACCAAGTGCACTATATACACTGATCACAGGAGTCTCGAACATATTTTCAAGCAGAAAGAATTGAACATGCGACAACGTAGATGGGTCGAACTACTGAACGATTACGAGTGTGCCATAAAGTACCATCCGGGCAAGGCCAATGTGGTGGCCGACGCTCTCAGTCGGAAGGATACTACGCCTAGGCGTGTACGAGCATTGCAACTTACTATCCAGTCTAGCCTTCCTTCTCAGATACGAGATGCTCAGGTAGAAGCATTGAAACCAGACAACGTCAGGGCTGAAGCCTTACGTGGCTCAAGGCAACGATTAGAACAAAAGGCAGACGGCGCTTATTACGTAACAGGACGCATTTGGGTCCCACTCTATGGTAACTTACGCGAGCTTGTAATGGATGAAGCTCATAAGTCCCGTTACTCGGTACATCCAGGTGCAGATAAAATGTACCACGACATCAGAACTACATATTGGTGGCCTAGCATGAAGGCCCACATAGCCACATACGTTAGCAAATGCTTGACTTGTGCTAGAGTCAAGGCAGAATATCAGAAACCGTCAGGACCACTTCAACAACCTGAGATACCACAATGGAAATGGGAACAAATTTCCATGGATTTTGTTACTGGCTTACCTAGATCTCAGCGCGGAAATGATACTATTTGGGTGATCGTGGATCGACTCACAAAGTCTGCTCACTTCTTGGCTATCAAAGAAACAGACAAGTTCTCTACCTTAGCAGACATTTACTTAAAAGAAGTGGTCTCGAGGCACGGGGTGCCCCCCTCCATCATCTCTGATCGTGACGCACGTTTTACTTCAGAACTGTGGCAAGCAATGCATAAATCTTTTGGTTCTCGTTTAGACATGAGCACAGCTTATCATCCTCAGACGGATGGGCAGTCTGAGCGCACTATTCAAACTCTAGAAGACATGCTTCGGGCGTGCGTAATTGACTTTGGCAATGGCTGGGAAAAACATCTGCCACTTGTAGAATTTTCGTATAACAACAGCTACCACACCAGCATTAAAGCTGCACCATTCGAGGCATTGTACGGGCGTAAATGCCGGTCACCTCTCTGTTGGGCAGAGGTGGGAGATAGTCAAATCACAGGTCCAGAAATGGTAGTTGATACTACTGAAAAGATTGCTCAAATACGACAACGCATGGCGGCAGCTCGTGACCGTCAGAAAGTATACGCCGATAAAGATAGAAAACTACTCGAATTCCAAGTTGGGGATCGAGCGCTACTCAAAGTTTCGCCCTGGAAGGGTGTGGTTCGTTTTGGCAAACGCGGCAAACTCAATCCACGATACGTCAGACCTTTCGAAGTTATTGAGAAGATAGGCAGGGTGGCCTACAGATTGAACTTACCAGCTGAACTCAGTGCAGTTCACAACGTCTTTCACGTGTCGAATATGAAGAAGTGTACGTCAGATGAGACCCACATAGTTCCCTTAAAGGAACTCACTATCAACGAGCTGTTGCACTTCGTCGAGGAACCTGTTGAAATCACGGACCGGGATGTTAAGGTCCTCAAGAACACGAGAATCCCTCTTGTACGAGTTCGTTGGAACTCCCGCCGCGGCCCAGAGTTCACCTGGGAGCGTGAAGATCAAATGGAACTCAAATATCCCCAGTTATTCGGAACCAATGCAACTACTACTGAGGCTGAAGCTACCAATACAGAATTTCGGGACGAAATTCCAAATCAACGGGGGGATGATGTGACACCCCAAGAAAACCAGTAATCTTCGCAAACCTGCTCGGGGAGCCGCGATACGATACAGGTAAACAACGTCACACCATTAGCTTTCCTCAGTAACTGCATGCTAAATTTCGGGACGAAATTTCTTTCAAGTTGGGGATAATGTGACAACTCGAGTTTCCGACTTTCATTTTCGCATTAAATGCACGTTGACTTTAACTGTTTAGTTGTTTGACTTGTTTGACTTGTAACTGTACACTTCGTGTGATAATGAAGTGCATTGTGTTTGCATGATTTTGTGTTTGGTTGTATAACATGAGACGGTTTAGAAAACTAAAACTGTTTAACACAATGAAAGGACCCGACGAAACAAAGTGTTTCGCCAAGACCAAACCCAACGAAACAGAAGCCGTTCCGTCGGCAAATCAGTTTCGCCGGCCCAACTGTTACGCGAAGCCCAGTTCGGGCCCAACACATAAACTCGAATATTAAAACGTAAACAACATCAGTTTTACACTTTTTATCAAAACAAGAAAACCCTAGAGACTTTGTGACGGCAACCTAACATCCATTGGAGATTTGTAACCGAACTGATCATCGACTATACTTCCGGTTAGTTCTAATCGATTGTTTATTTTCTGATTATGTGATATGAATGCCAGCGTTGAGTTGATGATGATGTTATGCATGATAATCGGTTATATATATATGTGTTAGATGTAGGCATCATGTGCATGAATTGAAATTCCACTATAAAAGTTTGGTCCAATTATGGCATGAAAATAATAGCAGTGGTCGGCCATTTGTGTTAGTCATTTTAATAGCAATGATGATGATAACTATTGTGAAAATTATGAGTGATCTAAGTGACCATGTGCACCCCTGAACATGTGTAAGAACTTTTGTGTTTCCACTCGATGTGTATTTGAAGTACCATTCACTGTTACGTATGATTACAGGATCGATGGTTCATGCTAGACATGATTATGTGATGATATTCTCATTGAAACTGTCACTATTGAATTAGGCTTCATGCTAGATATTAAGTACCATGATGATGATTATGTTATGACATCGATGATTGCTGGTAGATGGCGTATAACGGCTGTTAGTGATGGTTAGGGTTTCTATGATAAGCTGCGTAACTGGTACATGTTCACGAAACAGAATTTACGGCGAAACAGGAAGGGTGTTTCGCCAAGGGTAATTGACGAAACAGAACTTTATTTCGCTGAAGGGACTCTCGACGAAACTGAAGGTGTTTCGTCGAGTGGGGAAACCTGTTTTAACTTGGTTTGTTTCTGTTAGAACTTAACTGACCTAATTAACTGCTGTTAACTGAATTGCATGTTCCGTATGTGTTTGAATATGTGTTATGTGCTACGTGATGATCTTTGACTCGGTGTTACCATGTTGTACTCGTACGTAAACTGATTTCGCATACGTGAATAATCTAGGACGTGATTGATTTACTTTGAGCACATACTTAGCATACCGAGCAAAACCAAGGTGAGTTCATACAGCCAAGGCATGGGGTTCCCGGGTGGGAATGGGATTTGATGAATTATTATGTATACTCAGACGGTAGAACCTAACGATAAGATACGACTAGACTAGTAACACTTATTGAACTGATCTTCGCACACCTGCCAAGGGTTGGCCGCAATATTATGACTGACTTCGCACACCTGCCATAGGAAGGCCGCGAACTAAATTTACAAATCTTCGCACACCTGCCTGGGAAGCCGCGATACAAATAAACCTAGTCTAGAATACTTGGGAAAAATATCCCCTAATATCTTCGCATACCTGCCTGTGAGGCCGCGATGGAAACTAATACGATACATGACGTAACGAACGAACATACTACTACTCACGCTATACTATTACTGAACTGTTATCTGTGAACTCGCTCAACTAGTTGTTGACTCTCTGCTGCATGCCTTGCAGGACCTTAGCTACATATGGAGCTTGCACAGGGAGGAGCAGGTCGTTGTGGGACATGGATCGATGATGCCATGTTAATTATCTAAACGTTTGAATTTACGATTTACATTGGGTTTACATACTTATGCTTCCGCTACACACTTGTTGATGTTTGGTTTTGAAAACACCTTTCGTATTGATGAATGACTTATATTATTTACTATTATGTTCAATATGATTGGTGGCTTGATCCTGGTCAGTCACGCCTCCAAGCGGTGATACTCCGCATGTGGATTTTGGGGGTGTGACAACGCTTACTACGTGACAGGGCGTATATGGGTCCCACTTTATGGAAATCTGCGTGAACTTGTTATGGACGAAGCACACAAATCTCGTTACTGGGTACATCCTGGTTCGAGTAAGAGGTGCCACGATCTTAAAAACTACGTATTGGCAACCTGTTATGAAAGCCAACATGGCCACCTACCGTCAGGCTTGTTACAACAACCAGAACTGCCAAAAATAGAAAGAGGAACGCATCCCTATGGGTTTTATCACAGGCTTACCAAGATCTCAGAACAAGAATGACACTTACCATTGGTGGAGTTCTCCTACAACAATAGTTACCACAACAGCGTTCAGGTGGCACCCTTTGAGGCATTGAACGGTCGTAAATGCCGGTCACCCTTATGTTGGGCGGAAGTTGGCGAAAGCCGAATTACTGGCCCGGAACTCGTGGTTGAGACAACGGAAAGGATCGCCCTGATCAGACAACGCATGGCGGCAGCTCGTGATCGTCAGAAGAGCTACGCTGATAAGGATAGGAAACCACTAGAGTTCCAGGTTGGTGACCGGGCTCTACTTAAAGTCTCACCCTGGAAGGGTGTGGTTCGTTTTGGAAAACGGGGCAAGCTTAATCCGCGATATGTCGGACCGAAATTACCGAAAGGATCGGTAAGGTCGCTTACAGATTGAATCTGCGTGAAGAACTAAGTGTTGTGCACAACGTCTTCCACGTGTCTAATCTGAAGAAGTGTCTGTTAGATAAAACACTCATAATTCCTTTCAAGGAAATCACTATTGACGAACAGCTACACTTTACTGAGGAACCGATTGAGATCGCGGGTCGAGAGATCAAAACCCTCAGACGTAGCCAGATACCTCTCGTACGAGTTCGTTGGAACTCGCGCCATGGCCCAGAGTTTACCTGGGAGCGGGAGGACCAGATGAAGCACAAGTATCCCCAATTGTTCCCAAATGAAACTCCCAGCACTGAAGCTACAACCGAATTTCGGGACGAAATTCCAAACTAACGGGGGGATAATGTGACACCCCGTTGAAATGTTCTCACTTATACTAGCTTGACAGTGACTGCCTTAACTTTCGGGACGAAAGTTCTTAAAACTTGGGGATAATGTGACACTCTGGATTTTCCCGAACAACCTTCTAGTTCAGCATTTCGTGTACGTACTATTATTAATTGAAAGGTGTGACTTATTTTGATGTACTATGTGCTGATAACGTGTAAGTAATATATATGTATAGATATATTTATTCATGAACCGAAATCACAACTCGAGACCACTCGGTCTCGAGTGAACAATAAAGTAGAGGGCCGGTTGGGCCTTGCACCTCCTCGAAACCCACTCTCCTTAGCCCACTCGGAAACCTTTAGAGTGCACCTCTTGTTATATATAAACCTAAACCCTCACACTTTCTCCTTTACTCTCTCTCTCTCACTTCATCCTCACTCTCACTCTCTCCCTCCTCTCATCTTTCTCTCACTAAAACCCTAAAAACCTCAACAAAATCATCTCCTCCTCCTCCTTCTCGGATCAAACCGGCTACCACAAGGGATTCTCGGAATTGCTTATAACCATCACTTGGAAGTTCTTTCATCAATCCTTCACACCTTCACACTTTGGAGTTCTAGCCGGTTAGTGTTTTATTGTTGTTATGATCCTTAGGTGATATCTTTGGTACAAAGTGTGTCTTGAATGATGCATATGGACGATAAGATGCTTCTTTGATAATAATATGTGTATTTGAATGATAAATGAAGTAGATTGTTGTTTAAAATGATGAAGGATATATGAACCGTGATGCCTTGATAATTTCTTGCCATGTTGATATGAAACTTGTTAAGACTTGTTGCCATGATGATCTGAATAATAATTGTTTAACATGTCTTTCATAAAGTGACTATGGTGTGTGTGTATAGATTAATTTGTTTTAGTATTAGAATAAGGAGATTTAATCCATTTTGATGAATAATAAACATAGGATAAATGAATGAATGAAACAGTGGCAAGCATGTTGAATGTGATGAACTGTTTGAATATGTGGTGAACATTTAAAATTTGCTATGTTTGATCCATTTAGAATTAGGGTGAGACAGGAAAACATGTTTGTGATATTTCATTGGATAGTACAAAGTTAGGACAGGTTCTAGAAAGATTCCTCGGTGGTCTCGACTCAGCAATTGTCTTATATCGGTTGCGACTCGAGACTACTAGAGAGGACGACTCGAGATCATCAAGTGTCAACTCGAGACCATCAACTGACTAATCGAGAACAATTGTTTCATCAGTGGTCTCGACAAAAGTCTCGACACAGCAGGTGGTTCATCAGCATTGCGACTCGAGACCACCAGTGGTTGCGAGTCAAAGCGTTGCCCTGTTGCGACACATAAATGCATGACTCGAGATTAGTGGTTTCGACTCGAGACCACTCCTCAGCTTCACCATCAGTGGATGGCACTCGAAACCACTGACCATGCCTACAACGGTAGTTGCGACTCGAGACTGTTTCTCAGTGGCGTCGACTCGAGACCACTGATCAGTGGATTCAACCTATCAGTGGTTTCGATTGGGCCATGCTGTTATTGGGCCATATTGGTTTAACGGACTGCTTTCTGTGTGGGCTAAGTGTTAACTGATTTCTGCTTGAATTGCTAGCACGATAGGGCGGGCCCAATAACCTTGAATGACTCATAAGTTATGTGTTAACTGTTACTAGTCTACTGCTCAAATATTTGAACAGGCTCATTAACGTAAAGGATAATTGTATGTTATGCATGCTATGTGTTAGTTATGTGTAGATCCTACGTGACTTATTGTACCCGGGCTTAACCCATACTGGTAACCATGTTAGGACGTGGTGACCTGCACACTTGACCAAGTAAACTAAACTGCCGAGCAACCCAAGGTGAGTTCACAACTATCAAAGCATGCTTTCCCGGTGGTTTTGGGAAAACGGAAACTTAAAACAACGCTATCCCCTCGTAAGGGATACAAACCTACTTTTTCCCCTTAAATGGGACTCTTAGTTAATTATTGTTTATACGGTAATGCAACAAGCAATACTAAACGAAACTCTATCACTCAAGTCCTCACTACTTAATACCGATCAATCGCCGGGGCCAGGCGAACGGGTTATTAGTTAGTAGCGCTATTTAGGTCTAACCAGCCTCACACCGACCCTTGTTACTGGGAACGGGAGTGAACTAATGTACTCTGGCAAACCGTCAATGATGATAGAACATTGACAAATGGGGCACTACGGAAACGTACGGTTAAGTAAGTATTCGGTATTGTAAAAACAGTTTAGTCGCTTACTTATGGGGTAGCTCCCCATCGCATGTATAAACGGATAATTTAACTGGCGAAACAAGTTTTGGTAATTAAAACTGGACAACTCGTGAACTCGCCAACATTTTTGTTGATACCCTACTGCATGCTTTGCAGGTACCCAGTGACTCAGGAGCTTGCAGCTTGGGAATGTGTAGTGGTCGTCTAACCCATGTGCTGGGTTTTAAATAATCTTGAACTTGAACCTTGTTTTGAAACTGTTTGGTTTATGCTTCCGCTGTTTACTTAAATTGTTATTTAGACTCAAACTTTTAAAACTTCAAACTATGATGTTTACTAACTATTGTGGTTGGTGAACATTCTTACTATTAACCAATGCTCGGTATAATTGGTGGCTGGATCCTGGTCAGTCACGCCCCCAAGCGGTGGTACTCCGCACGTGGATTTTGGGGGTGTGACAGTTTCACCCCAAAACAGTTTGGAAAACAGTAAAAGAGGGGTCTATGTACTCACTTGAGATTGTTCAGTAGTCCTAAGATAACCACCAAGCAATGCTAGAGATCACGGAATCAAACGACACCTAATATAGGTAACTATGTTAATAAACCGGACCTATATCGGAAGATCGGGTAGCATGAGGGTTCGTAAACCAAACGAGTGTGGAGACTCGTATAATATGGTTTAACAAAGCCTACATACTAAATGAAACCTAACATAAGTGTTTACGACCCATTACGACCCGTTTAGGTAGCTTATGCTACTTTAACGCGTCGTTCGCGTGAAACGCGTTCGGACCGCCTAACTAGTCCTATGACAAGTGTTATATGCCTAAACATGTTGCATAATCAGTTATGTGACAAAAGTTTAGTTACATATGCTAAATTACCAATTATACATGAAAATGGTATTCTGGTAATTTACCTAAGGCATATAAACTACCTATCATACAACTACTTAAACGATGTGACCATAAGGTATAACCTCGGAAGGTTATTCCCTATACACTATGGTCACCTAATGTATTTGGTCGGATCCTAATGATCGACCAAATGGGTCGGGTTCGAAGGTATAAGCGATTTATTAGATCGCTTACCCTTACGACCCTAGACAACGTGGTAATCAGTAGGCATAGTCACAGGGGACTATAAGCATCGTGATTACAATCACGTTGCGAAGTTCAAACGAACTTCGCATTGACCATAAACTGGTCAACGTAGAAAGTCAAACAAAGTTTGACTTTCGGACTCGAAAAGCAATAAAAGAAAGAAAAGAACGAAAGAATACTTACGAAGGGTCCCCGAATGCTAATTTCGATCCAACTAACTCAGGTATGAAACAATGGTTCCAACTTAGAGTTTCTCAAATCAAAATTCTAGTGGGTTTTGCAATGGCATGGGGGGGGGTATTTATAGTTTTCGGTTAGCCGTTAAGATCGTTTCTTGGAAACCGTGCTTTGATCTTGGTCATACACCTCAAGATAGTGGTATTACAATACCATGGGAGCCCCTAGTATTGCCCAATACCATGTGCACATGAGGAAGGGACCTAATTCAATGTTTCTGCAATTTTTCTGCTGTCTGGGGACTGGTTGCGCACCGTAACACTCTCATTGTTGCGGTGCGCAAGGACCTAGTTTGGCAGAATGTCAGATTTGGTCCCTGCTAGTGTTTTGAGCTATTTCCGACACGTTTAAGGCCCGTTAACCCCATTTCAAAGCTCTAAAATGAAGTTAAAGTATAGGGAACTTAAAATGTGCCCAAAAATATCTCGGATGTCAGTTCGTTTGGCCGTACGATCGCGATGTTCGGTTAATTACGACGGAATGCGCATAAGCGTGAAAAAAGATCCAAATGACGCGACGAATGGATTTTTCTTATGCCAAACACTAAAATAAAATGTTTTAGTGCTTACATAAATTTTTGGATGTCCGGATGTATTCAGAACGTAAGTTATGCGCGATTTCGCGCAAACTTGTGCACTTTTTGACACTTTTAGTCCCTGAATGACCCAAAAGTTTATTTTAGCACACCGAACCCCTTGAAGCCTATTTCTAAGCTATGTAAAGGATATTTAAGGTGTGTTTAACTTATGGTCATGTTCCGGAATGTTCGTTACAGTTCAAATTGGCATACTTTCGCAGTTTGTCAAGTTTAGTCCATGTAGTCGAATTAACTTGCTTTTGCCATACCAAAGCCTTCAAAACTTATTTCTAAGTTATGTAAAGGTTATTTAAGGTATGTTAAGTATATGTTGATGTTCCGGAGTATTTTTTTCGCATTAAACTGATTACGTTTACGCATCAGTTTGCGTATAACTCTCCAGAAAGCGATGTAGAGTTTGGAATTGAATAAAAGTCAAAACATGAAAAATGTAAAACACAACCAAAAAAACATTGGGATCAAATAACATTGTTTTATTGATAATAGAACTGTTCATAAAGATTACAAGCACAGATGTTACAGGACACTCGGGGTGTGTCCAATACCATTTCGGGAAATCCCCGACGGTGGAAACGGAAACTCAAAATTGGGCAACCTGGACTCCTCAAACACCCAAACTCCCTTAATGAAAAATTAATCATTCTTAAATAACAACGTGTTGGCACTATTGGAATTCCTGTACCATTATCCGAACACGTTAAACTACTGACATTGACTGGCACGCGAACCGGTGCCCGGAAGCCAAACTGAAAATTAATACTACCCTGACCTCCATCACCATACCCGTGTCCTATAGACTCAATCCGGGGTGAAAACTCCTGACCAAATCCAAGTTATAACCATTACCGACTAAGATATTGATTTGAGTCCTTACTTGCATGTGTGCTTTTAAAGCTGATTTCGTTGATTAAACACTCTTTAGCCGAGACTACTATTTGCACTGTGAGTTTCATTCCCCCACTTTTAAAATGTTTTCTTGTTTTCTTGGGTGATTTACATGTTACAAACTATGTTAATTGCTCAAACTATATGATGTGAATTATCTAACACACGATATTAGCCCCGATACAAGTGATTAACGTAAGCCGTGGGCAGTGGATAGTACTATTGGTCTGACAAACCCAGTTGCCGCCGGACATGTGGGGCCGGCAGCCAGGCAACTGCACTCGTCCGTAACCAGTTTATGTTGTTAGACATAACTACCCGAGGGCATTGAACTTCATGAGTTGCAGGTGGTGCGAGTACGTGTCTGTGTGACACGGTACGATTAGAACAGTCTAGGTTTCACTTATGACACTCGTGTAATTCCATCTATGAACCGTAATATGTGCAATTAAACATGTTGATACATTTTGAAACGAAACAACCAAACCAGTGGAACTCACCAGCAGCATTTAGCTGACCCCTTTTAAAACTAACATGCATTTCAGGTAACTTGAGACTGATGTGATCCGTTTAAGTTGTTCAAGACGTGTTTATTGGCAAATATTGAGATAGACGCATGCGACTTAGAAGACTTATGTGGTTCATGGGAACACGCAGTTGTAACATACATGTAGTATGTAATCAACATTTTGTAATTAATAAAATGTAGTGTCTTTATAAACAATGTGCATGTACCAGAGGTGTCTGTTGCATCCCACGTTTTTTTTTTCGCTGCAAATCGGGGTGTGACAATGGATGGTCATCCGGACGGATGACCAATCTTACGGATAGCCATTCAAATGAGTTGTGGGTGTTTGTAAATCGTTTCAAAACTTTTGAAGTTTTTGTTGTAGTATTTAATCAAGTCATCTGGTCGGATGGCCATTCGGACGGATGGCCATTCGATCGGATGGCTATTTGATCGAGAAATTTGTAGTTTGAAGTTTGGATCAATTTGTTTTGAACAGAGTTAGTATAAAGGACAAGTCACCTGGTCGAATAGTCATTCGATCGGATGGTCATCCGATCGGATGGCTATCCGATTAGGCAATCTGATGTTTTTGAAAAACTTGAAAAGTTTTCCAAGTTAAGAGTTTTAACGGCGTGATGACGTGTCAAACAACGGGAATCCACACCAAGCCCTACTCAATCGATCGGATGGGAATCACCTCGTTCGATCAGACTAACTGTCCTTGATGGGAACTCATGTTCAACCCCTAATCGGTTATCTCTCCAGAGGAAATCCATCTTCAAGCCAGTTCTCAACTAGAGAATGAGAAGTGAACCTGAATGAGCCAAGATTTCGTCAATTTTGAGTAAAAAGTGAAGAATGTTGAAGAAAGTTTTGAAAAGAGATGAAAATTGTTGAATTTTGTTGAGATTTGTGTTTGAATAGTGTAGAAATCCTTTAGATCTGAACAAATCTTGATGAGATGATGCCACACAACAGTTTGCATAAGAAACCGTGATGACGTCACCTTCAAGAAGTCCAAATCGGGTGATTTCATGGTGAAAATCAGTGATTTTGATGGAGAAGATGATGAGAAAGTGTGTAGTGATGACAGAAGTACAAGATTTAGGAGAAATACTTACGGAATAGCCTTGAATCGAGAGAAAAGTGCCTGAGAATGAGCTGGGAGCGAGTTGGGTCGGATAGAGCTGTCACATTAGTGAACAGTCATGTGACAGGCGGGTATTTATAGGCTGAGAGGAGATAAGGCGGTGCAGGTGAGGTGTCGGATGGCCAGTCGATCGAATGGTCATTCGATCAGACGACTCGTGCGAGTTGGTTTTCCAACTTTCGTTTCGTGCGACGTGTTTTGTTGCGTTAAGCATTGTGGATACTTTAAGCGTTATAGCGAGATAAATAGCGTCGAGTTATGTTGTGCTTCAGTGCGATAAATTGAGTTGTGCGTGCCAGCGAGTGCGCGTTTAGACATGTTTAATACTCAGATGTTATTTTTATTATATATAACAGGTCATAGCATAAGTAACTGCGTTTCGAGTTTGCGTTGTGTTTGCGTCGCATCATGACGAGCGAGGGGAGTAGCTTAAGTACTCACTCGATGTCATCGTTAGCGTTAGTGTCGTATGTGTTGTGATGTGCGATATAGTGTGTTGAAAGTATGCGATATATCCGAAGTAGCATTGTAAGCGATTTAGTTACATTATGATCCGAATCTCTGGTGCTAGGCGTAACGAGTGTAACGAGAGTAACAAGCGCGAAAGTGCGGGTTGTTATAGGAAACGGACTGCATTCAGCACTTGTAGTAACTTGACGGGGTCGTCTACGAGTTCGAAGCGAGAGAAAGCAAAAACGATTTCCTCTGCTATCTTTCTTTCTTGGGATGAAAATGTCCACCAGATCTCCAAAAACTCTTAACTCGTTCCATAGCTCACCTTTTGGTGCAATCTTCTGTAAGTTTGAAACGAAGAAAGTGAAGTCTTTGTCACTTTCTTGGAACTCTCTAACCCTTCTAGGCAGTTGTCTTCGTCTTTGTCTTCTTTGGTTGCACACTGTTTGCCAGTCTCCCTCTTGCTCCCACACTCTCTCCATTGTAATGATGTCTATTGTTGTCATTAAGAATTTTCTTATTTGTCTTACACAGTTGGCACCATTTTCGTTAATATATAAAGGATATATTAAACTGTAAGGATATATATATATATATATATATATATATATATATATATACTAGTTTAAAAACCCGTGAATTTCACGGATTGCTAAAAGAAAATATTTTATTATCTCCGTTGACATAAATATTATGATTTTATACACATTAAAACTCAAACAAATATATTAGAGTACAACGACAAATTGAAATACATGAATATGCAACGATCACAATTCGTTGAAAATCTCTTTATAAACCACATAAGTTGTTTTATCTGTAGGTTTGCCTTTGTTGTCAAGTATTAGTAGTTTGACTTCATCTCGTGTTTTAACCCTTGATAAAGCAACATACAATTAACCATGAGAGAAGACGGGTTGTTTCAAGTACAAACCAACTCTAGAAAGTGATTGCCCTTGACTTTTTTTATTGTTATTGCGAAACATACAGCCAGTGGAAATTGCTTCCTTTGAAAAGCAAAAGGAATCTTTTTATCAGAAGGGAACAAATTAATTCTATGTATATATGTGCGACCTATTAAAATATGTATATTTACTATTTAACATACAAAATACAATTAAAATACAATACATGACTAGGATTTTGCTTTGCTTATTCTCTCCTTATCCAAAGAGTTAACAACCCGGGTATAACGTCACTATAGCACACAGTTTACAGATCAAAGGATTATATCCGAATTTCCATAACCTCTATGAATGAATTCTCTCAGTATAGGAATATTGAAGTCCTTTCACAAAATTGGAAACTGCTATAAAATGTGGATATGCTTATCAATCCATTTATGTCATTAATGTAGTACCTCCACAAAGGCCGCAACTTCTGTTGGCTGCCAACATCCCAAATCGTGAATAACACATTCTTCTGATCTTCTACCTTCTTAATTGCATATTACATTAAAAAGAAATTGCGATATGCGTCAAAGACTTGACCCAAGCAATCTGCATCTAAGATGGAACCTTGATTTTCACCTCTACTGGACTTCTGGTCTTCTTCCTTCTATAATATCTCATTTAGCATGATCCTATATGTAAAAAAGAAATAAAAAAAATACAATGTGTAAAAAAGAACTGGATAGCGTATGTTTATCAGCTAACATTGAGAAAATTAATAAACATAATATGTTCGAAACGGATTTAACATATACAAATATAAGCAACAATTACTGTGAAAATGGATCACTGTTCCCATCTTAACCAAAAGCATCAGTTTTCCCATCATAACCTTTTCAGATTTCAAGTTCAGTTGTTTATAAATGGATCTAAGAAATATAAATAACAACAATACTATAGAAAACTATCATTGTTGCTCAAACTACTGAAAAATGTAAGCATTTGGTGTTTTAGCCAATATTTCTTCAGTTTTGAAGATTACCTTTCATTCATTTAGAAGGATCTAAATATAACACATACCTGTAGGTTATTGACATTAGGTAGAAAAGAACTGCACCTGATCCTTCCACAACGGTTTGGGCCTGGGTTGATAATTGACTTCCAAATTCATCATCAGTATCCCCAAATAAATTCACTTCATTCCCATCCCAGAAGTTAAACAAAATAATGGCTTGATGTCTTTTGCCACAAAGACACTTCAATCTCATCTTCAATTCTCAAAAAATCGATGGCTCAATGTAAAACGCTTTTAAACGTCACACTGCAAAATAATCAAAGTCCATATTCTTTTTTTCCTAAACAAATCATCATTCTTATAAGAATAATGAAAGAGTCGTGCACCATTCATTGTAAGCATTTATGTACACACTTAAGTCACTTTTCACCCATTCCAATTTTAGAAAGTTATTTTTAACTTTCTACTTCTTCGACACAGTAAATCGTAAATATAAGCCACTCACCACATATCAAGCTTATGAAAGCAAGTGGTTAAACGTTTACTCATTCGACAATTCACAGGGTACCGGTGACCAGGGGCAAGAGGGTAATCAACCCAAACAACAATGGCAGGCACTTTTCTCGCAATCCTACACCCGGAGGATTATATAAGATCAATGAATCATTTCTTTACTGTAGCAAGTTATAATTTATAAATAAAACCTTATTGAGTAATAGCAACATTAATAATATATAAGAAGGCAAAAATGAAATACCTTAAGGACCAAAATTCACCATCTAGATTTTAGAGCCCCGATTTCAAAGTCAAAAAAGTTTCTTCTAGAATTATCAACCTTTATTTGTTTGCTTTAATATGTAAAGCACATGAATTTCTGTTTTTCTAGTTTTTGGTCCAATTGACCATATCGAAACTCACCCCACAAAAGGAAGTGTAGTAAAGGATATATTAAACTGTAAGGATATATATATACAAGATGGTGGTCTACTTTCCATTTAAAGATTTAGAAAATATAAAATAGAGTGTAAATTACAAAACTCATCCTTTATGTTGACACCAGATTGCAAAGTGTGTACGTTGTCTTCAAAAAGTACAAAAAACGTAATCGATGTTTGCAAACCTTTACACGTTATGTCCTTTAGCCCTAACTCAGTTATTTTTCATGGTTAAATCTGACCAAGTGGACCCCACGTGAGGGTATTTTGGTTATTTTACCATTATTTATATAAAACAATTAACTCTCTCACTCTAAACACAAATACACTTACACTATCTATCCTCTCTCCGGTCACCAGTACCACCAACCTCCGGTGACCAAGAATCCCAAGCCACCACCTCCACACTCCACACTCCACACACCACCACCACCAATCAAACTAACCACCTAAATATGTCACCACTACTGGACCACCTACCTGCAACCATCAACACCATCACCCCACCTGAAACCACCGCCACCACCACCCACCTGCCACCACAACCACCCGCCGGACTAAAACCCAAGCAACAACATACACCACCAGATTGGATGAAATTCGATCTGTGGGGGATGACGGTTTTTGTTGCATTTTAATTGTGGGTTTGGTATCTTGAATCAAAATTGGTGGTTTGTTATATTTTCAACAACTTATACAGTCCCAATCAACAACCATGTTACGAAAATTTATATTCAACTGCAATTGATATTCAACAACTTGTACAACTTGGATGTTGAGTTCAGATTGCCAATCTCACTGTCACACCCCGATAAATCAGAGTTGGCGTGACTGGACCGGTATCTTCATTGCACAAAAGAAGTATAAAAGCTAAGACTTCTAAAATGTGAAAGCCTGTTAGGTACTCGAATCCCCATGGGTTCTCCTATTCCAACCGTTCCGTAGTTTTGAAAATGCAACCTAAGAAAGAACATGCGAAAAATCAACATAAAGTTGAGCGAGTTCATAGTTTGTTTTGAGAAAGATTTTAAACAAATCGTTTTGTTCACCGGTTTAAAGTTGTTGAGAAAAGATAATAAAATCATTTTTCTCGGTATGTTATATGAAAACTGTGTGTTTGTAAAAAATGTTTGACCGTCAATGTCCGCGTACGACAAAGACAACATGCCTGCATGAGCCTATAACCCACCCCGTGCTAGCAAGTTCCTCGCCAAACCGTTTACGCAAGGCGGTAAACTAGCAGGCGGTTATAGTTCCAAATGAGTAGCGAGGACTTCACTGTACAGTTTTAAGCGACCTTACGGTCCTTAGTTTAGTAATGGACGATCCCATCCTTGAGTTCTTCGTGCCACGCACGAGCAAATGTGAGTCTAGCCCACGAGAGTCTTTGTGCATTGCACGTGTGAGAATGGGCCGAGCCCCAATGAGTCTTTATAAGCAGGACCAACCCGTCCTCTTATTTGTATGTAGGACAACCTAGTCCCTGAGTAACTAGGACCCTTCCATCACTAGTCATGAAACTCATGCACGTTCTGAAAATACTCGAGTGTTTTGTAAAACCGGTATGTTTAGCATAAATCTTTCATAAATCATTTGAGTTTGTCAAAATCCATTTGCCATATGGTTTAGAAATCTCTTGTTTTCGTTCATCAAAATGTTGTGTATTTTCACCAAAACTTGCATGTCTTTCCACCCCCGAAAACATTTATAAATATGTAAAAACCGCAAAAAGTGGGGGTTATGAACTCACCTTGACATTCCTGTGCAAAGCTAGCTTAACGTGATTCCGTAGTGTCATTCCAAGAACGTGTATTTAGCTAGCGTGCAACTACGACATTCCTATGAAGGAATACTTATGAGTTTCTAATAGAACGGCGTAGTTAAACTACGTGTCCGAGCTCTACCGAATCGTTAACCAAACGATTCTAGAGAAGGTGTTAATACTTTGATTTGAAATAACCGAACTATGGTTATTTGATCCCGTTGATAATCAGGATAAAACTAATTCTCGAAAACGACTTAGTTTTCGAGTGTGGTAGAAAATATATACATTTATGTATATGATCATATAAATATATATATAGATATATGTATACGAAGTCGTGTTAGTCGTTGCGAATAGAAGGCGTAGATCGATAATGGTACGTATTCGAAATATCGTATATGATATGGTAATATTCCGTTGTAGTTTTTGTAGGATGGTAATAAATAAATATATATATATATATATATATATACATATATAGAGGCTGGGAGTTGGCTACAAAGTCCATTTTTCCTACAAAGTGTACAAAGTCATAAAACACCATAATTTTAGCCATAAAACACACTCAAAACCCACAAATAACATAGTTAAGATTACTAAAACACCATATTCGGGGGTTTTGTGTTGTGTTTTGGATGATAAGGCATTGATTATCGAATGACTAATATTAGTGTGTTTTATGTTTATTATCATGTTGTGTTTTATATTCATAGTTGTACGATAGTGTGTTTGAAGTTTTTAAGGACTGTTAGGGTTTGGATATTGTGTTTTAGTGATCTTCACTATGTTATTTGTGGATTTTGAGTGTGTTTATGGCTGGAATTGTGGTGTTTTATGACTTTGTACACTTTGTAGGAAAAATGGACTTTGTAGCTGAACCCCACCCTATATATATATATATATATAGGGGATGGATCATGAGAAAACTAGTTTAAATGAGAAAACCAAAAAAGCCTAAAAAAAAGCCTAAAAACATACCAAATTTTTTTTAGAAAAATCGCTACTTTTTATGTATGGAAAAAAAATTTCAAAAAAAAAAATTTTTTTTTTTTGTTGTACTGCACATGTGCACTAATACATAAAGCTTAAACCACTTAACCCACCCCCTACCGACACCCCCCAAAAACCTAAACCCCCCACCCCCACCCCCCAAAAACCTAAATTCACCCTCCCACCAAAAGCCTAACCCCCCCCACCCCCACCCTCCCGAAAACCTAAAACTAAACCCTAAACATAAACCCGAAAAAAACCTAAACCCCCCCCCCCCCACCCCCACCCCCCAAAAACCTAAACCCCCTACCCCCACCCCCCAAAAACCTAAATTCACCCTCCCACCAAAAGCCTAACCCCCCACCCCCCAAAAACCTAAACCCCCCCCCCCCACCCCCACCCTCCCGAAAACCTAAAACTAAACCCTAAACATAAACCCGAAAAAAACCTAAACCCCCCCCCCCCACCCCCACCCCCCAAAAACCTAAACCCCCCTCCCCCCCACACCCAAAAACCTAATCCTAATCCTAATCCTAAACCTCCAAAAAAACTAACCCTAAAAGCTAAACTAGACTCAAAAAGCTAATTTTAAGCATGTAATGCAATTGTAGTACATGTTATATTGCACATGTGCACTACTATAATAATAGTATTGAAAACAAGACGACACCATAAAATTTTTTTATGTCATAAAAAATATGCTCGAATATACTTGAATGAAAGATACAAAAATTTGTGATCTTATGGTGCCATTTTTGTTTTAAAATGATAACGTATGGAGAAATGGGAAATGTTTGAAAAATTATATATCTTTTTCCAATTTTACCCCTCCTTCATTAAAAGTCCCCCCCTCCTTCATTAAAAGTCTCCCCCCTCCTTCTTAGTGCTTTTTTGGTTAGTTTTTTGGTTTTCTCATTTATATCTAGTTTTATCATGATCCTCTCCCTATATATATTCAAAAACTTGACGTGTGAAATAAATATTCGAATTCATGATATTTGAAATAAATATAAACTATTATACTTATTTTATAAAGACGCTCGGATTATCGATGTTCGAAATAAACATAACTAATTATATTTGTTTTAGAAAGGAAATTCCGCGTCTTTGTTATTTGAAAAGTATTACGAATGATATTTATCTCGTAAAAGGTTTTCGAGTTTTAAACGTTGGAAATAAATATATATAATTTTGTTTATTTTTTAAAAGTTTTCGAGTTTTTGTCTGTCGGGATAAATATAATAACTAATTACATTTATTTTATAAAAGTGTTCTAGTTTCAACGTGTTTCGTAAATCGCCGCCAACTTAAATATATTTTTATATGTATTTTATAATAAAAACTCGGATTTTTCAATAAGTGTCGTTTTTATGACAATATACATTTCATAAACAAAGTTTGTAACGAAAATCGGGCAGAGTTTCCTCTGTTTTTGGAATAACTCGACAATAAAAAGTTGTCATATTTTCATCAAAATTCAACAATATTTCAATAATATAACCATTATATGTATAATGTTTCGTCAAATGTATCAAAACATAACTAATATCTAGTCGAAGCGGGTAGAGCTCGGTCGCGTATAACTATAATGCCTGTTTTGGTCAAAAATCAGGCTAAGATAATACAACCAAATCTTTTGTTGTGAGGTGTGATGCTTGAATCAATGAACAAATATATGAACAACTTGCAAATGAAATGAACAAGTGACATAAGGATTTATACGAGGAAAAAACCCTTGATTAAGAGTTGATCTCCGGCATAAAAAACCTCGGGTGACGGAAACTACCGATCACCAACTACAATTAAACAAATGATTGTTACAAATCGGGATGATAACAAGCTTGTTACAAGGATCACTAGAGTGCAATGTGTATGAAATCGCCAATGAACTATTGAGATCTTGCGAGAGTGTGTGTATTAGCTAACTTGTTCTAAACTCAAGCTTGTTATCCCCTTTAAAATTAGAAATAATCTAAATAACTAACAACCCACAAATGTTGCTAGCTACCCACGACTTCCATAACGGTCACTAGGCTATGCACGTGCAGAATATTAAAAGCATATTCCCCAAGAATATCGGCAGGACCAAGTCTAATGCGTACACTCCTGTAAAACAAGCTTAAACATAGTGAAGGCAACCGTTAGTATAAGGATAACAATGAGGATCCTAGATCCTGATCCTGCAACGTCTTCTAAGGATCCTTAATTCAAACAGAATTGAGGATCTGTGATCCTGGCAGAACTTGAGGATCCGTGATCCTTAGGTATAGAAAATCTATCCCTAACAATTGCCCCCAAAATATGAGGAATAAAATATAACTTATGAGTCATATTTTTCAACATTATCTGCAACGAACTATCCAGCGGAAATATAGCCGTTAGGATCGAACTAGCCATTACACATCATACGTCACCGAAGTGACAATCCTGCAGAATCATCATTATATATAGGTTAGAGATAAGGAACGATTTGCATTTAAATTCAAGCGATACTTCCCTTTAAATCCTCATTCAAAGATCGATCAAGTATCTCTCTCCTCCTCCTCTCTTCATCTTCTTACTCTGTTCTTCTTTTTTATCACCATCCATGACAAAGATGGTTCTTAGATCCTCACCGGCTAAGGATTTAAAGAAGGATAGTCCCTTGAAAAGCCAAGGAATTATCAAAAATATTTCGAAGGAACTCTGCTGCTTCACTGACCCGGAGATTGACCGGATTCGCCACTGTTTTCCAGCGGACACCATCTTCAAACCTTTTGACCCTAATGCCAAAAGTGATTCTGTCTCAGACACTTGGGTTGCTTTTCCGGCCACCCCATTTCTGATAGGATTCTCCTATCATTTCCCTGCCTTCACTGAATCTTTCTTTTCACTCACCGGCATGTGCTACATCCAGGCCATGCCGATGATGTGGAGGGTTTTATATACCCTAGAGAACATCATTGAGCAGGAAGGCATAGAGTTGGGGATGTCGGAACTGGCTGAGCTGTATAATCTTGTGAGCCATGGTTCACATCGTTACTTATTCAAACATAAGCCTGGTGATCCTCATCCAATCCTTAAGACCACAAAGAATGACACCAACTGGAAAAAGCGTTTCTTCTTCGTTAGGAGAGACTCTATCCCAGAAGGGAAAGATCTCCCCAAAAAGTGGACCACGCATGGTAGGATAGAGGATCCTTATAGAAGGATCATAGGATAACCCTGTTTCTGTTGAGGATAACTGATCCTTGTCTGTTTTGCAGCTATCTCGGTTTCTCATCTCATTCAGTCACCTGCAACAAAAGAAAGGATCGCTGCTTTTTGGAGCCTTGATCCTGCAGTTAGATCGTTCCAAGTAAACACAAAGGATTCGCAAGAAGTATCCTCTGGTTCAGTAACCATGTCAAGTAAGTGTTCATTTTTATGTAAGATTAAATAGATTTAAATCAAGGATACTTATCTGTTGTTTACCGTTTGTAGGTGCTGGAAAGTCCTCAAAGTCAGCCACTCGCTTCAGCGTCACTGATCTTGATGCTGTCTCTGCCCGATCTGAAAAGAAGAAATCTGCTGCTAGCCCAAGTATCACAATCCCCAAGCCTGTCAACACCAAGGGCAAAGGCGAAAAAAGAGGAAGACCGCTGACGATCTTGAAGGCTTGCCCCTCATCTGGCATCAGTTTGAAGAATACTTCGCTGAGGTAAGGATCCCTGATCCTTAATTCTATCCTGCCCATTTGAGGATAACGGATCCTGAATTGTATCTTCCTTTCTTTGCAGAAATTTGCTGAAATCCACATGCTCTTGGATGCGTACACTGAAGAGGCCGAGCAGAAGGAGCTGGACTTCCAGAAGATCTTCCTGGCTAAGGATCAAACCATCTCTACCCTTGAGAAGGAGCTTAACTTGGCGAAAAAGTAGCTGGTTATGGCCCACATTACTGCTGATCAGCAGAAGAATGAGGTGATGGAGGATGCTAAGCTCTCTGCCGCCATTGCTATGTACAAGATCAAACTGCAGATGGCCAAGGAGGCTGAGGATCCTGACTTCGAAGGACTGCCTGGGACCAAGAAGGCTGGAAGGCCAAGCTAGCTGAGCTGGACGATGAAGAGGAGGCTGGAGAGGTCCTGATGATTGAGGCAAGCGGCAGCGGGGCTAAGGATCAGGCTGGTGATGCAGAGGCTAGAGGTGATGGTGATGCAGCAAAGGTATAGGCTGCAACAATGGGCGATGATGGATTTATCTAGACGCGGCCGGAGCCTATTTTTTATGGTTTGGTATTTGTTTTTTGTTTGATGGTGTTTTTCTTGAACAATGGTTGGTCTGTACTTAAACAATAGTAATTAGGTTTAAGGATCACTTATCCTTCAGATAATAGGTAGGATTACAAATGGTGGAGGGATCCTCTGTTTGGGGGATGAAGCCATTGTGATCATGCCGTCTTTTTATTCCTGCACTTAAACCTCGTTAATATGGACACCCTTTGCCAACCCAAGTGGACGGGCCACGTTTTACTGGTAGAAACTTGGGTTGGCAATTTTGACAACCTTAAAAGGGTTTAACTTATTGCTAATAAAAGTTTAATGTTTTGGCTTATCATGTGTTGTTATTACTGTGAATACTTTATTTTTCAATTGTTATGATATACTTCGTTTGAATTCATAAGTTAAGAATAAAAGTTTAATAGATTATGTCAAAAAGTTTAGGATATGATCAAGGATCAAATATCCTGTAATCGATAAATTCAAAAAAGTAGTGTAATTTAAGGATCATGTGTCCTGTTGTCAAAGAGTAAGGGTCACTTAGATAAACAAAGAATACAACTAAGGTAATTAAGGATCATACCTGAGAATCCAAGTTAGGATCCTAAAGCTTTAACATTTACAATCAAGATAACCAAAAGACAAACCTTTGTAAAAGGTTAGGATCAAGGATCCTTAGATGTTTAGCTTCAAAAACCTGAAATGGAACATAACTTGGGACTAAGCCAATATAAGAAAAGAGTTAGCAACTAGGGACAAGCCCAACAATTCTGGGGACAAGCCCAATATACTGGGGACAAGCCCAAAAAACTGGGGACAAGCCCAAAAAACTAGGGACAAGCCCAAAGGATCTTGTGTAAACAGGAGTATAGCCCTCACTGGCGACTATCCAAACTTAGTGACATGAAAATGCCTAAACCTTAGCTAACGTGAAAACGTTAGAAACCTTAGGAACGGATGTATGGTACGTCTACCATTATACGTAGGATCCTGAATACAGCCAGTACAATGAAATTGTCAGCCCCTAAAGCGGGTACTGGTCCCATTGCCTTGAATTGTATCAGGATCATCGTGCGCTACCGGCGAAACTGGGGACAGGCCCAAATAACTGGGGTCAAGCCCAAATAACTGGGGTCAAGCCCAAATAACTGGAGACTTCTGTGAATACTCAATCCTTTCTCAAGGATATATTAACCTTCTTCAAAACTCAAAACTAAGTGAAAGAAGGATAAAGGATCCAGGATCCTTCTCCTCGTATATAAGATAATTAAAGAATTAAATAGAATGAAACTAGATCATTACCAGAATGAGGATCATCTATCCTTTAAGGATCCTTCGAGGATATCGGTCATGAATATTGCTAAGAATCCTGGATCCTTATTACATGAAGTATCTCTTCAGGTGGATAGCATTCCAAGCTCTTGGTAGCAAATCACCTTCCATTGTTAGCAATCGATATGCCCCCTTTCCTGCCTCAACTTCAATAAGATAGGGGCCTTCCCATTTTGGTGCTAACTTGCCATCAGCAGGATTTGTGGTGTTTTGGAATGCTTTCCTCAACACCATATCACCAACTTGAAACTTCCTGATCCTGACATTCTTGTTATAAGCTCCAGCCATCCTTTGTTGATAACTAGCCATTCTTATCCTTGCCAAATCCCTGAGTTCTTCTATGGTATCCAGGTCTTGAACCAAGTTTTCAGCATTTCCTTCAGGATCACGGATGCTTGTTCTTGCAGTAGGAACCACCATCTCTGTAGGGATCACTGATTCTGCTCCAAATACTAAAGAAAATGGAGTCTGGCCAGTAGCATTCTTAGGAGTTGTCATGTCAGCCCATAACACATAAGGTAGTTCTTCTGCCCATTTTCCTTTCTTGGATCCAAGCTTCTTCTTCAAGTTGTTGATGATGATCTTGTTGGATGATTCTGCTTGACCATTAGCTTGTGGGTAGATTGGTGTTGATGTTATCATCTTAATCCCCCAGCTGTCACAAAAGTTAGTAGTTCTACTCCCAATAAATTGGGATCCATTATCACAAACAATTTCAGAAGGGATACCAAATCTAGTAATAATATTTCTTTTGATAAAGGATATCACTTCTTTTTCTCTGACTTGAGCAAAGGCTTCAGCCTCTATCCACTTGGAGAAGTAATCAGTCATGGCAAGAATGAACACTTTTCCACCAGATGCCTTGGGAAGTTTGCCAACTATATCCATTCCCCATCTCATGAATGGCCAAGAAGAGGATATAGGATGCAGGAGCTCTGCTGGTTGGTGAAGGATATTACTATGTCTCTGACAAGGATCACATTTCTTGGCATAATCCACATCATCCTTCTTCATTGTAGGCCAATAGTATCCTGTCCTCAGGATCCTTGAGAACAATGCCCTACCCCCAGTGTGGTTTCCACAATCTCCTTCATGAAAATCCTTTAGGACTTCTTGGATTTCAGGATCCTCAATGCATCTCAGATATGGTCCTGTAAGAGATCGTTTATATAACATGTTATTCAATATTGTAAATTGAGATACCTTGATTTTGAAAGCCCTGGGGTTTTCTCCTGTAGGAATCTCTCCATGCTGTATATATCTCATGATTGGAATGATCCATGATCCTGAATGAGATTGTGTATCATTACTAGGGATGATTGCAGAATCCTCTCCTATCTCCATAGCTACATGATCCTCAATAGCAGGAGTTAGGATATGAATAATAGGGATTTTCCCTTCATGAATTTTCAAGGATGATCCTAGGTTGGCCAATGCATCAGCTTCTTCATTTTCTTCTCTGGGTACCTGTGTCAAACTAAAGGAAACAAAAGAGAGTGCCAATTCCTTGACTATCTCTAGGTATTTGATTAGTCGTTCACCTTTAACAGCATAAGATCCATTAAAATGATTGGTAATTAACAATGAATCTACATGTACCTCAAGATACCTGATCCTCATATGCTTGGCAATTTGCAAACCAGCTATCAAGGCCTCGTATTCAGCCTCATTGTTAGTGGTTTGAAACTCACAAGCTATTGAGTGGGGTATTATGTGCCCCTGTGGCGATTTAGTAGTATTCCAAGTCTTGTTCCTTTGACATTAGAGGCTCCATCAGTGAAGAGTATCCAAGGATCCTTAGTCTCTTCAAGCTGCTGAACTTCTAACTCAGCTTATCTTTGTAAATCACTACTAAAATCTGCCACAAAGTCAGCTAAGGCTTGAGATTTAATGGCAGTCATTGGTTCATATCTTATATCATAAGCACTAAGCTTCACTGCCTATTTAGCCATCCTTCCTGACATTTCAGGTTTCTTGAGAACATTCTTAATTGGAAAGTTAGTCTTAACAATAATGGCATGAGTTTCAAAATAATGTCTTAGTTTAGTAGATGCCATAATCAAAGCAAGGATAAGTTCCTCTAAATGAGAATACCTGGATTCAGCATCAAGCAAACTCTTACTTACATAACAGACAGGACGTTGTGTACCTCCGTGATCCTTAACAAGGACTGCACTTACTGCTTTAGAGGATACCGCTAGATATAAGGATAATATATCCCCTTTCTCTAGTTTCATCAAGGCAAGAGCTGAGGATAGGTAATCCTTAAGGGCTTTGAGGGCACTTTCATGCTTTTCAGTCCACTCAAATTTCTTGTTCTTTCTCAAAATGTCATAGAATTCCTTGAACTTTTCTGATGACTTTGATATGAACCTATTCAAGGCTGCGATCCTCCCTGTCAACCTTTGCACATCCTTGGCATTGGCAGGAGATTTGATATTCACAATAGCCATAATTTGCTCTGTACTTGCTTCTATGCCTCTTTTTGTTAACATATTGCCTAGGAATTTGCCTGCTTTAACACCAAAGTCACACTTTGAAGGATTCAACTTCATATTGAATTTGTCAAGGATATTGAATGCTTCCTCCAGGTCTCTAAGGTGATCCTCAGCTCTCTTGGACTTAACCACCATGTCGTCTATGTAGACTTCCATAGTGTGTCCTATTTGTTCCTTAAACATCATATTGACTAGCCTTTGATAAGTAGCACCTACATTCCTTAGTCCAAATGGCATAGCAATATAACAATAGATACCAGTTGGGGTCATAAAGGCTGTATCCTCTTGATCAGATGGTTCCATCTGAATTTGTTGAAATCCAGATGAAGCCTCCATAAAAGTCAACAACTCATGACCCGCGGTAGCATCCACCATGGAGTCAATGTGGGGTAATGGGAAAGGATCCTTGGTACATGCCTTGTTTAAATTAGTAAAATCGACACATACCCTCCACTTTCCGTTTTTCTTTTGAACAACAACCACATTGGCTAACCATCTTGGATACTTAACCTCTCTAATCATACCTGCTCGGAGCAACTTGTCTACCTCCTCCTGGATAATGGCATTCCTCTCAGGTGCAAACTTTCTCCTCTTTTGATGTATGGGTTTGAATGACCTGTCAATGCCAAGTTTATGAGTAATTACATCTTTAGAGATACCTATCATGTCTTCATGCTTCCAGGAAAAGGTAGTTTTTCTCCTCTGAAGGAAGGATACTAGATCCTGTTCAATGTTGCTGAGGATCCCTGATCCTATGAAGACTTTGGATTCAGGATCATGAGGATCCATAAGGACATCTTTCACATCCTGTTCTCTTGCCTCCAAGACATCTCTTGGAGGACACTTTAGTTTCTATTTCTCCCTTGGTCTTGAGGCTGGCTTCATTGATGAGGTATAGCAATTCTTTGCTTCTTGTTGGTCAATCTCAATCTTTATCACCCCCCATGGACTAGGAAGCTTTACACACTGATGGTAGGTAGATGCAACCACCTTCATGTCATGTATCCATGGCATGCCAAGGATAACATTGCAACAGGATAAGCAATCTATAACACAAAAGTTTTTATAAGAATGAAGTCCTTCAATGTAGATAGGAAGTTTAATGTCCCCCAATGTATTCTTGGTTTCTTCGCTGAATCCCACAAGAACTGAGGATCTTGGGACAATATCCGATTCAGGGATGTTCATTTTCTTGAGGACATCAAGCTGAATGATGTTCACCGAGCTTCCTCCATCGATTAGGATCCTGCGAACAAAATGGTTTGAAATGAACAAAGTAATGACGAGACCATCATGATGAGGATCCTGAACATCCACTCGATCATCCTCATCAAATGTTATAACTTTCTCCTGTGTAACAGTAGAGGTCCGGATGGGTCTGTCGCCATTATCCATCTTGGTCTCCTTGGCATGTCTTTTAGCTGCTGAAAAGGAAGTACCACAAATGTCTGATCCACCGGATATGAAATTTATAACTTGTGCATCCGCCGGAGGAGCAGGAGCTCTTTCTGGAACCTTTTCAGGATCTTGGATCCTTGACTTTTTTCTTCCCAAAAGCTCCTTCAAGTGCCCCTTGCTTAACAAGTAACCGATTTCTTTTCTAAGTGCAATACATTCTTCAGTGAGATGTCCAAAATCCTCATGATATGCACACCATTTGGACTTGTCTTTTGTTGCAGCTGGTTTATCACCTTTCCTTGGCCATCTTGCTTTCTCACCTAGATTCTACATTGCAAGAATTAGTTCATTGTTATCAATAGAAAAACAGTATTCAGAAATGGGAGGATAATCCTCATCATCCTCTTCCTGTTCTACTGCATGCACGCTTTAGTTGTCAGTCTTGTTGTAGGACTTGGACTTGTTGTTCCTGAAGTAGGATCCTTGTTTTTCCTGTTTCGAGGATTCTGCCAGTCTTTCCTGGATCCTTTTATCATCCTCTAATCGGATGAATCTAAGGGCCCTGGTTCTCACTTCATCAAGATTCCTGCATGGGGTCATGACAAGATCATCATAGAATAATGAATCCCTAAGCAAACCTATTTTAAAGGCTTCCACAGCCGTAGCTATATCCAGATTAGGAATATCTAAGGATTCTTTACTGAACTTAGTGATATAATCTCTAAGTGATTCATTTTGACCTTGTGTTACCCTATATAGATCACTAGTTAAACGTTCAAATTTTCTACTACACGAGAATTGGCTATTAAACAGATTAACTAGATTAGCAAATGAAGTAATAGAGTAAGGGGGAAGACTTAGCAGCCATTTAAGAGTTGATCCTGTTAGTGTGGATCCAAAACCCTTGCATAGACATGCTTCTTTTAACCTCTCCGGGATGGGGTTGATCTCCATCCTTTCTCTGTATTGAGCCACATGTTCTTCTGGATCCGTCGAGCCATCATATAGCTTCATGGTTGGTATTTGAAACCTCTTGGGTATCTCAGCATCACAAATAGGTGGTGCAAAATGAGATATCCTATGGCTTCCATCTGCAATTTCAGGAATGGGCTTAACCACTCCTGGAACGCTGGATATCATATCCTTCAGTTTCTGTAATTCCCTAGCCATAGCTTGATTGATACCTGTATCCTGCATAAAGCCATGGTTAGTGTTGTAAGAATTATTCAAAGTGTTACCTCCCGGAGGATTCAAGTTTGGAATTCCAGATGTGAATCCGTATTGACGAGATTCTGGTATGACTGAAGGGCCAGAAGAAGCAATGGTCTGCATTGGAATGAAGTCTCCTTGATGAACATCTGCACTTCCGGGTTGCACATTCCTTAAGAATCCTTGATCCTGAAAGACGTTGGATCCTTGATGTGCTGTGACTGAGGGTCTTGGAGGATAATCCATGGATCCATAAACCTGGGATGAAGATCCTTGAATCTGAAAGGAGGATCCTTGAACCTGAGAGGATCCTTGAACCTGAGAGGATCCTTGAACCTGAGAGGATCCTTGAACTGTGTTCGTCCCCATATATCCTCCTGAGCTAACGAAGGATCACTGATGCTAGAAAGAGGATCCCGAAGGCTGAAAACAGGATCCTGAAGGCTGGAAGTGAGACCCTAAAGCCTGACTCATAGTTATTGATCCATAACACCTTCCCAATGGTCCACTCTGGTACTGGATGTCCGGAGCAGCAGATTACAGGGCGGTTATAGCTGGAGTGTCAAAATCCAGTGATCTAGGTATCAGAGGAGAGTGATCCTCCCCTGATTTCTTCTGTTTCTTGATGTCACCAATCTCCCGGAGGATCCTTTCGTTGGTTTTATCTTGCTCTTGTATGTGATCCCTCATCTGCAAAATCAAAGTAAAAAGATCACTGTTAGTAGGGTTGGAAGAAACATCAGATGTTGGTGGTCTTGGGAAAATGGGGCTTTGTCTCTTTGTAGCATTTTCAGCATTCTTCTGGGATCCAAAAGGTGGTGGAGGCAAAGGTGGAACACCCTGTGAAGAAGTGACTGCCGGCATAGAGCTTGAAGTGTTCTTTGCTGAAGAAGCCATATGGTTGAAGATAATAAACCGAAATGAACACAATGAGCAAAAAATTTCAGAAATGAAGCACCAATTGCCCCACGGTGGGCGCCAAACTGTTTTGGTCAAAAATCAGGCTAAGATAATACAACCAAATCTTTTGTTGTGAGGTGTGATGCTTGAATCAATGAACAAATATATGAACAACTTGCAAATGAAATGAATAAGTGACACAAGGATTTATACGAGGAAAAATCCGTTGATCAAGAGTTGATCTCCGGCATAAAAAACCTCGGGTGACGGAAACTACCGATCACCAACTACAATTAAACAAATGATTGTTACAACTCGGGATGATAACAAGCTTGTTACAAGGATCACTAGAGTGCAATGTGTATGAAATCGCCAATGAACTATTGAGATCTTGCGAGAGTGTGTGTATTAGCTAACTTGTTCTAAACTCAAGCTTGTTATCCCCTTTAAAATTAGAAATAATCTAAATAACTAACAACCCGCAAATGGTGCTAGCTACCCACGACTTCCATAACGGTCACTAGGCTATGCACGTGCAGAATATTAAAAGCATATTCCCCAAGAATATCGGCAAGACCAAGTCTAATGCGTACACTCATGCAAAAAAAAAGCTTAAACATAGTGAAGGCAACCGTTAGCATAAGGATAACAATGAGGATCCTGGATCCTGATCCTGCAACGTCTTCTAAGGACCCTTAATTCAAACAGAATTGAGGATCCGTGATCCTGGCAGAACTTGAGGATCCGTGATCCTTAGGTATAGAAAATATATCCCTAACAATGCCTAAAATCTATAACTATGTAATCGAAATTTCACGCCATTTAAAAGTTACCGGGTCTTGCGTTCACTATTTTTACTGCCATTGACTGAGTTTGACTCGGGTTTGACCGAGTCGACTGAGGTTGACCATTGTTGACTTGTTTTGACCGGTTGAATAGCGTTGGCCCGAACACCGAACTGAGTCGGGAACCCGAACCAGAATCACTGACTGCTGTTAACCGGGTTTAACTCAAAACTGAAATCTGACCCAAACATGTGTCTGCCTGAATCGGAGCTCCGGAACCCACTCATCAGCCGATATACGACCCAAATCAAAAACTGGACATCATTATTCGGAAAAACAAAGAAAAAGGATGAGTAAACAAAATATCAGGAGACTCACCGGAGCTCCGGCGGTCTCCGCCGCCGTCGGCCATCACTGTCCAGCCATCATCATCATTGTAATCATCGTGATCATCCACTCTAAAATACCACCAAATCGATGAAGAAAACCAAATCTAAGAAAGCCAAGAGAAATAAAAAGAGTGTAGAAGGGTTACCCGAAAAAAGTATGGCTGCTGTACTGCCGTCGGCCGTCGCCGCGGTGGTTTGTGTTGCCGGCCATCGCACGTGGCTCTCTTCGCTCTCCGTTTCTCTCTCTCGTCTACCACCCTCTCCCTTTCTTCGATCTTTCTATCTCTCTTTGAACCTATATTCTGGCCGTCATGGCCTTACCGTCACCGACAAGACAGAGGGAGCTGGGTGAGTATGCTTCTTCTTGGCAGAGAATCAAGGAGTGGAGAGGTGGTTGGCTGCGTATCGTCGGAAACATAGCGCCAGAGATCGCGTCGGAGCTGGGCTCGTCGCTGAGGTATTCACCGAGAGAGGGAGAGAGAAGTTGGAGGATGTTCGGGTGCGGTGGTGTAGCCGGAGTAGAAGGAGGTTCAGAGGGGTGTGGGTGTGGCTGCCGGAATACGGTCGGCACCGGTGCACCACTGGAGACCTGGTTCTGGTTTCTTGAGAGAGAGAGCAGAGGGTAAAGTGTTGTGTGCGGCTGAAAGAAAACAAGGGGGTATTAGGGTTTCAATTTTATAAGTAGGTATTTATAATAGGTGGTTAAGTGGGCTTGGGCCCAGGGCCCGTTAGCATGTTTTGAGCGGCCCAAATCGTTCCCGAAACCCCATTTTCAAACCCGATCCTCGTGATATGTCACAAAATAAAATCCTAGAGTTGAAACGCCTCAAAATTACATCGGACATCGATATTTGACGCGTATGATCGTCGTCGAGTTAAAATCACGTAAACTGCGTAGTTTGTTCTTTTTAAATCCGTTTCTCGATCCGTTTTCGACTGAGAACATTGAAATTCGAACACGAAGCTAAATATATCCTAATATATCAGTTTTGAAGGAAATTCATGCGTCTGATGCTTCCGTTTCGTTGTCGGTGCGTTCCCGCAGTCGCATTTTTCGTTCACGTTTACGTTGTGACGTTTGGAAGCATGATAGTTTCGCAAAACGAAATCCATGATTTTAAATTATCTCTATAAACTTCATATTTTTCGGCGTTGTCAGTACTTTGTGCGGTGTCAGTCCGTTTTCGTTTAACGCTTAGCAGATTTACTGAAACCCACTATACGCGCACTATAACGTCGGATAAGCGTCCCTAGGCATTCCAGAAGCCTAATTAAGTTAATTCGTACCTTAAACACTAGTTATTATCGCCTTAAACGTTTGTTAATCGCGTAATTAAAAGCCGTTAGTTACCGATTGTCACACTCACCACCTCCTGTGACCACCTCCACCACATGCGAGATACAACCAACCTAAGATGTAACAATCCGACTTTCGAAGTCAAAGTCAAAGTACAAGTCAAAGTCAAGTCAAAGGAAGAAAAGATTGCTAATTGGGATCTATCATTCCTTGATTAATTATTGCTTGTACTCCCAAACCTAGATAATCGACACTTTAATTTATGCTTGTTAGTTGTATTATGTGGAAGTAACAATGCGATAAAGATAACTGAACGCTAATCTACTTAACGCTATCACATCGCTGTCGCATCGCAACTCGAATTACAGGTTATGGATATTGTTTTACGTGTGTGTGCTATTATGTGTTACTTGTTCATGTTATGTATATGTTGAGGTGGTTATTCGCAAATGCAACCGCAACTTCATCACAACGCAATCTCATCGCGAACTCGAAATCTATGGGTTACTTTTGTGGTTAATAGTAGTTATATTATTTGTGTAACTAGTGTGTAATACTATCGCATTGCTTACTCGAAACGCATCGCAACGCTCAACGCACGAAACAAAAAGTCATAACCCAACTGGCAAAAGCCATCCGATCGAAGGACCATTCGATCGAATGGTCATCTGTCCGGATGGCCATCCGATTGGATGGCCATCCGATCGGAAGGCCCTCCGACCCTATCTCTGCACCGCCTTTTCTCCTCTCTTGCCTATAAATAGCACCTGTCACATCACTGTTCATATGATGTGATAGCTCTCGTTCGACCAACAGGCTTTTGGCCTATTTTCTTTCGATTCCTCACAATTCTTGTAAGTTTCTACCTCGAATCTTGTACTTCTATCATCTACACACACTACTTCATCACTTTCACAATCGAATCTCAACTTTTCACCACGAAATCTGTGGATTTGGGCTGTTCTAGGATGATGTCATCATTGGTTCTCATGAACACCAAAGTGTGACCTCATTCCACCAAGAACAACTCAGATCTAAGGGATTTCAACATGTATAAACACAGATTTTGTCACAATATAAATATTTTCCAACAGATTTCCACCTTTCTTCAACGTTCTCAACTTTTCACATAAAACCGATAGGATCCGAACTTGTTCAGGCCTTCTGCTCATTCTCTAGTGAAGTACCGCTCTGAGAAAGGATTTCTATTGACGAGATGACCGACTTAACGGGTTGAATATGAAGTTCCGTCAAAAACAGTTAGCTGATCGGACGGGGTGATTCCTATCCGATCGGACGACTGGTACTTGGTGGAGTTTCCGTTGTTTGACACGTTGTCATACCGTCTCGGTTCAATCGCCAGACTTTACAAGTTTTACAAATGAATAGGTTGCCAATCGCATTGCCATCTGACCGGATTGCCATCCGATCGAACGATAATCCGGGCGGATGACTTGTGAATTTCTTTCAACACTTAACAATTTTCATAACACTTCAAGGAAGATCAGTTTCAACGAACTGCCATCCGACCGAACGGCCATCCGTCCAGATGACCATCCGGCCGGATGACCTGATTTGTAGAAACACTTCTCATGTTATAAAATGCTACAACAAAAACTTCAAAGTTCCATCATACATAAACACATCCATCCCAGACGAGTGACCATCCGACCGAATGGTTATCCATCCGGACGGTCATCCGATCGGATGACTATCCGTCCCCACATCACTTCAACGCACCGTTCAACGCTTATACTGTCATACTGTGTTCAGGCTAATCCCTCAGCGCTCTCTTCAATCCAAGACTGTGTTTATTGTTAAACACGATCTGTGAGTGTACTCGATCCCTTTTTGCTTTAAGCACTTTAGGGTGTTACATACGTTACTTATATCAAAATCACAATCAACACACAACGCAAACACTTTTATACGCTAACCGTTCTGCATGTTATATGTTTTATTCGAAGAATGCTAGTATGTTATGTTTACACAGTGATTGTTGCCTGACACCTTAGCAACGATAGTACTATAGTTTGAACTCAGCACCTGTCGTGGACAGGGGTTGTTAAGGGCTTTTCTTCACGTGTCACAGTGGTGATATGTGTTGCGCATTCTACAACTCGTAGTCACGTATGTGCATATTTCATTGTCGATAACCTACCTGCTTCACATTATACATGTTAAATGCTGGTTATGCGTAATCGCTTTCGCTACTATTATTCTATCCAACTTGTATACTCACCTTTACACTATGTGTATTGACTTTTATTTTAACGTATGTGACAGGTGTTTAGGATGCTATGCTATATCTGGATTTTGTGGAATCAAGCTAGGGGAGTCTAGAAGCAAACTAAATAATTCATGAGTTGTCGTAACATTTAATTGTCTTTGAGAAACATGTCTGTAATAACTACTTATATTTGATATGTTATCGTATGGGACATAGCGTTAATTATCTGGTAATTTTAGTTGTTATGGATTCTCCTAGACAATCTGTTTCGCTCAGTGCCGCGCCCCGATGTTTCCGCCATCGGTTGGGGTGTGACAGATTGGTATCAGAGCCATAACTATAGGGAATTAGGCGAGACTTGACCTAGTCCGAGTCGATGTCTTAGAATCGACCTAGTCTATAGTCTAAGTACCAACAGACCGCCTTGTGCAAGCCCTGTAGGGGTTCTGCGCAAGCTTACTCTCTATGCACTTGTTTACACTCGCTAAACTCACAACTTTGCACGAACATTGCATACTACAGCTTCGTGCAGACACTCAGCCTTTCCTAAGGCTGACGACACACACAATTTTCAAAAACATTCGAGAGATTCGGTCAAGACTAGGTGTGAAAGCCGCAAACTCTCGATAGAATCACTCGCCTGACGAGCATTTTACTTTAAACATGAGAATTTGCGTTGAATCAGGCGTGAAATCCATACTTCGACGCGATCCTCCCTATCTATCTCGTGATTCTATCACACAAGCAGGAAGGAAGTTATTAAGTTAGGGGTGAAACCCACATCTTAATGATTTATGCCGCTCTATATTTTGGTTTTACAAAATTCTCACCAAAGTCTCGATGGGTTCCAACGACTGGAGTCACGTAAAGGCCGAAAGGATGCGTGCCGATCGCCCGGATTGAGGCGAGGGCACAGTCTATTAAGCCAACACGTGCACTCAAAGTCCTTGAGTATAGTCGAATCACTTTGGGTAGTCAAAGTCTAGCACGCCCAAGACATTTTGATTTTCGCTGATTTTTACGCTTTATCGCTCCTATGTGTTTTGATTCTGGACTCGCAGCCGTTGATTTTATGTAAAATTTTAAGTGTTTTATGTGGTTTTCTTGTTTATGTGTTTTGATCTTTGAGATTTATACACTTTTCGCTGTTCGCTTCAACAAACACGCACAACTCGCTTATTACGTTTATCTCAAAACACTAACAAATCGCTTATGTTACTCGCGCTCGCTACTCGCTATTCGCACTCGCAACTCTCGATCGCTTTATGTAGTTGTGAAAGATAGGTGAAAACGTGCAATATATGAAGGTGAATACGTGCAAAATATAGTGGAATATGTGCTTACGTGGACTATGTGTACTATGTGTTTCTGTACTATACGTGCTTATGTGCTTACGTGCCTATGTGGATTATGTGCCTACGTGACTTATGTGCCTATGTGCTTACATGCCGATGTGTTCCTAAGCTTTATCTAGTAGTAGTATCTTGTGAGGCGAGATTCGACCGCATAGTGTTTGAATCCTATGACGATGTCTGTTGCAGACAATGTCGTCATTTGGATCGCATACTTCTCGAGCCGCCCGACGCAATCACGCTGACAAGTGTATCGCTTCTCTAGTTGCAAAGCAGATGGCTAAGGTCATTCCGCAAATTGTCAGCGAACTTAATGAAAAAGCTAGCAAGTCCTCCGAGGAATCAAGGACCAACTCTCCCCGCGCAACTTTTAGCTTCAAGCAGTTTAAGGCCTGCGGCCTTAAGGACTTCACCGGAGAAGATGGGCCTACTGCCATGTTTCAATGGTTCGATGCAATTGAAGTCACTCTGCTCCAACGCGGCTATCCTGAAAACCTACGCACTGTCAACGCAACCGGCGTTTTCTAGTTCCGGGCTCTGGACTGGTGGACTACTGAAAGGAACAGGCAGGGGAATGACGCAACTTATGGGCTTACTTGGGAGGAGTTGAAGGAGATCATGATGAAGGAATTATGCCCTCCCCATGAGCTTCAGAAGCTGGAGGATGAGTTTTGGAACATTAAGCAAGAGGGTGGCAACAATGCCGGTCTAACTGCCCGCTTTAAGCAGCTAAGCATCATTTGTCCTGGCCAAGTCTCTACTCGGACATCACCATCAAGAAATACATCCGTGCTTTACCGGATTGTGTTGTTGATTTCATGCAAGCCGCCAAGACGACAACCATCAAAGAGACTTATCTGCTCGCTGCCAAGATCAACGACAAGCGAGTTAGGGCTGGTTACTTTGACATAACCACCAAAAGTCTTCATCAAGTCACTGTTGCTCCCACCGCTGAAACCACCGCACCGCAAGTCTCCAAGTCTTCACACTGAAAGCGCAAGAACAACATCAACAACAAGAACTATACTGTCACCACCGCTCCACTCAATGCAGTACCCGCTCCACCCCAAAACCAGAACCGCCAGGTAGCAGCACAAGTGACCAATGCACCGCCGGCCAAGCGTGCATATACTGGTCCACACCCGCTATGCCCTACCTATACTTATCATCATCCTGTTGGGATTGCATGTCGATTTTGTGTTCACTGCAACCTTTATGTCCACTTTACTGCCAACTGCCGTACTGGTCCCCGTCAAGCTCAAGCTCGAGTTCAAGCTCCTGCTCTACCAGCTCCTCAGGGACAACAAGTAGTTCCTGCTCCCGCTGCTCACGCAAGAGCCTACTATGCGTGTGGTGATCCCAACCACTTCGCAAATGTCTGCCCAAACAGAGTGGTGAAGCAAGAGCCACAACAGCAGCCAGCGTAGCAACAACACCAACAGCAGCAGCCAGCTCAGCAAGCAGCCCGTGGATGAGTTTTCAATATCAACGCCCGCCAGGCCCAAGCAGAAAACAACGTGGTTAATGGTACATTTCTCGTAAATGGTATATATTCTTTGTGTTGGTTTGATACTGGAGCCGATAACTGTTTTGTATCATTTGAATTCGAAAGGCTCCTAATTCGTAAATGCGCTAAGCTCCCATCAGCATTCGACGTTGAAGTTGCCACTGGAAGAACCGTCACTGTTAGTTCTGTTCTGCGTAACTGTACTCTTGAGCTCAACAGTCACGTTTTCCCAATCAATCTTATCCCGATGCAGCTTGGTAGCTTTGATGTCATAGTAGGCATGGATTTCCTTTGGGAGAATCATGCTAAAATTGTTTGCTTCGATAAAATGATTCGTTTCTCTCTCGCAAACGGTGATCAATTGTGTGTTTATGGTGAAGTTGCTTCGAAGAAATTACAACTCATGTCGTGTGTCCAAGCTAGCAGGTACCTCCGCAAGGAATACCAAGCTTTCTTGGCACACATCGTAGTAACGGAGGAAAAGGAAAAGAAAGAGAAGGCAATGGAAAAGGTGCCTGTGGTTCGTGATTTTCCTAACGTCTTTCCTGATGATTTACCTGGCTTACTGCCATCTCGTGATATCTATTTTCGAATTGACCTCATTCCTGGAGTAAATCCTGTTGCTAGAGCGCCTTATCGTCTCGCTCCATCTGAAATGCGCGAACTCTCGAGTCAGCTCCAGGAATTGCTTGATAAAGGCTTTATTCGCCCTAGCACCTCTCCATGGGGTGCACCTGTCCTTTTCGTCAAAAAGAAGGACGGATCTTTTCGGATGTGCATCGACTACAGGGAATTGAATAAGCTTACCATCAAGAATTGCTATCCCTTACCTCGAATCGATGATTTGTTTGATCAGTTACAAGGTGCTACATATTTCTCGAAGATTGACTTACGCTCAGGTTATCACCAGTTACGAATTCAAGAGGAAGATATACCCAAAACCGTTTTTCGAACCCGATACGGTCACTACGAGTTTGTTGTTATGCCCTTTGGTTTAACCAACGCCCCCGCAGTTTTCATGGATCTAATGAATTGCGTGTGTAAACCCTTTCTCGACCGCTTCGTCATCGTGTTCATCGATGATATCCTGATCTATTCCAAGTCAAAAGCCGAACACGCGCAACATCTTCGTTTGTTTCTTGAACTACTCCAAGGAAACCGCCTTTACGCCAAGTTCTCCAAGTGTGAATTTTGGCTTGAGGAGGTTCAATTCCTCGGTCACATTGTCAATAGTCAAGGTATTCATGTCGATCCTGCGAAGATTGAAGCAGTTAAGAGTTGGGTTACACCAAAGAACCTATCCAAAGTCCGTTCTTTTCTTGGATTGGCCGGTTACTATCGTCGATTCATCGCTGATTTCTCGAAGATCGCTGTCCCGCTTACCTCTCTTACGCACAAAGATAAACCTTTTGTTTGGGGAACCAAACAAGAGGAAGCCTTTCAAACTCTGAAACTTATGCTTTGCAACGCTCTCGTACTCTCATTACCGACTTAAACGACGATTTCGTAGTCTACTGCGATGCCTCTAACCTCGGCCTCAGTTGTGTTCTTATGCAACGAGACGAGGTTATAGCGTACGCCTCTCGCCAGCTAAAGATCCACGAGAAGAACTATACAACCCATGATCTCGAGCTTGGTGCGGTTGTTTTTGCGTTAAAGATTTGACGACACTACCTTTACGGTACCAAGTGTACGGTCTTCACCGACCACAAGAGCCTACAACACATCTTTAACCAGAAAGAGCTGAATATGCGCCAACGCCGATGGGTGGAACTTCTCAATGATTACGACTGTGAGATTCGTTACCATCCTGGCAAAGCAAATGTCGTTGCCGATGCTCTCAGTCAGCGAGACTATCTGCATAGCGTTCGTAATACTCAAGCCCAGCACAATCTCGAAGCTCTTATCCGCGACGCCCAACATGCTTGTTTTACCCAACGCACATTGAAGAAGGAAAGGATTATCAATAACAGCGAACAACTGGTGAATAAATCGAATGGTATATTCCATTATCTTGATCGTATTTGGATTCCCAAACGCACTAACTTACGAGAGATTCTGCTAAACGAAGCCCACAAGTCTCGATACTCCATTCATCCTGGAGCCAATAAGATGTACCAGGATCTTCGCTACAAGTACTGGTGGCCGAGCATGAAGAGAGATATCGCTATCTACGTTTCAAAGTGCCTGACTTGTTTGAAAGTCAACACTGAGCATCAACGCCCCTCTAGCTTACTCGTGCAACCCAAGATCCCTATGTGGAAATGGGAGAGTATAGCTATGGACTTCATTACGAAACTTCCGCGCACGCCATCAGGTCACGACAGCATCTGGGTTATCGTTGACCGTCTCACCAAATCTGCCACTTTCTACCGATACGGGAAGACTATAAGGTAGAACGATTAGCACGGATCTACACCGACGAAGTCATTTGTCGACACGGGACACCTCGTGACATCATCTCTGACCGCGATGGTTGATTCACTTCTCGCCTCTGGGACACTTTTCAATCTGCTCTCGGTACTACCCTCAATCTTAGTACTGCTTTTCATCCCCAGACCGATGGACAGACTGAACACACGATACGTACCCTTGAAGATATGCTTCGTTTGTGTGTGATAGATTTCGGTGGTAATTGGGATTCGCATTTACCTTTAGTCGAATTCTCGTACAATAACAGTTATCACTCTAGCATTCAAATGGCACCATTTGAGGCATTATACGGAAGAAAATGTCGATCGCCTATTGTATGGCACGAGATCGAGGATGTGCAAATTACCGGTCCTGAATTATTGCAAGAGACGACTGACAAAAATTCCTCCAAATTCGAGACAATCTATTGAAAGCTCGGAGTTGCCAAAAGAGTTACGCCGATAGACGCCGCTAGCCCCTTGAATTTGACGTTGGCGATCACGTACTCCTAAAGGTTTCACCTTGGAAGGGGGTGATCAGATTCGGCAAGAAAGGAAAGCTCGTGCCTCGATATGTTGGACCCTTTAAAATTCTGAAAGAATTGGCAAAGTGGCCTACAGACTCGAACTACCAGAGGAACTTAGCAACGTCCACCCGACTTTCCATGTTTCGAACCTCAAAAAGTGTCTAGCCGAACAGAACCTACATGTCCCTCTTGAGGATCTACAAGTGGACGAAACATTACACTTCGTGGAGAAACCAGTAGAAATCATGGACCGAGAAACCAAGAAACTCCGATGCTCACGCATTCCCATAGTGAAGGTTCATGGGAAGGCAAACGCGGCGCCGAGTTCACCTGGGAACTCGAGAGTGATATGAAGGCTAAGTACCCACAACTGTTTGTTACGCCTGCGCCTTAAATTTCGGGACGAAATTTCCTAAAGTAGGGGAGGCTGTAGCAACCTGACTTTCGAAGTCAAAGTCAAAGTACAAGTCAAAGTCAAGTCAAAGGAAGAAAAGATTGCTAATTGGAATCTATCATTCCTTGATTAATTATTGCTTGTACTCCCAAACCTAGATAATCGACACTTTAATTTAGGCTTGTTAGTTGTATTTTGTGGAAGTAAGAATGCGATAAAGATAACTAAACGCTAATCTACTTAACGCTATCACATCGCTATCGCATCGCAGCTCGAATTACAGGTTATGGATATTGTTTTACGTGTGTGTGCTATTATGTGTTACTTGTGCATGTTATGTTTATGCTGAGGTGGTTATTCGCAAAAGCAACCGCAACTTCATCACAACGCAATCTCATCACGAACTCGAAATCTAAGGGTTACTTTTGTGGTTAATAGTAGTTATATTATTTGTGTAACTAGTGTGTAATACTATCTCATTGCTTACTCGAAACGCATCGCAACGCTCAACGCACGAAACAAAAAGTCAAAAACCAACTGGCAAAAGCCATCCGATCGAAGGACCATTCGATCGAATGGTCATCCGTCCAGATGACCATCTGATCGGATGGCCATCCAATCGGAAGGCCCTCCGACCCTATCTCTACACCGCCTTTTCTCCTCTCTTGCCTATAAATAGCTCCTGTCACATCACTGTTCATGTTATGTGACAGCTCTCGTTCGACCAGCATGCTTTTGGCCTATTTTCTCTCCATTCCTCTCGATTCTTGTAAGTTTCTACCTCGAATCTTGTACTTCTATCATCTACACACACTACTTCATCACTTTCACCATCGAATGTCAACTTTTCACCATGAAATCTGTGGATTTGGGCTGTTCTAGGATGATGTCATCATGGGTTCTCATGAACACCAACGTGTGACCTCATTCCACCAAGAACAACTCAGATATAAGGGATTTCAACATGTATAAACATAGATTTCATCACAATCTAAACATTTTCCATCATATTTCCACCTTTCTTCAACATTCTCAACTTTTCACATAAAACCGATAGGATCCGAACTTGTTCTGGCCTTCTACTCATTCTCTAGTGAAGTACCGCTTTGAGAACGGAATTCTGTCAACGAGATGACCGACTTAACGGGTTGAATATGAAGTTCCATCAAGAACAGTTAGCTGATCGGACGGGGTGATTCCTATCCGATCGGACGACTGGTACTTAGTGGAGTTTTCGTTGTTTGACACGTTGTCATACCGTCTCAGTTCAATCGCCAGACTTTACAAATTTTACATGTTTTACAAAAAAACAGGTTACCAAGCGGATTGCCGTCCGACCGGATTGCCATCCGATCGAATGACAATCCGGGCAGATGACTTGTGAATTTCTTTTCTTTCGACAGTTAACAGTTTTCATAACACTTCAAGGAAGATCAGTTTAAACGAACTGCCATCCGACCGAACGACCATCCGTCCGGATGACCATCTGGCTGGATGACTTGATTTGTAGAAACACTTCTCCTTTTATAAAATGCTACAATGAAAAATTCAAAGTTCCATCATACACAAACACATCCATCCCAGACGAATGACCATCCGACCGAATGGTCATCCGTCCGGATGACCATCAGTCCTGACGGTCATCCGATCGAATGACTATCCGTCCCCACATCACTTCAACGCACCGCTTCACACACCGTTCAACGCTAATACTGTCATACTGTGTTCAGGCTAATCCCTCAGCGCTCCCTTCAATCCAAGACTGTGTTTATTGTTAAACACGATATGTAAGTGTACTCGATCCCTTTTTGCTTTAAGCACTTTTGGGTGTTACATACATTACTTATATCAAAATCACAATCAACACATAACGCAAACACGTTTATACGCTAACCGTTCTGCATGTTATACGTGTTGTTGGATGAATGCTAGTATGTTGTGTTTACACAGTGATTGTTGTCTGACACCTTAGCAACGATAGTACTATAGTTTGGACTCAGCACATGTCATGAACAGGGGTTGTTGAGGGCTTTTCTTCACGTGTCACAGTGGTGATATGTGTTGCGCATTCTACAACTCGCAGTCACATCTGTGCATATTTCATTGTCAATAACCTACCTGCTTCACATTATACATGTTACATGCTGGTTATGCGTAATCGCTTTCGCTACTATTATTCTATCAAACTTGTATGCTCACCTTTACACTACGTGTATTGACTTTTATTTTAACGTATGTGACAGGTGTTTAGGATGCTATACTATATCTGGCTTTTGTGGAATCAAGCTAGGGGAGTGTAGAAACAAACTAATAAATTCATGAGTTGTCGGAACATTTGATTGTCTTTGAGAAACAACATGTCTGTAATAACTACTTATATTTGATATGTTATGGTTTGGGACATAGCGTTAATTATCTGGTAATTTTAGTTGTTATGGATTCTCCTAGACAATCTGTTTCGTTCAGTGTTGCACCCCGATGTTTCCGCCATCGGTTGGGGTGTGACATAAGAGACCGACCAAATCTGGCTCAGATCTTGGATGTTGTGTTCAGATCTGAAACCTTATGTCGGTTGCCCCAAATGGTGGCGGTGTGGCGATGGTAGGGATTCAGATGGTGGGGGTGGTGCTTCACCGGAGAAGAAGACCAGTATGAGGGGGGGTGTTGCATGAGAAGAAGACTAAATGGTGACAGGTGGTACTTCTACGGCAGTTGTGCTTCACTAGAGAAGAAAACAGGAGAGATAAAGAGAGCTGAGAGATACTGACTGTTTGGAGAGAGAAAGAGGTTTTAGGATTTATATATATTATTATATTTTTGTTTATATAAGATATAAGTTTAAAATAAATGGGTAAAAGGACCATATTGTCCTCATGTGCCTTGCACATGACACAGCTTAACGTTTAAAATTAACTGAGTTAGGGCTAAAACACATAACGTTGTAAGGGTTTGCAAACATCGAGTACGTTTTTTATACTTTTGAAGACAAAGGACGATTTTTGTAATTTACTCTAATATAGAAAGGAAAATAAAACTCAAAACCCTGATTCTCTCTCTCTCTAGTAGGTGAAATCGGTTCCTTCATGAATGCGTCGAATCTCTCATACTAGGTTGGGTAATAAATCTGTGATAGGAGTCTTGATTCATCATTACTCTTGTACGAACTCTATTAGCGACTGATGGTGTTTGACTTGAAGTGTTTTTTCCTCTAATTCGTCAATCACCGGCTTGATCCTTGAGTTTGAGTAGGTTGTATTGAGTTGTTAGTTTACCGGTCCTTCTGATAAGGCAGAAACCTTGATTTACTGATCCCTCTATATGATTTTGCAAGATTCATGGGTTAAGGTTTAAGTTAGTTTAGGGTTTTATTTTGTTTTGTCTTTTCGTTGCTTTTCTGGTTTTCTTGTTCCTCTTGTTGCATGGTAGACTTTTTTCGTGTTAAAGGAGAGAGTTGATACTTCTTGAATGGATGAACGTAAGAAACCTGGTGGTAACCTGCAAGATATTCGAGGGAAACCTCCTTTGTCTTTTAAGGGTATCGCTGATCGGGTTGTGGACGTTGATGGGAACACTTTAATGCCGCGGAGAGGTACAGTAATTAATCAACAGAGTGAGCCTAGATATATCAATGTTATTGATGAACTTACTAAGGTGACTGTTTCAGTTCCTTTGGAGAAGGTGCGATTAGAGAATATGGGGTCGGAGAATAATCAGGTAGGTTATGACAGGGCCGAGGGTAATAAGGTTAATACTAGTAGCACGTCAAAGCCTTTGTCTTACGCAGATACAGTTTTGAACTCAATGACCAGGAAGGTAAACTTTAGGCCCCTTGCTAGTACCGTAATGCACGAGGGTTGTGATGTTGTTCTCCCACGTGAATCCCTCCAAGCAGTACAAGAGAAGCTAGCAAACACATTGTATGGGTACTTCTTGGGGGATCATCTTGCCTATCCAGTTGTGGAGTATTTTTTCAGGAATAATTGGATGAAGTTTGGGTTACAAAAGTCTATGATGAATGCAAATGGATTCTTCTTTTTCAAGTTCGCGGATCAGGTTGGCATGATGAATGTTCTCAAAGAAGGTCCTTGGATTATTAGGTCACAACCTTTGTTCCTTAACATTTGGTCGCCTACTATGAAGCTGGAAAAAAAGAAGTTAAGAAGGTGCAAGTATGGGTTAAAATTCATGATGTTCCTATTACAGTCTATACGGAGGATGGTTTGAGTTTGATCGCTATGGTTATTGGAGGACCGAATGTGACAACTGTGCTCTGTAAACGATGAACAATGTAAAACAATGTCAATTATCAATAAAATGATGTGTTTTGATGTTAATATGTGTGTATTTGTGTTTGATGATTTTACGATTTGATTCGAGTTCGATTTCAAGCTTTAAATCGCTTTCTGGAAAGTTATACGCAAACTGATGCGTAAACGTAATCAGTTTAACGTGACAAACACTCCGGAATAGTGACATAGGCTTAACATACCTTAAATAACCTTTACATAACTTAGAAATAAGTTTTGGATAGTTTAGTGTGTCGAAAACAAGTTTATTCTATCGCAGGGACTATTTGTGTCAAACTGCGAAACTATGCCGATTTGTACAGTAACGAACATTCCGGAACTTGATCATAAGTTAAACATACCTTAAACATCCTTTACATAGCATAGAAATAGGCTTTGAGGGGTTCGGTATGCGAAAATAAACTTATTTGATCAACAGGGACTAAAAGCGTAAAAAGTGCATAAGTTCGCATTTTCGTGCATATCTTACGTTCTGAACATATCCGGACATCCAAAAATTTTTGTAATCACTAAAATAATTTATTTTAGTGATCGGAATGCAAAAATACCATTCGTCGTGTAATTTGGATCGATGTCGCGTCTGTTCGAGTTTTCGTCGTAATTAACCAAATAACGCGACCGTACGACCAAACAAACCGACATCCGAGATGTTTTCAAGCATATTTCATGTTCCCCATACTTTAACTTCATTATGGAGCCTTGAAATGGGGTTAACAGGGCTTAAACATGTCGAAAATCAAGTTTTAAGCATGCAGGGACCTGTTCTGCCAATTTGGGAAACTTAGAACTAACCTCCCCCGAGCCACGCGCCAAGACCAGGACACCCTGGCGTGCCACATGACAGGGACAAAAACTCAGCAGTCCAGTTTCAGCAACTGGCTTGATTTCCAGGGTTATTTATGCAATTTTCTCAATACTATGGCCTGGTTTTAAGCTCCCATTATATTAAATACCATGTCCCACAAGTGTAGGGTCAAGATTAAACCTTCTAAACACTTGGAATGATCTCCTTGATCCTAACTTCCTATAAATAGAGGTGGGTTCTTCACTTCATTCCTCACACTTGATTCTAAATCTGCTCTAAGTTGGAGTTTAATACTTCATACCTGAGTAATTTGAATCAATCCTTCCCATCTTAAATCTTTTGTAACCTTCTTTCATGCTTTTTATGCTTTTTAAGCATGAAAGTCAAACAGTGTTTGACTTTCTTCTTTGACCATGAATTGGTCAACATAAAATTCATTTGATCTTTGCAACTTGAGCGTAATCACGATGGTTATAGTCCCTTGTGTCTATACCTGCTGATTACCACGTCGATTAGTCGAAGTGACGAGTCAAAGTTTCGGTCAAAATACGTGTTTATGCGTATTTTGCGACGAAGCTATTTTTGGGTATCAAAACACTTTGTTTTGATTTCAAACCTGTTTTCTAACTTAGTTAAACATGTTTTAACATGTTTAACTCGTCACTTTTAGTCTAGTGCTTGTATAGGGTCGTAAGTCAAGCGGTCTTAACAACCGCTTAGACTTTCGAACCCGACCTGTTTGATCGATCGTTAGATCCGACCAAGCATGTATTGTGACCATAGTTTTATAGGGAATAACCTTCTGAGGTTATGCCTTATGGTCACTTAGTTTAATTAGTTGTTATGATAGGTAGTTTATATGCCTTAGGAAAATGACTAAAATGCCCTTTTCATGCATAATTGGTATTTAAGCATATGTAACTTAACTTTTGCCACTTAAACTGATTATGCAACATATTTAAACGTATTAGGGCATATAATACTTGTCATAGGACTAGTTAGGCGTCTCGAATGCGCAATTACGCGAACGACACGTTAAAGTAGCGTAAGCTACCTTAATGGGTCGTAACGGGTCGTAACGGGTCGTAAGTGTCACACCCCGACCACGTAGAACATACAAAACGTGGCGGAAACATCGGGGAGTGTTGTAACAGAATTAATGTTTCACAACCATGGAAATTAAAGTTTCGTTTTATTCATTAGAAGTGTTAAAATGTCTAAACAAACATGGAAACACAACATAATTAACTAGTCTGCATCTTTTATTGTCACTAAGGCCCATGTCCGCCTAAGTGTATCTTGATCATCTTATGCAACAGCTCCTGAAAAACACATGTGAAAATATGGTACGTCAGCATAAAAATGCCGGTGAGATACATAGGTTTTGTGAAAATAGGTTTCATGACTTATGTTTGAGAAAATGTTTAGTCATGAACCTTGTTATTTGCTTTGTTTTGTAAATCATTTGAAAAACGATAAGATCAGGTGATATGTATAAATAAATGTAAGGTTAAATGAATAACCATGTAAAATGAGTTTGTATAAGATAAGTTGTTTGTAAAACAATGTATTGTGAAAAGTATGTTATTTGTATAAAATGTTATATGTATCAAACTGAAATGATTCAAATAACGCTACGATATGTAATACCATACAAACACTTATATATAGGAAGTACCAGCGGCGTATCCACCATACTTGTATCATATTACACACGCATCGTTACTTAATCACTTAATCAAACCAAACCAATCAATGTAAGATGTCTATGTTTAACCAATTGCCAAATGTATTGAATAATATGTCAAAGTGTTTATGTCAAGATGTAGATCATGTAATGTAAAACAAATGTGATATGTATGGCTAGTGAAATGCATCAACTAAACCATAGGTGAAATGCACAAAACAAAGTATTGAAGTAAAACTTGGTTTAAATCAATATTATGTCTTGTGTAAATGCATGATCAATGTAAATCATGTAATGTGTAAATGCATGATCAATGTAAATCATGTAATGTGTAAATGCATGATCAATGTAAATCATGTAATGTGTAAATGCATGATCAATGTAAATCATGTAATGTGTAACCAAACTGATCTGTATGGCTAGTGATAAATATCACTAAACCATATGCACAAGAACATAGTATTGAAGTAAAACTTGGTTTAAATCAACGTTATGTTTTGTGTAAATGCATGCTATACTGATACGAACATCTATACGGTATTGTTATAATGCATACATCCAAGCCTTGAGACATTCCTTTCTGTCCCCTTTCCCTGGGATGTCCGGAACGGGAGTTGTCAATTCCTATGGTACCACTACCTACTAACGAACGACGTAGCTAATGTTAATGAATGTACTGTCCCATTTAAACAAACCAAATGTCATACCAAAATGTAAGCATGTGATGAAATGAATCTGTACTAAGTATGCAACAAATGAACATACATAGCATGTGATGTGATGTGATGTGATGTAAAACAATGTACTAAGTAATGCACACTATGGGCACACCTAGCATAAAATGTCATGTAAAACAACGTACTAAGTAATGCACACTATGGGCACACCTAGCATAAAATGTCATGTAAAACAATGTACTAAGTAATGCACACTATGGGCACACCTAGCATAAAAACAATGAAATCATGTACTATAACGCGTCGTTCGCGTGAAACCGTTTAGGTAGCTTATGCTACTTTAACGCGTCGTTCGCGTGAAACGCGTTCGGACCGCCTAACTAGTCCTATGACAAGTGTTATATGCCTAAACATGTTACATAATCAGTTATGTGACAAAGGTTTAGGTTACATATGCTTAGTTACCAATTATACATGAAAAGGGTATTCTGGTAATTTACCTAAGGCATATAAACAACCTATCATACAACTACTCAAACGATGTGACCATAGGGTATAACCTCGGAAGGTTATTCCCTACCTACTATGGTCACCTAATGTGTTTGGTCGGATCCTAATGATCGACCAAATGGGTCGAGTTCGAAGGTATAGGCGATTTATTAGATCGCCTACCCTACGACTCTAGACAACGTGGTAATCAGTGGGCATAGTCCCAAGGGACTATGACCAACGTGATTACACTCACGTTGCGAAGTTCAAACGAACTTCGCATTGACCATAAGCTGGTCAACGCTGAAAGTCAAACAAAGTTTGACTTTCTGACTCTAAAAGCAATAAAATAAGGAAAATAACGAAAGAATACTTACCCAGGGTCCCCGAATGCTAATCCCGACTCAAGAACCCAGGTATGAAACAATGGTTTCAACTTAGAGCTCTCAAAATCAGAATTCTTGTGAGTTTAAGCAATGGGGGGTATGGGGTATTTATAGTTTTCGTTGAACCGTTAAGATCGTTTCATGGAAAACGTGTCTTAATCCAAGCCGTACAAGTGTTGCAAAGTTGTGGTGTTTAGGTGCTTAAATTCCATCCATACATGTGTTGCAAAGTCATGGTGTTTAGGTGTTTAAATTCCATCCTTATCCGCTGACTAAGCAAGTTTAGAATGTGTGGTTGTGAATTAAACAACGGCTAATACATCGAATCTGGTCCCGAATGCGAAAAACGAACCAAATGACGCGACGAATGGATTTTTCTTATGGCGAACACTAAAATAAAATATTTTAGTGCTTACATAAATTTTTGGATGTCCGGATGTATTCAGAACGTGAGTTATGCGTAAAATTGCAAACTTGTGCACTTTTTGACACTTTTAGTCCCTGAATGACACAAAAGTTTATTTTAGCATACCGAACACCTCAAAGCCTATTTCTAAGCTATGTAAAGGATATTTATGGTATGTTTAACTTATGATCATGTTTCGGAATGTCTGTTACAGTTCAAATTGGCATACTTTCGCAGTTTGTCAACTTTAGTCCCTGTAAGCGATTTAACTTGATTTTGCCATACCGAAGCCTTCAAAACTTATTTCTAAGTTAGGTAAAGGTTATTTAAGATATGTTAAGCCAATGTCACTATTCCGGAGTGTTTGTTGCATTAAACTGGTTATATTTACGCATCGGTGCGCGTATAACCTTCCAGAAAGTGATTTAGAGTTTGAAATTGAACAAAAATTGATATGTGCAAATGATACACATATTTTTACAAATACCAAGTATGAAATACAATATTTCATTGCTACAGTATTTGTGTGATGGCCGTGGAGGCACAGGTGTTACAGTCTCCCCTACTTTAGGAAATTTCGTCCCGAAATTTATTTAGAGGAAACTTGTGAGAGCTTGAAAACATGAAGTTGAAAAGATCGAACAACATTGGTTAGGGTTCTGAACTTCTAGTAACTTTAATAACATTATGCTTGCAATGTAAGAGGGATACTTATATACAAGTATATGAAGCGTCATTGGTGCGTCCACCGTACCTCCATTACATCGTTCTCATTTTGTTATTGTTGTCACTATCGGTTCTTACACATAATAAACCTTACTGGGTTTCTATGCACTAATTTCATAATTATGTAGGCCTCCATAATTAGACAATTCCTTGCACAGTTCACACAGTCTATTTTATAATGCGTAGGGTAAAACCAAATGAACAATCATGTGATGAGTGTGACTAGACCGCCATAGAGTCCTTTTACTTAAATCATTAAATGATCTAAATAGACTATCAAGGAGTCTGTCCAGCTACATCACTAGATGTCATTCTTTAACCAGATTGCGAATCAATCTTTTGACTAGACCACTAAAAAGGGTCTCTTATGAATCATGGAGTAGTACTATAAAATCCAAGGGTCTTAACTATTACATAGAAGCCCATTAAGGAATTAAGATAGTACCTTTTGCCTATCCTGCTACGAATCCCTCATATGAAGATATGAAAGATCCTGCGAGGATTTGGATAACGAATTATCCAGAGTATAAAAACACAAAATACTTAAATGAAAACTCAAGATGCATAAACACATAGTCATATAACCACAAAGATTGTTTGTTAATTTGTCTTGTTACTTGCGTACATGCATTTAAAGCACACTAGGAATCCATTCAACGGATTTCATTTGATACTTTAAACGTTATCAAGAATCTAACTATAAAGATAGAAAGATTTTTGAAGAGAAAATTCGATTTCGATTATAAAGAACCGAAATGTTCGAATTAAGGTACATAAGGAATCCAATTAAGGACTCTGATTTGAATGATAATCATCCACAAGGATCTAATTGTGAAGATAAAAGATCCCATATGAATTTTAGAAGTTGGAGATGTTTTGAAACCTTGCACTGGATGTGTTTAGGTTAAAACATGATGTAAAATGCTTATGAAGTTGAGATGCTAGATATGTCAAGGCGACATATGAAGCAGAATTTGAAGGTTATGTAAATGTACGAGGAAAATATTTTTGAAAACTGTGCATGGGGTTCTTTTAAGAAAAAATGTGTTTACCGTTTTTGAAACCTTATATATAATACTTTTGAAATAAAGTAGGTGTATTAGATAGATATATTTACAAAAATGTTTTAAAATCATGAGAGATGACTTTTGAAATTATGTATAAGGTTTTTAAAAGACATGAATGATGCTTTTCGAAATCATGCACTTGATAAGAAAATGTATTGTGTTAATATTGTCTTCAGACTATATGAAATATTTTGAAATTTGAAAGGTTGGTTTTGATAACATGGCCAATGTTTTTTAAATAACATAGACAATGCATCTAGAAAAATTGTTTTCAAACTATATGAAATGTTTTGAGATCATGAAGATTGTTTTGAAATACTTGTACTGTGTATGTTGAAAAATCATAACGTAATGGGTATGCGATTTTGAAAATACCCTTAGTTATCTAACCAAGGATTCAAAGGCACAGATGTGCAAAGAGCACGATTACTCATAATGTCACTTAATTTTCTGTACTTTGTTTCTTAGAGTGAAACGAGTACTTAAAATTTTCGAGGGAATCATGAGCGATCATTTGAAAGAGAGAATCACAAGAGTAGTTTGTAAGGAACTTAGTTCCTTAATGCAGGTATCATAGGAAAAGTCATACACACATGTAATTATACTTGTATACCAGAATTTGTGAACAACGATTTATTTATAAACAAAACAAATTGTTTCACATTACAAGGAAACAAAAGAACAAAAGCATAAGACAGCAACATCTTCTAGCCAGCCAACTGCTCATCCGCGGGTGGGATTTGCATTAGCAAGCTTTGGGCATTTGTTCCTGAAATGGCTCGTATCGCCACAGTTGTAGCAAGTACCACGCGGAAAACGAGCTCGAGTTGGGTTGACTTGGGGTTGAGTTAGACCACCTTGGTTCGGGTTACATCGACAAACACTTGCCAGGTGACCAACTCTTCCACATGATACACACCGATGACACTGTAAGTGAGCTAGGTGATGCCCCTTACATTTGTTGCATAATGGTGCCGTTCCATGGTATTGCTTCTTAGCAGGTGGTGTTGCCACCCGGATGGGTCTTGTTTGATTTGGTACAGCTGTAGTTGGGCACACCCTTGCCGTATGACCTATAAGTCCACAAATTTGGCAATTGCGGCACTTCACATTAGTATGATGATGAAGGCTACATTGGTTGCACAAAGGTGAAGTTCCAAAGTACGGCTTCCTAGCTGGTGGCCTTGCCACTTGGCTAGGTCCCGCTTGATTAAGTGTAACCGCTGCGGGTTTCCTTGAAGCCTTACGCTTCCTTGATTTTGGTGCTGGCTTGACTTCTGCTTCCTTTGGTGGCTCTTGAGTGGCTTCATTGTCGAGACGGGAGACTTCATTGTTGAGACGAGCCATGGCAATACTTAAATCCACAGTCCTCTGAATCACTTCGCCAATTTGCTGGACAAATTTGGCTGTTCGCTCGGGCATTTGACCAGTGATGAGAGGAATAGACATTCTAAAAGAAAATGAAAGATAGAGGAAGAAGCAAGTGAAAGGTTATTGGAAAATTAATGCAGAATGTTAACGAATGAAAATTTTGATCATTTGTTTGTTACCTAAGGCAAACAAATGAGATGGTGACAAATCAAAGTAAATGGGTCAAAAATAATGTATCGCGAAGACATGCTCGCCTATAAGTGAACACTCACCCCAAGAATTCCCAGGTAAGCACAACTGGTCTCGCGTCTGATGAGATGTATACGAAGTGCTTGCCTAGACAGAAAACTCAGAATACAGGCATTCACCCTTCCAGTTTGCACGTGTTCACATTATTTAAAACCCAAAACTTTGCCGAGATTTTGAAAATTCAAAGGGATTCAAAACCATATAACAGAGAGTTCAAAACCTTACAATAGAGGGTTCAAAACCTAGAAATCAATCATCCTAGAACAGATGATTAGTTTTCAAAGCGGTTTTAAAATTTATGTTTTTGTTGTGGTCGTCGCCTAAGGATAGGTGACGGTATTGTTTTATGACTAAACGCAAGTAAACTCGCGTTAGGGTCCTAAGAAGGTTATAGACTAGGTCAAAGCATTACTAATAACCTAATTCCCTATAACCATTGGCTCTGATACCATCTTTTCTGTCACACCCCGACCACGTAGAACATACAAAACGTGGCGGAAACATCGGGGAGTGTTGTAACAGAATTAATGTTTCACAACCATGGAAATTAAAGTTTCGTTTTATTCATTAGAAGTGTTAAAATGTCTAAACAAACATGGAAACACAACATAATTAACTAGTCTGCATCTTTTATTGTCACTAAGGCCCATGTCCGCCTAAGTGTATCTTGATCATCTTATGCAACAGCTCCTGAAAAACACATGTGAAAATATGGTACGTCAGCATAAAAATGCCGGTGAGATACATAGGTTTTGTGAAAATAGGTTTCATGACTTATGTTTGAGAAAATGTTAAGTCATGAACCTTGTTATTTGCTTTGTTTTGTAAATCATTAGAAAAACGATAAGATCAGATGATATGTATAAATAAATGTAAGGTTAAATGAATAACCATGTAAAATGAGTTTGTATAAGATAAGTTGTTTGTAAAACAATGTATTGTGAAAAGTATGTTATTTGTATAAAATGTTATATATATCAAACTGAAATGATTCAAATAACGCTACGATATGTAATACCATACAAACACTTATATATAGGAAGTACCAGCAGCGTATCCACCATACTTGTATCATATTACACACGCATCGTTACTTAATCACTTAATCAAACCAAACCAATCAATGTAAGATGTCTATGTTTAACCAATTGCCAAATGTATTGAATAATATGTCAAAGTGTTTATGTCAAGATGTAGATCATGTAATGTAAAACAAATGTGATATGTATGGCTAGTGAAATGCATCAACTAAACCATAGGTGAAATGCACAAAACAAAGTATTGAAGTAAAACTTGGTTTAAATCAATATTATGTCTTGTGTAAATGCATGATCAATGTAAATCATGTAATGTGTAAATGCATGATCAATGTAAATCATGTAATGTGTAAATGCATGATCAATGTAAATCATGTAATGTGTAAATGCATGATCAATGTAAATCATGTAATGTGTAACCAAACTGATCTGTATGGCTAGTGATAAATATCACTAAACCATATGCACAAGAACATAGTATTGAAGTAAAACTTGGTTTAAATCAACGTTATGTTTTGTGTAAATGCATGCTATACTGATACGAACATCTATACGGTATTGTTATAATGCATACATCCAAGCCTTGAGACATTCCTTTCTGTCCCCTTTCCCTGGGATGTCCGGAACGGGAGTTGTCAATTCCTATGGTACCACTACCTACTAACGAACGACGTAGCTAATGTTAATGAATGTACTGTCCCATTTAAACAAACCAAATGTCATACCAAAATGTAAGCATGTGATGAAATGAATCTGTACTAAGTATGCAACAAATGAACATACATAGCATGTGATGTGATGTGATGTGATGTAAAACAATGTACTAAGTAATGCACACTATGGGCACACCTAGCATAAAATGTCATGTAAAACAACGTACTAAGTAATGCACACTATGGGCACACCTAGCATAAAATGTCATGTAAAACAATGTACTAAGTAATGCACACTATGGGCACACCTAGCATAAAAACAATGAAATCATGTACTATAATGTACTAACAAACATAGCAGATATATGATGTGAAAACATGGAAAGCATGAAAGTAACAAGTAGGCACATGTGTTCCACCCCAAAACGTTTGGAAAACAGTAAAAGAGGGGTCTATGTACTCACTTGAGATTGCTCAGTAGTCCTTGAGTAACAACCAAACAATGCTAGAGATCACGGAAATCAAACGGCACCTAATATAGGTAACTATGTTAATTAACCGGACCTAAATCAGAAGATTGGGTAGCATTAGGGTTTGTAAACCAAATGAGTGTAGGAACTCATATGATATGGTTTAACAAAGCCTACATACTAAAAGAAACTTAACCTAAGTGTCTACGACCCATTACGACCCGTTTAGGTAGCTTATGCTACTTTAACGCGTCGTTCGCGTGAAACGCGTTCGGACCGCCTAACTAGTCCTATGACAAGTGTTATATGCCTAAACATGTTACATAATCAGTTATGTGACAAAGGTTTAGGTTACATATGCTTAGTTACCAATTATACATGAAAAGGGTATTCTGGTAATTTACCTAAGGCATATAAACAACCTATCATACAACTACTCAAACGATGTGACCATAGGGTATAACCTCGGAAGGTTATTCCCTACCTACTATGGTCACCTAATGTGTTTGGTCGGATCCTAATGATCGACCAAATGGGTCGAGTTCGAAGGTATAGGCGATTTATTAGATCGCCTACCCTACGACTCTAGACAACGTGGTAATCAGTGGGCATAGTCCCAAGGGACTATGACCAACGTGATTACACTCACGTTGCGAAGTTCAAACGAACTTCGCATTGACCATAAGCTGGTCAACGCTGAAAGTCAAACAAAGTTTGACTTTCTGACTCTAAAAGCAATAAAATAAGGAAAAGAACGAAAGAATACTTACCTAGGGTCCCCGAATGCTAATCCCGACTCAAGAACTCAGGTATGAAACAATGGTTTCAACTTAGAGCTCTCAAAATCAGAATTCTTGTGAGTTTAAGCAATGGGGGGTATGGGGTATTTATAGTTTTCGTTGAACCGTTAAGATCGTTTCATGGAAAACGTGTCTTAATCCAAGCCGTACAAGTGTTGCAAAGTTGTGGTGTTTAGGTGCTTAAATTCCATCCATACATGTGTTGCAAAGTCATGGTGTTTAGGTGTTTAAATTCCATCCTTATCCGCTGACTAAGCAAGTTTAGAATGTGTGGTTGTGAATTAAACAACGGCTAATACATCGAATCTGGTCCCGAATGCGAAAAACGAACCAAATGACGCGACAAATGGATTTTTCTTATGGCGAACACTAAAATAAAATATTTTAGTGCTTACATAAATTTTTGGATGTCCGGATGTATTCAGAACGTGAGTTATGCGTAAAATTGCAAACTTGTGCACTTTTTGACACTTTTAGTCCCTGAATGACACAAAAGTTTATTTTAGCATACCGAACACCTCAAAGCCTATTTCTAAGCTATGTAAAGGATATTTATGGTATGTTTAACTTATGATCATGTTTCGGAATGTCTGTTACAGTTCAAATTGGCATACTTTCGCAGTTTGTCAACTTTAGTCCCTATAAGCGATTTAACTTGATTTTGCCATACCGAAGCCTTCAAAACTTATTTCTAAGTTAGGTAAAGGTTATTTAAGATATGTTAAGCCAATGTCACTATTCCGGAGTGTTTGTTGCATTAAACTGGTTATATTTACGCATCGGTGCGCGTATAACCTTCCAGAAAGTGATTTAGAGTTTGAAATTGAACAAAAATTGATATGTGCAAATGATACACATATTTTTACAAATACCAAGTATGAAATACAATATTTCATTGCTACAGTATTTGTGTGATGGCCGTGGAGGCACAGGTGTTACAGTAAGCACTTAGGATAGGTTCCGATTTAGAATGTAGGCTTTGTTAAACCATATCACATGAGTTCCAATACTCATTTGGTTTACGAGACCTCATTCTACCCGATCTTCCGATTTAGGTGTCGATTTATTAACTAGCAATCTGATTACTAGGTGCTACTTGATTTCCTTGGTTTGTTCGAGCATTGATAGTTCATTAAATCAAGGATACTTTACACTTCAAGTGAGTACATAGTTCCCCTATTTTACTGTTTTCAATTGTTTTGGGGTGATTCATATGTGTTAAACGATTTTGATTTCACAAACGAATACTATGGTTTATATTAAACAATAACGATTTTCGATAATGTGAACCAACTTATTAGACGTATTTACATAACGAATGACATTCATTAGCTTTGGCCAAGCCGACCAGAATTAGGTTATGGTACGATAGGATCCGACAAATCCCGTTATCTTGATCATGATCATCTTATGTGTATTTTGATCATCTTATGCAACAGCTCCTGAAAAACACATGTGAAAATAGGTACGTCAGCATAAAAATGCCTGTGAGATACATAGGTTTTGTGAAAATAGGTTTCATGACTTATGTTTGAGAAAATGTTTAGTCATGAACCTTGTAATTTGCTTTGTCTTTGTAAATCATTTGAAAAACAATAAGTTCAGATGATATGTATAAATAAGAAAATAATGCATGGTTAAATGAGTAACCATGTAAAATGAGTTTGTAAAAGTTAAGTTGTTTGTAAAACAATGTATTGTGAAAGGTATGTTATTTGTATAAAATGTTATATGTATCAAACTGAAATGATTCAAATAACGCTACGATATGTAATACCATACAAACACTTATATATAGGAAGTACCAGCGGCGTATCCACCATGCTTGTATCATATTACACACGCATCGTTACTTAATCACTTACTCAAACCACCAATGTAATAAGTCTATGTTTAAACCAATAGTCAAAAGTCCTTGTATAAACCATGTCAAATGTTTATAGTCCAAAAGTAGTCAAGTAATGTATAACCAAAATGATATGTATGGTAAGTAAAATTTAGACTACTTAAACCATAAGTAAAAATGTACAAAACAAAGTATTGAAGTAAAACTTGGTTTAAATCAAAGTTATGTTTTGTAAGATACATGCATGCTATACTGAATATGAACATTTATGCGGTATTGTGAAAATTCATACATCCAAGCCTTGAGACAGACGGATAACTATGTAAAAGTGAGTTATCAAGAGAATATGTATTCGGATTCGGTCATTCCTTTCATCCCCTTTCCCTGGGATGTCCGGAACGGGATTTGTCAAGTCCTATGGTACCACTACCTACTACTGAGCGGCATGATCGGTGTTAATGAATGTATAGTATAGTTTAAACAAACCAAATGTCATACCAAAATGTAAGCATGTTTTATGAAGATAATGTACCTAGTATGCTAGAGTAAACATACAGGGTAGAGCTGTAAAACAATGTGTCCATATGTTACTGGAACATATGCAACAGAGATGCAGTATAAAATAATGTACTAAGTATGCAAAGTCATCGTACAAAGTAGAAAAGTCATGTAAAACAATGTACTAAGTATGCAAAGTCATCATACAAAGCATAGAACACCATGAAATCATGTACTATAAATGTACTAATGAACATAGCAAGTATATGATGTGAAAACAGGAAACCACGAAAGTAACAAGTAGGCACATGTGTTTCACCCCAAAACAGTTTGGAAAACAGTAAAAGAGGGGTCTATGTACTCACTTGAGAATGCTCAGTAGTCCTTGAGTGACAACCAAACAATGCTAGAGATCACGGAAATCAAACGGCACCTAATATAGGTAACTACATTAATAAACCGGACCTAAATCGGAAGATCGGATAGAATGAGGTTTCGTAAACCAAACGAGTATAGAGACTCGTGTCATATGGTTTATCAAAGCCTACATGCTAAATGAAACCCAACCTAATAGCTTACGACCCATTACGACCCGTTTAGGTAGCTTATGCTACTTTAACGCGTCGTTCGCGTGAAACGCGTTCGGACCGCCTAACTAGTTTTACGACAAGTGTTATATGCCTAAACATGTTACATAATCAGTTATGTGACAAAAGTTTAGGTTACATATGCTTAATTACCAATTATACATGAAAAGGGTATTCTGGTAATTTACCTAAGGCATATAAACTACCTATCATACAACTACTTAAACGATGTGACCATAGGGTATAACCTAGGAAGGTTATTCCCTACCTACTATGGTCACCTAATGTATTTGGTCAGATCCTAATGATCGACCAAACTGGGTCGGGTTCGAGGGTATAGGCGATTTATTAGATCGCCTACCCTACGACCCTAGACAACGTGGTAATCAGTGGGCATAGTCCCAAGGGACTATGACCAACGTGATTACACTCACGTTGCGAAGTTCAAACGAACTTCGCATTGACCATTACTGGTCAACGCTGAAAGTCAAACAAAGTTTGACTTTCTCACTCGAAAAGCAATTAAAATAAGGAAAAGAACGAAAGAATACTTACGAAGGGTCCCCGAATGCTAACTTCGATTCAAAAATCTCAGGTATGAAACAATAGTTTCAACTTAGAGTTTCTCAAATCAAAGTTCTTGTAAGTTTTGCATTGGGGTGATGGGGTATTTATAGTTTTTGGTCCACCGTTGAGATCGTTTCATGGAAAACGTGCCTTAATCCCACCCGTACAAGTGTCGGGAAGTTGTGGTGGCTCAAAATGGTCCTTATCATCTGACTAGGCAATGGAGAACATGTGGTTGTGGATTAAATCTGCCGCAAACAGGCTGTTTAATACTCTGCATCTGGTCTGTCACAGGCTAGCGCACCGTTACATTATAAGAGTAGCGGTGCGCTACTTCTAAGTTTGGCAGATTTACACTTTTGGTCCCTGTCATGCATTCAGCCCATTTTCGACACGTTTAAGGCCCGTTAACCCCATTTCAAAGCTCTAAAATGAAGTTAAAGTATAGGGAACTTAAAATGTGTTCAAAAATATCTCGGATGTCGGTTCGTTTAACCGTACGGTTGCGATGTTCGGTTAATTACGACGGAATGCGCATAAGCGCGAAAAACGATCCAAATGACGCGACGAATGGATTTTTGGCAAGCCAAACACTAAAGCATAATATAGTCATGCTTACATAAATTTTTGGATGTCTGAATGTATTCAGAACGTAAGTTATGCGCGAAAATGCAAACTTGTGCACTTTTTGACACTTTTAGTCCCTGAATGACCCAAAAGTTTATTTTAGCACACCAAACCCCTCAAAGCCTATTTCTAAGCTATGTAAAGGATATTTAAGGTGTGTTTAACTTATGGTCATGTTCCGGAATGTTCGTTACAGTTCAAATTGACATACTTTCGCAGTTTGTCAAGTTTAGTCCCTGTAAGCGAATTAACTTGATTTTGCCATACCAAAGCCTTCAAAACTTATTTCTAAGTTATGTAAAGGTTATTTAAGGTATGTTAAGCCTATGTCACTATTCCAGAGTGTTTGTTGCATTAAACTGGTTATATTTACGCATCGGTGCGCGTATAACCTTCCAGAAAGCGATTTAGAGTTTGAAATTGAACAAGAATTGATATGTGCAAATGATACACATATTTTTACAAATCCCAAGTATGAAATATAATATTTCATTGGTTTGGTATTTGTTTGATGGCCGTGGAGGCACAGGTGTTACAGATGCGCTAAGCCGAAAGGAACGAGCCAAGCTTAATTTTGTTCGTACTCTATCTGATATTCAAACTCGTGTCTCTCAAGCTCAACAATCTTGTCTTACACAAAATTCGATGGGTAAGTAATTACCACATCAACTAGAGCTTAAACTTGAAACAAAAGACGATGGGTTACTCTATTTCAAGAATCGTCTGTGGATTCCGAAACAAGACAATCTTCGCACTTTAGTGATGGACGAATCTCACAAATCTCGATATTCTATCCATCCTGGTGCTGACAAAATGTACAAGGATCTTCGTACTCAGTTCTGGTGGCCTGGTATGAAGAAGGGTATTGCCTTGTATGTATCGAAATGCCTAACGTGTCTCAAAGTCAAGGCCGAACATCAACGACCGTCTGGTTTGCTTGTACAACTAGAGATACCGGTATGGAAGTGGGAGAACATTGCGATGGATCTCATCACTAAGTTACCGTGTACATCTAGAGGTCACGATGTTATTTGGGTAGTCATTGATCGATTAACGAAGTCAACTCATTTTATACCGATTCGCGAGGATCTATCTGCTGATAAACTTGCCAAGATTTATGTTGATGAGATCGTATCTCGACATGGTGTTCCTTTGGATATCATATCTAATCGTGATGCTCGATTTTCATCTCACTTTTGAAAGACCATGCAAACTGCAATGGGAACCCAACTAAATCTGAGCACTGCTTATCATCCCCAAACAGATGGACAATCCGAGAGAACGATACAAACACTGGAGGATATGCTTAGAGCATGCGTGATAGACTTTGGTGGTAATTGGGATTCTCATCTTCCATTGATTGAATTCTCTTATAACAATAGTTATCATGCTAGCATCAATATGGCAGCGTTCGAAGCTTTATACGGTCGAAAATGTCGTTCACCTGTCTTTTGGAATGAGATCGGTGAAGCTCAGCTTACTGGACCTGAGCTCATTCTGGAAACGACAGATAAAATCAAGAAAATTCGCGATAATCTTCTGACAGCTAGAAGTCGTCAAAAGAGTTATGCGGATATGTGACGCAAGCCCTTGGAATTTCAAGTCGGAGATCGTGTCCTACTCAAGGTATCCCCTTGGAAGGGAGTGGTGAGATTTGGAAAGAAAGGAAAACTTGCACCTCGATATGTTGGACCATTTAAGATTGTTGAAAGAATTGGAAAGGTTGCCTATCGACTAGAGCTACCTCCTGAACTTGGGAATATTCACCCAACATTTCACGTGTCCAATTTACAAAAATGTTTAGCCGATACTGATCTTCATATTCCAGTCGATGAAATTCAAGTTGATGAAATGGTGCACTTTGTCGAGAAACCTGTGGAGATAGTGGACCGTGAAATCAAACAACTGAAGAACAAGCGAATACGATTGGTCAAAGTTCACTAGGAGTCCAAACGTGGCCCAGAGTTTAATTCAGAGCATGAGGACCAAATGAAAGTGAAATATCCACATTTGTTTTCACAAGTTTCCTCTAGTTAAAATTTCGGGACGAAATTTCCTAAAGTAGGGGAGACTGTGACAACTGTGCTCTGTAAACGATGAACGATGTAAAACAATTTCAATTATCAATAAAACGACGTGTTTTGATGTTAATAAGTGTGTATTTGTGTTTGATGATTTTACGATTTGATTTGAGTCTGATTTCAAGCTTTAAATCGCTTTCTGGAAAGATATACGCAAACTGATGCGTAAACGTAATAAGTTTAACGCGAAAAACACTCTAGAACAGTGACATAGTGTGACACCTGTGCCTCCACGGCCGTTAAAAAAAGACCAAATCAATTAAATATTGTATTTCATACTTAGGATTTGTATAAATATGTGTATCGTTAGCACATATCAATTCTCGTTCGATTTCGAGCTCTAAATCGCTTTCTAGGAAGTCATACACGAACTGATACGTAAACGTAATCAGTTTAATGCGACAAACACTCCGGAACATCAAAATATTCTTAACATACCTTAAATAACCTTTACATAACTTATAAATAAGTTTTGAAGGCTTTGGTATGGCAAAATCAAGTTTATTCGCTTACAGGGACTAATTTCGACAAACTACGAAAGTATGCCAATTCGTGCAGTAACGGACATTCTGGAATTTGATCATAAGTTAAACATACCATAAATATCCTTTACATAGCTTAGAAATAGGCTTTGAGGGGTTCGGTATGCTAAAATAAACTTTTTGGTCATTCAGGGACTAAAAGCGTCAAAAAGTGCATAAGTTTGCACTTTCGCGCATATCTTACGTTCTGAATACATCCGGACATCCAAAAATTTATGTAATCATTAAAATATTTTATTTTAGTGATTGGCATGATAAAATTCCATTCGTCGTGTAATTTGGATCATTTTTCGCGTCCGTTCGTGTTTCGTCGTAATTAACCGAACAACGCAACCGTACGGCCAAACGAACCGACATCCGAGATATTTTTGAGCATGTTTCATGTTCCCTATACTTTAACTTCATTTTGTAGCCTTGAAATGGGGTTAACGGGGCTTAAACGTGTCAAAAATGCATCAAAATCAAGTTTCTGGGCTGCAGGGACCATAACTGACATTTCTGCCAAAGTTCCCTCAGGCTGTCACACCCAGACCACGTAAAACAACAAATCGTGGCGGAAACGTCGGGGAGTGTTGTAACAGAATTATTGTTTCAAACCATGGATACAAAGAGTTTCATTTTATTGAATATTAAACATTGTCTTAAAGTTAAACAAGCAAGTCAAACCCAGTCTATCATCGTTATTAAATCACTAAGGCCTCGTCCGGTCCTAAGTGAGCATGCATCCTATTCGCAATCAACATTAAGCAATTTCACCTGAAACATATGTAAAAACAAAGTCAGCAAAGAAATGCTGGCGAGTACATAGTTTGTGTGTGAGTATCAGATTCATGGCTCGTTTGTATGTTGAAACAACTTGTACAACTTCGTTAATTGATATTAGAAAACCTTGTTTTGTAAAATGTTTGTATTGTAAATGAATAACCAAGTCAAAATAGATTGGTCATAATTTATAAACCTCGATGCCATGAATCTTAACCCAAAACATTTGTTTATGTAAACAAAATCATAAATCATTCTTGTAATAAAACTCGTATGGTTTATATAGTTTCGTAAACATCGTTGTGTAATATTGTTTAACTCGTTCTCGTTATAGAACATCATTAATTCGTTTAAATCATTCAAATCGTTCCAAATCATTCAATTCATTCACTCATTCAAATCGTTCTTGTTTTAATTGTGAAAACTACTTTTGGTCGTCTCGCTAATAACATTCAAACCTTCGTGACTCGTTCATCGTTCAACTCGTTCTCGCATTAACAAACCTCTAAAGGGTAAGTTAACAATCATCAGATTCAGTCGTTATCCACCTAACCCACACATAACCATGGGTGCGGTCTAATAACGGGATTTGTCGGATCCTATGGTACCATAACCTAATACTGGTCGGCTTGATCAATGCTAATGAATGCCATTCGTTATGTAACTACGTCCAACAAGTTTGTTCACATTATCGAAATCGTTATTAGTTTAATAAAAACATCTTAGTCGTTTTTGAAACCATCGTTTAAATATCGAAATCGTTTAATACATATGAATCACCCCAAAACAATCGAAAATAGTAAAAAGATGGGATCTATGTACTCACCTTTGGGTGCGTTTTTTTATACACAATCCCTTAATTTGTTTATTCGTCCTAAATTAAATAAGAATGATTTAATAATCAAGAACCCACAAAAATACCGAAGTTTCTCCGATACTTAGAATTTTCACATAACCTTGAGATTTCTCGAAAAGTTATTATTTTTTATTATTTTGGTGTATTTGTATATATGTACTCGAGCGTAACACACATAATCTTGTCAACACTAACACATGATCTTACACATATTGCAAAACACATAGCACATTGTAACACATAAAATAACCAATGAACAACCCATTCTAGTGTATTTCGAAAAACACTTATTTTAGCGATTCGGTGACATTTTTGGGCGTCGGAAGTCACGTATGACTAACCAAACACCAAGTAAACTTAATATAAGTTAAAATACTTGTTTTTATATCAAAAATATAAGTTTGGTTACTGATCTAAAACAGTTTTGTAAAAGTCCTCCGAAAAGGCGATTTTTGACCGTTTTATCGCATATTTTTGCATCAAACATTACCCGAACCATCCCAAATCGAAACGAATTGAAATTTTAACACAACACATGTTATTTACTGAATAAAATAATGGTTATACTCATGATAGTGCAGGTCTTAAACAAAGCATATAAATCATGCAAATTTCACATAATTTACCACTTTTTAAGCTATATGTACAACATGCAAAGCTATCAAACCTATGTCAAAGTTTCATGCCACTATAATACATCAAATAATATTATTTTTAGTGTTTATAACCAGATCTAAAACAGTTTTTGTGATTTAACCATTTTTCATCACTTCTTGAGTTTTAAATCAACATATTTTCACATGTACAAGTGCCTAAAGCATACCATCATAGCAACATCATTTTTTTATGAGTTTAAACACATCAAATATGAGATTTATTCAGATTTATTTGCTGAAGTACTTTGCATTTAACATATCATACATAAATCACCAAATACTTGCATTTTTACCATCAATCAAGAACATGTAACAACATAGACAAGTATTTAACAAGAAATCGAACTTCAAGACTCACACACACACATATATATATACGGTTTATACATACATATATACATCACCATTTTTTATTTGTAACAAGACCCATTTCATTTAGATTTCAAGTTTAGTGAAAATCCCAAGATTCAAGAGAAACTTCAAATCATCAAGAACAACCAAGAATCTAAAGTATGATTTAAACATAAGTGTTATACCTTCAAGATTCAAGTAGGTTGTAAGATGAGATTTTGATGATAGGAAGCTTGTAATCACTTGACAACACCTTGGGAACACCATAGTATCTTCACACCACTTGAAGGTTGCTAGAAGGGACTTGAAATATGAAGAACAAGACTTGAAGTTATGAAGAAGATGAAGATGGAGGAGAGAGAGAGAGTAGGGGACGGTTTGGGTGAGGGAGAGAGAAGGGAGTTTGAGTGTTGTAAGAGGTTGAGTGATCTTGTAAGAGATTTGTAGAGATTTGAAAGATACTTGAAGCTAGCATGCACTAACACTTGGCACTCTACACTCATGCAAGATATTAGCAAAATTTGGTGGGTTCCACACCCTTCTAGAACCGAAAATATCAAGGGGAAGGGGCCAAGGTGTAAATTTTTATAATAAATATGCCACAAGTAGGCTAAAACGGGTGTTTAACTGGATACCGGGTATTTTATCTAGCGTTTAAACCCCGGTTTATGGCGTTCTAAATTATTTTTAATATTCTATAAAAATAATCTTGCCAAAATATAACTGAAATAAATTTCAGTTGCCAAGACTGGCTGCGTTGTCCGCGTTTCGCAGTAGAAGCACAGTGTCGCGCAGAAACACGCGGTACGCGCTTTAAACTTGAAAAATAACGTTTTTAGGCGTTTTAATTTATTTTTCAACACGGACCTGATCAAAATAAATTTTTAATCATAACAGAAGATTTTTGGGATTTAAATATTATCCGGGCGGTCACCAGTGTTCGTTTCGCAGTTTTGTCGTAAATAGCTCTTTAGTCCAAAAGAACATGTTTTTGCCATACCGAATCCTTCGAAACTTATTTCTAAGTTATGTAAAGGATATTTAGGGTATGTTTGGCTTACGTCACAGTTCCGGAGTGTACGTTGCGTTAAACTGATTGCGTTTATGCACCAGTTTGCGTATAACCTTCCAGAAAGTGATTTAAAGCTCGAAATCGGAATCGAATCAAATTGTAAAATCATTAAACACAATTGCACATATAATAACACCAAAACACATATAATAACACCAAATCACATTGTTTTATTGATAACCAACTTTGTTTTACATTATACGATGATTATAGAACACAGTTGTCACAGTCTTCCCTACTTTAGGAAATTTCGTCCCGAAATTTTATTTAGAGGATTATTGTGAAAACAAATGCGGATATTTCGCCTTCATCTGGTCCTTAGGTTCCCAAGTAAACTCGGGGCCACGTTTGGATTCCCAGCAAACTTTGACTAAATGAATCTGTTTGTTCTTCAACTGTTTGTATGTACGTTCCACTATCTCCACAGGTTTCTCGACAAAGTGCATCGTTTCATCAATTTGAATCTCGTCGAGAGGAATGTGAAGATCAACATCAGCTAAACACTTTCGCAGATAGGACACGTGAAAAGTCGGATGAATGTTTCCAAGCTCTGGAGGTAGTTCTAGTCGATAGGCAACCTTTCCAATTCTTTCAACAATCTTAAATGGTCCAATGTATCGTGGTGCAAGTTTTCCTTTCTTTCCAAATCTCACCACTCCCTTCCAAGGTGACACCTTGAGTAGGACACGGTCTCCGATTTGAAAGTCTAAGGGCTTGCGTCCCAAATCCGCATAATTCTTTTGACGGCTTCTAGCTGTCACAAGATTATCGCGAATTTTCTTGATTTTGTCTGTTGTTTCCAGAATGAGCTCAGGTCCAGTAAGCTGAGCTTCACCGATCTCATTCCAACACACAGGTGAATGACATTTTCGACCGTAGAGAGCTTCGAATGGTGCCATATTAATACTAGCATGATAACTGTTGTTGTAAGAGAACTCGATCAGTGGAAGATGAGAATCCCAATTACCACCAAAGTCTATCACGCATGCTCTAAGCATATCCTCCAAAGTTTGAATCGTTCTCTCAGATTGTCCATCTGTTTGGGGATGATAAGCAGTGCTTAGATTCAGTTGGGTTCCCATAGTAGATTGCATGGTCTTCCAAAAATGAGATGAAAATCGAGCATCACGATCAGAAATGATATCCAAAGGAAAACCATGTCGTGATACAATCTCATCTACGTAGATCTTGGCAAGCCTTTCAGCAGAGAAATCCTCACGGATTGGTAAGAAGTGAGCAGACTTTGTCAAACGATCAACTACAACCCAAATAGCATCGTGACCTTTAGACGTACGCGGTAACTTAGTAATGAGATCCATTGTAATGTTCTCCCACTTCCAAACCGGTATCTCTGGTTGTACAAGCAAACCAGAAGGTCATTGGTGTTCAGCCTTGACTTTGAGACAAGTTAGGCATTTCGATACATACAAGGCAACATCCTTCTTCATACCAGGCCACCAGAACTGAGTACGAAGATCCTTGTACATTTTATCAGCACCAGGATGGATAGAATATCGAGACTTGTGAGATTCGTCCATTACCAAGGTGCGAAGATTGTCATGATTCGGAATCCACAAACGATCCTGGAAATATAGCAACCCATCGTCTTTCCTTTCGAGTTTAAGCTCAAGTTGAAGCGGTAGCTCATTTTTCAATAAGCCTTTGATCACACAAGATCATTGAGCTTGAAGGATACGAGATTAAATATCAGATAGAGTTCGAACAGAATGAAGCTTGACTCGTTCCTTTCGACTAAGCGCATCGGCTACGACATTCGCCTTACCAGGATGGTAGCCGATCTCGCAATCTTAATCGTTTAAGAGTTCAACCCAACATCGTTGCCTCATGTTCAGCTCCTTCTGATTGAAAATATGCTGGAGACTTTTGTGGTCTGTGAAAACCACACACTTCGTTCCATAGAGGTAGTGTCTCCAGATTTTAAGCGCAAAAACCACAGCTCCTAACTCAAGATCATGAGTCGTATAGTTCTTCTCGTGAACTTTCAATTGCCTAGACGCAGAAGCTATGACTTTGCCTCGTTGCATAAGAACACAACCAAGTCCTAGATTCGACGCATCACAATAGACAACAAAATCATCGTTTCCCTCAGGTAGAGATAGAACAGGAGCATCATAGAGCTTCCGTTTCAGCGTTTGGAACGCTTCTTCTTGTTTAGGTCCCCACTCAAAAGGTTTATTCTTCTGAGTCAAAGCAGTGAGTGGAACCACGATCTTTGAAAAGTTAGAAATGAATCGACGATAATAACCAGCAAGACCAAGAAATGATCGAATCTCTGTAGGTGTCGTCGGTGTATTCCAATCCTTAATTGCAACAATCTTGGATGGATCTACATGAATACCCTGCTCATTGACAATATGACCCAAGAACTGAACTTCTTTAAGCCAGAATTCACACTTGGAGAATTTAGCAAAAAGTTGTTCCTTCTTTAGGAGTTCTAATGTCAAACGAAGGTGTTGCTCGTGATCGGCTCGAGACTTCGAATAAATGAGAATATCGTCGATAAACACAATGATGAACTTATCTAAATAAGGTTTACAGAACCTATTCATTAAGTCCATGAAGATAGCTGGGGCATTCGTCAAACCAAAAGGCATGACAGTGAACTCGTAGTGCCCATATCTTGTACGGAAAGCAGTTTTGGAAATATCTTCTTCGAGAATACGAAGTTGATGATACCCAGAACGCAGATCGATCTTGGAAAAACATGAAGCACCTTGCAGCTGGTCGAAGAGATCATCAATTCTAGGTAGGGGATATCGATTCTTGATGGTAAGCTTATTAAGCTCACGATAATCGATACACATTCGAAAAGATCCATCTTTCTTTTTCGCAAAGAGAACAGGAGCTCCCCAAGGCGAACAGCTCGGACGGATGAATCCTTTATCAGATAACTCTTGAAGCTGTTTTGATAACTCTTGCATTTCCGACGGTGTAAGACGATAAGGTGCTTTCGCAATTGGGTTGGCATTGGGTACAAGGTCAATGTGAAACTCGACTTAACGAACTGGAGGCAAACCAGGCAGTTCATCAGGAAACACCTCTAGATAATCCCGAACAATCGGAATATCCTGAATACTCTTGCTCTTGCCTTTCTCCTCGGTGACATGTGCCAGGAAAGCAACATATCTTTTTCGCAAACATCTTTGGGCCTTCATACACGACATAAGCTTCAGACCACCAGATGGCTTCTCGCCATGAACTTCCAGAATATCGCCAGACGGAAGAGGAATACGAACAATCTTATCGAAACAACCCACCTCAGCATGATGTTTGGTTAACCAATCCATCTTCACGATAATATTGAAACTCCCAAGTTGCATCTGCGTGAGGTCAATGGGAAAAAGATGGTTATCAAGGTTTAACTGACAATCACAAATAACAGAATCGAGAACAAGAGGTTTACCAGTAGCAACTTCGACATATAAGGGTTTCCTCAGTTTAGTTCTAGGTATTGCAAGCAAAGGTTCAAATGATAATGAAACAAAACTTCTATCGGCACCAGAATCAAAAAGAATAGATGCAGGTCGATTGTTAACAAGAAACGTACCATTAACCACCTCGTTGTCGGCCCTTGCTTCGTTAGAATTCAGATTGTACACTCGTCCACGAGCGGGATTCACATTTGCGTTGACATTCGCATTCGGGTTCGCATTAGCATTTGCGTTTGCATTGACTAGCCATGGACAATTGTTGCGGAAGTAACCAAACTCTCCACAATTGAAACATGAACCCGGTGGGAATCTAGCAGCATTCCCCTGAACTGGAGCTTGATTCTGAACAATCTGATTCTGACCCGAACGACAGACGTTGGCCAGATGCCCAAGCTTACCACACGTTGTGCATTGTCTACAAGCTTGTTGTGCAACATGATGACCGTTGCAGCGAGCACAATGAGGTGCAGTACCAGCTTATGCTTTCTTCGCAGGCTGTTGAGCTGGTGGGTTCTGAGGGTTCTGAGCAGTTTGTGCAGTTACTGCAAAATTCTGAGCACCCTTTCGCTTTCTCGACTTCTTTGACGACTCACCTTCTTTACCCTTACCCTTCTTCTTGTCCTTCCCAGAATCAGTCGCCTTCTTTTTATCATCCTTGCGGTTGAGTTTACCCTTCCTGACTTGAGACTCAGTCAGGGTAGCGGACAACTCGATTGCTTGACGAAGGGTGGTAGGATTAACACCGGTCACAATATCCAGAATAGAATCGGGTAGACCATCGATATACCTCTCTATCGCTTTCTCCAACGGGGTAACCATAGTAGGACACAAAAGACTGAGTTTCTCAAATCGATCCGTATACGCACGGTGTTCTCCCCCATCTTGCTTGAGATCGTCAAACTCTCGTTCTAAAGCTCGAATTTCGTGATGGGGACAGAACTCTCTCATCATGAGAGCTCGAAGCTCTTCCCATGTTTGTGCCAACGCCACTTCGGCACCCCTGTCGCGCATCACTCCGTTCCACCACGTAAGAGCACGCTTCTCAAACACACTTGATGCAAATTCAACCTTACACCCATTCGGACATTGCACATGTCTGAATGTGTTCTCGATACTCTCGAACCATTGAAGGAGTGCAGTTGCTCCTTGTGACCCAGAAAACTTTAGCGGCTTCGCAGAATTGAAACTCTTGAAATTACAATGTGCGTTGTTATTGTTATTGTTGTTGTTGTATATCTCGTGGACTTGGGTCACAACACCGGGAAGCACAGCAGCCACTTGCTAAGAGACCAGGGCTGCGATTTCTTCAATAGTAAAAGATTGTGCTTCACGTCGAGGAGGCATTGTCTAACAAGGAAACAGGAGAATCGAGTGAGGTTGGAAATTAGGAAAAACAAAAGAGGTATCGACAAAACACAAGGAAGGCGATCATTTGTTTGTTACCTCAAACAAACGACACGCAGTGACTAATCAAAGTAAATAGGTCAAAAATAATGTATTGCGAAGACATGCTCGCCTATAAGTGAACACTCACCCCAAGAGTTCCCAGGTAAGAGTGACTGGTCCGATTATGTGGATTTGTATGAACACTCTAGCCTTAGACAGAAAACTCAGGGTACAGGCATTCACTCTTCCAGTTTGCACGTGTTCACATTATTTAGACCCAAACTTTGACGAGATTTTAAAAAACTCAGAAGGCGCTAAGCCAAACATGAGTCAAACTGGAAGGGTTCAAAACCTTACCACGGAGGGTACAAAACCTAGTAATCAATCATCCTAGAACGGATGATTAATTTTCGAAGCAGATTCGGATTTTGTTTAAAAAAAAAATCTAAACGCAAATCAACTTGTGTTGGGGTCCTAGAAAGGTATAGTCTAGGTCAAAATTTTACTAATAACCTAATTCCCTATAACCATTGGCTCTGATACCAACTTCTTCTGTCACACCCCGACCACGTAAAACAACAAATCGTGGTGGAAACGTCGGGGAGTGTTGTAACAGAATTATTGTTTCAAACCATGGATACAAAGAGTTAAACAAGCAAGTCAAACACAGTCTATCATCGTTATTAAATCACTAAGGCCTCGTCCGGTCCTAAGTGAGCATGCATCCTATTCGCAATCAATATTAAGCAACTTCACCTGAAACATATGTAAAAACAAAGTCAGCAAAGAAATGTTGGTGAGTACATAGTTTTTGTGTGAGTATCAGATTCATGGCTCGTTTGTATGTTGAAACAACTTGTACAACTTCGTTAATTGATATTAGAAAACCTTGTTTTGTAAAATGTTTGTATTGTAAATGAATAACCAAGTCAAAATAGATTGGTCATAATTTATAAACCTCGATGCCATGAATCTTAACCCAAAACATTTGTTTATGTAAACAAAATCATAAATCATTCTTGTAATAAAACTCGTATGGTTTATATAGTTTCGTAAACATCGTTATCTAATATTGTTTAACTCGTTCTCGTTATAGAACATCGTTCATTTGTTTAAATCGTTCAAATTGTACCAAATCGTTCAATTCATTCACTCGTTCAAATCGTTCTTGTTTTAATTGTGAATGTGACAACCCGCACTAAACCAGGTATCCGTACGACTTAATTATTGATTAATTACTGCTTAATTACTGTGCTTGTTTGAACTAACTGATAAACTGCTACTTGAATACTGAAACATGTACTTACTTGCATCATACTTGCTTGCTGTCACTACATTATTTACCTGCTGAACCTTTGTGACAAACATGATGCACAAAAAGCACAGTAGCACAATAGCGGATAACCTATTAAACATGCTGATAAAGCCAGCATCAGGCAGACACTGCCTCTAAGGCCTGTAAGAGCCTGAGATATTTTTGCTACACTAGTGGTGAGTGTAGGGATACAAGGGTTGTGGAACTGCGTCTCTAGGAATAAGTCACAATGACTGGATGTGCCTAAAACGTACTCTAAGTACAGAACTCAGCACTTTACATAATAATTCAGCTTCTAGCTAACTAATAAAGTGCCAAAACATGAGAAAAATATTACTAGACACTTTCCAAAGTGTCAGGAAATAAGCTGTGTCACTAAAGAGAGTAATAATGACACTTTAAAGCTTTATTAAGCACTTTAACGGATTACTATCCAACCGAACAACCGGACTTTACCCGGAACATGAAAATATTGTTATTTTCACTATTTATCTTTTTCTGAGCCAGTTAGGGTCCCTGATTACCCTAACACCCTTTGTAACGCGTGATACACAACTAACCAAGTTAATCTCTAAACTTAACCTAGTTAACCTAACTAAGTAACCAACTAATGGTTGAAATCGAACCAAGGACCCCCCCCCCCCCCCTCTTGACCGAATTCGGTCCCCTAGGGGACATACCTTGTACTATGATGATTAAATTAATCATCCTTGCTTAATATCTATGGGACATAGTGTCCAATGGTTAACCATTAAACTTTTGCCTATAAGATCTTGTCTTAACACAACCTAATCATTCATCACTCATCACAACACTCACACACTCTCTCCCTCTCTACCTAGCTCTCGGCCGAACACCCCCCTCCCCTATCCATCATTTTCGGTTTTGATCTTCAAGTTCCATCATCATTCAAGCATCAAGGGTCTCGTATTAGGAAGCTTGGAGCAAGCGGAACGCGAAGGACCTCTTTCTTTGGCTTTTATCCACCTCATTTGCGCATAGATTCTTCCCTAGCCTCGAGCTAGAGGTATAATGCTTAAAACTCGTATTTGAACTAATCTAAGGTGGTTAAAAGGATTTGTATCGGCTAAATCTCGTTAAAATGCAAAATGATGCACAAAAGTCTACTAAAACACTTAAAATGGTGGTTAATAGCTTATGTGTTGTGTAAATGTTGTAGTAATTGAAAGTTGTGATTATTTAGACCCGATCTATGTTGTGGTAGCTCGAATCATCGTTTAACCCGGTGTAGTCATGTTCTCGGATCATGACATAAGGCTATTTTAGAAGTAACAAGGGTTAAAAGGTGAAACTCTACCACACATGAAACATGAACTTGTGTAAAAATGTTTTACTTGTGTAAAAATGTTTTACTTGTGTAAAAGTGTTTTAACTTGTACAATAGTGTTTAAAACTAGCGGATCTACGCATCTGCAAGTGGTATTTTCAAAGAACCACGTATCAAAGAAATCATGTATTTTAAAGAGATGGATCTTACAATAACAAACATGATTTTTATAAACCACAAGTGTGTAAACACTTGTGAAATGAAAAGATCCGACAAAATAACCGTTTTTGTAAAAGATGACGGGAGGTTGTAAAGATGGATTTTCTCTAAAAACGATGTTTTTACAAGATCAAATTATATTATATGAAGATCTACTAAATTTAAGGGGATTTATACCACAGTTTTGGGAAAACTGCAAGTTCATGTAATTTTTGGCAATTTACACATATGTTGATTTGTTGATGCGATAAAAGTTGTTCTGATCAAATAAAGAAAATTGTTGAGTTGATTTGATAAAGAAAATGATACGCTTGAAAGCGTGGCCACCTCCAGTTACAGAGGAAACTCTGGCGAAATTTTTCTAAAAACCTAACACTTAGAACTATTTACACTACAAGTGTTAGAATTATTTTTGACATGTTTTCGAAACATAAATTTCGCCATGACTTTATTTACTAAATATTCGGAGGTGGGATTTTCACAAAATTTAACGTGATAAATATATATATTTTCACACACTGTTTATGATTATTTTGTGAAAATACATAAATATTATTTTTAGAGTAAAAATAATATTTACGAACGTTAACGAATCCAAAATAATACGAACGCCTTCACCATAAATATATATAAGTTACACCGGTAATTATATTACCACTCGATTGTTAAAACGTAACTTACGCACTTACAGAAATATTTATGAACGCGTATTTTAACAACGTATTATTGGAGAAAAACTATGTGAAATGAAAATATAATATTTTTTTGAGAAAAATACTTATATTTTGGAATTGGAAAGGTATATATATATTAAGTGAGACTTAATGGTTTAATTTGAACGCACATGTATTGAATCCCCCATCCTTGGGAAGGAGATTAACTACCAAGTATATACAGAACGTAAACACGAAATAGTTGTCTAACTATTTCCCAAAAACTTAATCTATAAAGCTAAGGCACGGCCGTCCGTCTAATAGAATTAGCACTTGTAGGTCGTCACACAGCTTTCTGATTTGGAGTACTTGGTAGAGACGCACCGACTGTGAGTTCATGTCCCCCTTTACTCTAACTGTTTTCAGTTTTCTTAACTGCGGGGGTGAAATACATGTTACTTTGATTACAAGTACTTTATACACGGTATGTTAACGTAAGGAGGTTTACTACTTAGATCATGTGAATGGGTAGGCAGAAGGACCGAGGGACGTAAGCGGTAGATCTATCTGGGTGTAGCGAGCCCAACTCTAGGCCCAACAGAACGGACCTCTAAGAGGACCAACAGAACGGACCTTGAGTGACTTTGTACCCGACGCAAAAATCTGCTAGGTTGAGTCTTCCTACTTGCACTTCACACATACTAATGGCCTTGCAAACCATTGGTGATCTCTTTTCCTTACACTGCTACATACCAGGGAACTTTTATACTTACAAGTGTTTTACATACTCACTTGCACATGAACTCGCTCAACATTATTGTTGATTTTTCAACTCACATGTATTTCAGGAAATTAACAGGATCTAGCACGGTATGACGTGTTTTCCCGCTGCATATTGGGTTCCAAGGTCATCCCAGTTTAGGAAATGTGACTCTTTCCTGGACAAGTCACAAATCTTAAACTGCGTTTATTTCATGTTACTGTTTATGTTGTTCAAGACAATGTTTTATGTTACGGTGTTGTAAGTCTTTAAGACAATGGTATGTTACTCTGGTTTTAAAACTTAATCAAACGGATGATCTTGCATGATTTTATTTCATATAGCTTTGTTATGGTTAAGCTATGGTATTAAGAAGTCACACCAAAATTAACCACGCTTCCGCAAAGCCAGGGTGTGACAGCTTGGTATCAGAGCTCTGATCATAGCGAACTAGGATTCTTTCTCGAGTCTAGACTATGATCACTAGGGCTCTCACGAAAACATTTTTCTGCATACCACTTAAGTCCAGATCCAAAACTTTTTACAAACAAATGTTGAGCACATTTTATTATTTATAGGCTCAGTCTGGAAGGGCTGAGGCTCGGTCTGAGAGGCCGAGGCTCGGTCTGAGAGATCGAGGTAGTTGGCTAGTGGGACTAGGAAGAGTAGGCTCAGTTTGGAGACTGAGGCTCGGTGTTGGAGACCGAGGCTCGGTCTGAGAGATCGAGGTAGTTGGCTAGTGGGACTAGGAAAAGTAGGCTCAGTTTGGAGACTGAGGCTCGGTATTGGAGACCGAGGCTCGATCTAAGAGGTCGAGGTAGTTGATAGAGCAGTCTAGGAGACTGGGAGGCTAGTGAGACTAGGAGAATTATGTGATATCTTACTTGGTGACTTATGTGATTATCTGATTGTATGACTGATTATTTGAGCATATTTGTGTTTATGATACAGACTCATGGATTCAGCCGGTACTGGCGATTCGGACACTACTGGACCCATACCTATCGTATCTGATGACCTCACATCCTCCGAGCATGAGGTGTACACATCTGACTATACCAGTACTGACGAGGATGATTTCCAGCCCTTCGCACTACCCGATGGTGCTGATGAGCCTGCAGATGACCCTCCCGCTGAGTACCTACCTCTAGTAGAGATTCCGGCCCCTATACCCTTAGCCGTTTATCCAGCATATGATTTTCTACTTGACGCCGAGGCTGATGGCGATATTGACCTGTTTGAGGATGAGCCTTTTTAGGATGAGATCCAGGGCGAGGCCCTTCTTCCTGCGGACGATCTTCTGATGATCGCTGACGTTCCCGCTGAGGATTCGCCAGAACATTCTCCTGTCCCAGACTCCTTCGAGTCTGTGGCATCCGCACCTACTCACACATTGAGCGCACAACACTTTGCGCATGATTCTGATCCTGACCAGGCATCCTCTGTTGCACCTATACCCAGTTTTGCGTTTGACCATGATGACATAGAGGATTCTGATCCTATCTTTTCCCCGGGATACGACCCAGATCATGATATCGAGTTTATACCTATGGATCAGCTCATGGAGGATCCAGCTGACCCAGTAGATCCTATCGACCCAGAGTTTGACTTCGAGATGGCTTTTGATGATCCCGAGCCTGTCGTCGCTCCTGAGCAGGCAGCCGCTCTAGACCCCATACTTGAGCATGACCCCGTACATGCTGGCATCCCTATTGAGCCTGTTATAGCAGACCCACCTGTTGATGATCTCCCCGTGGATGTTCCTTTGTTAGAGGGCGATCATGTCGTTCCTCTACCTGTTGTTGATATACCTGTTGACCATCCTGTTGAGCACATTGCACCTGTTCACCCTTTTGTTGCACCCGATCCCATTCCACTAGAGCCCGATCATGCACTGTTCGCGGCACGCATGGATCCACCAGATGAGCATGCACAGCACGGTTGGATACCTGCTGATGAGGATGTTCCACCTTTTCCCCCTCAGATCCCTGATACACGACATGTTGATTTTTCTTTTCAGGTTCCACAGTTTGTACCTCCAGCGAGGGCTGGAGAGGGTTCTTCAGCCCATCCTTTTGGGCATGTACCGATGTCTATCCCCTTCATGCCCCAGATGTCATCTGTTCCACCCTCTGTCGCTCCATTTCATGTGGCACCTTTTGATCCCACCAGTGAGCCGTTCCTTTGGGCACCGGACTCTGCTATGCCACCTACTGACCCCTACCATTCTTTCCACAGGGGGTATACTATCGGGGACGTTTTGATGTCTTTTGTCGCCCAGCACGAGTCACACACGCAGCGCATCCAGGAGCTCGAGAGAGCTCAGCTGCCACCGTGTCCGTGCCATGGTCAGACACACTCTCCTCTGCAGCCATTTCGACCCTTACCTCCGGATTATGCTGCCCGTCTCTTTACACTAGAGCAGCAGGTTGCCTCTATCATCCGTACTCAGCGAGCCATGGAGGAGGACTGGCTCCAGTTACGTCGTTTGTTTTACACCCACTTTCCCCCTCCTCCACCACCATCTGTATAGAGCTCATCAGTACTGTTTGGGTAGACGAGGATGAGAACACGGCGATTGTTGGACTGCACAGCATTTTTGGAGACTACATTTGATCCTGACTTTTGTTGACATGTATTTGACGTATTTGACTTTGACATGATATAGTTTTTGGACAGGGGTGATGTAGCCCCTAGTTGATTGATGATTGTATGACACAGGGATGTACTGATACACTTACTATGTGGTCTCGATATATGGCAATCGCAGTATTCTCATCATATTTGATTTGCTTGATTGGTTACTTGTATTTTTATGACATGGGATGTTGTGTGATTGGTATTTGTGATGTATTGATAACATGAGATGTTATGTGATTTTACTATTACTATCGTTATATACGTACACTACATTATGACCTGACTTACGTATTATAACATCGGAGCTTTACTATGGCCTGACCAACTTAAACCATCTTTTAGAAGATGCCGCCAAGACGTGAGACACGCATGCCTACTAATGAGGCAGAACTACAACAAGTCATTGCTGCTGCCATAGCACAGTATGCAGCGTCTCAGCCAGGAACGAGCGGAAGTATTAACCAAGGCAATAACAATCCACCTCACGGTAATACTAAGTCGTTAAGACATACCGTGACCTAATTGTATATCTCTAGCAAGGATGCTAATGCCATTCATATGTTAACATATGTGCAGGGTGCACCTACAAGCAGTTTCTAGACTGCAAACCAGTCAACTTTGATGGCACTGGAGGTGCTGTCGCCTTTGTTCGTTGGGCTGAGAAAACCGAATCTGTTCTTCGCATGAGCAAGTGCGCGCTGGATCAGCAAGTCACCTATATCTCAGGGTTGTTTCTAGATGGAGCCCTCTCTTGGTGGAATCTGCAAGTACAGACACTTGGCGAAGCTGCTGCCTACGCGCTGACCTGGACCGAACTGAAAGAACTTATGCGCAAAAAGTACTGTTCCCGCGCAGAAATCCAGCGATTGGAGACCAAGTTCTGGAACTTGAAAATGGACGGTCCAAAGATAGCAGAGTACGTTCAAAGGTTCCATGACTTATCGCATGTGGTACCCTACATGGTCACTCCTGAGTTCAAGAGAATTGAACGTTTCATTTGGGGACTAGCTCCTCAAATCATAAGCATGGTAACCTCATCCAAGCCTGCGACCATTACTGAGGCGATTGATTTGAGCGTAGCTCTCACTGAGGAGGCTATTCGTTTGAACAAGTTTGATGAGATCAAGACGAAGAAGGCAGAGACTCATGTCGAGTCATCAGGAGGTAACAAAAGGAAGTTCTCGAACTTCAAGCAGGGCGCCAGTGTGGCGGTTAAGAAAGGAGGATCAGACACGCCAGCTCAGGTTACAGCTGGTAGAGGAAAGAAAGGAAGAGGATATATGGGCGCCCAGCCCAAATGCAACACCTGCCAGCGCCACCATTCTGGTCAGTGCGGGCTAAAAGTATGCGAAGCATATGGGAAACGTGGCCACTCGAAGGACACTTGTTGGGCTAGTGCTGGCCGGGGAGGCTAGGGAGGATTTGGGAACAGGAATAATAATCGTGATGGAAATCGCCCACAAGGAAACTATGGAAGTAACGAAAATCGAGGCAACAATGCTAACCAAGCGGGCGCTGTGAATCGTAATCAGAGGAATGATCAAGTTGGTGGAAACGGGCAAAGACTTGGGTGCTTTAACTGCGGTGATATCGGGCATTTTAAGAAGAACTGCCCAGACTTAAACCAAGCCCGTGGAAGAGTGTTCCAACTCGAAGCAAGGGAAGCGCGCCAGGATCCCAATGTCGTTACTGGTACGTTCCCTGTGAATCAATGCTATGCATCCGTTTTATTTGATACTGGTGCCGATTATAGCTTCGTGTCGTTGGAATTTAAGAATATGCTTGGGTTAGCCGCTAATAAGTTAGATATTCCCTACTCAATCGAATTAGCTAATGGGAAGTTAGTAGAAGCTAATGAAGTTATCAGAGGTTGTGTGATCGAATTAGGAGAACGTGAGTTTGCTCTGGATCTGCTACCAGTCCAGTTGGGAAGCTTCGACGTGGTAGTAGGAATGGATTGGTTATCAGGCAACAAGGCTGAGATAGTATGTCACGAAAAGGTTGTTCGTATCCCAACCGATGATGGTGAGACCATTCTTGTTCATGGAGAGAAGCGTGAGACGCCATTGAGGATTATCAGCTGCTTGAAAGCAAGGAAGTGTTTGCAGAAAGGATGTGTTGCTTTTCTGGCACACATTGTGGATAAGAAGGCTGCTGAGCCAAGAATCGAAGACATCCCTGTCGTAAGGGAGTATCCAGAAGTCTTCCCAGAAGACTTGCCGGGACTGCCACCTCAGAGGCAAGTAGAGTTCCACATCGACTTAGTTCCAGGCGCCGCGCCTGTGGCTAAGGCACCCTATAGACTTGCTCCGTCTGAGATGCAGGAACTGTCGACACAACTTCAAGAGTTGTTAGACAAGGGTTTTATCCGACCAAGCTTCTCGCCTTGGGGAGCTCCGGTCCTGTTTGTCAAGAAGAAGGACGGTAGTTTTCGAATGTGCATAGACTACCGGGAGCTGAACAAGCTAACGATCAAGAATAGATATCCTCTGCCAAGAATTGATGATCTGTTTGACCAACTGCAAGGTTCAAGCTTTTATTCAAAGATCGACCTTCGATCCGGATACCATCAGTTAAGGATACAAGAGGAGAGTATCCCGAAGACAGCCTTCAGAACTCGTTATGGACACTACGAGTTCCTCGTTATGCCATTTGGTTTGACAAACGCACATGCAGTATTCATGGATCTAATGAATAGAGTTTGCAAGCCGTACTTGGATAAGTTCGTGATTGTATTTATCAATGACATTTTAATTTATTCAAAGACGAAGGCTGAACACGAGCAGCATCTTAGAGCCATTCTAGAGCTACTGAAGAAGGAACAGCTGTATGCCAAACTCTCTAAGTGCGAGTTTTGGCTACGAGAGGTGCAATTCCTTGGGCACGTGGTAAATGGAGATGGAATCCACGTGGATCCAACCAAGATCGAGGCGATCAAGGATTGGGAAACGCCAAAGACGCCAACCGAGATTCGGCAATTCTTGGGTTTGGCTGGCTATTATCGAAGATTCATTGAGAATTTTTCAAAGATCGCTCAACCATTGACGCTGCTCACCCAGAAAGATAAGAAGTTTGATTGGGAAATCAAACAGGAGGAAGCCTTCCAGATACTGAAGGATAAGCTCTGCAATGCGCCAATCTTAGCACTACCGGAAGGTACTGATGATTTTGTGGTATACTGCGACGCATCGCGTCAAGGATTGGGTTGCGTGTTGATGCAACGCCAAAAGGTTATTGCTTACGCATCGCGTCAATTGAAAGTGCACGAAAAGAACTATACCACACACGATTTGGAGCTCGGCGCAGTGGTTTTTGCTTTAAAGATCTGGAGACACTACCTTTATGGTACGAAGTGTACAATCTTCACAGATCACAAGAGCCTACAGCACATATTCAACCAGAAGGAGTTGAACATGAGGCAAAGACGATGGGTTGAATTATTGAACGACTACGACTGCGAGATAAAGTATCATCCAGGGAAGGCGAATGTGGTCGCCGATGCCCTAAGTCGTAAAGAGAGAATCAAGCCCATAAGGGTTAGAGCTCTAGAAATGATTATACGAACTGATCTTTCCTTGCGCATTCGTGCCACACAAAAGGAAGCTCTCAAGGAAAGGAATCTTGAAGAAGAATATCTCCGTGGGATGGAGAAGATTTTGGTACCAAACGAGGAAGGAACATTATGTTTTGAGAAAAGGATTTGGGTTCCTCTGTTTGGTGATTTAAGGAAAGTTATTTTCGATGAAGCTCACAAATCGCGGTACTCTATCCATCCAGGAGCGGATAAGATGTACCAAGATCTCAAAGATTACTATTGGTGGCCTAGGATGAAAGGCGATGTTGCTGTTTACGTGAGCAAATGTTTAACGTGCGCTAAGGTTAAAGCGGAATACCAGAAGCCTTCAGGACTTCTGCAACAACCTGAGATTCCCAAGTGGAAATGGGAACAAATCTCAATGGATTTTGTTACAAAATTGCCAAGAACGCCAAGAGGCCATGACACTATCTGGGTGATAGTGGATCGATTAACGAAGTCAGCACACTTCTTACCTATCAGAGAGAAGGATAATACGAGCAAATTGGCTGAAATCTACATGAGAGAGATCGTCGCGCGCCATGGAGTGCCTCTCTCGATCATCTCTGATAGAGACGGAAGGTTTGTGTCAAGGATATGGCAATCCTTCCAAGAAGCCTTTGGCTCACAATTGAATCTGAGCACTGCGTTTCATCCGCAAACTGACGGCCAGAGCGAGCGAACGATACAGACTTTGGAAGACATGCTGAGAGCGTGTGTTATGGATATGGGCGGTAGCTGGGATAAACATTTACCTTTGGTTGAATTTTCATACAACAACAGCTACCACACCAGTATTGGTGTCGCGCCATTTGAAGCCCTTTACGGACGCAAGTGCCGATCACCCTTATGTTGGGCTGACGCAGGTGATAGGCAGCTTGCTGGTCCCGAAATCGTCCAAGAGACGACAGACAAGATTGCGCAGATTCTTAAACGCATCGAAGCAGCTCGCCACAGACAGAAGGCCTATGCGGATCCAAACCGGAAACATGTGGATTTCCAAGTTGGAGAAATGGTGTTATTGAAAGTATCACCCTGGAAGGGGGTGGCACGCTTTGGGAAGCGTGGGAAGTTAAATCCGCGCTACATTGGTCCCTTCAGAATTCTAGAAAGAATAGGACTAGTAGCATACAAGTTGGACCTACCTGCTGAACTGAATGGTGTTCACGATACATTTCATGTATCCAATCTAAAGAAAAGTCCAACTCAAGTTACCGTTGCCATTCCCACCGACGAGATTCATGTTGACGACACGCTCCACTTCGTTGAAGAACCGGTCGAGGTTACGGATTGGAAAGTTAACAAGACCCGCCGGAGCAGTGTCAAACTCGTCAATGTTCGTTGGAATGCCAGACATGGTCCTGAGTTCACCTGGGAGCGTGAGGACCGGATGAAAGAGAAATACCCCCACCTTTTTCCTAAGAACACTGCATCTACAAGCAGAACTTAAATTTCGGGACGAAATTTATTTAACGGGGGGAGAATGTGACAACCCGCACTAAACCAGGTATCCGTACGACTTAATTATTGATTAATTACTGCTTAATTACTGTGCTTGTTTGAACTAACTGATAAACTGCTACTTGAATACTGATACATGTACTTACTTGCATCATACTTGCTTGCTGTCACTACATTATTTACCTGCTGAACCTTAGTGACAAACATGATGCACAAAAAGCACAGTAGCACAATAGCGGATAACCTATTAAACATGCTGATAAAGCCAGCATCAGGCAGACACTGCCTCTAAGGCCTGTAAGAGCCTGAGATATTTTTTCTACACTAGTGGTGAGTGTAGGGATACAAGGGTTGTGGAACCGCGTCTCTAGGAATAAGTCACAATGACTGGATGTGCCTAAAACGTACTCTAAGTACAGAACTCAGCACTTTACATAATAATTCAGCTTCTAGCTAACTAATAAAGTGCCAAAACATGAGAAAAATATTACTAGACACTTTCCAAAGTGTCAGGAAATAAGCTGTGTCACTAAAGAGAGTAATAACGACACTTTAAAGCTTTATTAAGCACTTTAACGGATTACTATCCAACCGAACAACCGGACTTTACCCGGAACATGAAAATATTGTTATTTTCACTATTTATCTTTTTCTGAGCCAGTTAGGGTCCCTGATTACCCTAACACCCTTTGTAACGCGTGACACACAACTAACCAAGTTAATCTCTAAACTTAACCTAGTTAACCTAACTAAGTAACCAACTAATGGTTGAAATCGAACCAAGGACCCCCCCCCCTCTTGACCGAATTCGGTCCCCTATGGGACATACCTTGTACTATGATGATTAAATTAATCATCCTTGCTTAATATCTATGGGACATAGTGTCCAATGGTTAACCATTAAACTTTTGCCTATAAGATCTTGTCTTAACACAACCTAATCATTCATCACTCATCACAACACTCACACACTCTCTCCCTCTCTACCTAGCTCTCGGCCGAACACCCCCCCTCCCCTATCCATCATTTTCGGTTTTGATCTTCAAGTTCCATCATCATTCAAGCATCAAGGGTCTCGTATTAGGAAGCTTGGAGCAAGCGGAACGCGAAGGACCTCTTTCTTTGGCTTTTATCCACCTCATTTGCGCATAGATTCTTCCCTAGCCTCGAGCTAGAGGTATAATGCTTAAAACTCGTATTTGAACTAATCTAAGGTGGTTAAAAGGATTTGTATCGGCTAAATCTCGTTAAAATGCAAAATGATGCACAAAAGTCTACTAAAACACTTAAAATGGTGGTTAATAGCTTATGTGTTGTGTAAATGTTGTAGTAATTGAAAGTTGTGATTATTTAGACCCGATCTATGTTGTGGTAGCTCGAATCATCGTTTAACCCGGTGTAGTCATGTTCTCGGATCATGTCATAAGGCTATTTTAGAAGTAACAAGGGTTAAAAGGTGAAACTCTACCACACATGAAACATGAACTTGTGTAAAAATGTTTTACTTGTGTAAAAATGTTTTACTTGTGTAAAAGTGTTTTAACTTGTACAATAGTGTTTAAAACTAGCGGATCTACGCATCTGCAAGTGGTATTTTCAAAGAACCACGTATCAAAGAAATCATGTATTTTAAAGAGATGGATCTTACAATAACAAACATGATTTTTATAAACCACAAGTGTGTAAACACTTGTGAAATGAAAAGATCCGACAAAATAACCGTTTTTGTAAAAGATGACGGGAGGTTGTAAAGATGGATTTTCTCTAAAAACGAGGTTTTTACAAGATTAAATTATATTATATGAAGATCTACTAAATTTAAGGGGATTTATACCACAGTTTTGGGAAAACTGCAAGTTCATGTAATTTTTGGCAATTTACACATATGTTGATTTGTTGATGCGATAAAAGTTGTTCTGATCAAATAAAGAAAATTGTTGAGTTGATTTGATAAAGAAAATGATACGCTTGAAAGCGTGGCCACCTCCAGTTACAGAGGAAACTCTGGCGAAATTTTTCTAAAAACCTAACACTTAGAACTATTTACACTACAAGTGTTAGAATTATTTTTGACATGTTTTCGAAACATAAATTTCGCCATGACTTTATTTACTAAATATTCGGAGGTGGGATTTTCACAAAATTTAACGTGATAAATATATATATTTTCACACACTGTTTATGATTATTTTGTGAAAATACATAAATATTATTTTTAGAGTAAAAATAATATTTACGAACGTTAACGAATCCAAAATAATACGAACGCCTTCACCATAAATATATATAAGTTACACCGGTAATTATATTACCACTCGATTGTTAAAACGTAACTTACGCACTTACAGAAATATTTATGAACGCGTATTTTAACAACGTATTATTGGAGAAAAACTATGTGAAATGAAAATATAATATTTTTTTGAGAAAAATACTTATATTTTGGAATTGGAAAGGTATATATATATTAAGTGAGACTTAATGGTTTAATTTGAACGCACATGTATTGAATCCCCCATCCTTGGGAAGGAGATTAACTACCAAGTATATACAGAACGTAAACACGAAATAGTTGTCTAACTATTTCCCAAAAACTTAATCTATAAAGCTAAGGCACGGCCGTCCGTCTAATAGAATTAGCACTTGTAGGTCGTCGCACAGCTTTCTGATTTGGAGTACTTGGTAGAGTCGCACCGACTGTGAGTTCATGTCCCCCTTTTCTCTAACTGTTTTCAGTTTTCTTAACTGCGGGGGTGAAATACATGTTACTTTGATTACAAGTACTTTATACACGGTATGTTAACGTAAGGAGGTTTACTACTTAGATCATGTGAATGGGTAGGCAGAAGGACCGAGGGACGTAAGCGGTAGATCTATCTGGGTGTAGCGAGCCCAACTCTAGGCCCAACAGAACGGACCTCTAAGAGGACCAACAGAACGGACCTTGAGTGACTTTGTACCCGACGCAAAAATCTGCTAGGTTGAGTCTTCCTACTTGCACTTCACACATACTAATGGCCTTGCAAACCATTGGTGATCTCTTTTCCTTACACTGCTACATACCAGGGAACTTTTATACTTACAAGTGTTTTACATACTCACTTGCACATGAACTCGCTCAACATTATTGTTGATTTTTCAACTCACATGTATTTCAGGAAATTAACAGGATCTGGCACGGTATGACGTGTTTTCCCGCTGCATATTGGGTTCCAAGGTCATCCCAGTTTAGGAAATGTGACTCTTTCCTGGACAAGTCACAAATCTTAAACTGCGTTTATTTCATGTTACTGTTTATGTTGTTCAAGACAATGTTTTATGTTACGGTGTTGTAAGTCTTTAAGACAATGGTATGTTACTCTGGTTTTAAAACTTAATCAAACGGATGATCTTGCATGATTTTATTTCATATAGCTTTGTTATGGTTAAGCTATGGTATTAAGAAGTCACGCCAAAATTAACCATGCTTCCGCAAAGCCAGGGTGTGACAGTGAAAACTACTTTTGGTCGTCTCGCTAATAACATTCAAACCTTCGTGACTCGTTCATCGTTCAACTCATTCTCGCATTAACAAACCTCCAAAGGGTAAGTTAACAATCATCAGATTCAGTCATTATCCACCTAACCCACACATAACCATGGGTGCAGTCTAATAACGGGATTTGTCGGATCCTATGGTACCATAACCTAATACTGGTCGGCTTGATCAATGCTAATGAATGCCATTCGTTATGTAACTACGTCCAACAAGTTTGTTCACATTATCGAAATCGTTATTAGTTTAATATAAACCATCTTAGTCGTTGTTGAAACCATCGTTTAAATATCGAAATCGTTTAATACATATGAATCACCCCAAAACAATCGAAAATAGTAAAAAGAGGGGATCTATGTACTCACCTTTGGGTGCGTTTTCTTTTATACACAATCCCTCAATTTGTTTATTCGTCCTAAATTAAATAAGAATGATTTAATAATCAAAAACCCACAAAAATACCGAAGTTTCTCCGATACTTAGAATTTTCACATAACCTTGAGATTTCTCGAAAAGTTATTATTTTTGATTATTTTGGTGTATTTGTGTTGGACCGTTTGCGTGACCCTAAACGTCAGTAAAAGTAGTTCATCTTAGTTTACAGAGGCGGAATCAAAGTAAACCAAGTTACAACAGCTTGTTCTTTTCAATTTCTTTTCTATTAACGATTTCCGAGACTTTACAAGTGTTTCTAACAAGATTTTGGCAGAACCTCATCTCACAAGCAATGGCTACTGTCCGCTTCAAATGAGACACACATCAGCTATATATAGTGTTGGCCTCTTCGCTTGAATGTGTACATGTCTTCTCAAGCGAACATGCAAGAACCAGTTTCAAGCGAACTAGACTTTGTTGTGTTCGCTTGAATGTGACACATGTATGTTCAAGCGAACTACCATACTTTTACATGTAAACCCTAATTACATCCTATCTAGACCTAAGACTTGATTAAGACGTAGTCATCAGACATTCAGTGCACCAACAGACTCCCCCTTGGATGTTGACGAAGTCTTTGGCATTGAGTCTTCAGTCTTGGTCTCTTTCCAACTCTATAGTGTTCATTGCAAAAACTCTTTCTTCATACAGGTTCAGGATCTTAATCTGGCTCCATCTTCAGTCTCCCCTTTGACTGTTGATCCAGAATTCTGACTCCCCCTTTCGCAGACTCCCCCTCTCAATAAGCTAGAGCTTTAAATTCTGGTACAAACTTTAACATTTTCATAGCCATGGAGATTCCTGTTACCTGCATATACTCTACCTAAATATAAGATATATAACAATAACAGTTTCAATCCAAACTTACCATTTAATCTTCAGTGTTGGAAATCCATTTAAGTACTCAAGTTCAAGTTAATGACCCTGTTTACTCAATTTATCTACCAAGTCCAATTTAATGACCTTGGTTGATCAGAGATAATTCACACTGACATTTGAAAACAAATAAGTTCAAACACTTCTGAAAAATTACAAGTTTCAAGTTAATGAACTTGCTTCAACCTTTCAACTTTCACAAATTTATCAAGATTTAGCTCACGACTCATCATCCAATCCAGAAACCTCCTGCATCTGCTTTCAACTTTTGAATCCGAAGATCAACTCTCCACTTTGATTTGTCAAAAATAAAGCAGAAATGTAAAATCTTTTTGGATTTTGAATAACATTTCTAAACTAGAAATGAAATACAGAACTAAAATGCACTAAAAGTAAACTATTTACAAACATATTTTTTGATGAGCGTGTTAAGGAATCATATCAGCTATTCGACAAGTCACAAGTACCGTTAAGCTTCAATTACCTAATCATAATTAAACAATTCACTTAGATTGTCGATATACTGATCCACTTAAATTTTCACACAATTTTCAATCTGTCCAGGATATGGATTTAGTGTTTTAAAGACTTAAACTTATACGTGTGTCCCACCTCTTGAATATACTCCCGTATCCAGATCCCAATATTCAGTCTTACAGGTGAGTATAACACCAATGATATCTGTAAGGGGTTAATAAATTATGAAGAATCATGAGAGCTCAGGTCAGAATTACCGTTCAGCAGAGAGATCATGACTCAACTTTTGTGTGTGTCCCCTTTAGAGGATCTTTTTTACAACAGCATTGCTAAGCAATTTTATTGTCTTATCATATATGCTGAGGGTGATGCTATGTTTCAAGCATTGCGGAAAGTATTATTCGAGGACTAGGTCAGAACTTCCATTCAGCAGAAGTCCCGGAATAATACCCCAGATATCACTGAGTATAAAGACCTAGTATATCAGAAAAAGAAATCTTTCAAACGAGATTTCAGGGGTTACCTATATATCCAAGTAGTGTTCCCCACGAAATAAGCAAGTAAGATTTAAGTTTATATCTCGAACAAACCTACTAAATGTGTAAAAACCTATCGACATATCATCAGCGAGACTGTTTAACGCATTTAAACATTCCATTTCTTTAGCATACCGTGACTGTCAAGCCGATGTACTATCATTTTCCCTTTTTACACGAGCTCTTTTCTGGTTTTCTATTGTTTTTGGATTTTGAAAATATCTCATGTTTTTGCATTTTTGTCATTTTTTATTGTTTTTGTATTTTCTGAAATATTACCCTATACCTCCCCCTAAATACCAAAACAGGTAAAAAATCGACAAACCATTGCAGATTGCTTCTCAACATCATCTACAATGTCTCCTTCATCAACGCCAATGACCTCTTCCAACACCGATAAAAGCTTCATACCATTCAGTTTTAGCAAATACTGAAAACGTGTTTTATCAAATGCTTTGGTATGTAAATCAGCTTTTTGCTCGTCAGTGTGGATTTTCTCAATTCGTATCAACTTCTTCTCGAAACAATCGCGAATGAAGTGATGACGAATCTCTATGTGTTTGGTTTTAGCGTGATGAACTGGATTTTTAGTAATATTAATCGTTGCCTCATTATCAACAAAGATAGGGGTGTTTAGAAATTGCAAACCGTAGTCGCGCATCTGGTGCTGGATCCACAAGATCTGTGAGCAGTAGCTGCTAGCAGATACATACTCCGCTTCACATGTGGATAAAGCCACAGAGGTTTGCTTTTTGCATTGCCAGGTGACTAATCGTGATCCAAAAAAACTGACACCCTGCTGTTGTTGATTTAGCATTAACTTTGCAGCATCCGAAATCGGAATCGGAATAACCTTCGAGCGTAAAATCGCCTTCTCTTGGATACCACAACCCCAATGATGGAGTTCCTTTCAGGTAGCGTAATATCCTTTTGACTATTACCATATGCGATGCTCTCGGATTAGATTGAAATCTTGCTGCGAGGCAGGTTGGGTACATGATATCGGGTCTTGAAGCTGTCAAATACATCAGCGAACCGATCATGGAACGATACATCGTTTCATCTACCTTCTCTCCGGTGAGATCAGGGTTTATCCCATGATTCGTTGCTAACGGGGTGGCTGCCGGAGTAGAACCTGACATCCCGAATTTCTCCAAGATATCATGAACGTACTTTGTTTGATGTATGAAAATTCCTTTGGGTAGTTGATCAACCTGCAGTCCCAAAAATAATTTCATCTCACCCATCGATGACATTTCGAATTTTTGCTTCATAACACGTTCAAAATCTTTGCATAGATCCTCATTTGTTGACCCAAATATGATCTCGTCCACATAAATTTGAACTATCAGAAGATGACCGTCAACCTCTTTGGTGAAGAGAGTGGCATCCACTTTTCCACGAATGAAACTGTTAGCTAGTAGGTGTTGAGACAATGTCTCGTACCAAGCTCTCGGAGCCTGGTGTAAACCATACAGCGCTTTGTCTAACAAATAGACCTTGTCTTTGTGGTGTGGATCGGTAAAGCCCAGTGGCTGACCTACATATACCTCCTCTTTTACCTTCCCGTAGAGAAAAGCCGATTTAACATCTAACTGATATACTTTGAAGTTTTTCCAAGACACAAATGCTAGAAAAATTCTGATTGCTTCTAGTCGAGCAACCGGAGCATATACTTCAGTGAAATCTATACCCTCCTGCTGACTAAAACCCTGGACTACGTGTCGAGCTTTGTTACGAACCACAACTCCTCTATCGTCTCTCTTGCACTTGAACACCCACTTGGTTTTTATCTTTCTCTGACCATCAGGCAAATCCACTAACTTCCACACTCCTAACTTTTCAAATTGGCTTAGTTCCTCCTGCATTGCATTGACCCAAGAATCTTCAGTAAGCGCCTCTTTGTAAGTCCTTGGCTCAATCTGCGAGATAAAACAACTCAATGAGAATTCAGTTTGCAAAGGAGCAACTTTTGTATAAAAACATGTAAGCCCTTTATCAAGCTATCTTCGAGTACGGACGTCTGTCTGCAATTCTCCAATGATCAATTCCTCTGGATGATATGAAAGAGTTTGTGGCATTACTTCGCCTGAAACATCTACATCATCTTCCAGATTAGTAACATTCTGATTTGCATCTTGTTCACTGACTGGGTTTGTTTGACTTGAGATTTGAATTTGCTCCCCCTCAGAATCTGAATCACCACGATCAAACACTGGCATGTTCTCAGATTCTTGATTATCATTCTGTGCCGACTGATTATCTTGAGCAACTTCATTTTGTTAGACATCATCATGTTCACCAGCATTGCTTGGACCTGCTTCATCATCATTTGAATCTCTTTGCGGTCGCCTTGAATACTCAGCTGGGAACCTTTCCTGCGATTCTTCATACTTTCTCAGAATATCCAACTCATCAAAGAAATCTTCTTCTTCGTCCTTTTCTTCCATCATGTCAAACGAATCCCACAATTTATCGTAATTAAAACGCCATGAGTCACCGGGGTTCTGAGGCGGCATAGTATACCCCTGACACTCAACATTTGGAGCTTCAATAATCCGCTTCAAGCTTGGAACGAAAACTCGTCGTAACGGACTTGCATAACCAATGAATATCCCTTCAATACTCTTCGGACCAAACTTTCCAAAAGGCTCTAGAACAGTACAGGGTGACCCGAACGGTTCAAGATACTTCAGATTCGGTTTGCGGTTATTGATCAACTCAAAACATGTCTTGTTGAATTTCTTTACAGTGAGAACCCGGTTGAGTGTATAGCATGCGGCGGAAACTACTTCTGCCCAAAAATTTATTGGTAGCTTTGAATCAGCAAGCATTGTTCTGGCCATTTCGATTAGCGTCCTGTTTTTACGTTCTGCAACTCCATTCTGCTGCGGAGTTTATGGAGCACTAAACTCATGCAATATACCTCTTTCATCACAATATTCTTCCATCTTGTTGTTCTTGAACTCAGTACCATTATCACTTCTAATTCTTCTGATATGCCTTTGGTACAGATTTTCAATCTTTCTGAACAACGCCATCAAACTGTCAAACGTTTCATCTTTCGACTTCAAGAATGATACCCAAGAAAATCTGTAATAATCATCAGTAACCACAAGACAATAGAGATCTCCTGTAATACTTTTGACGTTTACTGGACCAAACAAATCCATATGTAGTCTCTCTAAAGGTCTGGAAACTGAATTGACTTGCTTTTTAGGGTGTGACTTTTTCTTCTGCTTGCCTTTAATACAACTAATGCACTCCCCTTCCAGATGAAAACCTTTGATATTAACTCCAAGAACTAAATCATTGTGCACCAAGTGATTCATTTTTCTAAGATGTATATGCCCCATCTTCCGGTGCCACAACTTCGATCCTTTCTCTGTTGCTCTAGACACAAAACAATGTGCTTGACCAGTAGTTGTAGTTGCTACACTCATGTCCAATACATATAGATCATTAACTCTAGGTGCCCTCATGATAATCCATTCTTCAGGGATAACAAATCCCGGCTTCAATATCAAACATTCTTTGTCAGTAAAGTGAGTGGTATACATCCTGTCACAAATCTATGAGATACTCAGCAGATTATTCTCCAGCTCAGCAATGTAGTTAACTCTCTCAAACGTAACAATCCCATTGGATAACGTTCCTTCACCAATAATCCTACCACCTTGATTTCCAGCAAATCCCACATATCCTCCATTGAAATTTCTCACATCGTACAACAATGCTATTTTCCCTGTCATATGTCAAGACGCTCCACTATCCATAATCCATCGTAAAATAGATCTTGGAAGTTCCTGCACATATCACAAACAATTCAATAAAGATGCCGATTCATGCTTCACAATTACTAACTAGGAAGCTCCGGCAATTCAGAAACTTGATTAGCTGAAATAAGCTGCCCAAGCCTCATCAGACTCGGGTAACTTAATTTCATCAATGTACTTTACGACCGGCTTAAGAGGTGGAAAATTTTTATCATTCATTTCCAATTTGTTATCAACAACCTCTTTAACGTCATTTTTAACCTCATTTTCCAATGAAACATTTATGTTTTCATTTTGCAAAATCTTTTTAGGAACAATCTTCTTCTCTTGAGGAGTTGAAGTTTGTTTCTCTGTTTTTGGTTTCCATGTTTGTTGAGATGATGCAACTCGTTTGTAAAACTTGTCAGTTTTAGTTACCACATTCTTTATGGGTTCAGTTTTGACTTTTATGTTGTCATTTTTCAAAATTTTCTCAACAAACATTGGAGCTTTGCCTTTAGCATCAACCTTCTTCTTTTGATTCTCAACAACTTCAGTCTTAGGCTTGGAGTTGGTGCAATTTCTTGCAATGTGACCAACTTTGTTACATCTAAAGCATGTACGAGTATCCACTACCCGACTTGTGCCTTCAGACTGAGGTTGTGAGACCCTCTTCGCAAAAAATTCTTCATTTGATTTTGAAAAGATTTCATTTTCCTCATCAGAAAGTGACCTTGAACCATTCACAAACACCTTCCTTTCAGCAAACCTTTTGTTTTCAACATTTCTCCTTTGATAGTTCCTACCACCCTTATATCCACCCGACCAATTATTTCGATTGCTGTTATAAAAACATGGTGGAACAACAGGCTTTTTGTAGTAAGCTTTATCTTTCTCAAAATTCATTTGCCTCTTTGTTTGTTTTAAACTGTTCACTTCTGACAACTCAACTTCAACCAATTTGAAAACATTTGTCAATTTTGAAACATTTACATTCTCCAGAGGAAACTCAGAATCCGAATACAACTTATCAGATCCAGCCATCTTGTACATCACAAGACCCGGTTCATCACCTAAGTTGTTTTTGGACTTTTGTTTTGGAATGTATTTGGTCAAGAAACATTCATCATCTCCAGCTGAATCAGACATCAAAACACTTTTAGCTGTGCTTTTAACAATCCCAGTTTGAACACTATCATCAGATGATGATGAAGAAAATGTCACATCAATTGAATCAGGAAATATCACATCAATTGAATCCGGAAGTTTCACTTCATTTTCTTCCTCAAGATTATCCAACCCAGATTGCTTTTTCGAATAATTGTCAAGAACTGGTGGTGGAACTTGATGAAAACCCACCCCGGTTCCATCACAGTATACATCTTCACCTGCTTTATCTTTCCCGATGGGTTTGGGAATAATGTGTTGCAAAACAAAGCTTGCAGAGTTGTAACTGTTCAATTTCAAGTTGATTCGCTCATTTTCAATCTTAGCTTCTTCATATTGAAGCTTCAACTTAGCAATCTCATCCAATTGTTTGTTGATTAATTCTTCTTTGATTCTCAAAACACATTGCAATTGGCAATTTTCTTTATATGTTTTACCATTTCTATCATCATTATCTTTAACCGTGCTTTTAAGTTTCTCAAATTTTTCAGTGATCTGACGATTTTCAAGAACTAACCTTTCATTTTCTTTCCTAACCCTTTCTTGATCAATTTTATCAGTTTCAATTTTGTTAGTTAATTCTTTCAATCGTTCAGTTGAAGCTTTCACCGATTTATCACGATCAAGAATTTGATCCTCAACACTTCTGACTCTAGCAGTCAGATCTTCAACCTTCTTACCGTTGAGATAAGTGACTGTGCTACAAACTTTGCATTCCTTGATGCAATTTTTGCAGTCAACATCACCATTGATTTTCTTACCTGACTCAGTCGTTGACGCATTTGAACTGACCTAGCTTTTAGACTCAGAGACGGATTTAGAATCTACCTCAAGTGCCTTAGCTGCCAGCACCTTGTCAGCCATCTTTCCCATGTTTTCAGCATTCAACTCCTGTGTCGTGTCAATGATCCCAGTGTCAATCTTCTTTGACTTCTCTTTCTCTTCTTTCTCCTTCTTCTCTTTCTCTTCATCTTCTCCGCTTCCCACCATTTCTTCTGCCAATAATCATCTTCAACTTTATACTCTTGGATTATAGTTTCCACATCAAGAGTGTTATGATCAACAGCTATGTTTCCATAGGGATCAAGATAACACTCCCTGTTTGGATCCCATCTCTTTGCTCTTTTTGCCTCAGAAAAAATACCAGATATTCTGATCAATTTGTTCGTGGCTAACAACCTTCTGTGATTATACTTCTGTTCTTCAGTTCTGTTGTCTTTCCAAGGAATAGGTTCAGTTTTTGCCATGAAAGCATATCCAACCGCATCCTCTTCAGGTAACAACTCACTCCAGTCGTAACCTTCATCGTCGTGAATCACCGCAAGAGCTCTAGATTTTTCTTTGTTATCTTCAATTTGCTTCATTCTTAGCGGCTCCGAATTGTTCTGATGATATATCGCCTTCTTGTAGTAATCTTCTCTGAACGGGTTTTCAGATTCATCAGCATACGCGTTTCTGCATTCATGCTTAAAATGACCTTTCTGTTTGCACTTGAAGCACGTCACCTTAGACTTGTCAAAGCCCAACTTGGTAGATGGTCCACCAATTGACTTCCTCCCGGTTATCTCCATGAAACGCTGTGCTCGACGAACTGCACTGGCCATGCACCACCTTATGTCAATCAGTTCCATCTCCTCAGGATCAATCTGATCATAATCTTCTTTCGTCAGGTTGGTGTTGCCTATCTTCCCTGCTACAAGACTTTCATAAGATTCTAGCACAGATGCTAGGAAAACCATCTGTTGCTTTGCTGACTCCTCGCTGAAGTTCTAAGCGTTCTTTAAGTCTACAGCGATGTTGCATTGAAATAAGTTCTTTGCATCAGACTGGTTTGAATTTGATGAAGACCCACTGTGATATCCACTGCTTTAACTTTCTTTGCTCGTTGTAGAGACATTCTCAGCAGAAAACGCAGTCTTGGGAGATGTGTTCTTTGGCATCATGCTCTTTGGATAATACAAATCCAAGTTCTGCTGATAAGACGAATGATTGACTTTGTGTGTCTTCTTTAATTCCAACTCGTGACTCTCTAGTCTCTCAATCAGCAAGTCTACTGTCAACGCTTCTGGTGGCTTGATAGTATTCTTTAGCATCAACGCATAATATTGCCAATCCATCTCATCTGGCAATGCATCAAACAATTTGTCGACTAGCTCTTCTCGAGAATATGAAATTTCATGTCTCGCCAGTTCCAGCTTCAGATGCCCAAACCTCTCAATCATTTTACAAACTGATTCATTCTTTAAACACCCAAACAAATCAAACTCTTTTCTAAGTAGTTTCTTTTTGTTTTTCACAATTTCTTCGCTTCCTATACATTTGTTTTTCAATTTGTTCCAGAGATCTGTAGCACTAGAGTATTCGATCAAAGATATTATATCTTCTCTGACGGACTGAAACAGCAACGCAATGTATTTTTGCTCAGCAACAAACGATTCTATTTCATCAGGTGTTGTTAAGGTTTCGCCTTTTTTTCCTCCATCATTGTAACCATTTTTAGACTCTTCCAGCTGGGAAAAGCAAAAGCCATCAACCAATCCTCAAATTTCTTTGCCCACCGACTATATTCTTCGATAGCCATCAACTTCGGGGGTTTGTTGTAGGTTCCGAAAGCACTTTCAACCTCTAAGGCATCCGATAACTTTTTCTTTGTGTTTGGCGTGTTCTCGTTGGTGTTGCTAGGAGAAGCATCATCTCCAGAATTTCCAGCAAATGCAAAGACATCATAAAACGGATTGAAATCATCCATCTTGTACCTGAAACAAAATCAGCAAACACTTAGAAATATTTTCGAAGTTTTGAAGAAACAAATTCAAGCGAACACACTTGAAGCGAACTCAGCTTTTAAAGCAAAATAGCTTTTTCAAGCGAACTAGTAATACAAGTTCAAGCGAACTCAGTTCAAGCGAACTTAACTCAAGCGAACACACTGAATACTTTCAAGCGAACACAGATTATCTTAGTTCGCTTGAAAATACACAAGTATTTCAAGCGAGTTGTTCAAGCGGACAGTGTGTTTCAAGTGAATGATCAAGATATTTCAAGCGAACATACAAGTTCATTCAAGCGAACAAAGTATTTCAAGCGAGTGACGTCATTTTTTTTCACGAACAATTTCAAGAGATCAGATGTTGTTTTGTCAATTTTAAGCCGTATTTTAGTTTGAAACTTTCAAGGATTAGTTAACTATGTATTTCGCTTGATATGTATGAGTTTCAGACCATTTCAACCGTGAATTAATGTTCAAATCAGAAAAGAAAGGGTAGAAGTATGAGAATCCGATGATTTCAAGCTGCAATGGTATGAACTCCTTGTCCTGAGCTCTGATACCACTTGTTGGACTGTTTGCGTGACCCTAAACGTCAGTAAAAGTAGTTCATCTTAGTTTACAGAGGCGGAATCAAAGTAAACCAAGTTACAACAGCTTGTTCTTTTCAATTTCTTTTCTATTAACGATTTCCGAGACTTTACAAGTGTTTCTAACAAGATTTTGGCAGAACCTCGTCTCACAAGCAATGGCTACTGTCCGCTTCAAATGAGACACACATCAGCTATATATAGTGTTGGCCTGTTCGCTTGAATGTGTACATGTCTTCTCAAGCGAACATGCAAGAACCGGTTTCAAGCGAACTAGACTTTGTTGTGTTCGCTTGAATGTGACACATGTATGTTCAAGCGAACTACCATACTTTTACATGTAAACCCTAATTACATCCTATCTAGACCTAAGACTTGATTAAGACGTAGTCATCAGACATTCAGTGCACCAACAATTTGTATATATGTACTCGAGCGTAACACACATAATCTTGTCAACACTAACACATGATCATACAAATATTGCAAAACACATAGCACATTGTAACACATAAAATAACCCATGAACAACCCATTCTAGTGTATGTCGAAAAACACTTATTTTAGCGATTCGGTGACATTTTTGGGCGTCGGAAGTCACGTATGACTAACCAAACACCAAGTAAACTTAATATAAGTTAAAATACTTGTTTTTATATCAAAAATATAAGTTTGGTTACTGATCTAAAACAGTTTTGTAAAAGTCCTCCGAAAAGGCGATTTTTGACCGTTTTATCGCATATTTTTGCATCAAACATTACCCGAACCATCCCAAATCGAAACGACTTGAAATTTTAACACAACACATGTTATTTACTGAATAAAATAATGGTTATACTCATGATAGTGCAGGTCTTAAACAAAGCACATAAATCATGCAAATTTCACATAATTTACCACTTTTTAAGCTATATGTACAACATGCAAAGCTATCAAACCTATGTCAAAGTTTCATGCCACTATAATACATCAAATAATATTATTTTTAGTGTTTATAACCAGATCTAAAACAGTTTTTTTGTGATTTAACCATTTTTCATCACTTCTTGAGTTTTAAATCAACATATTTTCACATGTACAAGTGCCTAAAGCATACCATCATAGCAACATCATTTTTTTATGAGTTTAAACACATCAAATATGAGATTTATTCAGATTTATTTGCTGAAGTACTTTGCATTTAACATATCATACATAAATCACCAAATACTTGCATTTTTACCATCCATCAAGAACATGTAACAACCTAGACAAGTATTTAACAAGAAATCAAACTTCAAGACTCACACACACACACATATATATACGGTTTATACATACATATATACATCACCATTTTTTATTTGTAACAAGACCCATTTCATTTAGATTTCAAGTTTAGGGAAAATCCCAAGATTCAAGAGAAACTTCAAATCATCAAGAACAACCAAGAATCTAAAGTATGATTTAAACATAAGTGTTATACCTTCAAGATTCAAGTAGGTTGTAAGATGAGATTTTGATGATAGGAAGCTTGTAATCACTTGACAACACCTTGGGAACACCTTAGTATATTCACACCACTTGAAGGTTGCTAGAAGGGACTTGAAATATGAAGAACAAGACTTGAAGTTATGAAGAAGATGAAGATGGAGGAGAGAGAGAGAGTAGGGGACGGTTTGGGTGAGGGAGAGAGAAGGGAGTTTGAGTGTTGTAAGAGGTTGAGTGATCTTGTAAGAGATTTGTAGAGATTTGAAAGATACCTGAAGCTAGCATGCACTAACACTTGGCACTCTACACTCATGCCAGATATTAGCAAAATTTGGTGGGTTCCACACCCTTCTAGAACCGAAAATATCAAGGGGGAAGGGGCCAAGGTGTAAATTTTTATAATAAATATGCCACAAGTAGGCTAAAACATGTGTTTAACTGGATACCGGGTATTTTATCTAGCGTTTAAACCCCGGTTTATGGCGTTCTAAATTATTTTTAATATTCTATAAAAATAATCTTGCCAAAATATAACTGAAATAAATTTCAGTTGCCAAGACTGGCTGCGTTGTCCGCGTTTCGCAGTAGAAGCACAGTGTCGCGCAGAAACACGCGGTACGCGCTTTAAACTTGAAAAATAACATTTTTAGGCGTTTTAATTTATTTTTCAACACGGACCTGATTAAAAATAAATTTTTAATCATAACAGAAGATTTTTGGGATTTAAATATTATCCGGGCGGTCACCAGTGTTCCTTTCGCAGTTTTGTCGTAAATAGCTCTTTAGTCCAAAAGAACATGTTTTTGTCATACCGAATCCTTCGAAACTTATTTCTAAGTTATGTAAAGGATATTTAGGGTATGTTTGGCTTACGTCACAGTTCCGGAGTGTACGTTGCATTAAACTGATTGCGTTTATGCACCAGTTTGCATATAACCTTCCAGAAAGTGATTTAAAGCTCGAAATCGGAATCGAATCAAATTGTAAAATCATTAAACACAATTGCACATATAATAACTCCAAAACACATATAATAACACCAAATCACATTGTTTTATTGATAACCAACATTGTTTTACATTATACGATGATTACGGAACACAGTTGTCACACAGGCGGGACGCGTAAGCCTAGGGCCTCACCTTACGCGACCCGCGTAAACCCCCCAGATTTGCAAAAATTGATTTCCAGCCATTTCCAGTTGTTCCCCATGTTTGCAAATGGTTTTATCAAGTCTTTGGGCTTGTTTTAGGATGCCCATGGTATTCTAAATCAGGGGGTGCACATGTAAGGCCATGATCGAAGCTCGGTTTTCGATGAACGATCTTAACGGTTCTCCGAAAACTATAAATACCCCACCCCCATTTGCTTCAAACTCACATTTGATCAGATTTTTCTCTAAGTTGAAGGTTAAAACCTTCATACCTGAGAATTATTAGATCAAAATTCCATTCTTGGACCTTTTGTAAGTATTCTTTCGTTCTTTTACGCGTTTTTAGCGTGAAAGTCAAACTTTGTTTGACTTTCTGCATTTACCAGTTTATGGTCAACACGAAGTTCGTTTGAACTTCATAACGTGAGTGTAATCACGATGGTTTTAGTCTCTCGTGACTATACCTACTGATTACCACGTTATTTAGGCATAGTGACGAGTCGTAGTTGCGGCCAAAATGCGTATTCTTGCGTATTTTGTAACCAAACTACTTTTAGGTATCAAGACCCTTTGTTTTGATACCAAACCTGTTTTCAAACCTCGTTAAATATGTTTTAACATGTTTAGCTCGTCACTTTTAGATTTGTGCTTATATAGGGTCGTAAGGAAAGCGATCTAATCAATCGCTTAGACTTTCAAACCCGACCCGTTTGGTCGATCATTAGGATCCGACCAAACACATTAGGTAACCATAGTTGTATAGGGAATAACCTTCCGAGGTTATACCTTATGGTCACGTCGTTTAGTTAGTTGTATGATAGGTAGTTTATATGCCTTAGGAAAATTACCAAAATGCCCTTTTTACGCCAAAATTCATTTTAAGCATATGTAACATAACTTTTGACATCTAAACTGATTTGGCAACACTATTAGACATGTTAAGGCATATTTTACTTATCATAGGACTAGTTAGGCGGTCCAAACGTGTTTTACGCAAACGACGCGTTAAAGTAGCATAAGCTACCTAAACGGGTCGTAATGGGTCTTAAGCACTTAGGATAGGTTTCATTTTAGAATGTAGGCTTTGTTAAACCATATTACATGAGTTCCTATACTCATTTGGTTTACGAAACCTCATTTTATCCGATCTTCCGATTTAGGTCCATTTATTTACATAGTTACCTATATTAGGTGCCGTTTGATTCCGTGATCCCTCTAGCTTTGCTTGGTTGTTGTTCAAGACTTCTAAGCACCCTCAAGTGAGTACATAGTCCCCTCTTTTACTGTTTTTCAAACATTTTGGGGTGAAACACATGTGCCTACTTGTTACTTTCGTGCTTTCCATGTTTTCATATCATATACTTGCTATGTTCATTAGTACACTATTAGTACATGATTTCATTATGTTTTTGCTATGTATGTCCTTTTAGTGCATACTTAGTACATCGTTTTACATTACATTTTATGCTATGTATGTTCATTTAGTGCATACTTAGTACATTGTTTTACATTACATTTTATGCTATGTATGTCCATTTAGTGCATACTTAGTACATTGTTTTACATTACATTTCTGTTGCATATGTTCCAGTAGCATATGGACACATTGTTTTACATTTCTACTTGGTATGTTCACTTAGCATACTAGGTACATTGTTTTCATAAAACATGCTTACATTTGGTATGACATTTGGTTTGTTTAACGAACTAATACATTCACTAACACCGATCATGCCGCTCGGTAGTAGGTAGTGGTACCATAGGACTTGACAACTCTCGTTCTTGAAATCCTAGGTTTGTTTGGGTGGAAGGAATGACCGAATCCGAAAACATTTTTGGTAGAGCTTGACATTGTTTAGGGTTTATCTTACAGTCTCAAGGCTTGGATGTAGACGTTTAACAATACTGCATAGATGTTTGTATCAGTAAAGCATGCATTATTTTACAAAGCATAACTTTTGATTTATTCAAATACTTTGTTTTGTACATTTTTTTTACATATGATTAAGTAGTCACTTTTTGCTTATCATACATGACATTTGTTTACACATTTCATGATTTACATTTGACATTAGACATGGTTTTCACACAAACATTTTGACATTTGATTATACATAAACATTTTTACATTGGTGGTTTGTTTGGGTAAGTGATTTAAGTAACGAGACGTGTGTAATATGATAAAAGCATGGTGGATACGCCGCTGGTACTTCCTATATATAAGTGCTTCTATGATATTACATATCGTAGCGTTATTTAAACCATTTCAATTTTGACATATTACATTTTACACAATTAACATATCTTTACAAAACATTGTTTTACAAACAACACATTTTATACAAATTCATCTTTACTTGGTTATTTACTTAACTATACATATTTCTTTTATTTCATCTGTTTCCTTATCGATTTTTATATGATTTATAAAACAAAAACATTTTACAAGGTTCATGACTACTTTTGTTAAACATTTTCTTTAAACTTACAAGTCATGAATCCTAAATCAATAAAACCTATGTATCTCACAGGCATTTTTATGCTGACGTACCTATTTTCACATGTGTTTCAGGAAATGATGCATAGGATTGATCAAGATACACTTAGACAGACTCGGGCCTTAGTGACAATAAAAGATGCAAGACTAGTTAATTATGTTATGCTTCCTTGTTGTTAAGACATTGTAACCCTTTTAATCAATAAAACAAAATTTCAAATTTCCATGTGTTATGAAACAATGATTCTGTTACAACACTCCCCGACGTTTCCGCCACGATTTGTTGTTTTACGGGGTCGGGGTGTGACAGAAGAGTTGGTATCAGGCCATGGTTATAGGGAATTAGGTTATTAGTAATGCTTTGACCTAGTCTATAACCTTCCTAGGACCCTAACACAAGATCCTTATGTTTAGATCTTAAAACAATACCGTCACCTATCCTTAGGCGACAACCACAACAAGAACACAAATTTCGAATCCGCTTCAAAACCAATCATCTGTTCTAGGATGATTGATTACTAGGTTTTGAACCCTCTAAGTTTTCAAAATCTCGTCAAAGTTGGGTCTTATAATGTTTCACGTGCAATCTAAAAGGGTGGATGCCTGTACTCTGAGTTTTCTGTCTAAGGCTAGAGTGTTCGTATAAATCCACATAATTTGACCAGTCACTCTTACCTGGGAACTCTTGGGGTGAGTGTCCACTTATAGGCTAAAGCATGTCTTCGCGATACATTAATATGACCCGCTTACTTTGATTAGTCACCATCTCATTTGTTTGCCTTAGGTAACAAACAAATGATCGTAATTTTTATGCGTTGTCATTCTGTTTTGATTATCTGATAACATTTCACTTGTTTCTTCCCATGCCTTTCATTTCCTCCAGAATGTCTCTTCATCGCAGCGACACTAAAATGTCCGAGCAAACTGCCAAATTTGCCCAGCGAATAGGCGAAGTAATCCTGAAGTCTGTGGATTTAGGTATCGCCATGTCTCGTCTCAATAATGGAGCCACTCAAGAAGCATCAAAAGAAGCAGAAGCCAAGCCTTCGAAAAGGTCAAGGAAGCGTAAAGCTTCAAAGAATTCTCCAGTCGTTGCACCAAATCAAGCAGGACCTAGCCAGGTGGCAACACCACCTGCTAAGAAGCACTACAAGGGAACGGCACCGTTATGCAACAAATGTAATGGGCATCACCAAGCTCACCTACAGTGTCTTTTGTGTGTATCATGTGGGCGAGTTGGTCACCTGGCAAGTGCTTGTCGAATTAACCCGAACCAAGGTGGTCCAAATCAACCACAAGCCAACCCTGTCCAAGCTCGCTTTCCACCTGGAATGTGCTACAACTGTGGCGAGACGAACCATTTCAGGAACAAATGCCCAAAGATTGTCAATGCAAATCCAACCCACGGATGAGCATTTGGTTGATTTGAAGAAGCTGCTGCTTTAAATAATTTAATCTTCTACTCTTGTATCTTTTGTTGAACCCTGAAACAATCTGTTTTGTTTATAAATAAATTGTTGTTCACAATTCTGATGTACAAGTGTAGTTACATGTGTGTATGGCATTTCCCTATGATACCTACATCAAGGAAATATGTTCTTTACAAAACTACTCTTATGATTCTCCCATTCTTGTGTTTGCTCATGATTTCCTTGAAAATTTCTAAGTACTCGTTTCATTCTAAGAAAGGAAGTACAGAAAATAGGTGACATTATGAGTAATCGTGCTTTTTGCACATCTGTGCCTTTAAATCCTTGGTCAGATAACTAAGGGTAATTTTTCAATCTCATACCCATTACATTCTGGTTTTCATAACAACATACATAGTATAAGTTTTCAAAAACAACCTTCATGATTTCAAAATGTTTCATATAGTTTGAAAACACTTTTAACATAGCATATCTACCTAATATATCAAGTGCATGATTTCAAAAGCATCATTCATGTTTTCAAAAACCTTATACATAATTTCAAAATTCATCTCGCATGACTTTAAAACATTTTATAAATATACTTATCTAATACACCTACTTTATCATTTCAAAAGTATTATGTAAGGTTTCAAAAACATTAAACACATTTCTAAAAGAAACCCATGCATAGTTTTCAAAAACATTTTGCCCATACATTAACTTAACCTTCAAATTCTGCTTCATATGTCGCCTTGGCATATCTAGCGCCTCAACCTCATGAGCATTTTTACCTCATGTTTCGACTTAAGCACGTCTAGTGCAAAGTTCTAAAACGCCTCCCGCTTTTCAAATCCCAAAATCCATATGGGATCTTCTTATCTTCATAATTAGATCCTTGTAGATGATTATCGTTCAAAATCAGAGTCCTTCATTGGATTCCTTGTATGCCTTAATTCGAACATTACGATTCCTTATAATCGAAATTGAATTTTCTTTTTAAGATCTTCCTATCTTTATAGTTAGATTCTTGGAATATTTAAAGTGCCAATCAAAATCTACGGATTGGATACCTGGTGTGCTTTAAATACACGTGCATAATTAACAAAACAAATTAACAAAATGATAACAAATTAAAGATCAAGATAAACAATTTTGTGATTATGTGTTTATGTGTTTTCTTTTATGCATTTTGTGTTTTTGAGTAATCTAGATATTTTTTATCCAAATCCTCGTAGAATCTTCCATATCTTCATATGAGGGATTCATAGTAGGATATTCAAAAAGGTACTACCTTAAATCCTTATTGGGCTTCTACGTGATAGTTAAGACCCTTGGATTATATAGTACCATTCCATGATTCAAAAAAAGACCCTTTGAGTGGTCTAAGTCAGAAGATTGATTCAAATCTGGTTAAGAATGGCATGTGACGATATGGCTGAAAAGACTCCCTGGCGGTCTACTTAAGAAGATCATTCATTGATTTAATTAAAAAGGACCCTATGGTGGTCTAGTCACGCTCATCACAAGTCTGTTCATTTGGTTTCCCCCTACACATTATAAAATGCACTGTGCGGACTATGCAAGGAATTACATAATTATGGATGCGTACATAATTATGAAATTTAGTGCACGGAAACCACAGTAAGACTTATCATGTGTAAGAACCTATAGTGGCAACAATAACGAAACGTGAACAATGTAATAGAGGTACGGTGGACTCACCAATGGCGCTTCATATACTTGTATATAAGTGTCCCTCTTGCATTGCAAGCATCATGTTATTTAAAGTTACTATAAGTTCAGAACCCTAACCAGTGTCATTTTATCTTTTCAACTTCAAGTTTCAAACTCTTACGAATTTCCTCTAAATAAATTTCGGGACGAAATTTCCTAAAGTAGGGGAGACTGTGACACCTGTGCCTCCACGGCCATCAAACAAACACCAAATCAATGAAATATTGTATTTTATACTTAGGATTTGTATAAATATGTGTATCGTTAGCACATATCAATTCTCGTTCGATTTCGAGCTCTAAATCGCTTTCTGGGAAGTCATACGCGAACTGATACGTAAACGTAATTAGTTTAATGCGACAAACACTCCAGAACATCAACATATACTTAATATACCTTAAATAACCTTTACATAACTTAGAAATAAGTTTTGAAGGCTTTGGTATGGCAAAATCAAGTTTATTCGCTTACAGGGACTAATTTCGACAAACTGCGAAAGTATGCCAATTCGTACTGTAACGGACATTCCGGAATTTGATCATAAGTTAAACATACCATAAATATCCTTTACATAGCTTAGAAATAGGCTTTGAGGGGTTCGGTGTGACAACCCTCACCAAATCAGGTATCCGTACGAATTAATTTATATTTAATTAATGATTTATTTACTGTGCTTGCTTACAGTTGTGATTAAACTGCTACTTGAATTCTGATACATACACATACATGCATCATACTTTATTGCCGTCACTCCATTATTTACACAGAACTATAGTGACAAACTTGATGCACTAAAGCACAGTAGCACAATGAACGGATAACCCAGTAAATATGCTGATATAGCCAGCACTAGACAGACACTGTCTCTAAGGCCAGTATGAGCTGGGAATAGATTACTACACTAGTAGTGAGTGTAGGGAGATGAGGATTATTGAACTGAGTCACTAGGTGATAGTTATAGTGACCGGATGTGCCTAAAACATACTCTAAGTACAAAAATTCTGCACTTTATTATAAAATTCAGCATTTAACTTAACTAGTAAAGTGCAAAAACATGGGAAAATAATACTAGACACTTTCCAAAGTGTTGGGAATTTATTGTGTCACTAAAAAAGCTATAAAAGATGCTTTAAAGCTTTGCTTGACACTTTAACGGATCAATATCCAACCGAACAACCGGACTTTACCCGGAACATAAAAAGATTGTCAATAACATTGTTTACATCTTTCTGAACTAGTTAGGGTCCCCGAATACCCTAACACCCTTTATATTTCATAACACACTTCATATGCCAAAGTTACCATTCTAATCCAACTAGTTTATAACTATATCATCACAAACCAACCCTTACCCCCCCCCCCTAGTTCGAACCGGTTGGAGGAGTGGGGACACTCCCCACCATTTCTTGATTATTTTATTTAACCTTGTCCAATATCTAGCTAGCATATTGTATGATGGACATTAGTAAAGTTTGGATTATAAATAAATCCTTAAGATCACCACTATCTTTCATTCCACACCACAACAACAACTCATCTTCTCTCCCTCTTGCTTATGTTCGGCTGCCACCATACCACCACCATATCACCACCATCAAGCTTCCTTCTAGCCATTTCACATACATACAAGGTGCAATAGGATCAACAACGAAGCTTGGTGCACTCGGAAGTTGAAGGACCTTCTCCATTCGCTATTAACCACCACTTTTCTACACTTGAACTCTCCTAGCTTTGTGCTAGTGGTAAGCACTTAGATCCTTGTGTTTTACTTGTTATTTAAGTGGTTAATAGTGTTTAAAGATCAAAAGCATAAGAACTCTAAAGAACTTAAACTAATCTTGAACATAAAGGATGAAGGTTGGATAAAGAGATGAGGTAGTGTTAAAAGATGATGAATACATGTTAAATCTGAAATAAATAAACAAAACCTGCTGTAAATGGCTTATGGCCTGATGTTAATCGTATTAGAATGAATGGTAATCGTATGTGTACTTTTTAATGGCACTTATACTATAAACAACTTGCTGATTTGCACTTCCATCCGACTTTAACCGGCTGTAAACAGGTCATAACTAAGCGAAAAACTGATTTTCTTGAGTCTACAACGTGTCATTATGAAATACGGTTCTAATGACACTGGAATCATAATTTTTGGACTTCGTTTACTATTTTTAAAGTACCATTATGTAACAGCAGCTCAAGCTGCATTTTTACAGCAGTAAATGGGAGTCATATTTTTAGTCATAACTTGATTTCTGTGTAGAGTCAGATCATAAAATTTATACTGTAGATGAACACCGATGTATTTGTAACTCTCTCACTGGAATTTCGTAAATCGGACTCTCGATGAATTTTAAATAAATTATTCCGCGGACTGTGGTCAGAAAAAGATAAATCTGATTTCGGTCCAGAAAATGATTTTCTATAAAATATTGGTGATGATTTGGACCCCGATATTTTTACACAATAATTTTTGGTTCGTATAAGACATTCTACAAAAGTTTGGGAATTTTTGGAATAAGACAACTATTTTATTAAAATACTCGAAAACGGCCCAGTTTTGTATATTAAAACTGAAACGATATAAGTAGTATTTTGCATGTCTAAATGTCGGGTTGGTTAATTGAGAACTGATTGAATGATTTTACAAAAGAAAATGATACGCTTGTAAGCGTGGACACCTCCAGTTACAGAGGAAACTCTGGCGAAATTTTTCTAGAAACATAACACTTGGAAGTATTTTTGTGACAAGTGTTTATAAATATATTTTTAACTTGTTTTCCTAAATATAAATTTCGCCATGATTTTTATTACAAAATAACCAAGTGTCGGAGGTAGATTTTCATAAATGAAACTTGTTAAATATATATTGAGAATATATATTCCCTAATAAAACGCTTGTGTGCTTACGTGTTTATTTTGGGAACTAGAGATATATTATTTTTAGGGTAAAAATAATATTACTTGATATCTATCATGAAAATACGAAATAGTTGCCTAACTATTTCCCAAAAACGTTAAACCTTAAGCCAAGGCACGGCCGTCCGTCTAATAGAGGTTAGTACGTGTAGGTCGTCACGCAGCAGGTTGATTGGGAGATACTATTTCGAGACGCACTTCAGTCAGTTCATGTCCCCCTTTTCTCTTAACTGTTTTTCAGTTTTTATACTCCGGGGGTGAAATACATGTTACTATGATTACGAATACTTTTTACATGGTATGGTTAGCGTAAGGAGGGTTACTACTTAGATCATGTGAGTGGGTAGGCAGGAACTGGAGGCCATTAATCCTCATTGTAGGACCGAGGGTCATTAGCGGTAGATCTATCTGGGTGTAGCGAGCCCAACCCCTGAGCCCGCTTAGTGGACCAGGTGGTGACTTTGTACCCGACGCACAAATCCGCTAGGTTTGAGTCTTCCTACAGCACTTCACATATATCATTGGCTTTGCAACCCAATGGTGATCTCTTTTTCCTTAATTGCTACATACCAGGGACTTTTATACATACTTACAACATTTTCAAATGTTTGTACATACTCACTTACACATGAACTCGCTCAACTTTATGTTGACTTTTCAAACTACATGTATTTCAGGAAACTAACGGATCTGGCACGGTATGCACGTATTTTCAAGCTGCGTTTGAATAAAGAAGTCATCCAGGGATTAGAAGGTGTAACCTCTTCCTGGACGGGTTACATATCTCTAAACCTAGTATTGTTTAAAGTCTTTTGCTAAGTCTTTATAAACTCAATTAAATCAAGTTAAGGTTTGTAACTTATTTTGTGATTGTTGAAAAATGGGATTTTTCTAAACTTTATTAATGGATGAATATCTCATGTTTTTATCATATAGCATTGTTATGATTGTTGCTATGGTATTAAGAAGTCACACCAAATAAACCCACGCTTCCGCAAAGCCAGGGTGTGACATTCGGTATACTAAAATACACTTTTTGGTCATTCAGGGACTAAAGCGTCAAAAAGTGCATAAGTTTGCACTTTCGCGCATATCTTACGTTCTGAATACATCCGGATATCCAAAAATTTATGTAATCATTAAAATATTTTATTTTAGTGATTGGCATGATAAAATTCCATTCGTCGCGTAATTTGGATCGTTTTTCGCGTCCGTTCGTGTTTCGTCGTAATTAACCGAACAACGCAACCGTACGGCCAAACGAACCGACATCCGAGATATTTTTGAGCATGTTTCATGTTCCCTATACTTTAACTTCATTTTGGAGCCTTGAAATGGGGTTAACGGGGCTTAAACGTGTCAAAAATGCATCAAAATCAAGTTTCTGGGCTGCAGGGACCAAAACTGACATTTCTGCCAAAGTTCCCTCAGGCGGGGCGCGTAAGCCTAGGGCCTCACCTTGATCTCATTTCTCACACACACTAACACACACAAACTCTCCTCCTCCCCTCTCCTTGTTCTCGGCTGAAACCCATCACACCCACAACCATCATCATTCAACCTTCTTCATCCATTTCACATATATACAAAGGTGCTAGAAGCAAGACTAAGGAGCTAGGTGGCCTTGAAGCTTGAAGGACCTCTCTTGTTTGCTTTTATCCACTTGTTTTCTACACTTGAATCATCCCTAGTCTTGAGCTAGTGGTAAGAACCTTGTACACACCATTTTACTTCCATTTTTAGTGGTTAAAGAAGAATCATAATCCAAATCTTAAAGAACACTAAAGATCATAAGAAGTAAACATGAACATAAGCTTGTTTAATGAAATAATCTTGATGAATATGAGTTGTTATGCTTGTTGATCATTGATTGATTGTAGAAATGATGTTGATCATCATAAGATCTTGCTAGATCATGATTGAAACATAATCTAGCAAGATGAGAAAGTGGAAATGTTGTAGGATGATAGATCATCCACACATGAATCATGAACTTGAATGAATAAATGGTTTTCTTGAAAAATCAAGATCAAAGTAAGTTGTTAATCATGTAGATCTAAAGATTTATGATTGATCTTTCAAAGAAACCAAGTTAAAAATATAAGTTTCATTTAATCTTGGTTCTTACATAAACAAATCTTATTTTTAGTGGTTAAACGAGTGTAGAAACACTTGTGTAACAAGAATAATGCATAAACAAATATTTTTAGAAAATGTGACAAGAAGTTGTAAACATCTAACTTCTTTAAAAATGAAGTTTTTAAAGAACTAATCACACTTTAAAAGATAACTAGGCTTACTAATAACACTAGTAAGTTACTACAAATTTTTACAAATATTCAAGTTCATGAAGTAGTAGAAAATGCATGATTTTTGACAAATTGGTAAGTAAAAGTTGTTTGTTGATAATTGTGAATGGATTGTGATGATTTTTACAAAAGAAAATGATATGCTTGAAAGCATGGAAACCTCCATTTTTAGGGGAAACTATGGCAAAATTTTCTAAAAATATAAACAGTTAGAAAAATATTTTTAAACAAATACTTACAAGTGTATTTTAACCATGAGTATTCTACAAAAACTTTGCCGTAATTTTTGTTACAAAAATATAATTATTGGAGGTTGATTTTCATAAATAAAAATGACTAAATATGTATTTAGGAAATATATATTTAGAAGACACCATGTGTGTGATTATTTGGATACTTTGTGTATTAGTTATATTATTTTAGAACTTGAAATAATATAACTCATTAAAATACCAAGAATCACAATCCAAAATATTACCAAAATTCCAAATAATAAATATACACATTTACACAAAAATGTTGGAGAAACCGAACTATGGAATAAGACTTACAAAACTATTCCAGAATTTATTCACAAAGTATATTTTGGTAAATAATATTTTGGACACAAGGAAACAGAAATATGATTTTTACAATTACTACAAGAATATATCATATTTTTTACAAGGAAAAATATATTGTTTTGACAAATATGAAATATATATTTTTCTTGAAATTTGTAGAAGATATATTATATTATTTTTAAGAAATATATATTTTCTTACAAACACGAAATACAATATTTTGAGGTGAAAAATATAATTTCTCAAATAAATATGAAGAATATCATTTTTGGAGAAAGAAAATGAGTTTATATATATTTTCTGTGTTGGACATGAAAATATATAATTTTTGAAACTTATGAAGGAAATACAAATATTTTTGCCAAAGGAAAAATTATAAATAATTTTTCTAAAGAATATTTATTACAATATATATTTTGGAATTATATATTGGTGGACCTTTATTAATGATAGTATTACGAAAAAATTAATACGAAATTAAGTAAAAGAATACTTAATGAATACAATAAAATACGTATTGCTATACGTATAAATACACACCAGAATACGACCCCGATACATGGCAAAAATATACAAGAATGACAAATACACCCATCCTTGGGAAGGAAATACATGTGTAAACACCCGAAGAGTATCAAGTCAAAAATATATTATTATTCCAGAATTTATAAATATAATTTAAGTTAAAATATTAATTATTTTAACAAATAATTATAAAACTTGGAATAATATCGAAGACACAAAAGAAACGTAACTCAAACACAATAATACTAAGTTAAGGCACGACCCGTTCGTCTAATATATTAGTACGTTGTAGGTAGTCATGTTCGCCAAAGGAGATTGAGTTACGATTATTGAAGATGCAAGACTATGAGTTCATGTCCCCCTTTTCTATAAATGGTTTTGTTTTATAACTTCGGGGGTGAAGTACATGTTACAAAATGATTACATACAATTACAAATGGTATGGTTAGCTTTGGAAAGTACAGTAAATCATGTGAATGGGTAGGCGCACTCTTAGGACCATTAATCCTTGTTCTTGGACCGAGGGACATGAGTGATAGATCTATTTGGGTGTAGCGAGCCCACACCCATGTGGACCAGGGTGGCCCATGAGGTGACCATGTCTTACAGCCGGAGGCCCTGTGCAAAATCTGCTAGGTTTGAGTCTTCCTACGCCGTTGCACGCATGTTAATGGCCTTGTAAACCATTAATCGATCTATTTCCTTGTTTTGCTTTCATACCGGGATTTACAAAACATAGATACATACAGTGTTATCAAAGGTTTTATTCATTCACACAAACAAACTCATGAACTCGCTCAACTTTTATTGATGTTTTCAAAATACATGTATTTCAGGGAATTAAAAGTGGATCTGGCTGGCGTTGGATGTATCAAGTTGGTTTAAGAATAAAAGATGTCATCCATGATCTTAGGTTTTGGTCAGTGTGTCTTATTCCTGGACAAGACATGTCTCCCAATTCCTGGTGTTATTTAATGTCTTTTGACGAGTCTTTGTGAACTCTTAAACAAGTTGATTGGTTTATACTCGTATTTGAATTTCTATGTTTTAAGACAATGTTGTCATGTTTTTAAACTTAACTAATGGGTGACCATCAATGGTTTTTATCATTTAGTTATTGTTAAGATTGAATGCAATGGTATTAAGAAAGTCACACCATAATCACGCTTCCGCAAAAAGTCTGGGTGTGACAGCTTGGTATCAGAGCTTCAATTGTAGCAAACTAGGATTCCTTCTTGAGTCTAGACAACAATCATTAGGGCTCTCACGAAAATATTTTTACAACATGTTTTCATTGCATACACGAAACGCCCAGATCCAGGAAAACAAACATTTTTACAAACAAAAGGCACGAAACACATTTCAAGGTTTATGTTTATGGTTCAGTCTAAGAGACTGGGTGGTTCAGTCTGGGAGATTGGGAGGTCTAGTCTGGGAGGCTAGGTAGTTCAGTCTGGGAGACTGTGTGGGTTAGTCTGGGAGACTAGGTAGTTTAGTCTGAGAGACTAGGTGGCTTAGTCTGGGAGGCTAAGAAGGATACGTGATTACATTGTTATTGATTGCATGTTTAATGTTAGATGTTGATATATGTGCATATGTTGTGATTGTTTTGTTACAGACACTATGTCATCTTCCGAGAGTGGTTTGTCCAATACCGATGACCCCATGGCTGTAGTCTCAGATGATGAGATTGCCCATGAGCCAAAGATCTTTACTTCGGACACCGAGAGTGACCCGGAGATGATGTCCGATGATGACGACGACTTTCAGCCCTTTGCGCTGCCCGATTTCGGAGATGATTTACCGATTGCTGATGGTATCCCAGACGAGGATCCTTTTGTTATTCCTATTCCTGTTCACGATCATCTTATCATCGGTCACCCAGATGGTGAGCATGTTGTGGCACCGATCCTCGCTCCCGTTCCTCTCATGGTCATTCCCCCTGAGGATTGTCCTTTTGACGATCTTTTTGATGATGATGTTGACCTGTTTTTCGGTGGTCCTCCCGATGGTGCTCATGGTGATGGAGAGCTCGATGAGGACGTTGTTGCTATTCCACTTCCGGGGATTCCTGTTATCGAGATTTATTCTGACTCTAGTTTACATTTTGTCCCCGGTTATTTTGAGTCTGTGTCTTCATCCGCCTTACAGGCCGTTGGGTTGCAACGATATGCTACTGATTCTGATGACGATACAGCTATGTCAGCTGCACCGTTACTTCCACATGATGTTGAGCCTGGACTTGAGCTTGATTTTATTCCTGATGATCAGCCTGTTGATGCACCCGCTGATCCTGAGCCGGTGCCAGCACCTGAGCCTTTACATCGTATTCCATTTGGTATACCTGATATTGTACCCCTTATACCAGATCTGATTCATGCACCCGTTGACCCTCCTGTTGTTGAGTCAGTTACTCCCACACTTGTACCTACACCTATTGATGTTGCCCCTTTTCACCCGATTGAGTCCGATGTTCACCGCACTGACTTACCTATCACTTTCTTGCAGGATATACCTGCACCCCGTCCAGGGGAAGGCCCTTCTGGCCAGCAGCCTGACCGTGATCCTCATGTTTCAGCCGCACTTCCTCACATGCCTCAGTATACACCTACTGCTCATTTTACTTCTTCACCACTAGATGAGCAACTTAGATGGTTCCCACCTTACGCCATGCCGATTTCTGATCCTTACCATCCCTCACATTTTACTGGTTATACCCGGGATGAGTTACTTCTATCATTGCAGCTTCAGTTTGAGATCATGAGTTGCAGGATCTTAGAGCTTGAGATGACACCGCGACCTTTGCCATGTCGGTGCCAGCCATCTTTTGTTCCCCCACGTTCATCACCGTCCCCATTTTCGCATCCTCCTACACCGCTTACTCCATTTCCCGAGTTTGAAACTCGCTTTCTTACTGTTGAGCAGCAGATTAGTTATCTATTGCGTAATGTTTATGATCTTGAGGAGGTGCTTGCGCATGTACGCAGCTTGCTTTTTGTTCCTCCACCTCCTCCTCCACCGCCATGAGCATAGACGGTTTTTGGTTTTATGTAGGTAGCTTACTTTTGATGAGAGCCCGCTATTCAGCCTAGCTAGTGAAGCCTATTGGAGACCACCTTTTGACTGTATGACTTATGGTAGATTGATAGACACTTTGGACAAGGGTAGTGTGACCCTGTGTTCCCTTTTGATACGATATTTATGTAAAACATGTAACAATACTTGTGGTAGATGATTAATGAAAGCTCAATCATAATGTTCTCATTAAATACATTGTTAACTTGCATGCTCGCATTATAATTGTGTTGGTTACCTGATTGCTTGCTAAAATAATTGCTGCTACGTATACTTACTATATACTTACTATATACATAAGACCTGACCTATACAATCTTCTTTTAGAAGATGCCTCCTCGAAGGAACAATTAATTGCCCACAACAGAGGCAGAACTGCATGAACGGATTTCACAAGCAATCGCACAACATGAGGCCTTACGCTCTGAACACAGCGGAGGTACCTCAGGAAATAACCCAGCTCACGGTAATGTTTAAGTCATTAAGGACACATTACGATACGTTTGGACATTCCATGTGCTCTTGCTAATGTTATCTGTGAATGATGTTGCTTGTACAGGTTGTACTTACAAGCAGTTCCTTGACTGTAAGCCTCTGAACTTTGACGGCATTGGAGGTGCTGTAGCCTTCGTTAGATGGGCGGAGAAAACCGATTCTGTGCTGCGGATGAGCAAGTGTGCGCCAGAGCACCAGGTCACCTACATTTCTGGACTTTTCCTAGACGGAGCTCAATCCTGGTGGAACCTTCAGGTTCAGACTCTGGGAGAAGAGGCTGCATACGCTATGACTTGGGATGAGATGAAAGAGCTGATGCGCAAGAAGTACTGCTCGAGATCTGAGATTCAGAAGCTGGAAACCGAGTTCTGGAATCTAAAGATGGATGGACCAAAGATTGCTGAGTATGTGCAGAGATTTCATGACCTGTCTCGCGTTGTCCCCTACTTGGTAGAACCGGAGTTCAAGCAAATCAAACGTTTCATTTGGGGATTGGCACCCCAAATCATGGGCATGGTGATGATATCCAAGCCCCCAAAGATCACTGAGGCCATTGATTTGAGCCTAGCATTGACTGAAGAAGCGATTAGGCTGAATGATTTTTCGATCTCTGATGGGAAGAAGAAGGAGACTCATGTTGAGTCATCAGGAGAGAACAAAAGAAAGTTCTCTAATTTCAAGAAGGGTACCCAAGGAAGCAACAGTGGTAACAAGAAGAGAGATACGAATCCGCCAGCCGAGTTTAAGACTGGTACTGCTACTTCTGGTGTGGAGAATAGAGGAAAAGGATATATGGGCACCCTACCCAAATGTGATGTGTGTCAGTTTCATCACACTGGTCGATGCAGAGCTGGAAAGTGTGAAACGTGTGGAAAAGTTGGCCATGCTGGTATGGAGCCGGTCGTGGGAGTAATGGTCAGAGAGGTAGTGGTAACGGAAATGGCAGCGGTAACCATGGTGGAAATGGTCATGGAAACCACAATCAAGGAGGAAATGGCGGTAATGGAAACCGTGGTGGTGCTGGAAACCAAGTCGGTAATGGAAACCTCAACCAAAACAACAACCAGGGTGGTACTGGAAACAAGCAAGGATGCTTTAGTTGTGGAGATGTCGGGCATTTCAAGCGAGATTGCCCAAAGAACAATCAAGCCCAAGGAAGAGTCTTCAACATAGGAGCTAGGGAAGCTCGCCAGGATCCGAACGTAGTTACGGGTACGTTCCCTATCAACCAACACTTTGCATCTGTACTGTTTGATACCGGTGCCGATTATAGCTTTGTATCCCTAAAATATAAGAATATACTTGGGTTAGTTTCCAGTAAGTTAGATATTCCATACTCGATAGAACTAGCTAATGGAAAGCTAGTAGAGGCAAACGAAGTGATTAGAGGTTGTGTAATAGAGCTCGGAGAGCATGAGTTTGCGCTTGATCTTCTGCCAGTCGAGTTGGGAAGCTTCGATGTGGTAGTTGGAATGGATTCGTTGTCGAGCAACCGAGCTGAGATCGTATGCCACGAGAAGATCATTCGCATTCCGGTGGCGAATGGAGAGACGATTGTAGTGCATGGAGAGAAGCATGATACGCCTCTAAGGATTATCAGCTGTTTGAAGGCCCGAAAGTCTTTACAGAAAGGATGTGTTGCCTTCTTGGCTCACATTGTTGATAAAGAAGCCGAAGAGCCAAAGCTGGAAGATATCCCCGTGGTAAGGGAATATCCTGAAGTCCTCCCCGAAGACTTGCCAGGATTGCCACCTCAATGATAAGTCGAATTCCACATTGACTTGGTTCCAGGCGCTGCGCCTGTAGCCAAGGCACCTTATCGACTTGCGCCTTCCGAGATGCAAGAGTTGTCGACGCAACTCCTGGAGCTTTTGGACAAGGGATTTATTAGACCAAGCTTCTCGCCTTGTGGAGCTCCAGTACTATTTGTCAAGAAGAAGGACGGTAGTTTTCGCATGTAAATTGACTACCGAGAGTTAAACAAGTTGACCATTAAGAATCGGTACCCCTAGCCAAGGATTGATGATCTCTTCGATCAACTTCAAGGTTCGAGTTATTACTCCAAGATCGATCTTCGATCAGGTTATCACCAGCTAAGGATCTAGAAAGAGAGTATTCCAAAAACTGCCTTTAGGACTCGTTATGGACACTACGAGTTTCTAGTGATGTCGTTTGGTCTGACAAACGCGCCAGCAGTGTTTATGGACCTGATGAACCGAGTTTGCAAGCCATATCTCGATAAATTCGTGATTGTATTTATCGATGATATTCTGATCTATTCAATAACGAAGGAAGAACATGAGCAACACCTTAGAGCCATTTTAGAGCTGCTCAAGAAGGAGAAATTGTACAAAAAGTTCTCAAAGTGTGAGTTCTGGTTGTGTGAGGTACAATTCCTCGGTCATGTAGTGAATGAAGATGGGATTCATATGGACCCCACCAAGATCGGGGCGATTAAGAATTGGGAAACTCTGAAGACGCCAACCGAGATTCGACAGTCTCTAGGTTTAGTTGGGTATTATTGCCGATTCATTGAGGATTTTTCAAAAATCGCTCAATCACTGACCTCCCTTACTCAAAAGGATAAGAAGTATGAATGGGGAGATAGACAACAGTAAGCTTTTCAGTTGAATAAGCTTTACGATGCACCTATTTTATCACTACCCAAAGGCACCGATGACTTCGTGGTATACTGTGACGCCTCGCGTCAAGGATTAGGCCGTGTGCTGATGCAGCAACAGAAGGTTATCGCTTATGCTTCGCGCCAGTTGAAAGTTCATGAGAAGAACTACACCACACATGATTTGGAGTTAGGCGCAGTGGTGTTTGCATTGAAGATTTGGCGACACTATTTGTATGGCACCCGATGCACGATCTTTACAGATCACAAGAGCCTCCAGCACATATTCGATCAGAAAGAGCTTAATATGAGACAGCGCCGATGAGTGGAGCTGTTAAATGATTATGATTGCGAAATCAAATATCACTCAGTAAAAGCGAATGTGGTGGCAGACGCCTTGAGTCGAAAAGAGAGGATTAAGCCCATAAGGGTTAAGGCTTTGGAGATGATCATACAAACAGACCTCTTGTTGCGCATTCATGCTGCGCAGAGAGAAGCTCTCAAGAAGGAAAACTTGAAGGATGAATATCTCCGTGGGATGGAGAAAAAGTTGGTACCCAACAAGGAAGGAACCTTGTGTTTCATGGGACGAATTTGGGTTCCGCTCTTTGGTGGTCTTAGAGACTTTATTTTTGATGAAGCTCATAAATCAAGGTACTCGATCCACCCAGGATCGGATAAGATGTACCAAGATTTGAAAGACTTCTATTGGTGGCCAAGATTGAAAGGTGATGTTGCAACTTATGTTGGAAAATGCTTGACTTGTGCCAAAGTGAAGGCCGAGTATCAGAAGCCTTCAGGTCTCCTACAACAACCTGAGATACCCATGTGGAAGTGGGAGCAGATCTCGATGGATTTCATAACCAAGTTGCCAAAGACGCCCAGAGGTCATGATACGATTTGGGTAATCGTAGACCGTCTGACAAAATATGTGCACTTTTTGCCAATCAGGGAAAAAGATAACACAGGTAAGCTAGCTGAGTTGTACCTAAGGGAGATAGTCGCACGTCATGGAGTGCCTATCTTGATTATATCAGATAGAGACGGAAGATTTGTGTCAAGGATTTGACAATCTTTCCAAGAAGCATTTGGCTCACAGTTGAATTTGAGCACCGCATTTCATCCACAGACGGATGGCCAAAGTGAGAGAACGATACAGACGCTTGAAGATATGTTACGAGCTTGCGTAATGGAGTTGGGTGGCAGTTGGGACACTCACCTACCTTTGGTTGAGTTCTCCTATAACAACAGCTACCATACAAGCATTCAAGCTGCACCGTTTGAAGCTCTCTACGGACGCAAGTGTCGATCGCCGTTATGTTGGGCAGATGCAGGCGATAGACAGCTTGTTGGTCCCGAATTGGTCCAAGAAGCGACAGATAAGATTATGCAGATCCGAGAGCGCATCAAGGCGGCTCGCTATCGACAAAAGAGTTATGCGGACCAAAAAAGGAAACCTTTGGAATTTGAAGTGGGAGATATGGTTTTGTTGAAAGTCTCACCTTGGAAAGGTGTAGCACGCTTTGGGAAGCGTGGAAAGTTAAACCCGCGATTTATTGGCCCATTCAAAATCCTGGAAAGGATTGGCCTTGTAGCATATAAGTTGGAACTACCAGCGGAACTGAATGGTGTTCATGATACATTTCATGTATCTAACCTGAAGAAGAGTCCAACTTAAGAAACAGTGATCATACCTGCTGATGAAGTGTACATTGACGACACACTCCACTTTACCGAAGAACCTGTTGAGGTTACTGACTGGAAGGTTAACAAGACTCGGAGGAGTAGTGTTAAGATTGTTAAGGTTAGATGGAATGCGCGTCATGGCCCAGAGTTTACTTGGGAACGTGAGGACCGCATGAAAGCAAAATATCCACATTTGTTCCCTAACTCCCCTACAGCTAATAGTTAAGCTTAAAATTTCAGGAAGAAATTTTCTTAACATGGGGAGAATGTGACAACTGTTAAAAATCCAGTTATTCGTACAATTAATTAACCATGATTAGTGCCTAATGACCGTGCTGAATTACAATTAACTGCTTTCTGATTACTGTCTTGTACATACATGTGCATCATACATTGCTTAATGTCATACCAATATTGCATGAAAGTTGTATTGCCTTAAATGATGCATTAAGTACAGTTAGCATAGTTATCTGATAAATCAGGGAAATGCTGACAGAACTCAGCACATAGACAGACAGTGTATTGAGACACAAAATGAGCCTGAAACTAAGTATGACACTAGTATAGTGTGTAGGAAAGTAAGGATTATAAAACTGCCTCTCTAGTGATAGATTAAGTGCCGGAAAGTGCCTAAAACTCACCCAAAGTGCTTAATTCAGCAAAATTCAGCAAAAATCTGCATTTTAACACACTAATAATATGCAGAAATATGGTAAAATGGTCCTTAATGCTTTCCTAAGTGTCGGGAATCAAAAGTGTCACAAAAAGATACATAAAGCACACTAAACTGCATAGTTTAACACTTTAACGAACCAATAACCAACCAAACAACCGGACACTACCCGAAACATCAAATTTACACTAGAAGCACCGTTTTAACATTTCCAAGCTAGTTATGGTCCCCGAACATCATAACACCCCATACAAAATATCTAATGACTAGAACATGTAACTAATACTTAGATTTCAATTATTAATCAACTAACTTAGTTACACCCTAATTTACTACCCCCCCCCACCTATTCTCGGCTCCAACAAGGGTCCCACAAGGGGATTTATTTTCATTTTTAAATAAATCTTGTTTGTGCTTTGTGTAACATAATATCCAAGAGTTTAAGTGGTAAAATGGTTATAAGTAGAACACATGAGGAACTTGATCTCATTTCTCACACACACTAACACACACAAACTCTCCTCCTCCCCTCTCCTTGTTCTCGGCCGAAACCCATCACACCCACAACCATCATCATTCAACCTTCTTCATCCATTTCACATACATACAAAGGTGCTAGAAGCAAGACTAAGGAGCTTGGTGGCCTTGAAGCTTGAAGGACCTCTCTTGTTTGCTTTTATCCACTTGTTTTCTACACTTGAATCATCCCTAGCCTTGAGCTAGTGGTAAGAACCTTGTACACTCCATTTTACTTCCATTTTTAGTGGTTAAAGAAGAATCATAATCTAAATCTTAAAGAACACTAAAGATCATAAGAAGTAAACATGAACATAAGCTTGTTTAATGAAGTAATCTTGATGAATATGGGTTGTTATACTTGTTGATCATTGATTAGAAATGATGTTGATCATCATAAGATCTTGCTAGATCATGATTAAAAACATAATCTAGCAAGATGAGAAGGTGAAAATGTTGTAGGATGATAGATCATCCACACATGAATCATGAACTTGAATGAATAAATGGTTTTCTTGAAAAATGAAGATCAAAGTAAGTTGTTAATCATGTAGATCTAAAGATTTATGATTGATTTTTCAAAGAAACCAAGTTAAAAATATAAGTTTCATTTAATCTTGGTTCTTACATAAACAAATCTTATTTTTAGTGGTTAAACGAGTGTAGAAACACTTGTGTAACAAGAAGAATGCATAAACAAATATTTTTAGAAAATGTGATAAGAAGTTGTAAACATCTAACTTCTTTAAAAATGAAGTTTTTAAAGAACTAATCACACTTTAAAGGATAACTAGGCTTACTAATAACACTAGTAAGTTACTACAAATTTTTACAAATATTCAAGTTCAAGAAGTAGTAGAAAATGCATGATTTTTGGCAAATTGGTAAGTAAAAGTTGTTTGTTGATAATTGTGAATGGATTGTGATGATTTTTACAAAAGAAAATGATATGCTTGATTTGACATCTGTGCTTGTAATCATTGTAAACAGTTCAGTTATCAATGAAATAAATTTATTTGATCCCAATATTTGTTTGTTTATGTTTGACATTTTTCATGTTTTGATTTTTATTCAATTTCAAACTCTATATCGCTTTCTGGAGAATTATACGCAAACTGGTGCGTAAACGTAGCCAGTTTAATGCGATAAATACTCCGGAACATCAACATATGCTTAACATACCTTAAATAACCTTTACATAACTTAGAAATAAGTTTTGAAGGCTTTGGTAATGCAAAATCAAGTCTATTCGCTTACAGGGACTAAATTCAACAAACTGCGAAAGTATGCCAATTTGAACTGTAACGGACATTCCGGAACTTGATCATAAGTTAAACACACCCTAAATATCCTTTACATAGCTTAGAAATAGGCTTTGAGGGGTTCGGTGTGCTAAAATTAACTTTATGCTCATTCAGGGACTAAAAGCGGCAAAAAGTGCATAAGTTTGCATTTTCACGCATAACTTACGTTCTGAATACATCTGGACATCCAAAAATTTATGTAAGCACTAAAATATTTTATTTTAGTGTTTGGCATCAGAAAAATCCATTCGTCGCGCAATTTGGATCGTTTTTCACGCTTGTGCACATTTCATCATAATTAAGCGAATATCGCGATCATACGACCAAACGAACCGACATCCGGCATATTTTTGAGCATGTTTCATGTCCACAATGTTTAGGCATCATTTTAGGGCCTTAAAGTTTGCTTAACTTGTCACACCCTGGCTTTGTGGAAGCGTGGTTATTTTGGTGTGACTTCTTAATACCATAGCTTAACCATAACAAAGCTATATGAAATAAAACCATGCAAGATCATCCATTTAATTAAGTTTTAAAAACCAAATACAACAACGTTGTCTCAACGGAAACACATCCTAACGACATTGTTCAACAAACACAAACATCAACATGACATAAACACAGTTTAAGGACTGTGACTTGTCCAGGAAAGAGTCACATTCCCCAAACCCGGATGACCTCGTAACTAGTGCAGCGGGAAAACGTGTCATACCGCGCCAGATCCTTTAATTCCCTGAAATACATGTAAGTTGAAAAATCAACAATAATGTTGAGCGAGTTCATGTGTAGTGAGTATGTAAAACACTTGTAAGTATAAAAATCCCTGGTATGTAGCAAATAAGGAAAAAGAGATCACCAATGGTTTGCAAGGCCATTGATATGTGTGAAGTGCAAGTAGGAAGACTCAAACCTAGCAGATTTTGCGTTGGGCACAAAGTCACCCCGAGGCCCGTACTGTTGGACCTGGAGTTGGGCTCGCTACACCCAGATAGATCTACCGCTTACGTCCCTCGGTCCTATAATGAGGATTAATGGCCTCCAGTTCCCGCCTACCCACTCACATGATCTAAGTAGTAACCCTCCTTACGCTAACCATACCATGTATAAAGTACTCGTAATCATAGTAACATGTATTTCACCCCCGCAGTTTAGAAAACTGAAAACAGTTAAGAGAAAAGGGGGACATGAACTCACAGTGGTGCGTCTCTACCAAGTATGTCTCCTGATCAAGCAGCTGTGTGATGACCTACACGTACTAATTCTATTAGACGGACGGCCGTGCCTTAGCTTTATGGTTTAAGTTTTTGGGAAATAGTTAGACAACTATTTCGTGTTTACATTTAGTAAATACTTGGTAATCATTTTCCTTCCCAAGGATGGGGGATTTAATACATCTGTGTTCGAAATATATTATTAAGTCTCACTTAAAATATATTTTATTTCTAACTCCAAAATATAAATATTCTTCTCAAAAATATTATATCTTCTATTACATAAGTTTTCCCAAAATAATACCTTGACAAAAAAAATACGCGTTAAGTCATATTTTCTTAAAATGCGTAAGTTACGTTTTAATGATCGAGTGGTAATAATAATTACCGGTGTAACTTATATATTTATCGTAGAGACGTTCGTATTATTTTGGATCCATTAACATTCGATAATATTATTTTTACCCTAAAAATAATACTAGTATTTTCACAAATTAATCATAAACACATATCAAGTGACTTTATGAAAAATATACACTAAATATATATTTACCAAGTTTTATTTTGTGAAATCCCACCTCCGATGTTTTGTAAATAAAGTCGTGGCGAAATCTATAATTTGAAAACAAGTCGAAAAGTATTTCTAACACTTATAGTGAAAATATTTCTAAGTGTTAAGTTTTTGGAAAAATTTTGCCAGAGTTTCCCCTGTAACTGGAGGTGGCCACGCTTTCAAGCGTATCATTTTCTTTCATAAATCAAACCAACATTCTTTTCATTCAATCAAAACAATGTCCAAAACAACAAACTAGTAAATAAATATGTATATCACATAAATTACATGAACTTGCGTTTTATCCAAGAATATAAAGTAAATTCCATTACTTTTAGTGGATCTTTATATAAATCAATCCGGTTTCGTAAAAACCCCGTTTTTAAAGAAATTCCATCTTTACAACTTCTTATCAATTTTTACAAAGATAGTTATTTTGTCGAAACTTAGTGCTACACAAGTGTTTACACACTTGTGTGTTATAAAAATCATTCTTGCTCATGTAAAATCCATTTTTAGAAAAATATGGTTTCTTCGACACTCGGTCCTTTGAAAATACCGCTTGTAGATCCGTAGATCTACTAGTTTTAAACACTATTTCGTAAGTAAAATCATTTTTACACAAGTTCAAGTTTGATGTGTGGTAGAGTTTCATCACTTAACCCTTGTTACACTTAAACAAGCTTTATGTCATAATCCATGATCATGACTAATCCGGGTTAAACGATGATCCGAGCTACCACAACATAGATCGGGACTAAATAACCACACAAATCAAATACAACAAGATTTACACAACATTCAAGCTTTTAACCACTATTACTAGCATTTTTAGTAGACTTTTATGTATCAACTTGTATGTTTACGAGTTTTAGCCGTTACATAACATTTTAACCACTTCAAAATAGTTTGAGAGTGTGATTCAAGCAACTTACTACTAGCTCGAGGCTAGGGAAGAATCTAGACGCAAAATGAGTGGATAAAAGCAATAGAGTGAGGTCCTTCGCCTTCCGATGGCACCAAGCTTCCTTGTAGGTGATCCTTAACACTTGTAGATACTTGGAATGGCAAGATCAAAGCTCGAAAAATTGATGGATGGATAGGGGTGTTCGGCCGAGAGTTATTAGAGAGGGAGAGAGAGTGTGAGTTGTGTTGTGAGTGTTGTGATGATCATGTTGGTTTAAGCTTAGTACTTAAAGGCAAAATCCAAGATTAATACCCAAAGGTCCTCATGTCTTCAAGATATTAGGCATGTTTGATTTAAATAATCAAGAGTAGTACAATGGGGGTCACATTGTGACCGAACTCGGTTGGGGGGGGGGGGGTAATCCGGTTCCATTTCAACTAAACATTAGGTAATTAGTTAAGTTAAGTTTAGTTAGTTTAGGGATTAACCCGGTTACTAGTGTCTCATGCGTTACAACGGGTGTTAGGGTATTCAGGGACCCTAACTGGCTCAGAAAAAGAAAAACTATGTTGATGACAATATTTTTATGTTCCGGGTAAAGTCCGGTTGTTCGGTTGGATAGAGATCCGTTAAAGTGCTTAACAAAGCTTTAAAGTGTCATTACAATTATTTTTAGTGACACAACTTATTCCTCCAAAGTGTCGGGAATATTTTCCTCATGTTTTGGCACTTTATTAGTTAGCCAAATGCTGAATTTTTGTACTTAGAGTACGTTTTAGGCACATCCGGTCACTGTAATTTATTCCTAGTGACGCAGTTCTACAACCCTTATATCCCTACACTCACCACTAGTGTAGCAAACTATCTCAGGCTCTTACAGGCCTTAGAGACAGTACCTGCCTGGTGCTAGTTATGACAGCACGTTTAATAGGTTATCCGTTCATTGTGCTACTGTGCTTTTGGTGCATCAAGGTTGTCACAAAGGTGCTGTAAGCAAAACATGGAGTGACAGCAAGTAAAGTATGATGCAAGTAAGTACATGTATCAGTATTCAAGTAGCAATTTATCCATAAGTTCAAGCAAGCACAGTAATTAAGCAGTAATTAATTATTAATTAAGTCGTACGGATACCTGGTTTAGTGAGGGTTGTCACATTCTCCCCCCGTTAGAAAAATTTCGTCCAGAAATTTTAAGTTCTGCTTGTAGATGCAGGGTTCTTAGGAAATAAGTGGGGGTATTTCTCTTTCATCCGGTCCTCACGCTCCCAGGTGTATTCAGGACCATGTCTGGCATTCCAATGAACTTTGACGAGCTTGACACTGCTCCGGCGGGTCTTGTTTACTTTCCAATCTGTAACCTCAACCGGTTCTTCAACGAAATGGAGCGTGTCGTCAACATGAATCTCGTCGGTGGGAATGACAACGGTATCTTGAGTTAGACTTTTCTTCAGGTTGGATACATGAAATGTATCGTGAACTCCATTCAGCTCAGCAGGTAAGTCCAGCTTGTACGCTACTAGCCCTATTCTTTCCAAAATTCTGAAAGGGCCAATGTAACGCGGATTTAACTTCCCACGCTTTCCGAAGCGTGCCACACCCTTCCAGGGTGAAACTTTCAATAAAACCATATCTCCAACTTGGAATTCCAAATGTTTGCGGTTTGGATCTGCATAGGCTTTCTGTCTGTGGCGAGCTGCTTCGATGCGTTTTCGAATCTGCGCAATCTTGTCTGTCGTCTCTTGGACGATTTCGGGACCAACAAGCTGCCTATCACCTGCGTCAGCCCAGCATAGGGGTGATCGGCACTTGCGTCCGTAAAGGGCTTCAAATGGCGCGACTCCAATACTGGTGTGGTAGCTGTTGTTGTATGAAAATTCGACCAATGGCAAATGCTTATCCCAGCTACCGCCCAAATCCATAACACATGCTCTCAGCATATCTTCTAACGTCTGAATCATTCGCTCGCTTTGACCGTCAGTTTGCGGATGAAACGCAGTGCTCAGATTTAATTATGAGCCAAAAGCTTCTTGGAAGGATTGCCATATCCTTGACACAAACCTTCCGTCTCTATCAGAGATGATCGAGAGAGGCACTCCATGACGTGCGACGATCTCTCTCATGTAAATTTCAGCCAATTTGCTAGTGTTATCCTTCTCTTTGATTGGCAGGAAGTGTGCGGACTTTGTTAGGCGGTCAACTATCACCCAGATAGTGTCATGACCTCTTGGCGTTCTTGGCAACTTTGTAATAAAATCCATTGAGATTTGTTCCCATTTCCAATTGGGAATCACAGGTTGTTGCAGAAGTCCTGAAGGCTTCTGGTATTCCGCTTTCACCTTAGCACACGTTAGACACTTGCTCACATAAACATCAACATCGCCTTTCATCCTAGGCCACCAATAGTAATCCTTGAGATCTTGGTACATCTTATCCGCTCTTGGATGGGTAGAGTACTGCGATTTGTGGGCTTCATCAAAAATAACTTTCCTTAAACCACCAAACAGAGGAACCCAAATCCTTTTCTCAAAACATAACGTTCCTTCCTCGTTTGGCACCAAAAGCTTCTCCATCCCACGGAGATATTCTTCTTCAAGATTTCTTTCCTTAAGAGCTTCTTTCTGTGCGGCACGAATGCGCAAGGAAAGATCAGTTTGGATAATCATTTCTAAAGCCCTAACCCTTATGGGCTTGATCCTCTCCTTTCGACTTAGGGCATCGGCGACCACATTCGCCTTCCCTGGGTGGTACTTTATCTCGCAGTCGTAATCATTCAACAACTCAACCCATCGTCTCTGCCTCATATTCAGCTCCTTCTGATTGAATATGTGTTGTAGGCTCTTGTGATCTGTGAAGATTGTACATTTCGTACCATAAAGGTAGTGTCTCCAGATCTTTGATGCAAAAACCACTGCGCCAAGTTCCAAATCATGTGTGGTATAGTTCTTTTCATGTACTTTCAATTGACGCGATGCGTAAGCAATAACCTTTTGGTGTTGCATCAACACACAACCCAATCCTTGACGTGAGGCGTCACCGTATACCAGGAAATCATCTGTACCTTCTGGTAGTGCTAAGATTGGCGCATTGCAGAGCTTATCCTTCAATATCTGGAATGCTTCTTCCTGTTTGATTCCCCAATCAAACTTCTTATCTTTCTGCGTGAGGAGCGTCAATGGTTGAGCGATTTTTGAAAAATTCTCAATGAATCTTCGGTAGTAACCAGCCAAACCTAAGAATTACCGAATTTCGGTTGGCGTCTTTGGCGTTTCCCAATTCTTGATCGCTTCGATCTTGGTTGGATCCACATGGATTCCATCTCCGTTCACCACGTGTCCAAGAAATTGTACTTCACGTAGCCAAAACTCACACTTAGAGAACTTGGCATACAACTGTTCCTTCTTCAGCAACTCCAAAATAGCTCTTAAATGTTGTTCGTGCTCAGCTTTGTTCTTGAATAAATCAAGATGTCGTCGATAAACACAATCACGAACTTGTCCAAGTACGGCTTGCAAACTCTATTCATCAAGTCCATAAAGACTGCAGGTGCGTTTGTCAATCCAAACGGCATAACAAGGAACTCGTAGTGTCCGTATCGAGTTCTGAAGGCTGTCTTCGGGATACTCTCCTCTTGTATCCTTAACTGATGGTATCCAGATCGAAGATCGATCTTTGAATAAAAGCTTGAACCTTGCAGTTGGTCGAATAGATCATCGATTCTTGGCAGAGGATATCTATTCTTGATCGTCAGCTTGTTCAATTCTCTGTAGTCGATGCACATAGGAAAACACCGTCCTTCTTCTTGACAAACAGGACCGGAGCTCCTCAAGGCGAGAAGCTTGGTCGGATAAATCCCTTGTCTAACAACTCTTGAAGTTGTGTCGACAGTTCTTGCATCTCAGACGGGGCAAGTCTATAAGGTGCCTTAGCCACAGGCGCGGCGCCTGGAACTAAATCGATGCGAAACTCTACTTGCCTCTGAGGTGCCAGTCCAGGCAAGTCCTCTGGGAAGACTTCTGGATATTCCCTCACGACAGGGATGTCTTCGATCTTCGGTTCTGCAGCTTTCTTGTCTACGATGTGTGCTAGGAAGGCAGCACATCCTTTCTGCAAACACTTTCGCGCTTTCAGGCAGCTGATAATTCTTAACGGCGTATCACGCTTTTCACCATGAACCACAATTGTTTCACCCTCTTCGGTTGGGATACGAACAACCTTTTCGTGACAAACTATCTCAGCCTTGTTGCCTGATAACCAATCCATTCCTACCACCACGTCGAAACTTCCCAACTGGACTGGTAGTAGATCCAGAGCAAACTCACACTCTCCCAATTCGATCACACAGCCTCTGACAACTTCATTGGCTTCTACTAACTTCCCATTGGCCAATTCGATTGAGTAGGGAATATCTAACTTACTAGCGGTTAAACCAAGCATATTCTTAAATTCTAACGATACGAAGCTATAATCGGCACCAGTATCAAATAAAACGGATGCATAGCGTTGGTTTACAGGGAACGTACCAGTAACGACATTGGGATCCTGGCGCGCTTCCCTTGCTTCGATATGGAACACTCTTCCACGGGCTTGGTTCAATTCTGGGCAGTTCCTTTTAAAATGCCCAATGTCACCACAGTTAAAACAACCCATTCTTTGACCATTTCCTGCTCCATTCCCAGCTTGATTGTTGTTTTGGTTTTGATTCACAGCGCCCGCTTGATTCACATTGTTGCCTCGATTCCCGTTTCCTCCATTGTTCCCCTGTGGGCGATTCCCAATACCACCACGATTATTATTTCTATTCCCAAATCCTCCTTGGCCTCCCCGGCCAGCACTAGCCCAGCAAGAATCCTTCAAGTGACCAGTCTTTCCACAAGCTTCACATACTTTTGGCCCGCATCGGCCAGGGTGATGGCGTTGGCAAGAGTTACACTTGGGATGTGCACCCATATATCCCTTTCCTTTCCTTCTAGTACCAGTCATAGCTTGAACCGGTGCGCTTGGTTCTCCTTTCCTGCCATCACTGCTTGTGCCTTGTTTGAAATTCGAGAATTTCCTTTTGTTATCCCCGGACGACTCTACATGAGTCTCCTTCTTCCTTTGCTCAACATCAGAAAACTTGTTTAGGCGGATCGCCTCCTCAGTGAGAGCTACGCTTAGATCGATCGCCTCAGTGATTGTTGCCGGTTTTGAAGAGGTTACCATACTAATGATTTGAGGAGCTAAACCCCAAATAAAGCGTTCAATCCGCTTGAATTCTGGAGTGACCATATAGGGTACCACCTGTGACAGGTCGTGAAACCTTTGAACATATTCTGCAATTTTCGGACCTTCCATCTTCAAATGCCAGAACTCGGTTTCCAATCTTTGGATTTCCGCGCGAGAGCAGTACTTTTTGCGCATTAGTTCCTTCAGTTCGGTCCATGTTAGTGCGTAGGCAGCAGCTTCACCAAGTGTCTGCACTTGCAAATTCCACCAAGATAGGGCTCCATCCAAAAATAGCCCAGAAATGTAGTTGACTTGCTGGTCTGGTGCACTTTTGCTCATGCGAAGTACAGATTCAGTTTTCTCAGCCCAACGAACAAAGGCGACAGCACCTCCAGTGCCATCAAAGTTGACAGGCTTGCAGTCTAGAAACTGCTTGTAGGTGCACCCTGCACATACATTATAACATGTGATCGGCATTAGCATCATTGCTATAGATATCCAATTAGGTCATGGTATGTCTTAATGACTTAGTATTACCATGAGGTGGATTGTTGTTGCCATTGTTGTTTGAGCTACCTCCGCTGGGTCCTCCTTGTGAGGCGGCGTATTGCGCGATGGCGGCAGCGATGACTTGTTGGAGTTCTGCCTCATTGGTAGGCATCGGCGTTTGACGTCTCGGCGGCATCTTCTAAAAGATGTGTTTGCGTCGGTCAGGCCATAGTAAAGATCCCATGTTATAATACGTACGCTTTATTATGATAGTAATAGTACATAACATCTCATGTTATAATCATATCAATCACACAACATCCTATGTCGCAAACATCAATCACACAACATCCCATGTCATAGAATATAAATAACCAAATCAAGCATCAAATATGATGAGAATACTGCGACTGCCATATATTGAGACCACATAGTAAGCGTACAAGTACATCACAGTGTCATACAACATCAGTCGACTAAGGGCTACATCACCCTAGTCCAAAAACTATATCAAATCAGTGTCAATACATCCCATATACATGATCAACAAGAGTCAGAATCAAAATGTAGTCTCCAAAAATGCTGTGCAGTCTAAAGCATTCGCCGTCTTCTCACCAACGTCTACCCATACGGTACTGACGAGCCCTACACAGATGGCGGTGGAGGAGGGGGAAAGTGAGTGTAAAACAAATGATGCAACTGGAGCCAGTCCTCCTCCATGGCTCTCTGGGTACGCAACCAAGAAGCAACCTGCTGCTCAAGTGCCAAAAGGCGTGCAGCATAGTCAGGTAACAATGGTCGAGAGTGCTGCGAAGAAGCAGGGTGGGTCTGACCCTGACATTGGCACGGAGGCGGCTGAGCTCTCTCAAGCTCCTGGATGCGCCGTGTGAGTGCCTCCTGCTGGACAACAATCGATATCAAAACGTCCTCAATGGTATACCCCATATGGAAAGGATGGTAGGGGTCGGTCAGTGGCATAACAGACGGTGACGTCCAGAGAAACGGCTCACTGGCTGGATCAAAAGGTAGCACAAAGAATGGTGGTACAGGGGGAATAGCAGATGAAGACTGTGGCATAACTGGAATAGATGTCGGCATATGTCCAAAAGGATGAGCCAAAGAACCCTCTCCAGGTCGAGCTGGAGGTGTGTACTGTGCAAATGAAAAAGAGAAATCAACGTGACGTGCATCAGTGGTATGAGGAGGAATAGGTGGAACCTCATCATCAGCAGGAATCCACCCATGCTGGGCGTGCTCATCACGTGGGTCAATCTGTGCCTCAAAAAGTGCTCGATCAAACTGTACAGGCATAGGGTCAAGGTGGGGTGCAACAAGAGGGTCAGCAGGTACATCAGCGATAAGTGGGGGATCAACATGATCAGCAGCAATAACATGGTCACCCTCCAGTAGTGGTGCATCAGCAGGGTGATCATCAATGGGTAGGTCAGCAATCACAGGATCAATAGGCATGCCAGCATGAGCAGGGTCATGCTCAAGCACTGGGTCAGGAGCAGGGTCCAGTGGCTGCTCGGGATCATCAAAGGCCATCTCAAAATCAAACTCAGGGTCGATGGGATCAACTAGGTCAACTGGGTCGACCGGATCCTCCATAGGCTGATCCATGGGTATAAACTCTATATCCTCATCTGGGTCGAATCCTGGGGGAAAGACAGGATCGGAGTCCTCCTCAACATCGTGGTCGAAAGCAAAGCTAGAAGCAGGGGCAACAGAGGATGCTCTATCTGGATCTGAACCGTGAGAAAAATGTTGTGCACTCTGAGTGTGTGATGGTGCGGAGGCCACAGACTCGAAAGAGTCTGGGACCGGAGAGTGAGCAGGTGACTCCTCAGCGAGAGCATCTGCGATCAACAAAAGATCTCCAGCAGCAAGAAGGGCCTCGCCCTGAACCTCATCCTCTAAGGGCTCGTCATCAAACAGATCGACGTCGGGAAGCAAATCGTAAGCAGGATAGGAAGCAAGTGGTATGGGAGCAGGGATCTCTACAAGTGGTAGGTCCCCGTCCAAAGGGCCATCAGCGAGCTCATCAGCACCATCAGGTAACGCAAAGGGCTGAAAGTCATCCTCGTCTGTGCTAGTAACGTCGGATGTGTGAACCTCGCGCTCTGAAGACTCTAGGTCGTCTGATACTATAGGTCTAGGGCCTGTGGTATCTGAATCACCAGTGCCGGTCGAGTCCATGTGTCTGTAACATAAACACAAATGTGCACAAATAATCAGTCATACAATCAGGTAAGCACATTAGTCACCAAGTAAGCAATCAAATAATTCTCCTTGTCCCACTAGCCTCCCAGCCTCCCAGACTGCTCTTCCTAGTCCCACTAGCCAATTCTCCTAGTCCCACTAGCCAACTACCTCGGCCTCCCAGACCGAGCCTCAGCCTCCCAGACTGAGCCTATAAATAATAAATAAATGTGCTCAACATTTGTTTGTAAAAAGTTTTGGATCTGGACTTAAATGGTATGCAATAAAAAAAATGTTTTCGTGAGAGCCCTAGTGATCATAGTCTAGACTCGAGAAGGAATCCTAGTTCGCTATGAACCTGGCTCTGATACCAAGCTGTCACACCCTGGCTTTGCGGAAGCGTGGTTATTTTGGTGTGACTTCTTAATACCATAGCTTAACCATAACAAAGCTATATGAAATAAAACCATGCAAGATCATCCATTTAATTAAGTTTTAAAAACCAAATACAACAACGTTGTCTCAACGGAAACACATCCTAACGGCATTGTTCAACAAACACAAACATCAACATGACATAAACACAGTTTAAGGAGTGTGACTTATCCAGGAAAGAGTCACATTCCCCAAACCCGGATGACCTCGTAACTAGTGCAGCGGAAAACGTGTCATACCGCGCCAGATCCTTTAATTCCCTGAAATACATGTAAGTTGAAAAATCAACAATAATGTTGAGCGAGTTCATGTGTAGTGAGTATGTAAAACACTTGTAAGTATAAAAATCCCTGGTATGTAGCAAATAAGGAAAAAAAAGATCACCAATGGTTTGCAAGGCCATTGATATGTGTGAAGTGCAAGTAGGAAGACTCAAACCTAGCAGATTTTGCGTTGGGCACAAAGTCACCCAGAGGCCCGTACTGTTGGACCTGGAGTTGGGCTCGCTACACCCAGATAGATCTACCGCTTACGTCCCTCGGTCCTACAATGAGGATTAATGGCCTCCGGTTCCCGCCTACCCACTCACATGATCTAAGTAGTAACCCTCCTTACGCTAACCATACCATGTATAAAGTACTCGTAATCATAGTAACATGTATTTCACCCCCGCAGTTTAGAAAACTGAAAACAGTTAAAAGAAAAGGGGGACATGAACTCACAGTGGTGCGTCTCTACCAAGTATGTCTCCTGATCAAGCAGCTGTGTGACGACCTACACGTACTAATTCTATTAGACGGACGGCCGTGCCTTAGCTTTATGGTTTAAGTTTTTGGGAAATAGTTAGACAACTATTTCGTGTTTACATTTAGTAAATACTTGGTAATCATTTTCCTTCCCAAGGATGGGGGATTTAATACATGTGTGTTCGAAATATATTATTAAGTCTCACTTAAAATATATTTTATTTCTAACTCCAAAATATAAATATTCTTCTCAAAAATATTATATCTTCTATTACATAAGTTTTCCCAAAATAATACCTTGACAAAAAAAATACGCGTTAAGTCATATTTTCTTAAAATGCGTAAGTTACGTTTTAATGATCGAGTGGTAATAATAATTACCGGTGTAACTTATATATTTATCGTAGAGACGTTCGTATTATTTTGGATCCATTAACATTCGATAGTATTATTTTTACCCTAAAAATAATACTAGTATTTTCACAAAATAATCATAAACACATATCAAGTGACTTTATGAAAAATATATACTAAATATATATTTACCAAGTTTTATTTTGTGAAATCCCACCTCCGATGTTTTGTAAATAAAGTCGTGGCGAAATCTATAATTTGAAAACAAGTCGAAAAGTATTTCTAACACTTATAGTGAAAATATTTCTAAGTGTTAGGTTTTTGGAAAATTTTCGCCAGAGTTTCCCCTGTAACTGGAGGTGGCCACGCTTTCAAGCGTATCATTTTCTTTCATAAATCAAACCAACATTCTTTTCATTCAATCAAAACAATGTCCAAAACAACAAACTAGTAAATAAATATGTATATCGCATAAATTACATGAACTTGCGTTTTATCCAAGAATATAAAGTAAATTCCATTACTTTTAGTGGATCTTTATATAAATCAATCCGGTTTCGTAAAAACCCCGTTTTTAAAGAAATTCCATCTTTACAACTTCTTATCAATTTTTACAAAGATAGTTATTTTGTCGAAACTTAGTGCTACACAAGTGTTTACACACTTGTGTGTTATAAAAATCATTCTTGCTCATGTAAAATCCATTTTTAGAAAAATATGGTTTCTTCGACACTCGGTCCTTTGAAAATACCGCTTGTAGATCCGTAGATCTACTAGTTTTAAACACTATTTCGTAAGTAAAATCATTTTTACACAAGTTCAAGTTTGATGTGTGGTAGAGTTTCATCACTTAACCCTTGTTACACTTAAACAAGCTTTATGTCATAATCCATGATCATGACTAATCCGGGTTAAACGATGATCCGAGCTACCACAACATAGATCGGGACTAAATAACCACACAAATCAAATACTACAAGATTTACACAACATTCAAGCTTTTAACCACCATTACTAGCATTTTTAGTAGACTTTTATGTATCAACTTGTATGTTTACGAGTTTTAGCCGTTACATAACATTTTAACCACTTCAAAATAGTTCGAGAGTGTGATTCAAGCAACTTACTACTAGCTCGAGGCTAGGGAAGAATCTAGACGCAAAATGAGTGGATAAAAGCAATAGAGTGAGGTCCTTCGCCTTCCGATTGCACCAAGCTTCCTTGTAGGTGATCCTTAACACTTGTAGATACTTGGAATGGCAAGATCAAAGCTCGAAAAATTGATGGATGGATAGGGGTGTTCGGCCGAGAGTTATTAGAGAGGGAGAGAGAGTGTGAGTTGTGTTGTGAGTGTTGTGATGATCATGTTGGTTTAAGGTTAGTACTTAAAGGCAAATCTCAAGATTAATACCCAAAGGTCCTCATGTCTTCAAGATATTAGGCATGTTTGATTTAAATAATCAAGAGTAGTACAATGGGGGTCACATTGTGACCGAACTCGGTTGGGGGGGGGTAATCCGGTTCCATTTCAACTAAACATTAGGTAATTAGTTAAGTTAAGTTTAGTTAGTTTAGGGATTAACCCGGTTTCTAGTGTCTCATGCGTTACAACGGGTATTAGGGTATTCAGGGACCCTAACTGGCTCAGAAAAAGAAAAACTATGTTGATGACAATATTTTTATGTTCCGGGTAAAGTCCGGTTGTTCGGTTGGATAGAGATCCGTTAAAGTGCTTAACAAAGCTTTAAAGTGTCGTTATAATTATTTTTAGTGACACAACTTATTCCTTCAAAGTGTCGGGAATATTTTCCTCATGTTTTGGCACTTTATTAGTTAGCCAAATGCTGAATTTTTGTACTTAGAGTACGTTTTAGGCACATCCGGTCACTGTAATTTATTCCTAGTGACGCAGTTCTACAACCCTTATATCCCTACACTCACCACTAGTGTAGCAAACTATCTCAGGCTCTTACAGGCCTTAGAGGCAGTACCTGCCTGGTGCTAGTTATGACAGCACGATTAATAGGTTATCCGTTCATTGTGCTACTGTGCTTTTGGTGCATCAAGGTTGTCACAAAGGTGCTGTAAGCAAAACATGGAGTGACAGCAAGTAAAGTATGATGCAAGTAAGTACATGTATCAGTATTCAAGTAGCAGTTTATCCACAAGTTCAAGCAAGCACAGTAATTAAGCAGTAATTAATTATTAATTAAGTCGTACGGATACCTGGTTTAGTGAGGGTTGTCACATAACTGCCTTAAACATGTCGGAAATTAGCTTAAACCATAACAGGGACCATTTCTGCAATTTCTGAAAGTTGATTGCTGATAAGAAGGCCCAGGCGGCCCGCGTAAGCCCCCATTAAACCTTACGCGGCCCGTGTGAGACTGCCAGATGTTCAGAAAGTTGACTCCAGCCATTTCCAGCCTGTTCCAGCCATGTTTTCCACTTACAACTGGTATTCCTGAAGCTATGGGCCATTTCTAGGGGTACCCAAGGTTTCACAAAACAAGGGGCACAATGTACGGTTGAGATCGAGGCACGTTATTCGATGAACGATCCTAACGGTGGTCCTTTTCCTATAAATACCCCCCACCCCTTTTGTTGCAACCCACTTGATTTCTGAGATTTTTCTCTAAGTTGAAGTGTGAAACACTTCATACCTGAGAAATACTTGGAAAATCAAACTTGCGGGGACCCTCTGTAAGTATTCTTTCGTTCTTTTCATTAACCAGTTTATGGTCAATGCGAAGTTCGTTTGAACTTCATAACGTGAGCGTAATCACGATGGTTATAGTCCCTAGTGACTATACCTACTGATTACCACGTTATCTAGGCTCAGTGACGAGTCGTAGTTTCGGCCAAAATGCGTATTCTCGCGTATTTTGTAACCAAACTACTTGTGGGTATCAAAACCGTTTGTTTTGATACCAAACCTATTTTCAAACCTCGTTAAACATGTTTTAACATTTTTAGCTCGTCACTTTTAGATTTGTGCTTGTCTAGGGTCGTAAAGGTAAGCGATCTAATCAATCGCTTATACTTTCGAACCCGACCCATTTGGTCGATCATTAGGGTCCGACCAAACACTTTAGGTGACCATAGTTGTATAGGGAATAACCTTCCGAGGTTATACCTTATGGTCACAGCGTTTAGTTAGTAGTATGATAGGTAGTTTATATGCCTTAGGTAAAATACCAAAATGCCCTTTTTACGCCAAAATTCATTCTAAGCATATGTAACATAATTTTTGACATCTAAACTGATGTGGCAACTATATTAGACATATTAAGGCATATTTTACTTGTCATAGGACTAGTTAAGCGGTCAGAACGCGTTTTACGCGAACGACGCGTTAAGGTAGCATAAGCTACCAAAACGGGTCGTAACGGGTCAAAAGCACTTAGGATAAGTTTTGTTTTAGTATGTAGGCTTTGTTAAACCATATTACATGAGTTCCTACACTCATTTGGTTTACGAACCCTCATGCTACCCGATCCTCCGATTAGGTCCGTTTATTAATGTAGTTACCTATATTAGGTGCCGTTTGAATCCGTGATCTTCTAGCTTTGCTTGGTGGATATCTAAAGTCTATTGAGCAATCTCAAGTGAGTACATAGACCCCTCTTTTACTGTTTTCCAAACGTTTTGGTGTGAAACACATGTGCCTACTTGTTATTTTCATGCTTTCCATGTTTTCATATCATATACTTGCTATGTTCATTAGTACACTATTAGTACATAATTTCATTTTCTTTTGCTATGTATGTTTACTTAGCATACTTAGCACATTGATTTACATTACATCTTCTTTTGCTATGTATGTTAACTTAGCATATTTAGCACATTGATTTACATGACTTTTCTGCTTTGTATGTTAACTTAGCATACTTAGTACATTACTTTCATTACATGTTTACAATTTGATATGACATTTGGTTTGTTCAACGGGTCTAAATTACATTCATTAACATTAGCTACGCCGCTCGGTTGTAAGTAACGGTACCATAGGAGTTGACAAATCCCGTTCCTGACATCCTAGGTTTGTTTGGGTGTAAGGAATGACTGAATCCGAAAACATTTTACTTTGATAAACTTTACTCTAAGGTTATCCTGCTGTCTCAAGGCTTGAATGTGTGCGTTAACTTACCGCATAAGTGTTTGTATCAGTAAAGCATGTATTTATTTAGTTATTTTACAAAACATAACTTTTGATTTATTCAAAATACTTTGTTTTGTACATTTTTACTTGTGGTTTAAGTAGTCTCATTTTACTTACCTGTCACACCCCGACCACGTAGAACAACAAAACGTGGCGGAAACATCGGGGAGTGTTGTAACAGAATCATTGTTTCATAACACATGGAAATTTAAATATTGTTTTATTAAATACACGAGTTACAATGTCTTGACAATCAAAGAAACATAACATAAATAACTAGTCTTGCATCTTTTATTGTCACTAAGGCCCATGTCCGCCTAAGTGTATCTTGATCAATCCTATGCTTCATTTCCTGAAACACATGTGAAAATAGGTACGTCAGCATAAAAATGCCGGCGAGTACATAGGTTTTGTGAAAATAAGATTCATGACTTCTGTTTAAGAAAATGTTTAGTCATGAACCTTGTAATTTGCTTTGTCTTTGTAAATCATTTGAAAAACAATAAGTCCAGATGATACGTATAAATAAGAGAATAATGCATGGTTAAATGAATAACCATGTAAAATGAGTTTGTATAAGATAAGTTGTTTGTAAAACAATGTCTTGTGAAAAGTATGTTATTTGTATAAAATGTTATATGTCTCAAATTGAAATGATTCAAATAACGCTACGACATGTAATACCATACAAACACTTATATATAGGAAGTACCAGCGGCGTATCCACCATGCTTGTATCATATTACACACGCCTCGTTACTTAATCACTTACTCAAACCAAACCAACAATGTAAGATGTCTATGTTTAAACCAATTATCAAAAAGTCCTTGTATAAACCATATCAAATGTTAAAGAGTCCAAATGTAGTCAAGTAATGTGTAACAAATGTTATGTATGGTAAGTAAAATAAGACTACTTAAACCATAAGTAAAAATGTATAAAACAAAGTATTTTGAGTAAATCAAAAGTTATGTTTTGTAAAATATATGCATGCTATACTGAATATGAACATTTATGCGGTATTGTGAAAATTCATACATCCAAGCCTTGCGACAGTCGGATAACCATGTAAAAATGGGTTATCAAAAGAATATGTATTCGGATTCGGTCATTCCTTACGTCCAAACAAACCCGAGATTTCAGGAATGGGATTTGTCAAGTCCTATGGTACCACTACCTACTACCGAGCGGCATGATCGGTGTTAATGAATGTATAGTATAGTTTAAACAAAACCAAATGTCATACCAAAATGTAAGCATGTTTTATGAAGATAATGTACCTAGTATGCTAGAGTAAACATACAAGGTAGAGCTGTAAAACAATGTGTCCATATGTTACTGGAACATATGCAACAGAGATGCAATGTAAAATAATGTACTAAGCATGTACTAAATGGACATACATAGCATGTGATGTGATGTGATGTAAAACAATGTACTAAGTATGCACACAATGGGCGTACGTAGCATAAAAACATAATGAAATCATGTACTATAAATGTACTAATAAACATAGCAAGTATATGATGTGAAAACATGGAAAGCATGAAAGTAACAAGTAGGCACATGTGTTCCACCCCAAAATGTTTGGAAAACAGTAAAAGAGGGGTCTATGTACTCACTTGAGATTGCTTAGTAGTCCTTGAGTAACAACCAAACAATGCTAGAGATTGCGGATATCAAACGGCACCTAAAATAGGTAACTATGTTAATAAACCGGACCTATATCGGAGGATTTAGATAGAATGAGGGTTCGTAAACCAAACGAGTATAGAGACTCGTGTCATATGGTTTAACAAAGCCTACATACTAAATGAAACCTAAACTAAGTGCTTACGACCCATTACGACCCGTTTAGGTAGCTTATGCTACTTTAACGCGTCGTTCGCGTGAAACGCGTTCGGACCGCCTAACTAGTCCTATGACAAGTGTTATATGCCTAAACATGTTACATAATCAGTTATGTGACAAAAGTTTAGGTTACATATGCTAAATTACCAATTTTACATGAAAAGGGTATTCTGGTAATTTACCTAAGGCATATAAACTACCTATCATACAACTACTTAAACGATGTGACCATAGGGTATAACCTCGGAAGGTTATTCCCTATATACTATGGTCACCTAATGTGATTGGTCGGATCCTAATGATCGACCAAATGGGTCGGGTTCGAAGGTATAAGCGATTTATTAGATTGCTTACCCTTACGACCCTAGACAACGTGGTAATCAGTAGGCATAGTCCCAAAGGACTATAACAATCGTGATTACAATCACGTTGCGAAGTTCAAACGAACTTCGCATTGACCATACACTGGTCAACGCAGAAAGTCTTTGTTTGACTTTCGGACTCGAAAAGCAATAAAAGAAAGAAAAGAACGAAAGAATACTTACGAAGGGTCCCCGAATGCTAATCTCGATCCAAGAATCTCAGGTATGAAACAATGGTTTCAACTTAGAGTTTCTCAAATCAAAATTCTAGTGGGTTTTGAAATGGAAGGCATGGGGTATTTATAGTGTTTCTCGAACCGTTAGGATCGTTTCTTGGAAAACGTGATTCGATCTTGGCCACACACTTGTCCAATTGTTGTGGTAACTAAAAATGATCCCCCATGAGCTGAAAGGGCAAGTTAGAATGTGTGGTTGTGGATTAAACAGCTGGAATCAGTTGACTAATCGATATTATCTGTTCTGGAAGGCTGACGCGGGCCGCGTAAGGATACACACTGATCTTACGCGGGCCGCCTGGCCATGTCAGATCAGCAACATGTTTCAGAGTTTACAGTTTCAGTCCCTGCACGTGTTTAAGCCATTTCCGATACTTCTAAGGCCCGTAAAGCCAACTTTAAGGCCCTAAAATGATGCCTAAACATTGTGGACATGAACCATGCTCAAAAATATGTCGGATGTTGGTTCGTTTGGTCGTACGAACGCGATGTTCGCTTAATTACGACGGAATGCGCATAAGCGCGAAAAACGATCCAAATGACGCAACGAATGGATTTTTCTTATGCCAAACACTAAAATAAAATATTTTAGTGCTTACATAAATTTTTGGATGTCCATATGTATTCAGAACGTAAGGTATGCGCGAAAATGCAAACTTGTGCACTTTTTGACACTTTTAGTCCCTGAATGACCCAAAAGTTTATTTTAGCACACCGAACCCCTTAAAGCCTATTCCTAAGCTATGTAGAGGATATTTAAGGTGTGTTTAACTTATGGTCATGTTCCGGAAAATGTCTGTTACAGTTCAAATTGGCATACTTTCGCAGTTTGTCAAGTTTAGTCCCTGTAAGCGAATTAACTTGTTTTTGCCATACCAAAGCCTTCAAAACTTATTTCTAAGTTATGTAAAGGTTATTTAAGGTATGTTAAGCCTATGTCACTATTCCGGAGTGTTTTTTGCATTAAACTGGTTATATTTACGCATCGGTGCGCGTATAACCTTCCAGAAAGCGATTTAGAGTTTGGAATTGAACAAAAATTGATATGTGCAAATGATACACATATTTTTTACAAATCCAAAGTATGAAATATAATATTTCATTGGTTCGGTATTTGTTTGATGGCCGTGGAGGCACAGGTGTTACAGTCTCCCCTACTTTAGGAAATTTCGTCCCGAAATTTATTTAGAGGAAACTTGTGAGAGTTTAAAACATGAAGTTGAAAAGATCGAACAACATTGGTTAGGGTTCTGAACTTCTAGTAACCTTAATAACATTATGCTTGCAATGTAAGAGGGACACTTATATACAAGTATATGAAGCGTCATTGGTGCGTCCACCGTACCTCCATTACATCGTTCTCATTTTGTTATTGTTGTCACTATCGGTTCTTACACATAATAAATCTTACTGGGTTTCTATGCACTAAATTTCATAATTATGTACGCGTCCATAATTAGACAATTTCTTGCATAGTTCACACAGTCTATTTTATAATGTGTAGGGGAAAACCAAATGAACAACCCTATGATGAGTGTGACTAGACCACCATAGGGTCCCTTTTATTAAATCAATAAATGAATTTAATAGACAACCAAGGAGTCTTTTCAGCTTATATCATCACATGTCATTCTTAACCAGATTTTTGAATCAATCTTTTAGACTAGACCACTAAAAGGGTCTCTTATGAATCATGGAGTGGTACTATATAATCCAAGGGTCTTAACTATTACATAGAAGCCCATTAAGGATTTAAGGTAGTACCTTTTGACTACCCTGCTATGAATCCCTCATATGGAGATATGAAAGATCCTGCGAGGATTTGGATAACCAATATCCAGAGTATACAAAAACACAAAATGCATAAAAGAAAACATAAGATGAATAAACACATAGTCACATAACCACAAAATTGTTTAACTAAAAGTTTGTTCTGCTAACAGAGCACATGTATTTAAAGTACAATAGGAATCCATCTCGTGGATTTCATTTGTTACTTTAAACATTTACCAGAATCTATCTATAAAGATAGAAAGATTTTTAAAAGAGAAATTCGATTTCGATTATAAGGAACCGAAATGTTCGAATTCAGGTACATAAGGAATCCAATTAAGGACTCTGATTTGAATGATGATCATCCACAAGGATCTAAATGTGAAGATAAAAAGATCCCATATGGATTTTTAGAAGTTGAAGATGTTTGAAACCTTGCACTGGATGTGCTTATGTCAAAACATGAAGTAAGAATGCTTATGAAGTTGAGATGCTAGATATGCCAAGGCGACATATGAAGCGAAATTTGAAAGTTAAGTCAATGTATGTGGAAAATATTTTTGAAAACTATGCATGGGGTTCTTTTAAGAAAAATGTGTTTAACGTTTTTGAAACCTTATATATAATACTTTTGAAATCATAAAGTAGGTGTACTAGGTAAGTATATTTATAAAAATGTTTTAAAATCATGCGAGATGAATTTTGAAATTATGTATAAGGTTTTTGAAAAAATTGAATGATGCTTTTCGAAATCATGCACTTGATAAGAAAATGTACTGTGTTAATATTGTTTTCAGACTATATGAAACATTTTGAAATTATGACGGTTGTTTTTGAAAGTATAGCCAATGTTTTTGAAATACTTGTACTGTGTATGTTGAAAAAATCAAAACGTAATGGGTATGAGATTTGAAAATATCCTTAGTTATCTAACCAAGGATTCAAAGGCACAGATGTGCAGAAGCATGATCACTCATAATGTCACTTTATTTTCTGTACTTTGTTTCTTAGAATGAAACGAGTACTTAAAATTTTTGAGGGAATCATGAGCGATCATTTGAAAGAGAGAAATCACAAGAGTAGTTTGTAAGGAACATAGTTCCTTAATGTAGGTATTATAGGGGAATGCCATACACACATGTAACTATACTTGTATATCAGAATTGTGAACAACAACTTTTATTTATAAACAAACAGATTGTTTCACATTACAAGGATAACAAAAGAACAAAAGCAAAAGACAGCAACATCCTTTGTTCAGCCAAATGCTCATCCAAGGGTTGGATTTGCACTGAAAATCTTCGGGCAGTTGTTCCTGAAATGGCTCGTCTCGCCACAGTTGTAGCAAGTACCAGACGAAAAACGAGCTTGAGTAGGGTTGACTTGGAGTTGGGTAGCAGCAAGGTTTATAGCAGCTTTGTTTTGGACAGCAAAGCGGCATGTGTTAATCAAATGTCCCCGCCGTCCACAGTAGGTACATTTGAAGCAGGGTATGAGGTTTAAATGATGACGGTTACATCGCTTGCACCTAGGAGCAGTTCCTAAGTACGGCTTCCTAGCTGGTGGCCTTGCCACTTGGCTAGGTCCCGCTTGATTAGGTGTAACCGCTGCGGGTTTCCTTGAAGCCTTACGCTTCCTTGATTTTGGTGCTGGCTTGACTTCTGCTTCCTTTGGTGGCTCTTGAGTGGCTTCATTGTCGAGACGAGAGGCTTCATTGTTGAGACGAGCCATGGCAATGCCTAGATCCACAGTCTTCTGAATCACTTCGCCTATTTGCTGGGCAAATTTGGCTGTTCGCTCGGACATTTGACCAGTGCTGAGAGGAAGAGACATTCTAGAAGAAAATGAAAGACTTAGGAAGAAACAAGTGAAAGGTTTATTGGATAATCAATACAGAATGGTAACGAATGAAAATTGCGATCATTTGTTTGTTACCTAAGGCAAACAAATGAGATGGTGACAAATCAAAGTAAATGGGTCAAAAATAATGTATCGCGAAGATATGCTCGCCTATAAGTGAACACTCATCCCAAGAATTCCCAGGTAAGCACAACTGGTCTCGCGTCTGATGAGATGTATACGAAGTGCTTGCCTAGACAGAAAACCCAGAATACAGGCATTCACCCTTCCAGTTTGCACGTGTTCACATTATTTAAAACCCAAAACCTTGACGAGGTTTTGAAAACTCAAAGGGGTTCAAAACCATATAATAGAGAGTTCAAAACCTTACAATAGAGGGTTTAAAACCTAGTAATCAATCATCCTAGAACAGATGATTAACTTTCAAAGCGGTTTTGAAATTTGTGTTCTTGTTGTGGTTGTCGCCTAAGGATAGGTGACAGTATTGTTTTATGACTAAACGCAAGTAAACTCGCGTTAGGGTCCTAGAAAGGTTATAGACTAGGTCAAAGTATTACTAATAACCTAATTCCCTATAACCATGAGCTCTGATACCAACTTTTCTGTCACACCCCGACCACGTAGAACAACAAAACGTGGCGGAAACATCGGGGAGTGTTGTAACAGAATCATTGTTTCATAACACATGGAAATTTAAATATTGTTTTATTAAATACACGAGTTACAATGTCTTGACAATCAAAGAAACATAACATAAATAACTAGTCTTGCATCTTTTATTGTCACTAAGGCCCATGTCCGCCTAAGTGTATCTTGATCAATCCTATGCTTCATTTCCTGAAACACATGTGAAAATAGGTACGTCAGCATAAAAATGCCGGCGAGTACATAGGTTTTGTGAAAATAAGATTCATGACTTCTGTTTAAGAAAATGTTTAGTCATGAACCTTGTAATTTGCTTTGTCTTTGTAAATCATTTGAAAAACAATAAGTCCAGATGATACGTATAAATAAGAGAATAATGCATGGTTAAATGAATAACCATGTAAAATGAGTTTGTATAAGATAAGTTGTTTGTAAAACAATGTCTTGTGAAAAGTATGTTATTTGTATAAAATGTTATATGTCTCAAATTGAAATGATTCAAATAACGCTACGACATGTAATACCATACAAACACTTATATATAGGAAGTACCAGCGGCGTATCCACCATGCTTGTATCATATTACACACGCCTCGTTACTTAATCACTTACTCAAACCAAACCAACAATGTAAGATGTCTATGTTTAAACCAATTGTCAAAAAGTCCTTGTATAAACCATATCAAATGTTAAAGAGTCCAAATGTAGTCAAGTAATGTGTAACAAATGTTATGTATGGTAAGTAAAATAAGACTACTTAAACCATAAGTAAAAATGTACAAAACAAAGTATTTTGAGTAAATCAAAAGTTATGTTTTGTAAAATATATGCATGGTATACTGAATATGAACATTTATGCGGTATTGTGAAAATTCATACATCCAAGCCTTGCGACAGTCGGATAACCATGTAAAAATGGGTTATCAAAAGAATATGTATTCGGATTCGGTCATTCCTTACGTCCAAACAAACCCGAGATTTCAGGAATGGGATTTGTCAAGTCCTATGGTACCACTACCTACTACCGAGCGGCATGATCGGTGTTAATGAATGTATAGTATAGTTTAAACAAAACCAAATGTCATACCAAAATGTAAGCATGTTTTATGAAGATAATGTACCTAGTATGCTAGAGTAAACATACAAGGTAGAGCTGTAAAACAATGTGTCCATATGTTACTGGAACATATGCAACAGAGATGCAATGTAAAATAATGTACTAAGCATGTACTAAATGGACATACATAGCATGTGATGTGATGTGATGTAAAACAATGTACTAAGTATGCACACAATGGGCGTACGTAGCATAAAAACATAATGAAATCATGTACTATAAATGTACTAATAAACATAGCAAGTATATGATGTGAAAACATGGAAAGCATGAAAGTAACAAGTAGGCACATGTGTTCCACCCCAAAATGTTTGGAAAACAGTAAAAGAGGGGTCTATGTACTCACTTGAGATTGCTTAGTAGTCCTTGAGTAACAACCAAACAATGCTAGAGATTGCGGATATCAAACGGCACCTAAAATAGGTAACTATGTTAATAAACCGGACCTATATCGGAGGATTTAGATAGAATGAGGGTTCGTAAACCAAACGAGTATAGAGACTCGTGTCATATGGTTTAACAAAGCCTACATACTAAATGAAACCTAAACTAAGTGCTTACGACCCATTACGACCCGTTTAGGTAGCTTATGCTACTTTAACGCGTCGTTCGCGTGAAACGCGTTCGGACCGCCTAACTAGTCCTATGACAAGTGTTATATGCCTAAACATGTTACATAATCAGTTATGTGACAAAAGTTTAGGTTACATATGCTAAATTACCAATTTTACATGAAAAGGGTATTCTGGTAATTTACCTAAGGCATATAAACTACCTATCATACAACTACTTAAACGATGTGACCATAGGGTATAACCTCGGAAGGTTATTCCCTATATACTATGGTCACCTAATGTGATTGGTCGGATCCTAATGATCGACCAAATGGGTCGGGTTCGAAGGTATAAGCGATTTATTAGATCGCTTACCCTTACGACCCTAGACAACGTGGTAATCAGTAGGCATAGTCCCAAAGGACTATAACCATCGTGATTACAATCACGTTGCGAAGTTCAAACGAACTTCGCATTGACCATACACTGGTCAACGCAGAAAGTCTTTGTTTGACTTTCGGACTCGAAAAGCAATAAAAGAAAGAAAAGAACGAAAGAATACTTACGAAGGGTCCCCGAATGCTAATCTCGATCCAAGAATCTCAGGTATGAAACAATGGTTTCAACTTAGAGTTTCTCAAATCAAAATTCTAGTGGGTTTTGAAATGGAAGGCATGGGGTATTTATAGTGTTTCTCGAACCGTTAGGATCGTTTCTTGGAAAACGTGATTCGATCTTGGCCACACACTTGTCCAATTGTTGTGGTAACTAAAAATGATCCCCCATGAGCTGAAAGGGCAAGTTAGAATGTGTGGTTGTGGATTAAACAGCTGGAATCAGTTGACTAATCGATATTATCTGTTCTGGAAGGCTGACGCGGGCCGCGTAAGGATACACACTGATCTTACGCGGGCCGCCTGGCCATGTCAGATCAGCAACATGTTTCAGAGTTTACAGTTTCAGTCCCTGCACGTGTTTAAGCCATTTCCGACACTTCTAAGGCCCGTAAAGCCAACTTTAAGGCCCTAAAATGATGCCTAAACATTGTGGACATGAACCATGCTCAAAAATATGTCGGATGTTGGTTCGTTTGGTCGTACGAACGCGATGTTCGCTTAATTACGACGGAATGCGCATAAGCGCGAAAAACTATCCAAATGACGCAACGAATGGATTTTTCTTATGCCAAACACTAAAATAAAATATTTTAGTGCTTACATAAATTTTTGGATGTCCATATGTATTCAGAACGTAAGGTATGCGCGAAAATGCAAACTTGTGCACTTTTTGACACTTTTAGTCCCTGAATGACCCAAAAGTTTATTTTAGCACACCGAACCCCTTAAAGCCTATTCCTAAGCTATGTAGAGGATATTTAAGGTGTGTTTAACTTATGGTCATGTTCCGGAATGTCTGTTACAGTTCAAATTGGCATACTTTCGCAGTTTGTCAAGTTTAGTCCCTGTAAGCGAATTAACTTGTTTTTGCCATACCAAAGCCTTCAAAACTTATTTCTAAGTTATGTAAAGGTTATTTAAGGTATGTTAAGCCTATGTCACTATTCCGGAGTGTTTGTTGCATTAAACTGGTTATATTTACGCATCGGTGCGCGTATAACCTTCCAGAAAGCGATTTAGAGTTTGGAATTGAACAAAAATTGATATGTGCAAATGATACACATATTTTTTACAAATCCAAAGTATGAAATATAATATTTCATTGGTTCGGTATTTGTTTGATGGCCGTGGAGGCACAGGTGTTACATTACCATACATAACTTTTGTTTACACATTACATGGTTTATATTCAACTTGGGTTATACTATGACATTTGACTATTGGATTAAACATGGATATTTTACAATGTTGGTTGGTTCGAGTGACTTAAATAACGAGGCGTGTGTAATATGGTACAAGCATGGTGGATACGCCGCTGGTACTTCCTATATATAAGTGCTTGTATGATATTACATATCGTAGCGTAATTTAAACCACTTAAGTTTAGACATATTACATTTACAACACATTATCACTTAAACATTGTTTTACAAATAACTTGGTTTATACAAACTCTTTTTACTTGGTTATTATTTTAACCGCACATTATTTTTTTATATATACATACCGTCTGATTTTGCTAACGTTTTTCAAGTGATTTATAAAACAAAACAATTAACAAGGTTCATGACTGAATTTTATTAAACATTTCTCTAAACTCAAGTCATGAATCCTATTTTCATAAAACCTATGTATCTCACAGGCATTTTTATGTTGACGTACCTATTTTCACATGTGTTTTCAGGAGTCGTTGCTTAGGATGTTCGTGACATACTATGGCGGACCTGTGCCTTAGAGACTTCAAAATGAAGCTAGAACTAGTTTAATTATGTGGTGTACTCTTTGTTTCAGTAATTTTAAGACAATGTAACTCTTTATTTGATGAATAAAACATAACTTTTAAATGCCATGGTTGTGAAACAATTATTCTGTTGCAACACTCCCCGACGTTTCCGCCACGATTTGATGTTTTACGTGGTCGGGGTGTGACAGAAGAGTTGGTATCAGAGCCAATGGTTATAGGGAATTAGGTTATTAGTAATGCTTTGACCTAGACTATAACCTTTCTAGGACCCCAACACAAGTTGTCTTGTGTTTAGAACTTAAACCATGCACTTCACCTATCCTTAGGTGATCACCAAAAACAAGAACCCAATTTTCTGAAACGATTTTTGAAAATCAATCATCTGTTTTTAAATGATTTATTATATGGTTTTGAACTCTTTGATTTTTCATAATGATTTTGAAAATTTACCATCCATTTCTGAATGATTCTTTTGGCCTTGTGCCTTCCAAGTTTTCAAAATCTCGTCAAAGTTTTGGGTTCTAAATAATGTGAACACGTGCAAACTGGAAGAGTGAATGCCTGTACCCTGGGATTTCTGTCTAAGGCTAGAGTGTTCGTACAAATCCCCATAATCGGACCAGTCACTCTTACCTGGGAACTCTTGGGGTGAGTGTTCACTTATAGGCGAGCATGTCTTCGTGATACATTATTTTTGACCCATTTACTTTGATTAGTCACTGTGTGTCATTTGTTTGCTTTGTGATACGGACGAATGACCATCATCTTTGCTTTTGTCGATTTTTGTTTCATCTCATTCTTTTCATCTAATCATCTCACTCGTTCCTTTCATGTTTCCTCTTTTAGAATGCCTCCTCGACGCGAAAATCCGCTACCAAATGCCGAACTGGCAGAAATCATCGCGCAGCAAATGGCTGCTGCGTTCCCAAATCTTATTGCTCAATTGAACCAAGCCAACAACAACAATAATGCTCCATGCAACTTCAAAAGCTTCAATTCGGAAAAACCGCTCAAGTTTAGTGGTTCTGAGGGAGCAACTGGGATCCTACAGTGGTTCGAGAGCATTGAGAGTACGTTTCGTCACGTTCAGTGTCCTGATAATCGCAAAGTCGAGTTTGCTTCCAGTGTGTTTCAGAAGAGGGCTCTCACATGGTGGAACGGGGTTATGAGAGACCGTGGTGCTGAGGTTGCTTTAGCACAAACATGGGCTGAACTTAGGGCGCTTATGATGAGGGAGTTTTGTCCTCGTCATGAACTGCGAGCTTTAGAAAGGGAATTTGATGACCTGAAGCAGGATAGTGGTGAGCACCGGGCGTATACTGATAGGTATGAGGAGCTGAGTTTGTTATGCCCAACAATGGTTACCCCACTCGAGAAGGCTATCGAGAGGTATATCGATGGCCTACCTGACTCCGTACAAGACATCGTTACTGGTAGTAACCCTACCACAGTTCGTCAGGCAATCGAGCTATCTGCGACATTGACTGAGTCACAAGTCCGAAAGGGTAAGCTGCATAGAAAAGGTGACAAGGGTAAGAAGCAGTCGTCTGACAAAGAGGATAGTAAGAAAGGTAAAAACAAAAAGGGTAAGGATTCTGGTTCCTCGAACGGTTCTAGGAAGCGTAACGCTTCCCAAAATTTCATCATTACTGCACAAGCTGCACCAAATCATCCTGCGCAACCACTTGCCAAGAAACCTTATCTTGGCAATGCACCTTTGTGCAACAGATGTAACGGTCATCATCAACCGCACCTCCAGTGCCATCATTGCACCAACTGTGGAAGACCTGGTCATCTTGCTGCCACATGCCGCATTCCTGTCAATCAGAATAGGGCAATTCAGAACCCTGCTCAACAAGTTGCTCAGCCTCTTGCTCAGCAACAAGGTCAAGCTGCACAACCTCACTACCCACTAGGTTCTTGTTATAACTATGGGGATCTGACCCACTACCGTAATCAATGTCCAAGATTGGTGAATGCGAATCCAGCTCAGGCTCAGGCTCGAGGTCGAGTCTTCAACATGAATGCACAAGAGGCGCAAGCAGACAATGAAGTGGTTAATGGTACGTTCTTTGTTAATAATCAACCCGCATCTGTTCTTTTTTATTCTGGTGCCGATAAGAGTTTTGTGTCATTATCTTTTGAGCCATTGCTTCGCATGTCTAGAACGAAACTAGGTAAGCCTTTGACAGTAGAAATTGCTAGTGGTGATCCCGTTGTTCTTGATTCTGTTCTTCGCAATTGCCAATTGAACCTTAACAACCATCTTTTGCCTATCGACCTCACGCCAATGCAACTTGGGAGTTTCGACGTTATAGTGGGTATGGATTGGTTAGCCAAGCATCACGCAGAGGTAGTTTGTTTCGAGAAGATTGTTCGTGTTCCACTCTCGTCAGGTGAGATCCTACAGGTTCGTGGTGTGAAGCCTGCTAGTAGTCTCAAGCTCATGTCTTGTTTTTAAGCTTGGAAGTATCTGCGAAAGAACTATGTGGCCTTCTTGGCACATGTTGTAGCAGATAAAGGCAAAGGTAAGTCTATTCAAGATATCCCTGTCGTTCGGGATTATCCGGAGCTATTTCCTGAGGAGTTACCTGGATTACCCCCAGCGCGCCAAGTCGAGTTCCTTATTGATCTTGTACCTGGTGCAAATCCTATTGCCAGATCTCCTTATCGTCTTGCACCGTCTGAGATGCAAGAGTTGTCTAAGCAGCTTCAGGAGCTTTCAGATAAAGTTTTATCCGTTCTAGCTTTTCACCTTGGGGTGCTCCCGTTCTTTTTGTCAAGAAGAAGGATGGATCTTTCAGAATGTGCATCGATTACCATGAGCTTAACAAGCTTACCATCAAGAATCGATATCCCCTACCTCGCATTGATGATCTCTTTGACTAGTTACAAGGTGCTTCTTACTTTTCAAAGATTGATCTGCGTTTTGGGTATCATCAACTTCGTGTGCATGAAGAAGATATTCCCAAGACAGCGTTCCGCACTCGTTATGGGCATTATGAGTTCACAGTTATGCCATTCGGTTTGACTAATGCTCCTGCTATTTTCATGGACTTGATGAATAGGGTTTGCAAGCCTTATTTAGATAAGTTCATCATCGTTTTTATTGATGACATTTTGATATATTCTAAGACGCAAGCTGATCATGAGCAACATCTTCGTCTTACTCTGGAACTCCTAAAGAAAGAGCAACTTTTCGCCAAATTCTCCAAGTGAGAATTTTGGCTTAAAGAAGTTCAATTTTTGGGTCATATCGTCAACGAACAAGGTATTCATGTAGATCCCTCCAAGATCAGTGCGATTAAGGATTGGGATACGCCTACTACTCCTACCGAAGTTCGTTCTTTTCTTGGTCTCGCGGGTTATTACTGCCGCTTCATCGAAAATTTCTCGAAGATTGCAGTTCCCCTAACTGCTCTAACTCAGAAGAATAAACCCTTTGAATGGGGTTCTAAACAAGAAGAAGCGTTTCAGACCTTGAAACAGAAGCTTTGTGATGCGCCTATCCTATCTTTGCCCGAAGGTAATGATGATTTCGTCGTGTATTGTGATGCATCAAATTTGGGACTTGGCTGTGTTCTGATGCAAAGGAACAAAGTCATAGCGTATGCATCGAGGCAGTTGAAGGTGCATGAGAAAAACTACACCACTCATGATCTTGAGTTGGGTGCAGTTGTGTTCTCTCTTAAGATCTGGAGACACTATTTGTATGGTACAAAATGTGTGGTTTTCACTGACCACAAAAGTCTTCAGCATATCTTTAATCAGAAAGAACTCAACATGCGGTAACGACGTTGGGTTGAACTTCTAAACGAATATGACTGCGAAATTCGCTACCATCCTGGTAAGGCGAATGTCGTGGTTGACGCTTTGAGTCGTAAAGAACGTGTCAAGCTTCAATGTGTTCGTGTTCAATCTGATATTCAAGCTCGATCTGATATTCAAGCCTGCATCTCTCAGGCTCAACATGCTTGTGTTTCACAAGACTTGATGGGTAAGGAATTACCCCATCACATTAAGCCTGATCTTGAACTGAAGGACGATGGATCGTATTATTTCATGGACCGTTTGTGGGTCCCAAGCCTAGATGATCTTTGCACTTTGCTTATGGATGAAGCTCATAAGCCTCGTTATTCTATTCGTCCTGGCTCAGATAAGATGTATAAGGATCTTCGTACTCAATATTGGTGGCCTGGTATGAAGAAAGACATTGCCTTGTACGTGTCCAAATGCCTTACTTGTCTTAAAGTTAAGGCTGAACACCAACATCCTTCTGGTCTTTTAGAGCAACCAGAGATTCCAGTTTGGAAATGGGAAAACATTGCTATGGATCTCATTACCAAACTTCCGCGCACAAAGAAAGGTCATGATGCCATCTGGGTAGTTGTTGATCGTCTTACTAAATCAGCGCATTACTTGCCAATCCGTGAGGATCTATCTGCTGAAAAGTTGGCTAAAATCTATGTGGATGAAATAGTATCTCGACATGGTATTCCCTTGAACATTATTTCAGACAGAGATGCTCGTTTCTCTTCTCGTTTTTGGAGAACCATGCAATCTGCTATGGGGACCCAACTTAATCTGAGCACTGCTTATCATCCGCAATCTGATGGTCAATCTGAAAGAACAATCCAGACTTTGGAGGATATGCTTAGAGCTTGTGTGATCGATTTTGGTGGTAGTTAGGATTCACATCTTCCATTAATTGAATTCTCCTACAACAACAGTTATCACTCCAGCATCAACATGGCTCCTTTCGAGGCTCTCTATGGTCGAAAATGTCGTTCACCAGTCTGCTGGAATGAGATCGGTGAGGCTCAGCTTACTGGACCTGACCTCGTTCTAGAGACAACTGATAAGGTTAAGAAAGTTCGTGATAACCTCCAGACAGCTCGAAGCCGTCAAAAGAGTTACGCGGACCAACGACGCAAGCCCTTGGAATTTCAAGTCGGTGATCGTGTATTACTTAAGGTCTCACCTTGGAAAGGTGTGATCAGATTTGGAAAGAAAGGAAAACTTGCACCTAGATATGTTGGACCATTTAAGATCGTCGAAAGAATCGGTAAGGTAGCCTACAGACTTGAGTTACCTCCTGAACTTGGAAATGTTCATCCACCCTTCCACATGTCCAATCTCAAGAAGTGTTTAGCTGATGAGAACCTCCACATACCACTTGACAAAATTCGTGTTAATAAAACACTACATTTTGTTGAGAAACCTATGGAAATCATGGACCGAATAGTCAAATGGCTTAAACCCAAGCGCATTCCTTTGGTTAAAGTTCGCTGGGAATCTAAGCGTGGACCTGAGTTTACTTGGGAACGTGAAGATCAAATGAAGGCGAAGTATCCGCATCTTTTCTCACGAGTTTCCTCTAAACAAATTTCGAGACGAAATTTCCACAAGTAGGGGAGACTGTGACATCTGTGCTTGTAATCATTGTAAATAGTTCAGTTATCAATGAAATAAAGTTATTTGATCCCAATATTTTTTTGTTTATGTTTGACATTTTTCATGTTTTGATTTTTATTCAATTTCAAACTCTATATCGCTTTCTGGAGAATTATACCCAAACTGGTGCGTAAACGTAGTCATTTTAATGCGACAAATACTTCGGAACATCAACATATGCTTAACGTACCTTAAATAACCTTTACATAACTTAGAAATAAGTTTTGAAGGCTTTGGTATGGCAAAATCAAGTCTATTCGCTTACAGGGACTAAATTCGACAAACTGCGAAAGTATGCTGATTTGAACTGTAACGGACATTCTGGAACTTGTTCATAAGTTAAAAACACCCTAAATATCCTTTACATAGCTTATAAATAGGCTTTGAGGGGTTCGGTGTGCTAAAATAAACTTTATGCTCATTCAGGGACTAAAAGCGTCAAAAAGTGCATAAGTTTGCATTTTCACGCATAACTTACGTTCTGAATACATCCGGACATCCAAAAATTTATGTAAGCACTAAAATATTTTATTTTAGTGTTTGGCATAAGAAAAATCCATTCATCGCGCAATTTGGATCGTTTTTCGCGCTTGTGCGCATTTCGTCATAATTAAGCGAATATCGCAATCATACGACCAAACGAACCAACATCCGGCATATTTTTGAGCATGTTTCATGTACACAATGTTTAGGCATCATTTTAGGGCCTTAAATTTTGCTTAACTGGCCTTAAACATGTCGAAAATGAGCTTAAACCATAACAGGGACCATTTCTGCAATTTCTGAAAGTTGATTGCTGATCAGAAGGCCCAGGCGGCCCGCGTAAGCCCCCATTAAACCTTATGCGGCCCGTGTGAGACTGCCAGATGTGTAGAAAGTTGATTCCAGCCTGTTCCAGCCATGTTTTCCACTTGCAACTGGTATTCCTTAAGCTATGGGCCATTTCTAGGGGTACCCAATGTTTCACAAAACAAGGGGCACACATGTACGGTTGAGATCTAGGCACGTTATTCGATGAACGATCCTAACGGTGGTCCTTTACCTATAAATACCCCCACCCCTTTTGTTGCAACCCACTTGATTTCTGAGATTTTTCTCTAAGTTGAAGTGTGAAACACTTCATACCTGAGAAATACTTGGAAAATCAAACTTGCGGGGACCCTCTGTAAGTATTCTTTCATTCTTTTCATTCGTTTTTAGCGTTAAAGTCAAACTACGTTTGACTTTCTGCATTAACCAGTTTATGGTCAATGCGAAGTTCGTTTGAACTTCATAACGTGAGCGTAATCACGATGGTTATAGTCCCTAGTGACTATACCTACTGATTACCACGTTATCTAGGCTCAGTGACGAGTCGTAGTTTCGGCCAAAATGCGTATTCTCGCGTATTTTGTAACCAAACTACTTGTGGGTATCAAAACCGTTTGTTTTGATACCAAACCTGTTTTCAAACCTCGTTAAACATGTTTTAACATGTTTAGCTCGTCACTTTTAGATTTGTGCTTGTCTAGGGTCGTAAAGGTAAGCGATCTAATCAATCGCTTATACTTTCGAACCCGACCCATTTGGTCGATCATTAGGGTCCGACCAAACACTTTAGGTGACCATAGTTGTATAGGGAATAACCTTCCGAGGTTATACCTTATGGTCACAGCGTTTAGTTAGTAGTATGATAGGTAGTTTATATGCCTTAGGTAAATTACCAAAATGCCCTTTTTATGCCAAAATTCATTCTAAGCATATGTAACATAATTTTTGACATCTAAACTGATTTGGCAACTATATTAGACATATTAAGGCATATTTTACTTGTCATAGGACTAGTTAAGCGGTCAGAACGCGTTTTACGCGAACGACGCGTTAAGGTAGCATAAGCTACCAAAACGGGTCGTAACGGGTCAAAAGCACTTAGGATAAGTTTCGTTTTAGTATGTAGGCTTTGTTAAACCATATTACATGAGTTCCTACACTCATTTGGTTTACGAACCCTCATGCTACCCGATCCTCCGATTAGGTCCGTTTATTAATGTAGTTACCTATATTAGGTGCCGTTTGAATCCGTGATCTTCTAGCTTTGCTTGGTGGATATCTAAAGTCTATTGAGCAATCTCAAGTGAGTACATAGACCCCTCTTTTACTGTTTTCCAATGGTTTTGGGGTGAAACACATGTGCCTACTTGTTATTTTCATGCTTTCCATGTTTTCATATCATATACTTGCTATGTTCATTAGTACAATATTAGTACATAATTTCATTTTCTTTTGCTATGTATGTTTACTTAGCATACTTAGCACATTGATTTACATTACATCTTCTTTTGCTATGTATGTTAACTTAGCATATTTAGCACATTGATTTACATGACTTTTCTGCTTTGTATGTTAACTTAGCATACTTAGTACATTACTTTCATTACATGTTTACAATTTGATATGACATTTGGTTTGTTCAACAGGTCTAAATTACATTCATTAACATTAGCTACGCCGCTCGGTTGTAAGTAATGGTACCATAGGACTTGACAAATCCCGTTCCTGACATCCTAGGTTTGTTTGGGTGTAAAGAATGACTGAATCTGAAAACATTTTACTTTGATAAACTTTACTCTAAGGTTATCCTGCTGTCTCAAGGCTTGAATGTATGCCTTAACTTACCGCATAAGTGTTTGTATCAGTAAAGCATGTATTTATTTAGTTATTTTACAAAACATAACTTTTGATTTATTCAAAATACTTTGTTTTGTACATTTTTACTTGTGGTTTAAGTAGTCTCATTTTACTTACCATACATAACTTTTGTTTACACATTACATGGTTTATATTCAACTTGGGTTATACTATGACATTTGACTATTGGATTAAACATGGATATTTTACAATGTTGGTTGGTTCGAGTGACTTAAATAACGAGGCGTGTGTAATATGGTACAAGCATGGTGGATACGCCGCTGGTACTTCCTATATATAAGTGCTTGTATGATATTACATATCGTAGCGTCATTTAAACCACTTCAGTTTAGACATATTACATTTACAACACATTATCACTTAAACATTGTTTTACAAATAACTTGGTTTATACAAACTCTTTTTACTTGGTTATTATTTTAACCACACATTATTTTTTTATATATACATACCGTCTGATTTTGCTAACGTTTTTCAAATGATTTATAAAACAAAACAATTAACAAGGTTCATGACTGAATTTTATTAAACATTTCTCTGAACTCAAGTCATGAATCCTATTTTCATAAAACCTATGTATCTCACAGGCATTTTTATGCTGACGTACCTATTTTCACATGTGTTTTCAGGAGCTGTTGCTTAGGATGTTCGTGACATACTAGGGCGGACCTGTGCCTTAGAGACTTAAAAATGAAGCTAGAACTAGTTTAATTATGTGGTGTACTCTTTGTTTCAGTAATTTTAAGACAATGTAACTCTTTATTTGATGAATAAAACATAACTTTTAAATGCCATGGTTGTGAAATAATAATTTTGTTGCAACACTCCCCGACGTTACCGCCACGATTTGATGTTTTACGTGGTCGGGGTGTGACACTTGAAAACATGGAAACCTCCATTTTTAGGGGAAACTATGGCAAAATTTTCTAAAAATCTAAACACTTAGAAAATATTTTTAAACAAATATTTACAAGTGTATTTTAACCATGAGTATTCTACAAAAACTTTGCCATAATTTTTGTTACAAAAATATAATTATTGGAGGTTGATTTTCATAAATAAAAATGACTAAATATGTATTTAGGAAGTATATATTTAGAAGACACCATGTGTGTGATTATTTGTATACTTTTTGTATTAGTTATATTATTTTTGGACTTGAAATAATATAACTCATTAAAATACCAAGAATCACAATCCAAAATATTACCAAAATTCCAAAGAATAAATATACACATTTACACAAAAATGTTGGAGAAACCGAACTATGGAATAAGACTTACAAAAATATTCCGGAATTTATTCACAAAGTATATTTTGGTAAATAATATTTTGGACACCAAGGAAACAGAAATATGATTTTTACAATTACTACAAGAATATATCATACTTTTGAGAAGGAAAAATATATTGTTTTGACAAATATGAAATATATATTTTTCTTGAAATTTTTAGAAGATATATTATTTTTAAGAAATATATATTTTCTTACAAACACGAAATACAATATTTTGAGGTGAAAAATATAATTTCTCAAATAAATATGAAGAATATCATTTTTGTAGAAAGAAAATGAGTTTATATATTTTCTATGTCGGACATGAAAATATATAATTTTTGAAACTTATGAAGGAAATACAAATATTTTTGCCAAAGGAAAAATTATAAATAATTTTTCTAAATAATATTTATTACAATATATATTTTGGAAATATATATATTGGTGGACCTTTATTAAAGATAATATTACGGAAAAATTAATACGAAATTAAGTAAAAGAATACTTAATGAATACAATAAAATACGTATTCCTATACGTATAAATACACACCAGAATACGACCCCGATACATGGCAAAAATATACAAGAATGAGAATACAAATACAAATACACCCATCCTTGGGAAGGAAATACATGTGTAAACACCCGAAGAGTATCACATCAAAAATATATAATTATTCCTGAATTTATAAATATAATTTAAGTTAAAATATTAATTATTTTAACAAATAATTATAAAACTTGGAATAATATCGAAGACACAAAAGAAACATAACTCAAACACAATAATACTAAGTCAAGGCACGACCCGTTCGTCTAATAGATTAGTACGTTGTAGGTAGTCGTGTTCGCCAAAGGAGCTTGAGTTACGATTATTGAAGACTGTCACACCCCGACCACGTAAAACAACAAATCGTGGCGGAGACGTCGGGGAGTGTTGTAACAGAATTATTGTTTCACAACCATGGAATACAAAAAGTTTCACTTTATTTATTCATTAAGTAATTTGCATTGTTTTAACACGAAACAAATAAGTTACATATCGTCTATCACTGTTATTATGTCACTAAGGCCTCGTCCAGATCCTATGTGACTCATGCATCCTAGCAATCAACATCAAGCAACAACACCTGAAACATATGTAAAAACAAAGTCAGCAAAGAAATGCTGGCGAGCACATAGGTTTTATAAGAGTGTCGGATTCATGGCTAGTTTACATGTTGCAATATCTTATTAAAAACCTTGTTTTGAAAAGTGTATAATATTGCAACGTAATTAACCAACTCAAATCAAACGGGTTATAATTTATAAAACCTCGTAGCCATGATTCTTAACCCAAAAACATTTGTTTTAGTAAACCAAATTGTAAAACATCTCGTAATAACTCATTAATAAAACTCGTATGGTTTATATCTTCTCGAAAACATCGTTATGTGACATTGTTTTAAATTCGTTTACCCAAGTGAACTAAATAACGCCACGGTATGTAACATGATGAAAACACTTATATATAAGAAGTACCAGCGGCGTATCTACCATGTTTTCACCATATTACACCCGTCCCGTTATCTAAACACTTAACCAAAAACCAATCATTTATCCGACTTGTTTATCTTGTTCAAATCGTTTCCAAATCGTTAATTCGTTTAAATCGTTTGAATCATCCTCGTTTTAATTGTGAAAACTATTTTTGGTCGTCTCGCTAATAACATTCAAACCTTCGTGACTCGACTATCTCGCATTAACAAACCACCAAAAGGTATGTTAACAATCACAGATTCAGTCGTTACCCACATAACCCACACATAACCATGGGTGCAATCTGATAACGGGATTTGTCAGATCCTATGGTACCATAACCTAATACTGGTCGGTTCAGCCAAAATTAATGAATGTCATTCGTTATGTAACTACAACCACCAAGTTCGTTCACATTATTGAAATCATTATTAGTTTAGTATAAACCATCTTAATCGTTTTTGAAACCATCGTTAAAATATCGGAATTCGTTTTGATACATATGAATCACCCCAAAACAATTGAAAACAGTAAAATAGGGGAACTATGTACTCACATGAAGTGCAAAGTATCCTCAATCAATAGAACTTCAACAAACTCAAGTAAACCAGAGAAATCAAGCGGCACCTAGTAATCGAATCACTAGTAAATAAATTGACACCTCAATCGGAAGATCGGATAGAATGAGGTCTTGTAAACCAAATGCGTGTTGGAACTCATGTGATATGGTTTAAAAAAGTCTACATTCTAGATTGGAACTTAACCTAAGTGCTTTCGACCCATTACGACTCATTAAGGTAGCTTACGTTACTTTAACGCGTCGTTCGCGCAAAGCGCGTTCGAGACATCTAACTAGCCCTATGAGAAGTGTTATATGCCTAAACATGTTGCATAATCAATTAAGTGACAAAAGTTTATGTTACATATGCTTAATTATCAATTATGCATGAAAAGGGCATTTTGGTCATTTACCAAAGGCATATAAACTACCTATCATACAACTAATTAAACCTAAGTGACCATATGGTATAACCTCGGAAGGTTATTCCCTATGCAACTATGGTCACTAACCATGTTTGGTCGGATCCTAATGATCGACCAAATGGGTCGAGTTCGAAAGTCTAAGCGGTTGTTTAGACCGCTTGACTTATGACTCTACACAAGCACTAAACTAAAAGTGACGAGCTAAACATGTTAAGACATGTTTAGTTAAGTTAGAAAACAGGTTTTGATATCAAAACAAACGGTTTTGATACCCAAGAGTAGTTTGGTTACAAAATACACACAAATACGCATTTTGGCTGCAACTACGACTTGCCACTACGCCTAGTCAATGTGGTAATCAGTAGGTATAGTCACAAGGGACTATAACCATCGTGATTATGCTCACGTTGCAAAGTTCAAATGAACTTTGTGTTGACCATTGACTGGTCAAAGCTGAAAGTCAAACTCTGTTTGACTTTCATGCTTGAAATATAAGAACAAGCAAGAAGAGGACTTACAAAGGGTCCAAGAAGGTGTTTTGATTCAAAGTTACTCAGGTATGAGGTGTTAAAACCTCAACTTAGAGCAGAAGTTGAATCAAGGTGTGAAAAACCCAAATGAGGAAGCTTGCTATTTATAGGAAGGTATGATCAATAGGATCATTCCATATGTTTTGAGGGTGTAATCTTGGCCATACATGTGGGTACATGGTACTAGAATACAATGGGGGTCGAAAACTAGCTCAAGCTTTTGCAAAAGTTACAAAAAAGACTCCCAAGTTCAATCCCATTGCTGAAAATTGCCCAAAACAATTTTTCTGCCTAGATAGGGTCATGGCATCGCGCCACGGCAGAGACCTATGGTGGTGGCGCAGCGCCACCAGTTGCCAGTTCAGAAATTTTGCGAAAATGGCAGAAATGGTCCCTGCACATGTTTAAGGCCTTTTTCGATGCGTTTAAACCCCGTTAACCTCATTTCAAGGCTCTAAAATGAAGTTAAAGTATAGGGAACATGAAACATGCTCAAAAACATCTCAGATGTCGGTTCGTTTGGTCGTACGATTGCGTTATTCGGTTAATTACGACGAAAGTCGTAACGAACGCAAAAACGATCCAAATTACGCGATGAATGGAATTTTATCAAGCCAATCACTAAAATAAAATATTTTAATGATTACTTAAATTTTTGGATGTCCGGATATATTCAGAACGTAAGATATGCGCGAAAATGCAAACTTATGCACTTTTTGACGCTTTTAGTCCCTATTGATCAAGAAAGTTTATTTTAGCGCACCAAACACCTCAAAGCCTATTTCTAAGCTATGTAAAGGATATTTAGGGCATATATAACTTATGATCAAGTTTTGGAATGTTCGTTACAGTACGAATCGGCATACTTTCGCAGTTTGACACAACTAGTCCCTGCGATCGAACAAACTTGATTTCAACACACCAAACCATCCAAAGCTTATTTCTAAGTTATGTGGAGGTTATTTAAGGTATGTTAAGCCTATGTCACTATTCTGGAGTGTTTGTCGCATTAAAATGACTGCGTTTACGTACCATTTTGCGTATAACCTTCCAGAAAGCGATTTAAAGCTTGAAATTTGAATCGAATTAAATTGTAAAATCATCAAACACAAATACACACATAATAACACCAAAACACATATAATAACACCAAGGTACATTGTTTTATTAATAATCAACATTGTTTTACATTGTACATCGATTACAGAACACAGTTGTCACAGTCTCCCCTGCTTTAGGAAATTTCGTCCCGAAATTTTATTTAGAGGAAACTTGTGAAAACAAATGCGGATATTTCGTCTTCATCTAGTCCTCACGTTCCCAAGTAAACTCTAGGCCACGTTTGGATTCCCAGCGAACCTTGACCAATCGAATCCATTTGTTCTTCAACTGTTTGAGTGCACGGTCCACTATCTCCACAGGTTTCTCGACAAAGTGCATCGTTTCATCGATTTGGATCTCGTCGAGAGGGATGTGAAGATCAGCATCAGCTAAACACTTTCGCAAATTGGACACATGAAAAGTCAGATGAATATTTCCAAGCTCTGGAGGTAGCTCTAGCCGATAGGCAACCTTTCCAATTCTTTCTAGAATCTTAAATGGTCCCACATATCGAGGTGCAAGTTTTCCTTTCTTTCCAAATCTCACCACTCCCTTCCAAGGTGACACCTTGAGTAGGACACGGTCTCCGACTTGAAATTATAAGGGCTTGCGTCGCATATCCGCATAACTCTTTTGACGGCTTCGAGCTGTCACAAGATTATCGCGGATTTTCTTGATTTTGTCCGTTGTTTCCAGAATGAGCTCAGGTCCAGTAAGCTGAGCTTCACCGATCTCATTCCAACAGACAGGTGAACGACATTTTCGACCGTAGAGAGCTTCGAATGGTGCCATATTAATGCTAGCATGATAACTATTATTGTATGAGAAATCGATCAATGGCAGATGAGAATCCCAATTACCACCAAAGTCTATCACGCATGCTCTAAGCATATCCTCCAAAGTTTGAATCGTTCTCTTAGATTGTCCATCTGTTTGGGGATGATAAGAAGTGCTTAGATTTAGTTGGGTTCCCAAAGCAGATTGCATGGTCTTCCAGAAATGATATGAAAATTGAGCATCACGATCGGAAATGATATCCAAAGGAACACCATGTCGTGATACAATCTCATCAACATAAATCTTTGCAAGTTTATCAACAGATAGATCCTCACGAATCGGTATAAAATGAGCAGATATCGTTAATCGATCGATAACAACCCAAATAGCATCATGACCTTTAGATGTACGCGGTAACTTAGTGATGAGATCCATAGCAATGTTCTCCCACTTCCAAACCGGTATCTCTGGTTGTACAAGCAAGCCAGAAGGTCGTTGGTGTTCAGCCTTGAATTTGAGACAAGTTAGGCATTTCGATACATACATGGCAACATCCTTCTTCATACCAGGCCACCAGTACTGAGTACAAAGATCCTTGTACATTTTATCAGCACCAGGATGGATAGAATATCAAGACTTATGAGATTCGTCCATTACCAAGGTGCGAAGATCGTCTTGTTTCGGAATCCACAAACGATCCTTGAAATAAAGCAAACCATCGTCTTTCCTTTCGAGTTTAAGCTCAAGTTGAAGTGGTAGCTCATATTTCAATAAGCCTTTGATCACACAAGATCGTTGAGCTTGAAGGACGCGAGATTGAATATCAGATAGAGTTTAAACAGAATGAAGCTTAACTCGCTCCTTTCAACTAAGCGCATCAGCTACGACATTCGCCTTACTAGGTTGGTAGCGAATCTCGCAATCATAATCACTTAAGAGCTCAACCCAACGTCGTTGCCTCATGTTCAGCTCCTTCTGATTTAGAATATGCTGGAGACTTTTGTGGTCTGTGAAAACCACACACTTCGTGCCATAAAGATAGTGTTTCCAGATTTTAAGAGCAAAAACCATAGCACCCAACTCAAGATCATGAGTTGTGTAGTTCTTTTCGTGAACTTTCAGCTGTCTTGACGCATAAGCTATCACTTTACCTCGTTGCATAAGAACACAACCAAGGCCTAAATTAGATGCGTCACAGTAGACAACGAAATCATCGTTTCCTTCGGGCAAAGATAACACAGGAGCATCACATAGCTTTTGTTTCAGTGTTTGGAACGCTTCTTCTTGTTTGGGTCCCCACTCAAAAGGCTTATTCTTTTGAGTCAAAGCAATGAGTGGAACCGCAATCTTCGAGAAATTCGAAATGAAACATCGATAATATCCACCAAGACCAAGAAAAGATCGAATCTCTGTAGGTGTCATCGGTGTGTTCCAATCCTTAATTGCGACAATCTTGGATGGATCCACATAAATACCATGCTCGTTGACAATATGACCCAAAAACTGAACTTCTTTAAGCCAAAATTCGCACTTGGAGAATTTAGCAAAAATTTGTTCCTTCTTTAGGAGTTCCAATGTTAAGCGAAGGTGTTGCTCGTGTTCGGCTCGAGACTTTGAATAAATGAGAATATCATCGATGAATACAATGATGAACTTGTCTAAATAAGGTTTACAGACCCTATTCATTAAGTCCATGAAGATAGCTGGGGCATTCGTCAAACCAAAAGGCATGACAGTGAACTCGTAATGCCCATATCTCGTGCGGAAAGCAGTTTTGGGAATATCTTCTTCGAGAACACGAAGTTGATGATACCCTGAACGCAGATCGATCTTGGAAAAGCATGAAGAACCTTGCAGCTGGTCGAAGAGATCATCAATTCGAGGTAGGGGATATCGATTCTTGATGGTAAGCTAATTAAGCTCACGATAATCGATAGACATTCGAAAATATCCATCTTTCTTTTTCACAAAGAGGACAGGAGCTCCCCAAGGCAAAAAGCTCGGACGGATGAATCCTTTATCAGATAACTCTTGAAGCTGATTCGATAACTCTTGCATCTCAGACGGTGCAAGACGATAAGGTGCTTTCGCAATCGGGTTGGAATTGGGTACAAGGTCAATATGAAACTCGACTTGACGAACTGGAGGCAAACCAGGCAGTTCATCGAGAAACACCTCTGGATAATCTCAAACAATCGGAATATCCTGAATATTCTTGCTCTTGCTTTTCTCCTCGGTGACATGTGCCAGAAAAGCAACATATACTTTTCGTAAATAACTTTGGGATTTCGTACACGACATGAGTTTCAATCCACAAGATGGTTTCTCGCCACGAACTTCCAGAACATCGCCAGACGAAAGAGGAATATGAATAATCTTATCGAAACAAATCACCTCTGCATGATGTTTGGTTAACCAATCCATCCCAACGATATTATCGAAACTCCCAAGTTGCATCGGTATGAGGTCAATAGGAAAAAGATGGTCATCAAGGTTCAACTGACAATCACGAATAACAGAATCGAGAACAAGAGGTTTACCAGTAGTAACTTCGATAGATAAGGCTTTCCTCAGTTTAGTTCTAGGTATCACAAGTAAAGGCTCAAAAGATAACAAAACAAACTTCTATCAGCACCAGAATCAAAAAGAATAGATGCAGGTCGATTGTTAACAAGAAACGTACCATTGACCACCTCGTTGTCAGCCCTCGCTTCGTTGGCATTCAAGTTGTACGCTCGTCCGTGAGCGGGATTCACATTCGCATTGACATTTGCGTTTGGATTCGCATTTGCATTCACCAACCTCGGACAGTTTTTGTGGAAGTGACCAAACTCTCCACAATTGAAACATGAACCCGGAGGGAATCTCGCAGCATTCCCCTGAACCTGTGCTGGAACCTGAGTAACCTGATTCTGACCCATACGACAAATGTTGGCTAGATTCCCAAGTTTACCACACGTTGTGCATTACTTGCAAGCTTGTTGTGCAACATGATGACCGTTGCAGCGAGCACAATGAGGTGCGGTACCAGCATATACTTTCTTCGCAGGCGGTTGAGCAGGCGGGTTCTGAGGGTTCTGAGTTGTTACTACAAAATTTTGAGCACCCTTTCGCTTTCTCGACTTCTTCGACGACTCACCTTTCTTACCCTTACCTTTATCCTTGACAGAATCGGTCGACTTCTTCTTATCACCCTTGCGGGTAAGTTTACCCTTCCTGACTTGAGACTCAGTCAGGGTAGCAGACAACTCGATCGCATGACGAACAGTAGTAGGATTAATTCCAGTCACAATATCATGTATGGAATCGGGTAAACCATCGATATACCATAGTAGGACACAAAAGACTGAGCTCCTCAAAACGATCCGTATACGCACGGTGTTTTCCCCATCTTGCTTCAGATCGTCAAACTCTCGTTCCAAAGCTCAAATTTCGTGACGGGGACAAAACTCTTTCATCATGAGAGCTCGAAGCTCTTCCCATGTCTGTGCCAATGCCACTTCGGCACCCCTATCACACATCACTCTGTTCCACCACGTAAGAGCACGCTTCTCGAACACGCTTGATGCAAACTCAACCTTACGCTCATTCGGACACTACACATGTTTGAATGTGCTCTCGATACTCTCGAACCACAGCAGGAGCGCAGTTGCTCCTTGCGACCCAGAAAACTTTAGCGGTGTCACACCCCGACCACGTAGAACAACAAGACGTGGCGGAAACGTCGGGGAGTGTTGTAACAGAATTAATTGTTTCACAACCATGGAAATTAAAGTTACGTTTTATTTATCAAACCAGAGGGTTACATTGTCTTAAAACAAGAAACAAAGAGTACATAACATAATTTAACTAGTTCTTGCTTCGTTTTAAGTCACTAAGGCACAGGTCCGCCTAAGTTGTGTCTCGATCATCCTATGCAACAGCTCCTGAAAACACACGTGAAAATAGGTACGTCAGCATAAAAATGCCTGTGAGATACATAGGTTTTGTGAAAATAGGATTCATGACTTGGGTTTAAAGAAACTGTTTAATAAAAAGTAGTCATGAATCTTGTTGAGTGTTTTCTTTCATAAATCATTTGAAAAGCAATGAATAAATCAAATGATATGTATATAAAAGAATACTGTATGGTTAAGTGAATAACCATGTAAAATGGGTTTGTATAAGTTAAGTTATTTGTAAAACGATGTTTATGTGAAGATTGTATTGTAGATGTAATATGTATAAACTGAAATGGTTTAAATAACGCTACGATATGTAATACCATAAAAGCACTTATATATAGGAAGTACCAGCGGCGTATCCACCATGTTTTTATCGTATTACACGTCGCCTCGTTATTTAAATCACTTACCCAAACAACCACCAAAATGTAATGTTTAACAATTGTAGAAATGTTTATGTACGGTTAAATACGGTTCACACGGTTCAACAGTTACAAACGGTTCATATAATCAAATGGTTACAACGGTTCACATAGTTGAATAGTTACAACGGTTCACATAGTCAAATAGTTACAACGTTTCAAAATGTAATATAATGTGTTCATATGCTGGATGAGCATATGCAACAAAATGCATTGTAAAACAAAGTGTCCATATGTTGAGTAAACATATGCAACTAATGTAATGTAAATCCATGTGCTAGCATGCTCAGTCAACATACATAGCAGAAATGTAAAGTAAAACGATGTACTACGTAAGCTAAGTAAACATACATAGCGAAACAATGTAATGTAAATCATGTACTATAAGTGTACTAATGAACATAGCAAGTATATGATGTGAAAACAGGAAAGTACGAAAGTAACAAGTAGGCACATGTGTTTCACCCCAAAACAGTTTGAAAAACAGTAAAGAGGGGTCTATGTACTCACTTGAGATTTCCTAGAAGTCCTTGTGTAACAACCAAACAATGCTAGAGATCACGGAAATCAAACGACACCTAATATAGGTAACTATGTTAATAAACCGGACCTAAATCGGAGGATCAGATAGAATGAGGGTTCGTAAACCAAACGAGTATGGGAACTCGTGTAATATGGTTTAACAAAGCCTACATACTAAAATGAAACCTAACCTAAGTGCTTACGACCCATTACGACCCGTTTAAGTAGCTTATGCAACTTTAACGCGTCGTTCATGTAAAACGCGTTCGGAATACCTAACTAGCCCTATGATAAGTAAAATATGCCTTAACATGTCTAATATTGTTGCTAAATCAGTTTAGATATCAAAAATTATGTTACATATGCTTAAAATGAATTTTGGCGTAAAAGGGGCATTTTGGTAATTTACCTAAGGCATATAAACTACCTATCATGCGACTAATCAAACCCAAGTGACCATAAGGTATAACCTCGGAAGGTTATTCCCTACGCTACTATGGTCACTTAACATGTTTGGTCGGATCCTAATGATCGACCAAACGGGTCGTGTTCGAAAGTCTAAGCGGGTGTTTAGTCCGCTTGACTTTCGGCTCCACACAAGCACTAATCTAAAAAAAATGACGAGCTAAACATGCTAGAACATGTTTAGTTAAGTTAGAAGACAGGTTTTGATATCAAAACAAACGGTTTTGATATCCTAGAGTAGTTTGGTTACAAAATACGTGAGAAAACGCATTTTTACCGAAACTACGACTCGTCACTGAGCCTAGATAACGTGGTAATCAGTAGGTATAGTCACTAGGGACTATAACCATCGTGATTACGCTCACGTTATGAAGTTCAAACGAACTTCGTGTTGACCATAAACTGGTCAAAGCAGAAAGTCAAACCCAGTTTGACTTTAACGACAAAAACGAATGAAAAGAACGAAAGAATACTTACAGAAGGTCCCCGCAAGCTCTTGATCCGATTTACTCTCAGGTATGAAGCATAAAATTCAACTTAGAGAGCCAAAATCAGATTCAAGTGTGCTTTGGGAGGAAGTGAGGGTGGGTATTTATAGGAATTCAAGAACCGTTAAGATCGTTCATCGAAAACTAAGCTTTGATCTGGACCTTACATGTGTGCCCATGGTTTTCTAAAACCATGGGAGCCCCTAATATGGACTATGTTCATTGAATACCAGCCCATGGTTTTGCAAAACCATGGGTTAAAACCATCAACACTTCAAAATGGACTAGGTTCATTGAATCTGCCAGAAATTTCAAAAATGGTCCCTACACTTGTAAAACTTGATTTTTGGCACTTTTAAGCCCCGTTAACCCCATTTCAAGGCTCTAAAATAAATTTAAAGTATAGGGAACTTAAAATATGCTCAAAAACATCTCGGATGTCGGTTCGTTTGGTCGTACGGTTGCGTTATTCGCTTAATTACGACGGAAGTCATAACGAACGCAAAAATGATCCAAATTAAGCGACGAATGGAATTTTATCATGCCAAACACTAAAATAAAATATTTTAATGCTTAAATAAATTTTGTATGTCCGGATATATTTAGAACGTAAGATATGCGCGAAAATGCAAACTTGTGCACTTTTTGACGCTTTCAGTCCCTGAATGACCCAAAAGTTTATTTTAGCACACCGAACCCCTCAAAGCCTATTTCTAAGCTATGTAAAGGATATTTATGGTATGTTTAACTTATGGTCATGTTCTGGAATGTCTGTTCTTGTACGAATCGCCATACTTTCGCAGTTTGTCGAATTTAGTCCCTATAAGCGATTTAAACTTGATTTTGCCATACCAAAGCCTTCAAAACTTATTTCTAAGTTATGTAAGGGTTATTTAAGGTATGTTAAGCCTATGTCACTATTCTGGAGTGTTTGTTGCATTAAACTGGTTATATTTACGCATCAGTGTGCGTTTAACCTTCCAGAAAGCGATTTAGAGCCCGAAATCGAACAAGAATTGACATGTGCAAACGATGCACATATTTATACAAATCCCAAGTATGAAACACAAATTTCATTGATTTGGTTTTTGTTTGATGGTCGCAGTGACCCAGGTGTCACAGTCTCCCCTACTTTAGGAAATTTCGTCCCAAAATTTATTCGTAGGAGTCTGTCTGTGACTTTGTGTTAAACGATCATCAAAGATATGCAAGGCATAATCCTGTCATTTTCCTCAACGGATATTCTTCAGAAGTGAAAATGAACGAACGGAGTCATTTTCCTCAACGGGTTCTTCGGAAATGGAAAATGAAGGATTTAACAAACGGATATTCATTTCCCTCAACGGATATTCTTCAGAAGCGAAAATGAATGGATGATTCATTTTCCTCAACGGGTTCTTCATCAGAAATGGGAATGAAGGAATAATCAACGGATATTCATTTCCCTCAACGGATATTCTTCAGAAGCGAAAATGAACAAACGGAGTCATTTTCCTCAACGGGTATTCTTCAGAATTGGGAATGGAGGATTAAACAAACGGATATTCATTTCCCTCGACGGATACTCTTCAGAATGAAAATGAACAAATGGAGTCATTTTCCTCAACGGGTATTCTTCAGAATTGGAAATGAAGGATATAACAAACGGATATTCATTTCCCTCAACGGATATTCTTTCAAAAGTGAAAAATGAATAGCTAGTTCATTTTTCCTCAACGGATGCTTTATCAGAAATGGAAATGAATAGGGTTAACTCTAGACACATGACAGAACTTGCTGTGATTTCTATTCACTAAATTCCATAATTATGTATGCATCCATAATTACGTAATTCCTTGCATAGTAATCACAGTTTGTTTTATAATGTGAAGGGGATAGAATTTGAACAAGGTCGAGGCAACCTATAATTAGGTCAACACATCAACACACAAGCACATAATTGTTTTCTTGGATATAAATTTGTTATCATCTTGTTATTAATTGTTATTAACTTGATGTCAATTTGAACATGGGTATTCAAGGTACACCAGGAACCCAGTCGATGGACTTCAACGTCCTCAAGAATCTATCTGAAAATAGGGTGATCTTCCAAAAATTTGATTTCTGATTACCAAGAATCATAGCATTCGAATTAAGGTACACAATAATTACGGACTTACGAAAATACCCTTAGGTACCCTATTAAGGATTTATAGTGGTATATTGGGTATTCGCCCAGTGTTGTAACTTGCGCCTTGTACTTTGTTTTCTTTGGAAGAAACGTGTACTTAGGTTCTTTGTGGAAATCGCAAGAAATCAAAAGATGGGAGGAATGCGGTTCCTTGATTGTCGGTATCGTAGGGGATATGTCGTTTATTCATGCAACCACAATTGTACATTGCAATGTAAATAAAGGATTTATTTATAAACAACAATAATAATAATAACAACTGTTTCATGGATCGTGACAACAAAAGAAAATAATACACAAGGCTTATTTATTTTCTTAACAGAGTTGTCTCCTGTCGGTCAGATACTCATCCCTGCACTGGATTTGCATTAGCAAGCCTTGGGCAATTCCTACGATAGTGGCCCATCTCGCCACAGTTGTAGCAAGACCCCGGTGGAAAACGAGCTTGAGCAGGATTGTTGCCAGCTTGATTTGGTGCAGCTGCGGTTGGGCAAACCCTTGTTGTATGACCTATAAGTTCACAAATTTGGCATTTGCGGCACTTCACACCAGCATGATGATGAAGGTTACATTGATTGCACAAGGGTGCAGTTATGTTGTATGGCTTTCTAGCAGGGGGTTGAGCTGGTTGGTTGGGGATGGTTGATCATTGTGAGCAACTACGGCGAAGTTCTGGGAAGCCTTTCGCTTCTTTGACTTCTTAGGGGATCCTGTCTGTTCATCCATGGTCTTTGATTCCTCGATTGGTTTCTTGTCACTCTTTCAAAAAAGTTTACCTTTCCTGATCTGAGATTCAGTCAAGGTTGCAGATAGCTCAATGGCCTGTCTAACTGTAGTAGGGTTGCTAACAGTCACAATGTCTTGTACTGAGTCAGGGAGGCCATCAATGTATTTTTCGATTGCCTTATCCAAAGGCGTGACCATGTTTGGGCATAACAGACTTAACTCCTCATAACGGTCCGTGTAGGCTCGATGCTCACCGCTATCTTGCTTAAGATCATCAAATTCCCTTTCTACAGCCCTTAGCTCATGACGAGGACAGAATTCCTTCATCATAAGAGCCCTAAGCTTGGCCCAAGTCTGTACTAAAGCAACCTCAGCTCCACGGTTTCTCATCACCCCGTTCCACCATGTAAGAGCCCTCTTCTGAAACACACTGGAAGCAAACTCGACCTTGCGATTATCAGGACACTAAACGTGACGAAATGTACTCTCAGTGCTCTCGAACCATTATAGGAGCCCAGTTGCTCCTTCAGAACCACTAAACTTGAGTGGCTTAGCCGAATTGAAACTCTTGAAATTGCATCGAGCATTATTGTTGTTGTTGGCTTGGTTCAGTTGAGCAATAAGATTTGGGAAAGCAGCTGCCATTTGTTGCGCGATGATTTCTGCCAGTTCGGCATTTGCTATCAGATTGTCGCGTCGAGGAGGAATTCTAAAAAGGGGGAAAATAAGAAAGAAACAAATGAAATGGCATTGGGTAAGAATAGGATGTTATAACTACCGACCAAAATCATGGGTGATGGTCATTTGTTTGAACCACGAAGCAAACAAACGACACACAAAGGCTGAATCAAAGCAAGTAGGTCCTTATAATGTATCGCGAAGACATGCTCCCCTATAAGTGGACACTCACCCCAAGAGTTCCCAGGTAAGAGTGACTGGTCCGATTATGTGGATTTGTACGAACACTCTAGCCTTAGACAGAAAACCCAGTGTGACACCTGGGTCAATGGGACCATCAAACAAATACCAAACCAATGAAATGTTGTGTTTCATACTTGGGTTTGGTAAAAATATGAATATCATTTGCACATATCAATTCTTGTTCGATTTCGGACTCTAAATCGCTTTCTGGAAGGTTATACGCGCACTGATGCGTAAATATAACCAGTTTAATGCAATAAACACTCCAGAATAGTGACATAGGCTTAACATACCTTAAATAACCTTTACATAACTTAGAAATAAGTTTTGAAGGCTTTGGTATGGCAAAATCAAGTTTATTCGCTTACAGGGACTTAATTCGACAAACTGCGAAAGTACGGCGAATCGTACTGAAACAGACATTCCAGAACATGACCATAAGTTAAACATACCATAAATATCTTTTACATAGCTTAGAAATAGGCTTTCAGGGGTTTGGTGTGCTAAAATAAACTTTTGGGTCATTCAGGGACTAAAAGCGTCAAAAAGTGCACAAGTTTGCATTTTCGCGCATATCTTACGTTCTAAATATATCCGGACATACAAAAATTTATGTAAGCATTAAAATATTTTATTTTAGTGTTTGGCATGATAAAATTCCATTCGTCGCTTAATTTGGATCGTTTTTGAGTTCGTTATGACTTTCGTCGTAATTAAGCGAATAACGCAACTGTACGACCAAACGAACCGACATCCGAGATATTTTTGAGCATATTTTAAGTTTCCTATACTTTAACTTTATTTTAGAGCCTTGAAATGGGGTTAACGGGGCTTAAAAGTGCCAAAAAATCAAGTTTTACAAGTGAAGGGACCATTTTTGAAATTTCTGGCAGATTCAATGAACCTAGTCCATTTTGAAGTGTTGATGGTTTTAACCCATGGTTTGGCAAAACCATGGGCTGGTATTCAATGAACATAGTCCATATTAGGAGCTCCCATGGTTTTAGAAAACCATGGGCACACATGTAAGGTCCAGATCAAAGCTCAGTTTTCGATGAACGATCTTAACGGTTCTTGAATTCCTATAAATACCCACCCTCACTTCCTCCCAAAGCACACTTGAATCTGATTTTGGCTCTCTAAGTTGAAGTTTATGCTTCATACCTGAGAGTAAATCGGATCAAGAGCTTGCGGGGACCTTCTGTAAGTATTCTTTCGTTCTTTTCATTCGTTTTTGTCATTAAAGTCAAACTGCGTTTGACTTTCTGCTTTGACCAGTTTATGGTCAACGTGAAGTTCATTTAAACTTCATAACATGAGCGTAATCACGATGGTTATAGTCCCTAGTGACTATACCTACTGATTACCACGTTATCTAGGCTCAGTGACGAGTCGTAGTTTCGGCCAAAATGTGTTTTCTCGCGTATTTTGTAACCAAACTAATCTAGGATATCAAAACCGTTTGTTTTGATATAAAAACCTATTTTCTAACTTAACTAAACATGTTCTAGCATGTTTAGCTCGTCATTTTTTTTTAGATTAGTGCTTGTGTGGAGCCGAAAGTCAAGCGGACTAAACACCCGCTTAGACTTTCGAACACGACCCGTTTGGTCGATCATTAGGATCCGACCAAACATGTTAAGTGACCATAGTAGCGTAGGGAATAACCTTTCGAGTTTATACCTTATGGTCACTTAGGTTTGATTAGTCGCATGATAGGTAGTTTATATGCCTTAGGTAAATTACCAAAATGCCCTTTTTACGCCAAAATTCATTTTAAGCATATGTAACATAATTTTTGATATCTAAACTGATTTAGAAACAATATTAGACATGTTAAGGCATATTTTACTTATCATAGGGCTAGTTAGGCATTCCGAATGCGTTTTACGTGAACGACGCGTTAAAGTAGCATAAGCTACCTAAACGGGTCGTAATGGGTCGTAAGCACTTAGGTTAGGTTTCATTTTAGTATGTAGGCTTTGTTAAACCATATTACACGAGTTCCCATACTCGTTTGGTTTACGAACCCTCATTCTATCTGATCCTCCGATTTAGGTACGGTTTATTAACATAGTTACCTATATTAGGTGCCGTTTGATTTCCGTGATCTCTAGCATTGTTTGGTTGTTACACAAGGACTTCTAGGCAATCTCAAGTGAGTACATAGACCCCTCTTTACTGTTTTTCAAACTGTTTTGGGGTGAAACACATGTGCCTACTTGTTACTTTCGTGCTTTCCTGTTTTCACATCATATACTTGCTATGCTCATTAGTACACTATTAGTACATGATTTACATTACATTGTTTCGCTATGTATGTTTACTTAGCATACTTACTACATTGTTTTACTTTACATTTCTGCTATGTATGTTGACTGGGCATGCTAGCACATTGATTTACATTACATTAGTTGCATATGTTTACTCAACATATGGACACATTGTTTTACATTACATTTTGTTGCATATGCTCATCCAGCATATGAACACATTATATTACATTTTGAACCGTTTATAACTATTTGACTATGTGAACCGTTGTAACCATTTGATTATATGAACCGTTTGTAACTGTTGAACCGTGTGAACTGTATTTGACCATACATAAACATTTCTACAATTGATTAAACATTTCATCTTGGTGGCTGTTTGGGTAAGTGATTTAAGTAACGAGGTGACGTGTAATACGATAAAAACATGGTGGATACGCCGCTGGTACTTCCTATATATAAGTGCTTTTATGGTATTACATATCGTAGCGTTATTTAAACCATTTCAGTTTATACATATTACATCTACAATACAATCTTCACATAAACATCGTTTTACAAATAACTTAACTTATACAAACCCATTTTACATGGTTATTCACTTAACCATACAGTATTCTTTTATATACATATCATTTGATTTATTCATTGCTTTTCAAATGATTTATGAAATAAAACACTCAACAAGATTCATGACTACTTTTTATTAAACAGTTTCTTTAAACTCAAGTCATGAATCCTATTTTCACAAAACCTATGTATCTCACAGGCATTTTTATGCTGACGTACCTATTTTCACGTGTGTTTTCAGGAGCTGTTGCATAGGATGATCGAGACACACTTAGGCGGACCTGTGCCTTAGTGACTTAAAACGAAGCAAGAACTAGTTAAATTATGTTATGTACTCTTTGTTTCTTGTTTTAAGACAATGTAACCCTCTTGTTTGATAAATAAAACGTAACTTTAATTTCCATGGTTGTGAAACAATTAATTCTGTTACAACACTCCCCGACGTTTCCACCACGTCTTGTTGTTCTACGTGGTCGGGGTGTGACAGAAAAGTTGGTATCAGAGCCAATGGTTATAGGGAATTAGGTTGTTAGTAATGCTTTGACCTAGACTATAACCTTTCTAGGACCCTAACGCAAGAAGATTTGCGTTTAGATTTTTTTTTAAAAAAACAAAAACCGTCACCTATCCTTAGGTGATAACCACAACGGGGGCATCAATTCCGAATCCGCTTTGAAAATTAATCATCTGTTCTTGGATGATTGGTTACTAGGTTTTGAACCCTCTGTTGTAAGGTTTTGAACCCTCTATTATAAGGTTTTGAACCCTCTGTTATAAGGTTTTGAACCCCTTTGAGTTTTCAAAATCTCGTCAAAGTTCTGGGTCCTAAATAGTGTGAACACGTGCAAACTGGAAGGGTGAATGCCTTGTAACACCTGTGCCTCCACGGCCATCAAACAAATACCAAACCAATGAAATATTGTATTTCATACTTGGGATTTGTATAAATATGTGTATCATTTGCACATATCAACTCTTGTTCGATTTCAAACTCTAAATCACTTTCTGGAAGGTTATACGCGCACCGACGCGTAAATATAACCAGTTTAATGCAACGAACACTCCGGAATAGTGAAATAAGCTTAACATACCTTAAATAACCTTTACATAACTTAGAAATAAGTTTTGGAAGGTTTGGTATGCCGAAAACAAGTTAATTCGCTTACAGGGACTAAACTTGACAAACTGTGAAAGTATGCCAATTTGAACTGTAACGAACATTCCGGAACATGACCATAAGTTAAAAACACCTTAAATATCCTTTATATAGCTTAGAAATAGGCTTTGAGGGGTTCGGTGTGCTAAAATAAACTTTTGGCTCATTCAGGGACTAAAAGTGTCAAAAAGTGCACAAGTTTGCATTTTCGCGCATAACTTACGTTCTGAATACATCCGGACATCCAAAAATTTATGTAAGCACTAAAACATTTTATTTTAGTGTTCGGCATAAGAAAAATCCATTCGTCGCGTCATTTGGATCGTTTTTCGCGCTTATGCGCATTCCGTCGTAATTAAGCGAACATCGCGTTCGTACGACCAAACGAACCAACACCCGACATATTTCTGAGCATGTTTCATGTCCACAATGTTTAGGAAACATTTTAGGGCCTTAAAGTTGGCTTTACGGGCCTTGGAAGTGTCGAAAATGGCTTAAAACATCAACAGGGACTGAAACTGTAATTCTGCAAACATGTTCTGATCTGCAACTCCCAGGCGGCCCGCCTGCGTTTTTCTTGATTCTGACGTGGGCCGCGTCCGCCTTCTGGACCAGATTCAATGATTTTAACAGCAGGTTGCAGCTGTTTGTTTCACCACCACACAATCCCAATTGTCTAGTCAGCTGATAAGGATCAAATTTTAGTCACCATAAGGTCCCGACACTTGTACAGGTGGGATTAAGGCACGTTTTCCATGAAACGATCTTAACGGTGGACCTTTTACTATAAATACCCCACCCCCCATGCTTCAAAATTACAAGAATTCTGATTTGAGAAGCTCTAAGTTGAAACCATTGTTTCATACCTGAGCTACTTGGATCGGGATTAGCATTCGGGGACCCTTCGTAAGTGTTCTTTCGTTCTTTTCCTTATTTTATTGCTTTTCGAGTCAGAAAGTCAAACTTTGTTTGACTTTCAGCTTTGACCAGCTTATGGTCAATGCGAAGTTCGTTTGAACTTCGCAACGTGATTGTAATCACGATGGTTATAGTCCCTTGGGACTATGCCTACTGATTACCACGTTGTCTAGGGTCGTAGGGTAAGCGATCTAATAAATCGCTTATACCTTCGAACCCGACCCAGTTTGGTCAATCATTAGAATCCGACCAAATACATTAGGTGACCCTAGTATAGGGCATAACCTTCCGAGGTTATACCTTATGGTCACATCGTTTAAGTAGTTGTATGATAGGTAGTTTATATGCCTTAGGTAAATTACCAGAATACCCTTTTCATGTATAATTAGTAATTAAGCATATGTAACCTAAACTTTTGTCACGTAACTGATTATATAACATGTTTAGGCATATAATACTTGTCATAGGACTAGTTAGGCGGTCCGAACGCGTTTCACGCGAACGACGCGTTAAAGTAGCATAAGCTACCTAAACGGGTCGTAATGGGTCGAAAGCACTTAGATTAAGGTTTCATTTAGTATGTAGGCTTTGTTAAACCGTATTACACGAGTTTCCATACTCGTTTGGTTTACGAAACCTCATGCTACCCGATCTTCCGATTTAGGTCCGGTTTATTAACATAGTTACCTATATTAGGTGCCGTTTGATTCTGTGATCTCTAGCATTGCTTGGTGGTTATCTTAGGACTTCTGAGCATTCTCAAGTGAGTACATAGACCCCTCTTTTACTGTTTTCCAAACGTTTTGGGGTGGAACACATGTGCCTACTTGTTACTTTCGTGCTTTCCTGTTTTCACATCATATACTTGTTATGTTCATTAGTACACTATTAGTACATTGTTTTATCTTACATTTCTGCCATGTATGTTGACTGATAACATGCTAGCACATTGATTTACATGACTTTTCTGCTTTGTATGTTAACTTAGCATACTTAGTACATTATTTTACATTGCGTCTCTGTTGCATATGTTCCAGTAACATATGGACACATTGTTTTACAGCTCTACCTTTTATGTTTACTCTAGCATACTAGGTACATTATCTTCATAAAACATGCTTACATTTTGGTATGACATTTGGTTTGTTTAAATGAGACAATGTACATTCATTAACACCGATCATGCCGCTCGGTAGTAGGTAGTGGTACCATAGGACTTGACAAATCCCATTCCTGAAATCTCGGGTTTGTTTGGACGTAAGGAATGACCGAATCCGAATACATATTCTTTTGATAACCTTGACTAAAAAGGTTATCCGGCTGTCTCAAGGTTTGGATGTATGAATTTTCACAATACCGCATAAATGTCTATATCAGTATAGCATGCATATATTACACAAAACATAACTTTGATTTAAACTATGTTTTACTTCAATACCTTGTTTTTGTGCATTTTACTTATGGTTTAAGTAGTCTTAATTTTACTTACCATACATAACATTTGTTACACATTACTTGACTACTTTTGGACTATCAACATTTGACATGATTTATACAAGGACTTTTGACAATTGGTTTAAACATAGACATCTTACATTGTTTGGTTTGGTTTGGTTTGAGTAATTGATTAAGTAACGAGGCGTGTGTAATATGATACAAGCATGGTGGATACGCCGCTGGTACTTCCTATATATAAGTGTTTGTATAGTATTACATATCGTAGCGTTATTTGAATCATTTCAATTTGAGACATATAACATTTTATACAAATAACATACTTTTCACAAGACATTGTTTTACAAAACAACTTATCTTTTACAAACTCATTTTACCTGGTTATTCATTTAACCATACATTATTCTTTTACTTATACGTATCATCTGATTCTATTGCTTTTCAAACGATTTATAAAACAAAGCAAACTACAAGGTTCATGACTAAACATTTTCTTAAACAGAAGTCATGAATCTTATTTTCACAAAACCTATGTATCTCACAGGCATTTTTATGCTGACGTACCTATTTTCACATGTGTTTTCAGGAGATGAGGCATAGGACTTATCAAGATACACATAGGCGGACTTGTGCCTTAGTGACTTAAAACGAGACAAGAACTAGTTAATTTATGTCATGTACTCCTTATTTCTTGTTTAAAGACAATGTAACTCGCTTGTTTGATGTATAAAACGAAACTTTAATTTCCATGGTTGTGAAACATTAATTCTGTTACAACACTCCCCGATGTTTCCGCCACGTTTTGTATGTTCTACGTGGTTGGGGTGTGACAGAAAAGATGGTATCAGAGCTCATGGTTATAGGGAGTTAGGTTATTAGTAATACTTTGACCTAGTCTATAACCTTTCTAGGATCCTAACGCGAGTTTACTTGCGTTTAGTCATAAAACAATACCGTCACCTATCCTTAGGCGACGATCACAACAAGAACATAAATTTCCAAACCGCTTTGAAAACTAATCATCTGTTCTAGGATGATTGATTACTAGGTTTTGAACCCTCTATTGTAAGGTTTTGAACTCTCTGTTATATGGTTTTGAACCCCTTTGAATTTTTCAAAATCTCGTCAAGGTTTTGGGTTTTAAATAATGTGAACACGTGCAAACTGGAAGGGTGAATGCCTGTATTCTGGGTTTTCTGTCTAGGCAAGCACTTCGTATACATCTCATCAGACGCGAGACCAGTTGTGCTTACCTGGGAATTCTTGGGATGAGTGTTCACTTATAGGCGAGCATGTCTTCGCGATACATTATTTTTGACCCATTTACTTTGATTTGTCACCATCTCATTTGTTTGCCTTAGGTAACAAACAAATGATCACAATTTTCATTTGTTACCATTCTGTATTGATTATCCAATAACCTTTCACTTGCTTCTTCCTATGTCTTTCATTTTCTTCTAGAATGTCTCTTCCTCTTAGCACTGGTCAAACGTCCGAGCGAACAGCCAAATTTGTCCAACAAATAGGCGAAGTGATTCAGAAGACTGTGGATCTAGGCATTGCCATGGCTCGTCTCAACAATGAAGCCTCTCGTCTCGACAATGAAGCCACTCAAGAGCCATCAAAGGAAGCAGAAGTCAAGCCAGCACCAAAATCAAGGAAGCGTAAGGCTTCAAGGAAACCCGCAGCGGTTACACCTAATCAAGCGGGACCTAGCCAAGTGGCAAGGCCACCAGCTAGGAAGCCGTACTTTGGAACTTCACCTTTGTGCAACCAATGTAGCCTTCATCATCAGGCTAGTGTGAAGTGCCGCAAATGCCAAACTTGTGGACTTATAGGTCATACGGCAAGGGTTTGTCCAACTGCAGCAGTATCAAATCAAGCAGGACCCATTCGGGCGGCAACATCACCTGTTAAGAAGCGATACAAAGGAACAGCCCCAATATGCGACAAATGTAATGCACACCACTTAGCTCACCTACAGTGTCGTTTGTGTGCATCATGTGGGCGACTCGGTCACCTGGCAAATGTTTGTCGATTTATCTCAAACCAAAGTGGTCCAAACCAACCACAAGTCAACCCAACTCAAGCTCGCTTTCCGCCTGGATCGTGCTACAACTGTGGCGATACGAGCCATTTCAGGAACAACTGCCCGAAGATTGCTAATGCAAATCCAACCCTTGGATGAGCATTCGGCTGAACAAAGGATGTTGCTGTCTTATGCCTTTGTTTCTTTTGTTTTCGTGTATTGTGAAACAATATGTCTCGTTCATAAATAAAAGTTGTTGTTCGCAATTCAGATATACAAGTATAATTACAAGTGTTTATGGCATTTTCCTATAATACTTGTATTAAGGAATTATGTTCCTTACAAACTACTCTTGTGATTCTCTCTTTCAAATGATCGCTCATGATTCCCTCAAAAATTTTAAGTACTCGTTTCATTCCAGGAAACGAAGTACAAGAAATAAAGTGAAATTATGAGTAATCGGGTTTTTTTTTTTACACATATGTATCTTTGAATCCTTGGTTGGATAACTAAGGATATTTTCAAATCTCATACCCATTACGTTTTGATTTTTCAACATATACGGTACAAGTATTTCAAAAACAATCTTCATGATCTCAAAACATTTCATATAGTTTGAAAACAATTTTTCTAAATGCATTGTCTATGTTATTACAAAAACATTGGCCATGTTATCAAAACCAACCTTCATAATTTCAAAAATGTTTCAGATAGTCTGAAAACAATATTAACACAGTACATTTTCTTATCAAGTGCATGATTTCGAAAAGCATCATTCATGTTTTCCAAAAACCTTATACATAATTTCAAAAAAATTCATCTCGCATGATTTTAAAACATTTTTATAAATATATTTACCTAGTACACCTACTTTATGATTTCAAAAGTATTATATATAAGGTTTCAAAAACGTTAAACACATTTTTCTTAAAAGAACCCCATGCATAGTTTTCAAAAATATTTTCTTCATACATTGACTTAACTTTCAAATTTCGCTTCATATGTCGCCTTGGCATATCTGGCATCTCAACTTCATAAGCATTTTTTTTCTTTCTTCATGTTTTGACATAAGCACGTCCAGTGCAAGGTTTCAAAACATCTTCAACTTCTAAAATCCATATGGGATCTTTTTATCTTCACATTTAGACCCTCGTGGATGATCATCATTCAAATTAGAGTCCTTAATTGGATTCCTGATGTACCTAAATTCGAACATTTGGTTCCTTACAATCGAAATCGAATTTTTCTTTTTGAATCTTTCTATCTTTATAGTTAGATTCTTGTTAATGTTTAAAGTGCCAAATGAAATCCACGAGATGGATTCCTATTGTACTTTAAATACATGTACTCTGTTAGCAGAACAAACTTCTAGTTAAACAATTTTGTGGTTATGTGACTATGTGTTTATTCATCTTATGTTTTCTTTTATGCATTTTTGTGTTTTTAATACTCTGGATATTCGTTATCCAAATCCTCGCAGGATCTTTCATATCTCCGTATGAGGGATTCATAGCAGGATATTCAAAAGGTACTACCTTCAATCCTTAATGGGCTTCTATGTAATAGTTAAGACCCTTGGATTATATAAGTACCGCTCCATGTTTCATAAGAGATCCTTTTAGTGGTCTAGTCTAAAAGATTGATTCACAATTTGGTTAAAGAACGACATCTAGTGATGTAGCTAAACAGACTCCTTGATAGTCTATTTAGATCATTTATTGATTTAATTAAAAGGACTCTATGGCGGTCTAGTCACACTCATCACAGGATTGTTCATTTGGTTTTCCCCTACACATTATAAAATAGACTGTGTAAACTGTGCAAGGAATTGTCTAATTATGGACGCGTACATAATTATGAAATTTAGTGCACAGAAACCCAGTAAGATTTATTATGTGTAAGAACCGATAGCGACAACAATAACAAAATGACAACGGTGTAATGGAGGTACGGTGGACGCACCAATGACGCTTCATATACTTGTATATAAGTGTCCCTCTTACATTGCAAGCATAATGTTATTAAGGTTACTAGAAGTTCAAGAACCCTAATCAATGTTGTTCGATCTTTTCAACTTCATGTTTTCAAGCTCTCACAAGTTTCCTCTAAATAAATTTCGGGACGAAATTTCCTAAAGTAGGGGAGACTGTAACACCTGTGCCTCCACGGCCATCAAACAAATACCAAACCAATGAAATATTTTATTTCATACTTGGGATTTGTATAAATATGTGTATCATTTGCACATATCAACTCTTGTTCGATTTCAAACTCTAAATCACTTTCTGGAAGGTTATACGCGCACCGACGCGTAAATATAACCAGTTTAATGCAACGAACACTCCGGAATAGTGAAATAAGCTTAACATACCTTAAATAACCTTTACATAACTTAGAAATAAGTTTTGGAAGGTTTGGTATGCCGAAAACAAGTTAATTCGCTTACAGGGACTAAACTTGACAAACTGCGAAAGTATGCCAATTTGAACTGTAACGAACATTCCGGAACATGACCATAAGTTAAACACACCTTAAATATCCTTTATATAGCTTAGAAATAGGCTTTGAGGGGTTCGGTGTGCTAAAATAAACTTTTGTCTCATTCAGGGACTAAAAGTGTCAAAAAGTGCACAAGTTTGCATTTTCGCGCATAACTTACGTTCTGAATACATCCGGACATCCAAAAATTTATGTAAGCACTAAAACATTTTATTTTAGTGTTCGGCATAAGAAAAATCCATTCGTCGCGTCATTTGGATCGTTTTTCGCGCTTATGCACATTCCGTCGTAATTAAGCGAACATCGCGTTCGTACGACCAAACGAACCAACACCCGACATATTTATGAGCATGTTTCATGTCCACAATGTTTAGGCAACATTTTAGGGCCTTAAAGTTGGCTTTACGGGCCTTGGAAGTGTCAAAAATGGCTTAAAACATCAACAGGGACTGAAACTGTAATTCTGCAAACATGTTCTGATCTGCAACTCCCAGGCGGCCCGCCTGCGTTTTTCTTGATTCTGACGCGGGCCGTGTCTGCCTTCTGGACCAGATTCAATGATTTTAACAGCAGGTTGCAGCTGTTTGTTTCACCACCACACAATCCCAATTGTCTAGTCAGCTGATAAGGATCAAATTTTAGTCACCATAAGGTCCCGACACTTGTACGGGTGGGATTAAGGCACGTTTTCCATGAAACGATCTTAACGGTGGACCTTTTACTATAAATACCCCACCCCCCATGCTTCAAAATTACAAGAATTCTGATTTGAGAAGCTCTAAGTTGAAACCATTGTTTCATACCTGAGCTACTTGGATCGGGATTAGCATTCGGGGACCCTTCGTAAGTGTTCTTTCGTTCTTTTCCTTATTTTATTGCTTTTCGAGTCAGAAAGTCAAACTTTGTTTGACTTTCAGCGTTGACCAGCTTATGGTCAATGCGAAGTTCGTTTGAACTTCGCAACGTGATTGTAATCACGATGGTTAAAGTCCCTTGGGACTATGCCTACTGATTACCACGTTGTCTAGGGTCGTAGGGTAAGCGATCTAATAAATCGCTTATACCTTCGAACCCGACCCAGTTTGGTCGATCATTAGGATCCGACCAAATACATTAGGTGACCCTAGTATAGGGCATAACCTTCCGAGGTTATACCTTATGGTCACATCGTTTAAGTAGTTGTATGATAGGTAGTTTATATGCCTTAGGTAAATTACCAGAATACCCTTTTCATGTATAATTAGTAATTAAGCATATGTAACCTAAACTTTTGTCACGTAACTGATTATATAACATGTTTAGGCATATAATACTTGTCATAGGACTAGTTAGGCGGTCCGAACGCGTTTCACGCGAACGACGCGTTAAAGTAGCATAAGCTACCTAAACGGGTCGTAATGGGTCGAAAGCACTTAGATTAAGGTTTCATTTAGTATGTAGGCTTTGTTAAACTGTATTACACGAGTTTCCATACTCGTTTGGTTTACGAAACCTCATGCTACCCGATCTTCCGATTTAGGTCCGATTTATTAACATAGTTACCTATATTTGGTGCCGTTTGATTCTGTGATCTCTAGCATTGCTTGGTGGTTATCTTAGGACTTCTGAGCAATCTCAAGTGAGTACATAGACCCCTCTTTTACTGTTTTCCAAACGTTTTGGGGTGGAACACATGTGCCTACTTGTTACTTTCGTGCTTTCCTGTTTTCACATCATATACTTGTTATGTTCATTAGTACACTATTAGTACATTGTTTTATCTTACATTTCTGCCATGTATGTTGACTGATAACATGCTAGCACATTGATTTACATGACTTTTCTGCTTTGTATGTTAACTTAGCATACTTAGTACCTTATTTTACATTGCGTCTCTGTTGCATATGTTCCAGTAACATATGGACACATTGTTTTACAGCTCTACCTTTTATGTTTACTCTAGCATACTAGGTACATTATCTTCATAAAACATGCTTACATTTTGGTATGACATTTGGTTTGTTTAAATGAGACAATGTACATTCATTAACACCGATCATGCCGCTCGGTAGTAGGTAGTGGTACCATAGGACTTGACAAATCCCATTCCTGAAATCTCGGGTTTGTTTAGATGTAAGGAATGACCGAATCCGAATACATATTCTTTTGATAACCTTGACTAAAAAGGTTATCCGGCTATCTCAAGGCTTGGATGTATGAATTTTCACAATACCGCATAAATGTCTATATCAGTATAGCATGCATATATTACACAAAACATAACTTTGATTTAAACTATGTTTTACTTCAATACCTTGTTTTTGTGCATTTTACTTATGGTTTAAGTAGTCTTAATTTTACTTACCATACATAACATTTGTTACACATTACTTGACTACTTTTGGACTATCAACATTTGACATGATTTATACAAGGACTTTTGACAATTGGTTTAAACATAGACATCTTACATTGTTTGGTTTGGTTTGGTTTGAGTAATTGATTAAGTAACGAGGCGTGTGTAATATGATACAAGCATGGTGGATACGCCGCTGGTACTTCCTATATATAAGTGTTTGTATAGTATTACATATCGTAGCGTTATTTGAATCATTTCAATTTGAGACATATAACATTTTATACAAATAACATACTTTTCACAAGACATTGTTTTACAAAACAACTTATCTTTTACAAACTCATTTTACCTGGTTATTCATTTAACCATACATTATTCTTTTACTTATACGTATCATCTGATTCTATTGCTTTTCAAACGATTTATAAAACAAAGCAAACTACAAGGTTCATGACTAAACATTTTCTTAAACAGAAGTCATGAATCTTATTTTCACAAAACCTATGTATCTCACAGGCATTTTTATGCTGACGTACCTATTTTCACATGTGTTTTCAGGAGATGATGCATAGGACTTATCAAGATACACATAGGCGGACTTGTGCCTTAGTGACTTAAAACGAGACAAGAACTAGTTAATTTATGTCATGTACTCCTTATTTCTTGTTTAAAGACAATGTAACTCGCTTGTTTGATGTATAAAACGAAACTTTAATTTCCATGGTTGTGAAACATTAATTCTGTTACAACACTCCCCGATGTTTCCGCCACGTTTTGTATGTTCTACGTGGTCGGGGTGTGACATGCCTGTACCCTGGGTTTTCTGTCTAAGGCTAGAGTGTTCATACAAATCCACATAATCGGACCAGTCACTCTTACCTGGGAACTCTTGGGGTGAGTGTTCACTTATAGGCGAGCATGTCTTCGCGATACATTATTTTTGACCCATTTACTTTGATTAGTCAAAAAGTGTCGTTTGTTTGCCTTGTGGTAACAAACAAATGACCACCATCTTTGCTTTTGTCAAATTTTGTATCACCTCATCCTTTTCATCTAATCATCTCGCTCGTTTCCTTTCATGTTTCCCTCCTTTAAGAATGCCTCCTTGACGCGACAATCAAATAGCGAATGCCGAACTGGCAGAAATCATCGCGCTGCAAATGGCTGCTGCTTACCCAAATCTTATTGCTCAACTGAACCAAGCCAACAACAACAATAATGCTCCATGCAATTTCAAGAGTTTCAATTCGGCTAAGCCACTCAAGTTTAGTGGTTCTGAAGGAGCAACTGGGCTCCTACAATGGTTCGAGAGCACTGAGAGTACGTTTCGTCACGTTCAGTGTCCTGATAATCGCAAGGTCGAGTTTGCTTCTAGTGTGTTTCAGAAGAGGGCTCTTACATGGTGGAACGGGGTGATGAGAGACCGTGGTGCTGAGGTTGCTTTAGCACAGACTTGGGCCGAGCTTAGGGCTCTTATGATGAAGGAATTCTGTCCTCGTCATGAGCTAAGGGCTGTAGAAAGGGAATTTGATGATCTTAAGCAAGATAGCGGTGAGCATCGAGCCTACACGGACCGTTATGAGGAGTTAAGTCTGTTATGCCCAAACATGGTCACGCCTTTGGATAAGGCAATCGAAAAATACATTGATGGCCTCCCTGACTCAGTACAAGACATTGTGACTGGTAGCAACCCTACTACAGTTAGACAGGCCATTGAGCTATCTGCAACCTTGACTGAATCTCAGATCAGGAAAGGTAAACTTTTTTGAAAGGGTGACAAGAAACCAATCAAGGAATCAAAGACCATGGATGAACAGACTGGATCCCCTAAGAAGTCAAAGAAGCGAAAGGCTTCTCAGAACTTCGCCTTAGTTGCACACAATGATCAAGCCATCCCCAACCAACCAGCTCAACCCCCTGCTAGAAAGCCATACAACGGAACTGCAACCTTGTGCAATCAATGTAACCTTCATCATCATGCTGGTGTGAAGTGCCGCAAATGCCAAATTTGTGAACTAATAGGTCATACAGCAAGGGTTTGCCCAACCGCAGCTGCACCAAATCAAGCTGGCAACAATCATGCTCAAGCTCGTTTTCCACCGGGGTCTTGCTACAACTGTGGCGAGATGGGCCATTTTCGTAGGAATTGCCCAAGGCTTACTAATGCAAATCAGGCACAGGGATGAGTATCTAATCGACAGGAGACAACGCTGTTTAGAAAATAATCAAGCCTTGTGTATTATTTTCTTTTGTTGTCACGATCCATGAAACAGTTGTTGTTATTATTATTGTTGTTTATAAATAAATCCTTTATTTACATTGCAATGTACAATTGTGGTTGCATGAATAAACGACATATCCCCTACGATACCGGCAATCAAGGAACCGCATTCCTCCCATCTTTTGATTTCTTGCGATTTCCACGAAGAACCTAAGTACACGTTTCTTCCAAAGAAAACAAAGTACAAGGCGCAAGTTACAACACTGGGCGAATACCCAATATACCACTATAAATCCTTAATAGGGTACCTAAGGGTATTTCCGTAAGTCCGTAATTATTGTGTACCTTAATTTGAATGTTATGATTCCTGGTAATCAGAAATCGAATTTTTGGAAGATCACCCTATTTTCAGATAGATTCTTGAGGACGTTGAAGTCCATCGACTGGGTTCCTGGTGTACCTTGAATACCCATGTTAAAATCGACATCAAGTTAATAACAATTAATAACAAGATGATAAAAACTTTATATCCAAGAAAGCAATTATGTGCTTGTGTGTTGATGTGTTGACCTAATTATAGGTTGCCTCGACCTTGTTCAAATTCTATCCCCTTCACATTATAAAACAAATTGTGATTACTATGCAAGGAATTACGTAATTATGGATGCATACATAATTATGGAATTTAGTGAATAGAAATCACAGCAAGTTCTGTCATGTGTCTAGAGTTAACCCTATTCATTTCCATTTCTGATAAAGCATCCGTTGAGGAAAAATGAACTAGCTATTCATTTTTCACTTTTGAAAGAATATCCGTTGAGGGAAATGAATATCCATTTGTTAATATCCTTCATTTCCAATTCTGAAGAATACCCGTTGAGGAAAATGACTCCGTTTGTTCATTTTCACTTCTGAAGAATATCCGTTGAGGGAAATGAATATCCGTTTGTTAATATCCTTCATTTCCAATTCTGAAGAATACCCATTGAGGAAAATGACTCCGTTTGTTCATTTTCGTTCTGAAGAGTATCCGTCGAGGGAAATGAATATCCGTTTGTTATATTTCCAATTGTGAAGAATACCCGTTGAGGAAAATGACTCCGTTTGTTCATTTCATTCTGAAGAGTATCCGTCGAGGGAATTGAATATCCGTTTGTTTAATCCTTCATTCCCAATTCTGAAGAATACCCGTTGAGGAAAATGACTCCATTTGTTCATTTTCGCTTCTGAAGAATATCCGTTGAGGGAAATGAATATCCATTGATTATTCCTTCATTCCCGTTTCTGACGAAGAACCCGTTGAGGAAAATGAATCATCCATTCATTTTCGCTTCTGAAAAATATCCGTTGAGGGAAATGAATATCCGTTTGTTAAATCCTTCATTTTCCATTTCCGAAGAACCCGTTGAGGAAAATGACTCCGTTCGTTCATTTTCACTTCTGAAGAATATCCGTTGAGGAAAATGACAGGATTATTCCTTGCATATCTTTGAGGATCGTTTAACACAAAGTCACAGACACACTCCTACGAATAAATTTCGGGACAAAATTTCCTAAAGTAGGGGAGACTGTGACACCTGGGTCACTGGGACCATCAAACAAATACCAAACCAATGAAATGTTGTGTTTCATACTTGGGTTTGGTAAAAATATGTGTATCATTTGCACATATCAATTCTTGTTCGATTTCGGACTCTAAATCGCTTTCTGGAAGGTTATACGCGCACTGATGCGTAAATATAACCAGTTTAATGCAACAAACACTCCGGAATAGTGACATAGGCTTAACATACCTTAAATAACCTTTACATAACTTAAAAATAAGTTTTGAAGGCTTTGGTATGGCAAAATCAAGTTTATTCGCTTACAGGGACTTAATTCGACAAACTGCGAAAGTACGGCGAATCGTACTGAAACAGACATTCCGGAACATGACCATAAGTTAAACATACCATAAATATCCTTTACAGAGCTTAGAAATAGGCTTTGAGGGGTTCGGGGTGCTAAAATAAACTTTTGGGTCATTCAGGGACTTAAAGGTCAAAAAGTGCACAAGTTTGCATTTTCGCGCATATCTTACGTTCTAAATATATCCGGACATACAAAATTTATGTAAGCATTAAAATATTTTATTTTAGTGTTTGGCATGATAAAATTCCATTCGTCGCTTAATTTGGATCGTTTTTGCGTTCGTTATGACTTCCGTCGTAATTAAGCGAATAACGCAACCGTACGACCAAACGAACCAACATCCGAGATGTTTTTGAGCATATTTTAAGTTCCCTATACTTTAACTTTATTTTAGAGCCTTGAAATGGGGTTAACAGGGCTTAAAAGTGCCAAAAAATCAAGTTTTACAAGTGCAGGGACCATTTTTGAAATTTCTGGCAGATTCAATGAACCTAGTCCATTTTGAAGTGTTGATGGTTTTAACCCATGGTTTTGAAAAACCATGGGCTGGTATTCAATGAACATAGTCCATATTAGGGGCTCCCATGGTTTTAGAAAACCATGGGCACACATGTAAGGTCCAGATCTGAAGTGTTGATGGTTTTAACCCATGGTTTTGAAAAACCATGGGCTGGTATTCAATGAACATAGTCCATATTAGGGGCTCCCATGGTTTTAGAAAACCATGGGCATACATGTAAGGTCCAGATCAAAGCTCAGTTTTCGATGAACGATCTTAACGGTTCTTGAATTCCTATCAATACTCACCCTCACTTCCTCCCAAAGCACACTTGAATCTGATTTTGGCTCTCTAAGTTGAAGTTTATGCTTCATACCTGAGAGTAAATCAGATCAAGATCTTGCGGGGACCTTCTGTAAGTATTCTTTCGTTCTTTTCATTCGTTTTTGTCGTTAAAGTCAAACTGCGTTTGACTTTCTGCTTTGACCGGTTTATGGTCAACGCGAAGTTCGTTTGAACTTCATAACGTGAGCGTAATCACGATGGTTATAGTCCCTAGTGACTATACCTACTGATTACCACGTTATCTAGGCTCAGTGACGAGTCGTAGTTTCGGCCAAAATGCGTTTTCTCGCGTATTTTGTAACCAAACTACTCTAGGATATCAAAACCGTTTGTTTTGATATCAAAACCTATTTTCTAACTTAACTAAACATGTTCTAGCATGTTTAGCTCGTCATTTTTTTTAGATTAGTGCTTGTGTGGAGCCGAAAGTCAAGCGGACTAAACACCCGCTTAGACTTTCGAACACGACCCGTTTGGTCGATCATTAGGATCCGACCAAACATGTTAAGTGACCATAGTAGCGTAGGGAATAACCTTCCGAGGTTATACGTTATGGTCACTTAGGTTTGATTAGTCGCATGATAGGTAGTTTATATGCCTTAGGTAAATTACCAAAATGCCCTTTTTACGCCAAAATTCATTTTAAGCATATGCCCTTTTTATGCCAAAATTCATTTTAAGCATAGGGAACATGAAACATGCTCAAAAACATCTCAGATGTCGGTTCGTTTGGTCGTACAGTTGCGTTATTCGGTTAATTACGACGGAAGTCGTAACGAACGCAAAAACGATCCAAATTACGCGACGAATGGAATTGTATCAAGCCAATCACTAAAATAAAATATTTTAATGATTACATAAATTTTTGGATGTCCGGATATATTCAGAACGTAAGATATGCGCGAAATTGCAAACTTATGCACTTTTTGACGCTTTTAGTCCCTATTGATCAAGAAAGTTTATTTTAGCGCACCAAACACCTCAAAGCCTATTTTTAAGCTATGTAAAGGATATTTAGGGCATATATAACTTATGATCAAGTTCCGGAATGTTCGTTACAGTACGAATCGGCATACTTTCGCAGTTTGACACAACTAGTCCCTGCGATCGAACAAACTTGATTTCAACACACCAAACCATCCAAAGCTTATTTCTAAGTTATGTGGAGGTTTTTTAAGGTATGTTAAGCCTCTTTCACTATTCCGGAGTGTTTGTCACGTTAAACTGACTGCGTTTACGTACCAGTTTGCGTATAACCTTCCAGAAAGCGATTTAAAGTTTAAAATTGGAATCGAATTAAAATGTAAAATCATCAAACACAAATACACACATAATAACACCAAAACACATATAATAACACCAAGGTACATTGTTTTATTAATAATCAACATTGTTTTACATTGTACATCGATTACAGAACACAGTTGTCACAAAGACGCAAGACTGTGAGTTCATGCCCCCCTTTTCTATAAATGGTTTTGTTTTATAACTTCGGGGGTGAAGTACATGTTACAAAATGATTACATACAATTACAAATGGTATGGTTAGCTTTGGAAAGTACAGTAGATCATGTGAATGGGTAGGCGCACTCTTAGGACCATTAATCCTCGTTCTAGGACCGAGGGACATGAGTGATAGATCTATTTGGGTGTAGCGAGCCCACACCCATGTGGACCAGGGTGGCCCATGAGGTGAATATGTCTTACAGCCGGAGGCCCGGTGCAAAATCTGCTAGGTTTGAGTCTTCATACGCCATTGCACGCATGGTAATGGCCTTGCAAACCATTAATCGATCTGTTTCCTTGTTTTGCTTTCATATCGGGATTTACAAAACATAGATACATACAGTGTTATCAAAGGTTTTATTCATACACGCAAACAAACTCATGAACTCGCTCAGCTGTTGTTGATGTTTTCAAAATACATGTATTTCAAGGAATTAAAAGTGGATCTGGCGGGCGTTGGATGTATCAAGTTGGTTTAAGAATAAAATATGTCATCCATGATCTTCGGTTTTGGTCAGTGTGTCTTATTCCTGGACGAGACATGTCTCCCAAATCCTGGTGTTATTTAATGTCTTTTGACGAGTCTTTGTGAACTCTTAAACAAGTTGCATGGTTTGTACTCGTATTTGAATATCTATGTTTTAAGACAATGTTGTCATGTTTTTAAACTTAACTAATGGGTGACCATCTATGGTTTTTATCATTTAGTTATTGTTATGATTGAATGCAATGGTATTAAGAAAGTCACACCATAATCACGCTTCCGCAAAAAGTTAGGGTGTGACAGCTTGGTATCAGAGCTTCGATTGTAGCAAACTAGGATTCCTTCTTGAGTCTAGACTACAATCATTAGGGCTCTCACGAAAATATTTTTACAACATGTTTTCATTGCATACACGAAATGCCCAGATCCAGGAAAACAAACATTTTTACAAACAAAAGGCATGAAACACATTTCAAGGTTTATGTTTATGGTTCAGTCTGAGAGACTGAGTGGTTCAGTCTGAGAGACTGGGAGGTCTAGTCTGGGAGGCTAGGTAGTTCAGTCTGGGAGACTGTGTGGGTTAGTCTGGGAGACTAGGTAGTTTAGTCTGAGAGACTAGGTGGCTTAGTCTGGGAGACTAAGAAGGATACGTGATTACATTGTTATTGATTTCATGTTTAATGTTAGATGTTGATATATGTGCATATGTTGTGATTGTTTTGTTACAGACACTATGTCATCTTCCGAGAGTGGTTTGTCCGATACCGATGACCCCATGGCTGTAGTCTCAGATGATGAGATTGCCCATGAGCCAGAGATCTTTACTTCCGACACCGAGAGTGACCCGGAGATGATGTCCGATGATGACGACGACTTTCATCCCTTTGCGTTGCACGATTTCGGAGATAATTTACCGATTGCTGATGGTATCCCAGACGAGGATCCTTTTGTTATTCCTATTCCTGTTCACGATCATCTTATCATCGGTCACCCCGATGGTGAGCATGTCGTGGCACTGATCCTCGCTCTCGTTCCTCTCAATGGTCATTCCCCCTGAGGATTGGCCTTTTGACGATCTTTTTGATGATGATGTTGACATGTTTGTCGATGGTCCTCCCGATGGTGCTCATGGTGATGGAGAGCTCGATGAGGACGTTGTTGCTATTCCACTTCTTGGGATTCCCGTTATCGAGATTTCTTCTGACTCTAGTTTACATTTTGTCCCCGATTCTTTTGAGTCTGTGTCTTCATCCGCCATACATGCCGTTGGGTTGCGACGATACGCTACTGATTCTGATGACGATACAGCTATGTCAGCTGCACTGTTACTTCCACATGATGTTGAGCCTGGACTTGAGCTTGATTTTATTCCTGATGATCAGCCTGTTGATGCACCCGTTGATCCTGAGCCGATGCCAGCACCTGAGCCTTTACATCCTATTCCATTTGGCATACCTTATATTCCGCTAATCCTGAGCCGATGCCAGCATCTCTTTTATCAGCTGCAAGGTGCTACATGTTTTTCCAAGATCGATCTGCGTTCTGGGTATCATCAACTTCGTGTACTCGAAGAAGATATTCCCAAAACTGCTTTCCGCATGAGATATGCACACTACGAGTTCACTGTCATTCCTTTTGGTTTGACGAATGCCCCAGCTATTTTCATGGACTTAATGAATAGGGTTTGTAAACCTTATTTGAACAAGTTCATCATTGTGTTCATTGAAAACATTCTTGTTTATTCGAAGTCTCGAGCTGATCACGAACAACACCTTCGTCTGACGATGGAACTTCTGAAAAAGGAACAACTTTTCGCTAAATTCTCCAAGTGCGAATTCTGGCTTAAAGAAGTTCAATTCTTGGGTCATATTGTTAATGAGCAGGGTATTCATGTGGATCCTTCCAAAATAGCTGCTATTAAGGATTGGAATACACCTACGACACCTACAGAAGTTCGTTCTTTTCTTGGTCTTGCTGGTTATTATCGATGATTCATTTCGAACTTCTCGAAGATCGCGGTTTCACTCACTGCCTTGACTCAGAAGAATAAGCCTTTTGAGTGGGGACCCAAACAAGAGGAAGCCTTTCAAATGTTGAAACAAAAACTATGTGATGCTCCAGTTTTGTCTTTGCCCGATGGAAACGATGATTTCGTTGTCTATTGTGACGCGTCGAATCTAGGCCTTGGTTGTGTTCTTATGCAACGAGGTAAAGTTATAGCATATGCGTCAAGACAATTGAAAGTACACGAGAAGAACTACACGACTCATGATCTTGAGTTGGGTGCTGTGGTTTTTGCTCTCAAAATCTGGAGACACTATCTTTATGGAACGAAATGTATGATTTTCACAAACCACAAAAGTCTCCAACATATTCTCAATCAAAAGGATCTAAACATGAGGCAACGACGCTGGGTTGATGTCACACCCCGACCGCGTAAAACAACAAATCGCGGCGGAATTGTCGGGGAGTGTTGTAACAGAATCATTGTTTCAAAACACACGGAAATTTGAAGTATCATTTTATTAAACATTAAATATTCACATCGGCTGGAAATCTAAATAAACAAGTTTATTAAGTTACTAAGGCCTCGTCCAGTCCTATGTGAGTATGCATCCTAGCAATCAACATCATTCAACAACACCTGAAACATATGTGAAAACAAAGTCAGCAAAGAAATGCTGGCGAGTACATAGGTTTTGTGAGAATGTCAGATTCATGGCTCGTTTATACGTTGGAATAAATTGTGCAACTTCGTTAATTGTCATTAGAAAACCTTGTTTTATAAAATGTTTGTATCGTAAAATGAATAACCAAATCAAAATGGTTTGGTTATAATTTTTAAACCTCGAAGCCATGAATCTTAACCCAAAACATTTGTTTTCGTAAACCAAATCGTAAATCATTCTCGTAATAAAACTCGTATAGTTTATATCGTTTCGAAAACCTCGTTTGTGTGACATCGCTTCCAATTGTTTACCCAAGTCGTTTAATTCGTTAAACATCGCTTTAGTCGTTTAAATCATTCTCGTTTTAGATCGTGAAACTACTTTTGGTCGTCTCGCTAATAACATTCAAACCTGTGTGACTCGTATATTGTTCAACTCGTTTTCGCATTAACAAACCTCCAAAGGGTAAGTTAAAAATCATCAGATTCGGTCGTTACCCACCTAACCCACACATAACCATGGGTCCGGTCTGATAACGGGATTTGTCGGATCCTATGGTACCATAACCTAATACTGGTCGGTTTGGCCGAAATTAATGAATGTCATTCGTTATGTAACTACAACCAACAAGCTTGTTCACATTATCGAAGTCGTTATTAGTTTGGTATAAACCATCTTACTCGTTTTGAAATCATCGTTAAAACATCGAAATCGTTTAGATACATATGAATCACCCCAAAACAATCGAAAACAGTAAAAGAGGGGAACTATGTACTCACCTTCGGGTGCGTTTTTAAATGTTAACACAATCCCTCAAATTGTTTATCCGCCCTAAATTAAATAAGAATGGTTTTAATAATAAAAAACCCACACTTTGGCATGCAATATACTACTTATGTCGTTTCTGTTTTAATATATATGAAACTGGACTATTTTCGGACATTTAAATAAAATAGTTAACTTATTCCAAAAATTCCCAAATTTTTACAGAATGTCTTAAACGATCCAAATATTATTTTGTAAAAATATCGGGGTCTAGTTCATTACCAATATTTTATAAAAATTCATTTTCCGGACTGAAATCAGATTTGTTATTTTCTGATTGCAGTTTACGAAATAATTCATTAAAAATTCATTGTGAGTCCGATTTATGAAATTCCAGTGGGAGAATTACAAATACATCAGTGGTCAACTATGGTATAAATTTCATGATCAGACTCCTCACAGAATACAAGTTATGACAGAAAACAGGACGCACATTTTCAGCAGCAAAAATGCAGCTCTAGCTGCTGTTATAAAATGACACTTTAAAAATAGTAAACGGAGTCCAAAAATTATGATTCCGATGCCATTAGAACCGTATTTCATAATACATGAACCTAGACTTCAGAAAACACATTTTTCGTTTATTAAGGTCCTGTTGCAGCCAGTTAAAGTCGGCTGGAAATACAACTCAGCATGTTGTTTTTAGTTTAAAGGTTACTAAAACGCACACATACGATTACCATTCATTCTAATAACGATATATCTTATAACATATGTTATTTACAGCAGATTAGTGTTTGTATTACTCAGATTTATTATGTTTTACCCACATATCTTCTCTTTATCCACCCTTTAACACATTATGTTCAAAATTTGTTCATGATCTTTAAAGTTTCTTAACTTTTAACATTCTATCATCTATTAACCACCAAAGACAAGCACAAGATGAAGATTTAGAACACTTACTACTAGCACAAGGCTAGGGGAGTTTCAAATCGTAAAAGTGGCGGATAAAAGAAAACAAGAGTGGTCCTTGAGCTTCCGAGTGCACCAAACTTGTTCGTATGACCCCTTGCACCCTTGTATGTATGGAAAATGGCTAGAAAGGAAATCGATGATGGTGATATGGTGGAGGATGGTGGCTGCCGTGAATGGGGGAAAGAGGAAGGGAGAGAGCTTGTTGGTTGTGTGGGTTGAAATGAAATGGTTAAACCTCTAGGTTTATTTATAATCCAATATCACCATTAACCATTGAATATAATGTTTCTTTATCCACCAACACAATCAAGTAAAATAATGAAGAAATCAAATGGGTGGGGGACATCTCATAACCGATTTTTGGGAGGGGGGTTTTAGTTTAGTTGGGTTGTGATGGTAATTAGTTGGTTTAGTTAGAAATTAAATGTATAGTTAGTGCATTATGGTGTGCTATATAATATATTGTGTGTTAGGGTGTTCGGGGAGCCTAACTAACTTAGAAAAATAAAAGCAATGTGTTTGACAATATTTTTGTGTTCCGGGTAAAGCCCGGTTGTCCGGTTAAACACCGTTCCGTTAAAGTGTTTAATTATGTATCGGGTATTTTATCTAGCGTTCAAATCCCGATTTATGGCGTTCTAAATCATTTTTATTATTCTATAAAAATAAAATCGCCAAAATATTACTGAAATAATTTCAGTTGCCAAGACTGGCTACGTTGTCTGTGTTTCGCAGTAAAAGCACTGTGTCGCGCAGAAACACACGGTGCGCGCTTAAACTTGAAAAACAACGTTTTTAAGCGTTTTAATTTATTTTTCAACACGAACCTGATTAAAATAAGATTTTAATCATAACCGAATATTTTTGGGATTTAAATATTATTCGGGCGGTCACCAACGTTCGTTTCGCGGTTTTGTCGTAATTAGTTCTTTAGTTCAAATAAACATGTTTTCGCCATACCGAATCCTTCGAAACTTATTTCTAAGTTATGTAAAGGATATTTAGGGTATGTCAGGCTTACGTCACAGTTCCGGGGTGTACGTCGCGTTAAACCGATTGCGTTTAAGTACCAGTTTGCGTATAACCTTCCAGAAAGTGATTTAAAGCCTGAAATCGGAGTCGAATCAAATTGTAAAATCTTTAAACACAATTGCACACAGAACAACACCAAACCACATATAATAACACCAAAGCATATCGTTTTATTGATAACTGACATTGTTTCACATAATACGATGATTACAGAACACAGTTGTCACAGTCTCCCCTACTTTAGGAAATTTCGTCCCGAAATTTTATTTAGAGGAAACTTGTGAAAGCTTGAAACATGAAGTCGAAAAGATAAGACAACACCGGTTAGAGTTCCGAACTTCTAGTAATTCAAATAACGTTATGCTTGCAAGGTAAGAGGGACACTTTTATACAAGTGTATGAAGCGTCATTGGTGCGTCCACCGTACCTCCATTACATTGTTCACGTTTCGTTATTGTTATCACTATTGGTTCTTACACATGATAAATCTTACTGTGGTTTCCGTGCACTGAATTTTTATAATTATGTACGCGCCCATAATTACGTAATTCCTTGCATAGTCCACACAGTTCATTTAATAATGTGTAGGGGAAAAACCAAATGAATGAACCTGTGATGAGTGTGACTGGGCCACCATAGGGTCCTTTCAGCTGTATCATCCCATGCCACTCTTAACCAGATTCTGAATCAATCTTTAACTAGACCACTCAAGGGTCTATTTTCGAATCATGGAATGGTACTATATAATCCAAGGGTCTTAACTACCACGTAGAAACCCATTAAGGATTTAAGATAGTACCTTTTGAATATCCTATTATGAATCCCTCATATGAGGATATGGAAGATTCTATGAGGATTTGGATAACGAAAATCGGATCACATAATAAAAGAGAACACCTAAACACATAATCGCATTAATCGTTTAACTTGACCTTTAATTTGTTATCTTTGGACACGGGTATTTAAAGCACACCAGGAATCCAATCCGTGGATTTCATTTGGCACTTTAAATATTATCAAGAATCTAACTATGAAGATAGGAAGATCATAATAGGAATTTGGTTTGTCCTTATTGAGTTGTAATGTACATATTAAGGTATACAAGGAATCCAATCAGGGCTCCGATTTGAAATTCCATGGGCTTGTGTCCCAAACTTGCATAACTCTTTTGACGGCTTCTAGCGGTCACAAGAGTATCGCGGATTTTCTTGATTTTGTCTGTTGTTTCCAGAATGAGCTCAGGTCCAGTAAGCTGAGCTTCACCGATCTCGTTCCAACAGACAGGTGAACGACATTTTCGACCGTAGAGAGCTTCGAATTGTGCCATCTTAATGCTAGCATGATAACTATTATTTTATGAGAACTCGACCAATGGCAGATGAGAATCCCAATTATGTGACACCTGTGTCACTACGACCATCAAACAAATGCCAAACCAATGAAATTTTGTGTTTCATACTTGGGATTTGTAAAAATATGTGTATCATTTGCACATATCAAATTTTGTTCGATTTCAAGCTTTAAATCACTTTCTGGAAGGTTATACGCGATCTGATGCGTAAATATAATCAGTTTAATGCAACGAACACTCCGGAATAGTGAAATAGGCTTAACATACCTTAAATAACCTTTACATAACTTAGAAATAAGTTTCAAAGGCTTTGGTATGGCAAAATCAAGATAAATTGCTTACAGGGACTAAAGTTGACAAACTGCGAAAGTATGCCAATTTGAACTGTAACAAACATTCCGGAACATGACCATAAGTTAAACATACCATAAATATCCTTCACATAGCTTAGAAATAGGCTTTGAGGGGTTCAGTATGCTAAAACAAACTTTTGGGTCATTCAGGGACTAAAAGTGTCAAAAAGTGCACAAGTTTGCATTTTCGCGCATAACTTACGTTCTGAATACATCTGGACATCCAAAAATTTATGTAAGCACTAAAATATTTTATTTTAGTGTTTGGCATAAGAAAAATCCATTCGTCACGCATTTTGGATCGTTTTTCGCGCTTGTGCGCATTCCGTCGTAATTAAGCGAACATCGCGTTCGTACGGCCAAACGAACCAACATCCGACATATTTTTGAGCATGTTTCATGTCCACAATGTTTAGGAATCATTTTAGGGCCTTAAAGTTGGCTTGACGGGCCTTAGAAGTGCCGGAAATGGGCTTAAAACACAACAGGGACCAAAACTGTCAAAATGGAAACTTATTTCTGATCAGACATGTCCAGGCGGCCCGCCTGAGTTTTGGTATATCCTAAAGCGGGCCGCGTCAGCCTTCCAGACGGATAAGAACGATCAGTCAGCAGATTCCAGCTGTTTAATCCACAACCACACATCCACACTTGACCTTTCAGCTCATTTAGGACCATTTTTAGCTACCATAAGGTTCCGACAAGTGTACGCATGAGATTCAAGCACGGTTTCCATGAAACGATCTTAACGGTTACCCGAAAACTATAAATACCCCACCCCCCATTGCTTCAAAATCACTAGAATCTGATCTTAAAGACTCTAAGTTGGAACCATTGTTTCATACCTGAGTTATTTCGATCTAGATTAGCATTCGGGGACCCTTCGTAAGTATTCTTTCGTTCTTTTATTGCTTTTCGAGTCCGAAAGTCAAACTTTGTTTGACTTTCAGCGTTGACCAGTCTATGGTCAATGCGAAGTTCGTTTGAACTTCGCAACGTGATTGTAATCACGATGGTTATAGTCCCTTGGGACTATGCCTACTGATTACCACGTTGTCTAGGGTCGTAAGGGTAAGCGATCTGATAAATCGCTTATACCTTCGAACCCGACCCATTTGGTCGATCATTAGGATCTGACCAAATGCATTAGGTGACCATAGTGTATAGGGAATAACCTTCCGAGGTTATACCTTATGGTCACTTCGTTTAAGTAGTTGTATGATAGGTAGTTTATGTGCCTTAGGTAAATTACCAAAATACCCTTTTCATGTATAATTGGTAATTAAGCTTATGTAACCTAAACTTTTGTACATAACTGATTATACAACATGATTAAACACGTTTAGGCATATAATACTTGTCATAGGACTAGTTAGACGTCTCGAACGCGCTTTGCGCGCACGACGCGTTAAAGTAGCGTATGTTACCTTAATGGGTCGCGATGGGTCGAAAGCACTTAGGTTAGTCTCAATGTAGTATGTAGGCCTTGTTAAACCATATCATATGAGTTCCAATACTCATTTGGTTTACCAAGCCTCATCCTATCCGATCTCCCGATTTAAGTCCGGTTTATTTATATAGTTTTTGATTGCCGACTGATTCCGTGCTCCCTCTAGCTTTGTTTGGTTGTTGTTCAAGACCTCTAAGCATTCTCAGACGAGTACATTTTTCCCCTCTTTTACTGTTTTCAACTGTTTTGGGGTGACTCATATGTGCTAAATGTCTTAACAATGATTTCAAGAACGATTACGATGGTTTCAAAAACAATTACAATGTGGTTTCAAGAACGATAACAATGGTTTCAAAAACAATTACAATGGTTTCAAAAACAATTACAATGGTTTCAAGAACGATTTCAATAAAGTGAACAAACTTGTTGGTTGTAGTTACATAACCAATGACATTCATTAGCAATGATCAAGCCGACCAGTATTAGGTTATGGTACCATAGGATCTGACAAATCCCGTTATTCTCTATGCCCATGGTTATGTGTGGGTATTTTGGGTAACGACTGAATCTGTAATTATTAATTTACCCTTTGGTAAGGGTTTGTTAAGAACGAGAACGAGTTGGAACGATGAACGAGTCAAGAAGGTTTGAATGTTATTAGAAAATCGACCATAAAGTAGTTTCACAATTAAAACAAGAACGATTTGAACGATTAAAACAAGAACGATTTGAACAATTTCACAAAATGTTTTAACGATTGGGTAAACATTTGGACATGATTTACATTTGATCATGCATTTCCACGAAACATAGTGTTGATTTAAACCAAGTTTTACTTCAATACTTTGTTTTGTGCGTTTCACCTATGGTTTAGTTGATGCATTTCACTAGCCATACATATCATTTTGGTTACACATTACATGGTTTACATTTGACACAAACACTTTTGATATTGGTTATACATAACATGATTTACATCTTGACATGAACATTTTGACATATTATTCCAATACATTTGGCAGTTGGTTTACACATAGACATCTTACATTGTTGGTTTGGTTTGAGTAAGTGATTTAAGTAACGAGGCGTGTGTAATATGATATAAGCATGGTGGATACGCCGCTGGTACTTCCTATATAAAAGTGCTTATATGGTATTACATATCGTAGCGTTGTTTAAATCATTTCAATTTAAACATATAACATTTTATACAAATAACATACTTTTCACAATACATTGTTGTACAAACAACTTAACTTATACAAACTCATTTTACATGGTTATTCATTTAATCATGCATTATTCTCTTATTTATACATATCATCTGAACTTATTATTTTTCAAATGATTTACAAAGACAAAGCAAATTACAAGGTTCATGACTAAACATTTTCTTAAACAGAAGTCATGAATCTTATTTTCACAAAACCTATGTACTCGCCAGCATTTCTTTGCTGACCGCGTTTTCACATGTGTTTCAGGTATTGTTGAAAGATATCGATTGATAGGATGCATGCTCACATAGGACTGGACAAGGCCTTAGTGACTCAATAACAATGATAGACTATGTTTAAATTGTGTATTTAGATTTCCAGACGATGTAATTATTCAATGTTTAATAAAACGAAACACTTTTTGGTATCCATGGTTATGAAACATTAATTCTGTTACAACACTCCCCGACGTTTCCGCCACGTTTTGTATGTTACACGTGGTCGGGGTGTGACAGAAAAGATGGTATCAGAGCCAATGGTTATAGGGAATTAGGTTATTAATAATGCTTTGACCTAGTCTATAACCTTTCTAGGACCCTAACGCGAGTTTACTTGCGTTTAGTCATAAAACAATACCGTCACCTATCCTTAGGCGACGACCACAACAAGAACATAAATTTCAAAACCGCTTTGAAAACTAATCATCTGTTCTAGGATGATTGATTTCTAGGTTTTGAACCCTCTATTGTAAGGTTTTGAACCCTCTGTTATATGGTTTTGAACCCCTTTGAGTTTTCAAAATCTCGTCAAGGTTTTGGGTTTTAAATAATGTGAACACGTGCAAACTGGAAGGGTGAATGCCTGTATTCGGGGTTTTCTGTCTAGGTAAGCACTTCGTATATATCTCATCAGACGCGAGACCAGTTGTGCTTACCTGGGAATTCTTGGGATGAGTGTTCACTTATAGGCGAGCATGTCTTCGCGATACATTATTTTTGATCCATTTATTTTGGTTAGTCACTGTGTGTCGGTTGTTGCTTTGTAGTAACAAACAAATGACCACTATCCTTGCTTTCATCAGATTTGTTTCATCTCATTCTTTTCGTCTAATTCTCTCACTCGTTTCCTTTCATGTTTCCTCTTTTAGAATGCCTCCTCGACGCGAAAGCCAGATAGCGACTGCCGAATTGGCAGAAATCATTGCGCAGCAAATGGCTGCTCAATTCCCAAACCTCTTTGCTCAATGGAACCAAGCCAACAACAACAACAATGTTCCATGCAAATGCAAGGATTTTAACCAGGCTAAACCACTCAAGTTTAGTGGTTCTGAAGGAGCGACTGGGCTTCTTCAATGGTTCGAGAGCATTGAGAATACTTTCCGCCACGTGCAGTGTTCTGACAATCGCAAGGTCGAGTTTTCTTCGAGTGTGTTTCAGAAGAGGGCTCTCACATGGTGGAATGGGGTTATGAGGGATCGTGGTGCAGAAGTTGCTCTAGCACAGACATGGGCTGAACTTAGGGCCCTTATGATGAGGGAATTCTGTCCTCGTCATGAGCAGCGAGCTTTGGAGAAGGAATTTGATGAGTTGAAGCAAGATAGTGGTGAGCACAGGGCGTATACTGATAGGTTTGAGGAGTTGAGTCTGCTTTGCCCGACAATGGTTACCCCACTCGACAAGGCTATCGAAAGGTACATCGACGGCCTACCTGACTCGGTAAAAGACATCCTTACTGGTAGTAGCCCTACCACACTCCGTCAGGCGATCGAGTTAGCTGCGACATTGACTGAGTCGCAGATTCGGAAGAATAAGTTACACAGAAAGGGTGACAAGGGTAAGAAGCAGGGGTCTGACAAGGAGGATAGCAAGAAAGGTCAAAACAAGAAGGGTAAGGAAGGTGAGACGTCAAAGAAATCAAGAAAGCGAAAGGGTGTTCAGAACTTTGCTGTTACAGCACAGACTGCTCAGAACCCGCGGAACCCACCAGCTCAGCCACCTGCAAAGAAAGCATATGCCGGTACCGCACCTCATTGTGCACGCTGCAACGGTCATCACGCGGTACAACAAGCTTGCTGGCAATGCACGACGTGTGGTATACTTGGGCATTTGGCCAATGTTTGTCGTTTGGGACAAAATCAGGCTACTCAGGTTCAAGCTCTGGTTCAAGGGAATGCTGCGAGATTCCCACTGGGGTCATGTTTCAACTGCGGAGAGATTGGTCACTTCCGCCACAACTGTCCGAGACTGGTGAATGCAAATGCTAACGCAAACCCAAATGCGAACGTCAACGTCAATGTGAATCCAGCACGTGGTCGAGTGTTTAACATCAATGAGGCACTCAATGATGAAGGAGTGAACAATTAGCATTTTGTATTTCCTCTGGTTGTTATCTTGTAACATTTAAAGACAATGCGGTTGTTATATAAATAAAAATTTGTGGTTTTATTTTTTTAACTAATGCAATTGTATGAATGTTTGATCCAACCTTATGATGTCAACACAAAGACAAAACTACTCGTGTGGTTCTGTCATTTTTATGATCACTTGTGATCTCCCTAAGAACCTCAAACACTTGTTTCTTTTAAATCTAAAGTATCTTATCGTCTTGCACCGTTCGAGATGCAAGAATTATCAAAACAGCTTCAAGAGTTGTCTGATAAAGGATTCATCCGTCCGAACTTTTCACCTTGAAGAAACTCCTGTCCTCTTTGTGAAAAGAAAAATGGATCTTTTCGAATGTATATCGATTAACGTAAGCCTAGTAAGCTTACCATCAAGAATCGATATCCCCTACCTTAAATCAACGATTTCTCCGATCAACTGCATAGCGTTTCATGCTTTTCCAAGATCAATTTGCGTTTTGGGTATCATCAACTTTGTATTCTCGAAGAAGATATTCCCAAAACGGTTTTCTGCACGAAGAATGGCCATTACGAGTTTACCGTCATGCCTTTTGGGTTGACAAATGCTCCAGCCATCTTCAAGGACTTAATAAATAGAGTCTGCAAGCCTTATTTGGATCAGTTCGTCATTGTTGTTAATGACATCTTGATCTATTCATATCCCGAGCCGATCACGATCAACACCTTCGTTGACATTGGAACCCCTAAAGAAGGAACAAACTTTTCGCTAAATCCTCCAAGAGGAAATTTTGGCTTAAAGAAATTCAGTTTTTTTTTTTTTTTTTTTTTTTTTGGGTCATGTAGTCAACAAGCAGGGTATTCTTGTGGATCCATCCAAATTGCTGCAATTAAGAATTTGGTTCCCAGTATGCTTTAAATACCCGTGTCCAAAGATAACAAATTAAACGATTATGCGATTATGTGATTACGTGTTATGTGTTCTCCTTTATGTTTTTGTGTGATCCGATTTTCAAAATCCTCATAGAATCTTTTATATCTATATATAAGGGATTCATAGTAGGATATTCAAAAGGTACTACCTTAAATCCTTAATGGGCTTCTACGTGGTAGTTAAGACCCTTGGGATTATATAGTACCATTTCATGACTCGAAGAGAGACCTTTTAGTGGTCTAGTCAAAAAAAAAAAAGATTGATTCACAATTTGGTTAAAGAACGACATCTAGTGATGTAGCTGAACAGACTCCTTGATAGTCTATTTAGATCATTTATTGATTTAATTAAAAGGACTCTATGGCGGTCTAGTCACACGCATCACAGGATTGTTCATTTGGTTTTACCCTACACGTTATAAAATAGACTGTGTAAACTGTGCAAGGAATTGTCTAATTATGGACGCGTACATAATTATGAAATTTAGTGCACAGAAACCCAGTAAGATTTATTATGTGTAAGAACCGATAGCGACAACAATAACAAAATGAGAACGATGTAATGAAGGTATGGTGGACGCACCAATGGCGCTTCATATACTTGTATATAAGTGTCCCTCTTACATTGCAAGCATAATGTTATTAAGGTTACTAGAAGTTCAGAACCCTAACCAATGTTGTTCGATCTTTTCAACTTCATGCTTTCAAGCTCTCACAGGTTTCCTCTAATTAAATTTCGGGACGAAATTTCCTAAAGTAGGGGAGACTGTGACACCTGTGTCACTGCGACCATCAAACAAATGCCAAACCAATGAAATTTTGTGTTTCATACTTGGGATTTGTAAAAATATGTGTATCATTTGCACATATCAAATTTTGTTCGATTTCAAGCTTTAAATCACTTTCTGGAAGGTTATACGCGATCTGATGCGTAAATATAATCAGTTTAATGCAACGAACACTCCGGAATAGTGAAATAGGCTTAACATACCTTAAATAACCTTTACATAACTTAGAAATAAGTTTCGAAGGCTTTGGTATGGCAAAATCAAGATAAATCGCTTACAGGGACTAAAGTTGACAAACTGCGAAAGTATGCCAATTTGAACTGTAACAAACATTCCGGAACATGACCATAACTTAAACATACCATAAATATCCTTCACATAGGTTATAAATAGGCTTTGAGGGGTTCGGTATGCTAAAACAAACTTTTGGGTCATTCAGGGACTAAAAGTGTCAAAAAGTGCACAAGTTTGCATTTTCGCGCATAACTTACATTCTGAATACATCTGGACATCCAAAAATTTATGTAAGCACTAAAATATTTTATTTTAGTGTTTGGCATAAGAAAAATCCATTCATCACGCATTTTGGATCGTTTTTCGCGCTTGTGCGCATTCCGTCGTAATTAAGCGAACATCGCGTTCGTACGGCCAAACGAACCAACATCCGACATATTTTTGAGCATGTTTCATGTCCACAATGTTTAGGAATCATTTTAGGGCCTTAAAGTTGGCTTGACGGGCCTTAGAAGTGCCGGAAATGGGCTTAAAACACAACAGGGACCAAAACTGTCAAAATGGAAACTTATTTCTGATCAGACATGTCCAGGCGGCCCGCCTGAGTTTTGGTATATCCTAAAGCGGGCCGCGTCAGCCTTCCAGAACGGATAAGAACGATCAGTCAGCAGATTCCAGCTGTTTAATCCACAACCACACATCCACACTTGACCTTTCAGCTCATTTAGGACCATTTTTAGCTACCATAAGGTTCCGACAAGTGTACGCATGAGATTCAAGCACGGTTTCCATGAAACGATCTTAACGGTTACCCGAAAACTATAAATACCCCACCCCCCATTGCTTCAAAATCACTAGAATCTGATCCTAAAGACTCTAAGTTGGAACCATTGTTTCATACCTGAGTTATTTCGATCTAGATTAGCATTCGGGGACCCTTCGTAAGTATTCTTTCGTTCTTTTATTGCTTTTCGAGTCCGAAAGTCAAACAAATTTGACTTTCAGCGTTGACCAGTCTATGGTCAATGCGAAGTTCGTTTGAACTTCGCAACGTGATTGTAATCACGATGGTTATAGTCCCTTGGGACTATGCCTACTGATTACCACGTTGTCTAGGGTCGTAAGGGTAAGCGATCTGATAAATCGCTTATACCTTCGAACCCGACCCATTTGGTCGATCATTAGGATCCGACCAAATGCATTAGGTGACCATAGTGTATAGGGAATAACCTTCCGAGGTTATACCTTATGGTCACATCGTTTAAGTAGTTGTATGATAGGTAGTTTATGTGCCTTAGGTAAATTACCAAAATACCCTTTTCATGTATAATTGGTAATTAAGCTTATGTAACCTAAACTTTTGTACATAACTGATTATACAACATGATTGAACACGTTTAGGCATATAATACTTGTCATAGGACTAGTTAGACGTCTCGAACGCGCTTTGCGCGCACGACGCGTTAAAGTAGCGTATGTTACCTTAATGGGTCGCGATGGGTCGAAAGCACTTAGGTTAGTCTCAATGTAGTATGTAGGCCTTGTTAAACCATATCATATGAGTTCCAATACTCATTTGGTTTACCAAGCCTCATCCTATCCGATCTCTCGATTTAAGTCCGGTTTATTTATATAGTTTTTGATTGCCGACTGATTCCGTGCTCCCTCTAGCTTTGTTTGGTTGTTGTTCAAGACCTCTAAGCATTCTCAGACGAGTACATTTTTCCCCTCTTTTACTGTTTTCAACTGTTTTGGGGTGACTCATATGTGCTAAATGTCTTAACAATGATTTCAAGAACGATTACGATGGTTTCAAAAACAATTACAATGTGGTTTCAAGAACGATAACAATGGTTTCAAAAACAATTACAATGGTTTCAAAAACAATTACAATGGTTTCAAGAACGATTTCAATAAAGTGAACAAACTTGTTGGTTGTAGTTACATAACCAATGACATTCATTAGCAATGATCAAGCCGACCAGTATTAGGTTATGGTACCATAGGATCTGACAAATCCCGTTATTCTCTATGCCCATGGTTATGTGTGGGTATTTTGGGTAACGACTGAATCTGTAATTATTAATTTACCCTTTGGTAAGGGTTTGTTAAGAACGAGAACGAGTTGGAACGATGAACGAGTCAAGAAGGTTTGAATGTTATTAGAAAATCGACCATAAAGTAGTTTCACAATTAAAACAAGAACGATTTGAACGATTAAAACAAGAACGATTTGAACAATTTCACAAAATGTTTTAACGATTGGGTAAACATTTGGACATGATTTACATTTGATCATGCATTTCCACGAAACATAGTGTTGATTTAAACCAAGTTTTACTTCAATACTTTGTTTTGTGCGTTTCACCTATGGTTTAGTTGATGCATTTCACTAGCCATACATGTCATTTTGGTTACACATTACATGGTTTACATTTGACACAAACACTTTTGATATTGGTTATACATAACATGATTTACATCTTGACATGAACATTTTGACATATTATTCCAATACATTTGGCAGTTGGTTTACACATAGACATCTTACATTGTTGGTTTGGTTTGAGTAAGTGATTTAAGTAACGAGGCGTGTGTAATATGATATAAGCATGGTGGATACGCCGCTGGTACTTCCTATATATAAGTGCTTATATGGTATTACATATCGTAGCGTTGTTTAAATCATTTCAATTTAAACATATAACATTTTATACAAATAACATACTTTTCACAATACATTGTTGTACAAACAACTTAACTTATACAAACTCATTTTACATGGTTATTCATTTAATCATGCATTATTCTCTTATTTATACATATCATCTGAACTTATTATTTTTCAAATGATTTACAAAGACAAAGCAAATTACAAGGTTTATGACTAAACATTTTCTTAAACAGAAGTCATGAATCTTATTTTCACAAAACCTATGTACTCGCCAGCATTTCTTTGCTGACCTCGTTTTCACATGTGTTTCAGGTATTGTTGAAAGATATCGATTGATAGGATGCATGCTCACATAGGACTGGACAAGGCCTTAGTGACTCAATAACAATGATAGACTATGTTTAAATTGTGTATTTAGATTTCCAGACGATGTAATTATTCAATGTTTAATAAAACGAAACACTTTTTGGTATCCATGGTTATGAAACATTAATTCTGTTACAACACTCCCCGACGTTTCCGCCACGTTTTGTATGTTACACGTGGTCGGGGTGTGACAGAAAAGATGGTATCAGAGCCAATGTGTCACACCCCGAAATTATCAGAGCTGGCGTGACTGGACTGGTATCGTCATTGCACAGCGGAAGCAAATAAGCTAAGTCTTTTAGAAAATGAACGCCCACTAAGTACTCGAGTCTCCAATGGTTCTTCTATTCCAACCGTGCCATAACTTTGAAAAGTAACCTGAGAAAGAACATGCGAGAAAAATCAACATAATGTTGAGCGAGTTCATAGTTTGTTTGTAAAAGATTTGAGGTAAATCTTTTGAGTTGTGAAAGGTTTGAAATAAATCTTTGGTATTGTGAAAGATTTGAAATAAATCTTTGGAATAACCGGTTTTTGAAATAGTATTGAGAAAATGAGTTTAAAAATCATTTTCAACGTTGTGTTTGTAGCACGTTATGTTCATAAAACCATGTATTTGCAAAGCCTTGTATTTGTAATGTTTATATAACCGTCAGTACCCACCCTGACTTTGACTCCTTACCCGCATAATCATGTGCTTTGAATTTTGTATAAAACATGGTATTTTAATTTGTATGAACAAGTAGTTTCGTAAATATATATGTCCCTGGTATGAAGCAAATAAGGGAATTGAGATCACCAATGGTTTGCAAGGCCACTGGTATATGTGAAGTGCAAGTAGGGAGACTCAAACCTAGCAGATTTTTGCCACGGCATTAGTATGTGGACAAAGTCACCCCGAGGTCCGTTTCTAGTTTGGCCTGGGGCTGGGCTCGCTACACCCAGATAGATCTACCGCTCCTGTCCCTCGGTCCTACCATGAGGACTAATGGCCTCATGTTGCTCCTACCCACTCACATGATCTAAGTAGTAAACCTCCTTACGCTAACCATACCATGTGTAAAAATGTCTGTTAAAAATTGTAACATGTATTCTATCCCAGCCTCTAAGGCTGATCCTCCCCAGCCACTAAGGCTGGCCTCCCCAGCCACTAAGGCTGGCTCCTCATTCTCTATATATATCATTGCCAAACGATCCATCCCTAGTCATGAAAATTATTCATTTTGATAATACACCTTTGTTTTGTAAAAACCGGTATGTTTAGTATAAACCTTTCGTAAATCATTTGAGTTCCTTGAAATCCCTTCGTAATATGATTTAGAAATACGAGTTTTGCGTTTGTTCAAAACTTTGTATGTTTTTGCAAAACGTGCATGTCTTTCCACCCCGAAAACATTTACAAAACTGTAAAACAGTAAAGAGTGGGGTTATGAACTCACCTGAATATTCCTGTGCAAAGCTAGCTAATTTACGACTTCGTGATGTCGTTTCCAAGACGAGACTCGCTAGCGTGCATTCTACAATATTCCTAACACGGAATATCTTATAAGTTTCTAAATAAACGCAGTATCTAAACTACGTGTCACCGAGCTTTACCGAGTCGTTAATCGAACGATTCAAAGGTAAGTTGTTAACTTAATGGAAAAAATTAAGTTATACGTGTTAAGTCTCGTTTAAGAAGTCGTATGTTGATATAAAGGAATATTCGTATGAAAGTAATATATAATAAATTTGTAGTATATATTACGTCTTGTATATACTTGCCATTATATACGTATACGCCGTTTAGGCGTATAAAATAAATATGAAGAGTTATATTTATCTTATAGAGGAATCGTCGAGTTGTTATGTTTGAAAATAAATATATAACCCATATTTATTTTTGTAAAAGAATCCGCGTTGTACGATATTTGGAATAAATATATAACTATATTTATTTTGAAAAGAATCCGAGTTGTACGTTGTTTGGACTCGATAGTTTCGTTTTATAATAAAACGCGTTCCTTTTTACGGATTTTCTCGAAAAACGGGCAGAGTTTCCTCTGTTTTTGGACGGCCCCGACAACACAAGTTGTCGTTCTTTTATCAAAATTCACTCAAGAATCAATCGCTTTAACAATATATATGTAAGTTATTAATTATATCAAACGTAAACTATAATTAGTCGGTTCGAGCTCGTTAGTCACGTACGATTAAAGCTATAAAAATAACAAAATTAATCTCGATGTTAATTCTTTACCAAATCTTCGTGTCAAAACGCCGAACGTGCTGACTGAGTTGACCGGTTGTCTTTGACCGAGTTGACTCGGTTCAACCGAGTCGACCCGAACTGCTCCAAAATCTGGCCCGAACCAAAGTTGTTGACCACCCCGAGCTTCTTGACCAGCCATGAATGTCCGACCAGGATCCGAACCGAGTTGACTCAGTTCAACCGGGTTGACTCGAACCAACCCGAAACGAACTGAACATAGACACCACCACTGTTGACTTGGACCATTGACTGAGTTGACTCGGTTTGACCGAGTCAAACCGAGTTGAACCAACCTTTGACTTGTCTTGACCGGGACTGAACCGAAGCTCCTCCGAACACAAACCCGATACTGGACGAGCCGTATCTAACCCCAAACCTGACTTGAACAAGGCTGACTCAAACCGAACATTTTCAACATAAGATCACCGTCATCATCATCATATCATCGGAAACTTGGCGGTTCATGACGAAGACCGCCGGAATCGGGACCGGGACCACCGGATAAACGAACTGACCGCCGGATAATTGAACCGACCGGCGGTCCGAGACTCCGACCGCTGGTTCTTTATCTCTCTCGGTCTCTCTCTCTCGGTTTCTCTCTCTCTCTCTGAAGCGTCACCGCACCACCACCGGTTAATGGTGGTGGTGCTCCGATTTTGCTAACGAAACAGAAAAAAAAGGGGGTGGGTGTCGGTTGTTGTTTTACCGGAGAAGGGAAGGAGAAAAGGGGGTCGCCGGACAATCATCGTCGCCGCCACAGACGGCGGCGCCGCCGCCAGTCGCCGGAGTTCGGCTGTGTTTGCCGAGATGGAGAGAGAGCACGAGGTGTATTGGGTTTGTTGTCTGCTCGTTTGTGTGTGTTGTTGTTACAATACAGACAAAGAAAGAGAGTCCTTATTTATAAGGAAAAATGGTTATATTGTCTTTTGAGTATAGAAGTTATATGCAGGTATCATGTTTTATCTTTGGGAAAAAGATCTCTTCATGAGATTTGAATATTTTACAAGATTCCTGTATATCTTGTTAGGATTTAGATAATATCTTGTAGTGATCTTGTAAGATCTAATACACCATGTGTAGGATTAGGCTTGTGTTTTTGTAGGCTTGTGTTTTTGGGCTTGGGCCCAGGGCCCACAAGCCCATCTCACGTGTAAGCGGCCCGTAATTTCTACGAGTCCCGATATCGTGACCCAAACTCCATGAGCATAAAAATATTCGTGTGACATCCATTTTTGTCGGTGTCGTCAGTATTTCGTACGGTATCGGTCCGTTGTCGCGTAATATTCAGCAGATTTTCCGTAAATCACCACACGCGCACTGTATAGCTGAACAAACGTTCCTGGGCACTCCAAGGGCCTAATTAAGTTAATTTGCGCTGTAAACACTATTTATTGTCGCGTTAATCATCTGTTAATTACGTAATTAAGAGCCGTAAATTACGGGTTGTCACATTCTCCCCCTGTTACAGAAATTTCGTCCTCGAAATTTGGACTATGTTATCCCCTCAGAATTGTGTTATTTGCAGGTAAGTCCGAATAATAACAAAGTGAATGACCGCGTAATCGAAACAAGATTTATTCGAATCATGTGAATTCAAGGACATTCCCTCACAATAGGAGTCCCAATGGTTTAAAAATGTGTCTCGGTAATTGATGTTAAAAGGAAACGAGACGTATAGGTATAGTCACTAATGTGACTAAGTTAACAGGGATCCAACAATGAACAGGAACTTCGACCAATCGAATTCCATATGAACGTTTATAACATGTAAATGAGTTCTAGAAGCAATAACATCCACTGGATGAGCTTAGAAGCAACAATCTCAAGGGTACTAGTATGCACGAAACGCTCGATCATGATCAGCACAAGCTGCAAGTTATACCGACGCCACAAAGTGTCGCAATGAATGAAACAATTCAGTAATAGGGGTGATCGAACAAGTATCACCTGTGTTTTGCATGAAACGCTCAATCATGATTAGCCCAAGCTACAAGTTTGTACTGAAACCACAAGGTTCGTAGTGATTTAAATAATTCAATAATAGCGGTGATCAAACAAATCCACCGTGTTTGAAGTCAATTGAAAGCGCAATGAAGTAAATATGAATGTTTGTTCCAAATCATCAAAGAATTTTCAATTGAAGATGGAACATCAATAAAACAATGTTTTCGATCGAAGGTGAAGAAGCAATGAATGTCGCAAAGCATTCGATCGATGTTGACAGAACCGTTATGAGGTACACCGGAATATGAAATGAATTTGTGTACCATTGTCTTAACACACTATTGTATTAAGACTGCTTTGATATAGTAAACCGAAGTGGATTGGAAAACAATCAATAAATAAATATTTAGATCCGTGCATAAGATGCGTAAACGAGTTCAGCGCAAGCTTCAGATTAATGAAAATCACCATCACATGGTGTCGGAATCAACAATCAATTTAATGGAGTCGAATACCAAACAAGTTTACCACGACTCGGAACAAATGAAGTGCTCGTTAAAAATTGATTTGAATATGATGCTCCCAACACATCATATGGTGTCTCGAATCGAATAAGTGTAATGAGCAAGTTCAAACAATTGAACTTGGTTTTAGCGCAATCCGACAATAGATATATGTATCGATAAGAAAACTTTAGGCATGGTTACAACGAAAAACCATGTATGTAACTTGTAAAGAAATGATCGTGATACAATGACCATTAAGAGGAGTAGAGATACGAAAATCTACTCAGTAAGTGTGAAATTCGAAATTTCAATAAAAGAAATTTGAGGACTTTACCTGGGGTTTCGTGTGACGACCAATTGTTAGGTGACATTACCATGGAATGTCGGACATAGCATATTCGTCGTTAGTTAGGTAGGGGGGGGGGAATGTGGAGACAGTCGTCTTCTCCCTGGCGTGATTCGTGTCGTTGCAGGATCGTGTGACAAGTTGTCGTTTCCTGATCGTTAGTTCTCCTGCTGACAGGAATCTAGCGTCGTCATTAAATTTGCGTCATCGTTCCTTCCCAAAGGCCTTGCCTCGATAGTCGTATGTGTTGTACTTCAACCTCCAGTGATGTATAGCTTAAGTTTCACGTATACCTGTGCACTACCGTTGTGTGCCGCGTAGAAAGTGATGTACCCCGACATCCGTTGACGTAGAAATTGAGTCCCATGTATTCTCGTGCGCTAGTGTTTTGTTTTGCGTAGAATGTGATGTACTCCGACATCCGTTGACGTAAAGATTGAGTTGCATATATTCTTGTGCACTCGTTTTGTTATGTGTAGGCTGCCTGCTCGGGAAGTTAAAATATCACAGACAATATGGGTAATGTGTGCCCGAGTTAATATTCGCGGTTCCTATGTGATGGCTTTTAATAAACACACACATGCGCAAATAACCAATCGTATAACCGAATGCACATGTTAGTCACCAATAAGCAATCAAGTAATTCCCCTAGTCCCACTAGTCTATCCTCCCAGCTTCTCAGACTGAACTTCCTAGTCACACTAGACTATCCTCCCAGCCTCTCAGACTGACTTCCTTTTCCGAAGGTCTTAAATGCATGTTTCCTAAACTCTCAGAGTGTTTGGTACTGTATGTAATTGTTTCGTGTACCGTGTGTAAAACACCACAATAGCGTATGTTTGAAAACAAAATTTTTGACTGTTTGTTTTTCAGCAACGGTTGGAGACCATATTCGAGTACTAGGCGTTCTGTATGTATTCAACGTCTTAATAGTTTAAGTTCCCAGAGGAAAGTGAGGTTAAAGCCTAGGTATCACAACAGAAACCTAATTCGCTGTAACCTATAGCTCTGATACCAATCTGTCACACCCCGAAATTATCAGAGCTGGCGTGACTGGACTGGTATCGTCATTGCACAGCGGAAGCAAATAAGCTAAGTCTTTTAGAAAATGAACGCCCACTAAGTACTCGAGTCTCCAATGGTTCTTCTATTCCAACCGTGCCATAACTTTGAAAAGTAACCTGAGAAAGAACATGCGAGAAAAATCAACATAATGTTGAGCGAGTTCATAGTTTGTTTGTAAAAGATTTGAGGTAAATCTTTTGAGTTGTGAAAGGTTTGAAATAAATCTTTGGTATTGTGAAAGATTTGAAATAAATCTTTGGAATAACCGATTTTTGAAATAGTATTGAGAAAATGAGTTTAAAAATCATTTTCAACGTTGTGTTTGTAGCACGTTATGTTCATAAAACCATGTATTTGCAAAGCCTTGTATTTGTAATGTTTATATAACCGTCAGTGCCCACCCTGACTTTGACTCCTTACCCGCATAATCATGTGCTTTGAATTTTGTATAAAACATGGTATTTTAATTTGTATGAACAAGTAGTTTCGTAAATATATATGTCCCTGGTATGAAGCAAATAAGGGAATTGAGATCACCAATGGTTTGCAAGGCCACTGGTATATGTGAAGTGCAAGTAGGGAGACTCAAACCTAGCAGATTTTTGCCACGGCATTAGTATGTGGACAAAGTCACCCCGAGGTCCGTTTCTAGTTTGGCCTGGGGCTGGGCTCGCTACACCCAGATAGATCTACCGCTCCTGTCCCTCGGTCCTACCATGAGGACTAATGGCCTCATGTTGCTCCTACCCACTCACATGATCTAAGTAGTAAACCTCCTTACGCTAACCATACCATGTGTAAAAATGTCTGTTAAAAATTGTAACATGTATTCTACCCCAGCCTCTAAGGCTGATCCTCCCCAGCCACTAAGGCTGGCCTCCCCAGCCACTAAGGCTGGCTCCTCATTCTCTATATATATCATTGCCAAACGATCCATCCCTAGTCATGAAAATTATTCATTTTGATAATACACCTTTGTTTTGTAAAAACCGGTATGTTTAGTATAAACCTTTCGTAAATCATTTGAGTTCCTTGAAATCCCTTCGTAATATGATTTAGAAATACGAGTTTTGCGTTTGTTCAAAACTTTGTATGTTTTTGCAAAACGTGCATGTCTTTCCACCCCGAAAACATTTACAAAACTGTAAAACAGTAAAGAGTGGGGTTATGAACTCACCTGAATATTCCTGTGCAAAGCTAGCTAATTTACGACTTCGTGATGTCGTTTCCAAGACGAGACTCGCTAGCGTGCATTCTACAATATTCCTAACACGGAATATCTTATAAGTTTCTAAATAAACGCAGTATCTAAACTACGTGTCACCGAGCTTTACCGAGTCGTTAATCGAACGATTCAAAGGTAAATTGTTAACTTAATGGAAAAGATTAAGTTATAGGTGTTAAGTCTCGTTTAAGAAGTCGTATGTTGATATAAAGGAATATTCGTATGAAAGTAATATATAATAAATTTGTAGTATATATTACGTCTTGTATATACTTGCCATTATATACGTATACGTCGTTTAGGCGTATAAAATAAATATGAAGAGTTATATTTATCTTATAGAGGAATCGTCGAGTTGTTATGTTTGAAAATAAATATATAACCCATATTTATTTTTGTAAAAGAATCCGCGTTGTACGATATTTGGAATAAATATATAACTATATTTATTTTGAAAAGAATCCGAGTTGTACGTTGTTTGGACTCGATAGTTTCGTTTTATAATAAAACGCGTTCCTTTTTACGGATTTTCTCGAAAAACGGGCAGAGTTTCCTCTGTTTTTGGACGGCCCCGACAACACAAGTTGTCGTTCTTTTATCAAAATTCACTCAAGAATCAACCGCTTTAACAATATATATGTAAGTTATTAATTATATCAAACGTAAACTATAATTAGTCGGTTCGAGCTCGTTAGTCACGTACGATTAAAGCTATAATCATCATCATCATCATACTCAGTATATCCCACCAATAGCAAAAGCTAAGGTAGGGTCTGAGGAGGGTGAGATGTAGACAGCCTTACCTCTACCCCGTAGGAATAGAGAGGCTGCTTCCAATGAGACCCCCGGCTCGATTGTGGTTTTGCATCAAGCCTTGGACATAAGGCACATAACACTCAGCAATTGAGACAAACGCCAATTGGTGCATGTACCCCCTTGTCTTTCGGCTATCAACGCCACCACATGATGCATGATTAACCATCCCCTCTTTTAACGTTATTTTCACAAAATTAGTAAAATAACGTTAAAATTAGTGCACTTTTGCTTTTGCCCCCCGAGCGCCCACACATATATACATTATATGTGCATACCGCAAGCGGGGCGCGATTAAATGTACATATATACATTATTTACGCCCCGCTTGCGGTATGTGCATATAATGTATATATGTGTGGGCCATCGGGGGGCAAAAGTAAAAGTGCACTAATTTTAACGTTATTTTACTAATTTCGTGAAAATAACGTTAAAAGTGGAGGACGGTTAATCATGCATCATGTGGTGGCGTTGATAGCTGAAAGACAAAAGGGTACATGCACTAATCGGTCTTTATCCCGATTGCCGAGTGTTATGTGCCTTATGTCCAAGGCTTGATGCAAAACTACTATCGAGCCGGGGGTCTCACTGGAAGCAGCCTCTCTATTCCTACGGGGTAGAGGTAAGGCTGTCTACATCTTACCCTCCTCAGACCCTACCTTTGCTTTGCTATTGGTGGGATTTACTGAGTATGATGATGATGATGATTAAAGCTATAAAAATAACAAAATTAATCTCGATGTTAATTCTTTACCAAATCTTCGTGTCAAAACGCCGAACGTGCTGACTGAGTTGACCGGTTGTCTTTGACCGAGTTGACTCGGTTCAACCGAGTCGACCCGAACTGCTCCAAAATCTGGCCCGAACCAAAGCTGTTGACCACCCCCGAGCTTCTTGACCAGCCATGAATGTCCGACCAGGATCCGAACCGAGTTGACTCAGTTCAACCGGGTTGACTCGAACCAACCCGAAACGAACTGAACATAGACACCACCACTGTTGACTTGGACCATTGACTGAGTTGACTCGGTTTGACTCGGTCAAACCGAGTTGAACCAACCTTTGACTTGTCTTGACCGGGACTGAACCGAAGCTCCTCCGAACACAAACCCGATACTGGACGAGCCGTATCTAACCCCAAACCTGACTTGAACAAGGCTGACTCAAACCGAACATTTTCAACATAAGATCACCGTCATCATCATCATATCATCGGAAACTTGGCGGTTCATGACGAAGACCGCCGGAATCGGGACCGGGACCACCGGATAAACGAACTGACCGCCGGATAATTGAACCGACCGGCGGTCCGAGACTCCGACCGCTGGTTCTTTATCTCTCTCGGTCTCTCTCTCTCGGTTTCTCTCTCTCTCTCTGAAGCGTCACCGCACCACCACCGGTTAATGGTGGTGGTGCTCCGATTTTGCTAACGAAACAGAAAAAAAAGGGGGTGGGTGTCGGTTGTTGTTTTACCGGAGAAGGGAAGGAGAAAAGGGGGTCGCCGGACAATCATCGTCGCCGCCACAGACGGCGGCGCCGCCGCCAGTCGCCGGAGTTCGGCTGTGTTTGCCGAGATGGAGAGAGAGCACGAGGTGTATTGGGTTTGTTGTCTGCTCGTTTGTGTGTGTTGTTGTTACAATACAGACAAAGAAAGAGAGTCCTTATTTATAAGGAAAAATGGTTATATTGTCTTTTGAGTATAGAAGTTATATGCAGGTATCATGTTTTATCTTTGGGAAAAAGATCTCTTCATGAGATTTGAATATTTTACAAGATTCCTGTATATCTTGTTAGGATTTAGATAATATCTTGTAGTGATCTTGTAAGATCTAATACACCATGTGTAGGATTAGGCTTGTGTTTTTGTAGGCTTGTGTTTTTGGGCTTGGGCCCAGGGCCCACAAGCCCATCTCACGTGTAAGCGGCCCGTAATTTCTACGAGTCCCGATATCGTGACCCAAACTCCATGAGCATAAAAATATTCGTGTGACATCCATTTTTGTCGGTGTCGTCAGTATTTCGTACGGTATCGGTCCGTTGTCGCGTAATATTCAGCAGATTTTCCGTAAATCACCACACGCGCACTGTATAGCTGAACAAACGTTCCTGGGCACTCCAAGGGCCTAATTAAGTTAATTTGCGCTGTAAACACTATTTATTGTCGCGTTAATCATCTGTTAATTACGTAATTAAGAGCCGTAAATTACGGGTTGTCACACAATGGTTATAGGGAATTAGGTTATTAATAATGCTTTGACCTAGTCTATAACCTTTCTAGGACCCTAACGCGAGTTTACTTGCGTTTAGTCATAAAACAATACCGTCACCTATCCTTAGGCGACGACCACAACAAGAACATAAATTTCAAAACCGCTTTGAAAACTAATCATCTGTTCTAGGATGATTGATTTCTAGGTTTTGAACCCTCTATTGTAAGGTTTTGAACCCTCTGTTATATGGTTTTGAACCCCTTTGAGTTTTCAAAATCTCGTCAAGGTTTTGGGTTTTAAATAATGTGAACACGTGCAAACTGGAAGGGTGAATGCCTGTATTCTGGGTTTTCTGTCTAGGCAAGCACTTCGTATATATCTCATCAGACGCGAGACCAGTTGTGCTTACCTGGGAATTCTTGGGATGAGTGTTCACTTATAGGCGAGCATGTCTTCGCGATACATTATTTTTGATCCATTTATTTTGGTTAGTCACTGTGTGTCGGTTGTTGCTTTGTAGTAACAAACAAATGACCACTATCCTTGCTTTCATCAGATTTGTTTCATCTCATTCTTTTCGTCTAATTCTCTCACTCGTTTCCTTTCATGTTTCCTCTTTTAGAATGCCTCCTCGACGCGAAAGCCAGATAGCGACTGCCGAATTGGCAGAAATCATTGCGCAGCAAATGGCTGCTCAATTCCCAAACCTCTTTGCTCAATGGAACCAAGCCAACAACAACAACAATGTTCCATGCAAATACAAGGATTTTAACCAGGCTAAACCACTCAAGTTTAGTGGTTCTGAAGGAGCGACTGGGCTTCTTCAATGGTTCGAGAGCATTGAGAATACTTTCCGCCACGTGCAGTGTTCTGACAATCGCAAGGTCGAGTTTTCTTCGAGTGTGTTTCAGAAGAGGGCTCTCACATGGTGGAATGGGGTTATGAGGGATCGTGGTGCAGAAGTTGCTCTAGCACAGACATGGGCTGAACTTAGGGCCCTTATGATGAGGGAATTCTATCCTCGTCATGAGCAGCGAGCTTTGGAGAAGGAATTTGATGAGTTGAAGCAAGATAGTGGTGAGCACAGGGCGTATACTGATAGGTTTGAGGAGTTGAGTCTGCTTTGCCCGACAATGGTTACCCCACTCGACAAGGCTATCGAAAGGTACATCGACGGCCTACCTGACTCGGTACAAGACATCCTTACTGGTAGTAGCCCTACCACACTCCGTCAGGCGATCGAGTTAGCTGCGACATTGATGAGTCACAGATTCGGAAGAATAAGTTACACAGAAAGGGTGACAAGGGTAAGAAGCAGGGGTCTGACAAGGAGGATAGTGTGACAACTCGAATTTCTGACTTTCACTTTCGCATTTAATGCACGTTGACTTTTACTGTTTAGTTGTTTGATTTGTTTAACTTGTAACTGTACGTTGGATTATAAGTGAAATGAATGTTGAATCTCTATGTGATGAATATGTGTGAAGTACTTGATCGCATGAACTTGTTATCTGTTTAAGAATTTGAATCAACCCGACGAAACAGATTTCTGTTTCGCCATAAACTTCTCCACGAAACAAGTGTGTGTTTCGTCACACTTCTTCGACGAAACAAAACTGTTTCGCCAAGCCCAGTTACGCCAAGCCCAGTTAGGGCCCAATACGCTACGTAATTATAATAGGCATTCTGTTTCATTCGCCACATGTTTTGGCAATTAGAAACCCTAGAACTCTTTGTGTGACGGCTACCACAAAACTTCAACTTTTCCTCCAGTCAATCTTGTGATCCATCATCACGGTTAGTTGCACTGATTCATGCTTGACTCCTTAGTAAATCACCACATATCCGCATGTGTATATTTATTTGATTAAAATCATTTGATTATTTGACATCATGAATTAACGATTTGTGTGTAATGATTGTGAGCATGTGATTGAACCGATTTGTATGTAGTGCTAGGTGAGGTCTATTGGTTTTTGAGTAATCATGTGATTGTCAGTGTGCATCGATTTTAAACAGGTCAATTGCATTAATTTTGTGGACATTAGTGCATGTAATCAGGCCTTTAGATGGCCCAATCATTCTAGTGCATTCAAAGAATTGCTGTCATATCATCACGTGAAATGTTTGGTGAATTGAAATTAAATGGTTATTGTTGCTGATTATGTGAGTGGGCCGCACATGATGACCTTCAAATTGTTGTGTGTCCATTAATTGAGTTTGTCGACTATTATGATTAATTTTTGGTCCAATCAAAATAGTAGAGTCACATCATAAGAATTCTTGTATCTTTTGATTTAGAAACAGTTGCCAGAATCTCGGTCCAATAGAACTGTTATAGATTGGTGATTGGTCATGTAACTGATGAGATTGGAGTCACTGTGTTCACGTATCTGCTACTGTTAATGATGATGTATATGACGAAACCAATTATGACGAAATGAACATGACGAAACAGATGTGTTTCGCCAAGGGATATCACGACGAAATAGATAGTGTTTCGTCGAAGGGGTATATGGCGAAACAGAGGTGTTTCGCCAAATGGGTAATCGGCACAGTAACTTGATTTCTTTCTGTTAAAGGTTAACTGGACTAACTAATTGAGGTTAAATGATACGCATGACTTGTACGATCATGGATACATGCAATGTGTTACTTGGTGATTGTGTGATGTGCCGTCTACTATGATTATTACTTACGTGCCAACTTCGTGAATACAAACTGATTATGTATACGTGCGTACTTTAGGACGTGATTGATTAACTATGAGCATACTTAGCATACCGAGAAAACCAAGGTGAGTTCACACTCTTACCAAGGCATGGGATTCCCGGGGTTGGGAATGGGATTGAATGATTTCATGTACTTACTTCGCTACTAGAATACGCACCACTGTCCTCGGGTTGGGAAGGACACCTATAGATACAGCTAGACTAGTAAAACATGGGAAGCCCCCACTACTCTTCGCACACATGCCTGGGATGGCCGCGATACAAATACTAATCTTCGCACACATGCCTGGGTTGGCCACGATACAATTACTAAACTTCGCAAACATGCCTGGAGGGCCGCGATACAAATATAACTAGTCTAGAAAACATGGGAAACCCCCATTAAACTTCGCAAACATGCCTAGAGGGCCGCGATACCATTACATACGATACATGATTACTAAACGAGCTTCCGATTTACGATACGAACACTATAACTGAATAACCAACTGTGAACTCGCTCAACTAGTTGTTGACTCTCTGTTACATGCCTTGCAGGACCATAGGTACTCTTGGAGCTTGCACGGGAGGCGCAGTCGTTGTGGAACATGGATCGAGGATGCTACGTTAAAACATTTAGACATTTGAACTTATTACTTGCATTGGGTTTACATCTATGCTTCCGCTAGACTCTTAATATATTTTGTTTGAACACCTTTCATATCGTTTGGTTTAAATTACATTTATCACATATTATGTTTGATATGATTGGTGGCTTGATCCTGGTCAGTCACACCTCCAAGCGGTGGTACTCCGCATGTGGATTTTGGGGGTGTGACAGATAGCAAGAAAGGTCAAAACAAGAAGGGTAAGGAAGGTGAGACGTCAAAGAAATCAAGAAAGCGAAAGGGTGTTCAGAACTTTGCTGTTACAGCACAGACTGCTCAGAACCCGCGGAACCCACCAGCTCAGCCACCTGCAAAGAAAGCATATGCCGGTACCGCACCTCATTGTGCACGCTGCAACGGTCATCACGCGGTACAACAAGCTTGCTGGCAATGCACGACGTGTGGTATACTTGGGCATTTGGCCAATGTTTGTCGTTTGGGATAAAATCAGGCTGCTCAGGTTCAAGCTCTGGTTCAAGGGAATGCTGCGAGATTCCCACTGGGGTCATGTTTCAACTGCGGAGAGATTGGTCACTTCCGCCACAACTGTCCGAGACTGGTGAATGCAAATGCTAACGCAAACCCAAATGCGAACGTCAACGTCAATGTGAATCCAGCACGTGGTCGAGTGTTTAACATCAATGAGGCACTCAATGATGAAGGAGTGAACAATTAGCATTTTGTATTTCCTCTGGTTGTTATCTTGTAACAATTAAAGACAATGCGGTTGTTATATAAATAACAATTTGTGGTTTTATTTTTTTAACTAATGCAATTGTATGAATGTTTGATCCAACCTTATGATGTCAACACAAAGACAAAACTACTCGTGTGGTTCTGTCATTTTTATGATCACTTGTGATCTCCCTAAGAACCTCAAACACTTGTTTCTTTTAAATCTAAAGTATCTTATCGTCTTGCACCGTTCGAGATGCAAGAATTATCAAAACAACTTCAAGAGTTGTCTGATAAAGGATTCATCCGTCCGAACTTTTCACCTTGAAGAAACTCCTGTCCTCTTTGTGAAAAGAAAAATGGATCTTTTCGAATGTATATCGATTAACGTAAGCCTAGTAAGCTTACCATCAAGAATCGATATCCCCTACCTTAAATCAACGATTTCTCCGATCAACTGCATAGCGTTTCATGCTTTTCCAAGATCGATTTGCGTTTTGGGTATCATCAACTTTGTATTCTCGAAGAAGATATTCCCAAAACGGTTTTCTGCACGAAGGATGGCCATTACGAGTTTACAGTCATGCCTTTTGGGTTGACAAATGCTCCAGCCATCTTCAAGGACTTAATAAATAGAGTCTGCAAGCCTTATTTGGATCAGTTCGTCATTGTTGTTAATGACATCTTGATCTATTCATATCCCGAGCCGATCACGATCAACACCTTCGTTGACATTGGAACCCCTAAAGAAGGAACAAACTTTTCGCTAAATCCTCCAAGAGGAAATTTTGGCTTAAAGAAATTCAGTTTTTTTTTTTTTTTTTTTTTTTTTTTGGGGTCATGTAGTCAACAAGCAGGGTATTCTTGTGGATCCATCCAAATTGCTGCAATTAAGGATTTGGTTCCCAGTATGCTTTAAATACCCGTGTCCAAAGATAACAAATTAAACGATTATGCGATTATGTGATTACGTGTTATGTGTTCTCCTTTATGTTTTTGTATGATCCGATTTTCAAAATCCTCATAGAATCTTTTATATCTATATATAAGGGATTCATAGTAGGATATTCAAAAGGTACTACCTTAAATCCTTAATGGGCTTCTACGTGGTAGTTAAGACCCTTGGGATTATATAGTACCATTTCATGACTCGAAGAGAGACCTTTTAGTGGTCTAGTCAAAAAAAAAAGATTGATTCACAATTTGGTTAAAGAACGACATCTAGTGATGTAGCTGAACAGACTCCTTGATAGTCTATTTAGATCATTTATTGATTTAATTAAAAGGACTCTATGGCGGTCTAGTCACACGCATCACAGGATTGTTCATTTGGTTTTACCCTACACGTTATAAAATAGACTGTGTAAACTGTGCAAGGAATTGTCAAATTATGGACGCGTACATAATTATGAAATTTAGTGCACAGAAACCCAGTAAGATTTATTATGTGTAAGAACCGATAGCGACAACAATAACAAAATGAGAACGATGTAATGAAGGTATGGTGGACGCACCAATGGCGCTTCATATACTTGTATATAAGTGTCCCTCTTACATTGCAAGCATAATGTTATTAAGGTTACTAGAAGTTCAGAACCCTAACCAATGTTGTTCGATCTTTTCAACTTCATGCTTTCAAGCTCTCACAGGTTTCCTCTAATTAAATTTCGGGACGAAATTTCCTAAAGTAGGGGAGACTGTGACACCTGTGTCACTGCGACCATCAAACAAATTCCAAACCAATGAAATTTTGTGTTTCATACTTGGGATTTGTAAAAATATGTGTATCATTTGCACATATCAAATTTTGTTCGATTTCAAGCTTTAAATCACTTTCTGGAAGGTTATACGCGATCTGATGCGTAAATATAACCAGTTTAATGCAACGAACACTCCAGAATAGTGAAATAGGCTTAACATACCTTAAATAACCTTTACATAACTTAGAAATAAGTTTCGAAGGCTTTGGTATGGCAAAATCAAGATAAATCGCTTACAGGGACTAAAGTTGACAAACTGCGAAAGTATGCCAATTTGAACTGTAACAAACATTCCGGAACATGACCATAACTTAAACATACCATAAATATCCTTCACATAGCTTAGAAATAGGCTTTGAGGGGTTCGGTATGCTAAAACAAACTTTTGGGTCATTCAGGGACTAAAAGTGTCAAAAAGTGCACAAGTTTGCATTTTCCAGCATAACTTACGTTCTGAATACATCTGGACATCCAAAAATTTATGTAAGCACTAAAATATTTTATTTTAGTGTTTGGCATAAGAAAAATCCATTCGTCACGCATTTTGGATCGTTTTTCGCGCTTGTGCGCATTCCGTCGTAATTAAGCGAACATCGCGTTCGTACGGCCAAACGAACCAACATCCGACATATTTTTGAGCATGTTTCATGTCCACAATGTTTAGGCATCATTTTAGGGCCTTAAAGTTGGCTTGACGGGCCTTAGAAGTGCCGGAAATGGGCTTAAAACACAACAGGGACCAAAACTGTCAAAATGGAAACTTATTTCTGATCAGACATGTCCAGGCGGCCCGCCTGAGTTTTGGTATATCCTGAAGCGGACCACGTCAGCCTTCCAGAATGGATAAGAACGATCAGTCAGCAGATTCCAGCTGTTTAATCCACAACCACACATCCACACTTGACCTTTCAGCTCATTTAGGACCATTTTTAGCTACCATAAGGTTCCGACAAGTGTACGCATGAGATTCAAGCACGGTTTCCATGAAACGATCTTAACGGTTACCCGAAAACTATAAATACCCCACCCCCCATTGCTTCAAAATCACTAGAATCTGATCTTAAAGACTCTAAGTTGGAACCATTGTTTCATACCTGAGTTATTTCGATCTAGATTAGCATTCGGGGACCCTTCGTAAGTATTCTTTCGTTCTTTTATTGCTTTTCGAGTCCGAAAGTCAAACTTTGTTTGATTTTCAGCGTTGACCAGTTTATGGTCAATGCGAAGTTCGTTTGAACTTCGCAACGTGATTATAATCACGATGGTTATAGTCCCTTGGGACTATGCCTACTGATTACCATGTTGTCTAGGGTCGTAAGGGTAAGCGATCTGATAAATCGCTTATACCAGGCCACCAATACTGAGTACGAAGATCCTTGTACATTTTATCAGCACCAGGATGGATAGAATATCGAGACTTGTGAGATTCGTCCATTACTAAGGTGCGAAGATCGTCCTGATTCGTAATCCACAAACGATTCTCAAAATAGAGTAAACCATCGTCTTTCCTTTCGAGTTTAAACTCAAGTTGAAGTGGTAGCTCATATTTCAATAAGTCATTGATCACACAAGATCGTTGAGTTTGAAGAACACGAGATTGAATATCAGATACAGTTCGAATGGAATGAAGCTTGACTCGTTCCTTTCGACTAAGCGCATCGGCTACGACATTCGCCGTACCAGGACGGTAGCGGATCTCGCAATCATAATCGTTTAAGAGTTCAACCCAACGTCGTTGCCTCATGTTCAGCTCCTTCTGATTGAGAATATGCTGGAGACTTTTGTGGTCTGTGAAAACCACGCACTTCGTTCCATAGAGGTAGTGTCTCCAGATTTTAAGCGCAAAAACCACTGCTCCTAACTCAAGATCATGAGTCGTATAGTTCTTCTCGTGAACTTTCAACTGTCTAGACGCGTAAGCTATGACTTTACCGCGTTGCATAAGAATGCAACCAAGTCCTAGATTCGACGCGTCACAATAGACAACAAAATCATCGTTTCCCTCAGGTAGAGATAAAACAGGAGCATTACAGGGCTTCCGTTTCCGCGTTTGGAACGCTTCTTCTTGCTTAGGTCCCCACTCAAAAGGCTTATTTTTCAGAGTCAAAGCAGTGAGTGGAACCGCGATCATCGAGAAATTAAAAATAAACCGTCTTTAATAACCAGCAAGGCCAAGAAAAGAACGAACTCCTGTAGGTGTCGTTGGTGTATTCCAATCCTTAATTGCAACAATCTTGGATGGATCTACATGAATACCCTGCTTATTGACAATATGACCCAAGAACTGAACTTCTTTAAGCCAGAATTCACACTTGGAGAATTTAGCAAAAAGTTGTTCCTTCTTTAGAAGTTCCAAGGTCAAACGAAGGTGTTGCTTGTGATCGGCTCGAGACTTAGAATAAATGAGAATATCGTCGATAAACACAATGATGAACTTATCTAAATAAGGTTTACAAACCCTATTCATTAAGTCCATGAAGATAGCTGGGGCATTTGTCAAACCAAAAGGCATGACAGTGAACTCGTAATGCCCATATCTTGTTCGGAAAGCGGTTTTGGGAATATCTTCTTCGAAAATACGAAGTTGATGATACCCAGAACGCAGGTCGATCTTGGAAAAACATGAAGCACCTTGCAGCTGGTCGAAGAGATCATCAATTCCAGGTAGGGGATATCGATTCTTGATGGTAAGCTTATTAAGCTCACAATAGTCGATACACATTTGAAAAGATCCATCTTTCTTTTTCACAAAGAGGACAGGAGCTCCCCAAGGCGAAAAGCTTGGACGGATGAATCCTTTATCAGACAACTCTTGAAGCTGTTTCGATAACTCTTGCATCTCCGATGGTGCAAGACGATAAGGTGCTTTCGCAATCGGGTTGGCATTGGGTGCAAGGTCAATATGAAACTCGACTTGACGAACTGGAGGCAAACCAGGCAGTTCATCGGGAAACACCTCTGGATAATCCCGAACAATCGGAATATCCTGAATACTTTTGCTCTTGCCTTTCTCCTCGGTGACATGTGCCAGGAAAGCAACATATCCTTTTTACAAATATCTTTGGGCCTTCATACACGACATAAGCTTCAATCCACCAGATGGTTTCTCGCCACGAACTCCCAGAACATCGCCAGACGGAAAAGGGATATGAACAATCTTATCGAAACAAACCACCTCAGCGTGTTGTTTGGTTAAGCAATCCATCCTTTTGATAATGTCAAAACTCCCAAGTTGCATCGGTGTGAGGTCAAAAGGAAAAAGGTGATTATCAAAGTTAGATTGACAGTCGCAAATAACATAATTGAGTACAAAAAGTAACTTTGATAGATAAGGGTCCCTTAGTTATCTAACCAAGGAATTAAAGTGATTACTCAGATTGCCAATTTCGTTTCTTAGAATGAAACGAGCACTTAGCATCTTCGAGGAAATCATGAGCGATCATATGAACAAGAGAACTACAAATACGGTTCTTTTGGTGTAGGTATCATAGGGTATGCCATACACACATGCAACTATATTTGCAAATAAAGATTTATTCATAAACAAAAATCGATTGTTTCCGAGTTCAAAGGAAAGCACTAGAAACATAAACATAAGATTCGAATTATTCAAAGCAGCAGCTTTTTCTAATCGGCCAAATGCTCATCCATGGGTCGGATTTGCATTGACAAACTTTGGGCATTTGTTCCTGAAATGACCCATTTCACCACAGTTGTAGCAAGTACCAGGCGGAAAACGAGCTCGTGCTGGATTTGCTTGAACAACAGTAGGACCTGCAACAGTTTTATTCTGGATCGCATAACGGCATGTTTTGACCAAATGTCCCCATCCTCCACAATGGGTACATTTGAGACATGGTGTTTGATCTGGATGATGACCATTGCATTGATTGAACAAGGGAGCAGTTCCCAGGTACGGCTTCTTGGTTGGTGGTGCTGCCACCTGGCTAGGTTCTGCTTGATTTGGTGTAACGGCTACGGGATTCTTTGGAGCTTTACGCTTCTTTGACTTTTTCGGAGGCTCGGCTTCTGCTTTCTTTGATGCTTCTTGGGTGGCTTCGTTATCGAGACGAGACATGGTGACAGCTAATTCAACAGTCTTCAGGATAACTTTGCCTATTTGCTGGGCAAATTTGGCAGTTTGCTCAGACATTTGAATGTCGTTGCGATGATGAGACATTCTAGAGGAAATGAAAGATATAGGAGAAAACAAGTGAAATGTTATCGGATATCAGAACAACAAAACATAGAAATTGCGATCATTTGTTTGTTACTTAAGGCAAACACATTTGACGGTGTTTAATCAAAGTAAACGGGTCACATTAATGTAACACCGAAGACATGCTCGCCTATAAGTGAACACTCACCCCAAGAGTTCCCAGGTAAGAGTGACTGGTCCGATACTGCGGATTTGTACGAACACTCTAGCCTTAGACAGAAAACTCAGGGTACAGGCATTCACTCTTTCAGTTCGCACGTGTTCACATTATAAGACCCAAACTTTGACGAAATTTGAAAACTTAAAGGGTTCGAAACCTTACAATAAATCATCCTAGAAAAGATGATTGGTTTTCAAAGCGGATTTGAAATTTGTGTTCTTGTTGTGGTTGTCACCTAAGGATAAGTGACGGTATTGTTTTAAGATCTAAACACAAGAATCTTGTGTTAGGGTCCTAGGAAGGTTATAGACTAGGTCAAAGTATTACTAATAACCTAATTCCCTATAACCATGAGCTCTGATACCAACTTTTCTGTCACACCCCGACTGCGTAAAACAACAAATCACGGCGGAATTGTCGGGGAGTGTTGTAACAGAATCATTGTTTCAAAACACACGGAAATTTGAAGTTTCGTTTTATTAAACATTAAATATTCACATCGGCTGGAAATCTAAATAAACAAGTTTATTAAGTTACTAAGGCCTCGTCCAGTCCTATGTGAGTATGCATCCTAGCAATCAACATCATTCAACAACACCTGAAACATATGTGAAAACAAAGTCAGCAAAGGAATGCTGGCGAGTACATAGGTTTTGTGAGAGTGTCAGATTCATGGCTCGTTTATACGTTGGAATAAATTGTGCAACTTCATTAATTGTCATTAGAAAACCTTGTTTTATAAAATGTTTGTATCGTAAAATGAATAACCAAATCAAAATGGTTTGGTTATAGTTTTTAAACCTCGAAGCCATGAATCTTAACCCAAAACATTTGTTTTCGTAAACCAAATCGTAAATCATTCTCGTAATAAAACTCGTATAGTTTATATCGTTTCGAAAACCTCGTTTGTGTGACATCGCTTCCAATTGTTTACCCAAGTCGTTTAATTCGTTAAACATCGCTTTAGTCGTTTAAATCATTCTCGTTTTAGATCGTGAAACTACTTTTGGTCGTCTCGCTAATAACATTCAAACCTGTGTGACTCGTATATTGTTCAACTCGTTTTTGCATTAACAAACCTCCAAAGGGTAAGTTAAAAATCATCAGATTCGGTCGTTACCCACCTAACCCACACATAACCATGGGTCCGGTCTGATAACGGGATTTGTCGGATCCTATGGTACCATAACCTAATACTGGTCGGTTTGGCCGAAATTAATGAATGTCATTCGTTATGTAACTACAACCAACAAGCTTGTTCACATTATCGAAGTCGTTATTAGTTTGGTATAAACCATCTTACTCGTTTTGAAATCATCGTTAAAACATCGAAATCGTTTAGATACATATGAATCACCCCAAAACAATCGAAAACAGTAAAAGAGGGGAACTATGTACTCACCTTCGGGTGCGTTTTTAAATGTTAACACAATCCCTCAAATTGTTTATCCGCCCTAAATTAAATAAGAATGGTTTTAATAATCAAAAACCCACACTTTGGCATGCAATATACTACTTATGTCGTTTCTGTTTTAATATATATGAAACTGGACTGTTTTCGGACATTTAAATAAAATAGTTAACTTATTCCAAAAATTCCCAAATTTTTACAGAATGTCTTAAACGATCCAAATATTATTGTGTAAAAATATCGGGGTCTAGTTCATTACCAATATTTTATAAAAATTCATTTTCCGGACTGAAATCAGATTTGTTATTTTCTGATTGCAGTTTAAGAAATAATTCATTAAAAATTCATTGTGAGTCCGATTTATGAAATTCCAGTGGGAGAATTACAAATACATCAGTGGTCAACTATGGTATAAATTTCATGATCAGAATCCACACAGAATACAAGTTATGACAGAAAACAGGACGCACATTTTCAGCAGCAAAAATGCAGCTCTAGCTGCTGTTATAAAATGACACTTTAAAAATAGTAAACGGAGTCCAAAAATTATGATTCTGGTGCCATTAGAACCGTATTTCATAATATATGAACCTAGACTTCAGAAAACACATTTTTCGTTTCATTAAGGTCCTGTTGCAGCCAGTTAAAGTCGGCTGGAAATACAACTCAGCATGCTGTTTTTAGTTTAAAGGTTACTAAAACGCACACATACGATTACCATTCATTCTAATAACGATATATCTTATAACATATGTTATTTACAGTAGATTAGTGTTTGTATTACTCATATTTATCATGTTTTACCCACATATCTTCTCTTTATCCACCCTTTAACACATTATGTTCAAAATTTGTTCATGATCTTTAAAGTTTCTTAACTTTCTATCATCTATTAACCACCAAAGACAAGCACAAGATGAAGATTTAGAACACTTACTACTAGCACAAGGCTAGGGGAGTTTCAAATCATAAAAGTGGCGGATAAAAGAAAACAAGAGTGGTCCTTGAGCTTCCGAGTGCACCAAACTTGTTCGTATGACCCCTTGCACCCTTGTATGTATGGAAAATGGCTAGAAAGGAAATCGATGATGGTGATATGGTGGAGGATGGTGGCTGCCGTGAATGGGGGAAAGAGGAAGGGAGAGAGCTTGTTGGTTGTGTGGGTTGAAATGAAATGGTTAAACCTCTAGGTTTATTTATAATCCAATATCACCATTAACCATTGAATATAATGTTTCTTTATCCACCAACACAATCAAGTAAAATAATGAAGAAATCAAATGGGTGGGGGACATCTCATAACCGATTTTTGGGAGGGGGGTTTTAGTTTAGTTGGGTTGTGATGGTAATTAGTTGGTTTAGTTAGAAATTAAATGTATAGTTAGTGCATTATGGTGTGCTATATAATATATTGTGTGTTAGGGTGTTCGGGGACCCTAACTAACTTAGAAAAATAAAAGAAATGTGTTTGACAATATTTTTGTGTTCCGGGTAAAGCCCGGTTGTCCGGTTAAAAACCATTCCGTTAAAGTGTTTAATTATGTATCGGGTATTTTATCTAGCGTTCAAATCCCGATTTATGGCGTTCTAAATCATTTTTATTATTCTATAAAAATAAACTCGCCAAAATATTACTGAAATAATTTCAGTTGCCAAGACTGGCTACGTTGTCTGTGTTTCGCAGTAAAAGCACTGTGTCGCGCAGAAACAAACGGTACGCGCTTAAACTTGAAAAACAACGTTTTTAAGCATTTTAATTTATTTTTCAACACGAACCTGATTAAAATAAGATTTTAATCATAACCGAATATTTGTGGGATTTAAATATTATTCGGGCGGTCACCAACGTTCGTTTCGTAGTTTTGTCGTAATTAGTTCTTTAGTTCAAATAAACATGTTTTCGCCATACCGAATCCTGCGAAACTTATTTCTAAGTTATGTAAAGGATATTTAGGGTATGTCAAGCTTACGTCACAGTTCCGGGGTGTACGTCGCGTTAAACTGATTGCGTTTAAGTACCAGTTTACGTATAACCTTCCAGAAAGTGATTTAAAGCCTGAAATCGGAGTCGAATCAAATTGTAAAATCTTTAAACACAATTGCACACATAACAACACCAAAACACATATAATAACACCAAAGCATATCGTTTTATTGATAACTAACATTGTTTCACATAATACGATGATTACAGAACACAGTTGTCGCAGTTGAACTCTTGAACGATTACGATTGCGAGATTCGCTACCATCCTGGTAAGGCGAATGTCGTTGCCGATACGCTAAACCAAAAGGAATGAGCCAATCTTAATTTTGTTCATACTCTATCTGATATTCAAACTCGTGTCTCTCAAGCTCAACAATCTTGTCTTACACAAAATTCGATGGGTAAGGAATTACCACATCAACTAAAGCTTAAACTCGAAACAAAATACGATGGGTTACTCTATTTCAAGAATCGTTTGTGGATTCCGAAACAAGACAATCTTCGCACTTTAGTGATGGACGAATCTCATAAATCTCAATATTCTATCCATCCTGGTGCTGACAAAATGTACAAGGATCTTCATACTCAGTTCTTGTGGCCTGGTATGAAGAAAGATATTGCCTTGTATGTATCGAAATGCCTAACGTGTCTCAAAGTCAAGGCTGAACATCAACGACCGTCTGGTTTGCTTGTACAACCAGAGATACCGGTATGGAAGTGGGAGAACATTGCGATGGATCTCATTACTAAGTTACCACGTACATCTAGAGGTCACGATGCTATTTGGGTAGTCATTGATCGATTAACGAAGTCAGCTCATTTTATACCGATTCGCGAGGATCTATCTGCTGATAAACTTGCCAAGATTTATGTTGATGAGATTGTATCTCGACATGGTGTTCCTTTGGATATCATATCTGATCGTGATGCTCGATTTTCATCTCACTTTTGTAAGATCATGCAAACTGCTATGGGAACCCAACTAAATCTGAGCACTACTTATCATCCCCAAACAGATTGACAATCCAAGAGAATGATACAAACAATGGAGGATATGCTTAGAGCATGCGTGATAGACTTTGGTGGTAATTGGGATTCTCATCTTCCATTGATTGAATTCTCTTATAACAACAGTTATCATGCTAGCATCAATATGGCACCGTTCGAAGCTTTATACGGTCGAAAATTTCGTTCACCTGTCTGTTGGAATGAGATCGGTGAAGCTCAGCTTACTGGACCTGAGCTCATTCTGGAAACGACAGATAAAATCAAGAAAATTCGCGATAATCTTCTGACAGCTAGAAGCCGTCAAAAGAGTTATGCGGATATGCGACGCAAGCCCTTGGAATTTCAAGTCGAAGACCGTGTCCTACTCAAGGTATCCCCTTGGAAGGGAGTGGTGAGATTTGGAAAGAAAGAAAAACTTGCACCTCGATATGTTGGACCATTTAAGATTGTTGAAAGAATTAGAAAGGTTGCCTATCGACTAGAGCTACCTCCTGAACTTGGGAATATTCACCCAACATTTCACGTGTCCAATTTACGAAAATGTTTAGCCGATACTGATCTTCATATTCCACTCGACGAAATTCAATTTGATGAAACGATGCACTTTGTCGAGAAACCTGTGGAGATAGTGGACCCTGAAATCAAACAATTGAAGAACATGCGAATACGAATTGTCAAAGTTCGCTGGGAGTCCAAACGTGGCCCAGAATTTACTTGGGAGCATGAGGACCAAATGAAAGGGAAATATCCACATTTGTTTTCACAAGTTTCCTCTAGTTAAAATTTCGGGACGAAATTTCCTAAAGTAGGGGAGACTGTGACAACTGTGCTCTGTAAATGATGAATGATGTAAAAAAATTTCAATTATCAATAAAACGATGTGTTTTGATGTTAATATGTGTGTATTTGTGTTTGATGATTTTACGAATTGATTCGAGTTCGATTTCAAGCTTCAAATCGCTTTCTGGAAAAATATACGCAAACTGATGCATAAACGTAATTAGTTTAACGCGAAAAACACTCCAGAACAGTGACATAGGCTTAACATACCTTAAATAACCTTTACATAACTTAGAAATAAGTTTTGAATGGTTTGGTGTGTCGAAAACAAGTTTATTCCATCGCAGGGACTATTTGTGTCAAACTGCAAAACTATGCCGATTTGTACAGTAACGAACATTCCAGAACTTGATCATAAGTTAAAAATACCTTAAACATCCTTTACATAGTTTAGAAATAGGCTTTGAGGGGTTCGGTATGCGAAAATAAACTTATTTAATCAACAGGGACTAAAAGCGTCAAAAAGTGCATAAGTTTGCATTTTCGCGCATATCTTACGTTCTGAACATATCCGGACATCAAGAAAATTTTTTAATCATTAAAATATTTTATTTTACTGATCGGAATGCAAAAATACCATTCGTCGTGTAATTTGGATCGATTTCGCGTCCGTTCGAGTTTTCATCGTAATTAACCAAATAACGCGATCGTACGACTAAACGAACCGACATCCGAGATGTTTTCAAGCATATTTCATGTTCCCTATACTTTAACTTCATTATGGAGCCTTGAAATGGGGTTAACAGGGCTTAAACATGTCGAAAATCAAGTTTTAATCATGCAGGGACCTGTTCTGCCAATTTGGGAAACTTAGAACTGACCTCCCCCGAGCCACGCGCCAAGACCAGGACACCCTGGTGTGCCACGTGACAGGGACCAAAACTCAGCAGTCCAGTTTCAGCAACTGGCTTGATTTCCAGGGTTATTTATGCAATTTTCTCAATACTATGGCCTGGTTTTAAGCTCCCATTGTATTAAATACCATGTCCCACAAGTGTAAGGTCAAGATTAAACCTTCTAAACACTTGGAATGATCTCCTTGATCCTAACTTCCTATAAATAGAAGTGGGTTCTTCACTTCATTCCTCACACTTGATTCTAAATCTGCTCTTAGTTGGAATTTAATACTTCATACCTGAGTAATTTGAATCAATTCTTCCCATCTTAGACCTTTTGTAAGCTTCTTTCATGCTTTTTATGCTTTTTAAGCATGAAAGTCAAACAGTCTTTGACTTTTTGCTTTGACCATGAATTGGTCAACACAAAGTTCGTTTGATCTTTGCAACTTGAGCGTAATCACGATGGTTATAGTCCCTTGTGACTATACCTACTGATTACCACGTCGATTAGTCGAAGTGACGAGTCAAAGTTTCGGTCAAAATACGTGTTTATGAGTATTTTGCTACGAAGCTATTTTTGGGTATCAAAACACTTTGTTTTGATATCAAACCTGTTTTCTAACTTAGTTAAACATGTTTTAACATGTTTAACTCGTCACTTTTAGTCTAGTGCTTGTTTAGGGTCGTAAGTCAAGCGGTCTTAACAACCGCTTAGACTTTCGAACCCGACCCGTTTGGTCGATCGTTAGATTTGACCAAGCATGTATTGTGACCATAGTTTTATAGGGAATAACCTTCCGAGGTTATGCCTTATGGTCACTTAGTTTAATTAGTTGTTATGATAGGTAGTTTATATGCCTTAGGAAAATGACAAAATGCCCTTTTCATGCATAATTGGTATTTAAGCATATGTAACTTAACTTTTGCCACTTAAACTGATTATGCAACATATTTAAACATATTAGGGCATATAATACTTGTCATAGGACTAGTTAGGCGTCTCAAACGCGCATTTGCGCGAACGACACGTTAAAGCAGCGTAAGCTACCTTAATGGGCCGTAACTGGTCGTAAGCACTTAGGATAGGTTTCGATTTAGAATGTAGGCTTTGTTAAACCATATCACATGAGTTCCAATACTCATTTGGTTTACGAGACCTCATTCTACCCGATCTTCCGATTTAGGTGTCGATTTATTAACTAGCAATCCGATTACTAGGTGCTACTTGATTTCCTTGGTTTGTTCGAGCATTGATAGTTCATTAAATAAAGGATACTTTGCACTTCAAGTGAGTACATAGTTCCCCTATTTTACTGTTTTCAATTGTTTTGGGGTGATTCATATGTGTTAAATGATTTTGATTTAAAAAACGAATACTATGGTTTATATTAAACAATAACAATTTCGATAATGTGAATGAACTTGTTGGACGTATTTACATAACGAATGACATTCATTAGCTTTGGCCAAGCCGACCAGAATTAGGTTATGGTACCATAGGATCTACCAAATCCCGTTATCGGACTGCACCCATGGTTATGTGTGGGGGTTATGTGGGTAATGACTGAACCTGTTGATTGTTAACTTACCGTTTGGTGGTTTGTTAATACGAGTTGAACGATGGATGAGTTACAAAGGTTTGAATGTTATAAACAAGACGACCAAAAGTAGTTTTCACAATTAAAACGAGAACGATTTGAACGATTTTGAATGATTGAACGATTTGGAACGATTTGAACGATTTAAACAAAGAACGATGGTCTATTACATGAACGAGTTAAACGATTTAAACGATGGGTTTTTGGATATGTGATTAGATAACGGGACGGGTATAATGTGATAAAAGCATGGTAGATACGCCGCTGGTGCTTCTTATATATAAGTGTTTTTATCATATTACATTCCGTGGCGTTATTTAGTTCACTTGGATGAATGATTTTAAATGATGTCACACAACGATGTTTACTAAACGATATAAACCATACGAGTTTTATTACGAAATCGATTTACGATTTGGTTTATTTAACAAATGTTTTGGGTTAAGATTCATGGCAACGAGATTTTATAAACTATAACCAGCTTATTTTGAGTTGGTTAATCATATTGTAATACCAAACTCTTTTCAAAACAAGGCTTTCAATTAACGACTCTTGTAGTCAAACGAGGTATTGCAACATGTAAACGAGCCATGAATTCGATACTCTCGCAAAACCTATGTGCTCGCCGGCATTTCTTTGCTGACTTTATTTTTACATATGTTTCAGGTGGTGTTGAATGATGTTGATTGCGACTAGGATGCATGCTCACTTAGGACTGGACAAGGCCTTAGTGACCTAATAACAATGATAGTCGATATGTGAACTTGTTTGTTTTTAACTTCAAGACAATGTAAATATTTAATAACCAAATAAAATGAAACTTTTGAATCCATGGTTGTGAAACAATAATTCTGTCGCTCCACTCCCCGACGTTTCCGCCGCGGTTTCGTTGTTTTAAGCGGTCGGGGTGTGACACCGAAGCTATTGGACTCGTTCACTACATCAATGTGCGTGGACGCCTGGGTTCGTAGTAGCTATGCTAGAGCACTCATAGAAATCTCTGTTGAGAATGATTTTAAGGAAGAATTAAATATGGAGATTCCGAACCTTGAGGGGGAAGGTTTTGTTAAAGAGAAAATGTTTGTCGAATACGAATGAAGTCCGCATAGATGTTCTCGCTGTTGTGTGTTTGGCCACTCTGATGATACTTGCCCAAAGCATAAAATAGCGAAGGATTCTAGTGATAATCGGAAACAAAAGGCGGTGAATCAGAACCGTGGCCCAGTAAAAAGGCAACCGATTGTCGATGATGAGGGTTATATGGGTGTCTATGGAAAGAAAGAGGCTAGAAAAGTTGGGTTTAACGTTAACAAACCGAAGCAGAAGTTTTAATATAGGCCGGTTGGATCCAAAGATAAAGGAGGGTTAAATATTTCATCTCGCTCGACAACCGTGGTGTCTCAAAATCAGTTCGATGTGTTAAGGGATGAAGGAATTGATGCTGGTCAAAGTAGTACCGGGTTAGAGGTTGGTCAGAACGATTCGGATGATGAGGAGGTTATCAAAGTGTACAACGAGACGAATGCATTTATCAGGGAGGATACTCGTGCTACCAATGTTACTACAGGGGCAAGCACTCCTAACCCAGTGGTTTCAAATGGTTAGCTTAGTTGTTTGGAATATAAATGTAACAACCCGCACTTTCGTGCGTTGTTACTACTCATTATACTCGTTACGCCTAGCACCAGAGATTCGAATCATAATGTAACTATATCGCATACATCGCTATAACGAAACATTTTCGCATAATTATCGCATATTTTATCACTATCACATCACATTGCACTTGCTGACAACTACGAAGATGTCAAGTGAGGACCAATTCTACCCTCCTTGATAGCCGTGATGTGTCGCAGGGCAACTCATTACTCAAAACGCACAATAACGTTCACAATGACATAGAGAGAGGACCTATTCTACCATCCTCAATGACCATGAAACGTCGCAAGGTAATCGCATACTCGAAACAAAACCCGGTTATTATATCGCAACTTTGAATAATTAAATATATGAATATGTACATACGGGCCGCCCTTATGAATAAATAAATATAGTAATAATAAATGTAGGGAACGCGTACCCAAAACTATCGCAACGCTCGAAACTATGAAATTCTCCGCACCGAAGACCGAACCGGAATGGCCATCCGAACGGATAGGCCATCCGAACGGATTGCCATCTGAACGGATGGGCCATCCGAACGGATGAGCCATCCGACCCAACACACCAAACCTCCTCTACCCTTCACTCTTGCCTATAAATAGCATGTCACTTCACTAGAGCAGTGATGTGACAGCTCCCACTCGACCAGCACGTTCTTGGACCCTTTTCTCCTGATTTCTCGTGATTCCGGTAAGTTCTCAACCTAAATCTTGTACTTCTACGATCTACACTCAATTCTACACCTTTCTACCTTTTAAAACTCAACTTTTAACCGTGAAATCTACTGATTTGGGGTGTTCTAGGATGATGTCATCAAGAGTTCATATGAACTTCAAAGTGTGACCTCATTTCACCATGAACAACTCAAATCTGGGTGATTTCCACATGTTTTTATAACAAATCTCACCTAAAATCTATGTATCTAATCAAAGTATGGTGTGATTCGGGTTAAACATGGAGAAACCGTCAAGAACGGCCAGATCCAATGGAACGGGGTGGTTTTCGGCCGTTAGAGCGGGTCGGAACTGATGGAATTTCATTTGTTTAACACGATGTCACAACGTTTCGGTAAAAAAAACCACCTGTATTCTTTCCAAAAGCCGTCAGGAACAGTTGATCAGGACTTTGGAATGGACTGTTGTCAACTGACCGGACAGGATGGACCATCCGACCGGACAGACCATCCGAGGACAGTCTCATCCGACCGGACAATCCCATCCGACTGGAGATGGTCATCCGACCAGGGAAGTCCATCCGACCGGATAGCTCATCCGAGCGGATACAGCCATTCAACCAGACAAGCTCATCCGACCGGATAGCTCATCCGAGCGGATATGGTCATCTGACCCAGTAAGCTCATCCGACCAGGTGTGGTTATCCGACTGGATAAGCCCATCAGACCGGGTTGATATCCGATCGGATTAACACTTGGCCGTTTACTCGACTCTTCGCGTTTAGCACGCATCGCTGACGATATCATTCGATGTTTAGGCTAACTCAGACGCGCTCTCAACCGATCCCATCAAGTTGTGTCCTTGCTAAATACGCACTGTGAGTATACTCGAACCCCTTTTAATCGCACTTTTGGGTGTAACATACGTTCCTAATAAATCAACTTATCAAACGAATTATTCAACCAATCTATTTATCACTTGCGAATAACTGTTATGCATATTTACACGTGATGCTAGTTACATATGCGTTAGGACTTATACTCACGAGGTCCCGACTTAACTAGTATAGTACTATAGCACCTGACGAGGTCTAGTTAGGATGAATAGCAATCGCAATCGCAGCTCGAGTGACTTAGCTGGTAGTATCTGTCTTTTTGCATGTATGTTGAGGTATCCCGTTTATGTATTTGGTAATTCGCAACACTTTTAACTATTTTATCGCTACACTATCAAACTTGTATACTCGCCAATACTTTTGTGTTGACGTTGTTTTAACGTATGTTGCAGGTTAGATCGCTACCTACATCAAATCAAGCTAGGGAGTCTAGAAACTCGCCTAAAATCTAGGTTGTCGGATTATTATTGTTCGAGAGGACAAGAAATCTGTGACAACTTATGTGATTGTATTATTTGTTAGTATGGGATAACGAATGTAATAAATATTATCGCAATATAGTTGTTATGGATTCTCTTGAGCAATCTGATTCGCCTAGTGCCGCGCCCCGATGATTCCGCCATCGGTTGGGGTGTGACAAATTGGTATCAGAGCCATAACTATAGGGAATTAGGAAGGACACGACCTAGTCCGGGTTCGTTGTCTTAGAAATAACCTAGTCTATAGTCTAAGTACCAACGGGCCGACTAGTGCGAACTTAGTAGGAATTGCACGGGCCTACTTGATACTCTCGATCGAAATTGCTAAAAGCTTCAACTTTGTGGGAATACCGCGTACTACAGCTTCACACAAAGAAGCCTTTCCTAAGGCTGAAGTAGTACTTAGCCTTTCCTAAGGCTGACACAATGCACATGTTTTCAAAAATACTCGCATAACAAAACCGAGCGATCCAGTCGAGACCGGGTGTGAAAACCAAGAACTCTCGATGAGATCGCTCCCTCAGCGCATTTCTCTTGCACGAGAACTCTTCGTTGAGCTAGGAGTGACATCCATATCTCGACGAAGGTCTCCATTTCAAAATCTAGTGGGACTCCCGAATTTATTCAAAGAACACAACCACAGCTAGGAGCGAAGTTATTAAGTCAGGGTTGAAACCCGTACCTTAATAAACCGTTCCACTCTCTAAAAGAAGGTTTTTAAAAGCTCTCACCAAGGACTCGACCATAACGATGACTTGAGCCACGCGATGACTAGGAGGACGAATGCCATGAGCTGCATCCCAGTGGAAGCATAAGTCTTCTAGGTCAACGCGCGTGCACGAACTTGTTGGGTATAGTTGGGTTACCTTGGGTAGTCGACGCCTAAACAGCCAAGGCACTCCGATTACCTTACTAAGCCTACCATTCGCCGGTTTTACGCTTTAATAAACTTAACTACGTTTTATGTGTTCATTTTACGCCTTATCGATTTCTCGATTTATCAGCTTTCGCTCCTTGTTCTACAAAACGCATAACTCGCACAGCCATCGCAATCTAAAACGAAGACCGAATGTTCGCAACAAAACAATTGTCTAAATTACTCATCGCGTTCTCACGTATTCTACACCGATATATATGTGTGTGTAAGTATAAGCTACAACTATCTATATCTAAATACAAGCAAATCATTGTGTGAGAACTTAGGAATCTCGTGTCTCCTATGTGGCTCCTATGTGAAATCTAGCATATTACACACTACAAGTTTTGATCGTGCTCAATCGCATCGCAAAACTCAAAATCATTATGATCGAATCTCATTCCAAATCTCTCTCTGTCTAGATGCCTTCCAACAACTCTACCACGAGACGAGCAGCTAGGAGAAGAGCCAAACGAAGCGTCGATAAGAGGATTGCCTCGCTTGTGACCAAGGAAGTGGCCAAAGTTATTCCTCAAATTATCGCTCAGGTGCACTCTCTCAGCAACTCTCGAACCTCGGAAGACTTCAAGACGGAAGCGCCGCAATCTGCTTTTCTCTACAAACACTTCAAAGCCTGTGATCCGATGGAATTCACGGGTGAAGGAGGTGTGACCCAACTACTCCAGTGGTTCGATTCTATTGATGTTACCCTTCGTCAAAGTGGGTGTCCCGATAGTTTCCGTACTACTTGCGCAACCGGAGTATTTCAATCGCAAGCACTCGAATGGTGGACCGCCGAACGCAACAAACGTGGGATCTCCGCAGCTTACACTCTCTCTTGGGATGAGCTGAAAGAGCTCATGAAGAAAGAGTATTGCCCTCCCCATGAAATCCAGAAGCTAGAAGACGAATTTTGGAAAATCAAGCAAGTCAAAGGTGACAATACTGGCTACACCGCAAAGTTTAAACAGCTTAGTATAATTTGCCCAAGTCAAGTCAACACTTCAGAAAAATCCATCACGAAGTACATTCGCGGCTTGCTTGAGTGTGTGGGCGATTTTGTTGAAGCTGCAACACCTGCTACCATCGAAGAAACCTACCGCGTGGCCGCAGAAATCAACAGCAAACGAACCTTAGACGGATTTTTCTCCAAGAATCCTGTCAAACAAGCCCACCAAGCAATCATCATCAATTCATCTGACGATTCTTCCAACGAATCTACCAACGATTCTTCTGAAGACTCCTCCGATGATATCTCCAATGAATCATCAGATGAATCCGCCGACGACACTGCATCATCTCAGGAAGCTCAGCCCAGCTGTAAACGAAAGACCGTGAGCCCAGACTCTTCAACAACTGGACTGTCATAACCAGAACCTCTCCGAGCAGCTCCAGTTCACTTGAAGCTCGCCTACAACGGAGCTCATCCCCTGTGTCTCACGTGTACGTATCATCACCCGCCAGAAGCTAACTGCCGCTATTACGCAAATTGCAACTGGTATGGTCACCTTACGCAGCACTGTCGCACAGGGCCGCAACCTTGAGGATTCTCATCAACAACCGCAGTCTCCGCAAAAGTCCTCCACAGCAACGTTATTTTGCTTCTAATGTTGTTGTAATGATACGACTTATCGCCGTCAATTTCTTTTATGTGTGGAAACTTATTCTATCTCTTGATGCATGTGGATTCTATTTTATACTCGCACACAATCTAAATGCTAGCACTATGAACTATATAATGTATTTTACCCCTATTATGCGTTCTTGAGATAAGGTGCGATAAACGTGCAAGAATCAAAATGCACACGGGATTATTTTGGTTAGTGCACGGAGATCGTAGTTAGTTTCAATAATTCCTTAACGTTCAGGGCATGGTTAAGCGTGGTGGATATGCCGCTGGTACTTCCTATATATAAGCGTCTTGACCATGTCTGACAAAGTGTGACACCTAGTCACGGAACCGAGGCGCGTGGTTGAAACATGACGGTGTTTCGCTGTGTCAACCGAAGTTTTGTGAAGAAAGTGCCATGTGGAGTTGGAACGTAGACCTATTATGCTATTATGGTTACTTTCGACACACTATACTACATCGCAAGGCGTAACAATCTCAATCGTAAACCAAAGCGTGTAATCGCAAGACTTTTCGTAAGTCAACACGCTCGCAATCGCATTATCGCTGGAATCTATCTCGCAAATCGCAAGCGTTTATTATGTGTCTCGCGCTATCGCTTACTGTGTATTCACAATCTCAAATGCTTATTATGTGGCTCAAAATCGAAATCGCAATCACATATTGTGCGTATCTCGCAATCTCTACCGCTGTTTATCGCTTGTTGTGTGAATCGCTATCGCTTCTGATGTGTTCTCGCTTAATCGCTTATGTGTGTGTGTCACTTGTTATGCATCGCTTATTACGCGTGTATCGCTCTATTGCTTACCGCTACTGTATATCGCTTGCTGAGAATCGCGTACCATGAATCGCTTGACGAGTATCGCTCATCGCTCGTCGCTTTTCACCGTAACGTTTCTCGTACCTATCTCATCGCTTCGGTAGTTTCATCACTTATCACCATCGCTATTTGTGTTATCTGTGTTATTTGCGTTATGTCAACACACATGACCTCGCCTCACGAGACGAAACTAATAGGGCAAAGACATGGTGGTGTTTTAGCCGTATCAGCAGACTTTCATGGAAAAAGGGCCATGTGGGCTAATGTTAGTTAAAATTGTGGTGTTGTTAAATCTAATCGAATCGCATGTCTCAATCGCTTGCAACATATCAACTGTCGCTTATCGCTCGACGGTTGTCGTTATCACTTCACGCTATCGCTCGTCGCTTTTCGCTTACCGCTTATCGCACTTCGCTTATCGCTGCCGTCTTCGCTTATTGTTGTAATGCGTTATCGCATACCGCTCATCGCTTATCGCCCTCGCTTGTATCGCTAAACTGAGTTCAAGATCGACTTCATCACTCAGTTTGCCCAAATCGCTTTTCAAGACTTAATCCAACCCTTTCTCATTTGGATCAAGTCATCGCAAATCTGTCTGTACTATGTCGACATGGATGACACTGTCTCACGGGACGGAATCCATATGAATAAAACATGGTGGATACGCCGCTGGTACTTCCTATAAATAAGTGTTTTAGACATATCGTAGAACTTTCGTGGGAAAGTGCCATGCGGGGTCGACCTTAAATTTAAATTTTTAGGTATAATTAAAAGGCTTTGTTTACACAAATTTTAAAACTAACCTTTTCATACAAAACTTTTTTTTCAAAACCTTTGTACAAACGAGACTTTCTTGAGACATTGGTGTGACAATCGACTCAAGTCAAGGCCGTGTGGTGAGAAAATCTCGTAAAACGAGTTTTTATCACTTTAAAATCTTTTAGTAACCCAACAAAACCCTTCTCATAGCGCTGGTGAGAACATCACTTCAATTAACGCCACACCGTGAGAAGATTCTCATTAACAAGTTTTCCCTAAGTAATCGACTCTTCAGAAATTTAAAATGCTTTGGAATCGCATTCCTGTGTGTGTTATCACCATTGACTGTACGAATCGCATTCTCGTCGCTCTCGCTTAGTCTTCGCAAAGCTCTCACGTGCTAATTCTCTATCGATCACTCGCTATCTCGTCGCTTTTAATCGCTACTCTCATTCGCATCAACTCTCGCGACCCTCCTTGTGGATTAATTTCGGGACGAAATTTCCTAAAGCAGGGGAGACTGTACCAACCCGCACTTTCGTGCGTTGTTACTACTCGTTATACTCGTTACGCCTAGCACCAGATATTCGAATCATAATGTAACTATATCGCATACATCGCTATATCGAAACATTTTCGCATAATTATCGCATATTTTATCACTATCACATCACATTGCACTTGCTGACAACCACGAAGATGTCAAGTGAGGACCAATTCTACCCTCCTTGATAGCCGTGATGTGTCACGGGGCAACTCATTACTCAAAACGCACAATAACGTTCACAATGACATAGAGAGAGGACCTATTCTACCCTCCTCAATGACCGTGAAGCGTCGCAAGGTAATCGCATACTCGAAACAAAACCCGGTTATTGTATCGCAACTTTGAATAATTAAATATATGAATACGTACATACGGCCCTTATGAATAAATAAATATAGTAATAATAAATGTAGGGAACGCGTACCCAAAACTATCGCAACGCTCGAAACTATGAAATTCTCCGCACCGAAGACCGAATGGGATAGGCCATCCGACCCAACACACCAAACCTCCTCTACCCTTTGCTCTTGCCTATAAATAGCCTGTCACTTCACTAGAGCAGTGATGTGACAGCTCCCACTCGACCAGCACGTTCTTGGACCCTTTTCTCCCGATTTCTCACGATTCCGGTAAGTTCTCAACCTAAATCTTGTACTTCTACGATCTACACTCAATTCTACACCTTTCTACCTTTTAAAACTCAACTTTTAACCGTGAAATCTACTGATTTGGGGTGTTCTAGGATGATGTCAACAAGAGTTCATATGAACTTCAAAGTGTGACCTCATTTCACCATGAACAACTCAAATCTAGGTGATTTCCACATATTTTTATAACAAATCTCACCTAAAATCTATGTATCTAATCAAAGTATGGTGTGATTCGGGTTAAACATGGAGAAACCGTCAAGAACGGCCTGATCCGATGGAACGGGGTGGTTTCCGGCCGTTAGAACGGGTCGAAACTGACAGAATTTCATTTGTTTAACACGATGTCACAACGTTTCGGTTAAAAAACCACCTGTATTCTTTCCAAAAGCCGTCAGGAACAGTTGATCAGGACGTTGGAATGGACTGTTGTCAACCGACCGGACAAGACATACCATCTGACTAGATAGACCATCCGACCGGACAGTCTCATCCGACCGGACAGTCCCATCCGACTGGAGATGGTCATCCGACCAGGGAAGTCCATCCGACCGGATAGCTCATCCGAGCGGATACAGCCATTCAACCAGGCAAGCTCATCCGACCGGATAACTCATCCGAGCGGATATGGTCATCCGACCCAGTAAGCTCATCCGACCAGGTGTGGTCATCCGACCGGATAAGCCCATCAGACCGGGTTGATATCCGATCGGATTAACACTTGGCTGTTTACTCGACTCTTCGCGTTTAGCACGCATCGCTGACGATATCATTCGATGTTTAGGCTAACTCAGACGCGCTCTCAACCGATCCCATCAAGTTGTGTCCTCGCTAAATACGCACTGTGAGTATACTCGAACCCCTTTTAATCGCACTTTTGGGTGTAACATACGTTCCTAATAAATCAACTTATCAAACGAATTATTCAACCAATCTATTTATCACTTGCGAATAACTGTTATGCATATTTACACGTGATGCTAGTTACATATGCGTTAGGACTTATACTCGCGAGGTCCTGCCTTAACTAGTATAGTACTATAGCACCTGACGAGGTCTAGTTTGGATGAATAGCAATCGCAATCGCAGCTCAAATGACTTAGCTGGTAGTATCTGTCTTTTTGCATGTATGTTGAGGTATCCCGTTTATGTATTTGGTAATTCGCAACACTTTTAACTATTTTATCGCTACACTATCAAACTTGTATACTCGCCAATACTTTTGTGTTGACGTTGTTTTAACGTATGTTGCAGGTTAGATCGCTACCTACATCAAATCAAGCTAGGGAGTCTAGAAACTCGCCTAAAATCTAGGTTGTCGGATTTGTATTGTTCGAGAGGACAAGAAATATGTGATAACTTAAGTGATTGTATTATTTGTTAGTATGGGATAACGAATGTAATAAATATTATCGCAATATAGTTGTTATGGATTCTCTTGAGCAATCTGATTTGCCTAGTGCCGCGCCCCGATGATTCCGCCATCGGTTGGGGTGTGACAATAAAGGGGTTGAACCGCCCTCTGAAACAAATGGAGGTTCGTCAAGTGGTTAAGGATAATAGTTTGAGCCTTTGTGCGATTCTAGAATCACATGTGGATGTTGGAAACCTTCGTAGGGTGTGTTCTTCTGTGTTTCGAAACTGGGATTAGACGTCTAATGGGGGTTGCTGTAATAAAGGAACTCGTATTATTCTTGGTTGGAACCCGGCAATCTTTGATGTTATAGTGTTACCTCAAACGTCCCAGGTTATGCATGTTCAAATTTTGTTTAAAAGCGATAAAAAGTTGTTATTTTGTTCGATAGTGTACGCGGCTAATTCCTATGTTTCTAGAAGAGATTTGTGGAGTCACTTATCGATGCACAAAATGCTTGTTAATAATAATCTGTAGGTGATTATGGGCGACTTCAACTCAGCGCTTTATCTGGAGGATAAATCCATGGGTACTTCCTCTATGTCAGTCGGTATCCGTGAGTTTAAAGATTGTGTAGATGTTATGGAGGTCTTCGATATCAACTGTACGGGGTTGCATTTTACTTGGAAACAAAACCCCAAAAAGGGTGTAGGTTTGCTTAATAAAATCGAACGTGTATTGGGGAACACCTCGTTTGTGGCTGAATTTCCTGAATCGGTTGTTGTGTTCCAACCGTATAGGATATCTGACCATTGTTCGTGTATATTAAAGATTACAAGAGCTGGTAGAATGAAGTCGAGACCTTTTAAGCTCGCTAATTTCTTGGTTCATAAACCGGGGTTTCTCGATATTGTGAAGAGTGGCTGGGAGACTCATATAAATGGTGTTCATCAGTTCCAAGTGGTTAAAAATCTTCAGATGCTAAAATATCCTCTTCGTTCTCTTCTGTTCCAGCAAGGTAACCTTCATAAAAAGGTTGTTGATCTGCGTGGGAAACTTGACTTAATCCAACGGGATGTTGATCGGGAGCCGTCGGATGAGGAGTTGAGGATTGAAGTAGCCAATGTGCTTCGGGAGTATCAGGAAGCTTGCTTAGACGAGGAAAGGTTCTTGAAACAGAAATCCAAAGTCGACTGGTTGAGGGCAGGTGATGCTAACACTGCATTCTTTCATATGTCCTTGAAGAGTAAGAATCACAGAAGTCGTATTGATGGATTTACTGATTCGAGTGGGGTTTACTATGAGGGTGAAAATGTCTCTAAAGCTTTTTTTGATCACTATGAGAAGTTTTTAGGAGTGAAGGAGATATTTCCCTTATGCCAACACCTGATTTATTTACGAAAGTGTTTTATCCTGAAGTGGCTAATTATATGGTGCGTCCGGTTAACATTGAAGAGGTTAAGGCGGCCATTTTTGCTATTGGTAACGACAAAGCTCCAGGGCCTGATGTGTATACGGCTGCATTTTTCTAGAGTGCCTGGCCGATAATAGGGAATGATGTTTCGAATGCCATTCTAGATTTCTTTAATACGGGGCGTCTTCTTCAAAAGCTTAATCATACACTTATTGTTCTTGTGCCGAAGGTATCCACTCCGTCGGCTATTACAGATTACCGGCCTATCTCTTGTTTCAATGTCCTCTACAAATGCATTAGTAAGCTTGTGGCGGATTGTGTTAAAGGTGCTCTAAGCGAGATTGTGAGTATAAACCAGTGTTGCAAAAATCGCGACTAGTCGGCGATTAATCGGCGACTAGTCGCTAGTCGGACCTCTACTGAGTAATTTTTCATTAATCAGTGAAAAAATCGCTAGTCGGCCTAGTCGGCCCTAATCGGCCCTAGTCGGCCCTAATCGTGACTAGTCGGTCGGGAAAAATCGGAAAAAATCGGGAAAATAAAAAAAAATCGGAAAAAAATCAGAAAAAATCAGAAAAAACACATATTCCGGCCAAAACCTCCCAGATTCCGGTCAAAACTTGTCCACTTAAAAAATTACGTATAAATATATATGTATATATGTATAAAAACTTAAAATTATACATAAAAAGTCCGATCCGATTAATCCCGATTAATCCCGAGTAGTCGCTAGTCCCTACCTCACCGACCCGCTAGCGACTAGCGAGTTCTCCAACCTTGGTATAAACCAATCAGCGTTTCTCCCGGGTCAAAGGATTTCAGATAATTTATTACTTTCCCAAGAGTTGATGCATAATTACCATAGGAACTTTGGCCCCCCTCGCTGTGCTTTTAAGGTGGATATTCAAAAAGCTTATGATACGGTTGAATGGAGTTTTCTTAAAAGTGTTCTCATAGGTTTCGGCTTCAATCGCAGAATGGTGGAGTGGATTATGGTGTGTGTTTTGACTCCGTCCTATTCGGTGTGTGTTAATGGGAATGTTCATGGGTACTTTATGGGCAAACGTGGCTTAAGGCAAGGAGACCCGATATCTCCTTATTTATTTACGCTGGTTATAGAGGTGTTGACGTGTATTTTGCAGCATGCTACCAGAATTGATTCTTCGTTCAGGTATCATAATAAATGTGAAAAGCAGCAAATTATTAACTTTCGTTTTGCCGATGACCTGTTTCTGTTCGCTAGAGGGGGTGTTGAATTGGCGAGATGTATTATGATGTCTCTTACAAAATTTACTCAGATGTCAGGTTTAATCCCTAGTATTCAGAAAAGTACTGGTTTCATTTGCAATGTGCCCAATCATATTAAAAATGCCATCCTGAATATTATGTCGTTTGCGGAGGGAACGCTCCCTGTCAGGTATTTGGGTGTTCCTCTTATTTCGACTAGGCTTCTGTATAAAGACTGAAGCATTCTCGTGGAGTGATTGGAGCACCGTATCATGAATTGGAAGAATAAATTACTATCCTTTGCAGGAAGATTACAACTTATTATTTCGGTTTTGTCCTCCATGTACATCTACTTGTCATCGGTGTTTATCTTGCCTGCTCAGGTTATATATGATTTGGAAGCCAAAATGCGGAATTTCTTATGGGCTCAAGCTTCCTATCAGAAAGGGAAAGCTAAGGTCTCATGGAAATCTATATATGTCCCGAAATATGAAGGGGGTCTGGGTATTAGACAGATTGGGGATGTTAAGAAAGCTCTTATGGCATATCATGTTTGGAGCATTGTTATCAAAAGTGAGTCTCTTTGGGTAGCTTGGATTCATTCTTATCATTTAAAAAGCCGAACCTTTTGGGATTGTAGAGATGCCACAAACTGTTGCTGGAGCTGGAGAAAGCTCCTTCAGTTGCGTCCAGTGATTAGGAATCATATTTGGACCAAAATAGGTCACGGCAGGAGTACTTTAGCTTGGTATGACAATTGGTGTGATAGTGGTCCACTATGTAATTTTTTTACTCTTAGAGTTATTATAAGGGTGGGGTTCAAGCTAGAGGATACTGTGGAAAATATATACGGTGACGGCACTTGGAACTCGCCGGTGGCATGGAGGGATTTATACCAGGTTCTAAACCAAGTAGATCATGTGCAATGTAATCCAGATGTAAATGACCGAGTGTTTTGGAAGGATCGTAATGATTTAAGTGAGTACTCGTCTTCTGGTGTATGGATTTCGGTCCGAACTAGGGAGGTAGAGGTGGATTGATTTAAGATAGTTTGGTTCTCACAATGTATTCCGAGGCATGCTTTCTTAATATGGCTAATCATGCGTGGAAAACTCTTGACTCGGGATTAAATATTAAATTGGGACATTGCGAGAAGGAAAAATATGAATATGATGTATTGTTTACTGTGTTATGCGGATGTTGACTCTCATACACATCTCTTCTTTGAGTGTAAATTTTCTTCCCAAGTGTGGAATTTGGTTAGAATTAAAGCGGGCATGGCTACCATGGACTCGAAGTGGAGTGTCATCGTGGATTGGTAATGTGCTCGTGCTAGATCGAAGTCGGCCGTTAATTATGTTAGTAGATTACTTGTTGCTGCGACTGCTTATGTGATTTGGCAGGAACGAAATGCTAGATTGTTTAAGAATCATTCGGGACCGCCAGACACCATTTGTGATATAATATTAAGCACGGTTCGCTATAAGTTGATGGGTATGAAGTTCAAGAACACGGATAAAGTGAGGAGCTTGCTTGAGGATTGGGAGATTTATGGAGATAGCGTGATTGATAATGGAGGCTGATTGATTTTTTCGTTTAGATATATTCTAGATTTTTGTCTAGTCGTTGCTAGTTGTGTTTGTTTAGTTTTCTGTCTTTTTTATTTCACATTCATGGGGGTTTTGTCTCATGTTTGAACTAGTGTGGATGTCTCCTCACTACTTGTTTTGATTTGGTTATGAATATATAGAATCACCGGGGTAACCCGTTACCCAAAAAAAGAAAGGAAACTTGCTAGTATAGAAAATATAAAATAGAAAGGAAACTTGCTAGTATAAAAAAAATTAGCTAAATAGCTAGAGAAATCATGAGGGGGTTGTTATTGCTTTTGCCTCATTTTTCACTTTTAATGTTCTTATTACTCATGTCCAGCCCTCGTTTATCTTCTTAGATAGTTACATAATGTGTCTATGCTATATCTCTCAGATGTTTAATGACCATATAAGACTACTTACTATGGTTTCAGATATTTTCACTCCATATCACTGTCACATCATAAAGTAACTACCATCTCATTCACAAATCACCACACCACTTCCATTCACTTTTTTTTACTAACCCTAGTATGGTTTCACTAGTTTTTCACACCACCCTAATCATTTTTTTTAATAATTACTCATTTATATTTTTATATACTATAATTTTCAACATTTGTAAGCTTTATGGTTTGTACTGTAAGTTGTAAAGGTGTATTTTGCATCTGGATGTTATACATTGTGTTCATAGCTTTGTACATTAACTTTTCTTTCATTTGTTTGACAAGTGTCTAGGGGGAAGAGCATAAATACAAGCAATATCATACATAGGTTGTACACCTTAACTGCCACCAACTCTATGAGTTCCTGCTTCTTTTCCCAATAAAACTTGGTTTTTCTTCAATAGAAACCAGTTACCATTTTCTCTATACACAATTAGAGGGAGAAATCGAAGTGTTGAGTGTAAACCAGCTACTTGGCGTTACATGTTGGTGCGATAACAGGCTTGAACGCCTCTATAGGTTCGATTAGTCAAGGTAAGTTAAAAGACTCGATGGTGGTGATGGTCAGCGGCGAAATCCGCCTTCTGGCGACCAACTCAGTCGATTCCAGTGACGGTTTTGTGTTCACGGAGTAGATCGGTGGCAACACGCATTGTGGTTTACGGCCATAGGTTTGTATTTTTTAGAGAGAAAAGAAAAGTTAGGATTTTTAGAGAGAAACTTGGTGAACGGTTGTTGTTGTGGTAGTCGTGTGGTGGCATTGTGGTAAATGTGGTGTGGCGGCGGTTGTAGTTGTGGTGGTCGTATAGTGGTGGAGGTCAGTGGTAGAGTGGTGGTGATGGTGTGGGGAGAACGAAAGAGTAGAAAGAGAGAGTGTGTGACAAGGTAGCGGTGGTGATGGCTACGACAATGGGAGGGAGGGTCGGCTTCAATCTATGGAAGGGGGGAGGGGTGTGTGTGTCGTATGATGAAGAAAAGAGAAATGTTGCAGGTGCAGCCCATGGTTTTGGACTTGTGGTTACGAATTCAAATATAATACATTTACATTTTCTGAAATAATTTGCTATTGTAAATTTGTAATAATACATAAATACACTTAAGGGATTTGTTTCTGAATGATTTAGATGAAGCCATTGAAGTTAGCTGAGGTGTCAATTAACAAAATGTTAAGCTTTATAAACGATGGTTGCTTTGGGTGTAAATACTTTTTACCTTTATGTCCGTTAGGTTTTTAAGTTTTCTATATCTTTTTTATTTTTCGTAATCTAAACCGTTCTTTGGCGTTTTTATGATTAGAGCTTGATTTTTGTTTGACATTTTTTTTACTCTTTTTACTTATTCATAAGACAAATAACATCATATACAAGGATATTCTGTTAAAATTGGTGACATTTCCATTTTAGTCCGCTTTATTTTGTCACATGATATTTCATGTTAAAAAGAATGTAAACACAAAAGAATATAAACGCTGAACATTGGTGTGCATCCGTAGGAGTTTGCACATGTCTTACTATATGTCTATAACTACCTAAATGGACTTGGACTCGAGCATTGGCTGTGATTGATGATTGTTTATTTATCTTAGAAACTAAAATATGTACGTTTTCGGTTAGTCTACACCAACTATGTGTCGACGTAAATTTTATTTCGAGTTAGTGTGCGTTTCGACCCGCCACACATAACCGCGTGGCGTAAATACTAGTTTATTTAAATTTTATATCTTATATAAACTAATTTACTTAAATAAATAAAGAAATATAAATTCAAATAAATATAACAATATAATCTTTATTTAGTTTTTAATTTAAAAAATAAATAAATATAACAAGAAAGTTTAAAAAAAAAAACTTAATATACGATTAAAGTTAAATTAACTGAAATATAAATTATATAATATAATTTTGACAAATAATTAGATTAGTAAATTGCCAAAATCGTCCATGAGGTTTAGGCATGTTTGTTAGTTTCATCCAAAACAACATTTTTGTACTATATTGCCCTTCACTTTTGGGTTAATTTGTCATTTTCATCCAAACGTCTAGCTTTTTTGTCAAATCCGTCCCTGAGGTTTGGGATGTCTTGTCACTTTTATCCATAAATCTGCAAAATAATAATAATAATAATAAATAACACAAATTAGACATTTGAATGAAAATGGCAAAAAATCTCAAATGTGGAGAACAATATGGTAACAAAAATTGTTTTGATTGAAACTGGAAACATACCCAAATGTCATAGACGATTTTAGCAATTTACTCTATCAATAATAATAATAATAATAATAACAGTGACAGTGACAGTGACAGTGACAGTGACAGTGATAATAATAATAATAATAATAATAATAATAATAATAATAATAAAATATTATTATTATTATTATTATTATTATTATTATTATTATTATTATTATTATTCAAAAAGATAATTTAAGAAATCAGAAAAGTAATACACGAAAGTAGCTCCAAGTATTTGTCTTTAACCTCGTCTTTATTGTTATCCTTTTACGACATTATCCTCTCATCCTCCCTATCCACTTTGATATCTATCTAGTTTGACAACCCCAATACCTACCTACCTAACTAAAAATGAATGAAATGAGGAGGAGCACCACCAGCATCAACGAGTTGCCGGACGTGATCCTGCTGAACATAATCGCCGCCATCTCGGACGTCCGATCCCGCAACTCGGCCTCCTTAGTCTCCAAAAAATGGCTGTGCGTGGAGCGATCCACCCGCTCCTCCCTCACCCTCCGCGGCAACGCCCGCGACCTCTTCATGCTCCCCTCCTGCTTCCGCTCCGTCACCCACCTCGACCTCTCTCTCCTCTCCCCCTGGGGCCACCCCCTCCTCTCCTCCTCCTCCCCCCCTGATCCCGCCCTCCTCGCCCAACTCCTCCGCCACTCCTTCCCTCACCTCCACTCTCTCATCCTCTACTCCCGCAACCCCACCGCTATTCACCTTTTAGCCCCTCACTGGCCCACCCTCACTCACATCAAGCTTGTTCGCTGGCACCAACGCCCTCCCCACCTGCCTCCTGCTGCCGATATTCTTCCCATTTTTCAATACTGTACACAAACCACCTCCCTCGATCTCTCTTCTTTTTATTGCTGGACGGATGATATTCCTCCGGCTTTGAAAGCTTATCCCAAGGTTGCCCAAAACCTTACGTCTTTGAATCTGCTTAATCCCTCCTTTCCCGAAGGCTTTAGAGCTCAGGAAGTGGAGGAAATCACCAAAGCCTGTCCTAATTTGAAGAACCTCTTCATTGCCTGTATGTTCGATCCTAGATACATCGGCTTTGTGGGAGATGAAACCCTAATTTCGATTGTCGTGAATTGCCCCAAGTTGTCGGTGCTTTATCTCGCGGATCCGTCGGCTTTGTTGAATGCTAGGGTGGATCCGCAATCCATCGATTTTACCCAGGATGATGCGAGTATTACGGTTGCCACCTTGATTGAGATGTTTTCGGGGCTGCCCTTGCTGGAAGAGCTTACATTTGATGTTTGTTGTAATATCAGGAACAGTGGTCCTGCTTTGGAGGCTTTGAACTCCAAATGCCCTAGGTTGAAGTCTTTGAAGCTTGGAAATTTTCACGGGATTTCCATGCCGGTTGAGTCCAAGTTAGATGGGTTGGCTTTGTGTCAACGGCTTGAGTCGTTATCGATTAGAAATGTAGCGGATTTGACGGATATGGGGTTGATTGCGATCGCGAGAGGGTGTTGTTACTTGTCGAAATTTGAAGTTCAAGGGTGCAAGCACATTACTGTTAGGGGAATGAGGACTTTTGTTTGTTTACTAAGTCGAACTTTAGTTGAGGTGAAGATCTCATGTTGTAGAAATCTAGGTGCGCGGTCGTCTCTGAAAGCATTGGAGCCGATCCGGGATCGGATTCAGAAACTTCACATTGATTGCGTGTGGGGTGACGTTGATGATCTTGATGGGGTTGAAATCGAACACCGTTATGACGATGAGCTAGGTAACAAGAGGAAGAAACAAAAGCTTGATTTTGATCTAAACGGATTTGAAGCTCAAACATGGGAGAAACTGGAGCATCTATCGCTCTGGTTTTCAGTTGGTGAGCTTTTGACACCGTTGTTACCTTCAGGGCTGGAAGATTGCCCCAGTCTTGAAGAAATCTGCATCAAAGTGGAAGGAGATTGCAGACACTTTTCAAAACCTGCAGAGCGGGAATTCGGATTGAGATGTTTGGGACCGTACCCAAAACTATCGAAGATGAAACTTGATTGTGGTGAGATCATTGGGTACGCGCACACTGCGCCATCGGGTCAGATGGATCTGAGTTTATGGGAACGGTTTTATTTGTATGGAATTGGGGATCTGAGTCTGGTTGAATTGGATTACTGGCCGCCGCAAGATAGAGATGTGAACCAGAGGAGTCTGTCATTACCTGCAGCCGGGTTGCTGCAAGAATGTCTAATGCTGCGGAAACTCTTCATTCATGGTACAGCTCATGAACACTTTTTGATGTTTCTTTTGAGGATTCCAAATCTGAGAGATGTCCAGCTTAGAGAAGATTATTATCCTGCACCCGAGAACGATATGAGTACTGAAATGAGAGCGGATTCGTGTAGTAGGTTTGAAGATGCTTTGAATAGGCGTCAGATTGAAGACTGAAATCAATGGCAGATGGTGATGATGATATAATAAGATATGTAAAGAAATAAGATGTCAAAAGTCTGATTTCTTAAGTTCAATGTATGTTTGATTTCACCACCCTAATCAGTCATGTTATAGGGTTCATGTTCTTCTTTGGTTGGTTTGAGTTCAATTTGTAACTTTCATTTAACATTTTCAACAATATGTCTTGGTCTCTCGCAAGATTACATTTCGTCTCCTCTCCTCTATATCCCATCACCTCCAACGGAGATTAGTATTATGCGCAACAGTGTCACCTGGCGTAAGCGCCTAGGAAAGCAGTTGGCTCGCTTATGACTACTACATTGGTGTTAACCCAACACATTATCACAACTCTTTTTAACCATGTCAGATTGCTTTCACATTTGGCCTGCCTGACCTAAAAATTATTATATATAGTACAATGCTATGGTGCCACTAGTGCCTTGCGACCGTAGGTGTTAACAGTCTGGTCTAGCAGGTTTTAACAAAAAATCTATACTGATCACTAAGTACTGTTTTAAGAAATGACAAACCAATTTGGTAGGGTTGGATGGATCAGCCGGACTAATGGCTTAACGATCTGGTTTTGACATACTGAAAGTTCGGACCATCTTTTAAATGACTTTGTAATAGGTTTTCCACAATGAAAAATATGCACATTCATAACACATTCCTAAAATAACAAGATATTAAAGATTCCTAAAATAAACAAGATATTAAAGATTCAACAGTTGGTTCAATTGGTATGGCCGGTTCCAGATTGGACTGAATTGTTAAGCCGCCAAAACCGAATCAATCATATATCAAACTGACGGGCTTGCTTCAGGTTAGACGATTGTCTCAACGGTTTATAAGCACCCCTACGTGCCACTAATAATCATAGTTGAATACTGTACTTTGTGGCACTGACAGGACATGGTGGTTTTCTCTGCATTTATTTAAACAGTTGTGTGATAGGAAATTTTACTAGTTTTGATCCAAATATCGAAATTTATACAGAAATCAAGTCCTCAATGAACCGACAAAAGTTTTGTAAAGCCTCTACTACGTGTTTATATATATATATATATTTAAGTCTCCATCCAATCCATATTGATTTGATCAAGAAAGAGTATAATCGCAGTCCAGCAGACGAGTCAGAATCTCCTCACAACTTGGTCGATCCTGTGGTTCTGCCCAGCAATCTGCAATAACGTTGATAATCTTCAACACATTTTGTAAAAATAAATCAACACAACCCAACTCATGTTGACCCAGCCCAACATTTTTACACCCAAGAAGCTACCAATTTTTTTGACCCTTCAGGCCGCCTAAGGAAAGTGCCCAAAACGTCAAAAACTATCGAAAGTGTATTATTAGTGTATACAGCCTCCCAGGTTCTTTTGTTATGTGGTAGCTATCTATTTATGTATTTTTAGTCTGTTTATTTCTTTGGAAGAAACATCTCTATCCATATGGAAAAAGATAAGGTTTGCCTATAGACCTTACCAATAACTTTGCTATTTTGTGGGATTTATTGGTGGTTGTTGTAGATCATTATTCTAGCAAAATAGTTTTCTTAATCATATAAGTGGTTTGTGAAAAGATACTAAAAATGGGCGAAAAAAGTGTTGTGGGTAAACCCGACCTGTTTCGATCTGCGACTGCGATGAATAAAAAATGTTTTAATTCATTACTAAAGCAGCCCACTTTGTCACCTCTCTACAATCACTGAGCGCACGTAGTTTGAGACAAAATCAAATTTAACAGTTTGACTAATAGTGCCATGTACATACTCTCAAATGTTGCCAGTTTAAAAAATATCAAATTTCGGGTCATGAAATTCAAGTCAAAACAAAAAAAAGGGAAGAAAGATACCAGCAATTAGCCTCCCGATAGGACCTTCAGGGATGTCCAGCCGTGAACCTTCGTTGGCGACAGAATATACGACCTAAACAATATACCATTGAACATTAAACTTCCTTGAGAACACATAAGACTGGAGTCAAATTTCATAATTTGCTTTACAAAATGATAACACGTTCTATTTTCTTTGAAATTGTGACCCAACAATATAGTAAATTATAGAAGTGTAGATAAAAAATTTATTTAATTGGGTTTTCGAGATGAGTTAAAGATTGGGTTTTCCCAATGGGCATCTTAACACCACATAAAACCAAGAATGGGAATACCCGTCACAAACCAGGGAAAGTTTCTAAAACTCATCCCATATCCGGTTGTATAGTGTGGTTTTTTGGCCATCTACTGTCAGGTTTCTTAAATAACAGATATCAACAGACTTACCCGCTCTGGTGGCAAACCTTCCCATGGTCGATTGAGAGTGCACAACTCCCACATGATGACCCCGAGGCTAAAAATATCACACTTTTCAGTAAAAGGTTCGTTTCTAATAAGTTCAGGAGCCATCCATTCAGGGGTGCCTGCTGATGAGGTATCTTTCATAGGAGATTCTGTCATCATTCTTGACAGCCCAAAATCACATATCTTTACTGTCCAATGCTTATTCACCAGGCAGTTTGCACTTTTTATATCGCGATGAACTATCTTCATTCGATGAACGCACATTAACCCTCTTTTATCATTTCATCACATGCAAAAAATAATAATAAATCTAGTCCGGTCAAACAGAATTGAGTTGAAACTTGTTATTTTTATTACTTTTTGTCCAATTTTTAGTAAACAAACACTGTGTGTTACATGTGATTAGAAAAAGCAGCATTATTGCAATAAAACCCTAAACAATGAATAAAATAATTTAGGAGGTCGTAATTGTAAAACCCGAATTTGAGCTACTTTCAACCCCTTTTAGCTATTTTTATACAACCTGAGGTAAAGCAGAATCCAGATCGACTCGTTCATAAAAAAATTGGTTTGACATCACCCTCTCAAATATAACAAAACATATCTTGGTGCTCAGCATCTTAATGATCGATTAAGTCAACACTCGCAAAAAAAACACATTTTACCACTGAAACTACAGAAGTAAACAACTTGAATGCTCTAAGAGGATTATCAAAAGATTAAAATCAATGTTGGGCAGAATGAATTTTTTGCAAAACATGTTTAAATAAACATGTGGAGTAACTAATATCATATGAAACATGTTAAAGCAGCATGTCTATCTCTATATTAGACATTATTTGAGCAGCAAGCTGATACTGTAAGAAGACAGTCTGCTACTCTATAAATTCAACAGAACTCAAATTTCCATTGTCATCTAGCAATACCAACCTGCATATATCACGAAGCATTTTTAGTCTTCTTCGCCAACTGAGTTTCTTCTTTTGTCCGCTTAAATGGATCAAGTAATACAATGAACCCATCTCCATGTATTCAGTAACCATTGATAACCGTGGAGGCCTTGTGCAGGCACCAAGAAACAATATAACTAAAATACAAAGAAATTATCAATTGGATTAGAAGCATGCCATTGTGAAGCTGTACACACTTAAATCGCTTACTCAGCCTGTTCTCTTACTTGAATTTGGTATTTAAAAAAACTCTACATGCATGTTATTTTACATCTTGATGGGTGTTTGGATAGTGACTCTGATTTTAGAAAAGCAGAATCAGATAATCAACAATAATAAGAGTTGTAAAAATGGTGTTTGGATGTGTTTCTACAGACATACACCAGCTTTATCATAAACAGTGATAACTTTTTGTGGTCAACCATAGTTATCGATAGCGAATAGCGACAAATAGCGACAACGTACCTATATGCTACGTAGCGATAGCGATGAAATAGCGCCCGCTATTTCGTGTTTAGCGATAAGGTAGTTAAAAATTTAAGAAATAAAACATAGCTATTTACATAACTTTTTTTTATATATAACGTTAGGTTTATACCTTTCATATATAAATTTATAAGTTTAAGGACCAAATGTAAGCCAGTGAAAATAGAGGGGGTTAAATGTTAAAATACACAAAGTAATTTTACACTTCTTATGTAAGTTTTACAAGTTTTAATGACTAAATATAACCTAATGAAAAATAGAGGGGTTAAATGTTAAAATCCATAAAGTTATCTAACCCTAGAAAAAAGCTCAGACGCAACAAAACAAAAAAAAGGCAGCCGCTCTTCTCTTCTTCTTCATAGCTTCCGGCAAGTTTCCGGCAGAAATAGCAGGTTTCTGGCCGGAGCAACAATAAAAAAACGCAGCCGCTCTTCTCTTCTTCTTCTTCATAGCTTCCAGCAAGTTTCCGGTAGATTTCCGGCAGAAATTGCAGGTTTCCGGCAGAAATTGCAGGTTTCCGGCCGCTATTTTCACGCTATTAAGCGCTATACACCATATAGCGACCATGTCTCGCCTCGCCACGCTATTCGCGATAGCGGTCGCTGTGGCCGCTATCGATAACTATGTGGTCAACTAGTCACAATGTAGCATTATTTGGGAGTAATTTGAGATTTATATGCAACCCTTCTATCTAAATGATAATCATAAATATATATATATATACACACATCAAAAGAAGTAAAACATACCGTTTGGATGTCGAAGGCGACTGTCAAAAATCAGAAGAAAGATCACAGAATCAGAATCGTACAAATAAATAAATAAATATAACTAACAGGGATACCTGAGAATGGATATTTCATTACAAAAATCTTCCATGTTCTCAGCTGTGAGATCTTGTTCAAGAAAAACCTTTATTGCTACCTCTGTTCCATTCCAAATGCCACGAAAAACTTCCCCAAAAAATCCTGCAAATCAATGATAATGTTACAAAGCTATACAGAAGCTGCAAAAGCCCCCAAGTAGATTATTTGATGATACTAAAAACTAAATCTTGAATGAAGTGATTTTCACAAGCTTTTCGAAAGAGGAAATGCTATGGACCAAAAATATATATATATATATGTATACCAATTCCAACTCGAGTGCCAACCGTAATTTCAGAAAAATCAATATTCCATTCTTGATATGGGAGAAGAGGCTTATTTTGGAACATAGGGGATTCGAGAATTTTGTTCCAAGTTGAGACTGTTTCATCTGAAATATCAGCAGAAGCTTTTGGATTCCGGTATTCATGAGGAGATGTAGGTAATGACATTGCCTTTTGAGAATCCCTCTTTAGAGAATATACAGATGTCACGTCATGCTCATGATCCTAAACCATCACATCGCATTGTTATCAATTATACAGATTTGAATACTGTACCTACCAATTACAAGAGAAACACATACATCTTTCTTGAGGTCTGGATTCTGCAACCTAGTATCCACCTGCTCTCTCAGAAGTCGATTCTGCTTTAATGTTTCATTCATTGCCCTTACAGCCCTGCATATTATATGATAAATATCATGTTTCTTCAATCGTTATATATTCTAAGAAGGCAATCACAATCGTAAAAGGATATCACAGAGCTTGTGTGTTGCGTATGTTACTTGCACAACATTAAGCACTGCTGCCAAATATACCAATATGTGTTATAAGATGTAATTTTGAGGGTAACCTATATTTAAAGATTATTTATAGCGTTCATTTCGTGGATGTAATGGAATTGGAATTTACGCAGAAATTTAGGTGTGTTTGTTTCATAGAATGTAATTCCAATTCCATTCCGTGAAACAAACGCTACCTTAATATTATTATACGCACAGCTTGAATGAAATATATCAATCAGTATCTTTCTCCTTATTTTCAGCATAGTTGTTCATTATGTACTTTAAAGTTTAAACAATTCTAAATGCAGTGATGTCCCAACAAAATGCAGTTTCTGATATTTACAAATTATAACTTAGCTCCTCATACATGGTCCCGACTACCTAGAGATGGCTAATGGCATGGATCAAATGCATGTGACGGATTATATAGTTATAAACTAAATGAATTATAAAAAAGTATATGAAAACATAAGTATATAAGTACGAGAAAGTGTCGTCTGTAACAACATAAGCTCTTAGTTACAAGATTGTACATAATAACCTGACTATGTCATCACCGATTTCTGGAGTAATACTTATGCTCCTTCTTCGATTTCTACGATGTTCAGACATTGATGTGCCTTGTGACCTGTAGCATACACATTTAATACTCTGGGATATAGCTATTCTACTATGTTTAATGTTTTAACAAAAGGGGGTTAGTTGTTTATTAGTGTAGAATATTTCTGCTTTAACTTTCAAAAAGTAATAAAATGCACACCTTTACCTTAGAGAATATGCAAGTGCCAAGAACAGTAGAACATTAAACTAAATGTTTGTAGCTCTTAATTGTAATGCTTATGAAAAATTCCATCTTAAAAGCACCTGCTACATAATTTGGCACTGTCTAAATGTCATCTGATCTTTTGGTTTAATATTTCAAGCCTTTATAGAATTATAAACTGCACATCCTGCCAGTTCCTTACTTCACCTAAACTGACAATAACCCATGCATAAAAGCTTTTATTTGGTTTCACATATGGGTGCTGCAATCTCGACCAAATTTCCTCCTTTGATTTGCATATTAGTTAACAACGCAAACCAGTCTCTAATGACGATCAAGCAGCCATTTGCTTACAGCCACAAAACATTAAAGAAAAAAGTAAGGCACAAAGTTTGATTCCTTACCGAATCTTAAACAACCTTTGGTTTGTTATACTAAAGCATGCATCTACGATTACACTTAAGAGATGTCTCCAAATTTTGTTAACTACACTAGGGGACAATAGTATCTTAAAAGACTATTGGTGCGTTACAGATTCATTTAAGGTAACACTTGGTAGACAAAAACATAACAGCACGTACCAATGATATCAACAGATAAAAAACATGTAAAATCATACATATGAATTTTATAAAAACCTTGATGGACCAACGTCATCAGGATAGTCTCTAAATGATCTCCTATCACCACTAAGCATGGACCGCCCACGTGCCCGAAGGGAAGGATGCTCTGGACTGGCAATACCCAAAACAAATAAACAAAGTATCATGTTCCCTTATCTTTTCTTTCAAAGAGGCATAACACATCACTATGTAGAGTTCATTGTTTACTTATATCAAACAATGATAGCCGTATGAAGGCTATCTTGCAGATAAATATAAAAAAAAATTACGACAAGGTAAAGTAATGCTAGCTTTCAACAGTTAGATGTCTAAAACCGCATAAAACAATGCCATCAAGCATGAGAGATGAAGAAAACCTTGAACTTGCAGTTCTTGGTTCATTTATCACTTTCCTTCGGCTCCTTCTCCAAAATGTAGCAGCAATATCTGGTTCGCTATGGGATAAACTGATGCATAGTAAATATAAGTATAATAGCTTTCTTTTCATCAGTTACATAATACAAATTATGTAATGCTGGTGAGAAAAAAACTTCTACAGGATATAGCAAGTGATACCTCCATTTTCCATCAATGGTGGATGCAGAACGCAACATATTACTCCTCAATGAAGGCCCAGGTGCATTTAAAGATGATTCCAATCTCCGCTGATAATGGAGATTGTCAGCTTTCTCAGGACTGCAAAAGGGAAAAACAACTTACTGATTTCAGCAGCAGAACAGAAAGACTATATGTGAACTAAAAAAGTCTAACCTCTCATTGTCCATCCTCTCTGAAACACCATATAAAGGGCTGTTTGGTTCAAGTGGTGAATCACATGAGTCATTTTCTGCAGAATCACTTTCTCCAGCTCCAGAGATATGGGTCATAAAAATCGCCTTCGTTGATTGGGGTATGAGTTGACCCGGGAATCGCATAAGATCAACGAGAAGTTCTACAGAATTCAGAACAACAACTACAGACATATGCTTATATGAATCTATACACTCCCCAACTCCATCATTAGGTAACCCCTGAAAAAGCAAACAGTTGATTTTATATGACAAACATAATCACTGTCGTTACCAGATAATATAATACTTAAGTCGGGTATAAAGTGCTTACCACTACAAGTCTACTTTCAAAACCTACAGTATCAGCAAGAACTTTAAAAAGTATTGCTCGAGGGCGGCATGAACCATTTTTAATATGCCCCAACAGCTGCACACCTCGACCACCAGGCACGTGAGAAGCATCCTCGAGTGTAGCTTTCATGGGGCTATCAAATTGTGGCCGCTTATAGAAATCTGACACCTGTACAGGAAAATATATGAATCTTTTATCTTATAGCCAGCCACAAACTTAGCTTTCACATATATAAGCCATAGATGTATGACAAAATCAAACTTGATAGTTGATAATCATTTTTCATTATGATTTCACAGCCTTTTCTCAGTAGTGCTTATTATACATCATAATACAGAACTTGATATAAAACTACGTGTAGTTTGAAAGTGGTTTTTATGTTCTTGTAGAGTGATTTCAGTAATTTACAGGGGTAACATCTTGGTTTAAAAAAGCGAGCTTAAAGCGTGAGGCGATGAAGCGCTAGGGTTGTCGCTTTTTTTGCTCTGAGGCGACAAATCACGTGAAGCGTTTTGAAGCGCGCTTTAAGCCCTAAGCGCCATTGGTTTGAAGCGACGCTTCAGCCCAATCAGGTCAGATTTAGGTTTTTAATTTAGTCCCAATAGTCTCTAATAGGGTTTAACTGAGGCCCGCTACTTCTTTACCCTAAAAAAAAAGAACGTTAGTAAACATCTTCAGCCGCTCCCTCCCTCTTCTCCATTGATTCTTCATACTTTCTCCAATAATCAACTTTAATTTATGTTTTAATTATGGTTTTTAAGTGTTAAGAGTGTTCTTTAAATCATGTTTTTGTGTTTATTATTGATTAACAAATAGAATATGTCATATTGATGTGTACAAATATTTTTTTCTTTTTTTATTTTGAGCGCTTCGTATACGTGAAGCTCTCGCTTCGCGCTTGAAGCTTCGCTTAAATTAAGCTTTTGGAACCGAAACACTTCGGGGCGCCTCGCGCTTTTTTAAACCAAGGGTAACATCAGACCAATAGTGCAACATTCTGCAACTGATATTTATCATGCAACTAAGTATATCTTTGGCCCCAGTTATTTATCACATAACTAAACAACAAATATAAGCTTGTTGGTTTTTACTATGTAACAATCCTATCTCAGTCAAATTGCATGAGATAATAAGTAACATTAATTTTCAGACAAAGCAATTCTACAAATTAACAAAGGAGCTAATTGACGTAAATCAATAAGAATTTAAAATTAAAGCAATGTTTCCAACTCACCAATCCAGCAATCTTTTTAACAATTGCTGCGGGATTTGAGTTCAGACCTTTCACTAGGGTGGAAATGAGTTGTTTTAGCATGGAAAGCTTCTTATCTTTTTGGAAATCAACAAGAATAATATCAGCTTTCACACCCTCCAGTTCCAAATCATGGAGATCCTCCAACGTCGGAATATCAACAAAAAGATCTTTCAGCCTTTTATCCTGTACAGAATATAGATCAAAAAACGCAAAGCAACTTCTTTTCATAAATTTAACACAGCATCAATTTAATGAGAGGATATCAAAGCTTGGCCCTTCATTTAAGATCTTCTAATTGATTTTTGTTATACACAGACTACATGAAAGCTTCAAAAATGCTCCAACACCCCTCAGTTCTATGACTAGAAGGATCAAACAGTGATGACTGTCAAACTATTTGTTTGTCACGCACAGTGACATTGGTAATATATTCATTCTCTTCCATGAGAAAACACAATGGACACCTTAACATAATAGCCACATGTGAAGTCCCCGCGGTCTAGATATCTTTTATTTAACTCCTTCGCACTGAGCTGTGAGCATTATATTCATGGTTCAGATTTAAGTTAACGTGCACAAGATGTTTATTACGAAGCAGCCTTCAGTTGCTAGGTTACTAGAACACACCATAATAATATATTTTACAAAGCACAAAGTCCATAAACATTAAAACTATCAAGTATGCAACAATCAGGCAGAAATTGTGTACATGGTATTGTAGCATAAGTCGTAAGTGCTTACATGAATAACCGAATAGAAACCATTTGGAATAGGTTCAGAAAGCATTCCGGTACTCCAGAGGGTCTGTGATGCTGATTGAGATTGAGATGAAAACCTGTCATATGTACTGCTGCTCATAGATCTTCTATGAGTTGCAGTTTCTTTCTTCGATTCCAACGAAACCGATTCAAATTTATCAACAAACTCCAAAGGCCACCATGAATTATTACTAGAAGACCCTTGCTCTGAGCTCCTTAATCCACCCTGTGTCTCTTCCATATCCACCAAAGATGAATCACAATACCAACTCAACTGTAAAAGACCCTTTTAGCTCTATATTGAAATAACAGCTCATTTACTAAAGAACAATTTCATTTTACACATTCTAGGATATGACCTGCAAATAAGAAACAAGAGCAGTTAACCTTCCATCAATTATACTAAAGTAAAAGATATATTAATTAAAGGCTAAAAATATTAAATCACAACACACTTGATCTATCCAGAGTCCTAAGTGGAACTAACAACTTCAAACAGGAATACCAATATTTTCTAACTTTCGATAGATATAACATCGCCACATTACATTGACAGGGCTAATTACATTCCACAATTGGGCAACTAAAGCATTTTCTATAAAACCTAAAGCACATTATGAGATCTTCGATCAGTAATCAAAAGTTCCACCAACAAGAATTAACATCATATAACAAAACTCACAAATTAAAGCCTTCAAATTCAATTAGCAGGAAGAAATCTGGGAAGTGAAGTTAAGAATAGACATAAACCCTTGCGACACAAGTGAAGTAAGCAGCAGTGGATGGATGAGAAATTGAATCTCTATGTGCAACGAAGATGCGGTTTCCGTAGAGAGAATCAAAATGAATCGGATTCGTCGTGAGAATGATGAGAGAGAGATTCAAACGATGATGAGGAGGAAATATCAGAGCATTCACATCCAAATAATCAAATTGTACGTGTGGTGTTTTTAAAATATAAAAAGTTGTTGTGGGTGGAGGAGAGAGAAAATGTTATTGTTTATCTGTATATTTGGGGGACACTGTTCACCCTCTATAATTTTTAAATACATTTTGAAAGTGGTTGTGAGTGAAGGAGAGAGAAAAGGTAATGATAAAGGTATAAAAAATATTATTTAATTGAAAATGAGAGAGAAAATGTAGTGTTTTTTAGTGTAATTTAGGGTGAAAATATGTTGGAATGAGTGTGAATGCTCTCAGACCCAGACCCAGACCCGAAGAGAGACGGGGATGCATTCAATATTTATTTTTCCTTTTTATTTACTTCAATCATAACTACACAAACATTTGAGTTACAAGATTAGTCAGTATAACACTGTGTTCCATTCAACGAAAGAAAAAAAGGATTTGAAGGGATGTGAGAAAACAGTCTGTCTTAGAGGTTTTAGTGGAGAGAAATGAAAGGAAAACTAATGTTTTTATTTCCTTCATCTTAAATCCTTCCAAATTTTGAAGGTATTTGAAAGGAAAACATTTTTTATATGTAAAATCTTCATTTTACTTTTTATTTCCTTTCAAACTCCCATAGCTAATTAAATCTTTTCTTTTCATTCATTTTCTTTTCTCTCCTTAATTCATTCTCTCTTCTTTTCTTTCGTTTATTAAAATTGTAAACACAACATAAATGTAATAAACCTGGATCCATATGTGACAAGTTTTAAGTTTATAAAAAAAATTGTGACCTAGTTGAATGGTATCATATGTAGTGGTAGGTAACAAACTGAGAGAGGAAAGAACACAAGACATTAATAGACTAGACCAGAACCCGCATTGAACCTGTACCCAATGACGATTCGTCAAAGATTAGTTGGAAAATGGAGACTTATTTGAAAGAGATCGAGGAGAAATCTTTTATTTATTATTTGAATTATATTTTCTACGGTTATCTTTTAATTATTTAGTATAAGTAGGACATCTAGTGTTTATTGTTTTGCAGTTTATATTGATTATTGAATAAAAAGAACTATGTTCTTGAACCTTTTGGTTCCTTTTTATCGTCTTTGATTACTAATCGTTCTTCAGCCATTTGATTGCACTAGAAACTGCATCAGTTGGTATCAAAGCTATGGTTTATCAAATGGCTCTACGTGAAGGCGAATGTTATCTTGTTCGAAGAGTTGTCGACTGAGGCATCGGCAAGAACACTGGTGATCCACGTGCTCGTGGAGAAGATCGACACCCTACTCGTAGATTCGCCGACGGAGGTAGCGATGGAGTCTATCCCGATCCACGGGATCTGAAGATCAAACGGCTCCGACAACGAGTCCGTGATCTTGAAGAGATCGACGGCTCTAGCAACGAGTTCGAGATCTTGAAGAGATCGGACGGCTCCAGTAACGAGTTCGAGATCTTAAATAGATCAGACGGCTCCAGCAACGAGTTCGAGATCTTGAAGAGATTAGAAGGCTTCGTCTACAAGTCCAAGATCTTGAATTACAATGGGAGGTGCGTTGTAAGGACTGAATCAATGTAACAACCCGCACTTTCGCGCTCGTTACTCTCGTTACGCCTAGCACCAGAGATTCGGATCATAATGTGAACTATATCGCTTACTACGCTACCTCGCATACTTTCGCACTACATCGCTTATTTCAACATGCTATATCGCACTTCACGACACTTACGCATACAACGCCTTCGCTTATACAATTATATAATGTGAGTATCTAAACTACTCGCTCGCTCTCGCACCAACGCAACGCAACTCTAAACACGGTTATATATGCTATTTATATTATATATATACATGTTAACGCTCGCCTAAACGCTCGCTCACTCGCTAAACTCAGCTTAAAAGCCCTATTGCGCTACGTAACGCTTAACGCCTCGCTAAAACGCTTAACACACCAAAACTAACTAATGCGAACGAAATCACCAAACGAAAACAGCCAAGACGCGAACCAGACTCGCTCGTACAAGTCATCACTCGTACGAGTGAGGTCTGGCTCGCACCAGACCCAACTCAGTCGCACAAGGAGGTCAGTTATACGAATGGCCACTCGCACGAGTGACCATTCACACGAACACCCACTCGCACCAACACACCTGCTCTCCCTTCCTCTCCTATAAATACGACTCACTCTCATTCGTGCTCTCCTTGCTGTCACTCGCACGAAACCTCCTGAACACGCATCTCTCTGCTTCCAAGTAAGGAGACTACGTTTTCCACACCAAACACAACGATTTCTACAACGATTTTACACGAGTTTATCTCCAATTTCATCTCAACTTCTCTGCTTACGAAAATCTTCATCTTTTTCATAAAAACCTTTTGATTTTGACTCGGATTCACACTTAAACGAGTATGTTTGAGTTAGCTTTGCCTTCTCAAGATTAGAAACCTTGTTGTTTCAAGCTCCCAAGTGTGGATTCAAAGAAAACTGTTTTAAACTCGATTTTTACACAAAAACAAACAAAACCGACATATGTTTCGTTCACTGTTTAGTGGGACGAAGCGGTGTCAAAACCATCATGTAAAGGATTCGAATTTACATCCGTTTCAGGCGAAAACTCAGTTCCGCCTGCATGAAGACGCAAGAACAGTCACTAGTGCAAACTGGACCGGATCGTACGAATCACCTAGGTTCGTAACGTCCAGTCCGAGTTTCCACGAGAGAGTAACTCGCTCTAAAGACCTCTCCGACTCAAGGTTCGATCAGTAGCCTATGGTTGGGGGGATGAACACTCGATTTCCCGAAGAAAGGACGCGAAAACACTCGATTTTGGACTCAAAAACAGGTCACCCGTACGAATCATCACTCGTACGAGTGACATGACTCGCACGAATCATCACTCGTACAAGTCATGCCTCGTACGAATGATGACTCGCACGAGGGTGATGCCTCGTGCGAGCGAAGCCTCGTACGACCGACCTGTTGTCCCGCACAACTCTTTGTTCAACTGCTCAACACTATGGAAGACTGATGCACTTCTGTTTCTACACGCAGGCTGACCCGACACTCCCCTCGCTCCACCTCGCTCGTAACTTGTTGTTAAGCACTCACTGTGAGTATGTCACACCCCAACCGATGGCGGAAACATCGGAGTGAAATGGAAACTAGATTGCAAGAGACTTCATAACACTATTTGTGACAAGTATTTAAATAATAAATTTCCATTTCATTTCTAAGAGTCAATTACAAAGATTTGAAACAATTATAATAGGAATGATGAAATACAATACATTAAGAATACAACTTTAAAGTGTGTATCTAAGCATCCTACTATGTTCCATGCATCATCAATGTAGGATCGTTGTGCGACCTGACTGAGTCGTTCAGAATAGTTTTGTATCCGAATCAAAAGCGGAATCAATAACACGGACGCTCAATTCAATTATAATGTCTCTAATATTGATATAATAGTTTTACAGCACCTGGAGACAATTCGGCAGCACTTCGTTACCGAATCACAAAACCTAATTCCATTTCAAATGACTAACCATGCTCACCTATTTATAGACTTGTAATTCCGTTTGAAATGGACAAAGACAGTTTCAAGCGGAATTAACCATGTTAATTCCGTTTGAACTTGCTCTTGACACTTTCAAGCGGAATTAGCATAAAACACACTAAACTCAGTTTCTAGCACCCGAGCACTGGTTATCCTATCCTATTACATGACTCGATACAAGACGAAGTCAATAGACATAGTGCACTAACAGACTCCCCCTTGGATGTTGACGAAGTCTTCAGTGTCGAGTCTTTATCATGACACATCTTCAGTCTTGATCAGTCTTCATGCTCTTTCCAAATTGTCTAACACTGTAAGCATCCATCAATCTTTCTTCATTGATCAGCTTCTAACTTTGAATGTTGTACCAGGATCTGACTCTGGCTCTAACATTATCAGCTTCTTCAGGCTCCCCCTTTCATCAAGCTTCCGTGCTTTAGGGATCGACACCTTCCTTTCAGGTTATAAGCTCCCCCTTGCTTTGAGCTCGTCTTCAGACTCCCCCTTAGACTCTGCTATCGGGATCGTAGTCTGGTATCACTTCTGCAACACTCAAATATTTATAAGTAACAACATTTTGAAAACTTCAAATATCCAGAAATCGTAATCTGACTTTATTCAACTTTCTAAACCACTTCCCTTATCAACAATCTTTACAGATTTGGCAGTGGAAAGAATCCAACATCAAACACTGACTCTTTTTACAAAAAAATTAACAATAAAAGAATCCAAATCCCTCACAGTTAATCATCCAAGTCCAAACTAATGACCTTGGAGATATCACAAATTGTTTTTGATTTTTGTTAAAAACTTCAAGTTTCAAATTAATGAACTTCTTTTATTTTCAGAAACACAATCAGCATACTCAGATTTTGACACTCAGCATTTCAGACATCGGTTGTCGAAAATAAAGCAGAATCAAAATCTTTTTGTATTTTTCTGAAACATAAAGCAATAAAGAAATATGTACAAACATATTTACAGACAATATTTTTTGTTTGAGTTTGCGTCAGAGGATCATATCAGTTTTTGACAAATCACAAGTACCATTGAGCTTATTTACACATTAAGAATTAAACAATTCACTTAGATTGTCGATATACTGATCCACTTAAATTTTCACACAAATTTCAACTGATTCAGGATACGAATTAAGTACAAATTTCAACTGATTCAGGATATGAATTAAGTGTTTTAAAAATTTAAACTTATTCATGTGTCCCACCTCTTGAATATACTCCCGTATCCAGATCCCAATATTCAGTCTTACAGGTGAGTATACCTAGATGATATCTGTAAGGGGTTAAATGCGAAAACCGTGAGAGCTCAGGTCAGAACTTCCATTCAGCAGAGAGATGACGGCTTCGACTTTTGGTGTGTCCCTTTTAGAGGATCTTTTCTTCAACAGCACATGATTAACATTTTTCAATGTTTCATCATTTTTTGTACTGAGGGCATTTGCTATATTTCAAGCATGCAGAAAGTATTATACGGGGACTAGGCCATTGCTTCCGCAAAATCAGAAGTCCCGGGATAATACCCCAGATATCACTAAGCATAAAGACCTAGTATCTCAGAAAAAGGGGTCTTTCAAACAAGATTTCAGGGGTTACCTATATATCCAAGTAGTGTTCCCCACGAAATAAGTAAGTTTGAATTTAGGTTTATATCCCGAAAAAGTTTACTAAATGTATAAAAAACTATCGGCATATCATCAGTGAGACCGTTTAACGCTATATTATCATTACATTTCTTTAGCATACTGTAACTGTCTACTGATGTACTATCATTTCCTCTTTATACACAAAAACTCAATTTTTGAATTTTATCATGTTTTTGGCTTTTTCAAATTTTCAAATGTTTTTGTATTTTCTGACAATAATACTCCCCCTAAAATGCAAAATCATTTAAAGAAAATTTGACAACCAATACTGATAGCTTTGTCTCGCCATCCATTTTCTGCTAATGTGCTCTGTTTTGCAGAAAATCTAACAAATGAAGCAACAATTACCCCCATGATTTACAACACATTGATATTTACAGTTTGAAAACCGTTTTTCAATCTTGTGAAATTAATCATGTTTGTTCCGCCGTGAGGGTTTCGGCATATTCAATCAACATATTTTTGTAATTTTTGAATATTTGGCAAATTTAAAAACAAACATATTTTTGGTTTTTAAATTTTTCAATTTTTAGGGTTTTTGAAATATTGTTTATTTATGTACAGAAAACAAACAAACTCCCTGTTCAACCAAACCAGGGTTCAACAGCCTTCTCCTCCTGTTGTGCCAGGCTGCTCCGACACTCCACTTGATAATATTCAGTTGTCTTGAGCACCTGCACATTCAAACTACTCAAATTACTTGAACAATTTAGCCCAGGTCTGTTGGACCTTAGGCATTTCAACACAATATGTATCAATCAACTTCGGAAAATCTTTGTCATCAAAGACTTTTTCAACTTTGACTTCAACTTTTTCATCATTTACCAAAGTCATTTGTTTCTTAGCAGTCCAAGTTTGACCTTTCGGAGTACCTCTTTTGTAAAAATGTAACTCTTTTTGAACATTTTCATTTTGAACAACTTTTGGTTTCCAAAACTCATTTGGTTTTGTTGTATCAACAGTTGTTTTCCAACTTTGTGTTGTTCTAAATCTGGGTATGTCAGAATTCCAGGTCTGTCTTGAATCGAACCTGTTTTGGTTTGATTTCCAATTTTGATTTGAAGCAAACTTGTTTGTATTGTACCTCCAAGTTTGTTTCGAATCAAACCTGGTTGACCTTTGTTTAACATCCTCAGATTTCTGTTTCTCAACATTTTCAGACTTCTTTTTATCAACATCCACAGATTTCAGATTTGGACACTTGCGTGCTAGATGTCCAATTTGATCACACTTGAAACATGTTCTCTTTGAAACATCTTTGACCTGTGGTTGTTGCTTTTTCTTTTGAGCATAAAACTCTTCATTAGACTGTCGTCTAAATTTGAGTTCTTTCTCTTCTTCAGAACTTTTCCCGTGAACAAAATTCATTTTTGCCTGAAAATTTGAAGTTTCATTTTTATTCCAATTTCGTTTCTTCTTATAACCCAACCCAACCTTCATATTTTTCTTCTTGTAACCAGGTTTGTTATAAAAAGTTTTGTGACCTTTTCCAGTAAACTTTGGAATCTCAGATTTTTCAATCTCAACCATTTTGAAAACTTTATCAACCTTTTCTGAAATCACATTCTGAATTGGGAATACAACATCTAAGAATAATTTGTCCGATCCAATCATGGTATAAACCAATCCTTTTGAATCATCATCCAGATTTTTCTCAAACTTTGTGTTTTTCAGATATCCATCATGAAAATTACCTTCATTTTCATCCTGTGATTCAGATTTACCTGTATCAACTGACTCTTCTTTCAACACACTTTCAACGACCTTACCTACCACCTCTGAATCACTAGAATCATCAGATTTGGAATAGGTTATGTCAATGTTATCTGGCAATTGATCTACCATGTTGAAAGCTTTTTCGACCTTTTCATCATCATAAAAAGCAAACTTTTCCGGTGGTGGAACTTGATGAAACTCTGAGCCAATGCCTTTCTTGTTTTGCTCAGACTCACCCTCCTCCGGTTTTATATTGAAAATACGTTCAAGCACATATGACGACACGTGATAACTTTTTAACTTGTTATTATCCTGTTCTAAATCAGTAATCTGATGCTTAATTTTAGCAACATCTTCAATGTAAGAATTAACAACTTGTTGCTTTATTTCATAATTTCGCTTATACTCCTTAGTTGTTTCAGAACAGTAATTCAATCTTGATTGAACAAATTTCATTTCACTTTTCACTTTTTCATATGACTCTTTTGTAATGTGATATGCCAATTTTATTGAATCATATTCTTTTTTCATTTCTTGACAAACAATTTCTTTTTGATCACATTCTTCTGTCTTTTTCAAAACATTTTCTTTCAAAACTTCATTTTCTTTTTCTAATTTTTTACATTTTTCCAAAAGTTTTTCATTATTATCTTTCAAAACTTTTTCGTTTTCTAACATTTCTTTGTATTTACTTTTGAAAACCTCTTCAATTTTAGTAAATTCAAAATCTCTTGTTCTGAACCTTTCGTCTTTTTCAGTACAAGCACTGCACGTTTCCATGCATTTCTTGCACTGTTCAACAGTTTTTAAAATTTCAGAATCAGAAATTACCTCAGTGATTGGCACTTCGGTGTTTGCTTCTGTATGCTTCAACTCTGCTTCACTCTTCTGTTTTTCTTCAACATCAACTTCAGTATCACCAGCATCAATACCAACATCACCAGCAACTTTTGAATTCTCATCCTTTACTTCAATCAAACTTTCAACCTTCTTCTCAGCTTCTACAACTTGCTGTTCTTCTGTAACAGCTTCTTTCACAACTTCTTCATTCTCAACAACTTTTTCTATCTTCACATCTTCCTTTTTAACTACTTCGACTTGGACTTCCTCAGCTACCTTCTTCAAATCATTCACCATCTCATCAACATTCTTCTTTATTCTTTCTTCATCCCTCTTCCTCAAACACGATGTCATGACATATCTTATTTCCTTTTCATGCCTTTTTGCATATGTGTCATCTTTTAATACATTCCTATAGTATTCGGCAGATCGAGGAATTATGAGAAGAACATCTTCAAAAATTATGTCTTTCTTCGGAACAACAGGTTCACCTTCTCTGTTGAAATAGCACTCTCTCTTCTTATCCCATCTCTTATTGATGACAGCACTCTCATACTCTTCTTGCATTTCATCCATTCTGTTCAAAGCAATGTTTCTTTCTCGATAAGTTTTCTCACTCAGAATCTCTTCTCTGGTTTTCTCTTTAATTACAACTGTGTCTTTTTCTTCTTTGTTTTCCTCTTGAATTTCAGCGACAAAAACATAATGTTGACTTTTTGATGTTTTTCTGCCATGAGCTGTAACTATATTTTCCAAACGATCTTCTTCTGGAAGAATCTGACTCCAATCATATCCTTCATCATGATGGATTACATCACAAGCTCTTGACTTTTCTCTGGGTTTATCTTCAATCATTTTCGGCTCTTCTTTGCTTCGGTGATAGATTGCCTTTCGATAGTAGTCATCATTGAACGGATGTTCATTTCCACCAACCGCAGAATTGTTGCATTCTCTCTTGAAATGACCTTTTTGCTTACATCTGAAGCAGGTCACTTTGGACTTGTCAAATCCAAGTTTTGTTGATGCACCGCCTAATGATTGTTTCCCAGTAATCTCCATGTATCTCTGAGCTCTGCGGATACAGCTTGCCAAACACCATTGAATATCTATAAGTTCCATTTCTTCCGGATCGATCTGATCGTAGTCTTCTTTGGTCAACTCTGAGTTACCAATTCTACCTGCAACTAGACCTTCATACGATTCCAGAACAGATGCAAGAAAACTCATTTGCTGTTTAGCAGCATTGATGCTCATTATAGGAGAATTTTTCAACTTGAGAGCAATGTTGCACAATATCTCATCTGATTCTTCAGAACTAGCTTTTGATGAATATGAATGATAACTCGGATTATAGCTTGATGAGCTTGTCTAAGGTTCTTTTGTTCTTTCACCACTAAATGTTGTCTTTGGTGAACTATCAGCTTTCACCGAAGGTAAATTACCTTTGTAATACAAACCAACATTCTGTTGATGTAAAGAACTGCTCATCTTGATTTGTTTCTGCAATTCAAGCTCATGAGTTTCAATCTTTTCAATTAACGCATCAAGAGAAATTGTTTCATACAAAATATCATTTTTCAAAATGAACACAAACGTTTGCCACTGATCAGCTCGTGGTAACGCTTCTATGATTTTGTCTATTATTTCTTCTCTTGTTTTTTCAATCTTAAATCTTTCCAGTTTGATTTTTAGATGACAAAAACGTTCAATCATTTGTCGAACTGATTCACCGTTAAGACTATCAAACAAATCAAATTCCTTTTTTAATAAAGCAATTTTGTTTTTCCTGATTTGTTTACCCCTCTCTGCCTTAACCCGTAAAGCTTCCCAAATAGATTTTGAAGATCCATCATGTTGTAACAAAGTAAACATGTCATTTCTAATGGATGATTGAATTAAGGCAATCATTCTTTGTTCAGCTGCAAATTCGGATTTGTCTTCTTTGGATAATTTCTTGAGTGGAAGATCTTCTCCGTTATCATCTCTTGGTCTTTCATATCCAAACTCCATACAGAACCAGCTCTCGTGTGCATAGGCTTTTGCCCAGTTGATGAAACGCTCTTTCCACCATGTATAATCTTCAATACTTTCAAGAGTTGGTGGCTTCGAGTGTGTTCCGTAGAAGTTATCATGCTTGATGTTCTCATTGATCGCTTTTGTAATGGTTTTTAGTGTGACAGTTGATATTTCAGAAGACTCGGATGTAAACGCGTTGTAAAACGTATTGTAGAATTCTTCAGCCATGATGAAAGCTTCTTGAATTTCCTGGAGACAAAACAATCAAACAAACACAATCAGTTTAAACAATATCAAACAACTTGAAATAAACTGACACTCGGTTGACGTGAAATGATCTTGACGCGAAATATCCATTTTCAAACGAAATAGTATTCTTCAAACGGAAACACTTCTTCAAACGAAATCACTTTGTTCAAACGGAATCACCTAGATAACACTTCAAACGAAATCAGTACTTTCAAACGAGATTACCACTTTCAAACGGAATCCCACTTTCAAACGAAATCTTCAAACGGAATTATACTTTGAAGCGGAATTAACTGATTCCGTGTGAACCTTTCAAACGGAATTAACCTTTTCAAGCGGAATTAACTGGAATTCAAACGAAATTAGTAATTTCATGTGAACTTGTCTCAACTTTTCAAGCGGAATTAATATGTTCGTTCAAACAGAATTACAATTTTGGTCCATTTTTTTCACTTTTAATCCGAATTTTGGTCTGATTCTCTCAAGGCTTTGTTAAAACACTGTTTCGCATGTAATGTGTGAAATTCAGCCCATTTTGACCGTGAAATCTTGTTAATATTGAAAAAGATGGTGTAGAAGTCAGAAAACTGATGATATCAAGCTAAACTCTTCCTCCTGAGCTCTGATACCACTTGTAGGATCGTTGTGCGACCTGACTGAGTCGTTCAGAAGAGTTTTGTATCCGAATCAAAGGCGGAATCAATGAGACGGACGCTCAATTCAATTATAATGTCTCTAATATTGATATAATAGTTTTACAGCACTTGGAGACAATTCGGCAGCACTTCGTTACCGAATCACAAGACCTAATTCCATTTCAAATGACTAACCATGCTCACCTATTTATAGACTTGTAATTCGGTTTGAAATGGACAAAGACAGTTTCAAGCGGAATTAGCATAAAACACACTAAACTCAGTTTCTAGCACCCGAGCACTGGTTATCCTATCCTATTACATGACTTGATGCAAGACGAAGTCAATAGACATAGTGCACTAACAATCAACATCATCTCAAAACCTGCAACATGTTTTAAAAGCGTAGTTCAATACAAAAAGTATTGGCGAGCATACAAGTTTGGTGCGTAGTATATAAGTATAAAAATAATAAGGAACAATCCACATGGCAAACCTAGTTATCAAGATTAACGTATAAACTGGCATGCGATTTACAAGTTAACCCTCTGTTTATGCAAGTATGAATGAATAAACCTAACATGACCTCTCGTTCATGGCGGTGCGTTACTCCTATTGCGCTATACATGTTAAGTGGAGGCTTGTACGAAGCTAAAGACAAGTTCATCACATAAGAATCACCCAGAAAACATGAATCAAGCATAATAAATAGTAAGCATGTATTGGATTGTTGTTTAAGTATTTGCATAAGAATATGTATGTTAAGTGTGTTTGTATATAAAAACATGTTACACCCAACAGTGTGAAAACGGTAAAATGGGTCAAGTATACTCACAAAATTGCTAAGTCTTCCGATTATCCAAGTGTTGACGAGTGTATGAGATTGGGAGGACGAATGTATAAGGGTTAAAGTTCAAGGTAAGTTTAGAGTCGAGATTCGGAATTTAAAAGGAATACAGAAAGTACATATGCAAAAGTAATCATCTTTAACACATAATGTTTTAGATGATGTAATCAAACACCTTGACAAATGAACACAAATTCGTCATCAAAGGTTCGATTATTTGGAATATACATATAAGTAGTATGTAGTGTATATTATATCATATAGGTCAAGTAGGAGGTAGGAGGATAAATCCACCATTTAGGAACCTCTTTGTATCATGGAAGTCATGTAGGAGGTAGGAAGAACAAGTCTTCCATTTAGGTACATCTAGATGTTCACCACTACACTTGATGTTATGAACATTCAAGGAGGGTCATGAACTTATAAGTAACAATAGAATATGAACAACTAATCTATGAGAAAACATCAAGCAATGTGTGGATTTTCAAGTAGGATAATCTAAGTTAATCCTAAATCACACAACCATCAAGCTTTGAGCTTGAACATCACTTGTGGTTAAACCCTTGAACAAAACAGAAAGTTTGTGAGGTTTATACCTCTGATTTTACATGTCTCAACCTTGTTTTTAAGCCTAACTAATCACAGATGTGGTTATAAGCATATGGACATAGGTTTGAGATGAGTTTCCTCAAGTTTAATCAAGTTTATCAATGTTTGAATCGAGAACAGAAAAATCAGTCAACTTTGGAGCCCTTTTGGCGACGTTCCAGGCTCTTATTTTCCAGGGAAACCCCATGGAAACGTAGCTAAGGTCAATACAAAGAAGTAGGAAAAAGAATTGAGTGAATCGGATAAGAATAGAGTGAGTTATGCTCATTTTTGTGTGAAGGTATCAATCTGCTCGAACTTATGGAATCAGCCGCGATTTGGAGGGAGTTTGAGAGTGTTTTAGTGTTGCAAAAGTGGTAGGGAGGCTGGTTATAAGTGGTATTTATAGGGGAAGGATTTGGGTTAAGTTGGGTTGGCATATAATACATGTAGGTGAGAGTTAAAGCAATAAAAAAAAAAGAAATAATTCAGCAATATATGGCTGAATTGCAAGGGCTGTTTGGCAGCTTTTATATTTTTTTTGTTGTTTAAATGATGTAAAATGTATAAATAAGGTGTTTTTTTATATATGGTTAACATGTCCTACAATGTCTAGTGTGTATTGAACATGTATCAAGGCCAAAGGTATATTACACATGAATTAAAATAAGAGTAAAAAAAAATATGTTATGCATAAGTATGTGTAACAAACTAATAACAAGTATGTACGACATGTGACTTGAGGTATCAAATAAGCATAAAAAACATGAATTTGCGTATTGCAAAATATGACCAAATGTTTGTTTAAGAATCACGAACACATGGTAGTTGTTTGCGAGTTAATCTTCGTAAGTATGCATTAAGTATAAACAACATGAATTTCATATAAAGATCAATTTTTTTTACGACAACCGAAGTCTCGGATTTACAATGGCTTGAAATGAATTACGATTACAAAGGAGACGAATTTCCAAAAGTAGAAATATACGACAAGTTTTCTAATTAGGGAAAGTGTGGAAAAGCAGGGCGTTATAGTCTCCCCTCCTTTAGGAAATTTCGTCCCGAAATTTATTCAAGAGGAAGACTTTGAAAAAGGCATTTTGGTTAAAAAGAATGATTGACTAAAATTTAGATTTTGAAGTTGAGACGTGTTGGGAAGGATGTATAAAATCGTTGAGGAACAAAGGGATAGGGTTGTGAAAAGAGTTTGTTCAAAATAAGTTTTGAGACATTAATCATAAGTAAAACGTGTATGTGTGTATAGGCAAAGTGGGCTTAAACAAGTTTAAATAATCCAAATGGGGAGGTATTTTAAAACATGCTATCTAAGAAAGAAAACTTTCGTATAAAATGGTATGCATTTTGATGAAATGTGTGGTCGCTTCGTAGGTTGTAAGAAAGCTTTAAAAGCAAAAGTATTTTAGGTTTGGAGCGTTTAAACCAATTTCTTGTAAATGAGGTTTGTATAAAAACCAAAGAATATGAGTGTTGAGAATAAGGTCTCGTCATGGATAATTGGATATAATGCGTTTGTGAGTTGTTAAAGTTTGTATTAGGTCTAAAAGGTCTGCAAAACACCGAATTTCTCATAGGACGGTTTACGAAAGTTTGGTAACATGGTGAAAACACTTATATATAGGAAGTACCAGCGGCGTATCCACCATGTTTTGACCATGTTATGTCCGTTTCGTTATTCGCGTCATGTTACGTTCCGTGCCTTACCATACACAGTAGTACACTCTATGGTCCTCATACGCCTATCACTATAATCCCATGTGCACCCGTGATTATATTGATCGTCGCATGATCTGCATAGCTTGTACTAGTTGTGTATGAATTAGGGTATACATAATTTGAAAATAAAAATGAGTACGTATAAGAATGTATATTTACGTTTTAGTATGTATGAGACCAACGTAAGCGAATCCCTCGGGTTTCGCTAGCGCATAGGTATGAATGTATGAATTATGAGTATGAATAAAATTATGAGCATAAGTATAAGTTTAAATATATGTGAGTAAAAGTATGAACATATAAGGTATGGGTATGAATATGAATATGAGTACAAATATGAGCATAAAACGTATGGGTATGAATATGAATATGAGTATAAGTATAAGAATAAAACGTATTGTTATGGGTATGAGTGCAAGTACGAATAATAATGATTGCGTATATAGTATTGTTTGAAAAATAACGAATTTAAGCATATAAAAACGATCAAAAGGTTGAGTATGTGAAAATGAACGGTTTTAAGTGAAATTGTCGTGAGATATTGACTAAAACATGTACGATGATATGCACGTATAGTTGTTTGAGCAAAACGTTGAGTTTATCAAATCAAAATAGATTGAGTTTGACTTGTAATGTAGAATCTAGTTTGTGGATGTCAAAAGTGTGTAAAGCATCTATTGATTATGTGAGATGTACTTTGTAAAAGAACGAAAATGATACTCTTGTTTTAAAAGAATTTACGTACGTTGAAAATTGCCGGTTCCTATGAAGTTTTCTTGCCCACGTGTTTTAAATTTAAATGACATATTGAGCGGTGTATAAAAAGTTCTTTGTAAATAATAAGTTTGCATTTGCATTAAAATAAGAAATTTAAAATTTGGAAGTTCTCGTGAAAACATTGATTCTTAAAAGAAATTTAGTATAACGAACTTAGTGATCGTTGAAAAGTGTTTTAGTAAAATGATTTATGAACATTGAAAGTAGTTTTAGTAAAACGGTTCTATAATAACTATAAGATCTCATAGGAATGTGAGATAAGTTTGTTTGATTTTCTATTGGGGATGAAAGTCCTTAGTATAATGATACAATGTGAGTGCGTTTTAGTGATTACGTCGAGTATGAAATTTGTGGGCAAGAGATTCATTAGACCTGTTATGGGTGATTTTCTGCTCATATATCCCGACTAATATTCTGACTTTGTTTATCTTGTTGTGACCAGGATACTGGATCAGGATATTGGTAACATCCTGATACAATATCTTGGTAGTAACTAATTAACCCACATGCAGATTAAGTGGTGTAAGTCTCTAACGTTCAAATGGACTTCTTCTCCTCAAGACTCGGGCAAATCAGTTAGATTATGGACGTTGAAGCCGGAAGACATGGACTACAACGTTCACAAAGGGAATATTCCATATATCCCGGATTTATAGGCTAGTTAGTTAGTTTCTTTTTACTATAAATAGATTGATCAGATCAGATAAGAACACACACAATCTCTCGTACACTCTTTCTCTCTAGCTGCAAACACTCACAATACACTTGCACTTGTATCGAAATTCACATTGTAACACTTAGTCGATCCGCGTCATATCCTGCACTGTATCCTGATATTTGAAGTAATAAGAAAAACAAGGTAGTTGCGATTGTCAGCTCCCGAGGTTTTGTGCCGGCGATCTAGATTGATCAAGGGCTTTCCTCGTACGTCCCGTGTCACCCTTTACATTTTCGCTCATTGTTTGATCGTAGATACAGCTCAATATCCTGAGTCGTATCCTGAAAACTGTGTTTGCAAACAACTTAATTAGCATATTTTCAACACACTTTCTTAGCACACTACCTCACTTAACTAATTTGATCACTTAATTTCTTCGGTAATTTTTGACCAAAACAATTTGGCGCCCACCGTGGGGCAAGTGGTGCTATTTCTACTAAAAGCTTTTGCAAAATCATTACTTGGTTTTCTATTTTCAAAACTTTTTGCTACACTATTTTCAATGGCCTCGAGATCAAACATGAGCTCTTCCACCATGTCTGCTACCACCTCTGCAATAATTGGTTCGGTGCTTCCACCACCTCCTCCGAGAACGCAAGCCTCTTCACAAGGAACTGAAATTCATGTGGCTCGGGATGTTATCCCCGCTCGCAATATTCAGGGATCTGGTCCTGTTTTGGCCTCTAATGAAGAAATTCTAAATTTGTTTGGTAGTGTACAGGAACAGATGAGGCAGCAGCAGGAGACCAACCAGATGCTGATGAGAGAGATACAAGTTTTGAAATCCAGCTCAAGCAGGCCCGCTGAGGATACTGTCACTCCCTTGCAACCCAGAGCTTTGAACTTCAGTTCTGCAGTATATACTGAGGATAACAGGGGGAATATTGTGCCTAGCCATTCTCAGAATCATACTCCTGAGATACCCTCTTCGGTTAGGGTGTCAACTGTGAGAAGCTCAGGATATGCTTCAGGATATGGCCAGAATCCTCAGACTGGTAACGCATCTAATAATAATAATACTCTTGCTACTAATGGTGTTGGATCTTTGCAGGATGCAGGTATGACATCAGCATTTTCTAGGGAGCTTCAGAAATTGAAGGACATGATATCCAGTGTACCTGGAGTGGTCCAGCCAATTCCAGAAGTATCCCAAGACAGCCACAGGATATCCCGGTTTGCCTATCCTATTTGTGATGCTGAAATCCCAAAAAGATTTCAGACCCCCAACATGAAGCTCTATGACGGAACTACAGATCCTGAGGAGCATATTGCCCAGTATAGGGAAAGGATGGAAATCAACCCTATCCCTCCAGATCTCAAGGAAGCATGCCTATGCAAGGGTTTTGGTTCTACCTTAACAGGACCAGCCTTAAAATGGCTCTTAAACGTTCCTCCTCACTCAATTACATCATTTGCTCATTTAGTGAATTTATTTAATAGTCAATTTTCTTGCAGTCGAAGTTTTGAGAAACTAACCAGTGATCTTTACGGGATAACCCAAGGACCTCAGGAATCCTTGAGGGATTATGTGAACAAGTTTAGTCGGGAATCCTTAGATATCCTACATCTTGATGTTGCAACAGCTGTGCAGGCTTTCAAGATGGGGTTGCAAAAAGATTCTCAATTTTACCAGGATCTTGTAATGAATCCCTGCAGGAATCTGGATGAAGCTCGGAACAGGGCTTTAAGATATATTCGGCTGGAGGATGACAAAAAGATGTAAGAGAGGATGAATTCATCCACAACCTATGAGTCAACCAACAGGAAATCAGAATCCTCGTATAAACCATATCGCTCTAAGCCATATGGCAGAAATGACAGCAAAAAAGTGAATGCTGTTTAAGACGAGGATCCTGAGGAGTATCCTGAGTTGTCTGAATATTGTTTTTCTGTTAATATACCTGAACTGATGTATGCTATGCAGGGTTTAGGAGACAAAGCAAGATGGCCCCGGAAGAATCAACAAAAAGCTGATTGGAAGGATAAGTCCAAATGGTGTGCCTTCCACGAGGATTTCAGACATGTTACTGAGGATTGCATTGCTCTAAGGAAAGAAATAAGCTATCTCTTGAGCAAGGGATATCTGAAGGATCTCCTGGGAAGAAAGAAGAATAAGGGTCAGGATACTGAGAAGGATCCTGAACGAGAAGCATCACCTCATGCGGATGCCAAGATAATTAATTTCATTTCAGGAGGATCCGACATTTGCGGGATATCATATTCTGCGGCGAAAATGCACGCGAAGGAAGCCAAGGCAGAAAGGGGAGATAAGCCAACCAGGATGTCAACCCTCACAACTGATAAAGTGATCACGTTCGATAACGATGACAGGGATACTATCCAGGATCCTCATCATGATGCTTTGGTAATAACGTTATATGTTGCTAACCATTTTGTGCGCAGGATACTGGTGGATAATGGCAGCTCCGTCAACATAATTCAGCTGGAAATGTTGAAGAGGATGAATATATCCCCGATGGATATTACTTCGAAGTCCACTGTGCTTGTTGGTTTCAATGGAGAAGCCAAGAATACCGTAGGGGAGATAAAGTTGCCTGTGTATGTTGAAGGGGTCAACTCAATGCATCGCTTTTATGTCATGGACTCCTTATCCTGCTATAATATTATATTAGGTAGGCCTTGGATCCATGATATGAAAGCTGTGCCCTCAACCTATTATCAATGCATCAAGATCCCTACCCCTTGGGGAGTAGTCAAGGTGGAAAGTGATCAGCAGGAAGCAAAGGAGTGTTATTCTTCTTCGATGAAATCCTCGATAAAGCCAAGTGCAGCATAGCAATAAAAGATGCGAGGCCAGGATATCATGGAGGCTTCAGAACAGGATGTAAAGAAAATTATCCTGGATCAGGATAATCCGGATATCTCGGTGCTCGTGGGAACCAATATTCCTCAGGATATTGAAAATCAATTGACTAACTTTTTGAAATGCAGGATGTCAACATTCGCCTGGAAACACGAGGATATGACAGGTATTTCCAAGGATATTATAACTCACAAGCTCGGAATTGATAGGTCTTTCAAGCCTGTCCAACAGAAACGAAGGAAGTTTGCTCCAGAACGGAATGCAATCATTCAGGAAGAAGTTGAAAGATTATTAAAGAGCAAGATGATTAGGGAAGTGAAATTTCCCAAATGGCTGGCAAATGTAGTTGTGGTGCAAAAGAAAAACGGGAAATGGAGAGTCTGTGTAGATTACACAGACTTGAACAAAGCTTGTCCCAAAGACCCATTTCCTCTACCTCATATTGATTCAATGGTAGATGCTACTGCTGGCCACGAGATGTTAACCTTCATGGATGCCTCCTCAGGATTCCAGCAGATCCAAATGGAACCCTCGGATCAGGAGGATACTGCTTTCATGACACCGGGCAGGTATTTATTGTTATACTGCTATGCCTTTTGGTTTAAAAAATGCAGGTGCAATGTACCAAAGATTGGTGAATATGATGTTTAAAGACAAGCTGGGGGACACCATGGAGGTGTACATCGACGACATGGTAGTAAAATCTAAAAAGGCTGAGGATCACCTCCAGGATATTAAGGGAGCATTCGATATCCTGGACCAATACAATATGAAGCTAAATCCTGCTAAATGCCATTTTGGAGTGGGAGCAGGAAAGTTTCTTGGATTCATGGTGACCAAAAGGGGGATAGAAGCAAGCCCGGAGCAGATTAAAGCTATCTTGGACATCAATTCACCTTCAAATATGAAAGATGTTCAAAGATTAACAGGGCGAGTAGCAGCAGTAAATAGATTTATCTCAAGATCCTCAGAAAAATGCAAGGAATTTTATGATATCCTGAAGAAGAATAAGAAATTCGAATGGGAAGAGAAGCATGAAGCAGCCTTGCAGGATTTGAAGCAGTATCTTTCAACCGCACCTCTATTGATGAAGCCTGAGGATGGTGAACCATTATCCTTGTATCTTGCAGTATCAGGGAATGCAGTAAGTGATGTCCTTGTAAAGGATCATGAAGGTCAGCAGTATCCTATCTATTATGTTAGTAAAAGTTTATTAGATGCTGAAACTAGATATTCTCATTTAGAAAAATTGATATTAGCCCTAGTTATGGCGTCAACAAAACTTAGACATTATTTTGAGACACATATGATTCATGTTAAAACTAACTATCCTGTTAAAAATGTGCTTAGGAAACCCGAGATGTTAGGCAGGATGGCTAAGTGGTTAGTAAAATTCAGTGCCTATGATTTAATATATGAACCTAGAAATGCCATAAAGTCTCAGGCCCTAGCTGACTTTGTGGCTGATTTCAGTAGTGATATTCAAAATGAAGTAGACCTAGAAGTGCAACAACTAGGAGAAAATATAGAATCCTGGACACTTTATACTGATGGTGCATCTAATGTAAGAGGTGTAGGTTGCGGGATTAGAATTGGCTAAGAGCATGAATATCAAGGGTTTACAGGTATTTGTTGATTCCTTGTTAATTACTAATCATCTTAATGGGACCTATGCAGTTAAAGGTGAAAAGTTGATCGAGTATCTCGAAATTCTCAAAAAATTAGCAGGATATTTCGATATTTTTACACTTGAACAGGTACCAAGAGAGGATAACGCTGAAGCCGATGCCTTGGCAAATCTAGGATCGTCAATCAGGATACCGGAGGGAACCCAAATACCAATATTACATATCCTGTATCCTGCGACGGATCTTCTTAAATCTCAGGATAAGGAAGCAGTAAGTATTCAGGATCCTGGTGATGAGTATCCCGAGGAGGATCCTAAGTCCTGGACGGCTCCAATCATGAGATATCTCAAGGAAGGACACATCCTAAAGGATGAGAATCCTAAGGCCTTTAGAATGAAGGTATCACGATTCACTATTATAAATAATGTTTTGTACAAGAAATCTCTTGCAGGACCATATCTGAGGTGCTTGGAGGATCCCGAAACCAAAGAAGTGCTTCAGGATATTCACGAAGGGGATTGTGGTAACCATACTGGGGGCAGGTCGTTATTCTCAAAGGTATTAAGAACAGGATACTATTGGCCGACGATGAGAAAAGATGCTGCAGAATATGCTCGAAGATGTGATGCATGTCAAAGACACAGTAATATATTACATTAACCTGCTGAGCCACTTTATCCTATCGCTTCCCCTTGGCCATTCATGAAGTAGGGAATGGATATAGTAGGAAAATATCCAAAGGCTCCAGGAGGAAAAGTCTTCATGCTGGCAATGACTGATTATTTCTCTAAGTGGGTTGAAGCTGAAGCACTTGTTCAAGTTAGAGACCAAGAAGTAGTATCCTTCATTAAAAGGAATATCCTGACTAGATTTGGAGTACCAGCTGAGATAATTTGTGACAATGGTTCTCAATTTATAAGTAAGAGGACTACTGACTTTTGCAAGAGTTGGGGAATTAAAATGATCACATCTACACCGGTACATCCTCAACCAAATGGACAAGCAGAATCCTCAAACAAGATAATTGTCAACAATTTGAAGAAAAGACTTGGAGCTAAGGAGGGAAGATGGGCAGAAGAATTACCCTTTGTTTTATGGGCTGATAGAACGACAGTAAAAAGTGCAACTGGCCAAACCCCATTTTCCTTGGTATTTGGAGCAGAAGCGGTGATCCCAACAGAAATGGTGATACCTACAGCGAGATCCAATCTCCGGGATCCTGAGCAGAATCCTGAAGCCCTATGCCAGGAATTGGATACTATTGATGAGACAAGAGATGCGGCTAATAAGGTAAGGATGGTAGCATATCAACAGAGGATATCCAGAGCATATAACAAAAATATAAGGACTAGAAGGTTTCAGGTTGGGTATTGGGTATTAAGAAAGGCTTTTCAGAATACTACTAATCCTGCTGATGGAAAGTTGGCTCCGAAGTGGGAAGGACCCTATGAGATTGAATCAGAATCAGGGAAAGGAGCATACCGACTCAAGAATATGGAGGGGGATATGCTACCAAGATCCGGGAATGCTATACACCTAAAGTTCTATTTCAAGTGAGTTTAGAATTTAATTTCTGACTCATGATGGTATGAATTCTATCTCTTTTAATATATTTGATATTGTTTATTCTTGTGAACCCAATACTGACTTAAGTTTACGGTTGTTTTGCAGTATATGCTTCGGGATATAGCTCCAGGATACACACTCAGGATACTTCGTAAGATTAGAGGATTGGCCCCCTCTCTCACGTTTAAGGGATCCTGATCCCTTCACAGGTTTAAAGGTATTCACCTTTCTCTCGAATTGGGTTTAAACACCCCGCCTGGAGCGCAAGTTATCCAGGGATAGTTCAAGATAGCTGGACCAGTCCATGTAAAAGTGGCTGACAATTTCGTTATTGTTGGCTATATCCTGGATCCTAAAGGTATATGAGGATTGATCACCCTCTCTCGCAAAAGGGTATTTTCATACTCTCTAAGGTTTAAAGGTTTTCACCTTTCTAAGTCTTGGAGTTTATATGTGACAACCCTCATAAATCCAGGTATCCGTACAATTAATTAATATTAATTAAGTGCTTAATGAATGTGCTGAATTACTTAACTGCTTTCTGATTACTGCATCATACTTACATGTGCATCACATATTACATAATGTCACATCATTATCACATACAAACTATATTGACATACATGATGCACAAAGCACAGATAGCACAGTTAATGGATAGAACGGGAATATGCTGACGGGGTTCAGTAACTAGACAGACAGTGTTTTGAGACCCAGTATGGGCCAGGGACAAGGTACTACACTAGTATGGTGTGTAGGGAAGTAAGGACTATAAAACTGCGTCACTAGGTGATAGTTTAAGTGCCGGAAAGTGCCTAAAACCCACACAAAGTGCAGAATTCTGCATTTTTCAGCAAAATTCAGCTTTTTAACAAGCTAGTTACATGCAAAAATTTGACTAAATGGTCCTAAATGCTTTCCTAGGTGTCGGGAATTAAAAGTGTCACAAAAAGTAACATAAAGATCATTAAACGGAACAACTTGACACTTTAACGAACCGGTATCTAACCGAACAACCGGACCTTACCTGGAACACCAAAATATTGCTAGAAACATTGTTTAATTATTTCTGAGCTAGTCATGATCCCCGAACACCCTAACACACTATATAATGCATCATACATTTAAAACACTAGACATTACACTTAACCTCCAACTATTATCCAAGTTACCATTCAAACTTACATTTACCCCCCCCCCCCCTTGATATTTTACGGTCACAAGGACCCACCACTATACCCCAAAGATTTTTTTCTTATTTTATTGGATCCTTGCTTGATTTAGTTGCCAAAATATTGAGAGGTGATGATTATAAGTATGGCTTGGATTCTAAAGATCATCACATTATTTCACACTTCAACTCATCACTCATCTCTCTCACTCTCTTCCTCTCCCTCTTGGCCTAGATAGTGCCGCCACCACCACCACCTTGCATCCATCATCCAACTTCATTCATCCAATTTCAAGTACTCTCAAGGTTGTAAGAAGGTGTTTTGTGAAGCTTGGTGCTCTTGAATCTTGAAGAACCTCCATCAAATTGCTTTCATCCACCATTTTCATCATCTTCTTCATCAAGTGTTCTTCCCTAGCTTAGAGCTAGTAGTAAGACTCTCACACCCCTTGATACTTCTAATTTTGATTTGTTAAAAGTTGTATTATGTTATAAATCACAAGAAACCTAAAAGACATGAACTTGAATCATGAACATGAAGCTTACATATGATGAAATCTTGATCAAATAATGTTGTTTAAGTATGTGTATGATACTTGTTGATGTTTACTTGAGATTATGATGTTGATCCTCATAAGGAGCTTGCTAGATTGTGATTAAACACATGATCTAGTAAGTTAGAGGATGATTATGTGCTAACACAAGAAGATCATCCTCATGCATGAACATGAACTTGAAAATAAGATGATTTCTTGAAAAATAATAAATAAAGTGAGCTAGTAATCCTATGAATCTAAGATTCATGAGTGGTTTTCCAAAAGAATCAAGTCCAAAATGTGATTTCTAGAAGATCTTGATGCATGCTTAAATGTACACTATTTTTGGTGATAAAATAAGTGTAAGAGCACTTTATTTACAAGAAGAGTTCAAAAGAATGATTTTTGGAAGGATCATCTAACAAGTTGTAAACACACAAATCTTTCGAGAATGAGATTTGTAAAATAATAAACGCACTTTAGAGGATAACTAAACCTACTAAACACTTTACCAAGTTACTACCAGTTTTTGGTGAAAGATCAAGTTCATGTTGTGATGTAGATAGCTAGTTTTTGCACTTGGTAAGTGTAAGATGTTTAGGGATTGGTTGTTGATTGTTTGTAATGATTTTTGAAAAGAAAATGATATGCTTTGATAGCATGGACACCTCCATTTTTAGGGGAAACTATGGCAAAATTTTCTAAAAATATAAACACTTAAAGAAATATTTTCTAACAAATATTTACCAGTGTATTTTAACTATGGTTTTCAATACGAACTTTGCCATAATTTTTTTTGTAACAAAATACAAGTATTGGAGGTTGGTTTTATAAATAAAAATGGGTGAATATATATTTAAAGTATATATAAATATTAAGACACTTGTGTGATTATTTGTATACTCGGTGAAATGGTTATATTATTTTAGGGTAAAATAATATCACTTAACAATGTACCATGAAATTTACTATCCAAAATAATACCAAAGATCACAAGGGATGAATATATAAGTTACACACATAATATCGTGAAACCGGACGCAAGAACGTAACTTATAAAATATTCCGGAAAATACCGTTACATATATATTTTTGGGTAAATATTATTTTGGATACAAGAAAGGAAAATATGATTTTTGTAAATATTAAAAAGTTATATCATACTCTGACAAAAGGGAAAATATTATTTTTGGGGAAGTCAAAATATATTATCTTAGTATATTTAGAAAATATATGATTTTTGGGAAAAAATATATATTTTCTGGACAATACATTATTTTTGGGACAAAATGAGTTTACATATATATTTTCTAAAAGTGAGACTTAAAGATATATTATTTTAGAACTACAAATACAATAATACGAAAATACATGTATAAGATACCCCATCCTTGGGAAGGAAATACGAAGTCAAATACTTGAGAAGTATTAATACAGAGATATTGCTTAAACAATTATTCCAAAACCAAATATAATTTAAGTTGAAATATTAACTATTTTGACAAATAATTATAACTTGGAATAATATAAGAAACGTAACTCAAAAACGTAAATACTAAGCAAAGGCACGACCCATTCGTCTAATAGACGTTAGTACACTGTAGGTAGTCGTGTTTGTTGAGGAGTTTTGAGTGCCAGTACTGAAGACGCGATACTGCGAGTTCATGCCCCCCTTTTCTTTTAACTATTTTCAGTTTTATACGTCGGGGGTGAAATACATGTTACGGTTATTACAAACTTTTATACATGGTATGGTTAGCTAAGGAGGGTTACTACTAGATCATGTGAAGGGTGGGTATAACACTTATGGCCATTAATCTCGTCGTAGGACCGAGGGACATGAGTGATAGATCTATTTGGGTGTAGCGAGCCCACACCCATGGGGACCAAGGTGGCCCATAGTGGTGACTATGTCTTCCAGCCGGAAGCCCGGTACAAATTTGCTAGGTTTGAGTTTTCCTACACCATTTCACACATACCATTGGCTTTGCAACCCATTGGTGATCTCTTTTTCCTTATTGCTACATACCAGGGTCATACATACATACAAGACATACTTTGAAGGTTTATTCATACACTCGCACATGAACTCGCTCAACTTTTGTTGATATTTTTAAACTACATGTATTTCAGGGAACTAGGGGATCTGGCAGGTGTATGCATTTGTTTCAAGTTGCGTTTAAATAAAAGATGTCATCCGTGGTCGTATTGTTTAGGGGATGTATCCTACTCCTAGACGGGATACATGTTCCTAAGCTCGGGTTTGTTTAAGTTCTTTTGTTGAGTCCTTGTGAACTCCTTTAAACATGTTATGGTTTGTAACTTAAATTGGGTGTCGATGTTTTCAGACAAGTATATTATGGTATTTTCTAAACTTAATTAATGGATGAATATCTGTTGGTTTTATCATATAGCATTGTTATGATTGAATGCTATGGTATTAAGAAGTCACACCAATAACCACGCTTCCGCAAAAGTCAGGGTGTGACAGCTTGGTATCAGAGCCTCGATCGTAGCGAACTAGGATTCTTTCTCGAGTCTAGACTACGATCATTAGGGCTCTCACGAAAATGTTTTCACGAACATATTTTCATTGCATACACAAAATATCCAGATCCAGGAAACAAACATTTTTTTTTACAAATAAAATACACAAAATACATTTCAAAGAATTCATTTATATTTCAGTCTGAGAGACTGGGGAGTTAGTCTGAGAGACTAGCTGGGTAGTGCAGTCTGAGAGACTAGGGAGTTAGTCTGAGAGACTAGCTGGGTAGTTCAGTCTGAGAGACTGGGTAGTCTGAGAGACTAGTTGGGGCAGTCTGAGAGACTGGGAGGTTTAGCCTGAGAGGCTGGGTAGTTCAGTTTGAGAAATTGGGAGGTCTAGTCTGAGGGACTCAGTAGTTCAGTCTGAGAGGCTGGGTGGGATAGTCTTGGGAAGACTAGGATGCATACATTACATGCTTACATTGTTATTACTTACATGCTTATTTGACGATTGTTGATATATGTGCATACTTGTGATTGTTTTGTTACAGACACCATGTCCTCTTCTGATAGCAGAGTATCAGATACCATAGACCCTATGGCTATAGTTTCAGATGACAAGATGGCCACAAATCCAGAGATGCTTTCAGATGATACTGATGACTTTCAGCTGTTTGCTTTACCAGATTTTGGAGACGATATACCACTAGCTGATGGTCTTCCTGGCGAGGATCTACCTCTTGTTCAGATCCCTGATCCTCTTCCTCTTGCTGCAGTTCCTCTTGAGGATCTGCCTCTTGACGCCATGTCTGATGACGACATCGATCTTTTTATTGAGGGTCCCCTTGAAGATGCCCAGGATGGTGGGGCTCCAGTCGATGATGCCGTTGTCGCTCCACTTGTCGAGATCCCAGTTGGTGATGTTGTTGCTATTCCACATGAGGAGATTCCCGTTGTCGAGGCTCCTTCTGACCATTCAGGTCCTGATTCGTACGAGTCTCTGTCATCTACTACTTTACACGCACTGGGATTACAGCGATATCCCACTGATTCGGATTCTGACACAGCTATGTCAGCCACGCCTGTTGGTCCACACGACGATGATCAGGATTTTGAGTTTGACGATGAGTTTGATCATGTCTTTCCACACGACTTTGACCCTGATCATGAGATTGAGTTTGTCCCCGATGATCAGCCTTTTGAGGCACCTGTTGATCCCGATTTCGATCCTGAGCAGGAGATTGATTTTATTCCTGCTGAGCAGCCCATTGATGCACCTGTCGTTCCTGACGATCAGCTCTTTGATATACCCACTGATCATGAGCTTGCACCTGCTGACCCTGAGCCTTTGACTGCACCAGAGCCCATGCCTGCTCTTGATCCTCTACCGGAGCATGATCACGTTGATGTACCAGTTGTTGCACCACCTTTGCCTGACCCTCTACCTGCACCCGCAGACCGCGCTCCTTTTGCAGCCCAGGTTGACCCCAGATATGCACACACCCGCAATGGGTGGATTGAGGACGATGACGACTTTACTCCATTTGTTAGACCTGTTACTCCCCCACCTGCACCTACACATGCACCCATTGACTTTGCCCCGTTTCACCCACACGTATCCGACATTCATCGCACTGATTTACCAGTCACGTTTCTTCAAGATATCCCTCCTCCCTGTCACGGGGAAGGACCATCGAGTCAGCAGCCCGGTCATATACCTCCTGTGTCAACAACCGATCATTTCATGCCACCGTTTGCACATACTGCTCCTTTCACTACTACACCATTGGGCGAGCCACCGATTTGGTTTTCTCCCTACACGATGCCTGTTACTGATCCATACCATCCCTTCCACATTGGATACACGAGAGATGATATACTTTTGTCACTACAGCTCCAGCAGGATATGTTGAGTCGTCGAGTCACGGAGCTAGAAAGGATCCCGCGTCCACCACCTGGTACTGGTCCATCACAGTTTGCTGCTCCACTATTTCCTTACCCGGATTTCGATATTCGATTTCTTACGATGGAGCAGCAGATTAGCTGTTTGTTGCATCTCGTTCATACTCTCGAGGAGGAGTTAGCGCGTATGCGCCATTTGCTTTTCATTCCTCCACCTCCTCCTCCTCCACCATCAGCTTAGTGGTTTTTGGTTTTATGCAGATAGCATATTTTTGATGAGAGTGCAGCTATTGAGGCAGAACGCACAACCTTTTGAAGACCACACTTTGACTTTTGACTTTTGATTATTGTAGTTGGTAGACGTTTTGGACAGGGGTGATGTGACCCTATAGTCCCATTTTGATGTATGATACAATTGTGGAACATGTAAAACTGTACTTGTGGTCTTGATATATGAAAGCTCAATCGCAACATTCTCATTATATACGTTGTTGGAATTACTTGTATGTGTTATGACATGGGATGTTATGTGTGATTGATAAATGTTATTACATACGCGTACTACATACTTATATGCATACGACCTGACCTATACAATATTCCTATAGAAGATGCCTCCACGAAGACAGACTCGATTGCCCACTACTGAGGCCGAGTTACAAGAACTCATTTCACGAGCGATAGCAGATCACGAGGCCTCACGCGCTGAAACTAGCGGGGGTACCTCGAGGAACAACCCACCCCATGGTAATGTTTAAGTCACTTGAGACACATTACGTTACATTTGGATATTCCATGTGCGTTCGCTAATGCTTTCTGTGAATGACGTTACCTGTACAGGCTGTACCTTTAAGTAGTTCTTAGACTGTAAACCGCTGAATTTTGACGGCACTGGGGGTGCTGTGGCTTTTGTTCGATGGACGGAGAAGACCGATTCGGTGATAAGAATGAGCAAATGCGTACCAGAACAGCAAGTTACCTACATCTCTGGATTGTTCATAGATGGAGCGCTTTCATGTTGGAATCTCGAAGTCCAATCTCTGGGAGAGGCAGCAGCATACACTTTGACTTGGAATGAGTTAAAGGAACTCATGCGTAAAAAGTATTGCTCCAGGGCCGAAATTCAAAAATTGGAAACTGAATTCTGGAACCTCAAGATGGACGGCCCGAAGATCGCCGAATATGTGCAGAGATTTCACGATCTATCTCACGTGGTACCATACATGGTTAGCCCGGAATTCAAGCGCGTTGAGCGATTCATTTGGGGGTTGGCACCTCAGATTATGAGTATGGTAACAACGTCAAAGCCGCCTACTGAGGCTATTGATCTGAGCGTGTCACTGACTGAAGAAGCTATCCGGTTAAATAAGTTTTCGATCTCTGACCAGAAGAAGAAGGAGACTCACGTGGAGTCATCAGGTGAGAACAAGAGGAAGTTCTCAAACTTCAAAAAGGGCACCAGCAGTGTCAACAAGAAGAGAGAGTCATACTTACCGGCTGAAGCCAAGCCTGGGGTTGAAAACAAAGGAAAGGGTTACATGGGCGCCATGCCCAAATGTGATGTATGCCAGTACCATCATTCCGGCCAGTGCAGACTCAGGAAGTGTGAGTCTTGTGGGAAGGTTGGCCACTCGAAGGAAACATGTTGGGTTGGTACTGGGCGTGGTAACAATGGTTAGAGAGGTTATGGCAACAACAACCATGGAGGAAATGGATACGGAAACCGCCCTCAGGTAGGAAATGGCGGTAACGGAAATCGTGGTAATTTTGCGAATCAAGCTGGGAGTGGAAACCGCAACCAAAACAACGCTCAAGGTGGTAATGGGAACGGTAATGGTCGAGGACCAGGTTGTTTTAATTGTGGAGACGTGGGGCACTTCAAGCGAGAATGCCCGAAAATCAATCAAGCACATGGAAGAGTCTTTAACATCGGTGCGAGGGAAGCTCGCCAAGATCCAAATGAAGTCACTGGTACGTTCCCTATCAACCAACGCTTTACATCTGTACTATTTGATACCGGTGCCGATTATAGTTTTGTATCGCTAGAATTTAAGAAAATACTTGGGTTGGTAACTAGTAAGCTAGATATTCCATATTCGATAGAACTAGATAATGGAAAGCTAGTAGAAGCAAATGAAGTTATTAGGGGTTGCGTGATAGAACTGGGAGAGCACGAGTTCACACTGGATCTGCTACCAGTCGAGTTGGGAAGCTTCGACATGGTAGTGGGGATGGACTGGTTGTCATGCAACAGAGCAGAGATTGTATGTCACGAAAAGGTCATTCGCATTCCGATGGCGAATGGAGAAACAATTGTGGTACATGGAGAGAAGCACGATACACCCCTAAGAATCATTAGTTATTTGAAGGCTCGAAAGTGTTTGCAGAAAGGATGCGTTGCCTTCTTGGCACACATTGTGGATAAAGAGGCCGCTGAGCCAAAGCTAGAAGATATTCCAGTCATGAAGGAATATCCTGAAGTCTTTCCCGAAGACTTGCCAGGATTGCCTCCGCAAAGGAAAGTTGAGTTTCACATCGACTTAGTTCCAGGTGTTGCGCCTGTAGCTAAGGTACCTTATCGACTTGCACCTTTTGAGATGCAAGAACTGTCAACACAACTTCAGGAGCTATTGGATAAGGGATTTATCAGGCCAAGCTTCTCGCCTTGGGGAGCTCCAGTGCTGTTTGTCAAGAAGAAGGACGGTAGTTTTCGCATGTGTATCGATTACCGGGAGCTTAACAAGTTGACTATCAAGAATAGATATCCTTTGCCAAGGATTGATGACCTGTTCGATCAACTACAAGGTTCGAGTTTTTACTCAAAGATCGATCTACGATCAGGACATCACTAGTTGAGGATTCAAGAGGAGAGCATTCCAAAGACTGCCTTTAGGACTCGCTATGGACATTACGAGTTCCTGGTCATGCCGTTTGGTTTGACAAACGCGCCAGCAATATTCATGGATTTGATGAACAGAGTCTGCAAGCCCTATCTCGATAAGTTTGTGATCGTGTTTATTGATGACATTTTGATCTACTCAAAGACGAAGGAAGAACATGAGCAACATCTAAGAGCTATCTTAGAGCTGCTTAAGAAAGAGAAGTTGTACGCGAAGTTCTCAAAGTGCGAATTCTGGTTACGCGAGGTTCAGTTCCTTGGTCACGTGGTTAATGGAAATGGAATCCATGTGGATCCTACAAAGATTGAAGCAATCAAGAATTGGGAGACTCCAAAGACGCCAACCGAGATCCGTCAGTTCCTAGATTTGGCAAGATATTATCGCAGGTTTATTGAGGATTTTTCGAAAATCGCTCAACCTTTGACCTCCCTCACGCAGAAAGACAAGAAGTACGAATGGGGAGACAAGCAAGAAGAAGCATTTTAGTTGTTGAAAAACAAGCTTTGCGATGCACCGATCTTATCCCTACCCGAAGGCACTGACGACTTCGTGGTATATTGCGACGCCTCGCGTCAAGGTTTAGGCTGCGTACTGATGCAGCGACAGAAGGTTATAGCCTATGCTTCACGCCAGTTGAAGGTTTATGAGAAAAACTACACCACACATGACTTAGAGTTAGGCGCAGTGGTGTTTGCATTAAAGATCTGGCGACATTATCTGTATGGAACGCGATGCACAATCTTTACTGATCACAAGAGTTTACAGCATATATTCAATCAGAAAGAGCTTAACATGAGACAAAGACGATGGGTAGAACTGTTGAACGATTATGATTGTGAAATCAAGTATCACCCAGGGAAGGCGAATGTAGTCGCCGATGCCTTGAGTCGGAAAGAAAGAATCAAGCCTATAAGGGTTCGAGCTTTGGAAATGATTGTCCAAATGGATCTCTCATTGCGCATTCGTGCCGCGCAGAGAGAAGCTCTCAAGAAAGAGAATCTTGAAGATGAATATATCTGTGGGATAGAGAAGCAGTTAGTACCCAATGATGAAGGAACGTTGTGCTTCATGAAACGAATTTGGGTTCCTCTCTTTGGTGGTTTGAGAGACGTTATTTTTGATGAAGCTCACAAGTCACGGTACTCGATCCATCCAGGATCGGATAAAATGTACCAAGATTTAAAGGATTTCTATTGGTGGCCGAGATTGAAAGGCGATGTTGCAACGTATGTTGGCAAATGTTTGACTTGCACCAAGGTAAAGGCCGAATATCAGAAGCCTTCAGGTCTTCTGCAACAACCCGAAATACCTATGTGGAAACGGGAGCAAATTTCAATGGACTTTATAACGAAGTTGCCAAGGACACCGAGAGGTCACGATATGTTTTGGGTAATCGTAGACCGTCTGACCAAGTCTGCACACTTTTTGCCAATCAAGGAGAAAGATAACACTGGCAAGCTTGCTGAGCTATACCTGAGAGAGATAGTTGCACGGCATGGAGTGCCTCTCTCGATTTTCTCTGATAGAGATGGAAGATTTGTGTCAAGGATTTGGCAATCCTTCTAAGAAGCTTTTGGTTCTCAGTTGAATCTGAGTACTGCATTCCATCCACAGACAGACGGCCAGAGCGAACGAACGATTCAAACATTAGAAGATATGTTACGAGCTTGCGTAATGGATTTGGGTGGTAGTTGGGACACTCACTTACCCTTGGTAGAATTCTCTTACAACAACAGCTACCATGCGAGCATCCAAGCTGCACCATTTGAAGCTCTCTATGGACGCAAGTGTCGATCACCGCTATGCTGGCAGACGCGGGTGATAGACAGCTTGTTGGTCCTGAATTGGTTCATGAGACGACTGATAAGATTACACAGATCCGAGAGCGCATAAAGGCGGCTCGTGATCGACAAAAGAGTTACGCGGACCAAAGAAGGAAACCGTTGGAGTTTGCAGTAGGAGATGTGGTTTTGTTAAAGGTTTCACCCTGGAAGGGTGTAGCACGCTTTGGGAAGCGTGGGAAGTTGAACCCGCGATACATTGGACCATTCAAGATCCTAGAAAGGATTGGTCTTGTAGCTTACAAGTTGGATCTACCCGCAGAACTGAATGGCGTTCATGATACATTTCATGTATCTAATCTGAAAAAGAGTCCAACTCAAGAAACAGTTGTCATTCCTACCGACGAAGTCCATATTGACGACACACTCCACTTTACTGAAGAACCTGTTGGGGTTACTGATTGGAAAGTTAACAAGACGCGCAGGAGTAGTGTCAAACTCGTCAAGGTTCGTTGGAACGCGCGACATGGCCCAGAGTTCACTTGGGAGCGTGAGGATCGTATGAAAGAAAAATACCCACATTTGTTCCCCAAGACCTCTGCAACTAGTAGCCGAACTTAAATTTCGGGACGAAATTTTCTTAACAGGGGGAGAATGTGACAACCCTCATAAATCCAGGTATCCGTACAATTAATTAATATTAATTAAGTGCTTAATGACTGTGCTGAATTACTTAACTGCTTTCTGATTACTGCATCATACTTACATGTGCATCACATATTACATAATGTCACATCATTATCAGATACAAACTATATTGACATACATGATGCACAAAGCACATATAGCACAGTCAACGTGTCACACCCCGACCACGTGTAACATACAAAACGTGGCGGAAACGTCGGGGAGTGTTGTAACAGAATTAATGTTTCACAACCATGGAAATTAAAGTTTCGTTTTATTAATCAAATATGAGAGTTTACATTGTTTTAAACAAGAAACAAAGAGTACATAACATAAATTAACTAGTTCTTGTCTCGTTTTAAGTCACTAAGGCACAGGTCCGCCTAAGTATGTCTTGATAAGTCCTATACATCATAACCTGAAAACACATGTGAAAATAGGTACGTCAGCATAAAAATGCCTGTGAGATACATAGGTTTTGTAAAAATAGGATTCATGACTTATGTTTGAGAAAATGTTTAGTCATGAACCTTGTAATTTGCTTTGTCTTGTAAATCATTTGAAAAACGATAAGATCAGATGATATGTATAAATAAATGTAAGGTTAAATGAATAACCATGTAAAATGAGTTTGTATAAGATAAGTTGTTTGTAAAACAATGTCTTGTGAAAAGTATGTTATTTGTATAAAATGTTATATGTCTCAAATTGAAATGATTCAAATAACGCTACGACATGTAATACCATACAAACACTTATATATAGGAAGTACCAGCGGCGTATCCACCATGCTTGTATCATATTACATACGCCTCGTTACTTAATCACTAACTCAAACCAAACCAAACAATGTAAGATGTCTATGTTTAAACCAACTTCCAAATGTATTGAAATAATATGTTAAAATGTTTAAGTCAAGATGTAAATCATATAATGTATAACCAATGTCAAAAGTGTTTATGTGTCAAATGTAAACCATGTAATGTGTAACCAAAATGATATGTATGGCTAGTGAAATGCATCAACTAAACCATATGCACAAGAACATAGTATTGAAGTAAAACTTGGTTTAAATCAAAGTTATGTCCTGTGGAAATGCATGATCAATGTAAATCATGTAATATGCATCCAAAATGTAAGCATGTGATGAATAACAAATGTACTACGTATGAAGAACAATGCAACGATTGAACATACATAGCATGTGAACTGTACTAAGTATGCAACAATAGACATACCTAGCATGAAATGTAATGTAAAACATGTACTATAATTGTACTAATGAACATAGCAAGTATATGATGTGAAAACAGGAAAGCACGAAAGTAACAAGTAGGCACATGTGTTCCACCCCAAAATGTTTGGAAAACAGTAAAAGAGGAGTCTATGTACTCACTTGAGATTGCTCAGAAGTCCTAAGATAACCACCAAGCAATGCTAGAGATCACGGAATATCAAACGGCACCTAATATAGGTAACTACATTAATAAACCGGACCTAAATCGGAAGATCGGATAGAATGAGGCTCGTAAACCAAATGAGTATGGGAACTCGTGTAATATGGTTTAACAAAGCCCACATACTAAGAGAAACCTAACCTAAGTGCTTACGACCCATTACGACCCGTTTAGGTAGCTTATGCTACTTTAACGCGTCGTTTGCGTAAAACGCGTTCGGACCGCCTAACTAGTCCTATGATAAGTAAAATATGCCTTAACATGTCTAATATGGTTGCCAAATCAGTTTAGATGTCAAAATTTATGTTACATATGATTAAAACGAATTTTGGCATCAAAGGGGTATTTTGGTAATTTACCTAAGGCATATAAACTACCTATCATACAACTACTTAAACGAAGCGACCATAAGGTATAACCTCGTAAGGTTATTCCCTATATACAATGGTCACCTAAAGTGCTTGGTCGGATCCTAATGATCGACCAAATGGGTCGGGTTCGAAGGTATAAGCGATTGATTAGATCGCTTACCTTACGACCCTATATAAGCACTAAACTAAAAGTGACGAGCTAAGCATGTTAAAACATGCTTAACTAAGTTTAGAAAACAGGTTTGGTATCACAACAATCGGTTGTGACACCTAAGAGTAGTTTGGTTACAAAATACGCAAGAATACGTATTTTGCCCGAAACTACGGCTCGTCACTGAGCCTAGATAACGTGGTAATCAGTAGGTATAGTCGCTAGGGACTATAACCATCGTGATCACGCTCACGTTATGAAGTTCAAACGAACTTCGCATCGACCATAAACTGGTCAATGCAGAAAGTCAAACAAAGTTTGACTTTCGGACTCGAAAAGCAATAAAAGAACGAAGGAACACTTACGAAGGGTCCCCGAATGCTAATCTAGATCAAAATAGCTCAGGTATGAAACAAAGGTTTCAACTTAGAGCACAAATGATCAGATTCTTGTGAGAAATGAAGTGAAATGTGATGGGTATTTATAGATTTCGGTCCACCGTTAGGATCGTTTCTTGGAGAAGAGGGAATGATCTAGCCCGTACACTTGTCACAATGTTGTGGTAACTGAATTTGGCCACCATAAGAGCTTAACAAGTGGCACTTGACCTTTGGGAAGGGTTAAAGGCTGTTAACTGCTATTTAAAAATGTTTTGCTGCATCCGGCCCAGGCTAGCGCACCGTTACAATAAGAGTGTAGAGGTGCGCTAGGCCTTAGTTTGGCAGATTTACAGTTTTGGTCCCTGTCATGCATTCAGCCCATTTTCGACACGTTTAAGGCCCGTTAACCCCATTTCAAAGCTCTAAAATGAAGTTAAAGTATAGGGGACTTAAAATGTGCTCAAAAATATCTCAGATGTCGGTTCGTTTAGCCGTACGATTTCGTTGTTCGGTTAATTACGACGGAATGCGCATAAGCGCGAAAAACGATCCAAATGACGCAACGAACGGATTTTTCTCATGCCAAACACTAAAATAAAATATTATAGTGCTTACATAAATTTTTGGATGTCCGGGTGTATTCAGAACGTAAGTTATGCGCGAAAATGCAAACTTGTGCACTTTTTGACACTTTTAGTCCCTGAATGAGCCAAAAGTTTATTTTAGCACACCGAACCCCTCAAAGCCTATTTCTAAGCTATTTAAAGGATATTTATGGTATGTTTAACTTATGGTCATGTTCCAGAATGTCTGTTACAGTTCAAATTGGCATACTTTCGCAGTTTGCCAAGTTTAGTCCCTGTAAGCGAATTAACTTATTTTTGCCATACTGAAGGGGTAAGGTCCCAAAAACCTCATAATAAGTACTTGGGACCATACCACAACCTTACTCTTCAGCCTTGTACCTTGCGCGGCCGTGCACTGGTCTCACAAATAAAGACTTAAAGAACAGTCAACAGTCAACACTTGCGCGCCCAAAGGAAATCATAAACCTTTGCGCTTTCTCCCATAGACAAAGGAATAAATCCTAAAATAAACACTCCCGCCTAAATATCCAGACCTGGATATTATTTACCCAGACTTGGGATTTATTTGTTCAGCTGTCCCCACACAATAAGGGTCACACCAGATTACAGCAGTAATCTTCTAGAAAGAATTCAATCGTGCATCACTAAGACGGTTATAACCGTCTGGACACGTGTCATCACCTCAGGCGTCCCTGAGATCACAACGATAGCATATAATTGGAGAGTAACCTCCACTTGATCACTATTACACGTGGCATATCCCCAGCCATTGATCTAAACCACGATCCGTGTGCACTCACATCAGATCAAGAAGCTTGACGGAAGGAAATGTAACCGCTTACGGGGTTAGCATCTTCCGTCAACTTTTCACTAACGGGTTTTCCCGCCCAAAGACTCCCGGCTATAAATATGAGGACAGCTCAGGTATGAACCCCAAGTTACTCACACTTCATCAATACTTCTTCTTCTCCATAAACACGTACTTATTCTCACGCCGGAGTCGGGTCAAGGGGAGAACTGCCCTTCTCCCCTTGACGAGGCTAACGGTGCTTCTTTTTTGCAGAGTTATCGGAGAAGAGGGTCTGTTAGACCTGAATCGATCAAGTGGAAACCCACCTTTTTATGCGGATTCAGACCCCCTAGATATCTCGGTTCCGACCAGATCTATCTAGTGTTTCTTCAGCTTCTTTCATGCTTGTTTATGCTTTTCAAGCATGAAAGTCAAACAGTGTTTGACTTTCTACTTTGACCATGAATTGGTCAAGTCAAAGTTCAATTGAACTTTGCAACGTGAGCGTAATCACGATGGTTATAGTCCATTGTGACTATACCTACTGATTACCACGTCGATTAGTCAAAGTGACGAGTCAAAGTTTCAGTCAAAATACGTATTTATGCGTATTTTGTGACGAAACTATTTTCGGGTATCAAAACTGTGACAACTCGTATTTCAGAACCTATCGTTGTGTTTAATGTAACGTATGTGAACTTTGTGTGATTATCTGATATGTTGGCTTAATGAATGTTTATGTGATAAATGTTATGTGAATGTGTGTGATGTTTGTATATAATGTAATCGCACAAGCCCTTTGGGCCACACTCTTTGCACTCGAACCAAGGGCAGCCCATGATGGGTTCGGCCCACTCCCTTTACACACGTAACCCATGAGGAGAGTGTATACTCCTCATTATTTGTAAATCACATAGCACACACAAATCCTACTCTCTCTTTCTCTCATCTCGAAGCCGATGGCCACAACCCCTTCTCTCGAAGCATTTTGATTCGGATCATCCTTGTTCTAGCCTATAACCGGTTAGTGTTTCACGATTAATGTTTTGCTAGATGATAATATGATTCCATGATTCGACGTGATAGCTAGGGTTGTATGTATGATGGATGATTCTTGATGTTGTGGTAAAGTATGAATAAGTGATATGTATAATTGTTTGATTGTGAAATTTGGGTTTATGTAAATCGGATTTCATGTTGTTGATTTAAGAATCGAATGGATGTAATGTAATCGGCTGCATGTTATTGTATTCGGATGGTTAGTTTGATTCATGTTGATAAGTATAGGTCGCATGCTAGTCCTTGAGTTCTTTAGTGTGAAAATCTGGTTGAAGGTTAAGTTATTATGCATGATTGGTATGATGATTTAGTTAGGGTTCATAAGATTGTGATGTTGAAACCCCCGTTTGATCGGTTTAAGTATGATTAGAAACTGTTATTTTTGATTCAATGCAAAATAGGAAACTGTTTAATGATTGAATCGATTGCATGAAAATAGGGGATTAGATAACTGATCGCACAAGACTCCCTTGATCGCACAAGATCAGATCATACAAGATCTGATCTGATCGCACAAGGCAGTCGCACAAGATGGGCTGGAGTACAACTGGTTAGAACACTGTGTACAACACAGCATATGCATGATCGCACAAGACCTTGTGGATCGCACAAGACAGTGCCGATCGCACAAGGCTTGGGCCATACACATCTATGATGTTGGGCCTTAAAGCCTAAATCTCGGTCGCACAAGTTATGAACTGTTTGAGTGTTTGGCTGTATAACTCATGGACTGTATATGTTTTATTGGGCCGAGATTATGATGGATCGCACAACCTGTTGCGGATCGCACAAGGCTGTACTGATCGCATAACAGGTTGGGCCGGACATCTATTGGGTTTCATCTGTTGAATCGCACAAGGCTATTGGGCTCGTACAACCTCAATAACCCAATCATTCGAATCGCATAAATGGATCTTATATGTGAAATGTATGCTACTGTTTAACATATTCTAAGTGTATGCCATGTGTGCCATGATTGTTACGTGTTCTTGATTTGTTAGTTCTGTGTAAACTTGCGTGCACTACTTGAACCTAGACCTGACTTGTATGGTAACCATGTTAGGACGTGGTTGACCACATATAGCTCAAGTGACCATTTTGTGTATCTGCCGAGCAAACCGAGGTGAGTTCACACACTTTCTAAGGCATGGGATTCCCGATGGTTGGGAATGGGTTAAATAATTAAAACGGAACCTACATATCCTCCTTGGGTAGGGTATGTATGGCCATCCTCCATGGGTAGGATGCCAATATTAATCCTGCGTATTCTCCTTGGGTAGAATACGTATGTTCGTCCTCCTTGGGTAGGACAACAACCTTAAAACTTACTAGACAAAACTCTATCATGAAGTCCCTCATTTTATATCGACTTAATCGTCGAGGCCGATGGCGAGCGGGTCATTAGTTAATAGCGCTATTAGGTTTAACAAACCTGACACCATGCCGGTCGGACGGGCGTGTACTAATGGATCATGGCAAACTGTCAATGATGATAGACATTGACGTAGGGCACACCTATTGTTCATCAGTCGTCGATATGTTAACGGTCTAGTGGTTCACATGGGGAAGCCCCCACTGATTATGGATATGGATTGGGAAACAAAGGAACTAGTTAACTCATGGTTTACGAAACAACTTATGGTTTTCAAAACATACTGATAAAACTAAACAACCAACTGTGAACTCGTTCAACTTTGTTGTTGACTCGTTGTTACATGCCTTACAGGTCGTTAGGTACTTATGGAGCTTGCACAGGGAGGAGTGATCGTTGTGGGACATGGACCATTGAGTCCCATGTCAAACATTTAAACTTTATGAACTTATTACTTATGTTTGGGTTTTACATTTTATGCTTCCACTGATAACTTAAAGTTGGTTATTTTCTTTTGGACACCAATTATATTGTGGTTGGTTTTATTTACTTAATTACGTTGTTCAATATGATTGGTGGCTTGATCCTGGTCAGTCACGCCTCCATGCGGTGATACTCCGCTAGTGGATTTTGGGGGTGTGACAGATTGGTATCAGAGCCATTGGTTATAGCGAACTTGGTTTTAAAAAGGGAGAAGCTTTTTTATAAAACCAGACTATAACCTGTACAGTGCTCAACGATCCACAACGACGCTTCGCTCCACGTGCAAGACTCAACATTCTAGGTGATATGGTTTATGTTTATATTACCTACTTGTTAGTTACATAGTACAATGTTCATGGGATGCTTTGGTTAACGTAGCAACTACTGTTAGCCATTCATTGTGTACTTACTATCTTCTGTAACCCCACACTTACACATTGTCACGACACTTTTCTCACTCGTGCTCTCTTTATTATGAAGATCATGAGTGGAGGTATCAACCTAACTCAAGCCCAGCTGACGACTTTAATCAATGAGCAAGTTGCTGCAGCGCTCGCATCCGCTCAAGCAGGAGGTCAACATGCTCAACCTCCTGTGTGTACTTTCAAAACTTTTATGGAGTGCCGACCTACTACTTTCAGTGGCACTGAAGGAGCAGTAGGCCTCCTCCACTGGTTCGAGAAACTCGAATCTGTTTTCGAGATGTGTGAATGCCCTGAGGCTCGTAGGGTGAAGTATGCTACTGGTACTCTCGAAGGTGTAGCGCTCACGTGGTGGAACGCTCAGGTCCAAATGCTGGGGTTGGTTGCTGCTAATGCCACCCCATGGAATGATTTTAAGGAATTAATCAAGGAAGAGTACTGTAATCGTGATGACAACCACAAGCTGGAGGTAGAGTTCTTCAACTTAAAGATGACGGGGTCAGAAATTGAAGCGTACACAAAAAGATCGAACGAGATGGCTATCTTGTGTCCTACTATGGTGGATCCTCCTATCAAACGTATCGAGCTGTACCTCAAAGGTCTAGTGCCAGAGATCCAGAGTCATGTGACTGTAGCAAACCTTGCCACTATCCAGCAAGTTATTCGTTTGGCTCATCGTCTCACTGATCAGGCGGTCGAGCAGAACAAGCTACCCAAGTGTATTGGTGCTACCACTGCTACTACTACTTCCGATGCCCCCAGCGACAACAAGCGCAAATGGGATGGAGTCTCAAGCAAGGGTTCAACATCAGATCAGTCTCAGTCTCAGCAGCGAAAGACTGATGACTACCAGAGTCCTGGTCAGCAATCTTCTGGTAGTCAAGGGCAGGGTGGATACCGAGGAAACCACCCCAAGTGCAACCGATGCAACAAGCATCATAGCGGGCAGTGCAATAAGGGTCGTTGTGTGAGGTGTAACAAATTTGGTCATGAAGCAAAGGATTGCAGGGGCGCACGACCGGCAAATCAGAATCGTCAACAACAGCCACCAGCTCCACAGAATCAGCAGCAGCAACAGCAAGGTAATAAAGGATGCTATCAGTGTGGTGCTAAAGGTCACTTCAAGAGGAACTGCCCCCAGTTGAACCAGAATCAGAACAACAACAATAATCAGGGGAACGGGAATGATAACGGGGGTAACAACGATGGCAATGTTGCCAGGGGACGCGTTTTAGTGCTGGGTCAGGGTGACGCAAGGAACGATCCCAACGTTGTGATGGGTAAGTCTCTTCTGGATGACTTTTATGTTACTGTTTTATTTGATTCGGGTGCCGATACTAGCTATGTGTCCTTAAAAGTTAGTCAAATGCTTAAACGTGCTCCAACACTTTTGAACACCAAGCACATTGTAGAACTAGCAAATGGTAAAAGTTTAGAAGCCACACACATAGTTAAGGGTTGTAATCTCGTCTTAGCCGGTCAGACCTTGTCAATCGATCTTATTCCTATCGTTCTGGGTAGTTTCGACGTCGTTATTGGGATGGATTAGCTATCTCAACATCTGTCACACCCTGGCTTTGCGGAAGCGTGGTTAATTTGGTGTGACTTCTTAATACCATAGCTTAACCATAACAAAGCTATATGAAATAAAACCATGCAAGATCATCCACTCGATTAAGTTTTAAAAACCAAATACAATAACATTGTCTTAACGGAAACACATCCTAACGACATAAACATTGTTCAACAAACACAACATAACATAAGCATAGTTTAAAGACTGTGACTTGTCCAGGAAAGAGTCACATTCCCTAAACCCGGATGACCTCGTAACTAGTGCAGCGGGAAAACGTGTCATACCGCGCCAGATCCTTTAATTCCCTGAAATACATGTAAGTTGAAAAATCAACAATAATGTTGAGCGAGTTCATGTGTAAGTGAGTAAATAAACCTTTGTAAGTTATAGAAATAATCCTGGTATGTAGCAAATAAGGGAATTGAGATCACCAATGGTTTGCAAGGCCATTGATATGTGTGAAGTGCAAGTAGGGAGACTCAAACCTAGCGGATTTATGCGTTGGGCACGAAGTCACCCCGAGGTCCGTTTCTAGTTTGGCTTGGGGCTGGGCTCGCTACACCCAGATAGATCTACCGCTCCTGTCCCTCGGTCCTACCATGAGGACTAATGGCCTCATGTTGCTCCTACCCACTCACATGATCTAAGTAGTAAACCTCCTTACGCTAACCATACCATGTATAAAGTACTTGTAATCAAAGTAACATGTATTTCACCCCCGTAGTTTAGAAAAGTGAAAACAGTTAAGAGAAAAGGGGGACATGAACTCACTGTGGTGCGTCTCTACCAAGTATGTCTCCTGATCAAGCAGCTGTGTGACGACCTACACGTACTAATTCTATTAGACGGATGGTCGTGCTTTAGCTTTAAGGTTTAAGTTTTTGGGAAATAGTTAGACAACTATTTCGTGTTTACATATTGTATACTTGGTAATCATTTTCCTTCCCAAGGATGGGGGATTTAATACATGTGTGTTCGTATAATTTCGAAATATATTATTAAGTCTCACTTAAAATATATTTTATTTTTAATCCCAAATATAAATATTCTTCTCAAAAATATTATATTTTCTATTACACATAATTTTCCCAAAATAATACCTAGTAATATTATTTTTACTCTAAAAATAATATTTACGTAGTTCACAAAATAATCATAAACACATATCAAGTGACTTTATGAAAAATATATACTAAATATATATTTACCAAGTTTTATTTTGTTAAATCCCACCTCCGATGTTTTGTAAATAAAGTCGTGGTGAAATCTATAATTTGAAAACAAGTCGAAAAGTATTTCTAACACTTATAGTGAAAATAATTCTAAGTGTTAGATTTTTAGAAAAATTTCGCCAGAGTTTCCCCTGTAACTGGAGGTGGCCACGCTTTTAAGCGTATCATTTTCTTTTGTAAATCAAATCAACAATTTTCTTATTCAACCAAAACAATATTCAACGCATCAAACTAGTTAATAAACATGTAACTCGCAAGAATCTCATGAACTTGTAGTTTTTCCAACACTATGATGTAAATCCCATTACTTTTAGCGGATCTTTATATAAAGCAATTCGATTTTGTAAAAACCTCGTTTTTAGGGAAATTCCGTCTTTACAACTTCTCATCATCTTTTTCAAAAATAGTTATTTTGTCGAAAGTGTGTGCTACACAAGTGTTTACACACTTGTGTGTTCTAAAAATCATTCGTGTTAGTGTAAGATCCGTCTTTAGAAAACATGATTTCTTTGATACTTGGTTCTTTGAAAATACCGCTTGTAGATACATAGATCTACTAGTTTTAAACACTATTTCACAAGCTAAATCGCTTTTACACAAGTTCATGATTCGTGTGTGGTAGAGTTTCATCCTTTAACCCTTGTTACTTCCAAAACAACCTTATGTCATGATCCAAGGTCATGACCAATCCAGGTTAAACGATGATCCGAGCTACCACAACATAGATCGGGTCCAAATAACTACACAAATCAAATACTACAAGATTTACACAACATATGAGCTTTTAACCATCATTACAAGCATTTTTAGTAAACTTTTATGTATCATTTTGCATGTTTACGAGTTTTAACCGTTACAAATCATATTAACCACTTTAAAATAGTTCGAGAAGGTGATTTAAGCAACTTACTACTAGCTCGAGGCTAGGGAAGAAACTAGTCGCAAAATGAGAGGATAAAAGCAATGTAGTGAGGTCCTTCGCCTTCCGATTGCACCAAGCTTCCTTATACGCGATCCTTAATGCTTGTATGAACTTGGAATGTGATGATCAAAACTCGAAAATGGATGGATGTAAGAGGGGGTGCTCGGCCGTGAGTGGTAGAGAGGGAGAGAGGAGTGTGAGTTGTGTTGTGAGTGTTGTGATGAACATGTTATGCTAAACTTAGAACTTATAGACAAAGCTTAAGGTAATTAACCATTGGATTATATGTATTCTAGATATTAAGCACAAGTAATTAAATAATCAAGAAATAGGATAAGGGTGTCCCCCCTTCTTGGGGACGGTTTGTAAGGGGGGGGGGGGTACTAGTTCAAATCCAACCAAATGTTAAGTATATAGTTAGGTTAATCTTGTTAAGTTTAGGGATTAACCCGGTTAGTAGTGTGTTATGTGCTAAGACGGGTGTTAGGGCATTCAGGGACCCTAACTGGCTCAGAAAAAGAAAAACAAAGTTGATGACAATATTTTCATGTTCCGGGTATCGTCCGGTTGTTCGGTTGGATAGTAATCCGTTAAAGTGCTTAACGAAGCTTTAAAGTGTCGTTATTATTATTTTTAGTGACACAACTTATTCCTGACACTTTGGAAAGTGTCTAGTAATATTTTTCTCATGTTTTGGCACTTTATTAAGTAGCTAGATGCTGAATTTTGTACTTAGAGTACGTTTTAGGCACATCCAGTCATTGTAACTTATTCCTAGAGACGCAGTTCTACAACCCTTGTATCCCTACACTCACCAGTAGTGTAGAAAAATATTTCCGGCTCATACAGGCCTTAGAGGCAGTGTCTGCCTGATGCTGGCTTTATCAGCATGTTCAATAGGTTATCCGTTTATAGTGCTACTGTGCTTTTTGTGCATCATGTTTGTCACTAAGGTTCAGCATGTAAATAATGTAGTGACGGTAAGTAAAGTATGATGCAGGTAAGTACATGTATCAGTAACCAAGTAGCAGTTTATCAGCAATTTCTAACAAGCACAGTAATTAAGCATTAATTAATTATTAATTAAGTCGTACGGATACCTGGTTTAGTGAGGGTTGTCACATTCTCCCCCCGTTAGAAAAATTTCGTCCCGAAATTTTAAGTTCTTCTTGTAGATGCAGGGTTCTTAGGAAATAGGTGGGGGTATTTCTCTTTCATCCGGTCCTCACGCTCCCAGGTGTATTCAGGACCATGTCTGGCATTCCAACGAAATTTGACGAGCTTGACACTGCTCCGGCGGGTCTTGTTTACTTTCCAATCCGGAACCTCAACCGGTTCTTCAACGAAATGGAGCGTGTCGTCAACATGAATCTCGTCGATGGGAATAGCAATGGTATCTTGAGTTGGACTTTTCTTCAGGTTGGATACATGAAATGTATCGTGAACACCATTCAGTTCAGTAGGTAAATCCAACTTGTATGCTACTAGCCCTATTCTTTCCAAAACTCTGAAAGGACCAATGTAGCGTGGATTTAGCTTTCCACGCTTTCCGAAGCGTGCGACACCCTTCCAGGGTGAAACTTTCAATAAAACCATTTCTCCAACTTGAAATTCCACGTGTTTCCGGTTTGGATCTGCATAGGCTTTCTGTCTGTGGCGAGCTGCTTCGATGCGTTTTAGAATCTGCGCAATCTTGTCTATCGTCTCTTGGACGATTTCGGGACCAGCAAGCTGCCTATCACCTGCGTCAGCCCAGCATAGGGGTGATCGGCACTTGCGTCCGTAAAGGGCTTCAAATGGCACGACACCGATACTGGTGTGGTAGCTGTTGTTGTATGAAAATTCGACCAAAGGCAAATGCTTATCCCAGCTACCGCCCAAATCCATAACACACGCTCTCAGCATGTCTTCTAATGTCTGTATCATCCGCTCGCTTTGCCCGTCGGTCTGCGGGTGAAATGCGGTGCTCAGATTTAATTGCGAGCCAAAAGCTTCTTGGAAGGATTGCCATATCCTTGACACAAACCTTCCGTCTCTATCAGAGATGATCGAGAGAGGTACTCCATGACGTGCGACGATCTCTCTCATGTAAATTTCAGCCAATTTGCTCGTATTATCCTTCTCTCTGATAGGTAGAAAGTGTGCTGACTTTGTTAATCGATCCACTATTACCCAAATAGTGTCATGGCCTCTTGGCATTCTTGGCAACTTTGTAATAAAATCCATGGAGATTTGTTCCCATTTCCACTTGGGAATCTCGGGTTGTTGCAGAAGTCCTGAAGGCTTCTGATATTCGGCTTTAACCTTAGCGCATGTTAAACATTTGCTCACATAAACAGCAACATCGCCTTTCATCCTAGGCCACCAATAATAATCTTTGAGATCCTGGTACATCTTATCCGCTCCAGGGTGGATAGAGTACCGCGACTTGTGAGCTTCATCGAAAATAACCTTCCTTAAACCTCCAAACAAAGGAACCCAAATCCTTTTCTCAAAACATAACGTTCCTTCCTCGTTTGGTACCAGTAGCTTCTCCATCCAACGGAGATATTCTTCTTCAAGGTTTCCTTCCTTGAGAGCTTCTTTCTGCGCGGCACGAATGCGCAAGGAAAGATCGGTTCGGATAATCATTTCTAAAGCCCTAACCCTTATGGGCTTGATCCTCTCCTTTCGACTTAGGGCATCGGCGACCACATTCGCCTTCCCTGGATGATACTTTATCTCGCAGTCGTAATCGTTCAACAACTCAACCCATCGTCTTTGCCTCATATTCAGCTCGTTCTGGTTGAATATGTGTTGTAGGCTCTTGTGATCTGTAAAAATTGTACACTTTGTACCATAAAGGTAGTGTCTCCAGATTTTTAATGCAAAAACCACTGCGCCAAGTTCCAAATCATGTGTGGTATAGTTCTTTTCGTGCACTTTCAATTGTCGTGATGCATAAGCAATAACCTTTTGGCATTGCATCAACACACAACCCAATCCTTGACGTGAGGCGTCACAGTATACCACAAAATCATCTGTACCTTCTGGTAGTGCTAAGATTGGCGCATTGCAGAGTTTATCCTTCAATATCTGGAACGCTTCTTCCTGTTTGATTCCCCAATCAAACTTCTTATCTTTCTGCGTGAGGAGCGTCAATGGTTGAGCGATTTTTGAAAAATCCTCAATGAATCTTCGATAGTAGCCAGCCAAACCCAAGAATTGTCGAATCTCGGTTGGCGTCTTAGGCGTTTCCCAATTCTTGATCGCTTCGATCTTTGTGGGATCAACATGGATTCCATTTCCATTAACCACATGTCCAAGAAATTGGACTTCACGTAGCCAAAATTCGCACTTAGAGAATTTGGCATACAGCTGTTCATTCTTCAGCAGCTCCAAAATAGCTCTTAAATGTTGTTCGTGCTCGGCCTTTGTTCTAGAATAAATCAAGATGTCGTCGATAAACACAATCACGAACTTGTCCAAGTACGGCTTGCAAACTCTATTCATCAAATCCATAAAAACTGCAGGTGCGTTTGTCAAACCAAACGGCATAACTAGGAACTCGTAGTGCCCATAACGAGTTCTGAAGGCTGTCTTCGGGATACTTTCCTCTTGTATCCTTAACTGATGGTATCCAGATCGCAAGTCGATCTTTGAGTAAAAGCTTGAACCTTGCAGTTGGTCAAACAGGTCATCAATTCTTGGCAGAGGATATCTATTCTTGATCGTCAGCTTGTTCAATTCTCTGTAGTCGATACACATACGAAAACTACCGTCCTTCTTCTTGACAAACAAAACTGGAGCTCCCCAAGGCGAGAAGCTTGGTCGGATAAATCCCTTGTCTAACAACTCTTGAAGTTGTGTCGACAGTTCCTGCATCTCAGACGGAGCAAGTCTATAAGGAGCCTTAGCCACAGGCGCGGCGCCTGGAACTAAATCGATGTGAAACTCTACTTGCCTCTGAGGTGGCAGTCCAGGTAAGTCCTCTGGGAAGACTTCTGGATATTCCCTCATGGCAGGGATGTCTTCGATCTTCGGTTCTGCAGCTTTCTTGTCTACAATGTGTGCCAGGAAGGCAGCACACCCTTTTGCAAACACTTCCGTGCTTTCAGGCAGCTGATAATTCTTAACGGCGTATCGCGCTTTTCGCCATGTACCACAATTGTTTCACCATCTTTGGTTGGGATACGAACGACCTTTTCGTGACAAACTATCTCAGCCTTGTTGCCTGATAACCAATCCATTCCTACCACCACGTCGAAGCTTCCCAACTGGACTGGTAGTAGATCCAAAGCAAACTCACGCTCTCCCAATTCGATCACACAACCTCTGATAACTTCATTGGCTTCTACTAACTTCCCATTAGCCAATTCGATTGAGTACGGAATATCTAACTTATTAGCGGCTAAACCAAGCATATTCTTAAATTCTAACGACACGAAGCTATAGTCGGCACCAGTATCAAATAAAACGGATGCATAGCGTTGGTTTACAGGGAACGTACCAGTAACGACATTGGGATCCTGGCGCGCTTCCCTTGCTTCGATATGGAACACTCTTCCACGGGCTTGGTTCAATTCTGGGCAGTTCCTCTTAAAGTGCCCAATATCACCACAGTTAAAGCATCCGAGTCTCTGCCCGTTTCCACCAGCTTGATCATTCCTCTGATTACGATTCACGGCGCCCGCTTGATTAGCATTGTTGCCTCGATTCCCATTACCTCCATTGTTTCCTTATGGGCGATTTCCGTTTCCACCCCGGTTGTTATTTCTGTTTCCGAATCCTCCCTGGCCTCCCTGGCCAGCAATGGCCCAACAAGTGTCCTTCAAGTGGCCCGGCTTTCCACATGCTTCGCATACTTTCATACTACAATGGCCAGAAAGGTGGCGTTGGCAGGTATTACACTTGGGCTGGGTGCCCATATATCCTTTTCCTTTCTTTCCACTACCAGCTGTAACCTGCGCTGGCGTGCCTGATCCTCCTTTCTTAACCACCACACTGGCGCCCTGCTTGAAGTTCGAGAACTTCCGTTTGTTACCTCCTGATGACTCGACGTGAGTCTCTTTCTTCCTTGCCTCGATCTCATCGAACTTGTTCAGGCGAATAGCCTCTTCTGTGAGAGCCACGCTTAGATCAATTGCCTCAGTAATTGTCGCAGGCTTGGATGAGGTCACCATGCTTATGATTTGAGGAGCTAATCCCCAAATGAAACGTTCAATCCGCTTGAACTCCGGAGTGACCATGTAGGGTACCACATGCGATAAGTCATGGAACCTTTGAACGTATTCGTGATCTTTGGGCCGTCCATTTTCAAATGCCAGAACTCTGTTTCCAATCTTTGGATTTCCGCGCGAGAGTAGTACTTTTTGCGCATAGGTTCCTTCAGTTCGGTCCAGGTTAGCGCGTAGGCAGCAGCTTCACCAAGTGTCTGTACTTGCAAATTCCACCAAGACAGGGCTCCATCCAAAAATAGCCCAAAAATGTAGGTGACTTGCTGGTCTGGTGCACTTTTGCTCATGCGAAGAACAGATTCAGTTTTCTCAGCCCAACGAACAAAGGCGACAGCACCTCCTGTGCCATCAAAGTTGACCGGTTTGCAGTCTAGAAACTGCTTGTAGGTGCACCCTGCACACACATTGTAACATGTGAACGGCATTAGCATCTTTGCTATAGATATCCAATTAGGTCATGGTATGTCTAAATGACTTAGTATTACCATGAGGTGGATTGTTGATGCCATTGTTGTTCGAGCTGCTTCCGCTGGGTCCTCCTTGCGAGGCGGCGTATTGCGCGATGGCAGCAGCGATGACTTGTTGGAGTTCTGCCTCATTGGTAGGCATCGGCGTTTGACGTCTCGGCGGCATCTTCTAAAAGATGGGTTTACGTCGGTCAGGCCATAATAAAGATCCCATGTTATAATACATACGCTTTATTATGATAGTAATAGTACATAACATCTCATGTTATAATCATATCAATCACACAACATCCCATGTTATAAAACATAAATAATCAATCACACAACATCCCATGTCATAGAATATAAGTAACCAAATCAAGCATCAAATATGATGAGAATACTGCGATTTCCATATATTGAGACCACATAGTAAGCGTACAAGTACATCACAGTGTCATACAACATCAGTCGACCAAGGGCTACATCACCCTAGTCCAAAAACTATATCAAAGCAGTGTCAGTACATCAAATACATGTCAACAAAAGTCAGAATCATAATGTAGTCTCCAAAAATGCTGTGCAGTCAAAAGCATTCGCCGTCTTCTCACCAACGTCTACCCACACGGTACTGAAGAGCTCTACACGGATGGCGGTGGAGGAGGGGGAAAGTGAGTGTAAAACAAATGACGCAACTGGAGCCAGTCCTCCTCCATGGCTCTCTGGGTACGCAACCAAGAAGCAACTTGCTGCTCAAGTGCCAAAAGGCGTGCAGCATAGTCAGGTAACAAAGGTCGAGGGTGCTGCAAAGAAACAGGGTGGGTCTGACCCTGACACTGGCACGGCGGCGGCTGGGCTCTCTCAAGCTCCTGAATACGCCGTGTGAGTGCCTCCTGCTGGACAACAATCGATATCAAAACGTCCTCAATAGTATACCCCACATGGAAAGGATGGTAGGGGTCGGTCAGTGGCATAACAGACGGTGACGTCCAGAGAAACGGCTCGCTGGCTGGATCAAAAGGTGGCACAAAGAATGGTGGTACAGGGGGAATAGCAGATGAAGACTGTGGCATAACGGGAACAGACGTCGGCATATGTCCAAAAGGATGAGCCGAAGAACCCTCTCCAGGTCGAGCTGGAGGTGTGTACTGTGCAAATGAAAAAGAGAAATCAACGTGACGTGCATCAGTGGTAAGAGGAGGAATAGGTGGAACCTCATCATCTGCAGGAATCCACCCACACTGGGCGTGCTCATCTCGTGGGTCAATCTGTGCCTCAAAAAGTGCTCGATCAAACTGAACTGACATAGGATCAAGGTGAGGTGCAACAAGAGGGTCAACTGGTGCATCAGTAATAAGTGGGGGATCAACATGATCAGCAGCAATGACATGATCGCCCTCCAACAACGGAGCATCCACTGGGTGATCATCAATAGGTGGGTCAGCAATGACAGGCTCAATAATAGGTGCGTCAGCATGAACTGGGTCGTGCTCAAACGCTGGGTCAGGAGCAGGGTCTAGTGGGTGCTCGGGATCAACGAAGGCCATCTCAAAATCAAACTCAGGGTCGATGGGATCAACTGGGTCAACTGGGTCGACCGGATCCTCCATAGGCTGATCCATGGGTATAAACTCTATATCCTCATCTGGGTCGAATCCTGGGGGAAAGACAGGATCGGAATCCTCCAAATCATCGTGGTCGAAAGCAAAACTAGGAATAGGGGCAACAAAGGATGCCTGGTCGGGATCTGATCCAGGAGAAAAGTGCTGCGCACTCTGAGTGTGTGAAGGTGCGGAGGCCACAGACTCGAAAGAGTCTGGGACCGGAGAGTGAGCAGGTGACTCCTCGGCGGGAGCATCTGCGATCATCAAGAGATCACCAGCAGCAAGAAGGGCCTCGCCCTGAACATCCTCCTCTAAGGGCTCATCATCATACAGATCGACGTCGTCATCATCGTCGGCGTCGAGAAGCAAATCGTAAGCAGGATATGAAGCAAGTGGTATGGGAGCAGGGATCTCCACTAACGGTAGGTCCCCGGCCAAAGGGCCATCAGCGAGCTCATTAGCACCATCAGGTAAAGCAAAGGGCTGAAAGTCGTCCTCGTCCGAGCTAGTAACGTCGGATGTGTGGACCTCGCGCTCTGAAGACTCTAGGTCGTCTGATACTATAGGTCTAGGGCCTGTGGTGTCTGAGTCACCTGTGCCAGAGGTGTCCATGGTGTCTGTAACATAAACACAAACATGCACAAACAGTCAATCATACAATCAATTAATCACATAAGTCACCAAGTAAGCATTAAAATAATTCTCCTAGTCCCACTAGCCAATTCTCCTAGTCCCACTAGCCAATTCTCCTAGTCCCACTAGCCAACTACCTCGATCTCCCAGACCGAGCCTCGGCCTCCAAGACCGAGCCTCAGTCTTTCCAGACTGAGCCTATAAATAAAATGTGCTCAACATTTGTTTATAAAAAGTTTTGGATCTGGACTTAAGTGGTATGCAGTAAAAATGATTTCGTGAGAGCCCTAGTGATCATAGTCTAGACTCGAGAAAGAATCCTAGTTCGCTATGATCAGAGCTCTGATACCAAGCTGTCACACCCTGGCTTTGCGGAAGCGTGGTTAATTTGGTGTGACTTCTTAATACCATAGCTTAACCATAACAAAGCTATATGAAATAAAACCATGCAAGATCGTCCACTCGATTAAGTTTTAAAAACCAAATACAATAACATTGTCTTAACGGAAACACATCCTAACGACATAAACATTGTTCAACAAACACAACATAACATAAGCATAGTTTAAAGACTGTGACTTGTCCAGGAAAGAGTCACATTCCCTAAACCCGGATGACCTCGTAACTAGTGCAGCGGGAAAATGTGTCATACCGCGCCAGATCCTTTAATTCCCTGAAATACATGTAAGTTGAAAAATCAACAATAATGTTGAGCGAGTTCATGTGTAAGTGAGTAAATAAACCTTTGTAAGTTATAGAAATAATCCTGGTATGTAGCAAATAAGGGAATTGAGATCACCAATGGTTTGCAAGGCCATTGATATGTGTGAAGTGCAAGTAGGGAGACTCAAACCTAGCGGATTTATGCGTTGGGCATGAAGTCACCCCGAGGTCCGTTTCTAGTTTGGCCTGGGGCTGGGCTCGCTACACCCAGATAGATCTACCGCTCCTGTCCCTCGGTCCTACCATAAGGACTAATGGCCTCATGTTGCTCCTACCCACTCACATGATCTAAGTAGTAAACCTCCTTACGCTAACCATACCATGTATAAAGTACTTGTAATCAAAGTAACATGTATTTCACCCCCGTAGTTTAGAAAACTGAAAACAGTTAAGAGAAAAGGGGGTCATGAACTCACTATGGTGCGTCTCTACCAAGTATGTCTCCTGATCAAGCAGCTGTGTGACGACCTACACGTACTAATTCTATTAGACGGATGGCCGTGCTTTAGCTTTAAGGTTTAAGTTTTTGGGAAATAGTTAGACAACTATTTCGTGTTTACATATTGTATACTTGGTAATCATTTTCCTTCCCAAGGATGGGGGATTTAATACATGTGTGTTCGTATAATTTCGAAATATATTATTAAGTCTCACTTAAAATATATTTTATTTTTAATCCCAAATATAAATATTCTTCTCAAAAATATTATATTTTCTATTACACATAATTTTCCCAAAATAATACCTAGTAATATTATTTTTACTCTAAAAATAATATTTACGTAGTTCACAAAATAATCATAAACACATATCAAGTGACTTTATGAAAAATATATACTAAATATATATTTACCAAGTTTTATTTTGTGAAATCCCACCTCCGATGTTTTGTAAATAAAGTCGTGGCGAAATCTATAATTTGAAAACAAGTCGAAAAGTATTTCTAACACTTATAGTGAAAATAATTCTAAGTGTTAGGTTTTTAGAAAAATTTCGCCAGAGTTTCCCCTGTAACTGGAGGTGGCCACGCTTTTAAGCGTATCATTTTCTTTTGTAAATCAAATCAACAATTTTCTTATTCAACCAAAACAATATTCAACGCATCAAACTAGTTAATAAACATGTAACTCGCAAGAATCTCATGAACTTGTAGTTTTTCCAACACTATGATGTAAATCCCATTACTTTTAGCGGATCTTTATATAAAGCAATTCGATTTTGTAAAAACCTCGTTTTTAGGGAAATTCCGTCTTTACAACTTCTCATCATCTTTTTCAAAAATAGTTATTTTGTCGAAAGTGTGTGCTACACAAGTGTTTACACACTTGTGTGTTCTAAAAATCATTCGTGTTAGTGTAAGATCCGTCTTTAGAAAACATGATTTCTTTGATACTTGGTTCTTTGAAAATACCGCTTGTAGATACGTAAATCTACTAGTTTTAAACACTATTTCACAAGCTAAATCGCTTTTACACAAGTTCATGATTCGTGTGTGGTAGAGTTTCATCCTTTAACCCTTGTTACTTCCAAAACAACCTTATGTCACGATCCAAGGTCATGACCAATCCGGGTTAAACGATGATCCGAGCTACCACAACATAGATCGGGTCCAAATCACTACACAAATCAAAGACTACAAAATTTACACAACATATGAGCTTTTAACCATCATTACAAGCATTTTTAGTAAACTTTTATGTATCATTTTGCATGTTTACGAGTTTTAACCGTTACAAATCATATTAACCACTTTAAAATAGTTCGAGAAGGTGATTTAAGCAACTTACTACTAGCTCGAGGCTAGGGAAGAAACTAGTCGCAAAATGAGAGGATAAAAGCAATGTAGTGAGGTCCTTCGCCTTCCGATTGCACCAAGCTTCCTTATACGCGATCCTTAATGCTTGTATGAACTTGGAATGTGATGATCAAAACTCGAAAATGGATGGATGTAAGAGGGGGTGTTCGACCGTGAGTGGTAGAGAGGAAGAGAGGAGTGTGAGTTGTGTTGTGAGTGTTGTGATGAACATGTTATGCTAAACTTAGAACTTATAGACAAAGCTTAAGGTAATTAACCATTGGATTATATGTATTCTAGATATTAAGCACAGGTAATTAAATAATCAAGAAATAGGACAAGGGTGTCCCCCCTTCTTGGGGACGGTTTGTAAGGGGGGGGGGGGGGTACTAGTTCAAATCCAACCAAATGTTAAGTATATAGTTAGGTTAATCTTGTTAAGTTTAGGGATTAACCCGGTTAGTAGTGTGTTATGTGCTAAGACGGGTGTTAGGGCATTCAGGGACCCTAACTGGCTCAGAAAAAGAAAAACAATGTTGATGACAATATTTTCATGTTCCGAGTATCGTCCGGTTGTTCGGTTAGATAGTAATCCGTTAAAGTGCTTAACGAAGCTTTAAAGTGTCGTTATTATTATTTTTAGTGACACAACATATTCCTGACACTTTGGAAAGTGTCTAGTAATATTTTTCTCATGTTTTGGCACTTTATTAAGTAGCTAGATGCTGAATTTTGTACTTAGAGTACGTTTTAGGCACATCCAGTCATTGTAACTTATTCCTAGAGACGCAGTTCTACAACCCTTGTATCCCTACACTCACCACTAGTGTAGAAAAATATTTCCGGCTCATACAGGCCTTAGAGGCAGTGTCTGCCTGATGCTGGCTTTATCAGCATGTTCAATAGGTTATCCATTTATAGTGCTACTGTGCTTTTTGTGCATCATGTTTGTCACTAAGGTTCAGCATGTAAATAATGTAGTGACGGTAAGTAAAGTATGATGCAGGTAAGTACATGTATCAGTAACCAAGTAGCAGTTTATCAGCAATTTCTAACAAGCACAGTAATTAAGCATTAATTAATTATTAATTAAGTCGTACGGATACCTGGTTTAGTGAGGGTTGTCACAACATCAAGCGGAGATTATTTGCAAGGAGAAAATCATCCGTATTCCTCGTTCTGGTGAAGAACCTCTCGTAGTTCATGGCGACAAGAGTGGTGCCGTGGTGGGCATCATTTCTTTCCGTAAGGCCCAAAATTGTTTGCGAAAGGGTCACGCTGCTATTTTAACCCTCGTCACTGACACTTCAAAGAAAGAGAAGAAAATAGAAGATTTTCCGATCGTATGTGACTTTCCTAAGGTATTTCCTGAGGAATTACCTGGTCTTCCGCCTCATCGACAAGTCGAGTTTCAAATCGAGCTAGCTCCTGGAGCAGCGCCCATAGCTCGAGCACCTTATCGTTTAGCTCCATCAGAACTTGAACTGTCCACGCAACTACAATAACTCTTGGACAAGGGTTTTATTCGTCCTAGCTCTTCGCCCTGGGGAGCTCCAGTGTTATTCGTGAAGAACAAAGACGGTACCTTCAGAATGTGTATTGACTACCGTGAACTCAACAAGGTGACTGTGAAGAATCGCTATCCTCTTCCACGTATTGATGACCTATTCGACCAGCTGCAAGGGTCGAGCTTCTACTCAAAGATTGATCTGAGATCGGGATATCACCAGCTGAGAGTCCGAGAAGAGGACGTCTCCAAAACAGCATTTAGAACCCGTTATGGACACTACGAGTTTTTGGTCATGCCTTTTGGGCTGACAAATGCACCTGCGGTCTTCATGGATCTTATGAATAGAGTGTGCAAGCCTTACATGGATAAGTTTGTTATTGTTTTCATTGACGACATCCTGATCTATTCGAAGAGTCAGGAGGAACACGAGCATCACCTACGACTTATTTTGGAACTCCTTCGAGCAGAGCAGCTGTATGCCAAATTTTCGAAATGTGACTTCTGGCTTCGTGAAGTCCATTTCCTAGGCCACGTGGTAAATAAGGATGGGATTCATGTTGATCCATCCAAGGTCAACTCGATCAAGAACTGGCCTGCACCCCGTACACTAACAGAAATCCGCCAATTCTTGGGTTTGGCGGGCTACTACAGAAGGTTCATCAAGGATTTCTCCAAGATTGCGCAACCTCTCACCTCATTAACTCAGAAAGGTGTCACCTATCATTGGGGTGATGCACAGGAGTCCGTGTTTCAGCACTTAAAAGATAGACTTTGTAGCGCACCAATTCTCTCATTGCCTGAAGGCACAGAAGATTTTGTGGTTTATTGCGATGCATCCATCCAAGGACTTGGTTGCGTGTTGATGCAACGTGACAAGGTCATTGCCTACGCATCGCGCCAACTTAAAGTTAATGAGAGGAAACTACACTACGCATGACTTGGAGTTGGGAGCAGTGGTTTTTGCCCTTAAGATATGGAGACATTACCTGTACGGTACCAAGTGCACCATTTACACCGATCACAGGAGTCTCGAACATATCTTCAAGCAAAAGGAGTTAAACATGCGACAACGTCGATGGGTCGAGCTCTTGAATGATTACGAATGCACGATCAAGTACCATCCGGGCAAAGCCAATGTTGTGACCGACGCCCTCAGTCGAAAGGATACTACACCTAAGCGAGTACGTGCATTACAACTGACCATCCAATCTAGTCTTCCTACTCAGATACGAGATGCTCAGGTTGAAGCATTGAAAGCAGAAAATATCAGGGCTGAGTCCTTACGAGGATCAAGGTAATGATTATAACTAAAGGAAGACGGCGCTTACTATGTAACAGGGCGCATCTGGGTTCCACTTTATGGAAATTTACGCAAGCTTATGATGGATGAAGCGCACAAGTCTCGTTACACAGTACATCCTGGTTTGGATAAGATGTACCACGACTTAAAGACTACGTACTGGTGGCCTAGCATGAAAGCCAACATAGCAACTTACGTTAGTAAATGCTTGACTTATGCAAGAGTCAAGATTGAATATCAGAAACCATCAGGCCTACTCGAACAACCAGAGATCCCGACATGGAAATGGGAGCAAATTTCCATGGATTCCGTTACTGGCCTGCCTAGATCTCAACGCGGAAACGACACTATTTGGGTGATAGTGGATAGATTGACTAAGTCCGCACACTTTTTGGCCATAAAAAAAACAGACAAGTTCTCTACTTTAGCAGACGTTTACTTAAAGGAAGTAGTATCAAGGCACGGAGTGCCAACCTCCATTATTTCCGATCGTGATGCGCGTTTTACATCTGAATTGTGGCAAGCTATGCACAAGTCTTTTGGCTCTCGATTAGATATGAGCACCGCTTATCATCCACAGACGGATGGGCAGTCTGAGCACACCATCCAAACCCTTGAATACATGCTCCGGGCATGTGTAATCGATTTTGGCAATGGTTGGGAAAGACACCTCCCTTTGGTGGAGTTTTCGTATAATAACAGCTACCACAGCAGCATTCAGGCCGCTCCGTTTGAGGCATTGTACGGACGTAAATGCCGATCACCACTTTGCTGGGCAGAAGTTGGTGACAGCCAAATCACTGGCCCAGAACTTGTGGTAGACACAACCGAGAAGATTGCTCAGATACGACAACGAATGGCGGCAGCTCGTGACCGTCAGAAAAGCTACACTGATAAGCGCAGGAAACCACTCGAGTTCCAGGTTGGGGATCAAGTGCTACTTAAAGTCTCACCTTGGAAAGGTGTTGTTCGTTTTGGAAAACGAGGCAAACTTAACCCACGATACATTGGACCTTTCGACATCATTGAGAAAATAGGCAAAGTAGCCTACAAACTAAACCTACCCGCAGAACTTAGTGGAGTTCACAACGTTTTCCACGTGTGGAATCTGAAGAAGTGTCTGTCAGATGAGACACTCATAGTTCCTCTTAAGGAGCTCACCATCGACGAGCAGTTGCGATTCGTCAAAGAACCTATAGAAATTACTGACCGAGATGTTAAGATTCTCAAGCGTACCAGAATCCCTCTTGTTCGAGTTCGTTGGAACTCCCGTCGTGGCCCAGAGTTCACATGGGAACAAGAAGACCAGATGAAGCACAAGTATCCCCAGTTGTTCGGAAACAGTGAAACCACTACTGAGGCTGAAGCTACTGCGGAATTTCGGGACAAAATTCCAAACCAACGGGGGAAAGATGTGACGCCCCAGGAAAACCAGGAAAACCATGCAACTTAACTAGCTTCCTCAGTGAGTACGTGCTAAATTTCGGGACGAAATTTCTTTCAACTTGGGGATAATGTGACAAATCGTATTTCAGAATCTATCGTTGTGTTTAATGTAATGTATGTGAACTTTGTGTGATTATCTGATATGTTGGCTTAATGAATGTTTATGTGATAAATGTTATGTGAATGTGTGTGATGTTTGTATATAATGTAATCGCACAAGCCCTTTGGGCCACACTCTTTGCACTTGAACCAAGGGCAGCCCATGATGGGTTCGGCCCACTCCCTTTACACATATAACCCATGAGGAGAGTGTATACTCCTCATTATTTGTAAATCACATAACACACACAAACCCTACTCTCTCTTTCTCTCCTCTCGAAGCCGACGGCCACAACCCCTTCTCTCGAAGCATTTTGATTCGGATCATCCTTGTTCTAGCCTATAACCAGTTAGTGTTTCACGATTAATGTTTTGCTAGATGACAATATGATTCCATGATTCGACGTGATAGTTAGGGTTGTATGTATGATGGATGATTCTTGATGTTGTGGTAAAGTATGAATAAGTGATATGTATAATTGTTTGATTGTGAAATTTGGGTTTATATAAATCGGATTTCATGTTGTTGATTTAAGAATCGAATGGATGCAATGTAATCGGCTGCATGTTATTGTATTCGGATGGTTATTTTGATTCATGTTGATAAGTATAGGTCGCATGCTAGTCCTTGAGTTCATTAGTGTGAAAATATGGTAGAAGGTTAAGTTATTATGCATGATTGGTATGATGATTTAGTTAGGGTTCATAAGATTGTGACGTTGAAACCCCCGTTTGATCGGTTTGAGTATGATTAGAAACTGTTATTTTTGATTCAATGCAAAATAGGAAACTGTTTAATGATTGAATCGATTGCATGAAAATAGGGGATTAGATAACTGATCGCACAAGACTCCCTTGATCGCACAAGATCAGATCATACAAGATCTGATCTGATCGCACAAGGCAGTCGCACAAGATGGGCTGGAGTACAACTGGTTAGAACACAGTGTACAACACAGCATATGCATGATCGCACAAGACCTTGTGGATCACACAAGACAGTGCCGATCGCACAAGGCTTGGGCCATACACATCTATGATGTTGAGCCTTAAAGCCCAAATCTCGGTCGCACAAGTTATGAACTGTTTGAGTGTTAGGCTGTATAACTCATGGACTGCATATGTTTTATTGGGCCGGGATTATGATGGATCGCACAACCTGTTGCGGATCGCACAAGGCTGTACTGATCGCACAACAGGTTGGGCCGGACATCTATTGGGTTTCATCTGTTGAATCGCACAAGGCTATTGGGCTCGCACAACCTCAATAACCCAATCATTCGAATCGCACAAATGGATCTTATATGTGAAATGTATGCTACTGTTTAACATATTCTAAGTGTATGCCATGTGTGCCATGATTGTTACGTGTTCTTGATTTGTTAGTTCTGTGTAAACTTGCGTGCCCTACTTGAACCTAGACCTGACTTGTATGGTAACCATGTTAGGACGTGGTTGACCACATATAGCTCAAGTGACCATTTTGTGTATCTGTCGAGCACACCGAGGTGAGTTCACACACTTTCTAAGGCATGGGATTCCCGGTGGTTGGGAATGGGTTAAAGAATTAAAACGGAACCTACATATCCTCCTTAGGTAGGGTATGTACGGCCATCCTCCATGGGTAGGATGCCAATATTAATCCTGCGTATTCTCCTTGGGTAGAATACGTACGTTCGTCCTCCTTGGGTAGGACAACAACCTTAAAACTTACTAGACAAAACTCTATCATGAAGTCCCTCATTTTATATCGACTTAATCGCCGAGGCCGATGGCGAGCGGGTCATTAGTTAATAGCGCTACTAGGTTTGACAAACCTGACATCGTGCCGGTCGGACGGGCGTGTACTAATGGATCATGGCAAACTGTCAATGATGATAGACATTGACGTAGGGCACAACTATTGTTCGTCAGTCGTCGATATGTTAACGGTCTAGTGGTTCACATGGAGAAGTCCCCCACTGATTATGGATATGGATTGGGAAACAAAGGAACTGGTTAACTCGTGGTTTACTAAACAACTTATGGTTTTCAAAACAAACTGATAAAACTAAACAACCAACTGTGAACTCGCTCAACTTTGTTGTTGACTCGTTGTTACATGCCTTGCAGGTCGTTAGGTACTTATGGAGCTTGCACAGGGAGGAGTGATCGTTGTGGGACATGGACCATTGAGTCCCATGTCAAACATTTAAACTTTATGAACTTATTACTTATGTTTGGGTTTTACATTTTATGCTTCCGCTGATAACTTAAAGTTGGTTATTTTCTTTTGGACACCAATTATATTGTGGTTGGTTTTATTTACTTAATTACGTTGTTCAATATGATTGGTGGCTTGATCCTGGTCAGTCACGCCTCCATGCGGTGATACTCCGCTAGTGGATTTTGGGGGTGTGACAAAAAACACTTTGTTTTGATATCAAACCTGTTTTCTAACTTAGTTAAACATGTTTTAACATGTTTAACTCGTCACTTTTAGTCTAGTGCATATTTAGGGTCGTAAGTCAAGCGGTCTTGAAAACCGCTTAGACTTTCGAATCCGACCCGTTTGGTCAATCATTAGGATCCGACCAAACATATTTTGTGACCATACTTGTATAGGGAATAACCTTCTGAGGTTATACCTTATGGTCACTTAGTTTAATTAGTTGTATGATAGGTAGTTTACATGCCTTAGGAAAATGACCAAAATGCCCTTTTCATGCATAATTTAAATTTAAGCATATGTAACTTAAATTTTGTCACTTAAACTGATTATGCAACATATTTAAACATGTTAGGGCATATAATACTTGTCATAGGACTAGTTAGGCGTCTCGAATGCGCGTTCTTGCGAACGATGGGTTAAAGTAGCGTAAACTACCTTAACGGGTCGTAACGGGTCGTAAGCACTTAGGATAGGTTCCGCTTTAGAATGTAGGCTTTGTTAAACCATATCACATGAGTTCCAATACTCATTTGGTTTACGAGACCTCATTCTACCCGATCTTCCGATTTAGGTACCGATTATTTAACATAGTGATTCCATACTAGGTGCCACTTGATTCCTTGATTTCTGAGCTTTGTTAGGACACTTAATCAAGGATACTTGCAATCTCATGTGAGTACATAGTACCCTCTATTACGTTTTCAAATGTTTTGGGGTGGTACATATGTGCCGATACGTTATTTTCATGATTTCGACTATATGATTACACATGCATAGTACTATCTTTTGACGAATTAAACTATTGTCCATGACTTAAACACTGATTTTCAAAGTTTGTTAAACTATTTGTTCATTCATATTGTTGTTATACATTCATTAACAATGATCAAGCCGATTGGTAGTACAATATAGCGCTATAGGACTAGATACCCCATTCCTGTTGTATGGAATGTCAGAAACCAAAATTTTAACCAAATAGAATTTGCCTTTGTGGTATTTCTATAGTCTCTAAGGTGTAGTTTGATGCACTAAGGTTTGAATGTATTACCAAATCGCGATATATGGTATATTTCGATATACTACCAACGTGATACTGTTTTGCTAAAGCATAATTTGATATACTACTAACTCTGTTATTTCACAAACTAAAGTATATTTTGATATACTACCAAAGCATAGTTGATGTGCAATCTTCAAACCAAAGCATAGTTGATATGCTATTTTCAAAACCAAAGCATAATTTGATATGTTATTTACAAAACCAAAGTATAATTTGTTATACTACCGATGTTTTTCATTCTTAAACCAAAGTATACTTGTGATATACTACCAAATCTATTATTCTCGAAACCAAAGTATATTCTAATATACAATCTATTTAACTATTTCATAACTAAAGTATATTTAGATATACTACTCATCCGCTTATCTCAAAACCAAATATACTTTTGTATATACTATAAACATTTTACCAAAACGACGCATTTTAGAAATAAAACTTTTACAAGGATTCATGGCTATTTTTGAAAACATAAAACCTTTTCTTGTGTTATCCAAAGCCATGAATAATATTCACAAATCCTATGTTACTCACAAGCATTTTTATGCTGACGTTTTATTTTCACATATGTTTCAGGTGCTACTATGTGATGATTGTTGATGCATGCTACACATAGAATGGACTCGTGCCTTAGCGACTTTAAAACTTGAGAGACAATTATTTGTATTTATCTGGTTTGTAATAAAACAATGAGTTCATTAATGGAATAAAACAAATCTTTAATCACCATGTGTTCTGAAACAATGATTCTGTTACGACACTACCCGATGTTTCCACCGCGGTTTGTTGTTTTACATGGTCGGGGTGTGACATAACTGAATCCATATATATATATACATATATGAAAACACTAATGTGCGAACAAATCTTGCAATATTACATAACTTTCCGGTATAACACTCTAATCACAAAATCGTCCGATCGGCTAAAATTATAACAATTTTAACTCGTCCGTACTACTAATTCAGCATTTCCGAGACTTCAGAATTGTACAAATGATGATACGCTCATTAAAACACTTCGAGGATATCAATGGGGTGTCTGAAACATAAGCTTTAGGTTCTATGTCGCAACCTACATAGCTCGTCCGGTTGATCCGACGAGCTAGTAAACAATATTTTTGGTCGCCATAACACCCAAAAGAATAACCTAGCGAGCTAGTTAAGCATTATTTAGGATCCCAAATCCCTTCATACAACTCACGACTACGGAATTTCAACTTTCAGAATTAGTCATCGGTTCGGAATAAAATGAGCACTGTAGAACCAACGACTAATCGGAAGTAGTTTGTGCTATCAGAATACAACTTATACTAGTCCAGTAACTAGTTAACATAAATTAGCATCTTAATACCCTAATGTCACCTTAAATTCATAAGGATTACATTAATTACAATTACTTACCTAAATCACCAAAATATCGAATGAATTAGTAAGTTTTATAAAACAAAAAAAATATATATATAAAATCTTAATACCCCCTCCCATTTTCGGTCAGAGTGGGCCCTGTCACACCCCAAAAACGTCGCAGCGGAATATATAAAATGTAGTGGAGACGAAAGTTGGTGCCTATTTATATCTTGATGATCGATACATTAAATTGTTGGACATATTATCTTATTTAAAACCTAAGTTTTAAACATTACGTTTTAAAACATGATACAACCACGACACAGTTAAGTTGTTTTGATCCTCATGGATCTTATTACATTCATCCCAGAAAGTTTTAAAAATTAGTCCAACATTATTAAGTAACAAAACATGCATCAACAACCACAAGATATGCCATAATTCCCGAAGCCGAACTCAAGTACCTGTAGAACATGTTAAAATCAAGTGTCAACACAAAGGAAGGTGAGTTCACATATTCACATTCAAACAATTCATCCCAAAGGAAAACTTTCTGATTATGTGTTTATTTTAAAACATCCATATAATTTTTAGAAAGTCCATTTTACTTCCTTAATAAAATCCATGGGTCATCCATCGCAGTTCAAAAACCCGACAATAAAGCTCTTACCCAGGTTTTGTATATTAAATTCATAGCGTCAATTTTCAGACTCGTATGTTAGCTAGACAATACGAACTATATATTTACCATGCAGGGATAATCAATAATAGACAATAAACAGAATCTGAATTCGTTGCTTGACTTGACACAGGGCGACCGGTCACGACGGGGTTGTCAACCCGATAGATCTACCAACAATTCCTCGCGTGCAATACTTAACTGATTAAACGACCTCATGGGCGCAGGGTCCACTCGAGACCAATATGATGTCTGCCTCACGTACAATATATATATCCTACTAATATGACAAATTTAATACACGAAGTTGTACGAATCCCCTGAATCTCCTTCCCTTGAGACCAGGCCGGCATTCGTCCCAACTTTACGGTCTGTTTTGCCTCGGAAACACCGTACCATCCCAATTTTCCTCCCAACATTCATTCATCAAAAACGTTTTACCTCGAAACTTCTGACTTATCAAACTCCATATATTTTCAACGAAAATATATATTTTATATTAAAATGTATGTTTTAATCCAAAAACATTATTAAACCGTTTTATTGGTGTGTTCTACCCCCAAAATATATACAAAGCAGTAAAAAGAGGGGTTTCGTGACACTCACCTTTGGGTGCGTATTTTAAATAGCGCAATCCCAAAGATTGATTTCTACACGTCCTATTATATATATATATATATATATATGAACGATTTTAAATCAATATAAACATCACAAAAATCCTAAGTTTCTCTATTTCTTAGAATTTTCACATAACTTTGAGATTTTCTCAAAAAGTTATCGTTTTTTATTATGTTGGCATGTTATTATATATATATATGAGTCCATATATATATTTTCAATATTTTTGCGACTTGAATGATTTTATTGGTGACCGTTATCATGTAAATCCGTTAAAACTCCTGTTTATACGCAATATATCTACGATTTGCGCATCGTAATATATATACATAAACGTACACATAATTTATTATTGAAACACGCGAAATCTTGTTAACTTATTTATGTTGTCATTTTTAAAGAAAATATACATAAAATATCTCATATGTGTCAAATGTCATGCTCGACAAACAAGTTACACATTTAACGCGATTTTTACCGTTTCTACCGCACAAAACGCTCAAGTATACATGCATAGTCTAAATTTCGCACTATAAAGTTAACACTTAACATATTATCACATTTACATGTTTAAATCACATAACACATTTTATCACATAAGTTTCTCTAAAAAACAACCCATACTAGTGTACTTTGAAAATGCGTATTTTAGCGATTCGGTAACGTTTTCGGGCGTCGAAAGTCACGTATGACCAACCAAACACCAAGTAAACTTAAAGTTAGTTAAAATACTTATATTTAAACTAAAAATATTAGTTTACTTACTAATAAACTTCATGAAAAAGTTTTATATCATTTTTACATGCGATTTCACGTATTTTACAACTTCTAATGCACTAAGTACAACATGCAAGACTAATAAACTTCATGACAAAGTTTTATATCATTTTTACACTTCAAATATTCATATTTTAGTGCTTAGAATCTGATCAAAATTATTTTTATCAAATCATATCTAAATCATCATTTCATGACCATCAATCATCATGCATGTTCAAGTAGATGCATCTAATACATACATATAGCATCATCATCATTTTACATGAACTAAAATATATATTCAACATATATTTAAATCATGTTCAAGTATTCAAGAACATCATAATCTACACATGATTATCATCAAATCATTTATCATAAATGCAAGATATGCACATTCTTAAACATCTAAGACTTTTAACATCAAAAATTCATATGCATGCATACCTACACAACACATACACGGCCATATACATATATACACATGATATTCACTTTTCACTTAAACTCATTTCAAATCAATAAACTTCCATATCACAATTTTTAAAACATGCATGCATCATGTTTCACATAAATCACATTATCAAAATCAAATAACATCAAAATTAAATCTCTAATCCACACACACTATAATTTTCAGTCAAGTTAATACTCATACAAGTTCCATTTTAAATTTTATATAAAAACCCATTTGTTTAAGAATTCAAGTTTGTGAAACATTCCAAGATTTAACAGAAACCTTCCAACAACATGAACATCACCAAGAATCAAGAATATGTTTTAGAAAATAAATTTTATACCTACAAGATTCAAGTGGGTTTTTGATAAGATTTTGATGTTATGGAGCTTGTTTCTTCTTGGAATCACCTTGGAAACCTTCTTGGATCTTCACAACAACTTGGAAACACCTTGGATTTAACTTGGTTCTTACAAGAACACTTAAATTTTCGAAATGGAGGTTGTGGGGAAGGTGTTCGGCCGAGTTTATGTTCAAGAGAGAGAAAGGAGGTGATTTTTGAAATGTTGTATGGGTTCTAGTGAGTTTATGGAAGGTGTTGCAAGACTTGTCATAATGTGCACTTCTCTAGGCCAACACATGGAGGAGAGAGAAGATAAACTCCATGCATGGCTGCCATTTCATCCCCCATGTCTCCCATCTCTCACAAATTTCACATATATACATACATATATATATATATATATAGGACAAAGATCCGTTAGGAACCACCCTTTATTGCGAGAACCGTGAGAACCAGTGTGAACACAAACAGTAATTCCTAAAAAAATATAAAAAACACCCAAAAGTATTTTTTTTTTTTACTATTTTTTTTTGGAAAAATCGCTATATTTTGTTAATAAAAAAAATAAAAAAAAATTCGAGTAACAGTTATCCATGCACATGTGCATATGTATCATTTCTTTGTCAAATTCCGTAATTCATTACAAATAATAGTCAATTGCACTTTCATTTACACTACCACGTGTAATACACTACTTTTTACGTTAACAATGTTAGAAATGCACATGTGCATCTATATGTATCAACATGAAATAAGGTGTTTTGGTACACTACTTTCTCTTTTATCTATCATTCCATCCATAATACACAAGCATGCACATGTGCATTTTTGTCATTTCTTTGACAAATTCCATAATTCATTACACATATTAGACAATTACACTTTCATTTACACTACCATATATAATACACTACTTTTTACATTACCAATATTAGAAATGCACATGTGCATTTATATGTATCAACATGAAATAAGGTGTTTTGGTACACTACTTTGAATACACTTTCCCTTTCATCTATCATATCATCCATAATACACTACCATTACCTCCTACCATCCATAATACAATACCATTACCTCCTACCATCCATAATACAATACCATTAACAATATTTTCAGTTTATTACATGTATGTAAACACCATTTATACCATCCAATCAACATATTACATCAAAAATTGACAACTATAACCAAACCATCAACCACTAGATATAACTAACCAAAAAAACATGTATATGGGCCTACTTCTCCATTCAAAATCACAAACTTTTTGTACCAAAACACGTTATATCATGGTTATACCTAATGATGCACATGTGCATTTTGAATATTGGTAATGTAAAAAGTAGTGTATTACCAATAGTATTGTAAATTAAAGTGCACTTGTCTATTCTTGATAACGTATTACCGAATTTGTCGAAGTAATGATACAGCACATGTGCATGGATAACTGTTACTCGAAAAAAAACAGTTTTTTTTTATGGTAACGAAATATAGCGATTTTTTTAAGAAAAATATTAAAAAAAAAATTGAGTGCTTTTTTTATTTTTTTTTAGATTTTATTTTGTGTTCACATTGGTTCTCGAGGTTCTCGCAATAAGGGTGGTTCTCGCATGAACCTTACCCTATATATATATATATATATATAAATTAGAGTTAAAATTGGTATTTTACTGGATACCGTGTATTTTATCTAGCGTTTTAATCTCGTTTTAGTGCGTTTTAAATTATTTTTATCATTCTATAAAAATAATCACACAAAATTATTACTGAAATAATTACCAGTTGCCTTGACTGGCTGTGTTGACGGTATTTTGTCTAATGCGCGCAGTATCGCGAGGTACGCGCTCAAACTCGAAAAATAGAGTTTCTTAGCGTTTTAATTTATTTTTCCTCACGAATATGATTAAAATTACTATTCTAATCATAACAGACTATTTTTAGGATTTTAACACTGATCGGGTGGTCACCGACGTTCGTTTCGCATTTTAACCGTTACGCGATAAGCTTTTATCTTATCGTTGCCAACATAATTTTTACCAAAGTTTAAATTTACCATCTCATTAAATATCATATATAAACATCATAATTAGTTAAATACAACCTTTTATCTATTCACAACACGTGTTACAATTGTACAGTACGGCCTGAAAAGCCGGGTGTCACAGTCTCCCCATGTTTAGGAAATTTCGTCCCCGAAATTTTACTCTAAAGGTTTTGTTTTCGCACTAGGTGGAAACAGTAAAAACAGGCTTGCTGAATATGGTCTTGTAGTTTCTGCGAGAAACTTTGATTCTTACGAAGAATCTTCGTAGTCCTATATTATGTATATTCTCATTTCCCAATCTCACGTCTCAATGCTCTCTACCATTTTCCAAGGTTCAACATTCGCAAGCATTAAATCAGGAAAGGTTAAATCAATATTCCACCATTTCGGGTTTAACATACGTATATTTACATATACATTGCCCTATACCTGAGATAGTTTAAGTTCACACACGATTGATCCAACTCGAGATGGGCTCTCGAAAGTATCAAATCTCATAAACTCGTTCTCTTTCCTCCTTGCATTAACTTCAGATATCCACGAATTGCACAATCATTAAATCACATATACTACTAGAATTTTGAAATCGCCTCTCCGGTTATCAACATAACTCTTCTAGTCATCCGTACTGCTTCTACGATACTTCGATAAACTTCCGTTTATCGTCTAAATAAATATCTACAAAGAATAAAACCAGTGTATTATCCATTATACACTTTCTCAAACTGGACACATGTAACACATCATGTACCCAACTCAATCCTTATGGTAGCTTGAGCCTATAAGCGACTGATCCAACTCAAGATGGGCTCTCGAAAGGACCTAATCAATGTGGCTCAGCTTTTCCTTTCTCTGCTAAACCTAATAACACCTTTCTAAGATAACACCTTCAACAAAACACACTCTTCGACCTGAAATTGCAATAATTTCCTTCGATTGTCCATGTAGTCCTTCTGTTGATCGATTGGCGACTTTTAACCTTCCCTCGATCTAGGCAAATCCTGTCGCTAGTTTCCTAGATTAACTCTGGTCTGGTTAATTGTCTTTAGCCACATCAGCTCAACAAAGTGGCGATCGACACTTCCTTCCATACAAGGCTTCAAACGGAGCAACCTAAATACTAGCGTGATAACTATTATTGTAGGATAACTCTGCCAAAGGCATGTGAGTATCCTAACCTCCTTCGAAATCCATCGCACACGCTCTCAACATTTCCTCCAATGTTTGAAATGCTTCCTCCTACTTTTCTGTCCAATCAATCCCCTTTTTCCTTTTGGGTTATTAGTGTCGACGGCTGCACTAATTTAGAGAAACTCTCAATGAATCTCCGGTAGTACCCAGCAAACCTTACGAATTGTCGTACTCTCAACGGGGTCTTTGGTGCTTCTGAACACTTGATCGCTTCGATCTTAGACGGATCCTCATGTATACCTTCCTTATTTATGACATGTTCGAGTAAATGAAATTCTCGAACCCAGAGCTCACATTTAGAGAAATTGGCATGCAACTTCTCATTCCTCAACAACTCCATAATCAACTTCAGATGTTACTCATGATTTTCTTTGGTTCGCGAATAGGCAAGTATATCATTGATGAATACTATCACGAATTTATCCAATTAGGGTTTGCATGCCTTGTTCATGAGACCTATGAATACGAATGGCGCATTAATTAAGTCAAAAGGCATGACTAATAACTCGAAAGGGCCATATCGTGTTCGAAAGGTAGTCTTCGGAATATCTTCGTCAGCAACCTTCAACTGATGATATCCTGATTGCAGGTCAATCTTCAAGTAGTAGCTGGATCCCTGTAGCTTGATCGAACAAATCGTCAATCCTCGGTAAAGGGTACCGATTCTTGATAGTCAACTTATTCAGCTCTCTGAAATCAATACACATCCTGAAGGATCCATCCTTCTTCCTCACAACAAAACAACAGGTGCACCCCTAAGTGAAAAGCTTGGTTGAATTAAACCCTTGTCTAGCAGCTCTTGAAGCTGATTCGACATTTCTTTTCATTTCAGATGGTGCTTACTCTATAAGGAGATTGTGCAATTGGGTGAAGCACCAGGTGCCAGATCGATTCGGAATTCGATCTGTCTCGCAGGGGGCAATCCAGGTAAGTCTTTTTAGGAAAACTTCTGGATAATCACGAACAATAGGAATTTCTTCGATATTCTTACATTTGGCCTTCATATCCACAACGTTAACAAAGAACGCAGGATAGCCTTTTCGTAACAGCTTGAACATCTTCATATTACTGTCGTCACTCATCACTCAACACTCGACACTCGACACAGTCGGTCTCCGTGAACAACTACCACCTCTCCACCATCAGAACGAGGTATCCTAGCTAGTTTTTCCGAGCAATAATCCCCACTTCGTTCTTGGATAGTCAATCCATTCTCACAACTACGTCAAAGCTCCCCAGCTCCACTGGTAACAAGTCGATACTAAACTATGATCATCTGACTAAATACTATAACCGCGAACGACCTCACTAGATTCTATCAGCTTACCAATTGCTAGTTCTATCGAGTACTTTATACTTAGCTTACTTGTCGTAGAACACAAAAATGGTTCAAAGTTTTTTGAGACAAAACTCAAGTCGGCTTTGGTATTAAAAGTACGAACATAGATTGGTTATTGACTAGTGACATACCAGTAACGATAGCATGATCGTCACGTGCCTTCCCAGCATTTATCTCAAAAGCTTTGCCCTTTTCATTCTGACCCTTCTGCTTCGGGCAGTCTCTTTTGTAGTGTCATTGCTCACCACACTCAAGGCATTCCTCAAGTGCAACTCCCTCCAATGTACTCCTAGCATAGCACTTGCGAGTCGCATGTCCAGTCTGACCACATCTGGCGCACTTTCTCCGCTCATCCTCGTGAGTCTTCCTCTCAGAACTACCCCTGCCATCCCTGGCATTATCCTTTCTCAAACCACTAGAGTTAACCACAAACGCTTTCCCCGAACTGCGTTTCTCATCACCCTTCTCATCGGTATCTTTTCTCAAACTCTTAGACTTTCGCTTTCGCGAATCCCCAGATCTAGGCTCGGAATGCGGAATTATTTAAATGGTCGATCCGCTGTGACGGCCCGACATCACGCATACCTGTTATGGGTGGTTTTCTGAACATGTATCCTGGATAATATTCTGACTCTATTTCTTTTATTGTGATCAGGATACCAGATCAGGATATTGGTAACATCCTGATGCAGTATCCTGATGATAAGTAATTAGTTCACGTGCAGATTAATGAAGCAAGCTTATAACGTTCGAGTGGACCTATTCTCCTAAAGATTCGGACTAATCAGTTGAAATGGGGACGTTGAAGCCGGAAGAAGTGGTCTACAACGTTGACAAAGGGAATACTCGGCGTATCCCGGTTTTATAGGCTAGTTTGTTAATTTCATTTTACTATAAATAAGAATGATCGGATCAGATAGAACACACAATTTTTTGCACACTCTTGCTCTCTAATAGCTACGATCACTCACAAACACTTACACTTGTACTCGAATCTCATTGTAACACCTAGTCGATACGTATCATATCCTGCACTGTATCCTGATATTTGAAGTAATAAGAAGAACAAGGCAGCTGCGATTGTCAACTCCCGAGGTTTTATGCCGACGATCTAGATTGATCAAGGGCTTTCCTCGTACATCCCGTGTCACCCTTTACCTTTTTTGCTCATTGTTTGATTGTAGATATAGCTCGATATCCTGAGCTATATCCTGAAAACTGTTTTTTTGTTAACAACTTAAGCAACATATTTTACACGAATACTTCTAGCATACTACCTCACTTAACTAATTTGATCACTTAATTACTTAGGTAATTTTTGACCAAAACAATTTGGCACCCACCATGGGGCAAGTGGTGCTATTTCTACTAAAAGCTTTTGCAAAATCATTAATTGGTTTTCTGTTTTCAAAACTTTTTGCTACACTATTTTCAATGGCCTCAAGATCAAACATGAGCTCTTCTACCGTGTCTGCTACAACCTCTGCAACAATTGGTTCGGTGTTCCACCACCTCCGAGGACGCAAGCCTCTTCACAGCCCTAGGATCTTCCAAGAAGGACTGAAACTCATGTGGCTCGGGATGTTATCCCCACTCAGAATGATAAAATTCTAATGATAAAATTCTAACTTTGTTTGGTAGTATACAGGATCAGATGAAGCAACATCAGGAGACCAACCAAATGCTGATGAGAGAGATACAACTCTTGAAATCCAGCTCGAGCAGGCCTGCTGAGGATAGCGTCACTCCCTTGCAGCCCAGGGCTTTGAACTTCAGTTCGGCAGTGTATACCAAGGATAACAGGGGAAATATTGTGCCTAGCCATTCCCAGAGTCATATTCCTGAGATACCCTCTTCGGTTAGGGTGTTAACTGTGAGAAGTTTAGGATATGCTTCAGGATATGGCCAGAATCCTCAGACTGGTAACGTGTCTAATAATAATAATAATACCCTTGTTACTAATGGTCTTGGATCTTTGTTGGATGCAGGTATGACATCAGCATTCTCTAGGGAGCTTTAGAAATTGAAGGACATGATATCCAGGGTACCTGGGGTGGTCCAGCCAATTCCAGAAGTGTCCCAGGATAGCCACAGGATATCCCGGTTTGCATATCCTATTTGTGATGCTGAAATCCCAAAAAGATTTCAAACCCCCAACATGAAGCTCTATGACGGAACTACGGATCCTGAAGAGCATATTGCTCAGTATAGGGAAAGGATGGAAATTAACCCTATCCCTCTAGATCTCAAGGAAGCATGCCTCTGCAAGGGTTTTGGCTCTACTCTGATAGGATCAGCCTTAAAATGGCTCTTAAACGTTCCACCTCATTCAGTTACATCATTTGCTCACTTAGTCAATTTATTTAACAGTCAATTTTCCTGTAGTCGAAGTTTTGAGAAACTAACCAGTGATCTCTACAGGATAACTCAAGGACCTCAGGAATCCTTAAGGGATTATATGAACAAGTTTAGCAGGGAATCTCTGGATATCCCACATCTTGATGTTGCAACAGCTGTGCAAGCATTTAAAATGGGGTTGCAAAAAGATTCCCAATTTTATCAGGATCTTGTAATGAATCCTTGCAGGAACCTGGATGAGGCTCGGAACAGGGCCATGAGATACATTCGACTAGAAGATGATAAAAAGATGCAAGAGATGATGAATTCATCCTCAACTTATGAATCAACCAACAGGGAGTCAGAATCCTCATACAAACCATATCGCTCTAAGCCATATGGCAGGAATGACAGCAAGAAAGTGAATGTTGTTGAAGACGAGGATCCTGAGGAGTATCCTGAACTGTCAGAATATTGTTTTTCTGTTAATATACCCGAACTAATGTATGCTATGCAGGGTTTAGGAGACAAAGCGAGGTGGCCTAGGAAGAACCAACAAAAAGCTGACTGGAAGGATAAATCCAAGCGGTGTGCCTTCCATGAGGATTTTGGACATGTTACGGAAGATTTCATTGCTCTGAGGAAGGAAATAAGCTATCTGCTGAGCAAAGGATATCTGAAGGATCTTCTGGGAAGAAAGAAGAATAAGGGTCAGGATACTGAGAAAGATCCTGAACGAGCAGCATCACCTCCTGCGGATGCTAAGATAATTAACTTTATTTCAAGAGGATCTGATATCTGTGGAACCTCTTATTCTGCAGCAAAAAGACATGCAAAGGAGGCTAAGGCAGAAAGGGGAGATAAGCCAACCAAGATGACAACCCACACAACCGATAAAGTGATAACGTTTGACAGTGATGACAGGGATACTGTCCAAGATCCCCATCACGATGGTTTGGTAATAACTTTATATGTTGCTAATCACTTTATGCGCAAGATACTGGTGGATAATGGCAGCTCTGTCAACATTATTCAGCTAGAAACGCTAAAAAGGATGAATGTTTCCCCAATGGATATCACTTCAAAATCTACTGTACTTGTCGGGTTCAGTGGAGAGGCCAGGAATACTGTGGGAGAAATAAAGTTGCCGGTATATGTTGAAGGAGTCAACTCAATGCAATGCTTCTGTGTCATGGACTCCTTATCCTGCTACAACATCATCTTGGGCAGGCCATAGATCCATGATATGAAAGCTGTACCATCAACTTATCATCAGTGTATCAAGATTCCTACCCCTTGGGGGGTTGTCAAGGTGGAAAGTGATCAACAAGAAGCGAAGGAATGTTATTCTTCCTCGATGAAATACTCGACAAAGCCAAAAGCAGGATAGCAATTAAAGATGCGAGCCTAGGATATCGCGGAAGCTTCAGAGCAGGATGTTAAGAAAATTATCCTGGATCAGGATAATCCAGATATCTCGGTGCTCGTAGGGACCAATATCCCTCAGGATATTGAAAATTAATTGACTAACTTTTTGAAATGAAGGATGTCAACATTCGCATGGAAACATGAGGATATGACAGGTATTTCCAAGGATATTATAACTCACAAGCTCGGAATTGACAAGACTTTCAAGCCGATCCAGCAAAAACGAAGGAAGTTTGCTCCTGAACGGAACGCAATAATTCAGGAAGAGGTTGAGAGATTATTAAAGAGCAAGATGATTAGGGAAGTCAAATTTCCCAAGTGGCTAGCAAATGTAGTTGTGGTTCAAAAGAAAAATGGGAAATGGAGAGTTTGTGTAGATTACACAGACTTGAACAAGGCGTGTCCTAAAGACCCATTCCCTCTGCCTCATATAGACTCGATGGTGGATGCAACTGCCGGTCATGAGATGTTAACCTTCATGGATGCATTCTCGGGATTCCAGCAGATCCAAATGGAACCTTCAGACCAGGAGGATACTGCTTTCATGACACCGACAGGTATTTATTGTTATACTGCTATGCCTTTTGGTCTAAAAAATGCAGGTGCGACCTATCAAAGACTGGTGAACATGATGTTTAAAGACAAACTAGGGGACACCATTGAGGTATACATCGATGATATGGTGGTAAAATCCAAGAAGGCTGAGGATCATCTCCGGGATATTGAAGAAGCATTTGATATCCTGGACCGTTACAACATGAAACTAAATCCTGCCAAATGCCATTTTGGAGTGGGGGCAGGAAAGTTTCTAGGATACATGGTGACTAAAAGGGGGATCGAAGCGAGCCCGGAACAGATCAAAGCTATCTTGGATATCAAGTCACCTTCAAACTTGAAAGATGTACAAAGATTAACAGGGCGAGTAGCGGCATTAAACAGGTTTATATCGAGATCCTCGGAAAAATGCAAGGAATTCTACGATATCCTGAAGAAGAAGAATAAGAAATTAGAGTGGGGAGAGAAGCATGAAGTAGCCTTGCAGGAATTAAAGCAGTATCTTTCAACTGCACCTCTATTGATGAAGCCCGATGATGGTGAACCATTATCCCTGTATCTTGCAGTATCAGGGAATGCAGTAAGTGCTGTTCTGGTAAAGGATCACGAAGGTCAGCAGTATCCTGTCTATTATGTTAGCAAAAGTTTATTAGATGCTGAAACTAGATATTCTCATTTAGAAAAATTGATATTGGCCCTAGTTATGGCATCGACAAAGCTTAGACATTATTTTGAGACACATAGGATTCATGTTAAAACTAATTATCCTGTTTAAAATGTTCTTAGGAAACCGAGATGTCAGGTAGGATGGCTAAGTAGTCAGTAAAATTAAGTGCCTATGATCTAGTATATGAACCTAGAAATGCCATAAAGTCTCAGGCTCTAGCTGACTTTGTGGCTGATTTCAGTAGTGATATTCAAAATGAAGTAGATTTAGAAGTACAACAGCTAGGAGAAAACCTAGAATCCTGGACATTATATACTGATGGTGCATCTAATGTGAGAGGTGTAGGATTGGGTATACTACTAAAATCGCCACAGGGGGACATATTACCCCAGGCTATTAGGTGTGAATTTCATGCCACTAATAATGAAGCAGAATATGAAGCTTTAATTGCAGGATTAGAGTTGGCCAGGAATATGAATATTAAAAGTTTACAAGTATTTGTTGATTCCTTGTTAATTACTAATCATTTTAATGGATCCTATGCAGTCAAAGGAGAAAGGTTAATCGAATATCTTGAAATTCTTAAAAAATTAGCAGAATATTTTGATGTTTTTACACTTAAACAGGTACCGAGAGAGGTTAATGCTGAAGCAGATGCCCTGGTGAACTTAGGATCATCAGTCGGGATACCGGAAGGAACTCAGATACCAATACTACATATCCTATATCCTGCAGTAGATCTTTTCAAATCTCAGGATAAGGAAGTAGCAAGTATTCAGGATCCTGGTCATGATCCTGAGGAGGATCCTAAGTCCTGGACGGCTCCAATCATGAGATATCTCAAGGAAGGACACATCCCCAAGGATGAGAATCCTAAGGCCTTTAGAATGAAGGTATCACGATTCACTATTATAAATGATGTTTTGTATAAGAAATCTCTTGCAGGACCATACCTGAGGTGCTTGGAGGATCCCGAAACTAAGGAAGTACTTCAGGATATACACGAAGGGGATTGTAGTAACCACACTAGGGGCAGTTAGTTATTCTCAAAGGTGTTAAGAACATGATACTATTGGCCGACAATGAGGAAAGATGCCGCAGAATATGCTCGAAGATGTGATTCATGAACCACTATATCCTATTGCTTCCCCTTGGCCATTCATGAAGTGGGGGATGGACATAGTGGGAAAATTGCCAAAAGCTACAGCAGGAAAAGTCTTTATGCTGGCAATGACGGATTATTTCTCTAAATGGGTTGAAGCTGAGGCATTTGTTCAAGTCAGAGACCAAGAAGTAGTATCCTTCATAAAAAGGAATATCCTGACTAGGTTTGGGGTACCGGCTGAGATAATTTGTGACAATGGCTCTCAGTTTATCAGTAAGAGGACAATCGGTTTTTGTAAGAGTTGGGGAATCAAATTGATCACATCCACACCGGTACATCCTCAAGCAAACGGACAAGCAGAATCCTTGAACAAGATAATTGTCAACAATTTGAAGAGGAGACTAGGAGCTAAGAAAGGAAGATGGGCAGAAGAATTACCCTTTGTTTTATGGGTTGATAGGAAAACAGTGAAAAGTGCAAGTGGGCAAACCCCATTTTCCTTAGTATTTGGAGCAGAAGCAGTGATCCCAACAGAGATGGTGATACCTACAGCAAGATCCAACCTCCGAGATCCTGAGAAGAATCCTGAAGCCCTATGCCAAGAATTGGATACTATCGATGAGACAAGGGATGCGGCAAAGTTGAGAATGGCAGCATACCAACAGAGGATATCCAGAGCATATAACAAGAATCTAAGGACGAGAAGGTTTCAAGTTGGAGATTGGGTATTAAGGAAAGCTTTTCAGAACACTACTAATCCTGCTGATGGAAAATTAGCTCCAAAATGGGAAGGACCTTATGAGATTGAGTCGGAATCTGGGAAAGGAGCATACCGGCTTAAGAATATGGAGGGAGATATACTGCCAAGATCTGGAATGCTATACACCTCAAAGCCTATTTCAACTGAGTTTAGAATTTAATTTCTAACTCAAGATGGTATGAATTCTGTCTCTTTTAAATATAATCCTATTTTATTTTATTTGAACCCAATACTGACTTAAGCATCGGAGGGGTGTTAGCCCACCATAGTCTAAGGTTGTTTTGCATAATATGCTTCGGGATATAACTCCAAGATATACACTTAGGATGGATCGAAAGATTAGAGAATTGACCCCCTCTCTCACGTTTAAGGGATCTTGATCCCTTCACAGGTTTAAAGGTATTCACCTTTCTCTCGAATTGGGTTTAAACACCCCGCCTGGAGCGCAAGTTATCCAGGGATAGTTCAAGATAGTGAGACCAGTCCATGTAAAAGTGGCTGACAATTTCGTTATTATTGGCTATATCCTGGATCCTAAAGGTATATGAGGATTGATCACCCTCTCTCACGAAAGGGTATTTTCATACTCTCTAAGGTTTAATGGTTTTCACCTTTCTAAGTCTTGGAGTTTATACACTCCCGCCTGTAGCGCACGAAAATTTGGGATTTTCCCCAGAATACTTAAGGGTTTATCCCTAGAATATTAAGGATCTATCTCAAGTATATTTTAGGGTTTATCCCCTGTAATACGAAAGTTATACACAAGTGTACAATCAGTTGCAATTAATGCCCAAAAAATTCCTAAGTATTCAAAGACATTATGCACAGGAGACATTCCTACTAAGGCATTGTGAAAAGCTCAAAGGATCAAGCTTGTGCCTGGTTCACTAAGTATCCTAGACTGGGGAAATCTTCGGTGGAAAGGCTGCAACAAGATTAAAGTTTAAGGATAGAGGTGTACTCTATTTCTGGTATGAATTTTCCTTTTTGGTCTTTTAGAAGCCTTATCTAAATTGCCTAAGTTTTGGAAACTATATTCGACAAAAATCTGGTTAAAAGATTTAGGAATATCCTGATCAAGATATATTCTCAGGATATATTTTTAGGATATTTGGTTAGAATAGTTGAAATATTTCAGTAAGATTGGAAAATTGAAATTGCAACATATAACAAAAATTGCAAAGATGGACAACGATAAATAAGGTCATAAAAGGTTATATTATTAACATTGCAAAAGGTTGCGCTTTTGGTTTCATATCAAACCAAGATCCATCCACCAAAAGCACAATTAGTTTTCTACCATATTTACTTAACAACTGAAGGCTTCGTCTTGAAACCCAAGATACCTCCACCTTCAGTTGTTAAACTGTTCAAAATAAAGCATACTAATTGATGACCAAGGGCTTCGTCCTGAAACTCAGGATCCCTCCACCTTTGGCCATCACATTGTCTAAGTGCAGGAAAGTAAATTGTTTAACAGACAAGGAAAGGAAATTGTTCAACGAACACAACCATCAGAAATCAAAAAGTTGGCTCCGGTCTAGGCATGAATATCCATCATTGCCCACTTCGCTGCTTTCAAGGAGCAGCACCTTCTTCACCAGCAGCATCTCCTCCAGCACCCGCATCAGCATCACCCTCAAGATTCTTCTCAGCATCACCACCAGCATCAGCCGCTACCTCTATCATCTTGGGAGGCTCTTCACCAGCAGGCTTCACAGGATGTTCCACGGGACTACATCCGAGATCCTTCAATTTCGCCTCCCAAGCGTTGACGTTCCAGGAGGGGCATTCAAAGCCCAAGGTTTTGGCCTCGTAGGCCATCCTTAACCTGGCTTGGAGAAGGGAAATTACAACGGATCCTTTGAGGCCATCTGTTGATGCATACATCTGTCGTCTTCATCTTATATCGAGTCTGGGTTGCATTGCGGTTCTGAACATGTGTGATAGCTTGAACATGTGTGATAGCTTGAACATGCGTGATAGCTTGAACATGTGTGATAGCTTGAACATGTCTGATAGCTTGAACATGTGTGTCTCATTTCAAGCTAACAAGCATGTACTATATATATGTGTCATGTATTTCATTTGAAGGTAACAGACTTGAGAATAGGAATCGATACCGAGGTGCTGACGGTATTCCTTGTGATTGTAATCGATAGTAAATCAATACACAAGACATTTAAAGTGATATTCAAGCTGTTTTTACATCCGTTTCTTTGTTTCCGCCTCTGAAACGGACTAGAGCTCTTCCGAACGACTCATTCAGGTCGCGATTCGATCCTACAAGTGGTATCAGTGTCACACCCTGGCTTTGCGGATGCGTGGTTAATTTGGTGTGACTTCTTAATACCATAGCTTAATCATAACAAAGCTATATGAAATAAAACCATGCAAGATCATCCATAGATTTAAGTTTTAAAACCGAAGTAACATAACATTGTCTTAGGGACTACAACATCATAACATAAAACATTGTTTTGAAAGACATAAACATCAACATGAATAAAACGCAGTTTAAGATTTGTGACTTGTCCAGGAAAAAGTCACATTTCCTAAACCGGGATGACCTCGGAACCCATATGCAGCGGGAAAACATAACATACCGCGCCAGATCTTTAATTCCCTGAAATACATGTAAGTTGAAAAAAAATCAACAATAATGTTGAGCGAGTTCATGTGTAAGTGAGTAAATAAACCTTTGTAAGTATAAAAATCCTGGTATGTAGCAAATAAGGAAAAAGAGATCACCAATGGTTTGCAAGGCCATTGATATGTGTGAAGTGCAAGTAGGAAGACTCAAACCTAGCAGATTTCGCGTTTGGGTACAAAGTCACCCCGAGGTCCGTTACGCTGGGCCTGGGGTTGGGCTCGCTACACCCAAATAGATCTACCGCTTACGTCCCTCGGTCCTACAATGAGGATTGATGGCCTCCAGTTCCCGCCTACCCACTCACATGATCTAAATAATAACCCTCCTTACGCTAACCATACCATGTAAGAAATAATCGTAATCATAGTAACATGTATTTCACCCCCGCAGTTAAAAACTGAAAACAGTTAAGAGAAAAGGGGGACATGAACTCACAGTGGTGCGTCTCTACCAAGTATACCTCCAAATCAAGCAGCTGTGTGACGACCTACACGTACTAACTCTATTAGACGGACGGCCGTGCCTTAGCTTTATGGTTTAAGTTTTCGGGAAATAGTTAGGCAACTATTTCGTGTTTACATTCTGTATACTTGGTAATCATTTTCCTTCCCAAGGATGGGGGATTTAATACATGTGTGTTTGAAATATATTATTAAGTCATATTTTCTCAAAATGCGTAAGTTACGTTTTAACGATCGAGTGGTAATAATAATTACCGGTGTAACTTATATATTTATCGTAGAGACGTTCGTATTATTTTGGATCCATTAACATTCGATAGTATTATTTTTACCCTAAAAATAATACTAGTATTTTCACAAAACAATCATAAACACATATCAAGTGACTTTATGAAAAATATATACTAAATATATATTTACCAAGTTTTATTTTGTGAACTCCCACCTCCGATGTTTTGTAAATATAGTCGTGGCGAAATCTATATTTTGAAAAAAAAAAAAGAAGTCGAAAAGTATTTCTAACACTTATAGTGAAAATATTTCTAAGTGTTAGGTTTTTGGAAAAATTTCGCCAGAGTTTCCCCTGTAACTGGAGGTGGCCACGCTTTTAAGCGTATCATTTTCTTTTATAAATCAAATCAACATTCTTCTTATTCAATCAAAACAATGTTCAACGCAACAAACTAGTTAATAAACATGTATATCGCATAAATTACATGAACTTGCGTTTTACCCAAAAACATAAAGTAAATTCCATTACTTTTAGTGGATCTTTATATAAATCAATCCGGTTTCGTAAAAACCTCGTTTTTAAAGAAATTCCATCTTTACAACTTCCCGTCATCTTTTTCAAAAATAGTTATTTTGTCGAAAGTGTGTGCTACACAAGTGTTTACACACTTGTGTGTTCTAAAAATCATTCGTGTTAGTGTAAGATCCGTCTTTAGAAAACATAATTTCTTTGATACTTGGTTCTTTGAAAATACCGCTTGTAGATACGTAGATCTACTAGTTTTAAACACTATTTCACAAGCAAAATCGCTTTTACACAAGTTCATGATTCGTGTGTGGTAGAGTTTCATCCTTTAACCCTTGTTACTTCCAAAACAACCTTATGTCATGATCCAAGATCGTGACCAACCCGGGTTAAATGATGATCCGAGCTACCACAACATAGATCGGGTCTAAATAATCACACAATTCAATTACTACAAGATTTACACAACATTCAAGCTTTTAACCACCATTACTAGCATTTTTAGTAGACTTTTATGCTTCATCTTGTATGTTTACGAGTTTTAACCGTTACATATCATTTTAACCACTTTAAAATAGTTCGAGAGTGTGATTTAAGCAACTTACTACTAGCTCGAGGCTAGGGAAGAATCTAAGCGCAAAGTGAGTGGATAAAAGCAATAGAGTGAGGTCCTTCGTCTTCCGATTGCACCAAGGTTCCTTATACGCGATCCTTATCACTTGTATGAACTTGGAATGGGATGATCAAAGCTCGATGATGGATGGATGGTGTTGGGTGTGTTCGGCCGAAGCCTTTGAGAGAGGGAGAGAGTGTGTGTGAGTTGGGTTGTGAGATGGAAATGTTATGTTGTGCTAATCTTGCAACTTATAGGCAATACTTATGATAATTATCCAATGGATCATATGTCTTCTAGATATTAAGCAAGGAAGATTAAAATAATCATCAAAGGACATGAGGTGTCCCCATTGGGGACCGAATTCGGTTGGGGGGGGGGTCTCCTAGTTCAAATCCAACCAATTAGTTAGCATGTAGTTTGGTTAGTTTAGTTATTTTAGAGATTAACCCGGTTACTAGTGTCTCATGCGTTACAACGGGTGTTAGGGTATTCAGGGACCCTAACTGGCTCAGAAAAGAAAAACAATGTTAATGACAAAATTTTTGTGTTCCGAATATAATCCGGTTGCTCGGTTGGATAGAGATCCGTTAAAGTGCTTAACAAAGCTTTAAAGTGTCGTTATTATTATTTTTAGTGACACAACTCATTCCTCCAAAGTGTCAGGAATATTTTCCTCATGTTTTGGCACTTTATTAGGTAGCTAAATGCTAAATTATTATGTAAAGTGCTGAATTTTGTGCTCAGAGTACGTTTTAGGCACATCCAGTCATTGTAACTTATTCCTAGAGACGCAGTTCTACAACCCTTGTATCCCTACACTCACCACTAGTGTAGTAAAATATTTCTGGCTCATACAGGCCTTAGAGAGTGTGTGCCTGGTGCTAGTTATGATAGCACGTTCAATAGGTTATCCGTTCATAGTGCTACTGTGCTTTTTGTGCATCATGTTTGTCACTAAGGTTCAGCATGTAAATAATGTAGTGATGGTAAGTAAAGTATGATGCAGGTATATGCATGTATCAGAAATCAAGTAGCAGTTCATCAGTAATTTCAAACAAGCATAGTAATTAAGAAGTAATTAATTATTAATTAAGTCGTACGGATACCTGGTTTAGTGAGGGTTGTCACATTCTCCCCCCGTTAGAAAATTTTCGTCCCGAAATTTTAAGTTCTGCTTGTAGATGCTGGGTTCTTAGGAAATAGGTGGGGGTATTTCTCCTTCATCCGGTCCTCACGCTCCCAGGTGTATTCAGGACCATGTCTGGCATTCCAACGAACTTTGACGAGCTTGACACTGCTCCGGTGGGTCTTGTTTACTTTCCAATCCGTAACCTCAACCGGTTCTTCAACGAAATGGAGCGTGTCGTCAACATGAATCTCGTCGATGGGAATGGCAACGGTATCTTGAGTTGGACTTTTCTTCAGGTTGGATACATGAAATGTATCGTGAACTGAATGGAGTTCGTCAGGTAAGTCCAGCTTGTATGCTACTAGTCCTATTCTTTCCAAAATTCTGAAAGGACCAATGTAGCGCGGATTTAACTTCCCACGCTTTCCGAAGCGTGCCACACCCTTCCAGGGTGAAACTTTCAATAAAACCATTTCTCCAACTTGGAATTCCAAGTGTTTCCGGTTTGGATCTGCGTAGGCTTTCTGTCTGTGGCGAGCTGCTTCGATGCGTTTTAGAATCTGCGCAATCTTGTCTGTCGTCTCTTGGACGATTTCGGGACCAACAAGTTGCCTATCACCTGCGTCAGCCCAGCATAGGGGTGATCGGCACTTGCGTCCGTAAAGGGCTTCGAATGGCGCGACACCAATACTGGTGTGGTAGCTGTTGTTGTATGAAAATTCGACCAAAGGCAAATGCTTATCCCAGCTACCGCCCAAATCCATAACACACGCTCTCAGCATGTCTTCCAATGTCTGTATCGTTCGCTCGCTTTGCCCGTCGGTCTGCGGGTGAAATGCGGTGCTCAGATTTAATTGTGAGCCAAAAGCTTCTTGGAAGGATTGCCATATCCTTGACACAAACCTTCCGTCTCTATCAGAGATGATTGAGAGAGGTACTCCATGGCGCGTAACGATCTCTCTCATGTAAATTTCGGCCAACTTGCTCTTATTATCCTTCTCTCTGATAGGTAAGAAGTGTGCTGACTTTGTTAATCGATCCACTACTACCCAAACAGTGTCATGGCCTCTCGGCGTTCTTGGCAACTTCGTAATAAAATCCATTGAGATTTGTTCCCATTTCCACTTGGGAATCTCAGGTTGTTGCAGAAGTCCTGAAGGCTTCTGGTATTCCGCTTTAACCTTAGCGCATGTTAAACATTTGCTCACATAAACAGCAACATCGCCTTTCATCCTAGGCCACCAATAATAATCTTTGAGATCCTGGTACATCTTATCCGCTCCAGGGTGGATAGAGTACCGCGACTTGGGAGCTTCATCAAAAATAATTTTCCTTAAACCTCCAAACAAAGGAACCCAAATCCTTTTCTCAAAACATAACGTTCCTTCCTCGTTTGGTACCAGTAGCTTCTCCATCCCACGGAGATATTCTTCTTCAAGGTTTCCTTCCTTGAGAGCTTCTTTCTGCGCGGCACGAATGCGCAAGGAAAGATCGGTTTGGATAATCATTTCTAAAGCCCTAACCCTTGTGGGCTTGATCCTCTCCTTTCGACTTAGGGCATCGGCGACCACATTCGCCTTCCCTGGATGATACTTTATCTCGCAGTCGTAATCGTTCAACAACTCAACCCATCGTCTTTGCCTCATATTCAGCTCCTTCTGGTTGAATATGTGTTGTAGGCTCTTATGATCTGTAAAGATTGTACATTTCGTACCATATAGGTAGTGTCTCCAGATCTTTAAAGCAAATATCACTGCGCCTAGCTCCAAATCATGTGTGGTATAGTTCTTTTCGTGCACCTTCAATTGACGCGATGCGTAAGCAATAACCTTTTGGCGTTGCATCAACACGCAACCCAATCCTTGATGCGAAGCGTCACAGTATGCCACAAAATCATCTGTACCTTCCGGTAGTGCTAAGATTGGCGCATTGCAGAGCTTATCCTTCAATATCTGGAACGCTTCTTCCTGTTTGATTCCCCAATCAAACTTCTTATCTTTCTGCGTGAGGAGTGTCAATGGTTGAGCGATTTTTGAAAAATCCTCAATGAACCTTCGATAGTAGCCAGCCAAACCCAAGAATTGTCGAATCTCGGTTGGCGTCTTTGGCGTTTCCCAATTCTTGATCGCTTCGATCTTTGTGGGATCAACATGGATTCCATTTCCATTAACCACATGTCCAAGAAATTGGACTTCACGAAGCCAAAATTCACATTTAGAGAATTTGGCATACAGCTGCTCTTTCTTCAGCAGCTCCAAAATAGCTCTTAAATGCTGTTCGTGCTCAGCCTTTGTTCTTGAATAAATCAGGATGTCGTCGATAAACACAATCACGAACTTGTCCGAGTACGGCTTGCAAACTCTATTCATCAAGTCCATAAAGACTGCAGGTGCGTTTGTCAAACCAAACGGCATAACAAGGAACTCGTAGTGTCCATAACGAGTTCTGAAAGCTGTCTTCGGGATACTTTCCTCTTGTATCCTTAACTGATGGTATCCAGATCGCAAGTCGATCTTTGAGTAAAAGCTTGAACCTTGCAGTTGATCAAACAGATCATCAATCCTTGGCAGAGGGTATCTATTCTTGATCGTCAGCTTGTTCAACTCCCGGTAGTCAATACACATACGAAAACTACCGTCCTTCTTCTTGACAAACAGGACCGGAGCTCCCCAAGGCGAGAAGCTTGGTCGGATAAATCCCTTGTCTAACAACTCTTGAAGTTGTGTCGACAATTCTTGCATCTCAGACGGAGCAAGTCTATAAGGTGCCTTAGCCACAGGCGCGGCGCCTGGAACTAAATCGATGTGAAACTCTACTTGCCTCTGAGGTGGCAGTCCAGGTAAGTCCTCTGGGAAGACTTCTGGATATTCCCTCACGACAGGGATGTCTTCGATCTTCGGTTCTGCAGCTTTCTTATCTACAATGTGTGCCAGGAAGGCAGCACATCCCTTCTGCAAACACTTTCGCGCTTTCAGGCAGCTGATAATCCTTAACGGCGTATCACGCTTCTCCCCGTGAACCACAATTGTTTCGCCATCTTCGGTTGGGATACGAACGACCTTTTCGTGACAAACTATCTCAGCCTTGTTGCCTGATAACCAATCCATTCCTACCACCACGTCGAAGCTTCCCAACTGGACTGGTAGTAGATCCATGGCAAACTCGCGCTCTCCCAATTCGATCACACAACCTCTGATCACTTCATTGGCTTCTACTAACTTCCCATTAGCCAATTCGATTGAGTACGGAATATCTAACTTACTAGCGGTTAAACCAAGTATATTCTTAAATTCTAATGACACGAAGCTATAATCGGCGCCAGTATCAAATAAAACGGATGCATAGCGTTGGTTTACAGGGAACGTACCAGTGACAACATTGGGATCCTGGCGCGCTTCCCTTGCTTCGATGTGGAACACTCTTCCACGGGCTTGGTTCAACTCTGGGCAGTTCCTTTTAAAATGCCCAATATCTCCACAGTTAAAGCATCCAAGTCTTTGCCCGTTTCCACCTCCATTTCCAGCTTGGTTGTTGTTTTGGTTCGCATTACCAGCTTGATTCGCATTGTTGCCTCGATTCCCGTTTCCTCCATTGTTCCCCTGTGGGCGATTCCCAATACCACCATGATTATTATTTCTATTCCCAAATCCTCCTTGGCCTCCCCGGCCAGCACTAGCCCAACAAGAATCCTTCAAGTGACCAGTCTTTCCACAAGCTTCACATACTTTTGGCCCGCATCGGCCAGAATGGTGACGTTGGCAGTTGTTGCACTTGGGTTGGGTGCCCATATATCCCTTTCCCTTTTTCCCACTACCAGCTGTAACCTGAGCTGGCGCGTTTGGCTCTCCTTTCTTAACAATCCCACTAGTGCCTTGTTTGAAGTTCAAGAACTTTCGTTTGTTACCTCCGGATGACTCGACGTGAGTCTCTTCCTTCTTTGTCTTGATCTCATCAAACTTGTTCAGGCGGATAGCCTCCTCAGTGAGAGCCACGCTCAAGTCGATTGCCTCAGTAATTGTCGCAGGCTTGGATGAGGTCACCATGCTTATGATTTGAGGAGCTAATCCCCAAATGAAACGTTCAATCCTCTTGAACTCCGGAGTGACCATGTAGGGTACCACATGCGACATGTCGTGAAACCTCTGAACATACTCTGCGATCTTTGGACCTTCCATTTTTAAATGCCAGAACTCAGTTTCCAATCTTTGGATTTCCGCGCGAGAGCAGTACTTTTTGCGCATGAGTTCCTTCAGTTCGGTCCATGTTAGTGCGTAGGCAGCAGCTTCACCAAGTGTCTGTACTTGCAAATTCCACCAAGAGAGGGCTCCATCCAAGAATAGCCCCGAGATATAGGTGACTTGCTGATCTAGTGCGCATTTGCTCATGCGAAGAACAGATTCAGTTTTCTCAGCCCAACGAACAAAGGCGATAACACCTCCTGTGCCATCAAAGTTGACTGGTTTGCAGTCTAGAAACTGCTTGTAGGTGCACCCTGCACATACATTAGAACATGTGATCGGCATTAGCATCATTGCTATAGATATCCAATTAGGTCATGGTATGTCTAAATGACTTAGTATTACCATGAGGTGGATTATTGTTGCCATTGTTGTTTGAGCTGCTTCCGCTGGGTCCTTCTTGCGAGGCGGCGTATTGTGCGATGGCAGCAGCGATGATTTGTTGGAGTTCTGCCTCATTGGTAGGCAACGGCGTTTGACGTCTCGGCGGCATCTTCTAAAAGATGGGTTTATGTTGGTCAGGCCATAATAAAGATCCCATGTTATAATACGTAAGTCAGGTCATAATATAGCGTACGTATATAATGATAGTAATAGTACATAACATCTCATGTTATAATCATATCAATCACACAACATCCCATGTTACAAACATTAATCACACAACATCCCATGTCATAGAATATAAATAACCAAATCAAGCATCAAATATGATGAGAATACTGCGATTGCCATATATTGAGACCACATAGTAAGCGTACAAGTACATCACAGTGTCATACAATCATCAGTCGACTAAGGGCTACATCACCCTAGTCCAAAAACTATATCAAATCAGTGTCAATACATCCCATATACATCAACAAAAGTCAGAATCAAAATGTAGTCTCCAAAAATGCCGTGCAGTCAAAAGCAATCGCCGTCTTCTCACCAGCGTCTACCCATACGGTACTGAAGAGCTCTACACGGATGGCGGTGGAGGAGGGGGAAAGTGAGTGTAGAACAAACGACGCAACTGGAGCCAGTCATCCTCCATGGCTCTCTGGGTACGCAACCAAGAAGCAACCTGCTGCTCTAGGGCAAAAAGGCGTGCAGCATAGTCTGGTGGTAAAGGTCGAGAGGGCTGCAAAGGAGAGTGGGTCTGACCCTGGCACTGACACGGCGGCGGCTGGGCTCTCTCAAGCTCCTGAATGCGCTGCGTGTGTGCCTCGTGCTGGGCGACAAAAGACATCAAAACATCCTCAATAGTATATCCCATATGGAAAGAATGGTAAGGGTCGGTCGGTGGCATAACAGAAGGTGATGACCAGAGAAACGGCTCACTGGTGGGATCAAAAGGTGCCACATGAAACGGAGAAACAGGGGGAAAAGTAGCAGACGGTGGCATAGCAGGGATAGATACCGGTGCATGTCCAAAAGGGTGAGCCGAAGAACCCTCTCCAGGTCGCGCTGGAGGTGTAAACCGAGGAAAAGTAAAAGAGGTATCAACGTGACGGGTATCAGTGATATGAGGAGGAAAAGGTGGGACCTCGTCATCTGCAGGAATCCACCCACACTGGGCGTGCTCATCTCGTGGGTCAATCTGTGCCTCAAAAAGGGCTCGATCAAACTGTACAGGCATAGGGTCAAGGTGAGGTGCAACAAGAGGGTCAACTGGTGCATCAGCAATAAGTGGGGGATCAACATGATCAGCAGCAATAACATGGTCACCCTCCAGTAGTGGTGCATCAGCAGGGTGATCATCAATAGGTGGGTCAGCAATGACAGGCTCAATAATAGGTGCGTCAGCATGAACTGGGTCATGCTCAAGCACTGGGTCAGGAGCAGGGTCCAGTGGATGCTCGGGATCAACGAAGGCCATCTCAAAATCAAACTCAGGGTCGATGGGATCAACTAGGTCGACTGGATCCTCCATAGGCTGATCCATGGGTATAAACTCTATATCCTCATCTGGGTCGAATCCTGGGGGAAAGACAGGATTGGAATCCTCCACATCATCGTGGTCGAAAGTAAAACTAGGAATAGGGGCAACAGAGGATGCCTGGTCGGGATCTGATCCATATGAGAAGTGTTGCGCACTCTGGGTGTGTGAAGGTGCGGAGGCCACAGACTCGAAAGAGTCTGGGACCAGAGAGTGAGCAGGTGACTCCTCAGCGGGAGCATCTGCGATCAACAAAAGATCTCCAGCAGGAAGAAGGGCCTCGCCCTGAACCTCATCCTCTAAGGGCTCGTCATCATACAGATCGACGTCGTCATCATCGTCGGCGTCGAGAAGCAAATCGTAAACAGGATATGAAGCAAGTGGTATGGGAGCAGGGATCACTACAAGTGGTAGGTCCCCGGCCAAAGGGCCATCGGCGAGCTCATCAGCATCATCAGGTAAAGCAAAGGGCTGAAAGTCATCCTCGTCTGTGCTAGTAACGTCGGATGTGTGAACCTCGCGCTCCGAAGACTCTAGGTCATCTGATACTATAGGTCTAGGGCCTGTGGTGTCTGAATCACCTGTGCTAGAGGTGTCCATGGTGTCTGTAACATAAACACAAACATGCACAAACAGTCAATCATACAATCAAATAATCACATAAGTCACCAAGTAAGCATTCAAATAATTCTCCTAGTCCCACTAGCCTCCCAGCCTCTCAGACTGCTCTTCCTAGTCCCACTAGCCAATTCTTCTAGTCCCACTAGCCAATTCTCCAAGTCCCACTAGCCAATTCCCCTAGTCCCACTAGCCAATTCTCCTAGTCCCACTAGCCAATTCTCCTAGTCCCACTAGCCAATTACCTCGATCTCCCAGACCGAGCCTCGGCCTCCCAGACCGAGCCTCAGCCTTTCCGGACTGAGCCTAAAAACAATAAATAAAATGTGCTCAACATTTGTTTGTAAAAACATTTTGGATCTGGACTTAAGTGGTATGCAGTAAAAATGTTTTCGTGAGAGCCCTAGTGATCATAGTCTAGACTCGAGAAAGAATCCTAGTTCGCTATGATCAGAGCTCTGATACCAAGCTGTCACACCCTGGCTTTGCGGAAGCGTGGTTAATTTGGTGTGACTTCTTAATACCATAGCTTAATCATAACAAAGCTATATGAAATAAAACCATGCAAGATCATCCATAGATTTAAGTTTTAAAACCGAAGTAACATAACATTGTCTTAGGGACTACAACATCATAACATAAAACATTGTTTTGAAAGACATAAACATCAACATGAATAAAACGCAGTTTAAGATTTGTGACTCGTCCAGGAAAAAGTCACATTTCCTAAACCGGGATGACCTCGGAACCCATATGCAGCGGGAAAACATAACATACCGCGCCAGATCTTTAATTCCCTGAAATACATGTAAGTTGAAAAAAAATCAACAATAATGTTGAGCGAGTTCATGTGTAGGTGAGTAAATAAACCTTTGTAAGTATAAAAATCCTGGTATGTAGTTAAAAAGGAAAAAGAGATCACCAACGGTTTGCAAGGCCATTGATATGTGTGAAATGCAAGTAGGAAGACTCAAACCTAGCAGATTTCGCGTTTGGGTACAAAGTCACCCCGAGGTCCGTTACGCTGGGCCTGGGGTTGGGCTCGCTACACCCAGATAGATCTACCGCTTACGTCCCTCGGTCCTACAATGAGGATTGATGGCCTCCAGTTCCCGCCTACCCACTCACATGATCTAAATAATAACCCTCCTTACGCTAACCATACCATGTAAGAAATAATCGTAATCATAGTAACATGTATTTCACCCCCGCAGTTAAAAACTGAAAACAGTTAAGAGAAAAGGGGGACATGAACTCACAGTGGTGCGTCTCTACCAAGTATACCTCCAAATCAAGCAGCTGTGTGACGACCTACACGTACTAACTCTATTAGACGGATGGCCGTGCCTTAGCTTTATGGTTTAAGTTTTCGGGAAATAGTTAGGCAACTATTTCATGTTTACATTCTGTCTACTTGGTAATCATTTTCCTTCCCAAGGATGGGGGATTTAATACATGTGTGTTTGAAATATATTATTAAGTCATATTTTCTCAAAATGCGTAAGTTACGTTTTAACGATCGAGTGGTAATAATAATTACCGGTGTAACTTATATATTTATCGTAGAGACGTTCGTATTATTTTGGATCCATTAACATTCGATAGTATTATTTTTACCCTAAAAATAATACTAGTATTTTCACAAAACAATCATAAACACATATCAAGTGACTTTATGAAAAATATATACTAAATATATATTTACCAAGTTTTATTTTGTGAACTCCCACCTCCGATGTTTTGTAAATATAGTCGTGGCGAAATCTATATTTTGAAAAAAAAAAGAAGTCGAAAAGTATTTCTAACACTTATAGTGAAAATATTTCTAAGTGTTAGGTTTTTGGAAAAATTTCGCCAGAGTTTCCCCTGTAACTGGAGGTGGCCACGCTTTTAAGCGTATCATTTTCTTTTATAAATCAAATCAACATTCTTCTTATTCAATCAAAACAATGTTCAACGCAACAAACTAGTTAATAAACATGTATATCGCATAAATTACATGAACTTGCGTTTTACCCAAAAACATAAAGTAAATTCCATTACTTTTAGTGGATCTTTATATAAATCAATCCGGTTTCGTAAAAACCTCGTTTTTAAAGAAATTCCATCTTTACAACTTCCCGTCATCTTTTTCAAAAATAGTTATTTTGTCGAAAGTGTGTGCTACACAAGTGTTTACACACTTGTGTGTTCTAAAAATCATTCGTGTTAGTGTAAGATCCGTCTTTAGAAAACATAATTTCTTTGATACTTGGTTCTTTGAAAATACCGCTTGTAGATACGTAGATCTACTAGTTTTTAACACTATTTCACAAGCAAAATCGCTTTTACACAAGTTCATGATTCGTGTGTGGTAGAGTTTCATCCTTTAACCCTTGTTACATCCAAAACAACCTTATGTCATGATCCAAGATCGTGACCAACCCGGGTTAAATGACGATCCGAGCTACCACAACATAGATCGGGTCTAAATAATCACACAATTCAATTACTACAAGATTTACACAACATTCAAGCTTTTAACCACCATTACTAGCATTTTTAGTAGACTTTTATGCTTCATCTTGTATGTTTACGAGTTTTAACCGTTACATATCATTTTAACCACTTTAAAATAGTTCGAGAGTGTGATTTAAGCAACTTGCTACTAGCTCGAGGCTAGGGAAGAATCTAAGCGCAAAGTGAGTGGATAAAAGCAATAGAGTGAGGTCCTTCGTCTTCCGATTGCACCAAGGTTCCTTATACGCGATCCTTATCACTTGTATGAACTTGGAATGAGATGATCAAAGCTCGATGATGGATGGATGGTGTTGGGTGTGTTCGGCCGAAGCCTTTGAGAGAGGGAGAGAGTGTGTGTGAGTTGGGTTGTGAGATGGAAATGTTATGTTGTGCTAATCTTGCAACTTATAGGCAATACTTATGATAATTATCCAATGGATCATATGTCTTCTAGATATTAAGCAAGGAAGATTAAAATAATCATCAAAGGACATGAGGTGTCCCCATTGGGGACCGAATTCGGTTGGGGGGGGGGTCTCCTAGTTCAAATCCAACCAATTAGTTAGCATGTAGTTTGGTTAGTTTAGTTATTTTAGAGATTAACCCGGTTACTAGTGTCTCATGCGTTACAACGGGTGTTAGGGTATTCAGGGACCCTAACTGGCTCAGAAAAGAAAAACAATGTTAATGACAAAATTTTTGTGTTCCGGATATAATCCGGTTGCTCGGTTGGATAGAGATCCGTTAAAGTGCTTAACAAAGCTTTAAAGTGTCGATATTATTATTTTTAGTGACACAACTCATTCCTCCAAAGTGTCAGGAATATTTTCCTCATGTTTTGGCATTTTATTAGGTAGCTAAATGCTGAATTATTATGTAAAGTGCTGAATTTTGTGCTCAGAGTACGTTTTAGGCACATCCAGTCATTGTAACTTATTCCTAGAGACGCAGTTCTACAACCCTTGTATCCCTACACTCACCACTAGTGTAGTAAAATATTTCTGGCTCATACAGGCCTTAGAGAGTGTGTGCCTGGTGCTAGTTATGACAGCACGTTCAATAGGTTATCCGTTCATAGTGCTACTGTGCTTTTTGTGCATCATGTTTGTCACTAAGGTTCAGTATGTAAATAATGTAGTGATGGTAAGTAAAGTATGATGCAGGTATATGCATGTATCAGAAATCAAGTAGCAGTTCATCAGTAATTTCAAACAAGCACAGTAATTAAGCAGTAATTAATTATTAATTAAGTCGTACGGATACCTGGTTTAGTGAGGGTTGTCACAATTAGAGCTCAGGACGAGGAGTTCTTGCCATATTCAGCTTGAAAATCTGTTTTCTACACCTTCTTTCACAAAATTAAAATTTTTTCACGGTTAAAATCAGCTCAAATTCTCACATATCATGCGTAATCATGTTTTAACAAATCCTGGAAAGTTTCAGCGTTAAAATCGAACTAAAACTTGATAAAATTCGTTAGCTCGCTTGAAATCAGATCGAAACTGATGACATCAGCAGTGCTTCAAGCGAACACATAGGCTCCTGTCCGCTTGAAATTGACCTAGTTCGCTTGAATTTCACTTGTCCGCTTGAAATTTGCCTGTTCGCTTGAAAAATACACTGATTGACCGCTTGAAATCACACCGCTTGACCGCTTGAAATTACACTGATTGATCGCTTGAAATTACACTGTTTGTCCGCTTGAAACCGACACACCGCTTGAAAGTGCTTGAAAGTTGCATCGATTTGTGATTAAACAATTAAAAGGGTGTCAGCTAAGTGGGATTGGTATTTGTGAGCATGTGAAATATATCGGTTCATGTGATTTGGTATTGAAGTTGTCGGCTGCATTTGAAGAGTCTCGAATTGAGAATATAAAGTGTATTTTGAAAAGATAAAGTTGGATGTCCCATGTCTTGATTTTAGAATTGCATGTGATCATTAAGTTTGTCGGCCATTTCATTTAAAGATTGCATGTGAAAGAGACTATTGGTTCATGAAAAAATTAAAAGTGCATGTGAGGTCTGCCAAGTGTTGCATGTGATTAGATAAGTTCAAGAATATTTGCGGTCCAATCAGTTTGTATTAAAAAACTAGACAGTTGTCGGCCACCATTGAAATTGTTTGTGGTAAAACAAATTTTCAGTTTTGCATTTGAATAGATAATTGTGTTGGTCAAATATAATAGTTTTGTGGAAGTCAGAAATCTCGGCTCAGTCATATCAAATTGCATATTGGTATTCGGCTCAAGTATATTTCAAAGGCCCAATTTATTACTTATCTCGAAATCTTCGGCCCATCTAAAGTTAGAGTATAAAGTTCAAACCATTTAAAGCCCATATTACTTGGCACATCCGATCAAGTTCATTCATTCATTGTTTTCACTCGAACAACTTTGGAACAAGTTCGCAAGTCTTCGACACGAGTCTTAGATTGATTTCACAAACACACTGTTACGTATTCAGTTAGTTTAAACTGATTGTTTGTTTGATTGTTTGCAGGAATTTTATAAGGTGATACAGCTTGTTTGAAAACAGTATTTTTAAAACAAGAAAGTTTGTGTTTGTGAAGCCTTGACTTTGAAACATGGAAAAGGAGTTGTTGAAGAAGTCATTTGACATGTTTGTAGCTTTTGACCATGAAACAACAAAGATGACCATTGATAGATATTGTCATTTAGTCGTGGAAATGGGAAGATTGAACATTAAGAAAGACAATGATGAATGGATTGATAAACTTGCTGATGCATTACCACAGCAAAAATGGGGAACTTATCTGTTGATTGTAAAACATATGAGAAAACATGAATCTGGCACAGTTTATTCAGAAAATTGAAGAACATGAGTTGGAAGCAAAAGTAGAAACTGAGAAAGCAGAAGTTGAAGAAAGTTCAAACAAAGGAAACTGAGGGACAGAAAGCTGAAATAGAATCTGAAGAATCAGTGGTTGAAAAGATTGTAGAGAAAATTGTTGAAGTAGAAAAGATCGTAGAAGTTGAGAAAGTTGTTGAGGTTGATAAGATAGTCGAAATCATTAAACCTTGTCTGAAATGTAAAGAATCTTGCAAAGTTTGTGAGGAGAAAGATAAGAAGATTGCTGAATTAGAGAAGATTAAAGAAGATTTACTGTCTGATGTGAAGTATGTGAAGGAGTCATATGATGTGCTCAACAACACAGTTGATCGTCTGAAAAAGACAAATACAGAAATTGAAAAAGCAATGGAAAAAATGAGCGCAACATTAATGACAAAGCAGAGCGTCATAAATGATTACATCGAAGACTGTGCTAATCTGAAGAAGGAGTTGGAGTTTGAAAATATCGAAAGTGAAAGGATTAAACGATTATTGTTGAGTTATACTACTTGTGATTATTTGATTGATCGTGTTTATCCTACTGTTGCAGGTCTTGAAGCATTCATGGATAAAAAGATTGAAGATACTGATACTGGTAAGAAACCAAGTGTCAAGTATAACAGATGTCCACCCCCGATCCATGAAACTTATTCTCCAAGGAATCCTAACGAGGAGCGTCTAAAAAAGGCAGTCAACATCAAGTTAAAGTCTGAAATCATTGATGAATTACCAGACAATATTGATGTTACATTTACAGCGTCTGACACTGATCATGAGTCTGAGTTATTAAAGAAAGTTGTCGATCAGGTGTTGGATATGGATGAAGAGTCAAAACCGGAGTCTAAGTCTGAAAGTTCAAGTTCGTCAGAAAAGAGTCCGAGTTCGTCAGAAAAGAGTCCGAGTTCACCAGTCAAACGGGTTTACAATAAAGAATTCTTGTTATCCAAATCTAATTTGAATGATGGATCAATCAAAGTGGCATATACTTTGAAAGATTCAGACAAATTATATTCTAATGAGGAATTTCCAATAAGAAGTGTCAAAACTGAAATGATCAAACAGGTTTTCAAATTAACAGAAATTAATATTTCTGAAATAAATGATTTAAATCTTCATGAAAAACCTAAAAAATACACTTCAAGAGTTCAACAGAGATTGAACAAGAAAAAGGGTTACGGTTATGGTTCACGTTATCAAAAGAAACCAAACCACAATCGTAATTTCAAAAAACAAGGTCTGGGTTTTAATTCTTCAGAAAATTATAAAAATGAGAAAAATTATAAACCAAAAACAAAATTTGTTTCAGGAGGAAGTTCAGAAGATGAGCAGAAGAAACCATTCTGGAAACAGTCCAACCAAGAGTTTCTTGCTGAGGTAAAGAGGAATGTGAAGAAGTTTGCTCAAAGAGTTGACAGAAGGACTTGCTTTAAATGCAAAAAAGTTGGACATATTGCCTGGAATTGCCAACAGTCCAACAATACAAAACAGGAAGTTACTTCTAACTCAAAACTGAAAGAAAAACTTGTCTTTGAGAAGAAACAATCAACTGAGAAATCAAAAGTGTTTGAAAATTCAACTTCTGAAGAAGGTGAAAGTTCAAAACGGTTTTACAAAAGAAGAGTTGATTTAACAAAGCAAAAGTGGGTGGTTAAATCTGAGGGTAATTCTGACAATGAATCTGATTCCATAAAATCAGAGGAGTCTTTGGTTGATAAAAAGGTTGTGAATTCCGTTCCAGAGGTGAACGATGAGGACTTTCCTCCATTGTCAAAGGAAAATTTGATGAAGAAAGTGGGAAAGGTAGAGATCTCAAATCAATTCTTCGCTGATAAGGGAGAATTTGATGTTGAGAAGGCTTTCAATGGGAAAGTCAAACATATTTTCGGGAAGATGGTTGATGGGAAGGTTAAAACTGCAAAAGATTTTTACAAATCAAAATGTTGGTGGGACAGATGTTTGCCACCAAAATCACCCAAGGCTGGTCAGGCTTAGGTGACAGCTTTTTCACCATAAATTCCTGACTTGCCGGAGCTCCCAGGTTGGTAAGAGTGGAGCAGGAATCGACATCTTTCTTAGCAAATGATCCTACAAGTGGTACAGTTGGTAAAGTACAGGTGATATTTTTAAATTGTTATATGTTGATTTACAAGTGGTTATGGTTGGTGAGTGAACTTGCAAGTGGTTGAAAGAGGTTTTCACTTACAAGTGGTTAATCAAGGTCATTAAGTTGAACTTGATTAGACCATACTTACAAATGGTATTTTGGAGAACAATGTGATGAACCCCTAACTTACAAGTGGTTTTAAAATCAACAAAACTACTTTTCCGGAAAAACCATTTGATTAAAACAAACTTAAGTGTTTTGAAATCACAATGGGAAAATAGTTTGTTGTAAGGGGGAGTTCTGATTGTTTATGCCAAGTGGATGACGATTTGAAGTGATTTGATATTAGTTGTCACTTTATTGTATAGTTTGTTTTCAAATTTCCTAAAATGTGTTTGCATTTTAGGGGGAGTAAAAATTTTCAGAAAATCCAAAAACATTTGAAAATTTGAAAAAGTCAAAAACATGATAAAATCAAAAATGAGTTTTGTTGTCTCAAAGAGGAAATGATAGTACATCAGTGGACGATCACAGCATGCTAAAGAAATGGAAAGATAAAATGTGATAAATGGTCTCACTAAAGATGTGACGATAGGCTCAGCTAGACTAGTAGATTTGCGATAACGATACAAACTTTAATGAAAAAAGCCTAGTTCTAGTGGGAAACATGGTCAAAAGCATAGTACTTAGTTTTGTCCTTCTTGATTGTGTACCTACTCAGTAATCGCTGATTGTCGAAAGACATAAAACTGGTTAAGTTTGTGAACTTTCACAACTTTGCTGAAAAGTCGCTGTGATTGTGCATTTCATTTTGCAAAGATTTAAACTTGTTTTATTTCTTTATTTTGTTTTAGCATTGGACATCCTCTGCGTATACGTGAGTATCGACCTGGATGTTAGTGCCTAAACGTTCTGTTTTTTTTTCTTTGGTGTTTCGTTTAAGCTTTGTATCACCTCTGCGTATACGGAAGTATCGACCTGGTGGTTAAAGCCTAAACAACTTCATCTTGTTTTATTTTTCTTATTTTGTTTAAACATTGGACTTTCTCTGCGTATCAAAAGATCGACCTGATTGTTAATGTTTAAACATTCTGTTTTGTTTTCGCACAAATCACAGTTGATAAAAGTTTAAAGGCATTACTTGAGTCAGTGTATTGCATGATGAGGGGATATGCTGAGATCGTGGGGTCCATAAGAATTTAGTGCAAAATTAATATACCTTAACGTATCGGTAAGCATTTCGAAAGTTTTTAGATTGAGTTTATGTGGACAACAATATCGTCAATCAACGTGAATCGTTTAGAGCTTAAAATGTATAAAGCTTAATGGTGTTGGTGATTTGTCTCAGAAACTGATATGATCCTCTTACGCAAACTCACAAAAATATTGTATGTAAATATTTCTTTACTGCATTTCATTTCTGTTATATAAAAAATTCCAAAAAGATTTTCGGTGTGTTTTAGCATAAATTTTGAAAAATTCAAAAAGATTTTAGACGACTGATGTTGAAAAGCTGATTTTCAAAATTCCGAGTGCTAAACATGACGAACAGGTTTGGGAAAGTTTGTTTGAAGATATTTGAAATGAAAAATGATATATATTCAAATGGTTCATCAGAAATTGATATGATAAATCATTTTGTTTGATACTTGAAAATGATGTATTCAGGGTTGTGTCTTCAAGAGGTTAGCAGAGTTTCTAAATTTGTTATATCTTATCTTTTATGAAACTTATGTTTTGGGTAGAGAATATGCAGGTGAATCAGGTTACGATACTTGAACCTGTGAAAGCCAGACTACGATCCCAGTACAAGTTGAGGGGGAGTCTGTTAGAGAAAGAGAGTCTGAAGATGCAAGAGCTAGGAGTTTGATCCTGAAAGATTAGTTGAAGAATGTTAGAGAGATAAAGACTGATAAAGACTGAAGATTGAGAAGACTCGACACTTAAGACTCGTCAACATCTGAGGGGGAGTCTGTTGATGCATACATCTGTCGTCTTCGTCTTATATCGAGTCTGGGTTGAAAAAGGCCGTTGCTACTCAGCAGGTTTCTACTTCCCATAAAATCCAAACTCATAATCCGTTTTCTGCGCTCGATTGTGTTGGGGGACGTGGTGGTTCAACTCAAGGGAGAAATAAAGGGGGTAGACAGATTCATGTGGATTTAGATGAGGACGGGGTTGAAGTTGTCTATGATGAAACCAATGAGTCTATGAATTCGGGTACATATCCTTCGTCTTCTAGAACAGGGGCAAGCACCTCTTCCACAAAGATCTCCAATGGTTAGTTTGTCTTTGGTTCGTCTAAAGGGGCTGCCGTTTCGTGGCAACTTCATTTTCGATGATGGAGGTTGAAGATTTTGGTTATGTATTGTTTTGTCTGCTAGATATCTTTGCATGATGTGTAGTAGGCTAGGTTTGATGTGATGTCATAGGTTCTTTTATGTTTGTTGGCTTACATATATGGGGCATGTCCTGTATATGAATTAGTGTGGAATTCATCCTCACTACTTGTTCTTATTTGCGGTTTATAATAGATTCACCGGGGTAACCCTTTACCCAAAAAAAAAAAGAGTCTGGGTTGCATTGCGGTTCTGAACATGTGTGATAGCTTGAACATGTGTGATAGCTTGAACATGTGTGATAGCTTGAACATGTCTGATAGCTTGAACATGTCTGATAGCTTGAACATGTGTGTGTCATTTCAAGCTAACAAGCATGTACTATATATATGTGTCATGTATTTCATTTGAAGGTAACAGACTTGAGAATAGGAATCGATACCGAGGTGCTGCCGGTATTCCTTGTGATTGTAATCGATAGTAAATCAATACACAAGACGTTTAAAGTGATATTCAAGCTGTTTTTACATCCGTTTCTTTGTTTCCGCCTCTGAAACAGACTAGAGCTCTTCCGAACGACTCATTCAGGTCGCGATTCGATCCTACACCATCCCGGTAAGAATTCATATCCTGCTGATATTGAAAATGGGTGGCGTCTAGCTTGGCTTGAGCATCCTGGTTAGCCTTGTTGATAGCAGCTTGATGCTCCTGGGTCATCGCCTTGAATTTGTCTTCGTAATGCTGGGATTTGGTGGCGGCAATCATTCCTTGATCAGCAATGGTGACTTCAGCCTTCTTTAGCTTGACCTCTAACATTTTGTTGAGCCCACAAGCTTCTTCATATAAGTGCATGAGACGCTCAAGGCCCTGCAATCAAAAATACAGGTATCAACATATATATAGGTTGTTTAGGATAATAGTTCAACATATATGTGCAGGATACTAGATGGAAGTTTTTACCTGATTAAGGAATGAAGTCATAAACCCGCTGGCTTCATTAAATTCATGGTTCTTGTAAGGAAAGGTCTCAGAGGTAGCAGGAGAGTCCATTTCCTTCCTCTTTCAGGCACTGGAAGCACGTGTCTTGGTAGCTGGAGGAGGCTTGGGGGTAGTAGCGGCTTTTGAACCGGTGGGCTTGGATGACGAGGTTGCTTTAGGGCTTGGCTCTTTCTTCACCTGGATAGGAGCAGAATAGCTGTCCAACTCATCGAGGTTAAAGACTTCTGGAACTTTGACCGGTGCTGCAAAAAAGGGAGAAAAACTTAACTTTTGAATATTTGTAAATTAAAATTTGTTTTATATATACTAATGTACTTACCAGACATATCGGAACTAGATCTTTGGCTTGAACTTGCAAAGGATAGAGAAAAAGTTCTCTCACTCTCCGGGAGTTGGTAAATGTTCTTGATCCTCTGCTCTGATTCTGTGCTTGGAGGGGCTTGCTCTTTGAAGTTTGTTGCACAAGAAATAAAGATGTCAGTTCAGGATATGGTTTCAGGATACATTTGGGGATATTCCTAAAACCCTAAATCCTACCGGTGGTCAACCACTTCACCGGGAGGTCAAAACCCTTAGCTATAGAATCTCTTTTTACAAAAAAGAACTTTTGTTGCCACTTATCCTCATTTTTTGTGGCCTTGAGGATAAGGGGATTTTTGGAGGTTGAAAAAAAGGAGAAAACGGCTGTTGCCGTGAGAACGAAGACGAAAGGCAACGAGGAGATCCTCGATGCAAAGATCTGGAATGTGACGAGATCTGATTTGGTCTAAGGTAACTAGCACCCGCCAAACCATAGGCATGGTTTGGGCATAGCTGAGGCCGGTAAGTTCAAAGAAACGAGATATGAAAGCCGGAAAAGGATATTGGAGCCCTATAGAAAAAGGGTATGCCAGAAAGCACACCCACTCTTTGGAAGAAATATCTGATCGGACCTCTCGATTAAAGGGATGAATGATCGCGTCAATAAGGAAAGCACCAGAGGATCGTAGGGCGGCAATGTCGGCATTATCAAACGAACAGACCTCTTTTTCAGGTTCTTTGAGAAGGTTTTGGGCTTCGAAAGTTGGAATCGAATCGGCGGTCTGTGATCTCGTTCGGCTGGCCATGGAGGATCTTTGCAAAGAAAAGAAAGGGAAGAGAGAAATTACCTGAGAATTCTGGTGAAGATGATGGGTTATCAAGCAAAAAGAGAGAAGATATAGGAGCTTGGTAGATAGCCATTGAGTATAAATCACATGGGAAGTTGCACGTCATCACTTCAACCGTCTAATCAATTTAATTGCTTCGATTTAAGAGATAAGGTTTAAAATATATCCGTTGGAAATTGGCATACCACAGATATATTTTGGGGACAATTGTTATGGGTGGTTTTCTGAACATGTATCCTGGATAATATTCTGACTCTATTTCTTTTATTGTGATCAGGATACCAGATCAGGATATAGGTAACATCCTGATGCAGTATCCTGATGATAACTAATTAGTTCACGTGCAGATTAATGAAGCAAGCTTATAACGTTCGAGTGGACCTATTCTCCCAAAGATTCGGACAAATCAGTTGAAATAGGGACGTTGAAGTCGGAAGAAGTGGTCTACAACGTTCACAAAGGGAATATTCGGCGTATCCCGGTTTTATAGGCTAGTTTGTTAATTTCGTTTTACTATAAATAGGAATGATCGGATCAGATAGAACACACAATTTTTTGCACACTCTTGCTCTCTAATAGCTACAATCACTCACAAACACTTACACTTATACTCGAATCTCATTGTAACACCTAGTCGATCCGTATCATATCCTGCACTGTATCCTGATATTTGAAGTAATAAGAAGAACAAGGCAGCTGCGATTGTCAGCTCCCGATGTTTTATGTCGGCGATCTAGATTGATCAAGGGCTTTCCTCGTACATCCCGTGTCACCCTTTACCTTTTTTGCTCATTGTTTGATTGTTGATATAGCTCGATATCCTGAGCTATATCCTGAAAACTATTTTTTGTTAACAACTTAACCAATATATTTTACGCGAATACTTCTAGCACACTACCTCACTTAACTAATTTGATCACTTAATTACTTAGGTAATTTTTGACCAAAACAATATTGTTGCCACGTCATTGCCTAGGGTACCAGTAAGTGATCTTGGGTTACAACCCTGGATTGTTTTATGTGCACATCTATGTACTGTTCAGAAAGTTAATGAAAAATCAGAATTATGCTCCGATTATATCATAACACAGGAACTACTAAAACTTTCGGATCATTATATCACCTGAAGGGTTTCCGATTCTGTGTCCTAACAAAACCATGTCGATGAGCATCACATCCACATTCCTGGCCATCATTCTGGTTAGCATCACGCTGTTCCATGGCAGTATTAATGTGTTAGACTATGAGTTGTGCCAACTCTTCTGGGGTAGTAGGTAGTCCAGAATCCTGTCTCGCTTTTGGCGGCATTTTGTTGTTTCTATTATTACAACATAATATCAACATAAGACGATATCCAAAAATAATTCAATCATTAAATGCTAGTGGACTAAACATTGCGCATGTATAATATCCACATATTAATGAGAACAATTTTTAAGCCAAAAGGAACTCATTCGATATTTATACCAGAAATTTACAAAGCTTGTTTTTAGTACTAAGACTAATCAAAATTCGGCGTGTCTACATCAACACCCGCAACAAGTCTATATGAAATTTCCTCCTAAATATCTGAAAATTTGGCATGCAAGCCCTAAATAGGGTTCATCAAATGAGATATACAAAACAAACAACAAAAACATCCAATACTAACGATTCAATCCCTGGAAGTCCAACATCTTCCTAACAAGCTCTTCTAGCTCATCATACTAGTCCATCTGTCCCTCTAAGTTCTTCATCTTGCCCTTCGTCGTCTCCAAGTCTTCGCGTAATGTGGCGAACTGATGATCGCAGTGAGAGCGATTGACCCAAATCCCTTTTCTGCTTCTTCGAGCGGATGCTGTCTCAGCTCTCGAAGACAAATGCGATCTCTCCAATGGGTCGAGTCCTCTACCTCTGGCGAGTGTAGACTTAAAAGAGGTGTAGCAAAAACACGTGACTTGAATAGCAGAATAAATGATTCTGTAACGACAAGCGAAAGAATCTCAAGTGTAGGCTCGACAGTATCAGTGAGCAGGACTACTAATGGCTCTATAGGCCGAGACGTGACATATCGTGACCGTACGAAGTAAGTGTGTGATCAGTATGAATAGTAACACATAAGGTCCAAATAAACAGAAAATCACGTATGCACGTAAACACATAAGGGTTTTCATACATGATAAAATTTTCCATGTTTATTTAAAAATCTTGGCTTTGAGAATTTTGCACTTTAAATCTCAAAATTCTTCCGTTGAAGTCTAGTGTTTTCCTCCGAAAACATCTAGTTCGCTAACAACCATTGGCTCTGATACCAACTTCTGTCACACCCCAAAAACGTCGCAGCGGAATATATAAAACGTAGTGGAGACGAAAGTTGGTGCCTATTTATATCTTGATGATCGATACATTAAATTGTTGGACATATTATCTTATTTAAAACCTAAGTTTTAAACATTACGTTTTAAAACATGATACAACCACGACACAGTTAAGTTGTTTTGATTCTCATGGATCTTATTACATTCATCCCAGAAAGTTTTAAAAATTAGTCCAACATTATTAAGTAACAAAACATGCATCAACAACCACAAGATACGCCATAATTCCCGAAGCCGAACTCAAGTACCTGTAGAACATGTTAAAATCAAGTGTCAACACAAAGGAAGGTGAGTTCACATATTCACATTCAAACAATTCATCCCAAAGGAAAACTTTCTGATTGTGTGTTTATTTTAAAACATCCATATAATTTTTAGAAAGTCCATTTTACTTCCTTAATAAAATCCATGGGTCATCCACCATCGCAGTTCAAAAACCCGACAATAAAGCTCTTACCCAAGTTTTGTATATTAAATTCATAGCGTCAATTTTCAGACTCGTATGTTAGCTAGACAATATGAACTATATATTTACCATGCAGGGATAATCAATACTAGACAATAAACAGAATCTGAATTCGTCGCTTGACTTGACACGGGGCGACCGGTCATGACAGGGTTGTCAACCCGATAGATCTACCAACAATTCCTCACGTGCAATACTTAACTGATTAAACGACCTCATAGGCGCAGGGTCCACTCGAGACCAATATGATGTCTGCCTCACGTACAATATATATATCCTACTAATATGACAAATTTAATACACGAAGTTGTACGAATCCCATGAATCTCCTTCCCTTGAGACCAGGCCGGCATCCGTCCCAACTTTACGGTCTGTTTCGCCTCGAAAACACCGTACCATCCCAATTTTCCTCCAAACATTCATTCATCAAAAACGTTTTACCTCGAAACTTCTGACTTATCAAACTCCATATATTTTCAACGAAAATATATATTTTATATTAAAAGGTATGTTTTAATCCAAAAACATTATTAAACCCTTTTATTGGCGTGTTCTACCCCCAAAATATATACAAAGCAGTAAAAAGAGGGGGTTTAGTGACACTCACCTTTGGGTGCGTATTTTAAATAGCGCAATTCCAAAGATTGATTTCTACACGTCCTATTATATATATATATATATTTAGGAACGATTTTAAATCAATATAAACATCACAAAAATCCTAAGTTTCTCTGTTTCTTAGAATTTTCACATAACTTTGAGATTTTTTCAAAAAGTTATCGTTTTTTATTATGTTGGCATATTATTATATATATATATGATTACATATATATATTTTCAATATTTTTGCGACTTGAATGATTTTATTGGTGACCGTTATCATGTAAATCCGTTAACACTCCCGTTTATACGCAATATATCTACGATTTGCGCGTCATAATATATATATACATAAACGTACACATAATTTATTATTGAAACAAAAGGAATCTTGTTAACTTATTTATGATTTCATTTTTAAAGAAAATATACATAAAATATCTCATATGTATCAAATTTCATGCTCGACAAACAAGTTACACATTTAACGCGATTTTTACCGTTTCTACCGCACAAAACGCTCAAGTATGCATGCATAGTCTAAATTTCGCACTATCAAGTTAACACTTAAAATATTATCACATTTACATGTTTAAATTACATAACACATTTTATCACATAAGTTTCTCTCAAAAACAACCCATACTAGTGTACTTTGAAAATGCGTATTTTAGCGATTCGGTAACGTTTTCGAGCGTCGGAAGTCACGTATGACCAACCAAACACCAAGTAAACTTAAAGTTAGTTAAAATACTTATATTTAAACTAAAAATATTAGTTTACTTACTAATAAACTTCATGAGAAAGTTTTATATCATTTTTACATGCGATTTCACGTATTTTACAACTTCTAATGCACTAAGTACAACATGCAAGACTAATAAACTTCATGACAAAGTTTTATATCATTTTTACACTTCATATATTCATATTTTAGTGTTTAGAATCTGATCAAAATTATGTTTATCAAATCATATCTAAATCATCATTTTATGACCATCAATCATCATGCATGTTCAAGAGATGCATCTAATACATCCATATAGCATCATCATCATTTTACATGAACTAAAATATATATTCAACATATATTTAAATCATGTTCAAGTATTCAAGAACATCATAATCTACACATGATTATCATCAAATCATTTATCATAAATGCAAGATATGCACATTCTTAAACATCTAAGACTTTTAACATCAAAAATTCATATGCATGCATACCTAAACAACATATACACGGCCATATACATATATAAACATGATATTCACTTTTCACTTAAACTCATTTCAAATCAATAAACTTCCATATCACAATTTTTAAAACATGCATGCATCATGTTTCACATAAATCACATTATCAAAATCAACTAACATCAAAATTAAATCTCTAATCCACACACACTATAATTTTTGGCCAAGTTAATACTCGTACAAGTTCCATTTTAAACTTAATATAAAAACCCATTTGTTTAAGAATTCGAGTTTGTGAAACATTCCAAGATTTAAGAGAAACCTTCCAACATCATGAACATCACCAAGAATCAAGAATATGTTTTAGAAAATAAATTTTATACCTTCAAGATTCAAGTGGATTTTTGATACGATTTTGATGTTATGGAGCTTGTTTCTTCTTGGAATCACCATGGAAACCTTCTTGGATCTTCACAACAACTTGGAAACACCTTGGATTTAACTTGGTTCTTACAAGAACACTTCAATTTTCGAAATGGAGGTTGTGAGGAAGGTGTTCGGCCGAGTTTATGTTCAAGAGAGAGAAAGGTGGTGATTTTTGAAATGTTGTATGGGTTATAGTGAGTTTATGGAAGGTGTTGCAAGACTTGTCATAATGTGCACTTCTCTAGGCCAACACATGGAGGAGAGAGAAGATAAACTCCATGCATGGCTGCCATTTCATCCCCCATGTCTCCCATCTCTCACAAATTTCACATATATACATATATACATACATATATATATATATATATATACACACACATAGGGTAAGGTTCATGCGAGAACCGCGAGAACCAATGTGAACACAAAATAAAATCTAAAAAATATCAAAAAAGCACTCAAAATTTTTTATTTTTTTTTAATATTTTTTTAAAAAAATCGCTATATTTCATTACCATAAAAAAAAACTTGTTTTTTCGAGTAACAGTTATCAATGCACATGTGCATATGTATCATTACTTCGACAAATTCGGTAATACGTTATCAGGAATAGACAATTGCACTTTAATTTACAATACCATTAGTAATACACTACTTTTTACATTACCAATATTCAAAATGCACATGTGCATCATTAGGTATAGCCATGATATAACGTGTTTTGATTCAAAAAGTTTGTGATTTTGAATGGGGAAGTAGGCCCATATACATGTTTTTTGGTTAGTTATATATAGTGGTTGATGGTTTGGTTATAGTTGTCAATTTATGATGTAATATGTTGATTGGATGGTATAAATGGTGTTTACATACATGTAATAAAGTGAAAATATTGTTAATGGTATTGTATTATGGATGGTAGGAGGTAATGGTATTGGTAGGATGTAATGGTAGTGTATTATGGATGGTATGATAGATGAAAGAGAAAGTGTATTCAAAGTAGTGTACCAAAACACCTTATTTCATGTTGATACATATAAATGCACATGTGTATTTCTAATATTGGTAATGTAAAAAGTAGTGTATTACATATGGTAGTGTAAATGAAAGTGCAATTGTCTAATATGTGTAATGAATTAAGGAATTTGTCAAAGAAATGACAAAAATGCACATGTGCATGCTTGTGTATTATGGATGGAATGATAGATGAAAGATAAAGTAGTGTACCAAAACACCTTATTTCTTGTTGATACATATAGATGCACATGTGCATTTCTAATATTGTTAACGTAAAAAGTAGTGTATTACACGTGGTAGTGTAAATGAAAGTGCAATTGACTATTATTTGTAATGAATTACGGAATTTGACAAAGAAATGATACATATGCACATGTGCATGGATAACTGTTACTCGAAATTTTTTATTTTTTTGAAATTTTTTTATTAACAAAATATAGCGATTTTTCCAAAAAAAAAAAAATAGTAAAAAAATAAAAAAATACAAATTTTGGGTGTTTTTTAGATTTTTTTAGGAATTACTGTTTGTGTTCACACTGGTTCTCGCGGTTCTCGCAATAAAGGGTGGTTCCTAACGGATCTTTGTCCTATATATATATACATATATATATATATATATATACATATGTGTAAATTAGAGTTAAAACTGGTATTTTACTAGATACCGAGTATTTTATCTAGCGTTTTAATCCCGTTTTAGTGCGTTTTAAATTATTTTTATCATTCTATAAAAATAATCACACAAAATTATTACTGAAATAATTACTAGTTGCCTTGACTGGCTGTGTTGACGGTATTTTGTCTAATGCGCGCAGTATCGTGCGGTACGCGCTCAAACTCGAAAAATAGAGTTTCTTAGCGTTTTATTTTATTTTTCCTCACGAATATGATTAAAATTACTATTCTAATCATAACAGACTATTTTTAGGATTTTAACACTGATCGGGTGGTCACCGACGTTCGTTTCGCATTTTTACCGTTATGCGATAAGCGTTTATCTTATCGTTGCCAACATAATTTTTACCAAAGTTTAAATTTACCATCTCATTAAATATCATATATAAACATCATAATCAGTCAAATACAGCCTTTTATCTATTCACAACACGTGTTAGAATTGTACAGTACGGCCTGAAAAGCCGGGTGTCACAGTCTCCCCCTGTTTAGGAAATTTCGTCCCCGAAATTTTACTCTACAGGTTTTGTTTTCGCACTAGGTGGAAACAGTAAAAACAGGCTTGCTGAATATGGTCTTGTAGTTTCTGCGAGAAACTTTGATTCTTACGAAGAATCTTCGTAGTCCTATATTATGTATATTCTCATTTCCCAATCTCACATCTCAATGCTCTCTACCTTTTTCCAAGGTTCAACATTTGCAAGAATTAAATCAGGAAAGGTTAAATCAATGTTCCACCATTTCGGGTTTAACATACGTATATTTTACATATACATTGCCCTATACCTGAGATAGTTTGAGTTCACACACGATTGGTCCAACTCGAGATGGGCTCTCGAAAGTATCAAATCTCATAAACTCGTTCTCTTTCCTCCTTCCATTAACTTCAGATATCCACAAATTGCACGATCATTAAATCACATATACTACTAGAATTTTGAAATCGCCTCTCCGGTTATCAACATAACTCTTCTAGTCATCCGTACTGCTTCTACGATACTTCGATAAACTTCCGTTTATCGTCTAAATAAATCTCTACAAAGAATAAAACCAGTGTATTATCCATTATACACTTTCTCAAACTGGACACATGTAACACATCATGTACTCCACTCAATCCTTATGGTAGCTGGAGCCTATAAGCGACTGATCCAACTCAAGATGGGCTCTCGAAAGGACCTAATCAATGTGGCTCAGCTTTTCCTTTCTCTGCTAAACCTAATAACACCTTTCTAAGATAACACCTTCAACAAAACACACTCTTCGACCTGAAATTGCAATAATTTCCTTCGATTGTCCATGTAGTCCTTCTGTTGATAGATTGGCGACATTTAACCTTCCCTCGATCTAGGCAAATCCTGTCGATAGTTTCCTAGATAAACTCGGGTCTGGTTAATTGTCTTTTACCACATTAGCTCAACAAAGTGGCGATCGACACTTACTTCCATACAAGGCTTCAAACGGAGCAACCTAAATACTAGCGTGATAACTATTATTGTAGGATAACTCTGCCAAAGGCATGTGAGTATCCTAACCTCCTTCGAAATCCATGGCACACGCTCTCAACATTTCCTCCAATGTAATTTTTAGAAAGTCCATTTTACTTCCTTAATAAAATCCATGGGTCATCCGTCGCAATTCAAAAACCCGACAATAAAGCTCTTACCCAGGTTTTGTATATTAAATTCATAGCGTCAATTTTCAGACTCGTATATCAGCAAGACAATACGAACTATATATTTACCATGCAGGGATAATCAATACTAGACAATAAACAGAATCTAAATTCGTTGCTTGACTTGACACGGGGCGACCGGTCATGACGGGGTTGTCAACCCGATAGATCAAGAATTCCTCGCATGCAATACTTAACTGATTAAACGACATCATGGGCGCAGGGTCCACTCGAGACCAATATGATGTCTGCCTCACGTACAATATATATCTCCTACTAATATGACAAATTTAATACACGAAGTTGTACGAATCCCCTGAATCTCCTTCCCTTGAGACCAGGCCGGCATCCGTCCCAACTTTACGGTCTGTTTCGCCTCGGAAACACCGTACCATCCCAATTTTCCTCCAAACATTCATTCATCAAAAACGTTTTACCTCGAAACTTCTGACTTATCAAACTCCATATATTTTCAACGAAAATATATATTTTATATTAAAAGGTATGTTTTAATCCAAAAACATTATTAAACCCTTTTATTGGCGTGTTCTACCCCCAAAATATATACAAAGCAGTAAAAAGAGGGGTTTAGTGACACTCACCTTTGGGTGCGTATTTTAAATAGCGCAATCCCAGAGATTGATTTCTACACGTCCTATTATATATATATATATATAGGAACAATTTTAAATCAATATAAACATCACAAAAATCCTAAGTTTCTCTGTTTATTAGAATTTTCACATAACTTTGAGATTTTCTCAAAAAGTTATTGTTTATGTTGGCACGTTATTATATATATATGAGTCCATATATATATTTTCAATATTTTTGCGACCTGAACGATTTTATTGGTGATCGTTATCATGTAAATCCGTTAACACTCCCGTTTATACGCAATATATCTACGATTTGCGCGTCGTAATATATATACATAAACGTACACATAATTTATTATTGAAACACGCGAAATCTTGTTAACTTATTTATGTTGTCATTTTAAAGCAAATATACATAAAATATCTCATATGTATCAAATTTCATGCTCGACAAACAAGTTACACATTTAACGCGATTTTTACCGTTTCTACCGCACAAAACGCTCAAGTATACATGCATAGTCTAAATTTCCCACTATCAAGTTAACACTTAACATATTTCACATTTACATGTTTAAATCACATAACACATTTTATCACATAAGGTTCTCTAAAAAACAACCCATACTAGTGTACTTTGAAAATGCGTATTTTAGCGATTCGGTAACGTTTTCGGGCGTCGGAAGTCACGTATGACCAACCAAACACCAATTAAACTTAAAATTAGTTAAAATACTTATATTTAAACTAAAAATATTAGTTTACTTAGTGATTTAAAACAGTTTTATAAAAATCGTTCGAAAAGCCGATTTTTGACCGTTTTAACGCATAGTTTTGCGTTAAACGTTACTATAATCATCCCAACTCAAAATAACTTGATATTTTAACACAATACATGTTATTTACTTATTAAAATAGTGATCATAATCAGATTAGTGCAGTTTTTGTGTAAGTCACATAAATCATGCGATTTCACGTATTTTACAACTTCTAATGCACTAAGTACAACATGCAAGACTAATAAACTTCATGACAAAGTTTTATATCATTTTTACACTTCAAATATTCATATTTTAGTGTTTAGAATCTGATCAAAATTATTTTTTATCAAATCATATCTAAATCATCATTTCATGACCATCAATCATCATGCATGTTCAAGTAGATGAATCTAATACATCCATATAGCATCATCATCATTTTACATGAACTAAAAAACATATTCAACATATATTTAAATCATGTTCAAGTATTCAAGAACATCATAATCTACACATGATTATCATCAAATCATTTATCATAAATGCAAGATATGCACATTCTTAAACATCTAAGACTTTTAACATCAAAAATTCATATGCATGCATACCTACACAACACATACACGGCCATATACATATATACACATGATATTCACTTTTCACTTAAACTCATTTCAAATCAATAAACTTCCATATCACAATTTTTAAAACATGCATGCATCATGTTTCACGTAAATCACATTATAAAAATCAAATAACATCAAAATTAAATCTCTAATCCACACACACTATGATTTTCGGCCAAGTTAATACTCATACAAGTTCCATTTTAAATTTTATATAAAAAACCCATTTGTTTAAGAATTCAAGTTTGTGAAACATTCCAAGATTTAAGATAAACCTTCCAACATCATGAACATCACCAAGAATCAAGAATATGTTTTAGAAAATAAATTTTATACCTTCAAGATTCAAGTGGGGTTTTGATAAGATTTTGATGTTATGGAGCTTGTTTCTTCTTGGAATCACCTTGGAAACATTTTTGGATCTTCACAACAACTTGGAAACACCTTGGATTTAACTTGGTTCTTACAAGAACACTTAAATTTTCGAAATGGAGGTTGTGGGGAAGGTGTTCGGCCGAGTTTATGTTCAAGAGAGAGAAAGGAGGTGATTTTTGAAATGTTGTATGGGTTCTAGTGAGTTTATGGAAGTGTTGCAAGACTTGTCATAATGTGCACTTCTCTAGGCCAACACATGGAGGAGAGAGAAGATAAACTCCATGCATGGCTGCCATTTCATCCCCCATGTCTCCCATCTCTCACAAATTTCACATATATACATGTATATATATATATATATATATATATATAGAGAGTAGGAGTTGGGTGGAAAGTCTATTTTTCCTAGAAAGTCTAGGAAGGAATAAGATTGGACATGTGTCATTGAGGGATTTTAAGTAGAAGGGCTATCATGTAATTTCACATTTTAATTTTATTTTTGGAATGTATCTTCATTAACTAAAATTCCATGATTTTTGGAATTTTTATTATTTTCGAATTCAAATCTGGAAGTCAATGTGTTCATTAACTAAAATTCCATGTCACATTACATCGCATATTCCATTGTTCAGAAGATTACTGGAATTTATCAGCATGTTCTTGGTGCTGTGTTTTAACAGTTTACAGGGCTAAAGTCAATTTTTTTATAGATCCCACAATATAAAGATGGTAAAACACAGGGTATGAATCTGATTGCTGTTAAAACACAACTGTATGAATCTGAATGCTAAAACACAAGTGTATGAATCTGCTTGCTGTTAAAACACAACTGTATGAATCTGTTTGCTGTTAAAACACAACTGTATGAATCTGAATGCTAAAACACAGCTGTATGAATCTGCTTGCTGTTAAAACATATATGTATGAATCTGCTTGCTGTTAAAACACATCTGTATGAATCTGCTTGCTGTTAAAACACATCTGTATGAATCTGCTTGCTGTTAAAACACAACTGTATGAATCTGCTTGCTGTTAAAACACATCTGTATGAATCTGTATGAATCTGGATGTTAAAACACATCTGTATGAATCTGCTTGCTGTTAAAACACATCTGTATGAATCTGCTTGCTGTTAAAACACATCTGTATGAATTTGTTTGCTGTTAAAACACAACTGTATGAATCTGCTTGCTGTTAAAACACATCTGTATGAATCTGTATGAATCTGGATGTTAAAACACATCTGTATGAATCTGCTTGCTGTTAAAACACATCTGTATGAATCTGCTTGCTGTTAAAACACATCTGTATGAATTTGTTTGCTGTTAAAACACATATGTATGAATCTGGATGCTAAACCACAACTGTATAAATCTGCTTGATGCTAAAACACAACTGTATTAATTTGCTTGCTGTTAAAACACATCGTCAAGAAAACGGAGATGATAAGAACAATATTTGAATGGTGATGATGAACTCGGAGATGGTGGAGATGGAGAAGTGTTTTAATTTATCGTTTCTAAAGTTATCTTCTTCCATGATTGTAGTTATTTTTGGTAGGGATTGGGGTTTCCAAAATGGGTTTGGAGAGAGAGAGAGGGAAAATCGCTTGAATTTAGGAACTGGGCGGTTATCTAATTGATTTAAAACACGGCCATTGACAAAATTTCCCCTACTCATTTAAAACAATCAATTAATTAAACTCAAATATTACAAGATTGCCATTGATTTAATCTCAACCCTTAAACACACCAATCGGATGGACCAGATCGCTTCCTAGACTTTCTAGGAAAAACACACTTTCCGTGCGAACCCTACTCTATATATATATGTAAATTAGAGTTAAAACTGATATTTTACTGTATACCGGGTATTTTATCTAGCGTTTTAATCACGTTTTAGTGCGTTTTAAATTATTTTTATCATTCTATCAAAATAATCACGCAAAATTAATACTGAAATAATTACCAGTTGCCTTGACTTGCTGTGTTGACGGTATTTTGTCTAATGCGCGCAGTATCGCGCGGTACGCTCTCAAACTCGAAAAATAGAGTTTCTTAGCGTTTTAATTTATTTTTCCTCACGAATATGATTAAAATTACTATTTTAATCATAACAGACTATTTTTTGGATTTTAACACTGATTGGGTGGTCACCGACGTTCGTTTCGCATTTTAACCGTTACGCGATAAGCGTTTATCTTATCGTTGCCAACATAATTTTTACCAAAGTTTAAATTTACCATCTCATTAAATATCATATATAAACATCATAATCAGTCAAATACGGGCTTTTATCTATTCACAACACGTGTTACAATTGTACGGTACGGCCTAAAAAGCCGGGTGTCACAGGCCCCCCAAGATCAACCTACAACTTGAAAGAGTTGGATAATTAAGCATGGTTATGGAAGACTTTTGAGGCTTGGAATGGTCACAATTTTATAAACAAGTCATCCTACCATTCCTCCCATCACACCTCTCATTTCACTTCACAAAAAAAAATCAAACATAGTCTCCTTCCCTCTCTCTAATTTACGGTAGCCCAAACACCCTCTTCTTCACCATTTTTTCATCCACTAAATAGCCCATTTTATGCACTGCAAGACCCTTCCATGATGGTTTAAAGAAGTTTCAAGGATGGAAGATCATTAGGGACTTGGTTGGAGCTTAGTTGTAAGTCTTTACTTCACTAATCTTTAAGCTTGTTGATATATATAGATTATATATATACGAATGTTCATCTGGAATCCTACAACGAAATCAAGCTTAAGAACACTAAACTCACCATAAAGTATACTAAATATGGTGTATATTATGTTGATGATGTTGTTATGTGATGGATGATGTTTATTCTCATGAGGAATCATATCAAAGCAGGTTGTTTAAAGACTAGATTTATGATGATCTTGTTGGTTATCTAGTGTAGTACTTGGTAAGAATGGTGATCTTGCCATATGAGACTTAAAAATACGATTTAAACATGTATATGTTTAAATCATACAAGATCAGCACCTTCAAAAACTCATGAGCTTCATGGATATATATGTACATAAAGCATAGTTTGATTTCTTGAAAGTTAATCTTGAAGGACTAGTAAACTTGACTTTAAACAAGTTATATAAACATGGTGTTTAAAAATAAGTTCATTTAAAGTCTTGATATATTTTTGGAAACCTTGAAAGATATAGGGTTTTAGGGATTTCTAAAAATAAAAAAAATAAACAAATCAAGTTTATATAAAAATGTTTTATAAAAGATGAACTTGAAAAATGGGTTATTCTAAAGTCTTGAAAATTATATATAAGTGATGCTCATGAAAAATTGAAGGTGAAAATATGTGATTAAGGCTTGTAAAGTGATTATGATGGAACATGATTTGGAAATTGAATGGTGATTTAAACGCGTTTTAAAAACGTGGGAAAACGTCATAATTTAGGGGAAACTATGGCGAAATTTTCTAAAATTATAATCATGATTAAGTGGGGGTTAAAGTGTGATTAAAATGGTTATTCGCACATAAGGGTCTTAATCATGATTAGACGAACTTTTTGGTAAAAAGTTTAAGTATGGAATTCCTAAGCAACTTTCTAAATACTTATAAAGTTTTCTTATAAATAAAGTTGGAAACTTATAAATATATATATTTTTTTAAAATATATGTATATACATACTTAGGCAATTTACCAAGGTGTATATGATGTGTATTAAGTGTATGTATTTAGATGATAGGATGATCTATATAATACACCAAATCATACCAAGAAAATACTTGTAAAAAAACAGGCATAAAATACCACATGAATACATATACACTAAAATCCTAAAATTACTAAGGAAATGCAAATATAACGGATATATATAAACCTTATTATTATTATATCCAAAGCTAATAAACGGATTGAGTGGACAATTCGGACAGCGGTCGAATCTATAAAATATATTCCTAAGAAGTAAAACATATTCCAATCCGACCAATTAAGACATATAAACTAAACGGTCAATAAAGGAATATATAACATTCGTCGACGATAAACGAGCATGTCGCCACCATGAGGAGCTACTATGACACTTGGGCGATTTTTCGACACGAATATATATTACCGGTAACAAAACCTGAAAAGTTGAAACATATAAAAATTACTAAGTGTATTCTTATAAGAAAATGAACACATTAAAAATTCTACACTTAGTATATATAACATAAATGCAAGATATTAAATGTTATGGACTCATGAAAATCACGTTGGGCTAGGCCCATTATATAAAAGACATGGGCAAGGCCCCAATGCATTACACATATGGGCTAGGCCCAACCACATCAAATACATGGGCTAGGCCCAAACAGAAAAAGACATGGGCTAGGCCTAATGACACCAAGACATGGGCTAGGCCCAATGACAAAAAGACATGGGCTAGGCCCAATGACACAAAGACATGGGCTAGGCCCAATGACATGGGCTAGGTCCAATGACACGCGTGCTAGGCACGAAGACATGTGAAGGGCAAGGCCCGTTCACACACGATTAAATACACGATAATAAATATATATTTGTAAAATATATTTACAACTAATAAGCAAACAATCGAACTACCAACACTATAAAAATAACAAAGTTGTTCTAATATGATAACGAAATACATAACAAGAATTCAAGATGAACAACTTGTATGAGGTCAAACCCGACTTATGTGTCTAATAAAATTGGTACACTTGTTGGTTACACGCGTACCCAGACACTCGCATATCAATAGTATGACTTTACGGAACGCAAACTTGTGAGTTCATGTCCCCCTTTTCTTTTAAACGTTTTCAATTTTATAACTCTCGGGGGAAATACATGTTATAACAAACGGTATGTTAGCTATGGGTTTAGATGATAACACGGTCAATGTGCATAAGTAGGATGATAACAATAGTAACCATTAATCACTTAGTGACCAAGGTGCAAAAGGTGTAGATCTATTGAGCTTGAGGCGTGCTCCACTCCTTGTTGGTATACCTTTTGGAGTGCTTTTGTGAGCCCTATGATGTCAAAGCTGTCTCGGATTAGTTATTTACTTATGGCACGTAATGTCAGGGTGTTCGCGACACACTGATAGATCCTTAAACTCCATGAAAGCTAATAACATACTCAGATTTCAATACTGTATTACAATTATGACATTTTATACGAAAACAATAACTACATGAACTCGCTCAATTTTTGTTGACTTTTTAAAACTACATGTATTTCAAGAAACAAGACTTAAGCCAGTGATAGACTATGGGGATGACATGAAAACGAATGTCGCTTTTGGAGGATTTGTCATTTATATCCCAACGATGAATGGGTATATAGAAGACAAAACCCTCAACTTACTTTTATGACAAAAACAATCTTTTGTTTAATGTTTAATGTAATCTTGATAACTATGTTATGGTTAACGTTGTGAACGTGTTTAAAAACTTGAAATCATATTTTGGGAAACTTGTAAACTTTGGTTGCAAAACATTATAAGTATGGCATTGTTGTTGGTTTATATTGTTTACATGATTGACTGCGATGATTACCTCAAAGTCACACACTTACGCTTCCGCTACGACCAGGGTGTGACAGATTGGTATCAGAGCTTCGATTGTAGTGAACTGGGGAAAAACTTTTACTAAGTTTGGTCTACAATCACCAAGGGCTCTCACATGAAAAAAAGTTTATAACATTACAAAACTATTTTCGAGAATATGATAAAAAGTTTTTCAATGTGTCACGCTTACACGAGGATCTATCAGACGAGCTCATCCACAAGTAACGAGCAAGGATCAATACATTATTAGCCTATGAGGAATAGACACAAAACAATAAGAATTACACGTGAAACCATAGAACAAATTTGCGTGAGAATTATTGATTGATATAAAAGATATATTGTAAGTAAAATATTTGTTCACTAACATATATATGCATATTGTACAGATTATTTTCCAGGATCATGTCTTCATCTTAGGCCATTACAGACACTGATCCGATGGAGTTAGTTTTAGACGACGAGTATGTGCCCGATGCCGTGATTATATCATCCGACGAAGACATGCTGGACGACTTCCAGCCGTTTGCTCTTGTCGATCCCGTAGTGGACGATGCCCCCTAGTGGACCATGTTCTAGAACTTCCGCAACCCCTGCATGACAGGATTATCTACGGTCATCCTGAGGGGGAGCACCAGGTTGTGTACTTAGCTATACCTCTTGATATCGTTCCTCCTGTCATCGATCTTGATGATGCCCACGAGGACATTCCTGTGTTTCACGTCGATCATCTCGAGGATGACCTCGGTGGCGGCGAGGTCTTTGACATTGCTATCCTCGAGATACCTTCACCTGTTGTTTCTGTCATAGACGTCTCATCCATTGCATCTACTGTTGCCCATACTACTCCCTCTCCTGTGTCCTCACCCACCTTGGTACTACCCACCCTTGCTGATCCTAGTCATCCTGATACCCCTACTGTCGACCCTATGCATTTGTCGGGATTTTCACATTCCTTGGATCCTCCATCTCACTACGAGATTGGAGAGTCATCACACCAGCCGGTCACCCACACTTTTCAGGATCCATATGTTGTTGGACTGTCCCATACCACCTGACACACTTCTTACTCAGTGGCGGACCCAGGAATTTTTCCATGGGGGTGCGGAACATTTTTAAAAATTTTGGGCCCCTAGGTATATATAAGTAAAAAAATCGGTTCGTATCGGGTCGGGTCATGTAAAACAAACGAACATCAAACTAAATTTATATAATCATCAAAAACATGTCAAACCTTGTTACAAACATAATTAAAACGTCGACACCCTACGAGTTTTCTTTTTTTTTGAAATCCATCCAAAACATCATAAAGCTAATTTCTTAAGCAATTCTTTCTCTATATAACATAAGTCATCGGTCCATAACATAATGTTTCAATTTTAATTTTCAACTATTCAAGCCCTAAAAATCATAACGTAAGTTGTAATCACCCTAAAAATATATAAACAATATAATCACCCTAAAAAACATCTAAACAACCATAAACAACGTCAAAACACACAAAATTTCAAACATATTTAACAACTTTATTACCTTTTTTTCTCCTATTATATCAACCAAAATCATCAAAATAACAAAGAAACTTATCCGTGTTCGGATTCCGGTTAGATTTGGTGTCGAACGACGATGGTATGGTGGCTAATTACGGTGGTCGCCGGCTGCTAGACTGTTGCCGCTGGGTGATGTTGTTAGTTGGCAGTGCAGGGACACAAGAGAGAGAGAGAGAGAGAGAGAGAGAGGGGGAGAGAATTTCTAAAGGTTTTGGGCTTTAATTAGAGTAAATTGCCATTTTAGTCCCTGAGTTTTGTCCAAATTTGCCAGTTTAGTCCAAATAGTTTTTTTTGTGCATCTGGGTCCCTGACTTTTACATTTTGTTGCCATTTTGATCACAATGCCCAACTCTATCCAAAAACCCAGTTTGTAACAGGGGTATTTTGGGGATTTCCTTAAAAAATGTTTTCGGTTGCCATTTTGATCCAATTCAAAAAAATCAAAAAACTTCCAAAAAATCAAAAAAAATTCCAAAAAAATCTAAAAATCAAAAAAATTCTAAAAAATCATAAAAATTCTAAAAAATCAAAAAAAATCTAAAAAATCCAAAAATCATTAAATGTTTCGGCACGAACCGTTTCGACCCATACCGTTTCGACCCGTACCGTATCGAACCGAACCGTTTCGACGCGAACCGTTTCGACCCGTACCGTTTCGACCCGTACCGTATCGAACCGAACCGTTTCGACGCGAACCGTTTCGAGCCGAACCGTTTCGACGCGAACCGTTTCGAGCCGAACCGTTTCGACACGAACCGTTTTGACCCGTACCATTTCGAACCCGAACCGTTTCGAACCCGAACCGTTTCGAACCGTACCATTTCGACACGAACCGTTTCGACCCGTACCGTTTCGAACCCGAACCGTTTCGAAACCGTACCGTATCGAACCCGAACCGTTTCGACGCGAACCGTTTCGAACCGAACCCGTTTCGAACCCGAAACGGTTCGCGTCGAAATGGTACGGGTCGAAACGGTACGGGTCGAAACGCTTCGCGTCGAAACGGTACGGGTCGAAACGGTTCGGGTTCGAAATGGTACGGGTCGAACCGTTTCGGGTCGAACCGTTTCGGGTCGAAACGGTTCGGCTCGAAACGGTTCGGGTTCGAAACGGTACGGGTCGAAACGGTTCGTGTCGAAACGGTTCTGCTCGAAACGGTTCGCGTCGAAACGGTTCGGTTCGATACGGTACGGTATCGAAACGGTACGGTTCGAAACGCTTCGCGTCGAAACGGTTCGGCTCGAAACGGTTCGGCTCGAAACGGTTCGGGTTCGAAACGGTACGGGTCGAAACGGTTCGATACGGTACGGGTTCGAAACGGTTCGCGTCGAAACGGTTCGGTTCGATACGGTACGGGTCGAAACGGTTCGGTTCGAAACGGTACGGGTCGAAACGGTTCGTGCCGAAACATTTAATGATTTTTGGATTTTTTAGAATTTTTTTGATTTTTAGATTTTTTTGAATTTTTTGGAATTTTTTTGATTTTTTGGAATTGGATCAAAATGGCAACTGAAAAACATTAGTGATTAAGTACAAACTGTTACAAACTGGGTTTTTGGATGGAGTTAGACAAAATGATCAAAATGGCAACAAAATGTAAAAGTCAGGGACCCAGATGCACAAAAAAAACTATTTGGACTAAACTGGCAAATTTGGACAAAACTCAGGGACTAAAATGGCAATTTACTCCTTTAATTATTTTATTATAGTTTGAAATATTGTTGGATTTGGTTAATGGGCTAAGACTTAGTGGGCTAGCTAGTTAGGAATTATAAGTGGGTAAAGGTATAGGTATTTCGGTTTAGTTAGTTAGGTATTAAAAGTTATATAATTTAGGTAGTAATTTTTTTTAAAATAAGAGTTTACTAAAAAAATTAAAATATAAATTTATAATACTTTTTACCTAAGGGGTGCAGACGAAAAATTTCAAGGGGTGCGGATGAAAAATTCCAAGGGGTGCGGACGGGATTTTCGACGGAAATTAGCACTAAATTTCTTTTTCCCCGGGGGTGCGCCCGCCCACCTTGGGCTGGGCTTGGGTCCGCCCCTGTTCTTACTACCCTGGGGTACATGCTTGGATTCCACCACCAGGCTTGAGCCCATCTGATCCCTACCATCCATCGCACTTTCCTCCAGCTACCACGGAGGAGAGACAGTTATCGTCAGAGATACAGATTACCATACTTTTCTGTAAGATCAGAGAGCTTCAGACAGAGTTAGCAGCAATCAGAGCTGCTACCCTTGCGCCACCACCACCACCACCTTCATCACCCCAACCACCCCTACCATGATCACCCCCTCCATCACCACCGCCACTACCGCAGTCACCACCCCCGCCCTCTCCACCTCAGTAGTATGTTAGTAGTTATCTTTTGGGGAGTCTACCCGCTTTTGGAAGATCAAGACCTACAAAGACAACTTGAAGACATGAAGAAACAATGTAGAAGAAAATCTTACTTTTGTATTGTAAACTTGTACTGACTAGGGTTATGTATCCCTAAGTCCTTTTGATCTTCATGAACAATATGTAACAAGTTGTCCTTATGTATGAAAGTGTATTTTCTTTATTTCACATTGTATTCCTTTTATGTTCTTTTATGTTGTGGATGGCAATATTGTGTTATGGTTGGTACTATTATGACATGGTGAACTTATGGTTGATGTTTTGTTTATGGCGTGGTGCATTCCTACGTGTGGAGTTTATACGATTATTGTGATGATTGGTGTGTTCATGCATTCTCGTGATTGTGTGGTTACGGCGTATATATATATATATATATATGGACAAAGATCCGTTAGGAACCACCCTTTATTGCGAGAACCGCGAGAACCAGTGTGAACACAAACAGTAATTCCTAAAAAAATCTAAAAAACACCCAAAAATTTTTTTTTTTATTTTTTTACTATTTTTTTTTTTGGAAAAATCGCTATATTTTGTTAATAAAAAAATAAAATAAAATTTTCAAAAAAAATAAAAATAAAAAGAAAATTCGAGTAACAGTTATCCATGCACATGTGCATATGTATCATTTCTTTGTCAAATTCCATAATTCATTACAAATAATAGTCAATTGCACTTTCATTTACACTACCACGTGTAATACACTACTTTTTACGTTAACAATATTAGAAATGCTCATGTGCATCTATATGTATCAACATGAAATAAGGTGTTTTGGTACACTACTTTCTCTTTCATCTATCATTCCATCCATAATACACAAGCATGCACATGTGCATTTTTGTCATTTCTTTGACAAATTCCGTAATTCATTACACATATTAGAAAATTGCACTTTCATTTACACTACCATATGTAATACACTACTTTTTACATTACCAATATTAGAAATGCACATGTGCATTTATATGTATCAACATGAAATAAGGTGTTTTGGTACACTACTTTGAATATACTTTCCCTTTCATCTATCATACCATCCATAATACACTACCATTACCTCCTACCATCCATAATACAATACCATTACCTCCTACCATCCATAATACAATACAATACCATTAACAATATTTTCACTTTATTACATGTATGTAAACACCATTTATACCATCCAATCAACATATTACATCATAAATTGACAACTATAACCAAACCATCAACCACTAGATATAACTAACCAAAAAACATGTATATGGGCCTACTTCTCCATTCAAAATCACAAACTTTTTGCACAAAACACGTTATATCATGGTTATACCTAATGATGCACATGTGCATTTTGAATATTGGTAATGTAAAAAGTAGTGTATTACTAATGGTATTGTAAATTAAAGTGCAATTGTCTATTCCTGATAACGTATTACCAAATTTATTGAAGTAATGATACATATGCATGGATAATTGTTACTCGAAAAAAAAAAGTTTTTTTTTTTATGGTAACGAAATATAGCGATTTTTTAAAAAAAATAAAAAAAATTTGAGTGCTTTTTTTATTTTTTTTAGATTTTATTTTGTGTTCACATTGGTTTTCGCGGTTCTCGCAATAAGGGTGGTTCTCGCATGAACCTTACCCTATATATATATATATATATACACACTTAATTTTTTTTATTATTCATATAAACTCAACGTGTTTATATATATATATATATACTTGACCAAAATTTATTATTAAATATTTTCTAACGGCGATCAATATTTTATAATAGAAGACGATGTCGCCCCGCCGAAACTGGACGAACACGAACCCACTACCTAAGACCGAACAAGGGTTAAACGAACGCATCTCACAGGCAATCGCGCAATATGAAGCCAACCGCACCGCACCGAGCATAGCGGTAGAACAGGAGGTACTTCTAGAAGCAACCCTCCTACTGCAAACCACTGAACTTTGACGGTACAGGAGGTGTTGTTTCTTTCGTACGTTGGACCGAGAAGACTGACTCGGTCATTCGGATGAGCAAGTGCCCTACCGAGCAACGGGTCACTTATGTCACTGGACTTTTCATCGATGGAGCACTATCTTGGTGGAACCTCCAGGTCCAAACTAAGGGTGAAAATGCTGCATACGGCATGACCTGGAAGGAGCTCAAAGAGTTGATGAGGAAAAAGTATTGTTCGAGGTCGGAAATCCAAAAGCTGGAAACAGAATTTTGGAATTTGAAGATGATTGGTTCGGATGTCGTGGGGTACACGCAGCAATTTCATGATTTGTCCCATGTGGTTCCATACTTGGTGGAACCCGAGTTCAAAAGGATCGAGGGTACATCTGGGGACTTGCCCCCGAGATTCTAAGTCTGGTTACTTCTTCTAAACCAACGGAAATTGGTGTCGCAATCGATTTGGCCGTCAACCTTACTGAGGAGGCCGTGCATCAAGGAAAATTCTCTAAGTATGGGGAGAACAAAAAGGAAACCACTGTGGAGACTACGAACTCCAACAAAAGTAAATTCTCCCATTTTAAGAAGGACTCATGGGGGAACAAGAACAATAACAATAATAAAAGGCAAGCCGCAAGTGAAGCTAAGGAAGCAAAAGCGTATGTTACCACCACTGCAAATAATGACAACCGGAAAACTTATTCTGGGGACGCGCCAAAATGCAATAAATGCCCCTTCCACCACTACGGGGAATGTCAAGGCCCCAAGTGTGGCACATGTGGTAGGTTTGGGCATCGTATCGATGTGTGCCGGGGAAAAAATACTAAAGACCAAGGTTGTTATAACTGTGGTGACAAAGGGCACTTCAAGAAGGATTGCCCAAAAAAACCAAGCCCGGGGAAGAGCTTTCGTGATAGGAGCTAAGGACACTCGCCAGGACCCGTATGTGGTTACCGGTACGTTCCCTATCGACAATCACTTTGCATTTGTTCTTTTTTATACGGGAACGGATTTTAGTTTTGTTTCTAAAGAGTTTAGAAATATACTTGGGGTAGAATCGAGTAATTTAGATGTACCATACTCGATTGAACTAGCCAATGGAAAATTAGTAGAGTCAGGGGAAATCATAAAGAAAAGTATCTTAGAACTAGGTGAACGAAAGTTCGACATAGACCTCTTACCAGTTCAATTAGGTAGTTTCGACGTCGTTATTGGTATGGATTGGCTATCCGATAATCGAGCCAAAGTCATATGTCACAAAAAGATCATTCGTATCCCCCTACCCAATGGAGAACATTTGATGGTCCACGTAGAAAAACAAGACATGCTACTACGAATTATTAATTGCATGAAGGCTCAAAAATGTCTGAGAAAAGGGTGCATCGCCTTTCTTGCCCATGTGGTTGACAAGTAGAACGAGGAGCACAAGGTGGAGTATATACCGGTAGTAAAGGAATACCCCGAAGTCTTTCCGAGAGACTTACCGAGACTGCCTCCACAACGAAAAGTCAAATTTCGTATCAACCTAGTGCCAGGAGCTGCACCTGTGGCGAAAGCCCCATATCGATTGGCGCCTGTAGGATCGGTTTTTGACTCCCGAACGATTGCGTATGACACGTGTGACGTGCGGAATCCGTACACGTGCATGGACTGAACACAAGAACGTACTATAATCTGTGATTCGATTGAATGATATGAAAACGTACAAGAAACCGTGAATCACCTTTTGCCTTTCTCTCTCTAATTTCTCTCTCTAGCTCCTAGCTCTCCAAGATAGCAAAATGGAAAAAGTCCTAAACTAAAGGCATAAGCCTTCTATTTATAGGCCAAGGTTATAAGGAGAGATTCCTTATTTACAATAATGCCACCTTGCCTTTTTCTATCTAAATATTACAAAATAAAGCTATGTATTCATTCCATTTCTGCTACGAATCGTGTTGACGGAGGCGATATACATAAATGCACTCACAGACTCCCCCTTGGATATTGCCGTAGTCAATCTTGTAGTGTCTTGTCTTTTCTCTCTCTCTAAGTCTTCTTTGAAGCTTTATCATTTTAAAAAACACAGACTCCCTCTTGCTCGAACAGACTCCCCGTGGATCTGTCTTCAGCTTCAGCTTCTCCCCCTTTCATTTAGACTTTTTTTCTTCAGGCTCCCCCTTTCGTCAAGCTTCCGTGCTTTTGGGATCGACACCTGGCTTTCCGGATACAAGCTCCCCCTTGCGTCGAGCTCGTCTTCAGACTCCCCCTTAGACTCGGCTATCGGGATCGTAATCTGGTATAACATCTGCAATTTCTCAAACATTCATAAGTGAAAATGTTTTGAATTTCCAGGATTGAAAACCTGGCTTTCTTAGCGAAACATTTCAAATATACGACAGTTAAAGCTTTTTCGGTTGTCCAGGAATGGTGACCTGACACTCAAAAACTTTTAATCAAGAACCTGGCTCTAATCACAAATATAACAATAAGAATATATCCAGGATTACTTGACTTTCTCCCCCTATCAAATTGCTTTATAGATTTGAAATGTTTAAGAATCCAAAATCCTCACGAATTATCATCCAAGTCCAAATTAATGACCTTGGAGACTTTACAAACTGTTTTTGATTTTTGATATTAAAACTACAAGTTTCAAACTAATGAACTTGTTTATTTTTAGAAACATGATCAACATACTTAGATTTTGAAACTTAGCACTCAAACATCGGTTGTCGAAAATAAAGTAAAAACAAAAGTTTTTTGTATTTTTCTGAAAGCATAAAGCAGTAAAGAAATATTTACAAACATATTTACAGACAATATTTTTGTTTGAGTTCGTGTCAGAGGATCATATCAGTTTAAGACAAATCACTAGTACCGTTGAGCTTTAAACACTTTAAGTTCTAAACGATTCACTTAGATTGTCAGTATACTGATCCACTTAAATTTTCACACAAAGTTCAACTGATTCGAGATACGGAATTAATGTCTTAAGGACTTAAACTTAATCGCGTATCCCACCTCAGAATATACTCCCGTATCAAAATTCCCTAGATTCAGTCTTACAGGTGAATATGCCAATTTGATATCTGTATTCTGGGTTAGTGCGAGACCTTGAGAGCTTAGGTATGAACTTTCGTTCAGTCAAAGAGATGAAGGCTCGACTTTTAGGTGTGTCCCCCTTGGGGATCTTCTTTACAACTGCTCTTGATATATATCTTTCGATATTTTCTCAATTTTTATGCAGAGGGTAAGTTTTTACAGCGCGTAAAGTATTATACGAGGTCTAGGCCATTGCTTTCGCAATATCAGAAGACCAGGTATAATACCCCAGATATCAAACAGTATAAAGACCTAGTATCTCAGAATCAGGAAATCTCTCAAACAAGATTTCGGGGGTTACCCATATATCCGAGAGATGTTCCCCACGAGATAAATAAGTATTTGATATTTAGGTTTATATCTCGAAATCAATCTACTAAGCGTGTAAAAACCTACTGGCATATCATCAGTGAGACCGTTTATCACATTTTAACTTTCCATTTCTTTAGCGTATTGTGATTGTCTACTGATATACTATCATTTCCTCTTTTTACACACAACTCTTTTTTGTTTTTCTATTGTTTTTGGCTTTTTCAAATTTTCTAATGTTTTTGGATTTTCTGACATTTTCTTACTCCCCCTAAAATTCAAAACATTTAAAGAAAAATTGATAGCCGATGTAGATAGCTTTGTCTCGCGATCAACTTTCTGCTTTACATGCTCTGTTTTGCAGAAACTATACCCCCATGATTTACAACCAGTGTTGCAAAAATCGCGACTAGTCGCTAGTCGGACCTCTACTGAGTAATTTTTCACTAATCAGTGAAAAAATCGCTAGTCGGCCTAGTAGGCCCTAATCGGCCCTAGTCGGCCCTAATCGCGACTAGTCGGTCGGGAAAAATCGGAAAAAATCGGGAAAAAACAAAAAAAATGGGAAAAAAATCAGAAAAAATCGGAAAAAACACATATTCCGGCCAAAACCTCCCAGATTCCGGTCAAAACTTGTCCACTTAAAAAAATTACGTATAAAAATATACGTATATATGTATAAAAACTTAAAATTATACATAAAAAGTCCGATCCGATTAATCCCGAGTAGTCGCTAGTCCCTACCTCACCGACCCGCTAGCGACTAGCGAGTTCTCCAACCTTGTTTACAACACATTGATATTCAACAGTTTGAAAACCGTTTTTCAATCTTGTGAAATTAATCATGTTTGTTCAGCCGTGAGGGTTTTGGCGTATTCAAGTAACATGTTTTTGAAATTTTTGAACTTTGACAGACTTTAAAAACAAACATATTTTTGATTTTTCAAATTTTGACAAAATAAAAACGTATTTTTGGTTTTTAAATTTTTCAATTTTTAGGGTTTTGAAATATGGTTTATTTATGTACATAAATCAAACAAACTCCCTGTTTCAGTTGCAGGGTTCAACGGCCTTCTCCTCTCATGCTAGGCTGCTCTCATTTCCAACTTGATAATCATCTGTTTTCTTGAGCACCTGCACATTCACACTTACTCAATTACTTGAACAAGTTAGCCCAGGTCTGTTTGACCTTAGGTATTTCAACACAATATGATTCATTCAACTTCGGAAAATCTTTATCCTTTTTCACAAATATATTTTCATTCCGATTATCACTCACTGGAACCTTTCGTTTCTTTTCTGCCCAAGTTTGTCCTTTAGACGCACTTCTTTTGTAAAAATGTGAACTATTTTGAACATTTTGATTTTGAACAACTACTTTTGGTTTCCAAAACTGATTTGGTTTCGTTGTATCAACAGTTATTTTCTAACTTTGTGTTGTTCTAAATCTGGGTGTCACCGGTTTCCATGTTTGTTGTGAGTCAGCCTTTGACATTTTCGGCTTCCAAGTTTGCTTTGAATCAAACCTAGGTGACTTCTGATTCACAACATCAGACTTCTTTTTCTCAACACTAACAGTTTTAAGATTTGGATAATTTCGATTGAGATGTCCAATTTGATCAAATTTAAAACAAGTTCTTTTTGAAACATCTTTCACCTGTTGTTGTTGCTTTTTCTTTTGAGCATATAACTCTTCATTAGACTGTCGTCTAAATTGGAGTTCTTTCTCTTCTTCGGAACTTGTTCCGTGAACAAAATTCATCTTTTTCTGATAATTTTGCGTTTCATTTCTTTTCCAATTCTGTTTCTTTTTATAACCCAGCCCAGCCTTCATGTTTTTCTTTTTGTAACCAGGTTTGTTATAAAAAGTTTTATGACTCTTTCCAACAAACTTTGAAATCTCGGATTTTTCAATTTCAATCATCTTGAAAACTTTGTCAATCTTTTATCACATTCTGAATAGGGACTTCAAGATCTGAGAATAATTTGTCCGATCCAATCATGGTATAAACCAATCCTTTTGAATCATCATTCTCATTTTTCTCAGATTTTGAGTTTTTCAGACAACCTTCATGAAAACTACCTTCATTTTCATCCTGTGATTCAGATTTACCTGTTTCAACCGACTCTTCTTTCAAAACACTTTCAACGACCTTACCTACCACCTCTGAATCACTAGAATCATCAGATTTGGAATAGGTTACGTCAATATTATCTGGCAATTGATCGACCATGTTGAAAGCTTTTTCCACCTTCTCGTCATCATAGAATGTGAATTTTTCCTCAAACGGTGGTGGAACTTGATGATTATATTCTAAGCCAATTCCTTTCTTGTTTTGCTCAGAATCTTTACCATCTGGTTTTAGATTGAAAATGCGTTCAAGAACATATGATGAAGCGTGATCACTGTGTAACTTGTTGTTATCTTGTTCTAAATCAGCTATTTTACGCTGTAGGTTAGCAACATCTTCAATGTAAGAGTTTACAACTTGTTGCTTTATTTCATACTGTCGCTTAAGCGTATCAGATGTTTCAGAACAGTGTTTCAATCTCGATTAAACAAGTTTCATTTGACTCTTCACGTCTTCATATGATTCTTTTGTGATATGATATGCAAGTTTTATTGAATCATACTCCTTTTTCATTTCTTGAAGCGAATTTTCTTTTTGCAAACATTCTTCAGTCATTTTCGAAACCTTTTCTTTCAAAATTTCATTTTCTTTTTCTAAACTCTTGCATTTTTGTGTCAGTTTTTCATCATTATCCTTCAAAATCTTTTCGTTTTCTAACATTTCTTTGCATTTTTCTTTGAAAACTTTTTTGATTTTAGTGAATTCTAGATCTCTTGTTCTGAATTTTTCATCTTTTTCAGTACAAGCACTGCACGTTTCCATGCATTTCTTGCACTGTTCAGCAGTTTTATTTAAGATTTCAGAATTAGTTGAAGTATTTACCTCAGTGATTGGCACTTCGGCTTTCTCTTCTGTCTGTGTCTGATCAGCTTCTCTCTTCTTCTGTTCCTCACCAACTGCATCAGCATCATTCACTTCAACTGATCTTTCCTGCTTCACATCAAGTTCTTCTTTCTTCTTCAAATCTTTATTCTGCTATTTTTCAGTAACACCTTCTTCTACTTTCACATCTTCCTCAGCAACCTTATTCAAATTATCCACCAAATTTTCAACATTCTTCTTCATCCTCTCTTCATCTCTTTGTCTTAGACTCGCTGTCATGACCTCTCTGATGATTTTATCCAGCTTTTTCTCATAATGTTTATCTTTCGCAACATTTGAATAGTACTCGCCGGATAGAGGGATTACTGCAAGAACGTCGTCAAACACCACTTCCTTTCGATGGACAACTGGTTCTCCTTTGCTGTTGACATAACATTCTCGTTTTTTGTCATGTCTTCCATAACTCCTTGCTTCTTCATATTCCTTCTCCATTTCTTCGATTCGATATCCAACAATACATCTCTCTCTGTATGTCTTCTCTATCAGAATCTCTTCTTTGGTTTTCTCTTTCACAACAGTAACGAATGCACTATGTTTATTCGTTGATACAGTTCTGCCATGTGCTGTGAACGTGTAACCGACAACATCCTCTTCAGGAAGTACTTTACTCCAGTCATACCCTTCATCATCTTGGATCACAACACATGCTCTTGACTTCTCTTTCTCAGAATTATCTTCAATTTGTTTCAACCTTGGTGATTCCTCTCTGCTCCTGTGATAGATTGCTTTTTTATAGTAATCTTCTTTAAACAGATTAGCGGTTTCTTCAACAACAGAGTTTCTGCATTCTCTTTTGAAATGACCCTTTTGCTTGCATTTGAAGCAGGTCACTTTTGATTTGTCGAATCCCAGCTTTGTTGATGGTCCACAGATTGATTGTCTACCAGTAATATCCATGAACCGCTGAGCTCGTCGAATGCAGCTTGCCAAACACCATCTCAGATCAATGAGCTCCATCTCTTCTGGATCGATCTGGTCGTAATCTTCCTTTGTCAGTTCAGAATTTCCAATTTTCCCATGTGACAACTGTCACTTTCTGGTAAATTACGTACATTCAAAGCAAAGAATTACATTATACAAATATGTGTTTTGAATATCCGAATTTCTTGATTACATGATATACATCTTAGAACACTCATTTATGATGCACATTATTCGTTTCTATTGGTTATATTTGAAACAGTTTAAAACAATGCATCGAAACAACTAGAGTAGTACCTAGTAAACTAGCGTGCTGACGAAAACTCAGGATCCGCAGAAACCATCTAAATGACATCTTTAGGACTCAGACGAAAGTCCAACATCAAATATACATTAAACTCTATATGGTAATACAAGGGTTTGGTTTAATATATTACCAATGTCCGGTAGCACCAAAAACTGCTCGAAAACTGCCGAAAAGCGCTAAAAGTTACCATTTCAATATTTTTCCACAAAATTCAGCATTAGTGATTTTATTACAAGGTGCAAAAGTGTTGTTTAAACACAAATTTCATATGAAAATACATAGGGAATATCAATTACACACATAATCGAATTTTTCCCTACAACTTCCATAAGCGAACCTTTCGACTATCTTCTTGCGAAACGAGCGACAAACGACTAACAGAACTATATTTTGACACACTTAGCAAACTAGTGAATATTATTTTTCACCAATTAAAGCCTATTTATGGTCATTCAATGTCATGAAACATCTTGAAACTTTAAATCCCTAAAACACCTAAACATTTAAAGATTTCATTACAATTATGAAGCATTAAAATTTTACTAACACTTTTAACCACATGAGACCCCCCCCCCCCATGTTATAACCGTGAACAAGGGTCTACCCCCTTAATTACTAGTGTTAAATATCTAGATATTTATTAGTTGCAAGTGGATAATAGTGGTGATTAATTATAACAATTACACATTAAAGATTACTAGCACCTTATCATCATTTTATACCTTTACTTTCACAAATAAACTCTCTCATCATCTTCATCCATTTCACCAAGAACACCCTCAAAAACCCATTTTATTTTATCACTTTCTATGATGATCAAGATGATTTTCTATGGAACCTAAGATGATCTAAAGAACTTACAAGTTAAAGCAAGTGTTTTCATCCATTCAAGAGCATTCTACCATCAAGATCATCATCTTCTTAGTTCTTAATCATCCTCTAGATCATCCCTAGCCTAGTGCTAGAAGTAAGCTTCTAAATCTATTTTTTTTCTCATACTTATTATGTTTATGATTGTTATTATAACTAGTAATAACTAAATAATCATACATAATAACATGAAGATACAAAGAAGCAAAAATAAAAATCATGATATGTATATGTTTGTTTATGTTGTGATTTAAGATTTATTACTTACATGTTTGATCTTGTTATGATGGTTATCATAAGAGTAACTTGTTAGATGATGTTTAAAAACATGATCTAACAAGTATACTTGTTTATGTTAAAGGGTTTTTGTTAAACATAAAGGATTACATGGATGATCATAACCTTTAATTTTGTTAAAGTATTTAAGGTTTTTCACTAAAAACAATACTTCTACAAGATTATGAAAACAAACATACAAGATGAGATTTTTATAAAAGTGGTTAAAACTATAAGTAAAGCATGGATTTGAACTTGTTAGCATATGTTATGATCATGCCTAAAACCCTACATGATTTGGAGATCATCTTGATAAGTTAATGTTATAAAAATCTCATATGTTTTAGTTAAGATGTTATGAGTAAATTGATGGTGATTTTGAAAAGTAAATGATATGTTTATTAAACATGACTAAATGACTAATACAAAGGTTATATGGCCAATTTTTCTTAAAAACATTATGTTAACAAAACTATCATTTTTGGTTAAATCTTTACAAGATTTAAAAAGATTTTAAAGAAAGGTTTTTATAAAAGAAAAGATAAGATAAATATATATATATATATATATTTTTTGAGAAAATATACATTTTGTCACTTTAACAATTTTTGTGATATATAATACTTGGTGTATTAGTTATATGTAACAAAAATTAGGAACTTGAATCAAATGTTATAATTAAACCCAAGACACATTATAACAAAAGTCTTACAAAACTACACATGATTACGCCTTAAAAACGAGTTACGGACAATCCGAAGGATCGGACGCCGTTTATGGTCAAAACAGACGACGGACGAATCCATAAACGAATCGCCAATCCGAGGAGTTACTACTACGTTTAGACGATCTTACAACGCGAAAAATAAATATGCTATCGATAACAAAATTCGGATGATTTTAAACGTATGAAAGTTTCATGTATTCTTATGACTAAAAAGTCTTTACTTAGTGATTTTATAAAAATGATTTTTATAAAAATGATAGAATACTTTCAAATGGGCTTCTATATTTACTAAATGGGCTTATACAGAAGAGTGCTTTTGTGTCCCAGTCGATAGTAGTCGACATAAAAATCGTCTAGGGTTGGATTGCTTCCTTTTTCGTCACACATATTAATGTCCTTGCAAAACATTAATGATCAACGATTTCATTGACGCTTTACATACTACAACTTACATTTTAAATACATCTTTTACAACTAAACTGCATGAATTCGCCAACTTTTGTTGATGTTTTCCAAACTTAACATGTATTTCAGGGAATTAATGGACCATGTCGGGATTCTCAGTCAAGATAACAAGTACCAGAACTCCATGCCATCTTTTGGAGGGTTTAACTATTATATTCCGCCTCTTTGCGGAAATATGATGGTTTAAACCTTAGTAGTTTATTTTCATATTGATGTATGAAACAATAACACTTTACTTTTATGTTAATGGTTTGTAACCGTCACACTAAACTTATGTTGTAATCTTTTGAAACACTTATGTAATGGCAATGGAGTATGTTTTATTCATATAGTTTGTTCATGTACATCGATATTTATGCAATGAAAACCACACAGAACACACCTCGCGCTTCCGCTATGAGCGGGTGTGACAGTTTGGTATCAGAGCATCGATTGTAGTGAACCAGGATTCTTTCTCGAGTCTAAGTCTACAATCACTAGGGATCTCTCACGAAAACCATTTAAACACAAACACATGTTTTCATTTGCATAAACATTTTTCATGGTCCATTTTCAACAAGAATTCATCTCATACAAATCAAGCAAGGACATTAGTGTCTTAGTCATCTAAATGGTAGACATGTAACTTTAAGTTAATCCACACAACTCAATTAGGATAACTTAAAATGAACATTATGTGAAAAATACATTTCGTGTATATATGTAAAGTAACGAATACTCATACGTGTCGAACAACTTATTTCTCAGGTCACCATGTCTTCATCTGAAGGTAGCAACGTATACGACGACGTAGACTCCATGGAGATTGTATCCGACGATGACTACGTGCCGGAGGTTCAGGTCATCTTATCTGATAGCGACTCTACATCTGACAGCGACATGGACGACTTCCAACCATTCGCACTTCTAGGCGAGATCATCGATGATGACGTGTTAGCTATCCCTCCTATACTCAACGATATAGTTATTTTGGGTCACCCGGAGGGTGAACATGTAGTAGAGATTATACCCTTTGACGTCGCTCCTCTTGATTTCATACCTTTTATCGTCGACCTCGACGATGACGACGACGTCGTTCCAGTGATTTCGGTGGATCACATGGATGTTGATTTGGGAGACGGAGAAGTTCACGATGTGGTTATTCTAGACATTGCATCACCAGTGGTCTCGGTGATCGATATTTCTTCTGATGCAGATACCGATTCGGATGCTTCCTCTTATGCATCCGTTACCTCGTCTGCACTGTAGGCCATTGGCCTACAGCGAAACGCAGACTTTGGGGATGACGTCATGCCAGCAGAGCCAACCATCCCTACTCCTATTCAGGTCCCTGCTGCAGATACATCTCCTGAGCATATTCGCCTCATGCGCTTCGCATCTATCATACCACCTACTGGCCATACCGATGAGGCCGGACCATCCGGACATGCCCACATACCACCCAGTGATATGGACTTATACTATCAGCAGTTTTGCTCAGTCCCACAGGTCCCTGTCGAGCCACTTATTACGCCACACTCTCCACCTCATGTTATGCCTACTACAGACCCGTACCATCCAGTTCACTACCCGAGCATTTCTACTGATGCCCTTATTCTCTCTCTGCAGTCTCAGGTCGACATACTTTTTGACAGCGTTCATAAGCTTCGGCAGCTTGTTGACGCCAGACCTCCACCACCACCAGCTCATTCACCACCCCATGCTCCACCACCACCACCATTACCCCCACTACCACCTCAGATGCCACCAGTTGATATACCACCAGTTGGTTTACCTGCTCGTGTTTTGACACTCGAGCAGCAGATTGATTTCCTTATCCGTTTGGTTCACGATTTGGAGGATAGGGTTTCTCATGTTTACAGGTTATTGTTCCCGATTCCACCACCAGTCTTTCCTCCACCATAGACTGTGTTTGCAGGTATCATACTTTTGAGACGGGTATCTATATCCGTTGTTGTGTACATAGACCTCCATCAAGTTTCAAGACAACTGATAGACTGAAGATCGCATGGATTGAAAGAAGACTTTACCACTTTGTATATATTCTAGACTAGTATGACCGGATGATATATTCCGTGTCCATTTTGTTTCTCTCTAAACGATCTTGTAATCAGTTGTGTACTATATATGAAAACTTGGTGTTACTCTTTATATGCATTTGAAATGTTATATTATACATGTTTTGTTGCTTGCATTGTTTGGTTTATTCGCATGATATATTGCTTGATTATATTTTTATTAATGTTATAAATGTATTTTATATGCTTAGTAAAAATATTTATTAACAAACCAACGTCTAATCTTTATCCTATTTCTCCTTTGGAAGAATCATGCCACCAAGGAGAGTCTTACGTTCACGGATAGTTAATCCACCCCCACCTCCACCGATGCCTACGAACGAGGCTGAATTAAATGCACTAATAGAACAGAGAATCGCCCAAGCTATCGCACTCTATGAGGCATCCCGTGCCGAAACCAGTGGTGGAACCGGCGAATCGGGAGGCCAGGGCCAAGGCGGTACTTCAGGCGGAACAAAAACCATGGGATGCACATTCAAGCAGTTTCTAGACTGCAAGCCACTTAACTACGATGGCACAGGCGGTGCTGTGTCTTTCGTGCGATGGACTGAGAAAACGGATTCCACTATCAGAATGAGCAGATATTCCGCTAATCAGCAAGTCACTTTCGTTACTGGCCTGTTTCTCAATGAGGCCCTTACATGGTGGAACTTACAAGTGCAAACTTTGGGTGATAACGCTGCTTATGCGTTGACTTGGGATGAACTGAAGGAACGTATGAGGGATAAGTACTGTTCTCGTGCTGAACTCCAGAAGTTGGAGAACGAGTTTTAGCACCTTACCATGGTCGGAGCTGATATCACGGGATATACGCAAAGGTTTCACGATCTGTCCCGCGTGATTCCTTATCTTGTATCACCGGAATACAAACGTATCGAACGCTACATCTGGGGACTTTCTCCCAAGATTCGGAGTCTGGTTACTGCAGCTAAACCCACGACTATTACTCAGGCTGTGACTATAGCCGTGAGTCTCACTGAAGACGGGGTCAGGATGAATATATTCTCAGAGAAAGGTGATAATAAGAAGGAAACACATGTCGAGTCTTCCAACAGTGGGAAGAGGAAGTACTCGAATTTCAAGAAGGGAACCCGTGGTAATAACAACAACAACAGTAACAACCACAACAACAACAACAACAACAACAACAACAGGCGACAGAATAACTCGCAAAAGGATGCAAGGGCGTTTCTAGCCACAAACGACACTAGTCCTAAGAAGTACGCTGGTACTTTACCCAAGTGTGAGCGATGCAAATATCATCACTTGGGCGATTGTCGGGTTGTCAAGTGTGACAAGTGTGGCAAGAATGGCCATCGTACTGAATCATGTTGGGGAACGGGAAATAATACTGGATCGGGAAGTGGATTTGGTAACAAGAATGGGAATGGAAATGGTCGTGGTCAAGGATGCTTTGGATGCGGAAGCAAAGATCACTTCAAGAAAGACTGTCCTAAAGAAAACCAAGCTCGTGGTCGATCATTTGTGATTGGATCCAAGGATGCGCGCCAAGACCCTAATGTGGTCACTGGTACGTTTCTCCTCAATGATCATTTCACATCCATATTATTTGATACCGGAGCCGATTTTAGTTTTATTTCTATAGAATTTAAAAATGTTCTGGGCTTGGAACCTAGTAAGCTAGATGTTCCATATTCTATAGAATTGGCTAACGATAAACTAATAGAGACGGGAGAAGTTGTTAAGGAGTGTACCTTAGAACTTGGCGAACAAAAATTCAATATCGATCTCTTACCCGTTGAATTGGTTAGTTTCGACGTAGTGGTTGGCATGGATTGGCTATCCAATAATCGAGCCGAAGTCATTTGCCACGAGAAAATTATTCGCCTACCACTACTGAACGAAGAGACACTTGTGATACATGGAGAGAAGCGCGACACCCCATTGCGGATCATCAATTGCATGAAAGCACATAAGTGCTTACGGAAAAGTTGTATTGCCTTTCTAGCACATGTTGTGGACAAGAAGGCCGATGGACCGAAGTTGACAGATATTCCGGTAGTAAAAGAATTTCCTGAAGTCTTTCCTGAAGACTTTCCAGGACTACCACCTTATCGACAAGTCGAATTTCACATCGACTTGGTACCAGGATCCGCACCCGTAGCTAAATCTCCATATCGATTAGCACCTTCTGAAATGCAAGAGTTATCCACACAACTTCAAGAGTTGTTGGATAAAGGATTCATAAGACCGAGCTACTCGCCTTGGGGAGCTCCAGTCTTGTTTGTAAAGAAGAAGGACGGAACTTTCAGGATGTGCATCGATTATCGCGAGTTAAATAAACTTACCATCAAGAATTGGTATCCATTACCGGGGATTGATGACCTATTCGATCAACTGCAAGGGTCGAGTTTCTACTCAAAGATAGACTTACGATTGGGGTATCATCAATTACGGATTCAAGAAGAAAGCATACCGAAAATGGCTTTTCGGACTCGTTACGGTCATTACGAGTTTCTCGTTATGCCTTTTGGGTTAACGAATGCACCAGCGGTCTTCATGGATTTAATGAATCATGTGTGCAAGCCGTATCTCGACAAATTCGTCATAGTGTTTATTGACGACATTTTGATATACTCTCGATCGACTAATGAACATGAGAAACATTTGAGAACCATTTTGGAGTTGTTAAAGACGGAGAAACTTTACGCGAAATTTTCCAAGTGCGAATTTTGGATTCGCGAGGTACAATTTCTAGGGCATGTAGTGAACGAGAAGGGTATTCAAGTAGACCCGTCGAAGATTGAATCGATTAAGAATTGGGAAGCGCCCAAGACTCCTACTGAAGTGCGACAATTTTTGGGCTTAGCAGGATATTATCGAAGATTTATTGAGAATTTTTCAAAGATTGCTCAACCGCTAACTTCTCTTACACAGAAAGACAGGAAATTCGATTGGGGAGAGAAACAAGAAGCAGCATTTCAAATTCTTAAAAACAAGTTGTGCATTGCACCAATCTTATCATTACCCGACGGTACCGATGACTTTGTGGTATACTGTGATGCTTCGCATCAAGGTTTGGGTTGTGTACTCATGCAACGTGAAAAGGTTATCGCGTACGCGTCTCGCCAACTGAAAGTTCACGAGAAGAACTATACCACTCATGACCTAGAGTTAGGCGTGGTGGTATTTGCTTTGAAAATTTGGTGGCATTACTTATATGGTACACAGTGCACTATTTTCACAGATCATAGGAGTCTACAACACATATTCAACCAAAAAGAATTAAATATGCGTCAGCGACATTGGGTTGAATTATTGAACGATTATGATTGTGAAATCAAGTACCATCCAGGCAAGGCAAACATTGTAGCAGACGCCTTGAGCCGCAAGGAATGAGTTAAAACACTAAGAGTGCGAGCACTAGAAATAACGATTCACACAGATCTTACAGCACGAATTCATAATGCACAACAAGAAGCGCTCAAGGAAGAGCATATTTTAGCAGAATCACTTCGAGGCATGGAAAAACGGTTAGTGCCAAAAGAGGATGGAACTTTGTACGTTGCAGGTAGAATTTGGGTTCCATTCTTTGGAGGCCTTCGAGATCTTATTTTTGAGGAAGCACATAGGTCAAAGTACTCGATCCATTCGGGATCAGATAAGATGTACCAAGACTTAAAGGAGTACTATTGGTGGCGTAACCTCAAAAAGGATATTGCTATCTATGTCGGAAAATGCTTGACATGCGCGAAGGTCAAGGCAGAGTATCAGAAACTGTCGGGTTTACTACAACAACCCGAGATTCCCGCTTGGAAATGGGAACAAATATCGATGGACTTCATTACGAAGTTACCCAGGACCTCAAGAGGCCATGACATGATATGGGTAATCGTTGATAGATTGACAAAGTCCGCACACTTCTTACCGATTCGGGAGAAGGATAGTACTGAGAAACTGGCGGAACTCTATCTCAAAGAAATAGTGGCTCGTCATGGAGTGCCTATTTCAATCATTTCGGACCGAGACGGTCGTTTTGTTTCAAGAATTTGGAAATCATTTCAACAGGCCTTTGGATCTCATTTGAATCTAAGTACGGCCTTTCATCCACAAACTGACGGCCAGAGCGAACGGACAATCCAAACACTCGAAGATATGCGTCGTGCATGTGTTATGGATTTAGGCGGCAATTGGGATACTCATCTACCTTTAGTTGAGTTTTCCTACAATAACAGCTACCATACTAGTATACGAGCTGCACCGTTTGAAGCTCTTTATGGTCGAAAGTGTCGCTCTCCGCTATGTTGGGCGGAAACAGGCGATAGTCAATTAATTGGTCCGGAACTAGTCCAAGAGACTACGGATAAAATTTTTCAGATCCCAGACCGTATCAAGGCGGCTCGCGATCGACAAAAGAGCTACGCAGATAAAAGACGAAAACCATTATCTTTCGAGGTCGGAGAAAAAGTCTTGTTGAAAGTCTCGCCTTGGAAAGGCGTAGCGAGGTTTGTTGGATCGTTGTTTGACCAGACTGAGTCGTTCAGAAGAGCTTTACATCCAATTCAAAGGCGGAATCAGTGAACTGGACTTGATAACAGCTTGTTAATCTTTAACCTGTCACTTATATTGATAATAACAGCAATTACAACCTGAACAGACTTTGGCAGCACTTCGTTACAGTTCTGGAAGTCGCGTACCGAATGAAACAACAACAGCCCTATTTATACTAGACTTGATTTCGCTCCAAATGACATTGAGTCATTTCGGGCGGAATCAGAACCTTCTGATTTCGCTCCTAATGTCCAAAATGTACTTTGGAGGTGAATCAACATATTAAACCTGAAAAACTATTTCTCAAACCTCGGGCACAGATAATCCTATTCTATCTGATTACATGATACAAGACGAAGTCAATAGACGTAATGCACTAACAGACTCCCCCTCGGATATTGACGAAGTCTTCAGTGTCTAGTCTTCAGTATGACACATCTTCAGTCTTGATCATTCTGCCTTCTCATTCAAGTTGTAACATTATAGGCATCCATCAATCTTTCTCTGCTATCAGCTTCAGGCTCCCCCTTTCGTCAAGCTTCCGTGCTTTGGGATCGACACCTAGCTATCCATCTACAAGCTTCCTCTTGCTTCAAGCTTGTCTTCAGACTCCCCCTTAGACTCTGCTCTCGGGATCGTAATGTGGACTATCTGCAATCACTCATACGTTTATAAGTAACAACATTTTAAACTACTAGGAATCGTAACCCGGCAATTCAATCTTCTCTAAAACACTCCCTCTATCAACAATTTTTACAGATTTAACAGTGTTAAGTATCCAAAATCCTCACAGAAAATCATCCAAGTTCAAACTAATGACCTTGGAGATGTCACAAACTGTTTTTGAAATTTTTGATTTTAATTCAAGTTTCAAATTAATGAACTTGTTTTATTTTCAGAAACACAATCAGCTTACTTAGATTTTGAAACTCAGCACTCAGACATCGGTTGTCGAAAATAAAGCAGAAATCAAAATATTTTTGAAATTTCTGAAAATATAAAGCAGTAAAGAAATATGTACAAACATATTTACAGACAATATTTTTGTTTGAGTATGCGTTAGAGGATCATATCAGTTTTTGAAAAGTCACAAGCACCGTTGAGCTTAAAAACACTTTAAGAATTAAACAATTCACTTAGATTGTCGATATACTTGTCCACTTAAATTTTCACACAAAGTTCAACTGATTCAGGATACGAATTAGGTATTTTAAAGAACTTAAACCCATTCATGTGTCCCACCTCTTGAATATACTCCCGTATCCAGATCCCAATATTCAGTCTTACAGGTGAGTATACCTAGATGATATCTGTAAGGGGAATAAATTATAGTACGAAACCGTGAGAGCTCAGGTCAGAACTTCCGTTCAGCAGAGAGATGACGGCTCGACTTTTGGTGTGTCCCCTTTAGAGGATCTTTTGTATTACAACAGCAGCGACTATCAATTTTATTGTTTCATCAGCTTGCTGAGGGCGATGCTATGTTTCAAGCATTTGCAGAAAGTATTATTCGAGGACTAGGTCAGAAATTTCTTTCAGCAGAAGTCCCGGAATAATACCCCATATATCACTAAGCATAAAGACCTAGTATCTCAGAAAGAGGGACCTTTCAAACGAGATTTCAGGGGTTACCTATATATCCAAGTAGTGTTCCCCACAAAATAAGCAAGTTTGAATTTAGGTTTATATCCCGAAAAAGTTTACTAAATGTATAAAAACCTATCGACACATCCACGATGAGATCGTTTAACACATTTTAACTTTCCAATTCTTTAGCATACTGTAACTGTCTACTGATGTACTATCATTTCCTCTTTTTACGCAAAAACTCAATTTTTAATTTTATCATGTTTTTGACTTTTTCAAATTTTCAAATGTTTTTGTATTTTCTAACAACATTACTCCCCCTAAAATGCAAAACCATTTAAAGAAAATTTGACAACCAATACTGATAGCTTTGTCTCGCCATCCATTTTCTGCTTAAAGTGCTCTGATTTACAGAAAATATACATACCCCCATGATTTACAACACTTTGATATTTACAGTTTGAAAACCGTTTTTCAATCTGATGAAAGTAATCATGTTTGTTCAGCCGTGAGGGTTTCGGCGTATTCAATCAACACATATTTTTGTAATTTTCTATTTTTGACAAAAACTAAAAACATATTTTTGGTTTTTCAAATTTTTCAATTTTTAGGGTCTTTGAAATATTGTTTATTTATGTACAAAAAACATATAAACTTCCTGTTTCAACCAACACATGATCCAGCAGCCTCCTCTCCTTGTTGTGCCAGGCTGCTCCAACCTCCATTCTCACAATCTTTGAATTCCATGAGCACCTGCACAAACAAACTACTCAATTACTTGAACAATTTAGCCCAGGTCTGTTGAACCTTAGGCATTTCAACACAATAATTTTCATTCAATGCTGGAAATTCTTTGTCATTTTTCACAAAAACTTTCTCAATTTTAACTTCAACTTTCTCATCTTTTACCAAGTCAACATGTTTCTTAACACTCCATGTTTGACCTTTTGGTGTTCCTCGTTTGTAAAAATGTGAAACTTTTTGAACATTTTGATTTTGAACAACAACTCTTGGTTTCCAAAACTCTTGAGGTTTTGTCATATCAACTGTTGTTTTCCAACTTTGTGTTGTTCTGAATCTGGGTGTGTAAGAATTCCAGGTCTGTCTTGAATCGAACCTGTTCTGGTTGGATTTCCAATTTTGATTTGAAGCAAACTTGTTTGTATTGAACCTCCAAGTTTGTTTCGAATCAAATCTGGTTGACCTTTGTCTCACATTATCAGACTTTTGTTTCTCAGCATCAATCTTCTTTTTGTCAACATCCACAGGTTTTAGATTAGGACACTTGCGTGCAAGATGTCCTTTTTGATCACATTTGAAACATGTTCTCATGGACACATCTTTGACCTGTGGTTGTTGCTTTTGCTTTTTAGCAAAGAACTCATCATTAGACTGTCTCATTTTAAGTTCTTTTTCTTCTTCTAAACTGCCTCCTTGAACAAAACTCATTTTTGTTTGAAAATTCGATGTCTCATTTTTGTTCCGATGTTGTTTCTTCTTATAACCCAACCCAGCCTTCATGTTCTTCTTTTTGAAACCAGGTTTGTTATACGAACCTTTATGACTCTTACCCATGGTTGTAAAAGTCCCGCCTAGGCTCCGAGTACTCCCCGAGTACTCGCTACAAGGTACGCTGCCGAGGCACGAGTACTGTTCTCCTAGGCCAATTACTCCCCGAGTAATCTCCGCCTAAGCCGAGTACTTCCCGAGTACTCCCGAATTCGACTAGGGAGCGCCTAGCGACTTTTGCAACCATGCTCTTACCAACAAACTTTGAAATCTTAGACTTCTCAATCTCAACCATTTTGAACACTTTATCAACCTTTTCTGAAATCACATTCTGAATCGGGAATACAACATCTAAGAACAATTTGTCCGATCCAATCATGGTATAAACCAATCCTTTTGAATCATCATTCAAATTTTTCTCGGATTTTGTGTTTTTCAGATATCCATCATGAAGATTTCCTTCATCTTCATCCTGTGATTCAGATTTACCTGTATCAACCGACTCTTCTTTCAACACACTTTCAACGACTTTACCTACCACCTCTGAATCATGAGAATCATCAGATTTGGAATAGGTTATGTCAATGTTATCTGGCAATTGGTCTACCATGTTGAAAGCTTTTTCAACCTTTTCCTCATCATAAAATGCAAATTTTCCCGGTGGTGGAACTTGATGAAACTCTGAGCCAATGCCTTTCTTGTTCTGCTCAGACTCACCATCACCCGGTTTTATATTGAAAATTCGTTCAAGCACATATGACGACACGTGGTAACTCTTTAACTTGTTGTTATCCTGTTCTAAATCTGCAATCTGTCGCTTCAATTTAGCAACATCCTCAATATAGGAATTAACAACATCTTGTTTTATAGCATACATTCGTTTAAGCTCTTTGGTTGTTTCAGAAAGATAATTCATTCTTGATTGAGCATATTTCATTTCATCTTTTACTTTATCATATGACTCTTTTGTAATGTGATATGATAATTTCATTGAGTCATATTCCTTTTTCATTTCTTGACAAGCAATTTCTTTTTGTTCACATTCATTTGTCATTTTCAAAACATTTTCTTTCAAAACTTCATTTTCTTTCTCTAATTTGTTACATTTTTCTGAAAGTTTTTCATCATTTTCTTTAAAAACCTTTTCTTTTTCTAACATCTCTTTGCATTTTTCTTTGAAAATGTTTTCTATTTTTTGTGAATTCAAGATCTCTTGTTCTGAATTGCTCATCTTTTTCAGTACAAGCTCTGCACGGTTCCATGCATTTCTTGCACTGATCAATCAGTTTCAAGTTTTCAGAATCAAAATTTACCTCAGTGATTGGCACTTCAGTGTTTTCAGCAACCTCTGTCTGCTCAGCAACCTTCTGCTTTTCTTCAACACCGACTTCATCACCAACATTATCAGCTTCCTCATTCTCATTCTTTTCTTCTTTTTCTTCTTTCTTCACCTCTTCTTCAATCTGCTGTTCTTCAGTAACAGCTTTCTCAACCTCTTCATTTTTGATTTCCTTCACAGCTTCAACTTCAACAGTTTCTGTTTCAACCTCTTCAGCATCTTTCTTCAGATTGTTCACCATTTCTTCAACATTCTTCTTCATTCTCTCCTCATCCCTTTTTCTCAAACACGATAACATAGCATATCTAATCTCCTTTTCAAATCTCTTAACATATGTGTCATCTTTCAATACATTTCTATAGTATTCAGCTCTCAACGGGACTTTGAGAAGAACATCATCGAAGATTATGTCTTTCTTGGGAACAACCGGTTCTCCTTCTCTGTTATAATAGCATTCTCTCTTTTTATCCCATCTTTTGCTACCGACAGCCATCTCATACTCCTCCTGCATGTCATCCATTCTGTTGTAGACCACGTTTCTTTCTCTATAGGTCTTCTCACTCAAGATCTCTTCTCGAGTTTTCTCTTTGATCTCAACTTTTTCTTCACGGATTTCAGCAGTGTCTTTGTCTTTGTTTTCATCTTGAATCTCAGCAACAAAAACAAACTTTCTTTCTTCTGTCATAGCTCTCCCTTTAGCTGTTTTACGAACATTCTCTAAACGATCTTCTTCTGGACAAACTGTGCTCCAGTCAAATCCTTCATCGGGATAGATTACTGCATATGCTCTTGACTTTTCTTTTGGTTTATCTTCAATCAACTTTGGCTCTTCTCTGCTTGGATGGTAGATCGCCTTTCGAAAATAATCATCGTTGAAAGGACGTTCATTTCCTTCAGCAACTTCAGAGTTTCTTCATTCTCTTTTGAAATGACCCTTTTGCCTGCATCTGAAGCAAGTCACTTTGGATTTGTCAAATCCAAGCTTTGTTGAAGCACCTCCAAGCGATTATTTCCCAGTAATCTCCATGTACCTCTGAGCTCTTCGAATACAACTAGCTAAACACCAACGGATGTCAATGAGCTCCATCTCTTCCGGATCAATCTGGTCGTAATCTTCTTTGGTCAATTCAGAGTTTCCAATTTTGCCAGCTACAAGACCTTCATATGACTCCAGAACAGATGCAAGGAAACTCATTTGCTGCTTAGCTGCATTTATGCTCATTGCAGGAGAATTCTTCAGTTTAAGAACAATGTTGCACAGAATTTCTTCAGATTCATCAGAATTTGTCTTTGAAGATGAATGATATCTAGAATGATGACTTGTTGACGTTGTTGGTGGTTCTTTCATCTTTTCACCACTAAATGTTGTTTTTGGTGAACCAACGCCTTTATCAGAAAGCACACTGCCTTTGTAGTACAAGCCAACGTTCTGTTGATGTGAAGAATCAGTCATCTTGTTTTGCTTTTGTAGCTCCAGATCATGACTTTCAATCTTTTCAAACAAAGCATCAAGAGTAATTGTATCATACAAAGCATCATTTTTCAAAATAAAAACAAACGTTTGCCACTGATCTGCTCGTGGTAACGCTTCAATCACTTTATCTATAAGTTCCTCTCTTGTTTTATTTATCTCTAATCTCTCCAATTCAATTTTAAGATGACAGAATCTCTCAATCATTTGTCTCACTGTCTCTCCTTTAATATTATCAAACAGATCAAATTCTTTCTTTAATAAAGCGATTTTGTTCTTTTTAATCTGTTTACCCCCTTCAGCTTTAATTCGTAAAGCTTCCCAAACAGATTTAGATGACCCGTCATGAGTTAGTAAAGCAAAAATATCATTTCTGATTGCTGACTGGATCAATGCTATCATTCTCTGTTCAGCTCCGTATTCAGCTTTATCTTCTCTGGAAAACTTCTTGAATACAAGATCTTAGCCTTTTTCATCTTTTGGTTTTTCATATCCGTACTCCAAGCAGAACCAGCTTTCATGAGCATACGCTTTTGCCCAGTTAATAAACCGTTCCTTCCACCATGTATAATCCTCAATGCTTTCCAGAGTTGGTGGCTTTGAGTGAGTTCCGTAAAAGTTATCGTGCTTGATGTTCTCATTAAGCACCTTAGTGATGGTTTTTGGTGTAACATTTGCAACCTCGGACGATTCGGATGTGAATGCGTTGAAAAACGTGTTGTAGAATTCCTCAGCCATGATGTAAACCTGACAGTCACAAGAAAACAAACACAATTAGTACAATTAATATCAAATATTCTGAAACAATACTGACACTCGATCGTCGTGAAATAATCTTGACACAAAACACTTTGAAGCGAAATCAGATTTCAGGCTAAAACTCAAACTGAAGCGGAATCACAGTTAGAGCAGAATCAGATGATAAACACTTTGAGTGAAATCAGTTGAAAACTGTTTGGAGCAGAATTAGTTTCTGAACTTTTGGAGCGGAATTAGCTTTTGAACTTTGGAGCGGAATTAGCTTTTAAACATTTGGAGCGGAATCAGAATGTGATCAGGAGCGGAATTAGACTGACTTAGGAGCGGAATCAAGTGAAATGTTGATTTGGAGCGGAATCAGGATCAACTTTCAGACTTTCTGAGCGGAATCAACCTGTAACTTTGGAGTGAAATCACTTCGAACATCAGTTTAACCCATTTTTAGTCCGTATTTTAACATGAAACTATCAAGGGTTTATCTATGTCCAATTCCAAATGCACTGTGAAAAATCGAACCAATTCGGACCGTGAAATCCTGTTCGATTGAAGAAAGAAGGTGTAGAAACTAGAAATTTCAATGAAAATCAGCTGTAAACTGCAAAACTCCTCCAACTAGCTCTGATACCACTTGTTGGATCGTTGTTTGACCAGACTAAGTCGTTCAGAAGAGCTTTACATCCAATTCAAAGGCGGAATCAGTGAACTGGACTTGATAACAGCTTGTTAATCTTTAATCTATCACTTATATTGATAATAACAGCAATTACAACCTGAACAGACTTTGGCAGCACTTCGTTACAGTTCTGGAAGTCGCGTACCGAATGAAACAACAACAGCCCTATTTATACTAGACTTGATTTCGCTCCAAATGACATTGAGTCATTTCGGGCGGAATCAGAACCTTCTGATTTCGCTCTTAATGTCCAAAATGTACTTTGGAGCGGAATCAACATATTAAACCTGAAAAACTATTTCTCAAACCTCGGGCACAGATAATCCTATTCTATCTGATTACATGATACAAGACGAAGTCAATAGATGCACTAACAAGGTTCGGTAAACGTGGAAAGCTTAACCCATGTTACATTGGACCATTTGAAATCTTAGAAAAGATTGGCACTGTTGCCTACAAGTTGAAGTTACCAGATGAACTTAGCAGTGTGCACGACACGTTTCATGTGTCGAATCTTAAAAAGAGTCCAACACAAGCAACCGTTATCATTCCTGCGGATGAAATTCACATTGACGACAAACTCCAATTCACTGAAGAACCTGTTGAGGTCACGGACTGGAAGGTCCAGAAAACACGGAGAAGTCGTATCAAGTTAGTAAAAGTTCGTTGGAACTCTCGTCACGGACCCGAATATACTTGGGAACGTGAAGACCAAATTAAAGCCAAATATCCTCATCTGATCAAGAAGACTCCTACAACAAATAACAAAGCTAGAATTTCGGGACGAAATTCTCAATAACAGGGGGAGAATGTGACAACTGCCACTTTCTGGTAAATTACGTACATTCAAAGCAAAGAATTACATTATACAAATATGTGTTTTGAATATCCAAATTTCTTGATTACATGATATACATCTTAGAACACTCATTTATGATGCACATTATTCGTTTCTATTGGTTATATTTGAAACAGTTTAAAACAATGCATCGAAACAACTAGAGTAGTACCTAGTAAACTAGCATGCTGACGAAAACTCAGGATCCGCAGAAACCATCTAAATGACATCTTTAGGACTCAGACGAAAGTCCAACATCAAATATACATTAAACTCTATATGGTAATACAAGGGTTTGGTTTAATATATTACCAATGTCCGGTAGCATCAAAAACTGCTCGAAAACTGCCGAAAAGCGCTAAAAGTTACCATTTCAATATTTTTCCGCAAAATTCAGCATTAGTGATTTATTACAAGGTGCAAAAGTGTTGTTTAAACACAAATTTCATATGAAAATACATAGGGAATATCAATTACACACATAACCGAATTTTTCCCTACAACTTCCATAAGCGAACCTTTCGACTATCTTCTTGCGAAACGAGCGACAAACGACTAACAGAACTATATTTTGACACACTTAGCAAACTAGTGAATATTATTTTTGACCAATTAAAGCCTATTTATGGTCATTCAATGTCATGAAACATCTTGAAACTTTAAATCCCTAAAACACCTAAACATTTAAAGATTTCATTACAATTATGAAGCATTAAAATTTTACTAACACTTTTAACCAAATGAGACCCCCCCACCCTTAATTACTAGTGTTAAATATCTAGATATTTATTAGTTGCAAGTGGATAATATTGGTGATTAATTATAACAATTACACATTAAAGATTACTAGCACGTTATCATCATTTTATACCTTTACTTTCACAAATAAACTCTCTCATCATCTTCATCCATTTCACCAAGAACACCCTCAAAACCCATTTTATTTAATCACTTTCTATGATGATCAAGTTGATTTTCTATGGAACATAAGATGATCTAAAGAACTTACAAGTTAAAGCAAGTGTTTTCATCCATTCAAGAGCATTCTGCCATCAAGATCATCATATTCTTAGTTCTTAATCATCCTCTAGATCATCCCTAGCCTAGTGCTAGAAGTAAGCTTCTAAATCTATTTTTTTTCTCATACTTATTATGTTTATGATTGTTATCATAACTAGTAATAACTAAATAATCATACATAATAACATGAAGATACAAAGAAGCAAAAATAAAAATCATGATATGTATATGTTTGTTTATGTTGTGATTTAAGATTTATTACTTACATGTTTGATCTTGTTATGGTGGTTATCATAAGAGTAACTTGTTAGATGATGTTTAAAAACATGATCTAACAAGTATACTTGTTTATGTTAAAGGGTTTTTGTTAAACATAAAGGATTACATGGATGATCATAACCTTTAATTTTGTTAAAGTATTTAAGGTTTTTCACTACAAACAATACTTCTACAAGATTATGAAAACAAACATACAAGATGAGATTTTTATAAAAGTGGTTAAAACTATAAGTAAAGCATGGATTTGAACTTGTTAGCATATGTTATGATCATGCCTAAAACCCTACATGATTTGGAGATCATCTTGATAAGTTAATGTTATAAAAATCTCATATGTTTTAGTTAAGATGTTATGAGTAAATTGATGGTGATTTTGAAAAGAAAATGATATGTTTATTAAACATGGCTAAATGACTAATACAAAGGTTATATGGCCAATTTTTCTTAAAAACATTATGTTAACAAAACTATCATTTTTGGTTAAATCTTTACAAGATTTAAAAAGATTTTAAAGAAAGGTTTTTATAAAAGAAAAGATAAGATAAATATATATATATATATATATATATATTTTGAGAAAATATACATTTTGTCACTTTAACAATTTTTGTCATATATAATACTTGGTGTATTAGTTATATGTAACAAAAATTAGGAACTTGAATCAAATGTTATAATTAAACCCAAGACACATTATAACAAAAGTCTTACAAAACTACACATGATTACGCCTTAAAAACGAGTTACGGACAATCCGAAGGATCGGACGCCATTTATGGTCAAAACGGACGACGGACGAATCCATAAACGAATCGCCAATCCGAGGAGTTACTACTACGTTTAGACGATCTTACAACGCGAAAAATAAATATGCTATCGATAACAAAATTCGGATGATTTTAAACGTATGAAAGTTTCATGTATTCTTATGACTAAAAAGTCTTTACTTAGTGATTTTATAAAAATAATTTTTATAAAAATGATAGAATACTTTCAAATGGGCTTCTATATTTACTAAATGGGCTTATACTTTCAAGTGGGCTTATATATTTATAAGTGGGCTATCTTTTAACAAATAGGCTTATTTTAACACATGGACCTAATTTTACAAATGGGCTATTCTTTAATAAATGGGCTTAACTTCATAATGGGCTTATCAAAACACATGGGCTAAGCCCAATACCAAACATATGGGCCAAGGCCCAATAACATTAAGCCCAACACTATTTAGGCCCAATACTATTTAAGCCCAATACTATTTAGGCCCAACACTATTTAGGCCCAACACTATTTAGGCCCAACACTATTTAAGCCCAACACTATTTGGGCCCAATAACATAAATTCTTGGGCTAAGCCCAATGACATATAATTGGTAAAAATTACCATTATACAATTTACTTATACAACGACACGAAATCAAGAAGACAAGACCCGATGATACAACTCACAAGATACAAGATTACATATATATATATATATTTGGTGAAATATATTTATAACAGTTTAACAATTCATTCATCTAATACACAGTTCAATGAACAGTAAAGACATACAAGTCTTACACATATTTAAGACACAAGACTTGTACTCAAGTTATTTACAAAGACCGAAGTGTCTAACAAATATAAGAAGATTTGTAGGTCGCAACACTATTCAGGACGACCGCACGTGAGATCATAGTTACTTCTATTTCACGAACGCGATACTGTGAGTTCATGTCCCCTATTCATTTCAATGTTTTACAACTTTACAACTATCAGGGAAAATACATGTTCAACGTATGTTAAAGTTAGGGAATGAAACACCTTAGATCATGTGCCAATTAGGGTTTACATCTAAGCACCATTAATCCAGTTTGGACCTAGGTACAAGTGGTTAGATCTAATGGGTTTTGGCGAGCCCCACTTTTGTCGTGGACCCACACAGAAGAGTGCTTTTGTGTCCCAGTCGATAGTAGTCGACATAAAAATCGTCTAGGGTTGGATTGCTTCCTTTTCGTCACACATATTAATGTCCTTGCAAAACATTAATGATCAACGATTTCATTGACGCTTTACATACTACAACTTACATTTTAATACATCTTTAACAACTAAACTGCATGAATTCGCCAACTTTTGTTGATGTTTTCCAAACTTAACATGTATTTCAGGGAATTAATGGACCATGTCGGGATTCTCAGTCAAGATAACAAGTACCAGAACTCCATGCCATCTTTTGGAGGGTTTAACTATTATATTCCGCCTCTTTGCGGAAATATGATGGTTTAAACCTTAGTAGTTTATTTTCATATTGATGTATGAAACAATAACACTTTACTTTTATGTTAATGGTTTGTAACCGACACACTAAACTTATGTTGTAATCTTTTGAAACACTTATGTAATGGCAATGGAGTATGTTTTATTCATATAGTTTGTTCATGTACATCGATATTTATGCAATGAAACCCATACAGATCACACCTCGCGCTTCCGCTATGAGCGGGTGTGACATCCCAGCTACCAGATCTTCGTATGATTCCAGAATTGATCCCAGAAAACTCATTTGTTGTTTAGCAGCGTTGATGTTCATTGTCGGAGAATTCTTCAGTTTTAAAGTGATATTGCAGAGAATCTCATTAGGTTCTTCAGAGTTTGATGTTGTTGACGATGAATGATATCCTGGATTGTAGCTTGATGAGCTTTTCTGTAAGTCATTCATCTTTTCAACACTGTATGCAATCTTTGGTGATGTTGTTTAGACTGTCACCGAACGTACACTACCTTTGTAGTAAAGACCGACATTATGTTGATGCGAAGAACTGCTCATTTTTGTTTTGCTTTTATAGTTCAACCTCATGACTTTCTATCTTTTCTATCAAAACATCAAGAGTAATTGTATCAAACAACACATCATTTTTCAAAATAAACACGAACGTTTGCCACAGATCAGCTTGTGGTAACACTTCAATGATTTTATCAATGATTTCTTCACGTGTTTTTATTATTCCAAATCTATTAAGTTCGATTTTAAGGTGACAAAATCTTTCTATCATTTGTCTTACAGATTCACCTTTAAGACCATCAAACAAATCAAATTCTTTTTTAAGTAAAGCTATTTTGTTCTTTTTGATTTGTTTTCCCCCCTCAGCTTTAACCCATAATGCTTTCCATACTGATTTAGATGAACCGTCGTGATTAAGCAATGCGAAAATGTCATCTCTAATCGACTGTTGGATTAGAGAAATCATTCTTTGTTCATATGAGAAATTCTTTTTGTCATAAACGGATAAGCTTTGGAGTGGAATTTCTTCGTTTTTATCATCGACTGGTCTACTGTATCCGAATTCCATGCAAAACCAGCTTTCGTGCGCATAAGCTTTGGCCCAGTTGATGAATCGTTCTTTCCACCATGTATAATCTTCAATACTGTCGAGCTTTGGTGGTTTTGAATGGGTTCCATAAAAATTATCATGATTAATATTTTCAGTCATTGCTTTCGATAAGCTTTTCGGTGTGACAGTCGATGTTTCGGAAGACTCTGACGTGAACGCCTTGTAAAACATGTTGTAGAATTCTTCAGCCATGATGCTCCTCGTTTATCACCGTTAACTCACCTGCAAATACATAAACAAACAATTGATCAGTTTTTAAAATGAACACACACTCGGATCAGATGTATATCCGGTCAGACGGGGTCAACAAAAGTCAAACGGATGACTTTGGATCGGATGGCATTCCGTACGAATCACCCTTCGATCGGATCACTATATAGTGTAATGTAACGAATATTCCTTCGATCGGATCACACCCCTATTGGATCGGATGACAATCCGATAGTTGACACTTGATATGGCCTTAAACTGACAACAAAACAATCAAAATCAATTTAATTGGGCCACTGATAATGGGCTTCAGTCTTGTTTGATCAAATGTGTTTTGATCGGATCAGTTTTGAACAATTTTCTTTGGATCGAGTGGCAACTCGATCGGATGACACTCCCGATAGATGACAACACTTTTTTTAAACTGATATTGGGCCTCCTCTTTCTATATGCACATGGGCTTCAGATACTGCACAAAGGTTATTGGACCACACAAGATTTTGAAAATCTGAACACTATACAGATTTCTTTAGAATATGATTGGACCTCAATGTTTTGAACCAATACAAGATCACATGTGATCACATGCTTTTGGGCCGACAATCTCTAGAGAAATCACATGGGCTAACAATTTTTATTTGATCACTGAAATGAATGTTGAAAAATTATTGGGATGCAGTGGATTGGATGTATATCCGATCGGAAGTGATCAACTGAAGTCAACTATCACCTTATAACATCTCCTTCGATCGGATGTAGATCCGATCGAATGTTCTTTCGTTACTTTTCAAACTCAAGTTGTTCAATTGACTTTATTGCTTATTGGACTGAATGTATTGCACATGGGCTGATGACTTTTGATTGGGCCGAAGACAGATGTAAATGTCCAAACTTTCACATGCTTACTAGTCGACAAGACTTATAAAATTTCAAATACAAACCTTGTTAAAATGAACAATTCACATGGATTAGTATGCAATGGCCGATAAACTTTATGTAAGAAAGTATACCATTGGACCTCCAATATTGTATCAAATTTCAATGTACTGAGATCACGTGAAGATTGACTTTTAACTGGCCGACAATCAGTATTATAACATGCAATATTTAATTGTGCCGCTGAGTTATTAATGGATCTGACAATTATTATGTGATGTTGATTCAATTTAAGTGGGTCGCACTATTGAACTAATACAATCTAATTGGGCCACTCATTGTCATCCGATCGGATGACTTAAAGAGATAATATGGAACGAATTGGTTTTGGATCGGATGGTCATCCGATCGGATGGTCATCCGATCGGATGGCCATCCGATCGGTGAACATCAATATGAACAACAGCTAACATTTTTAACGTATTCGGACAGAAAAATCTCGATTTCTCACAAACTGCTTGGAATTAAGTTCTGAAAATTTGAAGGCTTATAAAATGATGATTTTCGCACACAATGTCAAAATTTCAGCCAATTTTATCCGTAAAAACCTCGTTAATTTTGTGTTTTTCTATCGAAAAGTGAAGAAAATGAGTAGAGTGAGAGATTTGACAAATCTGATGTATTTTTGACTCTGAATCTGATGATTTCTCATGAAATTTTGTATGTTTGATCCGTACAATCGAGCTCCTGCTCTGATACCACTTGTATGATCGGTTTTTGACTCCTGAACGATTGCGTATGACACGTGTTGCCACACCCCAACCGATGGCGGAATCATCGGGCGCGGCACTAGGCAAATCAGATTGCTCAAGAGAATCCATAACAACTAATAGCGACAATATTTATTACATTTTTTATCCCATACTAAGAAACAATACAATCACATAAGTTATCACAGATTTTCTGTTCTCTCGAACAATGCCAATCCGACAACCTAGATTTTAGGTGAGTTTCTAGACTTCCTAGCTTGATTTGATGTAGACTGCGATCTAAACCTGCAACATACGTTAAAACAACGTCAATACAAAAGTATTGACGAGTATACAAGTTTTGATAATAGATAAAAAGTGATGCGAATTACCACATACATAAACGAGATACACCAAACATACATACAAGACAGATACTACCAGCTAAGTCACTCGAGCTGCGATTGCGATTGCTATTCATACTAACTAGACCAGACCCCGTCGGGTGCTATAGTACTATACTAGTTAAGGCGGGACCTCGCGAGTAAAAGTTCTAGCACGTATGTAACTAGCATCATGTGTAAATATGTAATTCAGTCATTCGCAAGTGATAAATACTTTAAGCATTTGATTAGATTGATTTGATAAGACGTATGTTACACCCAAAATGCGATAAAAAGGGTTCGAGTATACTCACTGTCGATGTTCAGCATGTAAACACAACTTGGTTGGATTGAAGGGAGCGCGTCTGAGATTAGCCTGTTTTCAGAATGATAGCATAAGCGTTGAACATTGCGTTAAACGGTGGCGGGTGAACCAAGTGTCGAATGGTAATCCGATCGGATGGCCAGTCAATCGGATGTCAATCCATTCGGATGGTCATCCGATCGGATGGCCATTCGATTGGATTGACATTCGTTTGGTAAGGATGTGTTTGTGTATGATGGCTTTGAAGTTTTCGTTGTAGCATTTTGAAAATAGAGAAGTATCTCTACCCTTCAGGTCGATCGATCGAATGGCAGTTCGATCGGATAGCGATCCGATTGGCAAGACACTTAGTGAGAACGAGTTCACAGCAGAATGGTTACTCGATCGGATGGCAATCCGATCGGATAGCAATCCGTTGGAAACTGTTGTTCTTCGAAATAATTGAGTATCAAAGTTCCAAATGTCACATGATCGGATGGTCGTTCGATCGGATGGCAATCCGATCGGACGGCAATCCGTTCGTCGTTCAGTCCTTTAAAAACTTGGAAATGATTAAGTGTTTGGAAGCTCAAGTGCAATCCGATCGGATTACAGTTCGATCGGATGGCAATCCGATCGGACGGCAATCCGTCCCATGAATCCAATCGTTTTGAACTTGATTATTTTGAATGCTTGCGGTTTGTTCGAGACGGTTTGACAACGTGCTAAACAACAGACACCCCATCTTGACCAAAGTGATCCGATCGAACAGGAATCACCCTAGTCCGATCAGTTAACTGTTCGAGACGGTTGTTCATGTTTAACCCGAAATCAGTTGTCCCTTGGATAAAATTCAGATCTTGGACCAACACATCACTAAGAAAGAGTAGGAGGTCGGAACGAGCCTCGATTCTATCGGTCTTGAGTGCTTTGAGTGTAAAAGAGTTGAAAGAAAGTTAGAAAACCATCTTTCAATCGTTTTAACCATGAATATGTGTAGATCTATGAGAAAACATTGTTTATTCATGTGGAAATCCTTCAGATCTAAGTTGTTCTTGGTGGAATGAAGCCAAACCTTGAAGTTCATAAGAACTTCATGATGACATCACCCTATAACACCTCAAATCTGGTGATTTCACGGTTAAAAGTCAAGATTCAAGGGTGAAAAAGATGAATGAGTGCGTGTAGATCATAGAAGTACAAGATTTGGGTTGAAAACTTACAAGAATCACGAGAAATCGAAAGAAATAGAGCCAAAAGTGCGCTGGTCGAGTGAGAGCTGTCACATCACTGTTCAAGTGATGTGACAAGTGCTATTTATAGGTGAAGAGGGGAGAAGGTGATGGAGTGCCATGGATCGGATGGCAATCCGATCGGATGGCCATTCGATCGAATGGTCATTCGATTGGTGGTTTCCGGCGATTTGCGTTTCGATGCTTCATTTCACTCGTTAAGCGTTGCGATAGTTTGGTCACACATTTTCATACCCACATTCGTATATTTATTATAGTTAGTCACATAAGGTCGTATAAATATCCATATTTCAAAGTCTGCGTTGCGATAATCGAGTTGCGTGTTTCGAATATGGTTGCGTTGCGACACATCACGGCTATCGAGAAGGGTAGAATAGGTCCTCACTCAACGTCATCGTGAGTGTTAGTACATGCGATGTGATATGTTATAGCAATAAAGTATGCGTAATATGTGAAAATACTGCGAAGTAGCGATGTATTTGATATGGCTACATTATGATCCGAATCTCTAGTGCTAGACGTAACGAGTATAGCGAGTAGTAACCGCGCACGAACGTGCTGGTTGTTACACGTGTGACGTGCGGAATCCGTACACGTGCGTGGACCGAACACAAGAACGTACTATAATCTATGATTTGATTGAATGATATGAAAACGTACAAGAAACCGTGAATCACCTTTTGCCTTTCTCTCTCTACTTTCTCTCTCTAGCTCCTAGCTCTCCAAGATAGGAAAATGGCAAAAGTCCTAAACTAAAGGCATAAGCCTTCTATTTATAGGCCAAGGTTATAAGGAGAGATTCCTTATTTACAATAATGCCACCTTCCCTTTTTCTATCTAAATATTACAAAATAAAGCTATGTATTCATTCCATTTCTGCTATGAATCGTATTGACGGAGGCGATAGACATAAATGCACTCACAGCGCCCTCGGAGATGCAGGAATTAGCTACTCAGCTTTAGGAACTGCTTGACAAAGGATTCATAAGACCGAGTTTCTCACCTTGGAGAACTCCGGTGCTATTTGTCAAAAAGAAGGACGGAACCTTTTGGCTGTGTATTGACTATAGAGAACTAAAGAAGCTAACCATCAAGAATCGGTACCCATTACCGAGGACTGATGATTTAATCGATCAATTGAAAGGCTCGAGTTTTTATTCTGTTGGTGCACGGAATGTCTGTTGACTACGTTAACATCAAGTCTTAAGTCAAGATAGTCAAGATTGGAGCTTGAAAAGTCAAAATTAGAGTTTAACAATGTAATTTCGCTTATATGTACAAAGTTATAGGTGATTTCGCTTTTAGGGACATTAGATTTCGCTTATATGGTCCAAGAGGTGATTTTGCTTATATGGTTATCAAGGGGTTTCGCTCATAAGGCATGACACATAAGCGAAATCATCACACTATAAATAGGTGCACATGTTGTTTCATTTGGGACGCATCTTCCAGAATTGTAACGAAGTGCTGCCGGATTTCTGTCAGGTTGTAATCAATGTTAAACGCAATATAAGAGACAGATATTAGATTATCAAGTTGTGTTTGTGTCTAGTTCTCTGATTCCGCCTTTGAACTAGACTTAAAACTCTTCGAATCGACTCAATCGGGTCAAACAACGATCCAACAAGTTTTGTTGGTGCACGGAATGTCTGTTGACTACGTTAACATCAAGTCTTAAGTCAAGATAGTCAAGATTGGAGCTTGAAAAGTCAAAATTAGAGTTTAACAATGTAATTTCGCTTATATGTACAAAGTTATAGGTGATTTCGCTTTTAGGGACATTAGATTTCGCTTATATGGTCCAAGAGGTGATTTCGCTTATATGGTTATCAAGGGGTTTCGCTCATAAGGCATGACACATAAGCGAAATCATCACACTATAAATAGGTGCACATGTTGTTTCATTTGGGACGCATCTTCCAGAATTGTAACGAAGTGCTGCCGGATTTCTGTCAGGTTGTAATCAATGTTAAACGCAATATAAGAGACAGATATTAGATTATCAAGCTGTGTTTGTGTCTAGTTCTCTGATTTCGCCTTTGAACTAGACTTAAAACTCTTCGAATCGACTCAATCGGGTCAAACAACGATCCAACAAGTTTTGTTGGTGCACGGAATGTCTGTTGACTACGTTAACATCAAGTCTTAAGTCAAGATAGTCAAGATTGGAGCTTGAAAAGTCAAAATTAGAGTTTAACAATGTAATTTCGCTTATATGTACAAAGTTATAGGTGATTTCGCTTTTAGGGACATTAGATTTCGCTTATATGGTCCAAGAGGTGATTTCGCTTATATGGTTATCAAGGGGTTTCGCTCATAAGGCATGACACATAAGCGAAATCATCACACTATAAATAGGTGCACATGTTGTTTCATTTGGGACGCATCTTCCAGAATTGTAACGAAGTGCTGCCGGATTTCTGTCAGGTTGTAATCAATGTTATACGCAATATAAGAGACAGATATTAGATTATCAAGCTGTGTTTGTGTCTAGTTCTCTGATTCCGCCTTTGAACTAGACTTAAAACTCTTCGAATCGACTCAATCGGGTCAAACAACGATCCAACAAGTGGTATCAGAGCTAGTGAAGAAGAGTTCTATACAATTCAGCCGCTAATTCTGTTTCTACACTATTCTTTTTCGAAAATCAAAACTTTTTACGGTCAGAATCGGTTCAGTTTTACACATCTTGCTCGGAATCTTGTAGTGACAAATCCTTGAAAGTTTCAAAGCTAAAATCGACCTAAAACATAGGATTTTTGAGGTTTCGCTCGTATGGACTCGTGCAAAAAGTGACGTCATCAGTTGATTTCGCTCATAGGACACTTGGTGATTTCGCTTTTATGAACCAGTAATTCAGTGATTTCGCTCATCTGTACATCTCAGGGTTTCGCTTATAGTGACACTTAGGGTTTCCCTTTTGTGACAACTAAGGTTTCGCTCATCAGTACACTTTGTGATTTTGCTCCAAAACATATTTCACGAGAAAAGTGCATCGGGTTGTGAAAACTTTAAACAAAGTGTGTCAGTACTTTGGGACTAGAAATCACGAGGTTTTGATGTCAGTCGGTCACATGAATTCGTGGTTCAAGATGTGCATGTGACATTGGTTTGCCAACACATTCAAAATACTTCATCATACTATTGTCGGTTTAAAAGTGTTGTTGCCAGCTTTAATATGTCAGCACAACATATTGAATGATTCAAAGTGATCACGTGAAGTCCTTGGCTCAAGATACAAACAATTTGGTCAAATTAATTGTCGACTAAGTGGATGTGTGTCAGGCATTTGTAAATTCTATAAAAGTTTGCATGTAAAGTCTAATAGTTGTCAGCCATTTATAAGATCAAAGTTGCATGAGTTAAAAGTTCATTTAGAGTATATCGATAAAGGTCAGCCCAAGTAAGTCTATTACACCGGCCCAAGTCATATTCTCGGCCCATCAACATTCAAAGCTCATCGGCTCATTTGAATCTATATCCTATTGATCAAGCCCATTCATTTAGTGTTCTCACTCATACAACTTTGAAACAAGTCTACGAATCTTCGACACGAGTCATAGATCAATTTCTTCCTCACACTTTTACGTATATAGTTCGTTTAAACTGATTGTTTGTTTGTTTGTTTTCTTGTGACTGTCAGGTTTACATCATGGCTGAGGAATTCTACAACACGTTTTTCAACGCATTCACATCCGAATCGTCCGAGGTTGCAAATGTTACACCAAAAACCATCACTAAGGTGCTCAATGAGAACATCAAGCACGATAACTTTTACGGAACTCACTCAAAGCCACCAACTTTGGAAAGCATTGAAGATTATACCTGGTGGAAAGAACGTTTCATCAACTGGGCAAAAGCGTATGCTTATGAAAGCTGGTTCTGCTTGGAGTATGGATATGAAAAACCAAAAGATGAGAAAGGCGAAGATCTTGTATTCAAGAAGTTTTCCAGAGAAGATAAAGCTGAATACGGAGCTGAACAGAGAATGATAGCATTGATCCAGTCAGCAATCAGAAACGATATTTTTGCATTACTAAAACATGATGGGTCATCTAAATCTGTTTGGGAAGCTTTACGAATTAAAGCTGAGGGGGGTAAACAGATTAAAAAGAACAAAATCGCTTTATTAAAGAAAGAATTTGATCTGTTTGATAATATTAAAGGAGAGACAGTGAGACAAATGATTGAGAGATTCTGTCATCTTAAAATTGAATTGGAGAGATTAGAGATAAATAAAACAAGAGAGGAACTTATAGATAAATTGATTGAAGCGTTACCACGAGCTGATCAGTGGCAAACGTTTGTTTTTATTTTGAAAAATGATGCTTTGTATGATACAATTACTCTTGATGCTTTGTTTGAAAAGATTGAAAGTCATGATCTGGAGCTACAAAAGCAAAACAAGATGACTGATTCTTCACATCAACAGAACGTTGGCTTGTACTACAAAGGCAGTGTGCCTTCTGATAAAGGAGTTGGTTCACCAAAAACATCATTTAGTGGTGAAAAGATGAAAGAACCACCAACAACGTCAACAAGTCATCATTCCGGATATCATTCATCTTCAAAGACAAATTCTGATAAATCTGAAGAAATTCTATGCAACATTGCTCTTAAACTGAAGAATTCTCCTGCAATGAGTATAAATGCAGCTAAGCAGCAAATGAGTTTCCTTGCATCTGTTCTGGAGTCATATGAAGGTCTTGTAGCTGGCAAAATTGGAAACTCTGAATTGACCAAAGAAGATTACGACCAGATTGATCCGGAAGAGATGGAGCTCATTGACATCCGTTGGTGTTTAGCTAGTTGTATTCGCAGAGCTCAGAGGTACATGGAGATTACCGGGAAACAATCGCTTGGAGGTGCTTCAACAAAGCTTGGATTCGATAAATCCAAAGTGACCTGCTTCAGATGCAGGCAAAAGGGTCATTTCAAAAGAGAATGCAGAAACTCTGAAGTTGCTGAAGGAAATGAACGTCCTTTCAACGATGATTATTATCGAAAGGCGATCTGCCATCGAAGCAGAGAAGAGCCAAAGTTGATTGAAGATAAACCAAAAGAAAAGTCAAGAGCGTATGCAGTAATCTATCCTGATGAAGGATCTGACTGGAGTACAGTTTGTCCAGAAGAAGATCGTTTAGAGAATGTTCGTAAAACAGCTAATGGGAGAGCTATGATAGAAGAAAGAAAGTTTGTTTTTGTTGCTGAGATTCAAAATGAAAACAAAGACAAAGACACTGTTGAAGTATGAGATGGCTGTCGGTAGCAAAAGATGGGATAAAAAGAGAGAATGCTATTATAACAGAGAAGGAGAACCGGTTGTTCCCAAGAAAGACATAATCTTCGATGATGTTCTTCTCAAAGTCCCGTTGAGAGCTTAATACTATAGAAATGTATTGAAAGATGACACATACGCTAAGAGATTTGAAAAGGAGATCAGATATGCTATGTTATCGTGTCTGAGAAAAAAGGATGAGGAGAGAATGAAGAAGAATGTTGAAGAAATGGTGAACAATCTGAAGAAAGCTGCTGAAGAGGTTAAAGCTGAAACTGTTGAAGTTGAAGCTGTGAAGGTAATCAAAAGTGAAGAAGTTGTTGTGAATGAAGAGGTTGAGAAAGCTGTTACTGAAGAACAGCAGATTGAAGAAGAGGTGAAGAAAGAAGAAAAAGAAGAAAAGAATGAGAATGAGGAAGCTGATAATGTTGGTGATGAAGTCGGTGTTGAAGAAAAGAAGAATGTTGCTGAGCAGACAGAGGTTGCTGAAAACACCGAAGTGCCAATCACTGAGGTAAATTCTGATTCTGAAAACTTGAAACTGATTGATCAGTGCAAGAAATGCATGGAACCGTGCAGAGCTTGTACTGAAAAAGATGAGCAATTCAGAACAAGAGATCTTGAATTCACAAAAATAGAAAACATTTTCAAAGAAAAATGCAAAGAAATGTTAGAAAAAGAAAAAAGTTTTTAAAGAAAATGATGAAAAACTTTCAGAAAAATGTAACAAATTAGAGAAAGAAAATGAAGTTTTGAAAGAAAATGTTTTGAAAATGACAAATGAATGTGAACAAAAAGAAATTGCTTGTCAAGAAATGAAAAAGGAATATGACTCAATGAAATTATCATATCACATTACAAAAGAGTCATATGATAAAGTAAAAGACGAAATGAAATATGCTCAATCAAGAATGAATTATCTTTCTGAAACAACTAAAGAACTTAAACGAATGTATTCCATAAAACAAGATGTTGTTAATTCCTATATTGAGGATGTTGCTAAGCTAAAGCGACAGATTGCTGATTTAGAACAGGATAACAAGTTAAAAAGTTACCACGTGTCGTCATATGTGCTTGAACGAATTTTCAATATAAAACCGAGTGATGGTGAGTCTGAGCAGAACAAGAAAGGCATTGGCTCAGAGTTTCATCAAGTTCCACCACCGGGAAAATTTGCATTTTATGATGAGGAAAAGGTCGAAAAAGCTTTCAACATGGTAGACCAATTGCCAGACAACATTGACATAACCTATTCCAAATCTGATGATTCTCATGATTCAGAGGTGGTAGGAAAAGTCGTTGAAAGTGTATTGAAAGAAGAGTCAGTTGATACAGGTAAATCTGAATCACAGGATGAAGATGAAGGAAATCTTCATGATGGATATCTGAAAAACACAAAATCCGAGAAAAATTTGAATGATGATTCAAAAGGATTGGTTTATACCATGATTGGATCGGACAAATTGTTCTTAGATGTTGTTTTCCCGATTCAGAATGTGATTTCAGAAAAAGTTGATAAAGTTTTCAAAATGGTTGAGATTGAGAAGTCTGAGATTTCAAAGTTTGCTGGTAAGAGTCATAGAGGTTCGTATAACAAACCTGGTTACAAGAAGAAAAACATGAAGGCTGGGTTGGGTTATAAAAAGAAACAAAATCGAAACAAAAATGAAACTCAAAATTTTCAGACAAAAATGAGTTTTGTTCAAGGAGGCAGTTTAGAAGAAGAAAAGAACTTAAAATGAGACAGTCTAATGATGAGTTCTTTGCTAAAAAGAAAAAGCAACAACCACAGGTCAAAGATGTGTCCATGAGAACATGTTTCAAATGTGATCAAAAAGGACATCTTGCACGCAAGTGTCCTAATCTAAAACCTGTGGATGTTGACAAAAAGAAGATTGATGCTGAGAAACAAAAATCTGAGAATGTGAGACAAAGGTCAACCAGATTTGACTCAAAACAAACTTGGAGGTACAACACAAACAAGTTTGCTTCGAATCAAAACTGGAAATCAGACCCGAACAGGTTTGATTCAAGACAGACCTGGAATTCTCACACACCCAGATTCAGAACAACTCAAAGTTGGAAAACAATTGTTGACATGACAAAACCTCAAGAGTTTTGGAAACCAAGAGTTGTTGTTCAAAATCAAAATGTTCAAAAAGATTCACATTTTTACAAACGAGGTACACCAAAAGGTCAGACATGGTTTGTTAAGAAAAATGTTGATTTGGTAAAAGATGAAAAAGTTGAAGTTAAAATTGAGAAAGTGTTTGTGAAAAATGACAAAGAATTTCCAGCATTGAATGAAAATTATTGTGTTGAAATGCCTAAGGTTCAACAGACCTGGGCTAAATTGTTCAAGTAATTGAGTAGTTTGTTTGTGTAGGTGCTCATGGAATTTGAAGATTGTGAGTTTGGAATTCAGAGCAGCCTGGCACATGGAGAGGAGGAAGAGGCTGCTGCTGGACCCTGGTTTGGTTGAACAGGGAATTTATATGTTTTTCTGTAAATAAATAAACAATATTTTCAAAAACCCTAAAAATTGAAAATTTAAAAACCAAAAATATGTTTGTTTTTAATTTTTGTCAAATATTCAAAAATACAAAAATATGTGTTGTTTGAATACGCCGAAACCCTCACGGCTGAACAAACATGATTACTTTCATCAGATTGAAAAACGGTTTTCAAACTGTCGAAGATCAATGGGTTGTAAATCATGGGGGTACTTTACATTATTTTTCTGCAAATCAGTGCATGAGAAGCAGAAAATGGATGGCGAGACAAAGTTATCAGTGTTGGTTGTCAAATTTTCTTTAAATGGTTTTGCATTTTAGGGGGAGAAAAATTGTCAGAAAATACAAAAACATTTGAAAATTTGAAAAATGACAAAAACATGATATAATTTAAAAAAAAAATTGAGTTTTGCGTAAAAAGAGGAAATGATAGTACATCAGTAGACAGTTACAGTACGCTAAAGAATTGGAAAGTTTAAATGTGATAAACGATCTCACCGTGGATGTGTTGATAGGTTTTTATACATTTAGTAAACTTTTTCGGGATATAAACCTAAATTCATACTTACTTATTTCGTGGGGAACACTACTTGGATATATAGGTAACCCCTGAAATCTCGTTTGAAATGTCCCTCTTTCTGAGATACTAGGTCTTTATGCTTAGTGATATCTGGGGTATTATTCCGGGACTTCTGCTGAATGGAAGTTCTGACCTAGTCCTCGAATAATACTTTCCACATTGCTTGAAACATAGCGCAGCCCTCAGCAAATTGATGAAACAATAAAATTGATAGTCATTGCTGTTGTAATTCAAAAGATCCTCTAAAGGGGACACACCAAAAGTCGAGCCGTTATCTCTCTGCTGAACGGAAGTTCTGACCTGAGCTCTCACGGTTTCGTACTATAATTTATTCCCCTTACAGATATCATCTAGGTATACTCACCTGTAAGACTGAACATTGGGATCTGGATACGGGAGTATATTCAAGAGGTGGGACACATGAATGAGTTTAAGTTCCTAAAATACCTAATTCGTATCCTGAATCAGTTGAAATTTGTGTGAAAATTTAAGTGGATCAGTATATCGACAATCTAAGTGAATTGTTTAATTCTTAAAGTGTTTATTAAGCTCAACGGTACTTGTGACTTGTCAAAAACTGATATGATCCTCTAACGCATACTCAAACAAAAATATTGTCTGTAAATATGTTTGTACATATTTCTTTACTGCTTTATATTTTCAGAAAATTCAAAAGATTTTGATTTCACTTTTTTTCGACAACCGATATCTGAAATGCTGAGTTTCAAAATCTAAGTAAGCTGATTGTGTTTCTGAAAATAAAACAAGTTCATTAATTTGATACTTGATTTAAAATCAAAAATTTCAAAAACAGTTTGTGATATCTCCAAGGTCATTAACTTGAACTTGGATGATAAACTGTGAGGGAGTTGGATTCTTTAATGCTGCTAAATCTATGAAGTTTGTTGATAGGGGAAGTGGATTAGAGAAGATTGATTGATAATATGAAAACATTGTATTTATGAATGTTTAAGTGCTTGCAGATAGTCCAGACTACGATCCCGAGAGCAGAGTTTAAGGGGGAGTCTGAAGACAAGTTTGAAACAAAGAGGAGCTTGTAGATGGAAAGCTAGGTGTCGATCCCAAAGCACGGAAGCTTGATGAAAGGGGGAGCCTGAAGCTGATAGAAGAAGAGAAAGATTGTTAGATGCTTACATTGTTACAACTTGAAAGAGAAGGCAGAATGACTAAGACTGAAGACTCAGAGCCGAAAACTTCGTCAACATCCAAGGGGGAGTCTGTTGGTGCACGGAATGTCTGTTGACTACGTTAACATCAAGTCTTAAGTCAAGATAGTCAAGATTGGAGCTTGAAAAGTCAAAATTAGAGTTTAACAATGTAATTTCGCTTATATGTACAAAGTTATAGGTGATTTCGCTTTTAGGGACATTAGATTTCGCTTATATGGTCCAAGAGGTGATTTCGCTTATATGGTTATCAAGGGGTTTCGCTCATAAGGCATGACACATAAGTGAAATCATCACACTATAAATAGGTGCACATGTTGTTTCATTTGGTACGCATCTTCCAAAATTGTAACGAAGTGCTGCCGGATTTCTGTCAGGTTGTAATCAATGTTAAACGCAATATAAGAGACAGATATTAGATTATCAAGCTGTGTTTGTGTCTAGTTCTCTGATTCCGTCTTTGAACTAGACTTAAAACTCTTCGAATCGACTCAATCGGGTTAAACAACGATCCAACATATTCAAAGTTTGATCTAAGATCCGGGTATCATCAATTAAGAATCCAAGAGGAAAGTATTCCTAAGACGGCGTTTAGAACTCGCTACGGTCATTACGAGTTCCTTGTTATGCCTTTCGGCTTAACAAACGCTCCCTCGGTATTCATGGATTTGATGAACTGGGTATGTAAGTCATACCTTGACAAGTTCGTGATTGTATTTATTGATGACATATTAATATATTCACGAACAACACTTTAGAACAATTTTGGAACTACTTAAGAAGGAACAACTATATGCAAAGTTCTTGAAATGCGAATTTTGGATTCGCGAAGTACAATTTCTTGGTCACGTGGTGAACGAGAATGGAATACACGTCGACCCATCTAAGATAGAAACCATAAAGAACTGGAATGCTCCAATGACTCCCACTAAAGTACGATAATTTCTAGGTTTAGCGGGATATCATCGGAGATTCATTAAGAATTTTTCAAAGATTGCTCAGCCGCTAACTTCGCTTACACAAAAAGATAAAAAGTTTGATTGGGGAGAAAAACAAGAGTCAACTTACCAGTTGTTGAAAGACAAACTATGCCAGGCGCCGATACTATCACTACCGAACAGTACAGATGACTTCGTGGTGTATTGTGATGCTTCGCATCAAGGCTTGGGTTGCGTGTTAATGCAACGTGAAAAAGTCATCACGTACGCGTCACGCCAATTAAAAGTTCACGAAAGGAACTATACCACCCATGACCTAGAGTTAGGTGCGTTGGTATTTGCATTGAAAATCTGGCGTCATTATCTATATGGCACTAAGTGCACCATATTCACAGATCATAAAAGTCTTCAACATATATTCAATCAAAAGGAATTAAATATATGCCAACACCGTTGGGTGGAATTGTTGAATGATTATGACTGTGAGATCAAGTATCATCCGAGCAAAGCAAATGTAGTGGCAGATGCCTTGAGCCAGAAAGAATGAGTCAAAACTCTACGAGTACGAGCTTTAGAAATGACAATTCAGACGAACTTTACAACTCGAGTGCACAAAGCACAACAAAGAGCTTTAAAGCCGGAAAACATTCAAGCCGAATCATTGCGTGGAATGGAAAAACAGATGGAACCAAACAAGGATGGAACTTTATATTTTATTGGAAGGATCTAGATCCCACATTTTGGCGGACTACGAGAATTGGTGCTAGATGAAGCACACAAGTCAAATTAGTTCAGGTCAAAATGGGGCGTTTTTAAAGAAGTATTAGTTTGGTTCTGGTTAAAATGAGTTAGGAATAAAAAAGGTATCAAAATGTGTTCATATGTTGTATTTGCTTTTATGGCGGCTGGCGGCAATGGTGGAGGTGTCAGCGTTAACAGTGGATTCAATAGTGGCGGCAAAGGCCAGGGAGATGGCGGTGACGGTTGTGGAAATGAAGACGACAACAGTGGTTGATTCAATAGTGGTAGCTGAGGTGGCGGTGACAGTTGTGGATATATACCATCACTTTAAACTCTATAACAACCCATGCCCTTACTTTCTTCCTTCACAAATTCCCTTTATGCATATAAGTTCAAATTCTATAATGAAATCATGATGTAGAGTACAAACAGGTAGAATTGGGGATAGAGGTTCACCCTGAATGTAAGTTAGAATCACAGCAAACGACTGAATCTAATTCAGTTATAATCACGAGAAGTGTTCAAAAGAAACTATTTAAGGTCAAAAAACATGGTTTACTATGGGTATTATCACTTTGCTCATAATCAACTCCACCATTAGTTTCATTGAAGAAAACAATGCTGGTAATGTAGCAGCTGCTCTCATGGCTAGACTGGCCCCAAAAGCAAAGGTATTATATGTTCATATCATTTATTTATTTTGTTCATTATTTATTTATTCTAAATTTAAATTATATCAAAAGATTTTAAGAGATGGGAAATGGAATGAAGAAGATGCTTACATGTTAGTCCCCGGATATATAATTAGTATAAAGTTAGGTGATATTATTCCAGCCGATGCTCGTTTGCTCGATGGCGATCCGTTAAAGATTGACCAGGTGAGTGGTCAAACTTGTATAATTGTTTCTTGATCATGTTTTAGTATTATGTACGAAACCGTGAACCAGTGAACCCATATTTTGTAGTTGGCTCTAACCCGTGAGTCTCTCCCGGTCACTAAAGGTCCTGGTGACGGTGTCTATTCCGAAAAGAATGACAATTTATATGATTAATATTTTTGATTAATACAGGGAGTGATTACGAAAAGAATGATAGCGATAGAAGAAATAGCGGGAATGGACGTTCTTTGCAGTGACAAAACCGGAACGCTGACTTTGAACAAGCTTACAGTTGACAAGAATCTTATCGAAGTCTGTCTCGTAGATGCGTATTTTTTATTACAAATTCGGATTTTTTACCTGTAGTTTGACTTTTCAGTTGACTTATTTTGTTAGGTATTTGCCAAAGGAGTAGACGCCGATACTGTCGTTCTGATGGCGGTCCGAGCCTCTAGAACCGAAAATCAAGATGCCATTGATGCTGCAATAGTCGGTATGCTGGCTGATCCAAAAGAGGTAAAATATTATCTCAAAAATGCAAAAGCAAATATGTAAATGTTGTTGGAAATTTTAGTGAAAATGAGTTTTTGTAACACCCCGGAAATATAAAACTTTATATTAGAATTATAAAGTTTAAATAAACAAGAATTAATTAACCAGGAAAATTATAACCTAGTTAACTACAAGTCTAGAAATAACTTGAAATAGGGTTAAAATAACCAAAACTATATGTTAAACAAAGGTGGAGGGGCCAATGTTGTTAAAATTGAAACTTATATTATTAGTTTTAATTAAAAACAAAACCAAACACCTCAATTGAGATGTCTGGTCGATCAAGAACAGGAGAGGGCGACACCCCCACTCTCAAAACCCTAACTTCTACTAAACTCTCAAATCGAAGGCCCAAACCAAGTCAAAATCGAAAATCGAAAATCGAGCATAGAATAGTGATCCTCATCACAAGGGGGTTACAAGGTATGTAAAATTTGGTGTTAATTCTCTGTTTGAAATTCTCATGAAATTGGGAAATCTGAAATTGATGTTGCATGTTTGCTATTTGGGTAGAATAGGGTTGATATAGTGTCTAGGAGTATAACCTAGACAATAACATGCGAAATCATGGCTAATTCCTGAAAATCTCATGAACACATTGAAGGTGATTCATGGGTTTTGTGGGAAACTAGTAAACACTAGGGTTTAGAATGATTATTCTAGCGTAATACGGGTCATAGAAAGTGATTTCTGAAATGATGATGTTTAAATGTTATATGAAAGCTTTATTGATGTTAAGTTTAGCTAAATAACAAGCTATGAACTTGAATATGAATGATATAAAATTCTGCCCGTTAAGTGGTTGTAAAAATGCCCCAAAGAAGGCTCGAAATTGAAATTTAAAGTTAGACGCATGATTGTGATGATTTGACAAAATTATGCGATATATGGTTGAAATGGAGTTCTAAACAAGTCGTGATTGAACTCTATAGGAAAAGATACCGGAGCGTCGAGTGGACAAGCCGGTGGCGATTCGCGTTTGAAGGGCGTGCACTAAAGGTATGTAACTTGACCCGTTACATTAAACGAATTGTTGTTAAATTATGCGAAGTTTCGTTGTAGGGTAGTTATGGTGTTGATTGTAGCGACCATGATCGTTACTTGAATTAATAGGCTTAGAGTGACAAGAAACCGTTTGGTAGTCATCATATTGGTGGGTTCCACAAGATGAGCCAAACGGGTTGATTTGTTGTGTAAATTATTGTACTAGTGTTTTAGAGAGTTGAAAAGACGATAACAATCACAAGAGCATTATTGGTAAAGAAATGCGGGTGATAATGCGCCCCGGAGGTTGGGTATAAAGTGCCATAAGCTTCCTAGTTAAATGATAGAGAAATGAGTAAAGTTAGAACGGGTCGAATAATCAATTTATGCATGGGAAATGTTTCGTAATATAGCTAATTGGCCTTTGTTATAGTTGATAAAGGACATAATAGAATGCGAGAAATTAACATGATGGTTTCATAGAACGAGAGATCCGAGAATTTGGTTTAACCGAACAAACAAAACAACCAAATCATGAACTTACAGGGAATACCGTAAGTTACGGTGGTACCGTAACTTACGGTAGACATAAAAAGGCTTACGGCAGTCCTTTACTGCCTTACGGCAGATCTGGATTTTCCAGCAACCACCGTAACTTACGGTGGTACCGTAAGTTACGGTAGATCCTAAACATTTTTGTCTAAATTCTTTATTATCCTAGCTAATCGAATCCGTTTTTAAGCGTAGTTTCGATTAAGAAATATTTCTAAGAATTCTAATGCTAAGATTTGTTTAAAATCTCCAGTTTCAGGTATTACAAGTATGTGGACGATGATCAAGCATCTTTTTAAGAACCGAGCACCAACTTTTGATGCTTCCGCGTTAAACTTAACTTTGTCTAGACTATGGTTATACTGTAAATGATTTGTCATCCGTGTTTTGAATGTTTAAAACTAGTCGGTAGATGACTAGTAGATGTTTCTTTTAAACTTGTTTAGTAAGTATCAAGAATATGTTGGTTTATTAACATGGAATATCTTTTGTAAACTCAAAGTTAGTATAAAATTTATGTAAACTATTATTAAATTCAGTCCTTTTAACAAGGGTGTTACAGTTTTTCACTAAATATTTTGGACATCAATAATATTTATATATGTGTTGTATAAATAATTATTTATGGTTTGTGTTCAAACTATGTCCAAATAGAGCTAAGATGAATGAGATATCGAAGCTTGAAGTTGTATGTTTGGAAAAACAAAGATGAGAAAAATGGATTGAGATTTGTCATCTTGTCCCACATAGGTGGACTGACAAAACTTAAAGTGGTATATAAGGAGGAGCACTCCTTGAAGACAAACACCAGTGGGGACCCTAAAGGATGCGGAGCACCCTTACTCGTGCACATATGCGCGCGTGCCGTGGGCTATAGGCCCTATGTAGTGCGCTTTGAACTTCGCACACCGCCTTTGTATTTTTGTCCATGAGCGCGTGGTCAGATACATGGCGGGTCCGCTTATGGCGCACCCTTGGGTGGCGTAGGCGGATGGCATGGCGAAGACTGCAAATGGCACATGAGTTTGGATGGCGTATGACCAGGTGGCGTCCTGGTATGCACAATGGCATATGTGTGGTGCGTGGGTCCATATGGCATGGCATAAGGTCCATGTAGAGTGTTGCATGGATTTGCGGATCAGGTATGGTGCGCGCGCAGGTTACAGTAGTAACTAGGAGCACTGGTTTGCACACCATGCACATGCGCGGGTTCCATACATTGTGACGCACGGACTGAAGAGCCACTTCAGGCGCGCGTACATGTCTGCAACGGTAACAGAGCAATTGGCAGGACCTGGTCAAGCTAGCTGTTACAATCCGTTAATTGCGTGTCATGATGAATATGACCGTTTTTTGTCTAACCACTTAAGTCCATTAAAGTCATATTCATTATCTTGTTTATTACAAGATTAATGTTATAATTATGACAATATTAATGTCTATTTTATTACTAGTTTTAGTGAGCTTAAAACTATAAGTGTATATATATGAACTTGGTGGTTCATATTAGATATACGAACAAAAATTAGACATTCTCTTGACTCTCGTTTTTCCTTTGAGAGGAGTACTCTCATATTTACATACTTCATATTTTTCCTAAATTTATAAACACCATGTTACCCGGTGTAATCTCGGGCGTGAGTGCCATCTCCGGCAGTACACATACTGTTCCGGTTGTTGTACCCTGGGAGACAGACCGTCTGAGAGGAGGCGCGGAATCTGTTTTAAGGGAAGCGTGTTGAACACGTGCCTCAACCAAAAACCTTCAACGACAGTTTGTTCATTCATTAGCGGAGGTTTACTAAAGGGTGCGGTAGAAGTTCTTCCAAAGATGTTGGCTTGAATCAAGATTGGTACAATTATTGTGTATTTTATTTTCGTTCATTTGGTTTATGTAACCGGTATTGTACTTGATGAATTTCCCACAAATAACGAGAGTCTCGTTATTATTTATTTTATTAATATTTTAATAAAAAGTGAACCTAGTTCCTACAATCTTAAAACAGACTTTCGTGAAGATTGTTGCTACAATCTTAAATCCCTTCTCTACAAGGATTTAGGTTCACGAAAGTTAAAATATTTAATGAGATTTTTTGTTAAAATCTTGAAAAATATTTTTTGGGAAATATTTATTTAGTACAATGAGTCGGATTAATTTTGATGATTGGAGTACAATCTTTTATCCGAATACCGGGTTGCAAAACGACTTTTTAATTCAAGTTTTGGAGTTCATGGTTTTTGTTCGTGTTTAGATAAAACCGAACCATATACAAAATAATATGTATTTCAATATGTTTTGAAATACTAAATTTTCTAATGAGCGTATAAGAAAATTTTATTTTGTAACCCCCTTTCAAATTTAAATGTTTGTAACGTTTAATTTATTTATTATAAGCTTTTAGTAACCATAATTGATATATTAATGTTGGTTTTAAAAGTCTTGAAATATATTTATTTTATAATTAGCATATTAGAAAATAATTATTTTATAAGTTAACTAGTTTTAATATCTTCTAACGAGCGTGTTAGAAATGTTGTTGAAAGAATAACGACATTAAAACTTTTTATATCTCTAACGAGCGTGTTAGAATTGTATAGAATGAAAGTTTTAATATCATCTTTTATATCTAATGAGCGTGTTAGATACGATGATTGTGTAAAACTAACTTGTTGAAAGACGATTAGATTTTCTAACGAGCGTGCTAGAAAATATACGTTTAGATTTTCTAACGAGCATGTTAGAAAATATTATTATTTCAAATAATTACCGACGAGCGTGTTGGAGACAATTATTTTGGATAATAAACATTGTAACGAGCGAGTTAGAAACGGATTTTTTCCACATATGTTTAAACGATTTTATTTGTTTATTTCTAATGAGCGTATTAGAAATAGTTTATAATTTTTTTTATAAACTTTGAAACAAATTTTGTAATCGATTATTTCTAGCGAGCGTGTTAGAAACGATTTAAAGAGTTTGATAGTTGTTTATTTTCTAACGAGCGTGTTAGAAACGATTTAACGACTTTGCCAATTGTTTATTTCTAACAAGCGGGTTAGAAAACGTTTATTTTATATAAACCAAAAATGGCTTATGGCAATAAATAGTCGTTTAATTTTCTAATGGGCGTATTAGAATTAGTTTATCTTATAACCAACTATTTTAACGATTTGCAATCGTTAAATTCTAACGAGCGGGTTAGAACCGGGTTAACTATGATAAACTATTTAAGATGATTTGTAATCGGTTTATATATTTTCTAACGAGCGTGTTAGAAAAGATTTGTGTTCATTTCTAACGAGCGTGTTAGAAAACGTTCATTTAAACCAAAAGTGAATAATTGTATTCGTTTTATTTCTAACGAGCGCGTTAGAACCGGTTTACTTTATAAAAACCGAATATTTTGAATGTTTGTTCAACATTTAAATTCTAATTAGCATATTAGAATTGGTTATCATACAAACCACTCTTTTTAACGATTGATAATCGTTATTAACAGCGGTTACAAATGCTTGGAATATGATAAACCATTTATTAAAACGATGTGAATTCGTTTTATTTTCAAACGAGCGAGTTTGAAATTGTTTTATTTATTAAACTATTATAAGGTTTATTGTCTTGATTTGTAATCAAAACATAAATATATAGTTTAATATTAAAACACTTGCAAAAACGAGAAATGTTTTGGACGAATAAAACATGTCTTTGCGAAGTATAAGTGATTCGATACTTCCACGAGAAGTATAACGTCTTGAACCATATAATAGTCTTGGAGAGACTATTTTATGAAAAACAACTCGATGTTGTTATAGACATAATAAGTTGCTTAACTACATGCGAGTAGTTAATTGTAAACAACTTTATACTTTGGACAACTTGTGATTATTCAAGTTTTAGAGTTCCAAGATGAGGGAGTACCTCAAAACATGACACCGAACGAAATAATTGCGTTTATTTAGGTAAAAAAGTGTTGAAGATAATAACACTTTGGCTTTTGATGTTTAGATATCATTGGTGTATCTGTTATTTTGGAGTACTAATAAGTTGTCAAAAGGATACACATCTTGATACAAAGTGTAAAAAGTAATTTACATAAACACAATGAGCGGGTTGTGATCATGACTTATGTAATAAGTCACAAATCAAACATCAAATGCATAACGGCGTCGTGAGAAATGTGGTGTATGGTTTCAGATGGAATACACGAAAACAAGATATGTCATCTAATGTTGAGAGCATCAACATGGAAATGCACATGTAAGTTTTCAAAGAATATAACATATGAAAGAAATATATGTTATTATTGTAAATGATTTTAATAAATTTAGCAAATTTATTAACGGAAATTTACAATAGTGATGGACTTGTAGATGCTTCTACCACCATCAATGTTGTTTAAACTATGTGGAGGCTTGGTCCTCAATTTGGGAGAGTATCCCAATACATGGTATTAATGAAACAACAACGTAAATGTATATATCACTATAGGCATACGTAAATGCTCTGTTGTTGAGAGTCAATCTAATTGGATATATCTCAAGACTCAAGTGATTTTATACAAAGATCTTTCATCAAAGTGACTTGGATTAAAGACTTATGTTTAAGTCTTTAGGAAGTCAATGATAAAGCCTTGGAGATAAAAAGGCAAACGAGTTATGATCCTAATGGATGAAGTTAACTTTGGTTTTGGAATGGTGAAATAAAATTTTATTATTGTGTCTAAACTAAGAAACGGATGTTCGGAAGAGATAGTGCGTTATCTCTTAAGGCTGTGAAGAATCAGAATGATGCATCTTCTGTTCACATGCTAGAGTATTGTGGTCTAAAGCATGCTAGACTAATACTTGTTAATTTATATGATCGACGGAGATTAAAATAACTTTAAACATTCAAAATATGTTATGACACAAGAATGAATTTTGTGCTAAACAAAACTATAAATATAACTTCATTAAAATGCAAGCAATGTGGGGGAGGGGGCCATTTAAGAAACAAACCCTTTAGGGTATGTGGAAATGGTAGTTGAGAAGTTTTCTCAAACTCGAAATGAAAGGGAGAACATTTCATCACCCCATTTGGATGTTATCCAATTACACTTAAATGTGGGGGTGACTTGCATTTGAATGTGGAAATGGTAGTTGAGAAGTTTTCTCAAACTTGAAATGAAAGGAAGAACCTTTCATCGCCCCATTTGGATGCTATCAAATTACACTTAAATGTGGGGGGTGACTTGCATACATTGCAAACGCATGACCAAGTGGAGTACACAATGGTTATATGGAGTCAATCGAATAGATTGGACTCGAATGCCAATTGGTTAGATTCAAAATCTAGTAAGATGTCAGTCATGACACACCAAAGGCATGGTGAAAACGTGTTTGGCCATGAATTGAGTTTCATGTCATTCTAAGACAAGGTACATAACTAGATCCAGGTTGAGATCACGAGTTATAAGTCTTATGAATCGACTAAAAGGCAAAGGTGACAAGCGAGTCAAGAACACGTTAGAACAACTTATCTCAATTTAAATTGTCGTTGGTGACTTAGCGAAGTCAAAGATAATTTTGGATCCAACAACCAGTGGGTTGATAACAGATCAGGTTGTGGAATGGGACTAAAGCCATGGAAAAGGGGACATGAGGGAAACCTAACCTAGTTGACTGGAGATCCCAAGATCTAGGTTCAATAGGCCAACTTAATCATGAACCGAAGGGTAGTCACTGTGGGGGCGTAGCTAATATATATGTTTATATATAAGCTAGTTTATATGTTTCATATATCCCCCTAAAACTATAAAAGGGTGTTTAAATACGTCCTAGTCCATTCCTATAATATTCAGTGACATTGTTGTGAGGTTAAGCATAATATGTGGTTTTATGATTTGTGTAAATCATAGCAAACCATAATGTTTTTAATGATTTAAAGGGAAATCACCTATGTTGGAGAGAAGTGTGGTCGCTTCGAATGGAATTAGGGCATAATTCCTAGAGCTCCCGCAGAACCAGGAAAGTGTTCCATGACCATTATAGGACACGATAGTGAGGGGATGGCCCGGCTAGGGAAAGTATTGTGTGAATGTATATTGTCGTTTACACAAATGGGGGGTTGTTCAAGGACATCACGTCTACAAAACCCTAGTAGACTAAATATGCTTCACAAAGGAAGGTTCAAAGGCAAAACCTACCTATCCTACAATACTCGACTGTCGAGTTTTCATCGGGGAATTTTGTGTGTTTTAATTGATCTCCATTCATGTGGGGGATTGTTGGAAATTTTAGTGAAAATGAGTTTTTCACTAAATATTTTGGATATCAATAATATTTATATATGTGTTGTATAAATAATTATTTATGGTTTGTGTTCAAACTATGTCCAAATAGAGCTAAGATGAATGAGATATCGATGCTTGAAGTTGTATGTTTGGAAAAACAAAGATGAGAAAAATGGATTGAGATTTGTCATCTTGTCCCACATAGGTGGAATGACAAAACTTAAAGTGGTATATAAGGAGGAGCACTCCTTGAAGACAAACACCAGTGGGGACCCTAAAGGGTGCGGAGCACCCTTACTCGTGCACATATGCGCGCGTGCCGTGGGCTATAGGCCCTATGTAGTGCGCTTTGAACTTCGCACACCGCCTTTGTATATTTGTCCATGAGCGCGTGGTCAGATACATGGCGGGTCTGTTTATGGCGCACCCTTGGGTGGCGTAGGCGGATGCCATGGCGAAGACTGCAAATGGCACATGAGTTTGGATGGCGCATGACCAGGTGGCGTCCTGGTATGCACAATGGCATATGTGTGGCGCGTGGGTCCATATGGCGTGGCGTAAGGTCCATGTAGAGTGTTGCATGGATTTGCGGATCAGTTATGGTGCACGCGCAGGTTACAGTAGTAACTAGGAGCACTGGTTTGCACACCATGCACATGCGCGGGTTCCATACATTGTGACGCACGGACTGAAGAGCCACTTCAGGCGCGCGTACATGTCTGCAACGGTAACAGAGCAATTGGCAGGACCTGGTCAAGCTAGCTGTTACAACCCGTTAATTGCGTGTCATGATGAATATGACCGTTTTTTGTCTAACCACTTAAGTCCATTAAAGTCATATTCATTATCTTGTTTATTACAAGATTAATGTTATAATTATGACAAGATTAATGTCTATTTTATTACGAGTTTTAATGAGCTTAAAACTATAAGTGTATATATATGAACTTGGTGGTTCATATTAGATATACGAACAAAAATTAGACATTCTCTTGACTCTCGTTTTTCCTTTGAGAGGAGTACTCTCATATTTACATACTTCATATTTTTCCTAAATTTATAAACACCATGTTACCCGGTGTAATCTCGGGTGTGAGTGCCATCTCCGGCAGTACACATACTGTTCCGGTTGTTGTACCCTGGGAGACAGACCGTCTGAGAGGAGGCGCGGAATCTGTTTTAAGGGAATCGTGTTGAACACGTGCCTCAACCAAAAACCTTCAACGACAGTTTGTTCATTCATTAGCGGAGGTTTACTAAAGGGTGCGGTAGAAGTTCTTCCAAAGATGTTGGCTTGAATCAAGATTGGTACAATTATTGTGTATTTTATTTTTTTTCATTTGGTTTATGTAACCGGTATTGTACTTGATGAATTTCCCACAAATAACGAGAGTCTCGTTATTATTTATTTTATTAATATTTTAATAAAAAGTGAACCTAGTTACAAAAATGTTGCTTCGTAAGTCGAAAAATACCAAAAAAAATTAATATAGCTATTTATTAGTCTTTTTGGCTGACATTATTTAATTTAATTCAAATGGCAGAGGTTGTCTGCTACTCTGCTTGTTCGCCAATCATTCTTCCACAATGATGTGAAAAACTTTCCAGATGTTGACGGTGGTGTTCTGGGTTGCCAGAGGATTTCATTCGAGTTTTCGTACTTCTCTGGGTGGTCTTTCCCTAAATATTGGTATGGGCAGATGTTCATGTGTTCGTATCTTTAGTTCTTTATGTTGAGGTGGCACAAGGGGTGATTGGTTGAAATGGGTCATTTTGTGGACGGGTCTGGTTTACCTGAATGAAATAAATAGTGTTTTCAAACATCCTCCTTGAGGTAGTACTAAAACATCGCAGATCTGAGAATTAATCTGCTTATAATTTATTTTCTTGTAAAATATTGGCAGATCTGAGAATTAATCTGCTTATAATTTATTTTCTTGTAAAATAATGAGTTCATATTTTGTTTGGATGTTTCTAGCTGTGTTCCTTGGTGTTGTTACAACGATATACAAAGTCCCTAACTACTCTGCAACATTCTTCGTTGGTTGAGAAATCAAGGCAGAAGCCTCAAGAGCGAATACGGGTTTTAGTGATGTAGGTTTTCTTAAGAATTTGTATTTTCTTTTTTTTTATATTTGAAAACAAAATATTAATATTGTTGAGTATTTTTGAAGGCATTGAAGCTCAATGACTATGATTCTGAGCCTCTGTTGAAGTCCTGTGGCATCTCAATAAATAGCAATTTTACACAAGTTGACGGACGTGTTCTACAGGCCCCAAAGGTACCTCTATTTTTCGGTTTTATGTTATTTTATTAATCTATTAATTATTAATATCTATGTTTTATTTATGCTTATTATCTGGTTTGTTTTATTACAGTTAAAGGCGGGCGGTGGAGAAGACTTCTTTGCACGGAATGGGCGGTGGAATTTTAATATTTGAAATTTTGAAAGTGTTGGCTAATTGCACGATTGAAAAAGGCACAACTAGACCAACACATTACCATATTCTGTATGATGAAATTGGCTTCTCAGCGGATGATCTGCATGAGCTTGTTCATAATCTCTCTATTGTGTAAGTTTCTTTGCGTTCTTGGCTCTTTCTATTTATAATAAAGGATTAGGATCAAATACAAAGGATCCTAATTGTAAGAAGTGTAAGAAGGATTTATAGAGTGACAAGTGTCCAATAACCTAAAAAAACCCACTACACAAAAAAACCCACTAAAAAAAAAAAAAAACTTAAACATCCACCACCACCAAAAACCGCCACCCCCACCCCCCACATCACCCACCCAAAAAAAAAAAAAAAAAAACTTTTTTTTTTTTTTTTTTTTTTTTTGCCGAGGGGGTGGGGGGTGGGGGTTTAGGTTTTTGGGTGGGGGTGGGGGTGGGGATGGGTGTTTAGTTTTTTTTATATTTTTTTTTTAGGTTTTTTTGGGGGGGGGGGGGGGGGAGGGGGGGGGGTTAGGTTTTTTTTAGGTTTTTTGGGGGTGGGGGGGTTAGGTTTTTTGGGGGTTTTTTTGGTGAGGTATAGTTTTTTTTTTGTTTTTTTTTTGCGGGTGGGGGTGGGGGGGGGGGGTTAGGTTTTTGGGTGGTGGTGGTGGTGGGTGTTTAGGTTTTTGGTGGTGATGTAGTGGGTTTAGTTTTAGGTTATTGGACACTTGTCACTCTATAAATCCTTCTTACACTTCTTACAATTAGAAGCCTTTGTAGAATAACTTGACCCCTATAATAAAAGCAAAATTTTGTAATCAATTGCTTGCTTGACTGCAGTTACCAGCGCAGTACTACGGCAATATCCGTAGGCAAGTGTTAATATACTTTCATAAATTCCATATCCCTGAGATTTTGCCTGAAATCTAATTATTGGCGGTGTGTGATGCAGTTGCGCCTATATGCTATGCTCATCTTGCTGCTACTCAGGTGGGCCAGTTAATGAAGTTTGAGGACCGCTCCGAACTAGCTCTAGCCATGGTGGAACAGGAGTGACATCAGCAGGTGCGGTGCCTGTCCCTCAGCTCCCGAGGCTGCAGGAAAATGTGTCCAACTCGATGTTCTTTTGTTGAATTCGAGTCTTTTAGTAATGATGTTAAGTTGTTTTGGTACTTTATGGTATGCATGTATTAGGATTTCTGGTAAAAGTCTTTATGTATGAATGTTTAGGATGCTGGTTATCGTCATTTCTGCTACATTAGATAAAACTTTGTGATGTCAGTAATATAAGTAATGTTTGTCCTACCAAATGGTATCATAGCTTTAGCTTTGTACATATTAATTCAGTAGTGAGTTTACTTTTACTTTTTTCCTTCGGGTCGGGTTTTATGTCAACTTAATAAGTCTTGACATTTTATTACATTAATATACCCTATTAGTGGACAATTATAAACAAATAGTGTTTTCATTTAAAATGCAAATATTTATAGTTTTGCTTCCTGATAATTTTAATGTGATGTTTTTATTTAATTTTTATGTGTACTGGTATCGAAAACGCAAAATGTTGGTACCAAAAAGGTATGAATTTTGGAGGATTATAAGCTTGCATAGCGAATAAAGTGTACTTGACTTTCAACCCATTTAACCATATGACCAGTCCCGGTTTAGGTAGATTTTTAGTTGATTGGTTTGACGTGCTTAAGATAAAAACACAAGGATACAACCCAAGAAGACCATTTCATAAATAAAAGAAACTTCTTTGGGTCAACCCCAAACATTTTTTAAGGACAAAAAGCTATATATAGTTATTGTATTACCTCTGATTCTAACTTGTTTGACCACATGACCCATCCCCTCTTAACTAGATCTTTTCTTTAAGAACAATTTTTTACACCTAATAATACACAAACCTTATTAATATGATTTAATTCAATATATCCACATTTAAACAACAATATATTCCAACTTTTGTTAGCCTTCATCCCCCCCCCCCATATTATGATGTCTTATTACACGCTTATTCGTAATGGGATGATTGATAAACTAACACAAAATGAGTATTGCGTTGAAAATTGTCACCACGTTGCATCACGAATTTGGTTTTGTTTATGGCTCAAAATCAAACCGATATATATATATATATATATATATATATATATATATATATATATATATATATATATATATATATATATGAAAACACTAATGTGGGAACAAATCTTGCAATATTACATAACTTTCCGGTATAACACTCTAATCACAAAATCGTCCGATCGGCTAAAATTATAACAATTTTAACTCGTCCGTACTACTAATTCAGCATTTCCGAGACTTCAGAATTGTGAAAAGTGATGACACGCTCATTAAAACACTTCGAGGATATCAATGGGGTGTCCGAAACATAACCTTTCGGTGCTACGTCGCAACCTACATAGCTCGTCCGGTTTGATCCAACGAGCTAGTAAACAATATTTTTGGTCGCCATAACACCCAAACGAATAAACTAGCGAGCTAGTTAAGCATTATTTGGGATCCCAAATCCCTTCATACAACTCACGACTACGGAATTTCAACTTTCAGAATTATTCATCGGTTCAGAATAAAATGACCATTGTTGAACCAACGACTAAACGAAAGCCGTTTATGCTATCAGAATACAACTTATACTACTAGTCCAGTAACTAGTTAACATAAATTAGCATCTTAATACCCTAATGTCACCTTAATTTCATAAGGATTACATTAACTACAATTACTTACCTAAATCACCAAAATATCTAATGAATTAGTAACTTTTATAAAACAAAAAAAAAATATATAAAATCCTAATACCCCCTTCCATTTTCGGTCAGAGTGGGCCCCCAAGATCAACCTACAACTTGAAAGATTTGGATAATTGAGCATGGTTATGGAAGACTTTTGAGGCTTGGAATGATCACAATTTTATAAACAAGTCATTTCACCCATCACACCTCTCATTTCACTTCAAAAAAAAAAAAATCAAACATAGTCTCCTTCCCTCTCTCTAATTTACGGCAGCCCAAACACCCTCTTCTTCACCATTTTTTCATCCACTAAATAGCCCATTTTATGCACTACAAGACCCTTCCATGATGGTTTAAAGAAGTTGCAAGGGTGGAGGATTATTAGGGACTTGGTTGGAGCTTGCTCTTCTTCTTAATCTTCATCATAATCTTGCAAAGTTGTAAGGCTTTACTTCACTAATCTTTAAGCTTGTTGATATATATAGATTATATATATACAAATGTTCATCTTGAATCCTACAACAAAACCAAGCTTAAGAACACTAAACTCACCATAAAAATATACTAAATATGGTGTATATTATGTTGATGATGTTGTTATGTAATGGATGATGTTTATTCTCATGAGGAATTATATCAAAGTAGGTTTTTTAAAGACTAGATTTATGATGATCTTGTTGGTTATCTAGTGTAGTAATTGGTAAGAATGGTGATCTTGCCATATGAGACTTAAAAATACGATCTAAACGTGTATATGTTCAAATCATACAAGATCATCACCTTTAAAAACTCATGAGCTTCATGGATATATATGTACATAAAGCATAGTTTTGATTCTTGAAAGTTAATCTTGAATGACTAGTAAACTTGACTTTAAACAAGTTATATAAACATGGTGTTTAAAAAGAAGTTCATTTAAAGTCTTGATATATTTTTGGAAACCTTGAAAGATATAGGGTTTTAGGGATTTCTAAAAATACAAAAATAAACATAATCAATTTATATAAAAATGTTCTATAAAAGACGAACTTGAAAAATGGGTTATTCTAAAATCTTGAAAATTATATATAAGTGATGCTCATGAAAAAGTGAAGGTGAAAATATGTCGCTTGTAAACTGATTATGATGGAACATGATTTGGAAATTGATTGGTGGTTTAAACGCGTTTTAAAAACGTGGGAAAACGCCATAGTTTTGGGGAAACTATGGCTAAATTTTCTAACATTATAATCGTGATTAAGTGGGGGTTAAAGTGTGATTAAAATGGTTAATCAAACTTAAGGGTCTTAATCATGATTAGACAAACTTTTTGGTAAAAAGTTTAAATATGGAATTCCTAAGCAACTTTCTAAATACTTATAAAGTCTTATAAGTAAAGTTGGAAACTTATAAATACCTTTTTTAAATATATGTATATACATACTTAGAAAATACCAAGGTGTATTTGATGTGTATTAAGTGTATGTATTTAGGTGATAGGATGATCTAAATAATATACCAAATCATACTAAGAAGATACTTGTAAAAGAACAAGTATAAAATACCACATGAATACATTTACACTAAAATCCTCAAATTACTAAGGAAATGCAAATATAACGGATATATATATATATATATATACATTATTATTATTATTATTATTATTATATCCAAAGCTAATAAATGGAACGAGTGGTCAATTCGGACATCGGTCGAATTTATAAAATATATTCCTAAGAAGTAAAACATATTCCAATCCGACCAATTAAGATATATAAACTAAACGGTCAATAAAGCAATATATAACTTTTGTCGACGACAAATGAGCATGTCGCCACCATGAGGAGCTACTACGACACTTGGGCAAGTTTTCGACACGAATATATATTACCGATAACAAAACCCGGAAAGTTGAAACGTGTAAAAATTACTAAGTGTATTCTTATAAGAAAATGAACACATTAAAAATTCTACACTTAGTATATATTACATAAATGCAAGATATTAAATGTTATGGACTCACGAAAATCACGTTGGGCTAGGCCCATTAGATAAAAGACATGGGCAAGGCCCAAATGCACTACACACATGGGCTAGGCCCAATCACACTTAATACATGGGCTAGGCCCAATCACACTTAATACATGGGCTAGGCTCAAACAAAAAAACATGGGCTAGGCCCAATGACACCAAGACATGGGCTTAATACATGGGCTAGGCCCAAACACAAAAGACATGGGCTAGGCCCAATGACACCAAGACGTAGGCTAGGCCCAATGACATAAAGATATGGGCTAGGCCCAATGACACAAAACCTTGGCTAGGCCCAATGACACGCGTGCTAGGCACGAAGACATGTGAAGGGCAAGGCCCGTTCACACACGGTTAAATACACGATACTAAATATATATTTGTAAAATATATATACAACTAATAAGCAAACAATCGAACTACCAACACTATAAAAATAACAAAGTTGTTTTAATATGATAACGAAATACATAACAAGAATTCAAGATGAACAACTTGTACGAGGTCAAACCCGACCTAAGTGTCTAATAAAATTAGTACACTTGTAGGTTACACGCGTACCCGGACACTCGCATATCAATAGTACGACTTTACAGAACGCAAACTTGTGAGTTCATGTCCCCATTTTCTTTTAAACGTTTTCGGTTTTATAACTCTCGGGGGAAATACATGTTATAACAAACGGTATGTTAGCTATGGGTTTATATGATAACACTGTCAATGTGCGTAAGTAGGATGATAACAATAGTAATCATTAATCACTTAGTGACCAAGGTGCAAAAGGTGTAGATCTGTTAAGCTTGAGGCGCGCTCCACTCCTGGTTGGTATACCCTTTGGAGTGCTTTGTGAGCCCTATGATGTCAAAGTTGTCTCAGATTGGTTATTTACTTATAGCGTGTAATGTCAGGGTGTTCGCGACACACTGACAGATCCTTAAACTCCATGAAAGCTAATAACATACTCAGATTTCAATACTGGATTACAATTATGACATTTATTCGAAAACAATAACTACATGAACTCGCTCAACCTTTGTTTACTTTTTAAAACTACATGTATTTCAAAAAACAAGACTTGAGCCGGTGATAGACTATGGGGATGACATGACAACGAATGCCGCTTTTGGAGGATTTGTATTTTATATCCCAACGGATATAGGAGACAAAACCCTCAACTTACTTTTGTGACAAAAACAATCTTTTGTTTAATGTGTAATGTAATCTTGATAACTATGTTATGGTTAATGTTGTGAACGTGTTTAAAAACTTGAAATCATATTTTGGGAAACTTGTAAACTTTGGTTGCAAAACATTATAAGTATGGCATTGTTGTTGGTTTATATTGCTTACATGATTGAATGCGATGACTACCTCAAAGTCATACACTTGCGCTTCCACTACGACCAGGGTGTGACACCAGAGGCTATGGGCAACCACCGTGCAACATGATACCGTATAGGTATGTAGAACCTGTACCACATCCCCAAAAGCCAAGGGTAAACAGACATCCACATGGGTATCAACATCTTATTGGGAATGGTCAACTTCCAATTGACTCAAGTGTGCATGCACTTAAAGAAGGTCAAAAACATCTGTTGGAGATTGTTAAAAAACTCCTTGTGACCAATGACCAATCCAAGGGAACCATTGTAGTAGCCGATAACACCAAATCTAAAGCAGACAATGCTTTGGATCATCTGCAATATTGACCCATTCATCACCATCTGTAGGGTTCCACTTTTGGTAATTTTGAAAGTGCTAACAGAGGTTAATTGTGCATCTATTTTGTAGGATCGATTTTGACCGACCAAATGAGTCGATATGAGTTAATACACACTATTTGAGTGGCGGAAACACTCAAACAGATTAGAATCAGAAAGAACGGAGTAGAAAATAGAAGTATATCACATTAACCACGTTTCTGATTGATATTACACTGATTACATCCAAGAATCAAACCGGCAGCACCTCGGTATGATTTTCTAATCTTCTCCCTGTCCGTTTCAAATGACCATCTATGATACATATATATAGGCTGAGTGTGACCGCTTGAACATATATATACACTTTCAAGCGGTCAGACATTTCAAGCGGTCAGACATTTCAAGCGGTCACATCTACTACACTTTCAAGTGAATACAATATAATTTCCTATTTTAAGTATGCATTCAATTCTTGTTTCATGTGATTTTTGTCTTGTTCCGTGTGAATGATGTAGACTTGTGATGTCATGGGTATGATGTCATCATTAATAATGATGACATCATGTTTGATCCGAACCGCAACGTATTCGAGACTCGACATAAGACGAAGACGACAGATGAATGCACCAACAGACTCCCCCTCAGATGTTGACAAGTCTTAAGTGTCGAGTCTTCACATCTTCAGTCTTTATCAGTCTCTTTTCTTTCTTAGCATATACCAGGATCTTCTCTTTGGCTCTAACCTCGTCAGACTCCCCCTTTCATCATGATGGGATCGCTGTCTGGAATTAGCTATCACCTTGAGATCAATCCCTGGCTTTAATTCTGTTCAATTCATCTCCTGCACAAATTTTCTCATCACCACATAAGTTTTTACTTAAAACAATAAGAAAAACTTACTGGAAATAGTTATATCAAGTTCAAATTAATGATCTCGATTAACTAATCAAACTTTCTTTCTCAAAATCAAAATTTCTTCATTTAAACACTCACTCACTCCCAAACCTGTTCATCATGTTCAGCATTTGAAATTTTGAATATCAGCTCTCCAACATCAGTTGTCAAAAATCTTTTTGAATTTTTCAAAATTTATGCTAAAACACACTGAAAATCTTTTTGGATTTTGTAAAGAAATGAAATGCAGCAAAGAAATATATACAGACACGATTTTTGAGAGTTTGTGTAAAAGGATCATATCAGTTTATGTGACCAATCACTAGCACCGTTAAGCTTTAAACATTTTCAGCTCTAAACGATTCACATTGATTGACGATATTGTTGTCCACTTAAACTCAATCTAAAAACTTTCGAAATGCTTACCGATACGTTAAGGTATATTAATTTTGCACAAAGTTCTTATGGACCCCACGATCTTAGCATATCCCCTCATCATGCAATACACTGTCTCAAGTAATGCCTTTAAACTTTTATCAACTGTGATTTGTGCGAAAACAAAGCAGAATGTTTAAACATTAACAATCAGGTCGATACTTCCGTATACGCAGAGAAAGTCCAATGTTTAAACAAAATAAGAAAAATAAAACAAGTTGAAGTTGTTTAGGCTTTAACTACCAGGTCGATACTCCCGTATACGCAGAGGTGATCCAAAGCTTAAATGAAACACCAAAGAAAATAAAGCAGAACGTTTAGGCAATAACATCCAGGTCGATACTCACGTATACGCAGAGGATGTCCAATGCTTAAATAAAATAAAGAAATAAGACAAGTTTAAATCTTTGCAAAATAAAATGCACAATCACAGCGACTTTTTAGCAAAGTTGTGAAAGTTCACAAACTTAACCAGTTTTATGTCTTTCGACAATCAGCGATTACCGAGTAGGCACACAATCAAGAAGGACAAAACCAAGTACTACACTTTTGACCGTGTTTCCCACTAGAACTAGGTTTTTTTATTTAGGTTTGTATCGTTATCGCAAATCTACTAGTCTAGCTGAGCCTACCGTCACATCTTTAGTAAGATCGTTTATCACAATTTATCTCTCCATTTCTTTAGCATGCTGTAACAGTCCAACTGATCTACTATCATTTCCTCTTTTTACAACAAAACTCATTTTGAATTTTTCAATGTTTTTTACATTTTCAAATTTTCTAATAATTTTTTTAAAATTTTTACTCCCCCTAAAATCAAAATATGTCTCAATTTTGATTTTCTGGGAAAATTTGAAAACAAGTTGTACAAGAAATGTGACAACATGATGAGAATCACTTCAATTCTCCATTCACTTGGCTTAAACAATCAGAACTCCCCCTGACAACAAACTATTTTCCCATAGTGATTTCAAAACACTTAAGTTTGTTTTAATCAAAATGGTTTTTCCGGAAAATAAGTTTTGTGTGTCTTTTCACAAATTCGGGGATATTTCATCACTTTGTTTTCTTCAATCACTTGTAAAACTAACATTTTTAAGATCAATCCTCAAATATCACTTGTAGAAAATCAAGTACAACTTAATGTCCCTGATTTACCACTTTTAAATCGAAATATCACAAACGTGAATTTCTCAAGAAAAATGCCGATTCATGTTCCACTCTTACCAACCTGGGAACTCCGGCAAGTCAGATTTTTCATTTAAACAGATTTACCCAAGCCTGACGATCCTTGGGTGCTTTTGAAATTCCATTTGACAATGATGGAAAATTTTCATCATTCATTGTCAAACTGGAATCACCACTTTTTACCTCAACACATGGCTCCTCTGGCTTTACCACACTAGATTCATCGCCTGAACTTGGCTTGTCTGACTTTGAAGAGTCAGATTCATCGCCAACAACTGGCTCCTTTGTTTCCGGAGAAACAAATTCATCACCAGCAACTTTCTTTTTCATCTTTCTCTCTTTCGTCCTCAGATTTGTATCTGATGAATCCGTTTTGCTTGATTTGTCATTCTTTGGCGAGCAAGACGATTTATCAGAACTTTTATCTGTTTTACTAGTTGTATCCGAGGACAATATCCTTTCGAGATACTCTCTCGCTTTCTTCCTCTTCTTCCTCAGTCTGTCTTTCTGCCCCTGTGAAAGCTTTACTTTCTTTTCCTCCACTTTTTGTTCTTTGAGCTTGACATTGACTGGGTTCTTTGCCATTTTCTGAGATTCAGCCCTCGATCTACCCTTTGATCTCATTGGACAATCTCTGGCAATGTGACCTTTGATTTGGCATTCAAAGCATCTCCTCGTCTCATAACTCCAACTTTGGCAATTAACAGCAATGTGTCCTCGAACACCACAAGAATAACACACTCTGTTATCGTACCATTCACCACTTTCACACCAAACACTCAGATCATAGCATTGTCTGGCTTTGTGGTAATTATCACTCCTCCTGAAAGCTGGATTTGGCTTTGAAGCACTGTTGTCAAACCTGCACCACTTATTACCAACAATTTTTGAGTTTTGATTTTCTAACTTTTGTGATTTTTTATAATGATTGGATGATTGAACTGATGAGCTTTTATTCTTGTTATAAACATTTTCTGAATTTTTACCTTTTTGTTTCTGTTCCTCTTTCTTCTTCAAAGGTTTTTGCGTAGAGCATTCACCCTTTTCAGTCGATTGCAGAACAGTTTCTTGAAATTTTTCTTTTAATTTCAAAAATATTTTCTTTTTCTCATTTTCAGCATCAGACTCTGACTCAGACTCGTCTGCTGAATAAAACTCCTCATTTTCATCATCAGTTTTCTCATCACAATCTTCAACCTTGACTTTGTCAAAGTTTGTGACATTGTCACTTATTGGAACGGAATTGATCGGTTTTGGACATGGATAATCTGGTGTTGATGACGAAGTCTCAAAACCTTTCAATTACTCTTCAAGCTCTTTGATTTTAATCCGAGCTTTTTCAGCTTCATTTTCAAGTCGAATGATTTTCTGAAGATGAGAGTTTATTTCAATTTGTTTTTCAAGATTATTTTTAAAAATAGCAGATTTCTCATCTTCTAAAATCTTCATTTGACTTTGAAAATCTTTTTCAAATTTTAATTTTTCATTTTCAAATTCTTTTTCTTTTTCTTTCAAAATCTCGTTTTTCAATGTCAAACCGTTCAAATCACTTAACAGTTTAACATTTTCAGATTTCAGCTTCTCACAATTTTCCTTCATTTCAAGAATCTGTTTATCAGCAGATTTCTTTTCATCCTTCATCACTGAAATCTCTTCAGTCTGTTCCTCTCCCACTTGGACACTTTTACTCTTGCTCTTCTTTAATATTGATTTTCCACTTTGACTTTTCTTCTTCTCAGCATTTCTCTCCATCTGTTCTTCAAGTTTCTTAATGAATTGACAAATTGTCAATCTAGAGTATTCTCCAGTTCTTTTTAAATCCAAAAGATATGTACCCCACTCTTGTTGAGGTATGGCATTGGCCAATCTTTCAACCCATTCATTTGGACTTTTCTGAATACCCTTCTTTGACATTGAGCGAACAAGATGACTATATCTCTCAATGATACTCTTTGTACTTTCTCCTGGACAACCTGAAAACGAGTCAAACTCTTTCATTAATACATTTATTCTATTAATTGTTTCACTATCCATATTAAAGAAATTAGTATCCATGATTCAGAAACCCGTTTTTCAAAATAGTCTCTTTAAAAGAAATACCAAGTTCAAATTAGATCACTTTTCAAACAAATTTGAAGCTTATAATATGATTGGGCCGAAAACCTTGAATCCCACAACACAATTCTATTGGATCTCAAACTGAATAGTGGGCAACAATAAACAGTGATTGTGATCAAAATCTGAATACACCGATAAACTTTAAGACAACCAAACTGATTGGGCCGATCAATCCACTAAACCGACAATATTAAGTAACTTTTCAATTTGATTGGGCCGCAATGTTTGTAGTGGTCTTTCTAAAATCACATGTAAATCTCTTATATCAATACATGGGCTGACAAAGACTTTCAACACCAATCAGATCTCATGCAAATTTTTATGAATCGACAAAACTCTATTACCCAACTTAATTTGATTGAGCCTCATAATACACTTAACCGACAAGCATCAATTTATCACATGCACATCAAATAGTTCTGATTACCTCTTGCAAACTGACACAACACATGTGATATCCTTTTCCAACTACTGACATTCTCGATTACAATGAATTTTCACATGATCTCTTTTAATGTTTCACACAAATTAATAAACTTTTCACGTGAATTACTAAACCACTTTCAAACGGAAGTCATGTTTCAAACGGAAAGGTCAACTTCAAACGGTAAGGTGCAGATTTCAAACGATCAGTCCGGTTTCAAACGGTAAGATGCAAATTTCAAACGGTCAGTCCAGTTTCAAACGGTAAGGTGCAAATTTCAAACGGTCAGTCCAGTTTCAAACGGTAGGGTGCTGCTTCGTTCAAACGGACACCGGTTTTCAAGCCATTTTTACCAGTTTTACTTTGAGTTTAGGTCTGATATTCTCAAGGGTTTGTTAAAACTCGGTTTTACACACAATATCAGAAATTCAGTTCATTTTGTCTGTTAAAATGTCCAGAAGTCAAATTTTGTGTAGAAAAACCAACTGATTCAGGTGTATTTACTCATAACTGGCTCTGATACCAATTGTAGGATCGATTTTGACCGACCAAATGAGTCAATATGAGTTAATACACACTATTTGAGTGGCGGAAACACTCAAACAGATTAGAATCAGAAAGAACGGAGTAGAAAATAGAAGTATATCACATTAACCACGTTTCTGATTGATATTACACTGATTACATCCAAGAATCAAACCGGCAGCACCTCGGTATGATTTTCTAATCTTCTCCCTGTCCGTTTCAAATGACCATATATGACACATATATATAGGCTGAGTGTGACCGCTTGAACATACATATACACTTTCAAGCGGTCAGACATTTCAAGCGGTCAGACATTTCAAGCGGTCACATCTACTACACTTTCAAGTGAATACAATATAAATTCCTACTTTAAGTATTCATTCAATTCTTGTTTCATGTGATTTTTGTCTTGTTCCGTGTGAATGATGTAGACTTGTGATGTCATGGGTATGATGTCATCATTAATAATGATGACATCATGCTTGATCCGAACCGCAACGTATTCGAGACTCGACATAAGACGAAGACGACAGATGAATGCACCAACATATTTCTATCCAAATAAAAGAAAGAAAATTGTTTTGAAAATCCACCAAAAGTTTTGTCTTTATTTTTGTTAAATGTTGTTTTAAAATCGGAAAATCAAAAATTATTGTTTTATTATCAAGAAAAGTTTGACAAAATCACCAAAATCAAAAACTCTGTTCAAAAGAGTAAAACATCTGTTTCTTTAGTTCAAAAGTCTGTTTAAGTATGGATAACCACTGTTTAAGGCAAAAGAATTTGACTCTAAAAAGTCAAACATAGGAACTGTTTCATCAAAATTCACCATTGTTCTCACTCAAAACTTTGTTTAACCCAACAAAGGTTTCAAACAGAGGTTTTTAAGATAATAAGGCAACCAGTTAGGTTATCGTTAATGGTGGTGTTGCTACTAGAATTAGCAACAGAGATAGTTGTTATCAAATTAGGGTTATTTGTAAATTGACATGTTTGTGTTTATGTCATGGATCAGCTCAGTAGAGTATTAAACATTGGTCAACGTCGACGGTCATAAGCTATTACCTAATCATTTGTCAAATTTAGTAAATATATCATCAGCGGATTGATATTTGATCATTTATCAGTATTTTAGCATGTGGCATGTATAAATTTTGGTGTTTTTGAGGAACTTTTGATTTACTCATTTAATTATTTGGTTCACTTTTTTTTTGCCATATGGATGAGAGAACTGGTGGGTTAAATATGACTAGAAGAAAGATGAGAACATGGCTGGGGAGTGGAATCATACATCTGGCAAATGGTATGGTGATGCCAATGATAAAGATAACTCCTCTACACATTTTGTTTTGACATTCGAGTGGTCAATCTTCAAGTCGAACACGGACATTCAAACAGGGGTCTATTTAATGGTGAATTTACATTTCGAATAAGGACAATATATTTTGAAATCCCTTCTATCTTCTCTCATATCAATTCGTTCACTTATGAAACAACTGATAGGTAGGATCTCAATTTCTTTTTATATTGCTTTTGATTAGGGTTGCAAACAAACCAAACGTTTGGTGAATATTTCGTGAACTGTTGGGCTGGAAGTTCGTTCGTTTATTATACAAACGAACACGAACAAGAAATTATGTTCATTTAATTAAATGAACAAACATGAACAGTGTCACACCCCAACCAATGGCAGAATCATCGGAGTGGGATGAAAACGATTGCAAGAGACTTCATAACACTATTTGTGACAATATTTAAATCAACCGTTTTCATTTCATAACCAAATTGTCAAACATTACAAGGAAATTCAAATAACAACATGTTCATAACATAACAATATCAAAATTGATACAACATTTTAAACCTAACACGTCTAAATGTGTATCTAGGCATCATCGCTACTTCATTTCATAGCATCGTCATCCTCAACCTGTAACATGTTTAAAATAAAGTTCAATGCAAAAGCAAATGTGAGTATATAAGTTTGATACATACATAACATAAAAAGATAAGTTTAAACGATTCCTTATGGCAAGCTAATGATACAAGATAAACATTAAAATCGGCATGTGTCTAACATATCAAACCAATGATGAAACGCAATAAGCTCATGACATAACCTCAAGTCTACAGGTGGTGCGTTAATCCTATAGCGCTATATATGTCAAGGACAGGCTCGATCGAAGCTAATGATAAGTCAAACACAAGATGAAATAAACCCAAGTTCAACGTATCAAGTAATCATGTATGCAAGCATGTTATAGGAATGTTTGTGCATTTATGTATAAAGTTCATGTGTAAGTTTTATAAATAAACATGTTACACCCCAAAAAGTGATAAACGTAAAGAGGGGATTCGAGTATACTCATAGTTTTGCAAGCTTTCCTACTTGTTAATCCCGCGAGAGTTGTTTGGTTGATTAGTTGGAGCACCTTGTCCTTCTACACGAAGATGTTGTTTGGTCTTCCATTTAGGTACCTCTTGGTGTTCACCACTACACTTGATGTTATAAACATTCAAGGAGGGTTATGAACTTACAAGTATGAAATAAATAAGAACAACTAATCTATGGAAAAACATCAAATAGTGTGTGGATTTTCAAGTGGAATAGCCCAAGCTTGTTCCACAATCACACAAACATCAAGCTTTGAGCTTGAACACTACTTGTGGGTAAAACCCTAACCAAAACAGAAAGTTTATGAGGTTTTATCCTCTGATTTTACATGTCTCAACCTTGTTTTTAAGCCCAACTAACCATTCAATTGATTATGAGCATAAGGACATAGGTTTGAGATGAGATAACCTAAGTTTTGTTGGAAATTTGTGAAACTAGTACTTTTCACAAATATAGGAAAATGATTTTTTCCTATTTTGGACGAGAAATAAATATAAGAAAATGAGCGGGTTTTATATATTTATTTGTGGGTTTGTGTTCTATGTTGGAAGAGCTTCGCAATGAACTAAACCACGTCCAAAACAGAGCTAAGATGAATGAGATATCGATGCTCAAAGTTTGGTGTTTGAAACTTGAATGCTGAAAAAGTGGGAAAGTGGCACATTGTCCCACATAGGAGGAGATATGAAACTTAAAGGGGTATTTAAGTGGAAACTCTCCATCCTTATTGTTTCATGGAAGCACACACTAAGTGTACTCGCGAAGGGTGCGGAGCACCGTAACTCGCACTCGCACACACGCGCGCGCGCGTGGCGTGGGCGATGAGGCGCAATGTGGCGCTTTGATGGCGCACTTTGCACTTCGCATCGCCGCTTAAGAGCCGCCTTTGTATTTTTGACCACGTCCGCGTGGTGGAGCACAAGGGCTGCAAGGATCAAGTGGTTGGTGACGTGGCATGCAGGTGCATGACCCTGGTGGGTCCGCGCGCAGTGGCACATGAAGTGGCAGTTATGTGCATACGCGCGCGAGTACACGTGGCATGGTGGCTCGCCCTCGCGCACGGAGCATGGGCACTGAAGTGACGTGCACGGCGCACCAAAGTGAGCCAATACGGCGCGACTGTGTGGCATGCTCGTATAGGCTCACATGTGACGTGGCGCATGCGCGCAGGTGCGCATGGAGCTAAGCCAGTATGGCGCACGCGTGCATGGAAGTGAGCCAAAATGGCACGCGCGTGCGCACCAGTGTGTCTTGCGAGCACGCAGAATCTTCCAGCAGTTAATGCCAGTGCAGTTACACTTCAGCATTCGAAACTGACGAAGTCAATGGCTTTGCCTGCGAATTAAATGATGAATTAAAGTGTATTGAAGACGTTTAATGCAATTTAATTCTCCCATTTAATTCGTTTTTCAGTTTCTTCAAGACCTGCAGTATAAGTAGGAGTATCCTGCTGCATATCAAAACACGGAATTTACACAGCAACATACAATCTTCTCTGAATCTTCATCTTCTTCTTCAAGAATTCAAGGTATACCTTCTGGTTGGAGTCAAGAGCGGCAGTGCAACTGCTTCGGGCTGTTGTATCCTGGAAACAAACGTGTTCTCCTGGGAGACACATAATTTGTTTTAAGGGACCCATGTCTAACACGATCCTCATCCAAGAACACCAGTTTTGTTTAAATTCTGTTCTTGTTTTCTTTTATTTTTCAGTTGTAATCGTATTGTTTATATTCATTTTGTTATTGTTCTATAATTCAAGTTAATAATAAAGTTTTATTTAATTTTGCACGAACGGATTCCTACAAGTTCAACTAAGTTTAAAAAAAAACAGAAACTTCAGTCCACTTTGGAGACTTTTTGGTGACATTCCAGACATTGGTTTTCCATGGAAAACCTGTGGAAATGTTCCTAAGGTTGTTCCAAGCAAGTGGGAAAAAGAATCAAGGAAAAAGGTTAAGAAATGAGTGAGTTATGCTCACTTTTGTAAGTTGTAGCGAATCTGTCTTGAGTCTAATTTCCAGCTATTTTAGAGTGTTTTGAGAGTAAGATTTGAGTGTGTTTTTTTTAAAGGTAAACTTCATTAACGAAAACGCCGACCCAAGCCGGGCCGACAAAGAACAACAAACAACCAGATTACATATTTACAAAGGAGCACCCCCCCCCCAATCCATCCCTTTATACTTCGATCTAGTGGAAAACCAAAGAAAACCCAAAGCCTTGATCTCGCTAATAATGCTATCTATTCTAACCGAAGAATTCGAGAACTTGGAGTTATTCCTGGCAAACCATAAGCTCCAACATGTTATCATTATAATGCCTTGAACTGCATTCTTCTTCTTATCCGATATTCTGAGATCTTTGTGAAAAGTGAGGAGGTCGTTAAGTGAAAAAGCAATGATATTGGGAATTTTACACCAAGTACTAATACCGTTCCATATTGTCGATGCCACAAAACAAGCAATGAAAACATGGTCAGCTGATTCGTCTTCCGAGTTACACATGGGACATGAGGAATCACCGATACCAACGTTCCTTTTCTTTAAAGCCTCCGCCGTAGGAACTCTATCCATCTCCATCCTCCATGCATGAATATTTATTTTCGAGGGAAGCCACTTGCACCAGTCTAAGACAAAACAATTTTCCTGCACTGTCTCCTCAATCAGCAGTTTTTTAACGACTTCGACAGAAAATGCTCCAGCCAAATCGGAGCTCCACTTCCAGCGATCCATCTCGGAGGAAACCTGAATGCCGTTAAGCGAAGAAAGAAGCTGGATGAAAGTGGACTGCAAACCCGCTTCAGTCAAATCTGATTTCCAACACCAATTATAAAAGACCTCATTGCCTTGTTTTTTTATCCTCTCGGCCACGGTACACTTCTTATTGACTTCCAACCTGAAAAGATCAGGGAACGTAATCTTGAGGGGCTCGCTGAGCAGCCAAGAGTTGAGCCAGAACGCAATATCAGCACCATTACCAACCGAACCCATCAAAAAATTCCTAAGGGGAAATCCGCCAGCCTTAGTGTTGATGAAGTTTTTAGCTATGTTACTCCATACCCCGTTTAGCGATTTTTTGAAGGGAATGCACTCCCAACCCACCCTACTCGAATGTAAAGCTTCAATAACCTTCCTCCATAAACATCTCTTTTCCGTCTAAACCTCCATCCCCATTTAGCTTGAAGAGACGTGTTCACAACATGAAGTTTATTTAAGCCCAAACCTCCATGTTTTTTTGGACGGGAAACCTTATCGCATGCGGCCCAATGCAATTTTTTCTTCCACAGAGCCACCCCACAAGAATTTTTTTATCAAAGATTCTAAATCAATGAGAACTTTCTTAGGCGCTTTATAGAGAGAAAAATAGTAAGATGGTAAACTTTCCAGAACCGATTTGATTAAAACCACCCTCCCTCTGATAGAAAGAAGATGCGACTTCCACTTGGCGATCTGACCTCAGAATATCTCAAAAACCGGCTTCCAATTAGAAACTCGATTCATGTTGGCTCCTACTTTAAGGCCAAGATACTTGAAAGGGGGGCAGTCCGGTTTACATCCCACCACGTTGGCCATCTCCCCTATCTCCGTCATTCCCACTCCAATATCGTAGAGGTTAGACTTATCTATGTTAATTTTGAACCCCGAGCAAAGATGGAAGCACCGAAGGATTCTAACTATATTTACCACTTCCATGCTTGACCATTCACCCATCATGATAGCATCGTCCACATACAAGAGGTGGGAGATATTCGGCCCATTGATAGGGTTAGAAATTCCTTTGATTATCTCCGCCTCCTTAGCATTATCGATCATGCATGAGAGGGCCTCCATAACAACCAAGAAAAGAAACGGAGATAAAGGGTCCCCTTGCCTCATACCTTTCTCACATTTGAAAGTGAATGTGGGTGATCCGTTAACCAAAACGGAAGAATTGGCCGACTTGAGAATGCCCATTATCCAATTGCACCACTTGGTGTGAAAACCCATTTGATGAAGGATCCTCACAAGGAATTCCCAATTAACGTTGTTGTACGCTTTATCAAAATAAATTTTAAGAATTAAAGCCTTGGATTTCTTCTTTCTGATCCAAGAAATGAGTTCGTTGACAATAAGAGGACCGTCCAAAATAAATCTTCCTTTAAGGAAAACCGATTGCGTCTCCGAAATAACTCCATCCAAAACCACCCTCATACGGTTAGCAAGGACTTTAGAAATCGCCTTACTAATCACACCAACCAAATTTATGGGCCTATAATTGGAAAAAGAGACCGAGTCTGTAACCTTAGGGACGAAGGCAATAAAAGAAGCCTCACTTCCTAAAGTTATTTCACCAACATTGTGGAACCAATCGAAAACTCTTATAAAATCGTCTTTAAACAAAACCCAAAAATGTTTGATGAATCTGAAATTCATACCGTCCGAACCCGGGGCCCTATCATCCCCACATTCGAACACAGCTTCTTTGATTTCTAACTCGGAGAAAGGATCAACCAAGAAATTGTTGTGTGCCTCCATGATCTTCTTAATGTTGTTGAAAGATGCCTCCGGACGCTTAGGATAGGAATCTCTAAATTTGTCCCGAAAGAACGAAAGAACCTGTTTCTTAATTAACGCAGGTTTCGAACACCAATCTCCGCTGATGTTGAGACCATGGATCGAGTTGGCCGCTTTCCTACTATTAATCATGGAATGAAAGAATTTGGAGTTCTTGTCTCCCTCTAAAGCCCATTTTAAGCACGCTCTTTGTTTAAGATCCGAGTTCTTTCTATAATCCACTTCTCTCACAATTTTCCTGTTTTCTACCAAAGACCATTCCTCTTCTTCTGAAAGGTCTCTCAACTCCATTTCCTTTTCCAGAGCCTCTAATTCAGATAATGACAAATTTTCCTTCTCTTTTTCTTTAGAAAAAAACTCATCCCTCCAAGACTTTAACCGAGCTCTAATATGAGCAAACTTGGAAGTTAGGCTCGCGTCAGGGGGATCAAACGCGACAAAACTGTCATCTTTAACTGTTTCTTCAAAACCCGTCTGACCAAACCAAGAGCTGTATACCCGAAACGGGCGAGGACCGAAATTAAGATCAACAACCTCTAAAATGATAGGGCAATGGTCAGAATGCCTACTAGGAAGAACTCTGACACAAGCCAAAGGCCACACATTGAAGAATTCCGTACACACCAAGAAGCGATCCAACTTACTGAGCTTCCTGCCATTATCCCTAATACAAGTAAACTTACGGCCCTGCATGGGGAATTCCATTAGCCCGTTCTCAAAAATAAATTTATTGAAATTTTCAGCACAAACCATCTTAAACTTAAAGTGTTTCCTTTCTTCTTGAGACCTAACAGCGTTAAAATTATCGGCGAGGACCCATTGACCAACAGAGGGATCGATCACAGCGGAAAGTTCTGACCATAATTGTCGCTTAGCGACGACACTTTTAAGGGCATAGACATTGATCAAGTTCAACGGAATCCCACTACCTACAAGAGAACCTCTCAATAAGAGGAAACACCTGTTTTTAACTACTGAATTAAGTTTGAAAATTTTAGGGTCCCACAACCATATCAAACCCCCTGAAAGACCCACAGAAGCAACAAAGTCAAACTCAAAATTTTTATCACCCCAATAACCCGTTAAACCCGATTTTAACACCGACTCCATCTTCATTTCTTGCAACGCAATGGTCCCAATTTTGTTAGACAATCTTAAATCCTTGACCCAGCTGGCCTCCCCCCCCCCCCTGATAAAACCTCTAATATTGATAGATAAAAAATTCATTGATAAACCACATTATTACCTTCACCTCTGATCGTGTTTCTAACAAGCTCCTCATGGTTTCCGAGTTTGACTCCTACCAAGTTCCCAATGTTCAGCGTAGCTTCAAACTCATCTACTTCCTGAATATCGAAGGAATCGACAACCTCATCATCCGAAGATTCTCTTTGATGAACATTGTCTTCGATCTCCACAAAATGGCTAGGAACTGGATCTGAGATTCCTTCTGATTGGACTTGTTCTGGAGCTTCCCCCAACTCATCTGACAAAACATTATCTTTTTCCTTGTCGGTTTGGTGACAATCACTAGAATGTTCATTTACTGCCAAATTGAGGTCAAATTTAAAGGCTCCATCTTCCCTAATTCTTTTTTAGGCCTCTCAGCTGAGGTTGGACTAGACGGCCCAGGTTGAGTTTGGGCTTTGTTCCTTGGCCTGATCTTAATAGTCCTTTTTTGGGCTTAACTACTTGCTCTGATGAGTTAAAAAAGTACACGTCATTGCCTTGGGGAGATACTTCTTTCCTAGAATCTTGGGCCACACCTGAGATATTATTAGGCTCCTCTATGCCTTAAGAATAAGAACCGGCAGAGTCCTTTTTATTATTATTAGAGTTGTTGTTATCGAGATTTCCAACGTTGGAAGTAGCAATTACTTCACCCACCTTTTCCAAAGTGCCCGCCATCTTTTGAAATTCCTACTGAGGAACGTTAGGGAAACCGAAGAGACCTTTGTCGCTGGTGTCAGATTTATTTTCTTGTCGCCGTTCTCTCTCGTTACGCAAAAACGGTAACGCCGAGTCTTCATCTGGTAACACCACTTTGCCGACGGAATCCGGGAACCAGTCGCTCGTTTCCTTTACTATCCAAACTCTAAATTGTTTTTTCTTCCATCTTAACATAACGTGCTTGTGGATTCTGCCACCTTCCCCAACTAACAAACCAATCCAACTAACTAACAAATTATCGTCATCCGCCTCTAACTGTGAGCCATGCACAATCTTACCAAAGTGTTCAGCGATGTTGTTCAAGACGTCATTGTCTGCTAAATGCATGGGAACTCCCTGTACCTTCACCCAAACCAATCTTTCAAAAGGAAGAGATTGGCCTTCCCATGGATCTAAACTTGAGAACCATTCCTTCCATTTGTGATGTTCAATCATAAACTTGACGCACAGGTCGTCTTCTTCGAACTTAAAAAGCATTGCAAGGCCGCCCAAGTAACTTAGCGAGACCCCCGAATACCTGTTTGTGACATCTGTGCTTGTGCAATCATTGAACAACTCTGAACAATTCAATATCAATAAAACAATGTGTTTCGATCCCAATGTTTGTTATTTATGTTTGACATTTTGCACGTTTTGATTTTTGATCGAATTTAAACTCTATATCGCTTTCTGGAAAGTTATACGCAAACTGATGCGTAAACGTAATCAGTTTAACGTGACAAACACTCCAGAATAGCAACATAAGCTTAACATACCTTAAATAACCTTTACATAACTTAGAAATAAGTTTTAAAGGGTTTGGTATGGCAAAAACAAGTTTATTCGCTCACAGGGACTATTTGCGTCAAACTGCAAATGTTTGTCATTTCGTATGGCAATGTACATTCTGGAACACGATCATAAGCTAAACATACCATAAATAACCTTAACATAGCTTAGAAATAAGCTTTGAGTGGTTCGGTGTGCGAAAATATGCATATTTGATCATACAGGGACTAAAAGTGTCAAAAACGGCGTAAGTTTGCATTTACGCGCATATCTTACGTTCTGACCACATCCGGACATCCAAAAATTTTTGTAGACACTAAAATAATTTATTTTAGTGATCGGAACGCAAAAATACCATTCGTCGCTTAATTTGGATCGTTTTCGCGTCCGTTTGAGTTTCGTCGTAATTAGCCGAACAACGTGACCGTACGACCAAACAAACCAACATCCGTGATATTTCTGAGCATATTTTGTGTCCCCTATAACTTGACCACCTTGTAGAGCCTTGAAAATGGCTTAACGGGGGTTAAATGTGCCAAAACTCAGCTTAAACACGTGCAGGGACCAAATATGACAAATCTGAAACTGTGGCTGATCAGACTGGAGGTTGCGGGCCGCGTAGCCCAGCCTCATCTCTTACGCGGGGCGCGAGAGAACCCCCAGTAACAGAAAATTCATTTTCAGCAACTGTTTGATAATTCAGGGGCTGGTCTTGCAATTCCTTTGTGTAATGACCAAGTTAACACCTCTCCAAGCAAAGTATAGCTGTCATTTACACATGTATGGCTAGGATTTCTTGCTTGGTGGCCAAACAAACACTTGAAATGATCTTGTTCATCATCCACAAGTATAAATAGCTTGGCCTTTCACTTGATTCTTTGCTCATTTCTCATTTTGGAACTCTAAGTGGAGGATTTCCTGCTAAGGAGCCACCTACCTGAGTTCTAAGATCATCCTTCTAGCCTTTGAACACCTTGTAAGTGTTCTTTCATGGCTTAGTAGTGATTTTTAATTGAACTTTGCAACGTGATTGTAATCACGATGGTTATAATCCTTAGCGATTATACCTACTGATTACCACGTTGGCTAGGTGTAGTGACGAGTCAAAGTTTCGGTCAAAATGCGTATTTACGCGCATTTTGCAACAGAACTACTTTTAGGTATCAAAACACTTTGTTTTGATACCAAATCAGTTTTCTAGGTTAGTTAAACATGTTTTGACATGTTTAACTCGTCACTACTAGTTTAGTGCTTGTTTAGGGTCGTAAGTTAAGCGGTCTAAACAACCGCTTAGACTTTCGAACCCGACCCGTTTGGTCGATCATTAGGATCCGACCAAACTTATTTAGTGATCATAGTTGCATAGGGAATAACCTACTGAGGTTATACCTTATGATCACTTAGGTTGGTTAGTTATATGTTAAGTAGTTTACATGCCCAGAGAAAATGACCAAAATGCCCTTTTGAAGCATGAATTCATATTTTGCATATGTGATCAAGTTTTTGACATATAATCTGATCTAGTAACATGTTTAGGCATAATTGGGCATGTAAGAGTTGACATAGGACATAGATAACCATCCGACCTTAGTTTTACGCAAACGACGCGTTATAGTAGCTTAAACTACCATAACGGGTCGAAACGGGTCAAAAACACTTAGGTTAGCTTTCAAATCAGAATGTTAGCTCTATTAAATCATGCCATATGAGTTCAAATACTCATTTGATTTATAGAACATCATTCTATCCTATCCCCCGATTTAGGATCCGTTAATTAACATAGTTATCTATATTAGGTGCCTTGTTGATTCCGTGACCCTTGGAGCTTAAATTGGTCTTAATCCCAAGACTAATAAGCAATCCCAAGTGAGTACATAGTCCCCTCTTTTACCTCTTTCAAATATTTTGGGGTGAAACATGTCACGACCCCAGCCCCGGTTTGACCCGGTCAGGAGCCGCGGGACAGGAACCCGTGGTATCTATGATGCAACAGCGGAAGATTTTACAGGATCTTTTTAAAACTCAAAATGCCCGATTATTTTATTTCATCACTTGGGATAAACCCCGTTATTTTACAATAGAGGAATTTCACAAGTAAATTCCTTGATTTATTAAAACATGTTTATTCATTTTAACTGAGCCACCTCTTCAAGCTTGTTAGTGCTCCGTAGCACGTTTTCCTTGATTTACAGCAGGTCGCCTGAAACATGTTTTAAAAATATTTTATCAGCGGGGAAATGCTGGCGAGTTATTCAAATTTGATAAAACGACAAATGGTTATAAATTACAGCATAAGAGCGATTACAATGGCTTCTATCTTATTTTTATCTGGCGCCGTGTCACCTGGTGACGATGGTCATACCACTATTGGGTCTTTCCCCAAGTAGCGACGTTTATCACTGTTAGGATTTATTAGCCTAACCCGTGAGAAATTAGTAATGTGCATAATACCCCACTAGCCAGTGATTAAGATAACCACGACTTACTCCCTGTAATTATAACATTTGAAAATGGAGTATTGTAAAATACTTTTGATAAAAGAGAATAACTCACATTGCGGATTTATACGGGCATAGTTTAGCCTACTGATTAGCCTTGTACCCTAATTTAAATAACATGCACACGAACTAGGTCAGTAACTAATACAACATTTACGATAACTCACGAGATTAAACCCTCACAACGAATGACAAAGTGCGATACTTAAACATCCATCGAATTCACGACTAATGACAAAGCATAACCCTAATGTGGGCAGCACTTAAACATCCATTGGATAGTTTTAATCGATCGGACATTGAATCGTAGCAGCGATCGAGTTAATACCCTGTATCGTAGCAGCGCCTCGCTATATTAATTTAAATTTCGACTTTGGAGCAGTATACTTTCGTTTTTGAAAGTTGATTTCGACACAGAATAAAAGCTCCTGAGCTAAGCTATTTATAGGTGAAATATGGGTCTCACGCGGCCCGCGTGAGCCCTAAGCCAAACTTTACGCGGCCCGCGTAGCCACCTAGTCTATGTGTAGGTTTCCTGGGTCACGAGTAGGGTCGCTAGGTGGATGCCACGTGGATCTGGAACGCTTATCCGGTCAACCTAACTTTGAGGCGGCCCGCGTCAACTTAAGCTTAATCCTTACGCGGCCCGCCTGAAGACCATAATTCTTGATTTCTTGATTTTTGATGCACGGTATGGTTTCAGGGGTCTGGGTTTTTACTTACGGGTCGATTTAGGACATTTTTGAAGGTCCTTACATCCTCCCCACCTTATTTAAAATCTCGTCCTCGAGATTTACTGGAATAAGTGAGGATACTTTCGCTTCATTTCTGATTCCAGCTCCCAAGTGTACTCGGGTCCTCTCTTTGAATCCCACTTGACTTTAACTAATACCAATCTTTTGTGTTTAAGAAACTTGATCTTTCTGTCTTCTATCTGAAGAGGTTTCTCAACAAATTTTAGCTTTTCGTTTACCTCTATATCTTGAAGAGGTACTACCAAGGATTTGTCAGATAAACATTTCTTGAGATTGGATACATGAAATACGTTATGTACTCCGGTTAGCTCCTCTGGTAGTTGTAAGCGATAAGCAACTGGTCCTATACGTTGGATTACTGGGAATGGTCCTACGTATCTTGGACTTAGCTTTCCTTTCTTACCGAACCGAACTACTCCTTTCCAAGGAGAAACTTTTAAGAGAACCTTGTCTCCAACTTGGAATTCTAACGGCTTGCGTCGATTATCTGCATAACTTTTCTGGCGATCTCGAGTCGTCTTAAGTCTTTCCTTGATTTGAGTGATTTTGTCGGTAGTTTCTTGCACTATTTCAGGACCTGACAATTGACTTTCTCCTATCTCTGCCCAACACACTGGAGTTCTACACTTACGTCCATACAGTGCTTCGAATGGGGCAGCTTCGATGCTTGAATGATAACTATTGTTATAGGAGAATTCAATTAAGGGTAAATGATTGTCCCAATTCCCACCAAAATCAATCACACATGCCCTAAGCATTTCTTCCAAAGTTTGGATCGTCCTTTCACTTTGTCCATCTGTTTGAGGATGGTATGCAGTACTTAAATTTAGTCGGGTTCCCATTGCTTCTTGGAAACTTTTCCAAAAATGGGAAGTGAAACGACTATCCCTATCCGATACAATGGAGAGTGGAACTCCATGTAAGGATACGACTTCATCTACATACAACTTGGCTAACCTTTCCATGCTAAAGGTTTCTTTCATGGGTAGAAAATGAACTGATTTGGTTAATCGATCCACAATTACCCAAATCGCATCATTACCTTTTCTGGTTTTGGGTAACTTAGTAACAAAATCCATTGTTATGAGTTCCCATTTCCATACAGGCATTTCTAATTGTTGTAGTAGACCTGAAGGTTTCTGGTGTTCTGCCTTAACTTGTGAACAAGTTAGACACTTAGAAACATATCTAGCTATGTCCTTTTTCATTCCTATCCACCAGAAGTTATTTCTTAAATCTTGGTACATCTTATTGTTACCAGGATGCATGGTATACCTAGATTTATGGGCTTCTTCTAAGATCTTATTCCTTATCTTGTGGAATCTCCAAATTCCATCCGCTCCTTGCTCTAATTCTTTTATCCGTCCTTTCATTCCTTCAGCAATATCTTGGATTGCTGGTTCCTGAAAATCCTTTAATTGTTCCTTTAAATCTAACTGTAGATTTAATCTAAGAGCACGAACTCGCTTTTGCTTTTCATGATACTTACGACTTAAGGCATCTGCAACTACGTTTTCTTTTCCTTCGTGATATTGAATATCACAGTCGTAGTCACTTAGGATTTCCATCCACCTTCTTTGTCTCATGTTTAATTCTTTTTGTCCAAATATATATCTTAAGCTCTTATGATCTGTATAGACAGTAAACTTACTACCATACAGATAATGTCTCCAAATCTTAAGGGCAAAAATTATGGCGCCTAATTCTAAATCATGAGTCGTATAGTTTTCCTCGTGCTTTTTCAATTGCCTTGATGCATACGCAATTACCTTCTTGCGTTGCATTAACACACATCCTAATCCTAACTTTGAAGCATCATAATATACTTCAAAATCTTTTGTTCCTTCTGGTAAAGCTAAAATTGGAGCATTTGTTAGCTTTTGCTTTAAAATCCTAAAAGCTTCTTCTTGTTTAGTTCCCCATTCAAACTTTACTGCTTTACAAGTTAGCTTAGTTAATGGTACAGCTATCTTGGAAAAATCCTTAATAAATCGTCTATAATATCCGGCGAACCCTATAAAACTTCTAATTTCCATAGCTGACTGCGGAACCTTCCATTTGGTGATCGCTTCTATTTTAGCAGGATCTACATGAATGCCTTCATGATTCACCATGTGACCTAAAAATTGCACTTCCTGTAGCCAAAATTCACACTTTGAGAATTTGGCATAAAGCTTCTCTTTTCTTAACAAGGTTAAGAGTACATGCAGGTGTTCACAATGTTCATCCTGACTTTTGGAATAAATAAGTATATCATCGATGAAGACAATTACAAATTTATCCAAATACGGTTTACAGATTCTATTCATCATGTCCATAAATGCTGCAGGAGCATTTGTTAACCCAAAGGGCATGACTGTAAACTCGTAATGACCATACCTAGTCCTGAAAGCAGTTTTAGGTATGTCTTCTTCCTGTACCTTTAATTGATGATATCCAGAGCGAAATCTATCTTAGAAAAGTATCTAGCTCCTTGCAATTGATCAAAAAGATCATCAATTCTAGGTAATGGGTATCGATTCTTAATTGTAACTTTATTCAAGTCCCTATAATCGATACACATTCGCATCGAACCATCTTTTTTCTTTACAAACAACACTGGCGCTCCCCACGAGGATGAACTAGGTTGTATGAATCCTTTGCTTAGTAATTCATCTAATTGCTTTTTCAATTCTAGCATTTCTGTGGGTGCTAACCGATAAGGTGCCTTGGCTATCGGTGTAGTTCCAGGAATTAGATGAATTCTAAATTCTACTTCCCTATCAGGTGGTAATCCAGGTAATTATTCTGGGAATATCTCTGGGTAGTCTGATACTACTGGAATTTCCTTGAGTTCCTTACTCTTAGTGTTAATGATTATCGAAATCATATACACTATTCCTTGCTTTCGTTCATAACTAGCAACTTTCATTACTGAAATGAACTTCATTGGCTTACGTGGCTTATCCCCCGTAATCACCACTAATTCTCCTGTGGGTGTATGAATTTCTATGGAATTCTTATCACAAAGAATTCGAGCATGGTTGGTTACTAACCAATCCATTCCTAACACCACATCGAAACCGGCTAAATTCATAGGTAATAGGTTTGCAGAGAATTTATGGCCTAATAGTTCTATCTTTATTTCTCGCACAGCCTTATTTATTTTAACAGAATTCCCATCTGCCGTTTCGACACTAAAAATCTGCCTAAGTTTGGTTAAAGGTAAATTAAGTGCTTGGCAGAATGAAGTATTTATAAAACTTTGGTTTGCACCAGAGTCAAATAATATTTTTGCGTAAACGTCGTGAACTAGAAACGTACCAGCTATCACATCAGGAATTAGCTCGGCTTCCTGAGTAGTCAGCTGAAAGGCTCTTACGTTCTTCTTGTTAGTTCCTTCTGCGGTTTTGGCTTTGTTATCAGCTGGTTTGACAAATTTTGGGCAGTCTGGCCTAATATGTCCAGCTTCTCCACAGTTGTAACAGACTGTGGATTTCTTCTTCCTGCAGTCTTCTTCTTGGTGCCCCGGAATTTTGCAAAAATTGCAATATCCCTTGCATTTTCCAAAATGCTTTCTTTTGCAGGCATTGCAAAATGGAACAGTGGAAGATTGCCCAGTTCCTCTTCTCTTGAAATTACTTCTATTACCCATACGGAATCCTTGGGTAATCTTTTGGGCCACTTCCTTTTTCTGGGTTTCTTCTCTTGTACGTACCAGTTCGTCGGTCAAAGTGTTAGCTAACTCCACCACATCATCCATCGTGCGGGGTCTCGCAGCCTTGACAATATTACGGATCTCGCCAATTAAGCCCCAAATGTAGCGAGATATAAGTACCGGTTCTGGCGAAGCCAGGTTTGGTACTACTCTAGCGTATTCGAAGAATATCGAAGTATACCCTCGACAATCCACGCCTACCATCTTGTGATTTAGGAACTTATTGGTCATTTGTTCCTTTTCGTATTCGGGACATAATTTTCTTTCTACAAGACTTTTAAATTCTTCCCAATTTAGGGCATAGGCCACATTTCTTCCTTTGGCTTGAAGTACCGTATTCCACCATTCTAGCGCCCCTTCTTTAAAGAGATGCGACGCATACATAACCTTGTCGTCCTCGCCACATTTACTTATCATAATTACTGCTTCGGTTTTCTCTAACAACGCAGTGTTGCAGTTGCCCCTTCGTTACCTGCAAAATCAGCTGGTTTACAGGCAAGAAACTCCTTATAAGTACAACCAGGTGTTGCAGCTTTTATTTTCTTAAGGAGTGGAGCTTGGATCCCCTCATTATCATTATTAATATGGTTGCCGCCTCCGTTTATACTATTACTGAAATTGTCACTTTGTGTGCGTTTACTAGGAATAATTTGTTGAGGTTCAACAGGTTTCTGGGCAGCAGCCAGGATTGCGGGGATAGCATTGGCTATTCCTTGAGCAACTATATTTTCGATATCTTGCCTATTCAGAAATTGATCCTCATGATTGTGCTCAGATTGGTTACCCTCGTTAACTTGTTCATTACCAGCGTTTGCCATCTGGTAATTAATTTATATAAGTGATTAGTATAAAATAATTTAATAACTAAATATAACAAAACAATCGCACATAATCATATTAACACGTATAGCCAAAATTGTCGATTTTTCGACTTCCATTTTTATATATTATATTATGCATCCGTACAAACTGATTTTCTTACAAAAGTTTTATTTTTAGGTTATTACACATACTTATATTTTTATTATTATTATTATACAAACACTGTTTCACAACCACATTTTCCCTAGTCCGCTAGTCTTTCAGAAATGATATTCCCTTTCATCGTATTTCCAGGAGATTTGTTCCCTTATCTCCCGAATCTTATTCCCTGCATCCATTAGTTCTTCGCCAAAATGGCGAAGTTCAGCTAAGTTTTCATTACTCATTGGTGGGTTTGGTGCAGGTTCTGGGTCGAACTGAGGGAAAAAGGTATAGGGATTATTTAGTAGGTTTTGGAATTGCCAATCATTGGTCCACCATTGGTCCATTTCTCCTTGAGGTTGAGTGTGGATTAAAGGTTCTGGGATGGCTGGTTCCAGGTTTATTGGAAGTTGGGTTTCAACAGAATAAGGGAAAAGATTTGTATTAATAGGTCTAAGGATATCACAGCTTGCCAGTATGTGATCAAGTTCCTCCTGCAATGGTAATTCCTCAGCTTGCCTAGAACTTTCGCCAATATCTATTCCTGCAGTTCTAGAACTTTCTCCAATTTCTACTCTTGCTTGCTTAGAACTTTCCTCAATTTCTATTCCTTTTCCTTTATCCATAGGATTTTCTATTTTGGGAATTCTCCTAGTCGCTGGTTTCCTTCTGCGTACACGTCTCCAACCCACAAATCTTCTTCTTTTCTTAGGTTTTGATTTCTCCGGTGGTGGAGCTTGAAATTCCATAGGTTCTTCCACATCGGCCAAGTAACCAGTAAAATCTCTTGAAACTTCTATTTTTACAGGATAGAGATTGAGATTTTCGAGAGCTTCAGATAATTCATTCATGCTGTTTAGCATTTATGAAGAAACACACAAAATTTTAGGTTAAAAGTTTGTAAATTAAATTTCCACAGAATCACAAAATGGAATTAAAATTTTAATAAATATCTAATAAACCATTTTATTGAAATAAAATATTTATTTTTAGTACAACTAATATTATTTTAAAGTTTCTGGCTAATAGATAATATGGGTACTAATACTGGGTCAGTGTTGATAGTCTAAATGTTAGCATTTATTGCTACAGTGGCTAACATATAAAGATTTGCCCATTTTTCATCTAACTCATCTTTCCATGGTGGTTTATTGCTTATTTCCTGGGCTTCCTGATTAATTATTCCTTCTTTTGATTGTAATTTCCCCATTTTCTCTTGACTTTTTCTAATAATCAAAATTCTTTTATTAGGAGAAAGTGGTTTCTCATAATGTGCCTTACGAACAAATATTCCTTCCTCAGTATCTACAGAATATCTTGAGGAATTTGATTGGGATGAGGATCCTTTATCTTTTGGTAAACTATCTAATTGACGATAGATGTCCGAAAGCTTTTGCTTACCCATATTATAACTAACAGATAGTCAAGATAAGAGCACATAATTACAAGATGATAATCAGGAAAAATTAAGTATCTTAAATACTTAATAGGCTTAAATCAGTGGCTCTTTCAGTAGCTCTGATACCACCTTTTCCTGTCACGACCCCAGCCCCGGTTTGACCCGGTCAGGAGCCGCGGGACAGGAACCCGTGGTATCTATGATGCAACAGCGGAAGATTTTACAGGATCTTTTTAAAACTCAAAATGCCCGATTATTTTATTTCATCACTTGGGATAAACCCCGTTATTTTACAATAGAGGAATTTCACAAGTAAATTCCCTAATTTATTAAAACATGTTTATTCATTTTAACTGAGCCACCTCTTCAAGCTTGTTAGTGCTCCGTAGCACGTTTTCCTTGATTTACAGCAGGTCGCCTGAAACATGTTTTAAAAATATTTTATTAGCGGGGAAATGCTGGCGAGTTATTCAAATTTGATAAAACGACACATGGTTATAAATTACAGCATAAGAGCCATTACAGTGGCTTCTATCTTATTTTTATCTGGCGCCGTGTCACCTGGTGACGATGGTCATACCACTATTGGGTCTTTCCCCAAGTAGTGACGTTTATCACTGTTAGGATTTATTAGCCTAACCCGTGAGAAATTAGTAATGTGCACAATACCCCACTAGCCAGTGATTAAGATAACCACGACTTACTCCATGTAATTATAACATTTGAAAATGGAGTATTGTAAAATACTTTTGATAAAAGAGAATAACTCACATTGCAGATTTATACGGGCAGAGTTTAGCTTACTGATTAGCCTTGTACCCTAATTTAAATAACATGCACACGAACTAGGTCAGTAACTAATACAGCATTTACGATAACTCACGAGATTAAACCCTCACAACGAATGACAAAGTGCGATACTTAAACATCCATCGAATTCACGACGAATGACAAAGCATAACCCTAATGTGGGCAGCACTTAAACATCCATTGGATAGTTTTAATCGATCGGACATTGAATCGTAGCAGCGATCGAGTTAATACCCTATATCGTAGCAGGGCCTCGCTATATTAATTGAAATTTTGACTTTGAAGCAGTATACTTTTGTTTTTGAAAGTTGATTTCGACACAGAATGAAAGCTCCTGAGCTAAGCTATTTATAGGTGAAATATGGGTCTCACGCGGCCCGCGTGAGCCCTAAGCCAAACTTTACGCGGCCCGCGTAGCCACCTAGTCTATGTGTAGGTTTGCTGGGTCACGAGTAGGGTCGCCAGGTGGATGCCACGTGGATCCGGAACGCTTATCCGGTCAACCTAACTTTGACACGGCCCGCGTCAACTTAAGCTTGATCCTTACACGGCCCGCCTGAAGACCATAATTCTTGATTTCTTGATTTTTGATGCACGGTATGGTTTCAGGGGTCCGGGTTTTTACTTACGGGTCGATTTAGGACATTTTTGAAGGTCCTTACAAAACACATGTGCATACTTGTTCCTTTCGTGCTTTTCATTGCTTTTATGACATAAACATGCTAGTTTCACCTAGTACACCTATAGTACATGATTTCAACTATGTTTTGCTATGTATGTTTACTAAGCATGCTAGCACATTGATTTCATTAGACACTTTGTTGCATATGTTTACTCAGCATATGGACACATTGATTTACATCACATTTCTGCTATGTATGTTTACTTAGCATGCTAGCACATTGATTTCATGAACATTTCTACTATGTATGTTTACTTAAGATACTTAGTACATGGTTTTCACATGCTACATTGGTTATGACATTTGGTATGTTTAATCGGGACAATAATACATTCATTAACATTGATCACGCCGCTCGGTAGTATGTAATGGTACCATAGGACTTGACAAATCTTGTTTCCGACTTCCTAGGTTTGTTTGGAAGTTGGGAATGACAGAATCCGATATACATAACCTGATAAACCTTTAATTCGTCTAAGGGTTTGTCCAAACAGTCGCAAGGCTTGAATGTATGCGAATAAACATTACTGCATTAATGTTTGTAATCAAAAAGCATTGTTTTCTGCAAAACATAACATTTGATTTAAACTTAGGTTTATTCAAAGACTCTGTTTTGTACATTTTTCTACGGGGTTGAGTAAATTCTTTTATTCACCGTACATGACATTTGTTTTCACATTAACATTATCATATAGTTTGAGTAGATACTTTCTACTTGCTATACATTACATTTGGGTATACATGGCACAGTTTACACATGACATTGAACATGGGTTACTCATAAACATTTTGACATTTGGTTTTAAACAAGACATTTTGGTTGATTAGTGATATGTGACTTATATAACGAGGCTATGTGTAATGTGATAAAAGCATGGTGGATACGCCGCTGGTACTTCCTATATATAAGTGCTTTTATTATATTACATATTGTAGCGTTATCTAAGCCACTTTGACAAGAACAAACATATGATACATTTTATACAAAAACACGACATTGTTTTACAAATCACACATTTTATACAAATTCATTTCCACTTGGTTATTTATTTAACCGTGCATATTTCTTTTATATCATTTGATTTTCATATTGATTTTCATATGATTTTATAAAAGAAAACATTTTACAAGGTTCATGACTACTTTTTGTTAAACACTCCTTTTAACTACAAGTCATGAATCCTGCTTCAACAAAACCTATGTATCTCACAGGCATTTTTATGCTGACGTACCTATTTTCACATGTGTTTCAGGTGCTAATGCATGATGATGTTTGTGCTACACTTAGGCGGACTTGGGCCTTAGTGACTTAAAAGACAGTTTAAATATGTTATGTTTTCGTTAATTCATAAGAAAATGTAAACACTTTACTTAATAATACAAAACTTTAATTACCATGGTTGTGGAACAATAATTCTGTCGCATCACTCCCCGACGTTTCCGTCGTGGTTTGTTGTTTTACGCAGTTGGGGTGTGACACTATTTTCCGCTAAAATGGAATTAAGTCCTCTCAAAGTCCTTAAATCTTTACATCTACCCACCAAAGCTCTGCCGATTAACTCTTTAAAAGCCATTGTTTCGTCGGTAATATCTAAGTTTATTCTATTCTCAAAAGCCGAAGAGTTCTTGTTATCTGGGTTACCTGATTCTTTGTTAAACAATTCACTAAAAAGTTTACCTCTTCCTTGGTTGATGAAGGAGTGGTTAAGAAGCTTAGTTCCTTGAGGAGGGAGTGGCTTTTCCTTATCGTTTCCAGCCGTTTCTTCTGACTTCCTTCCGATGAGACCCGCGTTCTCTTTAGCATATCTGACAATATTAGCAGTAAGTTTTGATCCCCCCATTTTAGTTCCGTTTAGGGCACGCTCCATTTCTTTCACATCCGCCACGTTCATGAAGCTCACGAATCCGAATCTCCTCCCTTCTTTGTCCAATTTCCTAGCGATATAAACCCCAGAAACTTCTCCGAACACTTTGACGAAATCGGCAACGTCCCAAGGGTTGCATCCCAGTGGGAGGTTGGTGATGTAAAACTTAGTGATAATACCTGTGGAACTCCTTTCACCGATCTTTCCTTTGTTCCTGTATGACTTCTTGTGTAACACGTCGTTCCAACTCCCTCCATCATCTCCCACATCCATGATGAAGACGAGATCTAAGCCTTGTGCAAGGAGCGAATGGATGAGATCTAATCCAATTAGTATGAACGGACTAATCAACATTGCTCCAATGAGCCGATCGATTTATCCCCGCACCCTAATCTGAGTTATATCACCATCGTCGAGCACCATGCCACAACCTTAGAGAGATAGGAGAGAGCTTTTTCGGAGAGAGCTTTTTCCAACGGGGAGCTAATCCACCTCTTGATGTTAAAGAATCATTAGTCATCATTGATTCTCACCTCTTGTTTTTCACCTTTTTTTGGGAGTTTTTTTCTTGAAGTTTACACTTCAAATTCCTTGGATTTCATAAGTTGTAAAAGTGGAAAAGTGGCTGAGATTAAAGTGGTATTTATAGGGAATGATTTAGGGTTTAAATGGGTTGGGTATTGAATAAGTCCAGTTGGTAGTTAACAATTAAAACACAACAATTTCCTCCTCTTGAAACCTGCAATCGGATGGCTGTTGGCAGCCATGTTTATATATTTTTTTTATCCTTACTAACATATAAGTAGATTGTGCACTTATTAAATTATGGTGGTTAGTTAAGTATATAGTTAAGTGTTAATACAATTAAAAAAACAATCCTAAAAGTGGTTGTTGTTCTCGAGACATGTGGCCGAAAGGCTGTATTCAGCCTTAATTACATATTTTTTTTGTGTGACATATATTAGGTGTACATTAGTGGAAGATATCATGTATATATGATATTATAGGAAATGGAGTGTTGGAACAAGTTGAAAAGGACAATCAAGACAGCCCTAAAGGCTTGCGACCGGGCTGCTGTATTCAGCCTTTTATATTTTTTTGTTGTTTTTGTTAACATAATAAATGTATATTAGTGGTATATGATATGCATTAATGATATATTAAGGTATCACTAACATGTAACCAGCCTAATATGTAATATGTAGAGTGAAATCAAGTGTCTTTTATAAGAATTTAAACACGGATTTTATGTTGTAAGACATGATGTATTGTAAAACATATAACTTAGCATCGAGTGAGCATAAATCGTAGAGTTAAGTCTCGTAATCGAATAACCAAGTGCTTTGTAAGTACGGAATGTTTGAAGTTAAGAATTACGAATGCACAATCATCGTCTACGAGTTTAACTTACGTTTAAGCGAATTACGAATCATGAATCAAACGAATGCACGTATCAATGTATAAACATGTATAGACAATGAATATTTCACACAAAAGATAACTTTTATTACGATCGAAGTCTCGGATTTACAATGGTTTGAAACGAAATACGAAATACAAAAGGAACAAGCTTCCAAAAAATAGAAATACAAGACACGTTTTCTGATTAAGGAAAGTTATGAAAAAGCAGGGTGTTACAAATAGAGGCCGCGTTCGTTCATTTATGTTTGTGAACGTTCGGTTTCGTGTTCGTTTGTATTCGATAGGTCATTAGTGTTTTCAGTTTTTATTTTTCATTTAAATACTTCAAAATTCCGACGAATAAAATATTTAATAAGTGTCAACGTATTATATATTATGTTCATGAACGCTTGTTTGTGTTCGTTTGTTTACAATTGTGTTCATGAACATTAGCTTGTACTCATTTGTGTTCATCAACGTTCGTTTTCGTTCATTGCCTAAAATTAACAAACAAACACGAACAAGTTTATTTCCTTATCAAACGAAAACAAACATAAAATCTTGTTTGGTAAGTGTTCATGAACAGTTCGTGAACACATATATTTCTTAACAAACTAATACGAACAAGGTTCGTTTGCAGCCCTACTTTTAATGTTATATAACTAATCCCATCCTTTATATAAATGCCAAGTATTAGTCAAATATCTAAATCTCATCAATAATGACAAAATAAGAGAAGTTATGGACTAAATCAATGCTATTGATCTCATTATCCAGGAAGCAAGTGTTTTTGAAAGTTCTATAGTTTGATTGAAACTTTGCCAAACGAGGAAATGCTGCTTTTATTTTCCAAATGAGCAAAACTCCTAGCATTTGACTAATAAGGATTAACATTACATTGTTCTTGATGTTTCAGCTATGGTGTGAAGTTATATATTATTTTGGAAGATTCTACGTCTGGCCTGAAGGATCTTCTATAGGCAAAATCAACCAGAGCAATATTCTAAGTAGCCAATGTTATAACTAGAAGTTTTGGGCATGCCAGCCTGCCAGGTGGGCGAAGGAACGGGTCGAAGTTAATCTTTTAATTTTTATTTACAGCCAAGTCAGTTATCAAAGTTATTGGATGAAGATCTTGCGATCATGGAGAGGTGTTCGTCATTGGCTAAAAGATGTGAGTTATATAAAAGTGCACAAATGGAGATCAATGGAGTTTCATGGTGATAAACTGAAAAGGCCATCAAAACTTGTTGAATCATTGGAGCGTATGCTAATGCCATTATGGATTAAGACTCTCAGAGCAGATTCGTATTAGTGATTATATATAACAAATATAAGCTAACCTCGTAATGGGGACCGAAGCCCATTCGATCAGGCTCAATTCAGGTGGGCCCAATTTCAATAACCCTAAAGAATAGAAAAATGGCCCCTTATACATTATATTATACTATTATACTATATTATTAAAGAACAACCCAACTTTACTACTGTGGCTACGGTATCATCTATCAAATTACCAAATTGACCATATTATTCCTACAAGTCTATAATCCATTAGAATCTTATGTAACTGAGTTCCAACATCTAAAGCATATTGTACACTCATCATTTGCAATTTATGTAACACCACCCGTAGTGGAGGGTTTTTTGGCGTTTTTTCCCAAAAAAAACGCCCAAACAAGCCTCCAAACCGCCCCTGCGTGTTTTTTTTTTCAAAAAAAATTGGTATGTGACGTCCTTTTTTCCATGCCCCTTCTTGTTTTCTTTGGCCAATCAGATCATTGATATCGTAATTATGAGTGTAAATGTGTGTTTTTAATTAAAAAAAAAATTATTAGGTAATGATTAATGGGGCTTTATTCCACTACGTCCATTTTAGAAAAAAAACATAATAAAGCCCTTTGCCAACTAGACTGACATGTGGCACAAAACACCCAAGGATAGTGCCTTTGTTTTGCCCTCCTACACATGGTCTAATACAAATTTATCTATGAAAAATAGGGTCCACTCCTACACGTGGCTGCCTTGAGTGGTGCAATATCTAACAGTCATTGATATGCTACTTGGTAGGAAAGTATATACTTGGGGAAAATATATTTTAGAGAAAAATGCCCGGATAGTTCCTGTGGTTTGTCCATTTTTCATCTTTAGTCCCTAACTTTCTAAAATTACAGCTATAGTCCCCAACTTTTGCATTTTCGTTCCCGGATAGTCCTTGACGTGGATGAAGGTTAGTTTTTGATGTTAAGTAGATGTGTAATGACCAAAATACCCTTAGTGTAAGGTGGGTACTACAAGTGAAAGGTAAACACATAAGTTTATGGAGCCACCATCTCTTTTAACTTCATCTTCCTCCCCAACCCACACCACCTCTTCTTCAATCCATCTTCCACACCAACTGCCACCAATCCACCATAGAATATGATACCACCACACAAACAAACATTACACCAACTTCCATCAAAACCTTATCCCCATGTTCCGTTTTTGTCTCTGTATGAAGTATGATGTGTAGGAATCCGTTCGTGTAAAATAAATAAAAATACTTTTATTAACTTGTAATATTGAAACAAACAGAATGAAAAATAAACTACAATACAATTACAACTGAAAAAGTAAAAACAAGAACAAGAAGAAGAACAGAAACACTGTTCTTGGCTGAGGATCGTGTTAGACACGGGTCCCTTAAAACAAATTTCGTGTCTCCCAGGAGATCACGTTTGTTTCCAGGATACAACAGCCCAAGCAGTTGTACTGCCGGTCTTGACTCCAACCCGAATGAGTACCTTGAACGCTTGAAGAAGATGAAGTATTATGAGAGAAGAAAGTTGATTGCTGTATGTATTTCGGTGTGTCTTTCTGCAGCAGGGGCAGCAACCCTTATATACTGCTGGTCTAGAATCAAAACTGAAAAACGAATTAAACAGGCGAATTAAGTTGCATTGGACGTCTTCAATGCACTTTAATTAGTCATTTAATTCACAGTCAAAAGCATTGACTTCATCAGTTTCGAATGCTGAAGTGTAACTGCCCAGTGTAACTGCTGGAAGCTTCTGCGCGCGCCCTTGTCTGCTCGCATGCGCCATACTGGCTCAGTCCCATGCGCACCTGTGCGCGTGCGCCACGTCCCTGTAAGCCTCTACGAGCACGCCACACAGTCGCGCCGTTTTGGCTCACTTTCGTGCGCCGCGCACGTCACCTCAGTGCCCATGCTCCTTGCGCAAGTGCGCCCCACCATACCACGTGTACTCGAGCACGTACGCGCATGACTGCCAAGTCATGCGCCCCTGCGCGCGGACCCACTAGGGTCACGCGCCTGCATTCCACGTTACCAACCACTTGATCCTTGTAGCCCCTGTGTTGCACCATACGCATGTGGTCAAAAATACAAAGGCGGCTCTCAAGCGGCTCGCGGCGATGCGAGCGTGCGAAGTGCAAAGTGCGCCACATTGCGCCTCATCGCCCATGCCACGCGCGCGCGCGTGTGCGAGTGCGAGTTAGGGTGCTCCGCACCCTTCGCGAGTACACTTAGTGAGTGCTTCCATGAAACAATAAGGATGGAGAATTCCCACTTAAATACCCCTTTAAGTTTCATCTCTCTTCCTATGTGGGACAAGGTGCTACTTTCCCACTTATTTCAGCATTCAAGTTTCAAACACCAAACTTTGAGCATCGATATCTCATTCATCTTAGCTCCGTTTTGGACGCGGTTTAGTTCGTTGCGAAGCTCTTCCGACATAGAACACAAACCCACAAATAAATATATATAACCCGCTCATTTTATTATATTTATTTCTAGTCCAAAATAGGAAAAAATCATTTTCCTATATTTGTGAAAAATGCTATTTCCACAAATTTCCAACAATCCCCCACATGAATAGAAATCGATCTATCAAGTTTCAACGATACACGTTCAACAGTTGAGTATTGCAAGATAGGTAGGTGTAACCTTTGAACCTCCTTTTGTGAAGCATACTTAGCCTCCTAGGGTCTTGTAGACGCGGTGTCCTTGAACAATCCCCCATTTATGTAGGCGACAATATACATTCACACAATACTCTCCCTAGTCGAGTCAAGACCTCATGGTTGTGTCCGTTCATGGTCATGGAACACGTTCCTGGTTCTGCGAGAGCTTTAGGATTTGCGCCTCCCCACAAATCCATTCGAAGCGAGCCCACTTCTCTCTAACATAGGTGATTCCTCTGAATCATTAAAAGCATCATGGTTAATTTGGATTTCCTCAAAATCCTTAACCTCAACATGCTTAACCTTTTCTTCATATCACTGATTGGAATGGACTAGGAAGTATACAACTCCCTTTATTGATTTTGGGGCACCCCCCCACAGTGACTCCCTTTGGGTTTATGATTAAGTTTGCCTATTGAACCTAGATCTTGGGATCTCCAGTCAACTAGGTTAGGTTTCCCTCATATTCCCTTCATCTATGGGCTTTAGTCCCATTCCTCTTGACAACCTATACACCTTATCTGTGCTTAAGCCTTTTGTTAACGGGTCCGCAATGTTCTCATTTGACCTCACATAGTCAACTGAGATAACACCCGTTGAGATAAGTTGTCGTACCGTGTTGTGTCTACGTCGAATGTGCCTTGATCTGCCATTGTACATCATGTTTTGTGCTCTAGCAAGAGCAGACTGATTGTCACAATGTATGCAGATCGCCGTCAATGGCTTTGGCCATCTTGGAATGTCTTCCACAAATTGACGTAGCCACTCCGCCTCTTCCCCGCTTTTATCTAAAGCGACGAATTCGGATTCCATCGTTGATCTCGCTATAACCGTTTGCTTGGAAGACTTCCAAGCTATAGCTGCGCCAGCAAGTGTAAACACGTAACCACTTGTTGATCTGTGATCCTTTATATCCGATATCCAGTTCGCGTCAGTGTATCCTTCGATCACTGCTGGATCACGGGTATAATGCAATCCATAGTCTCTCGTGTATCTTATGTATCTAAGCACCCTCGTGATAGCTTTCCAATGATCCTCACTCGGATTACTGGTGTATCTTCTTAGCCTGCTCACAGCATATGCTAAGTCGGGTCTGGTACATGTCATTAGATACATGAGACTACCAATGATCCTTGAGTACTCTAACTGAGAAACACTCTCGCCTCTATTCTTCCTTAGGCGTTGGGTATTATCAATTAGAGTTCGAGCTATACTCGTATCGTCCGAATTGAATTTCCCAAGGATCTTTTCCACATAGTGAGATTGACTCAACACAAGACCATTTTGGGTTCTAGTGATTTTTACTCGAAGAATCACATCCGCGAGACCCATGTCTTTCATGTCAAACCTCGATTTCAACATGTCTTTCGTTGAGTTGATCATGTTATCATCACTCCCAATGATAATGTGACAACTCGAGTTTCCAAGATTCCATCTTCGCATTAATTGCACGTTAATTATTTAAGTTGTTTGTTTACACGACTTGTTTGTTTCGTAACCATACACGTTTGTAATATGTTAAATCGTATTGTGATTGATATGTTATATATGGTGTGTATTAAGTGTGTATGTAATATATGTGTGTGTGTTTATTTGATCTTGAAACCCATCGGCATAATTAGTCGAACTCGGCCCGAACACGACATTGAACACCAATAATTAAACCTTTGGACTTGGCCTAAATATTGAACCGCTTGGTTGTTTAGTCTCGGCCCCAAAATCACAGTTTGACTAGCCATTGTAACCGGCCCAATTTATTGTTATGAATAAACCTTGTAACCGGCCCAAGTCCTTTAGCAAGGGAAAACCAAAACAAACCCTACTTCCCCTTTCAAAATACGTACGACAACATGAGACCCCCCCCCCGTTCCTGTGGTGCGACGGCAGAAGACAAGATCTCCCCATCTCGAGGCATCATCCCATCTATTCGATTTTGTGGTTAGTGGATCTTGATTGTTAAAGTTATTGTTAATTGTTAGTCGATGATGATGTTCATGCATAATCTTAGTTGTTAAAGTTATTGCTATGTGTTATAAACATCTGGTCGTTTCATGAGTTTTGGTTGAGTAATGATGTGCGAGCCGATTGGCTATTGATTGTTAATGTTAGATTTCTTCAATGTTAATAATATTGGTTATTCAATGATTGGTACATGATATGTATACATGATTTGATGCGTTGTTCAGAATGTGAAGTATGTGGATTAATTAAGGTTGGTGGTGTTTGAATATGTTATACTGTGTGATGTTTGAGAGGTAGGGTTAGTACAGTCGGGTATCCTTAAATATGATTCAGAAACATAAATTAATCAGCATGATGTTAGTGATTAGGTTGTATAGTGTTTGATGATGTAGATAACATAGTTATTAGGTGATTATTTTGGGCCGATTGTTTTGAATAAGGAATGGATTGTGTTGAGTGGGTAATGATGTTTTTTTTTATGTTAAAATAAATGATTAAGAATAGGTGGAACCTTTGACACATGCACGACAGCATAGTATTTGAGAATGATAAATTCTAAGATATGGCACTTGGATTGATATGCTTTTATGGATAACTGGTATTTAATATGGGCTGTACATGAGTGGGGCTTTACATGAAAGGGGGCCGGATACCATTTGAGGGTACTGAACCACTCAACTAAAAACAATAATTGTTGGGCCGGAAGTAGATTGGGCCGCATTATGATACCAAGCCACTCACATATACATATTAAAGTAACTATTCTGGGCCGGTCCGGGTGGGCCAGGAGCTGAAACAGTGATTGCGCCTGAATTGCGGGCTGGGACGGGTTGAGCCTGGGTCTCGTACGATGGGTCTACGGGCCACGAGTGGTACATGTACTTGCACATTTTTGTATGTTTGAAACATGATGTTATTTGAATATTTGAAACGTGATGGGCGAAGTATAACTCTATACATGTAGCACCTAGTATGCGAACATACTTTACATGATGGAATTCGTGCATGACTGAGAGTTATAACATGTCTGTGGATAAATGTATACTATGTGTGTAAATGTGAACAAAGTGTAAGTAAACACAAAACTGATTGATATTGGTACTCATGCTAGGACGTGTTTGATCAACTGATAAACGGGTAGTTAATCTTACCGATCAAACCAAAGGTGAGTTCACACTTTCTACAAAGCATGGGATTCCCAGGGGTTGGGAATGGGTTAAGGAATATGGAATCCTCGTCCTTCTTGGGTAGGACAGTACGGGTTAAGGAATGTAATTCCTTGTCCTCTTGGACAGTTAAACTTCACTAGACCAAAACTCTATCACGAAGTCCCTCCTTTTTATATCGACTTAATCGCCGGGCCAATGGCGAGCGGGTCATTAGTTAGATAGCGCTATTTAGGTCTGACAAGCCTCACACCGTGCCGCAGAGGACGGGCGTGAACTAATGGATCTGGGCACGTCAATGATGATAGACATTGACGGTTCAGGGCACATAAACATGACTACAGTCAGCAGTCGATATGGTAACGAGTCTAGTAGTATATACATGGGGTAGCCCCCACGGCCGAAGAGCCAGATAATTAAACATGGGGTAGCCCCCACGGCTGGATTGCCAGAGTAAACGGGATTAAACAAAACACGTTTTCAACTATGGGGTAACCCCCACGGCAGGATGCCAGTTAAAGGAAACCGTTTTCGAAACAACTTAAAACAAACACCCAACTGTGAACTCGCTCAACGTTGTTGTTGACTCATTACTACATGCTTTGCAGGTCAATAGGTTTAGCAGGAGCTTGCATGGGGAAGAGTCGTTGTGGAGCATGGACATTGAGTGTTCATGAAAAACTTAAACATTATTTACTTATGCCTTGGTTTTAGACATTATGCTTCCGCTTGCAACTTAAACTATGTTTTGTTTGGACACCAATTGTATTGTGTTGGTTTTTATTATTACATTCCGATTCCTTACTATTATTACTTCCTTGCATACTCGTTGTTTTAGTGAATCTGTTAAACGCTTGGGATTTTGTTAAACTGGTTAAACAAAATTGACTATTGGGTGTGAGTGATTGTGCGGATGGGTTTCATTGTATCATATAGCTAGTATTTGGGCCAGTTGTTAGTGTTTTGGGCCGCCAAAGTCTATGAAACAAACACTTGGCCCATCTCTTTCCTTATGTATGCGTAATATACATGGGGGCACATTACCTATTTCATTGCAAACCCTATTCCTCCCTTCAAGATTACGGACGGCAGACCCCCCCCCCCCCTCGTGAAGCTCTACGTCGGGTTCATCTTATACCTTAACTCCTTCGGTTAGTATAATCTTTCTTTACGTTTTGAATCAAAACCTCTTGTCTTGCATGTGTAGTGTATCGATTGTTATGGTTAGGGGGATGCTTGTTACAACATAAACTGATTAATCATAACATGCTAATATTTATATTAATCAATGATACATGAATAAAGGGTGATTAATATATTAGGGTTTATGAATGGATAATCAATGATTTACTGTTATAACGTGCTGATTAGATGTGAATATTTGGTGATGGTCCAATAGGAGTAAAGTGGTAAATTGTTGATATCGGCCATGTGAGATGGTATGGGAGGCCCAATGTAGTTCAAGTACAATTAATTAAAAGCTGGTTGTTTGTTTCGAACTGTGGTTTGTGTCAGTAGACATCACGTGAAGTGTTCATTATCATATTTAATTCAGAATATAGTGATTAGAATGGTTATTATAAATGTGGAAATTGAACTGATAATATGCAGTCGGCTGTGGGCTATGAATATTTAGGGGACAGCCGCACATATCTGGCGGACTGGGCTTCGGGGATTAAGTACTTGGGCTGGGTAATAATATTGAACTACCTACCACTTGGGTTGGTATGTTAAATGGGCAGTATGAACTAGTTAAATCAGGTGGGCTGCGAACCGGCATGCAGACCATCTGTTTTGGGCTGTTGTGTATCATTACGGGTACCGTATTGAGCTGTAACGCGGTATTGGACTAGCATGCTCATGATACAAAACATCTTGTAACCCGAATGGTTAGTGCGTGTTATGTGTTAATGTTATAATTTAGAATATGAGGAGTGTTAACTTGATGATTTGCACAAATTACATACAACATAGAATGTTATGATATGTGCTGTTTATGGATGACTGTATGATGGATTTAGTGGTTAAATGTCTAAATGAGATTCGGACTTGTAGTGTAGCCTAGTATGGAGCATGAGAGCCTCGCATGTGAATATATTTGTTATGACTGTTGGGCCGTGCAAGATAGGAAACACACATATAAATGGTCCACACCCACACACTTATACCAGACTAGTTACATTGGGCCACATGCCTTCACGATACAGACTATAGGTACTGTAAGTGTGATTGGGACTAGGGTATGTGAAGTAAACTTGTATGTGACACAATGAACTTTGTTAACGTGGATGAGTTGTGACATGACTAAATGTTATGATTTGCGTAATGATATGTGTTCTGCTACTTGCAACCTATGTAATGAATACAAAGAACTCATGTTGTATGTGCGTACGAAATTGACTGACTTTGGTAACCACGGTAGGGAATGGTTTACCAACTTGGAACGGGTAAAGTAAATTAACAATCCGAGGAAACCAAGGTGAGTTCACACTTCTAAGGCATGGGATTCCCGGTGGGTTGGGAATGTGATTGAATAGCTACGACAGAACTTGTACATTTACCACTACTAGACTACTTACCACCGTCCTCGGATTGGGAAGGACGCCAGCGCTAAACCTACGTACTCGCTACGTACCACTGTCCTCGGTTTGGGAAGGGCACTTACGTAAAACCTACGTAATCTCACACTTACCACTGTCCTCGGTTTGAGAAGGGCACTTACGTAAAACCTACATAATCTCACACATACCACTGTCCTCGGATTGGGAAGGACACCTATAGATACAACTAGTCTAGTAATATACAATATGGGAAGCCCCCACTAAATATCGTAAAAAGGTTTGGGAAACAGAGTAAACTGGTAATTTACAAGGGAAGCCCCCACTAACTATGGATATGTTTGGGAAACAGGGTAACTGGTTAATCCTATTTTCAACAATGGGGTAAACCCCACGGCAAGTAAGCCAACTAAAGACAAACTATGTTTTCGTAAGCAACTTAAAACGAACACCCAACTGTGAACTCGCTCAACTTTGTTGTTGACTCGTTGTTACATGCCTTGCAGGCCTTTAGGTGCATGTTGACTGGAACTTGCTGTCTGTGAAGCTGGAGTGGTCATGGGTCAAGCTACATGGAAACCCAACACAAGACTAAGGACTTTTACATGTGGTTTATAAACTCTTAAACGAACGAAATCTGCTTCCGCTGTAAACTGTGAAATATTGTAACGTTGTAACACTCTTTATTAATGAATGAAAGTTTTATTTAAACTTAGACATGAGTTCAATGTGATTGGTGGCTAAGATCCTGGTCAGTCACGCCTCCAAGCGGTGATACTACAAGAGACACTGCCCACAGTTAAATCAGAATAAGAACAATAACAACAATAATCAGGGCAATGGGAACAACAACGGGGGAAACAATGATGGAAACAATGGTGCCAGGGGTTGAGTGTTCGTGATCGGTCAGGGTGATGCAAGGAATGATCCTAACGTAGTGATGGGTAAGTTCCTTCTCGACGACTTTTATGTTACTGTTTTATTTGATTCGGGTGCCGACACCAGTTATGTGTCTCTAAAAGTTAGTCAAATGCTTAAACGTGCACCAACACTTTTGAACACCAAACATGTTGTAGAGATAGCAAATGGTAAAAGCTTAGAAGCCACACACATAGTTAAGGGTTGTAATCTCGTCTTGGCTGGTCAGACTTTCTCTATCGATCTCATTCCTATAGTTTTGGGTAGTTTCGACATCGTCATTGGGATGGATTGGTTATCCCAACAGCAAGCAGAGATCTTATACAAAGAGAAGATTGTTCGTATTCCCCGTTCTGGCAAAGAACTCTCGAAGTTCAAGGCGACAAGAGTGGTGCCGTGGTTGGCATCATCTCCTTCCTGAAGCTCAGAAGTGTTTGCGAAAGGGCCACACTGCTATCTTAGCACTTGTTACTGACGCATCAGCGAAAGAGAAGAGATTAGAGGATATTCCAATAGTACGCGATTTTCCTCAAGTGTTTCCTGAAGATTTACTTGGGCTACCGCCTCATCGCCAGGTCGAATTTCAGATCGAGCTAGCTCCTGGAGCAGCACCCATAGCTCGAGCACCTTATCGCTTAGCTCCAACTGAACTGGAAGAACTGTCTAAGCAATTGCAAGAACTCTTGAATAAGGGTTTCATTCGTCCTAGCTCTTCGCCCTGGGGAGCTCCAGTATTATTTGTGAAGAAGAAAGACGGTACCTTCCGCATGTGCATAGATTACCGCGAACTGAACAAGGTGACTGTGAAGAATCGCTATCCTCTTCCACGCATCGATGACTTATTCGACCAGTTGCAAGGGTCGAGCTATTACTCGAAGATTGACCTGAGGTCAGGCTACCATCAACTGAGAGTCCGGGATGAGGACGTCTCCAAAACAGCATTCAGAACACGCTATGGCCATTACGAGTTTCTGGTCATGCCATTCGGATTAACAAACGCACCGGCAGTCTTCATGGACCTCATGAACAGAGTGTGCAAACCTTATCTTGACAAGTTCGTTATTGTTTTCATCGACGACATCCTGATCTACTCTAAGAATCAGGAGGAACACGAGCAGCATTTACGACTTATTTTGGAACTCCTTCGAACAGAACAGCTGTACGCTAAGTTTTCGAAATGCAACTTCTGGCTTCGTGAAGTCCACTTTCTAGGCCACGTGGTAAACAAGGATGGGATTCATGTTGATCCATCCAAGGTTGATTCGATCAGGAACTAGCCTGCACCTCGTTCTTGGGTTTGGCGGGCTATTATAGAAGGTTCATCAAAGACTTCTCCAAGATTGCACAACCCCTCACCTCCCTAACTCAGAAAGGCGTTATCTACCGTTGGGGTAATGCACATGAATCAGTATTCCAACACTTAAAGGATAGACTTTGTAGCGCACCTATTCTTTCATTGCCAGAGGGCACAGACGATTTTGTGGTCTATTGCGACGCATCCATTCAGGGTCTTGGATGTGTGTTGATGCAGCGGGATAAAGTCATTGCTTATGCTTCGCGCCAACTTAAGATTCACGAACGGAATTACACTACACACGATTTAGAGCTGGGAGCTGTTGTTTTTGCGCTCAAGATATGGAGACATTACCTGTACGGTACCAAGTGCACCATCTACACCGATCACAGGAGTCTCGAGAATATCTTCAAGCAGAAAGAGTTGAACATGCGTCAGCGTCGATGGGTCGAGCTTTTAAACGATTACGAATGTGCTATAAAGTACCATCCGGGCAAAGCCAATGTGGTGGCTGACGCCCTCAGTCGAAAGGATACTACACCTAGGCATGTACGAGCGTTGCAACTCACTATTCAGTCTAGTCTTCCTTCTCAGATACGAGGTGCTCAGGTAGAAGCATTGAAACCAGAAAATGTCAGGGCTGAAGCCCTACGCGGTTCAAGGCAACGGTTGGAACAAAAGGCAGACGGCGCCTACTATGTAACGGGACGCATCTGGGTCCCACTCTATGGCAACTTACACGGGCTTGTAATGGATGAAGCTCATAAGTCTCGCTACTCAGTACATCCTGGTTTGGATAAGATGTACCACGACTTGAAAACTACATATTGGTGGCCTAGTATGAAAGCTCATATAGCAACTTACGTTAGCAAGTGTTTGACTTATGCGAGAGTCAAAACGGAATATCAGAAACCATCGGGCCTACTCCAACAACCAGAGATACCATAATGGAAATGGGAGCAAATTTCCATGGATTTTGTTACTGGCTTGCCTAGATCTCAACGTGGGAATGATACTATTTGGGTGATCGTGGATCGACTCACAAAGTCTGCACACTTCTTGGCCATCAAGGAAACGGATAAGTTCTCCACTCTAGCAGACGTCTATCTTAAGGAAGTGGTTTCGAGGCACGGGGTGCCAACCTCTATTATTTCCGATCGTGATGCACGTTTTACTTCTGAACTGTGGCAAGCAATGCACAAATCTTTTGGCTCTCGATTAGATATGAGCACAGCTTATCACCCTCAGACGGATGGGCAGTCTGAGCGCACTATTCAAACTTTAGAAGACATGCTTCGGGCATGTGTAATTGATTTTGGCAACGGCTGGGAGAAACACCTCCCATTGGTGGAGTTTTCGTATAACAACAGTTACCACACCAGCATTCAAGCCGCTCCATTCGAGGCATTGTACGGGCGTAAATGCCGATCACCTCTTTGTTGGGCAGAGGTGGGTGATAGTCAGATCACGGGTCCAGAACTTGTAGTGGACACAACGGAAAGAATTGCTCAGATACGGCAACTCATGGCGGCAGCTCGCGACCGTCAGAAAGCCTACGCAAACAAGCGCCGGAAACCTCTAGAATTCTAGGTCGGGGACCGGGTCCTACTCAAAGTCTCACCCTGGAAGGGTGTGGTTAGTTTTGGAAAAAGGGGCAAACTCAATCCGCGTTATGTCGGACCGTTCGAAATCATTGAGAAGATAGGTAAAGTGGCCTACAAACTAAACCTACCCGCAGAACTCAGTGCAGTTCACAACGCTTTTCACGTGTCAAATCTGAAGTAGTGTCTGTCAGATGAGACCCTCATAGTTCCTTTGAAGGAGCTCACTATCGACGATCAGTTGCGATTCGTCGAGGAACCAGTTGAAATCACGGACCGGGATGTTAAGGTCCTCAAGCACACTAGAATACCTCTTGTTCGAGTTCGTTGGAACTCCCGTCGTGGCCCAGAGTTTACCTGGGAACGAGAAGATCAAATGAAACTCAAGTATCCCCAGTTATTCGGAAACAATACAACCACTACTGAGGTTGAAGCTACTACAGAATTTCAGGACGAAATTCCAAATCAACGGGGTGATGATGTGACACCCCAAGAAAACCAATAAAACTACTCAACACTACTAGCTTTCTCAGTAACCACGTGCTAAATTTCGGGACGAAATTTCTTTCAAGTTGGGGATAATGTGGCAACTCGAGTTTCCAAGATTTCCATCTTCGCATTAATTGCACATTAATTGTTTAAGTGGTTTGTTTGCACGACTTGTTTGTTTCACAACTGTACGCGTTTGTAATATGCTAAACCGTGTTTGATTGATATGATATATATGGTGTGCATTAAGTGTGTTTTATATATTGTTGTGCAATATGAGCATGTATGTTAATAATAAGTGTTGTATTATTATTGTGTTTGGGGAATTAAAAATAACAAACATGGAACTCACGAAATCAACCTTCCCCCCAGCCGAAAACACACCCCACGAAATCAAGAAGTGATTTCATCCACCATGTGGTCAACGAAAACAGGTTGGGCTTTGGCCCAGTAGTAATCGGCCTTATATATTTTGTTTCCCCATTTCACGTGAAAGTCTAATCACCAAAAAGTGAAACCCTAGAGCACCCCATTCTCTGAGACGGCAGCTTTGATTTCTGTGAAACTCTCAGACACTCGTACCGGTTAGTGACCTTTTATTGTAAACTGTTATGTGATCATGTGAATTGAATTGTTTGTATGTTAGAGATCATTGAAACCTGATTACAATATTGTATGTGAAGCTTGATGAGGATGTAGAACTCTAGGGTTGACATGATTAGATTGTTTGACATTAGGTGATGAATCCATGTGACCTGTTAGAATTGTAAGTATCATGTGGAAATAGTTGCAGCCCACTCTCATGTTTTGGTCCAATAATAGCATGAGAACATTAACAATTGTTGGCTGGAATTGATAAAAATAATGATTCTGTATGAGTGGGCCGCACATGGTGATCTGCAAATTGTCTGAATCTATTTTTGTACAAAGGTTATGATATTGATAAAGATTCATGTATGGCATAATGATTGGTAGTGGATTAATTGTTAAATTGATTTTGTTCATCGACTTGATTGGATGTTTTTACTAGTGCCGTAAATGTCACTATGAATTTAGGGATCATGCATAGGTATGTGCGATGGTGATGATGATTAGGGATTGCTGATTGTGTAACTGATTTCTGATGATGATGATGTAACCGCCGAAAACACCTTCAGGTGAAAACACAGGGACCAACGAAAACACTCAGTGTTTTCGTCACATCTTATGCTCGACGAAAACCCAAAGGGTTTTCGCCACAAGGGATTTCGCCCAAAAAGGGTTTTCGCCATACTTATGATTTCGTTGAATACCATTGTACAGTAACTCTGTTAAGCCATTAAACTTGTTAAGTTGTTAACTCCTGTTAGGATACTTGATTTTGTCAAACATGTTAACACTGTTACGTTATATAACCCAGTTAAAATGAAAACTCTGTTGATACGTTAATTATGTGGTATGTTAACTCTGTTAAACCTCTTAATTGATTTAACTATTATGTGCTACTTGATGAGAAATGCATAAACACACTATGTGACATAAATGGCATGTGAAACTTTACGAACTTGAACTGATTGAATATACATGCATACTATAGGACTTGATTGATTACTGGCGAACACACAGTTAAGCATACCGAGCAAACCAAGGTGAGTTCACACTCTTACCTAGGCATGGGATTCCCCGGTGGGTTGGGAATGGGATTGAATGATTACTTGTACTTACATCACTACTAGACTACTTACCACGGTCCTTGGATTGGGAAGGATGCCTGTGCCAAACTCTACGTAAAGCCTACATACTGTCCTCGGTTTGGGAAGGACACTAGTGTTAAAACCTACGTAAATCCTACGTACCGTTGTCCTCGGATAGGGAAGGACACCAGCGCTAAACCTACGTACTCGCTACGTACCACTGTCCTCGGATTGGGAAGGGCACTTACGTAAAACCTACGTAAACTTATACTTACTACTATCCTCGGGTTGGGAAGGATACTTACGGATACAACTAGTCTAGTAACTTACAGTATGGGAAGCCCCCACTAATTGAACTTACAACATGGGAGCCCCCACTAGATGAACATACAAATGGCCTAGTAATACACGGCATGGTTATAAACGAACTTACGATTTATTAAACGAACTTATTACTGAACAACCAACTGTGAACTCGCTCAACTTTGTTGTTGACTCTCTGTTACATGCCTTGCAGGTCGTTAGGTATCTATGGAGCTTGCATGGGAGTGGAGAGGAGTCGTTGTGGGACATGGACAGCTGTGTGCCATGCTAAACACTTGAAACATTTAAACTTATGTTGGGTTTACATATTTATGCTTCCGCTAAACGCTTAACTATGTTATGGTTTGAACACCTTTCGTATTGATGAATGACTTTTATTTATTACCACAAGTACTGATCATTGAACTTGATACGATCGATATGGATTCTTAGACTCGACGTTCGAACCTAGTCTAACCAAATGAATGTGTCACTTGCTCTCATCGACGACATTCTGATCTACTCCAAGAGTCAGGAGGAACACGAGCAGCATATGCGACATATTTTGGAACTCCTTTGAACAAAGCAACTTTATGCTAAGTTTTCCAAATGCGACTTCTAGCTTCGTGAAGTCCATTTCCTAGGCCACGTGGTAAACAAGGATGGGATTCATGTTGATCCAAAGTCGACTCGATCAAGAACTGGCCTGAACCTAGAACACCAATAGAAATTCGCCAATTCTTGGGTTTGGCGGGCTATTACAAAAGGTTTATCAAGGATTTCTCCAAGATTGCGCAACCTCTCACCTCACTAACTCAGAAAGGTGTCACCTATCGTTGGGGTGATGCACAGGAAACTGCGTTTCAGCACTTAAAGGATAGACTTTGTAGCGCCCCTATCCTCTCATTGCCTGAAGGCACATACGATTTTGTGGTTTATTGCGACGCATCCATTCAGGGACTTGGATGTGTACCGATGCAACGTGACAAGGTTATTGCTTACGCATCACGTCAACTTAAGATTCATGAACGGAACTACACTACACATGATTTGGAGCTGGGAGCTGTTGTTTTTGCACTCAAGATATCGAGACATTACCTGTACGGTACCAGGTGCACAATTTACACCGATCACAGGAGTCTCGAGCATATCTTCAAGCAAAAGGAGTTAAACATGCGTCAACGTCGATGGGTCGAGTTATTGAATGATTACGAATGCGCGATCAAGTACCATCCAGGCAAAGCCAATGTTGTGGCTGACGCCCACAGTCGAAAGGACACTACGCCTAAGCGCGTGCGAGCATTACAACTCACCATTCAATCTAGTCTTCCTTCCCAGATACGAGCTCAGGTAGAAGCATTGAAACCAGAAAACGTCAGGGCTGAGGCCCTACGCGGCTCAAGGCAACGATTAGAACAAAAGGAAGACGGTGCTTACTATGTAACAGGACGCATCTGGGTCCCACTATATGGCAACCTACGAGAGCTTGTGATGGATGAAGCACACAAGTCTCGCTACTCAGTACATCCTGGTTCAGATAGCAACTTACGTTAGCAAGTGTTTGACTTATGCGAGAGTCAAGACTGAATATCAGAAACCATCGGGCCTACTCCAACAACCAGAGATACCACAATGGAAATGGGAGCAAAATTTCCATGGATTTTGTTACTGGCCTGCCTAGATCTCAACGTGGAAATGATACTATTTGGGTGATCGTGGATCGACTCACAAAGTCTGCACACTTCTTGGCTATCAAGGAAACGGATAAGTTCTCCACTCTAGCAGACGTTTATCTTAAGGAAGTGGTTTCGAGGCACGGGGTGCCAACCTCCATCATCTCTGATCGTGATGCACGTTTTACTTCTGAACTGTGGCAAGCAATGCACAGGTCCTTTGGCTCACGTTTAGATATGCGCACAGCTTATCACCCGCAAACGGATGGGCAGTCTGAACGCACCATCCAGACCCTTGAAGACATGCTTAGGGCATGTGTGATTGACTTTGGCAACGGTTGGGAAAAACATCTGCCATTAGTGGAATTTTCGTATAACAACAGTTACCACACCAGCATTCAGGCCACTCCATTTGAGGCATTGTACGGGTGTAAATGCCGATCACCTCTTTGTTGGGCAGAGGTGGGGGATAGTCAGATCACTGGCCCAGAACTTGTGCTAGACACAACAGAAAGGATTGCTCATGAGTTCTGGTTGAGTAATGATGTGCTAGCCGATTGGCTATTGATTGTTAATGTTAGATTTCTTCAATGTTAATAATATTGGTTATTCAATGATTGGTACATGATATGTATACATGATTTGATGCGTTGTTCAGAATGTGAAGTATGTGGATTAATTAAGGTTGGTGGTGTTTGAATGTGTTATACTGTGTGATGTTTGAGAGGTAGGGTTAGTACAGTCGGGTATCCTTAAATATGATTCAGAAACATAAATTAATCAGCATGATGTTAGTGATTAGGTTGTATAGTGTTTGATGATGTAGATAACATAGTTATTAGGTAATCTCACATGGGCCGATTGTTTTGAATAAGGAATGGATTGTGTTGAGTGGATAATGATGTTTTTTTTATGTTAAAATAAATGATTAAGAATAGGTGGAACCTTTGACACATGCACGACAGCATAGTATTTGAGAATGATAAATTCTAAGATATGGCACTTGGATTGATATGCTTTTATGGATAATTGGTATTTAATATGGGCTGTACATGAGTGGGGCTTTACATGAAAGGGGGCCGGAAACCATTTGAGGGTACTGAACCACTAAACTAAAAACAATAATTGTTGGGCCGGAAGTAGATTGGGCCGCATTATGATACCAAGCCACGCACATATACATATTAAAGTAACTATTCTGGGCCGGTCCGTGTGGGCCAGGAGCTGAAACAGTGATTGCGCCTGAATTGCGGGCTGGGACGGGTTGAGCATGGGTCTCGTACGATGGGTCTACGGGCCACGAGTGGTACATGTACTTGCACATTTTTGTATGTTTGAAACATGATGTTATTTGAATATTTGAAACGTGATGGGCGAAGTATAACTCTATACATGTAGCACCTAGTATGCGAACATACTTTACATGATGGAATTCGTGCATGACTGAGAGTTATAACATGTCTGTGGATAAATGTATACTATGTGTGTAAATGTGAACAAAGTGTAAGTAAACACAAAACTAATTGATATTGGTACTCATGCTAGGACGTGTTTGATCAACTGATAAACGGGTAGTTAATCTTACCGAGCAAACCAAAGGTGAGTTCACACTTTCTACAAAGCATGGGATTCCCAGGGGTTGGGAATGGGTTAAGGAATATGGATTCCTCGTCCTTCTTGGGTAGGACAGTACGGGTTAAGGAATGTAATTCCTCGTCCTCTTGGACAGTTAAACTTCACTAGACCAAAACTCTATCACGAAGTCCCTCCTTTTTATATCGACTGAATCGCCGGGCCAATGGCGAGCGGGTCATTAGTTAGATAGCGCTATTTAGGTCTGACAAGCCTCACACCGTGCCGCAGAGGACGGGCGTGAACTAATGGATCTGGGCACGTCAATGATGATAGACACTGACAGTTCAGGGCACATAAACATGACTACAGTCAGCAGTCGATATGGTAACGAGTCTTGTAGTATATACATGGGGTAGCCCCCATGGCCGAAGAGCCAGATAATTAAACATGGGGTAGCCCCCACGGCCGAAGAGCCAGATAATTAAACATGGGGTAGCCCCCACGGCTGGATTGCCAGAGTAAACGGGATTAAACAAAACACGTTTTCAACTATGGGGTAACCCCCACGGCAGGATGCCAGTTAAAGGAAACCGTTTTCGAAACAACTTAAAACAAACACCCAACTGTGAACTCGCTCAACGTTGTTGTTGACTCGTTACTACATGCTTTGCAGGTCAATAGGTTTAGCAGGAGCTTGCATGGGGAAGAGTCATTGTGGAGCATGGACATTGAGTGTTCATGAAAAACTTAAACGTTATTTACTTATGCCTTGGTTTTAGACATTATGCTTCCTCTTGTAACTTAAACTATGTTTTGTTTGGACACCAATTGGATTGTGTTGGTTTTTATTATTACTTACATGCTTGTTCAATATGATTGGTGGCTTGATCCTGGTCAGTCACGCCTCCAAGCGGTGATACTCCGCAGGTGGATTTTGGGGGTGTGACAGATAAGCATATCGTCTACATAAAGACATAAAATCACATAACCTCTTGGTGTGTCTTTAAAATAAACACACTTGTCGCACTCATTTATTTTGAAACCATTGTCAATCATGACATGATCAAACTTTTGGTGCCATTTTTTTGGAACTTGCTTCAAGCCATACAAAGACTTGACCAATTTACATACTTTACCCTTGTTTCCAGGGGCGGAAAAACCCTTAGATTGTTCCATGTAAATTTCCTCTTCTAAATCGCCATTTAGAAATGCGGTCTTTACATCCATTTGGTGAACTTCCAAATTTCTTAGAGCCGCAATTGCAAGAACCAATCGTATAGAGGTTATTCACGTTACAGGCGAGTAAGTGTCAAAGTAGTCTAGACCCTCCTTTTGTCTAAATCCCTTGATCACTAACCTTGCCTTGTATTTACCAATACTTCCGTCGGCTTTCATCTTCCTTTTGAATATCCAACGATATCCAAGTGGTTTACAACCAGGTGGAAGATCTACTAACTCCCAAGTATGATTTTGCAATATAGAATCAATTTCATTCTTAATTGCTTCTTGCCATTGAGGTCCTTCCGCGGAGGTAACCGCTTCGCGGTAGGTATTGGGCTCACCCTCAACCATATAGCTCATGAAGTCTGGACCAAAGGATTTTTCAACCCTTTGTCATTTACTTCGTCTAAGCTCACCCTCCTCGACCTCAGGTCATTCATGTCTTTCATCTATCCTCGTAGATGAACTTGGTCCTGCTTCATCTAACCATGTAGACGAACTTGGACCTGCTTCATCAACCGCTCTTGATGAAGGCGCATGTGTTTGTCCTAACATAGGAAACACATTCTCAAAATATGAGACGACATTAGGATTTGCCTCTATGATAGTGTGTTTGTGTACATCGGGATTCTTGGACTCATGTACAAGAAAACGATGCGCACTACTTTGATGTGCATATCCAATGAAAATGCAATCAACAGTTTTGGGTCATATCCTAAGAGCCTTAGGAGGTGGTACAATTTCCTTAGCTAGGCACCCCCACACTTTCAAGTATTTGTACGAAGGATTCCTTTTTCTCCATAGCTCATATGGAGTTTCGTCCCTATTTTTCAAAGGTATCTTGTTCAAAAGATAGTTTGCTGAGAGAATGGCATCCCCCCACATTTCTCGGTTCACTCCCGAGCTTATCAACATGGCGTTCATCATTTCTTTCAATGTGCGGTTCTTACGTTCCGCAACGCCATTTGATTGTGGAGAATAAGGAGGTGTACACTCATGTACAATGCCACTTTTTGCGCATAAATCCGCAAAAGGTGCAACATATTCACCTCCTCGATCGCTTCTCAAAGCTTTTATCTTCTTTTTAAGTTGATTCTCAACTTCGTTTTTGTACAAGATAAACTTCTCTATTGCTTCGTCTTTACTTTTAAGTAAATACATGTAGCAATATTTAGTACAATCATCAATAAACGTGATGAAGTACTTATTTCCTCCACGCGTGGGAACCGCTTTTAAATCACACACATCGGTATGAATTAAGTCAAGGGGTTCGGTTATTCGTTCAACCGATTTAAATGATGATCTCGTAAGTTTGGATTCAACACATGTCTCGCATTTGTGATTGGACTCGATATGGAATGTTGGTAACAAGTTTAATTTAATTAAACGTCGTAATGAATTAAAATTTACATGTCCTAGTCTACCATGCCAAACATTAGAAGACTCAACCATGTAAGTAGAAGTAGAAGATTCATTCAAACTTTTGTTTTGGTTTACAACCATTACATTCATTTTAAACATACCATTAAGGGCATAGCCCTTTCCAACAAACATTCCACGTCTAGACAAGACAAAATTTTCCGATTCAAACACTAGACGAAATCCAAACTTGTTGAGCATCCATCCCGACACGAGATTCTTCCGTATCTCTGGGACATAAAGCACATTTGTCAAGGTAAGCTCCTTGCCCGAAGTCATCTTCAAGACGACCGTGCCTTCCCCCTTGATGCTTGCGGTAGCTTTATTTCCCATATAAAGCTTTACTTCACCCGAAGCTTCCTTGAATGTAGAGAAAAGAGCCTTGTCTCCAAAAACATGGCGGGTTGCACCCGTGTCAACGAACCATCCTTTTGGGTTTTCACCCATTGCGTTGACTTCTTCAATCATAGTCGCTTCCTCGGTTATCATTACGATTAGAGGCATACCATCCTCATCAACCATATGCGCACGCTCACGCTTAGGTTTCTTGCATTGGTTAGCACGGTGCCCCGTCTCGTTACAATTTTAACAAGTACCTTGGAAAGGCGCAGGCTTCTTTTTCACAGCCCCCTTTTTCGGTCCAAGGTTGTTAACCTTTGCTTTCCCTTTGTTGTTGTTTTTACCCTTACCTTTCTTACCCTTTGAGGACTCCCCAACTTCCACCATGTTTGCCTTAGCCGAAGCTTGCAAAATGGTGCCTTTTTGGGCCACCCTGTTGTCCTCTTCTATACGAAGACGGACGACAAGTTCCTCAATCGTCATTTCCTTCCGCTTGTGTTTAAGATAATTCTTAAAATCCAACCAAGCAGGAGGTAATTTCTCGATCATGGCTGCCACTTGAAACGTCTCGCTGAGTACCATACCTTCAGCGTGGATGTCATGAAGTATAATCTGTAACTCTTGGACTTGGTTCATAACAGTCTTGTTATCAACCATTTTGAAGTCCAAGAAACGGGCGACAACAAATTTCTTTGTTCCCGCATCCTCCGTTTTGTACTTTTTATCCAAGGACTCCCATAATTCTTTGGAAGTCTTGATATTATAGTACACATTATACAAGGCATCCGAGAGACCGTTGAGAACATAGCCTCGACATATAAAGTCCGAGTACTTCCACGCCTCTACCGCGCTCAGAGCCTGAGCATCGGTCTCCCCTTCCGCAGGTTGGGGAGCAGTCTCCGTTAAGAACCTCGCAAGGTTCATGGTGGTCAAGTAGAAGAACATCTTCTGTTGCCACCACTTGAAGTGGAGACCCGAGAACTTCTCGGGTCGTTCAGCATGATTTGCCACTGTGGACGCTCCCACAGTGTTGGCAGGGGTTCCGACAACAACATTGGTGTTGCTCGTGTTCACATTTTCAGTCGACATTCTGAAAAGTTCCAAGAAAACAAGTTAAATTTTGTTTTCAAAATAATAAAGACGCTACTTTATTATTATTAAGAGTTCAAAAAATTCAGCCGTGTAGCTTCTAAGTCCAACTTTGAAGACTACAGCAGGAGATTTTCGGAACTCAGCGACAGAAAGGAGTAGAAACAGAGATCTGTTTTGACAAAGGCGCAACTTTGAATCAAAACAGGGAAAAACCTTTTAAAACACAACCTGCTGTGAGAAGAAAAAAAAATTCACAGCAGAGAAGTTTGTGATTCTACACGAACGGTGTTTTAAAATTTGTTTTAAGATTGTAGGAATCCGTTCGTGTAAAATAAATAAAAATACTTTTATTAACTTGTAATATTGAAACAAACAGAATGAAAAATAAACTACAATACAATTACAACTGAAAAAGTAAAAACAAGAACAAGAAGAAGAACAGAAACACTGTTCTTGGCTGAGGATCGTGTTAGACACGGGTCCCTTAAAACAAATTTAGTGTCTCCCAGGAGATCACGTTTGTTTCCAGGATACAACAGCCCAAGCAGTTGTACTGCCGGCCCGATTGAGTACCTTGAACGCTTGAAGAAGATGAAGTATTATGAGAGAAGAAAGTTGATTGCTGTATGTATTTCGGTGTGTCTTTCTGCAGCAGGGGCAGCAACCCTTATATACTGCTGGTCTAGAATCGAAACTGAAAAACGAATTAAACAGGCGAATTAAGTTGCATTGGACGTCTTCAATGCACTTTAATTAGTCATTTAATTCACAGTCAAAAGCATTGACTTCGTCAGTTTCGAATGCTGAAGTGTAACTGCCCAGTGTAACTGCTGGAAGCTTCGGCGCGCGCCCTTGTCTGCTCACATGCGCCATACTGGCTCAGTCCCATGCGCACCTGTCCGCGTGCGCCACGTCCCTGTAAGCCTCTACGAGCACGCCACACAGTCGCGCCTAGAGGTGTACAAAAAAACTGGTTTTAGAACCGAAACCGGAAAAAAAACCGAAACTGGTTTTTTTTTTAACCGGTTTTTTTTAACCGGTTTTTATACCGGTTACTATTCTTCACTTCAAAAACCGGTTATTAACCGAACCGGTTATTAAAAAACCAGTTTTTTTGGGAAAAACCGGTTAAAAACCGGTCCAAACCGGTTATACCGGTTATTGTTTTGGACCTCAAAAACCGGTTAGTAACCGGAACCGGTTATAAAAAAAACCGGTTTTTATTTTGGGTGAAAAAACCGGTTTTTTTTTTTAAACCGGTTTTTTAATAACCGATTAACCGATTTGTACACCTCTAGTCGCGCCCCACCATACCACGTTACCAACCACTTGATCCTTGCAGCCCCTGTGTTGCACCACACGCATGTGGTCAAAAATACAAAGGCGGCTCTCAAGCGGCTCGCGGCGATGCGAAGTGCAAAGTGCGCCATCAAAGCGCCACATTGCGCCTCATCGCCCACGCCACGCGCGTGTGCGAGTGCAAGTTAGGGTGTTCCGCACCCTTCACGAGTACACTTAGTGAGTGCTTCCATGAAACAATAAGGATGGAGAATTCCCACTTAAATACCCCTTTAAGTTTCATCTATCCTCCTATTTGGGACAAGGTGCTACTTTCCCACTTATTTCAGCATTCAAGTTTCAAACACCAAATTTTGAGCATCGATATCTCATTCATCTTAGCTCCGTTTTGGACGCGGTTTAGTTCGTTGCGAAGCTCTTCCGACATAGAACACAAACCCACAAATAAATATATAAAACCCGTTCATTTTATTATATTTATTTCTAGTCCAAAATAGGAAAAAATCATTTTCCTATATTTGTGAAAAATGCTATTGTAACACCTCGAAAATTCACGTCCTATAATGAATTGACACGTGTCATAAGCTTGAACGTGTGAAACTATATTTAGAGGGACTAAAGTTGACAAACATGGAAAGTATGTGAATATAAGGGTTCAAAATGTCAACAAGGGATAAATATACTTTACAGTAACCCTACATGATGTTCATAACCTCAACCGAATAAATCTTGGATCATACGAAGCCAATTGTGAAAGAAAGTGAGGAATTACAAACTACAGGGGTTAAATGTGTCAACATGTTTAAAGGTATACCTCTGAGTGACCTTTTAGCAAACCCGGAGCTTTGTAATGCTTAATTATACTCACAAGAATGTGTGATAAAAATTTCACAAGGTTTCGTTAAGGTATGAGAAAGTTATGGCAATATTCGGATACGAGGGGTTAAAAACGTCAACGATTTAATTTCTCGCGATTTTTACGCAACCGACGAACGAACACGCAAACATCGACTACCGATCCTAATTTGCGTATTTTAGTATTAATATTATGCTCTACGATGCTTCCATGATGTTCGGGTGCGAAGACGGGCTTGTGGGCCTTGGGCCCAAGCCCACAAAACCTCCACTATATAAATGAAAAAAAAAATAATAATAAAATAAAATCATTTTCACCATCTCTTTCTCTCTCTAAAACTCTCTCTACTCTCTCTCTCTCTAGAAACTTTTCCGGCGACTTTTCCGGCGACCGGCGACTTTTCCGGCGGCCGTTTTCCGGCCAAGAGTACACTTTTTCGACTATATCCGACGTTCCGGATCGCGTGGTGTGGTTAGTTTTAGCTAATTCTTAGCGGTTTGAGCTCTATGGCAACTCCGGCGACATTCCGGTCAAATTCCGGCGAGTCCGTTTTGAACTTTTGACTTTGCAGATGCTTCGATCGGGACTTTAGGAGCATTCCGGCACAGTTTCAAGAAATTCTATTCTCCGGCGAAATCTCGACTTCTGACATGATTCTGGCGAGTTCCAGCCATCAGTTTTCGATGAAAAATATATTTTTGGACTCCTAGTGACCTGTAGAGTCCATCGAACCACTTTCGACTCGGGTGAAAAATTTAAGTTCGGGACGCTCTCGGGCTCGACTTCTGACATGATTCTGGCGAGTTCCAGCCATCAGTTTTCGATGAAAAATATATTTTAGGACTCCTAGTGACCTGTAGAGTCCATCGAACCACTTTCGACTCGGGTGAAAAATTTAAGTTCGGGACGCTCTCGGGCTCGGTTCAACTCGGTCAACAGGTCAAACGTGGTCAAAACTGGTCAAGGGGAAGTTTTGAGTCATGTTAGTGCCTCGGTTCAGTTTTGGGTTCGGTCAAACCTGGTCAACATCGGTCAAACGTGGTCAACTGCTGGTCAACGCAGTCAACACGAGGCTCGGTAAAATTTTTAACGATTCGAATTTTGTTATATTATGTGGGCATTAAACCCTTAAAAGGGTACCCTCTGATTCCCACTCTAACTAGGTCAAATGTCGGGTCAAACTTGTTTTAAAAAAAATCAACAGAATGTGTAAATTACAATTTATGCATAATTAGCAATGTAGAACACATACAACCTGTTTGATCATTAATATAACTTAGTAATTAGTGTAAGAACATGTCTAAACATGTTCAACCCGACAATTTCCTGTTTAGACCCGGTTCGGAACCGAAAGTCGCATAGTTTGACTTATACTTCGACTTTCAGTTCTGACCCGTTATGGTATGTTTTAGAAATACCTTAGAGCTTCATTTGGACCAGGTTACATGCTAGTATAATCCTCTGTGATTATACACCTCGGATCATTAGTTATCCAATTAATATGCATGATTCCGTTAATTGCTCATATGTTGACCATTATGCCCTTTTTACCTTAAAACGTGATTTATGAAAATGTAAAAGAGTAGAAACCTTAACTACTGATATATAAACTTGTATGCAAAGTTTGACATCAGTTTGAGGTGTAGAATAAGAGTTATGCTCGTTAGCGTAAAAATTAAAGCTTTATGTTAATAAAACGGCGTAATTAGCGTATAGCCTAGTTAAGCCTACTTTTTGATACCAAATCTTTTACCCACTGATGTAATATATTATTTTGGGATTTTTAAAGATTTTTAATAAATTTTAGGCTGAGCATAACTTATGGTCGTAGGCTTAATCCGGTAATTGTCGGTTTTGCCCTTACGGGCTATAAAATGAGTTTTACATATCTAAACGACTCCAACCCTTTTGCTACTGATATTAAATGATAAATAATTTATTTTAAGCCTTCTGGAATGGTAAAATATCAGCTTTATGTATCGAACCCGTAAACGGCTTTTAATCGCCTAATTAAGCGTTTTTAACGCATAGTATGTACTAAGAGTATTTTAAACATATCATGGGTGATACCTACTGATATTTGAGGCAAATTATAATATTTTAATAGTAAGCAAAGGTTGATAAACTCAGACTTCAGTTTTGAGCTTTTCGGCTTATGTGAAATTACCAAACTACCCCTACGGGGCATAGTTTGCGATTAAATTCATTTCGGGCATAATAAAAGACATCTTACTGATGTCACAACATATATGAAACATATTAACTTAGGAAACCTGTAAATGACTCTCATTACTACCCGTTACACTTATTATGCGTTCGGTTCGGTTTATGTAACTAGTTTACAAAAACTAGCCTAAACGGGTCAAACCTTATCGGTTTTATCTCAAAATCCAGAGTGTGCATGAAATACCCATATTAAACAAGTCTCTGAACTTGTAGGGTCTAAATCACATTCTATCCGGTCATCGCTTAATCGTGCGTACGAACCGTATCTTTGAAACTAGCCGGTCTAAGCTTAAGCTTAAATAAAAGACCCGTTAGGATTCTAATAGGTTATTTAAAAACCTTCGTTCCAGATTTAGGAGCCCAGTAAAAGCTATCTGTACTTGCTGATTTGATACGGCTGGGATTGAATTTATATTTAGCTCAGGTAAATACTTTTAACTTATTTTCCCTATACGGGCTTGGGTTACGGTACATAGCGTACCGCTTGATCGGGCATCAAATCTCCACATTAAGTGGGTAGTTGAATAATTTGATCGGCTCGTTAAAACAGTCTTGTTTACTTTACAGCCTTTGGGGGGTTAATGACCATGTCCCGGATATCCTTGGCATCATCTTACGAGATGGCCGCGACCTGAGCACGGGGTGTAGGCGTACACCGTCCGTGTATAACTCAATGATGTGGTGTGTCTATTGATCTTTAACCCGGACTAGATCCGGGCTACTGAACGCATAAGTAACATGTAATTCGTTCACAAGATTATAATATTAAATAATTCTCCCAAGTTAAATAAAATGATTTATGTCACGTGCATCCAAACCAATTTTTCAATCATTTTTCCAAAATGAGTCAGTTGAATGTATTTACCAGTGTAAACTGACGTATTTTCCAAAAAGGCTAAGTGCAGGTACTAATCGGAATTGGCTGGCTACTCCTAGCATCATTAAAGAGTCTCGCAAGCTTAGATGCATAAAGTCTGTTGAACTATTGTTTCCATTTTATTTTCGATCCGTCTGTGGATAAACAATCGACAGTTGTGATATATGATATTACAATATTATATTCGGTTGAATTATATCTTTTAAATTGCTTCCGCTGTGCATATTAAATATTGTGTTGTTTGACTATGATGTTGTCAACCACGTCACGATACTCCCCACCGGGCCCGCCGGTGACACGTGGAAATTTGGGGTGTGATAGGTTGGTATCAGAGCCAACACTGAGTGAATTAAACACTAGCCTTTTGTGTTTAATCTCAGTTACACAATTGCACCTATCTAAACTTCTGAGTCTAGACTTAACTTAGGAATATTCTAAATCCTAATCTAAGAACTTTTTACTTTCAAATTTTTATTGGATACGTCGCTAAGCGAAGAAGCCGTAATAGGAGTTCTCCACACCCGGAGCCTTGAAATGCTGAGCTTCGTACCGCGGCTAGAATGAAACGAGCATACAAGGAGAAAGCATTCAGAAATAAAATGAAGAAGAAACTCCTTTTACTGAAGATCGTTTCCTTAAAAGTCCTCATATGGACATAATTATCTTTCAGTCCCTACGAGGACAACATTATTCCTTTCAAGTCCCGCTTAGGGCAACTTTATACTTTTATTTTTATATAGTGAAATGATTAAGTTTAAACTTTCATTCTAAACAAGAAATATTAAATAAAAGGAGAATAACATTTTTTTTTTTTTGCAAGATCTACCATTATAATAAAATGGCAAAAATCTAAAAGGGCAAGACCTAGCCTCGTGTCATATTAAGACCCGGCCAAGATGGTAGTTCCATAATTAGATTCAGATCCATATTAACACCTCAATTTAAAATTGTTCTGCGTTAATTAAATTAAGAATCTTAAGTGTGAAACCTAGCCTTCGGGTCAATTATAAGACCGGGCCAAGATGGTAAGACCTGTTTAAAAGATTCAAATCCCTGTTAACATCTTAAAACATGTTAACACTCCTGACAGATGTGATTCATTTAAAAATCACACACGTTATTATTATATAAGGATCTTTCTAAAGATTCCTAACCCAGTTTAATGATCTCTGAATCCTGGGTTTACATCATCAATTAAGATGATCATATTTTAACCATACGTGGTAATATAGTGCCTACGGGCCTTGCTCATTTCTACATGAGCCAAAATACAGTGGTAGCTATGACTCCTTGTCAGATAAAGGTAATGAACTAGGTTCAAACCTCAAATGCTTTGATTCTCTGAAATCCTAGCATATAATTTATAATTGTCCTTGTGACTAGGCCTATTGTGCCAATATACTTTCATGCTTTGATTCTCTGAAATCATAAGCTTATAATTTATAAATGTTCATGTGACCAGGCCATTGGGTGCCACTAATAAAACTGTTAATGTTTTATAATTAGGATAAATTATAATAGAAATCCTAAACCTATATGATTAATAAATTAACCAAATATGATCTCTGGTTACCATGGTTAATGAATTTCCCCTAATGGGCAATTCCGTAATAAACATCCCTTAGAAGGGAGGTGCCTACGGGCTATAGTTGATGTCCTCTGAGACTAAAGACAGTGGTAGCCTATAGCTCCCTGTCAGGTAAGGGTAATGAACTTTGATTCAAACCTTAATGCCGCGATTCTCTGAAATCATGGCTTATAAATTAAACTTGTCTACGCGACTAGGCCATTTGTGCTATTATTAACTTATAAATTAGGATTATGATAAAAATCCTGAATAAAATAAATATCCTTCCTTCCCTGTCGGTATGCATTTTAAAAAGAATCTTAAAGGTGAAACCTAGCCTACGCGGCCAAGATGGTGAAACCTACTCAAGGGATTCAGATCCTTGTTAACACTTAAGAACGTGTTAGCACTCTTGACAAATATGATTCGAGAAAATCACCACAGTCATCCTTATATTGGATTCTTCCAATTCCCTTATCTAGCCTAGGAATCATGGCTTATATCACCCTATAAAATGATCATATTATAAACATCCGTTAGTGATGAAGTGCCTACGGGCTAAACTTGTTGTCCGATAAGACAACGACAGTGGTGGTCTTTGACCTCCTGTCTAAAATATTGGACTATGTCCAAACATAATAGTCTATATGATCAATGCGATCATGACTAATATCATCTAATACGATGATTATATTATTTAACATCCTTTAGTGATGTTATGCCTACGGGCTATAATAAATGGTCCATTTGAGACATTGACATTTTGATCTTTATGATTCCTTGTTTAAGGTGGTGAGCTATGCTCAAGCCAAATAGTCAATATGATTAATAAAATAATGACTTATATCATCTAATACGATGAACCTGTTATAAATATCCATTAGTGATGTTTCGCCTACGGGCCATGTTATATTGTCCATTGTGACACAAACATTGTGATCTCTACGATCCCCTATTTAAGGTAGCGAGCTGTGCTCAAGCCTAATAGTTTATATGATCAATGCGATCATGACTAAAATCATCAGTACGATGATTAAAATTTAAACATCCCCAAAGATGTTTTGCCTAAGGGCTATATTATATTGTTAAATTAAGTCAAGGCAATTGTAATCTTTTGTGATTCTTTGCCCAAGGGGGTGAGCTACGCTCAAATCCCATAGTCCATGTGATCATTGCGATCCTGACTAGTATCATCAGTATGATGATCATAAATTCATAATATTGGCATCCCTAGTGATGAAATGCCTACGGGCTATACTATACTCTATTGCCGATAAGACAAAACAGGGGTGATCTTTATGATCCCCTATTCAAAATGGTGGGATTATACCCAAACCTAATAGTCAATATGATCGAGGTGATCATGACTAATATCATTAGATACTATAATTATATATAGACATCCATTAGTGATGTTAATTGGTTTACCTTTCTGTTAAGTGAATCGCCTTTCAAGACGATGACAGTTGTAGTCTATGACTCCCTGTCCAAAGGTGAAGAACTATGTTCAAGCCTTAAGACTCCTGATCTAATAAGATTGCAGCCTATGAATTGACGTCCTTGTGACAAATCCACAAGTTATATTCAAGTCACCCATAACAAGCCTCCGGGCTATAATTCGTCGTTCGTAACAAGTTAACATACTAAATGTTAACATCGCTGGTGATAGGCCTTAGTGCCATATCCTATAACGTCCTAGAGACAAGGCCATTTGTGCCGCATCTGAATGTCATTACGACAAGGCCTTCGCGCCATATGATTACTTATGACCTTCATGACTAGACTTTATGCCATATCTTTCTACGTCCCTCGCGACAGGCTTCTACGCCATATATGTATATATATAACCAAAGTCATGTAAGGCTAGCCTTTGAGCTATTTATAATCCTCCTTGTGACAAAGACAATTGTGACATTATGGTCCCTTGTCAAGCAGGTATTGGACTTACTCCAAACCTTGAATGCCATTGATGGTCCTTTTGTGACCTAGGCTAAATATAATGGATATACATTCAAATAACATTTACTAGGAATGTTCAGAACAGAATAGCCCATACGGTTTATGAATGCCGTGGCTAATCTAAGTCGGGTCATCAGGATGATGACTAATAATTGTTAAATTTTGGTGATTGGTACCAAGTTTCAAGTATGGAAAACTTGAATGAGGTAGACGACAGTCGCAATACTATTAAGGCGACGAAAGTTAATAAAGCTACAAACGTAAATCTCAATATTAATGGAGTTAATCTCCAAGCTGTGGTTGACGCAGCAGTTGGAAGGACCGAAGCAGTGTGACATCTGCAAAGGAACGGGTCATCATTTTCCCATGAATGTAGGGACATAAAGAATGCAGTCTGTCACGACTGTGGTGAGTAAGGCCGCATCAGAACTAGATACCATAAAGCTGCCAAACAAGGTGCAGCTAAGCCTGGAAAGGCTAAGAAAGGAAACACCTGAACTCACCTGATGAATGCCAAGAGGCAGTTCACGATGTCATCAAGTACATTCCTTATCATTTACCAATGATAATTTCTGCTAAGTGTCCTGATTTAATACAGGCAATAATAAATCTTCATAAACCATAAGCTTAGCAAACTTTTATATTATCCACAAGGTATAACTTACCAAGGAAATCATAGTAACCGATTCTTCTAAGTATCGGCAAGGGATCCTTCTGAAAAATCTAAGAGTACTCTTTCTTCGAATAGAGTACGACAATATATATTACTTTATTTTATTTTATTATTTTCTCATTGTTTTCTATCGACTACGAATGCCAAACTATGTTTGATAAAAGTGCCATATGAGGATTGGCGTATCCTAGTGTGTCCCATAGATTGCTTCCATGCCTGATCAGTATGGAGGTTTAATGCATGGAACCCCTGAGATATCCCAATGGTCATATTGTACCAAAGTCGACTAGTAGTATTCAAAGAAGATATCCAGAATGGAATTATCCAAGTAAATGTTCCCGATTAAGGAATTCGTGGACTAGTAACATAAGTGTGTCACTTAATTGACACAAGCAATGATTGATAAATTGGAGCCTGAGATTTGTAAAAATCTCTGTAACCTCCTTGTACCTTAATTATCTTCTCCTAAGATTACCCTGTTTACCCCTGAGGGGCAGGTAGAGTTAAGGTTTATATCCCATTTAAGGCTGTATTATTATGAAATCTCCAAGACGGCTAGCACCATCATTGGAAGAATCGAAACCCTGATTAACTAAGTTTTAAAATAGAGGGTTCATATAGCCTAACTCAATATCCTGAGGATTCGGTATAGTTAATTATGAAAGACGGTTCTTTTTGCTTATGCATTTTTACCGCAACCCTAGTTAGGCAACAATTAAGAATTTGCCATCAACTGCCCAGGATCGTCGATTTGTTCGACTAGCTGTAAGGATTGACTATTCCTTAAAAAAAATTGATTAAGAAGTGGTTGGAATAACCATCTCACCTTAAGATAAGCTTTCCTACAATAGTTGATGTATAAGTATCAAGGCTACTCCTTTGGAGACCTTGTATAAATGGATTGTTAAACATCTATTGTTAGGATAATAGATTGGTAAGTCCAATTATCGGGATCTGAAAGTTGCATTGGAAACAACAAATAAGATCACACAAATTCATAATCATCTGTAAGATGCCAGAATTCGGCAGAAAATCAAGGATGAATGAAAATAGCAAACCTCCTAAATTCTTGATTTAGGAATAAGGTTCAACAATAGATATCACCCAGAAAAGGTGTGCCAAATCTGTTAAATTATCAGGCTAGTTAAGCTCTGAATATATATAGAATCATTCGAAGGAAATCGAATGTATCAAGATCAGGTAGCTTAAGCTAAAACCTATTTAAGGAGCTTGGCGGAGCTCGCAATACATTACACACTAGTGACTGAAAGGCGTGTTTCGCCAATAAGTCAAGAAGCACTATCAAATAATGTTATGCAAATTTATGATGTGATGAGCATCCTGTATCGATTGAGGATCGACAGGTTAAGAAGCTCCAAAAAGGATACATGTTCCTAATATAGGAGTCACTTTAGGAGCTTGGAAAGACTCTAGATATGTTATGGAAGTTAAGTCCATTATGCGACAAAAAGTACTTCCATCATTTTAGCAAATCTCGAGGTCGAGATTTCTTTTAAGGGGGTGAGGATGTAACACCTCGAAAATTCACGTCCTATAATGAATTGACACGTGTCATAAGCTTGAACGTGTGAAACTATATTTAGAGGGACTAAAGTTGACAAACATGGAAAGTATGTGAATATAAGGGTTCAAAATGTCAACAAGGGATAAATATACTTTACAGTAACCCTACATGATGTTCATAACCTCAACCGAATAAATCTTGGATCATACGAAGCCAATTGTGAAAGAAAGTGAGGAATTACAAACTACAGGGGTTAAATGTGTCAACATGTTTAAAGGTATACCTCTGAGTGACCTTTTAGCAAACCCGGAGCTTTGTAATGCTTAATTATACTCACAAGAATGTGTGATAAAAATTTCACAAGGTTTCGTTAAGGTATGAGAAAGTTATGGCAATATTCGGATACGAGGGGTTAAAAACGTCAACGATTTAATTTCTCGCGATTTTTACGCAACCGACGAACGAACACGCAAACATCGACTACCGATCCTAATTTGCGTATTTTAGTATTAATATTATGCTCTACGATGCTTCCATGATGTTCGGGTGCGAAGACGGGCTTGTGGGCCTTGGGCCCAAGCCCACAAAACCTCCACTATATAAATGAAAAAAAAAATAATAATAAAATAAAATCATTTTCACCATCTCTTTCTCTCTCTAAAACTCTCTCTACTCTCTCTCTCTCTAGAAACTTTTCCGGCGACTTTTCCGGCGACCGGCGACTTTTCCGGCGGCCGTTTTCCGGCCAAGAGTACACTTTTTCGACTATATCCGACGTTCCGGATCGCGTGGTGTGGTTAGTTTTAGCTAATTCTTAGCGGTTTGAGCTCTATGGCAACTCCGGCGACATTCCGGTCAAATTCCGGCGAGTCCGTTTTGAACTTTTGACTTTGCAGATGCTTCGATCGGGACTTTAGGAGCATTCCGGCACAGTTTCAAGAAATTCTATTCTCCGGCGAAATCTCGACTTCTGACATGATTCTGGCGAGTTCCAGCCATCAGTTTTCGATGAAAAATATATTTTTGGACTCCTAGTGACCTGTAGAGTCCATCGAACCACTTTCGACTCGGGTGAAAAATTTAAGTTCGGGACGCTCTCGGGCTCGACTTCTGACATGATTCTGGCGAGTTCCAGCCATCAGTTTTCGATGAAAAATATATTTTAGGACTCCTAGTGACCTGTAGAGTCCATCGAACCACTTTCGACTCGGGTGAAAAATTTAAGTTCGGGACGCTCTCGGGCTCGGTTCAACTCGGTCAACAGGTCAAACGTGGTCAAAACTGGTCAAGGGGAAGTTTTGAGTCATGTTAGTGCCTCGGTTCAGTTTTGGGTTCGGTCAAACCTGGTCAACATCGGTCAAACGTGGTCAACTGCTGGTCAACGCAGTCAACACGAGGGTCGGTAAAATTTTTAACGATTCGAATTTTGTTATATTATGTGGGCATTAAACCCTTAAAAGGGTACCCTCTGATTCCCACTCTAACTAGGTCAAATGTCGGGTCAAACTTGTTTTAAAAAAAATCAACAGAATGTGTAAATTACAATTTATGCATAATTAGCAATGTAGAACACATACAACCTGTTTGATCATTAATATAACTTAGTAATTAGTGTAAGAACATGTCTAAACATGTTCAACCCGACAATTTCCTGTTTAGACCCGGTTCGGAACCGAAAGTCGCATAGTTTGACTTATACTTCGACTTTCAGTTCTGACCCGTTATGGTATGTTTTAGAAATACCTTAGAGCTTCATTTGGACCAGGTTACATGCTAGTATAATCCTCTGTGATTATACACCTCGGATCATTAGTTATCCAATTAATATGCATGATTCCGTTAATTGCTCATATGTTGACCATTATGCCCTTTTTACCTTAAAACGTGATTTATGAAAATGTAAAAGAGTAGAAACCTTAACTACTGATATATAAACTTATATGCAAAGTTTGACATCAGTTTGAGGTGTAGAATAAGAGTTATGCTCGTTAGCGTAAAAATTAAAGCTTTATGTTAATAAAACGGCGTAATTAGCGTATAGCCTAGTTAAGCCTACTTTTTGATACCAAATCTTTTACCCACTGATGTAATATATTATTTTGGGATTTTTAAAGATTTTTAATAAATTTTAGGCTGAGCATAACTTATAGTCGTAGGCTTAATCCGGTAATTGTCGGTTTTGCCCTTACGGGCTATAAAATGAGTTTTACATATCTAAACGACTCCAAACCTTTTGCTACTGATATTAAATGATAAATAATTTATTTTAAGCCTTCTGGAATGGTAAAATATCAGCTTTATGTATCGAACCCGTAAACGGCTTTTAATCGCCTAATTAAGCGTTTTTAACGCATAGTATGTACTAAGAGTATTTTAAACATATCATGGGTGATACCTACTGATATTTGAGGCAAATTATAATATTTTAACAGTAAGCAAAGGTTGATAAACTCAGACTTCAGTTTTGAGCTTTTCGGCTTATGTGAAATTACCAAACTACCCCTACGGGGCACAGTTTGCGATTAAATTCATTTCGGGCATAATAAAAGACATCTTACTGATGTCACAACATATATGAAACATATTAACTTAGGAAACCTGTAAATGACTCTCATTACTACCCGTTACGCTTATTACGCGTTCGGTTCGGTTTATGTAACTAGTTTACAAAAACTAGCCTAAACGGGTCAAACCTTATCGGTTTTATCTCAAAATCCAGAGTGTGCATGAAATACCCATATTAAACAAGTCTCTAAACTTGTAGGGTCTAAATCACATTCTATCCGGTCATCGCTTAATCGTGCGTACGAACCGTATCTTTGAAACTAGCCGGTCTAAGCTTAAGCTTAAATAAAAGACCCGTTAGGATTCTAATAGGTTATTTAAAAACCTTCGTTCCAGATTTAGGAGCCCAGTAAAAGCTATCTGTACTTGCTGATTTGATACGGCTGGGATTGAATTTATATTTAGCTCAGGTAAATACTTTTAACTTATTTTCCCTATACGGGCTTGGGTTACGGTACATAGCGTACCGCTTGATCGGGCATCAAATCTCCACATTAAGTGGGTAGTTGAATAATTTGATCGGCTCGTTAAAACAGTCTTGTTTACTTTACAGCCTTTGGGGGGTTAATGACCATGTCCCGGATATCCTTGGCATCATCTTACGAGATGGCCGCGACCTGAGCACGGGGTGTAGGCGTACACCGTCCGTGTATAACTCAATGATGTGGTGTGTCTATTGATCTTTAACCCGGACTAGATCCGGGCTACTGAACGCATAAGTAACATGTAATTCGTTCACAAGATTATAATATTAAATAATTCTCCCAAGTTAAATAAAATGATTTATGTCACGTGCATCCAAACCAATTTTTCAATCATTTTTCCAAAATGAGTCAGTTGAATGTATTTACCAGTGTAAACTGACGTATTTTCCAAAAAGGCTAAGTGCAGGTACTAATCGGAATTGGCTGGCTACTCCTAGCATCATTAAAGAGTCTCGCAAGCTTAGATGCATAAAGTCTGTTGAACTATTGTTTCCATTTTATTTTCGATCCGTCTGTGGATAAACAATCGACAGTTGTGATATATGATATTACAATATTATATTCGGTTGAATTATATCTTTTAAATTGCTTCCGCTGTGCATATTAAATATTGTGTTGTTTGACTATGATGTTGCCAACCACGTCACGATACTCCCCACCGGGCCCGCCGGTGACACGTGGAAATTTGGGGTGTGACAGCTATTTCCACAAATTTCCAACAATCCCCCACATGAATAGAAATCGATCTATCAAGTTTCAACGATACACGTTCAACAGTTGAGTATTGCAAGATAGGTAGGTCTAACCTTTGAACCTCCTTTTGTGAAGCATACTTAGCCTCCTAGGGTCTTGTAGACGCGGTGTCCTTGAACAATCCCCCATTTATGTAGGCGACAATATACATTCACACAATACTCTCCCTAGTCGAGTCAAGACCTCATGGTTGTGTCAGTTCAAGGTCATGGAACACGTTCCTGGTTCTGCGAGAGCTCTAGGATTTGCGCCTCCCCAAAAATCCATTCGAAGCGACCCCACTTCTATCTAACATAGGTGATTCCTCTGAATCATTAAAAGCATCATGGTTAATTTGGATTTCCTCAAAATCCTTAACCTCAACATGCTTAACCTTTTCTTCATGTCACTGATTGGAATGGACTATTAAGTATACAACTCCCTTTATTGATTTTGGGGCACCCTCCCCCCCCCACAGTGACTCCCTTTGGGTTTATGATTAAGTTTGCCTATTGAACCTAGATCTTGGGATCTCCAGTCAACTAGGTTAGGTTTCCCTTATATTCCCTTCATATATGGGCTTTAGTCCCATTCCTCTTGACAACCTATACACCTTATCTGTGCTTAAGCCTTTTGTTAACGGGTCCGCAATGTTCTCATTTGACCTCACATAGTCAACTGAGATAACACCCGTTGAGATAAGTTGTCGTACCGTGTTGTGTCTACGTCGAATGTGCCTTGATCTGCCATTGTACATCATGTTTTGTGCTCTAGCAAGAGCAGACTGATTGTCACAATGTATGCAGATCGCCGTCAACGGCTTTGTCCATCTTGGAATGTCTTCCATAAATTAACGTAGCCACTCCGCCTCTTCCCCGCTTTTATCTAAAGCGACGAATTCGGATTCCATCATTGATCTCGCTATAACCGTTTGCTTGGAAGACTTCCAAGCTATAGCTGCGCCAGCAAGTGTAAACACGTAACCACTTGTTGATCTGTGATCCTTTATATCCGATATCCAGTTCGCGTCAGTGTATCCTTCGATCACTGCTGGATCACGGGTATAATGCAATCCATAGTCTCTCGTGTATCTTATGTATCTGAGCACCCTCGTGATAGCTTTCCAATGATCCTCGCTCGGATTACTGGTGTATCTACTTAGCCTGCTCACAGCATATGCTAAGTCGGGTCTGGTACATGTCATTAGATACATGAGACTACCAATGATCCTTGAGTACTCTAACTGAGAAACACTCTCGCCTCTATTCTTCCTTAGGCGTTGGGTATTATCAATTGGAGTTCGAGCTATACTCGTATCGTCCGAATTGAATTTCCCAAGGATCTTTTCCACATAGTGAGATTGACTCAACACAAGACCATTTTGGGTTCTAGTGATTTTTACTCCAAGAATCACATCCGCGAGACCCATGTCTTTCATGTCAAACCTCGATTTCAACATGTCTTTCGTTGAGTTGATCATGTTATCATCACTCCCAATGATAAGCATATCGTCTACATAAAGACATAAAATCACATAACCTCTTGGTGTGTCTTTAAAATAAACACACTTGTCGCACTCATTTATTTTGAAACCATTGTCAATCATGACATGATCAAACTTTTGGTGCCATTGTTTTGGAGCTTGCTTCAAGCCATACAAAGACTTGACGAATTTACATACTTTACCCTTGTTTCCAGGGGCGGAAAAACCCTTAGGTTGTTCCATGTAAATTTCCTCTTCTAAATCGCCATTTAGAAATGCGGTCTTTACATCCATTTGGTGAACTTCTAAATTTCTTAGAGCCGCAATTGCAAGAACCAATCGTATAGAGGTTATTCGCGTTACAGGCGAGTAAGTATCAAAGTAGTCTAGACCCTCCTTTTGTTTAAATCCCTTGATCACTAACCTTGCCTTGCATTTATCAATACTTCCGTCGGCTTTCATCTTCCTTTTGAATATCCAACGATATCCAAGTGGTTTACAACCAGGTGGAAGATCTACTAACTCCCAAGTATGATTTTGCAATATAGAATCAATTTCATTCTTAATTGCTTCTTGCCATTGAGGTCCTTCCGCGGAGGTAACCGCTTCGCGGTAGGTATTGGGCTCACTCTCAACCATATAGCTCATGAAGTCTGGACCAAAGGATTTTTCAACCCTTTGTCGTTTACTTCGTCTAAGCTCACCCTCCTCGACCTCAGGTCATTCATGTCTTTCATCTATCCTCGTAGATGAACTTGGTCCTGCTTCATCTAACCATGTAGACGAACTTGGACCTGCTTCATCAACCGCTCTTGATGAAGGCGCATGTGTTTGTCCTAACATAGGAAACACATTCTCAAAATATGAGACGACATTAGGATTTGCCTCTATGATAGTGTGTTTGTGTACATCGGGATTCTTGGACTCATGTACAAGAAAACGATGCGCACTACTTTGATGTGCATATCCAATGAAAATGCAATCAACAGTTTTGGGTCCTATCCTAAGAGCCTTAGGAGGTGGTACAATCACCTTAGCTAGGCACCCCCACACTTTCAAGTATTTGTACGAAGGCTTCCTTTTCTCCATACGTTCCGCAACGCCATTTGATTGTGGAGAATAAGGAGGTGTACACTCATGTACAATGCCACTTTTTGCGCATAAATCCGCAAAAGGTGCAACATATTCACCTCCTCGATCGCTTCTCAAAGCTTTTATCTTCTTTTTAAGTTGATTCTCAACTTCGTTTTTGTACAAGATAAACTTCTCTATTGCTTCGTTTTTACTTTTAAGTAAATACACGTAGCAATATTTAGTACAATCATTAATAAACGTGATGAAGTACTTATTTCCTCCACGCATGGGAACCGCTTTTAAATCACACACATCGGTATGAATTAAGTCAAGGGGTTCGGTTATTCGTTCAACCGATTTAAACGATGATCTCGTAAGTTTAGATTCAACACATGTCTCGCATTTGTGATTGGACTCGATATGGAATGTTGGTAACAAGTTTAATTTAATTAAACATCGTAATGAATTAAAATTTACATGTCCTAGTCTACCATGCCAAACATTAGAAGACTCAACCATGTAAGTAGAAGTTGAAGATTCATTCAAACTTTTGTTTTGGTTTACAACCATTACATTCATTTTAAACATACCATTAAGGGCATAGCCATTTCCAACAAACATTCCACGTCTAGACAAGACAAAATTGTCCGATTCAAACACTAGACGAAATCCAAACTTGTTGAGCATCCATCCCGACACGAGATTCTTTCGTATCTCTGGGACATAAAGCACATTTGTCAAGGTAAGCTCCTTGCCCGAAGTCATCTTCAAGACGACCGTGCCTTCCCCCTTGATGCTTGCGGTAGCTTTATTTCCCATATAAAGCTTTTCTTCACCCGAAGCTTCCTTGAATGTAGAGAAAAGAGCCTTGTCTCCACAAACATGGCGGGTTGCACCCGTGTCAACGAACCATCCTTTTGGGTTTTCACCCATTGCGTTGACTTCTTCAATCATAGCCGCTTCCTTGGTTATCATTGCGATTAGAGGCATACCATCCTCATCAACCATATGCGCACGCTCACGCTTAGGTTTCTTGCATTGGTTAGCACGGTGCCCCGTCTCGTTACAATTGTAACAAGTACCTTGGAAAGGCGCAGGCTTCTTTTTCACAGCCCCCTTTTTCGGTCCAAGGTTGTTAACCTTTGCTTTCCCTTTGTTGTTGTTTTTACCCTTGCCTTTCTTACCCTTTGAGGACTCCCCAACTTCCACCATGTTTGCCTTAGCCGAAGCATGCAAAATGGTGCCTTTTTGGGCCACCCTGTTGTCCTCTTCTATACGAAGACGGACGACAAGTTCCTCAATCGTCATTTCCTTCCGCTTGTGTTTAAGATAATTCTTAAAATCCAACCAAGCCGGAGATAATTTCTCGATCATGGCTGCCACTTGAAACGTCTCGCTGAGTACCATACCTTCAGCGTGGATGTCATGAAGTATAATCTGTAACTCTTGGACTTGGTTCATAACAGTCTTGTTATCAACCATTTTGAAGTCCAAGAAATGGGCGACAACAAATTTCTTTGTTCCCGCATCCTCCGTTTTGTACTTTTTATCCAAGGACTCCCATAATTCTTTGGAAGTCTTGATATTATAGTACACATTATACAAGGCATCCGAGAGACCGTTGAGAACATAGCCTCGACATATAAAGTCCGAGTGCTTCCACGCCTCTACCGCGCTCAGAGCCTGAGCATCGGTCTCCCCTTCCGCAGGTTGGGGAGCAGTCTCCTTTAAGAACCTCGCAAGGTTCATGGTGGTCAAGTAGAAGAACATCTTCTGTTGCCACCGCTTGAAGTGGAGACCCGAGAACTTCTCGGGTCGTTCAGCATGATTTGCCACTGTGGACGCTCCCACAGTGTTGGCAGGGGTTCCGACAACAACATTGGTGTTGCTCGTGTTCACATTTTCAGTCGACATTCTGAAAAGTTTCAAGAAAACAAGTTAAATTTTGTTTTCAAAATAATAAAGACGCTACTTTATTATTATTAAGAGTTCAAAAAATTCAGCCGTGTAGCTTCTAAGTCCAACTTTGAAGACTACAGCAGGAGATTTTCGGAACTCAGCGACAGAAAGGAGTAGAAACAGAGATCTGTTTTGACAAAGGCGCAACTTTGAATCAAAACAGAGAAAAACCTTTTAAAACATAACCTACTGTGAGAAGAAGAAAAAAATTCACAGCAGAGAAGTTTGTGATTCTACACGAACGGTGTTTTAAAATTTGTTTTAAGATTGTAGGAATCCGTTCGTGTAAAATAAATAAAAATACTTTTATTAACTTGTAATATTGAAATAAACAGAATGAAAAATAAACTACAATACAATTACAACTGAAAAAGTAAAAACAAGAACAAGAAGAAGAACAGAAACACTGTTCTTGGCTGAGGATCGTGTTAGACACGGGTCCCTTAAAACAAATTTCGTGTCTCCCAGGAGATCACGTTTGTTTCCAGGATACAACAGCCCAAGCAGTTGTACTGCCGGTCTTGACTCCAACCCGAATGAGTACCTTGAACGCTTGAAGAAGATGAAGTATTCTGAGAGAAGAAAGTTGATTGCTGTATGTATTTCGGTGTGTCTTTCTGCAGCAGGGGCAGCAACCCTTATATACTGCTGGTCTAGAATCGAAACTGAAAAACGAATTAAACAGGCGAATTAAGTTGCATTGGACGTCTTCAATGCACTTTAATTAGTCATTTAATTCACAGTCAAACGCATTGACTTCGTCAGTTTCGAATGCTCGCATGCACCATACTGGCTCAGTCCCATGCGCACATGTGCGCGTGCGCCACGTCCCTGTAAGCCTCTACGAGCACGCCACACAGTCGCGCCCCACCATACCACGTTATCAACCACTTGATCCTTGCAGCCCCTGTGTTGCACCACACGCATGTGGTCAAAAATACAAAGGCGGCTCTCAAGCGGCTCGCGGCGATGCGAAGTGCAAAGTGCGCCATCAAAGCGCCACATTGCGCCTCATCGCCCACGCCACGCGCGAGTGCGAGTTAGGGTGCTCCGCACCCTTCGCGAGTACACTTAGTGAGTGCTTCCATGAAACAATAAGGATGGAGAATTCCCACTTAAATACCCCTTTAAGTTTCATCTCTCCTCCTATGTGGGACAAGGTGCTAGTTTCCCACTTATTTCAGCATTCAAGTTTCAAACACCAAACTTTGAGCATCGATATCTCATTCATCTTAGCTCCGTTTTGGACACGGTTTAGTTCGTTGCGAAGCTCTTCCGACATAGAACACAAACCCACAAATAAATATATAAAACCCGCTCATTTTATTATGTTTATTTCTAGTCCAAAATAGGAAAAAATCATTTTCCTATATTTGTGAAAAATGCTATTTCCACAAATTTCCAACAATCCCCCACATGAATAGAAATCGATCTATCAAGTTTCAACGATACACGTTCAACAGTTGAGTATTGCAAGATAGGTAGGTGTAACCTTTGAACCTCCTTTTGTGAAGCATACTTAGCCTCCTAGGGTCTTGTAGACGCGGTGTCCTTGAACAATCCCCCCTTTATGTAGGCGACAATATACATTCACACAATACTCTCCCTAGTCGAGTCAAGACCTCATGGTTGTGTCCGTTCATGGTCATGGAACACGTTCCTGGTTCTGCAAGAGCTCTAGGATTTGCGCCTCCCCACAAATCCATTCAAAGCGACCCCACTTCTCTCTAACATAGGTGATTCCTCTGAATCATTAAAAGCATCATGGTTAATTTGGATTTCCTTAAAATCCTTAACCTCAACATGCTTAACCTTTTCTTCATGTCACTGATTAGAATGGACTAGGAAGTATACAACTCCCTTTATTGATTTTGGGGCACCCCCCCACAGTGACTCCCTTTGGGTTTATGATTAAGTTTGCCTATTGAACCTAGATCTTGGGATCTCCAGTCAACTAGGTTAGGTTTCCCTCATATTCCCTTCATCTATGGGCTTTAGTCCCATTCCTCTTGACAACCTATACACCTTATCTGTGCTTAAGCCTTTTGTTAACGGGTCCGCAATGTTCTCATTTGACCTCACATAGTCAACTGAGATAACACCCGTTGAGATAAGTTGTCGTACCGTGTTGTGTCTACCTCGAATGTGCCTTGATCTGCCATTGTACATCATGTTTTGTGCTCTAGCAAGAGCAGACTGATTGTCACAATGTATGCAGATCGCCGTCAACGGCTTTGGCCATCTTGGAATGTCTTCCACAAATTGACGTAGCCACTCCGCCTCTTCCCCGCTTTTATCTAAAGCGACGAATTCGGATTCCATCATTGATCTCGCTATAACCGTTTGCTTGGAAGACTTCCAAGCTATAGCTGCGCCAGCAAGTGTAAACACGTAACCACTTGTTGATCTGTGATCCTTTATATCCGATATCCAGTTCGCGTCAGTGTATCCTTCGATCACTGCTGGATCACGGGTATAATGCAATCCATAGTCTCTCGTGTATCTTATGTATCTGAGCACCCTCGTGATAGCTTTCCAATGATCCTCGCTCGGATTACTGGTGTATCTACTTAGCCTACTCACAGCATATGCTAAGTCGGGTCTGGTACATGTCATTAGATACATGAGACTACCAATGATCCTTGAGTACTCTAACTGAGAAACACTCTCGCCTCTATTCTTCCTTAGGAGTTGGGTATTATCAATTGGAGTTCGAGCTATACTCGTATCGTCCGAATTGAATTTCCCAAGGATCTTTTCCACATAGTGAGATTGACTCAACACAAGACCATTTTGGGTTCTAGTGATTTTTACTCCAAGAATCACATCCGCGAGACCCATGTCTTTCATGTCAAACCTCGATTTCAACATGTCTTTCGTTGAGTTGATCATGTTATCATCACTCCCAATGATAAGCATATCGTCTACATAAAGACATAAAATCACATAACCTCTTGGTGTGTCTTTAAAATAAACACACTTGTCGCACTCATTTATTTTGAAACCATTGTCAATCATGACATGATCAAACTTTTGGTGCCATTGTTTTGGAGCTTGCTTCAAGCCATACAAAGACTTGACCAATTTACATACTTTACCCTTGTTTCCAGGGGCGGAAAAACCCTCAGGTTGTTCCATGTAAATTTCCTCTTCTAAATCGCCATTTAGAAATGCGGTCTTTACATCCATTTGGTGAACTTCCAAATTTCTTAGAGCCGCAATTGCAAGAACCAATCGTATAGAGGTTATTCGCGTTACAGGCGAGTAAGTATCAAAGTAGTCTAGACCCTCCTTTTGTCTAAATCCCTTGATCACTAACCTTGCCTTGTATTTATCAATACTTCCATCGGCTTTCATCTTCCTTTTGAATATCCAACGATATCCAAGTGGTTTACAACCAGGTGGAAGATCTACTAACTCCCAAGTATGATTTTACAATATAGAATCAATTTCATTCTTAATTGCTTCTTGCCATTGAGGTCCTTCCGCGGAGGTAACCGCTTCGCGGTAGGTATTGGGCTCACCCTCAACCATATAGCTCATGAAGTCTGGACCAAAGGGGTTCCGACAACAACATTGGTGTTGCTCGTGTTCACATTTTCAGTCGACATTCTGAAAAGTTCCAAGAAAACAAGTTAAATTTTGTTTTCAAAATAATAAAGACGCTACTTTATTATTATTAAGAGTTCAAAAAATTCAGCCGTGTAGCTTCTAAGTCCAACTTTGAAGACTACCGCAGGAGATTTTCGGAACTCAACGACAGAAAGGAGTAGAAACAGAGATCTGTTTTGACAAAGGCGCAACTTTGAATCAAAACAGAGAAAAACCTTTTAAAACACAACCTGCTGTGAGAAGAAAAAAAAAATCATAGCAGAGAAGTTTGTGATTCTACACGAACAGTGTTTTAAAATTTGTTTTAAGATTGTAGGAATCCGTTCGTTTAAAATAAATAAAAATACTTTTATTAACTTGTAATATTGAAACAAACAGAATGAAAAATAAACTACAATACAATTACAACTGAAAAAGTAAAAACAAGAACAAGAAGAAGAACAGAAACACTGTTCTTGGCTGAGGATCGTGTTAGACACGGGTCCCTTAAAACAAATTTCGTGTCTCCCAGGAGATCACGTTTGTTTCCAGGATACAACAGCCCAAGCAGTTGTACTGCCGGTCTTGACTCCAACCCGAATGAGTACCTTGAACGCTTGAAGAAGATGAAGTATTCTGAGAGAAGAAAGTTGATTGCTGTATGTATTTCGGTGTGTCTTTCTGCAGCAGGGGCAGCAACCCTTATATACTGCTGGTCTAGAATCGAAACTGGAAAACGAATTAAACAGGCGAATTAAGTTGCATTGGACGTCTTCAATGCACTTTAATTAGTCATTTAATTCACAGTCAAACGCATTGACTTCGTCAGTTTCGAATGCTCGCATGCGCCATACTGGCTCAGTCCCATGCGCACATGTGCGCGTGCGCCACGTCCCTGTAAGCCTCTACGAGCACGCCACACAGTCGCGCCCCACCATACCACGTTACCAACCACTTGATCCTTGCAGCCCCTGTGTTGCACCACACGCATGTGGTCAAAAATACAAAGGCGGCTCTCAAGCGGCTCGCGGCGATGCGAAGTACAAAGTGCGCCATCAAAGCGCCACATTGCGCCTTATCGCCCACGCCACGCGCGAGTGCGAGTTAGGGTGCTCCGCACCCTTCGCGAGTACACTTAGTGAGTGCTTCCATGAAACAATAAGGATGGAGAATTCCCACTTAAATACCCCTTTAAATTTCATCTCTCCTCCTATGTGACAAGGTGCTACTTTCCCACTTATTTCAGCATTCAAGTTTCAAACACCAAACTTTGAGCATCGATATCTCATTCATCTTAGCTCCGTTTTGGACGCGGTTTAGTTCATTGCGAAGCTCTTCCGACATAGAACACAAATCCACAAATAAATATATAAAACCCGCTCATTTTATTTTATTTATTTCTAGTCCAAAATAGGAAAAAAATCATTTTCCTATATTTGTGAAAAATGCTATTTTTACAAATTTCCAACATGATGCTTATATACTTCAATTCATCATTTTTATCCTAAAACCTTCATCAGATCATGTCTCAACCTAATCAGATCCCACAACTTGTGTTTACTTAAGGGGATGATGTGGATCTGCAATTCATCAGAGACCAGTGCGGCTGCGATTCTGATGATGACGGTGGCGATAAGACACGCTTGTATCAGTCGTTTTTTCGGTGATGATGGAGGGTGGAGGCGGTGGACTGTTTACGCCGCTTTCCGAGCCTTTCTCCGGGCGAGGTCTGGCGACACACTCAGATGAAGATGATGAGTGATATTAGAGACTAGATAGTGGTTATATGGGTATGTATTGAGGATTGGGGTTTACAGGTATGTGATTTTTTCAAAAAATAACCTGCCATGGAAGTCTGAGTTATTGATGATTCCAGATTTGAATTGAGGATGATTGGTTTTGTTGTTTGAATTCAAGTTTCTTTTGTCTCTTGTCGCCATCCCTAAGCGAACAAATTTTGAAGTTTCTTTTGTTTTCACCAAAATGTTACCTAACATTATTATATAGCAGCAACCAATCTTTGAGAGATAATACTAACCTATGTTTTGCTGTTCATATGTGCTTGTGAGTGAGTTGATATGATGGCGGCGGTGGTGGTTGTGGCGGGTAGATGGTGGTGGTGGTTGAAGGTGGAGATGGTGGTGGTGTGGATTGGGGAAGATGAAATGGGTAGGGTGGGTAGTGGATCCCATTTACATCGTAAAATATTAATTATATTTCTTTTAACTTTTTATTATTAATTTGACAGTAAGGGTATTTTTGTCATTTTACAAGCACCTAACACCAAAAACTAACCTCCATCCAAGCCAGGGACTATCCGGGAACGAAATTCAAAAACTTTAGGACTATAGGTGTAATTTTAGAAAGTTAGGGACTAAAGGTGAAAAATGGGCAAACCATAGGGACTATCCGAGCATTTTTCTCTATATTTTATGAGTTAATTGCATTAAAACAGCAAAATGACCTTTAGCTCAAATGATAGGAGGACTTGAGTTCTTTTTTAAAGACTCAAGTTTAATTCTCATTTGGTGCAAAAAAGGATTGAGGCATGGTGGGCAGTGATAGGAGACCCAGGGAAACCTGAGTTCGATCCTTGAGCCAAACAGGTTTTACTGGTAATTTACCGTCGTGCCTACGGGCGGGTGGGTTGCCGGCTTTTTCCTGGAATTGGTGGTGGACCACTCGGAGTACTCCGCTTGTCCAGCGGGTGCCCCGAGAGTACTCGGGATTGATTTGTTGGCCGTTAAAAAAATTGCATTAAAACAATTAAATTTAATATTATATGTAAACGTTTTTACACTTCACTTTGATATGTAAAAGTTCTCATTAAATATAAAAACTTCAGTTCAATATATTTTAGTGACATAAGTTTCGATTTTAGGGTGTAGCGAGTCGAGCCGCTTTATGAGCAACTTAATATGGAGTGTTAAAGACTTGAATCAAGTCAGGCTTAAATTAATTCAAGCTAGCTTGACGCTCACTTTAGGTTTTGTTTTTTCTTATACACAATTTTCATTGAGTGGTGCTTTTTTCAATCTACATTTTTTTTTCAAATGATGTTAAAAATCATCATTCTTTCCCCGCCGTGAAGCACAGGCTCTCGCGTTACTACTATGTTGTTGCTTCCTTTACATTTAATGAGTTACACCCTCTTTTCCCAAAAAATAATGAGTTACACCCTACGTACAGGCTCTCGCGCAACGACTAGGTTGTTGCTTTCTTTACATTAAATGAGTTACACCCTACTACTAGGTTGTTGCTTCCAACTTCTTTCACACGTCACCATAACGAATAATCCACAAATGTCATACACACACCATAAACCCAACAACAACTACGAGGCGACAAAACTGACAAATCCGCCGTAACGCGGAGGCATTTCAACTATATATAGATAATATGTATATTATAATAAATAGTAATCTATGTTGGATGATGAAATGGATTCTACGTGTAGCATTATATAAAAAAAATGCATACTAATTAAGAAGGGTTTGGAAAATGGAGTGTCCATTGGATTTGGGTGAGATGATCTAAACCGTTGATTTAGAAATAAAAGAATAGGTGGTGATCATAATCTGCAAGAAACCAATCACAAAGGAAAAAAAAAACGTTTCTCCTTTTTCCACGCTTCCACATCCACATCGTGATATGTACCACTTGGATCGGGATAGATTAGAAGGGGGATTCAAGAGGATCAGGAGAAAATAGAGAGAATATTCAGACCATTTTCAATATATTTCATTCATATCTTAAATAAAGAGCCTTACGATCAAAACTAAACAAAAAGAAAATGGCTACTGCAACTAAACTAAAGAAAGCTACTCCCACTAGCTACTAATAATGTGGAAACAAATAAACTAAAGGCAATGGAACGGATAACAGAATAAAATAGAGGAGGTAATTAGGGGTGTAAACGAGCTGAGCCCGAGCTCGACCAGGCTTGAGCTCGAGCTCGATTAACTTATGAGAGCTCGGGCTCAAGCTCGGTTCGATTCGAGCTTTGTTTTCAAAGCTCGAGCTCGGCTCGTTTGTATTTTCTCAAGCTCGAGCTCGGCTCGGGTTCGGCTCGTTTATTATCTATTAATTAGTATATTAAATAAAAATAATATAATTAATATAATTAATAGACTTTTTAGGCACGTGAGCTCGATAAGTGAAGCTCGGACTCGGGCTCGTTTACTAAAGAAGCTTATTTTTAGATTCGAGTTCAGCTTGTAAACAAGTTTAAATAAGCTCGGCTCGTTTACACTAAGGCTCAATAAGGCTCGACGAGCCTAACGAGCTTCACATGTGAGGCTCGAGCTCGGGCTCGATAAACAAACGAGCTTTGTTTTAGGCTCAAGCTCGGCTCGGGCTCGATAAGGCTCGGCTCGTTTCGAGCTTTTCCTCGAGTCGCTCGGCTCGTTTGCACCCCTAGAGGTAATGGAATGGACAACAGAATGAAATGAACCATTTCATTGTATTTTGATGTTTGGTTACTCATATGTGAATAGAATGAATTATTACTTTTTACAATTTGATAAACAAAAAAGACGAAGTAACAAAACACAATTGTATTAAAAACGATGAAAATATAAGTGTCTCAATAATAATAATAACAACAATAATAATATATTAATGGTAAAAAAATTAATAATAAAATTTTTGATATATATTAATATTAGTATTAATACAAATACAAATATAAATAATAATAATATATTTCTTTCCATTCCTTGAAGGAATGAAAAAAACCACCCCTGAATGAAAATTGTTATATTTGGAAGGAGTTACATTCCTTTGGAATGCTCCATTCCATTACCACATGATAACCAAACATGTTTCTTTTCATTCCATTAGAATGATCTATTTCATTCCACATTCTATTCCTCCATACCAAACGCTATCTAAATCAAACGCATGACAAGGAGTACATGGGATTGATTGTCACGTATCACATCACTCCGACTATTACATATTCTAGTTCTGATTTGTACGGTTGGTGACCGTACCTGCCACGTAAATCTCGTCGGTGGGAGTATTGCGGCTGAAAAAGAAAACGATGGTGGTCGACGATGATGCTTGTCACAAGGGTGGTCACCGGAGTCTTGCTAGAGGGAACATGAGATCGAAAAACAGAGAGCAACCAAATAAAATCAAGCGATTGAAATAGAGTGCATGACTCCAACATCCAACGGTGAAGAGGGTCCGGAAAAGGGGTTTCCGTATCAACCAAAAACAAATCGAGATCTTCATCACGCATTTGCATTTAATCCGTAAAACATGACGGTAGTCGGCAGTGACCGTCAGATTAATTTATGCTTCGTAGTTATAGTACTAAGGCAAAAACCGTCTTTTTTTCTAGTTAAAAGGTCTAGATCTTAAGTCGTGTTTATGTTCTAATAAACTACAAGAAACAATATTGAAGAGATATGGTCTCAAATCCATGCACACATGGCAAGTACCACACCGCTTTTTCTCCAGCATGGCTCCTACATCAGCAGGAGGCATCCAGAAGCTTCTAGAAGCTTCTGGAAGAAATCGCAGGTGACACAAAAGATGCTCTCCCAGCCATAAAGGACAACACGTGTCACCTATAGATGGACGACAGCAGGACCTGCAAGATACCTATAGAACAGGCCGACAACCACTACCAGAATTCTCCTAACTGGACGAATAAGGGCGCGCCACGTCATCCACTACTCTGGTAACAATAGAGGAGACCATAAGGATATTCCTCTTGGTTGGACAGCTGGCGCTCGATGCAGCTGACAGGTCACCTCTTCCCTCCTTCATCATTCGGCTATAAATAGAGGACTCATCCTTCAGGTTTAACATTCTGCTCTCTCTCTATTTCACCTACAACACACACTATTCTCCTCAGAACAGTACTTATTCTCACGCCGGAGGGTGGTCATAAAGAGAACCCCCCCCCCCTATTCCCCTCCTTGTGGTGAGTCATAGGTGTTCTGTTTTGCAGGAATCCAGCAATTGGAGAGTGGAGGAAGAGATTGAACCCTAAAACACGAGACAACCTAGCTGGATAACCTTGTGTAACCAGTGTTTCATCATTGGTGCCTACCGCATTTTTCACAACAATTTTCATCTCTTTTCTCTTTGAAAACACTCTCTAATGGCTGAACCAAACCCCTCTTTTCACGTCGACGGAGAAAGCTCTTCTTTTGGACTGCCTACAGACACTGTTCACGTCCAAGGGCACCAAAGGAACGGGGCCATCCGAGAGGAACCAGCAAATAATGAAATTCCTGATTTCTTTGGAAGTGCTTCCAGAGTTATCAACCAAACAACCCCTGGAGTCTTTAATCAAACAACCCCTGGAATCATCAATCAGACAACTCCTGGAGTTCAAACGCCAAACCATGGTGTAGGCCCTTCAGCACCATCGGCACAGGCACAACTAAACATATCAGCTATTTTGGGGCTACCTGAAGGAGAAACTCTGGCCTCCTGGTATGACAAACAGACAGCATCACTAAACTTGGTCTATGCGCAGTTAAGCGCACAGCAAGCATTACTCCAGGCATAAGCTGCTCCGTCTGCTTTTGTTACCCCATCTCAAAGGCAGCCGAACACCGAAATTCCGCAACAGGCGCATGCGCACACGCGGACCCAGTAGCATGAAAGATCGTCCACCATCAGGAGACAAAGCGTGCACGACACGCGCGACACCTATGGTGAGACAGAAAGCAATTATGAGCAGTACACTCATCATCAGAGAAAACCTCTGTATACAGTCACCTAGGCCCACACAATATCAATAACGAATGGGAGAGTTACAATGAAGAAGAAGACCCCACTTACAGGCAAGAAGAAAGCTCTGTTTTCAGCAGACTGCCACCAAACCACGAGGCGTATAGACCCCGCGCACGCGTGGGATACAATCCAAATGCTGAACATGACTTCACTTTGAGCTACCGTCCTGAGGGCGTAGCTGAAAGATCGAAGTTCATTAGAGAAATTGCTATGGCCCCACTAGAGAAACACAAGCTGCCACACAATGTGGGAAAATATAACGGCCTCACAGATCCCGATGATCACCTTCAAGTCTTCAGTGGTGCAGGAGTTGTAGGTGGTTGGTCATTGCCAGTTTGGTGCCATTTGTTTGTACAAACCTTCATCGGCACAACGCGCGCATGTGTTGATAGTTTACCAGGGGGGAAGAATCAAGTCCTAGATGGATTTCCAAAACAAGTTTCTGGCACACTTCTCCCAACAGCGTAGACATACACAAGACCCTGCAGGCTGTTTAAATATCTGGAGGAAAGAGCACGGGAGCATTGAAGACTTTATCACCAGATATAACAAAGAGTGCTTGAAAATAGGAGATGTTGGAGAAAAGATGATGCGCGCACACTTCATGCGCGCAGTTAGATGCGATGGCCTGATCAAGAGAGTCAAAGGCAGAGATGGAGGCCCCAAAGACTGGGATACCTTCATAGAAGCAGCTAAAACCATTGCTAGAATTGACAAACAGCTGACCGGTGATGATAACCGTTAGTATAGTTATAGCCAGCATACCGGTGATAAACGCAACAAGAAAGGGAAGGGTCAACCCTGGAAGGCAGACTATAAGGAAAGAAGCCCACCAGCTGAAGACGCGCGCGCGAACATCAACCAAATAAGCTATCGGAAAGAGGTTAAGAAAGAAATCAGAGAAAAGCAATGGATACCTCTCACAAAAACTCCTTCTGAAGTCTTGTCAATTGAAACCCATCAATTCAAAGCTCTGTTGCAGATGCGCAACAAAAGAGGGCAAGACCCGAACCTCTTTTGTGAATATCACAAAGATACATGCCATCGAACAGATGACTGCATTAGCTTAAGACAAGAAATAGAACGAGCATTGAAGGGTCGCAAACTCACTCATCTGATCAAAGGGGGCAAAAGAGATAATCGTCAAATTCAAAGAAGAGAGGATGGTCCCGACAATAAGAAGCTCCGAAAGCTTGAAACTCACATGATTCAAGGGGGTCAGAGAAGACCCAGGAAGAACTATAACAAGCGCGCCCAGGATGACTCCTGGCGTGAAAGGCAAGTCGTTTTTCCAGTAGTACGAGGTGGACCAAGAGAAAGACGACCCATCGTAATTTCTTGTGTGTTTGGCCACTACCAAACAGACTACATTTTCATCGACCTAGGGAGTATCGCGAACATCATATACGAACAATACTTCAACCAGTTGGACCAAGAGGATAAGGCATGCTTGGAGCCAATTGACTACCTACTCACTGGTTTATGTAACGAAGTTGTTTTTCCCCTTTGCCAGATATCTTTCCCGGTGCTACTTTCTGATGGGAAGAATTCGAGAACTGAAGAGGTTATGTTCATGGTCTTACCGGAGAATTCATGACACGACATTCTTTTAGGGAGAGAATCCCAAGGCGACTTCAGCATGATCTGCTCAGGGCCACATTCAGTAGTAGGGTTTCCAACAGAGACTGGGGTCGCTATCATCTACGCAAGCAAAGAAGTGCTCGTGACTGATGAAGCACGACCTTCGAAAACAAGTAAGCCAACCCCACGCACGGAACCTGACAAGTGGATTTTGAACAGGAAGCATCCAGAACAAGCAATCACCTTAGGCCCAGCAATGTCAGAAGCAACACGTGCATCGCTCAAGCAGTTGTTATTCAAGAACATGGATGTCTTTGCCTGGATACCAGCTGATATGGTCGGTGTTCCATGGCACATTGCAGAACACTGACTTAATGTCGCCGAAAATGCCAAACCTTTTGTACACACCAAGCGCCATTTAGGTTCTGAAAAACATGAAGCTATGCAAGAACAAGTCACAGAGTTGCTCAATGCCGGAATCATCAGAGAGGTACACTATCAAACCTGGGTTGCCAGCCCAGTAATGGTACCGAAAGGAAATGGTGGTTCGAGGATGTGTGTAGACTACAAAGATCTCAACAAAGCATGTCCAAGAGACTGTTACTCTCTACCTGAGATCGACGAAAAGATTGACTCCTTGGCATCCTTCCGGTGGAAATGCTTCATTGATTGTTACAAGGGTTACCACCAAGTGCAGATGGCAATCCAAGATGAAGATAAAACGGTATTCCGCAAGCCAACGGGATTGTATTGTTACACAAAAATGCATTTCGGGTTAAAGAATGCTGGAGCAACGTACCAAAGGCTAAGGAATGAAACATCTGGAGATACCATCGGCAAGTATATCGAAGTCTACATGGATGATTTAGTCATCATGAGCAAAGAGGAAGATCTGATGTTGCAAAACATTTAGAAGACTTTCGACACATTACGAGGGGTGAACATCAAACTGAACCTAGTTAAATGCTCTTTCGGGATGGAGGAAGAAAAGTTCCTGGGCTTCATAGTTACGAAAGATGGGTTTAAGGTTAATCCTAAAAAGGTGCAAGCAATTGAATGAATGCCTTCCCCATCAACAATAAAGGAGATGTAGAAACTAGCAGGACGTTTAGCAGCGCTAAACCGCTTCCTCGCTAATCATGCAGCAAAGTCATTCCCATTCATCAAAACACTCAGAAATTGTGTGAAGAAAAATCAATTCTTGTAGACTCCAGAAGCAGAACTTGCATTTAGAGAAATGAAAGATTGTTTGATACGCTTGCCAACAATGACAGCTCCAATGAAAGATGAGCCTTTAGTCATGTATTTGTCAGCGTCAGAGAAGGCGGTTGGTGCAGTCCTTCTGGGGGACCGACAGGGTGTGCAAACGCTAGTGTACTATGTCAGTCGTACTTTGAATGATCCAGAAACAAGATATTCCGTGATGGAAAAGCTAGTTCTAGCACATATCCATGCATTCAGGAGACTATGTAGATACTTTGGCAACCATGTCATCCACGTCCTGACAAATTACAATATTGGAAACATCCTAGCTCGACCAGAAATCTCAGGCAGACTCGCAAAATGGGCCATCAAACTAGGAGGTCACAATGTAGTTTTCAGACCCCGGCTGACAATCAAGGGTCAGGTATTGGCAGACTTTTTGACAGAAGTACCAGACGATAAAGATCTTGAGTGTAAAGCAATGGAAAAAGCTGAGAAACAATTTTCTGAAGAGTCGTGGCTGTTATACATAGACGGCGCGTCCAACGAAGATAGTGCAGGGGCAGGCTTGAGGTTGGTAAGCCCAAAAAAGCATTAATTTACGTGTGTTGTCCGCTTAGATTTCAAGAGTACAAAAAACAAAGCAGAATACGAAGCATTTCTCACTGGGTTATGCCTAGCAATCAAAATGGGAGTCAAGCATGGAAGCGCATGTTGACTCGTTGCTCGTGGCGGGTCAAATCAACGGTCAATATGACGACAAGGGTGATGTCATGGCATTATACTTCGAACAAGCAAAAACCCTGCTGCAAAGTCTTGACTCATTCAAGATTCACCACATCAACAGGAGCGAAAACAAGCCTGCAGATGCCCTGAGCAAGCTTGCATCTATGAGTTTTCAGCACTTAGCAAAGGACGTGCGCATTGAAGTATTGAGCAACCTGTTAGTTCCGTTGAGACAAGTCAGTGTCATCCAACTAGGATCGCTATCCTGGATGACCCCTATCATTATGTACTTCCAGTCAGGGATCTTACCTGAAACAAAGCAGAGGCCAGGAAGATCCAACACAAAGCAGAGCAATATCAAAGTCTGATGGTATCTTATATAGAAGATCCTACTTAGGACCCCTACTTCGTTGCGTAGACCCTGAAGATGCTAATTACCTGATTCGAGACGTGCACGAAGGGATTTTCGACATCCACGTGGGTCCTAGGATGGTAGTCGCAAAGGTGATGAATGCGGGGTATTATTGGCCAGGGATGCATTTAGACGCAGTAAAGGTGCTAAGAAAATGTAACGGATGTCAGAGGCACTAGTCCCTAAGGCTCAAGAATGAACTAGTCCCTGTTACGACAGCATGACCATTCCAGCAATGGGGAATCGACATGGTTGGTCCTTTTCCCGAAGCCCCAGGAGCAGTAAAATTCATCATAGTCGTTGTAGACTATTTTACTAAATGGGTGGAGGCGAAAGCTTTGGCGTCAAGTACAATAACGATGGTTCAAAGGTTTATCTGGGAACAGATAATTTGTCGATTCGGGTTACCCCTAAGAATCATCACAAATAACGAAACAAACTTTGCAGCCGAAGACCTCCAAAACTGGTTCAAGGAACTGAATATCGAGCATACGTTCTCCTCAGTGGCACACCCACAGGGAAACGACCAGGTTGAGGCAGTAAATAAAAGCATTGTTGATGGCCTTAAAGCGCGTCTTAGAACTCAAAGAAGAGGTTGGGTAGATGAACTACCCAGTATTTTGTGGGCTCATTGGACGATGCCAAAAACAAGCAATGGTGAAACCCCATTCAGTCTGGTGTACGGGTCAGAAGCAGTAATACCTGCAGAGATTGGCTTGCCATCCCCACGAATGTTGTCAATGAATGCCATAAACAACGAAGATCAGCGAAGGCTAGATCTGGACCTCCTAGAAGAAAGGGGAGAAATGGCGGCAATCAATGAAGCAAAATACAAGACAAAGTTGGAGAAGTACTACAACAGCAAGGTGCGGATATGCACCTTCAATCCTGGGGATTACGTCCTGAGAGACAATGAAGCGTCAACGTTGAAAGACTAGACAAGTTGGCTCCAAAATGGGAGGGACCCTACATCGTTGATAAGGTCCTAGGTAAAGGAGCATATCAGTTGCGCACCTTGGACAACAAAGAAATACCAAGGACTTGGAATGCCCAGCAATTACGGAAGTGTTACATATAACTGGCAGACGTTGTTTTCTATTAATGTAAGGCCATGGGCCCAACACAAACATCTTTACTACAAGTAGTGTGGATTGTACTACATCTTATCTTTTGTGAATTTTTGTTACAAATCCATACATTCCTTTGGGTGCACACGAAAACATCGCTGGCTTAAAGACAGAAAACATTGTAGACCTCCAAGGCTCGTCACGACCAAGTGTACAGCCGAGTTGGTTACACTCAATAAAACATGTGAGCCAACCTTCACTTCATACCCATTTACACACGAAAGCATCATAGACATGGCAACGCAAATATTGTAGACCTCTAAGGCTCGTCACCACCAAGTGCACAGTCGAGTCGATATAACAAAATAACCTGTCAACGATCACTTCGTAATATTTCAGGCATAGGTGAACAGACCGTTGGCATAATGATAGAACAAACATTGTAAAAACCCCAAGGCTTGTCACGATAAAGTGCACTGTCACACCCCTTTCTGCGGCGGAAGCACGAGGTGTGATCATGAAAGGTCCTCATTGCATACGAAAGGTAAACATACTACATGCTCATAAAATAACTTCAAAATGCCAAACATTACATAACCGAAAACATGGTTTAAGTGTTTACATCACAAGACAGCATTTTGTCTGATAAGTTTACAAGTTTATTCAAAGATAAACAAAAGCGACATCCAAGAGCATGAGTAAAACCGCGCGCACATCCACTAGTTACCTGAAATACATGTGAGTTTTGGAAAAACGTCAACATAATGTTGGTGTGAATTCATGCAATTTTTGTATTTCACGTTTGTATACTTTGTATAAAAACATAATTTGTATCTTGTATAAATCAAGTCTTTTGTGCACACCACGTGCTCATGTATAAATCAAGTATTCTTGTATAAATCATGTATTTCTGTATGTATCAAGTGTTAATGGGTTGCAAAGCCATTAACATGTGACACGACATAGGAAGTTACCAAACCATAGGCATTTTTCTAGTAGTCGATTCACGACTGAGACACAAAAACACTACTCGGTTCTAGTTGTCACCAAGAGTGGGGCTGCCCTGGAACCCATTAGATCTAACCTTTTGTTCTGCGGTCTAAGTATGTACACGATTAATGGTGCTTATGGTACCCTATTCGTGACACGATTTCTCGTATCATTTCTGTATCATTTCTCAAAACGCATCATACTTGGTACTAGTTATCACCAAGAGTGCTTCTTGTTTTTGTATCATACCATTTATAAACATTGTAATGTTTGTAACATGTATTTCACCCCCGAAGTTATAAAACTGAAAACAGTTAAAAGAAAAGGGGGAGCATGAACTCACAACTTTGCGTTCCTTGCGTCGTAAACTTCACCGGATTTGCTTAATTAACGTCGTGACCTATACGTCTTTTCTTAACGTTAGTCACTAGACTTGTATCGTACAAGTACAAGTCACTGTCTTTTATGTATATGTTTTCTTGTGTTAAAAATAATTCATATTTTTAACTAAGTGTCTTACTTATATTATTTTCTCAAAAATAAATATAAGTTTCTTGTATTTTGCACTTTGCACCCAAGTTATGTATCTTGTATGTGGTATGTGTATTTTTGTTATAAACATTATGGCGAGGTTTATATTGAAAAGCATAGTTTAGAACACACTAGTAAACATTTGTCTAGAAAATATTTACTAAGTGTTAGGATTTTCAGAAAATTTCGCCATAGTCTCCTTTGTAAACGGAGGTGTCCATGCTAAGTAGCATATCATTTTCTTTAACATACAACACGTTAGATCGTTCTCAAATAATCAACCCGACATTCTGACATGCAAGATACTACTTTTGTCGTTTCAGTTTTAATATATAAAACTGGACTGTTTTCGGACATTTTAATAAAATGGTTATCTTATTCCAATAATTCCCAAATTTTTACAGAATGTCTTATACGAATCAAATATTATTGTGTAAAAATATCGGGGTCCAGTTCATCATCAATATTTTATAGAAAATCATTTACCGAACTGCGATCAGATTTGTTACTTTCTGACCGCAGCCTACGGAATAATTCGTTTAAAATTCATCGTAAGTCCGTTTTACGAAATTCTAGTTGGAGGGTCACACTGACATCAGTGATCATCTACGGTATAAATTTCAGGGGCTGGTTCTACTCAGGTTTCAAGTTATGATGAAAAATACAACACATGTTTTTGGCAGTAAAAATGCAGCTTGAGCTGCTGTCCAAAAATAGCCCTTTAAAAATAGTAAACGATTTTGAAAAATTACGATTCCAGTGCCATTTGATCCGTTTTTCGAAAATACATAATTTAGGCTTCAGAAATTCTGTTTTTCGAGTTATTATGGTCGGTTTACAGCCCTTTGAAGTTGACTGAAAATGCAAATCAGCATGTTTCTTTATAGTTAAATCGTTACTAAATCGTATTAACAAATGTCCGAACAACGGGTTTATCAAGAAACCAACGATCAAGTATCATGTATGATTTAACCAACCCTCATCCAACAAGATTTCATCTTCAAGTAAACTTTTATGTTCAAGTTTCATGTAAAGTTTCATATTCATCATCTTAGTGTTCTTGTTCTTGTGATTTAAACATAAACATCATACTACAACTTTGGATCACAAAAACAAGATGAACAAGGGTGTACAAGTAACTTACTACTAGCACAAGGCTAGGGTAGGATCTAGTGATGAATGATGATGAGAAAGAGATGAAGAACAAGCAAGAAACAAGCCCTTTTGAAGCACCACAAGTTCAAGCTCCTTTGATCCTTCTTCTACACTTGAAGGAAGCTCAAAAATGGATGAATGTGGTGGTTATGTGGTGGTGATGGTGGCGGTTTGGGGAGAGCCGAAAGAGGGAGAGAGAGTGTGAAGTTGGGAGGGTGATCTTGTGAAATGATGAATATCTAGGCAACTATACATATATAGATCACTTCATATATTATGGCATGATCTTCAAGCAACAATCTACTAAATAATTGAAATATAATCTAAGGTAAGATTGTGAGCATGGTGGATGATCTTTGTGGGTCCACTTAGGACCGATTTCGGTCATGGGGAGGGGGGTTGGGTGTAAATTTCCAATGTCTAGTAAATCTTCCAAGAACCACCATATCACACAATATCTAAATGGAATCAAACTAAATCCAAGTAATATCCAAATGTATCTTGTAGGATTTGGCAAATATTAGGTGGGGTCCATCATGTGATCGTCCATGTGTGATTGGGGGGGGGGTTAAGTGCAACTTTCCAATCTCTAATTTTGATAACAAGTTAGTTTACAAGTGTAACTTTTAGGGACTTGTGTGTTATTATGTTATAAGGGGTGTCATGGTGTTTGGGGACCATAACTAGTTCAGAAACATTAAAACAATGCTTCTAGTAATATTTTTATGTTCCGGGTAATGTCCGGTTGTTTGGTTAAATACCGTTCCGTTAAATGTTAAATTGCACCGTTTAGCGTCTTTCTTGTACCTCTTTGCATCCCTATCAATTCCCGTCACTTAGGGAAATATTCTGGATGATAGAACGTAAATCCTGCATGGTATTTATATGTTTAAAAGCTGGTTATAGCTGAATTTAATAAAATTCTGCACTTAAAGTGCGTTTCGGGTGCTTTTTAGTGCGTATTTTAGTCTCCGGAAAGTCTATATATTAACCCTTGTATATACTTCTTGGGTTTTAATGTATTCTTGACGTTGGACCTACACCTAGGCCTCAGTTCTAATGTCTGACTGCTTTCTGCAGAGTTGTTGACATATTGTGTTTTACCGGTGAGTTTACTAGTATTCTTGACGCAGCGCTCTCATTAATGCACAAAGCATTATTTTGTAGTATTAATCGTGCATGAATTCACTTGTATAGTATGTAATCAGACAATGTTGACGTTTAAGCACATAATTGTAGTCATTAAATAATAATTAAAGTGTATGGAAATTACCGGTTTGTGCCAGTTGTCACATGCACAGCCAGGTTGATCAAATATAATAACCTGTCATAGCCACCATTCATTCGCAACACCTGATCAAAGTAATTATCATATGCACAAATTGTAACTCAAACAAAATTCACACAAACGATTTAACAGCTAAAAATTTAACATATATGTTAGCAAAATTATGGCAGTTATGCATACAAGCATCAAATTGTCTAGAATTACACGGTCCATAGACCTATGCATGGCACGCAAGCCGGAAGAACAGAACAATTAGACTTGGTGACTTGTACCAGCACCACCAGTCTCCGCATCGGTATCCTCAAGCACCTTCTTCAGAGTTTCCACAGCAATACCCTTTCGGGTCAGCTTCTCAATGGCCTTTATAATCCCAAACTCAAGGAATTCATACTCCTGACGCTTGGCCGTATAATTAGCTATGCAATCAACCTTATTGTAACATTCCTATTTTTATCATATAAGAATTATAGGTTTGTTTAAATTTATTAACCACTAGTAATTAGTAACTAGTTTTATTTTTTAATATAATTATTCGACCCAAATAGTTTTAAAAACTATTTTATATATAGTTGGTTGAAATATTATAATTAATTGGCCTGTATATGGGTGACCTTTCTATTAAAATAAAAGTGTACAAAAAACTTATATTATTAAACGGGTAGACTACGAGTAAATTAAATGTTAGAAATATGAAGTACCTAGACGAGCCTAGGAACCGTCTAATAATTAAATTATAAAAATACATTGTATTTGGACCTACTCCGTTTTTAATGAAACTTGGTTCAAAATGTAGATACAAATATTGTCATTCTAATGACGTATTTATTGTTTTATAAAACATCATATTTTAGAAGTTATAAGCGCCAAATAAGTGAAACAGTTGAATTAATTATAATATATAAATAATAAAATATTAAGAAAAATCTAAACTTGAATTTCATTTAAAATACATGCATACGTTGCATGTTATGATTTCAAAAGAAATCTAATTAATTGCATTAAAAAGTTGGACGTGTATAATGAAATGAATGTACATGTGGTTGTAGACATGTTCCTTTCTCGAAGATGTGTCCATTTTTAGTAGACATCCAACAAACTCCTATAAAAAGGGAATAGAGAACACTCTCTCAAGTTGCTCGGTGCCTCTTTCTGTCGCCATCTCCCTCAAATCTATACTTCTAATTTTTATTTTCACCCAATCAAAATAATAATAATAATAATAAAGCTCTGCCCCGTTTTAAGTGTTTTAACTCCCGATCACCGCTACCCTTTCCTATTGATATGAGCCCCATAACGCATGTCAAGGCTCTGCCTGACTAAGTTCGTTAGGATTCTGTCTCGTGACATAGGGATAAGGTTGAATTAGGGGTATTATACTTAACATGAGTACAAATATATATATATATATATATTTAAACAGAGCTCAGAAGTTATACCCAAAATTTATACCAGGAGGCTTTCTAGTTGAACCCTAAAGCTACAAAGTGGGTCCATTCTCTTTTCTCACCGTTTTATTCCCTTTGGTGATATAATTATATTCAAAAATGTCCCAAACTGACCCGTAAGTGGAAACCCGGACCCCTGAAACCCCAATCCATATCAAAAATCAAGAAATCAAGACTTGTGGTCTTCTCGCAGGCCGCGTAAAGAATAGGCAGGAGGTCACGCGGGCCGCGTCAACTTGAGAGTTGACCGGATAAGCATCCGGGGCTACGTGTCATCCACGTGGCACACCTACTGATGACCCAGTAACCCTACGCGTAGACTAGGTGGCCATGCGGGCCGTGTAAGGGTCGAGCCAAGGTTCACGCGGGCCGCGTGAGATCCAAATTCCAGCTATAAATAGAGCAGGCTATGAGCAGTTCACTGGTGTCGACGAAACTTTCAAAATCAATCATATTCTGCTCGAATTTTACTTTCAAATTAGTGGGGTGCTGCTACGATACCGGGTATTAACTCGATCGCTGCTACGATTCAATGTCCGATCGATTGAAACTATCCAATGAATGTTTAAGTGCTGCTCAAACTTGGGTTATACTTTGTCATTCGTCATGAATTCGATGGATGTTTAAGTATTGCACTTTGTCATTTGTTGTGAAGGTTTTTATCTCGTGAGTTGTCGTAAAAGTTGGATTAAAGTTACTAACCTAGTTTTCGTGTGCATTGTTATTTTAAATTAGGATACAAGGCTAATCAGTAGGCTAAACTCTGCCCGTATAAATCTGCAATGTGAGTTATTCTCTTTTATCAAGAGCATTTTACAATACTCCATTTTCAAAAGTTATAATTGCAGGGAGTAAGTCGTGGTTATCTTGAATCACTGGCTAGTGGGGTATTGTGCACATTACTAATTTCTCACGGGTTAGGCTAATAAATCCTAACAGTGATAAACGTCACTACTTGGGGAAAGACCCAATAGTGGTATGACCATCGTCACCAGGTGACACGGCGCCAAATAAAAATAAGATAGAAGCCATTGTAATCGCTCTTATGCTGTAATTATTTACTAAGTTATAAATTACAGGGATTAAGTCTTGGTTATCTTAAAAATAAGATAAAAGCCATTGTAATCGCTCTTATACTGTAGTTTATAACTAAGGGTCATTTTATAAAATCTGAATGAACTCACCAGTATTTCCTGCTGACCAAATCTTTTTTAAACGCGTTTCAGGTAATTACAGTAGATTGGAATTAGAGTTGGATGCGGCACTAACAAGGCTTACAGAAGTGACTTATTTTATCAATTAAATTAAATTAAGAAAAGTTGTTTTATGTATTCGAATTTATCCTATATTAAAGCTACCTTTTGAAACATGGTTTTATCCCATCTATTTAATAAAAATCCGGTGTTTTCTAAACTCTGATATTTTTCCTAACTCACGGTTCTGATGAAATTTCCGCTGCACTACTTTTCAAAATAACCACCGGTACCACTTGGCTGCTCGCGGCTCTCGATTCCATCCAGGGTGGGGTCGGGGGTCGTGACACTTATAGAGCTCGAACTTGTGATCTTTATCTTTGGCAACTGCAATTACTTTACCCTCACCATATCCGTCTTTACGTCCACTATCATATGCAGCACCACCAAGCTCGAACATGTACTTCGCAAGCTCATCCGACTTCACCAATCTATCAATAATCTACACAAAAGAAAAAAGAAGAAATATAACAAATAAGAAAGAACATCAGACAAAGCTGAAATCACAAAGAAATATACCACAGGGATGACACAGGCAAGTAACCACTTGCAATCAGCACCAAGATCCTCAGTTAAGAGCTCCAAAGCCTTGTTCTGCGACGTTTGCTCCTCAACTGTCTTTTCCAAGGCTGCAATGCGCACCTGCGATTCCGTTTCTTTCTCCTTATGAGCAGCAGCCACACGCTCATTCTCTTGGCTATCCTTAGCTTTCTCAGCTTTTAATCTCACCACCTCATCACGTACAGCTTTTGGATCTCGGTTAGATCTCTCACACGCCGTCTCCCAGTCCTTCTGACGGTTAGCATTGAATTATTTTTCTTTTCAAGCTTCTCTTCACTATCAGGAACCCTCCACAACAATCCCTTTTTCTCAGAGTTAAAGGCCTCTCTCTCAGCAGCAAACTCCTTCTTGGCAGCCTCAAACTCTAGAATGTCTTCACCCATTGATTGCCAATCCCTCACAATCTCTTGTGTAGTGGAGAAAAAGTTAACACCCGAATGGATATGGTCATCCAAAAGGTCTAAGCGATGGCGATTCTTTTGAAACAATCTTTCAGCGGGAGGGAGTGACAATGAGTAAAATTCACGACAGTTGCCAAGGTCATCCATCCCGGAGCCTTGTGTCAAGCCCCAACAGGGAGCATGCGGAAGGTCATCACTTGCTGGGTTATGATTTGTCCAAGATGCACTACCTTCCACCCTTCGAATCTCCGGAACCTGCCGGCTACTAGAAGGACCACCCCCTCCAGGAGTAGGTGGCCCACGTCGGGTGTATATCATCCCTTGAGGAGTGGCCTCGCTTGATTCCCAGTCAGTTTCAGCTCCTTCAACGTGCGCGCCACCCTCTTGGACCACCACCCCAAGAGCAACGCTCTGAACCACTTTCTCCATAGCAACCCCCTCAACATGGCCCTCCTTACCCTTTCCCTTTGGGTCAGAGTGAGGAGGCGATACATCAAATGGAAAGGGGGGGGGGGAGATGTGGGCGGGTAATCTTGGAGATATCAATCTTAGCCCTAGAACGAGTAGACTTGCCAGATGCTGCAATAAAGGACAAACAGTTATCCTAAAAAGGTAAGGAAGGATAGACAAAATTTAAACACAAGTAATAGGGAAACCATACATCGAGGGGCGGAAGACGCCTTGAATATCTTCTCAAGAAGATTACCAGATTTCTTGCTGAAGACCCCAAGGTCAACTTCAGATTCAGAGCAACAGTCTCACCCATAAATTTCAACTTTTTCTCAGACAAGACGGCAGCAGCCTGCGCATCTAACTCTTGTTTCTTTTCTTCAGGAACCTTCTGCATCTTGGCTAACAGCTCAGTCAGAGTGACATCATCATCTGGGTCAGGAGAAGACCGTTTGACTCCTGCGTCTAAACCAGACAATGAGTCAGAAACAACAACGTAATCCAAAAGGTGGACGTTAGAAGAGCGCTTACAAATCGGCGAAATGGCAGGCTCTTCAGCAGTCTTCTCTCCTTCCGTCTTCTTCTCTTCTCTTTTCTTCTTCCTAGTTTCCTTTTGCTCAGCAGCAGCAACAGTTGGATCCACAACAGGAGGAGTAGATACACCTTCACCAGCAGGCTCTTGAGTAGGTCCCCGTTGTGGGCCTGCACTCAATGAACGGTGAATTAGGTCGTGAGATGAACCAGCAGACTCCTCACTCGAAAGGAGAATAAGCTCCTCCCGAGTAGGAACGACATCAACATCAGTTTCATCCTCATCATCACCTAAAATGACATTAGCATAGGCAGCCATGCTATTGTTGGTAGGATGCAAAAAGTTGTCTCTAATACGAGCAATCCACCCCGGTTCACCCTCAGGCAATGCTGCCACAGCCATCCCATCGGCAACCGTGGGATCGAAGACATTAATCAAACTGTAACCTGCTGAAAAACATAAAGGCATGTGAGATAACAAAAGAAGAAAGGAGATAACAAGACAAATAGTAAGGAATCAATACCTCTTTCCTTTGTGTGCATAGACTCGGTAAGCCCTAAGATCACGGGGCACCCACAACCTGCTCATACCAGCCGCAACAAGGGCTTTCTCTTCCAGTTGAATCATGGGAGTAGCCCTCCGACTCAAAGTCTTGTACCAGTCCTCATCAGCAAAAGAAATTGAAACCGCAACCCTCGGCACACCCTCACTTTCCGACCGATAATGCATATCGATCGGGATGACTCCACGACGAATGTAGAAAAACTTCTGCTTCTAGTCATGTAGACTCTTGGGAGGGTCCCGACTACAAGGCAACACACCAGCAGAACAGGAGTTAAAAGAATAGAAACCCCATGTGTAAGTAACGTAGTAAAATACGTTGAACTTCTCAAACGTCGCTTCTATCCTTTGAGCCCGGCAGATAAACTCAAAGTGAGTAACCCTAGGTAAACCCAACGCGTTTATTTGGGAGAAATGTAACTCATAGCCGGTCAACACTTCACTGATAAACTTCGACATCGGCAGCCGGGGATTCCCTTCACGAAAGAAGTCAGCGTAAAGCGTCATGTAATCGAGGGGGAGCATCTAAAGCAGTACAATTAGCCGTCAGAAACCGGATACCCCAATCGGAAGAATATGAAAATTGTTGAATAATATTGTGCAGTTCTTCTTCCCTCCAGTTAATGACAGCCTGATTTGGACCAGGAGGGTTCTTAGGCTTGGATTTCCTCTTCTTCGTGCTAACAGCTTTAGCTGCAGTAGAATTTTTCTTAGGAAAATCAAGACGATGAGAGGAGATTTGAAGGAGAGAAAGAAGATTTTGAAATTCTAAGGAAGTTGGAGAGAAATGTGGAACGTTTGGTGGAAACCGCCAACTATTTATACCCATCGCATTTAATGCGATGGGGTAGTGGACCGTCAGAAGACAGAGGGTCAACTGTCACACCCTAATATTTCCACGTATTACCGGTGGGCCCGGTGGGGAGTATCGTGACGTAGTTGATAACATCATAGTCAAACAACACAAATTTAAATGCACAGCGGAAGCAAAAGATAGATTCATTTCAACTTTAATAAATTGTAATATTAAGTATTACAAATAGTTAAAACAGATCCACATGCGGATCAAAAATAAAGAGGAAACATTGTTCAACAGTTTTATAACATCCAAGCTTGCGAGACTTATTGTGGACGCTAGGAGAAAGCCAGCCTAGTTTGAGTAGTACCTGCACTTAACCTTTTTGGGAAAATACGTCAGTTTACACTGGTAAATACAATTAACTGACTCATTTTGAAAAGTTTTAATAAAATTGATTTGAATGCACGTGGCACAAAACTTTCTATAACTTGGGATAATTATTTGAATATAATCTTGTAAAAGAATTACATGTTTCTTATGCGTTCAGTAGCCCGGTTTTTGCCGGGTTAAAGATTAATAGACACACCACATTATTTATTTAGGCACTGACGGGTGTACGCCTACACCCCGTGCTTAGGTCATGGCCATTTCGTAAAATGATGCCAAGGATATCCGGGACATGGTCATTAACCCCCCAAAGGCTTAAAGCAAACAAAACATTTCCAAATGGAGCATTTCAATGATTTAACCTCTATTCGATTAAAGATTCAATGCCCGACCAAGCGGTATTTTATATACCATACCCCAAGCCCGTATAGGGAAAATAAGTTAAAAGTATTTACCTTTGCAAGTATAAATCACAAATAGCAAGTGCGTGTAGCTTTTACTGGGTCTCCTATTCTAGAACAAAGGTTTATAATAACCTATTAGATTTCTAACGGGTCTTTAATTAAGCTTAAGCTTAGACCGGTTAGTTTTCAAAGGAAGATACGGTTCAAACGCGTGTATAAGCGAAGACCGGAATGGAATGTGATTTAGACCCGACAAGTTTGAAGACTTGTATAATATGGGTAAACTAAACACATTCTAGATTTTGAGACAAAAATGATAAGGTTTGACCCGTTTCGGTCAATTTATGCAAACTAGTTACATAAACCGAACCGAACGCGAAGGATGCGTAACAGGTAACCATAAGAGCCATATACAGGTTTCCTAAGTTAACATGCCTTAAATATGTTGTGACATCAGTAAGATATCCCCTATTATGCCCGTAATGGATTTAAACTCAAATTATGCCTCACAAGGGCATTTTGGTCATTTAAAAGGTTATAAAAGAGTTTAATTATTAATCTGAGTTACAGGTCTGATTCATTCAGTAAATATACTTAATTTAATAATTTATAACAGTAGGGTACTAGATAGATGTGAAATTTATCATTTAAAACCAAACTATGCACCTTAGGGGTATTTTGGTAATTTCACATAGGCTAAAAAAAGTCAAAACTGGAATTCTGAGTTTAAAACTTTAGCTTACTGTCAAATTATAAAAATATACTTAAAATATCAGTAGGTATCAAACCTTATATATTTAAAATAGTTTTAATACATACTATGCGTTAAAAACGCTTAAAAAGGCGATTTGGAGCCATTTCCGGGTTCTATATAGAAAGCTGATATTTTTTATTATTCCAGAAGGTTTAAACTAATTTATTTATCATATAAGATCAGTAGCAAAAGGTTTGGGGTCAAAAAGATTTGTAAAACTCATTTTATAGCCCAAAAGGGCAAAACCGGCAATAACCAAACTATACTTAGAACTCTAAGTTATGCTTAGCCTAAAAATAAATAAAAATCTCCAAAAATCCCAAAATATTATTTTATATCAGTGGGTATAAAGTTTGATATCAAAAATCGGGTTTAGATAGGCTATATGCTAATTATGCCATTTAATTCATAAAAAGTCTTCTAATTACGCTAATGAGCATAACTCTTAATCTAGACCTCTAACTGATGTCAAATTTTGGGTACAATTTTATAAATCAGTAACCAAGGTGTCTACTCTTTTATATTTTCAAAAATCATATTTTAAGGTGAAAAGGGCATACTAGTCAACATTTAGGCAATTAATGGAAACTTGCATAATAATTAGACAACTAGTGAACCAAGCCGCATAATCACAGAGGGTTATACTAACATGTAACTAGGTTCAAAAGAAGCTCTAAGGAAATCCTAAACTAGGCTTAAACGGGTCAGAACTGAAAGTCAAAGCAAAAGTCAAATTATGCGACTTTCGGTTCCGAACCGGGTCTCTACTGAAAATTGTCGGGTTGAACATGTTTAGATATGTTCTTACATTAATTACCAAGTTATATTAATGATAAAACAGGTTACATGGATCCTACATTGCTAATTATGTATTAATTTGAAAATAAGTATTATGTTGACTTTTTAAAGTTAGCTTTGACCCGACAATTGACCTAGTTAGAGTGGGAATCAGAGAGTACCCTTTTAAGGGTTTATTACCCATATAATTACCTACTTATAGGTACTTTTAATTCGAGATTTGACTGAACAATTAATGATTAATCTCGAAGTCAAACTCTAATTATGACGGTTTGACTTTATGCTAATTAACTTAGCTAAACTGATTTAGGAAGGGTTTAGGACACTTACAAAGGTCCTAAGTATGATTAGGGATCTTAAAAAAGCTTGTTGCTGATCAGAGGAGCTCCAGAAATGAGTCTTGTGAACTTTGCAAGTGAATGAGTTCAATGTTGCAACTAGAGGGATGCTTATATATGGAATTTGATCTCACAAGATGATGCCAAGCAACTCTACCAATGTTTCCAGATCAAGACAACTGTCCCTAGTGCATGAAAAACCAGTGGAGGAGTCCCTGGTATGTAAAAACAAGGTTTTAAGGCGGTGCAACAGGCTGGACAGACACCTGCAGGTGTTTTCTGTCGCTGTGCTGCTGACACGGGCCGCGTGAGCCCCTGATGATACTTCACGCGGGCCGCCTGGCCTCCCATAACCTGCCAAACAAGTTTCACTTAATTACATTTCAGCCCCTGGTCCTTTTAAACGTGGTTTTAAGTATTTTTCTTGCACTTTTGGCCCTCTAACCTTACTTTTAAGGGCTCCATGACATGTTTAAACATTGGCAAGTCCTTGGTTAACTTTGTGATCACCCGAAAAGTCATAAATTTCAAAGTTGACGCTTTTAACCCCTCGTATACGAATTTTATCATAACATTCTCATACGATAACGAAACTTTGTGGAATTTTTATCACACATTCTAGTGAGTATAATTTATCGTTACAAAGCTTCGGGTTTGCTAAAAGGTCACTCAGAGGTATACTTTAAACATGTTGACACATTTAACCCCTGTAGTTTGTAATTCCTCACTTTCTTTCACAATTAGGTTCGTATGATCCATGATTTATTCGTTTAAGGGTATAAACATCATGTGGGGCTATTGTGAAGTATATTTATCCGTTGTTGACACTTTGAACCCTTTCATTCATGTATTTTCTCTGTTTGTCAACTTTAGTCCCTTTAAATCAATTCTTTACATGTCTAAAGTCCAAGACATGTGTTGATATATTATTGGACATGAATTTTCGAGGTGTTACATCCTCACCCCCTTAAAAGAAATATCGACCTCGAAATTTACCGAAACAATTGAGGGTACTTTTCTTTCATTGTGGACTCTACCTCCCACGTGTATTCGGGACCTCTGCGGGCATCCCATTTGACCTTTACAATAGGCACATGCTTCCTTCGAAGCTTCTTTACCTGTCGATCCTCAATCGACAATGGTTTTTCCACAAATTTCAAGCTCTCATCTATATGCACATCCGTATGTGGTATGACTAGCGATTCGTCAGCTAGGCATTTCTTCAGATTGCAGACGTGGAATACATTGTGAATACAACTGAGCTCTTCAGGTAAGTTTAACTTGTAAGCCACTGACCCGACACACTCGATGATCTCGAATGGTCCTATATACCTTGGGCTTAACTTACCTTTCTTACCAAATCGCATCACTCCCTTCTAGGGTGATACCTTTAGCAAAACCTTATCACCAACCTCAAACTTTAGAGGTTTTCGCCTTTTATTAGCATAACTTTTCTGCCTATCCCTGTGTGACAACCCTCACTAAACCAGGTATCCGTACAACTTAATTAATAATTAATTACTGCTTAATTACTGTGCTTGCTTGAACTTGTGAATAAACTGCTACTTGAATACTGATACATGTACTTACTTGCATCATACTTTACTTGCTGTCACTACATTATTTACATGACTGAACCTTAGTGACAAACATGATGCACAAAAAGCACAGTAGCACTATAACGGATAACCTATTGAACATGCTGATAAAGCCAGCATCAGGCAGACACTGCCCCTAAGGCCTGTATGAGCCAGAAATATTTTACTACACTAGTGGTGAGTGTAGGGATACAAGGGTTGTAGAACTGCGTCTCTAGGAATAAGTCACAATGACTGGATGTGCCTAAAACGTACTCTAAGTACAAAACTCAGCACTTTACATAACAATTCAGCTTTTAGCTACCTAATAAAGTGCCAAAACATGAGAACAATATTACTAGACACTTTCCAAAGTGTCAGAAATGAGTTGTGTCACTAAAAGGGGTAATAACGACACTTTAAAGCTTTGTTAAGCACTTTAACGGATTACTATCCAACCAAACAACCGGACTATACCCAAAACATGAAAATATTGTTGTTTTCATTATTTATCTTTTTCTGAGCCAGTTAGGGTCCCTGAATACCCTAACACCCGCTTTAAAGCATACTACACACTACTAACCGGGTTAAGTACCTAACTAACTAACTTAACCTAACTAGTAACTAACTAATACTTGGAAATGGACCAAGACCCCCCCCCCCCTTGCTAACCGGCCCCAAACTAGAGGGGACACCCTTTGATTTCTTTTGATTATTTTAATCACAATGTCTAATATCTAAATGACATGTGATCCATTGGTTATTAATCCCACAATTGTCTATAAGTAACTTGAGAATGCACATAAGTTCATTTGTCACAACAACACAAGAACACTACTCTCCTCTCTTGCCCTCTAAGTCTCGGCCGAACACCCCCCCTCCCCTACATCCATTTTCGAGTTTAGTTCTTTCCATTCCAACATCATACAAGCTTCAAGGATCACGTATTAGGAGGCTTGGTGCACTCGGAGTTTGAAGGACCTCTCTCTCTAGCTTTTATCCACCTCATTTGCGCGTAGATTCTTCCCTAGCCTCGAGCTAGTGGTATGATGTTTAAATCCCTATCTTGAACTAATCTAAAGCGGTTAATATGTGGTGTAATGATTAAAACTCGAAATCTTACAAAATGGTGCATTAAAGTCTACTAAAAACATGAAACATGATGGTTAAAAGCTCACTAGTTGTGTAAATGTTGTAGTAATTGAAATTTGTGATTATTTAGACCCGATCTATGTTGTGGTAGCTCGGATCATCACTCAACCCGGTTTGGTCATAACCACGAATCGTGACATAAGGTTGTTTTGAATAGAACAAGGGTTAAAGGGTGAAACTCTACCACACGCGAACCATGAACTTGTGTAAAAATGTTTTACTTGTGGAATAGTGTTTAAAACTAGCAGATCTACGTATCTGCAAGTGGTATTTTCAAAGGACCAAGCGTCAAAGAAATCATGTTTTCTAAAAATGGATCTTACACTAACAAGAATGGTTTTTAGAACACACAAGTGTGTAAACACATGTGTAACACAAAGTTTCGACAAAATAACTATTTTTGTGAAAAATGACAAGAAGTTGTAAAGACGGAACTTCTCTAAAAACGAGGTTTTTACAAAATCGGATTGTTTTATATAAAGATCCACTAAAAGTAATGAGATTTACTTCACAGTTTGGATAAATCACAAGTTCATGAAATTTTATGCGATTTATATACATATTTTGACTAGTTGTGGTTTGAACATTGTTTTGGTTGAATGAGAAAAATTGTTGGTTGATTTGTAAAAGAAAATGAAACGCTTGAAAGCGTGGCCACCTCCAGTTACAGAGGAAACTCTGGCGAAATTTTTCTAAAAACCTAACACTTAGAATTATTTTCACTATAAGTGTTAGAAATACTTTTCGACTTGTTTTCAAAATATGGATTTTCGCCACAACTTATTTACAAAATACCGGAGGTGGGATTTCACAAAATAAAACGTGATACATAAATATATTTAGTATATATATTTTCACAACATCACTTGTATAAGTGTTTATGATTATTTTGTGAACTACGTAAATATTATTTTTAGGGTAAAAATAATATTACTAAGTATTATTTTGGGAAAATCACATGTATTAAAATATAATATTTTTGAGAAGAATATTTATATTTTGGGAGTTAGAAATAAAATATATTAAGTGAGACTTAATAGTGTAATCCAAATTATACGAACGCACATGTATTAAATCCCCCATCCTTGGGAAGGAGAAATAACTACCAAGTATACAGAATGTAAACACGAAATAGTTGCCTAACTATTTCCCAAAAACTTAAACCATAAAGCTAAGGCACGGCCATCCGTCTAATAGAGTTAGCACGTGTAGGTCGTCATACAGCTGATCGATTTGGAGGCATACTTGGTAGAGACGCACCACTGTGAGTTCATGTCCCCCTTTTCTCTAACTGTTTTCAGTTTTCTTAACTACGGGGGTGAAATACATGTTACTTTGATTACAAGTACTTTATACACGGTATGGTTAGCGTAAGGAGGTTTACTACTTAGATCATGTGAGTGGGTAGGAGCAACATGAGGCCATTAGTCCTCATGGCGGGACCGAGGGACAGGAGCGGTAGATCTATCTGGGTGTAGCGAGCCCAGCCCCAGGCCAAACTAGAAACGGACCTTGGGGTGACTTTGTCCACATACTAATGCCGTGGCGAAATCTGCTAGGTTTGAGTCTCCCTATTTGCACTTCACATATATCAGTGGCCTTGCAAACCATTGGCGATCTCAATTCCCTTATTTGCTACATACCAAGACTATTTTTATACTCACAACGGTTTACTTACTTACTTACACATGAACTCGCTCAACATTATTGTTGATTTTTTCAACTTACATGTATTTCAGGAAATTAAAGATCTGGCGCGGTATGTTATGTTTTCCCGCTGCATAAGGGTTCCAAGGTCATCCCAGTTTAGGAAATGTGACTCTTTCCTGGACAAGTCACAAATCTTAAACTGTGTTTATTTCATGTTGATGTTTATGTTTTTCAAGACAATGTTTTATGTTATGATGTTGTAAGTCTCTAAGACAATGGTATGTTACACTGGTTTTAAAACTTAATCAAATGGATGATCTTGCATGATTTTATTTCATATAGCTTTGTTATGGTTAAGCTATGGTATTAAGAAGTCACACCAAATTAACCACGCTTCCGCAAAGCCAGGGTGTGACAGCTTGGTATCAGAGCTCTGATCATAGCGAACTAGGATTCCTTCTCGAGTCTAGACTATGATCACTAGGGCTCTCACGAAAACATTTTTACTGCATACCACTTAAGTCCAGATCCAAAACTTTTTACAAATGTTGAGCACATTTACTATTTTTAGGCTCAGTCCGGAAAGGCTGAGGCTCGGTCTTGGAGGCCGAGGCTCGGTCTGAGAGATCGAGGTAGTTGGCTAGTTGGACTAGGAAGAGTAGGCTCAGTCTTGGAGGCTGAGGCTCGGTCTTAGAGACCGAGGCTCGATCTAAGAAATCGAGGTAGATGGTTAGTAAGACTAGGAAGAGTAGGCTCAGTCTTGGAGGCTGAGGCTCGGTCTTAGAGGCCGAGGCTCGATCTAAGAGGTCGAGGTAGATGATAGAGCAGTCTTGGAGGCTGGGAGGCTAGTGGGACTAGGAGAATTATTTGATTAACTAACATGTTTATATGATTATATGAATGATTATTATACGTATATGTGTTTGTGTTACAAACGTCATGCTTTCATCATGTACTAGAAAGATGGACACTACGAATCCCATGGCCATAGTATCAGACGACATAGTTTCATCGAAGCACGAGGTGTACATTTCCGATACTACCGGCACAGACAATGACGACTTTCAGCCCTTTTTGCGCTGCCTGAAGTCGTAGCAGAGCCTACTGATGGCCATCTTGTTGGGAGTTTGCCACTCGCGGTGATCCCTGCTCCTGTGCCCCCTTGCCGCTTATCCTGTTGCTGATATGCCCCCCCCCCCCCGACGTGGCCTCTGACGACGATAACGATCTACTAGAGGAGGACCCATTCGAGGGCAGGGCCCTATTGCTGCTAGTATTAGCCTACTGCATGCGGACGCTCCTACAGGGGAAACTCATGCCCATTCCCCTGTCCCAGACTCATTTGAGTTCCTGACATCCGCATTTTCGCATATACAGGGAGTGCAGCACCACTCACACGATGCCGACCCTGATATGGCGTCAACAGCTGCACCAGTTCCCGCGCACAGCTTTGAGTTTGATCGCGATAATGAGGACGATTCAGTTTTTCCACCTGGTTTTGATCCAGACCATGACATTGAGTTCATACACTTAGACCAGCCCTTGGAGGATCCTGTAACCCCTGTGTTTGTTGATCCAGCTGATCTTGAGATGGAGTTTTTGATCCGGAGCCAACCGTGGCCCCTGAGCCAGGCGTTGCTCCTGACCCCGCATTGGAGCATGACCCTGTTCATGCCGATGCACCTGCTGTTGCTCCTTGATTGATCCTCTGCTTGGACGAGAGAAAATTTGGGGTAACTGTGCAAGACAATTTATTATTACGGGGGCCCACATAATAACGACTTGTAGTGCAAAGAAATCCTGGTGGACTCTGCGGGTCAAGCTAATGAAAACCAATATAGCAGGAAATATCTAAAACACGAATGACCAAGGCGAGGTAGCCTCGAGTTCATTCTATTACAAGCAACAAGCCAAGTTGGCAAGCCTATGAGAAAGCTCGGGAATTTATTTCCCCACTCATACATTGAGTATATTTACGTATGAAATTGGGTGATTACATGATGGCTTATGGTGCTATGTAACTCATAGACAATTGAAACGTTGTCTAACCCACTCCATGCCACTTCGACAGAGGAGAATGCCACCCAGACGTGACACAAACACCAGTACGTTGCCAAGGACAGAAGCCGAGTTGCAGGAACGCATCTCACAGGCAAATGCACGACATGAAGCCCTCCGCTCTAAGCACAATGATGGCATTACTGGAAATAACCCTCCAACTGGCTGCATCTATACGCAGTTCCTAAACTGCAAGCCTTTGAACTTTGACGGAGCAGGAGGCGTCGTTGCATTTGTTCGTTGGTCCGAAAAGATTGACTCCATTCCAAGAAAGAGTGACTGTTCGTCCCAACAGAGTGTTACCTATATCTCGGGGATATTTATAGATGGCACACTCTCATGATGGAACCTTCAGGTTCAGACCCTTGGCACAAATGCTGCTTATGCACTGAGCTGGGACGAGCTCAAGGGAATGATGGAGAAGAAATACAATTCTAGGGCTGGAAATCCAGAAGCTTGAGGCGGAGATTCTGGAATTGAAAATGGACGGACCAAAGATTCCTGAATACGTCCAGCAATCTCACGACTTGTCTAGGGTCGTCCCCTACTTAGTCAAACCGGAGTTCAAAAGGATTGAACGATTCATTTGGACACTTGCACCCCAGATCAGGGGTATGGTTACTACCTCGAAGCCCTCAACCATTGCAGAGGCTATCAATATGGGTGATTTATTTATAACATGAGATGTTATGTGATTGATAACATGAGATGTTATGTGTTGATATTGTTGTATACTTACGTACACTCTACTTACTATGACCTAACCTACGTGAAACATCTTTTAGAAGATGCCACCAAGTCGCGAAATGCGCATGCCCACCTCAGAGGCGGAACTTCAAGAGATAATTGCTGCAGCTATAGCACGGCACGAGGCCCTACGCTCTGAACCTAGCAGAGGTACCTCAGAAAATAACGGTTGTTCCTACTGGCACTTCCTCAAATACAAGCCTCCGAAGTTCGACGGCACTGGAGGTGCCATGGCTTTTGTGAAATGGATCGAAAGTATGGATTCCATCTTTCAAGTGAGTGGTTGTACGCCGGAACAACAAGTCCTATACGTTTCTGAGCTGTTTCTAGATGAAGCCCGATTATGGTGGAATCTTCAGACCCATATAAAGGGTGCTACTGCAGCATATGCATTAACCTGGGGTGAACTAAAAGGAATGATGCATAAGAAGTATTGCCCCCAAACGGAAACCCAGAAGTGGGAAGATGAATTTCGGAGCCTGATGATGGAAGGTCCGAAGGTGTTGGAGTACGTGCAAAGACTTCATGATTTGTCACGAGTTGTTCCGTACCTGGTGAAACCAGAATTAAAGAAATTGGAACAATTCATTTGGGAACTGGCGCCTCAAGTCCTGAGCTTAATGACAACATCAACGCCACCAACAACTGATGTTGCAAGTAAGATGGGTCTGGCACTCGTTACGGAAGCAATTAGACTAGAAGAACTTGCAAACCCTGACAAGGAGACTCAGGTAGAGTCATCCGGAAAGAACAAAAGGAAGCTCACCGAAGATACCCAAACGAATAATGATGAACAAAGATCTATTCGAGGTTGTTTTGACAGCGGGGACCAAGGGCATTTCAAGAAAGACTGCCCTAACAACAAACAAGCCAATGATAAGGCCTACTTAGAAACTAAACCAAGACGTGCTGGGTGCAAGTATCACCACGATTGTGGATGTCGGAAGCCTAGGTGCGGGAGGAGAGGACACAACTAGGATGGTTGTGGGATGAAGGGTCCCAGACAAGGAGAAAACAGTAACAACGCTCAAGGTGGAAATGGGAGGTATCCAGGATGCTTCCATTGTGGGGATATTGGACATCTTAAGAGGGAATGCCCGAAGTTGAAACAAGACCATGAAAGGACATCCAACATCGGAGCTTGCGAAGCATGCCAGGAACCAGGCGTGTCTTTTGGTACGTTCTCTACCAACCAAAACTTTTGCATCTATTTTGTTTAATACTGGTGCCAATTCTAGCTTCGTATCGTTAGAATTTAAGAATATGCTTGGTTTAGCCGCTAATAAGTTAGATATTCCCTACTCAATCGAATTGGCCAATGGGAAGTTAGTAGAAGCCAATGAAGTTATCAGAGGCTGTGTGATCGAATTGGGAGAACGTGAGTTTGCTCTGGATCTACTACCAGTCCAGTTGGGGAGCTTTGACGTGGTGGTAGGAATGGATTGGCTATCAGGCAACAAGGCTGAAATAGTTTGTCACGAAAAGGTTGTTCGAATCCCAACCGAAGATGGCGAAACAATTGTGGTTCACGGGGAGAAGCGTGATACGCCGTTAAGAATTATCAGCTGCCTGAAAGCGCGAAAGTGTTTGCAAAAGGGATGTGTTGCCTTCCTGGCACACATTGTGGATAAGAAAGCTGCTGAGCCAAGAATAGAAGACATCCCTGTCGTGAGGGAATATCCAGAAGTCTTCCCAGAAGACTTACCTGGACTGCCACCTCAGAGACAAGTAGCGTTCCGCATTGACTTAGTTCCAGGTGCCGCACCTGTGGCTAAGGCACCTTACAGACTCGCTCCGTCTGAGATGCAGGAACAGTCGACACAACTTCAAGAGTTGTTAGACAAGGGATTTATCCGACCAAGCTTCTCGCCTTGGGGAGCTCCGGTCTTGTTTGTCAAGAAGAAGGACGGTAGTTTTCGAATGTGCATCGACTACCGGGAGCTGAACAAGCTGACGATCAAGAATAGATATCCTCTGCCAAGAATTGATGATCTGTTTGACCAACTGCAAGGTTCAAGCTTTTATTCAAAGATCGATCTTCGATCTGGATACCATCAGTTAAGGATACAAGAGGAGAGTATCCCGAAGACAGCCTTCAGAACTCGATATGGACACTACGAGTTCCTTGTTATGCCGTTTGGTTTGACAAACGCACCGGCAGTCTTTATGGACTTGATGAATAGAGTTTGCAAGCCGCACTTGGACAAGTTCGTGATCGTGTTTATCGACGACATCTTGATTTATTCAAGGACAAAGGCTGAGCACGAACAACATCTAAGAACTATTTTGGAGTTGCTGAAGAAGGAACAGTTGTATGCCAAGTTCTCTAAGTGCGAGTTTTGGCTACGTGAAGTACAATTTCTTGGACACGTGGTGAATGGAGATGGAATCTATGTGGATCCAACCAAGATCGAAGCGATCAAGAATTGGGAAACGCCAAAGACGCCAACCGAGATTCGACAATTCTTGGGTTTGGCTGGCTATTATCGAAGGTTCATTGAGGATTTTTCAAAAATCGCTCAACCATTGACGCTCCTCACGCAGAAAGATAAGAAGTTTGATTGGGAGATCAAACAGGAGGAAGCATTCCAGATACTGAAGGATAAGCTCTGCAATGCGCCAATCTTAGCACTACCGGAAGGTACAGATGATTTTGTGGTATACTGCGACGCTTCGCGTCAAGGATTGGGTTGTGTGTTGATGCAACGCCAAAAGGTTATTGCTTACGCATCGCGTCAATTAAAAGTGCACGAAAAGAACTATACCACACATGACTTGGAACTTGGCGCAGTGGTATTTGCATTAAAGATCTGGAGACACTACCTTTATGGTACAAAATGTACAATCTTCACAGATCATAAGAGCCTACAACACATATTCAACCAGAAGGAGTTGAATATGAGACAAAGACGATGGGTTGAGTTGCTGAACGATTACGACTGCGAGATAAAGTACCATCCAGGGAAGGCGAATGTAGTCGCCGATGCCCTAAGTCGAAAGGAGAGGATCAAGACCATAAGGGTTAGGGCTTTAGAAATGATTGTCCAAACCTATCTTTCCTTGCGCATTCGTGCCGCGCAGAAAGAAGCTCTCAAGGAAGGAAACCTTGAAGAAGAATATCTCCGTGGGATGGAGAAGCTTCTGGTACCAAACAAGGAAGGAACGTTATGTTTTGAGAAAAGGATTTGGGTTCCTTTGTTTGGAGATTTAAGGAAGGTTATTTTTTATGAAGCTCACAAGTCACGGTACTCTATCCACCCTGGAGCGGATAAGATGTACCAGGATCTCACAGATTATTATTGGTGGCCTAGGATGAAAGGCGATGTTGCTGTTTATGTGAGCAAATGTTTAACATGCGCTAAGGTTAAAGCCGAATATCAGAAGCCCTCAGGACTTCTGCAACAACCTGGGATTCCCAAGTGGAAATGGGAACAAATCTCCATGGATTTTATTACAAAGTTGCCAAGAACGCCAAGAGGCCATGACACTATTTGGGTAATAGTGGATCGATTAACAAAGTCAGCACACTTTCTGCCAATCAAAGAGAAGGATAACACTAGCAAACTGGCTGAAATTTACATGAGAGAGATCGTCGCACGTCATGGAGTGCCTCTCTCGATCATCTCTGATAGAGACGGAAGGTTTGTGTCAAGGATATGGCAATCCTTCCAAGAAGCCTTTGGCTCACAATTGAATCTGAGCACTGCGTTTCATCCGCAAACTGACGGTCAAAGCGAGCAAACGATACAAACTTTGGAAGACATGCTGAGAGCGTGTGTTATGGATTTGGGCGGTAGCTGGGATAAGCATCTGCCTTTGGTCGAATTTTCATACAACAACAGCTACCACACCAGTATTGGTGTCGCGCCATTCGAAGCCCTTTACGGACGCAAGTGCCGATCACCCCTATGCTGGGCTGACGCAGGTGACAGGCAGCTTGCTGGTCCCGAAATCGTCCAAGAGACGACAGACAAGATTGCGCAGATTCTAAAATGCATCGAAGCAGCTCGCCACAGACAGAAGGCCTATGCGGATCCGAACCGGAAACATGTGGAATTCCAAGTTGGAGAAATGGTTTTATTGAAAGTTTCACCCTGGAAGGGTGTGGCACGCTTCGGAAAGCGTGGGAAGTTAAATCCGCGCTACATTGGTCCTTTCAGAATTCTGGAAAGAATAGGACTAGTAGCATACAAGTTGGACCTACCTGCCGAACTCCATTCAGTCCACGATACATTTCATGTATCCAACCTGAAGAAAAGTCCAACTCAAGATGACATTGCCATTCCCATTAACGAGATTCATGTTGACGACACGCTCCATTTCGTTGAAGAACCGGTTGAGGTTACGGATTGGAAGGAAAACAAGACCCGCCGGAGCAGTGTCAAGCTCGTCAAAGTTCGCTGGAATGCTAGACACGGTCCTGAGTACACCTGGGAGCGTGAGGACCAGATGAAAGAGAAATACCCCCACCTATTTCCCAAGAACCCTGCATCTACTAGCAGAACTTAAAATTTCGGGACGAAAATTTTCTAACGGGGGGAGAATGTGACAACCCTCACTAAACCAGGTATCCGTACAACTTAATTAATAATTAATTACTGCTTAATTACTGTGCTTGCTTGAACTTGTGAATAAACTGCTACTTGAATACTGATACATGTACTTACTTGCATCATACTTTACTTGCTGTCACTACATTATTTACATGACTGAACCTCAGTGACAAACATGATGCACAAAAAGCACAGTAGCACTATAACGGATAACCTATTGAACATGCTGATAAAGCCAGCATCAGGCAGACACTGCCCCTAAGGCCTGTATGAGCCAGAAATATTTTACTACACTAGTGGTGAGTGTAGGGATACAAGGGTTGTAGAACTGCGTCTCTAGGAATAAGTCACAATGACTGGATGTGCCTAAAACGTACTCTAAGTACAAAACTCAGCACTTTACATAACAATTCAGCTTTTAGCTACCTAATAAAGTGCCAAAACATGAGAACAATATTACTAGACACTTTCCAAAGTGTCAGAAATGAGTTGTGTCACTAAAAGGGGTAATAACGACACTTTAAAGCTTTGTTAAGCACTTTAACGGATTACTATCCAACCAAACAACCGGACTATACCCAAAACATGAAAATATTGTTGTTTTCATTATTTATCTTTTTCTGAGCCAGTTAGGGTCCCTGAATACCCTAACACCCGCTTTAAAGCATACTACACACTACTAACCGGGTTAAGTACCTAACTAACTAACTTAACCTAACTAGTAACTAACTAATACTTGGAAATGGACCAAGACCCCCCCCCCTTGCTAACCGGCCCCAAACTAGAGGGGACACCCTTTGATTTCTTTTGATTATTTTAATCACAATGTCTAATATCTAAATGACATGTGATCCATTGGTTATTAATCCCACAATTGTCTATAAGTAACTTGAGAATGCACATAAGTTCATTTGTCACAACAACACAAGAACACTACTCTCCTCTCTTGCCCTCTAAGTCTCGGCCGAACACCCCCCTCCCCTACATCCATTTTCGAGTTTAGTTCTTTCCATTCCAACATCATACAAGCTTCAAGGATCACGTATTAGGAGGCTTGGTGCACTCGGAGTTTGAAGGACCTCTCTCTCTAGCTTTTATCCACCTCATTTGCGCGTAGATTCTTCCCTAGCCTCGAGCTAGTGGTATGATGTTTAAATCCCTATCTTGAACTAATCTAAAGCGGTTAATATGTGGTGTAATGATTAAAACTCGAAATCTTACAAAATGGTGCATTAAAGTCTACTAAAAACATGAAACATGATGGTTAAAAGCTCACTAGTTGTGTAAATGTTGTAGTAATTGAAATTTGTGATTATTTAGACCCGATCTATGTTGTGGTAGCTCGGATCATCACTCAACCCGGTTTGGTCATAACCACGAATCGTGACATAAGGTTGTTTTGAATAGAACAAGGGTTAAAGGGTGAAACTCTACCACACGCGAACCATGAACTTGTGTAAAAATGTTTTACTTGTGGAATAGTGTTTAAAACTAGCAGATCTACGTATCTGCAAGTGGTATTTTCAAAGGACCAAGCGTCAAAGAAATCATGTTTTCTAAAAATGGATCTTACACTAACAAGAATGGTTTTTAGAACACACAAGTGTGTAAACACATGTGTAACACAAAGTTTCGACAAAATAACTATTTTTGTGAAAAATGACAAGAAGTTGTAAAGACGGAACTTCTCTAAAAACGAGGTTTTTACAAAATCGGATTGTTTTATATAAAGATCCACTAAAAGTAATGAGATTTACTTCACAGTTTGGATAAATCACAAGTTCATGAAATTTTATGCGATTTATATACATATTTTGACTAGTTGTGGTTTGAACATTGTTTTGGTTGAATGAGAAAAATTGTTGGTTGATTTGTAAAAGAAAATGATACGCTTGAAAGCGTGGCCACCTCCAGTTACAGAGGAAACTCTGACGAAATTTTTCTAAAAACCTAACACTTAGAATTATTTTCACTATAAGTGTTAGAAATACTTTTCGACTTGTTTTCAAAATATGGATTTTCGCCACAACTTATTTACAAAATACCGGAGGTGGGATTTCACAAAATAAAACGTGATACATAAATATATTTAGTATATATATTTTCACAACATCACTTGTATAAGTGTTTATGATTATTTTGTGAACTACGTAAATATTATTTTTAGGGTAAAAATAATATTACTAAGTATTATTTTGGGAAAATCACATGTATTAAAATATAATATTTTTGAGAAGAATATTTATATTTTGGGAGTTAGAAATAAAATATATTAAGTGAGACTTAATAGTGTAATCCAAATTATACGAACGCACATGTATTAAATCCCCCATCCTTGGGAAGGAGAAATAACTACCAAGTATACAGAATGTAAACACGAAATAGTTGCCTAACTATTTCCCAAAAACTTAAACCATAAAGCTAAGGCACGGCCATCCGTCTAATAGAGTTAGCACGTGTAGGTCGTCATACAGCTGATCGATTTGGAGGCATACTTGGTAGAGACGCACCACTGTGAGTTCATGTCCCCCTTTTCTCTAACTGTTTTCAGTTTTCTTAACTACGGGGGTGAAATACATGTTACTTTGATTACAAGTACTTTATACACGGTATGGTTAGCGTAAGGAGGTTTACTACTTAGATCATGTGAGTGGGTAGGAGCAACATGAGGCCATTAGTCCTCATGGCGGGACCGAGGGACAGGAGCGGTAGATCTATCTGGGTGTAGCGAGCCCAGCCCCAGGCCAAACTAGAAACGGACCTTGGGGTGACTTTGTCCACATACTAATGCCGTGGCGAAATCTGCTAGGTTTGAGTCTCCCTATTTGCACTTCACATATATCAGTGGCCTTGCAAACCATTGGCGATCTCAATTCCCTTATTTGCTACATACCAAGACTATTTTTATACTCACAACGGTTTACTTACTTACTTACACATGAACTCGCTCAACATTATTGTTGATTTTTTCAACTTACATGTATTTCAGGAAATTAAAGACCTGGCGCGGTATGTTATGTTTTCCCGCTGCATAAGGGTTCCAAGGTCATCCCAGTTTAGGAAATGTGACTCTTTCCTGGACAAGTCACAAATCTTAAACTGTGTTTATTTCATGTTGATGTTTATGTTTTTCAAGACAATGTTTTATGTTATGATGTTGTAAGTCTCTAAGACAATGGTATGTTACACTGGTTTTAAAACTTAATCAAATGGATGATCTTGCATGATTTTATTTCATATAGCTTTGTTATGGTTAAGCTATGGTATTAAGAAGTCACACCAAATTAACCACGCTTCCGCAAAGCCAGGGTGTGACACCCTGGCAGCTTTCAGGCGGTCACGAATCTGGACAATCTTGTCCGTCGTTTCAAAGACTAAATCAGGTCCTGATAATTGAACTTCTCCTACTTCCGCCCAACAAATAGGCGTTCTACATTTTCTACCATATAATGCCTCAAAAGGCGCAGCCTTAATGCTTGTATGGTAGCTATTGTTATAGGAGAACTCGATCAATGGCAGGTGGTTATCCCAACTACCACCTTAGTCAATCACACATGCACGAAGCATGTCTTCCAAAGTCTGGATGGTACGCTCACTCTGCCCATCCGTCTGTGGGTGATAAGCTGTACTAAAATTTAAACGCGTGCCCAAAGATTGTTGGAAACTTTTCCAAAAATGTGATGTGTATCTGGTATCTCTGTCAGAGATAATTGACACTGGTACGCCATGCAGAGATACAATCTTATCTACGTACAATTGGGCTAACGTGTCGGAACTATATGTTTCCTTAATGGGTTGGAAATGTGCAGACTTAGTCAGTCTATCTACTATCACCCATATAGTATCATTTCCTTTCCTCGTCTTTGGTAACTTGGTGATGAAATCCATTGTCACCATTTCCCACTTCCATGTGGGAAGTTCCGGTTGTTGTAGCAAACCTGACGGCTTCTGATGTTCAGCTTTGACTTGCGCACACGTCAAACATTTAGCTACATAGGCAGCTATAGACTTCTTCAGGCCTATCCACCAAAAATTTGCCTTCAGATCCTGGTACATCTTATCAGCTCCAGGATGAACAGAATATTTAGAATTGTGGGCTTCCTGAAGGATAACATCTCGAAGTCCTCCATAAACTGGAACCCATATTCATCCATTCAACCTCAGGATTCCGTCCTTGTCATAGGATAACTGCTCTTCAGTTACTCCTAGCTTTTCATCAGGATAATTAGCTTCCAACACAGCTTCTTTCTGTGCAGCTAACAACCTTTCATTTAAACTATTCTTTATCTCAATGCTCTTGGCATTGATTCTTATAGGCTTCACTCTTTCCTTCCTGCTTAAGGCATCGGCAACCACATTTTCCTTGCCTGGATGGTATCTTATCTCACAGTCATAATCATTTAAAGTTTCCATCCAGCGTCGCTGCCTCATGTTCAAGTCCTTCTGATTAAACAAGTGTTGAAGGCTCTTGTGATCTGAATAGATCACACACTTGGTTCCATACAAGTAATGTCTCCACAGTTTTAGTACAAATACAACGGCACCCAGCTCCAAGTCATGGGTGGTGTAGTTCTTTTCATGCACCTTTAACTGTCGTGAAGCATAGGCAATGACTTTGCCTTTTTGCATAAGCACACATCCCATCCCGGTGTGGGATGCATCACAGTATACTACAAACTCATTAATTCCTTCAGGTAACGTCAGCACTGGAGCGTTGCTCAACTTCTGCTTCAAAATATCGAAGGATTCTTGCTGCTTAGGCCCCCAATCAAACTTGCTATTCTTGCGAGTGAGTAGAGTCAGGGGTACTGCAATTCTTGAGAAGTTTTCAATAAATCGCCTATAGTATCCTGCTAAACCCAGGAAGCTACGAATCTCTGTAGGCGTCTTTGGCTCTTGCCAATTCATAACTGCTTCCACTTTAGTGGGATCTACTTGGATACCACGCTCACTAACCACATGTCCAAGGAATTGGACTTCTCGAAGCCAAAATTCACATTTCGAAAATTTGGCGTAGAGTTTCTCATGATGTAGAAGTTTAAGAATACAGCGAAGGTGCTTCTCATGGTCAGCTTGGTTCTTCGAGTAGATGAAGATGTCGTCAATGAAGACGATGACAAATTTGTCCAAGTAGGGCTTGCAGACGCGATTCATGAGACCCATGAATGCGGCAGGAGCATTAGTGAGCCCAAAAGGCATCACTAGGAACTCGAAATGACCATAACGAGTCCTAAATGCAGTCTTGTGTACATCTTCATCTTTAACCTTCAATTGATGATAGCCTGACCTCAAATCAATCTTAGAAAAGTAGCTTGCCCCTTGTAATTGATCGAACAGATCGTCGATCCTGGGCAAAGGATACCTATTCTTGATAGTGACTTTATTAAGCTCACGGTAATCGATGCACAGACGCATCGATCCATCCTTCTTCTAGACAAACAAGATCGGCGCTCCCCAAGGAGACGAACTAGGTCTAATGAAACCTTTGGCTAGCAGATCATCTAACTGCGTCCTCAACTCCTTCATCTCTATTGGTGCCAACCTATAAGGTGCTCTAGCAACAGGTGCTGCTCCGGGGATGATGTCAATTCTGAATTCCACTTGCCTATCTGGTGGTAAACCAGGTAGTTCCTCAGGGAAAACTTCAGGATATTCAGAAATGACGGGGATGTCTTCCATCTTAGGTTTCGGCTCATCAATAGTAACCTGTGCCATATAAATGACACAACCCTTCTTTAGGCATCTAGATGCCTTGAGCATAGACACTTGCTCAGGAAATCCATACTGGGTATCCCCCTGAATGGTAAGTGGCTCACCAGACGGGGTCTTGACTACAACTTGCTTCTTGTTGCACATAATCTGGGCTTGGTTATGCGATAAACAATCCATACCTATCACTATATCAAAACCGGCTAGCTTAAAGGGAAGTAAGGACAAAGGAAAAGAGTGGTTCCTAATGGATATAACACATCCATCTAACACAGTTGAGGCGGTTTCTATGGTCCCATCCGCTAATTCCACCTCATACTTCACACTTAAGGCTTTAACAGGTAAATTCAGTAACTTACAAAACTTATTATCTACAAATGATTTATCAGCTCCTGAATCAAATAGCACTCTCGCATAAACATCATTTATGAGGAAGGTACCTGTGATCACATTGTCGTCCTGAACAGATTCCTTTGCATCCATCCTGAAGACCCTAGCATTGGTCTTTTTCCCATCCTCAGTTTTCTTGGTGATCTTTGGGCAATTGGACTTGATGTGTCCTTTTTCACTGCAATTGTAGCACGTAGCATCCTTGATTTTCTTACAGTCTAAGGTCTTATGCTCAGAAGACTTGAAAATCCCACAAGCTCTGGGCTGTGACTGGGATTTCGACTCGAGTCTGCACCTTCCAAAATGGTGCTTCTTACAAACCTTACACTTGGGCTTATCTCCAGATTGATGCCTATCCTTCTTAGATCCAGACCCCTTCTTGTGGTCATTGTTTCCCCTGTGCTTCTTGTCTGACCGTCGTGAATTGTCATCTTCACGCTTCCTTTTCTCGACATCCGTGTTCCTTAGCGATCTCTGCCTGACCGCGTCCAATGTGAGGGACAAGGATATATCAGCTGCAGACCTGAATGTAGCTGGCCGAGAGGCTTTTACACTTGCCTTAATCTCTGGGGCTAAACCCCCAATGAAACGAGCTATTCGTTTGGGTTCCGGGGTCACAAGATAAGGAACCAACCTTGACATTGTATTAAAGCTCGTAAGGTAAGCTTGGCAATCCAGATTTTTCATTACCAATGATAGAAAATCTGACTCAATCTTTTCAACCTCATGCTGAGGACAGTAGTTCTCCTTGATGAGGGTAACAAATTGTTCCCATGTCATATTGTACAGTGGAATCTTCCCAGTAGCTTGAATCAACGATCTCCACCAGGCTAAGGCCTCACCTTTGAACGATTGAGATACAAACTTTACTACATCCTTATCAGCGCACCCGCTGATATCAACCACGGTATCCATTTCATCCAACCAGGTCATGCAGTCAACCGCTCCTTTCTCCCCAGTAAAGTCTCTGGGTTTGCATGAGACGAAGTATTTATACGTACAGGACTTACCACGCGGTTCCTGCTTAAGCTCGATCTTCTTTGACGGGACACTTTGCTGGTTTGAGGAGTGATGATCGTCATCATTCTTCTTTGGCTTATCTAGCTTAGAGGGTGGCTTACTATGAGCCTCAGAATGTGTTTTTGGCTTAGAATGGGGTGCTGATTGGGTCCTGCTTCGAGTACTACTCGATTCACTATACTGCCTATCTATGGCTTTAGTGACAGCATTGTCAATTACTGCTTGGAGTTCTGCACCAGTTACATTGATCCTGGTGGTGTCATGATTCTCCTTTGGCCGACTGTTGACCTCCTCAGACTCGGCCATGTAGTTGGATTGCTACATAAAATGATGACAATGATTCATTTAGGGAATTTTAATAGGTTTGTCATCTTGAAAATTTGTTAACCATGGTAATTAAAGAACCATATTGGTTAATTTGTTAAGAAATTTCATTTGGGACTTTTCATTAGTAACCCTTAGTTCTAAAATAAATTATAATAATGGCACAATAGGCCTAGTCACATGGACATTTCTAAATTTTAGGTCGAGATCTTATAGGATCCAGTTATTAAGGTTTGAATCAAGGTTCATTACCTTTCTAGACAGGGAGTTTATAAGCTACGACTGTCTTTTGTCTTATATGACAATAATTATAGCCCGCAGGCATTACATCTCAATCGGATGTTTAAAATAATAATAAAGGATTGGGTTAATTCAATCATAAGGGTAACATATGTGATTTTGCGGATCACATTAGCCAAGAATGTTAACATGTTTGCAGATGTTAACAGAGATTTGAATCTTTTTAAACAGGTTTTACCATATTGGCCATGTCTGTAATGACATTTAGGCTAGGTCTTACCTTTAAGATTCTTTTTAATATTTAACGCAGAACAATCCTAAATTGAGATGTTAATATGGATCTGAATCTAATTGTGGAACTACCATCTTGGCCCTGTCTTAAGGTGACACATGGCTAGGTCTGCCCTTTTTAGATTTTGCCATTTTATTATGATGGTAGATCTTTTAGTAGGAATGTTATTCTATTTATTTCACCTTTTATGTTTATGCATATAAATAAATAAAATGAAAATTTAAACTAACCATTCCATCACATAATTTAAAAATATGAGTCTGCCCTAACGAGACTTCTACCGAAATAACATGCCCACGCAGGGGTCAAACAAAAGACTTGCCCACGAAGGGGCTTAACAAACAAAACATACCCAAGCAGGGGTTAAAACAGAAAGACAGGCCCACGCAGGGGCTCAATTGAAATTAAGGAAATACAACCAACAATTTGAAGGATTCAATGGTCCTTCTTGCTTTTCCCTTTTATTAAACCTGCCAATCCCTTAAAGAAACCTTGTTGTTCTCTGCGATCTCTGTGAACTTTCTGCTCAACCTGATCTAACCTTTGAAGAATTTCCTCCCGTTCTGGCGGGGAAAACCGAGGTACCTGCGGCTGCGGTTGCGGCTGCGGCTGATGTGGAGGTCGAAGAGACGGCTGCTGTTGGTATCCATAAGCTGGGTATCCAACTCCCCAAGGAGCTCCGTAGGGCCCTTCGGGGTTTAGAGCATTGTAGTTCCAAGCCGCTAGGTATGGGTCGATCTCAGCATAATTGAAGCTGGAGTGAGCCGGCTGCTCAAAGGGATTATACGTTGCTGGGCCAGTGTTCGTGGGAATTGGGTTGTCAAAGCCCAACGGTGGTGGCATGACAGGTGCAGAGTTCACTTCCGGGTTGGGGTTTGAAGGTCCCCCAAACTGCTGGTCTTCTCGGAGCGGCGGATAGTGGCTGCTACTCGATGGTTAGGGGGTGCTGATATGCACTCCTCTTCCTTGCACGGACATTCGTGCGTTTATTCTCCTTCGCCTCGGTGGCTCAGGAGGCTGCTGCTGAGGTGGTGGTTGTGGCGGGGTAACTGCCACAAAGCGAGAATCCCTGGAAGGATCCGATTGATGCTGCTGCTGAGGCGTTGAATGGTAAGAGGGTGTGAAATACCATTCGAACTGGTTGAATCTTGCTTGGTAGCTAACTGGACCACGGTAAGGTGATCCATGAAAAGATGAACCATCAGAAATTTCTATGGGATGTGTGGGGGTACCAGTCGGTGGTTCGGTAGGGTCAGTATCCTCATCCATATCCATGGCGTGATCTCCAGAAAAATGATCTTCAGGTCCCAATGGGTTAACACCCACTGGTTCCTCGAGGTAGTTTGCCGGGTTGAACCGGCTTCGGAAGATATGGGACGGGTTATCAAAGGAATGGCAGGAGTTGGACCGCTGGAGAAGGATAAACGAAGGCTGTGGTTATCTGGTTTATTTTCTGAATGGGGTCCAAAAGAGTGTAAGTAAGAAGGTGACGAAGCTAACGAGACAGATCGCCTCGCTGGCTGTAGATGTGCCCTCCAGTCTCCCTGTGGACTGGTATGTATGTTGACGGGTGAGGTTCGTCTTTGAGAAGGCCCGGCCTCCTTGTCATGGCCTGTTACAGGTGACTTTCCCTTTCTTCTGAAGAATCTTGGCGGCATATTTAGTCCTGTCAATATAAACAAAGATAACAACAAAGAATAATATAAAATACAAAATAAAACAAAATCAGGATTTATCCTATGTTCTTTGTCTAGAATCGAAAATTCGAGGAATGTGCAATTGTGTAACTGAGATTAAACACAAAAGACTAGTGTTTAATTCACTCAGTGTTGGCTCTGATACCAACCTGTCACACACCGATATTTCCACGTATTACCGGTGGGGAGTATCGTGACGTAGTTGATATCATCATAGTCAAACAACACAAATTTAAATGCACAGCGGAAGCAAAAGATAGATTCATTTCAACTTTAATAAATTGTAATATTAAGTATCACAAATAGTTGAAACAGATCCACAGGCGGATCAAAAATAAAGAGGAAACATTGTTCAACAGTTTTATAACATCCAAGCTTGCGAGACTTATTGTGGACGCTAGGAGAAAGCCAGCCTAGTTCGAGTAGTACCTGCACTTAACCTTTTTGGGAAAATACGTCAGTTTACACTGGTAAATACAATTAACTGACTCATTTTGAAAAGTTTTAATAAAATTGATTTGAATGCACGTGGCACAAAACTTTCTATAACTTGGGATAATTATTTGAATATAATCTTGTAAAATAATTACATGTTTCTTATGCGTTCAGTAGCCCGGTTTTTGCCGGGTTAAAGATTAATAGACACACCACATTATTTATTCAGGCACTGACGGGTGTACGCCTACACCCCGTGCTTAGGTCGTGGCCATTTCGTAAAATGATGCCAAGGATATCCGGGACATGGTCATTAACCCCCCAAAGGCTTAAAGCAAACAAAACATTTCCAAACAGAGCATTTCAATGATTTAACCTCTATTCTATTAAAGATTCGATGCCCGACCAAGCGGTATTTTATATACCATACCCCAAGCCCGTATAGGGAAAATAAGTTAAAAGTATTTACCTTTGCAAGTATAAATCACAAATAGCAAGTGCGTGTAGCTTTTACTGGGTCTCCTATTCTGGAACAAAGGTTTATAATAACCTATTAGATTTCTAACGGGTCTTTAATTAAGCTTAAGCTTAGATCGGTTAGTTTTCAAAGGAAGATACGGTTCAAACGCGTATATAAGCAAAGACCAAAATGGAATGTGATTTAGACCCGACAAGTTTGAAGACTTGTATAATATGGGTAAACTAAACACATTCTAGATTTTGAGACAAAAATGATAAGGTTTGACCCGTTTCGGTCAATTTATGCAAACTAGTTACATAAACCGAACCGAACGCGAAGGATGCGTAACGGGTAACCATACGAGCCATATACAGGTTTCTTAAGTTAACATGCCTTAAATATGTTGTGACATCAGTAAGATATCCCCTATTATGCCCGTAATGGATTTAAACTCAAATTATGCCTCATAAGGGCATTTTGGTCATTTAAAAGGTTATAAAAGAGTTTAATTATTAATCTGAGTTACAGGTCTGATTCATTTAGTAAATATACTTAATTTAATAAGTTATAACAGTAGGGTACTAGATAGATGTGAAATTTATCATTTAAAACCAAACTATGCACCTTAGGGGTATTTTGGTAATTTCACATAGGCTAAAAAAGTCAAAACTTGAATTCTGATTTTAAAACTTTAGCTTACTGTTAAAGTATAAAAATATACTTAAAATATCAGTAGGTATCAAACCTTATATGTTTAAAATAGTTTTAATACATACTATGCGTTAAAAACGCTTAAAAAGGCGATTTGGAGCCATTTCCGGGTTCTATATAGAAAGATGATATTTTTTTATTATTCCAGAAGGTTTAAAATAATTTATTTATCATATAAGATCAGTAGCAAAAGGTTTGGGGTCAAAAAGATTTGTAAAACTCATTTTATAGCCCAAAATGGCAAAACCGGCAATAACCAAACTATACTTAGAACTCTAAGTTATGCTTAGCCTAAAAATAAATAAAAATCTCCAAAAATCCCAAAATATTATTTTATATCAGTGGGTATAAAGTTTGATATCAAAAATCGGGTTTAGATAGGCTATATGCTAATTATGCCATTTAATTCATAAAAAGTCTTCTAATTACGCTAATGAGCATAACTCTTAATCTAGACCTCTAACTGATGTAAAATTTTGGGTACAATTTTATAAATCAATAACCAAGGTGTCTACTCTTTTATATTTTCAAAAATCATATTTTAAGGTGAAAATGGCATACTAGTCAACATTTAGGCAATTAACGGAAACTTGCATAATAATTAGACAACTAGTGAACCAAGCCGCATAATCATAGAGGGTTATACTAACATGTAACTAGGTTCAAAAGAAGCTCTAAGGCAATCCTAAACTAGGCTTAAACGGGTCAGAACTGAAAGTCAAAGCAAAAGTCAAATTATGCGACTTTCGGTTCCGAACCGGGTCTCTACTGAAAATTGTCGGGTTGAACATGTTTAGATATGTTCTTACATTAATTACCAAGTTATATTAACGATAAAACAGGTTACATGGATCCTACATTGCTAATTATGTATTAATTTGAAAATAAGTATTCTGTTGACTTTTTAAAGTTAGCTTTGACCCGACAATTGACCTAGTTAGAGTGGGAATCAGAGAGTACCCTTTTAAGGGTTTATTACCCATATAATTACCTACTTATAGGTACTTTTAATTCAAGATTTGACTGAATAATTAATGATTAATCTCGAAGTCAAACTCTAATTACGACGGTTTGACTTTAAGCTAATTAACTAAGCTAAACTGATTTAGGAAGGGTTTAGGACACTTACAAAGGTCCTAAGTATGATTAGGGATCTTAAGAAAGCTTGTTGCTGATCAGAGGAGCTCCAGAAATGAGTCTTGTGAACTTTGCAAGTGAATGAGTTCAATGTTGCAACTAGAGGGATGCTTATATATGGAATTTGATCTCACAAGATGATGCCAAGCAACTCTACCAATGTTTCCAGATCAAGACAACTGTCCCTAGTGCATGAAAAACCAGTGGAGGAGTCCCTGGTATGTAAAAACAAGGTTTTAAGGCGGTGCAACAGGCTGGACAGACACCTGCAGGTGTTTTCTATCGCTGTGCTGCTGACACGGGCCGCGTGAGCCCCTGGTGATACTTCACGCGGGCCGCCTGGCCTCCCATAACCAGCCAAACAAGTTTCACTTAATTACATTTCAGCCCCTGGTCCTTTTAAACGTGGTTTTAAGTATTTTTCTTGCACTTTTGGCCCTCTAACCTTACTTTTAAGGGCTCCATGACATGTTTAAACATTGGCAAGTCCTTGGTTAACTTTGTGATCACCCAAAAAGTCATAAATTTCAAAGTTGACGCTTTTAACCCCTCGTATACGAATTTTATCATAACATTCTCATACGATAACGAAACTTTGTGAAATTTTTATCACACATTCTAGTGAGTATAATTTATCGTTACAAAGCTTCAGGTTTGCTAAAAGGTCACTCAGAGGTATACTTTAAACATGTTGACACATTAAACCCCTGTAGTTTGTGATTCCTCACTTTCTTTCACAATTAGGTCCGTATGATCCATGATTTATTCGTTTAAGGGTATAAACATCATGTGGGGCTATTGTGAAGTATATTTATCCGTTGTTGACACTTTAAACCCTTTCATTCATGTATTTTCTCTGTTTGTCAACTTTAGTCCCTTTAAATCAATTCTTTACACGTCTAAAGTCCAAGACACGTGTTGATATATTACTGGACATGAATTTTCGAGGTGTTACATCAACCAACCAGGAGATGACACGTTAGGTGAGATGAAACGAGACGCCGCCTCTTTAGGGCGCGTGGCCGCCACGCGCCTGACACACGATGAAAAACGTGCCTGGCAACTGAAAAAGTAACTGTGCACAGCTCCGACAAGACAGCCACCTCAGACGGTACATCAGTCACACATTAGACATCATCATTTCTCCAAAGTTGAAAATCAAGACTTCTTTTGAAGAAATCTCCAAGGAAAAATCTCACGCACCATGCGCGGTGCGCCGTTTTGGCTCAATTTTGCACGCCATCTCCATGCGCGGCGCGCCGTTTTGGCACAATTTTTGCAAGCCATATCCATGCGTCGTACGCTGTTTTGGCTCAACTTTGCACGCCATCACCGTGCGCTATTTTGGCTTAATTTTTGCAAGCCATATCCATGCGTCATGCGCTGTTTTGGCTCAACTTTGCACACCATCTCCATGGGCCACGTGCTGTTTTGGCTCAATTTTGCACGCCATCTCCATGCGCCGCACGCCCCAGTGCTCAAACAAAAACGACCAACAATACCTCTATCTTATGAGTCCAGAATCCCTCCCAGATGATAAACTCACCTAGAAGGCACACTGGACTGGGGGGACTTGAAGAGGTATGGTCCCCAAATCCATGCACACATGGCAGGGACCACACTGTTTTTTCTCCAGCATGGCGCCTACATCAGCAGGAGGCATCCAGAAGCTTCTGGAAGAAATCGTAGGTGACACAAAAGATGCTCTCCCAGACATAAAGGACAACACGTGTCACCTATAGATGGACACCAGCTGGACCTGCAAGATATCTATAGGACAGGCTGACAGCCACTGCCAGAATTCTCCTAACTGGACGAATAAGGGCGCGCTACGTCATCCACTACTCTGGTAACAGCAGAGGAGACCAAGAGGATATTCCTCTTGGTCGGACATCTGGCGCTCGATGGCAGCTGGCAGGTAGCCTCTTCCCTCCTTCATCCTTCGGCTATAAATAGAGGACTCCTCCTTCAGGTTTAACATTCTGCTCTCTCTCTCTCTCTATTTCACCTACAACACACACTATTCTCCTCAGAACAATACTTATTCTCATGCCGGAGGGTGGTCACAAGGAGAACCCTCCTATTCCCCTCCTTGTGGAGAGTCATCGGTGTTCTGTTTTGTAGGAATCCAGCAATTGACGAGTGGAGGAAGGGATTGAACCCTAATACACGAGACAACCTAGTGGGATAACCTTGTGTAACCAGTGTTTCATCAAATATCTTAATTGTCGATTTTAATATCTTAATTATAGACAACAATAATATCTCGTATTACTTTGAATAGTATTTCGCAAGATTGAATCACAATGTTTTTTTTTATTTTATTTTTTATGATAAAACAAAATTGCAACTTCTTCATCATTCTTGTTGGCTCTAAAATACAGATGTAAAATCCATTTTTTAAGAATTCAGACATACAAAAGGAACACACACCCTATGTTATGTGTTTTTTTATCCATCTATATCTTTTTTACATCACAAATTTATCACTGAATTACATAAAAATATTGATGTGTGTGATTCAAGCGAGTAGAAAAAAGGTTGTATGTCTACCAACAAATGCATGAGACGGTAATATATGTTACCGGATTGATGAATGTGTGGCTGAAGTAGAACTCTAAAATATATGTTAAACAAAAACCACGGTAGACCACCATTATTGAAGATCCGATAATCGGTCGGACTCTGTACCAGCTATGATCAGATCTTTGTCTACTAAACAGGTTAGAACCTGTAAAATCAACAAACCGTTAGGCTCGTTGTAGGGGTGGGAGGGCCACTCTGCGACCACCCTCCGGCGTGAGGATAAGTATTGGTAGAGAGAGAAAGTAGAGAGAGAAAACTAGAGAGAGAGTTCAGAGAAAAACGTACTTCGCGTGTACTATGGGAGAAGTATTTATACTAGTTCCAATCATGACGTCATTCGTTTTGGACGCACATCTTGATGTGCGTCCGTTCCTGAATTGGGGAAGCACCTTGTAGTAGCTGAAGCAATATCATGCGTCCGTTCTTGACGAGGGGTATATGGAGGTATGAAGCGACCTTGCATCTTCAAGTCCCCTAGTCTTGTGAAGTCATGAGTGACTTGATGAGACTAATCTTTGTTGTCGTCATTTATTTATTAGAGCTACATGTCATTTTTTATTGGCCACAATCAGGTGCGGAGATGACGTGTCAACTATCTGTCAATCACCATCAGGTGTCCGTAGCGTACCCTTCTTGGGAACCGTAACCGTCTCTCAAACTGACGTTTGATTTGACAGATGGCGAGCCAGTTGTTTCCCATTTTCTTTTTTGTATACATAAAATACATGTTTCATGTTTCATTTTTTATTCTATTTTTGTTTTCTCCTTCTTTCTTCTTCTTTGTTAAGACTTCGGAGGTCCTCGTTTTTCTTCTTCTTTAAGGATTTTCAAGGTGCGTATCTCTTTTCTTTTTCTCCTAATCATGATTCCCAGTAAAGAGAACATGGCAGCGAGTTTTAGTGTTTTGACACAAAAAAACCTTGACAAGTTTATAGTTGAATACCAGATTCCGGTGGCTTTACACCCTGTACTTCCGAAGGCAAACGAGCCGATACGTCCGTTCTGCGCTGGTAAATTCGCTTTTTACGCCCGAGTGTGTAATTTTACGAATTACCATGTTCCTTTTACAAAGTTTTTGATAAAAGTCCTTGAATTTTTTCGAGCTCACATTTCCCAGGTCAATCCTTTTGGCTTAAGCCGTATTATCATTTCGAAGTTTCGTGTCGTGATTTAAACAAAAAAAACCTAGTTTGAAGGTGTTTCGATATTTTTATGAGTTCATAACGGCTGGTGATTGGTACACTTTCGCACATCGGAAGCAAGTAGCAAGTATTTCCTCCGGGGAACGATCCAACCTGAAGAACTGGAAGGACCACTTCTTTTGGCTGGACGACTTGTGCCTGCCGAAGGATTTGCCTTGGAGGCTTAAAGACCAATCCATGAATTTTGAAATAAAAGAGGATTTTGCTTTTGGCCGGGTGTTAGCCCAAAATCTTGTTGATCATCGAAGTCTGATTCGTCCACTCCCTGAGCACTTTTTGTTATTAAGTCGTGTCAGTCATGTATGGGTCATGGGGATAAAGATTGGCCGGTGATTTCTTCTAAGAAAGACGGTGAGTGCTCTGATCTTTCTTTATCCCAAAACTTTTGTATTGTTTTTCTGACTTAATATGTTTTTCTATTTGTAGGTGAAATGATGTCTCTATGGGACGCTTTACAAGTACCCAATTTTAAGGATTTAGAATTCGGCTTTATGGAGACTACCAGAGAGGACACTCCATTTCTGACCCAGACAACTCCCGCTGCTTTCCCTTTACAGAACCCAAAAATAACTTCTGTGAACCCGGATCCGTCTGATCCTACTCGAGAAGCTCCTATCGAAGGTCCATCCCCTACCAAACCAGCTTTTGAGGTGGGTAGCTCCCACGGTGCTTCGACTGCTCCGGAGATTCTCGAAGTTAACGAATATGAGGATAGTGATCCGGAGATACAAACTTTAAATAGACAACTTGGCCCTCGTCCCTCCCTGTCATCTTCATCACTTCCGAAGGGTAAGGGGAGTATCTCCATATCATCTGCTTTGGAACCCCAGAAGTCTTCCAAGAAGAGAAAGAGCAATTCTGACACCTTTCTTCAGATTAACCAGAGGAAGGGTCTATCATATGTCCCGGAATTGACCAAGAAAGCGAAGACTACCGTTTATGTTACCTCCGACAAGGTTTTGGAAGACTTGGACGAGCATCTTACTGGTGGCAAGTCTTCTAGAGATGAATCCCTAAAAAAGATATCTGATCCGGTGATTTCTTATACTCGATCTCACCCGTTGGACTCGGTAGATGGTGATGATGCGATGGAGGTGGAGGTTGGTTTAAACAAAAGGGGCAAGAAGGCCGTCATTTTTTCAGGTATGACCTTGGGATCTGCTTTAGACCCAAACTGTGATTTAGAGGGTGGTGAAGAACCAGTTTCCTTCGTCCCTCCATCATGGTTTGGATCTGAAGTAATGAACTGTTTTCGTTATGAAGACGTGTTCTCGGAAGGGATGGCGAAAGATCCAGTTACGACAGATGAAAAGTTTATACCAGATTAGGATTTAAAAAACAAGGATTCGGTTATGGATACCTTGACATCAAAGGTTTTTATGTTGAATGTCTCTACCCCGCTAGATCATTCTCTCAATCATCGCATGAAAAGTCAGGAACAGGGTTTGGCCGTGCTATATATTCAGGCTCAAGCCAATGTGTACGTTGTTGAACTTTATCACTGATGGGGCGAAGCTGAGTGAATGAAGGAGAACCTAGAACAAGAGCTTCAGGATACTAAAGGGAAACTTCAACATACTCCTGATACTGAGGAGAAGATGGCTCAATTATCCCATGACTTGAATGTCAACAAAGAGAAGGCCAGGGCTCTTACGACTCAGTATCAGGCTGCTCAAGCTGCTGCCACATCGGCTGGGGAGGAGAGGGACAAAAGTGCAAGGGAGCTTGAGCAGTTTGTTAGCACGATGAAGAAGAATGATGAGGCTTATAAGGAGGTGTTAGCTAAGGTGGAGGATTCCCTTTCACAAGCTAAAGTCGCGTATGAACGAATGATGAAAGGTTCCTTTTTTCAATTTTCGGTCTTAATCTCTATATTTCCTTGTATATTTCTAACTTTCTTTATTAGAGTGTGACCTGTATAAATCAGGTGAAGCAGACTTAAAGGTCAAGTTGGAAGACGTTTAGAGGGAGAAGGAGTCAGAAGTGTCACGTGTGAAACTGGAGGTTGATAATCTGAAGAAGAAAGTTGAAGAATTAGAAGTGATGAAAGCATGGTTCTTATCTGAGGTGTGCGGAGTTTGATTAAGCTTGTACACAAAGGTCCAGATATGACGAAAGTTGTTGCTGTGGTGAACAATGCCATGAGTGCCATAGGGATGAATGCAGGTGTGCAGGGAGGATATGTGCATGCTCTAAAGCATAAAACTCCTTTTGGCGAAGTCCCTTTGCTGAACATGAACGCTGAGGCTCAACTTGACAAGGCCATCTTGGACTTTGATTCCCTCTGGTTTTCGTTGGTGGATTCCCTGGAATCCTTGGCGAACGAGCCTTTTCCCAAGATTCAAGAGGCTCTCCATTTCACAGAAGAAATTCCTAAGTGAGGAAGCATGTAGGTTGACATATCCGGCTCCTTAGGGTATGCACCTAGTTTTAGAAAGTTTGTAATCTTTTAGGTGGACGTATCTAGTTGTTTGGGAAATGCACCTACTTTAACCGTTTGGCTTTTATAACTATTTCGTTCGTAACGAATGTGTATATAATGGAACTTTTAAGTCCGTCTTATTTGTTTGACTTTATTTATGTAATCCAGCTTTTAACATGCGTCCCTGCTAAATGCTTGACTATGAGATTATGCTTGTGTTCTATTTACGAACGGATTCACGTGAATTATTATGACCTATGATGGTTAGCTTATCACATGAAAACATATTCCAGACATGTTACAAGTTCGGAATCTATTTTTTTAAGGTTTGCATCCTTATTTTAATTGTGGTAAATTGACAGCAGTGTTTGAGGCTTGTTCAGCCTTTGCTTGTACATAATGAAGTTCGAACTTTTTATTTTAGCATTAAAAAGATATCCCAGGGATAACCCTCTCGGAATTACATTCAGGAATAGAGAAGTTGCGGGTAAAAACATCCGCCTTACATTGAATTACATTCGGAGAAAGATGTTCGGGGCATAACCCTCTTGGAATTACATTCGGAAAATAAAAAAGGTGCGGGTAAGAAACATCCGCCTTACATGGAATTTATTGCATAAAAAGAAGAAGTTCCGGAGCTTTTTTATTATTTTTTATTTTTTTTATTTTTTAGAGGTAACACTTCTTTAAGTGGACTCCGTTCCAAGTCCTTGGCACCGGAGTTCCATCAAGATAGGCCAGGGTATACGCTCTGTTTTTTCCAGCGATTTTAACGATATAGGGCCCTTCCCATCTAGGTGCTAGTTTGCATGTACCTTCGACCTGACTAGCTTTGTTGGACCGCTTGACGTAAGCATTTTCTTTTAACCAAATTTCTTTCACCTTGGAATTATAGTGCTTTTCTAATTCTTTCTTGTATTTTGCCTCTCGGATGGCTGCTACCTTTCGTCTTTCCTCAATCAGGTCAAGGTTCATACGGAGCTCATGTTCGTTTTGTTCATAGCTTTGCAACATCCTTGGAGTTGGCATACCTACTTCAGCCGGAATAACGGCCTCCGTACCATAGGTTAGGCTGTAAGGAGTTTCTCCTGTGCTGCTTTTAGGCATGGTTCTGTGTGCCCATAACACATGTGGGTGTTCATCATCCCAAGAGACTCCTTCCCATCCTAGGCGTTTCTTGATGCTGCTAACGAAACTCTAGTTGGCCCGTTTGACCTGTCTGAGTGCCTGAGGGCGTGCGACGGATGCAAAGTTCTGTTCGATATGCATTTTTTCACACCATGTTTTGAAAGGCTTATCCGCAAGTTGTTTTCCATTATCACTAACGATACACAGGGGCATTCCGTACCTACATACAATGTTTTCCCAGACAAACTGAAGGATTTGCTCTCCTGTGATTGTCTGTAGTGGCTTTGCCTCGATCCACTTGGTAAAGTAGTCGATAACAACTACCAAAAACCTGACTCTTCCGGACGAAGTGGGGAATGGACCAACAATATCTACCCCCCACTTCTGGAGCGGCCATGCCGAAGTTACTGGGATTAGGGAGTTTTTGGCTCGGAGGCTGATTGGGGCATGTCTTTGACATTCCACACAAGTTTGAAGCTTAGCTACGTCACTTTGATGCATATTGGGCCAAAAATATCCGGCGTTCATGGCGTTCGCGATCACCATTCTTGGTCCTGAGTGAATACCGCATATCCCCCAATGAAATTCTCTGATTACGTAACTGGCCTCCTATGGTGTTAGACACCTTAGGAGCGGACCTAAGAAGGTCTTTCGATAAAGCTTTCCGTTGTGAACTTGGTATTGCAGAGCTTTGACTTTCTACTTTCTAGCTTGACCCCGATCATTCAGGAGGTTCCCCGATATTAGGTAGTTCAGAATTGGAGTAATCCATGATTCTTCTTGCATGGAGACGTTCATGACTTCATGGCTTTGTCGGATGGCCGGACTTTGGAGTGTTACGGCCAATACCTTCTTTGATAAATGGCAAAACGAGACAGAGGCAATGTTACTCAGGGCGTCGGCTTTTTTGTTCTTACTTCTCGGGATGTGCACTACCTTGCATGAATCGAAAGTTGCCAAGGCTTCTTTTGCTTTTATCAGATATGTTGCCATGTTTTCTTTACAAGCCTCGTACTCTCTGTTAATCTGACTGGCTACAAGTAGAGAGTCTACATGGGCCAATACAGATTTAGCTTCGGCTTTGCGTGCAGTTTGAAGTCCCGCCAATAGTGCTTCATATTCAGCTTCGTTGTTTGAGGTTTTGAAATCAAACCTCGAAAAGTAAGTATGCTCAATGCCTTCAAGATCAATCAGTATCAGGCCGGCCCCAGTGACGTGAGGTCGAAGTCTCAATCAAATTTAATCCCAATAACAACTATATAGATAGCGGTAAGTGGGTATCGAACACAGGGAGTTTGTGGAATGTGTGTTATTTGAAGATTTATCTAAGTTACCTAAGATTAAACTAATTGCAAGAAAAATAAAATTCAAGAGTTGGTTTGATTGGATTGATTTTAAAAACTAAGAATACTAATTAATTTGCGAAATGAAAGTTGAGTTTGTAAACAATTTGGAGACGAATGACCATCCTAAGTTTCCGGTTTGCTTCAACAATTGTGCTATCATCCACTAGAAAGAACTACATAGACATAGTTCGTGTGTAATTACTTATTGTGATAAAAGGGAACGAAGTACTCAGATTCCTAGAACGTGAGGTTGTTACCCGATGACCAATCAACCCTTACCCAATCCTAATTCTACCCATGATATCTCGATTGCCAACGGCACCAAGAACGTATGGTTTCAAACTAGAGTATCATAAGAATCAATAATTTACAAATAAACAATCACACACCATGATAAACAAGACATAGATAGAGTTTACCATTCTAGAAATATGGAATCAAAACACAATTGTTTCATACAAACCTTCAACCTAGGATGACCATAAAGAACCTAGCCACTCATGGCTTGGACAAACATTGTAGCAAACTAGAAGGAAATTATTGTTCACAAGAATCCCCAACAAAACTCAATAAAAGATAGATGATAAGATAAATAACCAAGATGATGTTCTTCCCCCAAATGTCTCTAAAAGTCCCTCCAAATTCGAGTCCCAAGCAGGTGTAACCGACATCCCATGATTAGCACCCCCATAAAACTCCATAAAAAAATAGCATTAAATGCACAAGTTACAAATGCCCTTTGCTGCCAAACTTTCGTAAGTTCTAGATGTTGTTGGGCCAATTATGAGAGCCCAACAGAATGTTTAATGGCTGCCAAAAAGTCAATCCAAGAGCCCAAAGTAATCATGATTGAGAGATGTTGTTGTATGAATTTGAGAGCCCAAAAAATAATGATTGCGGTCACAACTCCCAGCCGTAAGTCAAGGTTGGATTTCCGTAACCGACATGTGCCTCCAAAATTGTCGTGATATGTTTGACTTTTGGTATCTACCCCTTAGCTGCCATGAATTTTGTGATGATGAGATTCTTAATTAATCGGCCCACTGTGAGTCAACAAGTCCACTCTTCCATTCGGCCCAATTAATGATGATGATAATGTAGATACTTTTTATTATTTTCCAAAAGTCAAAACCCTCCTGTTTCTTGTCTTGCATGGATGAATTAATGGCCTTCAATATATGTCTATGGCTGCCTAAAGCTCGCTCCCCAAGAATCCATGTGATTCTCTTTTGTTATCATGATGTTTCTTTGACTTTTGATCACCACCTTGTATGAAAATGGCGGCCCATCATCCTTCGTTGGACGATGTGATGATATTGTTTTAACCTCCAAATCGTGGGCCCCTCTTGTCCTCTAATCCAAGGTGTGATGTCTTTTTATGATGCCGTCCAAGAATCCAAGGTCAAGCTACCTCCAAAGGGTGTATTATTATTAAAAAAAAATGTTTTTAGTAACCTACCAACAGCACATGCGCAGCATGCCTTTCTTTCCTAACCGTAGCCTACGTTGCCTGACCGTAGGTTATGGTACATACATTCTGTGAACTTTTATTTGCCTCTTCATGCTTTACATGCAACTCTCATGTATTAACACTTTACTCCCCTTGGACCTCGATATTCCATATTTCTCAGACATTACAGGTGCTTTATGACTTGAAACACGTCCCGGACATCACCGTTTCACCTTGTTTATCAACTTCGGTCGTTCCGCTTCCTCACCAAGCATTCTAAACTTCACCGTTTTACGCGTTTAACCTAAAAAACCATGAGTACTCGTAGTTATCACATTCACGATACATAACCGTGTAAAAGATGGGATATGCACGTATTTAGCTCATTTAAGGGTTGTCCTACGGACCACCCGTCACATCCCCACACTTACCCGTTGCTTGTCCCAAGCAACCGATTCAAAAACTATTTCAAAACCACAAGCGATCAACATGCAAACCAAGCTAAAATGTATCGTCCTTTTACTAACTTTCAATCATACCACAAGACACACCCCTCACAAAAACTCTCGGTGACAAGAAATATTAGCACATAATGCTAAACCACTCAATGCGTGTGTGTATTTGCGACAATAAGCTTGTATACAAATCAAGTCTCCTCCTAACAAATATCTAGCATGCTTATGAATCAAAAAGGACTTACGGGTTGTAACGGGGCTAGGTGCAAAGGTAGGAAAATGGTGGAATATATATGCGAGAGCTAATTGATTTGACCCGGTTTTTATTTCTACCACTAAACAAAGCAAACATCAACTATATACAAGACATCTTCAACTTCTCAACTACTATTGCAACTAAATACTTCTTTTTGTATTTTTCTCATAATTTCTTTTTTTTTCATCATTTTTTTTTATAACACATCAAACTCAACAATATATACAAGAACATCAATACTACATACTAAATCTCCTAAACCGGGTCATCTCAATAGGTAAAATTTTGTAGGAAGTAGGTTTGGGTCACAACCGAATGGTATAAGGCTCAAACATGGCTTTCTAAAGACCAAACCCCCCACCCCTCACAATACCAAGCTCATATATGTAAAGTATGAGGTCCAACCCACCAATCCCACACTCTCACACGTCTAGACGAGGCTACCTAAAAGTCCCCTATCATTTTCAAAAGTATGCTAACTCTAGGATTTAACAAGAATTCGTACACAAGTTCTATTAACACAATAAACACACCGCCACTCAAAACAAAGAAAGCATCATTAATAATCATATGTGGCTCAAACTCTCACCAATAAAGGACTAGAAATGGGTGTCGGTGTGTCAAGTGGAACAATATCAAGTTTTCAATTTTGACAATTTTCGCTTGGCTTCACAAAAATTTTTAAAATTCTCAAAAAAAAAATCCCCTCATCCCCACACTTGGGATACATTGTCCCAATGTATGGTTTTGAGGGAAAGATCGCTTCTAACAAAAAACATTAGCTTTTGCTAATACTCTCAAATCCCAAATTTTTTTTTTTTAACTAATACCAATATTTAAATACTAAAGAACATAACAAGACTAAGGAAAGAGTACATTGACCTGGTGAAGTTTGACACAACAGATGTTGTAGATAATCCGACTTCCTATCATCACCTTCACACAACTCTCCGCACATCTTCCCCACACTTATCTAAACACACCTTGGGTTGCCTCCCAAGCAGCGCTAAAGTTTAGGTCTTCAGCCCGACCGTACCTGATATGTCTCAAGGTGGTCTCAATGCACATTTACCTTTTTCGTTGCTGATGTAAGCACGGTGTTTGATTCTTCTATTGTGTGTGTGCTTTGTCACGTCCCATCTTTCTTTGCAAAATTCTTTAAATCCACATTTTCCTACCGAATTTCCAACAAATGCTCGGTAGTTTACTCTCCACTTCACTACTTCGTTTTCTGTGCCCAACAAATCCAAACTCTCCCATAAACATAACTTATGAATGAAATCTCCCACATCATGAAGTGCCACCTTCCTAGTTTCTAAACATGCACCCTTAACACTCTTGGTTTCCATAACCACCACAGCCGGAGAGTTGTAATCAACTTTGATTGGTTCATCAAGTAAAAGGCCCTCAACTTTGCTCTCCATAGGTGGTTCCTCCACAATAATTTCAATGGTATATTCCTCATTTGGCCCTAATAATTCAGTTTCAAGTTCGGGAGGACTCACAACCTTTTCTTCTACATCACCCATAGGTGTCATTTGTTCAATCTGCACATATATCCAGTGTTGTTTTGCTTGACGTTTTTCCAATATCGACGTCCCTGGTCTCATCTCTTTCACCTCTTTTGGTAACAAATCATATTTCCATTCCAAAAGTTCCACTCGTTCTTCCATTAACAAATGAGGTTTTGTTAATTCTTTTTCAACATGAACCATGTGTCTCTTTCTCATTATCTCGTCAAGACTTTCAGATTTATGTGACTGATAGTGCAAAGTAGGTTGTTGAGTTACACATTCATAACCATACTGATCAAATGTATACTGAGCATGATAATAATCTTGATCGTACATCTGAGGGCCTTCATATGAAAGTTGGGAATATTCATCATAATAATCACCGTAATCGTACTCCTCTTGGTAACTCATTTCCGGATCAAATGCCAAAGGTGATAGCTTGTGAGAGCTTCTAGTACGCATGCACCTGTAAATACCTGCACACTAACACACCCAGCATAAACCAGAAAAATAACAAACTAAAAAGGATAAAAAATAACACACGTTGCGCACTACTCCCCGGCAACGGCGCCAAAATTTGACGTGAGGTCGAAGTCTCAATCAAATTTAATCCCAATAACAACTATATAGATAGCGGTAAGTGGGTATCGAACACAGGGAGTTTGTGGAATGTGTGTTATTTGAAGATTTATCTAAGTTACCTAAGATTAAACTAATTGCAAGAAAAATAAAATTCAAGAGTTGGTTTGATTGGATTGATTTTAAAAACTAAGAATACTAATTAATTTGCGAAATGAAAGTTGAGTTTGTAAACAATTTGGAGACGAATGACCATCCTAAGTTTCCGGTTTGCTTCAACAATTGTGCTATCATCCACTAGAAAGAACTACATAGACATAGTTCGTGTGTAATTACTTATTGTGATAAAAGGGAACGAAGTACTCAGATTCCTAGAACGTGAGGTTGTTACCCGATGACCAATCAACCCTTACCCAATCCTAATTCTACCCATGATATCTCGATTGCCAACGGCACCAAGAACGTATGGTTTCAAACTAGAGTATCACAAGAATCAATAATTTACAAATAAACAATCACACACCATGATAAACAAGACATAGATAGAGTTTACCATTCTAGAAATATGGAATCAAAACACAATTGTTTCATACAAACCTTCAACCTAGGATGAACATAAAGAACCTAGCCACTCATGGCTTGGACAAACATTGTAGCAAACTAGAAGGAAATTATTGTTCACAAGAATCCCCAACAAAACTCAATAAAAGATAGATGATAAGATAAATAACCAAGATGATGTTCTTCCCCCAAATGTCTCTAAAAGTCCCTCCAAATTCGAGTCCCAAGCAGGTGTAACCAACATCCCATGATTAGCACCCCCATAAAACTCCATAAAAAAATAGCATTAAATGCACAAGTTACAAATGCCCTTTGCTGCCAAACTTTCGTAAGTTCTAGATGTTGTTGGGCCAATTATGAGAGCCCAACAGAATGTTTAATGGCTGCCAAAAAGTCAATCCAGGAGCCCAAAGTAATCATGATTGAGAGATGTTGTTGTATGAATTTGAGAGCCCAAAAAATAATGATTGCGGTTACAACTCCCAGCCGTAAGTCAAGGTTGGATTTCCGTAACCGACATGTGCCTCCAAAATTGTCGTGATATGTTTGACTTTTGGTATCTACCCCTTAGCTGCCATGAATTTTGTGATGATGAGATTCTTAATTAATCGGCCCACTGTGAGTCAACAAGTCCACTCTTCCATTCGGCCTAATTAATGATGATGATAATGTAGATACTTTTTATTATTTTCCAAAAGTCAAAACCCTCCTGTTTCTTGTCTTGCATGGATGAATTAATGGCCTCCAATATATGTCTATGGCTGCCTAAAGCTCGCTCCCCAAGAATCCATGTGATTCTCTTTTGTTATCATGATGTTTCTTTGACTTTTGATCACCACCTTGTATGAAAATGGCGGCCCATCATCCTTCGTTGGACGATGTGATGATATTGTTTTAACCTCCAAATCGTGGGCCCCTCTTGTCCTCTAATCCAAGGTGTGATGTCTTTTTATGATGCCGTCCAAGAATCCAAGGTCAAGCTGCCTCCAAAGGGTGTATTATTATTAAAAAAAAATGTTTTTAGTAACCTACCAACAGCACATGCGCAGCATGCCTTTCTTTCCTAACCGTAGCCTACGTTGCCTGACCGTAGGTTACGGTACATACATTCTGTGAACTTTTATTTGCCTCTTCATGCTTTACATGCAACTCTCATGTATTAACACTTTACTCCCCTTGGACCTCGATATTCCATATTTCTCAGACATTACAGGTGCTTTATGACTTGAAACACGTCCCGGACATCACCGTTTCACCTTGTTTATCAACTTCGGTCGTTCCGCTTCCTCACCAAGCATTCTAAACTTCACCGTTTTACGCGTTTAACCTGAAAAACCATGAGTACTCGTAGTTATCACATTCACGATACATAACCGTGTAAAAGATGGGATATGCACGTATTTAGCTCATTTAAGGGTTGTCCTACGGACCACCCGTCACCCAGCACCCTCTTTGCTCGCATGTCACACCCCGACCACGTAAAACAACAAAACGTGGTGGAAACGTCGGGGAGTGTTGTAACAGAATCATTGTTTCACAACCATGGAATAAATAATTTTGTTTTATTAAATTATTGAACTCATTTTTTATTACAAATCTGATAAATACAATTATTATCTTTCAAGTTTTAAAGTCGCTAAGGCACGAGTCCATCCTATGTATAGCATGTATCAACAATCATCACAAAGCAGTACCTGAAACATGTGTAAAAATAGGTACGTCAGCATAAAAATGCCTGTGAGATACATAGGTTTTGTTTATACATGATTCATGACTTATAAGTTTAAAAGAATGTTTTAACAAAAAGTAGTCATGAATCTAAAAATGTTTCTTTTATAAAATCATGTGAAAATTTATGAGATATTTGATGATATAAAAGAATGATGCATAAATACATAATCAAGTAAAATGAGTTTATAAAATAATGTTTTGAATAAAATGTTTGTAGTATATATAAAAATATACTTTGGTTTTAAGAAAGTCGATTAGGTAATATATCAAAATATATTTCGGTTCCAAAATCGTTAAACAGATAGTATATTAAATATACTTTGGATTTATGTATAACATATTAAACTATGTTTTGGTTGAATAAATAACATATTTAAAATATGTTTTGGTAGTTAACAAAATATATGTTGTTTTGTACAATATCACACATGAGAGTATATCAAACTATACTTTTGGGAGTATAATAAAATATACAATAAAAATGTGATTTAAGAATTCAATCAGACCTAGTGCATCAAAATACACCTTTGAGACTATAGGGATACCACAATGGCAATCCCTATTTGGATGGAGAAACAAATTGGTTTCAGACATTCCATGACAACAGGAATGGGGTGTCAAATCCTATAGCGCTATATCATACTACCAATCGGTCTGGTGAACAAAATATGTACTATCCAACAATTAATTTTATAGTCTTTGAAAAATCAGTGTTTAGATCATAAATAATCATTTGGTTTGTCAAAACACAAGTACTAATATGTATAATCAATTATACTTTGAAATCGTGAACATAACAAATAGGTACACATATTTCACCCCAAAACATTTAAAACAGTAAAAGAGGGGAACTATGCACTCACTTGAGGGTGCTTAGAAGTCTTGGATGGTTATCTATGAGCTATGTCAAGTCTTACATGCCCAATTATACCCTAACATGTTACTAATTCAGATTAGATGTCAAAAATATGTTCACATATGCACATTACGGATTTATGCTATAAAAGGGCATTTTGGTCATTTCATATGGGCATGTAAACCAATTAACGAATAGCTAACCAATCCTATGTGATCATAAGGTATAACCTCAGGGGTTATTCCCTATGCAACTATGATCACTAAGCAAGCTTGGTTGGATCCTAATGATCGACCCAACTGGTCGGGTTTGAAAGTCTAAGCGGTTGTCTAGACCGCTTAACTTACGACCCTAAACAAGCACTAAACTAGTAGTGACGAGTTAAACATGTCAAAACATGTTTAACCTACTTAGAAAACTGATTTGGTATCAAAACAATGGGTTTTGATACCCGAAAATAGTTCCGTTGCAAAATGCATGCTAAAACGCATTTTGACCGAAACTTTGACTCGTCACTACACCTAGTTAACGTGGGAATCAGTAGGCATAATCACTAAGGATTATAACCAACGTGATTACAATCACGTTGCAAAGTTCAACCGAACTTTGCGTTGACCATTGACTGGTCAAACTGAAAGTCAAACACTGTTTGACTTTTTAAACTAGTAAGCAAAATAAAAGAATGAAGGTATGCTCACTAAAGGTCCTTGCTATCTTTTCTACAAAGAATAAGCTTCCAATCAGATGAGAGAGCTCCCAATCCAGATTAGAGAGGAGAAAAGAAGGAAATGAGCAAAGAATGAGGAAGTTGGCCATGCTATTTATACTTGTTGGTGATCAACAAGATCAATACATGTGTTTGTGTGGCCAAAAAGCAAGAAATCCTAGCCATACAAGTGTTAGAGGCCAGCTAATTTGCTTGGAGATGTGTTAACTTGGCTGCCACACCAAGAACTAGCAAGAACAGCCCCTAAAGTATCAAACAGATTGCAAAATATGATTTCTGGTCGCTGGGCATGCCTTACGGACCGTAAGGATACGGGCCATATGGTCCGTAAGCTACTTGCAGACCAGCAACTTTCAGAAATTGACAATTTAGTCCTTGCACTTGAGAAACTTGATTTTTGATGCATTTTTGACACGTTTAAGCCCCGTTAACCCCATTTCAAAGCTCTAAAATGAAGTTAAAGTATAGGGAACTTAAAATATGCTCAAAAATATCTCGGATGTCGGTTCGTTTGGTCGTACGGTCGCGTTGTTCGTTGAATTATGACGAAACTCAAACGGACACGAAAACGAACCAAATTAAGCGACGAATGGAATTTTTGCGTGCCGATCACTAAATTAAAAATATTTTAGTGCGTACAAAAATTTTGGATGTCCAGATGTGGTCAGAAAGTAAGATATGCGCGAAAATGCAAACTTACGCCGTTTTTGACACTTTTAGTCCCTGTAAGATCAAATAAGCATATTTTCGCACACCGAACCTATCAAAGCTTATTTCTAAGCTATGTTTAGGTTATTTATGGTATTTTTAGCTTATGATCAAGTTCCGGACTGTACGTTGCCTTACAAATCGGCAGACTTTTACAAGTTGACGCAAATAGTCCCTGGGATTGAATAAACTTGATTTCGCCACACAAACCCTTCCAAAACTTATTTCTAAGTTATGTGAATGTTATTTAAGGTATGTTAAGCCTATTTCACTATTCCGGAGTGTTTTTTGCATTAAACTGGTTATATTTACGCATTAGATCGCGTATAACTTTCCAGAAAGCGATTTAAGGCTCGAAATCGAACAAGAATTGATATGTGCAAACGATACACATATTTATACAAATCCCAAGTATGAAACACAATATTTCATTGGTTTGGTATTTGTATGATGGTTGAAGTGACACAGGTGTCACAGTCTCCCCTTCTTTAGGAAATTTCGTCCCGAAATTTAATTTTAGAGGAAACTTGTGAAGACAACTGTGATTGTTTCGCTTTCGAATGAATCCCTCAAACCCTAAGTAAAACTCTAGGCCATGTTAGGATTCTTAGCGAAATTGTCAACTGTCAAAGTGGAGTCCTTGTAGTAACAAAACATGGAGTTTCGAACTACAGACAGAAGAACGTTTCTTATGAAGACTATCATAGGAAACTTGTGTGTGCTTGAAATTAGAATTGGAGAGTTTAAGATAAAATGACATTAGTCAAGGTCCAGGACTTCTAGTAACTTAAATAACGCTACGTTCGCAATGTAATAAGGAACACTTATATATAGGAAGTACTAGCGGCGTATCCACCATGCTCCTTTTTACATTGTTCTCGTTTCGTTATTCTCATCACTATAGGTCTTAACACATGACAAAACTTGCTGTGGTTTCTGTGCACTGAATTCCATAATTATGTATGCATCCATAATTACGTAATTCCTTGCACAGTCCGCACAGTTCATCTCATAATGTGTAGGGGAAAAAATCAATCGGATAAACATGAAGTGACCTGATTAGACCACCAAAAGATCTTTTTAATTAGATCAACGAACAATCTTTTTAATCAGATCAACACATGATCTTTTTAACTAGACCGTCGTACGATCTCTTTAAATTGATCACTTAAGGGATCTTTTCAACTATATCATCACATGATATTTCTATCCAGATTTTTGAATCAACCTGTTTGACCAGACAACTCAAGGGGTCCAATTATAGAATAGTACTTTATAATCCAAGGGACTTAACTACGACGTAGAAGTCCATTATGGATTTAAGATAGTACCTTTTGATATCCTACTATGAATCCCTCATATGGAGATATGGAAGATTCTACGAGGATTTGGATGAATCATATAAAAACACGAAACATAGAAGAAAACACATACACACATAATTGTTTATCTTAATCTTCATTTTGTTAATTTTCTTGTTTGATTGAGCACACGAGTATTCAAAGCACACTAGGAATCCAATCCAGGAATTCTGTTTGGCACTTTAAATATTTTCAAGAATCTAACTATGAAGATAGGAAGACCTTAATAGGAACTCGGCTTTTTCCCTATTGAATTGTAATGTACGTATTAAGGCATACGAATAATTCAATTAAGGGCTCCGATTTGAATGATCATCATCCACAAGGATCTAATTATGAAGATAAAAAGATCCTATTATGGATTTTGGAATTTGTGTAACGAGAGGCGTTTCGACACCTTGCACTAGGCGTGCTTAAGTCGATACACAAGGTAGAGAGTTCAGAAGGTTGAGGTACTAGATATACCAAGGCGACATATGAAGCAGAATTTGGAGGTTTGAGCAGCAGCAAGATTTGCAACAGTTTTGCTTTGGATTGCAAAGAAGCACATGTTAATCAAATGTCCCCATCGTCCACAGTGGGTACATTTGAAACAGGGTATCTGATTCGGATGATGACGGTTATATTGATCGCACCAAGGAGCAGTTCCCTCGTACGGCTTCATCCCTGAGGCGAGTCATGGTGATAGCTAAATCAACAGTCCTCCGGGATACGACGCCTATTTGTTGAGCGATTGTAGTACCTAGTCCGGACATTGTTGTTGCGATGAAGAGGCATCATGAAGATAACGAAAGATATGGGAGGAAACAAGTGAAATGATATCGGATAATCAAAATCAGAATGACAATGCATAGAAATTGTGATCATTTGTTTGTTACCTAAGGCAAACAAATGAGACGGTGACTAATCAAAGTAAATGGATCAATATAATGTATCACCGAAGACATGCTCGCCTATAAGTGAACACTCACCCCAAGAGTTCCCAGGTAAGAGTGACTGGTCCGATACTGCGGATTTGTACGAACACTCTAGCCTTAGACAGAAAACTCAGGGTACAGGCATTCACTCTTCCAGTTTGCACGTGTTCACATTATTTAGACCCAAACTTTGACGAGATTTTGAAAACTTTGAAGGTTCAAAACCTTACAATAAATCATCCTAGAACAGATGATTAGTTTTCAAATCGGAAATCGAAATTTGTATTCTTATTGTGGTTGTCACCTAAGGATAGGCGACGGTATTGTTTTAAAACTAAACACAAGATAACTTGTGTTAGGGTCCTAGGAAGGTTATAGTCTAGGTCAAAGCATTACTAATAACCTAATTCCCTATAACCATTGGCTCTGATACCAACTTTTCTGTCACACCCCGACCACGTAAAACAACAAAACGTGGCGGAAACGTCGGGGAGTGTTGTAACAGAATCATTGTTTCACAACCATGGAATAAATAATTTTGTTTTATTAAATTATTGAACTCATTTTTTATTACAAATCAGATAAATACAATTATTATCTTTCAAGTTTTAAAGTCGCTAAGGCACGAGTCCATCCTATGTATAGCATGTATCAACAATCATCACAAAGCAGTACCTGAAACATGTGTAAAAATAGGTACGTCAGCATAAAAATGCCTGTGAGATACATAGGTTTTGTTTATACATGATTCATGACTTATAAGTTTAAAAGAATGTTTTAACAAAAAGTAGTCATGAATCTAAAAATGTTTCTTTTATAAAATCATGTGAAAATTTATGAGATATTTGATGATATAAAAGAATGATGCATAAATACATAATCAAGTAAAATGAGTTTATAAAATAATGTTTTGAATAAAATGTTTGTAGTATATATAAAAATATACTTTGGTTTTAAGAAAGTCGATTAGGTAATATATCAAAATATATTTCGGTTCCAAAATCGTTAAACAGATAGTATATTAAATATACTTTGGTTGTCAAAATAATAGTTTTCGACAGTATATCAAAAGTATACTTTGGATTTATGTATAACATATTAAACTATGTTTTGGTTGAATAAATAACATATTTAAAATATGTTTTGGTAGTTAACAAAATATATGTTGTTTTGTACAATATCACACATGAGAGTATATCAAACTATACTTTTGGGAGTATAATAAAATATACAATAAAAATGTGATTTAAGAATTCAATCAGACCTAGTGCATCAAAATACACCTTTGAGACTATAGGGATACCACAATGGCAATCCCTATTTGGATGGAGAAACAAATTGGTTTCAGACATTCCATGACAACAGGAATGGGGTGTCAAATCCTATAGCGCTATATCATACTACCAATCGGTCTGGTGAACAAAATATGTACTATCCAACAATTAATTTTATAGTCTTTGAAAAATCAGTGTTTAGATCATAAATAATCATTTGGTTTGTCAAAACACAAGTACTAATATGTATAATCAATTATACTTTGAAATCGTGAACATAACAAATAGGTACACATATTTCACCCCAAAACATTTAAAACAGTAAAAGAGGGGAACTATGCACTCACTTGAGGGTGCTTAGAAGTCTTGAACAACAACCAAGCAAAGCTAGAGGGAGTACGGAATCAAACGGCACCTAATATAGGTAACTATGTTATTAAACGGCTCCTAAACCGGGAGATAGGATAGAATGATGTTCTATAAATCAAATGAGTAATTGAACTCATATGGTATGATTTAATAGAGCTAACATTCTGATTTGAAAGTCTACCTAAGTGCTCTTGACCCGTCTCGACTCATTATGGTAGCATAAGCTACTATAACGCGTCGGTTGCGCAAAACTATATTTGGATGGTTATCTATGAGCTATGTCAAGTCTTACATGCCCAATTATACCCTAACATGTTACTAATTCAGATTAGATGTCAAAAATATGTTCACATATGCACATTATGGATTTATGCTATAAAAGGGCATTTTGGTCATTTCATATGGGCATGTAAACCAATTAACGAATAGCTAACCAATCCTATGTGATCATAAGGTATAACCTCAGGGGTTATTCCCTATGCAACTATGATCACTAAGCAAGCTTGGTTGGATCCTAATGATCGACCCAACGGGTCGGGTTCGAAAGTCTAAGCGGTTGTCTAGACCGCTTAACTTACGACCCTAAACAAGCACTAAAGTAGTAGTGACGAGTTAAACATGTCAAAACATGTTTAACCTACTTAGAAACTGATTTGGTATCAAAACAATGGGTTTTGATACCCGAAAATAGTTCCGTTGCAAAATGCGTGCTAAAACGCATTTTGACCGAAACTTTGACTCGTCACTACACCTAGTTAACATGGTAATCAGTAGGCATAATCACTAAGGATTATAACCAATGTGATTACAATCACGTTGCAAAGTTCAACCGAACTTTGCGTTGACCATTGACTGGTAAAACTGAAAGTCAAACACTGTTTGACTTTTTAAACTAGTAAGCAAAATAAAAGAATGAAGGTATGCTCACTAAAGGTCCTTGCTATCTTTTCTACAAAGAATAAGCTTCCAATCAGATGAGAGAGCTCCCAATCCAGATTAGAGAGGAGAAAAGAAGGAAATGAGCAAAGAATGAGGAAGTTGGCCATGCTATTTATACTTGTTGGTGATCAACAAGATCAAGACATGTGTTTGTGTGGCCAAGAAGCAAGAAATCCTAGCCATACAAGTGTTAGAGGCCAGCTAATTTGCTTGGAGAGGTGTTAACTTGGCTGCCACACCAAGAACTAGCAAGAACAGCCCCTAAAGTATCAAACAGATTGCAAAATATGATTTCTGGTCGCTGGGCATGCCTTACGGACCGTAAGGATATGGTCCATATGGTCCGTAAGCTACTTGCAGACCAGCAACTTTCATAAATTGACAATTTAGTCCCTGCACTTGAAAAACTTGATTTTTGATGCATTTTTGACACGTTTAAGCCCCGTTAACCCCATTTCAAAGCTCTAAAATGAAGTTAAAGTATAGGGAACTTAAAATATGCTCAAAAATATCTCGGATGTCGGTTCATTTGGTCGTACGGTCGCGTTGTTCGTTGAATTACGACGAAACTCAAACGGACACGAAAACGAACCAAATTAAGCGACGAATGGAATTTTTGCGTGCCGATCACTAAATTAAAAATATTTTAGTGTGTACAAAAATTTTGGATGTCCAGATGTGGTCAGAACGTAAGATATGCGCGAAAATGCAAACTTACGCCGTTTTTGACACTTTTAGTCCCTGTAAGATCAAATAAGCATATTTTCGCACACCGAACCTATCAAAGCTTATTTCTAAGCTATGTTTAGGTTATTTATGGTATGTTTAGCATATTATCCAGTTCCGGACTGTACGTTGCCTTACAAATCGGCAGACTTTTGCAAGTTGACGCAAATAGTCCCTGTGATTGAATAAACTTGATTTCGCCACACAAAACCCTCCAAAACTTATTTCTAAGTTATGTAAAGGTTATTTAAGGTATGTTAAGCCTATTTCACTATTCCGGAGTGTTTTTTGCATTAAACTGGTTATATTTATGCATTAGATCGCGTATAACTTTCTAGAAAGCGATTTGATATGTGCAAACGATACACATAATTATACAAATCCCAAGTATGAAACACAATATTTCATTGGTTTGGTATTTGTATGATGGTGGAAGTGACACAGGTGTCACATCGAAGCTCCATCAGTAAACAGGTTCCATACCTCTGGAAGTGTTGGACGATCCTTAAGGTGTTCCCCGGAGGGAATTTCTGTTTGGAAATTGGCCACGGCTTGTCCCTTTACTAGACCTTGAGTTCGGTAGGTAATGTCGAATGCACTGAGCTCTATGTCCCACTTTGTTAACCATCCAAATATTTCAGGTTTTTGGAGAATTTGTTGAACCTGGAGGTGAGTTTGCACTTCGATGTTGAAGGCCTGAAAGTATCTTCGGAGTCTTCGAGAAGCATGAACTAAAGCCAAATCTAATTTTTCAATCATGGGGTATCTCGTTTCGTAGTCTTTCAAGGTGCGGCTGACATAGTATACCGGTATCTGGGCAGTGCCTCGATGGACTACAAGTACCGCACGTATAGCAAAATGAGAAGCGGATAAATATACAGTTACCGTTTCACCTGTGATCAGAGCTGTCAACATCAGAAGAGACCCTAGGCATACTTTTCATTCTTTTAAGGCTGCTTCTACCTCCGGACTCCATTCTATCTGACTCTTTCCTATGCTTCTCTTTAAGACATTCATAAAGGGTAAGGTCTTGTCTGCGGCCTTCGAGATGAATCGATGCAAAGCTACCAACTTCCCGTTTAATGACTGAACTTCCTTAATTGACCGAGGCGATTGCATTTTGACGACTACTTCAATTTTTGCCGGATGAGCTTTAATCCCTGACTGGGTTACCCATACTCCTAGGAACTTTCCTTCTTCGAGTCCGAATGAACACTTTTTGGGATTTAATTTCAGATTAATGCTTTGGAGCCTGGTGAATGTTTCCAATATGTCGTCCAACATGTTCTCTTCGGCTGGACTTTTGATGACCAAGTCATCTACGTAGATCTCAAGATTGCGGCTAATTTGATCTTTGAAAGCTTTATCCATCATACGTTGGTACGTGCCCCCGACGTTCTTTAATCCGCACGGCATTTTAGTATAACAGTACAACCCTTCGTTCGTGACAAATGCCGTTTTATCCCCATCTTCAAGGGCCATTTGTATTTGGTGTTTTCCCTTGTATGCATCTAGGAAGCAGTTTAGATGAAAGCTGGCAAGGGAATCGATTTTTAAGTCGATCTCCGGAAGAGGATAACAATCTTCTAGACAAGCATTATTTAGATCTAAAAAGTCGACGCACATCTGCCAAGTATTATCCTTCTTCGTAACCATCACAGGGTTAGAAACCCATGTTTGATACCAGACTTCTCGAATAATGCCTACGTCTATCAGTTTTTTAACGTCCTCGGCTATCGCTTTATGCCTTGCCGGAGCCATATTTCTCTTTCTTTGGGCGATCGGTTTAGCTGCAAAGGAAACTTTTAGTTTGTGTTTGGTTAAAGCTCTCGGAACATCAACCATATCGGAATGCTGCCATGCGAATACGTCTAAAGAGTTGGACAATAGTTTCCATAAACGTGCCTTTACGTGGTCCGATAATTGGGCGCTGATAGAAACTTTTTGTTCCGAAAAATCCGGGTGAATTGACCACTCCTCGGTATATGCGGCTATACTTCCGGAACTAGTTCCCACACTTTGTCTGACTTCCACAATGCACATGGTGGACTCAGAGTGGAGAGTAGCAACTCCGGTCTCCATCGAGAATTTTAAAGAACCATGAATTGTAGAACAGATGATTCCAAACGCAGACATTCCGGGTCTCCCCAAGATGATGTTATGTACCGACGATGCCCCCACCACCAAGTAAGTCAAGAATACGGTTCGTATTCGATCTCCCGTACCTAAAGTGGTGGGTAAAGTGATTTGGCCAATTGGTTGAATAACTTCTCCTGAGAAGCTGACCAAAGGCATGGAGACCTATACCAACTTTGCCCTGGTATGTGGAGCCAATTGCCGAAAGCATTGTTGATACATTATTTCCAAAGTGCTTCCACTATCTACGTACATTCTTCGGATCTTATGCCCAGCCACCACCACGGAGAGGATGATGGGACCGTCTTTTACGTCCTCTGTGACAACCCTAGCTTTGAGGTAAAAACCCGTTTGTTTCACTTTTATAAATCAAATCATATGCCCTTATTATTGATGAATTAATTCTATTTTATTCATATCGCATTGAACCGACCCGAACTGTTGGAACCCACTCGCATAGCTCGGAGCTTACGAGGTCCGAACCATAGCATAAACCCTATATCCTATACATTTATATTAGTTGTTAAGGGTAAAAAAAATATGTATATATATATAATTGAATGCAAATTGATGTTGCCTTCTCATTGGTTTCAAGTTTGTGGCCAACATGCAACTTATTATAAAGTGCAACCGTTTTCTTTTGTTGATTTTTATGCCATCTTGGGCCAAAAATTGTTTTCAGCCCACTTCCTCTAAACCGCCTCAGCCCTGATCCCTTTTGTAGTTTACGTATGCATGTTTTTTTTAAGCAACACAACTTTGCAAACCCTAACACCCTACTCACTCCTCCCTCACAACTTACGGCAGCAGTACCCCCACCCCACAGACGCTATATCTCTCTCCTCTCGCTACTCTCTTTCTTACTCGCATATCTGAGACTCATACGGTTAGTGTCATATGTTGTTTTGATTCTTTTAAGTTCTGTGGATACATGGCTGCGTTGATGATTATCGTTGATGAACTTGATGTTATGATATTAAATGGTACACTAGAAATCACGATAAACGTATATGAGGACTCGTATTATGGTTAATTTATGTATGGTGCACGTATAGCATTGTTTAGGGTTGACATGCTTGATGATCCTTGATGATATTGTACAGTAAATATGATATAAATGACTCGTACCCTACTGTAAATAAAAGTTATGGGTCTTGGGATGCATTAGTTAATCAGTTGCGGGTTCGGAGAACGAAAACAACTTCTGTCCAGGAAGTTACAGCCAACTTCAGTTGGCTGTAACGGGGTCATAATTTAACGAAATATGGATTTTCTAAAGTCTAAGTTATATGTTTTCTAAAAACGTTTCAGATGGCACTGGAATCATATTTTTTTGAGGTCATTTGATATTTTTAAAGGTCCGTTTTGTACAGCAGCAAAAGCTGTGTTTTATTCTGCAGAAAATGTGTGTTATGTTTTTCGTCATAACTTGAAATCTGGATAGAGTTAGGTCATGAAATTTGAACAGTAGATGTCCACGGGTGTCGTTGTAATTCTCCAGCAGGAATTTCGTCAATCGGGCTTACGATGAATTTTAAATGAATTTTTTCGTAGACTGCAGTCAGAAAGTGACGAATCTAATTGCAGCCCGGTAAATGATTTTTATAAAATAATTGGTAAGGAATTGGATCACGATATTTTTACACAATAGTATTTGGACCGTTTAGAACATTTTTTAAAATTTTGAAAATTTTTGGAATAAGTTAACTATTTTATTAAAATACCCGAAAATAGCCAGTTTTGGATGTTTAAGCTGAAATGATATAAGTAGTGATTTGCGTGTCTAAATGTCGGTTATGTTATCTGATAATGATCCAACTTGTTATATGTTAACGAAAGTGTTATGTGAAGTATCAGGTGCTTGCTCTTGAGTAGTTATAGGTGGAATGTATGTATGGGCGTGAACGGTCAAAGTGAGTGCATGTTATGTGGTAGATGCGTGTAGGAACTTTGTGCTCAATTTGAAACCACTAATTGACTAAATGGTAATCATACTAGGACGTGATTGACCAACCCTGACTGTTAGCTATTTTTAAGAGTCCAACCGAGCAACCAAAGGTGAGTTCACACTTTTCTACAAAGCATGGGATTCCCGGTGGTTTGGGAATGAGTTAAATAAGGATTCCCGGTGGTTTGGGAATGGGTTAATTAACAACAATCCCCCTTAGGTGGGATGCAACCTGTGTATTCTCCTTGGGTAGAATACGTACCTCCGTCCTCCTTGGGTAGGACAACAACCTTAAACTTACTAGACAAAACTCTATCATGAAGTCCCTCGTTTTTATATCGACTTAATCGTCGGGCCATTGGCAAACGAGTCATTAGTTAAATAGCGCTATTAGGTCTGACAAGCCTCACACCATGCCGCAGAGGACGGGAGTGGACTAATGTACTTAGGCACTAGTCAATGATGATAGACATTGATGCATGGCACATAAACATGACTTAAGTCAGTAGTCGATATGGTAACGGGTCTAGTGGTTTACAACATGGGGTAGCCCCCACGGTATATGGTTTTCGGAACAACATTAAAATGGACAACAAACTGTGAACTCGCCAACCTTTTTATTGACACGTTACCCCATGCTTTGCAGGTCGTTAGGTTATTTGCTGGAGCTTGCATTGGAGAAGGAGTCATTGTGGGACATGAACCGTTGTTGTTCACGAGAAACTTTATGACACTTTAAACTTATACTTTGGTTTTTAATCTTATGCTTTCGCTGACTTATAAATTTGACTTTGGATTTTTGGTTTGGTGGATTTAAACGTTTGGTTTGCTATGGTTTTATTTTACTTTACTTTAAATAAATGTTCAGTATGATTGGTGGTTTGATCCTGGTCAGTCACACGCCTCGCGGTAATACTCCGCTTGTGGATTTTTTAGGGTGTGACATCCTCGGAAGTAATAGGCAGGAATGAAATGGGTTGCTGCATCCAAGGGGCGAGATGCTGATTGTTTCTTTTTATGTCCTAACCATTTACCTTCCAGATCATGCAAATTCCGGATTGGTTGTTTAGATTATCGATAGGAAAGGATCCCGTCTTTCCTTCTTTCACTTCCTTCACTAGGTGTGACAATTTTCCAGACTTAACTGCTTTCTCAATTTCTTGTTTGAGGGACCAACAACTGTCTGTATTGTGATCCTTCGCCCGATGATAGTCATGGTATTTCTTGGAGTTTTTATCACCAATGGTCCAGAGTTTCGGAGGTGGGGGAAAGTTTATACCATCAGTACTGCGGATTTCACTAGGGGTTTTTGAGAGATCAGATAGGTTGTAAAAACGAGGATTGATACTCCGGCCCCTTGAAGGACAATCGTTTCTCTGTTGGTTGTTCCTGTTGTACGTTTGTGATCTACCACGTCCCCCGGTCGTAGATCGGTCGAAGACCGAACCTCCGTTTTTCCTCCATGAAGAACCTTTTGCTTCCGGGTCTGAAGCGGCGTTGCATGTGTTCTTTCCTCTGGCGAATGCCCTAGCCCGCTCCATCAATACCTCCATTGTTTTTGGGAGGTTTTCGTGCAATTTTTCTACGAGCTGGTTTTTCCGGACTCCATGACAGGATCCGGAGACCCTCAGCTGGTCTACCACCCCACTGATTTGCATACTTTCATAGTTAAAACGGTCAATGAAGCTGTCTAATGACTCCCCATCCTTTCGGTGTATGTTATGAACTTCGGTGATCTCCTTGGAATAATGCCTCTGCTGGCTAAACTTTTGTAAGAACAACCTTTGGAATTCCTCAAAATCATCGATCTCGCCTTCATTGAAGGCATCGAACCATACCCTAGCTTCCCTAGTGAGGGTTTGGGCGAACATGAAGCACCATACCGACATATGATCGTCCGCATCTGAGGTGCCATCGTACTTTTTGACTGTCGATGGCACTTTTAGTTTGGACGGGAGCTTGGCATGTACGATCCATTGACTGAACTTTGATTTTGTTGCCATTGACACTGGGTGATAAGGTTTAGTTAGCTCCGTATCACTTGGTGTGACTATCGGAACGTTCGGAGCAACGACATATGCCGGCGATGGTCCGGAAGAACCCTGCAAATAAAAATTGTCATAAATTCCATATGTCGAAGTAATAATTGTGGAGAAACTGGAAATGGCAGAAGCCACAGGACCCATAGTCCTTACCGGAGTATCATCATTGAACAATTTGGTTCGTAAACTGAGGAGTTGTTTATCTCGTAACTGTTGTGCTTTTAGCCTTCGTAGAAGACTAGCGTTTTTAGTGAGGAATTCTTCATCAAACTCCGCTTGTGGTGGAGTTGGAACTAACACAAAAGGTAATGACGTGTTTCAACGTTTATAGGAGTCGAAACTCGAGTTGCAGAGGAGAAATCCAGGTTACCGGAACCTGGAGCCGCCATAGATCAGTGATTTTGTTCAAGAAGTTCAACTAGTGAAATACTATGAACTGTAAATCGGATAGCGCCAATTGAAGAATCAATAATCGGCCAGACTCTTTACCCGCTATGATAAAATCTTTTTCTACTAAACACGACAAAGCCTGCAAAATCAACAAACCGTTAGGCTTGTCACAAAGGTGGGAGCGCCACTCTGCGACCACCCTCCGGCGTGAGGATAAGTATTGATAGAGAGAGAAAGTATAAAGAGAAAATTAGGGAGAGAGTTCAGAGAAAAACGTACTTCGCGTGTACTTTGGGAGAAGTATTCATACTAGTTCCAATCATGATGTCATTCGTCTTGGACGCACATCTTGATGTGCGTTCGTTCCCGAATTGGGGACGCACCTTGTAGTAGTTGAGGCAATGTCATGCGTCAGTTCTAGACGAGGGGTATACGGAGGTACGAAGTGACCTTGCATCTTCAATTATAGCATCAACTGAACAAGAACTCGATGGATCTTCAACAATCAGAACAGGTATAGAGCAGGTGCTGATAAGGTGAAGTAAAATAAGTAAAAATATGAGAAGTGTATGTTTATTCAATGATCGAACTATAATCTATACACATAGAGATACGTAATTGTAAATGACAGTATATGAGAATAACTGGAGATAAACATGTGATATATCTGTTCATGGCAGTCTCATAATAATGGAGGTTTTATAACAGTGAGTAGTGACTGGATGAAAAAATAATGAAGTCATCAAGTTTTAGGGTGTCGGATTGTTCTAGGGTTAGTGTTGTCGGGTACCCATTACCCGATCGGGAACACCGTCGGTGGCGTTCGGGTAATGTATATCGAATACCAAAATCGTGCGATTTTATCGAGTTAAGATTGTTGATTATTTAAGATTTCTAGGAGGGTAGCAGTTATGTTTTCATTGAGGTGGTATTAAAAAAATTCAAAATTAAAACCCTATGTATATACCATCATTTTTACACAAATTCTATCACAAATCTCCTTTCAAAAAACTGCTACACTTTTATCTTACCATAATTTCTACAAAATGTCTGATTTTCAAGAAGATGAGGTATTCATTCCACTATTCAATGTCAACAATGTATTATTATCAAACGATAGTAGCTTACAATTTCTCACGAATATCGTCGAGCGAGCCGAAACATGAAGACACGCCAACATCTAAAAAAAGATACGTACCACGTGATCTCGAAAAAAGTCACAAAGTTCTAATGGAAGATTATTTTACAACAAAGGTCTGTCTAGACAAAGATTTTGTATGTTGAAACATCTATTTTTAAACATTGTAGGCGATGTAGAAGCAAATAACAAGTATTTCAAGAGGGCCTAGACGGAAAGATGCAAAGAGTTTTACTACGTTACAAAAATGACATCTACCATTAAACAACTTGATAACAGTAATCCTCCTGACGAATACGATGGTATTTATGTATGGCCGAAAGGACGTCGCAAGAATGTCTATAATATTTTGTAATGTCGTAATTAAGTTATACGTCAAAGAGTTTTTACGAAGACCGACAAGCCACGACATTGCACGTTTGTACAAAGCACACAAAAAAACACCACCTTCCTGGTATGATTGTTAGCATTGACTGTACACATCTCGTTTGGAGGCAGTGTCCTAAGGAGTTGTGAGGATAATATATGGGAGATGATCACCAACACCATACGACCATGCAAGAAGCATTGCGTCACAAGTTTTCTGGTTTGGCATGCATTTTTGTCCACCTGGATCACTTAACGACATTAATGCTCACCAACAATGTCCACTTTTCTCACCCAAAAGAATGGAATCACACCTAAGTGCCCATTTCATTTAAACAAACACTTGTATAAATGTGGATATTATCTTACCAATGGGATTTACCCTTCTTGCTTAACGTTTGTGAAAGCATTTCAATATATGATTGATCCAAAGCTAAATAAATGGCGCAAGAGTCGGCAAGAAAGGATGTTGAGCGAGCTTTCGATGTATTAAAGGGAAATGGGGTATACTTAGGTGACCCATTCTAGCTATGAATTAGGCATATGGTTGTTGTCTGTACGTGCATGATATTGCACAACATGATCATAAAAGACGACTGAAATGCATTATATCACTGATCCCCACATCCAAAGCCAACCCTAGGGGTGAGCATGGAGGACCCCCAACCATGGCACATTTTATCTTGGGTCACATTAAAAGAAATTCCTATATATATCTATATATTATTATATTTTTTTAAAATAGAAAACCCAGTAAGATTGAATACAAAGTCTCATAAAACTAAGAAGTCGTAAGAAAGGTACCAAACAAACTTTGATTAACCTCATTCAAGTGACATTGAAACCATCTTATCGAACTATACGATAGGAGGTTTTAGGTTTTCACTTTTGAATTATTAGCTTGTAGATTTTAGAATTTTTGTAAATATCATGTTTTCTTTTTATTTAGCATTGTGTTTTTTCTATACTTACATCATTGTGTCTTTTTTACGACTCAACGTGTCTTTTTTCCTCGAAATTATGCTATATTTTAATCGATATTATGTAATATTTTGCGACTCATTGTGTCTTTGTACACTTTTTAGATTTATGAGACTTTGTAGGATAACTTTACCCTAAAACATAAACTCGTAACTTAGGCTCATTTAAAAACTATCAATCTCAAAATTTATAACTTAAGCCCATTAGGTATTAGCCCAGTACCCATTTAGTTTTTTATATAATAACAATGAGCGACAATAAAAATAGTTTAAATTATCCATTTCGATAAGGCTAAGGGGCATGATTTTTGGGCTCGGACATGACACCTGGATTTTCAGGACCGGCTTTGCAGTTACGTCGAGCCAATTCTTGATAAAAATGTCCTTATGGAGTTACAAAATTAAGATACACATTTCTGAATTTGATATGATCTTATGAAATATGTTGAAATTGTTAACTCAATTGGAAGTCTCAAATTTGGCAGTTGTGTTTGGGTGTAAGGTGGGCTCTTTCCCTTTTACTCACCTTGGGCTCCCGGTTGGCAGTAATATGAACTTGATTCAGAATTGGAATCATATAATTAATAAGTTTCGAAACAGGTTGTCCCTTTGGAAAGCCCGTTAACTTTCTATAGGGGGTCGAACTACTCTCCTTAAATCTGTCCTAAATGCCTTGCCAACGTATTTTGCTCTATGTATCGGGCGCCAGTTCAAGTTATTAATACTTTGGAAAGGCTAAGGCGTGTGTTTTTTTTTTTTTTTTTTTGGGGCGGTCATGAGGAAAAGGACAAGATGAGTTAGGTGGCTTGGGTGAAGGTTATGAAACCGGTGGATCAAGGAGGTATAGGGGTAGATTCTCTTAGAGACGCCAATCTTGCTATGCTAGCTAAGAAGTGGTGGAGATTTAAGTCGGAACAATGTGCTCTATGGAGGAGAGTTGTATGGTCGATTAATAGCGGTTCTCGATCATGGTCTTTTATCCCAATGAGGCTATTGAACCCGGGCCCGTTGAAAAAAATCGTAAACATTAAAAGAGATTTGGTTGCAAGGGAGGTAAACTTGGATCTTTTGATAAAAGGTGTAGTTCAGAATGGGTTGTCGGTCCTTTTCTGGCTGGATTTTTGGGCCAGATCAGAGCCGTTTCAGACCGTCTTCCTTAATCTTTACGCTTTAGAAAGGGCAAAGTCGTGTGTCGTGGCTGATCGTATTAGCCAGGGGACAAATGGGTTAGTTTTTTACTGGAATTTGAGCCGCCAAAATATGACTGTGGTGGAACAATCAGAGTTGAATAATCTCTCAGCTCTGCTGATGCATTTCAACTTTTCGAATGGTCGGGATGGTTGGGTTTGGACTAAGGCAAATGACGGTTTGTTCTCTTTGGGAAGTTTAAAAGAGGCGCTCAATGAGTTTGGCAGCCTTTCTGCTCAGATTTATTTCCCTTCCAACAGTTGGGTCCCAACAAAGGTGAGATTTGTTACATGGTGCGCAGAGCTTCGGAGACTACCTACTATGGATGCTCTTCTTAGGAGGAATATCCACGTCCAAAAGCCCATGCGCCGTCTACGTGGGGATATCCAAGAATTAGTGGAACATATTTTTATCGCGTGCCATTTCTCTCAAACGGTATGGAATATTATCAGTATTTGGTGCCATCTCTCCCCCATATACGCTTTTGAGATTAAGGATTTGTTTTCTACTCACAAGTTTTGGAGCGGATCAAAGAGAGGAAAAAAGGCTATCCACGCTGTATTACTCACTTCTTTTTGGAGCAACTGGAAATCGAGAAACATGGCTATGTTCGAGTCAAAAGTTCCTTCGGTGGCTGTGGTAATTGAAGTGGTTAAAACTCTAAGTTACATGTGGGTGAAAAACAAGTCAAAATCTATGGCGTTGACCTGGGATGAATGGAAAGCTTTTAACCTTGAAAATTTGGGATAGTCGGGTTGTTAAAATGCTTCGGGTGTCTAGTTCGGTTTTTTTTTTTCGCTTGTAATGTTAACTTCGATGTATTATGCCAGCTTCTTGTTGGTTTTATCGTTTTAATAAACTTGTTTTGTTGATCGTTAAAAAAACATGTACAGAATCTTTTACCAGGTTGGTGATGAAAACTAACCAAAACCTCGATAATTACGTACATTTTAAGATCAAGAAATTTGTAATCAGTATATGGGATCCGTCGGTTTTTCCGGCTGATGGAGTGGTTAAAAATAGAAATTACTTGGTGGTTAATTGGTATTTAAAGGGTTGTGGTTCGCGGTTGAGTATTATAAATGTTTATGCTCCTCAAGTTATTCCAGCTAAAAAGGCCCTATGGGATCAGTTGGAGGGTGTGGTGGCGGGTTTGTCATGTTTCTTTATTTTGGTTGGGGATTTTAACGCTGTCAGATATCCTGAAGACTGGAAAAACACGTCGTTCATGCCTTTATGTGCTAGTAATTTCAATTCTTTTATTTTTAACTCTAGTCTTTTGGAGTACAAGATGAGTGACAGGCAATTTACGTGAAGGAATGATAACGGTAGGCAACTGAGTAAAATTGACAGATTTCTTGTTATCGTGGATTTTTTTCAACAGATGGCCTGAGGCTTGTCTGCGTGCTCTGTCGAATAAATTGTCAGACCATTGCCCCTTGTTTTTTGTGACTAAAGACTTAAATTTTGGTCCAAAACCTTTTAGGGTTTTTAACTCTTGGTTTGGTCGGGATGCTTTCGAGAAAACCATGGTTCAGGCGGCTTCGACATTTGTGGGTTCTGGTAGCCCGGATATAGCTCTTTGCAACAATCTTCGTTTTATAAGGAATCAGATTAGGTCGTGGAGAGACGAGATGAGGAGCAAAGAGGCCAAAGTTATTTCTGTGGCTAGATTCGAGTTGGAGGATCTTGAGTTGATTATGGAAAGTCGTGATTTGTCGGAAGAGGAGGAATGGGCAGTGACATAAATAAAGAAAGTTATCAACGACTTCGAAGAAAATAAGTCGAAGGACATGAAGCAACGTTCTCGGGATAAGTGGATTAGGGATGGGGATGAGAAGTCTAAATATTTCCATGTCTTCGTCAACAATAGGAAGGAGAAAAATGCGATTCAAGGGTTATCTATTGATGGTTCTTGGTGCGACAAACCTTGTCGTATTTAAAATTTTATTTTTGAGTTTTCCAGGGATAAATACAAAGAGGAGGTTAAATTTAGACCGAGCATCGCTTGCGAGAACATCAATAAGTTGTCGGAGACTGAAGGGGATTTCCTTACCCAGAATTTTAGTCGTGAAGAAATCAAGAGGGTTGTTTTCGAGTGTGGGGATGATCGGTCACCCGGACCTGATGGTTTTAACTTTGGATTCTTCAAACACTTCTGGAGGTTATTCGAGGCCGATTTCTCTTTAATCATGGAGGATTTTTATCATTCGGGTAGAATTAGTAGGGGCTGTGCGGTGTCTTTCAACGCGCTTATTCCTAAATCCAAAGACCTGGTCGGTTTGGGGGACTTTCGTCCTATAAGTTTGGTTGGGGTCATTAATAAGGTGATTTCGAAGATCCTGGCCAACAGAATGAAACGGGTGTTGGGGAGTGTCATCTCGGAATCGTAGTCGGCTTTCTTAAGAGAAAAGTTCATTCTTGATGGTCCTCTTGTTTAAACGAGGTCTTTTCTTGGCTGAAAAAATGTAAGAAAGAAGCCTTTGTGCTTAAGATTGATTTCGAAAAAGCATACGACAATGTAAATTGGAATTTTGTGATCGATATGTTAGAGCAAATGGGTTTTCCGCCTCGCTGGTGCAGTTGGACTCGTGGAGTCTTGTCCTCGGTGAGGGCTTCGGTTCTCATTAACGGTTCGCCTAGGTTTGACTTCCACTGCTTCAAAGGTATGAGACAAGGAGATCCGTTGTCCCCTTTTCTGTTTCTCACGGTTAGGGAGGCTCTTTCTCATCTTCTTGACAGAGCGGTTGGAAAAGAGATTATCAAGGGGGTTCAACTGCCTAATGGTGGACCGTGTGTTTCTCATCTCCTATACGCAGATGACGCCATTATAACGGGAGAGTGGTCTAGAGCTAACGTGATCAATGTTATCCGGGTTTTGAGATGTTTTCATATTTGCTCAGGATTAAAGATTAATATTATAAAGTCGAACATTATCAGTACAGGGGTTGATCGTAAGGAAGTGGACTTTGTGGCGGCGTTTATTGGATGTAAAGCGGCTGATGTGACAACGGTCAAAATTCCAGGTATCCGTACAATTATTAAACAATGATTAGTGCTTAATGACTATGCTGAATTTCAATTAATGACTTGAATTACTTTCTGATTATTGTTATCATACATACATGGGCATCCAATATTACAAATGACATACCATTATTGCATGCAAACTTTGTTGATTCAAATGATGCACGAAACACAGTTAGCACAGTTATCAGATAAAATCAGAAAAATGCTGATGGAGTTCAGTACATAGACTGACATGGTAATGAGACACAGTATGAGCCAGAAACCAAGAGTTACACTAGTATAGTGTGTAGGAAAGTAAGGATCATGAAACTGCCTTCCTAGTGATAGTTTAAGTGCCAGAAAGTGCCTAAAACTCACATAAACTGCAGAATTCTGCAGAAATCAGCCAAAATTGGGATTTAAACACTTAAATATCATGCAGAATTATGGTTAAATGGTCCTGAATGATTTCCTAAGTGTCAGGAATCAAAACTGTCACAAAAGGCAACATAAAGCACACTAAACTGCATAGTTTAGCACCTTAACGAACCAGTAACCAACCGAACAACCGGACACTACCCGAAACACCAAATTTTCACTAGAAACATTGTTTTGACATTACCAAGCTAGTTATGATCCCCGAACATCATAACACACTATATAACATCTAGTAACTAACTAACCTAACTAAACACTTGATTTTCAACCATATAAACTAACTATCCATTAACCCCTAATCTAGACCCCCCCCCCCACCTATAATCGGCCAACATAGTGGCCCCACATGTGGATTTTATTTGCTTATTAAATTAGATTGTGTTTTTCTTTTTAAAACATATAAACCATGAGATAAAACTTGTGTGGTGGATTATAAGAAAACCTTAGAGAACATAACACTTCATTTCATCAACACCACAACACTTGAAGCTCTCTCCCTCTCCCTCTTCCATTCTCGGCCGAACACCCACTCCCACACATCCATCATCATCTTTCACTTCTCATACAATCCATACATATACAAAGGTGTAAGAAGGTGTATAAGGAAGCTTGGAGCACTTGGAAGTTGAAGGACCACTCACACAAGCTTTTATCCACTTCATTTTCATCTAGTGATCATCCCTAGCCTTGAGCTAGTGGTAAGATCATTCTACTCTTCATTTTACATCTTGTTTTGGTGGTTAAAGAATGATACAAGTTGTTAATCAGAAGGAACACTATGAATCTTGAACATGAAACTTGAACAAAAGACTAAAATCATAAGAAAACAAGTTGTTTAAGTGTTGTTATGCTTGTTGGTTTATTGATTGCTCATGTTTATGATGTTAATCATCATGTGAATCTTGCTAGATGGTGATTAAAGACATAATCTAGCAAGATGAGAGGATGATTATGTTAAGATCAAAGTAATCATCCATATGTAAATCATGAACTTGAAGAGTAAATTGTTTTTCTTGTAAAGTGATGATCAAAGTGAATGTAAAGTCTTGTGAATCTATGATTTCAAGAATGATTTTTCAAGAAACCAATCTAAAAATACAAAGTTTACTTAAGCTTGGTTCTTAAAGGAATTAACCACATTTTTAGTGGTTAAACAAGTGTAGAAATATATATGTAACAAGAAAAACTCAAGAAGAAACATTTTTAGAAAAATGATTTACAAGTTGTAAACATCTAACTTCTTTAAAAATGATGTTTTTAAATAGACAACCACACTTTAAAGGGTAACTAAGCTTACTAAACACACTAGTAAGTTACTACAAATTTTTGTAAATTTTCAAGTTCATGGAGTAGTAATTTATGCTTGATTTTGGCAAATTGGTAAGTGTTGATTGGTTTATTGTTGATTGTGGTGATTTATAAAAGAAAATGATATGCTTTGAAAGCATGGAAACCTCCATTTTTAAGGGAAACTATGGCAAAAATTTTCTAGAAATTTAACACTTAGAAAAATATTTTTCAACAAATAATTACAAGTATATTTTAAACCATGAATTTTTTTATAAAGTTTGTCATAATTTTTGTTACAAAAATTATAAATATTGGAGGTTGGTTTTTGTAAATAAAAGTGACTAAATATGTATTTAGGAAATATATATTTAGATGTCACCATGTGTGTGATTAATTGCATATTATGTGTATTAGTTATATTATTTTAGGACTTGAAATAATATAACTCACCAAAATACCAAGAAATTACAATCCAAAATATTACCAAAATTCTAAGAATATGAATATATAAATTATACCCAAAATATTGGAAAAACCAAACAAGGAATATAACATACAAAAATATTCCGGAAAAATTAATTCATAAGTATATTTTGGTAATTAGTATTTTGGACACCAAGAGAACAAAAATATGATTTTTTTTTACAATTATTAGAAAATATATCATATTTTCAACAAGGAGAAAATACATTATTTTTTGTAAGTAAAAATATATATTTTCTTGCAAATTATTAGAAGATATATTATTTTTGGGAGAAAATATATATTTTCTTGAATAAACATGAAATACATTATTTTTGGGTGAAAAATAAGTTTATATATATTTTCCAAGTTAAAATTGAAAATATATTATTGAGACTTATATGAAATTTATAAATATTTTTGCCAAGGGAAAAATTTTAAGTAATTTTTCTATGTAATATTTCTTAAAATATATATTTTGAGAATATATATATTGATGGATTTTTATTAGAAATATTATTCCGGAAAAGTTAAGTATAAGACGCTTAATAAACACAATAAAATACGTATAAATATACACCGGAATACACCACTGAAACTTGGCAAAAATACACAAGTATAAGAATATGAGTATAAATACACCCATCCTTGGGGAAATATTCATGTACAAATACATAAGTGTGAGAAGTTAAAATATATTATTTTAACTAATATTCCAGAATTTAATAAATATAATTTAAGTTAAAATATTTATTATTTTGACAAATAATTATATAACTTGGAATAATGTTGATGACACAAAGAAACGTAACTCAAAGACACTAATTAAGACTAAGTCAAGGCACGACCCACTCGTCTAATAAATCGTAGTACGTTGTAGGTAGTCGTGCACACCAGTAGCAGCTTCAGGTTACGTTGGATACGAAGAACGCAAGATTGTGAGTTCATGTCCCCCTTTTCTTTTAACTGTTTTTTGTTTTATAACTTCGGGGGTGAAGTACATGTTACAGATTGTTTACAAACGACTATAAATGGTATGGTTAGCTAAGGAATGAACTATTAGATAATGTGAATGGGTAGGCGCACACTTAAGACCATTAATCCTAGTACAAGGACCGAGGGACATGAGTGATAGATCTATTTGGGTGTAGCGAGCCCACACCCATGAGGACCGGGGTTTGGCCCATGAGGTGACTATGTCTTACAGCTGGAAGCCCGGTACAAAATCTGCTAGGTTTGAGCCTTCCTACGCCATTGCACACATGTTAATGGCCTTGCAAACCATTAATTGATATGTTTCCTTGTTTGCTTTCATACCAAGCTTACAAAACGTACATACTTACAATGATTTCAAAGGTTTATTCGTGCATACATACAATGTCACACCCTGACTTTTGCGGAAGCGTGATTATGGTGTGACTTACTTGTTATCATTGCATTCAACCATATCAAACAACTATATGATAAAACCAAAGATTTGTCATCCATAAAATGAGTTTAAAGCATAACAACCTTGTCCAAAACGTAGACTTCGAATTCAAGTTTTACAAGCCATATGAATTGTGTAAAAGTTTGCTAAGGACTCGTCAGAAAATTATTAGTTGTAATCAAAGTTTGGAAGACGTGTCTCATCCAGGATTAAGACACACTGACCAAACCCAAAGACCATGGATGACATCTTTATACTTAGCATGACTTGAAACTCCAACGCCCGCCAGATCCATACTTAATTTCCTGAAATACATGTGGTTTGAAAAACATCAACAAAAGTTGAGCGAGTTCATGTGTTTAGTATGTATGCACGTGTCGTTCTTGAAAACTTTTGTAAGTATGTATGTATGTCTGTGTAAACTGGTATGAAGCAATAAGGAAAAATAGATTAATTAATGTGTAGCTAATACATTAAAGAGTGACATGGCATAGGAAGTACTCAAACCTGTATGCGTATTTCGTACCGGCCCCTCCGACGGAACGACATAGTCACCACATGCGGCCACTCGCAGGCCCATGGGTGGGGCTCGCAACACCCAATAGATCTATCACTCATGCCCCTCGGTCCTTATACAAGGATTAATGGTCTTAAGCTAATGGCCTACCCATTCACGTGATCTAGCAGTAACTTTCTTAACTAATCATACCATGGTAATTGTTTGTAAGCAGTATGTAACATGTATTTCACCCCCGAAGTATAAAACTGAAAACAATTAAGAGAAAAGGGGGACATGAACTCACTGTATTGCGTCTTCGTATCCAATGTAACTCGAAGCTTCCTCTAGAACGCACGACTACCTACAGGCGTACTACGGTCCGTTAGACGAGCGGGTCGTGCCTTGTCTTAGTATTGATTAATGCCTTTGAGTTACGTTTTAAAGTGTTTTCAATATGTTTGTAATAATACTTCTCGAGTATTGTTATTCGCATTTCCTTCCCAAGGATGGGAGTATCTCATACTTGTGTATTCGTATTCTTGGGTTCGTATAACTTGCCATGTATTGGCGTCGTATCCCGGTGTAGTATTCCAAATAATATGCCAATATATTCTCAATATATTACTTCAAAACAATATATTTTCAAGTCTCACTTGGAAAATATTCATAAACTTATTTTGTCCAAATTAATGCATTTCAAGAAATTACATATTTTTCCCAAAAATATTATATTTCTTAATAAACCCAAGAAAAGATATTTTTATCTCCCAAAAATAATATATTTTCTCCTTGTCCAAAAATAATGATATACTTGGTAATAGAAACCATACTTTCACTTCTTTTGTATCCAAAATAACGTTTACCAAAAATATATTGTAATGGTATTTTCCGGAATATCCCATAAGTTACGTTTTTTGCGTTCGATTTCACAATATTATGTGCGTAACTTAAATATTTATTCCTTGTGATTTTTGGTATTATTTTAGAGTTGTAAATTTCATGGTATTTGTTAAGTTATATTATTTTACCCTGAAATAATATAACTAGTTCACAAATATGCAAATATTCACACAAGTCTCTTAGTATAAAATATATATTCTAAATATATATTTATCCCTTTTATTTGTAAAAATTCAACCTCCGATACTTTGTATCTTTGTAACAAAACATATGGCGAAGTTTATTTTGAAAAACAAAGTTAAAAGTATGCTTGTAACACTTGTTTGGAAAATATTTTCTAAGTGTTGGAATTTTAGAAAATTTCGCCAGAGTTTCCTTTGTAAACGGAGGTGTCCATGCTCATTAGCATATCATTTTCTTTTCGGAAATCATTCAAACAATCAACCACAAGTTACTAAACAATATTACACCTATCATGTGCGAAAACAATGCACTTTACATAACAACATGAACTTGGTTTTTCATAAATACGCGTAGTAACTTAGTGGGGTGTTTAGTGGGTTTAGTTACCCTCCAAAGTGCGTTTACTTTTGTTAAAATCTTACTCTCGGGGTTTTTAGATGTTCACAACTTGTGAACTTATTTTACAAAAATATTTGCTTACAATATTTTCATGTTTTACAAGACTTACTACATTTATTTTGTTACTAAAATAGTGTAGGTTTAACTAAAGCCATAACCTTTCAAAATCATCTTCTATTCTTGGTTTATTTAGGAAAACCATTCTCAAGACTTGGATTTACAAGATTACTAGTTTACTTGGTTTATTATTTTTCAAGAAAAATCATCCTACTTTCAAGTTCATGTCTTCTCTAGTAGATGATTATTTCATGTACACATAATCATCCCTAACTTGTTAAGCCATGTTTTTAATCATAACTTAACAAGCTCCATATGATGACTAACCGTCATATTACTAGTAATCATCAAGAAATCATCAACACATTCAAACAACATCATATTATCATTATTTCATCTTGTTTCATCATCATGTTAGCTTTATGTTCAAGACTTATGTTTGTGATCTTTTAGTGTTCTTGAGATTTCATCATAATATAACTATTAACCACCATAAACATGAAGTAAATAAGGATCAAAGGAGCTTACAACTAGCTTAAAGCTAGGGAAGAAACACTAGAGAAAATGAGTGGATAAAAGCACACGAGAGAGGTCCTTGATGATCCGTGAGCTCCACACTTCGTGATTCGCCTTTGTGCACCTTATTACAACCTTGGATTGGATGAATGAAAATCGAAAAGGGTGATGTACAAAGAGGGGTGTTCGGCCGCAAGCTCTTGAGAGGGAGAGAGAATGAGTGATGAAGTTGTGAGGATGATGAAAATGATGGTTATTTAGAAATCTCTAATCTCTATTACCCAAGGGATCATATGTCTCCACAAGTACCATACATAATCTAATATAATCCCAAGAAGATTTAAACAAGATCTAGGAAGATTGTGGTGATCTTGGTGGGCCACTCACAACCGTAAATAAGAGAGGGGGGGTTAATTGAAATTTGTTGGTAAATGAGGGTAATTAGTGGAAGGTAAAATGTAAAAGTTAGTGTTTTAAGTGTTACTTGCATTATGTAATAAGTTAAAGTGTTCGGGAACCAGTACTAGCTCAGAAAAAGTGAAACAATGCTTCTGGCAATATTTTAGTGTTCCGGGTAATGTCCGGTTGTTCAGTTAGATACCGTTCCGTTAAAGTGCTAAGTTATTCCGTGTAGTGTCCTTTATGTAACTTTTTGTGACACTTAGGAAAGCATACAGGACCATTTTGCCATATTTTTGCAAGTGACTAGCATGTTTAAATGCTGAATTTTGTTAATAGATGCTGAATTTTGCATTTTAAGTGGGTTTTAGGCACTTTCCGGCACCTAAACTATCACCTAGTGACGCAGTTTCATGGTCCTCACTTCCCTACACTCCATACTAGTGTAGTACCTTGTCTCTGGCTCATACTGGGCCTCAATATATTGTCTGTCTATGTGCTGGTATTGTCAGCATGTTTCTGAGTTATCCGCTCACTGTGCTAACTGTGCTTTGTGCATCAAGTATGTCACTAAAGTTTGTATGTAATGAATGTAGTGACAGTATGAAATGTGATGCATATGTATGTATGTAGCAAAAATCAGAAAGCAGTTTATTCATCAGTTGAAATCAAGCACAGTCATTAAGCATAAATTAATATTAATTAAACGTACGGATACCTGTATTTGTGAGGGTTGTCACATTCTACCCCCGTTAGAAAATTTCCGTCCTTGAAATTGTTACTACCTTAACTCCTTAGGGTTACATTGTGCGTGTATGTGTACGAATAATACTGAGGTAGGTAACCCAAAACCGAATCAAAACTTATTCAAATCAGGCGAATCCAAGGATATCTTACTATAATCGGAACCCAGCATTTAAAAAGTATGTGTTTCAGGATTTGCTGTCAAAGATACAAGACGTATTGATGTATAGTCTAGTGTAACCCAGCTAACAGGGGTTCCACAAGAGAGGAGTTTTGACTAATAAGATCCTCAAACGATCGATTGCAATATGCAAACGAGTTTTCACCAACCATAGCATCCGCTATATGAATTCAAAATCAACAACTCAAATGTAATAGTAAAATGATCGGTCAACTCCCGAATAAATGAGTGGTAAGGATTAGCGTGTTGACATTTTTGAATTGCGAAAATACACCAAATGAAGTACAAGCGAACCTGGTGTATCATTGTCTTAATTCGTAGTTGCATCAGAAATGTTTAAATGACAAGTCAAACGAAAGTATATGCAGTTTTGTGTGAAACGGTTGACCCTGATTAGCACAAGTTACAAGTTTGTAATGACACCACAAGGTGTCATAATGACATAATTCAAGTATATTGGTGACTGAACAAGTTCACCGTGTTGGAAATCAAATGAATATGTACCGAACAAGCCTGAAGATTTGATTTACACAATGTCATAGAGTTTTCAGTTGAATATGGAACATCGAAGAGCCACTGTTTTTGATCGAAGGTGAGAAAGCAATAAGTACCACAGGGTATTCAATTTATAACGAAAGAATCGTTCGGAGGTACACCGTGGTATGAAATGAATCTATGTACCCTTGTCTTAACACACAACTGTGTTGAGACTGCTTTGATTGTGATAAACAAAATGGATTTAGAGCAAGTCAATAAATAAACAATTTAATCCGTGTATGAGGTGCGTAACCAACTTAGCGCAAGCTTCAATCTTGTGAAAGTATCCCCACAAGGTGTCGTAACCAACAATCGATTTAGCGGAGTCGTAGACCAAACGAGTCTACTACGACTCGAAACAAAAGAATCTTTGCCGATTATTTGAATATGATGCTCTCAATACATCATATGACGTCTTAAACTGAATATGCGAAATGGGTAAGTTCAAGCAATTGAACTTGGTTCCAGCGTAACCCGGTAATAAACGTATGTATCAACAAAGGAATCTCGGCATGGTCACAAAGGTAAACCATGAATGTAACTTAAAATAAGTGAAGTTTCAAGAAAGTGTGTTGACTTGATAGGAAAAGAGTCAATAGTCACAATAAGGTAGGTCCTTCGAATCACAAACCAGTAATTAGATTTAGTGTTATAATATTTGAACTTCAATGAAGCGTTTATTCGGAATGAAGTCGCATGCGTAGCAAATGGTGCATGTGTGACAAATAAGTTTCCAAGAAAAGGAATAATGAGTATCTGCTAAAATGAAGAAATGACCAAATATCGAAGCAAATGTGTGTTCGCTCTCAGCGAAGAAAATTAACGTGATGCAACTACCATTAAGGGGAGTAGAGATGCAAACATTTACTCGCTAGAAGTAAAAGAAATTCAAGTACTTTCTGTTTGGTCAACGGAACTGGCATATATGTCAGGTTAATGGTGTCTGCTTGAGTTAACAGATGTGGTTCCTAAGTAACAACCTTTGTGAATTTGGACCTGGGTTCCCGATGGTCCTAAGTACATGTTTCCTAGATTCTCAGAGTTTCGTATTTGGTGTGGAATCGTTCTGTGCATCGTGTAGGAAACACCATTCTTGTGTATGTTAAAACAAGTTATTGTCCCACAATTTTCCCGGTATACTTTCTTCCTGAAGTCACAGCTAATGACACTCGATCATCGATCAGTCGTGAAATAGTAGTTGAATCCTCACAGTTAGTTAAATAAATAATTCGTTAATCCTTAGCAAGAGTTATCAACTCTTGTTGGTTAGGTCGTTCGGCTCCTGGTAGTTGATACTCATTTGAAATTCATCGTTCTTCTTTTTTATGAGCAGAACTGGGGTTACCCAAAACAGGAATCTTGGTCTGTTATCTTCCTTCTCTATCAGCTACTGGAGCTACAGTGTAAATCCTTGCAATACCGGAGGTGTATGTCGTTAAGGTGCATTAACAACAGGTGCGGCGCCTGGAATTAAATCGATGCGAAATTCGACTTGTCGTTGAGGAGGGAGTTCTGGCAAGTCTTTGGGGAAAGACTTCAGGATATTTCCCTATCACGGGAATATCTTCGAGTTTTGGTTCTTCGGCTCCCTTGTCCACGACATGAGCCAAGAAAACAACACATCCTTTACGCAACAATTTTTATGCCTTCAAGTAATTAGTAATCTGTAGAGGCGTATCCGGCTTCATGAGTCACGATCATTCCTTCGTTCGCCATCGAGATGCGGATATCACTCTCCGCTCGATTGCTTGACAACTGGTCCATCCCAGTTACCACGTCAAGACTTCTCCTTAACTAGTTCTTATCAAGTACTGGATATCTATCTTACGTACTGCTAAAACAAGTATATTCTGAAGCTAAAATTCGGCAATAATGTCAAATAGCACTGACGCATAACATTGACTACTGTGAGGCATACCGATGGCCACGTTTGGATCCTGGCGTGCTTCCCTAGCTCCGGTGTTAGACATTCTTCCCACGATTTTGTTTAATCTCCCTTGGGCAATCTTTCCTAAAGTGCCCCATATCACCGCAGTTATAACATCCCTTACCTTTCTTTCCACGTTTCGTCTCATGCCAACACGTTTCCCTGCTGTGCCCCACTTTGCCACAGTTGTCACACTTCCCATTTTTACATCGCCCGGTATGATGTCGTCGACACTTGTCGCATTGAGGTAATTTACCCATGTACTCTTTTCCCTTTTTGGCCTTGTTATTGCTATTCGTCTGAGTACCCTGTTTGAAATTTGCAAACTTTCTCTTGTTGTCTCCAGATGACTCTACATGAGTCTCCTTCTTCTCCTCAGAGGTTGAAAATTTGTTCAACCTGATTGCCTCTTCAGTCAAGGCCAGACTAAGATCAATGGCCTCAGCGATCGTTGCAGGCTTTGATGTCGTCACCATGCTCATGATTTGGGGTGCCAATCCCCAAATGAAACGCTCAATCTTCTTAAACTCTGGATCTACCATGTAGGGAACAATACGCGATAGAACATGGAATTTCTCCACGTATTCAGCTATTTTTGGTCCTTCCATCTTCAAGTTCCAGAACTCAGTTTCCACCTTCTGGCTTTCTGCTCTTGAACAGTATTTCTTATGCATTAGTTCTTTCAGTTGATCCCATGTCAAAGCATACGCAGCAGCCTCGCCCATTGTCTGAACCTGGAGTTTCCACCATGACAGAGCCCCATCTTGGAATAGCCTGGAAACGTACGTAACCTGATGCTCTGGGGCGTATTTGCTCACACGTAAAACAGAATCTGTCTTCTCAACCCAGCGTACGAAGGCTACGGCACCCCCAGTGCCGTCGAAATTCAGGGGCTTGCAGCCTAAGAACTGCTTGTAGGTGCAGCCTGTGACATAAGCAACATCATTCGCGTAAGGCATTAGCAAAGCACTCGTTGAGATGTCCAAATGGTTTGTAATGTATCTTAAGTGACTAAACATTACCATTGGGTGGGTTATTTCCTGAGGTATCTCCGTTGCGCTCGGAGCGAAGGGCCTCGTACTGTGCGATGACCTGTAAGATGCGTTCTTGAAATTCCGCCTCTGTCATCGGCAGAGGGTTGTTGGTATCGGTGTTCCCTTGAGTCGACATCTTCCTAGAAGAAGGTCGGTTAGGTCAGGTCTTGTTAAGGACATGAGCACACAAGCCTCTACTTAACGAATAAGACCTCAGAGGTGTATTACATATATGTATATACGTAGTCGTTATAACAATCAATCACATATCATCACAATTATAGCACAACTTGTAAATAGGAACGTAGCAAGTAAGCATGTAGCATTATAGTTATAGCACAAATATGCAGATCAACAACGTGCTTAGTGAGAACATAGCGACTGAGTTTTTCATTAGTTATTAGTCATAAGTATTGTCGCATGTTTAAGGATGATTGGGCTTTCATTATCCTCCGGCCACAATCACTGTGTCTTACAAAATGTATCACATCAGAAGGGACACAGGGTCACCCTACCCTTGTCCAACAAGTATATTAGTGTATCAAAATTACGTAGTCAGAAGTCGTCTTCAAAAGTCTCCACAATCCCGGCTTATCATTAGTGTCTTTACCCAAGTGTAATGCAATCCGCATAAATCCAGAAACCAACTACACTGGTGACTGAGGTGGAGGAGGAAAGAAAAGTAACTGCTAGCATGCGTAAACTCCTCCTCAAGCTTGTATATACATCGAAGTAGTTAACTGATCTACCGCTCGATAGTAAAGAAACGAGCATCAAAAACCTGGGAAAGGCGTTATAGCTGCAGATGAGAGCGCAAAAGAAATCTTTGATAATTGTGGAGGATCAAGGTATACTGGCAATAAACAGGGTGGAGGTTGTGGTGTCAGCTCAAGCTCCAAAACTTTGTGACTTATATCCTCAAGCTGTAGCTTACATTACAGGAGCACTCATTCCGTGTGTAGCCTCCATAATGTGAGGGATGGCAAGGGTCTAAAATCAGCATAGTGTATTATAGGAACCATCGGAATGGCTCATCCAACGTTGTAGAGGTGAATGTAGCAAACGGTGCGACCCGTGAGGTTGGGGAAAATGCTGCTGTAGCAAAAGGATCGTTATGCGGGTGTTGATTTGGAGTTCCTTCCCGGGGTGCGGGTATGTCTTGAAAGAAAGCAATAGGCAAACTGGTGCAATGAACGTCGGACTCCACAGGAGGAAAGGAGTAACATCAGCGGGTGCGGGTACAGTGGCAATTGTCCCGAAAGGAAGATCAACAGGTACAGGTACGGGTTCAGGTACAAGGGGCGCAATGTCTGTTAAACCAAAAGAAATAGGGTCATGATTAAGCAAGGGCGTAGGATCAGTAAGTGCAACATCAAGTTGGCCCACAAGGAACTGGAGCTGCCTCAGGGGCAGGTTCTGGGTTGTGTAAAGGTGTGGCGTCTTGAGCAGATGTTGGTATAGTAGTCATAGCGACGTCGTCGTCTGAGTCAGTGGTAGAAAGTTGTAATCCGGCCTTCTGTAAGGCTGCAGATGTCACAGACTCAAAGGAGTCTGAAATCGAGTGTATACTAAAATCAGAGGATAGCTTGATAACAGGGATCTCAAAACGTAAAATTAGTAACAACGTTCTCATCTAACTTTCCATCATCCTGGGTGTCAACGGGAGGATCATCAATAAGCAAATTAATGTTGTCATCAAACAATTTGTCAAAGAGGCAGATCCTCGGGGGAAATAACCACGAGAGGTACGACGTCGAGGATCGGAGTCAGGAGGTGCTCTCCACTGAAGTGTCCAAATGGTAAGGTGGTCGTGGACCGAAATAAGAATGACAGGAAGATTCTCGTCAAGGAAGCCATCAGCAAGGGTAATTCATCACCAAAGTCTAGCAGCGCGGACGGTTGGAAGTCGTCCTTGTCCTTGGTCAGCATGTCAGGGTCACTCTCAGTGTCTGACGTAAATATCTCCGGCACAGGTACAGTCTCATCATCTGTGGCGGTGGCCGTAGGGTCGTCATCATCTGACAATTCGTTCCCTGAGGAAGGTGACGTGTGTGCCGGTACATAATAGTCATAGCATGCATATTCACAGTAATCTTTAACACTTTGTATATTGCAAATAAAGACAATTCATAATGTAATCATGTATCCACATATTCGCCCCAGTCTTCCCTGACTATCCCACCCAGCCTCTCAGACTGAACTCCCTAGTCTCTCAGACTAACTTCCTGGTCTCTAAGACCGAATTTCCCCAGTCTCTAAGACCTACTCCCTGGTCTCTAAGACCAAATCTCCCCAGTCTCTAAGACCAAATCTCCCCAGTCTCTAAGACTAATTCCCTGGTCTCTAAGACCAACTTTCCCAGTCTCTAAGACTAATCCTCCCTCAGTCTCTAAGACTGATCCTCCCTCAGTCTCTAAGACTGAACCTCCCTCAGTCTCTAAGACTGATCCTCCCTCAGTCTCTAAGACTGATCCTCCCTCAGTCTCTAAGACTGAACCTCCCTCAGTCTCTAAGACTGATCCTCCCTCAGTCTCTAAGACTGAATTATAGACATAAATTTTGAAATGTGCACTTGTGCCTTTTGTTTGTAAAAATGTTTGTTCCCTGGATCTGGATGTTTTGTGTATGCAATGAAAACATGTCGTAAAAATGTTTTCGTGAGAGCCCTAATGATCGTAGTCTAGACTCGAGAAAGAATCCTAGTTCGCTACGATCGAAGCTCTGATATCAAGCTGTCACAACCTGACTTTTGCGGAATCGTGATTATGGTGTGACTTACTTGTTATCATTGCATTCAACCATATCAAACAACTATATGATAAAACCAAAGATTTATCATCCATAAAATGAGTTTAAAGCATAACAACCTTGTCCAAAACGTAGACTTCGAATTCAAGTTTTACAAGCCATATGAATTGTGTAAAAGTTTGCTAAGGACTCGTCAGAAAATTATTAGTTGTAATCAAAGTTTGGAAGATGTGTCTCGTCCAGGATTAAGACACACTGACCAAACCCAAAGACCATGGATGACATCTTTATACTTAGCATGACTTGAAACTCCAACGCCCGCCAGAACCATACTTAATTTCCTGAAATACATGTGGTTTGAAAAACATCAACAAAAGTTGAGCGAGTTCATGTGTTTAGTATGTATGCACGTGTCGTTCTTGAAAACTTTTGTAAGTATGTATGTATGCCTGTGTAAACTGGTATGAAGCAATAAGGAAAAATGGATTAATTAATGTGTAGCTAATACATTAAAGAGTGACATGGCATAGGAAGTACTCAAACCTGTATGCGTATTTCCTACCGGCCCCTCCGACGGAACGACATAGTCACCACATGCGGTCACTCGCAGGCCCATGGGTGGGGCTCGCAACACCCAATAGATCTATCACTCATGCCCCTCAGTCCTTATACAAGGATTAATGGTCTTAAGCTAATGGCCTACCTATTCACGTGATCTAGCAGTAACTTTCCTTAGCTAATCATACCATGGTAATTGTTTGTAAGCAGTATGTAACATGTATTTCACCCCCGAAGTATAAAACTGAAAACAGTTAAGAGAAAAGGGGGACATGAACTCACTGTATTGCGTCTTCGTATCCAATGTAACTCGAAGCTTCCTCTAGAACGCACGACTACCTACAGGCGTACTACGGTCCGTTAGACGAGCGGGTCGTGCCTTGTCTTAGTATTGATTAATGCCTTTGAGTTACGTTTTAAAGTGTTTTCAATATGTTTGTAATAATACTTCTCGAGTATTGTTATTCGCATTTCCTTCCCAAGGATGGGAGTATCTCATACTTGTGTATTCGTATTCTTGGGTTCGTATAACTTGCCATGTATTGGCGTCGTATCCCGGTGTAGTATTCCAAATAATATGCCAATATATTCTCAATATATTACTTCAAAACAATATATTTTCAAGTCTCACTTGGAAAATATTTATAAACTTATTTTGTCCAAATTAATGCATTTCAAGAAATTACATATTTTTCCCAAAAATATTATATTTCTTAATAAACCCAAGAAAAGATATTTTTATCTCCCAAAAATAATATATTTTCTCCTTGTCCAAAAATAATGATATACTTGGTAATAGAAACCATACTTTCACTTCTTTTGTATCCAAAATAACGTTTACCAAAAATATATTGTAATGGTATTTTCCGGAATATCCCATAAGTTACGTTTTTTGCGTTCGATTTCACAATATTATGTGCGTAACTTAAATATTTATTCCTTGTGATTTTTTGTATTATTTTAGAGTTGTAAATTTCATGGTATTTGTTAAGTTATATTATTTTACCCTGAAATAATATAACTAGTTCACAAATATGCAAATATTCACACAAGTCTCTTAGTATAAAATATATATTCTAAATATATATTTATCCCTTTTATTTGTAAAAATTCAACCTCCGATACTTTGTATCTTTGTAACAAAGCCTATGGCAAAGTTTATTTTGAAAAACAAAGTTAAAAGTATGCTTGTAACACTTGTTTGGAAAATATTTTCTAAGTGTTGGAATTTTAGAAAATTTCGCCAGAGTTTCCTTTGTAAACGGAGGTGTCCATGCTCATTAGCATATCATTTTCTTTTCGGAAATCATTCAAACAATCAACCACAAGTTACTAAACAATATTACACCTATCATGTGCGAAAACAATGCACTTTACATAACAACATGAACTTGGTTTTTCATAAATACGCGTAGTAACTTAGTGGGGTGTTTAGTGGGTTTAGTTACCCTCCAAAGTGCGCTTACTTTTGTTAAAATCTTACTCTCGGGGTTTTTAGATGTTCACAACTTGTGAACTTATTTTACAAAAATATTTGCTTACAATATTTTCATGTTTTACAAGACTTACTACATTTATTTTGTTACTAAAATAATGTAGGTTTAACTAAAGCCATAACCTTTCAAAATCATCTTCTATTCTTTGTTTATTCAGGAAAACCATTCTCAAGACTTGGATTTACAAGATTACTAGTTTACTTGGTTTATTATTTTTCAAGAAAAATCATCCTACTTTCAAGTTCATGTCGTCTCTAGTAGATGATTATTTCATGTACACATAATCATCCCTAACTTGTTAAGCCATGTTTTTAATCATAACTTAACAAGCTCCATATGATGACTAACCGTCATATTACTAGTAATCATCAAGAAATCATCAACACATTCAAACAACATCATATTATCATTATTTCATCTTGTTTCATCATCATGTTAGCTTTATGTTCAAGACTTATGTTTGTGATCTTTTAGTGTTCTTGAGATTTCATCATAATATAACTATTAACCACCATAAACATGAAGTAAATAAGGATCAAAGGAGCTTACAACTAGCTTAAAGCTAGGGAAAAAACACTAGAGAAAATGAGTGGATAAAAGCACACAAGAGAGGTCCTTGATGATCCGTGAGCTCCACACTTCGTGATTCGCCTTTGTGCACCTTATTACAACCTTGGATTGGATGAATGAAAATCAAAAAGGGTGATGTGCAAAGAGGGGTGTTCGGCCGCAAGCCCTTGAGAGGGAGAGAGAAGGAGTGATGAAGTTGTGAGGATGATGAAAATGATGGTTATTTATAAATCTCTAATCTCTATTACCCAAGGGATCATATGTCTCCACAAGTACCATACATAATCTAATATAATCCCAAGAAGATTTAAACAAGATCTAGGAAGATTGTGGTGATCTTGGTGGGCCACTCACAACCGTAAATGAGAGAGGGGGGGGGGGGTTAATTGAAATTTGTTGGTAAATGAGGGTAATTAGTGGAAGGTAAAATGTAAAAGTTAGTGTTTTAAGTGTTACTTGCATTATGTAATAAGTTAAAGTGGTCGGGAACCAGTACTAGCTCAGAAAAAGTGAAACAATGCTTCTGGTAATATTTTACTGTTCCGGGTAATGTCCGGTTAGATACCGTTTCGTTAAAGTGCTAAGTTATTCCGTGTAGTGTCCTTTATGTAACTTTTTGTGACACTTTTAATTCCCGACACTTTGGAAAGCATACAGGACCATTTTGCCATATTTTTGCAAGTGACTAGCATGTTTAAATGCTGAATTTTGTTAATAGATGCAGAATTTTGCATTTTAAGTGGGTTTTAGGCACTTTCCGGCACCTAAACTATCACCTAGTGACGCAGTTTCATGGTCCTCACTTCCCTACACTCCATACTAGTGTAATACCTTATCTCTGGCTCATACTGGGCCTCAATATATTGTCTGTCTATGTGCTGGTATTGTCAGCATGTTTCTGAGTTATCCGCTCACTGTGCTAACTGTGCTTTGTGCATCAAGTATGTCACTAAAGTTTGTATGTAATGAATGTAGTGACAGTATGAAATGTGATGCATATGTATGTGTGTAGCAAAAATCAGAAAGCAGTTTATTCATCAGTTGAAATCAAGCACAGTCATTAAGCATAAATTAATATTAATTAAACGTACGGATACCTGTATTTGTGAGGGTTGTCACATACAAAACACATGAACTCGCTCAACTTTTGTTGATGTTTTCAAACTACATGTATTTCAGGAAATTAAATGTGGATCAGGCAGGCGTTTGGAAGTTTCAAGTGTGGTTTGAAATAAAAGTTGTCATCCGGGTAGAAGGGTTTGGAGTGTGTATCTTATCCTGGATAAGATACATAATTCAAAGCCTAGTTTTTATTAATGTCTTTTGTCGAGTCCTATTGGAACTCTAAACAATTTGCATGGTTTGTAATTTGGATTTGAAGTCTATGTTTGGATTCTAAAACAATGTTGTCGTGATGTTTTAAACTTAATCAATGGATGAACATCTCTGGTTTTATCATATAGTTGTTTGTTATGGTTGGATGTAATGATATTAAGCAAGTCACACATAATCACGCTTCCGCAAAAGTCAGGGAGTGACAGCTGATTTTCCATTCAAATATTTAGGGATCACTGTGGGAGCGAATATGAACAGGGTTAACAACTGGAGACCGGTGTATGTAGTTTTTGAATCTAGGCTTTCCTTATGGAAAGCTTCGGTTATGTCCATTGGGGGAAGGGTGACTCTTATTAAAGAGATTTTGGAAAGTCTTCCAAATTATTTTTTCTCTCTTTATAAGGCTCCTGTGAAGGTTATTAAAGATCTTGAAACGCTAATCTGGAAGTTTCTATGGGGTGGCTCTAGTAAGGATAAGAAAATGCATTGGGTAGCTTGGGAGAGAGTTGCTTCTCCTGTCTTGGCTGGAGGGCTTGGTCTCTGTAGTCTGGGGAATATTAATAAGGCTCTGCTTGCCAAATGGGGTTTGAGATTCAAATCTGAAAGTGATAGCTTTTGGATTAAAGTGATTAACGTCACCGTCATAGATTGTCTTAGGACTTCCTTCCGGTGCAGTCGTCTTTAAAAGGGGTGTGGAGCAACATCTGCAAGGTATGTTCGAAGCAATTAGGAGATAATGTTCCTCTCAGATGTTTGATGCAAGGAGAGGTTGGGGACGGGACAGAAATCTTCTTTTGGTTAGATCCTTGGCTGCTTCCGAAACTGCTGAAGGAGGAGCTTCCTATCTTTTTCGGTTACAGTTGAATAAGAAATGTAGAGTCAAGGATCGGATTGTTAGTCTCGTGTCCAATCCGAGTGGTAAGTAGGAACGGAGGGCCAATCCGGATTCCAATGAGGAACTTGCTGAATGGAGCTACCTTTGAAGTTTACTTCACCCGGTCTCGTTGAATGCTCAAAAGGATAGATGGAAATGGTTGGGGAATGGGTCGGGTGGATTCTCGGTTGGGGCAGTAAAGCGGCTCTTCGAGATGAGCAACGATTTTAGCTCTCGTTATGTTTGGGAATGGTGTAGATGGCTTCCTAAGAAATGTAATCTTTTCGCATGGAAAGCTGAACTGGACAGGATTCCTACAAGGGCGGCGCTTCAAAGGAGGAATATTCATGTCGAAGATAGCAATTGTCCTCTTTGTAATTTGGGGATTGAGACGGTTGACCATCCGTTTACCTCTAGCTGGGTTTCGTCGGTGATATGGTAGAGAATTCAAGCTTGGTGTAAGATTTCTAATCTTTTCTCGTGTCGGGACGTCTTGGAGGCGCAGAGGTGGTGTGGTTTAGTAGGTCTGAAGAAGGAGGTTTTTCACGGGATTGTTATTCTAGCGTGCTAGAGTATATGGAAAGCAAGGAACGATTTAGTTTTTTCGGGAAAGAATATTAATATCAATGATATTTTTAGTGAGATTAGATCTTTAGGCTTTGTTTGGTTTAAGAATAGATCGAAAAATAGGAATGTTTCTTGAGAGTCGTAGTGTAGCTTTGTAAATATGTAATTGGGGTTGGCCGCTCGGTTTCGAGTTGGTGCTTTTTTAATGAAGTTTTCCATTAAAAAAACATAAAGAAATTGTGATTATGTTAATGCTAAATGAATAAACAATTTTAAAATAACCCATTTTTCTATCTTCTGAGTTTATTATGTTTAAAAACATTTGGTAATCATTCAAAAATATATAATATCATTTACATGCCGATAAACATATAATACATAATAAAAAATACACATGTTACTCGATATGAAATGAATATGTATAAAATACATTTTGTAGAATTTCTCTTTACATATGTATTACTTTCACATAAAAAATAAACTATTAGGTTGGATGGTGTGATTTAATTAGTAGGGGCTAGTTGAAGTGTCACTTCAAATTTTACCTTACCCAACTTTTACTAACATGATGTTAGTAGTAGGGGTGTTCAAAACCGGATATCCGAAAATTCGGATATCCGAAATTTTCGGATACCAGATTTCACTATCCGAATCCGTATCCGAAATTTCGGATAGTGAATCGGATATCCGAAAATACAACTTTTTATTTAATTTTTATTTTTTTATTATTTTTTTCATATTCGGAAACGGATATTTTGGATAGTTTCGGATATCCGAATATAAGTTTTCGGATATTTCGGATATTTTCGGATACTTCGGATATTCGGATATCCGAAAAAAAAATGAAAATTAAATTTTCGGATATTTCGAATATCCGAAATATCCGAAAATTTTGAAAATCACTATCCGAATCCGAAAAAATCGGATATCCGATTTTTCGGATATTTCGGATTCGGATATCGAATATTTCAGATTGGATTTTCGGATACGGATACTTTTGAACACTCCTAGTTAGTAGGATAATTATTTCATAACCGTTGTGTTTTATTTTCTTTTTCCTTTTTTACTTAAAAACAGCAAAAATCTTATAAAATAGAAAGATACTTAGGGTGAAGGGGTGGAAGCGGGGAGGAGGTTTGCCGCATGGGAGAACCACCACCGTCAACACCTTTATGCCGTGCGGTGAAGAAGAAAGAGAGGGTGAATGCGGAGAGTTGTTGCCGCATACTGAGAAGAGAGGGAGAGGGTGTAATGTTGGGGCCCATTATCTTTCAATCAATCATGCCTTTTCTTTCTTTTTCCTATTTTAAAAAAAAATGGTTTTGGTGAAACCGCTCTTATGTTTTTTGACAAGAGTGGTGTATGTGAAAGGAACAGACAATCCATGACACATTATAATTAGGTGAAAATTTCCCCCATCTCAGATCTCATGAGGGTACACTCCTTCACCGTTTCAGCAAAAATCTTATAAAAAATTACAACCCAAATTGTTGAATTAACTTCTTGTCACAACACGTGTATCTACCTTGATAAAAAAAAAAAAAAAAAAAATTGTTTGCAATTATGATAACTTCGCCGTCAACGTAATGGCACCGGTCTACGAGCAACAAACTTAAGTTAGGCGCAGATTTCCCACCTTCTACTTAAATGAAGCAACGACTTTTGACAGTTGTCTTCTTCTTTTTTTTTTTTTTTTTTTAAGTAAACTTCATTAAAACACACATCCGACCCAAACGGGCAAAAGGCTAAACAACCAACAACACTCCCGACCCAAATGGGCAAAGGGCCGACATGTACAACATATATAACTTTTGACAGTTGTCATTGCTGTTTCTCATATTTCTTCGTACAACCCTTATGATTCATTAAGTTTATTTATATCTAAAGTTACTCAATTTAACTTGATACTCTAATCTTTGAAAGTTATTTACAAAATGTAAAAACTTTTAAAATTAAGTGAGGTAAATGAAAACATATATTTTTTTTTTCTGAACGGCGATTGAACCCAACAGAAATGAAAACATATATGAGTAATAGTTATTGTTTAGTAATTGTGGGTTCTTTTTCATCATATTAAGGCCATGGGTATGGATGGGGCTTGAGTTGGGGCGTGGGTTGGGGGAAAACGCCTAAGCCACCATCCCGGGGGCTTGGGTTGGGGCTTGGGTTTGGGCGTGGCCCCTTGGGGCTTGGCTTTCAAGCCGGGCGTGGGGCGGGCTAGCAAGGTGACATGGCAGGCTCTCAATGGCCATGTGTCATCTCATGCCCCCAACCCAAGCCCCACCATACCCCATGGGCGTGGGTTTTTCTTCCCATTCCACGTGTCAACCAATGCCTAACCCAAGCCCCACCATACCCCACAGTCTAACATGAAGTGGGAAGCAATAGTCGGTGGAGATACAATAGGAAGTTTATTTGGCTAGGAAGGCTAGGAAGTGATCTTAACCATCCATTTAGTTAATCAAGGGTTAAGACTAAATGATGGAAATTGAAGGGAAAAAAAGAGGCGCGTGAGTTTGTTTATGGGCATTCTAGTCAATCCAAGGCAATAGTTTCTCTCTCCTCCAATTCCCCCCCATTTTTTAAACGTTAATAACTCTTTCATACGACATTATTTTTTTATAAAAATTGCACCAAAAAAACGAGCGTTTTTTTATCTTTAAAACGAGTATACTATTGCTATATTTTCGAAAAAAAATTCTGAAAACCCAGTTGCGTAAAACGCAATGGAAAAAACCCAGTAGCGTAAAACGCAATGAAAAAAAAAAACCTAAAAAATGACATTTTTCTAAAACGCAATGCACCAAAAACACAAAGAAATGTCTTATTTGTAAAACGCAATAGCCAGAAAACACAAAGAAATGTGTTATTTCTAAAACGCAATAGCCTAAAAACTCAAAAGAAAGTGTAGTTTGTAAAACGCAATGGACTGAAAACACATAAAAATGTGTTTTACCTAAAACGCAATGCACCAAAAACACAAACACATGTCTTATTTCTAAAACGCAATGGCCAGAAAACACTTAAAATGTCTGTTTTCTAAAACGCAATGGACTGAAAACACATAAAAATGTGTTTTACCTAAAACGCAATGCACAAAAACACAAAGAAATGTCTTATTTATAAAACGCAATGGCCAGAAAACACTTAAAAATGTCTCATTTCTAAAACGCAATGGCCTAAAAAAACAAAAGAAAGTGTTCTCTGTAAAACGCAATGGACTGAAAACACCTAAAAATATGTTTTACCTAAAACGCAATGACTAAAAACACTTCAAAAATGTGTTTTTTCTAAAACGCATAAAAATGTATTAGTTTTAAAACGCAATGGCATAAAAACACCAAAGAAAGTGTTCTCTCTAAAACGCATTGAACCAGGACAATAGTTGTCTGTGAATTGTCTCAACCAGGAATGCAGTTCTAAAACGCAATGGCATAAAACTGTCTACGAATGCAGTTTTCCAGAGACAAATTTATAGAAAATTAATTTTTCTCATGCATTTTTATTAAAGCAATTTTTATTGAACCAGGACAATAATTTTTCTCTGCCCCTTGGACCCCGCCAGGGGCTGCCGCCCCTGGGACCCTGCTACCAGGGCCTGCCGCCCCCGGACCCCCGCCAAGATCGTAAAACGCAATGACTAAATGAAAAACCCAGATCGTGAAAATGAAATTAAAGAATTTCTTACATGGATCGAAGCCGATTTCTTCATCGATTGACGAAATTTGAATGATAGAAACACTTATCAGCGATTGAATCGAACGGATCGAGTGATTATCTTCAAAATCACGGGAAAAAACGAGATTTTGAATGAAATTAAACTGGGTTTTCTTCAAAAAAAGCTGAAGAACACGTTGATCAGGTGTTTGAATCATTGATTGATGACGAAAATCGCACTATAATGTAGTGATTATTGAGATAGTAAGTGAAGAAAAGGTTGGAGATGGTGGGTTTTGAAAATGGTGGGTTTTGAAGTAACTGGGGAGAAGAAGGAAGAAGAAAGGATGAGATTGACTAAAATACCCTTTCTCTTTATTTTAAAATTTGTCACATGTCATAATCCTATTGCTTACTATCCTTCCTAGCCAAAATAAACTTCCTATTTGATCTTTTCCCAAGCAATAGTAAAGAAAAATAATTCACTTAATAAATAACCAAGTTTTATATCTATTCATATACAAATTAAACTGAAAAAATCTTTAAATAATAACCAATATTTTTTATGAAAGTCGCTTATTATTAAAAGTTTAAATATATGTAGAAAATGTCACAATATTGGAACATCTTAAGTGAATTTAAAGGACACAAAAAATAAAAACTTGGTTACTACCAAAATAATTCTTTCTTTGATTATACAATTTTTACTTCACTTTAAAAACCTTTATTATTTGATACAAACCTGTCACAACCCGATTCCCGGTGGGCCCGGATGGGTATAATCGTGATAGTTGGATAACAGTATCACAATATAATAATATGCAGCGAAAGTATTGGACTAAAAATATTTATCTCAATAAAAGCTTGAATATAAATATATAAATATTACAAGCGTTTCAGTACAAGCCCACAAGCAGGATCTAATAAAAGAGTTTTAGACATCAGAGACTTTACGCATCAGGAGTTGCAAATTCCTTAGCCTTTATTCTAGCCGACCCGGATTCCCAGCCTATAATAAGGTTCGATACCTGTGGTTCAATCTTTTGAAAATACGTCAGCTTTCGCTGGTAAATACAATTAACTGACTCGTTTTGAAACAGTTTTTCAAAAAGAGTTTTATACATAGAGAAAACCCGTAGGTGATCTTTTAAATATTTCCTTGAGATTTATTCTTGTTACCAGATTTACATACTTGTCATACAATCGGGAACCAGAGATCAGAGCCAGTCATTTAATATGATTAAGGAACTCACCAAAGTTGAATAAAGCGTGTCTTATAGTTGGTATGCCTACCGATGCGCGCTATTCCGTATGGACATATCGGTATATGAGTCCGGACGTCCTGACACGGTACCATTAACCCCCAATCGTTTCAGTTATCAAGTAAAACGGAATAAACCGGATTCTTACATTTATGTGCAACATAGACGGCCCATTTATGTAATACCCGCTCCAAGGCATAATAGCCACCCCAAGTTTAAAAACTAAAATAAGTTAAGAGTATTTACCTTTTTGATAGCTTCCAATCAATATGATTATATTTTAGCAAAAAGCTGCAAGTCTAAGTATTATTGACCTAAGTCCGATTATCTGGGGGGTACTATAGTCTGGAATGAACAGATTTATTATCTGTTAGAATGTATACGGGTCAAAGGTTAGTCCTTTTAGATATGACCCGTTACTTAAGAGTAGATTCGCTAGATTAGGCGTATATCGAATAGAATGTGGTTTATACCTATCCGAGTGCAATGACTCATTAGATAAAGGTTATTTAACCAAGCATTCTGAATTGGAAAGGTTTTGAAATACCTAGACTCGTCACGCCTGGTTTATGCGAACTAGGTTCGCATAACTAGTTATGCGCATAATACGGGTTTTGAAGGTCGGATGGGCTTGTGATGAGTCTTAGTATCAAAACACATTTTTAGATAAAGTATCTACTGACTTAAAGTCAGATTATAGGTCCATTTTAATTTAAAATCATTCATTTAGCTCATTTGACCACATAGGGGCATTGTGGTCATTTTTAACAATATAATTGCGACTTATCATAAAACTCATCAAACTGACTGACCATGTGGTATAACTTCAGTAGGTTATACTCAACAATAACATGATCCTATAACTAATTTAAATCAGACCTAATCGTTGACCAAACGGTTCAGAATCGAAAGTCAAAGCAAAAGTTAAACTACTTGACTTTCGGCATGGAATTAAGCTCTTAACAAGAAATGACGAGTTGGACATGCTTAGACATATCCTAACATGTTTTATAAACAAATATGATGTTAAAACATCAAGTTTTAATAGTTAAAAACTTGATTAACGTAATTTGCAAAGTTTACATTTTTGACCGTTTATTTAATAGGGCTGGCATATCGTGTATACCCGTACACGATAAGACACGACACGATAAGACATGATACACGAAATCACATACACGAACATGACACGATAACTTATCGTGTACATTTTTCAAACACGAACACGACACGATATACACGAAAATTACCTGTTAATACATGTTAACACGACTGTTCGACTGTTATACACGAAAATTACATGTTAATACCTGTTAACACGAACAAAAACACGAACACAATATGCTATCTGAGAGTTACAGAAGGAGTTTAGGGTTTTATTTTTTTATTTTTTTTGAATTGAATGAGGAATGAAAATAGAAAGGAATTAAGGAACCCACACGCACATTGCTGATGAGTTTTATTTAATTTAATTTCTTATTGTGTACTAACGGGTATTAACAGGTAAACAGGAATTTAACCTGTTTATACACGAAAATTAACAGGTAATCTCGTGTCTACCTGTTTGGTACACGATACCTGTTAAGGCCATACACGATACCTGTTAACTTCGTGTAGGTTCGTGTCGTGTATTCGTGTAAAATTGTCAGCCCTAGAATAACAAAATATTGACTCGTCATTTCACCTACTTATGGTGATCTTTAGAAGGTATGATCAAAGGGGATTATAACCTTCATAATTACAATCACGTAGCCACGTTCGGATCGAACATTGTCTTGACCATAATGGTCATAACCAAAAGTCAAACAAAAATCAAAGTGTTTGACTTTCGGCTAATAATTAGCCTACAAATGACCAAGACTGAGATAGAACACTTACTTGTGTTCTAGGAGAAGTCTTGAACTCAGTAGGAGGCTTCCAAAATATGGAAACAAGCTCCAAGAGCAGAATAGAGAAAGAATGAAGGAATGAGCAAGCTAAAAGCTTGAGTTCATAAGCTATTTATAGTGAATCATGGATCATAGGATGATGCCATGTGTTAGGAGGTGTCCTAGGATGATTGCAAGTGTGCAATGATGTGTTAGAAGCAGAGGAGAAGTGGAAAAATCGAGCTAGGTGTCACCATATACATAAAAGCCTTAGAGGCCAAGCATATACGGACCGTAAGGGTTGACCGCTTACGGTCCGCAAGGACCTTCAGCGCACCAGAATAAAATTCAACATCCTTACGGACCGTAAGGACTAAGCCTTGTGGTCCGTAAGGGACCTTCAAAAAAATAAATTTTGAGATTTTTATACTTTAAGTCCTTGGGCTTTACATTTTTGGCCATTTGGCACTTTTAGTCCCTTTCCTTTCTCGTAGTTGAGATTAGTCGGAGGTCCGGGATGCTTTTTAGTTAACGCATGATAAAAGTTTCTCTCCTTCCCAGAATCGGGATTAATTGGAGATACGAAACACATTTCAATAAACGTAGAATATAATTGGACGAAACACATGATAAAGTCACTTTCCTTGGTTGGAAATTCGGGACACGTGTCGTCTCACAATTGGACGAAAATTTACAGGTGTTACATCCTCACCCCCTTAAAGGAAATCTCGTCCTCGAGATTTGTTTAAAGTAATACGGTTAGTTCCGTTTCACATCAGATTTCAACCTCTAAAGTGTATATTGGGCCACAATAGGAACCCTATTTAACTTTTACGAGGGAAACTTATTTTCTACGGAGCTTTTTAAGTCATGGTTCTTAATGGACAAAGGTTTTTCAATAAACCTCAAGTTCTCATAAATTTGAACGTCATGATGAGATATGTCAAGTGCTTTATCAATTAAGCACTTTTCAAATTAGAGATATGGAATACTTCATGGATTCCACTCAGCTTTATTGGTAGCTTAAGTCTATATGCTACAAAAGATTGTCTAATATATATAGGGATTAGCTGCCCTTATTCAGTGATGTATTATCTTCTAGGCTTCCGCCTATTATCAACATAACTCTTCTGCCTATCATGGGCAGACTTGAGCATATCTCAGATTTGTAAGACTCTTTTAGTTAGGACTATCTACGGTCCAGAGAGTTGGTTTCTACCAACTTTAGCCCAACAGACAAGTGTTCTATACTTCCTTGTGTATTACGCATGCATGTAGCATGTTCTCTAGAGTTTGGATTGTATGCTCACTCTGCCCATCAGCCTGGGGATAGTAAGCCATACTAAAGTTTAAGAGTGTACTAAGCGCTTTGCTGGAAATTTTACAGGAATAGGAATATATTTAGTATCTCAATCTGATACTATAGATAACGGTACTCCATAAGGAGGCTCGATGTTGTCTTTATATAGCTTAACTTATCGGAATTATAAATTTTCCTTAATTAACAAGAAGCATTGACTTAGTCAATCTCTCGACTATAATTTACATCGCGTCATTGCCACGATTGATCTTAGATAACTTGGAAATTAGATTCATTGTTACCATTTCCCAAATCTATGTGGGATTTTCCAGTTCATTTATGCAGGCCATATGGTCTATGATGTTCGACTCATTTGCGAATATTCTAAGCACTTTGCTTCATATGTGGCTACGGACTTCTCATGTCCATCCACCTAATAGGTCTTCAGCCTTTGACTCCAGTTCTTCAAAGTTACTTGTGTTATGTAGATGACACATTCTCCTTTCAATCACTTGGATGCCTTAAGCATAAAAGCTTTCTTGGGCAATCCATAGTGTTGATCTTCCACGAATAGTGAGCATATCACCAGATGGGGATTTTTAAATTTCGATAAGTTTCTTATTGCAGACAATGTGGATTTGGTTTTGAACTAACTAATCCATGTCTAAAACCATATCGAATCTCGCAAGATTTATAGATAAAAAATTATCGAAGATGGATTGATTCAAGAAGGATATAACCTATGTGAGACCATCTATATTGGTCACTTGATTTTTATAAATAATAATTTAGCCTCAAAAGGGCAGAATTAGAGTTTTATTAAATTTACAATCGATGAATCTTTAACTAGCTCCAGAATTTAAAACAAGTTTCTAGTAAATAAATCATCTACGGGAAACAAATCCGTAATGATATTTATGTCTTGAACTGCTTCTCTTGCAGCTAAATGAAAGGCTCAAGCATTGCCTTTCTTGCCATCAATGGCCTTGTTCTTCCCGTCAGTCGCCCTTTTTGGGCAGCGGGTCTTTATATGCCCTTTCTCACCACATCCATAGCAGATGGCGTCTTTTAAGTTCTTGCACTCATGGGACTTGTGGTCCATCTGCTTACAGATGCCACAACCCTTGGTCTGCTCATGGAATCATCTTCCAAAATATTGCTTCCCGCAGGTTTTACATTTGGGTTTTTCCTCATTCGGCTTAGACTGGTGATAATTCAAACCAGTCTTACCCTGTTTGTAATCCTTACTTGGGGTATCCTCACGCTTTCGCTTCTGATCCTTCTCGGCCTTAAGCGCCTTTTCTCTTATCTCATCTTCAGTGAGAGATAAGGCCAGATCCATAGTGGATCTAAAAGTTATAAGTTTGGAGGATTTAACCATCCCCTTGATTTCTGGAGCCGATCCTCCAATAAACCGCGCAATGCACTTGGACTCGGGGGTAATTAAATAAGGAGTGAGTCTTGATAAGGAGTTGTATTCAGATGCATAGGCTCGACACTCGAGACCTTTCATGGTCAGCTTCAGAAAGTCAGATTCTGCTCTCTCCACCTCGTGAGGTAGGTAGTAAGGTGGTGTTTGTTTTTTCAGATGTAAAAGGTCTGCAGTCTGCGGACCACATCTGCAAACGTCTGCACGAGAAGAGGTGGACCAAATGTCTGCAGAGTGTAATAAAAAGACTGTTTGATTATCTCACCTCTTTTTAACAACCCTTTTTTGTTTCCACTTCTAACTAACACCTCCTTCCACCAACAATTATCAATATTACTGGTAATTTCATCCGCAATTTTTGCATATGAAAGTCTCATTCTACATTTCTACAGTGCTATTTGAATTCAACTAATAACATGATTATAAAATCAACAAATATGGACACTGAATCCAGCGAATAAAGAAATAGGCATCTATAACTCAGTCCTAGGGTTCTAATCTATCAATCTTTTCACTTTATTTTCAAACAAAAACATGCGATAATTCAACACAATCACAACATCTTCTCAAAACAGATTTCAGAGCAGAAATTGAGGAATCATTTATCAGTTTCGTTTTAATTCAAAAGCGGAAGGTGTGGATGAACTGAAGATTACTGATCGTTCGCTGAATTTAGCCCTAATTATGAACAATTGATGCATCGTAAGTTGAGTTTTGTATAATTTCGTCGTGCTTCATCTTCGATTAGGTTACATCTGTCGTAGCCGACCACTACCGGAGGATGTGGAGGTGGTGGCGGAGGAGGTGGAGGTGACGGCTGGGAGGAGGAAAGGGGTGGAAGAGATGTCTGTGTTTTGTGTTTTGAGAGAGAAGAAGATGTTAGAAGGGTTGGAAGGGGTTGGAAGAGGTGGGAAGACATTGGATCATGTCTGCGTGGGGAAGAGGTCGCGTAGAGGTTTGAAGACATTTTTTAATGAAATGCCATCTAAAAAACAAACGGTCTGCAGAGCTAAACGTCTGCGCATGGTCTGCACGGCGCAAACATAAGAGGTCAGAAGAGGTTTTTCTGAAAAAACAAACACCCCCTAAGTCTCGCGGATCAGTTCCACGAACTTAGACCAACTTAGGTTGTACAGTGCAACCTTGCCAGTGGACTGGATCCCACCAAGTCAAAGCATCCTCATTAAAGGATTGGGACACATATTTAATAGTGTCCTTAGTGGCACAACCGCTTATATCAATAACGGTTTCCATCTCATCCAGCCACTTTAGAGCATCAATGGCTCCATTCTCACACGTAAAGTCAAGAGGTTTACAAGAAATAAAGTACTTATAAGTACACCCCTTCTTAGAGTCATGCGACTCAGTTTTCTTGATACTCTTAATACTCTGCTCACTCTTAGTTGAGGAGCTATGAGACTTTCAGTCATCTGAGTAGTAGAGTGGGGTTTAGAAACAAAGTTCTCTTTTTGTACTGATGGCTCTGGCCCTTTAAGTGTGGCCAAAAATCCAACCAGGGGTTTACCGACTTCATCGGCAATTAGGGATCAAAGATTATTCTCTTCGTCCTTACAGTTTTGGTGCTCTAAGTCATCACTACCGCTTTTCTTACGTGCTTCACCAATATTTAGGCTTGCCATTAGTTTAACTGAAAAATATATAGCCATCCGTAAGATTTTTGAGAACTTAGTAGCAAATCAATTTATTTGCATCAGATCTTGCAGATCTATACATATTAGATTCCCTAGCCTCACTTAGCGCAGTTGGTAATGGGCTATTATATACATTTAGCTATATAGCTCAGAGGATTAAAGTCCCTCTCCTTCCGCACAGTTGGGATTAGTTGGAGATTTGGAACAAATATCGTCACGTAATTGGACGAGAGTTTTCTCATTTCCTCATAGTTGGGAATTAGTCGGAGATACGTTTTTGTCAACGTATTTAATATAGATACGTATTCAACGTATTTAAACTAAGTAATGTCACATTGTTGGACTACCATTTTCTCCTTTCCACATAGTCGGGAATTAGCTGGAGATTTAAGATACGTTTTTAGTTAACGTATTTATATGGTTCCTCTTAATCCACATAGTTGGGATTAGTTGGAGATTTAAAACAAGTATCGTCACATAGTTGGACGAGAATTTTCTCCTTTTCACACAGTTGGGAATTAGTTGGAGATTTAAAACAAGTATCGTCTCAGTTGACGTTTAAATATAAGTCCCTATCCTCAGTTGGAGATTTGGGATTACGTCTCAGTTGGCGTTTAAATATAAGTCCCTCCCCTCAGTTGGAGATTTGGGATACGTCGCAGTTGGCGTTTAAAATATAAGTCCCTCCCCTTAGTTGGAGATTTGGGATGCATCACAGTTGACGTTTAAAATATAAGTCCCTCTCCTCAGTTGGAGATTTGGGAATACGTCTTAGTTAACGTTTAAATATAAGTCCCTTTCCTCAGTTGGAGATTTGGGATACATCGCAGTTGATGTTTAAAATATAAGTCCCTCTCCTCAGTTAGAGATTTGGGAATAATTAATATCACATAGTTGGATGAAAATTTTTATCTCCTTTCCTCATAGTCGGGAATTAGTTGGAGATTTAAGGTAAGTGTTGTCACGTAGTTGGACGAGGAACACTTATAGATGATTAAGATTTATATTGGTGTGAGGGAAGTCAGTTTTCCACTACTATCACCCTTTTCAACCACTACCATTGGTGGGAATATACGTTTAAGACAGATTCTTTTATCATGGTCTCTTTACTAGTCTTAATTACATAAGATCTAGTAGACCGGATAAATTTAAAAAGAATTTATTTGCTTGATTGCGCGGTCCTTCGACTAACTTGTCTTCACCCAATAGAGTTGGCACTTGTAGTCCTTCTCCTTCCACATAGTTGGAGATTCCAAGACACGTCTCAGTTGACGTTTAAATACATGCCCTTCTCCTTAGTGGGAGATTTGGGATACGTCTTAGTCAATGTTTAATATATGCCCTTCTCCTCAGTGGGAGATTTGGGATATGTCGTCTCATATTTGGACAAAAATTTGCACTTTCTCAACCACTCATTGGTGGGAACATGTGCTTTTGGCCTTCGTCTATTGCACAATCAAGAGATCTGTTTGATAAGGTAGGAGCAATAAATGTGACCTTCATATTATTTGAAGGAAGATAATAAAATGGGCTCCATAAAATTAGTGATTTTTCTTATAGCAGTGATATCGCCAAAATATATTAGATGCTTACTATTAGTTGATATCAGTACATTATGATCGTTGGGAGATCTTAGAGGTTCCATGCATTAAACCTTCATATTGGCCAGGCATGAAAGCAATCTACGGTACACACTAAGATACTGCCAATCACCGTATGGTGCTTTTTTCATACAAAGTTCGGCATTCATAGTTGTTAAAAATCATTGAAATAAAATCAATGTCCTGCTCCAAATGGAGAATTTTGTTGGAAAGATTTGTCGGATTTATATAATATAATATACCCAAATGGGTTTGAATAATCGAGTTCCAAGACTCGAGATTATATGCTTTAAGCAAGAATCAAAAAAAGTGATTCCTTTTTCTGCTTATTCTCTAGAATGAGATATTATTGAATCAAGGAATAGAATTTTTTGCAAAAGTGCACATATATCCTCACTATGATGTAGCTTTCCATAGTTGTTGCCGCTTTAATCAGCTGGTGAGATATCACCGGAACATCTATCGAATATGATAGACTTCAGATAAATGATATTAGCTTATCAAAGGAATATCAAAAGAAATAGTGTCTGGTGACGAGGTTCAGCATCCTCGTATTGGAGTCATCATCTCCAAAACAGTATAGTTCACCATATGGAACTTCAAGCTACTCAATGATAGAGATTATCGAGTTTGCAACCCGTCATAGATTCTTTATCTTGTCCGCGACATCTTGTCGGCATTTGTAGAATATTCATAAAATCAATAACTATTTATATATAGATAAGAGTAGTCTTATGTTTGGGTCTAGACTCGGAGTTTCTTATGGAATCTGCATTTGTGATATTTGAGACTAGACACAAAAAGCTAGTGTCTAATTCACTCAAATTTTAGCTCTAATACCAACCTGTCACAACCCGATTCCCAGTGGGGCCGGATGGGTATAATCGTGATGGTTGGATAACTGTATAACAGTATAATAATATGCAGCGTAAGTATTGGAGTAAAAATATTTATCTCAATAAAAGCTTGAATATAAATATATAAGTATTACAAGCATTTCAGTACAAGCCCACATGCGGGATCTAATAAAAGAGCTTTAGACATCAGAGGCCTTAAGCATCAGGAGTTGCAAATTCCTTAGCCTTTATTCTATCCGACCCGGACTCCCATCCTATAATAAGGTTCGGTACCTGCGGTTCAATCTTTTGAAAATACGTCAGCTTTCACTTGCTGGTAAATACAATTAACTGACTCTTTGGAAAACAGTCTTTCGAAAAGAGTTTTATACATAGAGAAGATCTGTAGGTGATCTTTTAAATATTTCCTTGGGATTTATTCTTGTTACCAGATTTATATACTTGTCATACAATCGGGAACCAAAGATCAGAGCCAGTCATTTAATATGATTAAGATTCTCACCAAAGTTGAATAAAACGTGTCTTATAGTCGGTATGCCTACCCATGCACGCTATTACGTATGGACATATCAGTATATGAGTCGGTACGTCCGGACACGGTACCATTAACCCCCAATCGTTTCAGTTATCAACTAAAACGGAATAAACTTGTGACAACTGGCACGAAACCGGTAATTTCCGTACACTTTAATTGTTATTTAATGACTGCAATTATGTGCTTAATTGTCAGCAATGTCTGAACACATGCTAAACAAGTGAATTCATGCACGTTGTATACTACAAAATATTGCTTTATGCATAAACGAGAGCGTTGCGTCAGTAATACTAAGTAAACTCACCGGTAAGACACTCTGAGTCAACGGAACTGCAGAAAGCAGTCGGACAATAAAATTGGAGCCTAGGTGTAGGTCCAACAACAAGAATACATTAAAACCCAAGAGTATATACAAGGGTTTAATATCTAGGCATACGAAAGCAAAAATAAGCACTAAAAAGCACCCGAAACGCACTTTAAGTGCAGAATTTTAATAAATTCAGCTCAATTCAGCATTTAAACATATGAATATTATGCAAAAATGTCGGTTTATTATCCAGAATATTTCCCTAAGTGTTGGGAATTGAAAGGGTACAAGAAGGGTACTTAAAAGACACTAAAAAGTGTGATTTAACACTTTAACGAACCAGTGTCTAACCGAACAACCGGACTTAACCCGGGACATAAAAATATTGTCACTGACATGTTTTTCCTTTTCTGAGCCAGTTAGGGTCCCCGAATACCCTAACACCCGCTATAAAGCACACACACTAGAATCTAGCTTAAACTCCTAATTAAACTAACTAGTTACTAACATCTAACTAACTAGTTAAGGTCTAACCTTATGAGAAAAACCCCCCCAACGATTGTTTCCCCCTAGGGGACACCACCCTTGCACTTTGATTATTTTAATTAAGTTGCTTAATATCATGGTAACACATTATATATGGGATAATGGATTTGCATGGACTATAAATAAGTATATGGACTAAGACTATCATTTCATCCATAACCCACTCAACAAAAATTCATTTCTCCCTCCCTTTTCTTTGCTTACGGCCGAGAGCCAAGTCACACACCCACCCACTTTCAATTTTGATCTTGCATTTCCAAGCATACACAAAGGTGAAGGATCACGCGTAAGGAGTCCCGGTGCTTACGGATTGCCAAGGACCTCTCCACAACGCTTTTAACCACCCATTTTTCGTCTAGTTTCTTCCCTAGCCTTGAGCTAGTTGTAAGTGATTCTATACACCCTTTTAATCTTATTTAAAGTGGTTAATAAGAAATTTAACGGGTAAAAATCATAAGCACTAGAGATCAAAGTTTAAAGTCTTGTTAAAAAAAAAAGATGAACTTGGGGGATAAAAAAAAAGAAAAAGAAAATATTAGTGTAAAACTTATGGAACTTGTTTTGTTATGGTTATTTATTATTGTTGGATGCTAGTAGGGGAACGGATCGTCATCTAACCACGCTAGGTCATGTTCATGAAACATGAACTAGCACTATGTTTAGTATAAAAATAACTAGATGACGAACCCTTTCACGCACAAACATGAACTTGTGTAAAAATAGTTTTTCTTATAAAATGGAGTTCTAAACTAGTGGATCTAAAGATCTACAAGTGGTTTTTCGGAAGAACCAAGCGGAAAATGCTAGTTTTGTTAAAACCCGAATCTTACATACACTAAAAGCATTTTAGTGAATAAACAAGTGTGTAAACACTTGTGTCACAAGAAAAATTTAACAAGAAATATGTTTGGTAAATCATGACTAGAAGTTGTGAAACTTCAAGATCTTTAAAAATAAAGTTTTTAAGAAATTAAACTTATTTTTAAAAGATAACAAGTGATGTGTGTAAAATGCAACATATAAATTACATCAAATGAGGCATAAAACTAACCCTTTTTAAGTACTAATATTGGAAAAAGAGTGTTTTTGTCTTCCTTTTGTATTTTCAGGATTAAATGAGCTCAAAAACACAAAAGAAGCAAAAAGACAGCTAAATCCAACATAAATACAAGGAAAGGAACATTAGTGGACTGCCCGACCCCTCAACGGCATCTTCCAAAGCAAAATAGAGAAGGCAGAAGACTGAACACGCCCCGTGCTCAGCCAGCACGGGGCCGTGCCCAAGAAGCAGCAGAAAAGACAAATCCATAGAAGCTTCTATTGCCCACCACGGGGCCGTGCCCAATGAACACGGGGGCGTGGCGAAAGTACTGCAGGCGCATTAATTGTAATTGCGAATTACAATTAATGAGGAGAGAGAATGTCAGACAGGCACGGGGCCGTGCCCAGCCCTCTGTTCAGCCTATAAATAGGAGTGCTTGATTTCATTTCAACTCATCCCTTGGCACACCACCTCTCTCACACTTCATCCACCACCCACCACCATCACAACACCATCATCCACTACCATCATCCATTGTCCATCGTAGAGTGTGTGAGTCATCTCGGGATCCAAGATTGATCGTAAGAGTTCTTGACAATCAAGGTCGTGTTTGCCTAAGTCTCTTACATCACTTGGTGAAGACAAAGTGTCTAGTATAATACTTTTTATTTCTAATCTTTTGCACTTTTTATTTGGTTTTGTATTAATGACTTTAATAACTAGTTACTTATGTTGAAGGTGATCTTTCCTTATCGTTTGTCCGTGGTGTCTTGGCATTATTTTACTATCTATATAAAATAAAGGATTTTCACCATTCATATCTCCACGGTCTATATGGAGGTATGTTGGCTACCTGGTCGGGGGTTAAGGGAACGATTTGGTAAAGGTCTTGCCATTGTTCAGCGTTTAGAGGTCCTGCAATGGACCTGGGTCAAATTTAGTAGGACCTCCTTCAATACTTCACGGTATTGGATGGCGGGGGTCCAAACTCTTTGATCCCCTCATAAGTTAACTACTATTAATACTATAACCCGGCTATTTAGGACTGTATCCCTGCTGACTCAGACTACTTAGCCGAGGGTAACGTCACCGCCAAAAGCGGGGCCTACCATAATACTGCATTAATAACTTAATTCATTATCTTCCAATAATCCACCCTTTTAGGATTGTATCCTTGCTGACTCAAACTACTGGGGTGAGGGTAACGTCACCTTCAAAAGAGGGGGCCTACTACAATAACTAAGATAATCTCTTAATTATGTGCAAAAGTGCGGAAATAATCAAAGGTTATACTAGATACAAGTCGGAACCAAGTGATTCATCTTGTCTATCTGTTTTATTTTTATTTTATTTTTCAGCATTTTAGTTAGTTTTTATTTTTCTTAGTTTAAAAACCTTTTTTCTAAACTTTTTATTGTGATTAGACGTTGAGGATAAACCGGTACTAAAAGCTCTTGTGTCCTTGGACGACCTCGGTATCTTACCAACGCTATACTACGCTCACGATGGGTGCACTTGCCCATATGTGTGTTTAGTGTTAGTAAAATATCGTGTTTTATAAATTTAAAACTTGGCTAAAATAAGTGTTAAATGGGCTTAAAATATACACCTAATATATATAACACTTCACACGCATCAAGTTTTTGGCGCCGTTGCCGGGGACACAAGGATTTTAAGAAAGTTAGGAATCAACGGCCTAATCATTTTTCTTTTTATTTTTCAATTTTTTAGGATTTTTTCTTAGTTTTTCAGCTTCTGCAGAGCTCAGCACGGGCCGTGCCCGCTGAACACGCCCCCGTGCTAAATCATTGGAACTGGCAATCCTGTTTTACGTCAGACAGTAAGCTGAACACGGGGCCGTGCTCACTCAACACGCCCCCGTGCCCAAGTTTCAGTTACTGAAAACAGAACCGTTAGATCCCGGCGGTTGGTAATTTCTGACATAAACATGAGTGATAGTAATTGTTTTTACTTTCAGCACTCTTATGGTACGTGGTGTCAATTATGTGGTGGCAAACATGAAGAAGTAAAATGCTACTTTCTAAATTATAGGCCCCACTACATGGACCCACCGATTCCTTATAACCTTAAGAGGGGCGAAAGTAAAAATAAGCACTATTTCTCCCTCGAATGCGCCCAGCCAGATATTCTAGGAGAAATGCTCCTTGACGAGTTATTTCAACTAGAAGAGCTAATTCTGAATTGGTTAGAAGAGCTTGGGAAGGACTTTATTGATCCACCCCAAGACAATAACCATGAAGAAATGTTGGAACCGCATTCCGACAACCTTGTTGCTCCCAAAAATACCTTCATACCTAGCAAAGACGTGGACGATAGTCGTCCCTGTGCCGATTGTGCCGTGAAGGACTCTCCATCGACTTCGTTCGGTGCATACATAGACCTGAGCGATTCGGCATACACCTTCTTTAACGAGAGCCCGGGAAAGGGTTGGACTTGTCCACCTAGAATGAAAATAGGAATTACCCTCACCGACAACCTCTTGCGTTCTCGCCTTAGTCTAGGACAATTAAGGTATCTTAGGCACTTTGGGGTTGTCCCAACCAATAAGGAACCACCCGATTTCGACGAAATCCTTAGAAGAAGCAAAACTCCATAAAACAGCCTCCAGACACGGGGCCGTGTCCAGGTCAACACGCCCCCGTGCTCACCAAAAAGATTCTCTGCTGATTTGGTCAGAATACGGACAAAATGTGTCAGGATTTCCTCTGCACACGGGGCCGTGTCCAGTCAACACGGGGCCGTGTCCAGTGCACTGTCGTTTTCTTTAAATGCAGCCTGAATCCTGCTCATTTTTGACCACTTCAAAAGACAGAGATTCCTGGGATCTTCACTCATACCATCCTAGGTAAGTGCTAAAAGAAGGTTCCCAAGGACCATCTTGTCCCTTCCACTTTTATTCATTTCCTCTTCTTTCAAAATTTTTTCAACATTTCCTCCATGGAAGCTTGGAAATCTCTTGATTCCAACCCTCTATGAGGAGTTTGTAAGATTATTTGCTAAGGATTCTTGTTTAAAGTTAGTTGTATAACTTTATTTTAAATTATCTAAGCTCAAAACCCAGATAAAAATCATGGAAATAATTTAAAACTCCAAGATTCCTTAGCCTAAAATCCTGCAGACAAATGGACACGGGGCCGTGCTCAGCGAGCACGGGGCCGTGTCCGAGGCACTGTTTTGTAAAAATTTAGCTTTCTTCGGTTTCTTTCACAGAAAATGGCAAGCAGAACAAGCGGATCATCTTCAAGAAGTAACCGACATGGGAGGAGATCTTCAACAGCAGAAGACTCTCTTGTAAACTATGTTTACGCCCTAAGGGAGGCTATTGACGAAATGACGGGAGTGGAGGAAGCATTGGTCGACCGTATCAACCATCTTACAGTGGGGCTGGAGGGCTGTCTCCAAGAAGTAAACCTCTTGCACCAGAGGTTGAACCTTCTCGCCTCCCCGCCTTTGGTACCTCTAATAACCCAAAGGGCGTGGAACGTGGTGCCCGAAGTTGTCATTCCGGCCGAATGGTACGCCATACACCAAGAGCCTCCGCGAAGAGTGGTGCAAGGAGTCCCGGTGAATGTTCCTCCTCAGCCACCAGTTGCGGAAGAAAATGAAGCCGCATTCTTTCTTCCTAGGGAGATCGAAGAATGGCTTTAAACAACATTTAGGGAAGAAATCCTTCGGCTAAAAGTCCTGCTATATCGGGAAACTATTCTCGAAATTTTCTTAGAATAGTAGAACTCTCTATGATAACCTCGTGTACCTCATGACCTATTTAGTTAAGTTTTTGTTTTATCTAGTTTAATTTTAGGACTATGTAAGTTATCTCTATGATGCAATGAAATGATGGTTTTCAAAGATTGGATGGTTCATAATGAATAAAACACACTCATGGTGGTAAGGGATGAAAAGGGGAACGAGAAAAATGACTTCATGCACAAGAACAAGGCAACCCGAAAATTTTCTCCATTACAGCAGGTTCAACACGGGCCGTGCCCAACCAACACGGCCCCGTGTTGAACCCCCTTGCAGAAAACTGCCCAGTTCAGGTAACTGGACACGGGCCGTGTTCACCCAACACGCTCCCGTGTCCAGACTTCTGCTTCTCTTGTTTTAATTTTGTTACTGGCACTTGAACACGGGGCCGTGCCCGGACAACACGGGGCCGTGTTCATCGCCCAGTAACACAAAATTTTTGCTTTTTAACACCATTTTACACATCTAATCAACCTAAAAATTTATTTTTGGGGCACATTGAGGACAATGTGTAATTTAAGTGTGGGGGGGGGGGATGCTAAAACCTTGGAAACTTTGCAAGTCCTAAATACAAGCCTTACACAAAACTCTATTGGAACCGCTAATCACCCCAAATTTTTTTCAAAAATTTCATTTTTTTACTTGTCTAGGAAATTCAAGTTTTCAAAAAAGGTTATATTTTTACGAATTTACAACCGATAGCGTAGTGATAAAAAGAACCAACATAAGAAAATTATGAAACGGCATGACAAGCTTAGTTAAAATTTGATTATATATACTTGGTCACATAAAAGCCCATTCCCACAAAAGTGAGTTTTGAGCCTTTATTGAGCATACAAAATTACATCTTTAAACTAAATGCTCATTTTTCGTTTCTTGTGTGAATAGCCGCTTGGTTCTTACAACTCTAGAACTTGCCATGACAATACATTCCCGGTCCTTATCAACTTAAACCCGAGTAAGTAAATGATGGAGGCATTAGGACTAACCCTTTTTATTTCTACACCATTATTTTTCCTTTTCTTTTACCACCTACCCAAAAATCCCCCTAGTTAACCCCTTTGAGCCTAAACCTTTTCATTTCATCACCCAAAACCAAAACCCTTTTACCCACCAAAACCTTTTTTATTTTTAACCCTTTGTTTTAGTAACAAGTTCGGTTTTTCGTATATTCGTTCAAAAAAAAAAATTGTTGATGATGAAGCAAAAGAAAATAAACAAACAAGTTCATCAAAAATAACTTTGTTTGAATAATAGCTTCATCAAATAAAAGTTACAAAAATAGAAAGTTCTACGAAAACCGACACTTGTTACGCTTTTCACCCTTTTTCTACTAACCACTAACCACTAACCCAACCACCTACCTTTAACCCAAGCCTAACCCTTAACCCACAAAGTCCTCTTGATATTTACAAAGGTATAAAAGTTAAAAAGGAGGAGGATTGATTGCTTGGCAAGCTTATGGTAGGAATAAGTTCCATGCCGCTCTCGAGTGATTCACTAAAAATACACCTTCGGCCGAGTGTGAGTGATTTCTCCCGTGAGGTATGTGAACTTGTATATAAATGGAATTTTAAAAAGGCATGTTATGCCCAAATAAGTAATTTCTCCTATGAAACGTTCTAAATAAATCATTACGAATAGGATTGTAAATAGATAAAAATAAAAACCAAAAAGAATCTTGGAAATCCCGACACTCTACGACAAGGCCAAAACCTTCTCTTCTACCTATTCCATTTGGGAGTGTAAGCCACATATTAAAGAGTTTTACTTGAGGACAAGCAAAAGTTCAAGTGTGGGGGTATTTGATGTGTGTAAAATGCAACATATAAATTACATCAAATGAGGCATAAAACTAACCCTTTTTAAGTACTAATATTGGAAAAAGAGTGTTTTTGTCTTCCTTTTGTATTTTCAGGATTAAATGAGCTCAAAAACACAAAAGAAGCAAAAAGACAGCTAAATCCAACATAAATACAAGGAAAGGAACATTAGTGGACTGCCCGACCCCTCAACGGCATCTTCCAAAGCAAAATAGAGAAGGCAGAAGACTGAACACGCCCCGTGCTCAGCCAGCACGGGGCCGTGCCCAAGAAGCAGCAGAAAGACAAATCCATAGAAGCTTCTATTGCCCACCACGGGGCCGTGCCCAGTGAACACGGGGGCGTGGCGAAAGTACTGCAGGCGCATTAATTGTAATTGCGAATTACAATTAATGAGGAGAGAGAATGTCAGACAGGCACGGGGCCGTGCCCAGCGGACACGGGGCCGTGCCCAGCCCTCTGTTCAGCCTATAAATAGGAGTGCTTGGTTTCATTTCAACTCATCCCTTGGCACACCACCTCTCTCACACTTCATCCACCACCCACCACCATCACAACACCATCATCCACTACCATCATCCATTGTCCATCGTAGAGTGTGTGAGTCATCTCGGGATCCAAGATTGATCGTAAGAGTTCTTGACAATCAAGGCCATGTTTGCCTAAGTCTCTTACATCACTTGGTGAAGACAAAGTGTCTAGTATAATACTTTTTATTTCTAATCTTTTGCACTTTTTATTTGGTTTTGTATTAATGACTTTAATAACTAGTTACTTATGTTGAAGGTGATCTTTCCTTATCGTTTGTCCGTGGTGTCTTGGCATTATTTTACTGTCTATATAAAATAAAAGATTTTCACCATTCATATCTCCACGGTCTATATGGAGGTATGTTGGCTACCTGGTCGGGGGTTAAGGGAACGGTTTGGTAAAGGTCTTGCCATTGTTCAGCGTTTAGAGGTCCTGCAATGGACCTGGGTCAAATTTAGTAGGACCTCCTTCAATACTTCACGGTATTGGATGGCGGGGGTCCAAACTCTTTGATCCCCTCATAAGTTAACTACTATTAATACTATAACCCGGCTATTTAGGACTGTATCCCTGCTGACTCAGACTACTTAGCCGAGGGTAACGTCACCGCCAAAAGCGGGGCCTACCATAATACTGCATTAATAACTTAATTCATTATCTTCCAATAATCCACCCTTTTAGGATTGTATCCTTGCTGACTCAAACTACTGGGGTGAGGGTAACGTCACCTTCAAAAGAGGGGGCCTACTACAATAACTAAGATAATCTCTTAATTATGTGCAAAAGTGCGGAAATAATCAAAGGTTATACTAGATACAAGTCGGAACCAAGTGATTCATCTTGTCTATCTGTTTTATTTTTATTTTATTTTTCAGCATTTTAGTTAGTTTTTATTTTTCTTAGTTTAAAAACCTTTTTTCTAAACTTTTTATTGTGATTAGACGTTGAGGATAAACCGGTACTAAAAGCTCTAGTGTCCTTGGACGACCTCGGTATCTTACCAACGCTATACTACGCTCACGATGGGTGCACTTGCCCATATGTGTGTTTAGTGTTAGTAAAATATCGTGTTTTATAAATTTAAAACTTGGCTAAAATAAGTGTTAAAGGGGCTTAAAATATACACCTAATATATATAACACTTCACACGCATCAACAAGACTTACTAAATGTGCTAGTAAGTTACTACACATTTTTGTAAATATTCAAGTTCATGAAATGGAGGAATTAGTGATTATTGTTGATAATTGTTGTTGATGATTGTTGACGATCTAAAAGAAAATAAACACATGTTTTGAAAACATGGGAAACCTCCATTTTTAGGGGAAACTCTGTCAAAATTTTTATAAATTTTGACACTTAGAAAATATAAGTTTTTAAGAAACTTATTCCCTAAAAATGTGTTTAAAAATATTACCAAGGTTTCCCTAATTTTTGGTGATAAGAAATAAGGATTTCTTCAAAAATAAAAATGGATATTAAGTATATATATTTTTGAGAGAAAAGTATATATTATTATATCACCAACTTTTGTGCTAAGTGTATATAGTATGTGTTATACGTGCTAGTGTATTAAGACTTAAAAATACACTAAATACTCATGAGGAGTATAAACATAAAAATACACATACAACATACAAGATACATAATTCGTGTGCAAAGTGCAAAACACGAGATACTTATATTAATTTTTGAGAAAATAATATAAGTAAGACACTTAGTTAAAAATATAAAATATTTTTAACACAAGAATATATACACAAAAGAGAGTGACTGTACTTGTGCGACGCAAGTCTAGTGACTAACGTTAAGAAAACGCGTATAGGTTACGACGTTAATTAAGCAAATCCGGTGAAGTTTACGACGCAAGGAACGCAAAGTTGTGAGTTCATGCTCCCCCTTTTCTTTTAACTGTTTTCAGTTTTATAACTTCGGGGGTGAAATACATGTACAAATATTATAATGTTTATAAATGGTATGATAACAAGAAACGCACTTGGTGAGGACGAGAACCAAGTAGGATGCGTTATGAGAAATGATAACAAGAAACGCACTTGGTGAGGACGAGAACCAAGTAGGATGCGTTATGAGAAATGATACGAGAAATCGTGTCACGAATAGGGTTCATAAGCACCATTAATCAACAATATACCTAGACCGCAGAACAAAAGGTTCGATCTAACGGGTGCCGGGCAGCCACACTCTCGGTGAGGGCGAGAATCGAGTAGTGCTTTTGTGTCTCAGAATATACCGATTAAATGCCTAAGGTTTGGTGACTTCCTATGTCGTGTCACATGTTAATGGCTTTGCAACCCATTAACAATCCTGATACTTACAGGAATACTTTATTTACATAAAATTCATACCATACTAAAACTTGATGAATACTTGAGTACGTGGGGTACTCAAGAAAAGCTTGAATTATACTTGAAGTACGTGGGGTACTCAAGAAAATGGGAATTATACTTGAGTACGTGGGGTACTCAAGAAGAATTTGAATTAAACATGAGTACGTGGTGTACACATGAAACTGGATTTATATATGAAAACTTGATTTATTCACAAACTATGTTTTCATACAAAGTATACAAACGTGAAATACAAAACTGCATGAATTCACACCAACATTATGTTGACGTTTTTCCAAAACTCACATGTATTTCAGGTAACTAGGATGGATGTGCGCGCGGTCTTGCTTATGCTCTTGGATGTCGCTTATGTTTATCTTTAAATAAAGTTGTAAACTTTTAAGACAATGTTTTATGCGACTTAGCGATGTAAACGCTAAACTTATGTTTTCAAATTATGGTATTTGAAGTATTTTTACGAGCATGTAGCATGTTTACCTTTCGTATGCAATGAGAACCTTTCATGATCACACCTCGTGCTTCCGCCGCAGAAAGGGGTGTGACAGATTGGTATCAGAGCTGCGATTGTAGTGAACCAGGATTCCTTCTCGAGTCTAGTCTACAATCTCTAGGATCCTTTCACGAAAACAATTTTCAAAGAGTTTTCATTGCATAAAACGTCCCGCGACATCCACTACCTGAAACTGTCTACATGAGTCTAGAAAAGACATACGAGGCTTAGGGTGCACATGAGTAGCACTTGTCTTTAACTGAGAAATTACTTGCAATTATGTGTGATAATTAGCATATACTAGAAGTAGAATGTCACAAGTATACGTGACTTTACCTGAAAGCGATGGCCCATCTGAAGGAAGAGATATGAGGATGAAACGAACTATGCGGACTGTGCAAGGAGTTACGTAATTATGGATGCATACATAATTATGGAATTCGGTGCACAGAAACTACAGCAAGTCTTGTCACGTATAGATTCCCTCAGTGCAAGCCTACTAAGTACTCTGCTAGAGTAATAATTGTTTGATGTCACTTATGTGGTATATACCTGTGAATATATATACTACTACTGCCTAGTATGACGATATCAAACAAATGCCTAACCCTGTTGTGTTATGTTCTGTCAGAACATGGCACCCAGGAAAGCTGTGAATGCTCGCAATGACGATCAACCTCCTCCTCCCCCACTGCCAAGAACTGCTGAAGAGCTGAACGCTCTACTGGAAGAAAGGATCTCCACTGCTATCGCCTAGTACGAGGCGAACCGTACTCAGGACAGTGGAGGACCAAGCAATGCTAGACGTAACGGGCATGGAGATTCATCTGGAGGCAGCACAGCTCAAGGTAACCTTAAGACAATGTACTAAGCATGGAGAAATTTATGAACGGTCCTTGTTTCATTATTTCTTCGATTGCTCACATGTGAATTGGTTGAATCAATTCCAGGCTGCACTTTCAAACAGTTCCTCGACTGCAAGCCGATGAACTATGACGGCATAGGAGGTGCAGTAGCATTTGTGCGCTGGACGGAGAAGACTGAAGCTACCATCCGCATGAGCAAGTGTACCGCGGACCAGCAAGTCACTTTTGCCACTGGGTTGTTTGTCGATGAAGCTCTGACTTGGTGGAACCTGCAAGCCCAAACCTTGGGTGACGATGCCGCTTATGGCCTAACTTGGGAGGAACTAAAGGAAAGAATGAGAGAGAAGTATTGCTCTCGCGCTGAACTCCAAAGGCTGGAGACGGAGTTCTGGCACTTGACTATGGAAGGTGCTGACATTAATGGTTATACTCGAAGGTTCCACGATCTGTCTAGAGTACTTCCCTACATGGTGACTCCCGAATTCAAGCGCGTTGAACACTACATTTGGGGACTGGCCCTAGAGTTTCGTGGCATGGTAACGTCGGCCAAACCACAAACAATCACCGAGGCTGTAACTCTGGCTGTCAGCCTGACTGAAGATTGTGTTCGTATGAAGAAGTTATCGTTGAACCCAACAGAGAAGACCGAGACGCATGCTGAGTCGTCCGGCGACAAGAAAAGAAAACATGCAAACCTGAACCAAGCAACTCATAACAACAAGGGTTTCAACAATAAGAAGCGTGACGCTAACCCGTCTCAGGAGGCGAAAACCCATGCAACCAAAGCATACCAAGGCTCCATGCCTAGATGCCAAAAATGTAAGTATCATCATGATGGAGCTTGTCGCATTCCAAGGTGCAACAAATGTGGTAAATTGGGTCATCAAACAGAAGACTGTTGGGGAAAAGGAAAGAACCGAAATGGAAACGGTGCTGGCAACAAGAATGGTAACGGGAAAGGGCGGAACCAAGGATGCTTCAAGTGTGGAAGCAATGATCATTTCATGAAGGATTGCCCAGAAGGAAACAATGCTCAGGCTAGAGCATTTGTGATTGGAGCAAAGAATGCACGCGAGGACCCTAACGTGGTCACCGGTACGTTTCTCAATAACAATCACTTTGCATCCATATTATTTGACACTGGCGCCGATTATAGCTTCATGTCTGTGGAATTTAAACGCATACTCGGAATTGAATCTAGTAGACTAGAAATTCCTTATTCCATAGAACTAGCCAATGGTAAACTTGTTGAATCGGGCGAAGTTGTCAGAGGTTGCACATTAGAACTTGACGAACGAAATTTTAGCATCGATCTCTTACCTATTCAATTGGGTAGCTTCGATGTAGTAGTCGGAATGGACTGGTTGTCCAAGAACAAAGCTGAGGTTATTTGTCACGAGAAAATCATCCGCATCCCTTTGGCGAATGATGAAATGCTCATCGCACATGGAGAAAGACGAAACGCGCCTCTTCGAGTCATCAGTTGCATGAAGGCACAAAAGTGCTTGAGGAAAGGATGTGTCGCTTTCCTAGCACACGTTATAGACAAGAAGGCTGTGGAGCCAAAACTCGAAGACATTCCTGTGGCGAAGGAATTCCCTGATGTTTTTCCCGAAGATCTGCCAGGACTACCTCCGCAACGACAAGTCGAATTCCGTATAGACTTGGTTCCAGGAGCCGCTCCTGTAGCCAAGGCTCCCTATCGACTTGCACCATCCGAAATGCAAGAATTATCTACACAACTTCAGGAGTTGTTGGATAAAGGATTTATAAGGCCAAGCTTCTCACCCTGGGGAGCTCCAGTATTATTCGTGAAGAAGAAGGATGGAACACTGCGGATGTGTATCGATTACAGGGAACTGAACAAGCTCACTATCAAGAATCGGTACCCGCTACCGAGGATTGATGACTTATTTGATCAACTGCAAGGATCAAGCTACTATTCCAAGATCGACCTTCGATCTGGATACCATCAGCTGAGAATCCAAGAGGAAAGCGTACCCAAGACTGCATTCAGAACGCGATATGGGCACTACGAATTTCTTGTGATGCCATTCAGACTGACAAATGCACCAGCGGTCTTTATGGATCTGATGAACCGCGTATGCAAACCATATCTCGATAAATTCGTGATTGTATTTATCGATGATATCCTGATTTATTCACAAACGAAAGAAGAGCACGAGCAACATCTCAGAACCATCTTGGAACTACTGAAGAAAGAGAAGCTTTATGCAAAGTTCTCGAAATGCGAATTCTGGATTCGCGAAGTACAATTTCTTGGTCACGTTGTGAATGAGAAGGGCATTCATGTAGACCCGTCCAAGATAGAAGCAATAAAGAATTGGGAAGCTCCCAAGACCCCAACCGAAGTACGAAAATTTTTGGGCTTAGCGGGCTATTACCGACGTTTCATCGAGAACTTCTCAAAGATAGCTCAACCGCTAACGACCCTTACACAGAAAGACAAGAAGTACGACTGGGGTCACAAACAAGAAGAAGCCTTCCAGTTACTTAAAAATAAACTATGCGATGCACCGATACTATCATTACCCGAAGGCACTGAAGACTTCGTGGTATACTGCGACGCCTCACGACAAGGCTTGGGTTGCGTACTCATGGAACGCCAAAAAGTCATCGCTTACGCTTCAAGACAACTGAAGGTACATGAAAGAAACTATACCACACACGACCTAGAGCTAGGTGCGGTAGTATTCGCCTTGAAGATTTGGCGACATTATTTATATGGTACTCGATGTACAATCTTCACAGATCACAAAAGCTTACAACACATATTTGATCAGAAGGAATTGAATATGCGCCAGCGACGTTGGGTCGAGCTGCTAAATGATTACGACCGTGAGATCAAGTACCATCCTGGAAAGGCAAACGTTGTAGCGGACGCGTTGAGCCGAAAAGAAAGGGTTAAGACCCTAAGGGTTCGAGCGTTAGAAATGACCATTCGAACGAACCTCGCTGCACACATTCGTGATGCACAACAAGAAGCTCTTAAAGGAGAAAACCGTAAAGTTGAATACCTACGGGGTATGCTGAAATACATGGTGCCAAACGAAGAGGGAGCCTTATACTTCAAGAAGCGTATTTGGGTTCCACTCTATGGTGGCATACGAGAAGTCATCCTTGATGAAGCCCACAAATCGAGATATTCGATCCATCCAGGATCGGACAAAATGTATCAAGACTTGAAAGAATATTATTGGTGGCCGAGACTCAAAAGCGACGTTGCTGTTTATGTTGGAAAATGCCTAACCTGTGCCAAGGTTAAGGCCGAATATCAGAAACCGTCCGGCCTACTACAACAACCAGAGATTCCCGTGTGGAAGTGGGAACAAATCTCGATGGACTTCATAACGAAATTACCCAGGACCCCAAGAGGGCACGATATGATATGGGTAATAGTTGATCGATTAACGAAATCTGCGCATTTCCTACCAATCCGAGAGAAGGATAGCACTGGAAAGCTGGCAGAGATATACTTAAGAGAAATTGTGGCACGACATGGAGTGCCAGTCTCAATCATTTCAGACAGAGATGGACGCTTTGTCTCAAGAATCTGGCAATCATTTCAGGAAGCTTTTGGATCTCAGTTAGATCTAAGCACGGCATTCCATCCACAAACAGACGGCCAGAGCGAACGGACTATACAAACGTTAGAAGATATGCTTCGCGCATGTGTCATGGATCTAGGCGGCAGCTGGGATACTCATCTACCGTTAATTGAGTTCTCCTACAATAACAGTTATCATACAAGCATAAAAGCCGCACCGTTCGAAGCTCTGTATGGCCGCAAGTGCCGATCGCCCTTATGTTGGGCAGATGCCGGAGATAAACATATGGTTGGTCCTGAACTTGTACAAGAGACAACCGACAAGATTGCGCAGATCCAAGAGCGCATTAAGGCGGCTCGAGATCGACAAAAGAGCTACGCTGATCCGAAAAGAAAAGCAGTAGAATTCGAGGTGGGAGACAAAGTGTTGTTAAAAGTCTCACCTTGGAAGGGCGTAGTCAGATTTGGAAAGCGTGGAAAGCTGAATCCACGATACATCAGACCATTCAGAATATTGAAAAGAATTGGTACCGTGGCATACAAGTTGGAGGTACCAGAAGAACTTAATGGAGTACATGATGCATTTCATGTATCCAACCTGAAGAAGAGTCCAACACAAGAAAACGTGATCATCCCGATGGATGAAGTGCATATTGATGACGCCCTCCGATTTACAGAACAACCCGTTGAGGTTACCGACTGGAAAGTCAACAAGACCAGGAGGAGCAGTGTGAAACTTGTCAAAGTATGTTGGAGCTCTAAGCACGGACCCGAGTACACATGGGAACGTGAAGACCAGTTCAAAGAAAAGTATCCCCACTTATTCAAGAAGACTCCAGCGAGAGTCAGTTCAGCCTGAATTTCGGGACGAAATTCTTTTAACGGGGGGAGACTGTGACAACTGGCACGAAACCGGTAATTTCCGTACACTTTAATTGTTATTTAATGACTGCAATTATGTGCTTAATTGTCAGCAATGTCTGAACACATGCTAAACAAGTGAATTCATGCACGTTGTATACTACAAAATATTGCTTTATGCATAAACGAGAGCGTTGCGTCAGTAATACTAAGTAAACTCACTGGTAAGACACTCTGAGTCAACGGAACTGCAGAAAGCAGTCGGACAATAAAATTGGAGCCTAGGTGTAGGTCCAACAACAAGAATACATTAAAACCCAAGAGTATATACAAGGGTTTAATATCTAGGCATACGAAAGCAAAAATAAGCACTAAAAAGCACCCGAAACGCACTTTAAGTGCAGAATTTTAATAAATTCAGCTCAATTCAGCATTTAAACATATGAATATTATGCAAAAATGTCAGTTTATTATCCAGAATATTTCCCTAAGTGTTGGGAATTGAAAGGGTACAAGAAGGGTACTTAAAAGACACTAAAAAGTGTGATTTAACACTTTAACGAACCAGTGTCTAACCGAACAACCGGACTTAACCCGGGACATAAAAATATTGTCACTGACATGTTTTTCCTTTTCTGAGCCAGTTAGGGTCTCCAAATACCCTAACACCCGCTATAAAGCACACACACTAGAATCTAGCTTAAACTCCTAATTAAACTAACTAGTTACTAACATCTAACTAACTAGTTAAGGTCTAACCTTATGAGAAAAACCCCCCAACGATTGTTTCCCCCTAGGGGACACCACCCTTGCACTTTGATTATTTTAATTAAGTTGCTTAATATCATGGTAACACATTATATATGGGATAATGGATTTGCATGGACTATAAATAAGTATATGGACTAAGACTATCATTTCATCCATAACCCACTCAACAAAAATTCATTTCTCCCTCCCTTTTCTTTGCTTACGGCCGAGAGCCAAGTCACACACCCACCCACTTTCAATTTTGATCTTGCATTTCCAAGCATACACAAAGGTGAAGGATCACGCGTAAGGAGTCCCGGTGCTTACGGATTGCCAAGGACCTCTCCACAACGCTTTTAACCACCCATTTTTCGTCTAGTTTCTTCCCTAGCCTTGAGCTAGTTGTAAGTGATTCTATACACCCTTTTGATCTTATTTAAAGTGGTTAATAAGAAATTTAACGGGTAAAAATCATAAGCACTAGAGATCAAAGTTTAAAGTCTTGTTAAAAAAAAGATGAACTTGGTGGATAAAAAAAAAGAAAAAGAAAATATTAGTGTAAAACTTATGGAACTTGTTTTGTTATGGTTATTTATTATTGTTGGATGCTAGTAGGGGAACGGATCGTCATCTAACCACGCTAGGTCATGTTCATGAAACATGAACTAGCACTATGTTTAGTATAAAAATAACTAGATGACGAACCCTTTCACTCACAAACATGAACTTGTGTAAAAATAGTTTTTCTTGTAAAATGGAGTTCTAAACTAGTGGATCTAAAGATCTACAAGTGGTTTTTCGGAAGAACCAAGCGGAAAATGCTAGTTTTGTTAAAACCCGAATCTTACATACACTAAAAGCATTTTAGTGAATAAACAAGTGTGTAAACACTTGTGTCACAAGAAAAATTTAACAAGAAATATGTTTGGTAAATCATGACTAGAAGTTGTGAAACTTCAAGATCTTTAAAAATAAGGTTTTTAAGAAATTAAACTTATTTTTAAAAGATAACAAGACTTACTAAATGTGCTAGTAAGTTACTACACATTTTTGTAAATATTCAAGTTCATGAAATGGAGGAATTAGTGATTATTGTTGATGATTATTGTTGATAATTGTTGTTGATGATTGTTGACGATCTAAAAGAAAATAAACACATGTTTTGAAAACATGGGAAACCTCCATTTTTAGGGGAAACTCAGTCAAAATTTTTATAAATTTTGACACTTAGAAAATATAAGTTTTTAAGAAACTTATTCCCTAAAAATGTGTTTAAAAATATTACCAAGGTTTTCCTAATTTTTGGTGATAAGAAATAAGGATTTCTTCAAAAATAAAAATGGATATTAAGTATATATATTTTTGAGAGAAAAGTATATATTATTTTATCACCAACTTTTGTGCTAAGTGTATATAGTATGTGTTATACGTGCTAGTGTATTAAGACTTAAAAATACACTAAATACTCATGAGGAGTATAAACATAAAAATACACATACAACATACAAGATACATAATTCGGGTGCAAAGTGCAAAACACGAGATACTTATATTAATTTTTGAGAAAATAATATAAGTAAGACACTTAGTTAAAAATATAAAATATTTTTAACACAAGAATATATACACAAAAGAGAGTGACTGTACTTGTGCGACGCAAGTCTAGTGACTAACGTTAAGAAAACGCGTATAGGTTACGACGTTAATTAAGCAAATCCGGTGAAGTTTACGACGCAAGGAACGCAAAGTTGTGAGTTCATGCTCCCCCTTTTCTTTTAACTGTTTTCAGTTTTATAACTTCGGGGGTGAAATACATGTACAAATATTATAAAGTTTATAAATGGTATGATAACAAGAAACGCACTTGGTGAGGACGAGAACCAAGTAGGATGCGTTATGAGAAATGATACGAGAAATCGTGTCACGAATAGGGTTCATAAGCACCATTAATCAACAATATACCTAGACCGCAGAACAAAATGTTAGATCTAACGGGTGCCGGGCAGCCACACTCTCGGTGAGGGCGAGAATCGAGTAGTGCTTTTGTGTCTCAGAATATACCGATTAAATGCCTAAGGTTTGGTGACTTCCTATGTCGTGTCACATGTTAATGGCTTTGCAACCCATTAACAATCCTGATACTTATAGGAATACTTTATTTACATAAAATTCATACCATACTAAAACTTGATGAATACTTGAGTACGTGGGGTACTCAAGAAAAGCTTGAATTATACTTGAAGTACGTGGGGTACTCAAGAAAATGGGAATTATACTTGAGTACATGGGGTACTCAAGAAGAATTTGAATTAAACATGAGTACGTGGTGTACACATAAAACTGGATTTATATATGAAAACTTGATTTATTCACAAACTATGTTTTCATACAAAGTATACAAACGTGAAATACAAAACTGCATGAATTAACACCAACATTATGTTGACGTTTTTTCCAAAACTCACATGTATTTCAGGTAACTAGGATGGATGTGCGCGCGGTCTTGCTTATGCTCTTGGATGTCGCTTATGTTTATCTTTAAATAAAGTTGTAAACTTTTAAGACAATGTTTTATGCGACTTAGCGATGTAAACGCTAAACTTATGTTTTCAAATTATGGTATTTGAAGTATTTTTACGAGCATGTAGCATGTTTACCTTTCGTATGCAATGAGAACCTTTCATGATCACACCTCGTGCTTCCGCCGCAGAAAGGGGTGTGACAAAACTGGATTCTTACATTTATACACAACATAGACAACCCATTTATGTAATACCCTCTCCAAGTGGCATAATAGCCATCCCAAGTTTATAAACTAAAATAAGTTAAAAGTATTTACCTTTTTGCTAGCTTCCAATCAATATGATTATATTTTAGGAAAAAGCCGCAAGTCTAAGTATTATTGACCCAAGTCCGATTATCTGGGGTGTACTATAGTCTGGAATGAACAGATTTATTATCTGTTATAATGTATACAGGTCAAAGTTTAGTCCCTTTAGATATGACCCGTTACTTAAGAGTAGATTCGCTAGATTAGGCGTATATCGAATAGAATGTGGTTTATACATATCCGAGTGCAATGACTCATTGGATAAAGGTTACTTAACCAAGCATTCTGAATTGGATAGGTTTTGAAATAGCTAGACCCGTTACGCCTAGTTTATGCGAACTAGGTTCGTATAACTAATTATGCGCATAATACGGGTTTTGAAGGTCGGATGGGCTTATGACGAGTCTTAGTATCAAAATACATTTTTAGATAAAGTATCTACTAATTTAAAGTCAGATTATAGGTCCGTTTTAATTTAAAATCATGCATTTAGCTCATTTGACCACATAGGGGCATTGTGGTGATTTTTAACAATATAATTGCGACTTGTAATTAAACTCATCAAACGGACTAAACCATGTGGTATAACTTCAGTAGGTTATACTCAACTATAACATGGTCCTATAACTAATTTAAATCAGACCTAATCATTGACCAAACGGGCCAGAATCGAAAGTCAAAGCAAAAGTCAAACTGCTTGACTTTCAGCATGGAATTAAGCTTTAAACAAGAAATGACGAGTTGGACATGCTTAGACATGTCCTAACATGTTTTATAAACTGATATGATGCTAAAACTTCAAGTTTTAATAGTTAAAAACTTAATTAACGTAATTTGCAGAGTTTACGTTTTTGACCATTTATTTAATAAAATGTTGACTCGTCATTTCACCTACTTATGGTGATCTTTAGAAGGTATGATCCCAGGGGATTATAACCTTCATAATTACGATCACATACCCACGTTCGGATCAAACATTGGCTTGACCATAATGGTTATAACCGAAAGTCAAACAAAAATCAAACTGTTTGACTTTCGGCTAATAATTAGCCTACAAATGAACAAGACTGACATAGAACACTTACTTGTGTTCTAGGAGAAGTCTTGAACTTAGTAGGAGGCTTCCAAAATATCGAAACAAGCTCCAAGAACAGAATAGAGAAAGAATGAAGGAATGAGCAAGTTGAAAGCTTGAGTTCATGAGCTATTTATAGTGAATCATGGATCATAGGATGATGCCATGTGTTAGGAGATGTCCTAGGATGATTGCAAGTGTGCAATGATGTGCTAGAACCAGAGGAGAAGTGGCAAATTCGAGCTAGGTGTCACCATATGCATAAAAGCCTTGGAGGCCAAGCATAATCTGCAAGAGTCACCCCTTACGAACCGTAAGGGTTGACCGCTTACTTACGGTCCGTAAGGACCTTCAGCGCACCAGGATAAAATTCAACATCCTTATAGACCGTAAGGACCAAGCCTTGCGGTTCGTAAAGGACCTTCAAAAAAATAAATTTTGAGATTTTTATACTTTAAGTCCTTGGACTTTACATTTTTGGCTTTTTGGCACTTTTAGTCCCTTTCCTTTCTCGTAGTTGAGATTAGTCGGAGGTCTCGGACACGTTTTAGTTAACGCATGATAAATGTTTCTCTCCTTCCCAGAATCAGGATATTTCAATGACCATAGAATATAATTCTTTCCTCCTTTCACATAGTCGGGAATTAATTGGAGTTTTGAATATGTATCGTTCCATAGTTGAACGATAAAGTCCCTTTCCTTAGTTGGAAATTCGGGACAGGTGTCGCCTCACAATTGGAAGAAAATTTTCAGGTGTTACAATTTGATAATTTTACATTTGAAGATATTATATAAATTGTTACAACTTACGTTATTAAACTTCTAGGGTTTCCCCCACCACTTCATCTAACATTCACCATCCTATTCTACTAGTGCAACCGCCAGCAGTCCCACTCTGGCTTCATCATAAATCTTGATCTGGGAAGGAGAACCTGATCTTAATCTATAAATGTCGTCGTTGTCTCACCATCCCCAACCCTTTTTAGGTTCTTGAGAGGAGAATCAGAAAATTGATTTGGTCCATTTGTGCGAATTAAACCCAAACCCACCAAGATTATTGTGAATCTGGATCTGGTTTGATCCGATTCCTTTAAAACTCAAGAAAACTCAACATTTTCAAATGAATTCAGTTTTTGAAGCCGTTTGAAGATGGATTGTGTGTCATCTAAACATGCAGTGTATGTAACTGTCGCGGTGGATTCTGGAGTTGTTCTGGGACAATGTGGTGGTGGGTTTTTGCCGGAGTGTTGATGGGAATGGTGGTGATGTGATGGCATAATTGGAGGGCAAGATGGGTAGGAGGAAGAAGAGGAGTTTAAAGAGTGTGTTAGGGATGAGTTAGAGTGAAATGGGCGGGTCAGGTAGGAGCAATGGTGGTGGTGATGGTGGTGAGCCGATGAGTTTTAGGTTAGGGAATTTGCATAGGCATGTTGAAGTGGAGCAGGTGGCAGCTAGCTGGCCTGAGTGGCTCAATGCACTGGTTGGTGAACCTATTCATGGTTGGGTGCCTCTTAGAGCTAAATATTTTGAGAATTAGAGAACCTTCATTTGTGTGTGTTTAATTTCTTATTCAGATGATCATTGGTATGAATGTTTTATCTTGGTTTTGGTTATTATGCTCGGTATCTAGTAACTGATTCAGGGATTGTTTCTGGTTGTTTTGGGGAGAATTGAGTTTCAGACCGGAGAAATGGAGGATATGACGGTGTTTGGTTGACTGGAGGAGGAGGTGGTGACTTGGGTGGGGGGAGAGGGTTTTTATATATACATATATATATATAAATTCATATTTTTTAATCTTCCTGTAAAAAAAGACAAAAATGAATTTTAGGAAGCAATTATAAGTAATTAAATACATATATATATATATATATATATATATATATATATATATATATATATATATATATAATTACTTAAATACTCTTACTTTTCACAAACAATATGAACGGAATTAGAGGCAGAGAGCAAAATAGTAATAAGTTAGAAATATCAAGGAAGAAATTGACACTTTTTAAACTACCGTTAAAACAACCAAACCAACAAAGTTAACTCTTAAAAAATGCTTAATTTAAAAGTAGTGTTAAAGTGTTTATGAGTAGCCCTAAAAAGAGAAATCAATGAATTCTACGTATATATTAGAAGAGTAAATTACAAAAATCGTCCTTCATGTATGTCACTTATTGCAAATTGTGTCATTTATCTTCAATAATTACAAAAAAACGTACTTGATGTTTGCAAACCCTTGCAAGTTATGTCCTTTAACCCTAACTTGGTTAATTTTTTGTGGTTAAATCTTACCAAATGGACCCCACATGAGGGTATTTTGGTCATTTTACTCTCATGCGGGGTTCATTTGGTCAGATTTAACCATAAAAACACCCTCATGCGGGGTCCATTTGGTCAGATTTAACCACAAAAAATAACTGAGTTAGGGCTAAAGGACATAACTTGCAAGGGTTTGCAACCATCGAGTACGTTTTCTGTAATTATTGAAGACAAAGGACACAGTTTGCAATAAGTGACATACATAAAGGACATTTTTTGTAATTTACTCATATTAGAAAAGAAAATTACAATAGATGGAATGAAAATAAAAAGAAAACTCTTGAAGTGGATTCTAACCTACCAAAAGCTACTATTACACGATTTTGTTAACAATTTAATTTAATTTTAAAAAAAGTTGACTATCTATTCATTAAGTAGGGTGTTGGTGAGCTTAGCGCTGATAAATGTAAAATTCTAGAATGGCATCTTAAGTTGGTCTTCCATGATGTTCAAGTTGGGGCTGATCATTTAGACCATGGGGTGTGGTTTGGGTAGTCCCTTTGGGGATTATCCGTCACGTAGGCGATACGTCACATTGGGTGGAAGATCATCCCTTTAAGGACTACCCAAGGGTGTGGAGGACTACCCAATTTAATTAAAAAAAACCAATATATAATTGAAGGAGAGAGAGAGAACAAACCTTTTGCAGGCTCGCCTCCGGCCAGAAACCGACGTTTGCGACGTGACGAGGGGGAGGTGCGGGACGAGCCGGTGCCGTGGGGGGGGGGGGGGGGAGGGGGGACTTTAATACGTTATGCAAGTCTCATCCGTATTTCTTTTCTAGCTAAAGCATCCCTTTTTCTTTTCTAGCTAAACAGAAATGTGCCACTTATTGTTAAAGGTGTAAATATAATGATTAGCCTTTTTAGAAATTTTATATATTATACACCATAACATTTTTAGTATAATATAAAATGTTATACTAAAAATGTTATGTCATCTTAAAGGTATATAAAAAATTTCTGAACTATGGTTCAAGAATAATCAATAACCAAGTAAATGAAGTACCACGAGGAGAACAAATTCATGTAATTTTTGACAAAGAAGGCAAAAGGGCAACATACACCTTTATCAAAATATTTTATTGCTTCATCAATTTTCAAAACGTAAATAATTAAAGAAAACAATTTTGAAATTATAAATTAGCAACTTATTTGTGCATATATGTGTTATACAACATTCACATCCAAACCATCAAATTATACATACATTCCACTAAAAAACAACTCCTATATCAATATATTTCCACTAAAAACAAATACTTTTTCTCTCTCCTTTTCAATTAAATAAAATTATCATCACATTTTTTTCTCTCCTTCACTCACAACCACTTTCAATATATATTAAAAAAATTATACTGGGTGAACAGTGTCCCCCCAAATATACAGATGAACAGTAACATTTTCTCTTTCCTCCACTCACAACCACTTTTTATACCCTTTATAATATAAAAACTCTCCCTCACATATTTTGATGGATAGAATGTGAATGCTCTAATGTTTTTTTTTTTAGAAAGTGACTTTCTATGTACATGACTTAGCTGTCACCAGGAGCCCCGCACTTGAAGACGTGATGTTCTATCAGGCCCCGGCTCCCGCGCAAGCTGATCTCCCCCCGGAAACCATACTGCCCCCACACGAGAGACTCGCTGGGGTAACAGCTGGGTAAAACCGGGTGTGCCCCCAGGACCGCACCATGCCTCTGTAGGATACAATCCATCATTGGGACCCCCCCCCCCCCCCATTGCCGCAGCCGGGATTCGAACCGGCAACTTCACAAGGAGGAAACCGGCACAACCAACCACATGGGATGGGCTAGGGGAGAGGATGTGTTATACCTAATGTGTCGAGAGATTTTTTTATGATATATTTTACTTTTAACTCCTAAAACTATTTTTTTTTACCTTTAACCTAATCTTTTTGTCTTTTCCAATTTAACCTCACCACTTTTTAACTTTCAACTTTGGTGCTCTATACTTTTCATCTTTCGCAAATTTTTCGTTTACGCTTCGTTCTAAATTTTATGAGTTAACACGGCGCAACGTGCGTGTGTGGTTCAACGTTTTTACATTTCATTTTACGTTTCGTTCTAAATTTTGCGAGTTAACATGACACAACATGCGTGTGTGGTTCAACGTTTTTATGTCGTCTATTTTTCCCCGTTTGATAGGTTCCACATCACATGCGGGTCTTAGATCGGCTTAATTATTATTTTTTATGTTTTGCGTTTTGGTCTAATTTCTTCATATTAACACGCCGTAACTGCAATTTTGATGGTCGCTCGCGATAGTGTCGCATTGATGTTTTTTGGCACGATTTTACGCCTCCTCCGCAACGCTAAGATGCTTGATACTATTTTTATAAAAAAAATTCTCTCCAACACTATTCATCAAGAATTGTAACTCATATGTATCTAATATAATAGAAGATTAAATATATAAAAGGATTTTTTGTTAAAAATTCTGAAATTATGCAATTATTATCTAAAGTTCTAAAATGAATTCAACTCCCCCTATTTAATAAATATTAAATAATTATAGTTGTAATTATTTTTAAATAGTAAATTATTATAAATAAATACTTGATAAATATAAAATAGTTATATTTATTTTACCGGAAAATGAGGCAATAGATGTTTTTGCAATAAAGTTGAATGGAATAAGGGCTAAGTTCAGATCTTTTGGTTCTGTTTTGAAGGATAAGGTGATAGTAAGGAAGTTGTTCGGTTCCGAGGAAGTTTTTATCATTCATAGCCTCTGTTGAACAATATTCTGATATTAACAGTATGCTATTTGAGGATGCAGTAGGAAGGATGAAGGCGTTTGAAGAAAGGCTTAAGGGTTTTGATGAACATGAAGAAACGGATCAAAACAAATTCCTTCTGGCAGGTGCAAGCAATGGGGAAGGAAATCAAGGTCGTGGAAGGGGACGCAGAACTAGAGACAAGAACACTTTTAGGTGTTTTGAATGTGGTGAGTTTGGGCACTTTAGATACGAATGCACTAAGTGGGGTGAAAAGAAAGAGGAAGCAAATATAGCGGAAGACGTCAACAATTTACAATTGTTTTGAAGAAGAACGAGTCGCATTTTAGGATTAACGGGGGAGATTGAAGGTTATAATCCAAAAAGTAAAGAAAGATGAAGGGTTAAAGTGACAAGTAGGATTAAGTCTAGTTTTAAAGTTTAATTATTATTTTGGATGTTTATCTGTAGGTTTAATTTAGTTTTGATAATTATCTATAAGTGTCATGCAAGTAAATTAGTTCTAAGAAATTTCGCCAGCATTTCCCCTCTAGGAACTCCAAGACTTACGAAATAATGAACACACGATGCTATATATAGACACTTTACCCTCGTACGAAGTGAGCTAAATTACCTTCGTACGAAGTGACACATATCCACCTCTCACGTTCGCACTTGAGTCGTGTGTTCGTATCTAGTCTATACAATATTCAACACACGCTCTATCTAGACTATTTGTATAGTGACGAACATAATATGCACCAACAATTTCCCCTTTGGACGTCACTGTCGAAGCTTGATCTTGATCTTGAAATATGAGAGCCGTGTTTGAATATTCTGCAACTTCAATCAGGTATTTGTCGATGTCGTAGAACGCGTCAACAAATTCCCCCTTGATTGATGATTCGGGTTTGCAATTTCACAAATATGTTTCCCCTGAAATGATTCCCCCTGGAATAAATCTTCAGGTCTTTGTTTGCACGGTTCCTGACCTCCTCTGATTTTCTTAACTGTAATCTTCATGAATAATCATGAACTCGAAACTAATCAATGCAGTATCTTTGTTTCTACGTTAACCACATCCGCGTTCAGTTTTAGCACACTCCTATTCTCAATCCTCTGATCTTCAAAAACCCAACCAGCAATTGAAAGAAACTTCGAATATCACACTAAATTCTATGTGAAAGTAAAACCATTTATGTACTACCACCGAGTGGGAAGCAGGCAAGTATACATAGGGAAAGGAAAGTTGAGACAAAGTTGTTCACTATTGTCGAAGAGGTTAAGTATGTTCAAAACTGCGGTAAGGCGTTTCACTCCCTTTTGTAGGTCCGGTTTGCGGATCGATGTTAACGTTTCCGGAGATATCTAATCCTAAGTCGGACGTGTGGAATCCATCAGAAATAGGTAGAAACACAAGATTTCACAATTTTCAACGTTTTCTATTAAGGGGGAGTTTATAGCTATGAAGATTTTTCCAGAACAAATCAAAACTAAGCATTAAAGATATCTAAGCAGTGTTCAAAAGGGAGACTGTTAATACATATGTTCATAGCTGAGAAATTTCGATAGCAAGTTTTGAAGATTCTGGAAGATAGATTAAGTTTGAAGATCAAGACTGCGGCAACATCCAAGGGGGAGACTATTGATGCGTATGTCTGTTGTCTACATCTTGATGTAACAAAGTTTACAAGTTATTGTTTGATGTAATGTAGATCACCTTCGTGAGAAGGTAGATTACATTCGCACGAAGAGTTACCTTCGCACGAATAGTTACCTTCGCACGAATAGTTACCTTCGCACCAAGAGTTACCTTCGCACCAAGAGTTACCTTCGCACGAAGAGGCTACCTTCGCACGAAGAGGCTACCTTCGAACGAAGTTACCTTCGCACGAAGGTGAATGTCTATATATAGGTGTGTGTGTTCATTTGTTAGTAGAGTTTTGGTGAACTGTGAGGCGAAGCGCTGTCAAAATTGTACCAAGAATGTGAAGTTAATAGAAAACGTTGAAAATTGTGAAATCGTGTGTTTCTACCTATTTCTGATGGATTTCACACATCCAACTTAGGATTTGATATCTCCGGAAACGTTAACGTCGATCCACTAACCGGACCTACAAAAGGAAGTGAGACGCCTTACCCCGGTTTTGAACATACTTAACCGCTTCGACAATAGTGCACAACTTTGTCTTGACTTTCCTTTCTCTATGTATACTTGCCTGCTTCCCACTCGGTGGTAGTACATGAATGGTTTTACTTTCACATAGAATTTTCGTATGGTATTAGTTTAACCAATCCCTGCCTACCACTACCTTGAACTCTCCCAAAAACTATTTATGCATGTATGTGTTGTACCTAATGTCTAGTAAGTTTTTCTTTTAAAAAAAGCATATTTTACTTTTAACCCCAAAACTATTGGCTTTTATTCTTTTAACCCAAACTTTTTATCTTTTCCAATTTTACCTCACAACTTTTTAACTTTCAACTTTGGTGCCCTAAACTTTTCATGTTTCTCAAATTTTTTCGTTTTATGTTTCGTTCTAAATTTTGCAAGTTAACACGACGTAACGTGCGTGTGTGGTTCAACATTTTTTACATTTTATTTTATGTTTCATTCTAAATTTTGCGAGTTAACATGACGCAATATGCGTGTGTGGTTCAACATTTTTACGTCGTCTATTTTTTCCCCCGTCTATTTTTCCCCGTTTGATAGGTTCGACATAACGTGCGGGTCCTAGATCAACTTAGTTATTAATTTCTAGTTTGGAGTTTTGGTCTAATTTGTTCGTATTAACACGCCATAACTTTAATGTTGGTGGTCACCGCGGTAGTGTGGCACTAATGTTTTTTACCACGATTTTACGCCTCAGCCGCAACGCAAAGATGCTTAATACTAATTTCTATAAAAATAACCTCCAACACTATTCATCAAGACTTGTAATTCATTTGTATATATATATCTATAAGGGTGAGGTTACTCTACAAAGTGTGTTTTTCCTACAAAGTATAGGAAGTGATCTTGACCATTGGATGAGTGTCTTTGATGGTTGAGATCATCTTGGTGGCATTTTGGTAATATGTGTGTCTTAAAAATAGAATGATTTAATTAATTGGGGGTAAATGTATCATTTAGCTTGTTTTAAATAAGAAAATAATTAATGTTGACCATAAACTTCTCCATCTTTTTCGCAAGTTTCCCTTTCTCTCTCTCTCCCTATTTCTCTCTCTTTATACCTTGATGAAGAAACACAACGTCAAGAAAACATATCATGAATCATACAATATAACACATCGTGAAGAAATCCAAGAAAACACATCGTGAATCATACAATATAACACACCATTATTTAACTTGTGTGGTGTGTTATACAATATAACGCATCGTGAAGAAACCTAAAAATTATAAAACATAACGTCAAGAAAACATAAAAAAACATGTCATTTGTGAATAATAATAACTGGTATAACACATCATGAATTAACCTATAATTGATAAAACACATCGTCAAGAAATTACAAAAACATATCCTTCCTAAAAAACACAACGTTAATAACTATAAATACATCTTTTTCCTAAAATAAACTGCTATAACACATCGTGTGAATTAACTTGTAAATGGTAAAACACATCGTCAAAAAATTGTTCATGAAGGATTGTAACTGGTAAAACACATCATCAAGAAATTGTTTTTTACAGGTTACGTTTACAAGCAAAAAACGAAAGCCATAACACATTGTGATGAAATTGTAATTGGTAAAACACAATCAACCATTGCATTGTACATCACCATTTATTTGATCTGTAAGTTCAAGTGAAAGAAACAATAAAAAAATGAATGAAATATACATCAGAAATTGATCTTTGTAGTTTAAAGTAAGTGCTGAATTTTGAGTTGATTTGAGATATTTTTTTTTCCTTAAAAATCTCCTTTTTTGTTTGAAAAATAAATCTTCCATAAATAATTTAATTAGTCAATTACCTTTATGCCATTTAGTAAAAAATAACTAAATGCCACATGTCACAAGGAGAACACTTCCTACACTTTGTAGGAAAAGTAGGCTTTGTAGCCAACTCCTACCCATATCTATAATATAATATAATATAATATAATATAATATAATATAATATAATATAATATAATATAATATAATATAATATAATATAATATAATATAATATAATATAATATATAATCTATATAAAAGGATTTTTTTGTTAAAAGTTTTGAAAATTCTGCAATTATTATTTAAAGTTCTAAAATGAATTCAACCCCATCCTACTTGATAAATATTAAATAATTATAGTTGTAATTAATTTAAAATAACAACTTATTATAAATGAATACTTGATAAATATAAAATAGTTATAGTTATATTTATTTTAAAATGATAAAAGTTCAAAAAAATCTCATAAGTCAGTAGATAACGGCTTAACCCGTATGTATAAATTTAGATTTATGCATTATATTTATTTATTTATGTGTTTTATTTTATATCAAAGATAATATTAAATATTATAAATTATAAAATAATTAATTTAGGGATTTAAAACAAATATCATAAAATGTTGAAAATAATTTATTATTTATATTTGTTATGAAAATAGTTGATAAAGGTGACTAAAACGTCTTGAAATTTGCATGGAATATTTTCTTTATCAGAACATGCGTAGTAGAGTAACCCCTCCCCCTCTCCCACGCACCATGTTAGTAGCTAAGGGTAAAGGGTTGTTGCGCTACAACAATAACAGGCTTGAAAGTAAACTATTATCGACAAATTTCCATGTAAATCGAGGAAAATAATCCACAAATATAACATAATATTGATAATTAATCAGAAACCTATTTAACCGAGTACGGGCCCACAAATCATAATGAACCAAGTCTAAGAGAGCAAGTGCCCATTTTTCAATAAGTTCCAAAGACAAATAATGTCCTTTAGACAATTCACAAGACAAACAATAACCGGTTTGGGTAGAATGGAGGTAACCAACAAGCACCCCATTTTATTTAAAATTAAAATTATATCAAATGACACATGTCCAACTGTAAGTGCCAAATTTCGAAAGAAGCCCACAATAGGAGAACGCGACAGTCTTCACAACAGCCTTAGGCTAGCACTTGTTACACTCTAAAACCAAACATTATTTATTTTTAAATTTGAGTATAGTACTCTTGTACATATATTAAAAACCACTTTTAGGGCTTCTTGAACTTATGTTTTGTATTCGAGTTTAATAAACGAAAGAAAAGAAGAGAAAATGTATTAAGGAGAGAAAATAAAGGGAGTGAAACACCTTACCCTAGTTTTGAACATACTTAACCGTTTCGACAATAGTGCACAACTTTGTCTCGACTTTCCTTTCCCTACGTATTCTTGCCTGCTTCCCACTCGGTGATAGTATATGAATGATTTTACTTTCACATTGAATTTTCGTATGGTATCAGGTTAACAAATCCATGCCTACCACTACCTTGAACTCTCCCAAAACCATGGGAACAAGGTCAATATCAAATTCCTCATCATCTATAGTAATATTACAATATCTACATACATCGTGCAATAAATAACTCTTGCTATCGGCTATTTCTACTTTTAGTGGTACCGAACTCTTTTCAATTACGTAAGAATGATGATGTATAATTTTTTCGAAACAAACGACATACTAGCTTTGGTATCAAATATGTAGGTAGTGAATTTAACAAAAAAATATACCTGACACTACATTCGGGAGGGTCTTGGCTTCCTCAAATGTGATCTGGAACACCCTTCCCCGAGCCTTGGGGGCATCCTCTTTCTTTCCTTCCTTGTCTGCTCCCTGTTTGAGCTTTGGGCATTCCACCTTAATGTGACCCGACATGTAGCAATTGTAGCAAGTCCTTGAATGTAACACCTCGTAAATTCATGTCCAATTAAAAGCCGACACGTGTCCTGTTGATCTCGTTTATGCCACGTGTTGGCCGAGAGGACTAATTTTGTCGTTATGTTATTTTAATAACCTCTGAATGACAATCGAATATTTGAGGGATCAAAAGTGTCAAAATGCCAAAATTTTGGCCACTGAGTGACCTTTACGGACCGTAAGCCTTAGTGCTTACAGACCGTAAGGAGGTGATTTTAACAAGAGGCTAGAAGGCGGTTACGGACCGCAACGCATAATCCTTACGGTCCGTAACGAATTTGAAAACCATGCGCGCCAGAAGTCCTTACGGACCGTAAGCCCCTAGCCCATACGGTCCGTAAGGACGGTATCTGGGCAGATTTTGTTTGGGAGCCAAGGCATTCTACCAAGATGCCACCTTTCCCGCACAATGCCACCCTTCCTCAGCTTATGGCATGACCTTGGACACCTGGAGACATCCTACAACACCTCTAACACCTGTCTTGATCTTGATCCAAGCTCCTCAACTATAAATAGAGCTCATAGTTGAGCTTGAACTCTTGCACCTTCTCATTTTTCTTCCTCATCTCACTCTTGGAAGTTCTTGGACATCTAGAAGCATCCCTCTGAGTTATAAACTTTCCCTTGGATCACTTGTAAGTGTTCCATCCCTGTTCTTTTAATTTTATAGGCTTATAATGGCCAAAAGTCAAGCATTTTCGTAAAACGCTTTGACTTTCGGTTTAGACCTTTATGGTCCAGCCATTGTTCGTAACGAACATGGCTACGTGATCGTAATTAGGTAGGTGTTAATTAGGGGTGTAAACAAGCCTAGAGGCTCGAGAGCTACTCGTGATCGGCTCGGTTAAAAGCTCGAACGAGTCGAGCCTTATTGAGCCCGACCTCGAGCTTGAGCCTGAAATAGAGTTCGTTTTGTTATCGAGCCCGAGCTCGAGCCTCAAATACAAAGCTCTTTCAGGCTCGCGAGCCTAAACAAGCCCATGCAAAATTTTAGTTTTTTATATATAATATATTAATAATGATGATAATATTGATGAGCCGAGCTCGAGCCAAGCTTTTGCTCATTTAAGCGATGTTGAAGTCAGCTCGAGCCAAGCTTTTAGCTCGTTTAAGGTTGTTCTCAAAATAGTTCGAGTCACCCGAGCTCGAGCTTTAGGTTTTACTCGCGAGCCGAGCTCGAACTCAAAGAAGTAGGCTCGAACCGAGCCGAGCTCGAGCTTGAGCTTCATAAAAACATAACGAGCCGAACTCAAGAGGGCACCTCCTAAGAGTCATGTTTGCTTGGTCAATTGACGGGTCAAAGTTTTATTAATTAAAAAGTCAAATCAGATTTTAAAATAATTATAAACTGAGTTTAAATGTGTTCTAAAATATGTTTTATCACTCTAATAACTTGGTAATAATTATTAAAACATGTATAAACATGTTCAGCCCATCAATTCCAGGTTTAAGGTCGGTTCGCAACTGAAAGTCGTGAAGTTTAACTTCCGCTTTGATTTTCAGTTCTGACCTGAGTTAGATTAGTTTCATTCTGTTTTAAGGTTCTATTATGACCATATTATATTGTAGTATAACCCTCTAAGGTTATATTACATGGTCATATAGTAATCTGAGTTTATATTGCAAGTTCCGTTATTATGTCTAATATTGACTAAAATGCCCTTTTGTTAAAAAAATGAGGTTTTAAATATAAATGAGCATGCAAATGAATTGTATACTGATAAGTAAAAATATTTAGCATGTTTTGACGTTAATATTCTGGTCATAAACTGAATTTACTTATATAATCATAAATCATGCATTTAAAATGACTAAAATGCCCTTTAACATGTAAATTGAGTTTTAAACATAATTTCTTGGCAAAACTCATTACCTACTGATATGATATCATAATTAGGATTATTTGGGATGCTAATTCAGATTGCAAACTGAGTTTAACTTCAAGTTCTTGTACAATGCCGATAAATGAAGTTAATGCCCTTATGGCACTTAAAATGCTTTTTAAATATAATAATCATGCAAAACTTTTTACTTACTGATATGTTATATTAAATAACATATTTTAACTATTCAAAGCTGGTCATAACATCAGATTTACTAAAACATCTTAATTATTGTCATTTAACGAATTTTACGCCGTTTAGGCGCATAGTATGGTTTTAAACCATACTTATGAACCAAGACTTGTTACTTACTGATTTTATAAATCATTTTAAATATTTTTACAGTAGGTATAATTCATGAACTCAGAATCCCAAAGAAGTTCTCAAAACTATGTGTGAAATGATCAAAATGCACCTACGGTGCATAGTTTGGTCTTAAAGCATAAGCCACACACATATTTGATATCCTACTGATATTATATCATATCTTAAACATTTTCCCAGAATTTTTATGACCATAACATCAGTTTACTTGCAAGCTCCTTTTATAAGTCGTAAAATGACCAAAACGCCATTATGAGGCTTAAATTGATTTTAAAACCTTAATAGGCATACATGTTAGAATCCTACCAATATTATAACATGTTTTAAGTATAATAACATATGGAACTTGTATATGGCTCATCCGGTTACCCGTTAATGCTTATATGCATACAATTAAGCTTATGTAACTAGTTTACGTTAATTTAACCGAAACGGGTTTAACCTCATCATTTTTATCTCAAATTCTAGAATGTAAATAGTTTACCCATATTGTACAAGTCTTAGCACTTGTCGGGTTTAAACTACATTCTATTTCGTTCATCGCTTAATCTAGCGTATCTTACCGTTATCATTAATTTAAGCTAGTCGGTCCAAGTCTACGACTTAAATAGGACCCGTTAGCATTCTAATGGGTTAATTATACCATCATTCCAGACTAGAGCCTTCCAAAAAAATCTATCTACACTTGTCTGTTGAATAATAAGATTGAGTTATTTAAATCTTGCATTGAATCGAGTATTAACTCAGGTAAATACTTTTAACTTATTTTCCCTTATACGGGCTTGGGATACGGTAAATTATTACCGCTTAGTCGGGTATGGTATCACTTAACCAGATTGTGGCTATCAAATTTGCATAACCCGTTTTAACCTGTTTTGTTTGATAACTTAAACATTGGGGGTTAACACGACCGTGTCCTGGATATCCTCGGCTCTTTTAAGTTATTAATGGCCATGACCTAAGCATGGGGTGTAGGCATACACCTGACAGATACGAATGCTAAAATATATTTTTACCCACAAGGTTGGGGATAACTCCTTTGTGGGTTTATAAAGTGGTGTGTCGGTTAATAATGTCTCGGTTTCTATACTGGGCCCCATATGTATTGACAAACATGTAAAACTGTTTACAATATTAAAATTCTTAATTGTCCCAAGTTATAAAAGATTTTCATGTGCCTTGTCCACTTAAATCAATTTTGGAAACGTTTTCAAAATGTCTCCGTTAATTGTATTTACCTATGTAAACTGACGTATTTTCAAAAGACTAAGTTACAGGTACTAGACGAAATAGGCTGGAAGCTGCTCGGTATCAATAAGAGGATCTTGCAAATCCTTAGAATGCCTAAAGTCTGTTGAATATCATTTTGTACATTTATTCGATCCGCCTGTGGATCTTCTATTACAAACAGTCTGTATATTATTTTGGAACTTTGGTCATTTATGTTTGTAATAGTATTTAATCCAAGACTTCCGATGTGTTGTGTTTGTTTGACTATGACGATACCAATCTTATGTCACGATCCTCCCCACCCGGGCCCACCGGGATTCGGTTGGAATTTCGGGGTGTGACAAGTTGGTATCAGAGCCAACGTGTGAGTGAATTAAACACTAGCCTTCTTGTGTTTAGTCTTAAACATACACATAGCACATTCGTTAGACTTCCGAGTCTAGACTATGATATAGGGTTACTCTCATCCCTATTAAGTATACATTGTTTTCTATTTTATGTATTTTAGGAACATGTCGCCAAACAAAGAAGCCGTTAATGGAAATTCTCCTCATCCAAAGCCAAAGAATGCCAAGCTTCGTAACACGACCAGAATAAGCGTGCGACCAGGGTGGAGAAAGGACCTTTATGGATCTATTCCCAAAACCAAACCAATTGAAACCTTTAACCAGACTTCGGAGTCCATACCAGAGGTCCCTGAGGCTCAACTTTTAAATTCTATATCTATGGAGTCCATAACAGAGGTCCCTGAGACTCCAACTTCGAAGACGACACCAATGGATGTCTATGATCCATATTTCTTACATCCGAGCTTTGGAATTCCAAACTTGGACTATGCTTGCCAAACTCCAATCCGTGATCCATTCTATTCTTTAACCATTGAATCCTTGGATTCTACTCCTACAACGGATTCTGATTCGTAGTACTTACACTATCTATTGAAACCTTTGTTTCAATGACGTACACGGCAAGAAGAGGAACAACAAGGAATGAATTAAATGAGGCATTGGAGAATCCTTCTTTCATTTGCATTTTATTTTTCCTTTAATTCCCTGCGTGGACATGTCTCTTCCGTTTAGTCCCTGCGTGGACATGTTATTTCTTTTGGTCCCTGCGTGGACATATGTTCTTCTAATCCATGCGTGGATAATTAGTTTTAAATTTATTTCAAAGTCCTATTTAAGGCACTATTGTAATTTCCTAATAATTAATGGAAAATTTTGGAATTTTATATATGTATTCATTTCACCCTTTGTTCAAGCGACCATCTCGATTTTAATTCGATCTTTATCGATCCGCTAAATAATTCCAAAAGATCTTCTTAATGGTTTTGATCAGCCAAATGGCAATTGTCCATATTAATTGGCAAACCTAAATGGTAGTTAAGGATGAATAGCCTTCTAACATAATAGTTAAGGAAGAATAACCCTTCTATCCAGAGGTGGTGAACTATGTTCAAGCCTCAAGTCATTATGATCAATGTGATCATGACCTATTCAACCAATAAGATAATTATTCTATATTAACATTCAAGTAATGTTAATACTCCTGGCAGTGTGACTTGAGGAACCACACTAGCCATCTGGGTGGTGAACTATGTTCAAGCCCTATAGCCTATATGATCAATGAGATCATGGCTAATATCATCAATGCGATGATTTTACTTAAACATCCTTAGTGATGAAGTGCCTACGGGCTATACTTTGTTGTCAATTAGAGACAATGACAGTTGTGGTCTATGACTCCCTGTCCAAAGGTGATGAACTATGTTCAAGCCTTATAGCCTCTTGATCAATAAGATCGCGGCTTATATATAATTTAAATGTCCTTTGTGACAAGGCCTTTTGTGCCATATCTAGATGTCCTTCGTGAGAGGCAAATGTGCCATATCTTAATGTCCTTCGTGATGAGCCTAGTAGCTATCTATAATTGTTATTATGACAATGACAGTTGTGACTTTATGATCCACTGTCCAATAATCTATGGACTATGTCCAAATTTCTAATGCCTTTGATGGTCCTCTGAGACCCAGGCTAGTTGTGCTTATTTACTCTATAACATTCAATTGAAATGTTAAAGCCTGGAAGTTGTGACACGGTGCACACTAGTCCAAAAAGGCGAAGTATTTATATATCCAAACTATATAAGCCTATATGGTTAATAATACCATGGCATATGCTTGATAAATCGTCAATGCGATGACTAACTAATGCATTTATTTAATTTGGTGTTTAGTACCAAGAATATAGCATGGCTCACTCAGATGAAGCCAGCAGCAGACACAACGATGATGTGAATGCGAATGCCAATACTAATGTTAATGCCGATGGAGTTAATCTCCAGGCCATGATTACCGCAGAAGTCGGCAAAGCTATGAATGCATTCATAGCTAACCAAAGAGAGTCGGGAGCTACTCGCTCTAAGCCCATATCTATGCCGCATTCTTTGGCTAGAAAGGAAAGCTCTGTCCACTCCTCAAATGCGAGGAGTGAGTCAAAGAAGCTAGAGCTTCATGATAGGTCTCATTCTTCTAGGAACGGATGCACCTACAAGTATTTCGTCTCCTGCAAGCCCCGTGATTTCAACGGTGAAAAGGGGGCGGTTGAAGCCCTGAGGTGGCTTGACGAAATGGAAACTATTGTTGATATCAACGGCTGCGTTGATAAAGATGTTGTGAAGTTCGTTTCACAATCGTTTAAGGGCGATGCCCTAATATGGTGGAAAGCCATGGTACAATCAACAGGGAAGGTACCCATGTATAATTTGGGATGGTCCAAGTTTGTGGACCTGGTTAAGGATACCTACTGTCCACCACATAAGGTGGAGAAAATTCAGTTAGACTTTCTGACCCAAGCGCATAGCACGCTTTATCGGTGGTCTAGCACTGGAAATAAGGGTATGGTGAAGGCTTCAAAGCCTAGTACCTATAGGTCAGCTGTAGACCTATCTCTGTCTCTCACTCTGGATTTGGTGAGACAAAAATCAGTCAGGTCTGAGACTGACGGGAAAAGAAAGCAGGAGGATGATCACTCCCAAAGATTAAAGAAAAAGGGAAAGTCTGGGTTCAATAAGAACAAAGATAGGTCGGGCGAGAAGCCGGTATGCAAGTCTTGCAACCACATACATTGGGGACAGTGCAACTCTGACCCATAGGCTAAACCCCGTGGTATCTGCAAGAAGAAGGGTCACAAGACCCTTGAGTGTAAAAATATGAAGGATGCCATCTGCTACGACTGCAATGAGAAGGGGCACATCAAAACCAACTGCCCCAAGAATACAAAGAAGCCCGATGAGGTAAAGAAAGGAAACGCCCGAGCCTTCCAAATGAATGCAAGGGAGGCGTTCAATGACACAAATGTCATAATAGGTACGCTCCTCATCAACGATATTTATGCTAGAGTTCTTTTTTATTTGGGCGCTGATAAGTCTTTTGTAGACCATAAGTTTAGTAAATTATTAAACTTGCCCATAAGAACTCTAGGCATAACATATGAAGTAGAACTTGCCGACAGAACCATAGAAATTGCTTCTTCCATTCTTGATGGATATTCTATATCCATTAAGAATCATTCGGTTCCTATCTCTCTCCTGCCAATGAAATTGGCGGGGTTCGATGTAGTCTTAGGCATGGACTGGTTATCTCATAACCAAGCTCGTATACCCTGTGATAAGAAACTCATCGAAATTAAATCCCCATCTGGTGAAATGCTCACCATCCTAGGAGACCTACACTATGCATTGCCTGAGAAAGCATAATGGCTTAAGGCATCCAGGTGTTTGAAGAGAGGTTGTCTCATCTATATGGCACAAGTGACTGTAGATGAGCCGTAGCCGAAAATTGAAGACATTCCTATCATCTCGGAGTATCCAGACGTTTTTTTCCAGAAGAATTACCCAGTTTACCCCCTGATAGGCAAGTAGAGTTTAGGATTGACATCCTACCAGGAGCTGCACCAGTTGCAAGAGCTCCTTATCGCTTGGTGCCAAAGGAAATGTAGGAATTAAGAACCCAACTAGATGAGCTTTTGGAGAAAGGTTTCATACAGCCTAGCTCATCACCTTAGGGAGCTCCTATCCTGTTTGTCAAAAAGAAAGACGGTTCAATGCGAATGTGCATTAACTATCATGAGCTCAACAAGATAACGATCAAGAATCGTTATCCTCTACCCAGGATCGATGATTTATTTGATCAACTTCAAGGAGCAAGTTACATTTAAAAGATAGACTCAAGGTCTGGTTATCATCAGCTGAAGGTCAGGAGTGAAGGCGTTCTGAAGACTGCCTTTAGGTTATGAATTCTTACTGATGCCTTTTGGACTCACTAATGCACCTACAGCATTCATGGATCTCATGAATCGAGTCTGCAAACCATATTTGGATAAGTTTGTCATTGTCTTTATAGACGACATACTTATTTATGTGTGCAAAATGCAACATATAAATTACATCAAATGAGGCATAAAGCTAACCTTTTTTTAGTACTAATGTTCGAAAAAGCACGTTTCTTTCTTCCTTTTGAATTTACAAGACCAAACGAGCTTAAAAGAACAAGAAGAGCAAATAAGCAGCCAAAACCAACATAAATACAAAAAGAAGGAATAAACGTGACGTGCCCGACCCCTCGGCATCATCTCCCAAAGCAAAAACAAGGCAACAGAGCCTGACCACGGGGCTGTTCCCAGCTGGGCATGAGGGGTGGTCAGGAACCTACACAAAAAGACAAAGCTACAGAAGCTTCTACGCCCACCACAGGGCCGTGCCCAGCTCTACACGGGGCATGGTCAACTCTAAGATACGCATAATCTTGATAGTACCGCAAAGAGTTGACCACGGGGCAGTGCCCAGGAGACACGTGGTCGTGTGGGGCCCTCTGCTAACAATTGCAATTAATGAAGGAAGAGAAAAGGATGGCCACGGGCCATGCCCACTGGATACGAGGCCGTGGCCAGGGCTCTGTTCTGGCTATAAAAGGGGTGCTTGGTTCACTTCAGAGGCATCCCTTGGCAAACCACTACTCTCCCACTTTGCCACCACCCCACCACCAATACAACACCAACACCCACCACCATCATCCATCATATATCTTTAGAGTGTGTAGTAGTCTCAAGATCCAAGATTGATTGTAAGAGTTCTTGATAATCAAAGGCCATGTTTGGTTAATCCTCTTACATCACTTGGTGAAGACAAGTTTTTAATGTATTACTTTTGATTTTTAATCTTTCGGCACTTTTTATTTGGGTTTGTATTAATAACTTTAATAACTAGTTTCTTATGTTGAAGGTGAATTTTCCTTATCATTTCTTCATGGTGTCTTGAGGTTACTTTACTGTCTATATAAAGTAAAAGATGTCATCATTCGTGTCTTTACGGTCTATATAAAGAGCGTTAACTACCAGGAGGGGGGGTTAGGGGGATGGTTTGGTAAACTTCTTGTCTCGTTCAGTGTATAGATCCTGCTAGGACCTAGCTCAAGCTTACTAGGACCTCCTTCAATGCCCAACGGTATTGGATGGCGGGAGTGTGAATATCTTGAGCCCCTTATATGTAAACTACTATTAATACTTTAAACCGGCTTCTTGGGATTGTATCCTTGCTGACTCAAACCACTTAGCCGAGGGTAACGTCACCTTCAAAAGAGGGGCCTACCATTTTTCGCATTAATAACTTACTTAATTGTCTTTCAATATTCCGACCCTTTGGGATTGTATCCCTGCTGACTCAAACCACTGGGTTGAGGGTAACGTCACCTTCAAAAGAGGGGCCTACTACTATAACTAAGAGAATCTCTTAAAAAGTCCGAAAGTGCGAAAATCATCAAAGGATACATTAAAGACGAGTTGGATCCAAGTGATTCTATCTTGTCTATCTGTTTTTATTTTATTTATCCTTTTTTTATTTTATTTTTATTTTCATGTTTCAAAACTTTTCTCAAAAATTTAGATTGATTAGACGTTGAGGATAAACCGGTATTAAAAGCTCTTGTGTCCTTGGACGACCTTGGTATCTTACCAACACTATACTACGCTCACGATGGGTGCACTTGCCCAAGTGTGTGTTTAGTGTTAGTATAATATCGTGTTTTAAAAATTTAAAACTTGACTAATGCGTAAAATGGACTCAAAATATTAATAAAATCATATCACACCTAACGCACACCAAGTTTTTGGCGTCGTTGCCGGGGACACAAGGATTTTAAGAAAGTTTAAAATCAACGGCCTAATTATTTTTATTTATTTTTCTAATTTTTTTTAGGATTTTTCTTAGTTTTTCAGTTTCTGCAGAACTCAGCACGGGCCGTGCCCAGCCAGACACGGGGCCCTGTCCAACATCGTTACTTGCAATTCTGTTTTAAGACAGACAGTAGCTGACCACGGGGCCGTGTCCACTCAACACGCCCCCATGTCCACTCCTCAGTTGCTGAAAACAGGACCGTAAGATCCCGACGGTTGGTAAATTCTGACAAAAATATGAGTGATATTGATTATTTTTACTTTCGCCACTCTTACGGTGAGTGGTGTCATATATGTGGTGGATTCCATCAAGATTTAGAATGTTTCTTTCTAAATTACGAACCCCGCTATTTAGACCCATCGTTTTCCTGTAATCACCTTAAGATGGGTGAAAGTAAAAACGATCAGTATCTCCCACCCGAATACCCTCAATCATTTCTTCCAACCGACATAACCGAAGAATTATGTCAATTAGAAGAAAGAATTCTCCTAAAAATAAAAGAAATAGATCTTATGATGAAAGTGAGATATTCATCACAAGACAACAATCAAGGAGAATTGTTGGGACGACATTCGGAATCTACCAACATCGACGACACCAAAAGTACCTCAACCTCTTGTGAAAGCATGAGCGATAGTCATCCCTGTATTGATTGTGCCACGAAGGACTCTCCATCGGCCCCCACCGATGCGCTCATAGACCTGAGCGATTCGACATATACCTTCTTTAACAAAAGCCCGGATAAGGGGAATAAAGGTTGGTTTCGCCCACAGGTAAGAAGTTTAGGTTTTACCCTTTCCGATAACCTCTTGCGTTCTTGCATGAATCAAGAGCAATTAAGGTACCTTAGGCACTTCGGTGTTGTTCCCTCCATTAAGGAACCGCCCAATTCGAAATAAAACCTTAAAATAAGACGCCGCTTCATAAATACTCTAGCCATGGGGTCGTGCTCAGGTCAACACGCCCCGTGCCCACCTCAAATCTCACCACGGGGTCGTGTCCAGGCCAACACGCCCCATGCTCATAATACGGACAAAATGTGTCAGAACCTTGTCTGACCATGGGGTCGTGTCCATCCGTCACGGGGCCGTGGTCAGTGTGTTGTCGTTTTCTATAAAGTCAGCCTTATTCCTGCACATTTGGATCCATTCCAAAGATAAAGATTTGATGGGATCTTCATACATATCTTAAACGGTATATTCTCAACAAGGTTTCTCACCAACCATCATGTCTTTGCTTCTTTTGTCACTTACCTTCTTCTCCAAAACTCTCCAACCTCCATTAAAGCTTGAAACATTCATAACTTCAAGCTTTATTGTAGTGTTTGCAAGGTTTTTAACCAAGGAATCTTATTAAACATTAGTTTTAAAACACTATTTTAAGTTATTTATGTTCAGAAACGTTTTAAAATAAAGAAAAATAAGTTAAAACAATGACATTCCTTGGTTCAAAATCCTGCAGGGAGGTGACCACAGGGCCATGGCCGGAGTCTCAGTTTCATCCTTTTGAAATTTTCGTCTTGTTTTCTTAGAATGTCGAGACAAAACAGTGGAACCTCATCATCTCACTCTAGAAACAGTCGAAGGGGAAGAAGGCCATCGATTGAAGCTACCCTTATACATTATGTATGTGCAATAAGGGACGCCCTTGATGAAATGACATCAGTGGAAGAGGTTCTCATTGACCGTATCAACTACTTTACGGTGGGGCTGGAGAATAGCTTTCAAGAAATCAACCTTTTGCACCAAAGGTTGAACATTCTTGCTATGCCACCCATGGAACCAATCTTCCCACAAGAAGATTGGAACCTAGTACAAGAAGTTGTCAACCCAACCGGATGGGATGACCTTCCTCCGAAACCTCCTCTCACACGAGGTCCCGATGGATGTCGCACCTCCCCCACAAGAGGTTGTGGACAATGAGCCCGTCTTCCTTCTCCATCGGGAGATTGAGGAGTGGCTCAACGATGTTTGAGGATTACCCTCCGGGTTGAAGTTCTAAAAGCCCTTATTCACCGGAAAATCATTTTCGGGTTTTTGTTGTTCTTATCATGAAAACATCTAGGGTAGAACTTCTTCATGGTCTAAATTTCTTGCATTCTAGGACCTACCTATCTATCTTAATTTTTAGTTTGTAATTTCAAATTTTAGGACCTATGTATTTTGCACTCTAAATGAATGATGGTTTAAGTTATTTTGTGGTGTTTGGATGTTTTATAATGGTTTAACAAACGAGAAGAAGTGAAAAATTGCCAAAGGGACGTTAAAACCACACCCCATGCACAAAAACAGAGCCTTCCGGCAACCGAAAGTCGTGAAGTTTGACTTCTGCTTTGACTTTCAGTTCTGACCCGAATTAGATTAGTTTCATTATGTTTTAAGGTTCTATTATAACCATATTATATTGTAGTATAACCCTCCTAGGTTATATTACATGGTCATATAGTAATCTGAGTTTATATTGCAAGTTCCGTTATTATGTCTAATATTGACTAAAATGCCCTTTTGTTTAAAAATGAGGTTTCAAATATAAATGAGCATGCAAATGAATTATATACTGATAAGTAAAAATATTTAGCATGTTTTGATGTTAATATCTGGTCATAAACTGAATTTACTTATATAATCATAAATCATGCATTTAAGTTTTAAACATGTTTTGAGTTTTAAACATAATTTCTTGGCAAAACTCATTACATACTGATATGATATCATAATTAGGATTATTTGGGATGCTAAGTCAGATTGTAAACTGAGTTTAACTTCAAGTTCTTGTACAATGCCTATAAATGATGATAATGCTCTTATGGCACTTAAAATGCTTTTAAACATAATAATCATGAAAAACCTTTTACTTACTGATATGTTATATTAAATAACATATTTTAACTATTCAAAGCTGGTCATAACATCAGATTTACTAAAACATTGTAATTATCGTCATTTAACGACTTTTACGCCGTTTGGGCGCATAGTATGGTTTTAAACCATACCTATGAACCAAGACTTGTTACCTACTAATTTTATAAATCATTTTAAATATTTTTACAGTACGTATAAGTCATGAACTCAGAATCCCAAATAAGTTCTCAAAACTATGTGTGAAAATAACCAAAATGCCCCTACGGTGCATAGTTTGGTCTTAAAGCATAAACCACACACATATTTGATATCCTACTGATATTATATCATAAATTAAATATTTTTCCAGAATGTTTATGACCTTAACATCAGTTTACTTGCAAGCTCCTTTTATATGTCGTAAAATGACCAAAACACCCTTATGAGGCTTAAATTGATTTTAAAACCTTAACGGGCATATATGTTAGTATTCTACCGATATTATAACATGTTTTAAGTATAATAACATATGGAACTTGTATATGGCTCATCCGGTTACCCGTTAATGCATATATGCGTACGGTTAAGCTTATGTAACTAGTTTACGTAATTTAACCGAAACGGGTTTAACCTTATCATTTTTATCTCAAATTCCAGAATGTAAATAGTTTACCCATATTATAAAGGTCTTAGTACTTGACGATTTTAAACTACAATCTATTTCAGTCGTCGCTTAATCTAGCGTATCTTACAGTTATCATTAATTTAAGCTAGCCGGTCCAAGTCTACGACTTAAATAGGACCCGTTAGCTTTCTAATGGATTAATTATACCATCATTCCAGACTAGAGCCTTCCGGTAAACGCTATCTACACTTGTCTAGTGAGTAATACGACTGAGTTATTTAAACCTTGCATTGAATCGGGTATTAACTAAGGTAAATACTTTTAACTTATTTTCCCTTATACGGGCTTGGGATACGGTAAATTATTACCGCTTGGTCAGGTATGGGATCACTTAGCCGGATTGTGGCTATCAATCTGCATAACCCGTTTTAACCTGTTTTGTTTGATAACTTTAACATTGGGAGTTAACGCGATCGTGTCCTGGATATCCTCGGCTCATTTAAGTTATTAATGGCCACGACCTAAGCACGGGGTGTAGGCATACACCTGATAGATGTGAATGCTAAAATATATTTTTACCCACAAGGTTGGGGATAACTCCTTTGGGGTTTATAAAGTGGTGCGTCAGTTGTTCATGTCTCGGTTTCTATACTGGGCCCCATTTGTATTGACAAACATGTAAAACTGTGTACTAGATTAAAATTCATAATTGTCCCACTTTATAAAAGATTTTCATGTGCCTTGTGCACTTAAATCAATTTTGGAAACGTTTTCAAAATGTGTCAGTTAATTGTATTTACCAGTGTAAACTAACGTTATTTCAAAAGACTAAGTTACAGGTACTAGACGAAATAGGCTGGAAGCTGCTCGGTATCAATAAGAGGATCTTGCAAATCCTTAGAATGCCTAAAGTCTGTTGAATATCATTTTGTAATATAGATGCCCTTCTTGTCCGCAATTATAACATTCCTTTTTGCCCAACAAGCACTTTCCTGTGTGGAACTTCCCTCATGTTGTCACACCCCAACCGATGGCGGAATCATCGGGGTGCGACACTTAGTGAAACAGATTGTTTGATAGAAATTCCATAACAACTACTGTACCGAATAGTTAACATTATGTCCCATACCATAACCTATTGAGCAAGTAAGTTATTACAGACATAGATATCTCCAAAACAAATAAAACTGTTTAAACAACTCAGATTCAAAATAAAATAAATTGTCTTTGTTTGTTTCTAGACTCTCTCCTACTTGATTCCATCAAAGAGCAAGCAAGCATCCTAGCATCTTAAGCACCTGTCACATACGTTAAAATAAAGTCAATACACATAGTGTAAAGGTAAGCATACAAGTTTGATATAGCATAGTAGAGTTCAAAATCGTTTACACATAACCAGCATGTATAACACATAATGTGAAGCATGTAAGTTATCGACAAAGATCCTATCAATACCAATGACTGCGAGTTGACTGCGAGTAGCGAGTGCGCATCACATGTTCACCACTGTGAACACGTGAAGCATTGTCCTTAACAACCCCTGAGTGAACAGGTGCTGAGTCCAAACTATAGTACTATCGTTGCTAAGGCAGGTAGACAGCATTCAATGTGTTAACATAACAAACAGGCATTCATCGAGTCACATATAACATGCATTAAAGGTCAGCGTATAAATAGTGTTGCGTCGTGTGTTCGATGTGATTTAGAATAAGTAACGTATGTAACACCCAAAAGTGCATAAAGCAAAAAGGGATCGAGTATACTCACAGATAGCGTTTAAGTTAATAAACACTGCCTTGGATTGAAGGGAGCGCTTGAGAGTGATTTAGCCTGAACAATTAATGATAGCATGAACGATAAGCGATGCGTAGAACGGTGAAAGGTAACCAAGTATCGGATGGTAACCCGATCGGATGGCAATCCGATCAGATGGCCAATCGATCGGATGTCAATCCGTTCGGATGGTCATCTGATCGGATGGCCATTCGATTGGATTGACACCTCGTTTGGTGAGGATCTGTTTGTGTATGATGGTTTGTCCTTTGAAGTTTTTGTTGTAGCATTTTGAAAATAGAGAAGTATCTCTACCCTTCAGGTCGGTCGATCGGACGGCGGTTCAATCGGACGGTGATCCGATTGGCGAGGCTTCTTAGTTGAGAACAAATTCACAGCAGGACGGTCACTCGATCGGATGGCTATCCGATCGGGTGGTAATCCGTATGCATTGAACATGTTGAAAATTGATTAATTATCAAAGTACCAAACGTCACACTATCGGATGGTCGCTCGATCGGATGGCAATCCGATCGGGCGGCAATCCGTTCGCCGTTCAGATCCTTGAAAAGTTTGAGTAAAAAGCTTAAGTGTGGAACCAAGTGCAACCCGATCGGATGGCCAGTCGATCGGATGGCCAGTCGATTGGATGGCAATCCAATCGGATGGCCAGTCGATCGGAAGGCAATCTGATCGGTTGGCCAGTCGATCGGATGGCAATCCAATCGGACGACAATCCATCCCAACGATCTAATCGTCTTGACACTTGATTTTGTTTTGAAGTTTTGCAGTTTTGGACGAGACGTTATGATATCTTACTTAAACAACGGAAACCCCCATCTCGACCCAAGTGGTCCGATCGAACAGGAACCACCCTAGTTCGATTGGTTCACGGTTCGAGACGGTTGTTCATGTTCAAACCCGAAATCAGTAGTCTCTTAGATAGAATTCAGATCTGGAACTAACACATCACTAAGAATGAGTAGAAGATCAGAACAAGCTCCGATTCTATCGGTTTTGAGTGCATTGAGTGTAAAAGAATTGAAAGAAAGTTGGAAAACCTTCTCTCAATCCTTTTAACCATGAGTATGTGTAGATCTATGCGAAAACATTGTTTAATCTTGTGGAAATCCTTCAGATCTAAGTTGTTCTTGGTGGAATGAAGCCAAACTTTGAAGTTCATAAGAACCCCATGATGTCATCACTCTAGAACACCTCAAATCCGGTGATTTCACGGTTAAAAGTTAAGATTCAAAGGTGAAAATGATGAAGAAGTGTGTGTAGATCATAGAAGTACAAGATTTAGGTTGGAAACTTACAAGAATCAAGAGAAATGAGAGCTTGAGGTTGGCTGGTCGAACAAGGGAGCTGTCACATCACAAATGATGTGACAGGTGGGTATTTATAGGGTTTCCCAAAAAGGAAAGTGTTTGGCTCGACGAGTTTTGTTGCTTCGATTCGCGTGTTGAGCGTTGCGATGCGATTCGAGTGAGCGATGCGATAGTATTACCCATTAGTTACACAAATAACATAACTACTATATCTAACATACAATCACTATAATTAACTTGCGTTTAGCGTTTGCGATTCGATTGTGATGCGATAGATTTGCGATTGCGATTGCGATTAACACCTCAACATAAACAAAACATGCACAAGTAACACATAAATAGCACACACACGTAAAATAATATCCAGAGCACATAATTCGAGTTGCGATGCGATAGCGATAAGCGATAAATTGATTAGCGATTAATATGCGATTAAATAGCGATTAAACCTCAATTATTGATAGATACTCCACATAATACAACTAAAGCAAATTAATAATAGATTCGATTACAAGTCAAAGAAGTCAAAATAGTAGTTAAGCAAGGATTGACAGATCGCATTTAGCAATCTTTTCTTCCTTTGACTTCAATCTTGACTTTGACTTCCGAATCACGGGGTGTTACATCCTCCCCTACTTAAGGGAATTTCGTCCCGAAATTAGGCTTTAGCCGTAACAAACAACTGCGTGTACTTCGCCTTCATGTCGCTTTTGAGTTCCCAGGTGAACTCGGCGCCTCGTTTGCCTTCCCAGCGAACCTTCACAATGGGAATGCGTGAGCGTCTGAGTACCTTGGTTTCTCGTCCCACGATCTCGACAGGCTTTTCCACGAAGTATAATGTTTCGTCCACTTGTAAATCCTCAAGAGGGACATGTAATTCCTGGCCGACCAAGCACTTTCTGAGGTTCGAAACGTGGAAAGTCGGGTGGACATTACTAAGTTCCTCTGGTAGTTCGAGTCTGTAGGCCACTTTTCCAATCCTTTCCAGAATCTTAAAGGGTCCAACATATCGAGGTGCGAGCTTTCCTTTCTTGCCGAATCTGATCACCCCCTTCCAAGGTGTAACCTTTAGGAGTACGTGATCGCCAACGTCAAATTCAAGGGGCTTGCGGCGTCTATCAGCGTAACTTTTCTGTCTGCTCCGAGCTTTCAACGGGTTGTTTCGAATTTGGGTCGTTTCGAATTTGGGTCGTTTCTTGCAATAGCTCGGGACCGGTAATTTGTGCGTCTCCAATCTCGTGCCACACAATAGGTGATCGACATTTCTTTCCGTATAAAGCCTCAAATGGTGCCATTTGTATGCTAGAATGATAACTGTTATTGTATGAAAATTCAACCAAAGGTAAGTACGCATCCCAATTACCACCGAAATCTATGACATACGAACGGAGCATGTCTTCAAGGGTGCGAATGGAAAGCGGTACTCAGATTAAGAGTAGTACCGAGAGCAGATTGAAACGTTTCCCAACAATGCAAGGTAAACCGACCATCGCTGTCAGAGATGATGTCACGAGGCGTCCCATGTCGACTAATGATCTCGTTGGTGTAGATTCGGGCTAATCTTTCTACCTTAAAGTCCTCTCATATCGGCAGGAAGTGAGCTGACTTGGTCAAACGGTCAACGACAACCCAAATGCTATCATGACCAGATTGAGTACGCGGAAGTTTCGTTATGAAGTCCATAGCTATACTCTCCCATTTCCACATCGGGATCTCGGGTTGAACGAGTAAGCTAGAGGGTCTTTGATGCTTAGCCTTGACCTTGGAACAGGTCAGGCATTTCGAAACACAGATAGCGATATCCTTCTTCATGCCCGGCCACCAGCACTTGTAACGCATGTCCTGGTACATCTTGTCGTCACCGGGATGAATTGAATATCGAGATTTGTGGGCTTCGTCCATCAGAAGTTGTCGCAAGTTCGTACGCTTGGGAATCCAAATTCGGTCCAAGTAATGAAAGATACCATTCGACTTATTCTCGAGTTGGGCGCCATCGTTTAGAATCCTTTCCTTCTTCAAAGTCCGCTCGGTAAAACAAGCATGCTGCGCGTCACGGATAAGAGCTTCGAGATTAAACTGGGCTTGGGAATTATGAACGCTAAGCAAATAGCTTCGTCGACTGAGAGCATATGCAACGACGTTTGCTTTAACGAATCTCGCAGTCATAATTGTTGAGTAGTTCTACCCACCGGCGTTAACGCATATTCAGTTCCTTCTGGTCAAAGATATGTTGTAGGCTCCTATGATCGGTGAAGATCGTACACTTGGTACCATAAAGGTAGTGTTGCCAAATCTTTAACGCAAAATCAACTGCGCCAAGCTCGAGGTCGTGTATGGTGTAGTTCTTCTCGTGGATCTTCAGCTGTCGAGAAGCGTACGCGATAACCTTGTCTCGTTGCATAAGAACACAACCAAGACCAAGGTTCGAGGCATCGCAGTAAACTACGAAGTTGTCGTTTCCGTCGGGCAGTGAGAGCACTGGAGCATTGCAAAGCATGGCTTTGAGAATTTTAAAGGCTTCCTCCTGTTTGGTTCCCCAAACAAAAGGCTTGTCCTTGTGCGTCAGAGAGGTAAGCGGTACGACGATCTTGGAGAAACCTTCAAAAAAACGGCAATAATAGCCTGCCAGTCCGAGGAAAGAACGGACTTCAGACGGATTCTTGGGTGTAACCCAACTCTTAACAGCTTCGAGCTTTGCAGGGTCAACGTGGATACCCTGACTATTGACAATATAACCCAAGAATTAGACCTCCTCCAGCCAGAATTCACACTTTGAGAATTTGGCGTAGAGACGGTTTCCCTGGAGTAACTCAAGAACCAAACATAGATGCTGCGAGTGTTCGGCTTTTGATTTGGAATAGATCAGGATATCGTCGATGAATACGATTACGAAGCGATCAAGAAAGGGTTTGCACACTCGATTCATCAAGTCCATGAAGACTGCAGTAGCGTTAGTCAGACCAAAAGGCATGACAACGAACTCATAGTGACCATAGCGGGTTCGAAAAGCGGTTTTGGGTATATCCTCCTCTTGAATGCGTAATTGATGATAGCCTGAGCATAGATCGATCTTGGAAAAACACTTAGCACCCTGTAACTGATCAAATAAATCGTCGATTTGGGGCAAGGGATAGCGATTCTTGATTGTCAACTTATTCAACTCCCTATAGTCGATGCACATCCGAAACGAACCATCCTTCTTTTTGACGAAAAGGACAGGAGCGCCCCATGGAGAGGTGCTAGGGCGACTAAAGCCTTTATCAAGAAGTTCCTGGAGCTGACTCGAGAGTTCTCATATTTCAGAAGGAGCGAGACGATACGGCGCTTTAGCAACAAGGTTGGCTCCAGGAATGAGGTCAATTCGGAAATCGATATCACGAGCGGGTGGTAAACCTGGAAAATCATCAGGGAAAACGTTGGGGAATTCACGAACAACGGGGACCTGATCCACCGCCCTAACTTCCTTTTTCTCCGCTACTACAATGTGTGCCAAGAAAGCTTGGTATTCCTTGCGGAGATACTTGCTAGCCTGGATACACGACATGAGTTGGAGCTTCTTCGACACGACTTCACCATAAACACACAATTGATCACCATTAGCGAGCGAGAATCGAATCATCTTATCGAAGCAAACAACTTCAGCATGGTTTTCACGAAGAAAGTCCATGCCTACTATGACGTCAAAACTACCGAGCTGCATCAGAATAAGATCGATAGGGAAAATGTGATTGTTGAGCTTGAGAGTACAATCACGAAGAACAGAATTGACAGCGAAGGTTCTTCCGGTGGCAACTTCAACATCGAATGTCGAGGGGATATGGGCACGCTTATGATTGAGGAGCTTTTCGAATTTAAACGATACAAAACAGTTATCTGCTCCAGTATCAAATAAACACGTAGCATATATACCATTCACAAGGAATGTACCATTGACCACATTGTTGTCGGCTTGGGCCTGGTGGGCGTTAATGTTGAATGCACGTCCGCGGGCTGCTGGTTGTTGTTGCTGTTGCTGAGGCTACTGCTGGGGCTGCTGCTGTTGTGGCTCTTGCTTGACCACTCGGTTCGGGCACATGTTGGCGAAGTGGTTTGGATCACCACACGCATAGCAAGCTCTAGCATTGACCGCGGGTGCATGAGCCACTTGCTGGCCTTGAGGAGCAGTAAGTGGAGCTTGTTGAGCAGGAGCTTGACCTTGGGTTGGAGCAGGGTTTTGACGTGGACCTGTACGGCAGTTGGCGGTGAAATGGTCGTACATGTTGCAATGTGCACAGTATCTGCAAGCGATTCCCACAGGGTGGTGATAAGTGCAAGTAGGGCAAACCGGATGAGGACCAGTATACACACGCTTTGCCGGCGGTGCGTTGGTAACCAGGGCCGCTACTTGGCGGTGTTGTTGCTGCTGGGGAGCTAGAACTGATTGGAGGGGGCAGCATTGGTCACAGCGCAGTTCTTGTTACTGGAATTGCTGTTATTCTTTCTCTTACGTCTCGAGAGCTTGGATGACTGAGGAGCGGCGGCGGTTTCAGCGGTTGAAGCAGTGGTAGCTTGATGCAGATTCTTGGGAGCTTTATCCCAGACACCAGACTTGACTCGCTTGTCGTTGATCTCAGCAGTGAGCAAGTAGGTTTCTTCAATCGTTGTCGTCTTTGCAGCTTGAACGAAATCAGCCACACAATCCGGAAGAGCACGGATATACTTCTTGATGGCGATTTCGGGCGTCTTGACTTGGTCCGGACAGATTATACTCAATTGCTTGAAGCGCGCAGTCAAACCAACGTTGTCACCATCTTTTTGCTTAAGGTGCCAGAATTCATCCTCCAACTTTTGGCGCTCATGGGGAGGGAAGAACTCTTGCATCATCACGTCCTTCAGCTCATCCCATGGTAGCCCGTAAGCTGCATCATTTCCGCATTTGTTTCTCTCAGCCGTCCACCAGTCTAAAGCGCGAGACTGGAAGACGCCAGTTGCGTTCAGAGTGCGGAGATTGTCAGGACAGCCACTCTGGCGCAGGGTGACTTCGATCGAATCAAACCATTGGAACATGGCCGTAGGACCATCTTCACCAGTAAACTCTTTCGGGCCGCAGGCTTTGAACTGCTTGAAGCTAAAAGCAGCTTTTGGCGAATCAGTTCGGGACTCTTCAGAAGACTTGCTTGCATTCTCGTTCAGTTCACTCACGATCTGAGGGATGACTTTGATGATTTGACTTGCGACGAGAGAAGTAAGTCGCTTGTCGGCGTGCTTACACCTAGCAGCTCGTGAGTGTAGGGATCCAAATGACGACATTGTCTGCAACAGACAGCGCCATAGGATTCAAAACACTATTCGATCATTCCTAGTATAGTCTAGCGATTTACCATAAAACTCAGGAACACGTATCCACATAAACACAGAATCACATAAGCATATAAACACATAAGCACATAATCACGTAGAGCACAGAAACACGTAAGCACGTAAGGCACAGAAGCACATGAGACACTCAGAACACAGAAACCTTACTATATGTTGCACGTATTCCTTATCCTTCACAGCACGTATAGCGATTAAGTACAGCGATTGCGAGCATCGAGCAGCGATTGCGGATAATGACCAGCGATTTGTTTGCGTTTTGAGGTAGATGTGCAGTGCGAGTCGTGCGTGTTGATCAAAGCGAAGAGCGAAAAGTGAGCAAATCACCAAAATTGGAACAGGTAATCATATAAAAACACATAAAATCCATATCAAATTCACATAAAATCGATAAATCACAGAGTTGGCGGCTGCGGGCTCCAAAATCGAAACACATAAAATCGAGGATAGATTGTCTTGGGTGTACGTAGACATCGACTACCCAAAGTGGTTCGACTATTCATAAGGACCTTAAGTGCACACTTTGGCCTTTGGGACTGTGCTCTCGCTTCGATTCGAGCGATCGACACGCATCCTTCCAATTACAGTGTGACTTTAAGTCGTTGGAGTCCGTCGAGACTTTGGTGAGAGTTTGGTAAAACCTCATTAGAGAGTAGAACGAGTCATCAAGGTTCGGGTTTCACCCCTAACTTAGCGATTACGTTCCTGCTTATGTGATAGGAATCATGAGATAGATAAGGGGATATGCGTCGAAGTATGGATTTCACTCCTGATTCAACGCAATTTCTCCCGTTTGTAGTGAAAATAGCATTTCGAACGAGTAATCTGGTCGAGAGTTTGCGGTTTTCACACCTAATCTTAACCAGATCGTTCGTTTGTGTGTGAAATCACCCATAGGAAAGGCCGTTCCTGCGCAGAACTGTAGTATGCGATGTTCGCGCAAGTGTGTAGTGTACAGCGAGTTCGAGCGAGAAATAGAGAGTAAGCTCGTACAAAACCCCTACTGGGCATGCACAAGTCTGTCTGTTGGTACTTAGACTATATACTAGGTCGTTTTAAGACATCGACCTGGACTAGGTCGAGTCTTGCCTAATTCCCTATAGTTATGGCTCTGATACCAATCTGTCACACCCCAACCGATGGCGGAATCATCGGGGCGCGGCACTGAGCGAAACAGGTTGTTCGAGAGAAATTCCATAACAACTACTTTACCGAATAGTTAACATTATGTCCCATACCATAACCTATTGAGCAAGTAAGTTATTATAGACATAGATATCTCCAAAACAAATAAAACTGTTTCGACAACTCAGATTCAAAATAAAATAAATTGTCTTTGTTTGTTTCTAGACTCTCTCCTACTTGATTCCATCAAAGAGCAAGCAAGCATCCTAGCATCTTAAGCACCTGTCGCATACGGTAAAATAAAGTCAATACACATAGTGTAAAGGTGAGCATACAAGTTTGATATAGCATAGTAGAGTTCGAAATCATTTACGTATAACCAGCATGTATAACACATAATGTGAAGCATGTAAGTTATCGACAAAGATCCTATCAATACCAATGACTACGAGTAGCGAGTGCGCATCACATGTTCACCACTGTGAACACGTGAAGCATTGTCCTTAACAACCCCTGAGTGAACAGGTGCTGAGTCCAAACTATAGTACTATCGTTGCTAAGGCAGGTAGACAGCAATCAATGTGTTAACATAACAAACAGGCATTCATCGAGTCACGTATAACATGCATTAAAGGTCAGCGTATAAATAGTGTTGCGTCGTGTGTTCGATGTGATTTAGAATAAGTAACGTATGTAACACCCACAAGTGCATAAAGCAAAAAGGGATCGAGTATACTCACAGATAGCGTTTAACTTAATAAACACTGCCTTGGATTGAAGGGAGCGTTTGAGAGTGATGTAGGCTGAACAGTTAACGATAGCATGAACGATAAGCGGCGCGTAGAATGGTGAAAGGTAACCAAGTATCGGATGGTAACCCGATCGGATGGCCAATCGATCGGATGTCAATCCTTTCGGATGGTCATCCGATCGGATGGCCATTCGATTGGATTGACACCTCGTTTGGTGAGGATATGTTTGTGTATGATGGTTTGTCCTTTGAAGTTTTCGTTGTAGCATTTTGAAAATAGAGAAGTATCTCTACCCTTAAGGTCGGTCGATCGGACGGCGGTTCGATCGGACGGCGATCCGATTGGCGAGGCTTCTTAGTTGAGAACAAGTTCACAGCAGGACGGTCACTCGATCGGATGGCTATCCGATCGGGTGGCAATCCGTATGCATTGAACATGTTGATTAAGTATCAAAGTCCCAAACGTCACACTATCGGATGGTCGCTCGATTGGATGGCAATCCGATCGGGCGGCAATCCGTTCGCCGTTCAGATCCTTGAAAAGTTTGAGTAAAAAGTTTAAGTGTGGAACCAAGTGCAACCCGATCGGATATCTGATCGGACGGCAATCCGATCGGACGACAATCCGTCCCAACGATCTGATCATCTTGACACTTGATTTTGTTTTGAAGTTTTGCAGTTTTGGACGAGACGTTATGATATCTTGCTTAAACAACGGAAACCCCATCTCGACCCAAGTGGTCCGATCGAACAGGAACCACCCTAGTCCGATTGGTTCACGGTTCGAGACGGTTGTTCATGTTCAAACCCGAAATCAGTAGTCTCTTAGATAGAATTCAGATCTGGAACTAACACATCACTAAGAATGAGTAGAAGATCAGAACAAGCTCCGATTCTATCGGTTTTGAGTGCATTGAGTGTAAAAGAGTTGAAAGAAAGTTGGAAAACCTTCTCTCAATCCTTTTAACCATGAATATGTGTAGATCTATGCGAAAAATTATTTAATCTTGTGGAAATCCTTCAGATCTAAGTTGTTCTTGGTGGAATGAAGCCAAACTTTGAAGTCCATAAGAACCCCATGATGACATCACTCTAGAACACCTCAAATCCGGTGATTTCACGGTTAAAAGTTAAGATTCAAAGGTGAAAATGATGTAGAAGTGTGTGTTGATCAAAGAAGTACAAGATTTAGGGTGGAAACTTACAAGAATCGAGAGAAATCGAGAGAAATGAGAGCTTGAGGTCGGCTGGTCGAACAAGGGAGCTGTCACATCACATATGATGTGACAGGTGGGTATTTATAGGGTTTCCCAAAAAGGAAAGTGGTGAATTGGCAGCCCGATCGGGTGACAACTCGATCGGGTGACAATCCGATTGGATGGCAATCCGATCGGATGGCCACTCGATCGGTTGGCCACTCGATCCAAGTGTTCGGCACGACGAGTTTTGTTGCTTCGATTCGCGTGTTGAGCGTTGCGATGCGATTCGAGTGAGCGATGCGATAGTATTACCCATTAGTTACACAAATAACATAACTACTATATCTAACATACAATCACTATAATTAACTTGCGTTTAGCGTTTGCTATTCGATTACGATGCGATAGATTTGCGATTGCGATTAATACCTCAATATAAACATAACATGCACAAGTAACACATAAATAGCACATACATGTAAAACAATATCCAAAACACATAATTCGAGTTGCGATGCGATAGCGATAAGCGATAAATTGATTAGCAATTAATATGCGATTAAATAGCGATTAAACCTCGATTATTAATAGATACTCCACGTAATACAACTAAAGAAAATAAATAATAGATTCGATTACAAGTCAAAGAAGTCAAAACAGTAGTTAAGCAAGGAGTGACATATCGCATTTAGCAATCTTTTCTTCCTTTGACTTCAATCTTGACTTTGACTTTGACTTCCGAAACACGGGGTGTTACACATGTCTTACAACGGGGAGCCCCACTCCTCGCTTTCTCTTTCTTGCCATGGTATTGAGACCTTGACTTTTTAAGGAGGGCTTGGATTAGCACTACTTGCAATTAACCTCTTCTCCCCCTGCTTCTTTTGCCTCCTCAACTCAATCTCCCTATCTCTTGTCCAATTTATAAGTTCATTCAGAGTTTCACATTTTGATGGAATGACAAACTCCCTAAACTAGGCCCTCAACATGTCATAATAACAGCTTACCTTCATCTTCTTCGTTCTTACAATTCTTGGCAAAATTTCATCTTTTCGAGGAAGATATGGGCGATCTCATCGATTGTTTCTCCCTTATGTCAAAGACGTAAGAAGTCTTCTTGAGTCTGGTCTTTGGCCGATTGTGGGCAATGGTACCTCAAGAAGGGTTCCTTGAATTCTTTCCATGTTAAGGTTTGGAGTTTATCCTCACCCAACGCCTTATAATAGGCATCCCACCAATACTTAGCTAGGCACTGGAGTTGGCCCGTAGCAATCATTACTTGATCTTCCTTCTCACATCAGCTCCGGATAAACACCCCCTATATAATCGAGATCCACCGTTGACATTCTATAGGGTTTATTTCCCCATTGTATGGCAATGGGTTACATGCCATAAAGTCTCTATATGTCCATCGTTAGGCTCCTTTCTTGTTTTGAACTTCTCCAATCAACTCTTTCAGCTCGTCCATGTTTCTCGTCCTTAGAGTTTCCATTACCTCTAATACATGACTTTCCACCTCTTGGACTATGTGGGGAATATTGGCTTGAAGAGCCTTCCCCACTTCCTCCGCAACCGTCTTGTTCAATTCCTCTTGATGTGCTAGTTAATTAGCACTCATATCTCCTCTGCCAGACATCTACACAAACATACTCAGATTAATGCCATACAACTCATTCTTTGTAACATTCTACATTCCGTATACTTTCTACATATCATTCTCAAAAGATATGGATCCACAATGATCACTCTACAAATGTTTTCTAATATAAAGTTGAAACTACCTAGCCATTCTGATATGTAAAATGTTTAATTAATTTTGAAAACACCAAATAAAAATGGTCAGACTAACTTAATTACACACAATCGGTAAGTGTACCGGTCATGATATAGTAAAGTCAGTAAGACCAAGTATCAATCCAGTCTTAGTCTAGTAATTTCTGGATGGATTTTCATATTTTTATTGACAAAGAAAGCAAATAAACAAGCAAACACAAACACAAATCACAAATAGCAGATCTGGATGCAGTTAGATGATGGGAAAGTAGCTACCTAGGCAAGGTGCATATCAACTCTACTTTACACTCTCTCTGTTTACTCAAATCCAACCAGAAGATCACCTACTCCGACTCCACACCCTCTCCACCTCATCCATCTTTAACATCTCCCACCACCACACACACATATCTGAACGATGACCACCTCCACCACCCATTATGCCCACCACCTTCATAATGACGTCAATTGTGATGGGGAAAATTAGGTGGCCAGATCGATCTGAAAAAACGTGGAGAGTGAAAAGTAAAATGAAGGATACTTGTACTCTTTTGGAAATTTTTAGAGCTAATGGACTCTAATGGTTATTTTTAACAAACCATAAGGACGAAAAACGTAACTAACTCTTTATTTATTTTTATTTTAATTTTAATAGCAGGGGTATTATGGTAATTTCAAATAAACTAACAAAATAACTGGATGTCGTTAGTGAGGGTGGACTGTAATACTTATGAAAGTGAAACCACAGGGACTGTTTTGGCAATTTTTAAACTAATGGACTAAAATACTGATTTTTAACAAACCACGGGGACGAAAATCGTAATTAACTCAATTGCATCTATAATCTTCATATGTAATCTTACTTCATTCACCCATCTTTTATAATAATTTATGCTCTGAGAAGGTCATTTTGAAATGAGATAAATGTTTACTAGTTTTTATTATTGACTCGTTTTATTACTCATTTTCATTTAAAAACTACAAATTTCAAATATGAACCAATTACGAGTAGAATTTAATAAAAACTAACTTAAAACTACTCAAAAGTGTAGGAATATTTATATATAATATATATATATATAGGGGACCGCTAAAATGAGAACCACCTCGAGTTGTAAGAACCGTGAGAACTACACCGTACGGGGCCAGGTGCACCAATTTTTTTTTCATAAACCTAGATGCGTGTATTATAACAACATTTGTAAAAAAAAAAATTCAAAAAAAAAAATGTCGTGTGTGTAGTTTTGAGCACCACAAGTTTGTGTTTACGGGTACCGTAAATTTAACCGGGAAATTTACGGTACCCGTAAACACAAACTTGTGGTGCTCAAAACTACACACACGACATTTTTTTTTTGAATTTTTTTTTACAAATGTGTTTATAATACACACATCTACGTTTATGAAAAAAAAAATTTGGTCCACATCGCCCCGGATCAAGTAGTTCTCACGGTTCTTACAACTCAAGGTGGTTCTCATTTTAGTGGGCACTTATATATATATATATATATATATATATATATATATATATATATATATATTATAGCATATCAAATGTCCCCACGCTTGAACCTTTTTCGTCCCTGAAAACGCGTTGCAATGGAATCATACCTAGCATAGATGGTTTCAAAAACTTTAGATTACTTATTTAAAAGACATAAACACGTATAAACTACGATTACCGATATTATCTATATATATTAATAAATGAGATGATTTGGGCTATGTGTCCTTGAATGGTGTAGCCATTTTGATGATGTGGCATCCATTGGTTTAGTGAACCTTGATTTTGGGAGGGAAATTGTCTAATTCTCAATACACAAACCACATTTGAGAATACACAAACCAAAAACTTCATATGGACGCGGGATCCGATTGTGTTTGGGTCGGTTTATGGTTTTTCCAAATAACCCATATACAATATGGATACTATTTAAAGTTTGTCTCAATCATTGTACCCAAACAAAATCATTTATACACCTTCTTTCTCTCGGTTCTCTCTCTTCTAAATACCATCTCCGATCATCATCTTAGGTTAGGTGAAGAATCTTTCAAAAATCATAGGTAAAACTACATGATCAGAGCTAAATACTGTTTATTTATGTTGTTCTATCTTATAGGAACTTATTTTTCTTCAAAACCCTTTCGGCAGATCCTAATGTTTTTTTTGTTATTATTTTGTAGATCATTCCACATAATTTGCAGGTATGTAATGTATATTAGATTGTTATTTATTGTAAATTTTTAATGTAAAATTTTGATGATTTTTCTGTTTTTTTTTTTTTTTTTGTTGATGATGATTTACATAATCCGATTCGAATCTTATGAAAGGATCTTTTGTTGATGTAGTCATGGATTGATGATGTTACTGATTTTTTTATTTCGTTTTTTCTTTTTTCATGATTAACCCTAAATTTTATACCACTGGCGGACTCTGATTCTTCGTCGAACATGTTATAGGTAAGTTTAATCAACAATCTATAAAAAGATCTATTGTAAAAGTACATGATGAAGGTTAAATACTATTTGTTTATGTTGTTCGATCTTCAATTTATTCAAGAAAAGTTAAGTTTTTGATGTTGAAAACCTTTTCTGCAGTTGCTAATGTTTGTTGTTCTTCTTATATTTTTGTAGATTATTAGACATATAGACAAGGTATGTAAACAATAATAGATTGTTTGTTTTTCATGATGATTTGCATTATCCCATTCGAATCATATGAAATGATCTTTTGTTAGAAATACAATATTTTTTGATGATTTTTCTGTTTTTACGGAATATTGATTGTGTTTCTAAAAATAAATAGTTTTTAAATTTTTTTGAAACCGTTCCGTTTTATTTTTGGTTTTGAAGTTTCTCCCGTCACTGCATTAAGTTTGTTTCTATAAATACTTTACCGTTTAATTTTAAAAAAAAAACCTTCATATTTAATTTTCAGATTTTCAGATTTGGATTAGATTAGCAACAGTCCTTCATTTTTAAAGCTTATTGAGGAAGATGACACAATATTTTTGGTACGTTTATTGGTTTTCTAATTATTAATCATTTTTTAAGTAAACTGATGTTTGTATTTTTTTTTATTTTTTTTTAAACTCGTAGCAAATACCTAATGACTTTGCTTCAATGATGTGGGGAGACCAACCACCTTACAAGGAATCCGTGAAGATTGTTGATGGCAACACGTTATGGTTTGTAAGACTGAAAAACCCTTTCTGAAAATGCTAATTATTGTTGTTATTCTTCTATTTTTGTAGATAATTACATATATACAGAAGGTATGTAAACGAAACAAGATTGTTATGTATTTTAAGTGTTTAATCCCAACTTTTAAAGATTTTTCTGTATTTTTGTGTTGTTGTTTATGATTTACATTATTCGATTTGAATGTTATGAAAGGATCATTTGTTGTTGATGTCTTTATGGAGTGATGTTCTTACTGATTCTTTTGTTTTGGTTTTTACTTTTTCATGATTAACCCTAAATTTTATGCCACTGCCGGACTATCAATCTTCGTCGAACATGCTACAGGTAATTTTAGTTTTATTGTTTTTTTTTTTTTGCTAATTTTTTATCCGGTATGATGTTCGGTTTCGTCCTTTATGCTCATTTAATTTTGGCTGTATTTTTTAGTTAGTAATAAGTTTGGTATTGATTTAATTTCCTGAAAATTTAAAATGTTTCTATAAATAAATTGATTTACGTTTTTTGAAACCCCTCCTTTTTTCATCTATGAAAATTTAAAGTGTTTCTATATATAAGATTAGATTTTTATGTATTTTAAATGCTTAATCACACTGTTTTTTTTTTATCATTTTTCTGTATTTTTTGTGTTGCTGATGATGATTTAAATTTTTAGAATTTAATCTTATTAATGTATCTATTCTTGATGTCTTTGAAAGAGTGATGCTCTTACTTATTTTTTTATTTTGTTTTTTTGTTTTTTCATGATAAACCCTAATTTTTATGCAACTGCAGGAGTCTGAATCTTCTTCGAACACAAGAGGTAAGTTTAATTTTATTGTTTTTTTTTTTGGTTTTTTTTGATCCGGTATAATGATAGTTTTCATCATTTATGCTAATCTCTATAATTTTTAAGTTATTTTGTTTTTTTTTTTTTTTTTGGGCAAATCTAACTATGATATTTTTTTGAAATTTGAAAATCTTGGTTTTTTTACTAATAAATTTTGAATTGTATTAATATGTATTAATGATTCTTTTGTTTTGGTTTATTTGTTTTTCTTTTTTTCATGATTAACTAATGAATTTTATATTGTGTTAATTTTGAATCCATTAAAGATTATGTAAACTTTTTAGTGTGTGATATGTTTTTACGAAATATTGATTGTGTTTCTAAAAATAAATAGGTTTTAATTTTTTTTAAAACCGTTCCTTTTTAATTATTTGTTTTAGAAGTTTCTCCCGATATTATAAGTTTGTTTCTATAAATAGTTTAACGTTTTAATTTTTAAAAAGCCTTCATATTTAATTTCCAGATACGGATCAGAGTAACAACATTCCTTCAATTTTAAAGCTTATTGAGGAAGATGACCCATTATTTTTTGTATGTTTATTTGTTTTCTAATTAGTAATCAAATTTTAAGTAAACTGATGTTTATGTTTATTTTTTTTATTTTTTTGTCTTAAACTCATAGCAAATATCTAATGACTATGCTTCATTGATGTGGGGAGAACAACCACCTTACAAAGAATCTGTTAAGATTGTTGATGGCAACAAGTTATGGTTTGTAAGACTGAAAAAAATTGATTTGGGCCCTGTACTTGGTGATGGCTTTACTAAAGTTGTTCAGGATAGTTGTATAAGAAAAAATGACTATCTTATGTTTCAGTCCTTTGGACCATCATCATTCTTTCTTTCGGTGTTTAAATTATTTGTTCATGAAAATTGCTTTATATCCAAAATCACACCTGAGGAAGACGTTATTGTAAGTGGTATATATTATACAATCAGTATGTTGAATAATTTTTTCTTTCTGTATATTGGTTTTTTAATTTTTAATTATCACTACCTTTGCAGGTCATGGCTGATGAATTTTGGAGGCAATTTTATGGGAAAAATTTCAAAGGTGGTCAATCAACCCTTTATTTAGTAGATAGATTTTATAACGTTAAGATGGACGGATTAACTGACAGTTGTGTTTTTACTCATGGATGTTCTGAGATGGTAAATTTAACCCTTTATTTAGGAAAAATTTCAAAGGTGGTCAATCAACCATTTTTTAGGTTTCATTGTTTATGCTGATGTGTATAATTTTGTAAAATATATATATATATATATATATATATATATATTGCAAATCGAACTATGATATTTTTTAAAATTTGAATATTTGGGTTGTTTCTAATAAATTTTGTAATGTTTTAATATGTATTAATTACAATCCATCAAAGATTTCGTTATTTTCTTAAATTTTAGTATTATATGGTTTTTCTAAATTAAGGTATCTCTTTCTATAAATAAATGGTGGAGCAATTTTGCTTGGCAAGGTTAGACTTTCCTAATAAGTTTTCTTAATTTACGGGATTGGATGTTAGTGATTTGATTTTCAGAATTTAAATTTTAAATTTTAAATTTTGAAATCAATCATTATTTTAAATTTAAATTTTGAAGTCAATTATTTTTAAGCAACATACTGACTAATTAGCTCCTAAAAATGTTGACTGGAGGTGGAGATGGTCAAATGAATGATTTAGTTTGCTGCTATTATCATTGGAACCACGATTGGTTTAAACGTGGTAAATGGAGTTAGTTGAGCCAGTGCTCAGAGTGTTGCCATAACAGAAATGTAACCTCAAACAGGTACGTTTTATAATTTTTTATGATGTTTTTTAGTTGTGAATGTTTCAAATTTTGAAGAAATTGATCGGTAGAATTGATTGATTTACTGCAAATGCTACTCAATTAATAGCATTAAAAGTCTGACCTAAATTAAGCAGACAACTATTTTTTTTTTTTTTTTTTGCAGATTACTTCTTTGGTTGTGAAGATTTTTTTTTTTTTTTGAATAAGAAGTCTGGGCTGAGATTTGTTTCGTTTGAGTCTCTCGACTGCGGCTTCTTCTGAGGTTCGTTTCGATTGTAATGGGTACATGCTAATGACGAATTTATGATAAAATTGTTAGGGTTCTATGATGTTTGGTTGAGAGTTTGGATTTCGGCGCACAAATATTTTTATCAAGAAGATTTTACCGTTTTATACCTTCCTTTGTTTAGGATATTTTATGTAGTATGATATTTTAGAATAAAAAAGAAATTACAAACAACAAATAGTGGTTGGATGAACTTGGTTGATTTCATTTGGGTTTGATTAAGTTTTTGTCTTGACCTACTTCAGTGGTATTCATTCTTGATTTATGTCTGAGTTTCTTTATTTGTTTATAAAATCTTAATCTTCTTTATGAAATAAATTGATAAGGTTCTACTAAATCCAAACATGTATTTTTTGGTTGATGTTTTTTGTTGTAGCTGATGTGGGTGGGGCAAGGTTCTGTGGCTTGGTTGTAACTCCGTCGTTCCACCATGTCAAGAGGTAGACGTTTTCACGCGGTCACGGATTTTCAAATGAGTGGGATTTGCCATCTCCGGTGTTAGTTGCAGATTCGTCACATACGTACATACACTGCGTTTCTCTTTGTTATTCTGATCTTAATCGCCGCCTCCCTGTTATTTTGCTCTTAATCGCAAAGGTATGTTTGTTAGTAAAAAAACCTTTCTGTTACTTTGGATATTTATATTTTTGATGTGGGCGTGAATGTGTACATTATGTAGGTAGCTCCAATCGATGAGTAGCAGGCCAAAATAATCTTTGCAGGTCTCCTTTTCCTCAACAGATTTAGCATATTATAGATTTGCTTATGTTCTATCAATGGTTAGGCTAAAAAAATAAGAGTTGTTGTCCATTTAGCGGGTCAATTTATGTTTTATTTTGATATGGTTGTATGCGTGTGGCGGATATTTTGGATTTCAACATTTTGTGACTTATATGCCTATTATAAATAACTTATTTGTAATCTGTGATTTATTTTCTTTTTCACTGGTATCACGGAATTCAGATTCTTGAAGTCAGGCATTATTTGTGGAATTTAAGCTATTTAGTTGATTTATGTTTGCGTTTTTTTTTGTGAGAGAAGTCAAATGATTTTGTTTCTTTTCTTCATCTGATAGTGCGGTTTTGTGATAGGACTACAAGTTGCCCCTTTCATTAATCTTAGTGTTAGTGTTAGTGTATAAGTAAATGATTCCAAACTGCTTGAAATTTCCACAGGTCCCAAATTGTCACTCATAAGAAAATTATTCATGTAAATGATTCCAAACTGATTGAATAATCCGTTATACTAAAAAATATACATGATTAATATACATTCTTGCTTTTGTATGTTTTTATGGCTCTTTACAACAAGAAAAAGTTTAAGAAACCGAATTAAAAATTTATGGTGGGTAAAATGGAAACATGATACTTTAGATGTTAAAAGTGTTATTTTTATATTTTTATATGTTGTAAATTAAATTTTCCTACCCGGAAAGTTTCCGGGTTATAACGTAGTTATCCATATAAACCCAACCGCCAACTCATTAGCCCCCATTAATGCTAGCTTTATGTTCAAGTTAACAGTCAATCTAAAGGTCTCATGCTTAGAACCCATAGATCCACCTAACCCCGTATCAAGTAAGGTTAAGAATTAAAACTCTACCACTATAAAAAAAAAAAAAACCCTTATGTATTTAAAATTAAAATTTTGATAGATGATTGATGATATTTATAAGCTTTAGCAAATTTTTTTCGTATGTTTAACTCAGAGGGTATATCTACCAAGTCGCCACCCCGGAGGGTAATACCATCAACTTCAACATATTTTTATCTTTTTTTTACAACTTAACCTATACATAGGCTTCAACTATATACATCTAGCTCAACTGATGGGCATATGAAATATATACTTTTTAGGTGCCACTAGATCCAGATTTATTCTCATAAAAAGAATAAGGCTTGCCATTTAATTAAAATACTTATGGGTTGCTTACTTATGATGGTACCTCTTATACTATCAACAGTTTCAACTTTTCTATGTCTCTTAAAATGATAGCCCACAAGATATCATGATAAGTATATTAAAAGCAATCTAGGAACCCTCAAAGTCATCTAGGTCTATTAGTACATCCATGAAAATATGTATGCTATCTATTTTTTAATCTTAAATATATAATATTTGAAAACTAAAAATCCCAATTTTACTATCATTTTCCATTCATCCACAAAAAAATTTCAGGAACATTTTTTTTTTGGATTTTATAAAATTTTTGATATTTTTTTGTATTTTTTTCGACTCAAATCTACCTAAAAAGACGTAGTCTCCCATCCCCACACTTAAACTCTACATTGCCCCCAAAGTAGGGTGAAAGACAACTAAAAGCATATAATGGAACAAACTCATCTGGTAGCAAAAGTCTTCAAGTTCAAATCCAAAGCAAGCACGACTGTATAACATTTCATTCGCAGTCGTCTAACAAATCGGTACACTTGAGTTGCCTTTTACATAATGATCAAGTTCAAAATTACCGCCCGAATCGAGATTGAGTACGGACGGGTCAAACAAACCTGCACAAATAAACACAAACAAATCCAAATATAAAACTGACTCAAAAATAAAAACCAACTGAATATTGGCTCAAACTTTCTAATTTAGACTCAAAATACACAAATATACAAGAAATGCGCTCGGGATTTCACCTGAGAACCACTCCAAACTATCAAGCACTATGAGGGTCAAGGCGAATAACCTCGACCTCATCCTTCTCACTCGGTCTACCTATGTATAACTTTAATCTATGACTCTTCACCTTGAAAAAATCACCATTTTTTCCCTCTATCGTCACACTACCACAGGGAAACATCTCTTTCACCATGAACGGTCCCGACCAACGGGACTTCAACTTCCCAGGAAACAATCTCAAGTGTGAATTATATAATAACACCTCATCCGAACACTTGAAGTCTTTATTACCCTCCAACTTTCTATCATGCAACTCCTTCATACGAAGTTTATAATTGTGAGTATGCACGTACGCATGATCCTTTAACTTTTTTAACTCGTGCAACTCAAGAAACCATTTGCTCTTAGCTAAAGAGGTTCAAAATCCTCTTTTCCATATCACTTTTCGTGCCCTGTTTTCTAGAACCCCTACCATGGCGTTACCCATGCTTGAATCCTTCAAACCTATACTCTGATACCAACTTATAATCCTCCAAAACTTCAAGAGTCAAACACTTTCTAATAAAGACAAAATTTGAGTCCTATTTTGACCCTTTTAAAAACCAACTTCATAATTACATTAAAAATTGACGTCAGTTGTACATGATTCAAGTTATTAAATACATTGGACTAAAACGAAGCACCATATTCACCAAAATACAAGTTTTTTTTTTTGTATCTAACATAACAACCAAAAATCTTAACCATAAGTTTTACATAACCCAAAAGTTTGACCCGTTTGACATCATAGCATCGTGGAAGCGCATCTTCTTGTGTGTTGGCTCTAAGCTTGTCGCTAAGTTAAATCTAGGATTTACCTACAACATTTTCAAATAGATTAGTAACTACAACTTTCACAAACACAATTCATTCTAACTTTTCATTTCAATAAGCAATAGGTATTCTTTCCATTGGTTTTCATTCTTGTGGACATGATAAGTTATTTCCTTTACTTCGTCCGAAATCATCCTTCTCATTCTCAAAACATTCTGGTCATACAAAATAACCATATTATTCAACTCAATAGCAACCCAAATTCCATATCTTGGGTTTTCATCCTTTTACCATTCTTTACCCAAATTGACCCGTTTCCAACGGGTCAACTTCAAACCACTAAGTTACCACTTAACAACTAACTTTTTGCATAAAACCTTGACTCGTTGAACATTACCAACTACTTCCAAACAAACTTGTAAGCTAGAAGAACTTATCTCGATCTTGTGTTCCTTGTAACTTCGTATTGCTTGAACCTTCTTCTTTCACACCTTATGATTTGTAAGTAAAGGTAATAAAAAATTGATGTACATGCATAAAATCAACCGTCAATTGATCCACCAATTTGCTGAATTTGTGATTAGGATCTTAGAGAGTGTCTTCCCCCTCTCTCTGTATCTTGCTATACACACACATACAGTGCATTTTTTTTTTATTTAATCAAGTTCCCAATTTGTTCAATTTCGCCCCTTTATGTTTGGTGAATGTGTGTTTAGCAATTATTTATTAATTCTCACTAATAAGCATCATAAGTTAACGATTTTAAGTGCTCCTAGTTACAATGCTTCATGCTAAATTCTAACAAGTAATTAACACAATATTTAACATTAATTAGGCTAGCGTTTCTAGTTACCATTTTTCATACTAAGATATTTAAATAAACAAGATAAATATTATATCTTCAGGGTGTTACACAAATCTTTTCTTTCGTTAAATGAAACTCGAAAACACAACATTAGTGCGTATAACGGGGTATCATGATTTTTTTTGCGACAGTGGGTTAGAAATTTTTGAGTTTCCATCCGGATTTTTGTTTTGTAAAAATAGCATAAAAGAACAATAAATAACAAAATATGACTAATGCCAGCAAATAACATACTTGCTGTAGTGAGCTATCTTTGTTGTACTTGAAAGTATTGCATTTATTGCTCAAAACAATCAAGATCCATTTTCATCCATGTTATTTGTATGATATATAATAAGACAATAGGTATGGGGAATATGATGCGGCTTTTGCAACAGGTGGAGATGTCGGGTCATGGTGACAAGTGGGTCTGGCCGAATGATGCGGGGGAGAGCTTCTCCACAAGGTGTATCCGAAAAGAGATAGAGGTAAAGTCGTCGGTTTTCAGCGATGGAGGCAATTTCAAGTGGAACTCTTGGGCCCCGCCAAAGATTAATTTCCTAGGGTGGCGAGCTGAATTAGGCAGGTTAGCGGCTAAAGTCAAGCTTGCGGAGAAGGGATTATACATGCCAGACGTTTTCTGTAGCAGGTGCGGGTTGTGCGAAGAAACTAGTGATCACATTTTCACAGATTGTCTTTGGGCGAAATGTGTTTGGTGGAACGTTTTAAGATGGATCAAGATCCCGGTTATATGTCAAGCAGTTACGGTTGGCGACATTTTAAATCATATCTTGGCACAGGTGGGTTCGAAGAGGTGGAAAAAGGCGGTTCACATGGTGGTGTTGGGATGCTTGTGGCGGATTTGGTTGGCCAGGAACGACAAAGAATTTAATGGGAAAATGGTGCCGGTTAAGCGAATCGTGGAGGCAATCAAGGAAGAAACGTTCATGTGGATTAATAACAGGGCTAGGGGCGTATCTTTGAACTGGAACCATTGGATAGAATTTGATATTTCTATGATTGTTTGAACTTTTTTCTATTTCTTTCTTTTTTGTTTCCCAGCTTCTGGCTGGTTTTCTGCTATATTTAAATATAGTCGCTGCTGTTCAAAAAAAAATATAATAAGACAATAAACATTTATTATGAAGTCAGATTTTTCAACCATTATTGTGGCTCATGGATAGATTTTCCATGACACATTTGAAATGCATACATAGAAGTATAGAACACATGCATATATATACTGCTGGATCTGCTGTTACCCCAGCGAGTCTCTTGTATGGGGGCAGTATGGTTTCCGGGCGAAGGTCAGTCAGAGCGGCAGCCGGGGCCCGATCGAACATCGAGTCTGCGAATACTGGGCTGACGGGTAATCGTCCTTGACGGGAACCCGGTGACCAATGGTCCATGTACATATTGAAAGTCACCCTTCAAAAAAAATATATATACTGCTGGATCTGTACCAAAATTTTAGGGTAACGTTTAAAAAATATTTTTACTGTACTTTTATACAATGTAAATTTTCTTTTATTGTACTTTCATACACTGTAATTTTGTCTCCTACATATCATTATTAGCAATATTTGGACTTAAAGTTAGACCAATATCATCATTTTCATGTAAGAGGAACTTGTTTAGAATGTGGTTTCATCTTACAAACAATTGCACATAAACCCTAAAACTATAAGTGAACAATATAAAATTTGAATCAATTTATAAGTGAACAATATAATGGTATAACTTATAAGTGAACAATATGCACATAAACCCTAAAGTTAGAAGTAAACAAGTGCACATAAACCTCCAAACAATTGCATATAAGTCATAAACCCTAGAATTAGGAGTAAAAGATTACTGATGTTGTTAAATGTTGTTGTTATTGATGTCGATGTTGTTGCTGTTGATGTCTGAATTTCAATGTTGATGTTATTGTTCGATGTTGTTGCTTGTTGATATTTTGTTTTCTGTAATCGTTCAGGCCTTCAAGGCCACAACCCACAAGGCAACATTGGGCTAATGGGTTTTTGATCGTAAATTTGCGGTTGGGCTTTCAGTAAAATCCTATAGGAATAGCCTATAATAATCTCAGGGGTAACGTGAAATTTCTTTAGGTGTAACGAAATACAAAAAACGTAAAAAAAAAGAAAAGAAAAATGTTTTGCACTTCATTATATAAAGTTGAGGGGTAGCGGGTACTACCTATCCCAAGAGGTTAGGTCTGTCCCTGCACATAACCGGTTAAGCTTATCAAGGAAAGACACTAACATATAGCAAACAATCATTTGAGAAATTACACTCAATGCATAAGCATGCCTTATAAGTGCGAGAATCTGATGTCTAGTGGGACTTAGAGTTTTAGAACATTTATTTCGTCGATCAAGAAAGATCAAGATGGGTTTCCTTAGCCAATTTCCGGAGCAAGCTTTGATTTAAAAAAAAAAAAACGTTTGTGTATTGCGAACTAGTGGCATATTTGACTTAAGATAGCCAGAATCACTAAACAATACACGAGAATACGTATTTAATCTCATATTAAGAATCCAAAAGCTTAAAAGTTTTTTTACTTTGAAGAAGGATCACCACATTTTTCATTGTAATCGAACATTATACAAATAAACAAGAATTAATAAAGATAAATGATGATTTATTTATATTTACGCGTTAATTCAAAATAGAAGTTGCAAAGGATATGAATTGAAATTGAATGAGTTTTTATTCTATGAGTTTTAATCAAAATTGTCACTTTAGTTCAAATAGTTTTTTTTCTTGCCATTTTACTTCAAATAATTTGATTTTCTGTCATTTTAGTCCCTGGCTTTTGTCATTTTTTGTCATTTTCATCCAACCCACTAACTTCATTGAAAAAAATTAGTTAACTTAGGTGAATTTTTACAGGTGCGATTGTATGGGGATGGTGTTGTGCCAGTTTACAGTGAAGATGATGGCGGTGGTTGTTGGTTTTACGATGATGGCGGTGGTGTTGGTTGATGACGTGGGTGGCGGAAAAGTGGCCGGTGGTGGTGGAAATGGTGGGTGGTGATGGTTGTGGGGTGGGTGGTAATGGTGCAGGCAGGTGGTGGCGATGATAGAAGGTTGTGATGGGTGGGTGGTGGGAGGTGGTGGTTGATAAAAATGGCAAAAATGACAAAAGTCAGGGACTAAAATGGAAGAAAACAAAACTATTTGAACTAAAATGACAAGAAAAAAAACTATTTAGATTAAAGTGACAATTTTAGTCAAAGTACAAAGACTAAAATAGCAATTTACTCAAATTGAACGGATGAATTGCAAAACCTAATCTCTAAAATAAAATAAAATTGGGGACCCACTAAAAATAGAAGCCTATTCCCCTGAAGAAACACGTAACTAATTTTAGGTTTATTAGTTGGGTTTATGTTTCAAACATAAGGGTTAATCTTCTTTAATCCTTCCTGAGCTTGAATGATGCTCCTTCCTGCAAAACAGCAACACTGTTAAGCTCGTTAAGAGGGGAATATGAGAGTTTCCCTCTTAACCACCTTCCGGCGTGATAATAAGTAACTGCTTTGAGAAAATTAAGTGTGTGTTAAGAGTGAGAGTAGAGAGAACATAATGTTTAACCAGAGTATGAAGGTCCCTATTTATAGCCGGAGTGGTGTAGGAGGAGATGGGCTGATGGGCCTTGGGCTGGAAGGCGACAATAGGGGATATCCTCTTTGTCTCTCTGGTGTCGACAGTTAGTGGCTTCTAGAAGATCCTCAGTGCTGGCGCACCTTGATTGGAGCCACGTGTCCAGGTTGTCGTCCCTGTCGCCCTTCTGACATCAGCAGGTGAGTGGAGATCATGGGGCAGTTGTCGCCGCCCCCTGATTGGTGCCACGTAGGCGTCCTTGTGTACCTTTTGTCTCCTGCACGATTGTTAATCGTGGAGCATGATAGAGTACAGCCTGCTAGACGCTGATTGGTTCGCTCTTCTGCCACTCGTACCTTTGGTATTTCTTGAATGGCCCTGCGCCGTAACTCTCGCGCGACCTTTGAAGTGTGAACAACTGGCCGGCGCGAGGTGTAGGAGTTGAGGGCTCTTATTCAGGATACTAAGTGTGAAACTGATGTTATATCTTGTTTCGGCCTCGCGCGAGGCTCAGGTTTTACCCAAGTAGGCCGTGCGGGGTCCGCAAATTAATCAGCTTATTGAGTAAGGAGTATGGTCAAGCGCGCGACCTGATTGGTCTGCGCAGCTTTTTGGCACCATACCCCTTCAAGTCCCCCAAGTCCAGTGCTGCTTCCATGCGCGTAGTAAATGGTTGGAGCTCTGGACTCAGAAAAAAAGAAAGTGTGCAGGACTTTTAAAAGCGTTTGCTATGCCTTGGTAGCCGGCGCGCGTGTAGATATTTGTCGACTACTACGGCGCTACTATCGGACTTTCTTAGTGATTGTTGTTGCTTTTTAGGGTTAGCGCGCAAGCTTATTGGCTGAAGACGTATGTGGCGCGGTCTTTGCTAACTTCTGCATGAAGTTTTATAGTAAATTTAGGCGTGAAAACTCTCGAAATTTGAAACCTGACAGGTTGGTGCAAATGTCGTTGATGGCGACGGTTGAGTTGACTGCTGACACGGCGATCATCATGCTGTCACTGACGGTTCGGCTCTCTGTCAGGCGAGTGAGGACCATGTGCGCGTGTTCACCGTCACTCCGAGAATCCTGCCTTACGTGGCGATTGCTGATTGGATACGCGCGCGCTGATCTCAGCACGTTTACCTATCGCATTAAATGCGATGGGTATATATATCCGATGATAGGAGAGAGAATTACACAATCGTTCGTCTGCCTTCTCTTTATTCTCTCTCTATTCTTCAAACTTTCTTCAAATCTTCAAGGATTTCATAGCAGATCTTCAAGTTTTCCCAGAAGTTAGTGAACCTTCATACTTAAATGCTCATGGTTGAAGAGGAATCAGTGTAAGTCGAAGAAGGTCCACTCACTGTTCTTAAGTGGGATCAGGGATTATTCGAACAACTCACGAGGGGTTTTCAGTTTCCACCGTAGTGGGATGCACGTTATCCCCGGCAAGGTCAGACGGCCGCCGACGCACCGCCAGGGTACATAACACTGTTCGAGGATTTTTTCCTTCAAGGAAATTTCCGGCTGCCGGCGACTGAATTCATGGCATCCGTTTTACATTTCTATGGTTTTCATATTTCTCAGATGAGTCCGGCAGGGATGGTGAGGATCCGGCACTTTGAATTTTTATGTCGATCTCAAGGAATAGAACCCACTGTCGAGAAGTTCCGGGCCTTCTACCAGCTGATAAGGAATATTGGGTTCTATTCATTCGGTAATCGTGGCGCTGCTAAGAAGATCTTGATAGGCACTCCAAAGAGTTTTCACGGCTGGAAGATGAAGTTCTTCTTCATCAGGGAGGAGGTAATTCCGATCGCAATGATCTTTCGCGAGCCTGATAAGATTGAGAAGGAGGAGCTCCCTATCCCAAAAGGGTCTGATTGGTATATGAATTTACTTGCGACACCCAACCGGATTTTTGGTGTGCGGGTGTTGATTGTTGCGGGCATGAGTGACAAGTGGCCAGAGCGCAGCGAAGAAGTTCCTGTCTTGATGTTTAACAGCAAAGGTATGCCTTATTGTTTTTAACTTTTCTTGTAATATACATGTGCCTGATTGTTGCTTTTTGTCGCAGAAGCGCAACTTTGTCAATCTGCATTTCCCACTTTTGGTGGGTCAATGAGCAGATAAAGGGTCACTTCCTCTTTCCACCGGTGGGTGTGTTTGCTAATCCTCCTACCGCAACCGAAGGTGCGCTACTTCCCAAACTGAGACCCTTGTGCGACGTGACTTCTGCTGGAAAGGAAATCTTGTATCTTTTCAGCCAGGAGTCCGTAGGTTCGTCACAAGAAGAGTTGAGCTCATGGTCTAACATCTTTGCAGGTGTGCTGCGCGACTTGGGGATAGACCCAGAGGAGAGAGCAAAGAAGGCTCCTAAAAAGAAGAAGACCAAGAAGGTGACTGTTGACACTGGTGCGACCAGTAAGAAGGGCGGAAGTAGCCGCGCGCCTGAGGCTCATGATAAAGGTACTCTTCGATTTCGACAGAGTAACCTTGAGGATTACGTTGTGTAAGGACCTTCAAAAAATGTCCCAAATCGACCCGTAAGTAAAAAACCGGACCCCTGAAACCATACCGTGCATCAAAAATCAAGAAATCAAGAATTATGGTCTTCAGGCGGGCCGCGTAAGGGTTAAGCTTAAGTTGACGCGGGCCGCGTCAAAGTTAGGTTGACCGGATAAGCGTTCCGGATCCACGTGGCATCCACCTGGCGACCCTACTCGTGACCCAGCAAACCTACACGTAGACTAGGTGGCTACGCGGGTCGCGTAAGGTTCGAGTAAGGGTTCACGCGGGCCGCGTGAGACCCAAATTTCACCTATAAATAGATTTGATCAGGGGCAATTCATCTGTGTCGAAACCAAAGTTCAAAAATGAATTCTCACTGCTTCAAAGTCGAAATTTCAATTATTATAGCGAGGCGCTGCTACGATACAAGGTATTAACTCAATCGCTGCTACGATTCAATGTCCGATCGATTGAAACTATCCAATGGATGTTTAAGTGCTGCCCACATTAGGGTTATGCTTTGTCATTCGTCGTAAATTCGATGGATGTTTAAGTATCGCACTTTGTCATTCGTTGTGAGGGTTTAATCTCGTGAGTTATCGTAAATGCTGTATTAGTTACTGACCTAGCTCGTGTACATGTTATTTAAATTAGGTTACAAGGCTAATCAGTAGGCTAAACTCTGCCCGTATAATTCTACAAAGTGAGTCATTCTCTTTTTATCAAAAGTATTTTACAATACTCCATTTTCAAATGTTATAATTACAGGGAGTAAGTCGTGGTTATCTTAATCACTGGCTAGTGGGGTATTGTGCACATTACTAATTTCTCACGGGTTAGGCTAATAAATCCTAACAGTGATAATCGTCACTACTTGGGGAAAGACCCAATAGTGGTATGACCATCGTCACCAGGTGACACGGCGCCAGATAAAAATAAGATAGAAGCCATTGTAATCGCTCTTATGCTGTAATTGATAACTAATGTGTCATTTTACATACTTGAATGACTCGCCAGCATTTCCCCGCTGATAAAATATTTTTAAAACATGTTTCAGGAGACCTGCTGTAAATCAAGGAAAACGTGCTACGGAGCACTAACAAGCTTGAAGAGGTGGCTCAGTTAAAATAAATAAACATGTTTTAATAAATCAGGGAATTTACTTGTGAAATTCCTCTATTGTAAAATAACGGGGTTTATCCCGAGTGATGAAATAAAAATATTTGGGCATTTTGAGTTTTAAAAAGATCATGTAAAATCTTTCGCTGTCGCATCATACATACCACGGGTTCCTGTCCTGCGGCTCCTGACCGGGTCAAACCGGGGCTGGGGCCGTGACAGGAAAAGGTGGTATCAGAGCCACTGATTTAAGCATAATTAAGTATTTAAATATACTTAATTGTCCTAATTACCATTTCGTGATTATGTGTTTTTATTGACTGACTACTTGTTAGTTACAGTATGGGTAAGCAAAGACTTTCGGACATCTATCGTCAACTAGATAATGTGCCAAAGGATAAGGGATCCTCATCCCAATCAAATTCCTCAAAATACTCAGTAAATACTGAGGAGGGAATATTTGTTCGTAAGACACAGTATGAGAAACCACTTTCTCCTAATAAAAGAAGTTTGATTATTAGAAAAAGTCAAGAGAAAATGAGGAAATTACAATCAAAAGAAGGAATAATTAATAAGGAAGCCCAGGAAATACGCAATAAACCACCATGGGAAGATGAGTTAGATGAAAAATGGGCAAATCTTTATATGTTAGCCACTGTAGCAATAAATGCTAACCTTGAGACTATCAACACCCTGACCCAGTATTAGCAATCATATTATCTATTAGCCAGAAACTTTAAAATAATATTAGTTGTACTAAAAATAAATATTTTGTTTCAATAAAATGGTTTATTAGATATTTGTAATTAATATTAAAATTTTAATTACATTTTGTGATTCTGTGAAAATTTCATTTACAAACTTTTAACCTAAAAATTTTGTGTGTTTCTTCATAAATGCTAAACAGCATGAATGAATTATCTGAAGCGCTAGAGAATCTCAATCTTTATCCTGTGAAAATAGAAGTTTCCATAGATTTTACTGGTTACTTGGCCGATGTGGAAGAACCTATGGAATTCCAAGCTCCACCTCTGGAGAAATCAAAACCTAAGAAAAGAAGAAGATTTGTGGGTTGGAGACGTGTACGCAGAAGGAAACCAGCAACTAGGAGAATTCCCAAAATAGAAAATCCTATGGATAAAGGAAAAGGAATAGAAATTGAGGAAAGTTCTAAGCAAGCAAGAGTTGAAATTGGAGAAAGTTCTAGAACCGCAGGAATAGAAATTGGCAAAAGTTCTAGGCAATCTGAGGAATTAACATTGCAGGAAGAACTGGATCACATACTGGCAAGCTGTGATATCCTTAGGCCTATCAATACAATTTTTTTCCCTTATCCTGCAGAAACTCAACTTCTAATAAACCTGGAACCAGCCATCCCAGGACCTTTAATCCACACCCAACCTCAAGGAGATATAGACGAATGGTGGACCAATGATTGGCAGTTTCAAAACCTCCTAAATAATCCCTATACCTTTTTCCCTCAGTTCGACCCAGAACCTGCACCAAACCCACCAATGAGTAATGAAAACTTAGCTGAACTTCGCCATTTTGGTGAAGAACTAATGGATGCAGGGAATAAGATTCGGGAAATAGGGGAACAAATCTCCTGGAAATACGATGAAAGGGAACATCATTTCTGAAAGGCCAGCGGACTAGGGGGGATGTGATTGTGAAACTATGTTTGTATAATAAAATAATAGTAATAAAAATATAAATCTGTAAAATAATTTAAAAATAAAACTTTTGTAAGATAACAAGTGTTTACGGAAGCATATTATAATATATAAAAATGGAAGTCAAGAAATTGACAATTTTGGCTATACGTATTAATATGATTATGTGCGATTATTTTGTTATGTTTAGTTAAATTATTTTATACTAATCACTTATATAAATTAATTACCAGATGGCAAACGCTGGTAATGAACAAGTTAACGAGGGTAACCAATCTGAGCACAATCATGAAGATCAATTTTTGAATAGGCAAGATATCGAGAATATCGTTGCTCAAGGAATAGCCAATGCTATTCCCGCAATCCTGGCTGCTGCCCAGAAACTTGTTGAACCTCAACAAATTATTCCTAGTAAACGCACCCAAGGTGACAATTTCAGTAATAGTATAAACGGAGGCGGCAACCATATTAATAATGACAATGGGGGAATCCAAGCTCCACTCCTTAAGAAAATGAAAGCTGCCACACCTGGTTGCACTTATAAGGAGTTTCTTGCCTGTAAACCGGCTGAGTTTGCAGGTAATGAAGGGGCGACTGCTACACTACGTTGGTTAGAAAAAACCGAGGCAGTAATTATGATAAGTAAATGTACCGAGGACGACAAGGTTATGTACGCGTCGCATCTTTTTAAAGAAGGGGCGCTAGAATGGTGGAATACGGTACTTCAAGCCAAAGGAAGGAGTATGGCCTATGCCATAAATTGGGAAGAATTTAAAAGTCTTGTAGAAAGAAAATTCTTTCCCGAGTACGAAAAGGAACAAATGACCAATAAGTTCCTAAATCATCAGATGGTAGGCGTTGATTGTTGAGGGTATACTTCGACATTTTTCGAATATGCTAGAGTGGTACCAACTCTGGCCTCACCAGAGCCGGTACTTATATCTCGCTACATTTGGGGCTTAATTGGTGAAATCCGTAATATTGTCAAGGCTGCAAGACCCCGCACGATCGATGATGCGGTGGAGTTAGCTAACACTCTGACTGACGAACTGGTACGCATAAGAGAAGAAAACCGGAAGAAGGAAGTAGCCCAAAAGATTACCCAGGGATTCCGTGTGGGTAACCGTAGTAATTTCAAGAGAAGAGGAACTGGGCAATCTTCCACTGTTCCATTTTGCAATGCATGCAAAAGAAAGCATTTTGGAAGATGCAAGGGATATTGCAATTTTTGCAAAATTCTGGGACACCAAGAAAAAGACTGCAGGAAGAAGAAATCCACAGTCTGTTACAATTGTGGAGAAGCTGGACATATTAGGCCAGACTGTCCAAAATTTGTCAAACCAGCTGATAACAAAGTCAAAACTACCGAAGGAACTAACAAAAAGAACGTAAGAGCCTTCCAGCTGACTACCCAGGAAGCCGAGCTAATTCCTGATGTAATAGCTGTTACGTTTCTAGTTCACAACGTTTACGCAAAAGTATTATTTGACTCTGGTGCAAACCAAAGTTTTATAAATACTTCATTCTGCCAAGCACTTAATTTACCCTTAACTAAACTTAGGCAGATTTTTACAGTCGAAACGGCAGATGGGAATTCTGTTAAAATAGATAAAGCTGAGCGAGAAATAAAGATAGAACTGTTAGGCCATAAATTCTCTGCAAACCTGTTACCTATGAATTTAGCCGGATTCGATGTGGTATTAGGAATGGATTGGTTGGTAGCCAACCATGCTCGAATTCTTTGTGATAAGAATTCCATAGAAATTCATACACCCACAGGAGAGTTAGTGGTGATTACAGGAGATCAGCCACGTAAGCCACTAAAGTTCATTTCGGTAATGAAATTGGCCAGTTATTCAAGAAAACAAGAAGTAGTGTATATGATTTCAGTAATCATTAACACGAAAGGTAAGGAATTTAAGGAAATTCCAGTAGTATCGGAATATCCAGAGGTATTCCCAGAAGAACTACCCGGATTACCACCTGATAGGGAAGTCGAATTTAGAATTCATCTAATTCCTGGAACTATATCGATAGCCAAGGCACCCTATCGGTTAGCACCCACCGAAATGTTAGAATTGAAAAAGCAATTAGATGAATTACTAAGCAAAGGATTTATACAACCTAGTTCATCCCCGTGGGGAGCTCCAGTGTTGTTTGTGAAAAAGAAAGATGGTTCGATGCGATTGTGTATCGATTATAGGGAATTGAATAAGGTTACAATTAAGAATCGATACCCATTACCTAGGATTGATGATCTTTTTGATCAATTACAAGGAGCTAGATATTTTTCTAAGATAGATTTACGCTCTGGGTATCATCAATTGAAGGTACAAGAAGAAGACATACCTAAAACTGCTTTCAGGACTAGGTATGGTCATTACGAGTTTACAGTCATGCCCTTTGGATTAACAAATGCTCCTGCAGCATTTATGGACATGATGAATAGAATCTGTAAACCGTATTTGGATAAATTTGTAATTGTCTTCATCGATGATATACTTATTTATTCCAAAAGTCAGGATGAACACTGTCAGCACCTGCATGCACTCTTAACTCTGTTAAGAAAAAAGAAGCTTTATGCCAAATTCTCGAAGTGTGAATTTTGGCTACAAGAAGTGCAATTTTTAGGTCACGTGGTGAATCACGAAGGTATTCACGTAGATCCTGCTAAGATTGAAGCAATCACCAAATGGAAGGTTCCGCAGTCAGCTATGGAAATTCGAAGTTTTATAGGTTTAGCTGGATATTATAGACGGTTTATTAAGGATTTCTCCAAGATAGCTGTACCATTAACTAAGCTAACCTGTAAAGCAAAAAAGTTTGAATGGGGACCTAAACAAGAAGAAGCCTTTAGGATTTTAAAGCAAAAGTTAACAAATGCTCCAATTCTAGCCTTACCAGAAGGAACAGAAGATTTTGAAGTATACTGTGATGCTTCAAAATTAGGATTTGGATGTGTGTTAATGCAACGCAAAAAGGTAATTGCGTATGCGTCAAGGCAATTGAAAAAACACGAAGAAAACTATACGACTCATGACTTAGAGTTAGGAGCCATAATTTTTGCCCTTAAGATTTGGAGACACTATCTGTATGGAAGTAAGTTTACTGTCTATACAGATCATAAGAGCTTAAGATACATATTTGGGCAAAAAGAATTGAACATGAGGCAAAGGAGATGGATGGAGATCCTAAGTGACTACGACTGTGATATTCAATATCACGAAGGAAAGGCAAACGTAATTGCAGATGCCTTAAGTCGTAAATATCATGAAAAGAAAAAGCGAATTCGTGCTCTTAGATTAAATCTACAATTAGATTTAATGGAACAATTAAAGGATGTTCAGGAAACAGCAATTCAGGATGTTGCTGAAGGAATGAAAGGACGGATAAAAGAATTAGAGCAAGGAGCAGATGGAATTTGGAGATTCCATAAAAGAAGGATTTGGGTACCTAAGCAAGGAGACTTAAGAAATAAGATTTTAGAGGAAGCCCATAAATCTAGATATACCATGCATCCTGGTAACAATAAGATGTACCAAGATATAAGGAATAACTTCTGGTGGATAGGAATGAAAAAGGACATAGCTAGATATGTTTCTAAGTGTTTAACTTGCTCACGAGTTAAGGCAGAACACCAGAAACCTTCAGGTCTACTACAACAATTAGAAATGCCTGTATGGAAATGGGAACTCATAACAATGGATTTTGTTACTAAGTTACCCAAAACCAGAAAGGGTAATGATGCGATTTGGGTAATTGTGGATCGATTAACCAAATCAGCTCATTTTCTACCTATGAAAGAAACCTTTAGCATGGAAAGGTTAGCCAAGTTATATGTAGATGAAGTTGTATCCTTACATGGTGTTCCACTCTCCCTTGTATTGGATAGGGATAGTCGTTTTACTTCCCATTTCTGGACAAGTTTCCCGGAAGCAATGGGAACCCGACTAAACTTAAGCACTGCATACCATCCTCAAACAGATGGGCAAAGTGAAAGGATAATCCAAACCCTAGAGGACATGCTTAGGGCATGTGTAATAGATTTTGGTGGAAACTGGGATGGCCACCTACCATTAATTGAATTCTCCTATAACAATAGTTATCATTCAAGTATTGAAGCTGCCCCATTCGAAGCACTGTACGGACGTAAGTGTAGAACTTTAGTATGTTGGGCAGAAATAGGAGAAAGTCAATTATCAGGACCTGAAATAGTACAAGAAACTACCGACAAGATTATTCAAATCAAGGAAAGACTAAAGATGGCTCGAGATCGCCAGAAGAGTTATGCAGACAATAGGCGTAAACCGTTAGAATTTCAAATCGGAGACAAGGTTCTCTTAAAAGTTTCTCCTTGGAAAGGAGTAGTTCGGTTCGGTAAGAAAGAAAAGCTAAGTCCAAGATACGTAGGACCATTCCCAGTAGTCCAACGTATAGGACCAGTTGCTTATCGCTTACAACTACCAGATGAGCTAGCTGGAGTACATGACATATTTCATGTATCCAATCTCAAGAAATGTTTATCTGACAAATCCTTGGTAGTACCTTTTCAAGATATAAAGGTAAACGAAAAGTTAAAATTTGTTGAGAAGCCATTACAGATAGAAGACAGAAAGATCAAGTTTCTCAAACACAAGCAGCTGGTACTAGTCAAAGTCAAGTGGGAATCAAAGAGAGGATCTGAATACACTTGGGAGCTGGAATCGGAGATGAAGCGAAAATATCCCTACTTATTCCAGTAAATCTCGAGGACGAGATTTTAAATAAGGTGGGGAGGATGTAAGGACCTTCAAAAAAATGTCCCAAATCGACCCGTAAGTAAAAACCCGGACCCCTGAAACCATACCGTGCATCAAAAATCAAGAAATCAAGAATTATGGTCTTCAGGCGGGCCGCGTAAGGGTTAAGCTTAAGTTGACGTGGGCCGCATCAAAGTTAGGTTGACCGGATAAGCGTTCCGGATCCACGTGGCATCCACCTGGCGACCCTACTCGTACCCAGCAAACCTACACGTAGACTAGGTGGCTACGCGGGCCGCGTGAGACCCAAATTTCACCTATAAATAGATTTTATTAGGGGCAATTCATCTGTGTCGAAACCAAAGTTCAAAAACGAATTCTCACTACTTCAAAGTCGAAATTTCAATTATTATAGCGAGGCGCTGCTACGATACAAGGTATTAACTCAATCGCTGCTACGATTTAATGTCCGATCGATTGAAACTGTCCAATGGATGTTTAAGTGCTGCCCACATTAGGGTTATGCTTTGTCATTCGTCGTAAATTCGATGGATGTTTAAGTATCGCACTTTGTCATTCGTTGTGAGGGTTTAATCTCGTGAGTTATCGTAAATGCTGTATTAGTTACTGACCTAGCTCGTGTACATGTTATTTAAATTAGGTTATAAGGCTAATCAGTAGGCTAAACTCTGCCCGTAAAATTCTACAAAGTGAGTCATTCTCTTTTTATCAAAAGTATTTTACAATACTCCATTTTCAAATGTTATAATTACAGGGAGTAAGTCGTGGTTATCTTAATCACTAGCTAGTGGGGTATTGTGCACATTACTAATTTCTCACGGGTTAGGCTAATAAATCCTAACAGTGATAATCGTCACTACTTGGGGAAAGACCCAATAGTGGTATGACCATCGTCACCAGGTGACACGGCGCCAGATAAAAATAAGATAGAAGCCATTGCAATCGCTCTTATGCTGTAATTGATAACTAATGTGTCATTTTACATGTCACACCCCGAAATATCAGAGCATTGGCGTGACTGGACTGGTATCTTCATTGCACAGCGGAAGCAAATAAGCTAAGTCTTTCTAGAAATTGAACGCCTGCTAAGTACTCGACTCTTCATGGTTCTCCTATTCCAACCGTGCCTTGTCTTAGAACTGTAACCTGAGAAAGAAACATGCTAAAAAGTCAACATAAAGTTGAGCGAGTTCATAGTTTGTTTGTAAAAGATTTGAAATAAATCTTTTTGAATAACCGGTTTTTGAAGTATTGATGAGAAAACGAATTTAAAATCATTTTCTTGTCATGTTATACAGAAACTTTGTATGAAAACATGGTATGTATCTTGTATAATTCAAGTTTACTTGTGTACCCCACGTACTCAAGTATAAATCAAGTTTTTATATATATAAATCAAGTATTCATGTGTACACCACGTACTCATGTATAATTCAAGTTTTTCTTGAGTACCCCACGTACTCAAGTATAATTCCCGTTTTCTTGAGTACCCCACGCACTCAAGTATAATTCAAGTTTTCTTGAGTACCCCACGTACTCAAGTATAAATCAAGTTTTAGTATGGTATGAATCTTATGTAAATAAAGTATTCCTGTAAGTATCAGGATTGTTAATGGGTTGCAAAGCCATTAACATGTGACACGACATAGGAAGTCACCAAACCTTAGGCATTTTTCTAGCTGGCATATTCTGAGACACAAAAGCACTACTCGATTCTCGCCCTCACCGAGAGTGTGGCTGCCCGGCACCCGTTAGATCTAACCTTTTGTTCTGCGGTCTAGGTATATAGTTGATTAATGGTGCTTATGTACCCTATTCGTGACACGATTTCTCGTATCATTTCTCATAGCGCATCATACTTGGTACTCGTCCTCACCAAGTGCGCTTCTCGTATTCTTATATCTCATCACACTTGGTACTCGTCCTCACCAAGTGTGCTTCTTGTATTTTTATCATACCATTTATAAATATTGTAACATTTGTACATGTATTTCACCCCCGAAGTTATAAAACTGAAAACAGTTAAAAGAAAAGGGGGAGCATGAACTCACTGGGTTGTCTCGTTTTACGTACTCAGACCGATCCAATCTCATTATTATAACTAGGACAATCCCGTCCCTAATCATTAAGATCATTCACGTTTCGAAAATACGCATTTGTTTTGTAAAAACCGGTATATTTAGTATAATCCATTCGTAACATGATTTAGAAATATGAGTTTTCGTTTGTTCAAAAACTTTGTATGTTCCTGCAAAACGTGCATGTCTTTCCACCCCGAAAACATTTACAAGAATGTAAAACCGTAAAAAGTGGGGTTATGAACTCACCTGAATATTCCTGTGCAAAGCTACCTAAATACGACTTCGCGATGTCGTTTCCAAGACGAGACTCGCTAGCGTGCATTCTACAATATTCCTAACATGGAATATCTCATAAGTTTCCAATAAACGCAGCAATTAACTACGTGTCATCGAGCTTTACCGAATCGCTAATTGAATGATTCGATTGCGAGTTATGACGGTAAATGAACGACGGTAACTAAACTATGTGTCGTTAGGCGTTTTGAAATAAATATAACAATTTATATTTATTTAATAGCGTTTTTGTGTTGATGCCATTTGAAATAAATACGATAGTTATATTTATTTCTTAAAAGAATATGAGTTGCTTGGCGCTTGAAATAAATATATAAAATATATTTATTTTATAAAAGAATTCGCGTTGTGTGGTATTCGAAATAAATATGTAAACTATATTTATTTTGTAAAACGAATACGAGTTGTTTGACGCTTGAAATAAATATATAAAATATATTTATTTTATAAAAGAATTGTCGTTTTCGTATGTGATAAAGCGTCGTCGAAAGTGGTATACCCATTTATGTAAAAGTCACTTTTCAATAAAACATGTTTTACTTTTACGGGTTTTCTCGAAAAACGGGCAGAGTTTCCTCTGTTTTTGGACGCCCCCGACGACACAAGTCGTCGTTATTTTATCAAAATTCAATCGAGACTCAATCATCAACATATGTAATTTTCGTAAAAATGACGAAATATAAACTAAATAGTAACTAAATCGGTTCGAGCTCGTTCACGTAAGTTTAAATCTACAAAAAAAACACAAATATTAAACGCGTCATCAATCTTTACCAAATCTCTCGCGTCGAACCGCGGACTGAGTTGACCGGGTCAACTCACTTGTTGACCTGGGTCGGACCGAGTTGAACTGAGTTGACTCGGTTTGACCGAGTTGAACTGAGTTGACTCGATTAACCGAGTTACCCGAACGGAGCCTGACCCGAAGCCACTTATCCCGAACCGAAGCTGTTGACCATGCTTGACCTGTTGACCGAGTTGACTCGCCTGACCCGGGTTGACTCGTCTGACCCGAGTCGACCCGTTTGCTTCCTGTGTAACCCGGACCGGAACCCAAGCCATTAGTCAAAATCAAACCTCGCACCAAAATAATCTTAATTCTTGAACCGAGCGTACCTTTTATGTGACTCGAGTACTCCTCTAATCTACCCGGAACTTACTTGAAAAACCCGAGCTCGTGACTGAAACCCGTGAAACCCGATGGATAAAGTCAAGGACCACTGGATATACAAACTGACCGGTGGTCCGAGTTTCCGACCGCCGGTCCGAGTCACCGGAGACCTTCACCGGTTCTGTTTTCTCCGATCTCTTTCTCTTTCACCGATTCTCTCTCTACAGGCCTTCTCTTTCTCTCCGTCGTCGTGCCGTCGTGAAGATCCACCGCCACCGCCGCCGTATGCCGACGGTTCTCCGTCGTCGGGTCGTCATCAGAAGGGGGGGGGGGGGTGTTCGGTGTGCCGGTTAACCGGCCCTGTGCTTGTCGCCGGCTTTGGAGGGGAGACCGAGGGTGTTTGGTTGAGTATGTTGTGTTTGAGAGAGGGAAGGAGGTGCTCCAATTCTATTGTGGGTGTGTATCAAGAGAGAGGAGTGAGGTAAAAGGCAGTGTGTGTGTGATTGTTGTCTGTGAAGATGATCGAGAGTGAGAGAAGATGGAGAGCTGCTCTTTATTGGTGTGTCATATGAGGGATAGGGTTGCAATTTATATTGAAATGAAAGGTTATTGTCTCTTGTGCAATAAGGTTACATTTAGGTAGATGTTTCATCCTTAGAGTTAAAGATCTTTTGTAAAGATTAATGTTGATTTGCTGGGATTTTGTATATCTTGTAAAGATTTGATAATCTTTTATAAGATTTCATAGAGATTGTACAGATTTTGTATGAAGATCTCTAATATATTGTGTGCAGGTTTATGCTTGTGGGTTTTGGGCTTGGGCCCAGGGCCCACAAGCCCATCTCATGTGTAAGTGGCCTGTAATTCCTACGAGACCCGATATCGCGACCCAAACTCCATAAGCATAAAATATTCGTGTAACATCCATATTTGTCGGCGTTGTCAGTATTTCGTACGGTTTCAGTTTATGTCGTTTAGTTTCCATCAGTATCTCCGCAGATCGTCACACGCGCACTGTAGAACCGCATACGCGTTCCTAAGTCTACCGAGGCCCTAATTGAGTTAGTTTGCGTCGTAAACACTATTTAATATCACGCAAATCGCCTGTTAATCACGTACTTAAGGGCCGTAAATCACCGGTTGTCACATTACATACTTGAATGACTCGCCAGCATTTCTCCGCTGATAAAATATTTTTAAAACATGTTTCAGGCGACCTGCTGTAAATCAAGGAAAACGTGCTACAGAGCACTAACAAGCTTGAAGAGGTGGCTCAGTTAAAATAAATAAACATGTTTTAATAAATCAGGGAATTTACTTGTGAAATTCCTCTATTGTAAAATAACGGGGTTTATCCCGAGTGATGAAATAAAAATATTTGGGCATTTTGAGTTTTAAAAAGATCCTGTAAAATCTTCCGTTGTCGCATCATAGATACCACGGGTTCCTGTCCTGCGGCTCCTGACCGGGTCAAACCGGGGCTGGGGCCATGACACGTTGTCGCTAGTGACTCACTAGAGGGTTTGTCCTCTATAGGTGAGAAGAAGAAAAGCAGCGCGACCGGGTCAAAAAGTTCTAGAAGCGCAGGGTACAGGATCCCTGAAGCCGGCGCAACTCCCTCTTCAGTCGTCGTGGCCGAGGAAGAAGAAGAAGAAGAAGAGCATGAAGAAGAAGAAGCTGCTAAGCTAATCTCCAGGAAGAAGTCGAGAGAGGAGACTGCTGCTGGGCCAAACCGACGCAGAAAGTTATGGGCCCAGTGATAGGGAAGCAGAGTAGCCTGCGCTCCCTTTAAAAGTTTTCACCAGGTTAGTGTTATGACACTCATGCTTTATGTTTTCTTCCTTAGTGAATTCCCTGACACTTACCTTCTGCGGAGGCCTTGAAGAAAACCCCTGAGAAGGTTAAGGGTGTTGAGCTGGAGAAACCGAAAGAGCCGGCGGCGAAGAAAACCAAGTTTATTATCAAGCCTCCTAGGACAAGTGAAAAGGAGGCTGAGAAGACGATCGAAGAGCCTGTGGGCAATGTAATTCCTGAGAAGGAGAAGGCAGGGACCGAGACTGCTGCAACCACCCAGCATGACGAGGCGCAGGGTCCGGAGGTTGTGCATATCACAGGGCTTGACCAACCTTCAAAAGAAAAGAGGCTGAAGTTATTAAGCCAAAAGAGCATGAGGTTGTTAAGCCAACGGAACCTGCGCAGTATGACGCCCCCACCCAAACTGTACAAGTGTCATCTATTGCTGGGGGGTCAACTGCCACCGTACCGGAGCTGACAGCGCCTAAAGACACATCTGCTGCGGCGGCTGGTGCAGGTGCCGGAGGTGCTGGCGCGGCTGGCCAGAAGGGTGAAGGAAGCAAGTGGGCGACGCCGCAAACTCACATAGGTTCGAAGGATACCTTGGGGGATATCTACTATAAGACATACACCGGAGAGGCTCGCGGCGATGCTCCCCACCAACCTGTTTGGGGTTTAAACTAACCGGGTTCATGCTTGCCTAGTCGAACCTATAACGCATGTACATCGCTCTGTCAGTAGTCTCATCCCGAACCCATGACCAGTTTGCAACCAAGTTGCACCAGCCCTACTCGAAATCACATGAACGCACATGAGAAATACCGACGATGGAGGTCGGATGGTCGAGTTCGGTTTTGGCCGGCATTTAAAATCTCCGGCGAGTCTCTGAAGGTCATAGACAAGGAAGCAGGAACAAATTGAAAGTGTAGATCTAGTAGTTTAGAACTCCGACGTGATTCCGACTCGGTCCCGTTGGCACCGGGGAAGAAATCATGTGATGTTTTGGGTACGAAAGGGTGTGGATGAGGAAGACACCTTTACAAAAACAGGTTTTGCTCTGATGTGCTTCCGACTCGGACCCGGTGGCACAAGGTTTTGCTCCGGTGGTCGGAACAACGTCAGAGAAGATGGCTTTAATAAAACAGGGTGTAAACGGGTAAGCGTAGATAAAGTACATGCTGTACAATTGAAGTTTATTATATAAATATGAGTAAGATTACGAAAATACCATTTTGGTAAGGTTACAGTTTTACCCCTAAGGGGGTACATCGATGTAATCAGAAAACATCAGGGTGTAAGGCATCAAAATTTTGAAAATAGGGTGCAAGTAACAGCGTCCCCAAATCTCAGGGGGTAAAAATCGAGTTTACTATGGTTTTTTCTCTTAAATATATGTGATTTTTTTAAACGACAAATTTGGATCACTGATGGACCACTGGAGTATCATCGTGCCACGAGCGGAACCGCCCGATCATATCCATCACCAGACATAATGCTTATACACCAATTCTGGAGAAAACCAATATGAATAAAACACCCTTATGAGAATCAAACCTTTGACTTATTAGTTACAAAGCCTTATTCCAACCCTAAGGCTATGCGGTATGGTGATGGCCCATCCTTGGAGGAGGACCTGTCACGTAAGCGCCACGTAGATCGGGTGTGAAGATGGGGCAAAGAGGATGGAGATAAGGAAATGGAGGATGGGCCTAAAATATATATATGTGAGTTGTATGTATATGTGTATGAGAAGAAGGAGGTGGGGGTTTTGTCTTGTAGTGCCCGTCTCAAACTTCCTGAAGGGCGATGATTACGACGATGACGGAAGGGGGGCGAAATGGTGTTGGGGGCGGCGATGGGGCATGCCGAGCCCAAGCCGACCCCCACATCGCCTAGCTTAATGCCATTTGGATGTAAGACCGTGGGGTATGGGGCGGGGGTTTGGGCGTGGGTTGGGGGAAAACGCCCAAGCCACCATCCCGGGTGGGCTTGGGTTGGGGCGTGGCACTTGGGGCTTGGGTTTCAAGCCGGGCGTGGGGCGGTTCTAGCAAGGTGACATGGCGGGCTGTGAATGGCCAAACCAAACTAGCCGTTGGGTGCTATTTTAATTTTTTTTTTATTTTTCCTTTATAAATACCTTACCATATTTATCATTTTTATCACACAATATCAAACACATAAAACACAATAATGCCATGAGTTCTTCAAGTTCTTCAAGTTATACTGAATCGTCATCATCATCTGACGATGGTGCGGAAATATTTCTACAAACGATCGTGACAGTGGTGAAAGCTATCGTGGAAAACGAAGAGGAGGAGGAAGAGACTCAACAACCTAAACGCAGGAGAAGGTACATCGCTCGTGAACGGCTCACCGTTAACGATTTGTTGGTAAGCGATTACTTCTCAGCGGAACCAAAGTATGATGAAAAAATGTTTAGGCGTCGTTTTCGTATGAGTAGAAGCTTATTTTTAAGGATATCTAGAGATCTTGAGGAGAAGTATGTTTACTTCCAACAAAAACCGGATGTAACCGGGCAATTAGGATTTAGTACGTGGCAAAAGGTCACGGCCGCACTTAGGCAATTAGCGTACGACAATAGTTCCGACATTATGGATGACTATTTAAAAATGTCTGCACGTGTAGCTAGAGAAAGTCTTCACAACTTTTGTTCGTGTATTCTAGAACTTTATAGGAAAAGATATTTGAGAAAGCCCTCGTTCAGTGACTTGCAACAATTATTGGAACATCACGCAGATTATCATGGGTTACCCGGGATGCTAGGTAGTTTAGATTGTATGAAGTGAGCTTGGGAACTTTGTCCTACCCAATGGCAAGGCGCTCACACGAGTGGATTTCACGGAAGTCCAGCCATCATTCTTGAAGCGGTTGCGTCTCAAGATCTTTGGATATGGCATGTGTTCTTCGGTATGCCAGGTTCACATAATGATATTACCATCATAAACCACTCGCCCCTTTTCAATGATCGGGTAAATGGTATAGGACCCAAAGGAACTTTCTTTGTAAACGGGGTTGAGTACGTGTATGGGTACTACCTAGTTGATGGGATTTACCCGGAGTGGGGGGTTTTCGTAAAATCGTTCACAAAATACGGTACCACAGATCCAAAGAGATTAAAGTTTAACAGGGTCCAGATGGTTGCACGTAAAGACGTCGAGCAAGCATTCGGTGTTTTGAAGAAAAGGTGGCGAATATTGGCAATGCCTTGTCGACTATGGGACAAGGATCAGATTGGAAACGTGATGTACACATGTATCATTCTTCACAACATGATTTTGGAGGATGAAGGTAGAGCGGTCGTTACCTACTATGATGACGATGACCCCCAACCAGGTAACGTAACAGACGAAGATAAAGCGGCAAATGAATTTTTGATCAAGTCAAGGGATATACATCACAACCTTCGATCTGATTTGGTGGATCATGTTTCAACGATTCCTGGGTTCGAAACAGACGACGAAGACAACGAAGACGACGAAGAATGATTGTTTTTTATTTTGATAATTATTATGTAGTTTAAAAAAAATATGTATTTTTATTATTTATGTAATTATAAATATAAATATATATATATTTAAAAAAAATGTTGAGGTGGCTTGGCCACGCCAGCCAACCCACGCCCAACCCAAGCCCCACCATACCCCTTAAACTTGGTGTGGGTTGGGGGAATATTCAACATGCACATGTCAACTAATGCCCCAACCCCCACCCACCATACCCCATGGTCTAAAGCGATGGGAAAATATTTGTGAGTTTACGTTGATAAAGAAAGGGAGAGATGTGTGGTATTGTAACTAACAAATTCTCACACATCACAATCAATGACCTGCCTGCAAAAGTTTGACCAATGAGTCAAGTCAAATCTAATCACTTCTCCACTCAAATAAAGACTCAACCAGGAAACGTATCGAAGCTTATAATATAATAACAATAATACCATTTATAAATTCAATTTTTGCAACTAATTAGCTCAGATTCCATTGACAGATTGTGTTTTAAAGCAAGCGAATACAATCACCTACGCTTTCGTTTATTCTTTTCCTTCTCGATCAATCGTTCCTTCTTCATCATCATCCCATTTTAAGGTTTGTTTACGTCCAATTTATGTTTTATTTCATAATATTATCTCCGTTTTCAGAATGCTGTGTTGTTTTTTAAGTTGTCAACAAGATCATTTATATTGATTAATACGAGTTTTATGAGCAGAATCATTCTGTAATTAGGTACTTGGATTAAACAGTAGGAGGATTCATTTATATTGAAATGATGTTGTTTGTTGCTTTTGAAGTTTTCATGACTTTAGGGTTTCATTCAGTGATGTGATTTTGCTATCATACTCTCTTTATTGGTTTAGTTAATATGGTTTTTGATTTGATTTACTCCAAAATAGAGTGTTAGTGGCTGGGTTTTTCAATATGTGGTTAAGAACTGTTTAAACCTGAAACCTAGCGGCGCAGCTAGCTTGTTGCCCGTCTACCTGCCAGCCATTAGTCTGTAATCGTCTCTGTTTTAATGAAATTCTTTTCAATACAATACAATACATTGTCTATTATAAAGGCTTACCAACAGTAACTGGACCCTTCTTTGTGAATGATGTTGTTGGTGTATGCAGGGTTAGCTCATCGAAGATTTCTGATGGGAGACAAAAGATTAAACTTCAATCGGCCACTTCCTTCTGTGAGACGAACGGTTGCTAATTCACAAAAAGATTCTACAAGAAAGAATGAAACTTCCACCCCTGCTCTGCTTCCAAGTCCATCTTACAGATCTGACTTGCATTCGGGCCCATTGAGAAACCCCGGGACCGTTCCTTTTGTGTGGGAACAAATTCCAGGAAGACCCAAGGATGAAGGAAAAACACAAAAACCTCCGCTTGTTCCAAGTCCTCCTCCGGGTCGGATTTTGAAAGAAAGATCACAAGATATGAAGAAGCGTTCAGGGAATGACATATCTAGGGAAAATGAGAAGCCACAACTTACTTACGGTCCAAACTTTTTACAGCTGAATGATGATGATACTGAAGATGATAGTGAATTTGAATATGATGAGCCTGGGCATATGTCACTCCAATTTTGTGGATTGCTTCCACATTTTTGTTTAAAGACTTCTATTGGTATGTTAAATCAGACACCTGTGAGAACCCGATTGCCAGTATCTTCTGCTAATAGAACTCGTGTTGGCGCCTCATCTCAGGTTAATATCTTTTCAGATTTCTTTGCTCAAATATTCTGTTTTTGGTCAACTATGATCCATTGTCTATAACCGGCAACATGGGTGGGTAGGGTAATGGCTCAAAAATTAATTCTAGCTGAAATGGGTCATTTTTGGTCCGTTAGGCTGACGTGCACACACTCTTTTTGTCCACTTTTACATATTTCATAAATAAATAACGTGCTACTTAACATTGCGGAAAAACATTATTTCTGTATCGCAATTAATAATTAAATGTTTGATTAAAGAAAATAGGAATTTGTATTCATTTGAAACAGACTTTGACCAACTTTCAATTTTCAAACCGTTCTCCTTTTAGCTAACTTTCACGATTTGACCCGTTTGGGATAAAAGCCACCTGAATTGACCCGTTTGAGACAAATGACAACCCAAATTGACCTGTTTGAGATTAATGACAAACCAAATTAATCCATTTGAGATAAAAGACAATCCAAATCGACCCCTTTATAAGTAAACAAGTTGAAATTAGTCAAATTACCACCTCTATTTATAACTATAAAGCCTTACAAATTTCTTTCTTTCTTTTTTTTTATTCTTCCTGGAATTCATTCAGGATGCTAGAGTGGCTGCATATGAACCCAAATCATCCGTCAAAAACCAAAAAGACCCTACCATATTAAACCACGAGTCAACTGAAAATACCAAGCAGAAAAATTCCCAAAAGCTAGAACAGGGTCACAAGATTTCATATAATCACAATGCATCGTCTCCTCCACCTTTTGTTTCTGAAGAAAATGAAGTAAATATACAGAAGAAAGGGCTAGTCAGCTTCAAGGAATTATTAGCTCAAGAATTACTAGCTCATGAGAATGAAAAAGAAACAAACTTTGAGAATCCTACAATTGAGAAGACACTTTATGTTGACACAATACACAAGGTGGAATCTTCAAAATCAGAGTTCAAGGAGACCGATGGTGATATTTTTGGAATTTCACTTAATCCCACTGAGCCGTTCATGTTCGATTTGGTTTTTGATAATGCAAAACATGATAAAGAAATGATACAAACAGGTGTCTGCAACGATCCTAAAGTTGATAAAAAAGTCAAAGCTTCTCAAAAGTCCGGGTTAGAGATGCCTGCTCCTCCGCCGTTACCAAAATCTCCTTCAGATTCTTGGCTGTGGCGTACACTACCTTCTGTGAACTCAAAAACTGCACCTTTATGGTCAAATCATAAACAATCTTCCAAGAAAACAACGAAACAGGGTAAAAATGTCCAGTCGCAGTATCCCCAGGTAAAGTGATCGACTTGTTTCAATTCAATTGTTTGCAAAATGGTCGGGTTAGGTAACGGGTCTAAATGAACAATCTTTTGTCACTATTGAAACCGCCGAAACCTTTGTTCCATATTTTTTTTTTTGTAAATATCTTGTTTATAGTTTTATGTGTCAAGTATGATTGTAAATAGTTAAATCTATCTTAGTACGATATATTCTAGTTTTTTTTTTCAAAGAAATTTAAAAAGTTAAATACACCAACACTTTGTTTGAATTTCGACTCATTTTCGTTTGACACGTTTGGAATAAAGATAACTTAGAATTGGAAATCGACTTGATGATATTCTAGTTTTGATCATACAACTTTTTTATGATTTTCAGGGACTTCTGCTTCCTATATCCGAAACTTAGCCTTGGTGCACTTCTATGCTAGTTGAACAAATCAAGTGGGTTAGCCTTTAAAGGTTCTATGAATGTGGGTGCTTATTATTGTTTTTGGTGTCCACACAAGTTTTAATTTATTTTGTAATTATAAACGAAGAATAAAAAAAAAGTTGATTGTATATGATATGAGAAAAAAGAAATTAAATGATAAAAAAGGTTCAAGTACAATGGTACCTTTTTAATTCTACAACTAGGTGTAGTCCCCGCCGCGTTGTGGCCGGGCTAATTATGTGGCAAAGTGAACATATGTGGCCAACTACATTATTAGAGAGTTGATTACATACAATACATGTTACAAAAGATAATGTGATGGGGCTGAAGAGCAATGTCATGTAGCCTATTAATCTTGTAACGCCCCGCTTTTAGAACTTTCCTTATTTAGAAAGTTGTCTTATAATCTATTTCGGGAAACCTGTATCTCTTGTAATCATATTTCCGAGACCTTGATCGTAATAAAACTTGATCATTTTAAAGGAATTATAAATATCCATACTTGTTTATACATTCAATTCATATACATACTTGATACACGTTCGTCACCCTCGTAAACACATGCTTATTTTACACGCGAACGATCGTAAATACGTAATTTATACATTTTATACATTCAAATACTTAATTTTATATTTACAATACATAATACATCCTTTTATATGTATTATATACTTAATTATCCTATATATTAATAAACCAAGCTTATGAATAGTAGTTGTCACATCATGATGAATAGTAACGAATAGTAAATTTTTCTTATTGGTTGGTTGTCTTTGTTGACTTCTTTATAGTAAGTTCCATCCTTTGATGTTATTGTTTATATACTTTTGGTTTCTTTAATATGATCTATTTGTATGTTTGGTAAAGTGGTTTGTGTGGTGTTTTAGTTTGCAAAGGGTATGGGTTCAAGTCCCACTCTTTACATTTTTTTTATATCTATTATATTAACTATTATCTATATATTACCTATATAAACAAAGTTAATGAATAGTGTTTTAATGCTACATGGTATCGTTGTTTCATCGTTAATAACGAGTACCGTACGATTGTACGAACAATAACGCTATCGCACAACTTTTTGTTGGTTTTCTTTAACTTTTAATGATTTATTTATTTTAGTTTCAGAGGTAGGGATGAGCACGGTGCCAACCGATACCGAATCCGAATCGGTACTTGTACCAAAAATGCTGGTTACGGTACCGGTTTATGAAGGTAAAACCGGTGGCGAACCGGTACCATGAACGCCAAAAGTCGGTACCGAATTGTTACTTAATATATTTCGGGAAATTCGGTACCGATACCCAATACCATTGGCTCATATCTGACCATGAGTTTCATACGAACATCATTACCATATAACTTTTTTGGTTGATTTTCTTAAGGTTCTCTTTTAGTGTTTTTTTTTTACATTTTTTTAATTTTTGTGAGTGGTTCCATGCGCAAGGCTCTCGCAGTGATTTCAAAATACATATAAACACAGACTAAATCACAAAAGAAGTACGCCGCAACGCGGCGACCATAATAAACCTAGTTATGTGTTAAATATACAGAGAAATACCACAAAATACCTCAAGAACCAAACTTCAGGGACTAAAAGTGACAAAAGACGAAAGTTGCTTGGTATGGGGAGCGGCGCTACGCGTAGCCCCCCCTCCTTTTCACCTCCGCGGGTGAATCCGCAGAAAGTTGTTTCTGGTCACGAGATTGGCCAACTCTCAACCATATTTCTCACCCAATCACTTCTAATCTTCATTTAACACCAAACGCTAATCCTCCACTATATAAACAAGCCTCCTAACACTCATTTTCACTTTTCCAACTCATTTACACTGTCAAAATGCTCTCAATTCAGTTGGAAACACTAGTTTTGGCAGATTATTCTAAGTGCCAAGTGAGCACTTTTCTTCACTTTTCTTCAACTTTCTTCACCATTTCTTCTTCTACAAAGCTTGGAACACTTCTAGGAGTGTTTCCACAAGATTACCATGTTAATCTAAGGTGGAACATCATCATTTTGAGGTCCAAACTTTCTGTTTTGGAAGAATACTTGTTAAACTTTTATAAAACTATGTTTTCTTGATTGTATCTTGTGCCTACTTGTTCTTGAACCTATCTAAGGTTATGAGACTTGTTAGGAGTTGATTCGTATGAAGTTTAAGAGGTGCAAACACCTCTAAACTTTCTGTTTTGGTTCAATGTTCATGTCCTTTTGTTATTTGCTAAAACATTGTGGGATCTTGAATCCACCAAGCTCAAAACTTCACCTATAGTTGTGGGTTTGTGTTGAGATTGATTCTCACCAATATATGAGTTCACAAACTCTTTAATTTCAGTTTATACATGTCCCAATCCGAGTGATGAAAACAAGCTTGATTCAACATCTTCCATATGATGAACTCATGACTTGTGAAGTGTGAACAATGGGAGCTTAGGCTTTCCAAACTAGTTCCACCCCTTCATTTTGAGCCTTGTGTATAAACACTCAAGTGACTTACTAGAATCAAAGTACCTTAGCCCCGTCTAGCCTCCTTCACTTAGTTATTCTTTTCATGATGTGTTGGCACACCCGGGTTAGAGAGTACTTGGTCATTTGAGCTTATGATAGTTAGATTTTTTTTTCTTGTTATTCATGACCCTTCGAATCATACTTGTGATGATTTTGTGTAGTGGTGAATCATATAAAGAGGTCTCAACCCCCATGCTTAACTTACATGATACTACATGTTATCTATGATTGGACTTAGTTTTAGGATGATATTATAACTATATAAATACATATATAAACATGAGAACATGGCTGATTTTGTGATAGTAATCAAGTCATGATTATTCGTCATAAACTTAGGCTATTATATCTAAGATTCTAAGTCACTTGTTATTGATTCTAATGGGCAATTTGGGACCCATGAGATCATACATAACATAGTATCATAAACAAGTACTTAGAACTAGATAATACTTTTGTATTGTCACACCCTGACTTTTGCAGAAGCGTGATTATGGTGTGACTTCTTAATACCATAACATTCAATCATAACAATGCTATATGATAAAACCATTAGACGTTCATCCATAAATTAAGTTTGAAAATACCACAACATAAATTGTCTGAAACGTTGACACCGAATTCAAATTACAAACCATAACATGTTTTAATGAGTTCACGAAGACTCGACAAAATATCTTAAACAAACCCGAGTTTAGAACCATGTATCTCGTCCAGGATTAAGATACATCTCCTAAACTCTGAAGACTTGGATGACATCTTTTATTTATAACGCAGCTTGAAAACATGCAACACCTGCCAGATCCACTTAGTTCCCTGAAATACATGTAATTTGAAAACATCAACAAAAGTTGAGCGAGTTCATGTGTTCGTGTATGAATAAACCTTTAAAGTATGTCTGTATGTATGTATGTATGTCCCTGGTATGTAGCAATAAGGAAAAACAGATCACCAATGGTTTGCAAGGCCAATGGTATGTGTGAAATGGTGCAGGAAAACTCAAACCTAGCGGATTTTGCCACGACATTAGTATGTGGTCATAGTCACCACATGGGCCACCCTGGTCCTCATGGGTGTGGGCTCGCTACACCCAAATAGATCTATCACTCATGTCCCTCGGTCCTACGACGAGGATTAATGGCCTTAAGTGTTGTACCCACCTTTCACATGATCAAGCAGTAACCCTCCTTAGCTAACCATACCATGTATAAAATGGTTGTAAACAATTGTAACATGTATTTCACCCCCGAAGTTATAAAACTGAAAACAGTTAAAAGAAAAGGGGGACATGAGCTCACAGTTTTGCGTCTTCGGTACTCGTAACTCAAATCTCGTCAGAAAACACAACTACCTACAATGTGCTAGGGTCTATTAGACGAACGGGTCGTGCCTTGCCTTGCCTCAGTATTCATGTTTTTGAGTTACGTTTCTTTTATGTCTTTAACATTATCCCAAGTTATAATTACTTGTTAAAATAATAATTATTTTAACTTTAAATTATATTAAATTTTGGAATAATTGTTAAACAATATTTTGTAATAATACTTCTCAAGTATTTTTATTCGTATTCTTGTATTTGTAGTTCCACAATAATATATTTTCAAGTCTCACTTAGAAAATATATATAAACTTATTTTGTCCAAAAATAATGTATTTCAAGAAAATATATATTTTTCCCAAAAATCATATATCTTCTAAAGATTCCAAGAAAATATATTTTAACTTCCCAAAAATAAATATTTTCTCCTTGTCAAAAATATGATATACTTTGTAATAATAATAAAAATCATACTTTCATTTCTTGTATCCAAAATATCATTTACCAAAAATATATTTATAACGGTATTTTCCGGAATATTTTGTAAGTTACGTTCTATCGTTCGGTTACACAATATTATGTGTGTAACTTATATATTTATTCCTTGCGATTTTTGGTAATATTTTGGGTTGTAAATTTCTTGGTATTTTGTCAAGTTATATTATTTTAACCCTAAAATAATATAACTAATACACAAAGTATACAAATAATCACACACAATGTGTCTTCAAAATATATACCGTTCAAATATATATTTAGTTATTTTTATTTACAAAATCCAACCTCCAATATTTGTATTTTTGTAACAAAATCATTGGCAAAGTTTATATTGAAAATCATAGGTAAAACACACTGGTAAATATTTGTTAGAAAATATTTTTCCAAGTGTTTATATTTTTAGAAAATTTGGCCATAGTTTCCCCTAAAAATGGAGGTGTCCATGCTTCTAAAGCATATCATTTTCTTTTTAAAATCATCACAAACATTCAATAATCAACCCTAAACAACTTACACTTACCAAGTGCCAAAACAATGCTATCTACATATCAATCATGAACTTGAACTTTCATAAAAACTTGTAGTAACTTGGTAGTGTGTTTAGTAGGTTTAGTTATCCTTTAAGTGTGTTTACTTCTTTCAAAATCTCATTCTTGGAAGATTTAGGTGTTTACAACTTGCTAGATGATTTTTCCAAAAATCATTCCTTTGAATTTTTCTTGTAAACAATGTATTCTTATACTTGTTTCACCACTAGAAACATGGTTAGTTTCTTTAAAAACAATGTTTATGTAAATTTTGTGATCTAACTTGGTTACTTGAGAAAACTATGTTTAAAATCATCCATGTTTATGTCTAGTAATATGTTACATACTTCATCATTTACAAAATCATTTTCATATTTCAAGTTCATGAAAACATAAAGCATGATGATCTTGGTCTTTCACAATATCACCACCTTAACTTACTAGATCATGTGTTTAATCACAATCTAGTAGGTTTCTTATGATGTCTAACATCACTAACACAAATCATCAATCATCAAGAAGCAAATCAACTCTAATCAACAAGTATTCATATGTTAATAAGCTTATGTTAAAGATTCATGATTAAGTTCTTTAGTGTTCATCAAGATTAACAATGTTCATCATCTTTTACCCATCAAAATATGAAGTAAAAACAAGAGATATGAAGCTTACTACTAGCACAAAGACTAGGGAAGAACACTTGATGAAGAAGATGATAAATGTGTTGGATAAAAGCTATTGGAAGAGGTCCTTCAAGATCCAAGACCACCAAGATAGCTCGTAGACCTTCTTACACCTTTGTGAGTATATGGAATGGATGATCAATGGATGAAAGTGGTGGTGGTGTGGTGGGCTATGTTCAGCCGAGAACCAAGGGAGGGAGAAGAGGAAGATGGTGTGAAGTGTGTGTAAGAGATAGTGAGGGTCTTGATCATCTTATAACCATTTAATCCTTTTATCCATTGTGTATTATGTCTATTAAGTACATAACAAATCCTTATAACAAATCTTATAAGATTTAAGTGAATCAAGGGTGGGGCCACATTGTGACCGTCCACTACCATTGGGGGGGGGGGGGGTCTAGTTGGTTTCCAATGGTAAGTTAAGCATAATGGTTGAAATCTAAGTGATTTAGTTAGTGTTTATGCATATTATGTGGTATATAGTGTGTTAGGGTGTTCGGGGATCATAACTAGCTCAGAAACATTAAAACAATGCTTCTAGTATAATTTTGGTGTTCCGGGTAGTGTCCGGTTGTTCGGTTAGATACCGGTTCGTTAAAGGGTCAAACTATTCCGTTTAGTGTTCATTATGTTACCTTTTGTGACACTTTTAATTCCCGACACTTAGGAAAGTATTCAGGACCATTTAGTCATATTTTTGCATGTTACTAACTTGTTAAAATGGTGATTTTTGCTGAAAAACGCCGAATTCTGCACTTTATGTGGGTTTAGGCACTTTCCGGCACTTTAACTATCACCTAGAAAAGCAGTTTTGTGGTCCTTACCTCCCTACACACTATACTAGTGTAGTACTTGGTTTCTGGCTCATACCGGGTCTCAAAACAACGTCTGTCTATGTACTGAACCCCGTCAGCATATTCCTGTTTTATCCGTTAACTGTGCTAACTGTGCTTTGTGCATCATGTATGTCAATAAAGTTTGCATGTAATTATGATGTGACAGTATGCAATATGTGATGCACATGTAAGTATGATGCAGTAATCAGAAAGCAGTTAATTGTAATTCAGCACAGTCATTAAGCACTAATCAAGATTAATTAATTATACGGATACCTGTATTTTTGACGGTTGTCACATTCTCCCCCTGTTAAGAAAATTTCGTCCCGAAATTTTAGTTTTGCTACTAGCTGCCGGGGTGTTGGGGAACAAATGTGGGTATTTTGCTTTCATGCGATCCTCACGCTCCCAAGTGAACTCTGGGCCGTGACGCGCGTTCCAACGAACCTTGACGAGTTTGACGCTACTCCTGCGTGTCTTGTTAACCTTCCAATCAGTAACCTCAACAGGTTCTTCAGTAAAGTGGAGTGTGTCGTCAATGTGAACTTCGTCGGCAGGAATGACAACTGTTTCTTGAGTTGGACTCTTTTTCAGATTAGATACATGAAATGTATCATGAACGCCATTCAGTTCTGCGGGTAGATCCAACTTGTAAGCTACAAGACTAATCCTCTCCAGGATTTTGAACGGTCCAATGTATCGCGGGTTCAACTTCCCATGCTTCCCAAAGCGTGCTACACGCTTCCAGGGTGAAACTTTTAATAAAACCATATCTCTTACTTCAAACTCCAAAGGTTTCCTCCTTTGGTCCGCATAGCTCTTTTAATGCGCTCTCGGATCTGTATAATCTTGTCTGTCGTCTCTTGAAGCAATTCGGGACCAACAAGCTGTCTATCACCCGCGTCTGCCCAGCATAACGGTGATCGACACTTGCGTCCATAGAGAGCTTCAAACGGTGCAGCTTGAATGCTTGCATGGTAGCTGTTGTTATACGAGAATTATACCAAAGGTAGATGAGTGTCCCAACTACCACCCAAGTCCATTACGCAAGCTCGCAACATATCTTCCAACGTTTGAATCGTTCGTTCGCTCTGGCCATCAGTCTGTGGATGAAAAGCAGTACTCAGATTCAACTGAGAACCAAAGGCTTCTTGGAAGGATTGCCAAATCCTTGACATAAATCTTCCGTCTCTATCGGATATGATCGAGAGAGGCACTCCATGACGTGCCACTATCTCTCTGAGGTACATCTCAGCAAGCTTGCTAGTGTTATCCTTTTCCTTGATTGGCAAAAAGTGTGCAGATTTCGTCAAACGGTCTACGATTACCCAAATCGTATCATGACCTCTGGGTGTCCTTGGTAACTTCGTTATAAAATCCATTGAAATCTGCTCCCATTTCCACATGGGTATTTCGGGTTGTTGCAGAAGACCTGAAGGCTTCTGATATTCGGCCTTTACCTTGGCATAAGTCAAACATTTGCCAACATACGTTGCAACATCACCTCTTAATCTCAGCCACCAGTAGAAATCCTTCAAATCTTGGTACATCTTATCCGATCCTGGATGGATCGAGTACCTTGACTTGTGAGCTTCATAAAAAAATAACGTTTCTAAGACCACCAAAGAGGGGAACCCAAATTCGTTTCATGAAGCACAACGTTCCTTCCTCATTGGGTACTAACTGTTTCTCTATCCCATGGAGGTATTCATTCACCAGATTCTCCTTCTTAAGAGCTTCTCTCTGCGCGGCACGAATGCGCAATGAGAGGTCCGTTTGTACAATCATTTCCAAAGCCCTAACCCTTATGGGCTTAATCCTCTCTTTGCGACTCAAGGCGTCTGCTACCACGTTCGCCTTCCGTGAGTGATACTTGATTTCACAATCATAATCGTTTAACAACTCAACCCATCGTCTCTGTCTCATATTAAGCTCTTTCTGGTCGAAAATGTGCTGTAGGCTCTTGTGATTGGTAAAGATCGTGCATCGGGTGCCATACAAGTAATGTCGCCAGATCTTCAAAGAAAACACCACAGCACCTAGTTCCAAATCATGTGTGGTGTAGTTCTTCTCATGGATCTTCAACTGGTGCGAAGCATAAGCTATTACCTTCTGTCGCTGCATCAGCACACAGCCTAATCCTTGACGCGAGGCGTCGCAATATACCACGAAGTCATCAGTGCCTTCGGGTAGGGATAAAATCGGTGCGTCACAAAGCTTATTCTTCAGAAACTGAAAGGCTTCCTCTTGTTTATCTCCCCATTCATACTTCTTGTCCTTTTGAGTGAGGGAGGTCAAAGGTTGAGTGATTTTTGAAAAATCGTCAATGAATCTGCGGTAATAACCAGCCAAACCTAGGAACTGACGTATCTCGGTTGGCGTCTTCGGAGTCTCCCAATTCTTGATCGCCTCGATCTTTGTGGGATCCACATGAATTCCATTTCCGTTTACCACGTGACCAAGGAACTGAACCTCACGTAACCAGAACTCGCACTTAGAGAATTTAGCGTATAACTTCTCATTTTTAAGTAGCTCTAAAATAGCTCTTAGGTGTTGTTCGTGCTCTTCCTTCGTCTTCGAATAAATCAAAATATCATCAATAAACACAATTACAAACTTATCGAGGTAGGGCTTGCAAACTCTATTCATCAAATCCATGAATACTGCTGGCGCGTTTGTCAGACCAAACGGCATTACTAGGAACTCGTAGTGTCCATATCGAGTTCTGAAGGCAGTCTTTGGTATGCTTTCTTCTTGTATTCGTAACTGGTGATATCCTGATCACAGATCGATCTTGGAGTAAAAGCTCGAACCTTGTAGTTGATCGAACAGGTCATCAATCCTCGGCAAAGGATACTGATTCTTGATAGTCAACTTGTTTAGCTCCCGGTAGTCGATACACATGTGGAAACTACCGTCTTTCTTCTTAACGAACAAAACTGGAGTTCCCCAAGGCGAGAAGCTTGGTCTGATAAATCCCTTATCTAAAAGTTCCTGAAGTTGCGTCGACAGCTCTTGCATCTCGGAAGGCACAAGTCGATAAGGTACTTTAGCCACAGGCGCAGCGCCCGAAACTAAATCAATGTGGAATTTGACTTGTCGCTGTGGCGGCAATCCTGGCAAATCTTCGGGGAAGACTTCAGGATATTCCTTCACAACTGGGATGTCTTCTAGCTTTGGCTCAGCGACTTCCTTGTCCACAATGTGTGCCAAGAAGGCAACACATCCTTTCTGCAAACATCTACGAGCTTTCAAACAACTAATGATCCTTAGAGGCGTATCGTGCTTTTCTCCATATACCACAATTGTTTCTCCATTCGCCATCGGAATGCGAATAACCTTCTCGTGACATACTATCTCTGCTCGGTTGCTTGACAACCAATCCATCCCCACTACCACGTCGAAGCTTCCCAACTCGACTGGCAGCAGATCAAGCGTAAACTCGTGCTCCCCAAGCTCTATTACGCAACCTCTAATGACTTCATTCACTTCTACTAGCTTTCCATTAGCTAGTTCTATTGAATACTGAATGTCTAGCTTACTAGCTACCAACCCAAGTATATTCTTAAATTCTAGGGATACAAAGCTATAATCGGCACCGGTATCAAACAGTACAGATGCAAAGCGTTGGTTGATAGGGAACGTACCAGTGACCACATTTGGATCTTGGCTAGCTTCCCTCGCACCGATGTTGAAAACCCTTCCCTGAGCTTGGTTGATTTTCGGGCATTCACGCTTGAAGTGCCCAACATCTCCACAGTTAAAGCACCCTGGTCCCCGACCATTTCCATTTCCATTACCACCCTGGTTGTTGTTTGCTCCACGGTTTCCACTACCAACTTGATTCCCAAAATTACCGCGATTACCATTACCTCCATTTCCTCCTTGAGGGCGGTTTCCATACCCATTACCACCGCGGTTACCGTTTCCATTGCCACTGCCATAACCTCTCTGACCATCACGACCAGTACCGGCCCAGCACGTCTCCTTCGAATGGCCAACCTTTCCACAAGACTCACACTTCCTAACTCTGCACTGGCCGGTATGATGGTACTGGCAAGCATCACATTTGGGCAGAGCGCCCATATAACCTTTTACTTTGTTTTCAACACCCGTCTTGACTTCAACTGGTGAGTATGCCTCTTTCTTCCTCTTACCACTGCTGGTACCCTTCTTAAAGTTTGAGAACTTCCTTTTATTCTCACCCGATGACTCAACGTGAGTCTCTTTCTTCTTCTGGTCAGAGATCGAAAACTTGTTTAACCTAATCGCTTCCTCAGTTAGTGCTACACTCAGATCAATAGCCTCGGTGATTTTTGCAGGCTTTGACGTCGTCACCATACTCACATATCTGAGGTGCCAACCCCAAATAAAACGCTCGATGCTCTTGAATTCCGGATTAACCATGTATGGTACAACGCGAGATAGGTCGTGAAATCTCTGCACATATTCCGCAATCTTGGGGCCATCCAGCTTGAGGTTCCAAAACTCTGTTTCCAATCTTTGAATTTTAGCCGTGGAGCAATACTTCTTGCGCATGAGTTCCTTCATTTCAGCCCAAGTTAAAGCGTATGCTGCTGCCTCTCCTAGAGTTTGAACTTGGAGATTCCACCATGAGAGCACTCCGTCTAAGAATAATCCGGAGATGTAGGTGACTTGGTGCTCCGGCGCACATTTGCTCATTCTTATCACAGAATCGGTCTTCTCCATCCATCTAACAAAGGCCACAGCACCCCCGGTGCCGTCGAAATTCAGAGGCTTACAGTCTAAGAACTGCTTATAGGTACAGCCTGTACAAACAAAATCATTCACAGAAAGCATTAGCGAGCGCACATGGAATATCCAAATGTAACGTAATGTGTCTCAAATGACTTAGACATTACCATGAGGTGGGCTACTTCCCGAGATACCCCCGCTTTGCTCAGAGCGCAGGGCCTCGTGCTGTGCTATCGTTTGTGAAATTCGTTCTTGTAATTCGGCCTCTGTAGTGGGCAGCCGAGTTTCTCTTCATGGAGGCATCTTCTAGAAGAAGATTATATTGGTCAGGTCATAATAAGTATAATAAGTATAATAAGTACATGACATGTATATGTAATAGCATTTGTCCACACAAGTAAGCACATAACATCCCAATCATAACACAACAAGTAATTCAACAACGTATATAATGAGAATGTTGCGATTGAGCTTTCATATATCAATGACCACAAATACAGTTTTACATGTTCTACAATGTACCATATATCAAAAGGGACTACAGGGTCACATCACCCTTGTCCAAAATATCCATCAAACTATAACAATCAAAAGTCAAAAAGTGGTTTTCAAAAGGCTGTGCAATCTGGGCTCAATAGCGACACTCTCACCAAAAGTATGCTACCTGCATAAAACCAAAACCCTGCTATGCTGATGGTGGAGGAGGAGGAGGTGGCCGAACGAAAAGTAAACTGCGCACATGCGCTAACTCCTCCTCAAGAGCATGAACGCGACGCAACAGATAGCTAATCTACTGCTCCATAGTAAGAAAACGAACGTCAAAATCTGGGTATGGCAGAAGAGGAGTAGGTGGGGTCGCGAACGGTGACTGAAAAGTACAAGGTGGAGGACGTGGGATCCTCTCTAACTCCATGACTCTATGACATAACTTCTCCTGCTGAAGCTGCAGGGACAGAAGTAGCTTATCCCTCGTGTAACCAGTGTAGTGGAAGGGATGGTATGGATCAGAGACAGGCATCGTGTTGGGCGGAAACCAGATAAGTGGCTCGCCTGATGGTGCAGAAGCAAAAGGTGCAGTATGTGTAGACTGTGGCATGAAAGGAAAAGCTGCTGACACGGGTGGTACAGGGCCAGATGGCTGGCTAGACGGTCCTTCCCCTAGATGGGGTGGAGGCATATCCTGTAAGAAGGTGACTGGAAGATCAGTGCGGTGTATATCAGACACATGTGGGTGAAACGGGGCAATATCAACTGGTGCATGTGTAGGTGTAGGTGCAGGTGGGGAGTAACAGGCTCAACGAAAGGAGGCAAGTCATCATCATCCTCTATCCACCCATTGCGGGTGAATGCATATCTGGGGTCTATCTGGGCAGCAAAAGGAGCATGGTCAGCAGCTGCAGGGATCGGATCGGGTATGGGTGGTGCAACAACAGGTATGTCAACAGGTGCAGGGTCATGCTCAGGTAGAGGATCATGAGCAGGTATAGGCTCGGGTGCAAGCATAGGCTCAGGGTCGGCTGGAGCTAACTCAAGATCAGCGGGTACATCAAAAAGCTGATCATCGTGAATAAAGTCAATCTCATGCTCAGGATCAATGTCAGGATCAAACTCATCATCAAACTCAAAGTCCTATGGAGGAACAGGTGCGGCAGACATAGCCGTGTCAGAATCAGAATCGGTGGGATAACGCTGCAATCCCAGTGCGTGCAAAGTAGTAGATGACACAGACTCGAATGAATCAGGACTAGAATGGTCAGATGAAATCTCTTTGATTGGAATCTCAATAAGCTGAACAACAATGACGTCATCGACTGGAGCTCCATCATCCTGGGCCTCCTTAGGGGGATCTTCGATAAAAAGATCGACGTCGTCGTCAGACAAAGCATCCAATGGCAAATCCTCGCGAGGAAATGCAGCAAGGGGTAAAGGATCGGGGATCGGAACAAGAAATGGATCCTTAATGTGGGGTAAAATACACATATTTTTCCCAAGTAAATTGTATAATTATTGTATTGGTTTTATTTATTTTTATTTAGTTTTTAGTGTATATTATATTATTTTGTGTTTTGCCAGGTCCTGGTGCAAATGGAGCAAAAACGAGTAATATGGAAATGACCAGCCAGTTGGGCAGAATGGGATGCCATGGACCGAAGTTAAATTACAACTATTTTCTGTGAGTGGGCCGGACCCGCTATCTCTATGTTATCTAACAAAGGCTGCCATATTAACTTTGAAGTGGAAGGTGACACAAAAAGTAAAAAAAGGAGTTAGACTACTGATGGCACATGGGCCGCCAAACATGCTCAGCCCAGCAATACATGAACATATGGATTTGATATTTTGGGCCATTTAACTATTAGTTAAATAATGTTTTGATTATATACTAAAAGGAATCAGTGATATATTAATATATATAATCATAATTGGAGGTGAATACGAAGACGGGGGAGAAAAAAGAAATTGACTTTGGAACAAAAAGAAGGCGGCTGCTATCATAAATAAAGGGAGTATATTGTCATATATTATAACAATAGGAGGCGATATATAATATAGAGGAGGAGGCGGTGCACATAAAATATATATATTTGAAGGGCTATTAATGGCCGAAGGGGAGACGTGAACATCAGTCGCAGAAGGAGAGTCGTATTGGAACGAATTTTGAATATCTTTTGCAAGAATTGAAGCTACGGAATCATCGGGTCCAGCGGGAAGCTTGGAGAACAAGGAATTACCGGGTTTTACCTTACGATTTCTTTTACTTTCTAGTTTCTTGTTTTTACATCGATGAATTCTTGTTTGATACTTAGCTTTATTATTCTTGAGACCATGTTTCTTGGCTAGATTTTCTTAAACTACCTAGGCTTTTGATAATGGTTTAATTAAGTTTGGATTTTTATTCGGTTTTAATGTGGTTCTTGGGTTTTCTTGAAAAGTAAACGAATATAGAATTGTGACTTGGTGTATATGCATGCTTGATATTGTTTGATCATTGATTATTGCTTCGTACGAGTCTTGGTGACGGTCTTTATCACATAAGAGAGTCGTGCTAGGGTTTTAGATTTTGGTGAGTCTCTATATCACGTAATAAATCTTTAATTCTTTAGGGTTAATTGGCCATCAAACCTTAGAAGTAATATTTGGTAATCTTATAAAATCAAGTGTTCTACTAATCTTGTCGCTGTAAGGCTCGGGGTTATTAATAGGTCTTGGTTTGGTATATAGCTAGGTTTAGGTTTTGTAAGAAATTGGTCTAGTTCCCTAACCATTCTCTTGTCTATTAAACCAATTTAGAATCCATAATTGCCTTAGACTTTTGCGCTGTAAGGTAGATCGTCATATTAAGGCACTTTTCAAGAAGTTAGGGGACTGTAAGGAAACCTAACAACCGGTAGTCGTAACAGCCTAGGTAGTGCCATAAGTTTCACCTCGAGAAGGGTTGAGGGGCTTAGTTGGTGTCTTAATAGGTTTATCATTAAAAGATCCCGGTTCCATGCCACATTACTTCCGAATAGAAATCCACTCCAAGTTAAACCTGCGTCTAGCCTAGGTAGTCTTAATCGCCACTGGTTCAAGTCTTCGTCCAAGTTCGTGTTTAGTCATTTTAATTAATTTAGTTTAATATTTATTTGCTTTATTTAGGATTTTTAGTAAACCCCCCCTCAAATATAAAATAGTTAGACTTCGTGTCAGTCTAAGTCTAGATAGAGTCTAATTAGCGTAATTAGAGAGTCTCGTGGGTTCGATACTCGGATTACTTAGGCTATACTAGGTTGACCGGTACACTTGCAGGTTGTATGGTCTAGGTTAGAGAGTCTTAGTTTTATAAATTTAAAACTTAGAGAGTCTAGTTTAGGGCTTAATTTAGTTAATTTAGTTAGACCACTTTTAGCACAAAAATCCACGACAGGGAAACCATCAGCTAGCAGTATATCATCGCCAAAATTTGGTAAAGCTCGGGTGCAAGCATAGGTTCAGGGTCGGCTGGAGCTAAGTCAAGATCAGCGGGTACATCAAAAAGCTGATCGTCGGGAATAAAGTCAATCTCATGCTCAGGATCAATGTCAGGATCAAACTCATCATCAAACTCAAAGTCCTGTGGAGGAACAGGTGCGGCAGACATAGCAGTGTCAGAATCAGAATCGGTGGGATAACGCTGCAATCCCAGTGCATGCAAAGTAGTAGATGACACAGACTCGAATGAATCAGGACCAGAATGGTCAGATGAAATCTCAATGATCGGAATCTCAATAAGCGAAACAGCAATGACGTCATCGACTGGAGCTCCATCATCCTGGGCCTCCTCAGGGGGATCCTTGATTAAAAGATCGACGTCATCGTCAGACAAAGCATCCAATGGCAAATCCTCGAGAGGAAATGCATCAAGGGGTAAAGGATCGGGGATCAGAACAAGAAATGGATCCTCGACAGGGAAACCATCAGCTAGCGGTATATCATCGCCAAAATCTGGTAAAGCAAACGGCTGGAAATTATTATTGTCGCTACTCTCAGTGTCAGAGGTGAAAACCTCAGGGTCCGGGACAATCTCATCGTCCGAAACTATGGCCATAGGGTCTACAGTATCTGACAGCTCACTCTCAGATGAGGACATGGTGTCTGTAACAAAACAATCACAACATATGCACATATGTAACACCTGTGCCTCCACGGCCATCAAACAAATACCGAACCAATGAAATATTATATTTCATTCTTGGGATTTGTAAAAATATGTGTATCATTTGCACATATCAATTTTTGTTCAATTTCAAACTCTAAATCGCTTTCTGGAAGGTTATACGCGATCTGATGCGTAAATATAACCAGTTTAATGCAACGAATACTCCGGAATAGTGAAATAGGCTTAACATACCTTAAATAACCTTTACATAACTTAGAAATAAGTTTCGAAGGCTTTGGTATGGCAAAATCAAGTTAAATCGCTTACAGGGACTAAAGTTGACAAACTGCGAAATTATGCCAATTTGAACTGTAACAAACATTCCAAAACATGACCATAAGTTAAACATACCATAAATATCCTTCACATAGCTTAGAAATAGGCTTTGAGGGGTTCGGTATGCTAAAACCAACTTTTGGGTCATTCAGGGACTAAAAGTGTCAAAAAGTGCACAAGTTTGCATTTTCGCGCATAACTTACGTTCTGAATAAATTTGGACATCCAAAAATTTATGTAAGCACTAAAATATTTTATTTTAGTGTTTGGCATAAGAAAAATCCATTCGTCGCGTCATTTGGATCGTTTTTCGCGCTTATGCGCATTCCGTCGTAATTAAGCGAACATTGCATTCGTACGACCAAACGAACCAACATCCGACATATTTTTGAGCATGTTTCATGTCCACAATGTTTAGGCATCATTTTAGGGCCTTAAAGTTGGCTTTACGGGCCTTAGAAGTGCCGGAAATGGGCTTAAAACACAACAGGGACTGAAACTGTCATTTATGAAACTTATTTGCTGATCAGAAGCCCCAGGCGGCCCGCCTGAGGTTTGCCTGATCCTGAAGCGGCCGCATCAGCCTTGCAGAACAGATAAGTTCGAACAGTCAGCAGATTCCAGCTGTTTTATCCACCGCCACACATTCTCAACTTGCCTATTCAGCTGATAAGGACCATTTTTAGTCACCACAACTTTGCAACACATGTACGGGTAGGATTCGAGCACGGTTTCCTTGAAACGATCTTAACGGTTACCCGAAAACTATAAATACCCCACCCCCCATTGCTTCAAAACCACTAGAATTTGATCTTAAAGACTCTAAGTTGGAACCTTTGTTTCATACCTGAGTTATTTCGATCTAGATTTGCATTCGGGGACCCTTCGTAAGTATTCTTTCGTTCTTTTCATTCTTTTATTGCTTTTCGAGTCTGAAAGTCAAACTTTGTTTGACTTTCAGCATTGACCAGCTTATGGTCAATGCGAAGTTCGTTTGAACTTCGCAACGTGATTGTAATCACGATGGTCATAGTCCCTTGGGACTATGCCTACTGATTACCACGTTGTCTAGGGTCGTAACGGTAAGCGATCTAATAAATCGCTTATACCTTCGAACCCGACCCAGTTTGGTCGATCATTAGGATCCGACCAAATACATTAGGTGACCATAGTGTATAGGGAATAACCTTCCGAGGTTATACCTTATGGTCACATCGTTTAAGTAGTTGTATGATAGGTAGTTTATGTGCCTTAGGTAAATTACCAAAATACCCTTTTCATGTATAATTGGTAATTAAGCTTATGTAACCTAAACTTTTGTACATAACTGATTATACAACATGATTAAACACGTTTAGGCATATAATACTTGTCATAGGACTAGTTAGACGTCTCGAACGCGCTTTGCGCGCACAACGCGTTAAAGTAGCGTATGTTACCTTAATGGGTCGCGATGGGTCGAAAGCACTTAGGTTAGTCTCAATGTAGTATGTAGGCCTTGTTAAACCATATCATATGAGTTCCAATACTCAATTGGTTTACCAAGCCTCATCCTATCCGATCTCCCTATTTAAGTTTGGTTTATTTATATAGTTTTAGATTGCCGACTGATTCCGTGCTCCCTTTAGCTTTGCTTGGTTGTTGTTCAAGACCTCTAAGCATTCTCAGGCGAGTACATTATTCCCTTATTTTACTGCTTTCAATTGTTTTGGGGTGACTCATATGTGCTAAATGTTTTCAAGGTTTTAACGATGGTATCAAAACGATTTTCGATGATATAACGATGGTTTCAAAAACGATTTAGACGACTTATACAAAACTAATAACGATTTCGATAATGTGAACGAACTTTTTGGTTGGGTTACATAACAAATGACATTCATTAGCAATGATCAAGCCGACCAGTATTAGGTTATGGTACCATAGGATCTGACAAATCCCGTTATCTTACTACACCCGTGGTTATGTGTGGGAGTGGTGGGTAGCGACTGAATCTGTAATTGTTAATTTACCCTTTGGTAAGGGTTTGTTAATGCGAAAACGAGAAGCGACGAGGGATGAGTCACGAAGGTTTGAATGTTATTAGCGAGACGACCATATAAGTAGTTTCACGACCTAAAATGAATTTTAACGATTTGGGTAAACGATTGGTTTTCACGCGATGTATTAACGAGTTAAATGATTTGGTTAAACGATTAGCTTCAAAGCGATATACGATTGGTTTTTGGTTAAGTGTTTAGATAACGGGACGGGTGTAATGTGATGAAAGCATGGTGGATACGCCGCTGGTACTTCCTATATATAAGTGGTTTCATCATATTACATACCGTGGCGTTAGTTAGTTCACTTGGGTAAACGATTTTTAAACGATGTCACACAAACGAGGTTTTTGATATGATATAAACTATACGAGTTTTTAACGAGATTTATTAACGAGTTTTATTAACGATTTATTTCGAGATGTTTCACAATTTGCTTTACTAAAACAAATTTTTTTGGGTTAAGAGTCATGGCTACGAGGTTTTACAAACTATAACCCGCTTGATTTGAGTTGGTTAATTAAGTTGCAATATTATACTCTTTTCAAAACAAGGTTTTTAAATAAAGTATTGCAACATCTAAACTAGCCATGATTTCGACACTCCTACAAAACCAATGTATTCGCCAGCATTTCTTTGCTGACCTCGTTTTCACTTATGTTTCAGGTATTGTTGAATGATGTCGATTGATAGGATGCATGCTCACATAGGACTGGACGAGGCCTTAGTGACTCAATAACAATGATAGACTATGTTTAAATTGTGTATTTAGATTTCCCGATGATGTAAATATTCAATGTTTAATAAAACAAAACATTTTTTGTATCCATGGTTATGAAACATTAATTCTGTTACAACACTCCCCGACGTTTCCGCCACGTTTTGTATGTTACACGTGGTCGGGGTGTGACAGAAAAGATGGTATCAGAGCCAATGGTTATATGGAATTAGGTTATTAGTAATGCTTTGACCTAGTCTATAACCTTCTTAGGACCCTAACGCGAGTTTACTTGCGTTTAGTCATAAAACAATACCGTCACCTATCCTTAGGCGATGACCACAACAAGAACATAAAATTCAAAACCGCTTTGAAAACTAATCATCTGTTCTAGGATGATTGATTACTAGGTTTTGAACCCTCTGTTATATGGTTTTGAACCCCTTTGAGTTTTCAAAATCTCGTCAAGGTTTTGGGTTTTAAATAATGTGAACACGTGCAAACTGGAAGGGTGAATGCCTGTATTCTGGGTTTTCTGTCTAGGCAAGCACTTCGTATATATCTCATCAGACGCGAGACCAGTTGTGCTTACCTGGGAATTCTTGGGATGAGTGTTCACTTATAGGCGAGCATGTCTTCGCGATACATTATTTTTGACCTATTTACTTTGATTTATCACCGGGGTCGTTTGTTGCTTTGTAGTAACAAACAAATGACCACTATCCTTGCTTTCATCAGATTTGTTCATCTCATTCTTTTCGTCTAATTCTCTCACTCGTTTCATTTCATGTTTCCTCTTTTAGACAATGCCTCCTCGACGCGATGCTCGAACCGATGCTCAGACTTTTACTATTGAAGAACTCGCAGCCCTGATCTCTCAGCAGGTGGCTGCTGTGCTTCCCGGGGTTGTTACCCAAGTCCACGAGATATACAACAACGGCAATAATAACAACAACAATAACGCACAGTGTAAATACAAGGATTTTAACCAGGCTAAACCACTCAAGTTTAGTGGTTCTGAAGGAGCGACTGGGCTTCTTCAATGGTTCGAGAGCATTGAGAATACTTTCCGCCACGTGCAGTGTCCTGACAATCGCAGGGTCGAGTTTTCTTCGAGTGTGTTTCAGAAGAGGGCTCTCACATGGTGGAACGGGGTTATGAGGGATCGTGGTGCAGAAGTTGCTCTAGCACAGACGTGGGCTGAACTTAGGGCCCTTATGATGAGGGAATTCTGTCCTCGTCATAAGCAGCGAGCTTTGGAGATAGTGGTGAGCACAGGGCGTATACTGATAGGTTTGAGGAGTTGAGTCTGCTTTGCCCGACAATGGTTACCCCACTCGACAAGGCTATCGAAAGGTACATTGACGGCCTACCTGACTCGGTACAAGACATCCTTACTGGTAGTAGCCCTACCACACTCCGTCAGGCGATCGAGTTAGCTGCGACATTGACTGAGTCGCAGATTCGGAAGAATAAGTTACACAGAAAGGGTAACAAGGGTAAGAAGCAGGGGTCTGACAAGGAGGATAGCAAGAAAGGTCAAAACAAGAAGGGTAAGGAAGGTGAGACTTTGAAGAAATCAAAGAAGCGGAAGGGTGCCCAAAATTTTGCTGTTACAGCACAGACTGCTCAGAACTTGCAAAACCCACCGGCACAGCCATCTGCAAAGAAGGCATATGCTGGTACCGCACCACATTGTGCCCGTTGCAACGGTCATCACGTTGCACAACAAGATTGCAAGAAATGCACAACGTGTGGTAGACTTGGGCATTTGGCCAATGTTTGTCGTCTGGGACAAAATCAGGCTGCTCAGGTTCAAGCTCCGGTTCAAGCTCCGGTTCAAGGGAATGCTGCGAGATTCCCACTGGGGTCATGTTTCAACTGCGGAGAGATTGGTCACTTCCGCCACAACTGTCTGAGACTGGTGAATGCAAATGCTAACGCAAACCCAAATGCGAACTTCAACGTCAATGTGAATCCAGCACGTGGTCGAGTGTTTAACATGAATGAGGCAATCAACGATGCAGCGATGAACGATTAGTATTTTGTATTTCCTCTGGTTGTTATCTTGTAACATTTAAAGACAATGCGGTTGTTATATAAATAAAAATTTGTGGTTTTTATTTTTTTAACTAATGCAATTGTATGAATGTTTGATCCAACCTTATGATGTCAACACAAAGACAAACTACTCGTGTGGTTCTGTCATTTTCATGATCACTTGTGATCTCCCTAAGAACCTCAAACACTTGTTTCTTTTAAATCTAAAGTATCTTATTATTTTGCACCGTTCGAGATGCAAGAATTATCAAAACAGCCTCAAGAGTTGTCTGATAAAGGATTCATCCGTCCGAACTTTTCACCTTGGAGAAACTCCTGTCCTCTTTGTGAAAAGAAAAATGAATCTTTTCGAATGTATATCGATTAACGTAGGCCTAGTAAGCTTACCATCAAGAATCGATATCCCCTACCTTAAATCAACGATTTCTCCGATCAACTGCATAGCGTTTCATGCTTTTCCAAGATCGATTTGCGTTTTGGGTATCATCAACTTTGTATTCTCGAAGAAGATATTCCCAAAACGGTTTTCTGCACGAAGTATGGCCATTACGAGTTTACCGTCATGCCTTTTGGGTTGACAAATGCTCCAGCCATCTTCAAGGACTTAATAAATAGAGTCTGCAAGCCTTATTTGGATCAGTTCGTCATTGTTGTTAATGACATCTTGATCTATTCATATCCCGAGCCGATCACGATCAACACCTTCGTTGACATTGGAACCCCTAAAGAAGGAACAAACTTTTCGCTAAATCCTCCAAGAGGAAATTTTGGCTTAAAGAAGTTCAGTTTTTGGGTCATGTAGTCAACAAGTAGGGTATTCATGTGGATCCATCCAAATTGCTGCAATTAAGGATTTGATTCCTTGTATGCTTTAAATAACCGTGTCCAAAGATAACAAATTTAAAGGTCAAATTAAACAATTATGCGAGTATGCGATTATGCGATATGTGATATGTGTTTATGTGTTCTCTTCTATGTTTTTGTGTGATCCGATTTTCAAATCCTCATAGAATCTTTCATATCTTCATATGAGGGATTCATAGTAGGATATTCAAAAGGTACTACCTTAAATCCTTAATGGGCTTCTATGTAATAGTTAAGACCCTTGGATTATATAGTATCGCTTCATGATTCATAAGATATCATTTTAGTGGTCTAGTCTAAAAGATTGATTCACAATTTGGTTAAAGAACGACATCTAGTGATGTAGCTGAACAGACTCCTTGATAGTCTATTTAGATCATTTATTGATTTAATTAAAAGGACTCTATGGCGGTCTAGTCACACTCATCACAGGATTGTTCATTTGGTTTTACCCTACACATTATAAAATAGACTGTGTGAACTGTGCAAGGAATTGTCTAATTATGGACGTGTACATAATTATGAAATTTAGTGCACAGAAACTCAGTAAGATTTATTATGTGTAAGAACCGATAGCGACAACAATAACAAAATGAGAACGATGTAATAGAGGTACGGTGGACGCACCAATGACGCTTCATATACTTGTATATAAGTGCCCCTCTTACATTGCAAGCATAATGTTATTAAGGTTACTAGAAGTTCAGAACCCTAACCAATATTGTTCGATCTTTTCAACTTCATATTTTAAACTCTCACAAGTTTCCTCTAAATAAATTTCGGGACGAAATTTCCTAAAGTAGGGGAGACTGTAACACCTGTGCCTCCACGGCCATCAAACAAATACCGAACCAATGAAATATTATATTTCATACTTGGGATTTGTAAAAATATGTGTATCATTTGCACATATCAATTTTTGTTCAATTTCAAACTCTAAATCGCTTTCTGGAAGGTTATACGCGATCTGATGCGTAAATATAACCAGTTTAATGCAACGAACACTCCGGAATAGTGAAATAGGCTTAACATACCTTAAATAACCTTTACATAACTTAGAAATAAGTTTCGAAGGCTTTGGTATGGCAAAATCAAGTTAAATCGCTTACAGGGACTAAAGTTGACAAACTGCGAAAGTATGCCAATTTGAACTGTAACAAACATTCCGAAACATGACCATAAGTTAAACATACCATAAATATCCTTCACATAGCTTAGAAATAGGCTTTGAGGGGTTCGGTATGCTAAAACCAACTTTTGGGTCATTCAGGGACTAAAAGTGTCAAAAAGTGCACAAGTTTGCATTTTCGCGCATAACTTACGTTCTGAATACATCTGGACATCCAAAAATTTATGTAAGCACTAAAATATATTATTTTAGTGTTTGGCATAAGAAAAATCCATTCGTCGCGTCATTTGGATCGTTTTTCGCGCTTATGCGCATTCCGTCGTAATTAAGCGAACATTGCATTCGTACGACCAAACGAACCAACATCTGACATATTTTTGAGCATGTTTCATGTCCACAATGTTTAGGCATCATTTTAGGGCCTTAAAGTTGGCTTTACGGGCCTTAGAAGTGCCGGAAATGGGCTTAAAACACAACAGGGACTGAAACTGTCATTTATGAAACTTATTTGCTGATCAGAAGCCCCAGGCGGCCCGCCTGAGGTTTGCCTGATCCTGAAGCGGGCCGCATCAGCCTTGCAGAACAGATAAGTTCGAACAGTCAGCAGATTCCAGCTGTTTTATCCACCACCACACATTCTCAACTTGCCTATTCAGCTGATAAGGACCATTTTTAGTCACCACAACTTTGCAACACATGTACGGGTAGGATTCGAGCACGGTTTCCTTGAAACGATCTTAACGGTTACCCGAAAACTATAAATACCCCACCCCCCATTGCTTCAAAACCACTAGAATCTGATCTTAAAGACTCTAAGTTGGAACCTTTGTTTCATACCTGAGTTATTTCGATCTAGATTAGCATTCGGGGACCCTTCGTAAGTATTCTTTCGTTCTTTTCATTCTTTTATTGCTTTTCGAGTCCGAAAGTCAAACTTTGTTTGACTTTCAGCATTGACCAGCTTATGGTCAATGCGAAGTTCGTTTGAACTTCGCAACGTGATTGTAATCACGATGGTCATAGTCCCTTAGGAGTATGCCTACTGATTACCACGTTGTCTAGGGTCGTAAGGGTAAGCGATCTAATAAATCGCTTATACCTTCGAACCCGACCCAGTTTGGTCGATCATTAGGATCCGACCAAATACATTAGGTGACCATAGTGTATAGGGAATAACCTTCCGAGGTTATACCTTATGGTCACATCATTTAAGTAGTTGTATGATAGGTAGTTTATGTGCCTTAGGTAAATTACCAAAATACCCTTTTCATGTATAATTGGTAATTAAGCTTATGTAACCTAAACTTTTGTACATAACTGATTATACAACATGATTAAACACGTTTAGGTATATAATACTTGTCATAGGACTAGTTAGACGTCTCGAACGCGCTTTGCACGAACGACGCGTTAAAGTAGCGTATGTTACCTTAATGGGTCGCGATGGGTCGAAAGCACTTAGGTTAGTCTCAATGTAGTATGTAGGCCTTGTTAAACCATATCATATGAGTTCCAATACTCAATTGGTTTACCAAGCCTCATCCTATCTGATCTCCCGATTTAAGTTTGGTTTATTTATATAGTTTTAGATTGCCGACTGATTCCGTGCTCCCTTTAGCTTTGCTTGGTTGTTGTTCAAGACCTCTAAGCATTCTCAGGCGAGTACATTATTCCTTTATTTTGCTGCTTTCAATTGTTTTGGGGTGACTCATATGTGCTAAATGTTTTCAAGGTTTTAACGATGGTATCAAAACGATTTTCGATGATATAACGATGGTTTCAAAAACGATTAAGACGACTTATACAAAACTAATAACGATTTCGATAATTTGAACGAACTTGTTGGTTGGGTTACATAACAAATGACATTCATTAGCAATGATCAAGCCGACCAGTATTAGGTTATGGTACCATAGGATCTGACAAATCCCGTTATCTTACTACACCCGTGGTTATGTGTGGGAGTGGTGGGTAGCGACTGAATCTGTAATTGTTAATTTACCCTTTGGTAAGGGTTTGTTAATGCGAAAACGAGAAGCGACGAGGGATGAGTCACGAAGGTTTGAATGTTATTAGCGAGACGACCATATAAGTAGTTTCACGACCTAAAACGAATTTTAACGATTTGGGTAAACGATTGGTTTTCACGCGATGTATTAACGAGTTAAATGATTTGGTTAAACGATTAGCTTCAAAGCGATATACGATTGGTTTTTGGTTAAGTGTTTAGATAACGGGACGGGTGTAATGCGATGAAAGCATGGTGGATACGCCGCTGGTACTTCCTATATATAAGTGGTTTCATCATATTACATACCGTGACGTTAGATAGTTCACTTGGGTAAACGATTTTTAAACGATGTCACACAAACGAGGTTTTTGATATGATATAAACTATACGAGTTTTTAACGAGATTTATTAACGAGTTTTATTAACGATTTATTTCGAGATGTTTCACAATTTGCTTTACTAAAACAAATGTTTTTGGGTTAAGAGTCATGGCTACGAGGTTTTACAAACTATAACCCGCTTGATTTGAGTTGGTTAATTAAGTTGCAATATTATACTCTTTTCAAAACAAGGTTTTTAAATAAAGTATTGCAACATCTAAACTAACCATGATTTCGACACTCCTACAAAACCAATGTATTCGCCAGCATTTCTTTGCTGACCTCGTTTTCACATATGTTTCAGGTATTGTTGAATGATGTCGATTGATAGGATGCATGCTCACATAGGACTGGACGAGGCCTTAGTGACTCAATAACAATGATAGACTATGTTTAAATTGTGTATTTAGATTTCCCGATGATGTAAATATTCAATGTTTAATAAAACAAAACATTTTTTGTATCCATGGTTATGAAACATTAATTCTGTTACAACACTCCCCGACGTTTCCGCCACGTTTTGTATGTTACACGTGGTCGGGGTGTGACAACATATATCAACAATCGTCAAATAAGCATGTAAGTAGTAACAATGTAAGCATGCATGCATCCTAGTCTTCCCAGACTATCCCACCCAGCCTCTCAGACTGAACCACCTAGTCTCTCAGACTAAACCTCCCCAGTCTCTCAGACTGTCCCAACTAGTCTCTCAGACTACCCAGTCTCTCAGACTGAACTACCTAGTCTCTCAGACTGAACCACCCAGTCTCTCAGACTGCCCCAGCTAGCCTCCCAGACTAACTCCCCAGTCTCTCAGACTGAACTATAAACGAATTCCTTGAAATGTATTTTGTGTCTTTTATTTGTAAAAACGTTTGTTTCCTGGATCTGGACGTTTCGTGTATGCAATGGAAATATGTTATGAAAACATTTTCGTGAGAGCCCTAATGATCGTAGTCTAGACTCGAGAAAGAATCCTAGTTCGCTACGATCGAAGCTCTGATACCAAGCTGTCACACCCTGACTTTTGTGGAAGCGTGATTGTGGTTTGACTTCTTAATACCATAGCATTCAATCATAACAATGCTATATGATAAAACCATTAGACGTTGATCCATAAATTAAGTTTGAAAATACCACAACATAAATTGTCTGAAACGTTGACACTGAATTCAAATTACAAACCATAACATGTTTTAATGAGTTCACGAAGACTCAACAAAATATCTTAAACAAACCCGAGTTTAGAACCATGTATCTCGTCCAGGATTAAGATACATCTCCTAAACTCTGAAGACTTGGATGACATGTTTTATTTATAACGCAGCTTGAAAACATGCAACACCTGCCAGATCCACTTAGTTCCCTGAAATACATTTAATTTGAAAACATCAACAAAAGTTGAGCGAGTTCATGTGTTCGTGTATGAATAAACCTTTAAAGTATGTCTGTATGTATGTATGTCCCTGGTATGTAGCAATAAGGAAAAACAGATCACCAATGGTTTGCAAGGCCAATGGTATGTGTGAAATGGTGCAGGAAAACTCAAACCTAGCGGATTTTGCCACGACATTAGTATGTGGACATAATCAGCACATGGGCCACCCTGGTCATCAAGGGTGTGGGCTCGCTACACCCAAATAGATCTATCACTCATGTCCCTCGACCCTACGACGAGGATTAATGGCCTTAAGTGTTGTACCCACCTTTCACATTATCAAGCAGTAACCCTCCTTAGCTAACCATACCATGTATAAAATGGTTGTAAACAATTGTAACATGTATTTCACCCCCGAAGTTATAAAACTGAAAACAGTTAAAAGAAAAGGGGGATATGAACTCACAGTTTTGCGTCTTCGGTACTCGTAACTCAAATCTCGTCAGAAAAGACGACTACCTACAATGTGCTAGGGTATATTAGACGAACGGGTCGTGCCTTGCCTCAGTATTCATGTTTTTGAGTTACGTTTCTTTTATGTCTTTAACATTATCCCAAGTTATAATTACTTGTTAAAATAATAATTATTTTAACTTTAAATTATATTAAATTTTGGAATAATTGTTAAACAATATTTTGTAATAGTACTTCTCAAGTATTTTTATTCGTATTCTTGTATTTGTAGTTCCACAATAATATATTTTCAAGTCTCACTTAGAAAATATATATAAACTTATTTTGTCCAAAAATAATGTATTTCAAGAAAATATATATTTTTCCCAAAAATCATATATCTTCTAAAGATTCCAAGAAAATATATTTTAACTTCCCAAAAATAATATATTTTCTCCTTGTCGAAAATATGATATACTTTGTAATAATAATAAAAATCATACTTTCATTTCTTGTATCCAAAATATCATTTACCAAAAATATATTTATAACGGTATTTTCCAGAACATTTTGTAAGTTACGTTCTATCGTTCGGTTCCACAATATTATGTGTGTAACTTATATATTTATTCCTTGCGATTTTTGGTAATATTTTGGGTTGTAAATTTCTTGGTATTTTGTCAAGTTATATTATTTTAACCCTAAAATAATATAACTAATACACAAAGTATACAAATAATCACACACAATGTGTCTTCAAAATATATACCTTTCAAATATATATTTAGTTATTTTTATTTACAAAAACCAACCTCCAATATTTGTATTTTTGTAACAAAATCTATGGCAAAGTTTATATTGAAAATCATAGGTAAAACACACTTGTAAATATTTGTTAGAAAATATTTTTCTAAGTGTTTATATTTTTAGAAATTTTTGCCATAGTTTCCCCTAAAAATGGAGGTGTCCATGCTTCTAAAGCATATCATTTTCTTTTTAAAATCATCACAAACATTCAATAATCAACCCTAAACAACTTACACGTACCAAGTGCCAAAACAATGCTATCTACATATCAATCATGAACTTGAACTTTCATAAAAACTTGTAGTAACTTAGTAGTGTGTTTAGTAGGTTTAGTTATCCTTTAAGTGTGTTTACTTCTTTCAAAATCTCATTCTTGGAAGATTTAGGTGTTTACAACTTGCTAAATGATTTTTCCAAAAATCATTCCTTTGAATTTTTCTTGTAAACAATGTATTCTTATACTTGTTTCACCACTAGAAACATGGTAAGTTTCTTTAAAAACAATGTTTATGTAAATTTTGTGATCTAACTTGGTTACTTGAAAAAACTATGTTTAAAATCATCCATGTTTATGTCTAGTAATATGTTACATACTTCATCATTTACAAAATCATTTTCATATTTCAAGTTCATGAAAACATAAAGCATGATGATCTTGGTCTTTCACAAGATCACCACCTTAACTTACTAGATCATGTGTTTAATCACAATCTAGTAGGTTTCTTATGATGTCTAACATCACTAACACAAATCATCAATCATCAAGAAGCAAATCAACTCTAATCAACAAGTATTCATATGTTAATAAGCTTGTGTTAAAGATTCATGATTAAGTTCTTTAGTGTTCATCAAGATTAACAATGTTTATCATCTTTTACCCATCAAAATATGAAGTAAAAACAAGAGATATGAAGCTTACTACTAGCACAAAGGCTAGGGAAGAACACTTGATGAAGAAGATGATAAATGTGTTGGATAAAAGCTATTGGAAGAGGTCCTTCAAGATCCAAGACCACCAAGATAGCTCGTAGACCTTCTTACACCTTTGTGAGTATATGGAATGGATGATCAATGGATGAAAGTGGTGGTGGTGTGGTGGGCTATGTTCGGCCGAGAACCAAGGGAGGGAGAAGAGGAAGATGGTGTGAAGTGTGTGTAAGAGATAGTGAGGGTCTTGATCATCTTATAACCATTTAATCCTTTTATCCATTGTGTATTATGTCTATTAAGTACATAACAAATCCTTATAACAAATCTTATAAGATTTAAGTGAATCAAGGGTGGGGCCACATTGTGACCGTCCACTACCATTGGGGGGGGGGGGTCTAGTTGGTTTCCAATGGTAAGTTAAGCATAATGGTTGAAATCTAAGTGATTTAGTTAGTGTTTATGCATATTATGTGGTATATAGTGTGTTAGGGTGTTCGGGGATCATAACTAGCTCAGAAACATTAAAACAATGCTTCTAGTATAATTTTGGTGTTCCGGGTAGTGTCCGGTTGTTCGGTTAGATACCGGTTCGTTAAAGGGTCAAACTATTCCGTTTAGTGTTCATTATGTTACCTTTTGTGACACTTTTAATTCCCGACACTTAGGAAAGTATTCAGGACCATTTAGTCATATTTTTGCATGTTACTAACTTGTTAAAATGGTGATTTTTGCTGAAAAATGCCGAATTCTGCACTTTATGTGGGTTTAGGCACTTTCCGGCACTTTAACTATCACCTAGAAAAGCAGTTTTGTGGTCCTTACCTCCCTACACACTATACTAGTGTAGTACTTGGTTTCTGGCTCATACTGGGTCTCAAAACAACGTCTGTCTATGTACTGAACCCCGTCAGCATATTCCTGTTTTATCCGTTAACTGTGCTAACTGTGCTTTGTGCATCATGTATGTCAATAAAGTTTGCATGTAATTATGATGTGACAGTATGCAATATGTGATGCACATGTAAGTATGATGCAGTAATCAGAAAGCAGTTAATTGTAATTCAGCACAGTCATTAAGCACTAATCAAGATTAATTAATTATACGGATACCTGTATTTTTTACGGTTGTCACATTCTCCCCCTGTTAAGAAAATTTCGTCCCGAAATTTTAGTTTTGCTACTAGCTGCCGGGGTGTTGGGGAACAAATGTGGGTATTTTGCTTTCATGCGATCCTCACGCTCCCAAGTGAACTCTGGGCCGTGACGCGCGTTCCAACGAACCTTGACGAGTTTGACGCTACTCCTGCGTGTCTTGTTAACCTTCCAATCAGTAACCTCAACAGGTTCTTCAGTAAAGTGGAGTGTGTCGTCAATGTGAACTTCGTCGGCAGGAATGACAACTGTTTCTTGAGTTGGACTCTTTTTCAGATTAGATACATGAAATGTATCATGAACGCCATTCAGTTCTGCGGGTAGATCCAACTTGTAAGCTACAAGACTAATCCTCTCCAGGATTTTGAACGGTCCAATGTATCGCGGGTTCAACTTCCCATGCTTCCCAAAGCGTGCTACACGCTTCCAGGGTGAAACTTTTAATAAAACCATATCTCTTACTTCAAACTCCAAAGGTTTCCTCCTTTGGTCCGCATAGCTCTTTTAATGCGCTCTCGGATCTGTATAATCTTGTCTGTCGTCTCTTGAAGCAATTCGGGACCAACAAGCTGTCTATCACCCGCGTCTGCCCAGCATAACGGTGATCGACACTTGCGTCCATAGAGAGCTTCAAACGGTGCAGCTTGAATGCTTGCATGGTAGCTGTTGTTATACGAGAATTATACCAAAGGTAGATGAGTGTCCCAACTACCACCCAAGTCCATTACGCAAGCTCGCAACATATCTTCCAACGTTTGAATCGTTCGTTCGCTCTGGCCATCAGTCTGTGGATGAAAAGCAGTACTCAGATTCAACTGAGAACCAAAGGCTTCTTGGAAGGATTGCCAAATCCTTGACATAAATCTTCCGTCTCTATCGGATATGATCGAGAGAGGCACTCCATGACGTGCCACTATCTCTCTGAGGTACATCTCAGCAAGCTTGCTAGTGTTATCCTTTTCCTTGATTGGCAAAAAGTGTGCAGATTTCGTCAAACGGTCTACGATTACCCAAATCGTATCATGACCTCTGGGTGTCCTTGGTAACTTCGTTATAAAATCCATTGAAATCTGCTCCCATTTCCACATGGGTATTTCGGGTTGTTGCAGAAGACCTGAAGGCTTCTGATATTCGGCCTTTACCTTGGCATAAGTCAAACATTTGCCAACATACGTTGCAACATCACCTCTTAATCTCAGCCACCAGTAGAAATCCTTCAAATCTTGGTACATCTTATCCGATCCTGGATGGATCGAGTACCTTGACTTGTGAGCTTCATAAAAAAATAACGTTTCTAAGACCACCAAAGAGGGGAACCCAAATTCGTTTCATGAAGCACAACGTTCCTTCCTCATTGGGTACTAACTGTTTCTCTATCCCATGGAGGTATTCATTCACCAGATTCTCCTTCTTAAGAGCTTCTCTCTGCGCGGCACGAATGCGCAATGAGAGGTCCGTTTGTACAATCATTTCCAAAGCCCTAACCCTTATGGGCTTAATCCTCTCTTTGCGACTCAAGGCGTCTGCTACCACGTTCGCCTTCCGTGAGTGATACTTGATTTCACAATCATAATCGTTTAACAACTCAACCCATCGTCTCTGTCTCATATTAAGCTCTTTCTGGTCGAAAATGTGCTGTAGGCTCTTGTGATTGGTAAAGATCGTGCATCGGGTGCCATACAAGTAATGTCGCCAGATCTTCAAAGAAAACACCACAGCACCTAGTTCCAAATCATGTGTGGTGTAGTTCTTCTCATGGATCTTCAACTGGTGCGAAGCATAAGCTATTACCTTCTGTCGCTGCATTAGCACGCAGCCTAATCCTTGACGCGAGGCGTCGCAATATACCACGAAGTCATCAGTGCCTTCGGGTAGGGATAAAATCGGTGCGTCACAAAGCTTATTCTTCAGAAACTGAAAGGCTTCCTCTTGTTTATCTCCCCATTCATACTTCTTGTCCTTTTGAGTGAGGGAGGTCAAAGGTTGAGTGATTTTTGAAAAATCGTCAATGAATCTGCGGTAATAACCAGCCAAACCTAGGAACTGACGTATCTCGGTTGGCGTCTTCGGAGTCTCCCAATTCTTGATCGCCTCGATCTTTGTGGGATCCACATGAATTCCATTTCCGTTTACCACGTGACCAAGGAACTGAACCTCACGTAACCAGAACTCGCACTTAGAGAATTTAGCGTATAACTTCTCATTTTTAAGTAGCTCTAAAATAGCTCTTAGGTGTTGTTCGTGCTCTTCCTTCGTCTTCGAATAAATCAAAATATCATCAATAAACACAATTACAAACTTATCGAGGTAGGGCTTGCAAACTCTATTCATCAAATCCATGAATACTGCTGGCGCGTTTGTCAGACCAAACGACATTACTAGGAACTCGTAGTGTCCATATCGAGTTCTGAAGGCAGTCTTTGGTATGCTTTCTTCTTGTATTCGTAACTGGTGATATCCTGATCACAGATCGATCTTGGAGTAAAAGCTCGAACCTTGTAGTTGATCGAACAGGTCATCAATCCTCGGCAAAGGATACTGATTCTTGATAGTCAACTTGTTTAGCTCCCGGTAGTCGATACACATGTGGAAACTACCGTCTTTCTTCTTAACGAACAAAACTGGAGTTCCCCAAGGCGAGAAGCTTGGTCTGATAAATCCCTTATCTAAAAGTTCCTGAAGTTGCGTCGACAGCTCTTGCATCTCGGAAGGCACAAGTCGATAAGGTACTTTAGCCACAGGCGCAGCGCCCGAAACTAAATCAATGTGGAATTTGACTTGTCGCTGTGGCGGCAATCCTGGCAAATCTTCGGGGAAGACTTCAGGATATTCCTTCACAACTGGGATGTCTTCTAGCTTTGGCTCAGCGACTTCCTTGTCCACAATGTGTGCCAAGAAGGCAACACATCCTTTCTGCAAACATCTACGAGCTTTCAAACAACTAATGATCCTTAGAGGCGTATCGTGCTTTTCTCCATATACCACAATTGTTTCTCCATTCGCCATCGGAATGCGAATAACCTTCTCGTGACATACTATCTCTGCTCGGTTGCTTGACAACCAATCCATCCCCACTACCACGTCGAAGCTTCCCAACTCGACTGGCAGCAGATCAAGCGTAAACTCGTGCTCCCCAAGCTCTATTACGCAACCTCTAATGACTTCATTCACTTCTACTAGCTTTCCATTAGCTAGTTCTATTGAATACTGAATGTCTAGCTTACTAGCTACCAACCCAAGTATATTCTTAAATTCTAGGGATACAAAGCTATAATCGGCACCGGTATCAAACAGTACAGATGCAAAGCGTTGGTTGATAGGGAACGTACCAGTGACCACATTTGGATCTTGGCTAGCTTCCCTCGCACCGATGTTGAAAACCCTTCCCTGAGCTTGGTTGATTTTCGGGCATTCACGCTTGAAGTGCCCAACATCTCCACAGTTAAAGCACCCTGGTCCCCGACCATTTCCATTTCCATTACCACCCTGGTTGTTGTTTGCTCCACGGTTTCCACTACCAACTTGATTCCCAAAATTACCGCGATTACCATTACCTCCATTTCCTCCTTGAGGGCGGTTTCCATACCCATTACCACCGCGGTTACCGTTTCCATTGCCACTGCCATAACCTCTCTGACCATCACGACCAGTACCGGCCCAGCACGTCTCCTTCGAATGGCCAACCTTTCCACAAGACTCACACTTCCTAACTCTGCACTGGCCGGTATGATGGTACTGGCATGCATCACATTTGGGCAGAGCGCCCATATAACCTTTTACTTTGTTTTCAACACCCGTCTTGACTTCAACTGGTGAGTATTCCTCTTTCTTCTTCTTACCACTGCTGGTACCCTTCTTAAAGTTTGAGAACTTCCTTTTGTTCTCACCCGATGACTCAACGTGAGTCTCTTTCTTCTTCTGGTCAGAGATCGAAAACTTGTTTAACCTAATCGCTTCCTCAGTTAGTGCTACACTCAGATCAATAGCCTCGGTGATTTTTGCAGGCTTTGACGTCGTCACCATACTCACAAATCTGAGGTGCCAACCCCCAAATAAAACGCTCGATGCTCTTGAATTCCGGATTAACCATGTATGGTACAACACGAGATAGGTCGTGAAATCTCTGCACATATTCCGCAATCTTGGGGCCATCCTGCTTGAGGTTCCAAAACTCTGTTTCCAATCTTTGAATTTTAGCCGTGGAGCAATACTTCTTGCGCATGAGTTCCTTCATTTCAGCCCAAGTTAAAGCGTATGCTGCTGCCTCTCCTAGAGTTTGAACTTGGAGATTCCACCATGAGAGCACTCCGTCTAAGAATAATCCGGAGATGTAGGTGACTTGGTGCTCCGGCGCACATTTGCTCATTCTTATCACAGAATCGGTCTTCTCCATCTATCTAACAAAGGCCACAGCACCCCCGGTGCCGTCGAAATTCAGAGGCTTACAGTCTAAGAACTGCTTATAGGTACAGCCTGTACAAACAAAATCATTCACAGAAAGCATTAGCGAGCGCACATGGAATATCCAAATGTAACGTAATGTGTCTCAAATGACTTAGACATTACCATGAGGTGGGCTACTTCCCGAGATACCCCCGCTTTGCTCAGAGCGCAGGGCCTCGTGCTGTGCTATCGTTTGTGAAATTCGTTCTTGTAATTCGGCCTCTGTAGTGGGCAGCCGAGTTTCTCTTCATGGAGGCATCTTCTAGAAGAAGATTATATTGGTCAGGTCATAATAAGTATAATAAGTATAATAAGTACATGACATGTATATGTAATAGCATTTGTCCACACAAGTAAGCACATAACATCCCAATCATAACACAACAAGTAATTCAACAACGTATATAATGAGAATGTTGCGATTGAGCTTTCATATATCAATGACCACAAATACAGTTTTACATGTTCTACAATGTACCATATATCAAAAGGGACTACAGGGTCACATCACCCTTGTCCAAAATATCCATCAAACTATAACAATCAAAAGTCAAAAAGTGGTTTTCAAAAGGCTGTGCAATCTGGGCTCAATAGCGACACTCTCACCAAAAGTATGCTACCTGCATAAAACCAAAAACCTGCTATGCTGATGGTGGAGGAGGAGGAGGTGGCCGAACGAAAAGTAAACTGCGCACATGCGCTAACTCCTCCTCAAGAGCATGAACGTGACGCAACAGATAGCCAATCTACTGCTCCATAGTAAGAAAACGAACGTCAAAATCTGGGTATGGCAGAAGAGGAGTAGGTGGGGTCGCGAACGGTGACTGAAAAGTACAAGGTGGAGGACGTGGGATCCTCTCTAACTCCATGACTCTATGACATAACTTCTCCTGCTGAAGCTGCAGGGACAGAAGTAGCTTATCCCTCGTGTAACCAGTGTAGTGGAAGGGATGGTATGGATCAGAGACAGGCATCGTGTTGGGCGGAAACCAGATAAGTGGCTCGCCTGATGGTGCAGAAGCAAAAGGTGCAGTATGTGTAGACTGTGGCATGAAAGGAAAAGCTGCTGACACGGGTGGTACAGGGCCAGATGGCTGGCTAGACGGTCCTTCCCCTAGACGGGGTGGAGGCATATCCTGTAAGAAGGGGACTGGAAGATCAGTGCGGTGTATATCAGACACATGTGGGTGAAACGGGGCAATATCAACTGGTGCATGTGTAGGTGTAGGTGCAGGTGGGGAGTAACAGGCTCAACGAAAGGAGGCAAGTCATCATCATCCTCTATCCACCCATTGCGGGTGAATGCATATCTGGGGTCTATCTGGGCAGCAAAAGGAGCATGGTCAGCAGCTGCAGGGATCGGATCGGGTATGGGTGGTGCAACAACAGGTATGTCAACAGGTGCAGGGTCATGCTCAGGTAGAGGATCATGAGCAGGTATAGGCTCGGGTGCAAGCATAGGCTCAGGGTCGGCTGGAGCTAACTCAAGATCAGCGGGTACATCAAAAAGCTGATCATCGTGAATAAAGTCAATCTCATGCTCAGGATCAATGTCAGGATCAAACTCATCATCAAACTCAAAGTCCTATGGAGGAACAGGTGCGGCAGACATAGCCGTGTCAGAATCAGAATCGGTGGGATAACGCTGCAATCCCAGTGCGTGCAAAGTAGTAGATGACACAGACTCGAATGAATCAGGACTAGAATGGTCAGATGAAATCTCTTTGATTGGAATCTCAATAAGCTGAACAACAATGACGTCATCGACTGGAGCTCCATCATCCTGGGCCTCCTTAGGGGGATCCTCGATAAAAAGATCGACGTCGTCGTCAGACAAAGCATCCAATGGCAAATCCTCGAGAGGAAATGCAGCAAGGGGTAAAGGATCGGGGATCGGAACAAGAAATGGATCCTTAATGTGGGGTAAAATACACATATTTTTCCCAAGTAAATTGTATAATTATTGTATTGGTTTTATTTATTTTTATTTAGTTTTTAGTGTATATTATATTATTTTGTGTTTTGCCAGGTCCTGGTGCAAATGGAGCAAAAACGAGTAATATGGAAATGACCAGCCAGTTGGGCAGAATGGGATGCCATGGACCGAAGTTAAATTACAGCTATTTTCTGTGAGTGGGCCGGACCCGCTATCTCTATGTTATCTAACAAAGGCTGCCATATTAACTTTGAAGTGGAAGGTGACACAAAAAGTAAAAAAAGGAGTTAGACTACTGATGGCACATGGGCCGCCAAACATGCTCAGCCCAGCAATACATGAACATATGGATTTGATATTTTGGGCCATTTAACTATTAGTTAAATAATGTTTTGATTATATACTAAAAGGAATCAGTGATATATTAATATATATAATCATAATTGGAGGTGAATACGAAGACGGGGGAGAAAAAAGAAATTGACTTTGGAACAAAAAGAAGGCGGCTGCTATCATAAATAAAGGGAGTATATTGTCATATATTATAACAATAGGAGGCGATATATAATATAGAGGAGGAGGCGGTGCACATAAAATATATATATTTGAAGGGCTGTTAATGGCCGAAGGGGAGACGTGAACATCAGTCGCAGAAGGAGAGTCGTATTGGAACGAATTTTGAATATCTTTTGCAAGAATTGAAGCTACGGAATCATCGGGTCCAGCGGGAAGCTTGGAGAACAAGGAATTACCGGGTTTTACCTTACGATTTCTTTTACTTTCTAGTTTCTTGTTTTTACATCGATGAATTCTTGTTTGATACTTAGCTTTATTATTCTTGAGACCATGTTTCTTGGCTAGATTTTCTTAAACTACCTAGGCTTTTGATAATGGTTTAATTAAGTTTGGATTTTTATTCGGTTTTAATGTGGTTCTTGGGTTTTCTTGAAAAGTAAACGAATATAGAATTGTGACTTGGTGTATATGCATGCTTGATATTGTTTGATCATTGATTATTGCTTCGTACGAGTCTTGGTGACGGTCTTTATCACATAAGAGAGTCGTGCTAGGGTTTTAGATTTTGGTGAGTCTCTATATCACGTAATAAATCTTTAATTCTTTAGGGTTAATTGGCCATCAAACCTTAGAAGTAATATTTGGTAATCTTATAAAATCAAGTGTTCTACTAATCTTGTCGCTGTAAGGCTCGGGGTTATTAATAGGTCTTGGTTTGGTATATAGCTAGGTTTAGGTTTTGTAAGAAATTGGTCTAGTTCCCTAACCATTCTCTTGTCTATTAAACCAATTTAGAATCCATAATTGCCTTAGACTTTTGCGCTGTAAGGTAGATCGTCATATTAAGGCACTTTTCAAGAAGTTAGGGGACTGTAAGGAAACCTAACAACCGGTAGTCGTAACAGCCTAGGTAGTGCCATAAGTTTCACCTCAAGAAGGGTTGAGGGGCTTAGTTGGTGTCTTAATAGGTTTATCATTAAAAGATCCCGGTTCCATGCCACATTACTTCCGAATAGAAATCCACTCCAAGTTAAACCTGCGTCTAGCCTAGGTAGTCTTAATCGCCACTGGTTCAAGTCTTCGTCCAAGTTCGTGTTTAGTCATTTTAATTAATTTAGTTTAATATTTATTTGCTTTATTTAGGATTTTTAGTAAACCCCCCCTCAAATATAAAATAGTTAGACTTCGTGTCAGTCTAAGTCTAGATAGAGTCTAATTAGCGTAATTAGAGAGTCTCGTGGGTTCGATACTCGGATTACTTAGGCTATACTAGGTTGACCGGTACACTTGCAGGTTGTATGGTCTAGGTTAGAGAGTCTTAGTTTTATAAATTTAAAACTTAGAGAGTCTAGTTTAGGGCTTAATTTAGTTAATTTAGTTAGACCACTTTTAGCACAAAAATCCACGACAGGGAAACCATCAGCTAGCGGTATATCATCGCCAAAATTTGGTAAAGCTCGGGTGCAAGCATAGGTTCAGGGTCGGCTGGAGCTAAGTCAAGATCAGCGGGTACATCAAAAAGCTGATCGTCGGGAATAAAGTCAATCTCATGCTCAGGATCAATGTCAGGATCAAACTCATCATCAAACTCAAAGTCCTGTGGAGGAACAGGTGCGGCAGACATAGCAGTGTAAGAATCAGAATCGGTGGGATAACGCTGCAATCCCAGTGCATGCAAAGTAGTAGATGACACAGACTCGAATGAATCAGGACCAGAATGGTCAGATGAAATCTCAATGATCGGAATCTCAATAAGCGAAACAGCAATGACGTCATCGACTGGAGCTCCATCATCCTGGGCCTCCTCAGGGGGATCCTCGATTAAAAGATCGACGTCATCGTCAGACAAAGCATCCAATGGCAAATCCTCGAGAGGAAATGCATCAAGGGGTAAAGGATCGGGGATCAGAACAAGAAATGGATCCTCGACAGGGAAACCATCAGCTAGCGGTATATCATCGCCAAAATCTGGTAAAGCAAACGGCTGGAAATTATCATTGTCGCTACTCTCAGTGTCAGAGGTGAAAACCTCAGGGTCCGGGACAATCTCATCGTCCGAAACTATGGCCATAGGGTCTACAGTATCTGACAGCTCACTCTCAGATGAGGACATGGTGTCTGTAACAAAACAATCACAACATATGCACATATGTAACACCTGTGCCTCCACGGCCATCAAACAAATACCGAACCAATTAAATATTATATTTCATACTTGGGATTTGTAAAAATATGTGTATCATTTGCACATATCAATTTTTGTTCAATTTCAAACTCTAAATCGCTTTCTGGAAGGTTATACGCGATCTGATGCGTAAATATAACCAGTTTAATGCAACGAACACTCCGGAATAGTGAAATAGGCTTAACATACCTTAAATAACCTTTACATAACTTAGAAATAAGTTTCGAAGGCTTTGGTATGGCAAAATCAAGTTAAATCGCTTACAGGGACTAAAGTTGACAAACTGCGAAATTATGCCAATTTGAACTGTAACAAACATTCCAAAACATGACCATAAGTTAAACATACCATAAATATCCTTCACATAGCTTAGAAATAGGCTTTGAGGGGTTCGGTATGCTAAAACCAACTTTTGGGTCATTCAGGGACTAAAAGTGTCAAAAAGTGCACAAGTTTGCATTTTCGCGCATAACTTACGTTCTGAATACATTTGGACATCCAAAAATTTATGTAAGCACTAAAATATTTTATTTTAGTGTTTGGCATAAGAAAAATCCATTCGTCGCGTCATTTGGATCGTTTTTCGCGCTTATGCGCATTCCGTCGTAATTAAGCGAACATTGCATTCGTACGACCAAACGAACCAACATCCGACATATTTTTGAGCATGTTTCATGTCCACAATGTTTAGGCATCATTTTAGGGCCTTAAAGTTGGCTTTACGGGCCTTAGAAGTGCCGGAAATGGGCTTAAAACACAACAGGGACTGAAACTGTCATTTATGAAACTTATTTGCTGATCAGAAGCCCCAGGCGGCCCACCTGAGGTTTGCCTGATCCTGAAGCGGGCCGCATCAGCCTTGCAGAACATATAAGTTCGAACAGTCAGCAGATTCCAGCTGTTTTATCCACCACCACACATTCTCAACTTGCCTATTCAGCTGATAAGGACCATTTTTAGTCACCACAACTTTGCAACACATGTACGGGTAGGATTCGAGCACGGTTTCCTTGAAACGATCTTAACGGTTACCCGAAAACTATAAATACCCCACCCCCCATTGCTTAAAAACCACTAGAATCTGATCTTAAAGACTCTAAGTTGGAACCTTTGTTTCATACCTGAGTTATTTCGATCTAGATTTGCATTCGGGGACCCTTCGTAAGTATTCTTTCGTTCTTTTCATTCTTTTATTGCTTTTCGAGTCCGAAAGTCAAACTTTGTTTGACTTTCAGCATTGACCAGCTTATGGTCAATGCGAAGTTCGTTTGAACTTCGCAACGTGATTGTAATCACGATGGTCATAGTCCCTTGGGACTATGCCTACTGATTACCACGTTGTCTAGGGTCGTAACGGTAAGCGATCTAATAAATCGCTTATACCTTCGAACCCGACCCAGTTTGGTCGATCATTAGGATCCGACCAAATACATTAGGTGACCATAGTGTATAGGGAATAACCTTCCGAGGTTATACCTTATGGTCACATCGTTTAAGTAGTTGTATGATAGGTAGTTTGTGTGCCTTAGGTAAATTACCAAAATACCCTTTTCATGTATAATTGGTAATTAAGCTTATGTAACCTAAACTTTTGTACATAACTGATTATACAACATGATTAAACACGTTTAGGCATATAATACTTGTCATAGGACTAGTTAGACGTCTCGAACGCGCTTTGCGCGCACGCCGCGTTAAAGTAGCGTATGTTACCTTAATGGGTCGCGATGGGTCGAAAGCACTTAGGTTAGTCTCAATGTAGTATGTAGGCCTTGTTAAACCATATCATATGAGTTCCAATACTCAATTGGTTTACCAAGCCTCATCCTATCCGATCTCCCTATTTAAGTTTGGTTTATTTATATAGTTTTAGATTGCCGACTGATTCCGTGCTCCCTTTAGCTTTGCTTGGTTGTTGTTCAAGACCTCTAAGCATTCTCAGGTGAGTACATTATTCCCTTATTTTACTGCTTTCAATTGTTTTGGGGTGACTCATATGTGCTAAATGTTTTCAAGGTTTTAACGATGGTATCAAAACGATTTTCGATGATATAACGATGGTTTCAAAAACGATTTAGACGACTTATACAAAACTAATAACGATTTCGATAATGTGAACGAACTTGTTGGTTGGGTTACATAACAAATGACATTCATTAGCAATGATCAAGCCGACCAGTATTAGGTTATGGTACCATAGGATCTGACAAATCCCGTTATCTTACTACACCCGTGGTTATGTGTGGGAGTGGTGGGTAGCGACTGAATCTGTAATTGTTAATTTACCCTTTGGTAAGGGTTTGTTAATGCGAAAACGAGAAGCGACGAGGGATGAGTCACGAAGGTTTGAATGTTATTAGCGAGACGACCATATAAGTAGTTTCACGACCTAAAATGAATTTTAACGATTTGGGTAAACGATTGGTTTTCACGCGATGTATTAACGAGTTAAATGATTTGGTTAAACGATTAGCTTCAAAGCGATATACGATTGGTTTTTGGTTAAGTGTTTAGATAACGAGACGGGTGTAATGTGATGAAAGCATGGTGGATACGCCGCTGGTACTTCCTATATATAAGTGGTTTCATCATATTACATACCGTGGCGTTAGTTAGTTCACTTGGGTAAACGATTTTTAAACGATGTCACACAAACGAGGTTTTTGATATGATATAAACTATACGAGTTTTTAACGAGATTTATTAACGAGTTTTATTAACGATTTATTTCGAGATGTTTCACAATTTGCTTTACTAAAACAAATGTTTTTGGGTTAAGAGTCATGGCTACGAGGTTTTACAAACTATAACCCGCTTGATTTGAGTTGGTTAATTAAGTTGCAATATTATACTCTTTTCAAAACAAGGTTTTTAAATAAAGTATTGCAACATCTAAACTAGCCATGATTTCGACACTCCTACAAAACCAATGTATTCGCCAGCATTTCTTTGCTGATCTCGTTTTCACTTATGTTTCAGGTATTGTTGAATGATGTCGATTGATAGGATGCATGCTCACATAGGACTGGACGAGGCCTTAGTGACTCAATAACAATGATAGACTATGTTTAAATTGTGTATTTAGATTTCCCGATGATGTAAATATTCAATGTTTAATAAAACAAAACATTTTTTGTATCCATGGTTATGAAACATTAATTCTGTTACAACACTCCCCGACGTTTCCGCCACGTTTTGTATGTTACACGTGGTCGGGGTGTGACAGAAAAGATGGTATCAGAGCCAATGGTTATATGGAATTAGGTTATTAGTAATGCTTTGACCTAGTCTATAACCTTCTTAGGACCCTAACGCGAGTTTACTTGCGTTTAGTCATAAAACAATACCGTCACCTATCCTTAGGCGATGACCACAACAAGAACATAAAATTCAAAACCGCTTTGAAAACTAATCATCTGTTCTAGGATGATTGATTACTAGGTTTTGAACCCTCTGTTATATGGTTTTGAACCCCTTTGAGTTTTCAAAATCTCGTCAAGGTTTTGGGTTTTAAATAATGTGAACACGTGCAAACTGGAAGGGTGAATGCCTGTATTCTGGGTTTTCTGTCTAGGCAAGCACTTCGTATATATCTCATCAGACGCGAGACCAGTTGTGCTTACCTGGGAATTCTTGGGATGAGTGTTCACTTATAGGCGAGCATGTCTTCGCGATACATTATTTTTGACCTATTTACTTTGATTTATCACCGGGGTCGTTTGTTGCTTTGTAGTAACAAACAAATGACCACTATCCTTGCTTTCATCAGATTTGTTCATCTCATTCTTTTCGTCTAATTCTCTCACTCGTTTCATTTCATGTTTCCTCTTTTAGACAATGCCTCCTCGACGCGATGCTCGAACCGATGCTCGGACTTTTACTATTGAAGAACTCGCAGCCCTGATCTCTCAGCAGGTGGCTGCTGTGCTTCCCGGGGTTGTTACCCAAGTCCACGAGATATACAACAACGGCAATAATAACAACAACAATAACGCACAGTGTAAATACAAGGATTTTAACCAGGCTAAACCACTCAAGTTTAGTGGTTCTGAAGGAGCGACTGGGCTTCTTCAATGGTTCGAGAGCATTGAGAATACTTTCCGCCACGTGCAGTGTCCTGACAATCGCAGGGTCGAGTTTTCTTCGAGTGTGTTTCAGAAGAGGGCTCTCACATGGTGGAACGGGGTTATGAGGGATCGTGGTGCAGAAGTTGCTCTAGCACAGACGTGGGCTGAACTTAGGGCCCTTATGATGAGGGAATTCTGTCCTCGTCATAAGCAGCGAGCTTTGGAGATAGTGGTGAGCACAGGGCGTATACTGATAGGTTTGAGGAGTTGAGTCTGCTTTGCCCGACAATGGTTACCCCACTCGACAAGGCTATCGAAAGGTACATTGACGGCCTACCTGACTCGGTACAAGACATCCTTACTGGTAGTAGCCCTACCACACTCCGTCAGGCGATCGAGTTAGCTGCGACATTGACTGAGTCGCAGATTCGGAAGAATAAGTTACACAGAAAGGGTAACAAGGGTAAGAAGCAGGGGTCTGACAAGGAGGATAGCAAGAAAGGTCAAAACAAGAAGGGTAAGGAAGGTGAGACTTTGAAGAAATCAAAGAAGCGGAAGGGTGCCCAAAATTTTGCTGTTACAGCACAGACTGCTCAGAACTTGCAAAACCCACCGGCACAGCCATCTGCAAAGAAGGCATATGCTGGTACCGCACCACATTGTGCCCGTTGCAACGGTCATCACGTTGCACAACAAGATTGCAAGAAATGCACAACGTGTGGTAGACTTGGGCATTTGGCCAATGTTTGTCGTCTGGGACAAAATCAGGCTGCTCAGGTTCAAGCTCCGGTTCAAGCTCCGGTTCAAGGGAATGCTGCGAGATTCCCACTGGGGTCATGTTTCAACTGCGGAGAGACTGGTCACTTCTGCCACAACTGTCTGAGACTGGTGAATGCAAATGCTAACGCAAACCCAAATGCGAACTTCAACGTCAATGTGAATCCAGCACGTGGTCGAGTGTTTAACATGAATGAGGCAATCAACGATGCAGCGATGAACGATTAGTATTTTGTATTTCCTCTGGTTGTTATCTTGTAACATTTAAAGACAATGCGGTTGTTATATAAATAAAAATTTGTGGTTTTTATTTTTTTAACTAATGCAATTGTATGAATGTTTGATCCAACCTTATGATGTCAACACAAAGACAAACTACTCATGTGGTTCTGTCATTTTCATGATCACTTGTGATCTCCCTAAGAACCTCAAACACTTGTTTCTTTTAAATCTAAAGTATCTTATTATTTTGCACCGTTCGAGATGCAAGAATTATCAAAACAGCCTCAAGAGTTGTCTGATAAAGGATTCATCCGTCCGAACTTTTCACCTTGGAGAAACTCCTGTCCTCTTTGTGAAAAGAAAAATGAATCTTTTCGAATGTATATCGATTAACGTAGGCCTAGTAAGCTTACCATCAAGAATCGATATCCCCTACCTTAAATCAACGATTTCTCCGATCAACTGCATAGCGTTTCATGCTTTTCCAAGATCGATTTGCGTTTTGGGTATCATCAACTTTGTATTCTCGAAGAAGATATTCCCAAAACGGTTTTCTGCACGAAGTATGGCCATTACGAGTTTACTGTCATGCCTTTTGGGTTGACAAATGCTCCAGCCATCTTCAAGGACTTAATAAATAGAGTCTGCAAGCCTTATTTGGATCAGTTCGTCATTGTTGTTAATGACATCTTGATCTATTCATATCCCGAGCCGATCACGATCAACACCTTCGTTGACATTGGAACCCCTAAAGAAGGAACAAACTTTTCGCTAAATCCTCCAAGAGGAAATTTTGGCTTAAAGAAGTTCAGTTTTTGGGTCATGTAGTCAACAAGTAGGGTATTCATGTGGATCCATCCAAATTGCTGCAATTAAGGATTTGATTCCTTGTATGCTTTAAATAACCGTGTCCAAAGATAACAAATTTAAAGGTCAAATTAAACAATTATGCGAGTATGCGATTATGCGATATGTGATATGTGTTTATGTGTTCTCTTCTATGTTTTTGTGTGATCCGATTTTCAAATCCTCATAGAATCTTTCATATCTTCATATGAGGGATTCATAGTAGGATATTCAAAAGGTACTACCTTAAATCCTTAATGGGCTTCTATGTAATAGTTAAGACCCTTGGATTATATAGTATCGCTTCATGATTCATAAGATATCATTTTAGTGGTCTAGTCTAAAAGATTGATTCACAATTTGGTTAAAGAACGACATCTAGTGATGTAGCTGAACAGACTCCTTGATAGTCTATTTAGATCATTTATTGATTTAATTAAAAGGACTCTATGGCGGTCTAGTCACACTCATCACAGGATTGTTCATTTGGTTTTACCCTACACATTATAAAATAGACTGTGTGAACTGTGCAAGGAATTGTCTAATTATGGACGTGTACATAATTATGAAATTTAGTGCACAGAAACTCAGTAAGATTTATTATGTGTAAGAACCGATAGCGACAACAATAACAAAATGAGAACGATGTAATAGAGGTACGGTGGACGCACCAATGACGCTTCATATACTTGTATATAAGTGCCCCTCTTACATTGCAAGCATAATGTTATTAAGGTTACTAGAAGTTCAGAACCCTAACCAATATTGTTCGATCTTTTCAACTTCATGTTTTAAACTCTCACAAGTTTCCTCTAAATAAATTTCGGGACGAAATTTCCTAAAGTAGGGGAGACTGTAACACCTGTGCCTCCACGACCATCAAACAAATACCGAACCAATGAAATATTATATTTCATACTTGGGATTTGTAAAAATATGTGTATCATTTGCACATATCAATTTTTGTTCAATTTCAAACTCTAAATCGCTTTCTGGAAGGTTATACGCGATCTGATGCGTAAATATAACCAGTTTAATGCAACGAACACTCCGGAATAGTGAAATAGGCTTAACATACCTTAAATAACCTTTACATAACTTAGAAATAAGTTTCGAAGGCTTTGGTATGGCAAAATCAAGTTAAATCGCTTACAGGGACTAAAGTTGACAAACTGCGAAAGTATGCCAATTTGAACTGTAACAAACATTCCGAAACATGACCATAAGTTAAACATACCATAAATATCCTTCACATAGCTTAGAAATAGGCTTTGAGGGGTTCGGTATGCTAAAACCAACTTTTGGGTCATTCAGGGACTAAAAGTGTCAAAAAGTGCACAAGTTTGCATTTTCGCGCATAACTTACGTTCTGAATACATCTGGACATCCAAAAATTTATGTAAGCACTAAAATATTTTATTTTAGTGTTTGGCATAAGAAAAATCCATTCGTCGCGTCATTTGGATCGTTTTTCGCGCTTATGCGCATTCCGTCGTAATTAAGCGAACATTGCATTCGTACGACCAAACGAACCAACATCCGACATATTTTTGAGCATGTTTCATGTCCACAATGTTTAGGCATCATTTTAGGGCCTTAAAGTTGGCTTTACGGGCCTTAGAAGTGCCGGAAATGGGCTTAAAACACAACAGGGACTGAAACTGTCATTTATGAAACTTATTTGCTGATCAGAAGCCCCAGGCGGCCCGCCTGAGGTTTGCCTAATCCTGAAGCGGGCCGCATCAGCCTTGCAGAACAGATAAGTTCGAACAGTCAGCAGATTACAGCTGTTTTATCCACCACCACACATTCTCAACTTGCCTATTCAGCTGATAAGGACCATTTTTAGTCACCACAACTTTGCAACACATGTACGGGTAGGATTCGAGCACGGTTTCCTTGAAACGATCTTAACGGTTACCCGAAAACTATAAATACCCCACCCCCCATTGCTTAAAAACCACTAGAATCTGATCTTAAAGACTCTAAGTTGGAACCTTTGTTTCATACCTGAGTTATTTCGATCTAGATTAGCATTCGGGGACCCTTCGTAAGTATTCTTTCGTTCTTTTCATTCTTTTATTGCTTTTCGAGTCCGAAAGTCAAACTTTGTTTGACTTTCAGCATTGACCAGCTTATGGTCAATGCGAAGTTCGTTTGAACTTCGCAACGTGATTGTAATCACGATGGTCATAGTCCCTTGGGACTATGCCTACTGATTACCACGTTGTCTAGGGTCGTAAGGGTAAGCGATCTAATAAATCGCTTATACCTTCGAACCCGACCCAGTTTGGTCGATCATTAGGATCCGACCAAATACATTAGGTGACCATAGTGTATAGGGAATAACCTTCCGAGGTTATACCTTATGGTCACATCATTTAAGTAGTTGTATGATAGGTAGTTTATGTGCCTTAGGTAAATTACCAAAATACCCTTTTCATGTATAATTGGTAATTAAGCTTATGTAACCTAAACTTTTGTACATAACTGATTATACAACATGATTAAACACGTTTAGGCATATAATACTTGTCATAGGACTAGTTAGACGTCTCGAACGCGCTTTGCGCGCACGACGCGTTAAAGTAGCGTATGTTACCTTAATGGGTCGCGATGGGTCGAAAGCACTTAGGTTAGTCTCAATGTAGTATGTAGGCCTTGTTAAACCATATCATATGAGTTCCAATACTCAATTGGTTTACCAAGCCTCATCCTATCTGATCTCCCGATTTAAGTTTGGTTTATTTATATAGTTTTAGATTGCCGACTGATTCCGTGCTCCCTTTAGCTTTGCTTGGTTGTTGTTCAAGACCTCTAAGCATTCTCAGGCGAGTACATTATTCCTTTATTTTGCTGCTTTCAATTGTTTTGGGGTGACTCATATGTGCTAAATGTTTTCAAGGTTTTAACGATGGTATCAAAACGATTTTCGATGATATAACGATGGTTTCAAAAACGATTTAGACGACTTATACAAAACTAATAACGATTTCGATAATGTGAACGAACTTGTTGGTTGGGTTACATAACAAATGACATTCATTAGCAATGATCAAGCCGACCAGTATTAGGTTATGGTACCATAGGATCTGACAAATCCCGTTATCTTACTACACCCGTGGTTATGTGTGGGAGTGGTGGGTAGCGACTGAATCTGTAATTGTTAATTTACCCTTTGGTAAGGGTTTGTTAATGCGAAAACGAGAAGCGACGAGGGATGAGTCACGAAGGTTTGAATGTTATTAGCGAGACGACCATATAAGTAGTTTCATGACCTAAAACGAATTTTAACGATTTGGGTAAACGATTGGTTTTCACGCGATGTATTAACGAGTTAAATGATTTGGTTAAACGATTAGCTTCAAAGCGATATACGATTGGTTTTTGGTTAAGTGTTTAGATAACGGGACGGGTGTAATGCGATGAAAGCATGGTGGATACGCCGCTGGTACTTCCTATATATAAGTGGTTTCATCATATTACATACCGTGACGTTAGATAGTTCACTTGGGTAAACGATTTTTAAACGATGTCACACAAACGAGGTTTTTGATATGATATAAACTATACGAGTTTTTAACGAGATTTATTAACGAGTTTTATTAACGATTTATTTCGAGATGTTTCACAATTTGCTTTACTAAAACAAATGTTTTTGGGTTAAGAGTCATGGCTACGAGGTTTTACAAACTATAACCCGCTTGATTTGAGTTGGTTAATTAAGTTGCAATATTATACTCTTTTCAAAACAAGGTTTTTAAATAAAGTATTGCAACATCTAAACTAGCCATGATTTCGACACTCCTACAAAACCAATGTATTTGCCAGCATTTCTTTGCTGACCTCGTTTTCACATATGTTTCAGGTATTGTTGAATGATGTCGATTGATAGGATGCATGCTCACATAGGACTGGACGAGGCCTTAGTGACTCAATAACAATGATAGACTATGTTTAAATTGTGTATTTAGATTTCCCGATGATGTAAATATTCAATGTTTAATAAAACAAAACATTTTTTGTATCCATGGTTATGAAACATTAATTCTGTTACAACACTCCCCGACGTTTCCGCCACGTTTTGTATGTTACACGTGGTCGGGGTGTGACAACATATATCAACAATCGTCAAATAAGCATGTAAGTAGTAACAATGTAAGCATGCATGCATCCTAGTCTTCCCAGACTATCCCACCCAGCCTCTCAGACTGAACCACCTAGTCTCTCAGACTAAACCTCCCCAGTCTCTCAGAATGTCCCAACTAGTCTCTCAGACTACCCAGTCTCTCAGACTGAACTACCTAGTCTCTCAGACTGAACCACCCAGTCTCTCAGACTGCCCCAGCTAGTCTCCCAAACTAACTCCCCAGTCTCTCAGACTGAACTATAAACGAATTCCTTGAAATGTATTTTGTGTCTTTTATTTGTAAAAACGTTTGTTTCCTGGATCTGGACGTTTCGTGTATGCAATGGAAATATGTTATGAAAACATTTTCATGAGAGCCCTAATGATCGTAGTCTAGACTCGAGAAAGAATCCTAGTTCGCTACGATCGAAGCTCTGATACCAAGCTGTCACACCCTGACTTTTGTGGAAGCGTGATTGTGGTGTGACTTCTTAATACCATAGCATTCAATCATAACAATGCTATATGATAAAACCATTAGACGTTGATCCATAAATTAAGTTTGAAAATACCACAACATAAATTGTCTGAAACGTTGACACTGAATTCAAATTACAAACCATAACATGTTTTAATGAGTTCACGAAGACTCAACAAAATATCTTAAACAAACCCGAGTTTAGAACCATGTATCTCGTCCAGGATTAAGATACATCTCCTAAACTCTGAAGACTTGGATGACATGTTTTATTTATAACGCAGCTTGAAAACATGCAACACCTGCCAGATCCACTTAGTTCCCTGAAATACATTTAATTTGAAAACATCAACAAAAGTTGAGCGAGTTCATGTGTTCGTGTATGAATAAACCTTTAAAGTATGTCTGTATGTATGTCCCTGGTATGTAGCAATAAGGAAAAACAGATCACCAATGGTTAGCAAGGCCAATGGTATGTGTGAAATGGTGCAGGAAAACTCAAACCTAGCGGATTTTGCCACGGCATTAGTATGTGGACATAATCAGCACATGGGCCACCCTGGTCATCATGGGTGTGGGCTCGCTACACCCAAATAGATCTATCACTCATGTCCCTCGGTCCTACGACGAGGATTAATGGCCTTAAGTGTTGTACCCACCTTTCACATTATCAAGCAGTAACCCTCCTTAGCTAACCATACCATGTATAAAATGGTTGTAAACAATTGTAACATGTATTTCACCCCCGAAGTTATAAAACTGAAAACAGTTAAAAGAAAAGGGGGATATGAACTCACAGTTTTGCGTCTTCGGTACTCGTAACTCAAATCTCGTCAGAAAAGATGACTACCTACAATGTGCTAGGGTCTATTAGACGAACGGGTCGTGCCTTGCCTCAGTATTCATGTTTTTGAGTTACGTTTCTTTTATGTCTTTAACATTATCCCAAGTTATAATTACTTGTTAAAATAATAATTATTTTAACTTTAAATTATATTAAATTTTGGAATAATTGTTAAACAATATTTTGTAATAGTACTTCTCAAGTATTTTTATTCGTATTCTTGTATTTGTAGTTCCACAATAATATATTTTCAAGTCTCACTTAGAAAATATATATAAACTTATTTTGTCCAAAAATAATGTATTTCAAGAAAATATATATTTTTCCCAAAAATCATATATCTTCTAAAGATTCCAAGAAAATATATTTTAACTTCCCAAAAATAATATATTTTCTCCTTGTCGAAAATATGATATACTTTGTAATAATAATAAAAATCATACTTTCATTTCTTGTATCCAAAATATCATTTACCAAAAATATATTTATAACGGTATTTTCCAGAACATTTTGTAAGTTACGTTCTATCGTTCGGTTCCACAATATTATGTGTGTAACTTATATATTTATTCCTTGCGATTTTTGGTAATATTTTGGGTTGTAAATTTCTTGGTATTTTGTCAAGTTATATTATTTTAACCCTAAAATAATATAACTAATACACAAAGTATACAAATAATCACACACAATGTGTCTTCAAAATATATACCTTTCAAATATATATTTAGTTATTTTTATTTACAAAAACCAACCTCCAATATTTGTATTTTTGTAACAAAATCTATGGCAAAGTTTATATTGAAAATCATAGGTAAAACACACTTGTAAATATTTGTTAGAAAATATTTTTCTAAGTGTTTATATTTTTAGAAATTTTTGCCATAGTTTCCCCTAAAAATGGAGGTGTCCATGCTTCTAAAGCATATCATTTTCTTTTTAAAATCATCACAAACATTCAATAATCAACCCTAAACAACTTACACGTACCAAGTGCCAAAACAATGCTATCTACATATCAATCATGAACTTGAACTTTCATAAAAACTTGTAGTAACTTGGTAGTGTGTTTAGTAGGTTTAGTTATCCTTTAAGTGTGTTTACTTCTTTCAAAATCTCATTCTTGGAAGATTTAGGTGTTTACAACTTGCTAAATGATTTTTCCAAAAATCATTCCTTTGAATTTTTCTTGTAAACAATGTATTCTTATACTTGTTTCACCACTAGAAACATGGTAAGTTTCTTTAAAAACAATGTTTATGTAAATTTTGTGATCTAATTTGGTTACTTGAGAAAACTATGTTTAAAATCATCCATGTTTATGTCTAGTAATATGGTACATACTTCATCATTTACAAAATCATTTTCATATTTCAAGTTCATGAAAACATAAAGCATGATGATCTTGGTCTTTCACAAGATCACCACCTTAACTTACTAGATCATGTGTTTAATCACAATCTAGTAGGTTTCTTATGATGTCTAACATCACTAACACAAATCATCAATCATCAAGAAGCAAATCAACTCTAATCAACAAGTATTCATATGATAATAAGCTTATGTTAAAGATTCATGATTAAGTTCTTTAGTGTTCATCAAGATTAACAATGTTTATCATCTTTTACCCATCAAAATATGAAGTAAAAACAAGAGATATGAAGCTTACTACTAGCACAAAGGCTAGGGAAGAACACTTGATGAAGAAGATGATAAATGTGTTGGATAAAAGCTATTGGAAGAGGTCCTTCAAGATCCAAGACCACCAAGATAGCTCGTAGACCTTCTTACACCTTTGTGAGTATATGGAATGGATGATCAATGGATGAAAGTGGTGGTGGTGTGGTGGGCTATGTTCGGCCGAGAACCAAGGGGGGGAGAGGAGGAAGATGGTGTGAAGTGTGTGTAAGAGATAGTGAGGGTCTTGATCATCTTATAACCATTTAATCCTTTTATCCATTGTGTATTATCTCTATTAAGTACATAACAAATCCTTATAACAAATCTTATAAGATTTAAGTGAATCAAGGGTGGGGGCCACATTGTGACCGTCCACTACCATGGGGGGGGGGTGGTCTAGTTGGTTTCCAATGGTAAGTTAAGCATAATGGTTGAAATCTAAGTGATTTAGTTAGTGTTTATGCATATTATGTGGTATATAGTGTGTTAGGGTGTTCGGGGATCATAACTAGCTCAGAAACATTAAAACAATGCTTCTAGTATAATTTTGGTGTTCCGGGTAGAAGACCTGAAGGCTTCTGATATTCGGCCTTTACCTTGGCACAAGTCAAACATTTGCCAACATACGTTGCAACATCACCTTTTAAGCTCATCCACCAGTAGAAATCCTTCAAATCTTGGTACATCTTATCCGATCCTGGATGGATCGAGTACCTTGACTTGTGAGCTTCATAAAAAATAATGTTTCTAAGACCACCAAAGAGGGGAACCCAAATTCGTTTCATGAAGCACAACGTTCCTTCCTCATTGGGTACTAACTGTTTCTCCATCCCACGGAGGTATTCGTTCACCAGATTCTCCTTCTTAAGAGCTTCTCTCTGCGCGGCACGAATACGCAACGAGAGGTCCGTTTGTACAATCATTTCCAAAGCCCTAACCCTTATGGGCTTAATCCTCTCTTTGCGACTCAAGGCGTCTGCTACCACGTTCGCCTTCCCTGAGTGATACTTGATTTCACAATCATAATCATTTAACAGCTCAACCCATCGTCTCTGTCTCATATTAAGCTCTTTCTGGTCGAAAATGTGCTGTAGGCTCTTGTGATCGGTAAAGATCGTGCATCGGGTGCCATACAAGTAATGTCGCCAGATCTTCAAAGCAAACACCACAGCGCCTAGTTCCAAATCATGTGTGGTGTAGTTCTTCTCATGGATCTTCAACTGGCGCGAAGCATAAGCTATTACCTTCTGTTGCTGCATCAGCACGCAACCTAATCCTTGATGCGAGGCGTCGCAATATACCATGAAGTCATCAGTGCCTTCGGGTAGGGATAAAATCGGTGCGTCACAAAGCTTATTGTTCAGCAACTGAAAGGCTTCCTCTTGTTTATCTCCCCATTCATACTTCTTGTCCTTTTGAGTGAGGGAGGTCAAAGGTTGAGTGATTTTTGAGAAATCCTCAATGAATCTGCGGTAATAACCAGCCAAACCTAGGAACTGACGTATCTCGGTTGGCGTCTTCGGAGTCTCCCAATTCTTAATCGCCTCGATCTTTGTGGGATCCACATGAATTCCATTTCCGTTTACCACGTGACCAAGAAACTGAACCTCACGTAACCAGAACTCGCACTTAGAGAATTTAGCATATAACTTCTCTTTCTTAAGTAGCTCTAAAATAGCTCTTAGGTGTTGTTCGTGCTCTTCCTTCGTCTTCGAATAAATCAAAATATCGTCAATAAACACAATTACAAACTTATCGAGGTAGGGCTTGCAAACTCTATTCATCAAATCCATGAATACTGCTGGCGCGTTTGTCAGACCAAACGGCATTACTAGGAACTCGTAATGTCCATATCGAGTTCTGAAGGCAGTCTTTGGTATGCTTTCTTCTTGTATTCGCAACTGGTGATATCCTGATCGCAGATCGATCTTGGAGTAAAAGCTCGAACCTTGTAGTTGATCGAACAGGTCATCCATCCTCGGCAAAGGATACTGATTCATGATAGTCAACTTGTTTAGCTCCCGGTAGTCGATACACATGCGGAAACTACCATCTTTCTTCTTAACGAACAAAACTGGAGTTCCCCAAGGCGAGAAGCTTGGTCTGATAAATCCCTTATCTAAAAGTTCCTGAAGTTGCGTCGACAGCTCTTGCATCTCGGAAGGTGCAAGTTGATAAGGTGCTTTAGCCACAGGCGCAACGCCCAGAACTAAATCAATGTGGAATTCGACTTGTCGCTGTGGCGGCAATCCTGGCAAGTCTTCGAGGAAGACTTCAGGATATTCCTTCACAACTAGGATGTCTTCTAGCTTTGGCTCAGCGGCTTCCTTGTCCACAATGTGTGCCAAGAAGGCAACACATCCTTTCTCCATTCGCCATCGGAATGCGAATGACCTTCTCGTGACATACTATCTCTGCTCGGTTGCTTGACAACCAATCCATCCCCACTACCACGTCGAAGCTTCCCAACTCGACTGGCAGCAGATCAAGCGTAAACTCGTGCTCCCCAAGCTCTATTACACAACCTCTAATGACTTCATTCACTTCTACTAGCTTTCCATTAACTAGTTCTATTGAATACGGAATGTCTAGCTTACTAGCTACCAACCCAAGTATATTCTTAAATTCTAGGGATACAAAGCTATAATCGGCACCGGTATCAAACAGTACAGATGCAAAGCGTTGGTTGATAGGGAATGTACCAGTGACCACATTTGGATCTTGGCGAGCTTCCCTCGCACCGGTGTTGAAAACCCTTCCCTGAGCTTGGTTGATTTTCGGGCATTCACGCTTGAAGTGCCCAACATCTCCACAGTTAAAGCACCATGGTCCCCGACCATTTCCATTTCCATTACCACCCTGGTTGTTGTTTGCTCCACGGTTTCCACTCCCAGCTTGATTCCCAAAATTACCACGATTACCATTACCGCCATTTCCTCCTTGAGGGCGGTTTCCATACCCATTACCACCGCGGTTACCGTTTCCATTGCCACTGCCATAACCTCTCTGACCACCACGACCAGTACCGGCCCAGCACGTCTCCTTCGAATGGCCAACCTTTCCATAAGACTCACACTTCCTAACTCTGCACTGGCTGGTATGATGGTACTGGCATGCATCACATTTGGGCAGAGCGCCCATATAACCTTTTACTTTGTTTTCAACACCCGTCTTGACTTCAACTGGTGAGTACGCCTCTTTCTTCTTGTTACCACTGCTGGTACCCTTCTTAAAGTTTGAGAACTTCCTTTTGTTCTCACCCGATGATTCAATGTGAGTCTCTTTCTTCTTCTGGTCAGAGATCGAAAACTTTTTTAACCTAATCGCTTCCTCAGTTAGTGCTACACTTAGATCAATAGCCTCGGTGATTGTTGCAGGCTTTGACGTCGTCACCATCCTCATAATCTGAGGTTCCAACCCCCAAATAAAACGCTCGATGCGCTTGAATTCCGGATTAACCATGTATGGTACAACGCGAGATAGGTCGTGAAATCTCTGCACACATTCCGCAATCTTGGGGCCATCCATTTTAAGGTTCCAAAACTCTGTTTCCAATCTTTGAATTTCAGCCTTGGAGCAATACTTCTTGTGCATGAGTTCCTTCATTTTAGTCCAAGTCAAAGCGTATGCTGCTGCCTCTCCTAGAGTTTGAACTTGGAGATTCCACCATGAGAGCGCTCCGTCTAAGAATAATCTGGAGATGTAGGTGACTTGGTGCTCCGGCGCACATTTGCTCATTCTTATCACAGAATCGGTCTTCTCCGTCCATCTAACAAAGGCCACAGCACCCCCGGTGCCGTCGAAATTCAGAGGCTTACAGTCTAAGAACTGCTTATAGGTACAGCCTGTACAAGTAACATCATTCACAGAAAGCATTAGCGAGCGCACGTGGAATATCCAAATGTAACGTAATGTGTCTCAAACAACTTAGAAATTACCATGAGGTGTGTTACTTCCCGAGGTACCCCCGCTTTGCTCAGAGCGCAGGGCCTCGTGCTGTGCTATCGCTTGTGAAATTCGTTCTTTTAATTCGGCCTCTATAGTGGGCAGCCGAGTTTCTCTTCGTGGAGGCATCTTCTAGAAGAAGATTATATTGGTCAGGTCATAATAAGTATAATAAGTATAATAAGTACATGACATGTATATGTAATAGCATTTGTCCACACAAGTAAGCACATAACATCCCAATCATAACACAACAAGTAATTCAACAACGTATATAATGAGAATGTTGCGATTGAGCTTTCATATATCAATGACCACAAATACAGTTTTAGATGTTCTATAATGTACCATACATCAAAAGGGACTACAGGGTCACATCACCCTTGTCTAAAATATCGATCAAACTACAACAATCAAAAGTCAAAAAGTGGTCTTCAAAAGGCTGTGCAATCTGGGCTCAATAGCGACACTCTCACCAAAAGTATGCTACCTGCATAAAACCAAAAACCTGCTATGCTGATGGTGGAGGAGGAGGTGGCGGAACGAAAAGTAAACTGCGCAAATGCGCTAACTCCTCCTCAAGAGCATGAACGCGATGCAACAGATAGCTAATCTGCTGCTCCATAGTAAGAAAACGAACGTCAAAATCTGGGTATGGCAGAAGAGGAGCAGGTGGGGTCGCGAACGGTGACTGACAAGTACAAGGTGTAGGACGTGGAATCCTCTCTAACTCCATGACTCTAGACATAACATCTCCTGCTGAAGCTGCAGGGACAGAAGTAGCTCATCCCTCGTGTAACCAGTGTAGTGGAAGGGATGGTATGGATTAGAGACAGGCATCGGGTTGGGCGAAAACCAGATAAGTGGCTCGCTTGATGGTGCAAAAGCAAAAGGTGTAGTATGTGTAGACTGTGGCATGAAAGGAAAAGCTGCTGACACGGGTGGTACAGGGCCAGATGGCTGGCTAGACGGTCCTTCCCCTGGATGGGGTGGAGGGATATCCTGTAAGAAGGTGACTGGCAGATCTGTGTGGTGTATATCAGACACATGTGGGTGAAACGGGGCAATGTCAACTGGTGCATGTGTAGGTGCAGGTGGAGGAGTAACAGGCTCAATGAAAGGAGGCAAGTCATCATCATCCTCTATCCACCCATTGCGGGTGAATGCATATCTGGGGTCTATCTGGGCAGCAAAAGGAGCATCGTCAGCGGCTGCAGGGATCGGATCGGGTATGGGTGGTGCAACAACAGGTATGTCAACAGGTGCAGGGTCATGCTCAGGTAGAGGATCGTGAGCAGGTATAGGCTCGGGTGCAAGCATAGGCTCAGGGTCGGCTGGAGCTAACTCAAGATCAGCGGGTACATCAAAAAGCTGATCGTCGGGAATAAAGTCAATCTCATGCTCAGGATCAATGTCAGGATCAAACTCATCATCAAACTCAAAGTCCTGTGGAGGAACAGGTGCGGCAGACATAGCAGTGTCAGAATCAGAATCGGTGGGATAACACTGCAATCCCAGTGCATGCAAAGTAGTAGATGACACAGACTCGAATGAATCAGGACCAGAATGGTCAGATGAAATCTCAATGATCGGAATCTCAATAAGCGAAATAGCAATGACGTCATCGACTGGAGCTCCATCATCCTGGGCCTCCTCAGGGGGATCCTCGATTAAAAGATCGACGTCATCGTCAGACAAAGCATCCAATGGCAAATCCTCGAGAGGAAATGCAGCAAGGGGTAAAGGATCGGGGATCAGAACAAGAAATGGATCCTCGACAGGGAAACCATCAGTTAGCGGTATATCATCGCCAAAATCTGGTAAAGCAAACAGCTGGAAATCATCATCGTCGCTACTCTCAGTGTCAGAGGTGAAAACCTCAGGGTCCGGGACAATCTCATCGTCCGAAACTATGGCCATAGGGTCTACAGTATCTGACAGCTCACTCTCAGATGAGGACATGGTGTCTGTAACAAAACAATCACAACATATGCACATATATCAACAATCGTCAAATAAGCATGTAAGTAGTAACAATGAAAGCATGTATGCATCCTAGTCTTCCCAGACTATCCCACCCAGCCTCTCAGACTGAACCACCTAGTCTCTCAGACTAAACCTCCCCAGTCTCTCAGACTGTCCCAACTAGTCTCTCAGACTACCCAGTCTCTCAGACTGAACTACCCAGTCTCTCAGACTGAACCACCCAGTCTCTCAGACTGCCCCAGCTAGTCTCCCAGACTAACTCCCCAGTCTCTCAGACTGAACTATAAACGAATTCCTTGAAATGTATTTTGTGTCTTTTATTTGTAAAAATGTTTGTTTCCTGGATCTGGACGTTTCGTGTATGCAATGGAAATATGTTATGAAAACATTTTCGTGAGAGCCCCAATGACCGTAGTCTAGACTCGAGAAATAATCCTAGTTCGCTATGATCGAAGCTCTGATACCAAGCTGTCACACCCTGACTTTTGCGGAAGCGTGATTATGGTGTGACTTCTTAATACCATAGAATTCAATCATAACAAGGCTATATGATAAAACCATTAGACGTTGATCCATAAACTAAGTTTGAAAATACCACAACATAAATTGTCTGAAACGTTGACACCGAAATCAAATTACAAACCATAACATGTTTTAATGAGTTCACGAAGACTCGAAAAAATATCTTAAACAAAACCGAGTTTAGAACCATGTATCTCATCCAGGATTAAGATACATCTCCTAAACTCTGAAGACTTGGATGACATCTTTTATTTATAACGCAGCTTGAAAACATGCAACACCTGCCAGATCCACTTAGTTCCCTGAAATACATGTAATTTGAAAACATCAACAAAAGTGAGAGAGTTCATGTGTTCGTGTATGAATAAACCTTTAAAGTATGCCTGTATGTATGTATGTCCCTGGTATGTAGCAATAAGGAAAAACAGATCATCAATGGTTTGCAAGGCCAATGGTATGTGTGAAATGGTGCAGGAAAACTCAAACCTAGCGGATTTTGCCACGGCATTAGTATGTGGACATAGTCACCACATGGGCCACCCTGGTCCTCATGGGTGTGGGCTCGCTATACCCAAATAGATCTATCACTCATGTCCCTCGGTCCTACAACGAGGATTAATGGCCTTAAGTGTTGTACCCACCTTTCACATGATCAAGCAGTAACCCTCCTTAGCTAACCATACCATGTATAAAATGGTTGTAAACAATTGTACCATGTATTTCACCCCCGAAGTTATAAAACTGAAAACAGTTAAAAGAAAAGGGGGACATGAACTCACAGTTTTGCGTCTTCGGTACTCGTAACTCAAATCTCGTCAGCAAACACGACTACCTACAATGTGCTAGGGTCTATTAGACGAACGGGCCGTGCCTTGCCTTGCCTCAGTATTCACGTTTTTGAGTTACGTTTCTTTTATGTCTTTAACATTATCCCAAGTTATAATTACTTGTTAAAATAACAATTATTTTAACTTTAAATTATATTAAATTTTGGAATAATTGTTAAACAATATTTTGTAATAAATACTTCTCAAGTATTTTTATTCGTAATCTAGTATTTGTAGTTCCACAATAATATATTTTCAAGTCTCACTTAGAAAATATATATAAACTTATTTTGTCCAAAAATAATGTATTTCAAGAAAATATATATTTTTCCCAAAAATCATATATCTTCTAAAGATTCCAAGAAAATATATTTTAACTTCCCAAAAATAATATATTTTCTCCTTGTTGAAAATATGATATACTTCGTAATAATAATAAAAATCATACTTTCATTTCTTGTATCCAAAATATCATTTACAAAAAATATATTTATAACGGTATTTTCCGGAATATTTTGTAAGTTACGTTCTATCGTTCGGTTCCACAATATTATGTGTGTAACTTATATATTTATTCCTTGCGATTTTTGGTAATATTTTGGGTTGTAAATTTCTTGGTATTTTGTCAAGTTATATTATTTTAACCCTAAAATAATATAACTAATACACAAAGTATACAAATAATCACACACAATGTGTCTTCAAAATATATACCTTTCAAATATATATTTAGTTATTTTTATTTACAAAAACCAACCTCCAATATTTGTATTTTTGTAACAAAATCTATGGCGAAGTTTATATTGAAAATCATAGGTAAAACACACTTGTAAATATTTGTTAGAAAATATTTTTCTAAGTGTTTATATTTTTAGAAAATTTTGCCATAGTTTCCCTAAAAATGGAGGTGTCCATGCTTCTAAAGCATATCATTTTCTTTTTAAAATCATCACAAACATACAATAATCAAACCTAAACAACTTACACTTACCAAGTGCCAAAACAATGCTATCTACATATCAATCATGAACTTGAACTTTCATAAAAACTTGTAGTAACTTGGTAGTGTGTTTAGTAGGTTTAGTTATCCTTTAAGTGTGTTTACTTCTTTCAAAATCTCATTCTTGGAAGATTTAGGTGTTTACAACTTGCTAGATGATTTTTCCAAAAATCATTCCTTTGAATTTTTCTTGTAAACAATGTATTCTTATACTTGTTTCACCACTAGAAACATGGTTAGTTTCTTTAAAAACAATGTTTATGTAAATCTTGTAATCTAACTTGGTTACTTGAGAAAACTATGTTTAAAATCATCCATGTTTATGTCTAGTAATATGTTACATACTTCATCATTTACAAAATCATTTTCATATTTCAAGTTCATGAAAACATAAAGCATGATGATCTTGGTCTTTCACAAGATCACCACCTTAACTTACTAGATCATGTGTTTAATCACAATCTAGTAGGTTTCTTATGATGTCTAACATCACTAACACAAATCATCAATCATCAAGAAGCAAATCAACTCTAATCAACAAATATTCATATGTTAATAAGCTTATGTTAAAGATTCATGATTAAGTTCTTTAGTGTTCATCAAGATTAACAATGTTCATCATCTTTTACCCATCAAAATATGAAGTAAAAACAAGAGATATGAAGCTTACTACTAGCACAAAGGCTAGGGAAGAACACTTGATGAAGAAGATGATAAATGCGTGTAAAAGCTATTGGAAGAGGTCCTTCAAGATCCAAGACCACCAAGATTGCTCGTAGACCTTCTTACACCTTTGTGAGTATATGGAATGGATGATCAATGGATGAAAGTGGTGGTGGTGTGGTGGGCTATGTTCGGCCGAGAACCAAGGGAGGGAGAGGAGGAAGATGGTGTGAAGTGTGTGTAAGAGATAGTGAGGGTCTTGATCATCTTATAACCATTTAATCCTTTTATCCATTGTGTATTATGTCTATTAAGTACATAACAAATCCTTATAACAAATATTATAAGATTTAAGTGAATCAAGGGTGGGGGCCACATTGTGACCGTCCACTACCATGGGGGGGGGGTCTAGTTGGTTTCCAATGGTAAGTTAAGAATAATGGTTGAAATCTAAGTGATTTAGTTAGTGTTTATGCATATTATGTGGTATATAGTGTGTTAGGGTGTTCGGGGATCATAACTAGCTCAGAAACATTAAAACAATGCTTCTAGTATAATTTTGGTGTTCCGGGTAGTGTCCGGTTATTCGGTTAGATACCGGTTCGTTAAAGCGTCCAACTATTCCGTTTAGTGTTCATTATGTTACCTTTTGTGACACTTTTAATTCCCGACACTTAGGAAAGTATTCAGGACCATTTAGTCATATTTTTGCATGTTACCAACTTGTTAAAATGCTGATTTTTGCTGAAAAATGCTGAATTCTTCACTTTATGTGGGTTTTAGGCACTTTCCGACACTTTAACTATCACCTAGAAAAGTAGTTTTGTGGTCCTTACCTCCCTACACACTATACTAGTGTAGTACTTGGTTTCTGGCTCATACTGGCTCTCAAAACAACGTCTGTGTATGTACTGAACCCCGTCAGCATATTCCTGTTTTATCCGTTAACTGTGCTAACTGTGCTTTGTGCATCATGTATGTCAATAAAGTTTGCATGTAATAATGATGTGACAGTATGGAATATGTGATGCACATGTAAGTATGATGCAGTAATCAGAAAGCAGTTAATTGTAATTCAGCACAGTCATTAAGCACTAATCAAGATTAATTAATTATACGGATACCTGTATTTTTTACGGTTGTCACATTTTCCCCCTGTTAAGAAAATTTCGTCCCGAAATTTTAGTTTTGCTAGTAGCTGCTGGGGTGTTAGGGAACAAATGTGGGTATTTTGCTTTCATGCGATCCTCACGCTCCCAAGTGAACTCTGGGCCGTGACGCGCGTTCCAACGAACCTTGACGAGTTTGACGCTACTCCTGCGTGTCTTGTTAACCTTACAATCAGTAACCTCAACAGGTTCTTCAGTAAAGTGGAGTGTGTCGTCAATGTGAACTTCGTCGGCAGGAATGACAACTGTTTCTTGAGTTGGAATCTTTTTCAGATTAGATACATGAAATGTATCATGAACGCCATTCAGTTTTGCGGGTAGATCCAACTTGTAAGCTACAAGACCAATCCTCTCCAGGATTTAGAACGGTCCAATGTATCGTGGGTTCAACTTCCCACGCTTCCCAAAGCGTGCTACACCCTTCCAAGGTGAAACTTTTAATAAAACCATATCTCCCACTTCAAACTCCAAAGGTTTCCTCCTTTGGTCCGCATAGCTCTTTTGTCGATCACGAGCCGCCTTAATGCGCTCTCGGATCTGTATAATCTTGTCTGTCGTCTCTTGAACCAATTCGGGACCAACAAGCTGTCTATCACCCGCGTCTGCCCTGCATAACGGTGATTGTGTCACACCCTGACTTTTGCGGAAGCTTGGTTATTTGGTGTGACTTCTTAATACCATATCAAACAATCATAACAATGCTATATGATAAAAACACGAGATGTTTATCCATTAATAAAGTTTAGAAACTACCACAATACCATTGTTTGAAAACATCAATACCAAATTAAGTTACAACCCATGACGTGTTTAAACGAGTTCACAAAGACTCAACCAAAGTACTTAAATAAAACCTAAGTTTAGAGACGTGTATCCCGTCCAGGATTAGGATACACCCCCTAAGCTCGACAACTGTGGATAACATCTTTTTTTTAAGCGCAACTTGAAAACATATGCATACCCTTGCCAGATCCAATAGTTTCCTGAAATACATGTAGTTTAAAAAACATCAACAAAAAGTTGAGCGAGTTCATGTGTATGTCTGTGTGTATAAACCTTTGAAATATGTCTGGTATGTATATATGTCCCTGGTATGTAGCAATAAGGAAAAAGAGATCACCAATGGGTTACAAAGCCAATGGTCTGTGTGAAAAGGTGCAGGAAAACTCAAACCTAGCAAATTTGTACCGGGCTTCCGGCTGGAAGACATAGTCACCTCTATGGGCCGCCCCGACCTCATGGGTGTGGGCTCGCTACACCCAAATAGATCTATCACTCATGTCCCTCGGTCCTACGACGAGGATTAACGGCCTTAAGTGTTGTGCCCACCCTTCACATGATCTAGTCGTAAACCCTCCTTAGGCTAACCATACCATGTATAAAAATGTCTGTAATAATTGTAACATGTATTCCGCCCCCGAAGTATAAAACTAAAAACAGTAAAAGAAAATGGGGGACTTGAACTCACAGTAGTGCGTCTAGTACCGGCAACTCAAATCTCTGCAGCTAATCACGACTACCTACAGTGTACTAACGTCTATTAGATGAACGGGCCGTGCTTTGGCTTAGAGTTTAACGTTTTGAGTTGCGTTTCTTATGTTATTCCAAGTTATAATTATTTGTTAAAATAATAATTATTTTAACTTTAAATTATATTTATTTTTTGGATAATTGTTTAAACAATATTTCTGTTTTAATACTTCTCAAGTATTTAACTTCGTATTTTCCTTCCCAAGGATGGGGTATTTTATACATGTATATTTGTATTATTGTACTTGTAATTTTCTGAAATTATATATTTCCAAGTCTCACTTTAGAAAATATATTAGTAAACTCATTTTGTCCAAAATAATGTATTGTCTCGAAAATATATATTTTTCCCAAAAATCATATATCTTCTAACTATACTAGGAAAATATATGTTTATTTCTCAAAAATAATATATTTCTCCTTGTCCAAAAATAATATATACCAAAAATATATAAGTAACGGTATTGTTTTTGGATAATAAATTTCACGGTACTTTGTTAAGTTATATAACATAACCATTTCACCGAGTATGCAAATAATCACACAAGTGTCTATATATGTATATATATTCTAAATATATATGTTCACCCATTTTTATTTATAAACACAACCTCCAATATTTGTATCTTTATTACAAAAATTATGGCAAAGTTTATATCGAAGACTTATGATCAAAATACACTTGTAAATACTTGTTAGAAAATATTTTTCTAAGTGTTTATATTTTTAGAAAATTTCGCCATAGTTTACCCTAAAAACGGAGGTGTCCATGCTATAAAGCATATCATTTTCTTTTCAAAATTTATTCAATCAATCAATAACCAAACTACACTTCCCAAGTGCAAAATTTATTTTATTTACAATATAACATGAACTTGATCTCTTACGAAAACGCGTAGTAACTTGGTGAGGTGTTTAGTAACCTTAGTTACTCTTTAAAGTGTGTTTACTTCTTTTAAAATCTCATTCTTGCAAAGGTTTGGTGTTTACAACTTGTAACATAATTTACAAAAATTATTCTTTTGAACTCTTCTTGTAAATAAAGTGTTCTTACACATATTTTATCACCAAAAATGGTGTAAGTGTAAGTAAAAGTCATGATCTTTTAAAAATCATCTTTTTAAACTTGGTTTTCTTGGTAAATTATTCACAAGCCTTGGATCTACAAGATTATTAATTCACTTGGTTTGTCACTTTACAAGAAAATCATTTCACTTTCAAGTTCATGTTTGATCAAGGGGATGATTATTTCATGTAAACCCATAATCACCTTCTAACTTGTTAAACCATGTTTTTAATCATACTTTAACAAGTTTCATATGATGATCAACATCATATTATCAAGAAATCAACAATCAAGTGCCATGTATGCTTTAATCAACATTATTTTAACAAGATTTCATCATCTTTAAGTTTCATGTTCATGATTCTTGTTTAAGTCTTTTAGTGTTCTTGTACTTCATAACAATGTACATCTTTTTAATCAACAAAAAGAGAAGTAAAAACTAGTAGCAAGAAGCTTACAACTAGCTCAAAGGCTAGGGAAAATCACTAGAAAAAGATGATGAAAATGGTGTGTAAAAGCAAGTAAGAGAGCTCCTTGATGATCCACAAGCTTCAAGCTTCACAAGGCACCTTCTAATACTTGAAATGATCTTGAAAATGGATGGATATGGTGGTTGTATGGTGGTGGTGGTGGCGGCACAAACAAGGCCGAGAGGGAGAGAGAGAGTTTGAGGGAGTTGGGTGGAGATTGTGAAGTGATATGGAATGATATGATCTTGATCTTGGCCATACTTATAATCTCCTACTACAATATCTTGGCAAGTAAATCAAGCAAGATATCAAATAAAATATAAAGGAAATCTAGTGAGTGGGGTGTGGGGTCCCCTTGTGAACCGTAAATGGGCATGGGGGGGGGGGGTTAATTGTAACTTGCAATGGTAAGTAGGTAAATGGTTAGGAGGTTAAGTGTAAAAATCTAGTGTTATATGTGTATGACATATTTTATAGTGTGTTGGGGTATTCGGAGACCATTACTAGCTCAAAAATAATAAAACAATGTTTCTGGCAAAATTTTGGTGTTCCGGGTAATGTCCGGTTGTTCGGCTAGATACCGGTTCATTAAAGTGCTAAGTTATACCGTACAGTGTCTTTTATGTAACTTTTTGTGACACAATAAATTCCCAACACTTAGGAAAGCATTCAGGACCATTTAGTCAATTTTCTGCACAATACTAGTATGCTAAAAAGCTGAATTTTGCTGAAAAATGCAGAATTCTGCACTTAAAGTGAGTTTTAGGCACTTCCCGGCACTCAAACTATCACCTAGTGACGCAGTTTTATGGTCCTCACTTCCCTACACATCATACTAGTGTAGTACCTTGTCTCTGGCCCATACTGGGTCTCAAAACACTGTCTGTCTATGTACTGAACCCTGCCAGCATATTCCCGTTCTATCCGTTAACTGTGCTAACTGTGCTTTGTGCATCATGTATGTCAAGAAAGTTTGTCTGTGATAATAATGTGACATTATGTAATATGTGATGCACGTGTAAGTGTGATGCAATAATCAGAAAGCAATAAAGTAATTCAGCACAGTTATTAAGCACTTAATTGTAATTAATTAATTGTAAGGATACCTGGTTTAATGAGGGTTGTCACATTCCCCCGTTAAGAAAATTTCATCCTGAAATTTTAAGTTCTGCTTCTAGTTGCAGGGGTCTTAGGGAACAAATGTGGGTATTTTGCTTTCATACGATCCTCACGTTCCCACGTGAATTCTGGGCCATGTCGCGCTTTCCAACGAACCTTGACGAGTTTGACACTACTCCGTCGCATCTTGTTAATATTCCAATCTGTAATCTCAACAGGTTCTTCAATAAAGTGGAGTGTGTCGTCAATGTGGACTTCGTCGGCAGGTATGACAACCGTTTCTTGAGTTGGACTCTTTTTCAAATTTGATACATGGAATGTATCATGAACGCCATTTAGTTCTGCGGGTAGATCCAACTTGTATGCTACCAAACCAATCCTTTTCAGGATTTTAAATGGACCAACGTATCTTGGGTTCAGCTTCCCACGCTTCCCAAAGCGTGCCACACCCTTCTAGGGCGAAACCTTCAACATAACCATATCTCCTACCTCAAATTCCAGAGGTATCCTTCTCAGGTCCGCATAACTCTTTTGGCGATCACGAGCTGCTTTGATGCGCTCTCAGATCTGTATAATCTAGTCTGTCGTTTCCTGAACCAATTCCGGACCAACAAGCTGTCTATCACGCGCGTCTGCCCAGCATAACGGTGATCGACACTTGCGTCCATAGAAAGCTTCGAACGGTGCGGCCTGAATGCTTGTATGATAACTGTTGTTGTATGAAAATTCGAGCAATGGTAGGTGAGTGTCCCAACTTCCACCTAAATCCATTACGCAAGCTCGCAACATGTCTTCCAACATCTGAATCGTTCGTTCGCTCTGTCTGTCTGCCTGTGGGTGAAAGGCAGTACTCAGATTCAACTGAGAACCAAAAGCTTCTTGGAAGGATTGCCAAATCCTCGATACGAATCTTCCATCTCTATCAGAAATAATTGAAAGAGGCACTCCATGTCGTGCAACAATCTCTCTCAGGTATAGCTCAGCTAGCTTGCTTGTGTTGTCTTTCTCTTTGATTGCCAAAAAGTGTGCAGATTTCGTTAAACGGTCTACAATCACCCAAATCGTATCATGGCCCTTGGGCGTCCTTGGTAATTTCGTTATAAAGTCCATTGAAATCTGTTCCCACTTCCACTGGGGTATTTCAGGTTGTTGCAGAAGGCCTGAAGGCTTCTGTTATTCGGCCTTTACCTTGGCGCAAGTCAAACATTTGCCAACATATATCACAACGTCGCCTTTCATTCTCGGCCACCAATAGAAATCCTTTAAATCTTGTTACATCTTATCCAATCCTAGATGGATCGAGTACCGTGACTTATGAGCCTCATAAAAAATAACGTCTCTCAGACCCCCAAAGAAAGGAACCCAAATTCTTCCCAAGAAACACAATGTTCCATCCTCCTTTGGTACCAATTGCTTCTCCATCCCCCGGAGATATTCATTTTCAAGATTCTCCCTTTTAAGAGCTTCCCTCTGCGCAGCACGAATGTGCAACGTGAGGTCTGTCTGAACAATCATTTCCAAAGCCCTAACCCTTATGGGCTTGATTCTTTCCTTCCGACTTAAGGCATCGGCGACTACGTTCGCCTTCCCTGGGTGATACTTGATCTCGCAATCATAGTCGTTCAACAACTCTACCCATCGTCTCTGTCTCATGTTAAGCTCTTTCTGATCAAATATATGCTGCAGGCTCTTGTGATCAGTAAAGATTGTGCATCGCGTGCCGTACAAGTAATGTCGCCAGATCTTTAATGCAAACACCATTGCGCCTAACTCCAAGTCATGCGTGGTGTGGTTTTTCTCGTGAACCTTCAGCTGGCGCGAAGCATAGGCTATAACCTTTTGTCGCTGCATCAGCACGCAGCCTAAACTTGACGTGAGGCGTCGCAATATACCACGTAGTCGTCAGTACCTTCGGGTAGGGATAAGATGGGTGCGTCGCAAAGCTTGTGTTTCAACAGCTGAAATGCTTCTTCTTGCTTGTCTCCCCATTTGTACTTCTTGTCTTTCTGTGTAAGGGAGGTCAATGGTTGAGCGATTTTCGAGAAATCCTCAATGAATCTGCGGTAGTATCCTGCCAAACCTAGGAATTGTCGAATCTCGGTTGGCGTGTTTGGAGTCTCCCAATTCTTGATTGCTTCAATCTTTGTAGGATCCACATGGATTCCATTCCCATTTACTCATGACCAAGGAACTGAACTTCGCGTAACCAGAATTCGCACTTTGAAAACTTCGCGTATAACTTCTCTTTCTTAAGCAGCTCTAAGATGGCTCTTAGATGTTTCTCATGTTCTTCCTTCGTCTTCGAGTAGATTTAAATATCGTCAATGAACACGATCACAAACTTGTCGAGGTACGGCTTACAGACTCTATTCATCAAATCCATGAATACTGCTGGCGTGTTCGTCAGCCCAAACGACATAACCAAGAACTCGTAATGTCCATAGCGAGTTCTGAAGGCAGTCTTCGGAATACTCTCCTCCTGTATACGCAACTGGTGATAACCTGATCGAAGATCGATCTTGGAGTAACAACTCGAACCTTGTAGTTGATCGAACAGGTCATCTATCCTTGGCAAAGGATATCTATTCTTGATAGTCAACTTGTTCAGCTCACGGTAGTCGATACACATACGGAAACTACCATCTTTCTTCTTAACGAACAACACTGGAGCTCCCCAAGGCGAGAAGCTTGGCCTGATAAATCCTTTGTCTAACAACTCCTGAAGTTGTGTCGACAACTCCTGCATTTCCGAAGGTGCAAGTCGATAGGGTGCCTTAGCTATAGGCGCGGCGCCTGGAACTAAGTCAACGTGAAACTCGACTTGTCTTTGTGGCGGCAATCCTGGCAAGTCTTCTAGAAAGACTTCAGGATACTCCTTTACGACTGGAATATCTTCTAGTTTCGGCTCAGCGGCCTCTTTATCCATGATGTGTGCCAAGAAGGCAACACATCCCTTCTTCAAACATTTCCTAGCCTTTAAGCAAGTAATGATCCTTAAGGGCGTATCGCGCTTCTCTCCGTGTACCACAATCGTTTCTCCATCCGCCATTGGGATGCGAATGGTCTTCTCGTGACATACAATTTCGGCTCTGTTGCTTGACAACCAATCCATTCCTACTACCACGTCGAAGCTTCCCAGCTCGACTGGCAGTAGATCCAGTGTAAACTTGTGCTCTCCCAGCTCTATTACGCATCCTCTGATGACTTCATTCGTTTCTACTAGCTTTCCATTAGCCAGTTCAATTGAGTACGGAATGTCTAACTTACTAGCAGTTAACCCAGGCATACTTTTAAATTCTAACGATACAAAACTATAGTCGGCACCAGTGTCAAATAGAACAGATGCAAAGCGTTGATTAATAGGGAACGTACCAGTAACTACATTGGGATCTTGGCGTGCCTCCCTCGCACCGATATTAAAAACTCTTCCTTGTGCTTGGTTGAGTTTAGGGCATTCCCGCTTAAAGTGCCCCATGTCTCCACAATTGAAACACCCTGGTCCTCGACCATTCCCATTACCATTACAGCCTTGATTTATGTTCACTCCCCGGTTACCAACTTGATTCCCTGCATTTCCACGATTCCCATTCCCGCCGTTTCCTCCCTGTTGGCGGTTTCCATTCCCATTTCCAAAACCTCTCTGATTACCACTACCAACACCAGTACCAGCCCAGCATGTTTCTTTTGAGTGGCCAGTCTTCCCACAAGACTCACATTTCCCGAGTCTGCACGGGCCGGGGTGATGATATTGGCATGTATCACATTTAGGCAGAGTGCCCATGTACCCACTTCCTTTGTTTTCGGCACCAGTTTTGGCCCTGGCTGGTGCGCTTCCTTCTTCTCTCTTACTGACACTGTTGGTACCCTTTTTGAAGTTTGAGAACTTCCTCTTGTTCTCACTTGATGATTCAACATGTGTCTCCTTCTTTTTCGAGTTAGAGATTGAAAACTTGTTCAACCGGATAGCTTCTTCAGTCAGTGACACGCTGAGATCAATGGCTTCGGTAATTGTCGGCGGCTTTGGCGTTGTTACCATACTCATGATCTGGGGTGCCAATCCCCAGATGAAACGCTCAATGCGCTTGAATTCAGGATCCACCATATAAGGCACAACGCATGACAAGTCGTGGAATCTTTGCACATATTCAGCAATTTTTGGGCCGTCCATTTTGAGATTCCAGAATTCCATTTCCAGCTTCTGTATTTCGGCCCATGAGCAGTATTTCTTCCTCATGAGCTCCTTCAGCTCAGTCCATGTCAATGCATACGCCGCCGCCTCCCCCAGGGCCTGGACTTGAAGATTCCACCAGGATAAAGCACCATCAAGAGAAAGCCTTCAGATGTATGTAACTTGATGTTCAGGAGCACACTTGCTCATCCTTAACAGAATCCGTCTTTTCCGTCCATCTGATGAAAGCAACAGCACCTCCAGTGCCGTCGTAATTTAAGGGCTTACAATCCAGAAATTGTTTGTAGGTACAGCCTGTACAGGCAATATCATTTACAGAAAGCATTAGCGGATGTGTAAGAAATATCCAAATGTAACGTATTGTGTCTCAAGCGACTTGGACATTACCATTGGGTGGGTTGTTGTTTCTTGAGGAACCTCCGCTAGTTTCTGCGCGTGAGGCCTCATACTGTGCTATTGCGGCGGTAATTCGCTCCTGTAATTCAGCCTCAGTAGTGGGCAAACGTGTGTCTCGTCGTGGAGGTATCTTCTAATAGAAGATCATATCGGTCAGGTCATAGTAAGTATAGTAAGTAAGTAATATGCGTATGTAATAACATCCATCAACACAATAACACATAACATCCCATGTCATATCACCAAACAACTAATCCAACAATGCATGTAATGAGAAGGCTGTGATTGAGCTTTTCATATAACAAGACCACCAGTACAGTTTTTACAATTGTATCATACATCAAAATGGGACTAAGGGGTCACATCACCCTTGTCCGAATCGTCTAACAATCTACAACAACCAAAAGTCAAATATCAAAAGTGTGGTCTTCAAAAGACTTCATAATCATGGCTCAATAGCTGTATTCTCACCAAAAGTAGCCTATCTGCAGGAGACCTAAAACCCCTAAGCTGATGGTGGGGGAGGAGGAGGTGGAGGGATGAAAAACAGACGGTGCATACGCGCTAACTCATCCTCGAGCGTGTGAACAAGCTGCAACAAACAAGCAATCTGCTGCTCCATCGTGAGAAAACAGATATCAAAATCCAGATAAGGAAATAGTGGAGCAGGTGGAAAAGCAAACTGTGACAGACCAGTACCAGGTGGAGGATGCGGGATCCTCTCGAGCTCAGCGACTCTACGACTCAACATATCCTGCTGCAACTACAGCGACACAAGTATATCATCCGTCGTATACCCAACATGAAAGGGGTGGTATGGATCAGATAAAGGCATGACGTTGGGTGAAGACCACATAAATGGCTCGCCCTTGGGTGCTGAAGAAGAAACAGGGTGAGGAAACTGTGGCATGAACTGATCGGCTCCTGTCACGAAAGGTATGTGAGTGTGCTGCTGACCTGAAAGTCCTTCCCCTGGACGGGGAGGAGGAATATCCTGGAGAAAAGTGACGGGTAAATCCATGCGGTGAACGTCTGACATGTGAGGGTGAAACTGTGGGACATCAACGGGTGCCTGAACAGGTGCAACAGGAGGAGTAACTGGTCTGACAAAAGGAGGATAGTCATCCTCCTCAATCCACCCATTGCGGGTGTGAGCATAACTAGGATCCACGTGGGTAGCAAATGGTGCACGGTCAACCAACACAGGCATAGGGTCAGGCAGAGGTGCAACATCTGGAATATCAGCAGGGATAGGGTCGTGCACAGGTGGAAGGTCATGAACAAGAACAGGCACTGGTGCTAACTCAGGCCCTGGGTCAACGGGAGCAAGCTCATGATCAGCGGGTATCTCAAGAAGCTGATCATCAGGAATAACAGGGGCCTCAACAGGCTGCTCCTCAGGGATAAACTCCATCTCATGGTCTGGATCCTGATCGTGTGGAAAAATAGGGTCAAACTCACCCTCAAACTCAACATCCTGATCATCGTCATGTGGAAAGTCAGGGATGAACCCAAAACCCAGCTGCGGAACGGGCGCTTCAGACATAGCAGTATCGGAATCAGTGTCTGTGGGATATCGATGTAATCCTAGTGCATGAAGAGTAGAAGACGACACGGACTCAAACGAGTCGGGACCAGATGAATCGTGACCAGACTGGTCAGGTAAAACAGGAACCTCGACAGGTGGCAAAACAACGACATCGGCAACAGGAATTACATCAACAGGGACAACAAGGTCATCAACCAGAATATCAGCAAGTGGAATAGCGACATCGTCATCAATCGGAGCCCCGCCATCCTGGTCATCCTCAGGGGGACCCTAGATGAAGAGATCGACGTCATCGTCCAACATACCGTCGAGAGGCAAATCCTCAACGGGAAAAGCAGCAAGAGGAATAGGTGCAGGGATCTGAGCAAGAGGTAGATCCCCAGCAAGAAAACCATCAGCTAAAGGTAAATCGTCTCCGAAATCCGGTAAGGTGAAGGGCTGAAAGTTATCGTCGTCACTGCTCGTAGTATCTGAAGTGAAAACCTCGTCCTCTGGAAGGATCTCGTCATCTGATACAATAGCTATAGGGTCTATAGTGTCTGACACTCCACTCTCGGAGGAAGATGACATGGTGTCTGTGACACAACCACAACATATGCACATATATCAGTTAAGCATGTAAGCAAATAGCAATGTAAGCATGTATGCATCCTAGTCTTCCCAGACTATCCCACCCAGTCTCTCAGACTAAACTCCCCAGTCTCTCAGACTAACTCCCTGGTCTCTAAGACCAAACCTCCCAGTCTCTAAGACTAACTCCCTAGTCTCTAAGACCAAACTTTCCCAGTCTCTTAGACTAACTCCCTGGTCTCTAAGACCAAACTTTCCCAGTCTCTAAGACTAACTCCCTGGTCTCTAAGACCAAACTTTCCCAGTCTCTAAGACTAAATTTCCCCAGTCTCTAAGACTAAACGTCCCCAGTCTCTAAGACTGTACTCCCTCAGTCTCTAAGACTGAATTATATACATAGCCTTTTTGAAATGTGAACTTGTGCCTTTTGTTTGTAAAAATGTTTGTTCCCTGGATCTGGACATTTTGGGTATGCAATGAAAATATGTTTGTGAAAACATTTTCGTGAGAGCCCTGATGATCATAGTCTAGACTCGAGAAAGAATCCTAGTTCGCTATGATCGAGGTTCTGATACCAAGCTGTCACACCCTGACTTTGGCGGAAGCGTGGTTATTTGGTGTGACTTCTTAATACCATAGAAAACAATCGTAACAATGCTATATGATCAAAACACGAGATGTTTATCCATTAATAAAGTTTAGAAACTACCACAATACCATTGTTTGAAAACATCAATACCAAATTAAGTTACAACCCATGACGTGTTTAAACGAGTTCACAAAGACTCAACTAAAGTACTTAAATAAAACCTGAGTTTAGAGACGTGTATCCCGTCCAGGATTAGGATACACCCCCTAAGCTCAACAACCGTGGATAACATCTTTTATTTAAGCGCAACTTGAAAACATATGCATACCCTTGCCAGATCCACTAGTTTCCTGAAATACATGTAGTTTAAAAAATATCAACAAAAAGTTGAGCGAGTTCATGTGTATGTCTGTGTGTATAAACCTTTGAAATATGTCTTGTATGTATATATGTCCCTGGTATGTAGCAATAAGGAAAAATAGATCACCAATGGGTTGCAAAGCCAATGGTCTGTGTGAAAAGGTGTAGGAAAACTCAAACCTAGCAAATTTGTACCGGGCTTCCGGCTGGAAGACATAGTCACCTCTATGGGCCGCCCCGGCCTCATGGGTGAGGGCTCGCTACACCCAAATAGATCTGTCACTCATGTCCCTCGGTCCTACGACGAGGATTAATGGCCTTAAGTGTTGTGCCCACCCTTCACACGATCTAGTCGTAAACCCTCCTTAGGCTAACCATACCATGTATAAAAATGTCTGTAATAATTGTAACATGTATTCCACCCCCGAAGTATAAAACTGAAAAAAGTAAAAGAAAAGGGGGACATGAACTCACAGTAGTGCGTCTTGTACCGATAACTCAAATCTCTGCAGCTAATCACGACTACCTACAGTGTACTAACGTCTATTAGACGAACGGGCCATGCTTTGGCTTAGAGTTTAACGTTTTGAGTTGCGTTTCTTATGTTATTCCAAGTTATAATTATTTGTTAAAATAATAATTATTTTAACTTTAAATTATATTTAGTTTTGGAATAATTGTTTAAACAATATTTTTGTTTTAATACTTCTCAAGTATTTAACTTCGTATTTTCCTTCCCAAGGATGGGGTATTTTATACATGTATATTTGTATTATTGTACTTGTAATTTTCTAAAATTATATATTTCCAAGTCTCACTTTAGAAAATATATTAGTAAACTCATTTTGTCCAAAATAATGTATTGTCCCGAAAATATATATTTTTCCCAAAAATCATATATCTTCTAACTATACTAGGAAAATATATGTTTATTTCTCAAAAATAATATATTTCTCCTTGTCCAAAAATAATATATACCAAAAATATATAAGTAACGGTATTGTTTTTGGATAATAAATTTCACGGTACTTTGTTAAGTTATATAACATAACCATTTCACCGAGTATGCAAATAATCACACAAGTGTCTATATATGTATATATATTCTAAATATATATGTTCACCCATTTTTATTTATAAACACAACCTCCAATATTTGTATCTTTGTTACAAAAATTATGGCAAAGTTTATATCGAAGACTTATGATCAAAATACACTTGTAAATACTTGTTAGAAAATATTTTTCTAAGTGTTTATATTTTTAGAAAATTTCGCCATAGTTTACCCTAAAAACAGAGGTGTCCATGCTATAAAGCATATCATTTTCTTTTCAAAATTCATTCAATCAATCAATAACCAAACTACACTTCCCAAGTGCAAAATTTATTCTATTTACAATATAACATGAACTTGATCTCTTACGAAAACGCGTAGTAACTTGGTGAGGTGTTTAGTAACCTTAGTTACTCTTTAAAGTATGTTTACTTCTTTTAAAATCTCATTCTTGCAAAGGTTTGGTGTTTACAACTTGTAACATAATTTACAAAAATTATTCTTTTGAACTCTTCTTGTAAATAAAGTGTTCTTACACTTATTTTATCACCAAAAATGGTGTAAGTGTAAGTAAAAGTCATGATCTTTTAAAAATCATCTTTTTAAACTTGGTTTTCTTGGAAAATTATTCACAAGTCTTGGATCTACAAGATTATTAATTCACTTGGTTTGTCACTTTACAAGAAAATCATTTCACTTTCAAGTTCATGTTTGATCAAGGGGATGATTATTTCATGTAAACCCATAATCACCTTCTAACTTGTTAAACCATGTTTTTATCGTACTTTAACAAGTTCCATATGATGATCAACATCATATTATCAAGAAATCAACAATCAAGTGCCATGCATGCTTTAATCAACATTATTTTAACAAGATTTCATCATCTTTAAGTTTCATGTTCATGATTCTTGTTTAAGTCTTTTAGTGTTCTTGTACTTCATAACAATGTACATCTTTTTAATCAACAAAAAGAGAAGTAAAAACTAGTAGCAAGAAGCTTACAACTAGCTCAAAGGGTAGGGAAGATCACTAGAAAAAGATGATGAAAATGGTGTGTAAAAGCAAGTAAGAGAGCTCCTTGATGATCCACAAGCTTCAAGCTTCACAAGGCACCTTCTAATACTTGAAATGATCTTGAAAATGGATGGATATGGTGGTTGTATGGTGGTGGCGGCACAAACAAGGCCGAGAGAGAGAGAGAGAGTTTGAGGGAGTGGGGTGGAGATTGTGAAGTGATATGGAATGATATGATCTTGATCTTGGCCATCCTTATAATCTCCTACTACAATATCTTGGCAAGTAAATCAAGCAAGATATCAAATAAAATATAAAGGAAATCTAGTGAGTGGGGTGTGGGGTCCCCTTGTGAACCGTAAATGGGCATGGGGGGGGGGGGTTAATTGTAACTTGCAATGGTAAGTAGGTAAATGGTTAGGAGGTTAAGTGTAAAAATCTAGTGTTATATGTGTATGACATATTTTGTAGTGTGTTGGGGTATTCGGAGACCATAACTAGCTCAAAAATAATAAAACAATGTTTCTGTCAAAATTTTGGTGTTTCGGGTAATGTCCGGTTGTTCGGTTAGATACCGGTTCGTTAAAGTGCTAAGTTATACCGTATAGTGTCTTTTATGTAACTTTTTGTGAAACAATAAATTCCCAACACTTAGGAAAGCATTCAGGACCATTTAGTCAATTTTCTGCACAATACTAGTATGCTAAAAAGCTGAATTTTGCTGAAAAATGCAGAATTCTGCACTTAAAGTGAGTTTTAGGCACTTCCCGGCACTCAAACTATCACCTAGTGACGCAGTTTTATGGTCCTCACTTCCCTACACATCATACTAGTGTAGTACCTTGTCTCTGGCCCATACTGGGTCTCAAAACACTGTCTGTCTATGTACTGAACCCTGCCAGCATATTCCCGTTCTATCCGTTAACTGTGCTAACTGTGCTTTGTGCATCATGTATGTCAAGAAAGTTTGTCTGTGATAATAATGTGACATTATGTAATATGTGATGCACATGTAAGTGTGATGCAATAATCAGAAAGCAATAAAGTAATTCAGCACAGTTATTAAGCACTTAATTGTAATTAATTAATTGTAAGGATACCTGGTTTAATGAGGGTTGTCACAGATCGACACTTGCGTCCGTAGAGAGCTTCAAACGGTGCAGCTTGAATGCTTGCATGGTAGCTGTTGTTATACGAGAATTCTACCAAAGGTAGATGAGTGTCCCAACTACCACCCAAGTCCATTACGCAAGCTCGCAACATATCTTCCAACGTTTGAATCGTTCGTTCGCTCTGGCCATCAGTCTGTGGATGAAAAGCAGTACTCAGATTCAACTGAGAACCAAAGGCTTCTTGGAAGGATTGCCAAATCCTTGACATAAATCTTCCGTCTCTATCGGATATGATCCAGAGAGGCACTCCATGACGTGCCACTATCTCTCTGAGGTACATCTCAGAAAGCTTGCTAGTGTTATCCTTTTCCTTAATTGGAAAAAAGTGTGCAGATTTCGTCAGACGGTCTACGATTACCCAAATCGTATCATGACCTCTGGGTGTCCTTGGTAACTTTGTTATTAAATCCATTGAAATCTGCTCCCATTTCCACATGGGTATTTCGGGTTGTTGCAGAAGACCTGGAGGCTTCTGATATTCGGCCTTTACCTTGGCACAAGTCAAACATTTGCCAACATACGTTGCAACATCACCTTTTAATCTCGGCCACTAGTAGAAATCCTTCAAATCTTGGTACATCTTATCCGATCCTGGATGGATCGAGTACCTTCACTTGTGAGCTTCATAAAAAATAACGTTTCTAAGACCACCAAAGAGGGGAACCCAAATTCGTTTCATGAAGCACAACGTTCCTTCCTCATCGGGTACTAACTGTTTCTCCATCCCACGGAAGTATTCGTTCACCAGATTCTCCTTCTTAAGAGCTTCTCCACACAAGTAAGCACATAACATCCCAATCATAACACAACAAGTAATTCAACAACGTATATAATGAGAATGTTGCGATTGAGCTTTCATATATCAATGACCACAAATACAGTTTTACATGTTCTACAATGTACCATACATCAAAAGGGACTACAGGGTCACATCACCCTTGTCCAAAATATCCATCAAACTACAACAATCAAAAGTAAAAGAGTGGTCTTCAAAAGGCTGTGCAATCTGAGCTCAATAGCGACACTCTCACCAAAAGTATGCTACCTGCATAAAACCAAAAGCCTGCTATGCTGATGGTGGAGGAGGAGGTGGCGGAACGAAAACTAAACTGCGCACATGCGCTAACTCCTCCTCAAGAGCATGAACGCGACGCAACAGATAGTTAATCTGCTGCTCCATAGTAAGAAAATGAACGTCAAAATCTGGGTATGGTAGAAGAGGAGCAGGTGGGGTCGCGAACGGTGACTGACAAGTACAAGGTGGAGGACGTGGAATCCTCTCTAACTCCATGACTCTACGACATAACATCTCCTGCTGAAGCTGCAGGGACAGAAGTAGCTCATCCCTCGTGTAACCAGTGTAGTGGAAGGGATGGTATGGATCAGAGACAGGCATCATGTTGGGCAGAAACCAGATAAGTGGCTCGCCTGATGGTGCAGAAGCAAAAGGTGCAGTATGTGTAGACTGTGGCATGAAAGGAAAAGCTGCTGACATGGGTGGTACAGGGCCAGATGGCTGGCTAGACGGTCCTTCCCCTGGACGGGGTGGAGGGATATCCTGTAAGAAGGTGACTGGCAGATCAGAGCGGTGTATATCAGACACATGTGGGTGAAACGGGGCAATGTCAACTGGTGCATGTGTAGGTGCAGGTGGGGGAGTAACAGGCTCAACGAAAGGAGGCAAGTCATCATCATCCTCTATCCACCCATTGGAGGTGAATGCATATCTGGGGTCTATCTGGGCAGCAAAAGGAGCATGGTCAGCGGCTGCAGGGATCGGATCGGGTATGGGTGGTGCAACAACAGGTATGTCAACAGGTGCATGGTCATGCTCAGGTAGAGGATCATGAGCGGGTATAGGCTCGGGTGCAAGCATAGGCTCAGGATCGGCTGGAGCTAACTCAAGATCATCGGGTACATCAAAAAGCTGATCATCGGGAATAAAGTCAATCTCATGCTCAGGATCAATGTTAGGATCAAACTCATCATCAAACTCAAAGTCCTGTGGAGGAACAGGTGCGACAGACATAGCCGTGTCAGAATCAGAATCGGTGGGATAACGCTGTAATCCCAGTGCGTGCAAAGTAGTAGATAACACAGACTCGAATGAATCAGGACCAGAATGGTCAGATGAAATCTCAATGATTGGAATCTCAATAAGCGGAACAACAATGATGTCATCGACTGGAGCTCCATCATCCTGGGCATCCTCAGGGGGATCCTCGATAAAAAGATCGACGTCATTGTCAGACAAAGCATCCAATGGCAAATCCTCGAGAGGAAATGCAACAAGGGGTAAAGGATCGGGGATCGGAACAAGAAATGGATCCTTGATGTGGGGTAAAATACACATATTTTTCCCATGTAAATTGTATAATTATTGTATTGGTTTTATTTATTTTTATTTAGTTTTTAGTGTATATTATATTATTTTGTGTTTTGCTAGGTCCTGGTGCAAATGGAGCAAAAACGAGTAATATGGAAATGACCAGCCAGTTGGGCAGAATGGGATGCCATGGACCGAAGTTAAATTACAGCTATTTTCTGTGAGTGGGCCGGACCCGCTATCTCTATGTTATCTAACAAAGGCTGCCATATTAACTTTGAAGTGGAAGGTGACACAAAAAGTAAAAAAAGGAGTTAGACTACGGATGGCACATGGGCCGCCAAACATGCTCAGCCCAGCAATACATGAACATATGGATTTGATATTTTGGGCCATTTAAGTATTAGTTAAATAATGTTTTGATTATATACTAAAAGGAATCAGCGATATATTAATAAATATAATCATAATTGGAGGTGAATACGAAGACGGGGGAGAAAAAAGAAATTGACTTTGGAACAAAAAGAAGGCGGCTGCTATCATAAATAAAGGGAGTATATTGTCATATATTATAACAATAGGAGGCGATATATAATATAGAGGAGGAGGCGGTGCACATAAAATATATATATTTGAAGGGCTGTTAATGGCCGAAGGGGAGACGTGAACATCAGTCGTAGAAGGAGAGTCGTATTGGAACGAATTTTGAATATCTTTTGCAAGAATTGAAGCTACGGAATCATCGGGTCCAGCGGGAATCTTGGATAACAAGGAATTACCGGGTTTTACCTTATGATTTCTTTTACGTTCTAGTTTCTTGTTTTTACATTCGATGAATTCTTGTTTGAGACTTGGCTTTATTATTCTTGAGACCATGTTTCTTGGCTAGATTTTCTTAAACTACCTAGGCTTTTGATAATGGTTTAATAAAGTTTGGATTTTTATTCGGTTTTAATGTGGTTCTTGGGTTTTCTTGAAAAGTAAACGATTATAGAATTGTGACTTTGTGTATATGCATGCTTGATATTGTTTGATCATTGATTATTGCTTCGTACGAGTCTTGGTGACGGTCTTTATCACATAAGAGAGTCGTGCTAGGGTTTTAGATTTTGATGAGTGTCTATATCACGTAATAAATCTTTAATTCTTTAGGGTTAATTGGCCATCAAACCTTAGAAGTAACATTTGGTAATCTTATAAAATCAAGTGTTCTACTAATCTTGTCGCTGTAAGGCTCGGGGTTATTAATAGGTCTTGGTTTGGTATATAGCTAGGTTTAGGTTTTGTAAGAAATCGGTCTAGTTCCCTAACCATTCTCTTGTCTATTAAACCAATTTAGAATCCATAATTGCCTTAGACTTTCGCGCTGTAAGATAGATCGTCATATTAAGGCACTTTTCAAGAAGTTAGAGGACTGTAAGGAAACCTAACAATCGGTAGTCGTAACAGCCTAGGTAGTGCCATAAGTTTCACCTCGAGAAGGGTTGAGGGGCTTAGTTGGTGTCTTAATAGGTTTAGCATTAAAAGATCCCTGTTCCATGCCACATTACTTCCGAATAGAAATCCAATCCAAGTTAAACCTGCGTCTAGCCTAGGTAGTCTTCATCGCCACTGGTTCAAGTCTTCGTCCAAGTTCGTGTTTAGTCATTTTAATTAATTTAGTTTAATATTTATTTGCTTTATTTAGGATTTTTAGTAAACCCCCCCCCCTCAAATATAAAACAGCTAGAGTTCGTGTCAGTCTAAGTCTAGATAGAGTCTAATTAGCGTAATTAGAGAGTCTCGTGGGTTCGATACTCGGACTTACTTAGGCTATACTACATTGACCACTACACTTGCAGGTTGTGTGGTCTAGGTTAGAGAGTCTTAGTTTTATAAATTTAAAACTTAGAGAGTCTAGTTTAGGGTTTAATTTAGTTAGACCACTTTTAGCACATCAATCCTCGACAGGGAAACCATCAGCTAGCGGTATATCATCGCCAAAATCTGGTAAAGCAAACGGATGGAAATCATCATCGTCGCTACTCTCAGTGTCAGAGGTGAAAACCTCAGGGTCCGGGACAATCTCATCGTCCGAAACTATGGCCATAGGGTCTACAGTATCTGACAGCTCACTCTCAGATGAGGACATGGTGTCTGTAACAAAACAATCACAACATATGCACATATATCAACAATCGTCAAATAAGCATGTAAGTAGTAACAATGTAAGCATGTATGCATCCTAGTCTTCCCAGACTATCCCACCAAGCCTCTCAGACTGAACCACCTAGTCTCTCAGACTAAACCACCCCAGTCTCTCAGACTGTCCCAACTAGTCTCTCAGACTACGCAGTCTCTCAGACTGAACTACCCAGTCTCTCAGACTGAACCACCCAGTCTCTCAGACTGTCCCAGCTAGTCTCTCAGACTAACTCCCCAGTCTCTCAGACTGAACTATAAACGAATTCCTTGAAATGTATTTTGTGTCTTTTATTTGTAAAAATGTTTGTTTCCTGGATCTGGACGTTTCGTGTATGCAATGGAAATATGTTATGAAAACATTTTCGTAAGAGCCCTAATGATCGTAGTCTAGACTCAAGAAAGAATCCTAGTTCGCTACGATCGAAGCTCTGATACCAAGCTGTCACACCCTGACTTTTGCGGAAGCGTGATTATGGTGTGACTTCTTAATACCATAACATTCAATCATAACAATGCTATATGATAAAACCATTAGACGTTCATCCACAAATTAAGTTTGAAAATACCACAACATAAATTGTCTGAAACGTTGACACCGAATTCAAATTACAAACCATAACATGTTTTAATGAGTTCACGAAGACTCGACAAAATATCTTTAACAAACCCGAGTTTAGAACCATGTATCTCGTCCAAGATTAAGATACATCTCCTAAACTCTGAAGACTTGGATGACATCTTTTATTTATAACGCAGCTTGAAAACATGCAACACCTGCCATATCCACTTAGTTCCCTGAAATACATGTAATTTGAAAACATCAACAAAAGTGAGAGAGTTCATGTGTTCGTGTATGAATAAACCTTTAAAGTATGCCTGTATGTATGTATGTCCCTGGTATGTAGCAATAAGGAAAAACAGATCATCAATGGTTTGCAAGGCCAATGGTATGTGTGAAATGGTGCAGGAAAACTCAAACCTAGCGGATTTTGCCACGGCATTAGTATGTGGACATAGTCACCACATGGGCCACCCTGGTCCTCATGGGTGTGGGCTCGCTATACCCAAATAGATCTATCACTCATGTCCCTCGGTCCTACAACGAGGATTAATGGCCTTAAGTGTTGTACCCACCTTTCACATGATCAAGCAGTAACCCTCCTTAGCTAACCATACCATGTATAAAATGGTTGTAAACAATTGTACCATGTATTTCACCCCCGAAGTTATAAAACTGAAAACAGTTAAAAGAAAAGGGGGACATGAACTCACAGTTTTGCGTCTTCGGTACTCGTAACTCAAATCTCGTCAGCAAACACGACTACCTACAATGTGCTAGGGTCTATTAGACGAACGGGCCGTGCCTTGCCTTGCCTCAGTATTCACGTTTTTGAGTTACGTTTCTTTTATGTCTTTAACATTATCCCAAGTTATAATTACTTGTTAAAATAACAATTATTTTAACTTTAAATTATATTAAATTTTGGAATAATTGTTAAACAATATTTTGTAATAATACTTCTCAAGTATTTTTATTCGTATTCTTGTATTTGTAGTTCCACAATAATATATTTTCAAGTCTCACTTAGAAAATATATATAAACTTATTTTGTCCAAAAATAATGTATTTCAAGAAAATATATATTTTTCCCAAAAATAATATATCTTCTAAAGATTCCAAGAAAATATATTTTAACTTCCCAAAAATAATATATTTTCTCCTTGTCAAAAATATGATATACTTTGTAATAATAATAAAAATCATACTTTCATTTCTTGTATCCAAAATATCATTTACCAAAAATATATTTATAACGGTATTTTCCGGAATATTTTGTAAGTTACGTTCTATCGTTCGGTTCCACAATATTATGTGTGTAACTTATATATTTATTCCTTGCGATTTTTGGTAATATTTTGGGTTGTAAATTTCTTGGTATTTTGTGAAGTTATATTATTTTAACCCTAAAATAATATAACTAATACACAAAGTATACAAATAATCACACACAATGTGTCTTCAAAATATATACTTTCAAATATATATTTAGTTATTTTTATTTACAAAAACCAACCTCCAATATTTGTAACAAAATTTGTGGCAAAGTTTATATTGAAAATCATAGGTAAAACACACTTGTAAATATTTGTTAGAAAATATTTTTCTAAGTGTTTATATTTTTAGAAAATTTTGCCATAGTTTCCCCTAAAAATGGAGGTGTCCATGCTTCTAAAGCATATCATTTTCTTTTTAAAATCATCACAAACATTCAATAATCAACCCTAAACAACTTACACTTACCAAGTGCCAAAACAATGCTATCTACATATCAATCATGAACTTGAACTTTCATAAAAACTTGTAGTAACTTGGTAGTGTGTTTAGCAGGTTTAGTTATCCTTTAAGTGTGTTTACTTCTTTCAAAATCTCATTCTTGGAAGATTTAGGTGTTTACAACTTGCTAGATGATTTTTCCAAAAATCATTCCTTTGAATTTTTATTGTAAACAATGTATTCTTATACTTGTTTCACCACTAGAAACATGGTTAGTTTCTTTAAAAACAATGTTTATGTAAATCTTGTGATCTAACTTGGTTACTTGAGAAAACTATGTTTAAAATCATCCACGTTTATGTCTAGTAATATGTTACATACTTCATCATTTACAAAATCATTTTCATGTTTCAAGTTCATGAAAACATAAAGCATGATGATCCTGGTCTTTCACAAGATCACCACCTTAACTTACTAGATCATGTGTTTAATCACAATCTAGTAGGTTTCTTGTGATGTCTAACATTACTAACACAAATCATCAATCATCAAGAAGCAAATCAACTCTAATCAACAAGTATTCATATGTTAATAAGCTTATGTTAAAGATTCATGATTAAGTTCTTTAGTGTTCATCAAGATTAACAATGTTCATCATCTTTTACCCATCAAAATATGAAGTAAAAACAAGAGATATGAAGCTTACTACTAGCACAAAGGCTAGGGAAGAACACTTGATGAAGAAGATGATAAATGTGTTGGATAAAAGCTATTGGAAGAGGTCCTTCAAGATCCAAGACCACCAAGCTTGCTCGTAGACCTTCTTACACCTTTGTGAGTATATGGAATGGATGATCAATAGATGAAAGTGGTGGTGGTGTGGTGGGCTATGTTCAGCCGAGAACCAAGGGAGGGAGAGGAGGAAGATGGTGTGAAGTGTGTGTAAGAGATAGTGAGGGTCTTGATCATCTTATAACCATTTAATCCTTTTATCCATTGTGTATTATGTCTATTAAGTACATAACAAATCCTTATAACAAATCTTATAAGATTTAAGTGAATCAAGGGTGGGGGCCACATTGTGACCGTCCACTACCATGGGGGGGGGGGGTCTAGTTGGTTTCCAATGGTAAGTTAAGCATAATGGTTGAAATCTAAGTGATTTAGTTAGTGTTTATGCATATTATGTGGTATATAGTGTGTTAGGGTGTTCGGGGATCATAACTAGCTCAGAAACATTAAAACAATGCTTCTAGTATAATTTTGGTGTTCCGGGTAGTGTCCGGTTGTTCGGTTAGATACCAGTTCGTTAAAGCGTCAAACAATTCCGTTTAGTGTTCATTATGTTACCGTTTGTGACACTTTTAATTCCTGACACTTAGGAAAGTATTCAGGACCATTTAGTCATATTTTTGCATGTTACCAACTTGTTAAAAAGGTGATTTTTGCTGAAAAATGCTGAATTCTGCACTTTATGTGGGTTTTAGGCACTTTCCGGCACTTTAACTATCACCTAGAAAAGCAGTTTTGTGGTCCTTACCTCCCTACACACTATACTAGTGTAGTACTTGGTTTCTGGCTCATACTGGGTCTCAAAACAACGTCTGTCTATGTACTGAACCCCGTCAGCATATTCCTGTTTTATCCGTTAACTGTGATAACTGTGCTTTGTGCATCATGTATGTCAATAAAGTTTGCATGTAATAATGATGTGACAATATGCAATATGTGATGCACATGTAAGTATGATGCGGTAATCAGAAAGCAGTTAATTATAATTCAGCACAGTCATTAAGCACTAATCAAGATTAATTAATTATACGGATACCTGTATTTTTGACGGTTGTCACATTCTCCCCCTGTTAAGAAAATTTCGTCCCGAAATTTTAGTTTTGCTACTAGCTGCAGGGGTGTTGGGGAATAAATGTGGGTATTTTACTTTCATGCGATCCTCACGCTCCCAAGTGAACTCTGGGCTGTGACGCGCGTTCCAACGAACCTTGACGAGTTTGACGCTACTCCTGCGTGTCTTGTTAACTTTCCAATCAGTAACCTCAACAGGTTCTTCAGTAAAGTGGAGTGTGTCGTCAATGTGAACTTCGTTGACAGGAATGACAACTGTTTCTTGAGTTGGACTCTTTTTCAGATTAGATACAAGAAATGTATCATGAACGCCATTCAGTTCTGCGGGTAGATCCAACTTGTAAGCTACAAGACCAATCCTCTCCAGGATTTTGAACGGTCCAATGTATCGCGGGTTCAACTTCCCATGCTTCCCAAAGCGTGCTACACCCTTCCAGGGAGAAACTTTTAATAAAACCATATCTCCCACTTCAAACTCCAAAGGTTTCTACCTTTGGTCCGCATAGCTCTTTTGTCGATCACGAGCCGCCTTAATGCGCTCTCGAATCTGTATAATCTTGTCTGTCGTCTCTTGAACCAATTCAGGACCAACAAGCTGTCTATCACCCGCGTCTGCCCAGCATAACGGTGATCGACACTTGCGTCCGTAGAGAGCTTCAAACGGTGCAGCTTGAATTCTTGCATGGTAGCTGTTGTTATACGAGAATTCTACCAAAGGTAGATGAGTGTCCCAACTACCACCCAAGTCCATTACGCAAGCTCGCAACATATCTTCCAACGTTTGAATCTTTCGTTCGCTCTGGCCATCGGTCTGTGGATGAAAAGCAGTACTCAGATTCAACTGAGAACCAAAGGCTTCTTGGAAGGATTGCCTAATCCTTGACACAAATCTTCTGTCTCTATCGGATATGATCGAGAGAGGCACTCCATGACGTGCCACTATCTCTCTAAGGTACATCTCAGCAAGCTGGCTAGTGTTATCCTTTTCCTTGATTGGCAAAAAGTGTGCAGATTTCGTCAGACGGTCTATGATTACCCAAATCGTATCATGACCTCTGGGTGTCCTTGGTAACTTCGTTATAAAATCCATTGAAATTTGCTCCCATTTCCACATGGGTATTTCGGGTTGTTGCAGAAGACCTGAAGGCTTCTGATATTCGGCCTTTACCTTGGCACAAGTCAAACATTTGCCAACATACGTTGCAACATCACCTTTTAATCTCGGTCACCAGTAGAAATCCTTCATATCTTGGTACATCTTATCCGATCCTGGATGGATCAAGTACCTTGACTTGTGAGAATCATCAAAAGTAACGTTTCTAAGACAACCAAAGAGGGGAACCCAAATTCGTTTCATGAAGCACAACATTCCTTCCTCATTGGGTACTAACTATTTCTCCATCCCACGGAGGTATTCGTTCACCAGATTCTCCTTCTTAAGAGCTTCTCTCTGCACGGCATGAATGCACAACGAGAGGTCCGTTTGTACAATCATTTCCAAAGCCCTAACCCTTATGGGCTTAATCCTCTCTTTGCGACTCAAGGCGTCTGCTACCACGTTCGCCTTCCCTGAGTGATACTTGATTTCACAATCATAATCGTTTAACAGCTCAACCCATCGTCTCTGTCTCATATTAAGCTCTTTCTGGTCGAAAATGTGCTGTAGGCTCTTGTGATCGGTAAAGATCGTGCATCGGGTGCCATACAAGTAATGTCGCCAGATCTTCAAAGCAAACACCACAGCGCCTAGTTCCAAATCATGTGTGGTGTAGTTCTTCTCATGGATCTTCAACTGGCGCGAAGCATAAGCTATTACCTTCTGTCGCTACATCAGCACGCAGCCTAATCCTTGACGCGAGGCGTCACAATATACCATGAAGTCATCAGTGCCTTCGGGTAGGGATAAAATCGGTGCGTCACAAAGCTTGTTCTTCAGTAACTGAAAGGCTTCCTCTTATTTATCTCCCCATTCATACTTCTTGTCCTTTTGAGTGAGGGAGGTCAAAGGTTGAGTAATTTTTGAAAAATCCTCAATGAATCCGCGGTAATAACCAGCCAAACCTAGGAACTGACGTATCTCGGTTGGCGTCTTTGGAGTCTCCCAATTCTTGATCGCCTCGATCTTTGTGGGATCCACATGAATTCCATTTCCGTTTAACACGTGACCAAGGAACTGAACCTCACGTAACCAGAACTCGCACTTAGAGAATTTAGCGTATAACTTCTCTTTCTTAAGTAGCTCTAAAATAGCTCTTAGGTGTTGTTCGTGCTCTTCCTTCGTCTTCGAATAAATCAAAATATCGTCAATAAACACAATTACAAACTTATCGAGGTAGGGCTTGCAAACTCTATTCATCAAATCCATGAATACTGCTGGCGCGTTTGTCAGACCAAACGGCATTACTAGGAACTCGTAGTGTCCATATCAAGTTCTGAAGGCAGTCTTTGGTATGCTTTCTTCTTGTATTCGCAACTGGTGATATCCTGATCGCAGATCGATCTTGGAGTAAAAGCTCGAACCTTGTAGTTGATCGAACAGGTCATCAATCCTCGGCAAAGGATACTGATTCTTGATAGTCAACTTGTTTAGCTCCCGGTAGTCGATACACATGCGGAAACTATCGTATTTCTTCTTAACGAACAAAACTGGAGTTCGCCAAGGCGAGAAGCTTGGTCTGATAAATCCCTTATCTAAAAGTTCCTGAAGTTGCGTCGACAGCTTTGCATCTCGGAAGGCGCAAGTCGATAAGGTGCTTTAGCCACAGGCGCAACGCCCTGAACTAAATCAATGTGGAATTCAACTTGTCGCTGTTGCGGCAATCCTGGCAAGTCTTCGGGGAAGACTTCAGGATATTCCTTCACAACTGGGATGTCTTCTAGCTTTGGCTCAGCGGCTTCCTTGGCCACAATGTGTGCCAAGAAGGCAACACATCCTTTCTGCAAACATCTACGATCTTTCAAACAACTAATGATCCTTAGAGGCGTATCGTGCTTCTCTCCATGCACCACAATTGTTTCTCCATTCGCCATCGGAATGCGAATGACCTTCTCGTGAAATACTATCTCTGCTCAGTTGCTTGACAACCAATCCATCCCCACTACCACGTCGAAGCTTCCCAACTCGACTGGCAGCAGATCAATCATAAACTCATGCTCCCCAAGCTCTATTACGAAACCTCTAATGACTTCATTCGCTTCTACTAGCTTTCCATTAGCTAGTTCTATTGAATACGGAATGCCTAGCTTACTAGCTACCAACCCAAGTATATTCTTAAATTCTAGGGATACAAAGCTATAATCAGCACCGGTATCAAACAGTACAGATGCAAAGCGTTGGTTGATAGGGAACGTACCAGTGACAACATTTGGATCTTGGCGAGCTTCCCTCGCATCGATGTTGAAAACCCTTCCATGAGCTTGGTTGATTTTCTGGCATTCACGCTTGTAGTGCCCAACATCTCCACAGTTAAAGCACCCTGGTCCCCGACCATTTCCATTTCCATTACCACCCTGGTTGTTGTTTGCTCCACGGTTTCCACTACCAGCTTGATTCCTAAAATTACCGCGATTACCATTACCGCCATTTCCTCCTTGAGGGCGGTTTCCATACCCATTACCACCGCGGTTACCGTTTCCATTGCCACTGCCATAACCTCTCTGACCACCACGACCAGTACCGGCCCAGCACGTCTCCTTCGAATGGCCAACCTTTCCACAAGACTCATACTTCCTAACTCTGCACTGGCTGGTATGATGGTACTGGCATGCATCACATTTGGGCAGAGCGCCCATATAACCTTTTACTTTGTTTTCAACACCCGTCTTTACTTCAACTGGTGAGTACGCCTCTTTCTTCTTGTTACCACTGCTGGTACCCTTCTTAAAGTTTGAGAACTTCCTTTTGTTCTCACCCGATGATTCAACGTGAGTCTCTTTCTTCTTCTGGTCAGAGATCGAAAACTTTTTTAACCTAATCGCTTCCTCAGTTAGTGCTACACTTAGATCAATAGCCTCGGTGATTGTTGCAGGCTTTGACGTCATCACCATACTCATAATCTGAGGTTCCAACCCCCAAATAAAACGCTCGATGCGCTTGAATTCCGGATTAACCATGTATGGTACAACGCGAGATAGGTCGTGAAATCTCTGCACACATTCCGCAATCTTGGGGCCATCCATCTTAAGGTTCCAAAACTCTGTTTCCAATCTTTGAATTTCAGCCCTGGAGCAATACTTCTTGCGCATGAGTTCCTTCATTTCAGCCCAAGTCAAAGCGTATGCTGCTGCCTCTCCTAGAGTTTGAACTTGGAGATTCCACCATGAGAGCGCTCCATCTAAGAATAATCCGGAGATGTAGGTGACTTGGTGCTCCGGCGCACATTTGCTCATTCTTATCACAGAATCGGTCTTCTCCGTCTATCTAACAAAGGCCACAGCACCCCCGGTGCCGTCGAAATTCAGAGGCTTACAGTCTAAGAACTGCTTATAGGTACAGCCTGTACAAACAACATCATTCACAGAAAGCATTAGCGAGCGCACATGGAATATCCAAATGTAACGTAATGTGTCTCAAATGACTTAGACATTACCATGAGGTGGGTTACTTCCCGAGGTACCCCCGCTTTGCTCAGAGCGCAGGGCCTCGTGCTGTGCTATCGCTTGTGAAATTCGTTCTTGTAATTTGGCCTCTGTAGTGGGCAGCCGAGTTTCTCTTCGTGGAGGCATCTTCTAGAAGAAGATTATATTGGTCAGGTCATACTAAGTATAATAAGTATAATAAGTACATGACATGTATATGTAATAGCATTTGTCCACACAAGTAAGCACATAACATCCCAATCATAACACAAGAAGTAATTCAACAACTTATATAATGAGAATGTTGCGATTGAGCTTTCATATATCATTGACCACAAATACAGTTTTACATGTTCTACAATGTACCATACATCAAAAGGGACTACAGGGTCACATCACCCTTGTCCAAAATATCCATCAAACTATAACAATAAAAAGTCAAAAAGTGGTCTTCAAAAGGCTGTGCAATCTGGGCTCAATAGCGACACTCTCACCAAAAGTATGCTACCTGCATAAAACCAAAAGCCTGCTATGCTGATGGTGGAGGAGGAGGTGGCAGAACGAAAAGTAAACTGCGCACATGCGCTAACTCCTCCTCAAGAGCATGAACGCGATGCAACAGATAGCTAATCTGCTGCTCCATAGTAAGAAAACGAATGTCAAAATCTGGGTATGGCAGAAGAGGAGCAGGTGGGGCCGCGAACGGTGACTGACAAGTACAAGGTGGAGGACGTGGAATCCTCTCTAACTCCATGACTCTACTACATAACATCTCCTGCTGAAGCTGCAGGGACAGAAGTAGCTCATCCCTCGTGTAACCAGTGTAGTGGAAGGGATGGTATGGATAAGAGACATGCATCGTGTTGGGCGGAAACCAGATAAGTGGCTCGCCTGATGGTGCAGAAGCAAAAGGTGCAGTATGTGTAGACTGTGGCATGAAAGGAAAAGCTGATGACATGGGTGGTACAGGGCCAGATGGCTGGCTAGACGGTTCTTCCCCTGGACGGGGTGGAGGGATATCCTGTAAGAAGGTGACTGGCAGATCAGTGCGGTGTATATCAGACACATGTGGGTGAAACAGGGCAATGTCAACTGGTGCATGTGTAGGTGCAGGTGGGGGAGTAACAGGCTCAACGAAAGGAGGCAAGTCGTCATCATCCTCTATCCACCCATTGCGGGTGAATGCATATCTGGGGTCTATCTGGGCAGCAAAAGGAGCATGGTCAGCGGCTACAGGGATCGGATCGGGTATGGGTGGTGCAACAACAAGTATGTCAACAGGTGCAGGGTCATGCTCAGGCAGAGGATCGTGAGCAGGTATAGGCTCGGGTGAAAGCATAGGCTCAGGGTCTGCTGGAGCTAACTCAAGATCAGCAGGTACATCAAAAAGCTGATCGTCGGGAATAAAGTCAATCTCATGTTCAGGATCAATGTCAGGATCAAACTCATCGTCAACCTCAAAGCCATGTCAGAATCAAAATCGGTGGGATAGCGTTGCAATCCCAGTGCGTGCAAAGTAGTAGATGACACAGACTCGAATGAATCAGGACCAGAATGGTCAGATGAAATCTCAATGATCGGAATCTCAATAAGCGGAACAACAATGACGTCATCGACTGGAGCTCCATCATCCTGGGCCTCCTCAGGGGGATCCTCGAAAAAAGATCGACGTCATCGTCAGACAAAGCATCCAATGGCAAATCCTCGAGAGGAAATACAGCAAGGGGTAAAGGATCGGGGATCAGAACAAGAAATGGATCCTTGACAGGGAAACCATCAGCTAGCAGTATATCATCGCCAAAATCTGGTAAAGCAAACGGTTGGAAATCATCATCGTCGCTACTCTCAGTGTCAGAGGTGAAAACCTCAGGGTCCGGGACAATCTCATCGTCCGAAACTATGGCCATAGGGTCTATAGTATCTGACAGCTCACTCTCAGATGAGGACATGGTGTCTGTAACAAAACAATCACAACATATGCACATATATCAACAATCGTCAAATAAGCATGTAAGTAGTAACAATGTAAGCATGTATGCATCCTAGTCTTCCCAGACTATCCCACCCAGCCTCTCAGACTGAACCACCTAGTCTCTCAGACTAAACCTCCCCAGTCTCTTAGACTGTCCCAACTAGTCACTCAGACTACCCAGTCTCTCAGACTGAACTACCCAGTCTCTCAGACTGAACCACCCAGTCTCTCAGACTGCCTCAGCTAGTCTCTCTGACTAACTCCCCAGTCTCTCAGACTGAACTATAAACGAATTCCTTGAAATGTATTTTGTGTCTTTTATTTGTAAAAATGTTTGTTTCCTGGATCTGGACGTTTCGTGTATGCAATGGAAATATGTTATGAAAACATTTTCGTGAGAGCCCTAATGATCGTAGTCGACTCAAGAAAGAATCCTAGTTCGCTACGATCGAAGCTCTGATACCAAGCTGTCACACCCTGACTTTTGCGGAAGCGTGATTATGGTGTGACTTCTTAATACCATAACATTCAATCATAACAATGCTATATGATAAAACCATTAGACGTTCATCCATAAATTAAGTTTGAAAATACCACAACATAAATTGTCTGAAACGTTGACACCGAATTCAAATTACAAACCATAACATGTTTTAATGATTTCACGAAGACTCGACAAAATATCTTAAACAAACCCGAGTTTAGAACCATGTATCTCGTCCAGGATTAAGATACATCTCCTAAACTCTGAAGACGTGGATGACATCTTTTATTTATAACGCAGCTTGAAAACATGCAACACCTGCCATATCCACTTAGTGTCACAACCCGAATATCAGAGCATTGGCGTGACTGGACTGGTATCTTCATTGCACAGCGGAAGCAAATAAGCTAAGACTTCTAGAAAAAGAACGCCCACTAAGTACTCGAGTCTCCAATGGTTCTCCTATTCCAACCGTGCCTTGTCTTAGAAATGCAACCTGAGAGAGAAACGTGCGGAAAAGTCAACATAAAGTTGAGCGAGTTCATAGTTTGTTTGTAAAAGATTTGAAATATTTCTTTTTGAATAACCGGTTTTTGAAGTATTGTTGAGAAAACGAATTTAAAATCATTTTCTTGTCATGTTATACGAAAACTTTGTATGAAAACATGGTATGTATCTTGTATAATTCAAGTATTTCTATATGTATCTTGTATAAATCAAGTATTCTCGTATAAATCATGTATTCTTGTATGTATCAAGTTGTTAATGGGTTGCAAGGCCATTAACATGTGACACGACATAGGAAGCAACCAAACCTTAGTCATTTTTCTAGTTGGCATATTCTGAGACACAAAAACACTACTCGGTTCTCGTTCTCACCAAGAGTGTGGCTGCCCGAAACCCGTTAGATCTAACCTTTTGTTCTGCGGTCTAGGTATATTGTTGATTAATGGTGCTTATGGTACCCTATTCGTGACACGATTTCTCGTATCATTTCTCAAAACGCATCATTCTCGGTACTCGTTCTCACCAAGAGTGCTTCTTATTTTTGTATCATACCATTTATAAACGTTGTAACATTTGTACATGTATTTCACCCCCGAAGTTATAAAACTGAAAACAGATTAAGAAAAGGGGGAGCATGAACTCACCTGAATATTCCTGTGCAAAGCTAGCTATATACGACTTCGTGATGTCATTTCCAAGACTTGACTTGCTAGCGTGCATTCTACAATATTCCTAATCATGGAATATCTTATAAGTTTCTAAACAAAAGCGGTAACTAAACTACGTGTCACCAAGCTCTACCGAATCGTTAACCGAACGATTCGACGGTAAATTGTTAACTTAACGAAAATGACTAAGTTATATTCGCTAAGTTTCATTTATTGTCGATAAAACTAATAAGTCTTGGAAAGAGTTAGTCCTCGAGGGATTTAAAATATATATATATATAAATATAAATATTTTGGTAGAATCCCGTTAGTCGTCTTGAGAAGTCGTTGTGTAAAAAGGAATATTCGTATGATACGATATTTGAAATAAATATAAGATCTATATTTATTTTTCCATAAAACGAATTCGAGTTTAAAATAAATATAAAACTATATTTATTTGTATAAAAGTATTCGTACTGTTTAATACTTGAAATAAACATACAAACTATATTTATTTTTGTAAAAACGAATTCATGTTGTTTGACATTTGAAATATATGTATAAACCATATTCGTTTTATAAATCGAGTCTGTGTTGTTTGGTATTTGAAATAAATATTTAAGCGATATTCCTTTTATAAAACGAAATTGGTTTGTTTGATGTTAGAATAATATATGAATCATCGTTTTCGCGTCTTGTAAAAGTGTTGTCGAAAGTAATGAAAGAATTGAAAATATATATCACGTTTTATTTTATAAAAGCATTGTCGAAAATAATATCAAATTTTTGTTTTTCGTGATGTTGTAAAGTGTCATCGATATTGGTATTTTGTTACTAAAAGAGCACTTGAATTCCGATTGTTCGTTTTATAATAATACTCGTTTTAGTTTAACGGATTTTCTTGAAAAATGGGCAGAGTTTCCTCTGTTTTTGGACGCCCTCCGACAACACAAGTTGTCGTTATTTCATCAAAATTCAACAATTTACTCAACCATATTTACGTGTAATTAGTTTATATGAACAAATAATTAGTAACATAAAGTAATTTCAACTAATAATCGTCGATTCAATCGGTTCGAGCTCGTTTTTGCATATAAAATGAAGAATAGTTAACGAAAATAACATTCGTCTTAAATCTTTTACCGAATCTTTGTGTCGAAATGCCGAGTTGACCGAGTCAACCGAGTTGACTCGTTGAGTTGACTCGTTGCGCTGACTCAGTTGACCGAGTTGACATGGTTTGACCGAGTCAACCGAACGGAGTCTGACCCGAAGCCGCTTAGTCCGAACCGAGCTGCTGATCGTCCCGAACCTGCTGACTAGCCGTGACTGTTTGACCCGGACCCGAGCTGAGTTAACTCGGTTTAACCGAGTTGAAACCGATACGCGACCCGAACCCGAATGACAGCGAATCTGGAACCCGAACCGTTGACCTGTTTGACCGAACCACTGACTTGTTGACCTGCCTTGACCAAACCAATTCTGAACCAATCCCGAGCTCAGACGAGCCGAGACCCGAACCGAAACCGAGTCGAACCCGAAATCCAAACAGACAATCATGATCAGTATCATCTTCACCTTAACTTTCAGAAACAAAAGATGAAAGGAACGAGATCTTACCGGTGGTTTTCGTCGGATAAAGACATGGACCGCTGGTCCGAGACAAAGACCGTCGGACCGAGTCTCCGACCGCCGGTCCGAGACGTCGACCACCGTCGGTTCCTTCTGTTGGACTCTGTATGCCCAAGACACATATTAAATTGATGTGGCTAGTACGTTATGATCCAAGTCGAGTCATACCCAAATACAAGCTAGACAAACACTTATAATATTTATTTGTGATATGATCAAACAAATAAATATTAACACTTAGAACTTTTAGAAATCGGTTTTCTAAATAATTGCACTTGACAAACAAATAAATTATATGGATAATTTATTATGAGAGAATATTTTATTTTGTTATTTAATGGGTTAAATAACATTATAAAAGTTATGATTTATTGCATAAAAACTTATAAAATGTTGTGTTATGTTTTATAAAAGTTATAAAACTTAATACAAGACATAAAAATAAGTTAGGAAAATTTTGATTGGGTGAGAAATTGAAGGCACATGGGCCGCCCCCTTTTGTTCTTCTCAAGGGTTTTCCACCAATCAAGACACATGCAATTGTCATAAGTTAGAAGCCTCTTGATTGGATGATCTTCCCAAAACCATTTTGGTCCAATAGGGATGCATGCATTTGCATGTGTTAGATGCTCCATCATTGGCCAAGAATGGTGGCAATTCTCTCACAAGTTTTATATAGAATTTTTATCATAAAAATTCAAGGAATGAACTAGAAGAACTTGATAGAATTCTCTCTAAAAATTCGGTTATGGAAGGGTTCCATGAGGGAATTTTCAAGATTAATTTTCAAGTGCAAGAACTCTAATAAACACTCTTATAATTTCGGCTAAGGGTTGTTTCCAAGAGGGTTTCATTTGTGAGTTCATAAGTGTAGAAATCCTAGCTAAACATAAGGTGTTTGTTGGAACGCTTGGGGTATACAAGCTTGAGGTCTTCTACACTTGAAGGAAACCGTTTAAGAAGCATCATCATCTTCATCATCCTATTACTCCAAGAAGGTAGTTTTCTAAACACCCTATGGTTGTGTATGATAGTATGCATCTTCATATATGGATCCGGGTTTTGGGATTTTACTTATAAATGAAGTTTATATCATAAAAGTAACATGTTTTAAACATTATTTCCGCTGCGTTTTTATTTCATATGGATGAAATTGCTTTGATAAACATGTTAAAATCCCATCAATGGCATCTAGAACCGCTTATATGAGTGCATGCTTCAATAGATTAAAAATTTCGGGTTTCGGGTTTGGATAAAACCCTATGGCCGAAAATTTTAACATGGTTATCCCTTTGTTTTTCAAGATTATTTTCTTACATTCATAAAGGAATCTTGAAAAATTATTTCATATGGATGATTTGTTTGTTTGGACAAAACTTACCTTTTCGGTTTTTTAGTACATAGCCGAAAATGGTTATAAAAGGGAACCATTTTTTTAAGGTTCTTATAATTTATATATATATGTGGATATATATTTTGGTGCATATGACCTAGCCATGACCTTGTGTTGAATGATTGTGTTGTGATTCATTTTATTATTATTTCAATGGGTTGTAATAATTATTATTTTGTTCTTCCATTAGAAGATATGTAATTTATTTATTTTCATTTGGTATGTAAAATAAATAGATTAGGTGCATTTTATTTTACTAGAAAAATGTATTAGGATACTTTTTGTAAAAGAAGATGCCCACAAAAATGCGTTTTTGGTTTTGGCTATTTTCGGGCCTAAAGGACTTCACAGTTCTTAACGGGATTTTAGCCCGATAACCAAAACACATTTTTGAAGTCCAAAGGAGTTTGGAGCTGAATATAAAAGATATTTGGAAGACCAAAAAAGGTGAAGAAATCACAACACAAAAGGAAGACTTGAAGCATTTGGATGTGGGATCAAGTGGGAGTTCAACGACACATCGCTTCTGTCATTTTTCACCCTTTAGGAAGGACCTTTTGGCACACTTGTTTCGGCTAACAAGTGTGGTCAAAATAGTTGGCTATGGTTATGCACCTATTGATATGTGTGTTGTGCTTGTATGGTTGTTTATTTATGTTGTTTGGATGATATGTTGATATGCATGCTTAACAAACTAATAATCAACAACAAGCTTAAAATTGGTTCTTAAAAATCATTAAAATTGGTTAATAAAAGGTTATTAAAAATTAATGATTTTATAATAAAATGGGTTTTATTAAAAAGAACCTTGAAAATTTGTTTTCACAAAAGTACCAAGGATTTGAATGCATGCAAATGTATGGTACATAAAGTTTTCTAAACTAGAATTTTTGAAAACTCAAAATCCCTTTTATAAAACAAGTCAAACACCATCCTTTTATACAACACTCGAAACACTTGGGAACTCTTTTGTGGGATAAAGGTCACCTAACCACATTTGAAGGAACTTGTATATTCGAGGTGGGTTTAACATGTTTGTGGGATAAAGGTCACCTAACCACTTATGTGTATAAACTCACACGTGTGTGTAAGTTGGACGACTTGATTTGGAAACCATGAACTTAGGGTCACCGAAGCATGGGGAACAAAAGGTGTTGATGGGATTAAACATGCCAACTAAACATAAAGATGTTTAACCGATCCCATATGGCTAGAAGTTACAAAAGGTTGCAATTGTCAAACGTTGACTACCTTGTTAATTTAAATAGAGGGATAAAGGTCACCTAACCGATATTTAAATGTAACGTTGGATTCTAGATTTTAATTATTAATTGTCTATGAGACACAAAAGGGTATTAATGATTAAAATATAATAATATTGAAAATACTAAAATTGAACCTTGTTAAAATTTTGTAGATGGCCGCTAACAATATTACCCAAACCGTCCGTAACCTATCATTGAAAACGATCCTAATCCCGATGAACATCTTATGGAAGATAAGGATGCCTATAACGGTTGGATTAAGTATATCGAGGATACTACGCAAACCTCTTGCCTCATGTTAGGAATTATGATTCCCGAGATTCAAAAAGGTTTTGAACATCATGAGCATACGACATGATTACCCAATTAAAGGAAATGTTCCTACAATATGCAAGGGTAGAACACTTCGAGCGCTACATGCATGTCGAATGAAGGAAACCCAATCTGTCTCATCTTAAGAGTTTAAGATAAAAAAGCCACATTAATCACCTCGAAAGGCTCAATATGGGTAAAAAGGCTTTATCCATTCTAACAATCAATGAGGGTGGCAACATGAAAGGGCATCACCCCGACACCAAAGCAAATGTTGCAAACGTAACGGATAATTCAAAGGGAAAAGATTAGAAAGACTAAAGCGAAACCACCAAAACCAAAAGAGAAGAAGGCAAAGGTTGCCATGAACGATCCATGCTTTGAGTGTGGTGAGATAGGGCATTTGAAAAGGAATTGTCCAACCTATCTCAAAGAGTTGAAAAAACAAGAGGGATGCTAGGCAAACCTCAGGTACAATCTTTAAGAAACATATTGAACTTAATGTTATTTCTTCAAACACATGGGTATTAGATACCGGACGTGGAACTCATGTTTGCAATTTGTTGCAAAGGGTTCAAAAGAAATAAGCATTACAAAAGGGAGACTATATTTTGAAACTTCCAAGTGGTTTAGAAATCGTTTTGAAAATGTTTTGTATGCTCCTAGTTTGACTAGGAACATTATTCAAGTTTCCCTTATAAGACAATATGGTTTTGATTTAAAGTTTGAAAACATTGACATTTATATCGATGAATGACATGTTTTACTTTAAACCTATGCCTTCAAATGGTATTTATGAATCGGTTCATAATAATACATCATTTGATAGTTTAATGTACCAAGCAATCACCAAGAAAATCAAAATGGATTTGAGTAAGATCTATCTTTGGCATTATCACCTTGGTCATATAAACAGATGTCACATGTAAATACTTCGAAAGAATGGTCTCTCGGAGACAAATGAAATTAGTTCATTTGATACATGTGAATTGACTAAGGAACCCTTTAGTGGGAAAAGGGTAAAAGATTTATTAGGTATCATACATTCGAATGTATGTGATCCTTTTAAGCCAATGACTAGGAATGGTGATAGATACTTCATTACCTTTTACCAACAACTATAGTAGTTATGGTTATGTGTACTTACTAAGACACAAGGATGAAGCATTTGAAATGTTCAAAGACTTCAAAAATGAAGTTGGAAATCAACTCAAGAAAACAATCAAAGTCCTTCGCACCGATAGAGGAGGTGAATACCTTAGTGGTGCTTTTCAAGATCATCTTAGGAGTTGTGGGATTATCTCACAACTTACTCTACCAGGAACACCACAACACAATGGTGAGTCCGAAAGGAGAAATCGAACTCTATTAGATATGGTTCGATCAATGATGGCTAGAAGCACATTACCTCTATCGTTTTGGGGTTATGCCTTGCTCTCCGCAGTTCGCATACTAAATATGGCCCCAACCAAGAAAGTGGAAAAGACACCTTTTGAAATATGGCATGGAAACCCTCCATCATTATCATTTGTTAGTACACGATGTCTATCGCCTCCGTCAATCCATTCCGTAGCTGATACTGTAGTAATCTAGGATTTTATTGTAATATTTAGATAGAAGTAGCAAGGTGGCACTTTGGTAATTAATGAGAAATCTCATTAATTCCAAGAGATATAAATAGGAGAGTTATGACATAAGTTGTAAGACTTTTGCTCATTTTGTGATCTAGGAGTTTGAAGCTTAGAGAGAGAAAGTCTAGAGAGAGAAAGTACTCTCTACATGATTCTTGTATTGTACACGTCATATATTTCAATAGAATCACGGTTCTAGTACGCTAATGTGTGTTCGGTCACGCACGTTCACGGATTCCGCACGTCGAACGTTCGTTACGCAATCGAACGGTGTCAAAACCGGTCCTACAATTGGTATCAGAGCTAGGAGCTCGATTGCACTAATCAAACACATTGATTCGTACCAGATTTCAGCAATTTCAGATCCGAATTTCATCATTTCTTCATCTTCTACTCATTTTATCACGTTTTTCGCTGAAATTCGTCAAATTGAACGGGATTTTGCGGTCCGAATCGGCTGATTTTTTGATATGTTGTGCAAAAACACCTGATCTATAACCTACCAAATTTCAGATTCAAACTCCTAGCCGTTTAGGATAAATCGAAGGTTTTCGGTCCGATTTCGCGTCAAAAAACAGGTTTCGCTCATACGAACAATCATATTTCGCTCGTAGGTTTCGCTTATTGTGACATTTTTGGGTTTCGCTCTTGGGTTTCGCTCATAGGTCACAATCTGGTTTCGCTCATATAGACATTAAGTGGTTTCGCTCATCTGGTCATTATCTGATTTCGCTCTTCTATGCAAAAGTTGGTTTCGCTCCAACGGTCCAATAGTTTGTGTTGCGTATTAATTGTGTCGGCAACTGTGAATCAAGAATGTAGTAATTTGCATGTGTTTTTGTTTGCGGCCCAATAGGATTGATTTGAGATTGTTGATTGTCGGCCACATTAATCTTGTTTGCATGTAAAACAATTGGTCCAATGAAACATTGTGTTGATAAGTTAAATGTCAGATCTTTAATTGATGATGTCGACCACGAGACTTAAATAGGCTGCATGTGATCAACATAATTCAGCGACCCACTGAGAATTTTATGGCCCAATCAAAATATTAAAACAAGTGTAAATGTTGTCGGTTAAGCAGTCTATTCGAGGTTAGTGTTGAGGGGTTTGTCAGTTTTTGCCATATATACAAATTGGTCCAATCGTTTAGAAAGTGTGTCAGCCCAAGCTTAGTTGTTGTTGTCTGCCATAAATACTTTTGAGGCCCAATGAGAATTTAGGAGGAATAAAAATTGCCCAATCACAAAAATTAAAGGGGTTTCTCTTTTGTGAGCATTAGGTGAGTTCACTCATAGGACATCATATCTTGGGATTTCGCTCTTGTGTCACTCATATCTTGGGATTTCGCTCCAGTGACATATAATTTGATATTTCGCTTTTAAGGACAATCTGGTGATTTCGCTTTTGTGGAATATTGGGATTTCGCTTTTAAGACTGAAATAGGTGATCCGAGGTATTTGTCAAGCATCGAATACTTGGCCGAGAGAATCCTCACCCGATCTGTTGTCACCGGGTTTGAAAAAGTGATTGAACTGATCTTAGATTGTGTGAATTTTCGTATTGTTTGAAAATCTGTCTTTGAAAATCTTTCAATAACGAAACATGGATTGTGAGTCGTATCGTGTTCAGAATCCAGCAGATATTGCACAGAAGAAATTTGATAATTTTACGGGTATCAAGGGAGAGTCTACAAAAGAATTGTTTGATCGATATTGCCTTCTAGTTGTGGAGATGAGGAGATTGAAGATAACCAAGGCTAATGAGGTGTGGATTGACAAGGTAGCGAATGCTTTACCAAAGGATGAGTGGGGTACTTACCTGATGATGTTGAAAAACACTCCAGGCTTTGGTAATCTGAATCTTAGTGGTTTCATAGAAAAAATTGAAGCTCAAGAACTTGAACTCCAAAAGATTAGAAAAATGAAGTCTGTTGATGAAAAATTCGAACCTGAGAAAAATGTTCAAGTGGTAGAGGGACAGGTTAAAGAAATTTTAGCTATCAAGGTTGAGAAGAAAGCTGAAGCTGAAATGATGTCCGAGAAATGCTTAAACTGTGGAAAATCTGAATCAGACAATGCCAAACTCTTAAAGGATTTGGAGAGTTTGACATTGGAAATCAAAAATTTGAAGGATGAGAAGAAATATGATGATAAACGGATTCTTGAAATACAGGAAAATTTTGAGAATTTGAAATCTGAAAATGTCAAACTGTTGAGTGGTTTGGACAGTTTGATATTGGAAAACAAAATTTTGAAAGAAAAAGAAAAAGATTTTGAAAATGAAAAATTGAATATTGAAAAAGATTTTCAAAGTCAAATAAATATTTTAGAAGATGAGAAAGATATTTTTGGTAAAAATAATCTTGAAAAACAAATTGCAATAAATTCTCATCTTGCTAAAATCATTCAGCTTGAAAAAGAAGCTGAAAGTGATCGGAATAAAATTGCAGAGTTAGAAAATAAGTTGAAAGGTTTTGTGACTTCTGCACCATATGTGTGTCCAGAACCGATCAATTCTGTTCCAATAAGTGACAATGTCACAAATTTTGACAAAGTCAAAATTGAAGATTGTGATGACAAAGCTGATGATGAAAAAGAAAAAGAAAAGAAAAGAAAAATATTTTTAGAATTACAAGAAAAATTTCAAAATACTGTTTTGCAATCTACTGAAATAGGTGAATGCTCAAAGCAAAAACCTGTTAAAAAGAAAGTAGAACAGAAACAAAAAGTTAAAAATTCAGAAAATTTTCAAAACAACAATAAAAGATCATCAGTTCAATCATCCAATCAAGATAAAAAACCACAAAAATTGAAAAACCAAAACTCACAAAAAGTTGGTGATATGTGGTGCAGGTTTGACCACAGTGCTCAAACGTCAAATCAAGATTATAGGAGAAGTCATGAGTACTACAAATCAAATCAGTGTTATGATTTGAGTGTTTGGATTGATGGTGGAGATTGGTACGATAACAGGGTGTGTTACAACTGTGGTTTTAGAGGACACATTGCTGTTAACTGCCAAAGTTGGAGGTTTGAGACGAGAAGATGCTTTGAATGCCAAATCAAAGGTCACATTGTCAGAGATTGCCCAATGAGATCAATTGAAAGATCGAGGGCTGTATCTCAGAAAAGGGTGATGAAGTCAGTCAAAGTCAAAGAAAAGCCCAAGGAACTGAAAGTTTCAGAACAGAAAGTCAGAGAACCTAAAGTTCAAGAAAAGAAAGTGAAGCTTTCTCAGGGGCAGAAAGACAGACTGCGAAAAAAGTGGAAGAAGGCGAGAGAGTATCTGGAGAAGATTTTGTCCTCGGATACAACAAGTAAAACAGAGAAGAGTTCTGATAAATCGTCTTGCTCTTCAAAGAATGACAAATCAAGCAAAACGAATTCATCAGATGCAAATCTGAGGACAGAATGGAGTGTGAAGAAAGGAAATGTTTCTGGCAATGAATTTGTTTCTTCGGAAACAAAGGAGCCACGTGTTGGCTATGATTCTGATTCGTCAAAATCAGAGGAGCCACAAGTTGAGCTCAAAAGTGAAAATTCAGTTCCGCCAATGGATGATATCAACTTTCCACCATTGCAGACTGAAAATTTTAAACAAAAAGTTGGTAAAGTGAAAAGTTCGAATCAATTCTATTCTGAAAAGAAAGAATTTGATATCGAAAAGGCTTTTAATAGTAAAGTAAAACATATCTTTGGAAAGATGGTTGAGGGTAAGATAAAAGGAGTTAAAGAATTTTATGAATAAAAAAGGTATGTTCAAAACACCCAAGGACCGTCAGGCTTGGGTAAATCTCTTTAACTGAAAAACCTGACTTGCCGGAACTCCCAGGTTGGTATTTGGGGAGTAGGAATCGGCATCTTTCTTGAGAAATTCACAGGTTGGTAACTGTGATATTTCGACTCACAAGTGGTTAATCAAGGACATTAAGTTGTACTTGAATTAACTATCTTACAAGTGGTATGATTGTTGAAATTGTTTTTGTGATAAACCTACAAGTGAAAGGACAATGTGATGAAAACCCCATGTTTGTGAAATGGCAAACAAAACTAATTTTCCGGAAAAACCATTTTGATTAAAATAAACTTAAGTGTTTTGAAATCATAATGGGAAAATAGTTTGTTGTCAGGGGGAGTTCTGATTGTTTATGCCAAGTGGATGGCAAATTGAAGCGATTCGATATTATGTTGTCACTTTATCTGTATAGTTTGTTTTAAAATTTTCTCAGAAAATCAAAATTGAAACATATTTTGATTTTAGGGGGAGAAAAATTTTTAAAAAAATTTGAAAATTTGAAAATGTCAAAAACATTGAAAAATTCAAAATGAGTTTTTGTTGTGAAAAAGAGGAAATGATAGTAAATCAGTTGGACTATCACAGCATGCTAAAGAAATGAAATGTCAAATGTGATAAACGGTCTCACTAAAGATGTGACGATAGGCTCAGCTAGACTAGTAGATTTGCGATAACGATACAAACTTAAATGAAAAAGCCTAGTTCTAGTGGAAAACATGGTCAAAAGCATAGTACTTAGTTTTGTCCTTCTTGACTGTGTACCAACTCAGTAATCGCTGATTGTCGAAAGACATAAAACTGGTTAAGTCTGTGAACTTTAACAACTTTGCTAAAAAGTCGCTGTGATTGTGCATTTCATTTTGCAAAGATTTAAACTTGTTTGATTTCTTTATTTTGTTTAAGCATTGGACATCCTCTGCGTATACGTGAGTATCGACCTGGATGTTATTGCCTAAACGTTCTGCTTTATTTTCTTTAGTGTTTCGTTTAAGCTTTGGACCTCCTCTGTGTATACGGGAGTATCGACCTGGTGGTTAAAGCCTAAACAATTTCAACTTGTTTTATTTTCTTATTTTGTTTAAACATTGGACTTTCTCTGCGTATACGGAAGTATCGACCTGATTGTTAATGTTTAAACATTCTGCTTTGTTTTCGCACAAATCACAGTTGATGAAAGTTTAAAGGCATTACTTGAGTCAGTGTATTGCATGATGAGGGGATATGCTGAGATCATGGGGTCCATAAGAATTTAGGGCAAAATTAATATACCTTAAAGTATCGGTAAGCATTTCGAAAGTTTTTAGATTGAGTTTAAGAGGACAACTATATCGTCAATCAATGTGAATCGTTTAGAACTTAAAATGTCTAAAAGCTTAACGGTGCTTGTAATGTGTCTCAAAAACTGATATGATCCTCTTACACAAATTCACAAAAATATGTCTGTATATAGTTTATTTCCCAAAATCCAAAAAGATTTTAGTGTGTTTTAGCATAATTTTTTGAAAAATCCAAAAAGATTTTTGACAACTGATGTTGAAAAGCTGTTATTCAAAATCTCAAAGGCTAAACAAGATGAAGAATTGGTTTGGTTAAGATGATGAGAAGTTGGAAGATAATTCTCAAATGTTTAGATGATTCATTAATTTGAATCACAATATTGTGTGTTATATGTTTGAGAATTTTGAGTGAATTCTTTTAAAGTCAAAATTATTTTGTCTTACGAGAGGTTGAGATGTGTAGGTTTCTGATTCTGTTGCTACGGAAAGCCAGGCGTCGATCCTAAAAGCACGGAAGCTTGACGAAAGGGGGAGCCTGAAGAAATAGTTTACCGAGGAGAGGAGCAACTGAAACTGAAGACAGATCAACGGGGATTCTGTTCGTGAAAGAGAAAGACAAGACGCTACGAGATTGACTGCGGCAATATCCAAGGGGTAGTCTGTTAGTACACGATGTCTATCGCCTCCGTCAATCCATTCCATAGCTGATACTGAAGTAATCTAGGATTTTATTGTAATATTTAGATAGAAGTAGCAAGGTGGCACTTTGGTAATTAATGAGAAATCTCATTAATTCCAAGAGATATAAATAGGAGAGTTATGACATAAGTTGTAAGTGTTGGTGCATGTTTGTGACAACAGCTTAGATTTGGTCTTTGGATATCTTGTAATTAGAAACAGTTAGCGGGTTTAGCTTTGTATTAGTGAGATTATAGAGTTTGGGCTAAACAAAACCCAGTTGGGTCAAGGGTGGACAAAATGGGCTTGCCCATGTAGGAAACCTTAGCCCATGTAGCAAACCTTGTGTTATATAAACAAGGTTAGGCTTTAGGGTTTAGGTTAATCAGCAAAAACAGTTGTTAGAGAGGAATTTCGTGAGAGCTTTAGGGTTTGGACGAAATTGAGAGAGTTAGGGTTTAGATTGATTGTAATTCAGTTTGATTGATAATCAATAGTAAACCCGGATTGAAAGTGTCTTGCTGTTCCTGTTTTCTACTTGTCTCTGTGATATTCTGATCAAGAGGATTCCGCACTCTTGATTGGAAAGACAATTCTGTGAAGATCCATACGAATAGGGGACCTACAATTGGTATCAGAGCATTAGGCTCTTGGAGGCTCGGTTCAGAATTGTTCTTGGAGAAACAGGCAGTTTTTTTCGAAATTTTTTAACCTGAAATTAGGGTTTCGAAGTTTCTTGAGTTTTGATAATTTTCAGCGAATTTGTTTGTGTTTGATCAGTTTGTTTGTTGAGTTTTGCTGATTTGCAGGTTTTCGGGACGATTTCTGTTGGATTTTGACGAGTATTTGGCTGGAATTCGAAGACTGTTCTTCGTGTTCATCATATTATTTTTGAAAATTACTGATTATTTTGCTGTTTCGATTCTGCAGGAAGGTGTTGGTAGAATCTGGAGAATCTCAGAAATTTTGAAAAAGATTGAATTTCCATATTCTGGGTGGCGAAATTAACAAATTCGCAGACTGGACCAGCGAATTTAATTGACTTGCGAAGTTGTTGGCGAAATTAAAATCCAAAGGCGACTTTGGTAACCGTGTAATTATCCACAGCGAAATTACTATGGTTTTCGGCGACTTTACTGGTCGTCGTAATCGCGAAATTGACCAGCGAAGATAACCTGCGAAATTGAACAAGTAACAGAGCAGCGAAATTAATAGCATAACCAGCGAATTTAACAGTATAACCAGCGAAATTATCAGCATATTTAAGGGGTGGAATTTTCGTTGGCAAGCGTCGAGAAAATTTGATTGTTTTGCAAATAGAAAGTGATCCATAGCTCGTTAGACATAACCGTTTGGACCGTTGAATTCCTTGGATTTTTAGGGTAAAAAAAAATTGAATGTAATTTAGTATTTTCGAGAATACGGTTTTTGACATTATATATCATTGGATTTGTCTTTTCGAGACGATTCTAAAGGTGTAATTTAGTAACCACTGTTTTCGGAGATATTTTGTACGGTTTTATCAGTCTGTTTGCGTTAAAATGTCGAACATGACAAAATTGAATGCACCTAAGATGATGAAGGTGGAGAATTATCTTACATGGAAGGAAAACTTCAAATCATTTATTAAATCTCGGGATGCACGCATGTGGATCTGTATTGAAGATGGGTACATAAACCCAACACACGATTATGAGGGTAGACCACGAAGAACAGACTATGTGAACATGAAAGAGGATGATAAAAAGATGTATGAGGCTGAAAAGAGAGCCTTGGCTGCGATAAATATGTCCTTACCTGATAGCATCAAGCATACCTTCAAAAGCGATAATTCAAAGGATATGTGGGATGCATTACAAAAGCGATATCAGGGGAAGGAGAGTGCCACTCAGGCATTCATGGCAGAGATAGTGCCAGTTGATGAGGCTGAAACTACTGTGAGTGATGCTGAATCTGAAGTGAAAAATGCTGAAGCAAAAGTAGATGCTGAAGTAGAGAAAGAGAGTGAAGCTGAACAGGTTGTTGCTGATGAAACCTCAGAAGTTCATGAGAAAGAGGTACAGTCTATTTCTGTATGTTTGAGATGTCGGGAACTACAGGGTGAGGTTGACAGGTTGTCAACACAAAACCAAAGTTAGGTGAGTGAGATGTCTAACATTAAAGAATCAAACTTTTTTGCTAAAAGAAATGAATCGTCATACTTGAAGAAGATAAAAGGTCATGAAGCTGAAATTGAAGCTTTAACTTGCAAACTAAATGAAAAACTTCAAGTCATAGACTTAGCTCATGACATGATGGCTGAGAAAACAAAAGAGATTTCTGAAAAATGCAAAGAGTTGTCAGATGCACAACTCAAAATTGTTGAACTTGAAAAGAAATTAAGTCAATTCAGAGATTCGTCTTTTGTAATGAAACACATGATGGGTGGGTTAAAGAAGAGTAATGACAAGACCAGTGTGGGCTTCCAGGGCTTTAATGAAGTTCCACCTCCTCTTAGTCATGACTATTCATTCCTGCCTAGTGAAGATGAACTAGCAAACTTTATGGCATCTGCACCAAGTAGTTTTCCATCCACATCAAGTCAAGGTGATGGATCTGAGAGTGATGAGGCTAAGGAAAACAATAACAGGGAACCTTTGAAAAGGAAAAATTCACCGCCTAAGAATAAAAATCAAGCTTTTGTTAAAAAGATTAATTTTGTTCAAGGTAGTGATATGAAAAATGAAACAACTGTTATTGAAAAAGAATCAAATGTCGAGTTTGCTAAAAATAAAAACATAGAAAAATCTGAATCCAAGCAAACTAAACAAGGTTCATCCAAGGGATCATCACCATCTGATAAGGGATCTACCTCAGAGACTCCAGCTAAGAAGTCTTTGAAAAGGAGATCGTGCTTCAAGTGTCACATAAAGGGACATGTAGCTAGCTGCTGTCCTAACAAAAAGAGTGAAGCACAACTTAGTGAAAAACATAGAGGGAAATTACCAGAGAAGAAAGGTGATAGTGAGGAGAAAGGCTCAAATTCTCAAAAGAAATCTGCTCCTAAGCAATCAGAAAATGTTGCTGTTGGTGTAGATAAGGCTGAAAAAGGAACTCCACAAGTTCCACATTTTCAAAGAAATCAACCAAGATTTCAGCCTAGATCTCCACCAGGCAGATATGAGAGACCTAGAAGCAGTTCACCTAGAGTGAACAATTATAATTCAAATAATTTCAGAAGTCAATGTCAATATCAAAATCGATACCAAAATAATGGTGGTCGAACTTTTTATAACAATGGCTTTAGAAATTATAACAATCAAGCTTCTAGAAATCAAAATTTTCGAAGGTCAAATAGTCCAAATATATATAGGAACCCTCAGGACCAGAGACCTTATGGAAATCAAAATAAAATTCCATCAACAGGTCTGAGATCCAAGACTCCTGTTAGGAGTAATGGATATTGGATGGATGTTCAAATAGTTGGTGAATTTGGACGACCCAAGACCATTAAGGCTTGGGTCCCCCGATCTAACTAATATTTTAGTTGGTGTGTGCAGGAGCTGCTAAGGAGGATTATCAACTTATGTTGATAGTGGCTGCTCTAGGCACATGAAGGGGGATGTGAGATTGTTGATATATATATATTGATTGATTTAAATTGAAGTTCAAAGTGCTGAGTTGACACACTAGATAACCTGGCAGATCTTTATACAAAAGCTTTTGACATGGCTCGCTTTGAACATTTAGTCGAACTCAACGGGATGAGGAATCCTGAATAACTGGTTTTTCATAAGAATTTTGTAAATAGTTTACTGTTTTCTTAAAAAATCAAAAATACAAAAACATTGAAAAATCAAAAACATAAAAAAAATAGAAAATTAAAAATGAGTTATCACTGTGTGAAAAAGAAGAAATGATAGTACATCGGCAAGTTAGACTGTCACACTGAAAATGAAATTAAAATTGCTTAAGTGTGATAGCAGCTTCATCATATGATGTACCAGTAGGCAAAAAGCATGAAATAATCAACTTACCAATGTGATATAAACCTAAATGAACTGTGTATGAGTGGGGAACACATCAGTGGTGTATGGTTTAATGACCTTAAATCTTGCGTTGATAGATTGCCAAAATCTGAAGTTTTGGGTCTTTATACTGTGATTTCATCTGGGGATATCAGGGTTGTCCTTCTGCTGCATCCAGATACATGCTGACCTAGGCACAACCAGGATATCTTAAAAGAGCTAAAAATGCCAAAACCCTTAAATGAAGAAGCTCTCAAAGAGAGTTATTCAAATGTGCAAAATGCATAATTCGTACCAAAAATGGTATTTGTCTTAGCCCTCGTTAGATATTTTGGTCTCTCTGCTGTACGGAAGTACTGACCTGTTCACCAAGTATCTAAACGTTGAAAAATAAAACGGATGAATTCAGTATACTCACCTACTACGATGAATCTTTGTGCATACCTTAATCGCGGGGGTATATCCTGAAGTGGGACACACTAGTATATCAGTAATAAAATTACCTTAATGTATCATACGGTAATGGTACTTGAAATGTTCATGCATTTTGTTTAAGAGGACAAACATACTGATAATCGTCTTGGACTGCTTTTCACGAAAAATTACATAAAGAATTATCTAATAGTGTGAAACAGTTTGATTGTGTTGATATGATCTTCTTACCAGTGATTCTCACAAAAATAGAGTGTTTATTGCTTTTGTATTTACTTGCTTTCAGAAAATATAAAAATCCAAAAATAGTGTCTTTTTCTGTTTAAAATTCTTAACGTACGGAAGACTGTTATTCTTGGAGGAATTGTTACTGATAGGGGGAGACGGTGTTAGAAAGTGAGTTCAAAATTTTAAATCATGCGGGTTATAGGGTGTGTGATTAAAAAGTTTTGTGTGTTGGTGATAAATTGGAAATTGCTTAATTTGTGATACAGTTTAACTCTCTCTTGAAAAATAATAATTTATTTAACTGTGTTGAAAAATTCTTATGGTTTCTCGAGATGTTTGTTTTATAGTATACAGATTGAAGCAGTGTGTTGCTGAGAAGTTAAAGTGATGAGTTGCTGTGAAGAGATGAGAGTTTGATTGGATGCATGGTAGAACCTCCTTTCTACATTGCAGACAAAGTTGAAGAGTTTGAAGATTGCTTTACAAATGCTGAACTGGAGTTTACTCAAACGCTAAAGTTTTTGAAGATTTGGTGATTGGATGCATCAGCTTAGGGGGAGTCTGTTGCTGACAGAAGCTATTGAAGCTGAAGCTATCCAAAGACCAAAGACAGTGCAAGATTGCATGAAGATTGCAAGAAGACTGAAGACAAAGTTATTTTATGAAGCTATTGTCAAGGGGGAGTTTGTTGGTGCATGTTTGTGACAACAGCTTAGATTTGGTCTTTGGATATCTTGTAATTAGAAACAGTTAGCGGGTTTAGCTTTGTATTAGTGAGATTATAGAGTTTGGGTTAAACAAAACCCAGTTGGGTCAAGGGTGGACGAAATGGGCTTGCCCATGTAGGAAACCTTAGCCCATGTAGCAAACCTTGTGTTATATAAACAAGGTTAGGCTTTAGGGTTTAGGTTAATCAGCAAAAACAGTTGTTAGAGAGGAATTTCGTGAGAGCTTTAGGGTTTGGACGAAATTGAGAGAGTTAGGGTTTAGATTGATTGTAATTCAGTTTGATTGATAATCAATAGTAAACCCGGATTGAAAGTGTCTTGTTGTTCCTGTTTTCTACTTGTCTCTGTGATATTCTGATCAAGAGGATTCCGCACTCTTGATTGGAAAGACAATTCTGTGAAGATCCATACGAATAGGGGACCTACAGTAAGACTTTTGCTCATTTTGTGATCTAGGAGTTTGAAGCTTGGAGAGAGAAAGTCTAGAGAGAGAAAGTACTCTCTACGTGATTCTTGTATTGTACACGTCATATATTTCAATAGAATCACGGTTCTAGTACGTTATTGTGTGTTCGGTCACGCATGTTCACGGATTCCGCACGTCGAACGTTCGTTACGCAATCGAACGGTGTCAAAACCGGTCCTACATCATTCTTAAGGGTTTGGGGTTGTGAAGCTTATGTTAAGCAATACACTCCAAATAAATTGGAAGTCCGATCTACTAAGTGTATCTTAGTAGGATATCCTAAAGATGATATAGGATATTATTTCTACGACCCAACCGACCAAAAGGTATTTGTTGCTCGAAAGGGTAAGTTATTGGAAGCTAAGTTCCTTATGGAAGGAACTAGTGACAGAACAGTGGAACTTGAAGAGGATCAAGAACCACAAGACGATACACGTTTGGTTGATACTAGCACTCAACAAGAGGTTGTTGAAAACGATAAAGAGATTGATCAGAACACACAAAATGTTCGCAGATCTGGTAGAATTAGTAATCCACCTGAAAGATATGGATTTTTCATGGATGGATGCCACGTGGTAGATTCAGATGAACCAACCACATACCATGATGCAATGTCAAAATTCGATTGTGAAAAATGGCTTGAAGCCATGAACATAGAGATGCAATCCATGTATGACAACCAAGTTTGGGAATTGGTTGTGCCACCACTCAACTCCAAAGTAGTTGGAAGTAAGTGGGTTTTCAAGAAGAAAACATATATGCATGGTAACTTGGATACTTACAAAGCAAGACTTGTAGCAAAAGGTTTCACTCAAACTCAAGGGATTGATTATGATGAGACCTTCTCGCCTGTGGCGATGCTAAAGTCAATCAGGATATTATTTGCCATAGCTGCATATTATGACTATGAGATCTGGCAATTAGATGTCAAAACGGCTTTTCTTAATGGATATCTTGATGAAGATGTCTATATGGTTCAGCCTGAAGGTTTTGTCGATCCAAAGCATCCTGACAAAGTATGCAAGTTAAAGAAATCAATCTATGGATTGAAACAAGCATCTAGAAGTTGGAATCACCGTTTTGATGAAGAAATTAAGAATTTTGGATTCATCAAGAACGGCGATGAAGCTTGTGTGTATAAGAAGGCTAGTGGGAGCATCATCACTTTCTTAGTACTGTATGTCGATGACATTCTACTATTTGGGAATGACATTCCAACCATGGAAGGTGTAAAAGCTTGGCTTGGAAGTTGTTTTTCCATTAAGGATCTTGGTGAAGTAGCCTAGATTTTGGGAATAAAGGTCTATAGGGATAGATCAAGGCGCTTGATAGGTTTAAACCAAAGTGCATACATTAACAAAGTCTTGAATAGGTTCCAAATGGAGAACTCTATGAAAGGTTTGGTACCTATTCAAGAGGGGACAATATTGAGTGCGTCTCAATGTCCAAGCTCAAAGGATGAGCAAGAAAGAATGAAAGGAATCCCATATGTGTCTGCTATAGGATCCATTATGTATATGGACTAGACCGGACATGTCATGCGCTTTAAGCATGACGAGAAGATACCAGCGAGTAACGATCATTGGGTGACTGTTAAAAATATATATTGAAATAACTTAGAAGGACTAAGGATATGTTTCTAATATATGAATCTGGTGAAGAAGAACTCGAAGTAAAGGGTTACAAGGATGCGAGTTTCGGAATTCGTTGTAAAGGGTTACATGGATACGAGCTTCCAAACTGATCAAGATGGTTCTCGATCATAATCAGGGTAGCATTGTCCACTACAGAATCAGAATACATCGCCGCTTCTTTGATTGAGATAATTCATATGGATCTGCCACTTGAATTATTTCCAATCTAGGGGTAGTCCCTACCATTCAGGACCCTAGAGATCTTTGTGATAACGATGGTACGATTGCTCAAATCAAGGTACCTCGTGTACATCAAAAGACTAGGCACATTGAGCGGATTTTCAACTACATAAGGGATGAAGTTGAAAAGGGAAAGACATGTATTCGCAAAGTTCACACTGATCAAAATATTGCGGATCCACTCACGAAGCTCCTTGAACGAGCAAAGCATGAAGGGTCATACATATGCCTTAGGACTTCGACATTCTAGTGATTGGATTTGATCTATTTTGTATTTGGATATTGGAACAACTGTTATTATAACTCTTTATGGTATTTTGAGTTATGTTCCAATTTTATCATGTTTAAATCCGTGAATAAGTTGCTTATTCTAAATGTCCGTAGTCGATCATACTTGTGGGAACAAATATGAATGTAAGACTATTATGAACTTGGATTGGTGGATATTCATTAGGTATGAATATAGAGCAAAGTGTTGCTGCCAAAGTTCATAGATATTTGTGGGATACAAATATTGGACTGACTCGCTCTCGAATATTACTACATGGAATCATTTGTGATTGATCATAAGAAAATTTGAGTAAAGGAGAATATCATAGTATCCTCAGACCTGAGATACATATTGGGTCTTGATATTCACCAAATATTATACCTTGACTTTTTCTTCGCTGTTAGTAATATGACAGTACATAAGGCTAAGCTCAGGTGTGGTACAAGGTGATTGTGAGAGACGTATGTAGTCAAGACGGGATTTGTTCCTCTTATTCGTTGAGAGTAAGATGTCTAAGGCCTGCTAAAGTTAAATCAAAGAGAGTGATCACTCTATGTCTCTGGATTTAACATGACATCTGTAACGAAAGGATAAATGATAGATTCACCTAAATCATTTTCAAGTAAGGGACTTGAATGGGATGATGTAATTGAATGGGACATATAGTCATACGTATTAGGGGTAGTAAACCGTAGTTAAGCGTCATTTACTACTTGCATCAATTTTCTATGTATCTTGTGCAAGTGGGAGATTGTTGGACTCTGTATGCCCAAGACACATATTAAATTGATGTGGCTAGTACGTTATGATCCAAGTCGAGTCATACCCAAATACAAGCTAGACAAACACTTATAATATTTATTTGTGATATGATCAAACAAATAAATATTAACACTTAGAACTTTTAGAAATCGGTTTTCTAAATAATTGCACTTGACAAACAAATAAATTATATGGATAATTTATTATGAGAGAATATTTTATTTTGTTATTTAATGGGTTAAATAACATTATAAAAGTTATGATTTATTGCATAAAAACTTATAAAATGTTGTGTTATGTTTTATAAAAGTTATAAAACTTAATACAAGACATAAAAATAAGTTAGGAAAATTTTGATTGGGTGAGAAATTGAAGGCACATGGGCCGCCCCCTTTTGTTCTTCTCAAGGGTTTTCCACCAATCAAGACACATGCAATTGTCATAAGTTAGAAGCCTCTTGATTGGATGATCTTCCCAAAACCATTTTGGTCCAATAGGGATGCATGCATTTGCATGTGTTAGATGCTCCATCATTGGCCAAGAATGGTGGCAATTCTCTCACAAGTTTTATATAGAATTTTTATCATAAAAATTCAAGGAATGAACTAGAAGAACTTGATAGAATTCTCTCTAAAAATTCGGTTATGGAAGGGTTCCATGAGGGAATTTTCAAGATTAATTTTCAAGTGAAAGAACTCTAATAAATACTCTTATAATTTCGGCTAAGGGTTGTTTCCAAGAGGGTTTCATTTGTGAGTTCATAAGTGTAGAAATCCTAGCTAAACATAAGGTGTTTGTTCGAAGGCTTGGGGTATACAAGCTTGAGGTCTTCTACACTTGAAGGCAACCGTTCAAGAAGCATCATCATCTTCATCATCCTATTACTCCAAGAAGGTAGTTTTCTAAACACCCAATGGTTGTGTATGATAGTATGCATCTTCATATATGGATCCGGGTTTTGGGATTTTACTTATAAATGAAGTTTATATCATAAAAGTAACATGTTTTAAACATTATTTCCGCTGTGTTTTTATTTCATATGAATGAAATTGCTTTGATAAACATGTTAAAATCCCATCACCTTCTCTCTTCTCAGCCTCTCTCTCTCTCTCTCTCTCTCTGCTTGCAGCCGCCGCATGCCACCACCATCTGGTGGTGGCAGCCGATAATCAGAAGTGAGGGGGGGTTGCTGTCGGGTACACGGAGAAGAGGGGGGGGGGTGTCTCACCGGAAGGGCAACGGCCAAAGTCGGCCGGATTTACTCCGGTCGCCGGAGGTGAAGGAGGGAACCAGGTGTGGGGTTGTTTGGCCGATGACCTTTGTTTGAGAAGGTGGACTTTTGTGTGTGAAAGCCAATATGCAGGCAAATGAGAGAAGCAAGCTTGTGTATAAATAGAGTGGAAAGTTTTTATTATCTTTTGAGTACCCAAATTGCATTTAGGTTAGTTGTTTTGTCCTTTGAATCAAGATCTCTTGAAGAGATTTGAAGAGATTTAGTAAATATTTTGCAACATTTGTAGAGATTTTGCCTATTATGTGTAGGTTTAGGCTTGTGGGTTTCGGGCTTGGGCCCAGGGCCCACAAGCCCATTTCATGTGTAAGTGGTCCGTAATTCTTACGGGACCCGCTATCGCAACCCAAACTCCATAAGCATCAAATATTCGTGTAACATCCATATTTTTCGGCGTCGTCAGTGTTTCGTACGGTTTCTGTTTATTATCGTTTAATTTCCAACGGTATCTCCGCAGATCGTCACACGCGCACTGTAGGACCGCATCAGCGTTCCTAAGCTTACTGAGGCCCTAATTAAGTTAATTTGCGTCGTAAACACTATTTAATGTCGCGTTAATCGCTTGTTAATCACGTAATTAAGGGCGTAAATTACCGGTCGTCACATTCTCCCCCTGTTAATGAAATTTCGTCCTCGAAATTTAGACTACGTTAACTCCTTAGAGTTACGTGATGCGTAAGTAAATATGAATAATGTCAAAAGGAAACGAGGCTTGCTGATACAGTCACTAGTGTGACCAAGTTAACAGGGGTCCAATAAAAGAGGAATTTCGACCAACGGAATTCCAAATAAACATTTACAATATGCAAATGAATGTTAGAAACAATAACATTTGCTGGGAGAAGCTTAGAATCAACAAGCCCAAACGAAATAGTTTTGCATGGAACGCTCAATCATGGTCAGCCCAAGCTGCAAGTTCTACCGACGCCACAAGGTGTCGTAGTGACCAAAAATAATTCAATAATAGTGGTGATCAAACAAGTATCACCTGTGTTTGAAGTCAAATGAAAGCACGATAATAAATCGAAGCAGATTTAATCTAAATCAATAAATAGATAATTAAATCCGTGCATGAGATTAGCGCAAGCTTCAATTTAGTGAAACGCCACCACAAGGTGTCGAAGTTAACAAACGAATTAATGGAGTCGTAGACCAACAAAATCTACTACGACTCAAAACAATGAAACGCTTGTTAAAATGAATTCGAATATGATGTTTTCAATACATCATATGGTGTCTTGAATTGAATATGTGTAATGAACAAGTTCAAACAATTGAATTTGACTTCGGCGCAAGCCGACAATAAATATATGTATCGTCAAGAAAACTTTCGGCATGGTCACAACGAAAAACCACGTATGTAACTTGAAAAGAAAAGAAATTTCAAGAAAATGTGTTGACTTGATAACAAAGAAGCCAACAATTGCAATAATGTGGGTCATTCAAATCACAAATCAACAATTAGATTTAGCGAAACAATATTTGAACTTCAATGAAACGCTTTATTCGAAACGAAACCACATGCGTAACAACGATGCATGCGTAACATATGAATTCTCAAGAAATGAAGCAAATGAACATTCGCTATAATGAAGAAGTTATTGTGATGCAATGACCATTAAGAGGAGTAGAGATGCGAAAATCTACTCAGTAAATGTGAAAGTCGAAATTTCAATAAAAGAAATTTAAGGACTTTACCTGGGGTTGCATGTGACGACCAGTTGTTAGGTGACATTACCATGGAATGTCGAACATGGCGTATTCGTCGTTAATGCGATAGGGGGAATGCGGAGACATACGTCTTCTTCTTAGCATGACCCGTGTTGTTTGCAGGACCGCGTGCCAAACTGCCGCTTCCTCGAAAGTCGTATGTGACGTACTTCAACCTCCGTTGATGTATAGCTTAAGTTTCACGTATACCTGTGCACTAGCGTTTCGTTATGCGTAGGATGCCTGCTCGGGAAGTTAAAATATCATAGACAATATGGATAATAGTGTGTGCCCGAGTTTATATTCGCGGTTCCTACGTGACGACCTTTAATGAACTTAGACATAAGTTTCCGAAGGTCTTAAATGCATGTTTCCTAAACTCTCAGAGTTTTGTGTACTGTATGCGTCTGTTTTGTGTACCATGTGTATAACACCACAATAGCGTATGTTTGAAAACAAAATATTGACTGTTTGTTTTTCGGCAACGGTTGGAGACCATATTCGAGTACTATGCGTTCTGTATGTATTCAACGTTTTAATAATCTAAGTCCCCAGAGAAATATGAGGTTAGAGCCTAGGTATCTCTATTGAGAACCCTATTCGCTGTAACCTATAGCTCTGATACCAATCTGGGATCAGAGCTAGGGTGACCTATGGCTGTAACCTATGGCTCTGATACCAATCTGTCACACCCCGAATATCAGAGCATTGGCGTGACTGGACTGGTATCTTCATTGCACAGCGGAAGCAAATAAGCTAAGACTTCTAGAAAAAGAACGCCTACTAACTACTCGAGTGTCCAATGGTTCTCCTATTCCAACCGTGCCTTGTCTTAGAAATGCAACCTGAGAAAGAAACATGCGGAAAAGTCAACATAAAGTTGAGCGAGTTCATAGTTTGTTTGTAAAAGATTTGAAATAAATCTTTTTGAATAACCGGTTTTTGAAGTATTGTTTAGAAAACGAATTTAAAATCGTTTTCTTGTCATGTTATACGGAAACTTTGTATGAAAACATGGTATGTATCTTGTATAATTCAAGTATTTCTGTATGTATCTTGTATAAATCAAGTATTCTTGTATAAATCAAGTATTCTCGTATAAATCATGTATTCTTGTATGTATCAAGTTGTTAATGGGTTGCAAGGCCATTAACATGTGACACGACATAGGAAGCAACCAAACCTTAGGCATTTTTCTAGTTGGCATATTCTGAGACACAAAAACACTACTCGGTTCTCGTTCTCACCAAGAGTGTGGCTGCCCGAAACCCGTTAGATCTAACCTTTTGTTCTGCGATCTAGGTATATTGTTGATTAATGGTGCTTATGGTACCCTATTCGTGACACGATTTCTCGTATCATTTCTCAAAACGCATCATTCTCGGTACTCGTTCTCACCAAGAGTGCTTCTTATTTTTGTATCATACCATTTATAAACGTTGTAACATTTGTACATGTATTTCACCCCCGAAGTTATAAAACTGAAAACAGTTTAAGAAAAGGGGGAGCATGAACTCACCTGAATATTCCTGTGCAAAGCTAGCTATATACGACTTCGTGATGTCATTTCCAAGACTTGACTTGCTAGCGTGCATTCTACAATATTCCTAATCATGGAATATCTTATAAGTTTCTAAACAAAAGCGGTAACTAAACTACGTGTCACCGAGCTCTACCGAATCGTTAACCGAACGATTCGACGGTAAATTGTTAACTTAACGAAAATGACTAAGTTATATTCGCTAAGTTTCATTTATTGTCGATAAAACTAATAAGTCTTGGAAAGACTTAGTCCTCGAGGGATTTAAAATATATATATATATATATAAATATAAATATTTTGGTAGAATCCCGTTAGTCGTCTTGAGAAGTCGTTGTGTAAAAAGGAATATTCGTATGATACGATATTTGAAATAAATATAAGATCTATATTTATTTTTCCATAAAACGAATTCGAGTTTAAAATAAATATAAAACTATATTTATTTGTATAAAAGTATTCGTATTGTTTAATACTTGAAATAAACATACAAACTATATTTATTTTTGTAAAAACGAATTCATGTTGTTTGACATTTGAAATATATGTATAAACCATATTCGTTTTATAAATCGAGTCTGTGTTGTTTGGTATTTGAAATAAATATTTAAGCGATATTCCTTTTATAAAACGAAATTGGTTTGTTTGATGTTAGAATAATATATGAATCGTCGTTTTCGCGTCTTGTAAAAGTGTTGTCGAAAGTAATGAAAGAATTGAAAATACTATATCACGTTTTATTTTATAAAAGCATTGTCGAAAATAATATCAAATTGTTGTTTTTCGTGATGTTGTAAAGTGTCATCGATATTGGTATTTTGTTACTAAAAGAGCACTTGAATTCCGATAGTTCGTTTTATAATAAAACTCGTCTTAGTTTTACGGATTTTCTCGAAAAATTGGCAGAGTTTCCTCTGTTTTTGGACGCCCTCCGATAACACAAGTTGTTGTTATTTCATCAAAATTCAACAATTTACTCAACCATATTTACGTGTAATTAGTTTATATGAACAAATAATTAGTAACACAAAGTAATTTCAACTAATAATCGTCGATTCAATCGGTTCGAGCTCGTTTTTGCATATAAAATGAAGAATAGTTAACGAAAATAACATTCGTCCTAAATCTTTTACCGAATCTTTGTGTCGAAATGCCGAGTCAACCGAGTTGACTCGCTGAGTTGACTCGTTGCGCTGACTCAGTTGACCGAGTTGACTCGGTTTGACCGAGTCAACCGAACGGAGTCTGACCCGAAGCTGCTTAGTCCGAACCGAGCTGCTGACCGTCCCGAACCTGCTGACCAGCCGTGACTGTTTGACCCGGACCCGAGCTGAGTTAACTCGGTTTAACCGAGTTGAAACCGATACGCGACCCGAACCCGAATGACAGCGAATCTGGAACCCGAACCGTTGACCTGTTTGACCGAACCGCTGACTTGTTGACCTGCCTTGACCAAACCAATTCTGAACCAATCCCGAACTCAGACGAGCCGAGACCCGAACCGAAACCGAGTCGAACCCGAAATCCAAACAGACAATCATGATCAGTATCATCTTCACCTTAACTTTCAGAAACAAAAGATGAAAGGAACGAGATCTTACCGGTGGTTTTCGTCGGATAAAGACATGGACCGCTGGTCCGAGACAAAGAACGTCGGACCGAGTCTCCGACCGCCGGTCCGAGACGTCGACCACCGTCAGTTCCTTCTCTCTTCTCAGCCTCTCTCTCTCTCTCTGCTTGCAGCCGCCGCACACCACCACCATCTGGTGGTGGCAGCCGATAATCAGATGTGAGGGGGGGTTGCTGTCGGGTACACGGAGAAGAAGGGGGGTGTCTCACCGGAAGGGCAACAGCTAAAGTCGGCCGGGACCCGCTATCGCAACCCAAACTCCATAAGCATCAAATATTCGTGTAACATCCATATTTGTCGGCGTCGTCAGTGTTTCGTACGGTTTCTGTTTATTATCATTTAATTTCCAACGGTATCTCCGCAGATCGTGACACGCGCACCGTAGGACCGCATCAGCGTTCCTAAGCTTACTGAGGCCCTAATTAAGTTAATTTGCTTCGTAAACACTATTTAATGTCGCGTTAATCGCTTGTTAATCACGTAATTAAGGGCGTAAATTACCGGTTGTCACATTCTCCCCCTGTTAATGAAATTTCGTCCTCGAAATTTAGACTACGTTAACTCCTTAGAGTTACGTGATGCGTAAGTAAATATGAATAATGTCAAAAGGAAACGAGGCTTGCTGATACAGTCACTAGTGTGACCAAGTTAACAGGGGTCCAATAAAAGAGGAATTTCGACCAACGGAATTCCAAATAAACATTTACAATATGCAAATGAATGTTAGAAACAATAACATTTGTTGGGAGAAGCTTAGAATCAACAAGCCCAAACGAAATAGTTTTGCATGGAACGCTCAATCATGGTCAGCCCAAGCTGCAAGTTCTACCGACGCCACAAGGTGTCGTAGTGACCAAAAATAATTCAATAATAGTGGTGATCAAACAAGTATCACCTGTGTTTGAAGTCAAATGAAAGCACGATAATAAATCGAAGCAGATTTAATCTAAATCAATAAATAGATAATTAAATCCGTGCATGAGATTAGCGCAAGCTTCAATTTAGTGAAACGCCACCACAAGGTGTCGAAGTTAACAAACGAATTAATGGAGTCGTAGACCAACAAAATCTACTACGACTCAAAACAATGAAACGCTTGTTAAAATGAATTCGAATATGATGTTTTCAATACATCATATGGTGTCTTGAATTGAATATGTGTAATGAACAAGTTCAAACAATTGAATTTGACTTCGGCGCAAGCCGACAATAAATATATGTATCGTCAAGAAAACTTTCGGCATGGTCACAACGAAAAACCACGTATGTAACTTGAAAAGAAAAGAAATTTCAAGAAAATGTGTTGACTTGATAACAAAGAAGCCAACAATTGCAATAATGTGGGTCATTCAAATCACAAATCAACAATTAGATTTAGCGAAACAATATTTGAACTTCAATGAAACGCTTTATTCGAAACGAAACCACATGCGTAACAACGATGCATGCGTAACATATGAATTCTCAAGAAATGAAGCAAATGAACATTCGCTATAATGAAGAAGTTATTGTGATGCAATGACCATTAAGAGGAGTAGAGATGCGAAAATCTACTCAGTAAATGTGAAAGTCGAAATTTCAATAAAAGAAATTTAAGGACTTTACCTGGGGTTGCATGTGACGACCAGTTGTTAGGTGACATTACCATGGAATGTCGAACATGGCGTATTCGTCGTTAATGCGATAGGGGGAATGCGGAGACATACGTCTTCTTCTTAGCATGACCCGTGTTGTTTGCAGGACCGCGTGCCAAACTGCCGCTTCCTCGAAAGTCGTATGTGACGTACTTCAACCTCCGTTGATGTATAGCTTAAGTTTCACGTATACCTGTGCACTAGCGTTTCGTTATGCGTAGGATGCCTGCTCGGGAAGTTAAAATATCATAGACAATATGGATAATAGTGTGTGCCCGAGTTTATATTCGCGGTTCCTACGTGACGACCTTTAATGAACTTAGACATAAGTTTCCGAAGGTCTTAAATGCATGTTTCCTAAACTCTCAGAGTTTTGTGTACTGTATGCGTCTGTTTTGTGTACCATGTGTATAACACCACAATAGCGTATGTTTGAAAACAAAATATTGACTGTTTGTTTTTCGGCAACGGTTGGAGACCATATTCGAGTACTATGCGTTCTGTATGTATTCAACGTTTTAATAATCTAAGTCCCCAGAGAAATATGAGGTTAGAGCCTAGGTATCTCTATTGAGAACCCTATTCGCTGTAACCTATAGCTCTGATACCAATCTGGGATCAGAGCTAGGGTGACCTATGGCTGTAACCTATGGCTCTGATACCAATCTGTCACACCCCGAATATCAGAGCATTGGCGTGACTGGACTGGTATCTTCATTGCACAGCGGAAGCAAATAAGCTAAGACTTCTAGAAAAAGAACGCCTACTAACTACTCGAGTCTCCAATGGTTCTCCTATTCCAACCGTGCCTTGTCTTAGAAATGAAACCTGAGAAAGAAACATGCGGAAAAGTCAACATAAAGTTGAGCGAGTTCATAGTTTGTTTGTAAAAGATTTGAAATAAATCTTTTTGAATAACCGGTTTTTGAAGTATTGTTGAGAAAACGAATTTAAAATCATTTTCTTGTCATGTTATACGGAAACTTTGTATGAAAACATGGTATGTATCTTGTATAATTCAAGTATTTCTGTATGTATCTTGTATAAATCAAGTATTCTTGTATAAATCAAGTATTCTCGTATAAATCATGTATTCTTGTATGTATCAAGTTGTTAATGGGTTGCAAGGCCATTAACATGTGACACGACATAGGAAGCAACCAAACCTTAGGCATTTTTCTAGTTGGCATATTCTGAGACACAAAAACACTACTCGGTTCTCGTTCTCACCAAGAGTGTGGCTGCCCGAAACCCGTTAGATCTAACCTTTTGTTCTGCGGTCTAGGTATATTGTTGATTAATGGTGCTTATGGTACCCTATTCGTGACACGATTTCTCGTATCATTTCTCAAAACGCATCATTCTCGGTACTCGTTCTCACCAAGAGTGCTTCTTATTTTTGTATCATACAATTTATAAACATTGTAACATTTGTACATGTATTTCATCCCCGAAGTTAAAAAACTGAAAACAGTTAAAGAAAAGGGGGAGCATGAACTCACCTGAATATTCCTGTGCAAAGCTAGCTATATACGACTTCGTGATGTCGTTTCCAAGACTTGACTTGCTAGCGTGCATTCTACAATATTCCTAATCATGGAATATCTTATAAGTTTCTAAACAAAAGCGGTAACTAAACTACGTCTCACCGAGCTCTACCGAATCGTTAACCGAACGATTCGACGGTAAATTGTTAACTTAACGAAAATGACTAAGTTATATTCGCTAAGTTTCATTTATTGTCGATAAAACTATTAAGTCTTGGAAAGACTTAGTCCTCGAGGGATTTAAAATATATATATATATAAATATAAATATTTTGGTAGAATCCCGTTAGTCGTCTTGAGAAGTCGTTGTGTAAAAAGGAATATTCGTATGATACGATATTTGAAATAAATATAAGATCTATATTTATTTTTCCATAAAACGAATTCGAGTTTAAAATAAATATAAAACTATATTTATTTGTATAAAAGTATTCGTACTGTTTAATACTTGAAATAAATATACAAACTATATTTATTTTTGTAAAAACGAATTCATGTTGTTTGACATTTGAAATATATGTATAAACCATATTCGTTTTATAAATCGAGTCTGTGTTGTTTGGTATTTGAAATAAATATTTAAGCGATATTCCTTTTATAAAACGAAATTGGTTTGTTTGATGTTAGAATAATATATGAATCGTCGTTTTCACGTCTTGTAAAAGTGTTGTCGAAAGTAATGAAAGAATTGAAAATACTATATCACGTTTTATTTTATAAAAGCATTGTCGAAAATAATATCAAATTGTTGTTTTTCGTGATGTTGTAAAGTGTCATCGATATTGGTATTTTGTTACTAAAAGAGCACTTGAATTCCGATAGTTCGTTTTATAATAAAACTCGTCTTAGTTTTACGGATTTTCTCGAAAAATGGGCAGAGTTTCCTCTGTTTTTGGACGCCCTCCGATAACACAAGTTGTTGTTATTTCATCAAAATTCAACAATTTACTCAACCATATTTACGTGTAATTAGTTTATATGAACAAATAATTAGTAACACAAAGTAATTTCAACTAATAATCGTCGATTCAATCTGTTCGAGCTCGTTTTTGCATATGAAATGAAGAATAGTTAACGAAAATAACATTCGTCCTAAATCTTTTACCGAATCTTTGTGTCGAAATGCCGAGTCAACCGAGTTGACTCGCTGAGTTGACTCGTTGAGTTGACTCGTTGCGCTGACTCAGTTGACCGAGTTGACTCGGTTTGACCGAGTCAACTGAACGGAGTCTAACCCGAAGCCGCTTAGTCCGAACCGAGCTGCTGACCGTCCCGAACCTGCTGACCAGCCGTGACTGTTTGACCCGGACCCGAGCTGAGTTAACTCGGTTTAACCGAGTTGAAACCGATACGCGACCCGAACCCGAATGACAGGGAATCTGGAACCCGAACCGTTGACCTGTTTGACCGAACCGCTGACTTGTTGACCTGCCTTGACCAAACCAATTCTGAACCAATCTCGAGCTCAGACGAGCCGAGACCCGAACCGAAACCGAGTCGAACCCGAAATCCAAACAGACAATCATGATCAGTATCATCTTCACCTTAACTTTCAGAAACAAAAGATGAAAGGAACGAGATCTTACCGGTGGTTTTCGTCGGATAAAGACATGGACCGCTGGTCCGAGACAAAGACCGTCGGACCGAGTCTCCGACCGCCGGTCCGAGACGTCGACCACCGTCGGTTCCTTCTCTCTTCTCAGCCTCTCTCTCTCTCTCTCTCTGCTTGCAGCCGCCGCACACCACCACCATCTGGTGGTGGCAGCCGATAATCAGATGTGAGGGGGGGGGGTTGCTGTCGGGTACACGGAGAAGAAGGGGGGGTGTCTCACCGGAAGGGCAACAGCTAAAGTCGGCCGGGACCCGCTATCGCAACCCAAACTCCATAAGCCTCAAATATTCGTGTAACATCCATATTTGTCGGCGTCGTCAGTGTTTCATACGGTTTCTGTTTATTATCGTTTAATTTCCAACGGTAACTCTGCAGATCGTCACACGCACACTGTAGGACCGCATCAGCGTTCCTAAGCTTACTGAGGCCCTAATTAAGTTAATTTGCGTCGTAAACACTATTTAATGTCGCGTTAATCTCTTGTTAATCACGTAATTAAGGGCGTAAATTACCGGTTGTCACACTTAGTTCCCTGAAATACATGTAATTTTAAAACATCAACAAAAGTTGAGCAAGTTCATGTGTTCGTGTATGAATAAACCTTTAAAGTATGTTTGTATGTATGTATGTCCCTGGTATGTAGCAATAAGGAAAAACATATCAGCAATGGTTTGCAAGGCCAATGGTATGTGTGAAATGGTGCAGGAAAACTCAAACCTAGCGGATTTTGCCACGGCATTAGTATGTGGACATAGTCACCACATGGGCCACCCTGGTCCTCATGGGTGTGGGCTCGCTACACCCAAATAGATCTATCACTCATGTCCCTCGGTCCTACGACAAGGATTAATGGCCTTAAGTGTTGTACCCACCTTTCACATGATCAAGCAGTAACCCTCCTTAGCTAACCATACCATGTATAAAATGGTTGTAAACAATTATAACATGTATTTCACCCCCGAAGTTATAAAACTGAAAACAGTTAAAAGAAAAGGGGGACATGAACTCACAGTTTTGCGTCTTCAGTACTCGTAACTCAAATCTCGTCAGCAAACACGACTACCTACAATGTGCTAGGGCCTATTAGACGAACGGGCCGTTCCTTGCCTCAGTATTCACGTTTTTGAGTTACGTTTCTTTTATGTCTTTAACATTATCCCAAGTTATAATTACTTGTTAAAATAATAATTATTTTAACTTTAAATTATATTAAATTTTGGAATAATACTTCTCAAGTATTTTTATTCGTATTCTTGTATTTGTAGTTCCACAATAATATATTTTCAAGTCACACTCAGAAAATATATATAAACTTATTTTGTCCAAAAATAATATATTTCAAGAAAATATATATTTTTCCCAAAAATCATATATCTTCTAAAGATTCCAAGAAAATATATTTTAACTTCCCAAAAATAATATATTTTCTCCTTGTCGAAAATATGATATACTTTGTAATAATAATAAAAATCATACTTTCATTTCTTGTATCCAAAATATCATTTACCAAAAATATATTTATAACGGTATTTTCCGGAATATTTTGTTAGTTACGTTCTATCGTTCGGTTCCACAATATTATGTGTGTAACTTATATATTTATTCCTTGCGATTTTTTGTAATATTTTGGGTTGTAAATTTCTTGGTATTTTGTCAAGTTATATTATTTTAACCCTAAAATAATATAACTAATACACAAAGTATACAAATAATCACACAGAATGTGTCTTCAAAATATATACCTTTCAAATATATATTTAGTTATTTTTATTTACAAAAACCAACCTCCAGTATTTGTAGTTTTGTAACAAAATCTATGGCAAAGTTTATATTGAAAATCATAGGTAAAACACACTTGTAAATATTTGTTAGAAAATATTTTTCTAAGTGTTTATATTTTTAGAAAATTTTGCCATAGTTTCCCCTAAAAATGGAGGTGTCCATGCTTCTAAAGCATATCATTTTCTTTTTAAAATCATCACAAACATTCAATAATCAACCCTAAACAACTTACACTTACCAAGTGCCAAAACAATGCTATCTACATATCAATCATGAACTTGAACTTTCATAAAAACTTGTAGTAACTTGGTAGTGTGTTTAGTAGGTTTAGTTATCCTTTAAGTGTGTTTACTTCTTTCAAAATCTCATTCTTGGAAGATTTAGGTGTTTACAACTTGCTAGATGATTTTTCCAAAAATCATTCCTTTGAATTTTTCTTGTAAACAATGTATTCTTATACTTGTTTCACCACTAGAAACATGGTTAGTTTCTTTAAAAACAATGTTTATGTAAATCTTGTGATCTAACTTGGTTACTTGAGAAAACTATGTTTAAAATCATCCATGTTTATGTCTAGTAATATGTTACATACTTCATCATTTACAAAATCATTTTCATATTTCAAGTTCATGAAAACATAAAGCATGATGATCTTGGTCTTTCACAAGATCACCACCTTAACTTACTAGATCATGTGTTTAATCACAATCTAGTAGGTTTCTTATGATGTCTAACATCACTAACACAAATCATCAATCATCAAGAAGCAAATCAACTCTAATCAACAAGTATTGTAGGTCCCCTTGATGTATGGATCTTTCACAGAATTGTCAATCTAATCAAGAGTGCGGAATCCTCTTGATCAGAATATAGCAGAAAAACGTGTAGGAACAGAAACAACAATTCACAATCAAACCGGGTTTCTATTGATTATCAATTACAAGAATTACAATCAATCAAACCCTAACCAACACAATTTCGTCCAAGCCCTAGCCTTCACGAAATTACTCTCTCTAACAATTGTTTTTGGCTGATTAACCTAAACCCTAAAGCCTAACCTTGTTTATATAACACAAGGTTTGCTACTTGGGCTAGGATAACCTCATGGACTGCGAATTGGACAAGCCCAAATCGCCCCCATACACAGCCCAAACATTACAACTCACTAATACAAAGCTAAACCCGCTAACTGTTTATCGTTTTACTAATTACAAGATATCCAAAGACCAAATCTAAGCTGTTGTCGCAAACATGCACCAACAAACTCCCCCTTGACAATAGCTTCATAAAATAACTTTGTCTTCAGTCTTCTTGCAATCTTCATGTAGTCTTGCACTGTCTTTGGTCTTTGGATAGCTTCAGCTTCAATAGCTTCTGTCAGCAACAGACTCCCCCTAAGCTGATGCATCCATTCACCAAATCTTCAAGAACTTTAGCGTTTGAGTAAACTCCAGTTCAGCATATGTATAGCAATCTTCAATCTCTTCATCTTTTGTCTGCAATATAGAAAGGAGGTTCTACCATGCATCCAATCAAACTCTCATCTTCACAGCAACTCATCACTTTATCTTCTCAGCAATATACTGCTTCAATCTCGAGAAACCATAAGAATTTTTCAACAAAGTTAAATAAATTATTATTTTTTAAGAGATAATTAAACTGTATCACAGATTAAGCATTTTTAACTTATCACCAACACGCAAAACTTTTTAATCACACACCCTAGAACCCGCATGATTAAAAATTTTGAACTCACTTTCCAACACCGTCTCCCCCTATCAGTAACAATTCCTCCAAGAATAACAGTTTTCCGTACATTAAGAATTTTAAACAGAAAAAAAAACACTATTTTTGGATTTTTATATTTTCTGAAAGCAAGTAAATACAAAAGCAATAAACACTCTATTTTTGTGAGAATCACCGGTAAGAAGATCATATCAGCACAATCAAACTGTTTCACACAATTAGATAATTCTTTATTTAATGTTTCGTGAAAAGCAGTCCAAGACGATTACCAGTATGTTTGTCCACTTAAACAAAATGCATGAACATTTCAAGTACCATTACCGTATGATACGTTAAGGTAAGATTATTACTGATATACTAGTGTGTCCCACTTCAGGATATACCCCCGCGATCAAGGTATGCACAAAGATTCATCGTAGTAGGTGAGTATACTGAATTCATCCGTTTTGTTTTTCAACGTTTAGATAATTGGTGAACAGATCAGTACTTCCGTACAGCAAAGAGACCAAAATATCTAACGAGGGCTATGACAAATACCATTTTTGGTACGATTTATGCATTTTTGCACATTTGAATGACTCTCTTTGAGAGCTTCTTCATATATGGGATTTGGCATTTTTTGCTCTTTTAAGATATCCTGGTTGTGCCTAGGTCAGCATGTATCTGGATGCAGCAGAAGGACAACCCTGATATCCCCAGATGAAATAACAGTATAAAGACCCAAAACTTCAGATTTTGGCAATCTATCAACGCAAGATTTAAGGTCATTAAACCATACACCACTGATGTGTTCCCCACTCATACACAGTTCATTTAGGTTTATATCACGTTGGTAAGTTGATTATTTCATGCTTTTTGCCTACTGGTACATCATATGATGAAGCTGCTATCACACTTAAGTAATTTAATTTCATTTTCAGTGTGACAGCCTAACTTGCTGATGTACTATCATTTCTTCTTTTTCACACAGTGATAACTCATTTTTAATTTTCTATTTTTTTATGTTTTTTGATTTTTCAATGTTTTTGTATTTTTGATTTTTAAGAAAAGCAGTAAACTATTTACAAAAATTCTTATGAAAAACCAGTTATTCAGGATTCCTCATCCCGTTGAGTTCGACTAAATGTTCAAAGCGAGCCCTGTCAAAAGCTTTAGTATAAAGATCTGCCAGGTTATCTAGTGTGTCGACTCAGCATTTTGAACTTCAATTTAAATCAAACAATATACATATATCAACAATCTCACATCCCCCGTCATGTGCCTAGAGCAGCCACTATCAACATAAGTTGATAATCCTCCTTAGCAGCTCCTGCACACACCAACTAAGAAATTAGTTAGATTGGGGGACCCAAGCCTTAATGGTCTTGGGTCGTCCAAATTCACCAACTACTGGAACATCCATCCAATATCCATTACTCCTAACTGGAGTCTTGGATCTTAGACCTGTTGATGGAATTTGATTTTGATTTCCACTAGGTCTTTGGTCCTGAGGGTTCCTAAATGTGTTTGGACTATTTGACCTTTGAAAATTTTGATTTTGATATCTTGAATTTTGATTTCAAGAAGCTTGATTATCATAATTTCTAAAGCCATTGTTATAAAAAGTTCGACCACCATTATTCTGGTATCGATTTTGATATTGACAGTGACTTCTGAAATTATTTGAATTATAATTGTTCACTCTAGGTGAACTGCTTCTAGGTCTCTCATATCTGCCTGGTGGAGATTTAGGCTGAAATCTTGGTTGATTTCTTTGAAAACGTGGAACTTTTGGAGTTCCTGTTCCAGCCTTATCTACACCAACAACAACATTCTCTGGTTGCTTAGGAGCAGATTTCTTTGGAGAATTTGAGCCTTTCTCCTCACTATCACCTTTCTTCTCTGGTAATTTCCCTCTCTGTTTTTCACTAAGTTGTGCTTCACTCTTTTTGTTAGGACAGGAACTAGCTACATGTCCCTTTATGTGACACTTAAAGCACGATCTCCTTTTCAAAGACTTCTTAGCTGGAGTCTCTGATGTAGATCCCTTATCAGATGGTGATGATCCCTTAGATGAACCTTGTTTAGTTTGCTTGGGTTCAGATTTTTCTTTGTTTTTATTTTTAGCAAACTCTACATTTGATTCATTTTCAATAACAGTTGTTTCATTTTTCATATCACTACCTTGAAAAAATTAATCTTTTTAACAAAAGCTTGATTTTTATTCTTAGGCGGTGAATTTTTCTTTTCAAAGGTTCCCTGTTATTGTTTTCCTTAGCATCATCACTCTCAGATCCATCACCTTGACTTGATGTGGATGCGAAACTACTTGGTGCAGATGCCATAAAGTTTGCTAGCTCATCTTCACTAGGCAGGAATGAATAGTCATGACTAAGAGGAGGTGGAACTTCATTAAAGCCCTGGAAGCCCACACTGGTCTTGTCATTACTCTTCTTTAACCCACCTATCATGTGTTTCATTACAAAAGACGAATCTCTGAATTGACTTAATTTCTTTTCAAGTTCAACAATTTTGAGTTGTGCATCTGACAACTCTTTGCATTTTTCAGAAATCTCTTTTGTTTTCTCAGCCATCATGTCATGAGCTAAGTCTATGACTTGAAGTTTTTCATTTAGTTTGCAAGTTAAAGCTTCAATTTTAGCTTGATAACCTTTTATCTTCTTCAAGTATGACGATTCATTTCTTTTAACAAACTTTGGTTTTGTGTTGAAAACCTGTCAACCTCACCCTGTAGTTCACGACATCTCAAACATACAGAATTAGATTGTACCTCTTTCTCATGAACTTCTCTATTTTCATCAGCAACAACCTGTTCAGCTTCACTTTCTTTCTCTACTTCAGCATCCACTTTTGCTTCAGCATTTTTCACTTCAGATTCAGCATCACTCACAGTAGTTTCAGCCTCATCAACTGGCACTATCTCTGCCATGAATGCCTGAGTGGCACTCTCATTCCCATGATATCGCTTTTGTAATGCATCCCACATATCCTTTGAATTAGTGTACTTTGTGAAGGTATGCTTGATGCTATCAGGTAAGGACATCTTTATCGCAGCCAAGGCTCTCTTTTCAGCCTCATACATCCTTTTATCATCCTCTTTCATGTTCACATAGTCTGTTCTACGTGGTCTGCCCTCATAATCGTGTGTTGGGTTTATGTACCCATCTTCAATACAGATCCACATGCGTGCATCCTGAGATTCAACGAATGATTGGAAGCTGGCTTTCCATGTAAGATAATTCTCCACCTTCATCATCTTAGGTGCATTCACATTCTTCATGTTCGACATTTTAAAACGTTGCAGACTGAGAAAACCGTACAAAATATATCCGAAAACAGTGGTTACCAAATTAGACCGTTAGAATCGTCTCGAAAAGACGAATCCAATTATATATAATGTCAAAAACCGAATTCGGGATTTTCCAGATTTTTTTTTTCTTAAAAATACGAGGATTTCAACGGTGCAGACGGTTCTGTCAAACGAGATACGGATCAATTTCTATTTGAGAAACAGTCAAATTTTATTGACGCTTGCCAACTGAAATTCCACCACTTTAATTAATTTCGCTACCTTAATTTCGCTGGGAGTGATGTTAATTTCGCTAGGTCTGCTTCGCTGACAAGTCAAATTCGCTGGTCTAGTTCGCTGACAAGTCTGTTAATTTCGCTCAAAATAATTTCGCCGGGTAACCAGTTCGCTATTACGACGACTGGTAAAGTCGCTAAAAACCGTGGTAATTTCGCTGTGGACAATTACACGGTTACCAAAGTCGCCTTTGGATTTTAATTTCGCCGACAACTTCGCAGATCAGTTAAATTCGCTAGAACAGTTAATTTCGCTGGTCTTTAAGTTTGGAAATTCAATCTTCTCGAAAATTATGATGATTTACCAGATTCTTTTAACACTTTCCTGCAAAATCACAAGGCAAAATGTCAGTAATTTTTCGAAAACAATATGATAAACACGAAGAACAGTCTTCGAATTCCAGCCAAATACTCTTCAAAAATCAGCAAAACCTATCCCGAAAACCTGCAAATCATCAAAATCACACACACAAACTGATCAAACACAAACAAATTCGCTGAAAATTATCAAAACTCAAGAAATTTCAAAACCCTAATTTCAGGTTTCAAAAATTTCGAAATTCTCCCTGTTTCTGCAGAACACAATTCTGAACCGAGCCTTCAAGAGCCTAATGCTCTGATACCAATTGTAGGTCCCCTTGATGTATGGATCTTTCACAGAATTGTCAATCTAATCAAGAGTGCGGAATCCTCTTGATCAGAATATAGCAGAAAACGTGTAGGAACAGAAACAACAATTCACAATCAAACCGGGTTTCTATTGATTATCAATTACAAGAATTACAATCAATCAAACCCTAACCAACACAATTTCGTCCAAGCCCTAGCCTTCACGAAATTACTCTCTCTAACAATTGTTTTTGGTTGATTAACCTAAACCCTAAAGCCTAACCTTGTTTATATAACACAAGGTTTTCTACTTGGGCTAGGATAACCTCATGGACTGCGAATTGGACAAGCCCAAATCGCCCCCATACACAGCCCAAACATTACAACTCACTAATACAAAGCTAAACCCGCTAACTGTTTATCGTTTTACTAATTACAAGATATCCAAAGACCAAATCTAAGCTGTTGTCACAAACATGCACCAACAAGTATTCATGTGTTAATAAGCTTATGTTAAAGATTCATGATTAAGTTCTTTAGTGTTCATCAAGATTAACAATGTTCATCATCTTTTACCCATCAAAATATGAAGTAAAAACAAGAGATATGAAGCTTACTACTAGCACAAAGGCTAGGAAAGAACACTTGATGAAGAAGATGATAAATGTGTTGGATAAAAGCTATTGGAAGAGGTCCTTCAAGATCCAAGACCACCAAGCTTGCTCGTAGACCTTCTTACACCTTTGTGAGTATATGGAATGGATGATCAATGGATGAAAGTGGTGGTGGTGTGGTGGGCTATGTTCGGCCGAGAACCAAGGGAGGGAGAGGAGGAAGATGGTGTGAAGTGTGTGTAAGAGATAGTGAGGGTCTTGATCATCTTATAACCATTTAATCCTTTTATCCATTGTGTATTATGTCTATTAAGTACATAACAAATCCTTATAACAAATATTATAAGATTTAAGTGAATCAAGGATGGGGGCCACATTGTGACCGTCCACTACCATGGGGGGGGGTCTAGTTGGTTTCCAATGGTAAGTTAAGCATAATGGTTGAAATCTAAGTGATTTAGTCAGTGTTTATGCATATTATGTGGTATATAGTGTGTTAGGGTGTTCGGGGATCATAACTAGCTCAGAAACATTAAAACAATGCTTCTAGTATAATTTTGGTGTTCCGGGTAGTGTCCGGTTGTTCGGTTAGATACCGGTTCGTTAAAGCGTCAAACTATTCCGTTTAGTGTTCATTATGTTACCTTTTGTGACACTTTTAATTCCCGACACTTAGGAAAGTATTCAGGACCATTTAGTCATATTTTTGCATGTTACCAACTTGTTAAAATGTTGATTTTTGCTGAAAAATGCTGAATTCTGCACTTTATGTGGGTTTTAGGCACTTTCTGGCACTTTAACTATCACCTAGAAAAGCAGTTTTGTAGTCCTTACCTCCCAACACACTATACTAGTGTAGTACTTGGTTTCTGGCTCATACTGGGTCTCAAAACAACGTCTGTCTATGTACTGAACCCCGTCAGCATATTCCTGTTTTATCCGTTAACTATGCTAACTGTGCTTTGTGCATCATGTATGTCAATAAAGTTTGCATGTAATAATGATGTGACAGTATGCAATATGTGATGCATATGTAAGTATGATGCAGTAATCAGAAAGCACTTAATTGTAATTCAGCACAGTCATTAAGCACTAATCAAGATTAATTAATTATACGGATACCTGTATTTTTTTACGGTTGTCACATGTATACATACTTTTGATACTTTAAATTCTAAATCCCGAATCTTACCACTTCCTAAACATCATGTAACCTTACCATTGAATACTTATTCACAAATAACTCGTCACTCATGGATAATTGGAAAGCATATGCAATATTGTGAGTATACTTGACCCATTTTATTTTTTACACTTTTTGGGTGCAACATGTTTTACATATACAAAAACACATACATACTTTTATGCAATCATACATACAAACAATCCAATACATGCTTACAATTATGTTATGCTTGATTCGTGTTTTCTGGGTGATTCTTATGTGATGAACTTGTCATTAACTTCGTACGAGCGTCCACTTAACATGTATAGCGCTATAGGAGTAACGTACCACCCGTGAATGAGAAGTCATGTTAAGTTTATTCATTCTTTATACTTGCGGTAATCAGAGGGTTGGCTTGTAAATCGCATGCCAGTTTATACGTTAATTTTGATAACTAGGTTTGCTATGTGGATTGTTCATTGTTCATTTTTATACTTATATGCTAGTACTCAAACTTGTATACTCGCCAATACTTTTTGTATTGAACTATACTTTAAAACTTGTTGCAGGTTTATGATGATGTTGATGATGCATGAAACTTAGTAGGATGCCTAGAAACGCATTTTTAGACTTTAAATACTTGTTGTAATGCATTTCATTTGTTTCAACTTGTTGTATTCTATTTCAAACAATGTAATTGATTCTTTTAGAAATAAAATGAAATTTATTATTTAAATACTTGTCACAATTTATTGTTATGAGTGATGACCAATCTCGTTTTCGTCTCACTCCGATGTTTCCCCCATCGGTTTGGGTGTGACAGATTGGTATCAGAGCCATAACTATAGGGAATTAGGAAAATTGCTATGCTTAGTCTATAGTTAAGCACCATACTTGACCATACTTGACTTATATGCTAATTTCTTGAACACCTTTTATATGCTAATTTCTTGAATATCTTTTATGTGCTACTTCCTTGAACATCTTCTATGTGCTAATACTTGCTTTACTATTACAAAACACACGCCTTTCCTAAGGCAATTTTACATAATTATGTTAAATTTGAAAACACTCACGTTATACAAACGAGACGACTTCACCAAAATAGGCGTGAAACCCACAATTTGGTGAACAACTCTCAATCCACTTATTATTTTACACAAAGTTCGCCATCTAGTTAGGAATGAAATTCTTACCTTGATAGGGAATTTCCATTTTAAATCTAGTGGACCCTCGTCAACGTGTCGGAATTTACTTTCTTGACCCGACGAGTACTAACCACACTTAGGGTACGACATTGTCAAGATAGGGGTGAAACCCGCATGTTGTCAACTAGTCCCACTCCTTGATTTTCAAAAATCCCGCCAAGTCTTGAATTTTCGATTGATTTGGAGCATGTAGTAACCGGAAGGGTGAATACCGTTAACCGAAATTTCGGCGAGAGTACTCCACCTATTAGGCCAAAGCATGCTTCCCAAACTCAAAAGAACTTTCGACCACTTCGGTTTAGTCAAAAGTTCCGTTTTGGAACAATCCAAGTTTTAATCAAACCTCGATTTTAATATTATCAATCTTGTGCTTAACACGATACAACCTCTTCTTTTTAAAGTTCAAATTTTTTTCAAGATTTTCTACACACATCATACCAAGTCTTCTTATACACCTATACGTTATACATATGCACGATTTCATGAACGTCACCAACTAAATTTACATTTCTCGTAATCTCAAAATGGAGACATATCATTAAGATAGGAGTGAATTCCTTACCTTGATGATTAGCTCCGCTCCTTCCCTTCTCAAAAACGACCTCACTAACGGGCTAGGGGTGATTCCCTACCTCGGTGATCATTTCCAAGCTTTCCCTTTTAAAGAGACTTTATTATGCAAACCACACGATCAAATTTTATGCCTAAATCGTTTATCATTTTGTCAAATCATTACTTATGCAAAATTTCAAAATTCATTGTTTTATCGAACGTATTTCCTACCCTACAACCTATTTTACATAAATCCCATATACAAAATACCTAATCATATCTTAAACATTTTATTACCCGATTTTCAAGATTTTATGAAATGCTACCTATCAACTTAATCGGTCTAATGAATCTCTTGCCCACGAACTTCATACTCAACCTAATAACTAAAACACGCTCACATTATATCATTATACTAAAGACTTTTATTCTCAATCGGAAATCAAACCAACTTTTCTCACATGCGTATAAAATCTTATAGATATTAGAAGATCGTTTTACTAAAACTCTTTTCAAAATCAATAAATCATTCTGCTAAAATTCTTTTCAAAGATAACTAAGTTCATTTTGGTAAAATTCATTTTGAGTGGGGATTTTATGGGATTCTAGTCTAAAACTGAACCAATCACTTTGTAACTATGTGCCTATAAACAATTGTGCTTGGTTTGAAATGTATATATAGGTTTATAACAAAAGAATTACGAAAGAATAACTAAAATATGCTCAATCATTTATACTTTTTGTTGTCTTATATATAACTCGTTAGTTCTCCGCAATGAAAAAAGAATAAGATACCATCACCATGACTAGTGACTACTACTTTTGGTACATCTTCATCCAACACCATGATAAGAGAATAAAGCTAGAAAAATGTCCACTAAATAACCTCAAAAAACAATTAACAAACGCAAGGAATATATAAACTTTCAAACTACAAATAACCCATGCCAACCATCGTATATCGCCATTCTTCTAACATGAACAACTACTCTAACAACACCGGTTATCGGCCAATGCACACGCTTGTGCCATATGATCGTGACAATGATGTTTCCCATATGATCCGTGTTTCTTTCATAATTGTAAGTCACTGCTATCCTATGTATTTGTTTTCTTACTAAAAATAATTATTTAAGTTGATAATCAGAATTGGAAAAATCCAACTGATTATATGCTTTTGTTTTTTTAATTATGATATGACCATTTTCACAACACACATCTGTACATTTGTGGCTTAATAATCACGAAATACAACACAAGTAAACTAGATTTTTGTCAAGAACACCAGAGTTCATATTTATAATTAACATCTAGGATTTCGACTCATCGTGTGTTTAGCGGTACCGAAACTTAAAGTAACTTGGATTTATACTATCAGATATTTGACTCAACTCGTTTTCGAACAAAATTTACGTCAAAACATAGACTAACTGAAAACACATATAAAAATAAGCATAAAAAAGTATTATATTTGACTTAACTCATTACCAACAACAATTTATGTCGAAACGTAAACCAAATTGGATTTATAGCAAAGCGTATTTAAAAATACGCATGTAAGAAAATAATATATTTTTTAAGTTAGAGAATGAAAACGTGTGTTGCGGTGACGTCGAAACGTAAGGTAACTCGAATTTTTACAGCCTAGTGAAAACGTATTATATTTGACCCGACTCGTTTCCGAACAAAATATATGTCAAAACCTACATAAATATAAGCACGAAAATGTATTATATTTTACCACGTACATAAAAATAAACACGTTAAACTCGAGAGGGCCAAAATGATATTTTACAGAAAACTGAGGGGTATAAATGTTAAAACTGAAAGTTGAGAAGTTGAGATACACAAATAGAAAAAAAAAAAGACAAATAAAACAAAACAAATCAGTGTAACTAGATTTGACATTGATATTAGCTACACTGAAATGTCACCCTAGAATGTTATATATAATGTGTTCTAAAATTTTGCAGGGTATGGTTAGTCCAATGGATCGTTTTGGGTCTGAGGGATATGTGTCGCCCTTCGCCGCACCTAGGTAAGTCCTCTAGTGACCTTACGAGTTAGAGATTGAAATATGCTTTTATCTTAAACTTAGCAATATATATATATAGGGGAAGGTTCAAATGAAAACCACTAGTTAACGTGAAAACTAAGTAAAAAAGCCTAAAAAACATACAATTTTTTTTTGCATACCAATTTTCGCTATTTTAAGTATATAAAAGCAAATTTTTCAAAAAGAAAAAATTTGTAGTGCACATGTGTAATAGTACACATGTGTACTACAATTTTTTTAAAAAATTTATATATATATATATAAAAACTAACGATTTTTAATAAAAAAATTATAAAAAAAATTGGTATGTTTTTTAGGTTTTTTTAGTTAGTTTTCGCGATAAAAGTGGTTTCAAATGAAAATCACTTTTATCGCGAAAAGTAACTAAAAAAGCCTAAAAAACACATCAATTTTTTTTACAATTTTTTTTTATTAAAAATCGCTATTTTTTATATATAATAAAAAACTTTTTTTCAGGATTTTTTTTTGTAATGCACATGTGTAGTACACATACACATGTGCACTACAAACAAAAATTTAAAAAAAAGTTTTTTTTATATACAAAAAATTGATAAAACAAAAAAAAAATTTGCTATGTTTTTTAGGTTTTTTAGTTAGTTTTCGAGTTTTCTCGTTAACTATTGGTTATATATATATATATATATAGGGTAGGGATCCTGTACATTAATCCAGAAGTGTGAGAAGTGTAAGAAGTGTATTATAACACTATATATAACACTATATAACACCATATAAACACCGTATAACACTATGTAACACCATATAATACCATATAACACTATATAACAATATATAACACTATACATCTATCATAGACATGCTATCAGACAAAATATAGTGTTATATTTGTTATATAGTGTTATATGGTGTTACATAGTGTTATATAGTGTTTAAATGGTGTTATATAGTGTTATATATAGTGTTATAATACACTTCTCACACTTCTGGATTAATGTACAAGATCCTCAAACTATATATATATATATGGTAGGATTCATGCGAAAACCACATTTATTGCTAGAACCGTGAGAACCAATGTGAATACAACAAAACTACACTACCAAATACCTAAAAAAACTTAACTCTCCACCCCACCCAACCTAAATGCGAAAAACTAAACCCTCAAAAAACCTAAAAAAATCTAAAAAACACACAAATTTTTTTTATTTTTTATTTAAATTTCTCCTTTTAGTAGCAAAATTTTTTTTTAGTTTTTTTTAACAAAAATTTTAATAACGAAAAGTAGCGATTTTTGTATAAAAATATTAAAAAATATTTTTTTTTTTGTGTTTTTTAGATTTTTTTTAGGTATTTTTTGTTGTGTTTACATTGGTTCTCGCGATTCTCGCAATAAAACGTATTTTCTAAATGATCCTTCTCCTATATATATATATATATATATATATATATATATAACCATGAATCAAGTAGATCAAAGAGATTAAAATTGAAAATTTTATATATATATATATATATATATATATATATATATAAAACCATGAATCAAGTAGATCAAAGAGATTAAAATTGAAAATTCTAACAGGTGTTAGTTTAATGCATCAAAAATTATTATTATTATTATTTTGTACGTGCGTAAGTATATATATGGAGTTTTATTACATTTGTAGCCTCTTAATAAAATTTAAAGTATTATATTAAATTATATTTATAAAAGCGTTAAAAAGTTGGTGAAAATTCCTTTGGTGAACTTAACATGATACGTTTTGACTTATGATTAGTTTTAACTCCATCGAAAATCCTATAAAGCGCATGTTTAATGTGTTATTATTCATTTATAAATAGTTATAGCACGTTATTCAAACTATGTGACCCGTGCAACTTGTTATTTAAATAAATTACTAAAAAGTTATATATATTACGAGTTTCTTAATTGTTAATATCCAACGGCGATCTTTTCAGGGTTCGATCTCAACCTACCTTGCCAAACCTAGCACGCGGTACCACTATGCCAAGAAGTGCAAACCCAGGACCAAGACTCACCAGCCATAGTGATCCCATATTAATGGGAAACCAACAAATTATTGGTTTGGAGAAGCTTAGGAGAGAGATCTACAATCCGGGAATACCACGAATTAACCTATACTATCGGGATTTTGATGCTAGATCCAAACCGCAGGAGAATGAAGATGGTAAGAGTTGTGTGGTTTGTTTAGACGACTTTGAACCAAGAGAAATGGTAACACTCACGCCATGCAATCACATGTTTCACAAAAATTGCATTGTACCATGGGTGATAAGCCATGGCCAATGTCCGGTTTGTCGTTTTGTGATCAGTGAGCGTAATAACGAGAATGAAGGCATCCTATTAACAATAATGACTTGAGCAATGATTCATTTGCAAGAGACTTGGTTTCTTTTATAAGAGACATGGAAGGTAGGGATTGATCTCTTTAGGGTGCACCCTTTGGTCTTTGCTAAGTGAACACCATGTTTATTTATAAAATGTTAAACGAGCTCCTATATGTAATGTAAATTACTACATCAACTTAATCGCTGTTATTTTTTAAATTACTACATCAACTTAATCATTGTTATTTTTTTATAAATATTATTGTAATATTGTATTTTGTAATCATACGAGTTGACGCTAATCCACGCGTTGCGGCGGGACGTTCATAAAGATCAACATCTTTTAAGCTATTATTTTATAATTATAATTGCAATATATATTATCAAAAACAAGTTGATATAACTAACAATGACCAGTTATTAAACATCAACTTCAGATAACATCCAAAAAATAGAAAATAAAATTTGATGACATTGCGGTGAAAAATTTGCATAAAAATTTGTGATATATGAATGGTAAAACTTGCAAGGGCATCGTTAAAAAAGAGTTAAGTTGTCAGAGACACCCTTAATTCCACCAAGTTAATAATACATTAATGGGTAAGTTACATTTTTCGTCTTTTATGTTTGTATCGGATTGCAATGGATACCCTTTAACTTCAATAATTACAGTCGCAGTCCTTTATTTGTAAAACTCATTGCACTCTACGTTATTTAGTACTAACCAGGTTAAATTTTTCAGCTAAGTTTGGCATGTGTCTTTCACATAAGGGTAAATTCGTCTCTTTATTCCTTTAAATACTATTTGTGTAATTAACTTAAACTTTTGAACTAAGATTAAAATAATTATACTTAAAAACCTTCATGAACACGCGAATGAATGATTCAGAAACACTTCGGAATCTGCAAACGATGCATTGAATGATTCAGAAATACCCAATGATGAATACGTGAATGAATGCCAAGATTCTAGTAGCTTGAACCAGACCATTATTGAAGGGCATCACTTAATTTGTAACTATTCTATAAAATTTGTTATTCGACAATCTAATATAAATAATGTTATACAGAAATCGAAGAATTTGAGTGTAGCTGGAATCATGTTCACCTTACTCCTGTTCCAATAATAATTACTCTGTCTGCTAGATTCAAAGGTGAGTAGCATCTTTTTTTTTTCTACAACCAACAAAATTTTATTGATAATGCATCTGGCTAACAACTATTAGCCAAGGGCTTAACAAAAACCAACAATACAAATGATTCAAGTTCATGCATTTGCCAAATTAAAGTCACACCAATCCGCCCAAGTGATAGCTCGATATCGTGATCTATTCTTGAACAACAAGAACCCAAGCGTTTTAATCTCATCCTAGATCCTCGCCACGCATACTTGCTTCTGGCTGAAAATCACATTGTTCCTACTTTTCCACAAGCACCAAATCGTCGTTTACAATATCGTGTACACCGTTTTCCACCACTTTGCATCTCCCCTGATATGGCCATGAAAATTGACCAGGTCTTCAAGTTCAAGTATAAAAAATGAACTTAACCTACACCATTGAGTCACAAAATTCCAAATATCTTGCGCAACGACCACAACAGATTCACAGTAAATGACACCCGATCCATAGCCACCCGCAAAGAAAAAAAATTCACCTTAAAAGGGTGTCCAACTGTTATAGCTAAAGCCAATTCTCAAATCTGTAAACATATGACTTTGGACATGATTTATCAAACTTCGGGGAGAGAAAACCCTCACGATTCCAGCGACTAAGTCCACCTGTCTTCTCCCACTCCGAATGTGTAATTTTGTAAGTCATTCGATAACTGCTCCAGCTCCCTTTTTTCAATCACACTACTGGGAGCCCAAGGCCACTGGACTCTTGATATGAAATTGGTTAAAAAAGAAATAGGATCATATGGGAGCAGATGAGATCAAACTCACCACCTATTTTGTCCAATCGGGTCGGAATATCCGGGTATCCCTGATCTCTTAAACTCCGGAACACCCCTAAAATCCCATATTCTAAACAAAATCTTATGTTTTCATGCGCTGGCTAGGGTTCTGACGACCCTCAATGCAACATTCAAGTTAGACGGTCATGGTGAATCATAGATCTAGCCTGAATCTACAAGGGTTTCATATCTGAGGCAGGGTTTCATGGGTTGAAGTGGTGGTGGGGGTAGTTTCGGTGTCGATGGTTGAAGTGGTGGAAGTCAGGCGTTTAGGTGGTGGCTGGAGTGGTGGTAGTGACTGGTGAGGCGTTTAGGTTTACAAGGTGTTGGGGAGGAGTGTAGAGAGAGAGAGAGAAGGTGGATGTTGAGAGAGACAGTTTAGGTTTATGTTTTGTATATATATATATATATATATATAATTAATTAATATACAATAGGAAGAATTACTAACCAACCCTCATGTGCAAAGCATATGTCATATTTAACTGAAAAATTTAACTTGGTTAGCGCTAAAGGATGTAGAGTGTAATAGGTTTTACAAATAAAGGATTGTAACTGTAATTATTGAAGTTAGAGGGTATCCATTGCAATCCGATACAAACATAAATGACGAAAAATGTAATTTACCCTACAAGTAACCGAAAGGGAGAACGCCGTTAACCGCTCGTTGGTGAGAGTATTCTACATATTAGGCCAAAGCATGTTTCCCTAACTCGAAAGAACTTTCGATTACTTTGGAATAGTCTTAGTTTCATTCCGAGACACTCCAAGTTTTACATTGAATCTCTTTTATGTCGTATCCATTTTAATGTGTTTTTATACTTGATACTTCGTTCATTTCAAAACAGAAGCATGAATCGCACGTTACCCGCAATCTAAAACGATACTAATACTCGAGAACAAACTAAATATACATTCCTTATCGTCTTTATTCGTGATTATACAATGTGAATACATGTTATGCTATGCAAATTATGTGAAACTTATGTGTTATGTGAAAATACTATTATGATGAATCATGCAACAAACGTTATTTTGTAAACACATAAAGATCAAGTCTCATCCTTTTCCCCTATTTCGATCCTTTAGATGTCTTCCAACTATATCTTGAATTCCAAGAGAAGCTCCAAGCCCAATTCCGACGCAAGGTCTAAGAAAGGGATGATGAAGTTCATGGCCAAGCTTATTCCATATATTGTTAGCAAGATCCAAACCCCCAACAACACTGACTCCCCTCATGCCTCAGTCGACTTCAGAGTCGACCTGCCCAAGTCAAACTTTATGTTTAAGCAATTCAACTCTTGTAGCCCGATGTCGTTTACGGGTGAAGAGGGAGCGATGAAAACGCTCCAATGGTTCAATGCCATTGAAGTCACTTTTCGTCACAATGGGTGTCCCGAACACCTTCGCACCAGCAATGCCACCGGCGTTTTCCGATCGAGGGCACTCGATTGGTGGACAGCCGAGCATAATGAGCGTGGTGATGACGATGCCTATGCGTTAACTTAGACCGAGCTCAAAAAGCTCATGAAGGACGAGTTTTTCCCTCCTCACGAGCTCTAACAACTTGAAAACGAGTTTTGTAATATCAAGCAAGTCGAGAGCGACAACACCGGCCTCATCGCTAGGTCCAAGCAACTTAGCACCTAGTATTAGGGCCAAGTCGACACCACCGAAAAAGCCATCGCTAAGTACATCCATGCCCTCCCATCCTGTATTTCGAACTTTTTTGAGTTTACCCAACCCAAAACCCTCGAATATACCTTCCGTTTGGCCGCTAAATTCAACCATAACCGTATTTTGGATGGAACCTACGACACAAAGGGTTCTACTAAAACGGTTCACCAAGCCACCACCGAACCAACTGCAAAACCTACACCGTCAAAACCACCCACCAAAACCAACACTAACGGTAAGAAGCGGAAGGCTTCAAACTGAAACTGTGCCACGATTACTCCGCAAAACCCTCCACAACAACAACGGCAACTCGCCATAACCCAAAATCCTGAACCGGCTAAACGAGCCTACATTAGGACTCATCCCAAGTGTGTTACTTGCACCTATCATCACCCAACCCACATACCTGCCGCCTTTGCCCCTCGTGCAATTGGTTCGGGCACTTTAACACCCAATGCCAAAATGGCCAAACGCCATAAGGCAACCAAACCCAACCACCAGCACAGAACCGGAACAGCAACCAGCCGCTAGCAAAAAACGGTCGCACATGCTACAAATGTGGCGACCCAGACCATCTCAGCAACGCATGCCCTCAATGCAACAATCAAGCACATCAAGCTCCTCATGGATGAGCTTTTGTCATCACTGCCGCTTAGGCGCAAAACAACAATGACGTCATCAACGGTACGTTTCTTGTAAACGATGTTTATGCTTCTTGCCTTTTTGATACTAGCGCGGATAAAAGTTTTGTATTCGTTAAATTTGAACAATTTCTTAAGTGTAGATGCTCTAAGTTGCCAACATCTTTCGCCGTCAAAGTCGCTAACGGTAAATCTATAACTGTTAATTACGTTCTTCTTAATTGTTCCCTTAACCTCAATGATCACAAGTTCTCGATTGACCTCAAACCCATGCAATTGGGTAGTTTCGACATCATAGTAGGCATGGATTGGCTTCGAAGAGTTCGTGCCGAAGTTGTTTGTTCCGAGAAATTCATTCGTCTTCCTCTTCCATCCGGTGATTCGTTACATGTCTACGATGAAAAACCTTGGAAAAGTGTGAGTGCATTATGTCTATTACCTCTGTCAATGTATCAAGTTATAGTTGGGTGTATAGGATTTCGTGTTAGAAGGTGTCGGAAATGTAAAGTTATAGGTTAAGATCCCTTCTCACGAAAGGACCTTTCATGCAAAAGGGAAGACCAGTTGTGCCAAGAACCTTCCACACGGAAGGCACCTCTCACACCTAGAGGATTCGCACGATAGGGAACTTCTATAAATGGGGGTGTCGAGAGTTGCCATTTGTAACTTTGTGATTCTAGTAGCGAAGCTATGCAAGTTTGGTTTCTCAGAGTTGTATCATCAAATATTCAATAGAAAGCAGTTTAATTAGGAAATTCTTGTGTTTGTCATCACTATACATGGATTCCCACATGATATGGTGAATATCTGATCGGTCGAAGCATTCGAAGATCCAGAACGGTCCTCGTAAGTGGTATAAAAGCTTGGGGGCCGATTTCAGCGATAGAGACCACAAGAATTCAGCTGAATTGAGCAGATTTGAAGAATATTTCACATCATTTCACTTCTATCTTCTATACTTTCTTCTTAAACTTCAAATTGACAACGAATTCATGGACAAAATTTGCTAAAAATTGAATATGTTGTGCGAATTCACATAATAACAAACCCTTGAACAAATCAGACCTTAATTCGATAAAAATCAGTGAAAAATCTTGAAAAAATGTCAAAGAGGAGCTGATTCAAGCTTATTAGGACTTCCCTTGAGGCAGATAGCATCAAATCGAGGGAAGTAAGAATGGCTTGCAATCCCTTATAAATTAACAACAATTAAAACTTTAAAATGGTCTTGCGGGACAGTATCTCTGCTAACGCAGACTAATATTGTCACTCCCCAACCGATGGCGGAATCATCGGGGTGTGGCACTGAGCGAAACAGATTGTTCAAGAGAATCCATAAAAACGATTAAATGATAATATATTTAACGTTAATATCCCATAATACTAACATATAAAGCAATAACAGTCATTACAGATAGCGAGTCTCATAAACAAATACTATTCCGACAACTCATATTTTATTTAGCGGGTTTCTAGACTTCCTAGCTTGTTTCATCACAGCATAGCATCCTATCAACCTGTAACATACGTTAAAATAAAGTCAATACATAAAATGTAAAGGTGAGTACACAAGTTTGCATAGCATATAGTAGAGAAAGCGTTTACGCCTAACCAGCATGTATAACGTAACGGGCGAAGCAAGTAACTATCAAACAATGACTACAACTTAACCACGAGACTACGTTTTGGAGTCTGCACGACACATGTTCACCATTGCGAGCTTGTGAAGTAAAGTAATGTGATCCCTAGCAACCCCCGTCCACAACAGGTGCTGAGTCCAAACTATAGTACTATCGTTCTAGAGGCGGTATAGTGTAAATATAAGCATAGTACAAGCATTCATAGATCACATATAGCATGCGGGAGCGGTTAGCGTTATATAGTGTTTGCGTTGTGTGTTGTGTTTTGATATAAAATGTATGTAACACCCAAAAGTGCGTTAAATGAAAATGGGTCCGAGTATACTCACAGTGTGTGTTTATCAAGTAAACACATAATTGATTGGATTGAAGGGAGCGCATTGAGTTAGTCTGAGCATAGAATAGTAGCGTAAGCGTTGAACAGTGCGTAAACAAAATGTCGAATGGTTGAGTGTTCGAATGGTGATCCAAACGGATGAGTCTCCATTCGAGCGGATGGTCATCCGGACGGATGGTCATCCGAGCGGATGACCATTCAAATGGATGACTATTCAAATGAGTGTGTGTGTTGTTCCTAAATCGTTTAAGTTCGAAGTTTAATCAAATCGTTTTTAACAAGGATTAGTATAAGGGACAGGTCACCTGGTCGGATGGTCATCCGATCGGATGGCCACTCGAGTGGGCGATCTTGTTATTTGAAAATTTTACAAAATTTTCTAAGTCGTTTAACGGAGACGGCGTGACGACGTGTCAAACAACGGACACACACCAAGTCTAGCTTATTCGGTCGAATTGTCTCAGCCCATTCAATCAGACTCACTATTCTTGATGGAATTTTTTATGTTTAATCCGTTAATCGGTCATCTCTTCGGTGGAAATCCGTTTTCAAGCCGGCTCTCGGCTAAGGAATGAGCCGTGAGTCCGATTGAGTCCAGATCCCATCAAAGTTGGTGTGAAATTCGAAGAAAAGTTGAAAATAGATGAAAATGTGTTGAAATCCTTCATAGTTTAGTTAAATGTTGTGGAATTCTCTTAGATCTGGGCCAATCTTGATGAGTTGGTGCTCCACAACAGGTTGCATAAGCAAGATGAGTGAAGAACACCTTCAAGAGGTCCAAATTAGCGATTTCAGAGAAAAAGTTGAAGTGTTTGTGTGATTTTGATGGAGAAGATGATGTAGAAGTGATTAAAGATGAAGGTTGTACAAGATTTGAGGAGAAATACTTACGAAAGGGCCTTAAATTGTGAGTAAAAGTGATTGAGAGCGACTTGTGTGCGTGTGAGCGGATGAGAGTGTCAACATCAGAGAATGAGGGTGTACGGGTACTATTTATAGGCGAGATAGAGAGAGTGAGTCGGTGCACGAAGTGATGTGGTCGGATGGTGTCCGGTCAAATGGCCATCCGGTCGGATGGCCATCCTTGCGGATGTCCATTCGATCGGATGTCCATTCGGACAGCCGTGTTGTGCGAGTTAGTTTTCCAACTTTCGTTTCGTGCGTTCAGCGTTGCATTGCGTTTAATCGAGTTACGAGTAAGCATTTCAGCGTATAAGCGTTGCGTTAATAACCACATAACAATTAAACAAATAATCGCACAAATAAACACACATAACATATAACATAAATCCGTGTTTCGAATCTGTGTTGAGTTTGCGTTGCGATAGCATTTAGTCTAACAAGCGATGTGACATGCGATAAAATGCGTTTAAGTAACATGCGTTATAAATAGCGTTAAATGCGTTAACTGTGTTTTGAATAAGCGTTGTAATCATGCGTTTTAAATGCGTTTGAAAACATAGTTTTAACCCTTAGCGTTAACCGAATCTCGGGAGTACAAGCAGTTACAAATGAAAGGACATCGACAAGTAATGACCCGAAGAGTCGGGTTGTTATAGCCTCCCCTACTTTAGGGATTAAGGCACAGGCGTAACAAAGAGTTACGGATATTTAGCTTTCATATCACTTTTGAGTTCCCAAGTGAACTCGACGCCGCGTTTTCCTTCCCAGCGAACCTTCACTATATGAATGCGAGAGCGTCGGAGTTTCTTGGTCTCTCGATCCATGATATCTACTAGCTTTTCCACAAAGTGTAAAGTTTCGTTTACTTGCAAATCTTCAAGAGGAACATGAAGATTTTCTTCAGCTAGGCATTTCTTGAGGTTCGAGACATGGAAAGCCGGATGTACGTTGCTGAGTTCCTCCAGTAATACGAGTCGATAGGACACTTTGCTAATTATTTCCAGAATCTTAAAGGGACCCACGTATCGTGGCGCTATCTTTCCTTTATTTTCGAATCGGATCACCCCCTTCCAAAGTGAAACCTTTAGGAGTACATGATCACCAACTTCAAACTCAAGGGGCTTGCGGCATTTATCGGCGTAACTCTTCTGACGACTCCGAGCTTTCAAGAGATTCTCTCGAATCTGGAGGATCTTGTCAATCGTTTCTTGTAATAACTCGGGACCGGTGATTTGAGCGTCTCCGATTTCATGCCATACAATAGGCGATCAACATTTTCTTCAATATAATGCCTCAAAGGGTGCCATTTGAATACTAGAGTGATAACTGTTGTTGTAGGAGAATTCGACTAAAGGTAAATGCGAATCCCAATTACCACCAAAATCTATAACGCACGAACAAAGCATGTCTTCAAGGGTGCAAATCGTGCGCTCAGTCTGACCGTCGGTCTGGGGATGAAAAGCGGTACTGAGATTAAGAGTAGTACCGAGAGCGGATTGGAATGTCTCCCAGAGACGCGAGGTAAACCGACCATCACAGTCATAGATGATGTCATGAGGTGTCCCATGTCGACAAATGACTTCGTCGGTATAGATTCGTGCTAATCGTTCTACCTTGTAGTCTTCTCGTATTGGTAGAAAGTGAGCGGATTTCGTAAGACGATCAACGATAACCCAAATGCTATCGTGACCTGAGGGCATGCGAGGGAGTTTCGTAATGAAATCCATAGCTATACTCTCCTATTTCCACATCGGGATCTCGGGTTGTTCGAGTAAGCCAGAAGGTCGTTGATGTTCAGCCTTAACTTTCGAACAAGTTAGGCACTTTGAGACGTAGAGAGCGATATCCTTCTTCATTCCAGGCCACCAATACCTGGCACGGAGGTCCTGGTACATCTTGTCGACACCTGGATGAATGGAATATCGAGATTTGTGGGCTTCGGTCATCAATATCCCCCGGAGATTATGACGACTAGGAATCCAAATGTGGTCGAGATAGTGAAAAATACCATTCGGTTTATTCACCAGTTGATTTTCGGTTCCAAGTATTATTTCTTCGTTCAAGGTGTTCTCGAGAAAACAAGCATGTTGAGCGTCATGTATGAGAGCTTCGAGGTCGTGTTGGGCTTGAACGTTACGAATACTATGTAGATAGCTTCGTCGGCTAAGAGCATCGGCAACGACGTTTGCTTTGCCTGGGTGGTAACGTATCTCACAGTCGTAGTCGTTGAGAAGTTCAACCCATCTGCGTTGGCGCATGTTTAGTTCTTTCTGGTTCAAGATGTGTTGTAGGCTCTTATGGTCGGTGAAGACCGTACACTTAGTACCATAGATGTAGTGTCGCAAATTGTTTAATGCAAAAACAACTTCACCGAGTTTGAGATCGTGGGTTGTGTAGTTCTTCTCGTGGACCTTGAGTTGTTGAGACGCGTACGCGATAACCTTGTCTCGTTGCATAAGAACACAACCAAGACCTAGGTTAGAGGCATCGCAATAAACAACAAAGTCGTCGTTTCCATCGGGTAGCGCGAGTACGGGAGCGTTGCAAAGCATACGCTTAAGAGTTTGAAAGCCATCCTCTTGTTCAGTTTCCCAAACGAAAGGCTTGTCTTTATACGTTAGAGAGGTGAGAGGAACGATGATTTTAGAGAAATCAATGATAAATCGATGGTAATAACCCGCCAATCTGAGAAAAGAACGGACTTCGGATGGGGTTTTCGGCATAATCCAACTCTTAACTGCTTCAATTTTCATGGGATCGATGTGAATACCTTGACTATTGATGATGTGACCGAGAAATTGAACCTCCTCAAGCCAAAACTCACACTTGGAGAACTTGGCGTAGAGGCGATTTCCTTGGAGAAGCTCGAGAACTAAACGAAGATGCTGTGCGTGTTCGGCTCTTGATTTCGAATATATTAGGATATCATCAATAAACACAATAACGAAGCGATTGAGAAAGAGTTTACACACACGGTTCATCAAATCCATGAAGACTGCGGGTGCGTTTGTGAGACCAAAAGGCATAACGACGAATTCGTAATGGCCATAACGGGTACAAAAAGCGGTTTTAGGAATGTCTTCCTCCTGTATTCGTAGTTGATGATAGCCAGAACGTAGATCGATCTTAGAGAAACATGTAGCGCCTTGCAATTGATCAAATAAATCATAGATTCAGGGTAAAAGATAGCGATTCTTGATAGTAAGCTTGTTGAGTTCCCTATAATCGATGCACATTCGGAACGATCTATCCTTCTTTTTCACAAAAAGGACAGGTGCGCCCCATGGCGATGTGCTAGGGCGTATGAAGCCTTTATCAAGTAACGCCAGGAGTTGGCTAGAAAGTTCACACATTTCGGACGGTGCGAGGCGATAAGGATCTTTAGCAACAAGGTTAGCTCCAGGGATAAGGTTGATACGAAAGTCGATATCACGAGTCGGGGGTAGACAGGGTAAATCGTCAGGAAAGACATTAGGAAAATCACGAACCACAAGTACCTTTTCCATCGGCTTCTTTTCCTCCTCCGCTACTACAATGTGAGCTAAGAAAGCCAAGTATTCCTTGCGGATATACTTGCTTGCTTGAATACACGACATAAGTTTCAGTTCTCTTAAGGATACTTCGCCTTAAACACAGAGTTGATCACATTTTGAAAGAGAGAAACAGATCATCTTTTCGAAACAAACGACTTCAGCACGATTTTCATGAAGAAAATCCATGCCTACTATGACATCCTACCAAGTTGCATCAGATTGAGATCGATTAGAAAAACGTGATTGTTGAGTTTGAGGGTACAATCATAGAGAACGGAACTGATGGTGACGATTCTTCCGGTGGCAATTTCTATGTCGAACGTCGTTGGGAGGTTAGCGCGTTTATGGTTTAGGAGCTTGTCGAATTCAAACGACACAAAACAGTTATCGGCTCCAGTATCAAAGAAACACGGAGCATAAACACCGTTAACAAGGAACGTACCATTGACAACGTTGTTGTCAGTTTGAGCCTGGCGGACATTGATGTTGAAAGTTCTTCCGTAGGCTGCTTGCTGTGGTTGCTGCTGCTACTGCTGAGGTTGCGGCTGCTGTGGTTATTGTTGTTGCTGCTGCGGTGGTTGTTGCGGTGGTTGCTGCGGTTCTTGTTTCACCACATGGTTCGGGCAGATATTAGCAAAATGATTCGGGTCACCACAAGAGTAGCAAGCTTGTGCATGAACAGCGGGTGCAGAAGCTGCTTGGTTGACCTGAAGAGCAGGGAGTGGAGCTGGTGGTGCTGGAGAGCTTGAGCTGCTTGCTGGCGTGGGCCTGAACGGCAGTGAGCGGTAAAGTGCCCATAAAGGTTGCAGTTTGCACAAAAACGGCAATTCACCCCTGCAGGGTGATGATAGGTGCAAGTTGGGCACAGAGGATGAACACCAGTATATGCACACTTAGTAGGTGGTGCGTTGGTGACAGTAGCTTGGCAGTTCTGGTTGTTGGGTGGAGTAGGGATGGCGTTGGGAGGAGTGGCGGTAGTAGCATAGCTTTTGTTGTTGTTGTTCTTGTGCTTGTGATTCTGACGTGAAGACTTTGAACCTTGTGATGTTGCGGTGTCGGCAGCAGGAGTAGCAGTGACCTGGTTGAGATTCTTGGTTGAGGTTTTGAAATACCCAGCTAAGACTCGCTTATCGTTGATCTCAGCTACGAGTTGGTAGGTTTCCTCAATGGTAGCAGGTTTAGCTACTTGAACAAAGTCAGCTACACAATCTGGGAGAGCTCGAATGTACTTCTTGATTGTCATATCAGGCGTTGCCACCTGGCTAGGACAGATAATACTGAGATGCTTGAAGCGGGCGGTGAGACCAGCGTTGTTACCTCCTTCCTGCTTGATGTGCCAGAATTCATTCTCTAGCTTTTAAACTTAATGAGGAGGGCAAAACTCCTTCATCATAAGCTCCCTGAGTTCCTCCCATGAGAGGCCATAAGCCGCATCATTACCGCGCCTGTTGCGCTTAGCAGTCCACCAATCCAGAGCCCTGGACTGAAAGATTCTGGTAGCATTCAAAGTACGCAGATTCTCTGGGCATCCGCTTTGCCTGAAGGTGACTTCAATTGAGTCAAACCACTGGAACATAGCACTGGGTCCATCTTCACCAGTGAAGTTTGCAGGACCACGGGCCTTGAATTGCTTAAAGCTGAAAGGCGTTTTCGGAGAGTCGCTCTTTGATTCAACAGAGGACTTTGCTGCTGACCTTGTTGATCTCACTGATGATCTGAGGTATGACTTTAGCCATTTCCTTGGTGACCAGTGAAGTGATACGCTTGTCAGCATGGTTTCGGCGAGCTGCGCGTTGGGTGTGGGAACCAAATGATGACATTATCTGTAGCAGACATCGTCATATGATTTAGACAAGATTTGATTGTATCGGGTCTTGAAAAGTTTAGCGTTTAACCAACATACTTATTATTATTATTACTCCATAAAGCATAGGAACACGTCGGCACAAAACACATAGGCATGTTTGCACATAAGCACATAGGCACATAAGCACATAGGAGCACATAATCCACGTAAGCACATATTTTGCATGTATTCACCTACATATTTTGCACGTATTCACCTATCCTTCAAAGTTGCGTAGCGCGTTCGAGAGTTGCAAGCGATAGTGAGACAGCGAGTAGCGTTGCGGGTAGTATAGCGTGCGAGATTTCTTTGGTTTGCGATTAGTTAGCGTTTGAGATTACGAGGGCTGTGTGAGTTGTGCGTGTTTTGTGGAGCGATGAAAGCGAAAAGCGTGAATCTCGAAAATCAAAACACATAAACATATTAACACATAAAATTGATAAAGCGTAAGATCGGCAGTTGCATGCTTCATATAAAATAGAGTGCCTTGGGTGTTAGACATCGACTACCCAAAGCGATTCGACTATCCTCAATGAGATCAAATACACGCTTTGGCCTAATAGACTGTGCTCTCGCCGAATATGGCGAACGACACTCATCCTTTAGGTTACTACGTGACTCGAGTCATTGGAATCTATCGAGACTTTGGTGGGAGTTTTGTAAAATCAAAGTAGAGAGTGGAACTTGGTCATTAAGATGCGGGTTTCACCCCTAACTTAACAACTTCATTCTTGTAAGTGTGGTATAACCACGAGATAGAGAGGGAGATCCCTGTCGTGGTATGGATGTCACTCCTAACTCAGCAGAGGTTTCTCGTGCTGAGAGTAAAAGTACGCGTAGAGTGAAGGATCTTATTGAGAGTTCTCGGTTTTCTCACCTAGTCTCGACAAGATCGCTCGCTTATGTTATGCAAGTGCTTTCAAAAACGCGTGTATTGTGTCAGCCTTAGGAAAAGCCAAAATATTTTTCAACCTTAGGAAAGGTTGCCTTCGTACGCAGCCGTGGTATGTGCGTTCATACGAAGATGTAGTTTTTAGCGAGTTCGAGCGAGAATATCAAAGTAGGCAAGTACAAACCCCTACTGGGTTTGCACAAGCTGGTCTGTTGGTACTTAGACTATAGACTAGGCCAAATCCTACGAATCAACCTAATTCCCTATAGTTATGGCTCTGATACCAATCTGTCACACCCCAACCGATGGCGGAATCTTTGGGATGTGGCACTAAGCGAAACAGATTGTTCAAGAGAATCCATAACAACTATTAAATGACAATATATTTAACGTTAATATCCCATACTACTAACATATAAAGCAATAACATTCATTACAGATAGCGAGTCTCATAAACAAATACTATTCCAACAACTCAGATTTTATTTACCGGGTTTCTAGACTTCCTAGCTTGTTTCATCACAGCATAGCATCCTATCAACCTGTCACATAAGTTAAAATAAAGTCAATACATAAAATGTAACGGTGAGTACACAAGTTTGCATAGCATATAGTAGAGAAAGCATTTACGCCTAACCAGCATGTATAACGTAACGGGCGAAACAAGTAACTATCAAACAATGACTACAACTTAACCACGAGACTGCGTTTTGGAGTATGCGCGACACATGTTCACCCCTGCGAGCACTTGAAGTAAAGTAATGTGATCCCTAGCAACCCCCGTCCACGACAGGTGCTGAGTCCAAACTATAATACTATCGTTGCTAGAGGCGGTATAGTGTAACATTGTATAAGCATAGTACAAGCATTCATAGATCACGTATAGCATGCGGGAGCGGTTAGCATTATAGAACGTATGTAACACCCAAAAGTGCGTTAAATGAAAATGGGTTCGAGTATACTCACAGTGTGTATTTATCAAGTAAACACAGACTTGATTGGATTGAAGGGAGCGCGTTGAGTTAGCCTGAGCATAGTGTGACATTTATGCCATTTTGACCATCGTATAAATACGAATCCAATGAAATATTGAGTTTCATTCTTGGAAATTGTATAAATACGTGTATCATTCGCACATATCAATTCTTGTTCAATTTCGAGCTTTAAATCGCTTTCTAGAAAGTTATACTCTAACTGATGCGTAAACGTAATCAGTTTAATGCGAAAAACACTCCAGAATAGTGACATAGGCTTAACATACGTTAAGTAACCTTTACATAACTTAGAAATAAGTTTTGAAGTGTTTGGTGTGTCGAAAACAAGTTTATTCGATCACAGGGACTATTTGTGACAAACTGCGAAAGTATGCCGATTTGTACAGTAACGAACATTCCGGAACATGATCATAAGCTAAACATACTCTAAATATCCTTTACATAGCTTAGAAATAGGCTTTGAGGGGTTCGGTATGCGAAAATATGCTTATTTGATCAAGAGGGACTAAAAGCGTCAAAAAGTGCATAAGTTTGCATTTCCGCGCATATCTTACATTCTGAACATATCCGGACATCCAAAAATTTTTGTAATCATTAAAAAAAAATTTTAGTGACTGGAATGCAAAAATACCACTCGTCGTGTGATTTGGATCGTTTTCGCGTCCGTTCGAGTTTTCGTCGTAATTAACCAAATAACGCCACCGTACGACCAAACGAACCGACATCTGAGATGTTTTTAATCATATTTCATGTCCCTTATACTTTAAATGCATTATTGAGCCTTGAAATGAGGTTAACGGGGCTTAAACGCATAAAAAATGCCTTAAATCAAAGTTTTGGACATGCAGGGACTAAAGTTGACAGTTTCTGAAAGTTTCCTAGCGGCTAGCAAAGACCCTAGCTGATTCCTTCGCGGCCCGCGACAGACCATCAGACCAGAAACATTGAATTTGGACTCAACAGATGATCTCAGGAAAATTTCCATGGTTTTAAGCATACAAATGGACTGGTTTTAAGCTCCCATTGTATTAGAAACCATGTTCCACAAGTGTATGGCTTAGATCATACCTTGATTTGCACAAAGACACTTGTAATCATCTTGTAAATCCAAGACTTTCTATAAATACCCACTTGCTCATTCTCATTTCCTCACACCTTTGATTCAATTCTGCTCTAAGTTGAAGTTTAACACTTCATACCTGAGTATTTTGAATCAAATCTTCCTTGCTTGGACCTTTGTAAGCTTCTTTCATGCTTGTTTATGCTTTTCAAGCATGAAAGTCAAACAGTGTTTGACTTTCTGCTTTGACCATGAATTGGTCAAGTCAAAGTTCAATCGAACTTTCAACGTGAGCGTAATCATGATGGTTATAGTTCCTTGTGACTATACCTACTGATTACCACGTTGATTAGTCGAAGTGACGAGTCAAAGTTCGGTCAAAATGCGTATTTATGCGTATTTTGCAACGAAGCTATTTTCGGGTATCAAAACACTTTTTTTTATATCAAACCTGTTTTCTAACTTAGTTAAACATGTTTTAAGATGTTTAGCTCGTCACTTTTAGTCTAGTGCTTGTTTAGGGTCGTAAGTAAAGCGGTCTTGACAACCGCTTAGACCTTCGAACCCGACCCGTTTGGTCGATCGTTAGGATCCGACCAAGCATATTTAGTGACCAAATTTGTATAGGGAATAACCTTCCGAGGTTATACCTCATGGTCACTTAGTTTAATTAGTTGTATGATAGGTAGTTTATATGCCTTAGGAAAATGACCAAAATGCCCTTTTCATGCATAATTTGAATTTAAGCATATGTAACCTAACTTTTGTCACTTAAACTGATTATGCAACATATTTAAACATGTTAGGGCATATAATACTTGTCATAGGACTAGTTAGGCGCCTCGAACGTGCATTCGCGCGAACGACGCGTGAAAGTAGCGTAGACTGCCTTAACGGGTCGCGACGAGTCGTAAGCACTTAGGATTGGTTCTGATTTAGGATGTAGGCTTTGTTAAACCATATCACATGAGTTCCAATACTCATTTGGTTTACAAGACCTCATTCTACCCGATCTCCCGATTTAGGTGCCGACTTATTAACATGGTGATCCGATTACTAGGTACTACCTGATTTCCTTGGTTTGCCCGAGCTTTGTTAAGTTCATTAGATCAAGAATACTTTGCAAATCAATGTGAGTACATAGTTCCCCTCTTTTACCGCTTTCAAACATTTTGGGGTGATTCATATGTGCTAAATGATTTTCGAGTTTCCTAAACTAATGTTATGGTTTATATTAAACATAACGATTTCAAATATATGAACAAACTTGTTGGGGCATTGGTTGAAAGACAATTGAATGACATTCATTAACTATTTTAAGCCGACCAGTAGTACGTTATGGTACCATAGGATATTATGATACCATAGGATCTGACAAATCCCGTTATCAGACGTTCACCATGGTTATGGGGGTAATGTGGGTAACGATAGAACCTGATATTTGTTAACTTACCCATTGGAGGTTTGTTGATACAAGTTGAACGAGTAGGACAAGTCACAAATGTTTGAATGTATTCAATATAACGACCCAAAAGTTAGTTTTCACAATTTAAACACGAACCACTGGAACTATTGAACTATGTGAACTACCTGAACTATTTGAACCACTGGAGCTATTGATCTATGTAAACTATTTGAACCACTGGAACTAGTTGATCTATGTGAACCATTTGAACCACTGGAACTATTTGATCTATGTGAACTACTTGAACTATTTAAACCACTGGAACTAATTGATCTTTGTGAACTATTTGAACTAATGAACGATTGGAACTATTTGAACTATTGAACGATTGGGTTATGGTAATTGATTAGGTAATGGGTCGGGTGTAATGTGATAAAAGCATGGTGGATACGCCGCTGGTACTTCCTATATATAAGTGTTTTTAGGACATTACATGTCGTTGCTTTATCTAGATCACTTGGACGAATGTTTCCAAAACAAAGTTACACTACAAGGTTTTCTTAACAATATAAACCGTACGAGTTTCATTACGAGAACGATTTACAACTTGGTTTGCAAAGACAAATGTTTTCAGTTAAGATTCATGGCTACAATGGTTTTGGTTTATACATATATCAACTTGTAAAAGTTGATAGAAACATACTGCAATATCAAACTCTTTTGTTTTCAAGTTATACACTCGACAACTCTTGTAGTTGGACGAGGTCTTGCAATATGAACTCAAGGCCATGAATCTGACACACTCAGAAAACCTATGTACTCGCTGGCATTTTTATGCTGACGTATTTTCACATATGTTTCAGGTACCGTAGTTTGATGATGTTGATGATGATTATGATGTATGCTCATATAGGAACGGACGAGGCCTTAGTGACTTAATAACTATGAAGGACAATATGTTCATATTTTGCTTTTAATATTCGAGACAATGTAATCAACTTAATTCAATAAAACGAAACTTCAATCCATGTGTTGTGAAACAATGATTCTGTCGCTCCACTCCCTGACGTTTCCGCTGTGGTTTGTTGTTTTAACGCGGTCGGGTGTGACAGAAGAGTTGGTATCAGAGCTCATGGTTATAGTGAATTAGGTTATTATTAATGCTTTGACCTAGACTATAACCTTCCTAGGACCCTAACACAAGTTATCTTGTGTTTAGTCTTAAAACAATACTGTTGCCTATCTTTAGGTGACAACCACAACAAGAACACGAACTTCAAATCCGACTTGAAAACTAATCATCCCTTCTTAGATGATTTATTATAAGGTTTTGAATCTTCAAAGTTTTCAAAATCTCGTCAAAGTTTGGGTCTTATTAATGTGAACACGTGCAATCTGGAAGGGTGGGTGCCTGTATTCCGAGTTTTCTAGTCTAAGTGTAACACCACGTAAAAACGTGTCCAATTATGTAAAGACACGTGTCCTAAACTCTAAATATGTGAAAGATTGAGTTTGAAGGACTAAAGTTACCAAACGATGAAAATATGAAACCACAGGGACTAAAAGTGTCAACATGCCAAACTTGTGCCTCTGAATGACCATATACGAAGAATATATTCTTAAACGAGTGATTAATTGAATATAAGAAGCCGTTTATAAAAATAATCGGAAGATTATAAACTACAGGGGTTAAACGTGTCAACATGTTAATTCTTACCTCTGAGTGACCTTTTAACGAACCCAAGGCTTCGAAATATTCAAATATACTCTCAAGAATAAGTAGTATAAATTTCATGTGGTTTCGAGATCGTTATACAAGTTTTCAAGACTTTGGGTGAAAAGTGTCAACATGATGAAACTTGTGTTTATGGTGTGATATTTAACGAAACCGGGCCTAACGGAGTTTGGTTATACTCCCATGAACCTCTACAAACTAACTACAAGGGCCTTATATGCCAAAAATGAGGTTATATTGGGTTTTGAAGGACCAGGGACTGAAACTGCCAAGATTAAAAATGTTTTAACCTGATCAGAGGGTCGTCGCGTGTAACAACTGTGCTTGTAATCACTATGAACAGTTCTATTATCAATAAAACAATGTTATTTGATCCCAATGTTTGTTTTGTTATGTTTTACATTTTTCATGTTTTGACTTTTATGTAATTTCAAACTCTACATCGCTTTCTGGAGAGTTATACGCAAACTAGTGCGTAAACGTACTCAGTTTAATGCGAGAAATACTCTGGAACATCAACATATACTCAACATACCTTAAATAACCTTTACATAACTTAGAAATAAGTTTTGAAGGCTTTGGTATGGCTTAAACAAGTTAATTCGCTTACAGGGACTAAACTTGACAAACTGCGAAAGTATGTCAATTTGAACTGTAACGAACATTCCGGAACATGACCATAAGTTAAACACACCTTAAATATCCTTTACTTAGCTTAGAAATAGGCTTTGAGGGGTTTGGTGTGCTAAAATAAACTTTTGGGTCATTCAGGGACTAAAAGTGTCAAAAAGTGCACAAGTTTGCATTTTCGCGCATAACTTACGTTCTGAATACATTCGGACATCCAAAAATTTATGTGAGCATGACTACATTATATTTTAGTGTTCGCCTTAAGAAAAATCCATTCGTTTCGTCATTTGGATCGTTTTTCGCGCTTATGCGCATTCCGTCGTAATTAAGCGAACATCGCGTTCGTACGGCCAAACGAACCGACATCAGAGATATTTTTGAACATGTTTTAAGTTCCCTATACTTTAACTTCATTTTAGAGCTTTGAAATGGGGTTAACGGGCCTTAAACGTGTCAAAAATGACCTTATTGCATAACAGGGACCAAAAGTGTAAATCTGCCTAAATTGTGTCATACGATGCGCAGCCACTTTTCCCCTACGATGCGTAAGGGGTCTTACGATGCGCAGGGGTTTTTCCCCTACGATGCGTATGGGTTCTGCAGAACAGATCAGACTTAACAGTCAGCATGATCCAGCTGTTTTAACCTCACCCACAAGCTCCCAATCCGCACATTAAGCTCATTTGGACCCATTTTTAGTTACCACAACAATTGGACAAGTGTACGGCCTTGATCGTTTCCCCTTTTCCAAGAAACGATCTCAACGGTGGACCGAATACTATAAATACCCCAACACCCCTTTGTTCAAAATCACTAGAAATTCATTTTGAGAAACTCTAAGTTGAAACATTTGTTTCATACCTGAGATTTTCGAATTGAGTTTAGCATTCGGGGACCCTTCGTAAGTATTCTTTCGTTCTTTTCCTTATTTTACTGCTTTTCGAGTCAGAAAGTCAAACTTTGTTTGACTTTCAGCGTTGACCAGTAATGGTCAATGCGAAGTTCGTTTGAACTTCGCAACGTGAGTGTAATCACGTTGGTCATAGTCCTTTGGGACTATGCCCACTGATTACCACGTTGTCTAGGGTCGTAGGGTAGGCGATCTAATAAATCGCCTATACCTTCGAACCCGACCCAGTTTGGTCGATCATTAGGATCCGACCAAACACATTAGGTGACCATAGTAGGTAGGGAATAACCTTCCGAGGTTATACCCTATGGTCACATCGTTTAAGTAGTTGTATGATAGGTAGTTTATATGCCTTAGGTAAATTACCAAAATACCCTTTTCATACATAATTGGTAATTTAGCATATGTAACCTAAACCTTTGTCACGTAACTGATTATGTAACATGTTTAGGCATATAATACTTGTCATAAGACTAGTTAGGCGGTCCGAACGCGTTTTACGCGCACGATGCGTTAAAGTAGCATAAGCTACCTAAACGGATCGTAATGGGTCGATAAGACTTAGGTCAAGTTTCATTTAGCATGTAGGCTTTGTTAAACCATATCACATGAGTTCCTACACTCATTTGGTTTACAAACCCTAATGCTACCCAATCTTCCGATATAGGTCCGGTTTATTAACATAGTTACCTATATTAGGTGCCGTTTGATTCCGTGATCTATAGCATTACTCGGTGGTTATCTTTAGACAACTGAGCAATCTCAAGTGAGTACATAGACCCCTCTTTTACTGTTTTCCAAACTGTTTTGGGGTGGAACACATGTGCCTACTTGTTACTTTAATGCTTTCCGTTTTCACATCATATACATGCTATGTTCGTTAGTACATTATAGTACATGATTTCAATACATTTTATGCTAGGTGTGCCCATTGTGTGCATTACTTAGTACATCGTTTTTACATGACATTTCATGCTAGGTGTGCCCATTGTGTGCATTACTTAGTACATTGTTTTACATGACATTTCATGCTAGGTGTGCCCATTGTGTGCATTACTTAGTACATTGTTTTACATTACATTTCATGCTAGGTGTGCCCATTGTGTGCATTACTTAGTACATTGTTTTACATTACATTTCATGCTAGGTGTGCCCATTGTGTGCATTACTTGGTACATTGTTTTACATTACATTTCATGCTAGGTGTGCCCATTGTGTGCATTACTTAGTACATCGTTTTACATTACATTTTCACGCTATGTATGTTCATTTGATTACATACTTAGTGCATCACATGCTTCCATTTTTGGTATAACATTTGGTTTGTTTAACATGGGACAATACATTCATTAACATTGATCATGCCATTCGTTAGTAGGTAGTGGTACCATAGGAATTGACAACTCCCGTTCCGGACATCCCAGGGTAAGGGGACAGAAAGGAATGACCGAATTCGATATACATAACTTAGATAAATCTTTAATTTGTTTAAAGGTTTATCGCCTCAGTCTCAAGGCTTGGATGTATGCATATTAACAATACCGCATAAATGTTTGTATCAGTATAGCATGCATTTGTTACACACAACATGACTTTGATTTAAACTGTGTTTTACTTCAATACCTTGTTGTTGTGCATTTTACATATGGTTTAGTTGATACATTTCACTTACCATACATGACATTTTGATTACACATTACATGATCTACATTGAACATAAACATTTTGACATTAATATACACATTTGGTGGTTTACATTGGACATAGACATTTTGACATGGTTTACACAATAACACTTGACAATTGGATTGTACATGAACATTTTACATCTTGATGGTTTGGTTTGGTTTGGTTTGATTAAGTGATTAAGTAACGATACGTGTGTAATATGATACAAACATGGTGGATACGCCGCTGGTACTTCCTATATATAAGTGTTTGTATAATATTACATAGCGTAACGTTATTTTGAATCATTTCAGTTTGATACATATAACATTTTATACAAATAACATACTTTTTCATAAGACATTGTTTTACAATCAACTTATCTTATACAAACTCATTTTTCATGGTTATTCATTTAACCTTACATTTACTTATACATATCAACTGATCTTATTGTTTTTCAAATGATTTACAAGACAAAGCAAATTACAAGGTTCATGACTAAACATTTTCTCAAATACAAGTCATGAATCCTATTTTCACAAACCTATGTATCTCACAGGCATTTTTATGCTGACGTACCTATTTTCACATGTGTTTTCAGGTGCTTTTCCGTAGGATGTTGATCACAATACTAGGGCGGACCTGTGCCTTAGAGACATAAAATGGAGCTAGACTATGTTTAATTATGTTGTAAACTCTGTATTTCCTGTTTGAAACAATGTAACATCCTTGTTAATTAAATAAATAAAACTTTGTATGCCATGGTTATGAAACAATTAATTCTGTCGCGATCACTCCCCGGCGTTTCCGCCGCGGTCCGTTGTTATACGCGGTCGGGGTGTGACAGAAGAGTTGGTATCAGAGCCAATGGTTATAGGGAATTAGGTTATTAGTAATGCTTTGACCTAGACTATAACTTTTCTAGGAACCTAACACAAGTTATCTTGTGTTTAGATCTTAAAACATGTACATCACCTATCCTTAGGTGATTAACAAAACAAGAACCAAAAATTTTCCGAAACGATTTTTGAAAAACAATCATCTGTTTTTGAATGATTTATTACAAGGTTTTGAACCCTCAATTGTAAGGTTTTGAACCCTCTGTTTTAGGGTTTTGAACCCTTTTCAAGTTTGGTTTTTGGCCTTGTGCCTTCTAAATTTCAAAAATCCCGTCAAACGTTTTGGGTTTTAAATAATGTGAACGTGTGCAAACTGGAAGGGTGAATGCCTGTATTCTGAGTTTTCTGTCTAGGCAAGCACTTCGTATACATCTCAACCAGACGCAGAGACCAGTTGTGCTTACCTGGGAATTCTTGGGATGAGTGTTCACTTATAGGCGAGCATGTCTTCATTATACATTATTTTTGACCCATTTACTTTGATTAGTCACTGTGAGTCGTTTGTTTGCTTTGTGATACGGACGAATGACCACCATCTATGCTGTTTGCAATTCTTGTTTTTATCATCTCATTCTTTTCATCCAATCATCTCACTCGTTTTTCTTTCATGTTTTCCTCTTTTAGAATGCCTCCTCGACGCGAGAACCAGATAGCAACTGCCGAACTGGCAGAAATTATTGCGCAGCAGATGGCTGCTCAATTTCCAAATCTCTTTGCTCAATGGAACCAAGCCAACAATAACAACAATGTTCCATGCAAATACAAGGATTTTAATCAGGCTAAACCACTCAAGTTTAGTGGTTCTGAAGGAGCGACTGGGCTTCTTCAGTGGTTCGAGAGTAGTGAGAATACTTTCCGCCACGTGCAGTGTCCGGATAATCGCAAGGTCGAGTTTGCTTCGAGCGTATTTCAGAAGAGGGCTTTGACATGGTGGAATGGGATTATGAGAGACAGGGGTGCAGAAGTTGCTCTTGCACAGACCTGGGCTGAACTTAGAGCCCTTATGATGAGGGAATTTTGTCCTCGTCATGAGCAACGAGCGTTGGAGAAGGAATTTGATGATCTGAAGCAGGATAGTGGTGAGCATAGGGCTTATACTGATCGGTTTGAAGAGTTGAGTCTTCTTTGCCCGACAATGGTTACCCCACTCGACAAGGCTATCGAGAGATACATCGACGGCCTACCTGACTCGGTACAAGACATTCTTACTGGTAGTAACCCTGCCACACTCCGTCAGGCAATCGAGTTATCAGCGACACTGACTGAGTCGCAAATCCGGAAGAACAAGTTACACCGGAAGGGTGACAAGGGCAAGAAACAGTTGGCTGACAAGGGTGATAGCAAGAAAGGTCAAAACTTGAATGGGAAGAACTCTGGTTCTTCGAAGAGGTCAAGGAAGCGTAAGGCTTCCCAAAATTTTGCTATCACTGCCCAAGCTAACCAGGCAGCTCCTAACCAACCCGCACATCTTCCAGCAAAGAAACCCTATACAGGGAATGCACCTTTGTGCAATAGATGCAACAGTCACCATCAGCCGCAACATCAGTGCCGTTTCTGTACTAGCTGTGGGAAGTCAGGTCATTCTGTCGAGGTTTGTCGGTTTGCTCAGAATCGCGCAGTTCAAAACCCGGCTCAACAAGTTGCACAGCCTCCTGCTCAGCAACAGGGTCAAGCTGCACGACCACAATACCCACCCGGTGCTTGTTACAATTGTGGGGATCTGACCCACTATAGGAATCGGTGTCCAAGACTGGCGAACCAGAACCAGAACCAGAATCAGGCTCCGGCTCGAGGCCGAGTTTTTAACATGAATGCCCAAGAGGCACAGGCTGATGATAATGTGGTGAACGGTACGTTCTTTATTAATAATCAGCCTGCATCTGTTCTTTTCGATTCTGGTGCCGATAAGAGTTTCGTGTCTTTGTCCTTTGAATCAATGCTTCGAGTGTCTAGAACGAAACTAGGCAAATCTTTGACAGTAGAAGTTGCTAGTGGTGAACCCATTATTCTTGATTCTGTTCTTCGCAACTGCCAGTTGAATCTTAACGACCATCTTTTTCCTATCGACCTCGCGCCTATGCAACTTGGAAGCTTCGACGTTATTGTGGGAATGGATTGGTTATCCAAGCATCACGCAGAGATCGTTTGTTCTGAGAAGATAGTTCGTGTGCCGCTTTCGACAGGCGAAATCCTGCAGGTTCAAGGTGAGAAGCCTACCGTTGGTCTCAAACTCATGTCTTGTTTTAAAGCTCGGAGGTATCTGCAGAAGAACTATGTGGCTTTCTTAGCACATGTTACAGAAGATAAAGGCAAGAGTAAGTCTATTTCAGATATTCCTGTCGTTCGGGATTATTCTGAAGTGTTCCCTGAAGATTTACCTGGTCTACCTCCAGCACGCCAAGTCGAGTTCCGTATTGATCTCGTACCTGGTGCCAATCCTATTGCTAGAGCTCCATATCGTCTTGCACCATCTGAGATGCAAGAGTTGTCCAAGCAGCTTCAGGAGCTCTCTGACAAAGGCTTTATCCGTCCCAGTTTTTCACCTTGGGGTGCTCCCGTTCTTTTTGTAAAGAAGAAGGATGGATCCTTTAGGATGTGTATCGATTATCGTGAGCTTAACAAGCTTACCATCAAGAATCGATATCCTCTACCTCGCATCGATGATCTCTTTGATCAGTTACAAGGTGCTTCTTATTTTTCGAAAATTGATCTGCGATCCGGATATCATCAACTTCGGGTGCAAGAAGAAGACATTCCGAAAACAGCATTCCGCACTCGTTATGGGCATTATGAATTCACAGTCATGCCATTCGGTTTGACTAATGCTCCGGCTGTTTTCATGGACTTAATGAATAGGGTCTGCAAACCTTATTTGGATCAGTTCGTCATTGTTTTTATTGATGACATTTTGATTTACTCTAAGACGCAAGCTGACCACGAGCAGCATCTTCGTCTTACTCTTGAACTCCTAAAGAAAGAGCAACTTTTCGCCAAATTCTCCAAGTGCGAATTTTGGCTTAAAGAAGTTCAATTTTTGGGGCATGTTATCAACGAACGGGGTATTCATGTAGATCCCTCCAAGATCAGTGCGATTAAGGATTGGGATACACCTTCTACTCCTACTGAAGTTCGTTCTTTTCTTGGTCTAGCGGGTTATTACCGCCGCTTCATAGAAAACTTCTCGAAGATTGCAGTTCCTCTAACTGCTCTAACTCAGAAGAAAATGCCCTTTTATTGGGGAAACAAACAAGAGGAAGCTTTTCAACACTTGAAGCAGAAGCTTTGCGATGCGCCTGTTCTATCATTACCTGAGGGTGATGATGATTTTGTTGTATATTGTGATGCATCGAAATTGGGTCTTGGCTGTGTTCTTATGCAAAGGAACAAAGTCATAGCCTATGCATCGAGGCAGTTGAAGATACATGAGAAGAACTACACCACTCATGATCTTGAGTTGGGTGCAGTTGTCTTTGCTCTCAAGATCTGGAGACACTATTTGTACGGTACAAAATGTGTGGTTTTCACTGACCACAAAAGTCTTCAGCATATCTTCAATCAGAAAGAACTCAACATGAGACAGCGACGTTGGGTTGAGCTTTTAAACGACTATGACTGCGAAATTCGCTACCATCCTGGTAAGGCGAATGTCGTAGCTGATGCATTGAGTCGTAAGGAACGTACTAAGCTTCATTGTGTACGTGATCAATCTTTTATTCAAGCTCGATCTGATATTCAAGCACGCATTTCTCAAGCTCAGCAATCTTGTGTTTCACAAGGTTTGATGGATAAGGAATTTCCTTATCACATAACGCCTGCTCTGGAACTGAAGGACAATGGATCGTATTACTTCATGGACCGTTTGTGGGTCCCAAGCCAGGATGATCTTCGTACCTTGCTTATGGATGAAGCCCATAAGTCTCGTTATTCTATTCATCCGGGCTCAGATAAGATGTATAAGGATCTTCGTATTCACTATTGGTGGCCTGGTATGAAGAAAGACATTGCCTTATACGTATCAAAATGCCTTACTTGTCTTAAGGTTAAGGCTGAACATCAGCGTCCATCTGGTTTATTGGAGCAACCAGAGATCCCAGTTTGGAAATGGGAAAACATTACTATGGATCTTGTTACTAAACTCCCGCGCACTAAGAAAGGTCATGATGCCATCTGGGTAGTCGTTGATCGTCTTACAAAGTCAGCACATTTCTTGCCAATCCGCGAGGATTTTCCTACTGACAGACTTGCTCAAATCTATGTGGATGAAATTGTAGTTCGACATGGTGTTCCTTTGAACATCATTTCTGACAGAGATGCTCGTTTCACTTCTCATTTTTGGAGAACCATGCAATCTGCCATGGGGACCCAACTTAATCTAAGCACAGCTTATCATCCGCAAACGGATGGTCAATCTGAGAGAACAATCCAGACTCTGGAGGATATGCTAAGAGCTTGTGTGATCGATTTTGGTGGTAGTTGGGATTCACATCTTAAATTGATTGAATTCTCCTACAACAACAGTTATCACACTAGCATCGGAATGGCTCCTTTCGAAGCTCTCTATGGTCGAAAATGTCGTTCACCAGTCTGCTGGAATGAGATTGGCGAGGCTCAACTTACTGGACCTGCCCTCATTTTAGAGACAACTGACAAGGTCAAGAAAGTTCGTGATAACCTTCAGGCAGCTAGAAGCCGTCAGAAGATTTACGCGGATCCAAAACGCAAATCCTTGGAATTTCAAGTCGGTGATCGAGTATTACTTAAGGTCTCACCTTGGAAAGGTGTGATCAGATTTGGAAAGAAAGGAAAACTTGCACCTAGATACGTTGGACCATTCAAGATCGTCGAAAGAATCGGAAAGGTAGCCTACAGGCTTGAGTTACCTCCTGAACTGGGAAATGTTCATCCAACTTTTCACGTGTCCAATCTCAAGAAGTGTACAGCTGATGAGAATTTCTCCATACCGCTTGACGAAATTCGTGTTGGCACAACACTGAAATTTGTTGAGAAACCAGTGGAAATCATGGAACGTGAAGTCAAGTGGCTTAAACGCAAGCGCATTCCTTTGGTCAAAGTTCGCTGGGAAGCTAAACGTGGACCCGAGTTTACTTGGGAACGCGAAGATCAAATGAAGGCGAAATATCCACATCTTTTTCCACGAGTTTCCTCTAAATAAATTTCGGGACGAAATTTCCACAAGTAGGGGAGACTGTAACAACTGTGCTTGTAATCACTATGAACAGTTCTATTATCAATAAAACAATGTTATTTGATCCCAATGTTTGTTTTGTTATGTTTTACATTTTTCATGTTTTGACTTTTATGTAATTTCAAACTCTACATCGCTTTCTGGAGAGTTATACGCAAACTAGTGCGTAAACGTACTCAGTTTAATGCGAGAAATACTCTGGAACATCAACATATACTCAACATACCTTAAATAACCTTTACATAACTTAGAAATAAGTTTTGAAGGCTTTGGTATGGCTTAAACAAGTTAATTCGCTTACAGGGACTAAACTTGACAAACTGCGAAAGTATGTCAATTTGAACTGTAACGAACATTCCGGAACATGACCATAAGTTAAACACACCTTAAATATCCTTTACTTAGCTTAGAAATAGGCTTTGAGGGGTTTGGTGTGCTAAAATAAACTTTTGGGTCATTCAGGGACTAAAAGTGTCAAAAAGTGCACAAGTTTGCATTTTCGCGCATAACTTACGTTCTGAATACATTCGGACATCCAAAAATTTATGTGAGCATGACTACATTATATTTTAGTGTTCGCCTTAAGAAAAATCCATTCGTTTCGTCATTTGGATCGTTTTTCGCGCTTATGCGCATTCCGTCGTAATTAAGCGAACATCGCGTTCGTACGGCCAAACGAACCGACATCAGAGATATTTTTGAACATGTTTTAAGTTCCCTATACTTTAACTTCATTTTAGAGCTTTGAAATGGGGTTAACGGGCCTTAAACGTGTCAAAAATGACCTTATTGCATAACAGGGACCAAAAGTGTAAATCTGCCTAAATTGTGTCATACGATGCGCAGCCACTTTTCCCCTACGATGCGTAAGGGGTCTTACGATGCGCAGGGGTTTTTCCCCTACGATGCGTATGGGTTCTGCAGAACAGATCAGACTTAACAGTCAGCATGATCCAGCTGTTTTAACCTCACCCACAAGCTCCCAATCCGCACATTAAGCTCATTTGGACCCATTTTTAGTTACCACAACAATTGGACAAGTGTACGGCCTTGATCGTTTCCCCTTTTCCAAGAAACGATCTCAACGGTGGACCGAATACTATAAATACCCCAACACCCCTTTGTTCAAAATCACTAGAAATTCATTTTGAGAAACTCTAAGTTGAAACATTTGTTTCATACCTGAGATTTTCGAATTGAGTTTAGCATTCGGGGACCCTTCGTAAGTATTCTTTCGTTCTTTTCCTTATTTTACTGCTTTTCGAGTCAGAAAGTCAAACTTTGTTTGACTTTCAGCGTTGACCAGTAATGGTCAATGCGAAGTTCGTTTGAACTTCGCAACGTGAGTGTAATCACGTTGGTCATAGTCCTTTGGGACTATGCCCACTGATTACCACGTTGTCTAGGGTCGTAGGGTAGGCGATCTAATAAATCGCCTATACCTTCGAACCCGACCCAGTTTGGTCGATTATTAGGATCCGACCAAACACATTAGGTGACCATAGTAGGTAGGGAATAACCTTCCGAGGTTATACCCTATGGTCACATCGTTTAAGTAGTTGTATGATAGGTAGTTTATATGCCTTAGGTAAATTACCAAAATACCCTTTTCATACATAATTGGTAATTTAGCATATGTAACCTAAACCTTTGTCACGTAACTGATTATGTAACATGTTTAGGCATACAATACTTGTCATAAGACTAGTTAGGCGGTCCGAACGCGTTTTACGCGCACGATGCGTTAAAGTAGCATAAGCTACCTAAACGGATCGTAATGGGTCGATAAGACTTAGGTCAAGTTTCATTTAGCATGTAGGCTTTGTTAAACCATATCACATGAGTTCCTACACTCATTTGGTTTACAAACCCTAATGCTACCCAATCTTCCGATATAGGTCCGGTTTATTAACATAGTTACCTATATTAGGTGCCGTTTGATTCCGTGATCTATAGCATTACTCGGTGGTTATCTTTAGACAACTGAGCAATCTCAAGTGAGTACATAGACCCCTCTTTTACTGTTTTCCAAACTGTTTTGGGGTGGAACACATGTGCCTACTTGTTACTTTAATGCTTTCCGTTTTCACATCATATACATGCTATGTTCGTTAGTACATTATAGTACATGATTTCAATACATTTTATGCTAGGTGTGCCCATTGTGTGCATTACTTAGTACATCGTTTTTACATGACATTTCATGCTAGGTGTGCCCATTGTGTGCATTACTTAGTACATTGTTTTACATGACATTTCATGCTAGGTGTGCCCATTGTGTGCATTACTTAGTACATTGTTTTACATTACATTTCATGCTAGGTGTGCCCATTGTGTGCATTACTTAGTACATTGTTTTACATTACATTTCATGCTAGGTGTGCCCATTGTGTGCATTACTTGGTACATTGTTTTACATTACATTTCATGCTAGGTGTGCCCATTGTGTGCATTACTTAGTACATCGTTTTACATTACATTTTCACGCTATGTATGTTCATTTGATTACATACTTAGTGCATCACATGCTTCCATTTTTGGTATAACATTTGGTTTGTTTAACATGGGACAATACATTCATTAACATTGATCATGCCATTCGTTAGTAGGTAGTGGTACCATAGGAATTGACAACTCCCGTTCCGGACATCCCAGGGTAAGGGGACAGAAAGGAATGACCGAATTCGATATACATAACTTAGATAAATCTTTAATTTGTTTAAAGGTTTATCGCCTCAGTCTCAAGGCTTGGATGTATGCATATTAACAATACCGCATAAATGTTTGTATCAGTATAGCATGCATTTGTTACACACAACATGACTTTGATTTAAACTGTGTTTTACTTCAATACCTTGTTGTTGTGCATTTTACATATGGTTTAGTTGATACATTTCACTTACCATACATGACATTTTGATTACACATTACATGATCTACATTGAACATAAACATTTTGACATTAATATACACATTTGGTGGTTTACATTGGACATAGACATTTTGACATGGTTTACACAATAACACTTGACAATTGGATTGTACATGAACATTTTACATCTTGATGGTTTGGTTTGGTTTGATTAAGTGATTAAGTAACGATACGTGTGTAATATGATACAAACATGGTGGATACGCCGCTGGTACTTCCTATATATAAGTGTTTGTATAATATTACATAGCGTAACGTTATTTTGAATCATTTCAGTTTGATACATATAACATTTTATACAAATAACATACTTTTTCATAAGACATTGTTTTACAATCAACTTATCTTATACAAACTCATTTTTCATGGTTATTCATTTAACCTTACATTTACTTATACATATCAACTGATCTTATTGTTTTTCAAATGATTTACAAGACAAAGCAAATTACAAGGTTCATGACTAAACATTTTCTCAAATACAAGTCATGAATCCTATTTTCACAAACCTATGTATCTCACAGGCATTTTTATGCTGACGTACCTATTTTCACATGTGTTTTCAGGTGCTTTTCCGTAGGATGTTGATCACAATACTAGGGCGGACCTGTGCCTTAGAGACATAAAATGGAGCTAGACTATGTTTAATTATGTTGTAAACTCTGTATTTCCTGTTTGAAACAATGTAACATCCTTGTTAATTAAATAAATAAAACTTTGTATGCCATGGTTATGAAACAATTAATTCTGTCGCGATCACTCCCCGGCGTTTCCGCCGCGGTCCGTTGTTATACGCGGTCGGGGTGTGACATCGCGGCCCGCGTAGAACCCCCCTAAAATACTACGCGGCCCGCGAGGGACTGCCCAGCGCAGAAAAGTGTGGACTTGTGTAGGTTTCAGCACAGAACCGACTTAGCTTCATTCTAATCAATACCAGGGGCTGTATGTCGGTCTTGTAATACCACTAGGACACCTGGGGTGATCCTAGAAGCCTCCTTAACACCTGCCTTGATCTTATATCATGCCAATTGTGTTTATAAAGGCTCCTAAGTCTAAGTGTTCAAGTGCTCATTTGGTTGCAACAATTCAAAAACTCACTTCTGGAGATAGCCAGCAGTAGGAGAGGATCAAGAAGTGTAGAAAAGATAGCTAGGACCTTATGTAAGTGTCTTAGTCCTTGTTTAGCTCAGTTTATTAGCTTAAAAACCGAAAAGTCAAAGATATCGTAAATAGACTTTGACTTTCGGTTTAATCATAAATGGTCCAGCCACTGACCGAAATAAAAGTGGTTATGTGACCATATTAATATAAGTGATTAACCCTTAAAAGGGCACCTCCTAATTTTTTCGTTTGAATAGTTAATTTTCGGGTCAAACTAGTTAGTCAAAAAGTCAAACTGGACAGAAACTTTAATAATGATCTAAACTAATAATACAGAGGTTATAAATTATATTTTAGCATTCTAATAACTTGGTAATTAGTATTAGAACATGTTTAAACCTGTCTAACCCGACAATTATCAGTCTAAGGTCGGTTCATAACCGAAAGTCGCAAAAACTTGACTTTTGCTTTAACTTTCAGTTCTGACCCGTTTAAGCTTAATTCTTCCATGTTTTGAGCATCCATTAAGACCATATTATATAGTAGTATAACCCCCTGGAGTTATATTGCTTGGTCCTTAGTAGTTTGAATTATATGCTCTTATTTGTTAATATGCTTATAAATGCCATAATTGCCCTTTTGACATATAAATGAGATTTTTAGAAATGTGAAAGGACAAAAACCTTTGTTACTGATATATAAGCTTATCCTGAAAATTTGACATTTGTTCTTGGTCTCAAACTGAAGTTATGCTCGGTGTCGTACATAGAAGCTTTTTATTAATTAAATTGCGATATCTTGCATAAGACATGTTTAAACTTGGATTTTTACCCAAAACTTATTACCTACTATTAAGATATTATTTTAAAGTATTTTTTGGATTTTTGGTCAGATTATAATCTGCCCATATCATAGAGTTCTTGTGTAAATCGGTAAATGACGATAATACCCTTTTCATGCATAAAATGAGATTAACAAATAATTCGAATGCCAAACTTTTTCCTACTGATTTCATACATTAAATAATTATTCTGAGCATTTAAAACTGATCAAAATCTCAGATTTACATAAACATCTTAATTATCGTCAATTAGCGAGTTTTACACTAGTTAGGTGCATAGTATGGTTTAAAACCATATTTAACACCTAAGAATTATTACCTACTGAATATTTAAACAAATTTCAATATTATTAAAGTAAGTATAAGTCATGAACTCAGACTTCCAAAAATGTCCTTAAAAGCATATGTGAAATGACCAAAATGCCCTTTCGGGGCATAGTTTGGCCATAAATGGTAAACCTCACATATGTATAATATCTTACTGATGTAATGTGATAAAATAAATATTTTTACTAATTATCAAAGACCAGAACCTCAGTTTGTTATAAAATCTCCTTTATAATCATTAAAAATGACCAAAATGCCCTTACGGGACTTAATTTGGTTTTAATTACTTTTTGGGCATATATGTTAACATCCTAGTGATGTATTAACATATTTTAAGCATAATAACAATTGAGACCTGTATATAATTCATTTGGTTACCCGATATGCATTTATGCATTCGGATCGGCTTATGTGACTAGTTTACGTAAAATAGCCGAAACGGGTTTAACCTACTCATTAAATCCTCAAATTCCAGAATGTGTTTAGTTTACCCATATTATACAAGTATCCAAACTTGTAGGGTCTAAACCATATTCTATTCCGGTCTCCGCTTAATCTAGCGTTAAGAACCGTAAAGTTTCTTTCTAGATAGCCGGTCTAAGTCTTTGACTTAAATAAAGACCCGTTAGCATCCTAATAGGTTATTAAACCTTCCATACAGATTGAGTAGCTTTAGTAGAAGGTATTATCATAAACATTTAGGAATATACGGCTGAGTTACTTCTCACTTTTAGCTCAGGTAAATACTTTTAACTTATTTTCCCTTATACGGGTGTGGGATACGGTATTATAATAATACCGCTTGGTCGGGTATGAAATCATTTAATCGGATTGTGATTAATAAATTTGCATAACCCATTTTAATCTGTCCTGTTTGATAACATAAACATTGGGGGTTAATACAACCGTGTCCTTGATATCCTCGGCTCATTTCATTTGAAAATGGCCACGACCTATGCACGGGGTGTAGGCATACACCTGACAGATGCAAATGCTAAAATATAAACCCACATGTTGGGGATAACTTCTTTGTGGGTTCTATAAGTGGTGAGTCGGTTAATCAAGACCGGCTTCCAACCGGTCCCAATTGTATGGCAAACATATAAATCTGTATACAAGATTATCTTAAATAATTGTCCCAAGTTATAAATGATTTGTGCCTTGTGTACTTAAATCAATTTTCATAAACACTTTTCAAATGAGTCAGTTAATTGTATTTACCAGTGTAAACTAACGTATTTTCTAAAGACTGATTGACAGGTACTTCTCGTAAATAGGCTGGAGCTACTAGGTGTCATATAAAAGGACCTTGCAAATCCCTAGATACCTGGAGTCTGTTATTTCAGTTTCTTGTATTTTATTTTATGATCCGCCTGTGGATCTTATTACAACCAAGTCTGTATATTCTTTCATTCGAACACTCAGACACTATGGTTTGTAATAGTTTATTTCACCAAGCCTTCCGCTGTGCTATTATATTGTATTGTGTATATTGACGATGATGATATCAACTACGTCACGATACTCCCCGCCGGGCCCACCGGTAATATGTGGAAATATCGGGGTGTGACAGGTTGGTATCAGAGCCAACATTGAGTGAATTAAACAGTAACCTTTTGTGTTTAATCTCAATGACACAATAAGCACATTCCTTAGACTTCCGAGTCTAGGCGTATGACCTTGGATATATTCTTAACTTTCCTTTTGTCGTTTATATTTTTGTTTTACTTGTTTTGACAGGTTAGCTAATCGAAAAGGCCGCCACGTGTACGAGGCAAGGGATAGGGACCGATGAGAGGATGGCCATCAGGCCATGCAGGACCCTCCCATAGGCGCACTTCGTCAGCATCTTTCTCTAGTTTCGACTCTCGGGATCACTGGAGTCATACCTTTGAATCGGCGAGGCACTCTGTTTCGCTAGGATCCTCACCTTCTGATCCTCCATACTTTGGGCTACCCATGCCTGTCGATCCCCAGCATTCCCATCACTTTCAAGAATCACACCATTCTCACCATTCGCACCAATCTTACCATTCTTTGCACTCCCATTCTTTCCATCACTCTGATTCTACTTATTCCCCGGCCCAGTTCAACCCTAACGACTATGTCAACGATCTACTGGGTTTCAACACTTTAGGACCTGAGGATCACTTCTCCCACGACATGGAGATGGATGACGATCTCGACCCAGAGATGCAAATCGAAACACCGGGTCACCCTATCAGCATCTCTAGCGGTTCTCCATACCAAGGATCGCCGTATCAGGGGCCCGATTCATTTACCGAAAGATGGGCTAAGTACGAGTGGGAATTCACCCCTTCATATCATAACTCTCCTGCTCAACCTCCTTTGAATGAACCGTATCTTCAAGCGGTTACCCCACCACCTCTACCTGTTGAGGAACCACCTCAACCGCCTCCCGAGCCGCCTAGGCGAAGGAGGAATGCACGGATGTCTGTGCGTGGGGGACCACGGTTCAGTTCCCCTCATGGTTCAAGGTCATACCCTCCTATTCCCGAGGACCCACAAATGGGTGGACCCTCGCATGTGGTGCCGGAGGAAAATCCTCCGCCAGTTTCTTATGCACCACCGCCACCGCCAGTGGGTTTTGACAACCCAATACCAACATACCCAGGTTCGTCTGGGTATAACCCCTCTGGGTATCCAACCCCTGCGGATTATGGAGCTCAAGATCCATATCTTACGATAGCACAATATAATGCACTTTACCCTTCATCCTATCCTCCAGTTTACCCAACTGGATATCCTGTGCAAGGGTATCAATACCCACCTTATCAGCAACCTCCTCCTCCCCAACAGGAACAAACTCAAGAAATTTTGTAGAGGTTAGATAGAGTTGAGCGAAAAGCAGATGAAACCAATAAGAAACATAACAGCTTTCTCAAGGGCCTTGAGAATCTCATCAAAGGCAAAAAGAAATAGAAAGTTGTTTACTTTATTTTGTATTGTATCTTTCAATCAAGTCCCTGCGAGGACATTTTTATTTCTGTAATCGGTCCCTGCGTGGACCTATTTTCTTTTCTGTAGTCCCTATATGGACAGTTTGTAATTTCCAAGACCCGTTTAGGGCATCTTTGTACTAGTTTTATGGTTTAATGGAATTTCTTTTTGGATTTAAATATGTAATTTAAATACATCATCATATTATATCATTTCAATATTTAAATTGATCCGATAAAGAAATTCTTAAGGGTATAACCTAGCCAAAATATTAATGGCTGTCATGGTACAACCTTCTTAAGACAAGAAATTCCCTGTTAACATCTGAAAACATGTTAACATTCCTGGCTGTGTGGCTTAAGAGACCACCCAAGCTTCCAAATGTACTTGGACTTTCCCAAGTCACTTCCATAGCCTATATGCTCAATATAAATCATGGCTAATAAACATCAATATGATGTATATACCAAAACATCCAATTGAGATGTATGCTTATAAGCAAGGGTGTATTAATGACAATGATAGTTTATTTTATAAACTTCTTGTCAAAGAAAAAAAGGGCAATGAACTATGTTCGACCCTTAAAAGATCACCGATTCAAGTGATCATTACTCATCCTTGTGACAAGGCCTTTTGTGCCATCTAAATGTCCTTCGAGACGAGCCTTGTGCTTTATGAAAATGTCTTTCATGACATTGATAGTTGTGATTTATATCCCCTGTCTAATAAATATAAGGGATTATATCCTATTAATTGCTTACTATGGTTCCGTTGTAGCCTAGGCAAATCATGACTGAATTGATTTTTTTTTAAAATGGTCTATATGGTTTAATAATACCATGACCATCCAATCATCAATACGATGATTCATTATATAATCTAAATATATCATTATTATTTGATTTAGTACTCAAATAATGGTTGGCTCTGACGAAGCAAATAGTCATCATGTGGAAGAAAACAATAATACCAGAATAAATGTTACTGCTGCTGAGTTACAAGAGATGATAAACACAGCAGTTGCACAAGCTGTAGATAATAAGTTTAAGGAGCCGAGTAATGTTCGGTCCAAGACTCATACGAAGTCCCTATCTCATTCGCATACACTAAAGAAGGATGAGTCTCAACACTCATCTAATCAGAAAAGTGAACCAAAGAGACAAGTTGTTTATAATCAGTCTCCAAGGTACAATAAAGGTTGCACTTATAAGTATTTCGTCTCCTGTAAACCGAGAGATTTTACAGGAGAAAAGGGGGCGATTGACTGTATGAAGTGGTTAGATGAAATGGAAAATGTGATTGACATCAGTGGGTGTGCTAAGGAAGACATAGTCAAGTTTGTGTCTCAATCCTTCAAGGGCGATGCCCTAACTTGGTGGAAAGCATTGGTGCAATCCACTAGAAAAGTTCCTCTGTATAACCTTTCGTGGAACAAGTTTGTTGATCTTGTGAAGGACACTTACTGTCCTCAGCATGAAGTTGAGAGGATTGAGACTGATTTCCTCACTCTGGTGATGAAGGATTTAGATTGCAGGTCCTATGTGACCAGTTTCAACTCGATGTCGAGGCTTGTACCATACTTGGTCACCCAAGAACCCAAACGCATTGCGCATTTTATCGGTGGTTTAGCACCAGAAGTGAAAGGAAATGTCAAGGCTTCTAAGCCTGCTACATATAGATCTGCTGTAGATCTATCTTTGTCCCTAACTCTTGATGTTGTGAGGAGTAGGGCGAAGAAAATCACCGATGAAGGAAAAAGAAAGAGGGAGGAAGATCTTTCCCATCAGTCGAACAAAAAGAACAGAGGGAACTCTGGTTCTAAGAAAGGGCAGTCGGGTGACAAGCCCAGATGCAAGACTTGCAACAAGAGGCACTTTGGAAAGTGCAACCAGGACCCACAAGCTAAACCTTGTGGGATCTGCAAGAAGAAAGGGCACAAATCTGTGGAATGCCGAAACATCAAGGATGCAACCTGCTATGGTTGCAATGAAAAGGGGTACATCAAGACTAATTGCCCCAAGAATGCTAAAAAGCCCGAGGAGGCAAAGAAAACCAATGCTAGGGTTTTTCAGATGAATGCAAGGGAGGCGGTGAACGACGGAAACGTTATAACAGGTACCTTCCTCATTAATGGTATTTATGCTAGAGTTTTATTTGATTCAGGTGCTGATAAGTTGTTTGTAGACCATAAGTTTAGTATGTTACTGAATCTGGCTATTAAGACTCTAGACATAAAATATGAGGTAGAGCTTGCCGACGGTACCTTAGAAACAGCTTCAACTCTTCTTGTTGGATGCTTTATATCCATTAAGAACCTTTCTATCCTGCTATCCCTCTTGCCAAAGAAATTGGCAGGGTTTGATGTAGTTCTAGGCACGGATTGGTTGTCGCATAACCAAGCCCAAATTGCCTGCGATAAAAAGAAAATTATCATCAAAATCCCTTCTGGTGAATCCGTCACTATCCAAGGAGATACACAATATGGTTTGCCCAACAATGTGTCTATTCTCAAAGTATCGAGGTTTTTGAAGAACGGATGTGTCATTTACATGGCACAAGTGACAGTAAATGACCCGAAACCCAAGATTGAAGATATTCCAATTATCTCCGAGTATCTTGATGTCTTTCCTGATGAATTACCTGGATTACCTCCTGAGAGGCAAGTTGAATTCAGGATAGACATTCTCCCAGGATCTGCACCAATTGCATGAGCTCTTTATCGTCTAGCGCCTACTGAAATGAAAGAGCTCAGGACTCAATTGGATGACTTACTGGAAAAAGGGTTTCATACAACCCATCTCTTCGCCTTGGGGAGCTCCAATTTTGTTTGTGAAGAAGAAGGATGGATCAATGCGCTTATGCATTGATTACCGTGAATTAAACAAGGTAACGATCAAGAATCATTATCCTTTACCCAGGATCGACGACTTATTCGACCAACTTCAAGGGGCAAGCTATTTCTCGAAGATTGATCTAAGATCTGGGTATCATCAACTCAAGGTTAGAATTGAAGACGTACCAAAGACAGTGTTCAGAACAAGGTATGGACATTATGAGTTCTTAGTGATGCCTTTCGGGCTCACTAATGCATCTGCAGCATTCATGGACCTCATGAACAGAGTCTGCAAGCCATACTTAGATAAGTTTGTCATTGTATTCATAGATGACATACTTATCTATTCTCGTAGCCAAATTGATCACGAGAAGCACCTTCGATGTATCTTCGAATTGCTTCGACAAGAAAAGTTGTATGCTAAATTCTCCAAGTGCGAGTTCTGGCTTCGTGAAGTCCAATTTCTTGGACATGTTGTTATGAACGTGGCATCCAAGTAGATCCCGCCAAGATAGAAGCCATTATGAACTGGGAAGCACCGAAGACACCAACAGAAATTCGCAGCTTTCTAGGATTGGCTGGTTATTATAGAAGATTCATTGAGAACTTCTCAAGGATAGCTGCACCATTGACTTCTCTGACCCGCAAGAATGTGAAATTTGATTGGGGTCCAAAACAACAAGAATCTTTTGAGATTCTTAAACAGAAATTGAGCAATGCTCCGGTATTGTCATTACCCGAAGGGGTAGAAGAATTTGTCGTGTACTGTGATGCTTCACACACCGGTATGGGATGTGTACTTATGCAGCAAGGCAAGGTGATCGCCTACGCATCACGACAACTAAAAGTGCATGAAAAGAATTACACCACCCATGATTTGGAGTTGGGTGCTATTGTCTTCGCGCTAAAGTTGTGGAGACATTATTTGTATGGAACTAAATGTGTGATCTATTCGGATCACAAAAGTCTCTAACACTTATTCAATCAAAAGGATCTCAATATGAGACAACGCTGTTGGATGGAAACTTTAAATGACTATGATTGCGAAATTCGCTACCATCCTGGTAAGGCGAATGTGGTCGCTGATGCTCTAAGCCGAAAGGAAAGAGTTAAACCTATCAGGATTAATGCCAAGAGCATTGAATTGAAGAATAGCCTGAATGAAAGGCTATTAGCTGCACATAAAGAAGCTGTTTTAGAAGCTAACCTTTTAGATGAAAAGTTTGGTATAACTGATGAACAGTTAACACCTGGCAAGGATGGAATCCTCAAACTGAATGGAAGAATTTGGGTTCCTATGGCTTCGTGATATAATCCTCCAGGAAGCTCACAATTCTAAATACTCAATTTACCCTAGAGGTGACAAGATGTATCAAGATTTTAAAGATAACTATTGGTGGATAGGTTTGAAGAAATCTATTGCCACCCATGTAGCTAAGTGCCTGACTTGTGCTCAGATTAAAGCTGAACATCAAAGGCCATCGGGTCTGCTTCAACAGCCAGAACTTCCCACATGGAAGTGGGAGATGGTAACTATAGACTTTATAACCAAGTTACCTAAAACAAGGCATGGAAATGATACTATATGGGTTATAGTTGATAGACTGACTAAGTCAGCAAACTTCCTACCCACTAAGGAAACTCATAGCTCTGACAAGATAGCTCAGTTGTACGTGGATAAAATTGTATCCCTTCACGGAGTGCCGGTGTCTATTATTTCTGATAGAGATACTAGATACACCTCTCACTTTTGGAAAAGTTTCCAACAATCCTTAGGCACTCATTTGAATTTTAGTACTGCTTGCCATCCCCAGACAGATGGACAAAGTGAGCGTACAATTCAAACTTTGGAAGATATGCTTCGAGCATGTGTTATTGATTTGGGAGGTAGCTGGGATGACCACCTACCTTTGTTAGTGTATTATCTGTCTATCGCCTCCGTCAATCTAGTCCGTAGTAGAAAACTGAAGAAAACGAGAGTTACATTGTTATTTTAGAATTAGTTAGTCAAAAAGGCAAGGTGGCATAACTGTAATTAATGAGATTCCTCATTAATCCCTTGGCCTATAAATAGATCTCTAGGGTTTCTCATTTAGAACTTTTGTCATTTTCACATCTTGGAGAGCTAGAGGCTAGAGAGAGAAAGCTAGAGAGAGAAAGTTTATTGTTAGTGATTCAGGTGCTGTACGTTATCAGATTTTATCAAAGAATCACGTTTATATTACGTCACGTGTGTTAGGTCGCGTTCGTGTACGGATTCCGCACGTTTCACGTTCGTTTCGCAATCGTTTCGGAGTCAAAACCGGTCCTACAAGTGGTATCAGAGCAGGAGCTCGATTGCGTTGATCAAACAACAAGATTCGTACAGGATTTCATCAATTTCAGATCCGGATTTCATCTTTTTCTTCATCTTTTCATATTTTCACGTTTTTCACTGATTTTCGTCAAATTGAACAGGTTTCTACGGTCCAAATCGTCTGATTTTTTGATATGTGGTGCGAAAACATCTGATCTAAAACCCTACCAAGTTTCAAATTGAAATTCCAAGCCGTTTAGGAGATATTCGAGTTTTTCAGTCCGCAGTTCATATGAATCAGTGTCTGGCCGTTTGAAACAGCACTAGTCCGTTTGAAAAGTGATCTATCGTTTGAAATCTAGGTTCCGTCGTTTGAAACAGCCCGTTCCGTTTGAAAATTGGCTTCTATCGTTTGAAAGTGAACCTCCCGTTTGAACTATCGTTTGAAACTGACACTACCGTTCGAGGACATGACAGTTTGAAGTTGAAAGTTTGAAAGAGGCCGTCCCGTTTGAACCATCGTTTGAAATTTGTCCCTGATCGTTTGAAAAACTAACCTGAAAGTTTGAAAATTAATATGACCGTTTGAAATTGGTTCAGAAGTTCACGTGATACATTTAATAACTGTCAACTGAATGCGATGTATTAAATAAAAATTGTCAGTTTGCACGTGAAAGAGGTTTGAATTGTTTGTCAAAGCCCATGTGCCGCCCCATTTAAAGAAAGACTCAATTCTTTGGCCAAATTAAAATTGCCGCCCATTTAATGAAAGGTTCATTCATGAGATTAGTCAGTACCGCCCATATAGGCCCAATCACATTAATTCATTTACATAGTCAAATCAGTAGGTTGGTTATTTGAATTTGGCGGTCCACTTAATAAACAACCATATATTGCCGTCCACTATTAGCAAATCAATGATTTTGAAAGTTGGTAGTCACAACAGCTCATCCATTGGTTAAACAAGCGGCCCAAGTCACAGCCCATGATTATTTCATTTTGTTTGAGATCCAAAATGTTGACGGGATATTGAAGTTTGGTACTTATTTGATCTAGTACATTAGTTTCAGATTGCAAAGTCATTTGAAAGGGTCAAGGTTGTTTGAAAGTAAATTCTGTGTCATACGATTTAAATCCCAGTTCGAATCAAGTTCAGTTTGCACAGTGTGTCAACATTCAGTCCGCACAGAAAATTCATCAGTTCGAGTATTATTTTAATTCAGTTGTTTGATAGTGTTTGAACTGATTGTGTTTGTTTGTTTTTCTTGTGATTCAGGTTTACATCATGGCTGAGGAATTTTACAACACGTTTTTCAACGCATTCACAACCGAATCGTCTGAGGCTACAAATATTACACCAAAAACCATTTCTAAGGTGCTAAATGAAAACATCAAGCATGATAACTTCTACGGAACTCATTCAAAGCCACCAGCTCTTGATAGCATTGAGGATTATACCTGGTGGAAAGAACGCTTTATCAACTGGGCAAAGGCGTATGCTCATGAAAGTTGGTTTTGCTTGGAGTATGGTTATGAAAAACCAAAAGACGATAAAGGCGAAGATCTTGTGTTCAAGAAGTTTTCCAGAGAAGATAAAGCTGAATACGGAGCTGAACAGAGAATGATAGCATTGATCCAGTCAGCTATCAGAAATGATATTTTTGCTTTACTAATTCATGATGGGACATCTAAGTCTGTCTGGGAAGCTTTACGTGTTAAAGCTGAAGGTGGTAAACAGATTAAAAAGAACAAAATCGCTTTATTAAAGAAAGAATTTGATCTGTTTGATAACATAAAAGGAGAGTCGGTGAGGCAAATGATTGAGAGATTCTGTCATCTTAAAATTGAGCTGGAGAGATTAGAGATAAATAAAACAAGAGAGGAATTGATAGACAAAGTGATTGAAGCGTTACCACGAGCTGATCAGTGGCAAACGTTTGTTTTTATTTTGAAAAATGATGCTTTGTATGATACAATTACTCTTGATGCTTTGTTTGAAAAGATTGAAAGTCATGATCTGGAGCTACAAAAGCAAAACAAGATGACTGATTCTTCACATCAACAGAACGTTGGCTTGTACTACAAAGGCAGTGTGCTTTCTGATAAAGGCGTTGGTTCACCAAAAACAGCTTTTAGTGGTGAAAAGATGAAAGAACCACCAACAACCTCAACAAGTCATCATTCTGGATATCATTCATCTTCAAAGACAAATTCTGATGAATCTGAAGAAATTCTATGCAACATTGCTCTTAAACTGAAGAATTCTCCTGCAATGAGCATAAATGCAGTGAAGCAGCAAATGAGTTTCCTTGCATCTGTTCTGGAGTCATATGAAGGTCTTGTAGCTGGCAAAATTGGAAATTCCGAATTGACCAAAGAAGACTACGACCAGATTGATCCGGAAGAGATGGAGCTCATTGACATCCGTTGGTGTTTAGCTAGTTGTATTCGCAGAGCTCAGAGGTATATGGAGATTACCGGAAAACAATCGCTTGGAGGTGCTTCAACAAAGCTTAGATTTGATAAATCCAAAGTGACCTGCTTCAAATGCAAGCAAAAGGGTCATTTTAAAAGAGAATGCAGAAACTCTGAAGTTGCTGAAGGAAGTGAACGTTCTTTCAACGATGATTATTATCGAAAGGCGATTTACCATCGAAGAAGAGAAGAACCAAAGTTGATTGAAGATAAGCCGAGAGAAAAATCAAGAGCATATGCAGTAATCTATCCTGATGAAGGATTTGACTGGAGCACAGTTTGTCTAGAAGAAGATCGTTTAGAGAATGTTCGTAAAACAGCTCAAGGGAGAGCTATGACAGAAGAAAGAAAGTTTGTTTTTGTTGCTGAGATTCAAGATGAAAACAAAGACAAAGATACTGCTGAAGTCCATGAAGAAAAAGTTGAGATCAAAGAGAAAACTCGAGAAAAGATCTTGAGTGAGAAGACTTACAGAGAAAGAAACGTGGTCTACAACAGAATGGATGATATGCAAGAGGAGTATGAGATGGCTGTCGGTAGCAAAAGATGGGATAAAAAGAGAGAATGCTATTATAACAGAGAAGGAGAACCGGTTGTTCCCAAGAAAGACATAATCTTCGATGATGTTCTTCTCAAAGTTCCGTTGAGAGCTGAATACTACAGAAATGTGATGAAAGATGACACATACGTTAAGAGGTATGAAAAAGAGATCAGATATGCTATGTTATCGTGTCTGAGAAAAAGGGATGAGGAGAGAATGAAGAAGAATGTTGAAGAAATGGTGAACAATCTGAAGAAAGATGCTGAAGAGGTTAAAGCAGAAACTATTGAAGTTGAAGCTGTGAAGGAAATCAAAAATGAAGAGATTGAGAAAGCTGTTACTGAAGAACAGCAGATTGAAGAAGAGGTGAAGAAAGAAGAAAAAGAAGAAAAAGAAGAAAAGAATGAGAATGAGGAAGCTGATAATGTTGGTGATGAAGTCGGTGTTGAAGAAAAGCAGAATGTTGCTGAGCAGACAGAGGTTGCTGAAAACACCGAAGTGCCAATCACTGAGGTAAATTCTGATTCTAAAAACTTGAAACAGATTGATCAGTGCAAGAAATGCATGGAATCGTGCAGAGCTTGTACTGAAAAAGATGAGCAATTTAGAACCAGAGATCTTGAGTTTACAAAAATTGAACAGATTTTTAAAGAAAAATGCAAAGAAATGCTAGAAAAAGAAAAAGTTTTTAAAGAAAATGATGAAAAACTTTCAGAAAAATGTAACAAATTAGAGAAAGAAAATGAAGTTTTGAAAGAAAATGTTTTGAAAATGACAAATGAATGTGAACAAAAAGAAATTGCTTGTCAAGAAATGAAAAAGGAATATGACTCAATGAAATTATCATATCACATTACGAAAGAGTCATATGATAAAGTAAAAGATGAAATGAAATATGCTCAATCAAGAATGAATTATATGTCTGAAACAACCAAAGAGCTTAAACGAATGTATGCTATAAAACAAGATGTTGTTAATTCCTATATTGAGGATGTTGCTAAACTAAAGCGACAGATTGCTGATTTAGAACAGGATAACAACAAGTTAAAAAGTTACCACGTGTCGTCATATGTGCTTGAACGAATTTTCAATATAAAACCGGGTGAGGGTGCGTCTGAGCAGAACAAGAAAGGTATTGGTTAAGAGTTTCATCAAGTTCCACCACCGGGAAAATTTGCATTTTATGATGAGGAAAAGGTCGAAAAAGCTTTCAACATGGTAGACCAATTGCCAGACAACATTGACATAACCTATTCCAAATCTGATGAGTCTCATGATTCAGAGGTGGTAGGTAAAGTCGTTGAAAGTGTGTTGAAAGAAGAGTCAGTTGTTACAGGTAAATCTGAATCACAGGATGAAGATGAAGGAAATCTTCATGATGGTTATCTGAAAAACACAAAATCTGAGGAAAATTTGAATGATGATTCAAAAGGATTGGTTTATACCATGATTGGATCAGACAAATTGTTCTTAGATGTTGTATTCCCGATTCAGAATGTGATTTTAGAAAAAGTTGATAAATTTTTCAAAATGGTTGAGATTGAGAAGTCTGAAATTTCAAAGTTTGTTGGTAAGAGTCGTAAAGGTTCGTATAACAAACCTGGTTTCAAAAAGAAGAACATGAAGGCTGGGTTGGGTTATAAGAAGAAACAACATCGGAACAAAAATGAGACGTCAAATTTTCAAACAAAAATGAGTTTTGTTCAAGGAGACAGTTTAGAAAAAGAAAAAGAACTCAAAATGAGACAGTCTAATGATGAATTCTTTGCTAAAAAGAAAAAGCAACAACCACAGGTCAAAGATGTGTCCATGAGAACATGTTTCAAATGTGATCAAAAAGGACATCTTGCACGCAAGTGTCCTAATCCAAAACCTGTGGATGTTGACAAAAAGAAGTTTGATACTGAGAAACAAAAATCTGAGAATGTGAGACAAAGGTCAACCAAATTTGATTCGAAACAAACTTGGAGGTACAATACAAACAAGTTTGCTTCAAATCAAAATTGGAAATCAAACCAGAACAGGTTCGATTCTAGACAGATCTGGAATTCTCACACACCCAGATTCAGAACAACTCAAAGTTGGAAAACAACAGTTGATATGACAAAACCTCAAGAGTTTTGGAAACCAAAAGTTGTTGTTCAAAATCAAAATGTTCAAAAAGATTCACATTTTTACAAACGAGGAACACCAAAAGGTCAAACATGGAGTGTTAAGAAACATGTTGATTTGGTAAAAGATGAGAAAGTTGAAGTTAAAATTGAGAAAGTTTTTGTGAAAAATGATAAAGAATTTCCAGCATTGAATGAAAATTATTGTGTTGAAATGCCTAAGGTTCAACAGGCCTGGGCTAAATTGTTCAAGTAATTGAGTAGTTCGTTTGTGCAGGTGCTCATGGAATTCAAAGATTGTGAGAATGGAGGTTGGAGCAGCCTGGCACAACAAGGAGAGGAGGCTGCTAGATCCTGTATTGGTTGAAACAGGAAGTTTATATGTTTTCTGTAAATAAATAAACTATATTTCAAAAACCCTAAAATTTTCTTTATATGATTTTGCATTTTAGGGGGAGTAATATTGTTAGAAAATACAAAAACATTTGAAAATTTGAAAAGGTAAAAAACATGATAAAATTCAAAAATTGAGTTTTTGCGTAAAAAGGGGAAATGATAGTACATCAGTAGACAGTTACAATATGCTAAAGAATTGGAAAGTTTAAATGTGTTAAACGATCTCACCGTGGATGTGCTGGTAGATTTTTATACATTTAGTAAACTTTTTCGGGATATAAACCTAAATTCAAACACTTGCTTATTTCGTGGGGAACACTACTTGAATATATAGGTAACCCCTGAAATCTCGTTTGAAAGGTCTCTTAATCTGATATACTAGGTCTTTATACTCAATGATGTCTGGGGTATTATTCCGGGACTTCTGCTGAACGGTAGTTCTGACCTAGTCCTTGGATAATACTTGCTGCAATGCTTGAAACACAGCATTAAACCCTCAGCATGCTGAAACAATAAAATTGATAAATGCTGCTGTTGTAAGCAAAAAGATCCTCTAAAGGGGACATTCCGAAAAGTCGAAGCTGATATCTCTCTGCGTATACGGAAGTATCGACCTGAGATCCCTCGGCCCTCGCATACCTAATTTATATACAGATATCATTGTAGTATACTCACCTGTAAGACTGATTATTGGGATTCTGGATACGGGAGTATATTCAAGAGGTGGGACACATGAATAGGTTTATGTTCTTAATACACCTAATTCGTATCCTGAAACAGTTGAAGTTTGTATGAAAATTTAAGTGGACAAGTATATCGACAATCTAAGTGAATTGTTTAATTCTTAAAGTGAAATTAAGCTCAACGGTACTTGTGATTTGTCGGTAACTGATATGATCCTCTGACGCAAACTCAAACAAAAATATTGTCTGTAAATATGTTTGTACATATTTTTTTTTACTGCTTTATATTTTTAGAAAATATAAAAAGATTTTTGATTCTGCTTTATTTTCGACAACTGATGTCTGAGTGCTGAGTTTCAAAATCTAAGTAAGCTGATTGTGTTTCTGAAAATAAAACAAGTTCATTAATTTGATACTTGAATTAAAATCAAAAATTTCAATAACAGTTTGTGATATCTCCAAGGTCATTAGTTTGAACTTGGATGATAAACTGTGAGGGAGTTGGATTCTTTAATGCTGCCAAATCTATAATGTATGTTGATAGGGGGAGTGGATTAGAGAATTTGTTTTGGTGTTTTTAAAATGTTGTTACTTATCAAGAGTATGAGGGATTGCAGGAAAAGTCCAGACTACGATCCCGAAAGCCGAGTCTAAGGGGGAGTCTGAAGACGAGCTCAACGCAAAAGGAAGCGTACAAAGAGCCAGGTATCATTCATGGAAGAGATTGTAACTGGAAAGCAGGTGTCGATCCTAAAGCATGGAAGCTTGACGAAAGGGGGAGCCTGATGAAGAAAAGAGGAAAAGCTGAAGCTGAAGACAGATCCACCGGGATTCTGTTCGAGAAGATTCAAAGATAGAAAGAGAAAAGACGCTACGAGTTTGACTCAATGATACAGATTGACTACAGCAATATCCAAGGGGGAGTCTGTTAGTGTATTATCTGTCTATCGCCTCCGTCAATCTAGTCCGTAGTAGAAAACTGAAGAAAACGAGAGTTACATTGTTATTTTAGAATTAGTTAGTCAAAAAGGCAAGGTGGCATAACTGTAATTAATGAGATTCCTCATTAATCCCTTGGCCTATAAATAGATCTCTAGGGTTTCTCATTTAGAACTTTTGTCATTTTCACATCTTGGAGAGCTAGAGGCTAGAGAGAGAAAGCTAGAGAGAGAAAGTTTATTGTTAGTGATTCAGGTGCTGTACGTTATCAGATTTTATCAAAGAATCACGTTTATATTACGTCACGTATGTTAGGTCGCGTTCGTGTACGGATTCCGCACGTTTCACGTTCGTTTCGCAATCGTTTCGGAGTCAAAACCGGTCCTACAACCTTTGATCGAGTTCTCCTATAATAACAGTTATTATACTAGCATTCAGGCTGCGCCATTTGAGGCATTGTATGGAAGAAAATGCAGAACGCCTGTTTGTTGGGCGGAAGTAGGAGAAGCTCAATTATCAGGACCTGATATAGTCCTTGAAACAACGGACAAGATTGTCCAAATCCGTGATCGCCTGAAAGCTGACAGGGATAGACAGAAAAGTTATGCTGACAAGAGGTGAAAACCTCTAAAGTTTGAGGTGGGCGACAAGGTCTTACTAAAAGTATCACCCTGGAAAGGTGTGATGCATTTTGGTAAGAAGGGCAAGCTAAGCCCTAGGTATATTGGACCATTCGAAATCAGAGAATGTGTCGGCAGTGTAGCTTATAAGCTAAACTTGCCTGAAGAGCTGAGTGGAATTCATAATGTGTTCCACATCTGTAATCTCAAGAAATGTCTAGCTGATGAATCGCTAGCTATGTCTCATAAAGACGTACAGATTGATGAAATCCTAAGGTTTGTTTCTATATCGATCGAGGATCGTCAGGTTAAAAAGCTCCGAAGAAAGCACGTGCCTATAGTGAAAGTTAAATGGGATGCCCGTAGAGGCCCTGAATTTACGTGGGAAGTTGAGTCCACTATGCGACAGAAGTACCCTCACTTATTCCAGTAAATCTCGGGGTCGAGATTTCTTTTAAGAGGGTGAGGATGTAACACCACGTAAAAACATGTCCAATTACGTAAAGACACGTGTCCTAAACTCTAAATATGTGAAAGATTGAGTTTGAAGGACTAAAGTTGCCAAACGATGAAAATATGAAACCACATGGACTAAAAGTGTCAACATGCCAAACTTGTGCCTCTGAATGACCATATACGATGAATATATTCTTAAACGAGTGATTAATTGAATATAAGAAGCCGTTTATGAAAATAATCGGAAGATTATAAACTACAGGGGTTAAACGTGTCAACATGTTAATTCTTACCTTTGAGTGACCTTTTAATGAACCCGAGGGTTCGAAATATTCAAATATACTCTCAAGAATAAGTAGTATACATTTCATGTGGTTTCGAGATCGTTATACAAGTTTTCAAGACTTTGGGTGAAAAGTGTCAACATGATGAAACTTATGTTTATAGTGATATTTAACGAAACCGAGCCTAACGGAGTTTGGTTATACTCCCATGAACCTCTACAAACTAACTACAAGGGCCTTATATGCCAAAAATGAGGTTATATTGGGTTTTGAAGGACCAGGGACTGAAACTGCCAAGATTAAAAATGTTTTAACCTGATCAGAGGGTCGTTGCGGCCCGTGTAGAACCCCCCCTAAAAGACTACGCGGCCCGCGAGGGACTGCCCAGCGCAGAAAAGTGTGGATATGTGTAGGTTTCAGCTCAGAACCAACTTAACTTCATTCTAATCAATACCAGGGGCTGTATGTCGGTCTTGTAATACCACTAGGACACCTGGGGTGATCCTAGAAGCCTCCTTAACACCTGCCTTGATCTTATATCATGCCAATTGTGTATATAAAGGCTCCTAAGTCTAAGTGTTCAAGTGCTCATTTGGTTGCAACAATTCAAAAACTCACTTCTGGAGATAGCCAGCAGTAGGAGAGGATCAAGAAGTGTAGAAAAGATATCTAGGACCTTATGTAAGTGTCTTAGTCCTTGTTTAGCTCAGTTTATTAGCTTAAAAACCGAAAAGTCAAAGATATCGTAAATAGACTCTGACTTTTGGTTTAATCATAAATGGTCCAGCCACTGACCGAAATAAAAGTGGCTATGTGTCGGGTCAAACTAGTTAGTCAAAAAGTCAAACTTGACAGAAACTTTAATAATGATCTAAACTAATAAAGCAGAGGTTATAAATTATATATTAGCATTCTAATAACTTGGTAATTAGTATTAGAACATGTTTAAACCTGTCTAACCCGATAATTACCAGTCTAAGGTCGGTTCATAACCGAAATTCGCAAAAACTTGACTTTTGCTTTGACTTTCAGTTCTGACCCGTTTAAGCTTAATTCTCCCATGTTTTAAGCATCCATTAAGACCATATTATCTAGTAGTATAACCCTCTGGAGTTATATTGCTTGCTCCTTAGTAGTTTGAATTATATGCTCTTATTTGTTAATATGCTTATAAATGCCATAATTGCCCTTTTGACATATAAATGTGATTTTTAGAAATGTGAGAGGTCAAAAACCTTTGTTACTGATATATAAGCTTGTCCCGAAAATTTGACATTTGTTCTTGGTCTCAAACTGAAGTTATGCTCGGTATCGTAAATAGAAGCTTTTTATTAATTAAATTGCGATATCTTGCATAAGACATGTTTAAACTTGGATTTTTACCCAAAAATCATTACCTACTATTAAAATATTATTTTAAAGGATTTTTAGGATTTTTGGTCAGATTATAATCTGCCCATATCATAGAGTTCTTGTGTAAATCGGTAAATGACGATAATACCCTTTTCATGCATAAAATGAGATTAACAAATAATTCGAATGCCAAACTCTTTCCTACTGATTTCATACATTAAATAAATTATTTTAAGCATTTAAAACTTATCAAAATCTCAGATTTACATAAACATCTTAATTATCGTCAATTAGCGAGTTTTACACTAGTTAGGTGCATAGTACGGTTTAAAACCATATTTAACACCTAAGACTTATTACCTACTGAATATTAAAACAAATTTCAATATTATTACAGTAAGTATACGTCATGAACTCAGACTTCCAAAAAATGTCCTTTAAAGCATATGTGAAATGACCAAAATGCCCTTTCAGGGCATAGTTTGGCCATGAATGGTAAACCTCACATATGTATAATATCTTACTGATGTAATGTGATAAAATAAATATTTTTACTGATTATCAAAGACCAGAACCTTAGTTTGTTATAAAATCTCCTTTATAATCATTAAAAATGACCAAAATGCCCTTACGGGACTTAATTTGGTTTTAATTACTTTTTGGGCATATATGTTAACATCCTACTGATGTTTTAGAATATGGTTTAGACCCGACAAGTTTGGATACTTATATAATATGGGTAAACTAAACACATTCTGGAATTTGAGGATTTAATGAGTAGGTTAAACCCGTTTCGGCTATTTTACGTAAACTAGTCACATAAGCCGATCCGAATGCATAAATGCATAACGGGTAACCAAATGAATTATATACAGGTCTCAATTGTTATTATGCTTAATAGGTCATTAAACCTTCCATACAGATTGAGTAGCTTCAGTAGAAGGTATTATCATAAAGCTTTAGGAATATACGGCTGAGTTACTTCTCACTTTTAGCTCAGGTAAATACTTTTAACTTATTTTCCCTTATACGGGCTTGGGATACGGTATTATAATAATACCGCTTGGTCGGGTATGAAATCATTTAATCGGATTGTGATTAATAAATTTGCATAACCCGTTTTAATCTGTCTTGTTTGATTACATAAACATTGGGGGTTAATACGACCGTGTCCTGGATATCCTCGGCTCATTTCATTTGAAAATGGCCACGACCTATGCACGGGGTGTAGGCATACACCTGACAGATGCAAATGCTAAAATATAAACCCACATGTTGGGGATAACTCCTTTGTGGGTTCTATAAGTGGTGAGTCGGTTAATCAAGACCGGCTTCCAACCGGCCCCAATTGTATGACAAACATATAAATCTGTATACAAGATTATCTTAAATAATTGTCCCAAGTTATAAATGATTTGTGCCTTGTGCACTTAAATCAATTTTTATAAACACTTTTCAAATGAGTCAGTTAATTGTATTTACCAGTGTAAACTGACGTATTTTCTAAAGACTGATTGACGGGTACTTCTCGTAAATAGGCTGGAGCTACTAGGTGTCATAAAAGGACCTTGCAAATCCCTAGATACCGGAGTCTATTATTTCAGTTTCTTGTATTTTATTTTATTATCCGCCTGTGGATCTTATTACAACCAAGTCTGTATATTCTTTCATTCGAACACTTAGACACTATGGTTTGTAATAGTTTATTTCACCAAGCATTCCGCTATGCTATTATATTGTGTATATTGACAATGATGATATCAACTACGTCACGATACTCCCCGCCGGGCCCACCGGTAATATGTGGAAATATCAGGGTGTGACACTAAGGCTAGAGTGTTCGTACAAATCCACATAATCGGACCAGTCACTCTTACATGGGAACTCTTGGGGTGAGTGTCCACTTTTAGGCTAAAGCATGTCTTCGCGATACATTATAAGGACCTATTTACTTTATTCAGCCATTGTGTGTCGTTTGTTTGTTCGAGGTAACAAACGAATGATCGCCTTCCTTATGTTTCGTTAATATCTTTGATACCTCTTTTGTCCATTCAAATGTCAATCTAACTCGTTTCTCATGTTTTCTTGTTCCTTTTAGAAAATGCCTCCTAGACGCGATCTAACTGAGAATGCTGCCCTCGCAGCCACAATCGTTCAGCAAATGGCTGCTGTGATTCCGAACCTCATTACCCAGATAAACCAAGCAAATAACAACAGCAACAATAACGAGGCTCTGTGTGATTTCAAAACATTCAATTCAGCTAAGCCATCAAAATTTTCTGGGTCTCAAGGAGCAACTGCGCTCCTATAATGGTTCGAGAGTCTGGAAAGCACATTCAGACATGTTCAGTGTCTAACTGAACGAAAGGTTGAATTCGCATCTAGTGTTTTTTAGAAACGAGCTTTAACATGGTGGAATGGTGTGATGAGAGATAGGGGTGCCGATGTAGCACTGGCTCAAACCTGGGAAGAGCTTCGAGCTCTAATGATGAACGAATTCTGTCCTCGTCATGAAATCAGGGCATTGGAAAAGGAATTCGACGACCTTAAGCAAGATAGTGGTGAGCATCGAGTCTACACGGACCGATATGAGGAGCTAAGTCTGTTATGTCCAACCATGGTTACACCTTTGGATAAGGCAATTGAAAAGTATATTGATGGCCTCCCTGACTCAGTTCAAGACATTGTTACTGGTAGCAACCCTACCATAGTTAGACAGGCCATTGAGCTATCCGCTACCCTGACTGAATCCTAGATCAGGAAGGGTAAACTTTTCCGAAAGGGCGACAAGAAACCAACCGATGAAACGAAACCGAAGGATAAGTAGAATGAATCCTCTAAGAAGTCAAAGAAGTGTAAGGCTTCTCAGAACTTCGCCGTGGTTGCTCAAAACAATCAGGCTGTCCCTAACCAACCAGCTCAACCCCCCTGCTAAGAAGCCATACAACGGAACTGCACCTTTGTGCAACCAGTGTAACCTTCATCATCATGCTAATGTGCAATGCCGTAAATGCTTAAATTGTGGACTTGCTGGTCATACAGCTAGGGTTTGCCGAGTTGCAGCTGCACAAAACCAAGTTGACAACCACCTAGAATAAGCTCGTTTTCCACCTGGTTCTTGCTACAACTGTGGTGAGATGGGCCATTTCAGAAGCAATTGCCCAAAGCTTGCTAATGCAAATCCAGCTCATGGATGAGCATTCGACTGACTGGAAGACGATGCTGTTTAGAAACGATCAAACTTTTTATTTTACTTATTTTTGTTATCCATGACTATGAAACAAGTATTTTGGTTTATAAATAAACATTTATTTGCATTACGATGTACGAAAACAAGTGTGGTTACATGTACGAACGATATATCCCCTACAATACTAACACCAAGGAACCGTGTTCCTTGCAAAACGAACTACTTTCGTGGTTCTTCCATTTTTATGATCATTCGTGATCTCCAACAAAAAATCCTAAGTACTCGTTTCTTCTATGAAACGAAGTGCAAGGTACAAGTTACAACTTTGAACGAATACCCAAAGTACCGCTTTAAATCCTTATTTGGATACCCAAGGGTACTTCTATGAGTCCTTAATTGGTCTTACGCGATATACATATCATATCTTCCCGACTTCACGAGATTTTACACAGCATATGATTTCAAAAGATTATGCATATTTTCAAAAACCTTATACTTGTTTTCAAAATCATCTCACATGGTTTTAAAACAATTTATAAAAATGTTTACCTAATATATTTAATACATGATTTCAGAAACATTACAAAAGGTTTTCAAAAACATATTTTTAACGATTCCATGCATAGCTTTCAAAACAAACAACCTGTATGTTATCTTAGCATACGTGGTACGCGATTTTCAAGAACACCCTGCTTTGTATGCTAGCTTAGCATGCTTGGCATAATGATTTCAAGGATCCATTTGCTTCATATGTTGTCTTAGCCTATCCAGCACCTTGATTTCGTAAACACAATACTTGTATGTGATTTAGCATACCTAGTACAAGGTTCCTAAACGTTTTCCCACTACACGAATTCCAAATCCTTATAGGATCTTCTTCATAGTTAGATCCTTTTGGATGTTTAAAGCGCAAAATCAAAGTCCTTAATTGGATTCTTTGTGTGCTTTAATACGAATATTATGATTCTTTGTGAACGAAACCATATCCTTATAAGATCATCCTATCTTTATAGATAGATTCTTGAGGATGTTTAAAGTGCTAGTTGCAGTCCATTGATTGGATTCCTGGTGTACTTTAAATACACGAGTACAAATCTACAACAATTTAATAACAATTTTATAACAAATTGATAATGAATTGATAACCAAGTGAACAATTGTGTGAATACTATGTGCTTACGTGTTATGTGTTCGACCGATTCTATTCCCTACACATTATAAAATAAACTGTGCGGACTGTGCAAGGAATTACATAATTATGGATGCATACATAATAATGGAATTCAGTACACAGAAATCACAACAAGTTTTGTCATGTATCAACTTAAACAAGAAACAAAAGTTAACTATATTCATTTCTATTTCTGATGAAGTACCCACTGAGGAAAAATGAACTAGCTATTCATTTTTCGCTTCTGAAAGAGATATCCACTGGGAAATGAATAATCTATTCATGAACTGTGTTCATTTTTGCTTCTGATGAAGTATCCACTGAGCAAAATGAATTATCCATTCATTTTCACTTCTGCAGAAATATCCACTGAGGAAAATGAACAGATTCATTTTCGTTTCTGATGAAGTATCCACTGAGGAAAATAAACTATCCGTTCATTTTCGCTTCTGAAGAAATATCCACTGAGGAAAATGAATAAATTCATTCTGTTTCTGGTGAAGTATCCACTGAGGAAAATGAACTGATCATTCATTTTCGCTTCTAAAGAAATATCCACTGAGGGAATGAATAATCTTGCATTAATTTTGTCATTTTCGTTTCTGATAAGGTATCCACTGAGGAAAATGAATCATCCATTCATTTTCGCTTCTAAAGAAATATCCATTGGGGAATGAATAATCCTGTATCAGTTCTTTCATTTCCACTTCTGACGAAGTATCCACTGAGGAAAATGAATCATCCATTCATTTTCGCTTCTGAAGAAATATCCATCGGGAAATGAATACTCTATACAATGATCCTTCATTTCCACTTATGACGAAGTAACCACTGAGGAAAATGAACTATCCATTCATTTTCGCTTCCAAAGAAATATCCATCGGGGAAATGAATAACTTATTAAGCAATTCTTCATTTCTATTTCTGACGAAGTATCCACTGAGGAAAATGAATCATCCATTCATTTTCACTTCTAAAGAAATAACCATTGAGAAATGAACAGCTTATACAATTCCTTCATTTCCGTTTCTGATAAAATTATCCATTAGAGAAAATGAATTATCCATTCATTTCCGCTTTTGAAGAAATACCCATTGGAAATGAATAAACTATTCGTCTTTCATTTCCACATCTGATGAAGAACCCATTGGAGAAAGTGAATCATCCATTCATTTTCGCTTATGAAGAATACCCACTGGAGAAATGAAATATAAATCCTTAAAAGATCTTTCTGTTTTAATAAGTTAGATTCTTAAAGGATACTCTCAGAACTACTGGTTAGTTTGATTCTATCATTTAATCAAATCTCTCATTCCCACTTCCCGCATTATCTGAGGAAGCATCCACTGGGGAACGACAAAGTTATGCCTTATATGGAAATCTTTGATGGGTTACTCTATGCAAATAGATAAAGACTCTAGATTCCGCGCAAGACGATTGTTTAACACAGCTATACAGACAGACTCCTTCGAATAAATTTCGGGACGAAATTTCCTAAAGTAGGGGAGACTGTGACATTTGTGCCATTTTGACCATCGTATAAATATGAATCCAATGAAATATTGAGTTTCATTCTTGGAAATTTTATAAATACGTGTATCATTTGCACATATAAATTCTTGTTTAATTTCGAGCTTTAAATCGCTTTCTGGAAAGTTATACGCGAACTGATGCGTAAACGTAATCAATTTAATGAGAAAAACACTCCAGAATAGTGACATAGGCTTAAAATATCTTAAATAACCTTTACATAACTTAGAAATAAGTTTTGAAGTGTCTGGTGTGTCGAAAACAAGTTTATTCGATCATAGGGACTATTTGTGACAAACTGCGAAAGTGTGCCGATTTGTACAGTAACGAACATTCCGGAACATGATCTTAAGCTAAAAATACTCTAAATATCCTTTACATATCTTAGAAATAGGCTTTGAGGGGTTCGGTATGCGAAAATATGCTTATTTGATCAAGAGGGACTAAAAGCGTCAAAAAGTGCATAAGTTTGCATTTACGCGCATATCTTACGTTCTGAACATATCCGGACATCCAAAATTTTTGTAATCATTAAAATATTTTATTTTAGTGATTGGAATGCAAAAATACCACTCGTCGTGTAATTTGGATCGTTTTCGCGTCCGTTCGAGTTTTCGTCGTAATTAACCGAATAACGCAACCGTACGACCAAACAAACCGACATCCAAGATTTTTTCAAGCATATTTCATGTCCCCTATACTTTAACTTCTTTATTGAGCCTTGAAATGAGGTTAACAGGGCTTAAACACGTCAAAAAAGCCTTAAATCAAAGTTTTGGTCATGCAGGGACTAAACTTGACAGTTTCTGAAAGTTTCCTGGCGGCCAGCAAAGACCCTAGCTGATTCCTTCGCGGCCCACGATAGACCATCAGACCAGACACATTGAATTTGGACTCAGCAGCTGATTTCAGGCGAATTTCCATGGTTTTAAGTATACAATGGACTGGTTTTAAGCTCCCATTGTATTAGAAACCATGTTCCACAAGTGTATGGCTTAGATCATACCTTGATTTGCACAAAGACACTTGTAATCATCTTGTAAATCCAAGACTTTCTATAAATACCCACTTGCTCATTCTCATTTCCTCACACATTTGATTCAATTCTGCTCTAAGTTGAAGTTTAACACTTCATACCTGAGTATTTTGAATCAAATCTTCCTTGCTTGGACCCTTTGTAAGCTTCTTTCATGCTTGTTTATGCTTTTAAAGCATGAAAGTCAAACAGTGTTTGACTTTCTGCTTTGACCATGAATTGGTCAAGTCAAAGTTCAATCGAACTTTTCAACGTGAGCGTAATCACGATGGTTATAGTTCCTTGTGACTATACCTACTGATTACCACGTTGATTAGTCAAAGTGACGAGTCAAAGTTTCGGTCAAAATGCGTATTTATGCGTATTTTACAATGAAGCTATTTTCGGGTATCAAAACACTTTGTTTTGATATCAAACCTGTTTTCTAACTTAGTTAAACATGTTTTAAGATGTTTAACTCGTCACTTTTAGTCTAGTGCTTGTTTAGGGTCGTAAGTCAAGCGGTCTTGACAACCGCTTAGACCTTCTGTAACACCTGTTCCTCCACGGCCATCAAACAAATACCAAACCAATGAAATATTATATTTCATACTTGGGATTTGTAAAAAATATGTGTATCATTTGCACATATCAATTTTTGTTCAATTCCAAACTCTAAATCGCTTTCTGGAAGGTTATACGCGCACCGATGCGTAAATATAACCAGTTTAGTGCAACAAACACTCCGGAATAGTGACATAGGCTTAACATATCTTAAATAACCTTTACATAACTTAGAAATAAGTTTTGAAGGCTTTGGTATGGCAAAAACAAGTTAATTCGCTTACAGGGACTAAACTTGACAAACTGCGAAAGTATGCCAGTTTGAACTGTAACAGACATTCCGGAACATGACCATAAGTTAAACACACCTTAAATATCCTCTACATAGCTTAGAAATAGGTTTTAAGGGGTTCGGTGTGCTAAAATAAACTTTTGGGTCATTCAGGGACTAAAAGTGTCAAAAAGTGCACAAGTTTGCATTTTCGCGCATACCTTACGTTCTGAATACATTTGGAGATCCAAAAATTTATGTAAGCATTAAAATATTTTATTTTAGTGTTTGGCATAAGAAAAGTCCATTCGTTGCGTCATTTGGATCGTTTTTCGCGCTTATGCGCATTCCATCGTAATTAACCGAACATCGCGATCGTACGGCCAAACGAACCGACATCCGAGATGTTTTTGAGCATGTTTTGAGTTCCCTACACTTTAACTTCATTTTAGAGCCTTGAAATGAGGTTAACGGGGTTCAAACGCATCGAAAATAGCTTAAACGGGCTGCAGGGACCAAATCTGACATTCTGCCAAATTAGGTCCTTGCGCACCGCAACAATTAATTTGTTACGGTGCGCAAGCAGTCTGCAGACAGCAGAAACATGCAGAAACATGCAGAAACATTGGATCTGGTCAAATTCAATTGTGCACATGTTATTTATCAATACTATGGGCTGGTTTGATGTGCCCATGGTATTACAATACCATGGGTGCAAGTGTATGGCCAAGATTGAAGCACGTTTCCCGATAAACGATCCTAACGGTTCTCTGAACACTATAAATACCCACCCCCATCACTTGCAAAAACCCACCAAATCTGATTGTAATGCTCTAAGTTGAGGCCTTTGCTTCATACCTGAGCTATTCGATCACGATTTGCTTGCGGGGACCCTTTGTAAGTATTCTTTCGTTCTTTTCTTTCTTTTATTGCTTTTCGAGTCCGAAAGTCTAACTTTGTTTGACTTTCTGCGTTGACCAGTTTATGGTAAATGCGAAGTTCGTTTGAACTTCGCAACGTGATTGTAATCACGATGGTTATAGTCCCTTGTGACTATGCCTACTGATTACCACGTTGTCTAGGGTCGTAAGGGTAAGCGATCTAATAAATCGCTTATACCTTCGAACCCGACCCATTTGGTCGATCATTAGGATCCGACCAAATACATTAGGTGACCATAGTGTATAGGGAATAACCTTCCGAGGTTATACCTTATGGTCACATCGTTTAAGTAGTTGTATGATAGGTAGTTTATATGCCTTAGGTAAATTACCAGAATACCCTTTTCATGTATAATTGGTAATTTAGCATATGTAACCTAAACTTTTGTCACATAACTGATTATGTAACATGTTTAGCATATAACACTTGTCATAGGACTAGTTAGGCGGTCCGAACGCGTTTCACGCGAACGACGCGTTAAAGTGGCATAAGCTACCTAAACGGGTCGTAAACACTTAGGTTAGGTTTCATTTAGTATGTAGGCTTTGTTAAACCATATTACACGAGTCTCCATACTCGTTTGGTTTACAAACCCTCATTCTATCTAAATCCTCCGATTTAGGTCCGGTTTATTAACATAGTTACCTATATTAGGTGTCGTTTGATTCCGTGATCTCTAGCATTGCTTGGTGGTTATCTTAGGACTTCTGAGCAATCTCAAGTGAGTACATAGACCCCTCTTTTACTGTTTTTCAAACTGTTTTGGGGTGGAACACATGTGCCTACTGTTACTTTCATGCTTTCCATGTTTTCACATAATATACATGCTATGTTCATTAGTACACTATTAGTACATGATTTCATTACATTTTATGCTATGTATGTCCATTGTGTGCATACTTAGTACATTGTTTTACATTTACATTTTATGCTATGTATGTTCATTGTTGCATACTTAGTACATTGTTTTACATTTACATTTTATGCTATGTATGTTCATTGTTGCATACTTAGTACATTTGTTTTCATCACATGCTTACATTTTGGTATGACATTTGGTTTGTTTACAATGGAACAATACATTCATTAACATTAGCTACGCCGTTCGTTAGTAGGTAGTGGTACCATAGGAATTGACAACTCCCGTTCCTGAAATCCTGGGTTGGTGTGGATTGGAAGGAATGACCGAATTCGATATACATAACTTAGATAAACCTTTAAATTGTTTAAGGGTTTATCGCCACAGTCTCAAGGCTTGGATGTATGCATTTTCACAACACCGCATAGATGTGCGTATCAGTATAGCATGCATTTCCACAGAACATAACTTTGATTTAAACCAAGTTTTACTTCAATACTATGTTCTTGTGCATATGGTTTAGTTGATACATTTCACTAGCCATACATATCATTTTGGTTACACATTACATGGTTTACATTTGACACATAAACACTTTTGACATTGGTTATACATTACATGATTTACATCTTGACATAAACATTTTAACATATTATTTCAATACATTTGGAAGTTGGTTTAAACATAGACATCTTACATTGTTGGTTTGGTTTGAGTAAGTGATTTAAGTAACAAGGCGTGTGTAATATGATACAAGCATGGTGGATGCGCCGCTGGTACTTCCTATATATAAGTGATTGTATGGTATTACATATCGTTGCGTTATTTGAAATCATTTCAATTTAGACATATAACATTTTATACAAATAACATACTTTTCACAATACATTGTTTTACAAACAACTTAACTTATACAAACTCATTTTACATGGTTATTCATTTAACCATGCATTATTCTCTTATTTATACGTATCATCTGAACTTATTGTTTTTCAAATGATTTACAAAGACAAAGCAAATTACAAGGTTCATGACTAAACATTTTCTTAAACAGAAGTCATGAATCTTATTTTCACAAAACCTATGTACTCGTCGGCATTTTTATGCTGACGTACCTATTTTCACATGTGTTTCAGGAAATGAAGCATAGGATTGATCAAGATACACTTAGGCGGACATGGGCCTTAGTGACAATAAAAGATGCAAGACTAGTTATTTATGTTATGTTTCTTTGATTGTCAAGACATTGTAACTCTTTTATTCAATAAAATAATATTTAAATTTCCATGTGTTATGAAACAATGATTCTGTTACAACACTCCCCGATGTTTCCGTCACGTTTTGTTGTTTTACGTGGTCGGGGTGTGACAGAAAAGTTGGTATCAGAGCTCATGGTTATAGGGAATTAGGTTATTAGTAATACTTTGACCTAGTCTATAACCTTCCTAGGACCCTAACGCAAGTTTACTTGTGTTTAGTCATAAAACAATACTGTCACCTATCCTTAGGCGACAACCACAACAAGAACATAAATTTCAAAACCACTTTGAAAACTAATCATCTGTTCTAGGATGATTGATTACTAGGTTTTGAACCCTCTATTGTAAGGTTTTGAACCCTCTGTTATATGGTTTTGAACCCCTTTGAGTTTTCAAATCTCGTCAAAGTTTGGGTCTTATAATGTGAACACGTGCAAACTGGAAGAGTGAATGCCTGTATCCTGAGTTTTCTGTCTAAGGCTAGAGTGTTCGTACAAATCCGCAGTATCGGACCAGTCACTCTTACCTAGGAACTCTTGGGGTGAGTGTTCACTTATAGGCGAGCATGTCTTCAGTAATACATTAATATGATCCGCTTACTTTGATTTGTCACCGTCTCATTTGTTTACCTTAGGTAACAAACAAATGATCGCAATTTTCATGCGTTACCATTCTGTTTTGATTATCCAATAACCTTTTACTTGTTTCTTCCTATGTCTTTCATTTTCTTCTAGAATGTCTCTTCCTCTCAGCACTGGTCAAATGTCCGAGCGAACAGCCAAATTTGCCCAGCAAATAGGCGAAGTGATTCAGAAGACTGTGGATTTAGGCATTGCCATGGCTCGTCTCAACAATGAAGCCTCTCGTCTCGACAATGAAGCCACTCAAGAGCCACCAAAGGAAGCAGAAGTCAAGCCAGCACCAAAATCAAGGAAGCGTAAGGCTTCAAGGAAACCCTTAGCGGTTACACCTAATCAAGCGGGACCTAGCCATGTGGCAAGGCCACCAGCTAGGAAGCCATACATAGGAACTGCCCCAATGTGCAAACGATGCAACCGTCATCATTCAAACCTCATACCCTGCTCCAAATGTACCTACTGTGGACGGAGGGGACATTTGGTCAACACATGCCGCTTTGCTATCCAAAACAAAGCTGCTATAAACCTTGCTGCTACCCAACTCCAAGTCAACCCTACTCAAGATCGTTTTCCGTCTGGTACTTGCTACAACTGTGGCGAGATGAGCCATTTCAGGAACAATTGCCCAAAGCTTGCTAATGCAAATCCAACCCACGGATGAGCAGTTGGCTGACTAGAAGATGTTGCTGTCTTATGCTTTTATTCTCCTGTTTTCTTGTAATGTGAAACAATCTGTTTTGTTTATAAATAAATTATTGTTCACAATTCTGATATACAAGTGTAGTTATATGTGTGTATGACTTTTCCTATGATACCTACATCAAGAAACTATGTACCTTGCAAACTACTCATGTGATTTCTCTCTTTCAAATGATCGCTCATGATTCCCTAAAAAATTCCAAGTACTCGTTTCATTCTAAGAAACGAAGTACATGAAATAAAGTGAAATTATGTGTAATCGTGCCTTTTACACATCTGTGCCATTAAATCCTTGGTTAGATGACTATGGGTAGTTTCAAATCTCATACCCATTACGTTTTGATTTTTTCAACATACACAGTACAAGTATTTCAAAACAATCTTCATGATCTCAAAACATTTCATATAGTTTGAAAACAATTTTTTTTTCAAATGCATTGTCTATGTTATTTCAAAAACATTGGTTATGTTTTCAAAAAAAAAAAACAACTTTCATAATTTCAGAATATTTCATATAGTCTGAAAACAATATTAACACAGTATATTTTCTTATCAAGTGCATGATTTCAAAAGCATCATTCATGTTTTCCAAAAACCTTATACATAATTTCAAAAATTCATTTCGCATGGTTTTAAAACATTTTTATAAATATACTTATCTAAAAACCTACTTTATGATTTCAAAAGTATTATATATAAGGTTTCAAAAACATTTTTTTGAACCCCATGCATAGTTTTCCAAAAATATTTTCTTCATACATTGACTTAACTTTCAAATTTCGCTTCATATGTCGCCTTGGCATATCTGGCATCTCAACTTCATAAGCATTTTTACTTCATGTTTTGACATAAGCACGTCCAGTTCAAGGTTTCAAAACATCTTCAACTTCTAAAATCCATATGGGATCTTTTTATCTTCACATTTAGACCCTTGTGGATGATCATCATTCAAATCAGAGTCCTTAATTGGATTCCTTATGTACCTGAATTCGAACATTTCGGTTCCTTATAATCGAAATCGAATTTCTCTTTTAAAAATCTTTCTATCTTTATAGATAGATTCTTGTAAATGTTTAAAGTGCCAAATGAAATCCACGAGATGGATTCCTATTGTACTTTAAATGCATGTGCTCTGTCAACAAAACAAATTAACAAATAAACAATCTTTGTGGTTATACGACTATGTGTTTATTCATCTTATGTTTTCTTTTATGCATTTTGTGTTTTTATACTCTGGATATTCGTTATCCAAATCCTCGCAGGATCTTTCATATCTCCATATGAGGGATTCGTAGCAAGGTAGTCAAAAGGTGCTACCTTAAATCCTTAATGGGCTTCTATGTAAGAGTTAAGACCCTTGGATTATATAGTACCACTCCATGATTCATAAGAGACCCTTTTAGTGGTCTACTCAAAAGGATTGATTCACAATTTGGTGAAAGAACGACATCTAGTGATGTAGCTGAACAGACTCCTTGATAGTCTATTTAGATCATTTATTGATTTAATTAAAAGGACTCTATGGCGGTCTAGTCACACTCATCACAGGATTGTTCGTTTGGTTTTCCCCTACACATTATAAAATAGACTGTGTGAACTGTGCAAGGAATTTTCTGATTATGGACGCGTACATAATTATGAAATTTAGTGCACAGAAACCCAGTAAGGTTTATTATGTGTAAGAACCGATAGTGACAACAATAACAAACTGAGAACAATGTAATGGAGGCACGGTGGACGCACCAATGACGCTTCATATACTTGTATATAAGTGTCCCTCTTACATTGCAAGCATAATGTTATTAAGGTTACTAGAAGTTCAGAACCCTAACCAATGTTGTTCGATCTTTTCAACTTCATGTTTTAAACTCTCACAAGTTTCCTCTAAATAAATTTCGAGACGAAATTTCCTAAAGTAGGGGAGACTGTAACACCTGTGCCTCCACGGCCATCAAACAAATACCGAACCAATGAAATATTATATTTCATACTTGGGATTTGTAAAAAATATGTGTATCATTTGCACATATCAATTTTTGTTCAATTCCAAACTCTAAATCGCTTTCTGGAAGGTTATACGCGCACCGATGCGTAAATATAACCAGTTTAATGCAACAAACACTCCGGAATAGTGACATAGGCTTAACATATCTTAAATAACCTTTACATAACTTAGAAATAAGTCTTGAAGGCTTTGGTATGGCAAAAACAAGTTAATTCGCTTACAGGGACTAAACTTGACAAACTGCGAAAGTATGCCAATTTGAACTTTAACAGACATTCCGGAACATGACCATAAGTTAAACACACCTTAAATATCCTCTACATAGCTTAGAAATAGGCTTTAAGGGGTTCGGTGTGCTAAAATAAACTTTTGGGTCATTCAGGGACTAAAAGTGTCAAAAAGTGCCCAAGTTTGCATTTTCACGCATACCTTACGTTCTGAATACATCTGGAGATCCAAAAATTTATGTAAGCACTAAAATATTTTATTTTAGTGTTTGGCATAAGAAAAGTCCATTCGTTGCGTCATTTGGATCGTTTTTCGCGCTTATGCGCATTCCATCGTAATTAACCGAACATCGCGATCGTACGGCCAAACGAATCGACATCCGAGATGTTTTTGAGCATGTTTTGAGTTCCCTATACTTTAACTTCATTTTAGAGCCTTTAAATGAGGTTAACGGGGTTCAAACGCATCGAAAATAGCTTAAACGGGCTGCAGGGACCAAATCTGACATTCTGCCAAATTAGGTCCTTGCGCACCGCAACAATTAATTTGTTACGGTGCGCAAGCAGTCTGCAGATAGCAGAAACATGCAGAAACATTGGATCTGGTCAAATTCAATTGTGCACATGTTATTTATCAATACTATGGGCTGGTTTGATGTGCCCATGGTATTACAATACCATGGGTGCAAGTGTATGGCCAAGATTGAAGCACGTTTCCCGATAATCGATCCTAACGGTTCTCCGAACACTATAAATACCCACCCCCATCACTTGCAAAAACCCACCAAATCTGATTGTAATGCTCTAAGTTGAGTCCTTTGCTTCATACCTGAGCTATTCGATCACGATTTGCTTGCGGGGACCCTTTGTAAGTATTCTTTCGTTCTTTTCTTTCTTTTATTGCTTTTCGAGTCTGAAAGTCAAACTTTGTTTGACTTTATGCGTTGACCAGTTTATGGTCAATGCGAAGTTCGTTTGAACTTCGCAACGTGATTGTAATCACGATGGTTATAGTCCCTTGTGACTATGCCTACTGATTACCACGTTGTCTAGGGTCGTAAGGGTAAGCGATCTAATAAATCGCTTATACCTTCGAACCCGACCCATTTGGTCGATCATTAGGATCCGACCAAATACATTAGGTGACCATAGTGTATAGGGAATAACCTTCCGAGGTTATACCTTATGGTCACATCGTTTAAGTAGTTGTATGATAGGTAGTTTATATGCCTTAGGTAAATTACCAGAATACCCTTTTCATGTATAATTGGTAATTTAGCATATGTAACCTAAACTTTTGTCACATAACTGATTATGTAACATGTTTAGGCATATAACACTTGTCATAGGACTAGTTAGGCGGTCCGAACGCGTTTCACGCGAACGACGCGTTAAAGTGGCATAAGCTACCTAAACGGGTCGTAATGGGTCGTAAACACTTAGGTTAGGTTTCATTTAGTATGTAGGCTTTGTTAAACCATATTACACGAGTCTCCATACTCGTTTGGTTTACAAACCCTCATTCTATCTAAATCCTCCGATTTAGGTCCGGTTTATTAACATAGTTACCTATATTAGGTGCCGTTTGATTCCGTGATCTCTAGCATTGCTTGGTGGTTATCTTAGGACTTCTGAGCAATCTCAAGTGAGTACATAGACCCCTCTTTTACTGTTTTTCAAACTGTTTTGGGGTGGAACACATGTGCCTACTGTTACTTTCATGCTTTCCATGTTTTCACATAATATACATGCTATGTTCATTAGTACACTATTAGTACATGATTTCATTACATTTTATGCTATGTATGTCCATTGTGTGCATACTTAGTACATTGTTTTACATTTACATTTTATGCTATGTATGTTCATTGTTGCATACTTAGTACATTGTTTTACATTTACATTTTATGCTATGTATGTTCATTGTTGCATACTTAGTACATTTGTTTTCATCACATGCTTACATTTTGGTATGACATTTGGTTTGTTTACAATGGAACAATACATTCATTAACATTAGCTACGCCGTTCGTTAGTAGGTAGTGGTACCATAGGAATTGACAACTCCCGTTCCTGAAATCCTGGGTTGGTGTGGATTGGAAGGAATGACCGAATTCGATATACATAACTTAGATAAACCTTTAAATTGTTTAAGGGTTTATCGCCACAGTCTCAAGGCTTGGATGTATGCATTTTCACAACACCCCATAGATGTTCGTATCAGTATAGCATGCATTTCCACAGAACATAACTTTGATTTAAACCAAGTTTTACTTCAATACTATGTTCTTGTGCATATGGTTTAGTTGATACATTTCACTAGCCATACATATCATTTTGGTTACACATTACATGGTTTACATTTGACACATAAACACTTTTGACATTGGTTATACATTACATGATTTACATCTTGACATAAACATTTTAACATATTATTTCAATACATTTGGAAGTTGGTTTAAACATAGACATCTTACATTGTTGGTTTGGTTTGAGTAAGTGATTTAAGTAACGAGGCGTGTGTAATATGATACAAGCATGGTGGATACGCCGCTGGTACTTCCTATATATAAGTGATTGTATGGTATTACATATCGTTGCGTTATTTGAAATCATTTCAATTTAGACATATAACATTTTATACAAATAACATACTTTTCACAATACATTGTTTTACAAACAACTTAACTTATACAAACTCATTTTACATGGTTATTCATTTAACCATGCATTATTCTCTTATTTATACGTATCATCTGAACTTATTGTTTTTCAAATGATTTACAAAGACAAAGCAAATTACAAGGTTCATGACTAAACATTTTCTTAAACAGAAGTCATGAATCTTATTTTCACAAAACCTATGTACTCGCCGGCATTTTTATGCCGACGTACCTATTTTCACATGTGTACCTATTTTCACATGTGTTTCAGGAAATGAAGCATAGGATTGATCAAGATACACTTAGGCGGACATGGGCCTTAGTGACAATAAAAGATGCAAGACTAGTTATTTATGTTATGTTTCTTTGATTGTCAAGACATTGTAACTCTTTTATTCAATAAAATAATATTTAAATTTCCATGTGTTATGAAACAATGATTCTGTTACAACACTCCCCGATGTTTCCGTCACGTTTTGTTGTTTTACGTGGTCGGGGTGTGACACCTTCGAACCCAACCCGTTTGGTCGATTGTTTGGATCTGACCAAGCACATTTAGTGACCATAGTTGTATAGGGAATAACCTTCCGAGGTTATACCTTATGGTCACTTAGTTTAATTAGTTGTGTGATAGGTAGTTTATATGCCTTAGGAAAATGACCAAAATGCCCTTTTCATGAATAATTTGAATTTAAGCATATGTAACCTAACTTTTGTCACTTAAGCTGATTATGCAACATATTTAAACATGTTAGGGCATATAATACTTGTCATAGGACTAGTTAGGCGCCTCGAACGCGCATTCACTCGAACGACACGTTAAAGTAGCGTAGACTGCCTTAACGGGTCGCGACGGGTCGTAAGCACTTAGGATAGGTTCTGATTTAGGATGTAGGCTTTGTTAAACCATATCACTTGAGTTCCAATACTCATTTGGTTTACAAGACCTCATTCTACCCGATCTCCCGATTTAGGTGCCGACTTATTAACATAGTGATCCGATTACTAGGTACTACTTGATTTCCTTGGTTTACCCGAGCTTTGTTAAGTTCATTAGATCAAGAATACTTTGCAAATCAATGTGAGTACATAGTTCCCCTCTTTTACCGCTTTCAAACATTTTGGGGTGATTCATATGTGCTAAACGATTTTCGAGTTTCCTAAACGAATGCTATGGTTTATATTAAATATAACGATTTCAAATATATGAACAAACTTGTTAGGGTGTTGGTTGAAAGACAATTGAATGACATTCATTAACTATTTTAAGCCAAGCAGTAGTACGTTATGGTACCATAGGATATTATGATACCATAGGATCTAACAAATCCCGTTATCAGACGTTCACCATGGTTATGGGGGTAATGTGGGTAACGACAGAACCTGATATTTGTTAACTTACCCTTTGGAGGTTTGTTGATACAAGTTGAACGAGTAGGACGAGTCACAAAGGTTTGAATGTATTCAATATAACGACCCAAAAGTTAGTTTTCACAATTTAAACACGAACCACTGGAACTATTGAACTATGTGAACTACCTGAACTATTTGAACCACTGGAGCTATTGATCTATGTGAACTATTTGAACCACTGGAACTAGTTGTTCTATGTGAACTATTTGAACCACTAGAACTATTTGATCTATGTGAACTATGTGAACTACTTGAACTATTTGAACCACTGGAACTAATTGATCTATGTGAACTATTTGAACTAACGAACGATTGGAACTATTTGAACTGTTGAACGATTGGGTTATGGGAAGTGATTAGGTAATGGGGCGAGTCTAATGTGATAAAAGCATGGTGGATACGCCGCTGGTACTTCCTATATATAAGTGCTTTTAACACATTACATGTCCTTGCCTTATCTAGATCACTTGGACGAATGTTTCCAAAACGAAGTTACACTACAAGGTTTTCTTAACAATATAAACAATACGAGTTTCATTATGAGAACGATTTACAACTTTGTTTACAAAGAAAAATGCTTTCAGTCAAGATTCATGGCTACAATGGTTTTGGTTTATACATATATCAACTTGTAAAAGTTGATAGAAACATACTGCAATATCAAACTCTTTTGTTTTCAAGTTATACACTCGATAACTCTCGTAGTTGGACGAGGTATTGCAATATGAACTCAAGGCCATTAATCTGACACACTCACAAAACCGCTGTACTCGCTGGTATTTTTATGCTGACGTATTTTCACATATGTTTCAGGTACCGTAGTTTGATGATGTTGATGATGATTATGATGCATGCGCACATAGGAACGGACGAGGCCTTAGTGACTTAATAACAATGAAGGACAATACGTTCATATTTTGCTTTTAATATTCGAGACAATGTAATAAACTTAATTCAATAAAACGAAACTTCAATCCATGTGTTGTGAAACAATGATTCTGTCGCTCCACTCCCTGACGTTTCCACCGCGGTTTGTTGTTTTAACGCAGTCTGGGTGTGACACATAGAACAGTAGCGTAAGCATTGAACAATGCGTAAACCGAATGTCGAATGGTAGAGTGTTCGAATGGTGATCCGAACGGATGAGTCTCCATTCTAGCGGATGGTCATTCGAGCGGATGACCATTCGAACGGATTGGCATTCGAATGAGTGTGTGTGTTGTTCGTAAATCGTTTAAGTTTGAAGTTTAATCAAATTAGTTTTACCAAGGATTAGTATAAGGGACAGGTCACCAGGTATAATGGTCATTCGATTGGATGGTCATCCGATCGGATGGCCACTCGAGTGGGCGATCTTTTTATTTGAAAATTTTACAAAATTTTCTAAGTAAAAGTTTGAAGTTTAACGGAGATAACGTGATGATGTGTCAAACAACGGAAACACACCAAGTCCAGCTCATTCGGTCGAATGGTCTCAGGCCATTCGATCAGATTCACTGTTCTTGATGGAATTTTTTTATATTCAACCCGTTAATCGGTCATCTCTCTGGTGGAAATCCATTTTCAAGCTGGCTCTCGGCTAAGGAACGAGCCGAGAGTCTGATTGAGTCCAGATCCCTTCAAAGTTGGTGTGAAATTCGAAGAAAAGTTGAAAATACATGAAAATGTGTTGAAATCCTTCATAGTTTAGTTGAATGTTGTGGAAATATCTTAGATCTGGGCCAATCTTGATGAGTTGGTGCTCCACAACAGGTTGCATAAGCAAGATGAGTGAAGAACACCTTCAAGGGTCCAAATCAGCGATTTCAGAGAAAAAGTTGAAGTATTTGTGTGATTTTGATGGAGAAGATGATGTAGAAGTGATTAAAGAGGAAGGTTGTACAAGATTTGAGGAGAAATACTTACGAAATGGCCTTGAATCGCGAGTAAAAGTGATTGAGAGCGACTTGTGTGCATGTGAGCGGATGAGAGTGTCAACATCAGAGAATGAGGGTGTACGGGTACTATTTATAGGCGAGATAGAGAGAGTGAGTCTGTGTGCGAAGTGATGTGGTCGGATGGTGTCCGATCGAATGGCCATACGGTCAGGTGGCCATCCGAGAAGATGTCCATTCGATCGAATGTCCATTCGGATAGCCGTGTTGTGCGAGTTAGTTTTCCAACTTTCATTTCATGCGTTAAGCGTTGCGTTGTGTTTAATCGAGTTGCGAGTGAGCGTTTGAGCGTATAAGCATTGCGTTGATAACCACATAACAATTAAACAAATAATCGCACAAATAAACACTCATAACATATAACATAAATCCGTGTTTGGAGTCTGCGTTGAGTTTGCGTTGCGGTAGCGTTGTGATAGCTAACAAGCGATGTGACATGCGATAAAATGCGTTATAGTAACATGCGTTATAAATAGCTTTAAATGCGTTAACTGCATTTTGAATAAGCGTTGTAATCATGCGTTGTAATAATGCGTTTTAAATGCGTTTAAAAACATAGTTTTAACCCTTAGAGTTAACCGAATCTTGGGAGTACAAGCGGTTACAAATGAAAGGACATCGATAAGTAATGACCCGAAGAGTCGGGTTGTTACAAATATGGCTGAGGGTAGTGTTTGATTCCAAAAGAGGGACACGCCACTTTTTGCATTAATAACTCACTTAATTATCTTTCAATAATCCAGCCCTGCTGGACTATATCCTTGCTGACTCGGACCAATATGGCTGAGGGTAGCGTTGCCTCCAAAAGAGGGAATGCCACTATAACTAAGATAATCTCTTCAAAAACCCAAAGCGAGGAAATCATCAAAGGATACATAAATGATGAGTCGGATCCAATTGATTCTATCTTGTTTATGTGTTTTATTTATTTATTTTGTTTCTTTATTTTTATTTATTAAAAACAAAAATTTTCTTTCTATATTTGGTTAGATTAGAGGTCGATGATATTCCGGTATTAAAAGCTCTTGTGTCCTTGGATGACCTCGGTATCTTGCCATCACTATACTACGCCAACAATGGGTGCACTTGCCCTAGCTTGCTGTAGAGAGTGATAGTTTTATATCGTCTTTTATAAATTTAAAGCTTGATTAAAGGGTAAAAAGATACTAAAAATACATTAAAAATCCGTACACGCTCGGACACGTCACATATCCTGCTCGCCTTAAGCATAAAAAATATGCTAAGGAAAATGGACACTTTCTTGATATGTTCAAACAACTAAAAATCAATCTTTCGTTCATCGAGACCCTCTAGTGTGACACCCGGCTTTACAGGCCGTACCGTACAATTGTAACACGTGTAGTGAATAGATAAAAAAGGATGTATTTGACTGGTTATGATATTTATATGTGATATGTAATGTGTTGGTGAATCTAAACATTTGTAAAAATTATGTTGGCTATGATAAAATAAACGCTTATCGCGTAACGATTAAAATGGGAAACGAACGTCGGTGACCACCCGATTAGTGTTAAAATCCTAAAAATAGTCTGTTATGATTAGAATAATAATTTTAATCATAATCGTGAGAAAAAATAATTTAAAACGCTAAGAAACTCTGTTTTTCGAGTTTGAGCGCTTACCGCGCGATACTGCGCGTATTTGACAAAATACTGTCAACGAAGCCAGTCAAGGCAACTGGTAATTATTTTAATAATAATTTTGTATGATTATTTTTATAGAATGACAAAAATAATTTAAAACGCACTAAAACGGGGATAAAATACCCGGTATCCAGTAAAATACATGTTTTTACACTATATATGAGATATATATGTATGTATATATAATTGTGTCTGTATCTAGGAGAGAGAGAGAGTAAGGTGGCGGCTAGGGAGGCCACATCTCTCTTGAAATTACCATGTGTTGGACATGGGGACTAGAGATGATGATTAATCCCACTTATACACTCAAGATCCTTCATATACCAACTTTAAACTTTTCAAAATCACACCACTCACTCTCTCTCTAAAATTCTCGGCCGAACACCCCTAGAACAACACCCATTTACATTTTCAAACTTAATCTTGAAGAATCATATCCATTCCAAGGTGTTTTCAAGTTCATTTGATGATCTAGAGGTGATTTCAAGGTGTTTCATGCAACAATCAAGTCTCATATCATCAAATCCTTACTAAAAATCATTCAAGAACTTGAAGGTGTAAGACCTATTTTGAAAACCTTGTTTTTGATTTTTGATGATCTTGATAATGATGGAAGTTTCTCTTGTTCTTGAGTTTAATCACAAACTTGAAATTTGAAACAAATGGGTTTTTGAATGAAATAAAAATGGGTGTATCTATGTATGTATGTGTGGTTGTGAGTGTGTGTAGAAGATTGTGTTTTTTATTCTTGTTGAAAGATTCTTGAGTTACATGATTTCTTGAAAGTAGGATGCATGTAAAAATAAATATGTGTCATATAAGAATGTTCTAAAAGTGATTCAAGATTTGAAAGTGACATGATGAAAAGTGAACTTTTGGAAGTTTATATGTGTATATGTGTATATGTATTTCGTATATATGTATGTATATATGTATGCATGCATGTAAAAGTTTGTCATATATTCTTAAATGTGAAGGATACTTGCATTTATGTATGAATGATTGAATGATCATGATGATTACATGTTGTGTTTTGTAAGAACATGATATTAATGTGTTCTTGAGTATGATTAAAACATAAATGATGATGATGTTGTATGAGTGCATTAGATGCATATATATGAACATACATGATGATATGAAAGCATAAAATGATCATTTGAGTTTGATTTGATAAAAATCACTTTTGCTCAGAATATAAAAAATAAAATAAGAATATTTTGAAGTGTTTAATGATATATAACTTTGTCATAATGTTTGCTAGTCTTGCATGTTGTACTTGGTGCATTAGGAGTTGTAAAATACGTGAAATCGCATGATTTATGTGACTTACACAAAAACTGCACTAATATGATTATGATCACTATTTTAATCAGTAAATAACATGTATTTTTTTAAAATATCAAGTCATTCCGAGTTGGGATGGTTATAGTAACGTTTAACGCAAAACTATGTGTTAAAACGGTAAAAAATCGGCTTTTCGAACGATTTTTATGAAAATGATTTAGATCAGTAAGTAAACTGATATTTTTAGTTTAAAAATAAGTATTTTAACTAATTTTAAGTTTACTTGGTGTTTGGTTGGTCATACGTGACTTCCGACGCCCGAAAACGTTACCGAATCACTAAAATACGCGTTTTTCAAGGAACACTAGTATGGGTCATTCTTGGGTGAACCTTATGTGTTAAAATGTATTATGTGATTTAAACATGTGAATGTGAAAATATGTTAAGTGTTAACATGATAGTGGGAAATTTAGACTATGCATGTACACTTGTGCATTTTATGTGGTAGAAGCGGTAAAATCGCGTTAAACGTGTAACTTGTTTATCGAGCATGAAATTTGATACATATAAGTTATTTTATGTATACTTGCCTTAAAAATGACAAAATAGATAAGTTAACGATATTACGCGTGTTACGATGTTGAATTATGTGTGCGTTTATGTATATATATTACGACGCGCAAATCGTAGATATATTACGTATAAACGGGTGAGTTAATGGATTTACATGATAACGGTCACCAATAAAATTGTTAAGTCGCAAAATCTTATATATATATATATATATATATATATATATATATGTCACACCCCGACCGCGTTAAAACAACAAAACCGCGGCGGAAACGTCGGGGAGTGTCGTGGCAGAATTATCGTTTCATAACTATGGATACAAAAAGTTTCGTTCTATTGATAAGATTAAACATTAACATTGTCTTAACACAAAACAAACAAGTTACATATCGACTAATATTGTTATTATGTCACTAAGGCCTCGTCCAGATCCTATGTGACTCATGCATCCTAGTAATCATCATCAAGCATCAACACCTGAAACATATGTGAAAACAAAGTCAGCAAAGAAATGCTGGCGAGTACATAGGTTTTATAGGAGTGTCGGATTCATGGCTAGTTTAAATGTTGCAATACTTTGTTAAAAACCTTGTTTTGAAAAGAGTATAATATTGCAACTTAATTAACCAACTCAAAATCAAGCGGGTTATAGTTTATAAACCTCGTAGCCATGATTCTTAACCCAAAAACATTTGTTTTAGTAAAGCAGATTGTAAAACATCTCGTATTAAATCGTTAATAAAACTCGTTAATAAATCTCGTTAATAAAACTCGTATGGTTTATATCATTTCGAAAACCTCGTTTGTGTGACATCGTTTCAAAATCGTTTACCCAAGTGAACTAAATAACGCTACGGTATGTAATATGTTGAAAACACTTATATATAAGAAGTACCAGCGGCGTATCTACCATGTTTTCTTCATATTACACCCGTCCCGTTATCTAAACACTTAACCAAAAACCAATCGTTTATCCAACTCGTTTAATCTCGTATGAATCGTTCCCAAATCGTTAATTCGTTTAAATCGTTTAAATCATCCTCGTTTTAAGTGTGAAAACTATTTGTGGTCGCCTCGCTAATAACATTCAAACCTTCATGACTCGACTATTTTGCTCTAGCATTAATAAACCACCAAAGGGTAAATTAACATTCAGATTCAGTCATTACCCACCTAACCCACACATAACCATGGGTGCAGTACGATAATGGGATTTGTCAGATCCTATGGTACCATAACCTAATACTTGTCGGCTCGATCAATGCTAATGAATGCCATTCGTTATGTAAATACAACCAACTAGTTATTTTACTTTATTGAAATCGTTATTAGTTTAGTATAAACCATCTTAATCGTTTTTGAAATCGTCGTTACAATATCGAAAATCGTTTTGAAAACCATCGTTAAAACCTTGAAAACATTTAGCACATATGAATCACCCCAAAACAATTGAAAACAGTAAAATAGGGGAACTATGTACTCACATGGAGTGCAAAGTTTCCTCAATCAATAGAACTTCAACAAACTCGAGCAAACCAGAGAAATCAAACAGCACCTAGTAATCGAATCACTAGTCAAACAATAGACGCCTAAATCGGAAGATCGGACAGAATGAGGTCTCGTAAACCAAATGAGTGTTGGAACTCATGTGATATGGTTTAACAAAGCCTACATTCTAAATCGGAACCTAACCTAAGTGCTTTCGACCCATCGCGACCCATTAAGGTAGCTTACGCTACTTTAACGCGTCGTGCGCGCAAAAGTGTGTTCGAGACGTCTAACTAGTCCTATGACAAGTGTTATATGCCTAAACATGTTTAAATATGTTGCATAATCAGTTACGTGACAAAAGTTTATGTTACATATGCTTAATTACCAATTATGCATGAAAAGGGCATTTTGGTCATTTACCTAAGGCATATAAACTACTTATCATACAACTAATTAAACCTAAGTGACCATAAGGTATAACCTCGAAAGGTTATTCCCTATGCTACTATGGTCACTAAACATGTTTGGTCGGATCCTAATGATCGACCAAACGGGTCAAGTTCGAAAGTCTAAGCGGGTGTTTAGTCCGCTTGACTTACGACTCTACACAAGCACTAATCTAAAAGTGACGAGCTAAACATGCTAAAACATGTTTAGTTAAGTTAGAAAACAGGCTTTGATATCAAAACAAACGGTTTTGATACCCAAGAGTAGTTTGGTTACAAAATACGCATAAACACGCATTTTGGCCGAAACTACGACTCATCACTATGCCTAGTCAACGTGGTTATCAGTAGGTATAGTCACAAGGGACTATAACCATCGTGATTACGCTCACGTTGCAAAGTTCAACTGAACTTTGTGTTGACCATTGACTGGTCAAAGCTGAAAGTCAAACTTGTTCACTTTCATGCTTGAAATACAAGAACAAGCAAGAAGAGGACTTACAAAGGGTCCAAGAAAAAGGTGTGATCTAAAATAGCTCAGGTATGAAGTGCAAACACCCCAACTTAGAGCTGATTTCAGATTCAAGTGTGAGAAATGAGCAAGAGGGCCTTGCTATTTATAGTAAATTAGGAGTTCTAGGATCATTCCAAGTGTTGTGAAGCTCAAATCTTGGCCATACACTTGTAAATCTAAGGTTGGGCATTAGCAAAACATGCAAACAAGTCCATAGATTGCAAAAACCATGTCTAAAACCAGTTGCAACAGCTGGAATAGAAGTTTCTGAATTCTGTGGTGTTGGCACAAGCTTACGGACCGTAAGGCTATGGTCCATACGGTCCGTAAGGGACCTGCAGACCAGACACTTTCACTTATTTACAGTTTAGCCCCTGCACCTTGTTTCGTTGCGTATCGGCACTTCTAACACCCGTCAAACCCATTTTCAATCTCCACAATGATGTTAAAACATAGGGAACATGAAATATGCTTGAAAACATCTCGGGTGTCGGTTCGTTTGGCCGTACAGTTGCGTTGTTCGGTTAATTACGACGGAAGTCGTAACGAACGCAAAAACGATCCAAAAAGAGCGACGAATGGAATTTTCTTATGCCAAACACTAAAATAAAATATTTTAATGATTACACAAATTTTTGGATGTCCGGATATATTCAGAACGTAAGATATGCACGAAAATGCAAACTTGTGCACTTTTTGACGCTTTTAGTCCCTATTGATCAATAAAGTTTATTTTAGCATACCGAACCCCTCAAAGCCTATTTCTAAGCTATGTAAAGGATATTTAGGGTATGTTTAACTTATTATCAAGTTCCGGAATGTTCGTTACCATACAAATCGGTATAGTTTTGCAGTTTGACACAAATAGTCCCTGCGATCGAACAAACTTGATTTCAACACACCAAACCATTCAAAACTTATTTCTAAGTTATGTGGAGGTTATTTAAGGTATGTTAAGCCTATGTCACTATTCCGGAGTGTTTGTTGCATTAAACTGGTTATATTTACGCATCAGTGCGCGTATAACCCTCCAGAAAGCGATTTGAAGCTTGAAATCGGAATTGAATCTAATTGAAAAATCACCAAACACAAATACACACATAATAACATTAAAACACATATAGTAACACCAAATCACATTGTTTTATTAATAATCATCATTGTTTTACATCGTACATCGATTACAGAGTATAGTTGTCACAATATATGGACTCATATATATATATATTAACGTGCCAACATAATAAAAACGATAGCTTCTCGAGAAAATCTCAAAGTTATGTGAAAATTCTAAGAAACGGAGAAACTTAGGATTTTGTGATATATTGATTTATAAATCATTCCTACGTATCATAGGACGTGTAGAAATCCATCAGTGGGATTGCGCTATTTAAAAATACGCACCCAAAGGTGAGTGTCACTAAACCCCCCTCTTTTACTGTTTTGTATATGTTTTTGGGGGGAAGAACATGCTTAAAAGGGTTTAGTAATGTTTTTGGAGTAAAACATACCTTTTTTATATAAATTATATGTTTCGGGATGAAATGATTTTGGTGAATATATGTTTCGGGGAGAAACTGGGATTGTACGGTGTTTCAGAGAAAACGACCGTATTTGTTGGATGGGTTTGCTTGGTCCAAGGGATTTCAGTAAATTCGTACAACTATTTATATTAAGTTTGTCATATTAGTAGGATATATATATTGTACGTGAGGCAGGCATCATAGATGGTCTCGATATGGACCATGCGCCAATGATGTCGTTTAATCATTTAAGTATTGCACGCGAGGAATTGTTGGTAGATCTATCGTGTTGACAACCCCGTCGTGACCGGTCGCCCCGTGTCAAGTCAAACGACGAATTGATATTTTGTTTATAGTCTAGCCTTGATTATCCCTACATTGTAAATATATAGTTCATAATGTCTAGCTAACTTACGACTCCAAACATTTGACGCTATAAATTTAATATGTAAACTTGGGAAGATGCCCTATTTCGAAGGTTTCAGCAGAAAAACCTACGACGGTTGACCCGTGGATTTTATTAAGGAAAAGAATTGACTTTCGAAAATTATATGGATGTTTTATAATGAACACATAATTAGAAAGCTTTTTCCTTGTGATCAAATTGTCTAAATTTGAATATGTGAACTCACCTTCCTTTGTGTTGACACTTGATTTTAACGTGTTCTACAGGTACTTGAGTTCGGCTTCGGGAATCATGGTGTATCTTGTGGTTGTTGATGCATGTTTTATCACATAGTATGTTGGACTAACTTTTAAAACTTTCTGGGACAAATGTAATAAGATCCGTGAGGATCAAAACAACTTAACTATGTCGTGGTTGTGTAACGTTTTGAAACTTTATGTTTAAAACTTATGTTTTAATTAAGTTAATATGTCCAACAATTTAATGCATCAACCATCAAGATAGAAATGGGCACCAACTTCCGTCACCACTACGTTTTATATTCCGCTGCGACGTTTTTGGGGTGTGACAGAAGTTGGTATCAGAGCCAATGGTTGTTAGCGAACTAGAAGTTTTCGAGGGAAACTCTAGACTTCAACCGAAGAATTTTGAGATTTAAGTCCAAAAATTCTCGAAGCCAAAATTTTTAAATAAACATGGAAAATTCCATCATGTGTGAAAACCATTGCGTGTTTATGTGCATATGTGATTTTCTGTTTATTTGGGCCTTATGTGTTACTATTCATTTTGATCACACACTTACTTGTACAGTTATATATGTGTCACAGATGTCGCACGAACACGAGGTCATCGAGATCCACGACTCAGGTAGCGAGCCAGATTTCGAGACTTTACCCAGATCCATTCTACCAGAGATACCTATCACGACTCCACATATGGTTGGTATGGCCGAGTTTACTTCGTCTTTCCACGTCGACCCTGCTGCTTTTGCCAGCCAGGTAGACCCCCGATACGCTTTCACTAGCAACTGGTGGATTGATGATAACGATGATGCTCCTCTCTCGATTCATGAGACGGGACAATCATCTGGCACTGTACCGGTTATCGATGACGTGATTAGAGGTGTCCCTATTATCGGAGGATCTCTCAGTATCGCACCAGTGGTGGACGCCACTATTGTCACGGCTCGACCATTAGAGCCATCAGACGTCCCACCTACTGCTGTTATCGAGCCTATCGCTGAGACCCCTCCACCTGTTTCTTCCGAGTCATATTTGCCAGTCATTGAGTCACGCTGAGACGACATTTGCTTCCAAGAAGCAGAAAGGGGATTGGGTAGACCGATGCTGCCACTACGCTCGACAGTTTGCCACTCTACGCGGAGATCTGGACTCAGGCAAGAGTAAGGTGAAGGACCTCGAGGGACAGATGGATTGGTACGATGAGTTGAAGGATTTAGATGATAGTGCGATGGATCAAATGCAGTGGAGGATAGTGGACCTAGAGAAGCTTGTCAGAGAGATGTTAGAATTCTTAGTTTGAGGCGTTGATGCTTGTTTGTTGTTTGGTTTGATGGGTTGTTTTATTAGACACTTTTGATACTCTTTTGTTTGTGGCCTGCGTGCCAGTTTCATTTTTGGGATATTATGTGGAAATTTTGCGTGAACTTGTTTTGGGTGTTGACGTAGACATGCCAAAGATGGTCAATATGTACTAAGAACAAGTTTAATTAATTTCTACGATGAATATCAATGAACTACTTTTGGTTTAAAAATTTGTTCTCATTAATATGTGGATGTTATGCATGCGCAATGTTTGGTCCACTAGCATTTAATGATTGAATTATTTTTGGTTATCATCTTATGTGATTATTATTGTTGTAATAATAGAAACAACGAAATGCCGCCAAAACCAAGACAGGGTTCTGGACTACCTACCACACCGAAAGAGTTGGCACAACTCATAGCCCAACACGTTAATACTGCCATGGAACAGCTTAATGTTAACCAAAAAATGATGGCCAAGGATGTGGACGTGGTGCTCATGGGCATGGTTTTGGTGGGGCACAGATTGGAAACCCTTCAGGTAAAATATGATCGGGAAAGTTATAATAGTTCATGTGCTATGATATAATCGGAAACGTATTCATGATTTTAATTAATATTATGAACAGTGCACGGATGTACTTATAAAACATTCTAGGGCTGTAACCCGCGATCATTTACCGGTGCTGAAGGACCCTTAGATATCACCAGGTGGATTGAGATGATGGAATCTGTCATGGCAATCAGTGGTTGTGCTGCCGATCAACGGGTGAGATATGCTTCTTGTTCTTTTCTTGATGAAGCACTATCCTGGTGGAACTCGCTAGTTCAAATTTTGGGTGAAGACGCTGCCTATGGTCTAACCTGGAATGAACTTAAAGAGATGCTTCTAAGGGAATACTGCCCGCGCAGCGAAATACAGAAAATCGAGACCGACTTCTGGAACCTAACCACGGAAGGTCTGAACGTCAGAGCTTACACTTCTCGTTTTAACGATTTGGTGAGGTTAGTTCCACGAATGGTTACTCCTGAGTATGTAAAGGTAGAAAGGTATATCTGGAGGCTGTCTCCACGGATTCGCAGCATGGTCACATCAGCGAAACCCACTACCTACCTAGAGGCTACTACATTGGCGAAATCGTTAGCGGACGACGCCGCTTGCAAAGGTGGTCTTGATAAGAAAGAGGAAACCGGGAAGTCATCGGGTAAGGCCAAAGCAGACGTAAAATCTGAACGGTCGGGGCATTCTGAGTCTAAGTCAGGAGATTCGAAGAAGTGCAAGTCTGAGAGCTCGAGGAAGGAAACCGATGAGAAGCGTGACAGGAAACGCAGTTCGGGGAAGGCGTATGTAGCCAGTTCTAGAAGGGATAATACTAGGGATGGCATGAGTGGTTTTGAGAAGAACACTCACGAGGATGTGCAGAAAAAGTGCTCCAGGTGCGGTCGAACCGGGCATATTACCCGCGAGTGCTATGCAAAAAGTTTTTCGGAGGGAGCGAAGCTTGAGGGATGCTTCTAGTGCGGGGAACAGGGACATTTCAGGAGGGATTGTCCTAAAGCAAAGGGTCAGAATGCCAGGGGTAGAGCGTTCGAGCTAAACGCGGGAAAGGCACGTGACGATCCTGCTGTTGTTACCGATATGTTTTTTATTAATAACCATTATGCGTTCGTACTCTTTGATACCAGAGCTGACTTGAGTTTTGTTTCGAAAAACTTTGAACCATTTTTGTGTTCACTAACAAGTAAGCTAAGTAAGAAGTACTCGATAGAACTAGCAAATGGTAAACTGATAGAGATTAGCGAGGTCGTTCGCGATTGTAGTATTTAGTTAGATGATCACAGTTTTAGTATCAATTTATCACCAGTGGAGTTGGGGAGCTTTGATGTAGTTGTGGGAATAGATTGGCTATCTAAGAATAAAGCTGAGATTATTTTCTCGGAGAAGCAAGTGAGGATACCTCGTCCTGATGGTGGTGAAGCAATAGTCGTTCACGGATACCGATCGAGTCAAGTGTCGAGTGTCGTCAGTGTTATGAAGATGCTCAAGTTGTTGCGAAAGGGTTATCCTGCGTTCTTAGTTAACGTGGTGGATTAGAAGGCCGAATGTAGGAAGATCGAAGAGATTCCTATTGTTCACGATTATCCAGAAGTTTTTCCTGAAGACTTACCTGGATTGCCCCCTGCGAGACAGATTGAATTTCGAATTGATCTGGTACCCAGTGCTGCAACGATTGCAAAATCTCCTTATAGATTAGCACCGTCAGAAATGAAAGAAATGTCAAATTAGCTTCAAGAGCTACTAGACAAAGGTTTCATTCGACCTAGTTTTTTGCCTTGGGGTGCACCTGTTTTGTTTTTGAAGAAGAAGGATGGGTCCTTCAGGATGTGTATCGATTACAGAGAACTGAACAAGTTGACTATCAAGAATCGGTACCCTCTACCGAGGATTGACGATTTGTTCGACCAGCTACAGGGATCCAACTACTACTCGAAGATTGACCTGCGTTCAGGATATCATCAGTTAAAGGTTGTTGACGAAGATATTCTGAAGACTGCTTTTCGAACACGATATGGCCATTATGAGTTTTTAGTCATGCCTTTTGGCCTAACTAATGCGCCAGCTGTGTTCATGGATCTCATGAACAGGGTATGCATACCTTATTTGGATAAATTCATGATAGTATTCATTGACGATATCCTTACCAATTCACGAACCAAAGAAGATCATGAGTATCATTTGAAGGCGATTTTGGAGTTGCTAAAGGAAGAGAAGTTGTATGCCAAGTTCTCTAAATGTGAATTCTGGATTCGGGAAGTTCATTTTCTTGGACATATCATAAATGAGAGAGGTATACACGTAGGTCCGTCGAAGATAGAGGCGATTAAGAATTGGGAAGCGCCAAAGACTCCGTCGGAGGTGTGACAATTCTTAGGGCTTGTTGGGTACTATCGGAGATTCATTGAGAATTTTTCCATATTAGCGCTGCCTTTGACGCTATTGACCCAGAAGGAAAGGAAGTTTGAGTGGACGGAAAAGCAGGAGGAAGCTTTTCAGACACTGAAGGAAAGATTGTGTAGTGCACCAATTCTTTCCCTTCCTGAGGGAAATGACGATTTCATTGTATATTGTGATGCGTTATGTTTGGGCCTTGGATGCGTGCTTATGCAGAGGGACAAAGTGATAGCCTATGCATCCATACAATTGAAAGTGCACGAGAAGAACTACATTGTGACATCTGTGTATTTTAACCCTTGTACTGTTCCGAACAACTTTGTATTTAAAATATGATGTTTTAATTTCAATATATGTTTAATTATTTGTGACATTAGTACGTTTTCAATCATTGTTCAATTCCGAACTCTCAAACCTGTTCTGGAAGTGAAATCATAAACCGTTACGTAAACATAATCAGTTTAACGCGACGTACACTCCGGAACTGCGACATAAGCCAAACATACCCTAAATACCCTTTACATAACTTAGAAATAAGTTTCGAAGGATTCGGTATGGCAAAAACATGTTTATTTGAACTAAAGAACTAATTGTGACAAAACTGCGAAACGAACGTTGGTGACGGCCCGGATAATATTTAAATCCCAAAAATATTCTGTTAAAATTTTATTTTTAAGAGGTTCGTGTGGAAAAATAAATTAAAACGCTTAAAAACGTTATTTTTCAAGTGTAAGCGCGTACCGCGTGTTACTGCGTAACACAGTGCTTCTACTGCAAAACGCAGACAACGCAGCCAGTCTTGGCAACTGAAATTTATTTCAGTAATATTTTGGCGAGTTTATTTTTATAGAATAATAAAAATAATTTAGAACGCCATAAACCGGGATTTAAATGCTAGATAAAATACCCGGTATCCAGTTAAATACCTGTTTTTATCTATTTTTACCATTCAAAAATTTCACTTTACCCCCCCCCCCCATATGGTTCACGGTCACATGGGGGTGACCCCACCAAAAATATTGCCATGATCTTTCTTGATATATCTTGGATTCACTTAAATCTTAGAGGATCTTATGTAATCTCCTATGGATCCTCATATCTCTATATGTATCATTCAAGATCATTTCTCACTCAACACTTCACTCAACCTCCTTCTCTCTCTCTCCCAACCGTCCACACCACCATCACTCCCATCTTCAAATCTTCAACCTTGTTCTTGAAGATCAAGCTCCAATCCAAGCTAGAATCAAGTTGGTGTGAAGATACAAAGGAGTTTCCAAGGTGCTTTCAAGTAATTTCAAGCTCCATATCATCAAAATCTCACCAAAAACTACTTGAATCTTGAAGGTATAAAGATTATGTTTAAATCATACTCTTGATTCTTGGTTGTTCTTGATGATTTGAAGTTTCTCTTGAATCTTGGAATTTTTCACAAACTTGAAATCTAAAAAGAAATGGGTCTTGATACAAAATAAAAATGGTGATATATATATGTATGTGTATGAAATTTGAGCTTGATCTTTGGTAAATACTTGTTTAAGTTGTTGCTTGTTCTTGAATAAAAGTTAAAATGCAAGTGTTTGATGATTTGTGCAAGATATGATAAATGATCAATTAAATCAGCAAATAAACATGAATAAATCACATGTTTGATGCATCTAAACTCATATGAAAAGATGATGATATGATAGTGTGCTTTAGACACTTGTACATAAGAATACATGTTGATTTAAAGCTCAAGAAATGATAAAAAAAAATGATTGTATGACAAAAATGTTTTAGAACAGATTATAAACACTAAAAACAACATTATTTGATATATTATAATGGCATGAAACTTTGACATAGGTTTGATAGCTTTGCATGTTGTACATATAGCTTAGAAAGTGGTAAAATATGTGAAATTTGTATGATTTATGTGCTTTATGTGAGACCTGCACTATCATGAGTATAACCACTATTTTATTCAGTAAATAACATGGGTTATGTTAAAATATCAACTCGTTTCGATTTGGTATGGTTAGGGTAACGTTTGATGCAAAACTATGCGGTAAAACGGTTAAAAATCGGCTTTTCGGGGGATTTTTATAAAACTGTTTTAGATCAGTAAGTAAACTGATATTTTTGATATAAAAATAAGTATTTTAACTTATATTAAGTTTACTTGGTGTTTGGTTAGTCATACGTGACTTCCGACACCCAAAAATGTTACCGAATCGCTAAAATAAGTGTTTTTCGACGTACACTATAATGGGTTGTTCATGGGTAAATTTTATTTGTTACAATGTGTTATGTGTTTTATAATATGTGTATGATGACATGATAATACTTGACTAGATTATGTGTATTACGCTAATATTAGTATGTTACATTTGAGTATATATATTACGACGCGCAAATCGTAGATATATTGCTTATAGCATGATGAGGGTCACCAATAAAATCGTTCAAGTCGCGAAGTTTTTAAAATATATATATGAACCCATATATATAAATACACCAAAATAATAAAAAATAATAACTTTTGGAGAAATCTCAAAGTTATGGGAAAATTCTCAGTATCGGAGAAACTTATGTATTTTTGTGAGTTTCGATTATTAAATCATTCTTATTTAATTTAGGACGAATAAACAACTTGAGGGATTGTGTTAACATATAAAAACGCACCCAAAGGTGAGTACATAGATCCCCTCTTTTTACATGTTTTGTGGTAACTATGTGAGTACATAGTTCCCCTATTTTACTGTTTTCGATTGTTTTGGGGTGATTCATATGTATCAAAACGATTTCGATATTTTAACGATGATTTCAAAAACGATTAAGATGGTTTATACTAAATTAATAACGATTTCGACAATGTGAACGAACTTGTTGGTTGTAGTTACATAACGAATGCCGTTCATTAATTTTGGCCAAACCGACCAGTATTAGGTTATGGTACCATAGGATCTGACAAATCCCGTTATCAGACTGCACCCATGGTTATGTGTGGGTTAGGTGGGTAACGACTGAATCTGTGATTGTTAACTTACCCTTTGGTGGTTTGTTAATGCGAGAAGCGAGATAGTCGAGTCACGAAGGTTTGAATGTTATTAGCGAGACGACCAAAAATAGTTTTCACAATTAAAACGAGAATGATTAAACGACTTAACCGAGTTAATGATTTTGAAACGATGTCACTTAACGATGTTTTCGAAAGGATATAAACCATACGAGTTTTATTAACGAGTTAATACGAGATGTTTTACAATTTGGTTTACTAAAACAAATGTTTTTGGGTTAAGAATCATGGCTACGAGGCTTTATAAATTATAACCCGCTTGATTTGAGTTAGTTAATTATGTTGCAATATTATACTCTTATCAAAACAAGGTCTTTAATAAGGTATTGCAACAAGTAAACTAGCCATGAATCCGATACTCTTATTAAACCTATGCACTCGCCAGCATTTCTTTGCTGACTTTGTTTTTACATATGTTTCAGGTGATGTTGCTTGATGTTGATTGCTAGGATGTTCGTACAAATCCACATAATCGGACCAGTCACTCTTACCTGGGAACTCTTGGGGTGAGTGTTCACTTATAGGCGAACATGTCTTCGGAATACATTATTTTGACTCATTACTTTGATTAGTCACTGCGTGTCGTTTGTTTGTTTGAGGTAACGAACAAATGATCGCCTTCCTTATGTTTCGTCAATATTTTCAATACCTCTTTTGTTTTTCCTAATTATCAACCTCACTCGTTTCTAATATTTCCTTGTTAGACAATGCCTCCTCGACGTGATGCACAATCTTTTACTGCTGAAGAAGTCGCAGCCCTTGTCTCTCAGCAAATGGCTGCTGTGCTTCCAGGCGTTGTGACCCAAATCCACGAGCTATACAACAACAATAATAATAACAATGCACAATGTAATTTCAAGAATTTCAATTCCGCTAAGCCGCTAAAGTTTTATGGGTCACAAGGAGCAACTGCGCTCCTTCAATGGTTTGAAAGTATCGAGAGCACATTCAGACATGTGCAATGTCCGGATGGGCGTAAGGTTGAATTTGCATCAAGTGTGTTTGAGAAGCGTGCTCTTACATGGTGGAACAGAGTGATGCGCGATAGGGGTGCCGAAGTGGCATTGGCACAAACATGGGAAGAGCTTCGAGCTCTCATGATGAAAGAGTTTTGTCCCCGTCACGAAATTCGAGCTTTGGAACGAGAGTTTGATGATCTAAAACAAGATGGGGGAGAACACCGTGCGTATATGGATCGATTTGAGGAACTCAGTCTTTTGTGTCCTACTATGGTTACCCCGTTGGAGAAAGCGATAGAGAGGTATATCGATGGTTTACCCGATTCCACACAGGATATTGTGACTGGCGTTAATCCTACTACTGTTCGTCACGCGATCGAGTTATCTGCTACCCTGACTGAGTCGCAAGTCAGGAAGGGTAAACTTACCGGCAAGGGTGATAAGAAGAAGTCGACCGAATCTGTCAAGGAAAAGGGTAAGGGTAAGAAAGGTAAGTCGTCGAAGAAGTCGAGAAAGTGAAAGGGTGCTCAGAACTTTGCAGTTACTGCTCAGAACCCACCAGCTCAACCGCCTGCGAAGAAAGCGTATGCTGGTACCGCACCTCATTGTGCTCGCTGCAACGGTTATCATGTTGCACAACAAGCTTGTAAGCAATGCACAACGTGTGGTAAGCTTGGGAATCTGGCCAACATCTATCGTTTGGGTCAGAATTAGATTGTTCAGAATCAAGCTCCAGTTCAGGGGAATGATGCTAGATTCCCACCGGGTTCATGTTTCAATTGTGGAGAGTTTGGTCACTTCCGCAACAACTGTCCGAGGTTGGCAAATGCAAATGCGAATCCGAACGTGAATGTCAACGCGAATGCGAATCCCGCTCGTGGACGAGCATTCAATCTGAATGCAAACGAGGCTCGAGCTGATAACCTCGTTGTCAATGGTACGTTTCTTGTTTACAATCAACCTGCATCTATTCTTTTTGATTCTGGTGCCGATAGAAGTTTTGTTTCATTATCTTTTGAACCTTTGCTTGCGATACCTAGAACTAAACTAAGGAAACCCTTATCTGTAGAAGTTGCTACTGGTAAACCTCTTGTTCTCGATTATGTTATTCGTGATTGTTAGTTAAACCTTGATAACCATCTTTTTCCCATTGACCTCACGCCGATGCAACCTGGGAGTTTCGATATTATCGTGGGGATGGATTGGTTAACCAAACATCATGCTGAGGTGGTTTGTTTCGATAAGATTGTTCGTATTCCTCTTCCGTCTGGCGATGTTCTGGAAGTTCGTGGTGAGAAGCCATCTGGTGGTTTGAAGCTTATGTCGTGTACAAAAGCCCAAAGTTATTTGCGAAAAGGATATGTTGCTTTCCTGGCACATGTCACCAAGGAGAAAGGCAAGAGCAAGAGTATTCAGGATATTCCGATTATTCGGGATTATCCAGAGGTGTTTCCCGATGAACTGCCTGGTTTGCCTCCAGTTCGTCAAGTCGAGTTTCATATTAACCTTGTACCCAATGCCAACCCGATTGCGAAAGCACCTTATCGTCTTGCACCGTTGGAGATGCAAGAGTTATCGAAACAGCTTCAAGAGTTGTCTGATAAAGGATTCATCCGTCTGAGCTTTTCTCCTTGGAGAGCTCCTGTCCTCTTTGTGAAAAAGAAAGATGGATCTTTTCGAATGTGTATCGATTATCGTGAGCTTAATAAGATTACCATTAAGAATCGATATCCCCTACCTAGAATTGATGATCTCTTCGACCAGCTGCAAGGTGCTTCATGCTTTGCCAAGATCGATCTGCGATCTGGGTATCATCAACTTCGTGTACTCGAAGAAGATATTCCCAAAACTGCATTCCGTACGAGATATGGGCACTACGAGTTCACTGTCATGCCTTTTGGTTTGACAAATGCCCCAGCTATCTTCATGGACTTAATGAATAGGGTTTGTAAACCTTATTTAGATAAGTTCATCATTGTGTTCATCGACGATATTCTCATTTATTCAAAGTCTTGAGCCGGCCATGAGCAACACCTTTGTTTGACCTTGGAACTTCTGAAGAAGGAACAACTTTTTGCTAAATTCTCCAAGTGTGAATTTTGGCTTAGAGAAGTTCAGTTTTTGGGTCATATAGTCAACGAGCAGGGTATTCATGTAGATCCATCCAAGATAGCTGCTATTAAGGACTGGAATACACCGACGACACCTACAGAGATTCGATCATTTCTTGGTCTTGCTGGTTATTATCGTCGATTCATTTCTAATTTCTCAAAGATCGCGGTTCCACTCACTGCTTTGACTCAGAAAAATAAGCCTTTTGAGTGGGGACCTAAGCAAGAAGAAGCATTCCAAACGCTGAAACGGAAGCTCTGTGATGCTCTTGTTTTATCTCTACCTGAGGGAAACGATGATTTTGTTGTCTATTGTGACGCGTCAATCTAGGACTTGGTTGCATTCTTATGCAACGAGGTAAAGTCATAGCTTATGCGTCTAGACAACTGAAAATTCATGAGAAGAACTATACAACTCATGATCTTGAATTAGGAGCTGTGGTTTTCGCACTTAAAATCTGGAGACACTACCTCTATGGAACGAAGTGTGTGGTTTTCGCAGACCACAAAAGTCTCCAGCATATTCTCAATCAGAAGGAGCTGAACATGAGGCAACGACGTTGGGTTGAACTCTTAAACGATTATGATTGCGAGATCCGCTACCATCCTGGTAAGGCGAATGTCGTAGCCGATGCACTTAGTCGAAAGGAACGAGTCAAGCTTCATTCTGTTCGAACTCTATCTGATATTCAATCTCGTGTCCTTCAAGCTCAACGATCTTGTGTGATCAAAGACTTATTGAAATATGAGCTACCACTTCAACTCGAACTTAAACTCGAAACGAAGGACGATGGGTTGCTATATTTCAAGGATCGTTTGTGGATTCTGAAACAAGACGATCTTCGCACCTTGGTAATGGACGAATCTCACAAGTCTCGATATTCTATCCATCCTGGTGCTGATAAAATGTACAAGGATCTTCGTACTCAGTTCTGGTGGCCTGGTATGAAGAAGGATGTTACCTTGTATGTATCGAAATGCCTAACTTGTCTCAAAGTTGGCTGAACATCAACGACCTTCTGGTTTGCTTGTACAACCAGAGATACCGGTTTGGAAGTGGGAGAACATTGCAATGGATCTCATCACTAAGTTACCGCGTACATCTAAAGGTCACGATGCTATTTGGGTTGTTATCGATCGATTAACGAAATCAACTCATTTTATACCGATTCACGAGGATCTATCTGCTGATAAACTTGCAAAGATTTATGTTGATGAGATTGTATCACGGCATGGTGTTCCTTTGGATATCATTTCCGATCGTGATGCTCGGTTTTCATCTCATTTTTGGAAGACCATGCAATCTGCATTGGGAACCCAACTGAATCTAAGCACTGCTTATCATCCCCAAACAGATGGACAATCTAAGAGAATGATTCAAACTTTGGAGGATATGCTTAGGGCATGCGTGATAGACTTTGGTGGTAATTGGGATTCTCATCTTCCACTGATCGAGTTCTCTTACAACAACAGTTATCATGCTAGTATTAATATGGCACCATTAGAAGCTCTCTACGGTCGAAAATGTCGTTCACCTGTCTGTTGGAATGAGATCGGTGAAGCTCAGCTTACTGGACTTGAGCTCATTCTGGAAACAACAGACAAAATCAAGAAAATCCGTGATAATCTTGTGACAGCTCGAAGTCGTCAAAAAAGTTTTTTTCGGATATGCGACGCAAGCCCTTAGAATTTCAAATCGGAGACCGTGTCCTACTCAAGGTGTCACCTTGGAAGGGAGTGGTGAGATTTGGAAAGAAAGGAAAACTTGCACCCCGATATGTTGGACCATTTAAGATTGTTGAAAGAATTGGAAAGGTTGCCTATCGACTAGAGCTACCTCCAGAGCTTGGAAATATTCATCCGACTTTTCACGTGTCTAATTTGCGAAAGTGTTTAGCTGATGCTGATCTTCACATTCCTCTCGACGAGATTCAAATCGATGAAATGATGCACTTTGTCGAGAAACCTGTGGAGATAGTGGACCGTACATTCAAACTGTGACAACCCTCACCAAACCAGGTATCCGTACGAATTAATTAATATTTAATTACTGCTTAATTACTGTGCTTGCTTACAACTGTGATTAAACTGCTTACTGATTTCTGATACATACTCATGCATCACATCTTATACTGTCGCTCTATTATTTTTACACAAACATCGGTGACAACCTTGATGCACAAAAAGCACAGTGAGCACACTATACGGATAACCCAGTAAACATGCTGACATAGCCAGCATCAGACATTTACTGTCTCTAAGGCCAGTATGAGCCGGGAATAGTTTACTACACTAGTAGGGAGTGTAGGGAGATGAGGATTGTAGAACTGCGTCACTAGGTGATATTTATAGTGACCGGATGTGCCTAAAACGTACTTTAAGTACAAAATTCAGCACTTTAACACAAAATTTAGCATTTATCTAAACTACTAAAGTGCAAAAAGTTGGAAAAATAAAACTAGACACTTTCCAAAGTGTCGGGAATTCTTTGTGTCACTAAAAATAATATTAACGACACTTTAGATAATTATTTAGCACTTTAACGGACTAGTATCCAACCGAACAACCGGACTTAACCCAGAACCTAAAAATAATGTCAATGACATTATTTTTCCTTTTCTGAGCTAGTTAGGGTCCCCGAATACCCTAACACCCGTTATATTAAATAACACACTAATAACTTAGTTATTTTTCTAAAACTTAACTAACTAAACTCAAATTAATTACTAACTTTTTAGTTGAAAACAAACCAAACCCCACCCCTTTAGAACCGAACGATTCCCATGTAGGGGACACACTTTTTCATTTTCGATTATTATATGTGGGCATGCTAAATATCTTCCCTACATAATACCTTGTGGAAATTAGAATTGCATGGGTATTAGATTCAATTATAAGACTAGACTTATCATTCTTATCACTAAACAAAAAAAAAAAAATTGATCTTTTCTTTTCCCCATTGTTGACTTCGGCCGAACACCACAAGCCACCTACCATCATCATTCAATTTCATTCTAGCAATATTACTTACATACCAAGGTGTTACGTATCGTATAAGGAGGCTCGGTGCTTACGGTTTGCCAAGGACCTCACCACAACGCTATTAACCGCCTATTTTTCGTCTAGTTTCTTCCCTAGCCTCGAGCTAGTAGTAAGTGACTCTAAACACCCTATTGATCTTGTCTAATGTGGTTAATAAGAAATTTGTCGGATAAAAATCATGAACACTAGAGATCAAAACTAAAAGTCTAGTAAAAAGGATGAACATGGTGGTCAATGAATGAATGTTAGTGTAAAACTTTTGAAACTAGTTTTGTTATGATTATTTATGTTGGTTGATGCTAGTAGGGGAACTTTGTATTTAAAATATGATGTTTCAATTTCAATATGTGTTTAATTATTTGTGACATTAGTACGTTTTCAATCATTGTTCAATTCCGAACTCTCAAACCTGTTCTGGAAGTGAAATCATAAACCGTTACGTAAACATAATCAGTTTAACGCGACGTACACTCCGGAACTGCGAAATAAGCCAAACATACCCTAAATACCCTTTACATAACTTAGTAATAAGTTTTGAAGGATTCGGTATGGCAAAAACATGTTTATTTGAACTAAAGAACTAATTGCGACAAAACTGCGAAACGAACGTTGGTGACGGCCCGGATAATATTTAAATCCCAAAAATATTCTGTTAAAATTTTATTTTTAAGAGGTTCGTGTGGAAAAATAAATTAAAACGCTTAAAAACGTTATTTTTCAAGTGTAAGCGCGTACCGCGTGTTACTGCGTAACACAGTGCTTCTACTGCAAAACGCAGACAACGCAGCCAGTCTTGGCAACTGAAATTTATTTCAGTAATATTTTGGCGACTTTATTTTTATAGAATAATAAAAATAATTTAGAACGCCATAAACCGGGATTTAAATGCTAGATAAAATACCCGGTATCCAGTTAAATACCTGTTTTTATCTATTTATACCATTCAAAAATTTCACTTTACCCCCCCCCCCCCCCATATGGTTCACGGTCACATGGGGCTGATCCCACCAAAAATATTGCCATGATCTTTCTTGATATATCTTGGATTCACTTAAATCTTAGAGGATCTTATGTAATCTCCTATGGATCCTCATATCTCTATATGTATCATTCAAGATCATTTCTCACTCAACACTTCACTCAACCTCCTTCTCTCTCTCTCCTAACCGTCCACACCACCATCACTCCCATCTTCAAATCTTCAACCTTGTTCTTGAAGATCAAGCTCCATTCCAAGCTAGATTCAAGTTGGTGTGAAGATACAAAGGAGTTTCCAAGGTGCTTTCAAGTGATTTCAAGCTCCATATCAATAAAATCTCACCAAAAACTACTTGAATCTTGAAGGTATAAAGTTTATGTTTAAATCGTACTCTTGATTCTTGGTTGTTCTTGATGATTTGAAGTTTCTCATGAATCTTGGAATTTTTCACAAACTTGAAATCTAAAAAAAGAAATGGGTCTTGATACAAAATAAAAATGGTGATATATATATGTATGTGTATGAAATTTGAGCTTGATCTTTGGTAAATACTTGTTTAAGTTGTTGCTTGTTCTTGAATAATAGTTAAAATGAAAGTGTTTGATGATTTGTGCAAGATATGATAAATGATCAATTAAATCAGCAAATAAACATGAATAAATCACATGTTTGATGCATCTAAACTCATATGAAAAGATGATGATATGATAGTGTGCTTTAGACACTTGTAAATAAGAATACATGTTGATTTAAAGTTCAAGAAATGATAAAAAAAATGATTGTATGACAAAAATATTTTAGAACAGATTATAAACACTAAAAATAACATTATTTGATATATTATAATGGCATGAAACTTTGACATAGGTTTGATAGCTTTGCATGTTGTACATATAGCTTAGAAAGTGGTAAAATATGTGAAATTTGCATGATTTATGTTCTTTATGTGAGACCTGCACTATCATGAGTATAACCACTATTTTATTCAGTAAATAAAATGGGTTATGTTAAAATATCAAGTCGTTTCGATTTGAGATGGTTAGGGTAACGTTTGATGCAAAACTATGCGGTAAAACGGTTAAAAATCGGCTTTTCGGAGGATTTTTATAAAACTGTTTTAGATCAGTAAGTAAACTGATATTTTTGATATAAAAATAAGTATTTTAACTTATATTAAGTTTACTTGGTGTTTGGTTAGTCATACGTGACTTCCGACGCCCAAAAATGTTACCGAATCGCTAAAATAAGTGTTTTTCGACATACACTATAATGGGTTGTTCATGGGTAAATTTTATTTGTTACATTGTGTTATGTGTTTTATAATATGTGTATGATGACATGATAATACTTGACAAGATTATGTGTATTAAGCTATTATTAGTATGTTATATTTGAGTATATATTTTACGACGCGCAAATCGTAGATATATTGCTTATAGCATGATAAGGGTCACCAATAAAATCGTTTAAGTCGCGAAGTTTTTAAAATATATATATGAACCCATATATATAAATACACCAAAATAATCAAAAATAATAACTTTTGGAGAAATCTCAAAATTATGTGAAAATTCTAAGTATTGGAGAAACTTATGTATTTTTGTGAGTTTCGATTATTAAATCGTTCTTTTTTAATTTAGGATGAATAAACAATTTGAGGGATTGTGTTAACATATAAAAACGCACCCAATGGTGAGTACATAGATCCCCTCTTTTTACATGTTTTGTGGTAACTATGTGGGTACATAGTTCCCCTATTTTACTGTTTTCGATTGTTTTGGGGTGATTCTTATGTATCAAAACGGTTTCGATATTTTAACGATGATTTCAAAAATGGTTTATACTAAATTAATAACGAATTCGACAATGTGAACGAACTTGTTGGTTGTAGTTACATAACAAATGACGTTCATTAATTTTGGCCGAACCGACCAGTATTAGGTTATGGTACCATAGGATCTGACAAATCCCGTTATCAGACTGCACCCATGGTTATGTGTGGGTTAGGTGGGTAACGACTGAATCTGTGATTGCTAACTTACCCTTTGGTGGTTTGTTAATGCGAGAAGCGAGATAGTCGAGTCACGAAGGTTTGAATGTTATTAGCGAGACGACCAAAAATAGTTTTCACAATTAAAACGAGGATGATTAAACGACTTAAACAAGTTAACGATTTTGAAACGATGTCACTTAACGATGTTTTCGAAAGGATATAAACCATACGAGTTTTATTAACGAGTTAATACGAGATGTTTTACAATTTGGTTTACTAAAACAAATGTTTTTGGGTTAAGAATCATGGCTACGAGGCTTTATAAATTATAACCCGCTTGATTTGAGTTAGTTAATTATGTTGCAATATTATACTCTTATCAAAACAAGGTCTTTAATAAGGTATTGCAACATGTAAACTAGCCATGAATCCGATACTCTTATTAAACCTATGCACTTGCCAGCATTTCTTTGCTAACTTTGTTTTTACATATGTTTCAGGTGATGTTGCTTGTTGTTGATTGCTAGGATGCATGAGTCACCTAGGATCTGGACGAGGCCTTAGTGACATAATAACAATGATAGTCGATATATAACCTGTTTGTTTCATGCTAAAACAATGTAAATTACTTAATGAATAAATAAAACGAAACTCTTTTGTATCCATGGTTGTGAAACAATAATTCTGTTACAACACTCCCCGACGTTTCCGCCATGATTTGTTGTTTTACGTGGTCGGGGTGTGACATACACGACGCATGATTTGGAGCTTGGAGCTGTTGTGTTTGCCTTGAAGATCTGGAGACACTATTTGTATGGCACGAAGTGTATGATATACACAGACCATAAGAGCCTCCAGCATATCTTCGATCAGAAGGAGCTCAACATGCGACAACGACGTTGGGTAGAGTTACTCAATGATTACAAGTATGATATCCGTTATCACCCGGGAAAAGCAAACGTTGTTGCGGATGCGTTCAGCAGGAAAGAGCGGAAGAAGCCTCTACGTGTGTGCGCTTTGGGCTTGACCATACAGACGAGTTTGACCGATCGAATTCGTAATGCACAACGAGAAGCTTTGAAGGTTAAGAACCTGAGAAGAGAAGGTTTGAGAGGATTAGAATGTGAACTGATACCAAAAGCGGATAAAGTGAGGTACTTCATGAATCGAGTTTGGGTAGCGCTTAGAGGTAACCTACGTGAACTTGTTATGAAAGAAGCTCATAAATCTAGATATTCCATTCACCCAGGGTCTACCAAGATATATCAGGATGTCAAGGAGTTTTACTAGTGGCCCAATATGAAGAGAGATATTGCGGTCTTTGTGGGTAAATTTCTAACGTGTTCAAAGGTTAAGGCTGAACATCAGAAGCCGTCTGGGCTTCTGCAGCAACCAGAGATTCCTAAGTGGAAATGGGAACATCTTACGATGGACTTTATCACCAAGTTACCTCCTACGTCACGTGGACATAATATGATATGGGTAATTGTGGATCGATTAACAAAGTCTGCTTATTTCTTGGCGCTTAAGGAAATAGACAGCATGGAGAAGATATCGCAGTTATACCTTAGAGAGATTGTAGCCCCTCATGGAGTATCGGTGTCGATTATTTTGGATAGAGACGGACGATTTGACTACAGGTTTTGGCGATATCTTCAAAAGTCGTTGGGTTCTCGTTTGGACATGAGTACTGCGTATCATCCTCAAACGGATGGTCAGAGCAAGAGAACCATTCAGACGTTAAAGGATATGTTGAGAGCGTGTGCGATTGATTTTGGTGGAAGTTGGGATACTCACTTGCCATTGGCAGAGTTTTCCTACAACAACAGTTACCACGCTAGAATCAAGGCCACTCTGTTTGAAGCCTTGTATGGAAGGAAGTGTCGATCGCCACTTTGTTGGGCTGAAGTCGGCGAAAAGCATTTGACCGGACCCGAGCTTATTCAGGAGACCACAGACAAAGTCGTCCAGATTAAGAGTAGGTTGAAAGCTGCCACGGATCGACAGAAGAGTTATGCAGATAACCGGAGAAAACCATTGGAGTTTCTGGTCGGTGATCGAGTCTTGTTGAAGGTATCACCTTGGAAGGGCGTCGTGAGGTTTGGAAAAGGGGGAAAGCTGAGCCCACGTTATATAGGTCCTTTCAAAATCGCATCTCGAGTTAGATCAGTCCCATATTGGCTTAAGCTGCCGCAGGAATTGAGTGCAGTTCATGACGTGTTTCATGTCTCCAATTTGAAAAAGTGTCTGTCTGATGAGACGCTGATTATACCCCCAGGTGAGGTTCGAGTAGACGATAAACTGAGATTTATCGAAGAACCAATGGAGGTTCTGGATTGGAAAATTCAGAAACTCAGGAGGAGTAGGATTAAGTTGCTCAAGGTCCATTGGGATTCTAAGCGAGGACCCGAGTTCACTTGGGAATGACAGGACCAAATGCAACGGAAATAGCCTCATCTCTTCCCACCGAGTGCGAAAACGAAACCTGTAAAGTAGAATTTCAGGGTCGAAATTCCCTAAACAGGGGGAGACTGTGACACCCGGCTTTTCAGGCCGTACCGTACAATTTTAACACGTGTAGTGAATAGATAAAAAAGGCTGGTGAATCCAAACATTTGTAAAAATTATGTTGGCAACGATAAAATAAACGCTTATCGCGTAACGATTACAATGCGAAACGAACGTCGGTGACCACCCGATCAGTGTTAAAACCCTAAAAATAGTCTGTTATGATTAGAATAGTAATTTTAATCATAATCGTGAGGAAAAATAAATTAAAACGCTAAGAAACTCAATTTTTCGAGTTTGAGCGCGTACCGCGCGATACTGCGCGTATTTCACAAAATACTGTCAACGCATCCAGTCAAGGCAACTGGTAATTATTTTAATAATAATTTTGTATGATTATTTTTATAGAATGATAAAAAATAATTTAAAGCGCATTAAAACGGGGATAAAACCCTAGATAAAATACCCGGTATCCAGTAAAATACCTGTTTTTACATTATATATGAGATATATATGTATGTATATGTAATTGTGTGTGTATCTAGGAGAGAGAGAGAGAGAGAGAGAGAGTAAGGTGGCGGCTAGGGAGGCCACCTCTCTCTTGAAATTGCCATGTGTTGGACATGGGGACTAGAGATGATGATTAATCCCACTTATACACTCAAGATCCTTCATATACCAACTTTAAACTTTTCAAAATCACACCACTCACTCTCTCTCTAAAATTCTTGGCTGAACACCCCTAGAACAACACCCATTTTCATTTTCAAACTTAATCTTGAAGAATCATATCCATTCCAAGGTGTTTTCATGTTCATTTGATGATCTAGAGGTGATTTCAAGGTGTTTCAAGCAACAATCAAGTCTCATATCATCAAATCCTTACTAAAAATCATTCAAGAAGTTGAAGGTATAAAATCTATTTTGAAAACCGTGTTTTTGATTCTTGATGATCTTGATAATGATGGAAGTTTCTCTTGTTCTTGAGTTTAATCACAAACTTGAAATTTGAAACAAATGGGTTTTTGAATGAAATAAAAATGGGTTTATCTATGTATGTATGTGTGGCCGTGAGTGTGTGAGTGTGTGTAGATGATTGTGTTTTTGATTCTTGTTGAAAGATTCTTGACTTACATGATTTCTTGAAAGTAGGATGCATGTAAGAATCAATATGTGTCATATAAGAATGTTCTAAAGGTGATTCAAGATTTGAAAGTGACATGATGAAAAGTAAACTTTTGGAAGTTTATATGTGTGTATGTAATTCATATATATGTATGTATATATGTATGCATGCATGTAAAAGTTTGTCATATATTCTTAAATGTGAAGGATACTTGCATTTATGTATGAATGATCATGATGATTACATGTTGTGTTTTGTAATAACATTATATTAATGTGTTCTTGAGTATGATTAAAACATAAATGATGATGATGATGATGATGATGATGTTGTTGTATGAGTGCATTAGATGCACATATATGAACATACATGATGGTATGAAAGCATAAAATGATCATTTGAGTTTGATTTGATAAAAATCAATTTTGATCAGAATATAAACACTAAAATAAGAATATTTTGAAGTGTTTAATGATATATAACTTTGTCATAATGTTTGCTACTCTTGCATGTTGTACTTGGTGCATTGGGATATAACTTTGATCAGAATATAACTTTGTCATAATTTATGTAACTTACACAAAAACTTCACTAATATGATTATGATCACTATTTTAATCAATAAACAACATGTATTGTGTTAAAATATCAAGTCATTCTGAGTTGGGATGGTTATAGTAACGTTTAACATAAAACTATGCGTTAAAACGGTCAAAAATCGGCTTTTCGAACGATTTTTATGAAACTGATTTAGATCAGTAAGTAAAATGATATTTTTAGTTTAAAAATAAGTATTTTAACTAATTTTAAGTTTACTTGGTGTTTGGTTGGTCATACGGGATTTCCGACGCCCGAAAACGTTACCGAATCACTAAAATACGCATTTTTCAATGAACACTAGTATGGGTCATTCTTGGGTGAACTTTATGTGTTAAAATGTATTATGTGATTTAAACATGTGAATGTGAAAATATGTTAAGTGTTAACATGATAGTGGGAAATTTAGACTATGCATGTACACTTGTGCATTTTATGTGGTAGAAGCGGTAAAATCGCGTTAAACGTGTAACTTGTGTATCGAGCATGAAATTTGATACATATAAGTTACTTTATGTATACTTTCCTTAAAAATGACAAAATAGATAAGTTAACGATATTACGCGTGTTACGATGTTGAATTATGTGTGCGTTTATGTATATATATTATGACGCGCAAATCGTAGATATATTACGTATAAACGGGTGAGTTAATGGATTTACATGATAACAGTCACCAATAAAATCGTTCAAGTTGCAAAATCTTAAAAATATATATATATATGGACTCATATATATATTAACGTGCCAACATAATAAAAAACGATAACTTCTCGAGAAAATCTCAAAGTTATGTGAAAATTCTAAGAAACGGAGAAACTTTGGATTTTGTGATATATTGATTTATAAATCATTCCTACGTATCATAGGATGTGTAGAAATCCATCAGTGGGATTGCGCTATTTAAAAATACGCACCCAAAGGTGAGTGTCACTAAACCCCCCTCTTTTACTGTTTTGTATATGTTTTGGGGGAAGAACACGCTTAAAAGGGTTTAATAATGTTTTTTGGAATAAAACATACCTTTTTTATATAAATTATATGTTTTTGTTGAAAATATATGGATTTTGATAAATTATATGTTTCGGGATGAAATGATTTTGGTGAATATACGTTTCGGGGAGAAACTGGGATTGTACGGTGTTTCAGAGAAAACGACCGTGTTTGTTGGATGGGTTTTCTTGGTCCAAGGGATTTCAGTAAATTCATACAACTATTTATATTAAATTTGTCATATTAGTAGGATATATATATTGTATGTGAGGTAGGCATCATAGATGGTCTCGATATGGACCATGCGCCAATGATGTCGTTTAATCATTTAAGTATTGCACGCGTGGAATTGTTGGTAGATCTATCGTGTTGACAACCCCGTCGTGACCGGTCGCCCCGTGTCAAGTCAAACGACGAATTGATATTCTGTTTATAGTCTAGCCTTTATTATCCCTACATTGTATATATATAGTTCGTAATGTCTAGCTAACTTACGAGTCCAAACATTTGACGTTATAAATTTAATATGTAAACTTGGGAAGATGCCCTATTTCGGAGGTTTCAGCAAAAAAACCTACGACGGTTGACCCATGGATTTTATTAAGGAAAAGAATTGACTTTCGAAAATTATATGGATGTTTTATAATAAACACATAATTAGAAAGCTTTTTCCTTGGGATCAAATTGTTTATATTTGAATGTGTGAACTCACCTTCCTTTGTGTTGACACATGATTTTAACGTGTTCTACAGGTACTTGAGTTCGGCTTCGGGAATCATGGCGTATCTTGTGGTTGTTGATGCATGTTTTGTCCCTTAATATGTTGGACTAACTTTTAAAACTTTCTAGGACAAATGTAATAAGATCCGTGAGGATCAAAACAACTTAACTATGTCGTGGTTGTGTAACGTTTTGAAACTTTATGTTTAAAACTTATGTTTTAATTAAGTTAATATGTCCAACAATTTAATGCATCGATCATCAAGACAGAAATGGGCACCAACTTCCGTCACCACTACGTTTTATATTCCGCTGCGACGTTTTTAGGGTGTGACAGAAGTTGGTATCAGAGCCAATGGTTGTTAGCGAACTAGAAGTTTTCGAGGGAAACTCTAGACTTCAACCGAAGAATTTTGAGATTTAAGTCCAAAAATTCTCGAAGCCAAAATTTTTAAATAAACATGGAAAATTCCATCATGTGTGAAAACCATTGCGTGTTTATGTGCATACGTGATTTTCTGTTTATTTGGGCCTTATGTGTTACTATTCATTTTGATCACACACTTACTTGTACAGTTATATATGTGTCACAGATGTCGCATGAACACGAGGTCATCGAGATCCACGACTCAGGTAGCGAGCCAGATTTCGAGACTTCACCTAGATCCATTCTACCAGAGATACCTATCACGACTCCACATATGGTTGGTATGGCCGAGTTTGCTTCGTCTTTCCACGTCAACCCTGCTGCTTTTGCCAGCCAGGTAGACCCCCGATAACGATGATGCTCCTCTCTCCATTCATGAGACGGGACAATCATCTGGCACTGTACCAGTTATCGATGACGTGATTAGAGGTGTCCCTATTATCGGAGGATCTTTCAGTATCGCACCATTGGTGGACGCCACTATTGTCACGGCTCGACCATTAGAGCCATCAGACGTCCCACCTACTGCTGTTATCGAGCCTATCGCTGAGATCCCTCCACCTGTTTCTTCCGAGTCATCTTTGCCAGTCATTGAGTCATGCGCTCCTACTACGCCTCATGTGGTTTACTATCGTCGTAGGAAGAGGACTAGGCCTGCTGGGGAGATTGCATCTACGTCACACGCTGAGACGGCATTTGCTTCCAAGAAGCAGAAAGGGGTTTGGGTAGACCGATGTTGCCACTGCGATCGACAGTTCGCCACTCTGGGCGGAGATCTGGACTCATCCAAGAGTAAGGTGAAGGACCTCGAGGGACAGATGGATTGGTACGACGAGTTGAAGGATTTAGATGATAGTGCGATGGATCAAATGCAGTGGAGGATAGTGGACCTAGAAAAGCTTGTCAGAGAGGTGTTAGAATCCTTAGGTTTGAAGCATTGATGCTTGTTTGTTGTTTGTTTTGATGGGTTGTTTTATTAGACATTTTTTGATACTCTTTTGTTTGGAGCCTGCGTGCGAGTTTCATTTTTGGGATATTATGTGGAAATTTTGCGTGAACTTGTTTTGGGTGTTGACGTAGACATGCCAAAGATGGTCAATATGTACTAAGAACAAGTTTAATTAATTTCTATGATGAATATCAATGAACTACTTTTGGTTTAAAAATTTGTTCTCATTAATATGCGGATGTTATGCATGCGCAATGTTTGGTCCACTAGCATTTAATGATTGAATGATTTTTGGTTATCGTCTTATGTGATTATTATTATTATAATAATAGAAACAACGAAATGCCGCCAAAAGGAAGACAGGGTTCTGGACTACCTACCACACCGGAAGAGTTGGCACAACTCATAGCCCAACACGTTAATACTGCCATGGAACAGCTTAATGCTAACCAAAATGATGGCCAAGGACGTGGACGTGGTGCTCATGGGCATGGTTTTGGTGGGGCACAGATTGGAAACCCTCCAGGTAAAATATGATCGGAAAAGTTTTAATAGTTCATGTGTTATGATATAATCAGAAACGTATTCCTGATTTTAATTAATATTATGAACAGTGCACGGAGGTACTTATAAAACATTCTAGGGCTGTAACCCGCGATCTGTCACACCCCGACCACGTAGAACGTACAAAACGTGGCGGAAACATCGGGGAGTGTTGTAACAGAATTAATGTTTCACAACCATGGAAAATTAAGTTTCGTTTTATTGATTAAAAGTGTTACAATGTCTTAACAAACAAAGAAATACAACATAATTAACTAGTCTTGCATCTTTTATTATCACTAAAGCCCAAGTCTGCCTATGTGTATCTTGATCATCTTATGCAACAGTTCCTGAAAAACACATGTGAAAATAGGTACGTCAGCATAAAAATGCCTGTGAGATACATAGGTTTTGTGAAAATAGGTTTCATGACTTATGTTTGAGAAAATGTTTAGTCATGAACCTTGTAATTTGCTTTGTCTTTGTAAATCATTTGAAAAACAATAAGTTCAGATGATATGTATAAATAATAAAATAATGCATGGTTAAATGAATAACCAAGTAAAATGAGTTTGTAAAAGATAAGTTGTTTTGTAAAACAATGTCTTGTGAAAAGTATGTTATTTGTATAGAATGTTATATGTCATAAACTGAAATGATTCAAATAACGGTACGATATGTAATACCATACAAACACTTATATATAGGAAGTACCAGCGGCGTATCCACCATGCTTGTATCATATTACACATGCATCGTTACTTAATCAGTTAATCAAACCAAACCAACAATGTAAAATGTTCATGTCTAATGTAAATCATGTAATGTATAACCAATGTCAAAAGTGTTTATGTGTCAAATGTAAACCATGTAATATGTAACCAATATGATATGTATGGCTAGTGAAAATGCATCAACTAAACCATAGATGAAATGCACAAAACAAAGCATTGAAGTAAAACTTGGTTTAAGTCAAAGCTATGTTTTGTGTAAATGCATGATCAATGTAAATCATGTAATATGTAAACCAAACTGATCTGTATGGCTAGTGATAAATATCAACTAAACCATATGCACAAAAACAAAGTATTGAAGTAAAACTTAGTTTAAATCAAAGCTATGTTTTGTGTAAATGCATGCTCTACTGATACGAACATCTATGTGGTATTGTTATAATGCATACATCCAAGCCTTGAGACTGAGGCGATAAACCCTTAAACCACTTAAAGGTTTATCTAAATTATGAATATCGAATTCGGTCATTCCTTTCATCCCCTTTCCCTGGGATGTCCGGAACGGGAGTTGTCAATTCCTATGGTACCACTACCTACTAACGAACGGCGTAGCTAATGTTAATGAATGTATTGTTCCATTGTAAACAACCCAAATGTCATAAAAAATGTAAGCATGTGATGAAAACGATGTACTAAGTATGCACGCAATGGACATACATAGCATAAAATGTAAATGTAAAACGATGTACTAAGTAATGCACACAGTGGGCACACCTAGCATGAAATGTAATGTAAAACGATGTACTAAGTAATGCACACAATGGGCACACCTAGCATGAAATGTAATGAAATCATGTACTATAATGTACTAACGAACATAGCATGTATATGATGTGAAAACAGGAAAGCTTGAAAGTAACAAGTAGGCACAAGTGTTTCACCCCAAAACAGTTTGGAAAACAGTAAAAGAGGGGTCTATGTACTCACTTGAGATTGCTCAGTAGTCCTTGAGTAACAACCAAACAATGCTAGAGATCACGGAAATCAAACGGCACCTAATATAGGTAACTACATTAATAAACCGGACCTAAATCGGAAGATCGGATAGAATGAGGTTTCGTAAACCAAACGAGTATAGAGACTCGTGTCATATGGTTTATCAAAGCCTACATACTAAATGAAACCTAACATAAATGTTTACGACCCATTACGACTCGTTTAGGTAGCTTATGCTACTTTAACGCGTCGTTCGCGTGAAACGCGTTCGGACCGCCTAACTAGCCCTATGACAAGTGTTATATGCCTAAACATGTTACATAATCAGTTATGTGACAAAGGTTTAGGTTACATATGCTTAATTACCAATTATACATGAAAAGGGTATTCTGGTAATTTACCTAAGGCATATAAACTACCTATCATACAACTACTTAAACGATGTGACCATAGGGTATAACCTCGGAAGGTTATTCCCTACCTACTATGGTCACCTAATGTATTTGGTCAGATCCTAATGATCGACCAAACTGGGTCGGGTTCGAGGGTATAGGCGATTTGTTAGATCGCCTACCCTACGACCCTAGACAACGTGGTAATCAGTGGGCATAGTCCCAAGGGACTATGACCAACGTGATTACACTCACGTTGCGAAGTTCAAACGAACTTCGCATTGACCATTACTGGTCAACGCTGAAAGTCAAACAAAGTTTGACTTTCTGACTCGAAAAGCAATAAAATAAGGAAAAGAACGAAAGAATACTTACGAAGGGTCCCCGAATGCTAATCGTGATTCAAGTAGCTCAGGTATGAAATGAAGGTTCCAACTTAGAGCTCCTCAAATCAGATTCTAGTGGGTTTAGAGGTAATGGGGGTGGGGTATTTATAGTAAAAGGTCCACCGTTAAGATCGTTTCAAGGAAACCGTGCTTGAATCCAACCCGTACACTTGTCGGAACCTTATGGTGGCTTAAAATGGTTCTTATCCGCTGACTAGACGATTGAGAACTTGTGGTTGAGAATCGAACAGCTGGGACCTGCTATTAAAAACATTGAATCTGGTCTGGGAGTTGCCTTACGGACCGTAAGGTTATGGATGTTGAGGTCCGTAAGCTTATTTTGGCAGAATTACAGTTTTGGTCCCTGCAGTGCAATAAGCCCATTTCTGACACGTTTAAGGCCCGTTAACCCCATTTCAAAGCTCTAAAATGAATTTAAAGTATAGGGAACTTAAAATGTGATCAAAAATACCTCGGATGTCGGTTCGTTTGGCCGTACGATCGCGATGTTCGCTTAATTACGACGGAATGCGCACAAGCACGAAAAACGATCCAAATGACGCGAAGAATGGATTTTTCTTATGCCGAACACTAAAATAAAATATTTTAGTGCTTACATAAATTTTTGGATGTCCGGATGTATTCAGAACGTAAGTTATGCGCGAAAATGCAAACTTGTGCACTTTTTGACGCTTTTAGTCCCTAAATGATCCAAAAGTTTATTTTAGCACACCCAACCCCTCAAATCCTATTTCTAAGCTATGTAAAGGATATTTATGGTGTGTTTAACTTATGGTCATGTTCCGGAATGTCTGTTACAGTTCAAATTGGCATACTTTCGCAGTTTGTCAATTTTAGTCCCTGTAAGCGATTTAACTTGATTTTGCCATACCAAAGCCTTCAAAACTTATTTCTAAGTTATGTAAAGGTTATTTAAGGTATGTTAAGCCTATGTCACTATTCCGGAGTGTTTGTTGCATTAAACTGGTTATATTTACGCATCGGTGCGCGTATAACCTTCCAGAAAGCGATTTAGAGTTTGAAATTGAACAAGAATTGATATGTGCAAATGATACACATATTTTTACAAATCCCAAGTATGAAATATGATATTTCATTGGTTTGGTATTTGTTTGATGGCCGTGGAGGCACAGGTGTTACAGTCTCCCCTACTTTAGGAAATTTCGTCCCGAAATTTATTTAGAGGAAACTTGTGAGAGCTTGAAAACATGAAGTTGAAAAGATCGAACAATATTGGTTAGGGTTCTGAACTTCTACTAGCCTTAATAACATTATGCTTGCAATGTAAGAGGGACACTTATATACAAGTATATAAAGCGTCATTGGTGCGTCCACCGTACCTCCATTACATCGTTCTCATTTTGTTATTGTTGTCACTATCGGTTCTTACACATAATAAACCTTACTGGGTTTCTGTGCACTAAATTTCATAATTATGTACGCGTCCATAATCATACAATTCCTTGCGCAGTTCACACAGTCTATTTTATAATGTGTAGGGGAAAACCAAATGAACAATCCTGTGATGAGTGTGACTAGACCACCATAGAGTCCTTTTAATTAAATCAATAAATGATCTAAATAGACTATCAAGGAGTCTGTTCAGCTACATCACTAGATGTCGTTCTCTATCCAAATTGTGAATGAATCCTTTTGACTAGACCACTAAAAGGGTCTCTTATGAATCATGGAGTAGTACTATATAATCCAAGGGTCTTAACTCTTACATAGAAGCCCATTAAGGATTGAAGGTAGTACCTTTTGAATATCCTGCTACGAATCCCTCATATGGAGATATGAAAGATCCTGCGAGGATTTGGATAACGAATATCCAGAGTATAACAAAAACACAAAATGCATAAAAGAAAACATAAGATGAATAAACCCATAGTCACATAACCACAAAATTGTTTAACTAGAAATTTGTTCTGCTAACAGAGCACATGTATTTAAAGCACACTAGGAATCCATCTCGTGGATTTCATTTGGTACTTTAAACATTATCAAGAATCTAACTATAAAGATAGAAAGATCTTTAAAAGAAAAATTCGATTTCGATTATAAGGAACCGAAATGTTCGAATTCAGGTACATAAGGAATCCAATTAAGGACTCTGATTTGAATGATGATCATCCACAAGGGTCTAAATGTGAAGATAAAAAGATCCCATATGGATTTTTAGAAGTTGAAGATGTTTTGAAACCTTGCACTGGACGTGCTTATGTCAAAACATGATGTAAAATGCTTATGATGTTGAGATACTTGATATGTCAAGGCGACATATGAAGCAGAATTTTGAAGGTTAAGTCAATGTATGAGGAAAATATTTTTGAAAACTATGCATGGGGTTCTTTTAAGAAAAATGTGTTTAACATTTTTGAAACCTTATATATAATACTTTTGAAATCATAAAGTAGGTGTACTAGGTAAATAAATTTATAAAAATATTTTAAAAACATGCGAGATGAATTTTGAAATTATGTATAAGGTTTTTGAAAGACTTGAATGATGCTTTTCGAAATCATGCACTTGATAAGAAAATGTATTGTGTTAATATTGTCTTCAGACTATATGAAATATTTTGAAATTAGAAAGGTTGGTTTTGATAACATGGCCAATGTTTTTGAAATAACATAGACAATGTATCTAGAAAAATTGTTTTCAAACTATGTGAAATGTTTTGAAATCATGAAGATTGTTTTGAAATACTTGTACTGTGTATGTTGAAAAATCAAAACGTAATGGGTATGAGATTTGAAAAATACCCTTGGTTACCTAACCAAGGATTTAATGGTAAAGATGTGCTGAAGCATGATTACTCATAATGTCACTTTATTTTCTGTACTTCGTTTCTTAGAATGAAACGAGTACTTAAAATTTTCGAGGGACTCATGAGCGATCATTTGAAAGAGAGAATCACAAGAGTAGTTTGTAAGGAACATAGTTCCTTAATACAGGTATTATAGGTAAATGCCATAAACACATGTAATTATACTTGTATATCAGAATTGTGAACAACAACTTTTATTTATAAACAATCAGATTGTTTCACATTACAAGGATAACAAAAGAACAAAAGCATAAGACATCAACATCCTTTGTTCAACCAAATGCTCATCCAAGGGTTGGATTTGCACTGACTATCTTCGGGCAGTTGTTCCTGAAATGGCTCGTATCGCCACAGTTGTAGCAAGTACCACGCGGAAAACGAGCTTGAGTTGAGTTGACTTGGGGTTGAGTTAGACCACCTTGGTTCGGGTTACATCGACAAACACTTGCCAGGTGACCAACTCTTCCACATGATACACACCGATGACACTGTAAGTGAGCTAGGTGATGCCCCTTACATTTGTTGCATAATGGTGCCGTTCCATGGTATTGCTTCTTAGCAGGTGGTGTTGCCACCCGGATGGGTCTTGTTTGATTTGGTACTGCTGTAGTTGGGCACACCCTTGCCGTATGACCTATAAGTCCACAAATTTGGCAATTGCGGCACTTCACATTAACATGATGATGAAGGCTACATTGGTTGCACAAGGGTGAAGTTCCATTGTATGGCTTCCTAGCTGGTGGCCTTGCCACATGGCTAGGTCCCGCTTGATTAGGTGTAACCGTTGCGGGTTTCCTTGAAGCCTTACACTTCCTTGATTTTGGTGCTGGCTTGACTTCTGCTTCCTTTGGTGACTCTTGAGTGGCTTCATTGTCGAGACGAGAGGCTTCATTTTTGAGACGAGCCATGGAAATGCCTAGATCCACAGACTTCAGAATCACTTCGCCTATTTGCTGGGCAAATTTAGCTGTTTGCTCGGACATTTGACCAGTGCTGAGAGGAAGAGACATTCTAGAAGAAAATGAAAGACATAGGAAGAAACAAGTGAAAGGTTTATTGGATAATCAATACAGAATGGTAATGAATGAAAATTGCGATCATTTGTTTGTTACCTAAGGCAAACAAATGAGATGGTGACAAATCAAAGTAAATGGGTCAAAAATAATGTATCGCGAAGACATGCTCGCCTATAAGTGAACACTCATCCCAAGAATTCCCAGGTAAGCACAACTGGTCTTGCGTCTGATGAGATGTATACGAAGTGCTTGCCTAGACAGAAAACCCAGAATACAGGCATTCACCCTTCCAGTTTGCACGTGTTCACATGATTTAAAACCCAAAACCTTGACGAGATTTTGAAAACTCAAAGGGGTTCAAAACCATATAATAGAGAGTTCAAAACCTTACAATAGAGGGTTCAAAACCTAGTAATCAATCATCCTAGAACAGATGATTAGTTTTCAAAAGGGTTTTGAATTTTATGTTCTTGTTGTGGTTGTCGCCTAAGGATAGGTGACAGTATTGTTTTATGACTAAACGCAAGTAAACTCGCGTTAAGGTCCTAGAAAGGTTATAGACTAGGTCAAAGTATTACTAATAACCTAATTCCCTATAACCATGAGCTCTGATACCATCTTTTCTGTCACACCCCGACCACGTAGAACGTACAAAACGTGGCGGAAACATCGGGGAGTGTTGTAACAGAATTAATGTTTCACAACCATGGAAAATTAAGTTTCGTTTTATTGATTAAAAGTGTTACAATGTCTTAACAAACAAAGAAATACAACATAATTAACTAGTCTTGCATCTTTTATTGTCACTAAAGCCCAAGTCTGCCTATGTGTATCTTGATCATCTTATGCAACAGTTCCTGAAAAACACATGTGAAAATAGGTACGTCAGCATAAAAATGCCTGTGAGATACATAGGTTTTGTGAAAATAGGTTTCATGACTTATGTTTGAGAAAATGTTTAGTCATGAACCTTGTAATTTGCTTTGTCTTTGTAAATCATTTGAAAAACAATAAGTTCAGATGATATGTATAAATAAGAAAATAATGCATGGTTAAATGAATAACCAAGTAAAATGAGTTTGTAAAAGATAAGTTGTTTTGTAAAACAATGTCTTGTGAAAAGTATGTTATTTGTATAGAATGTTATATGTCATAAACTGAAATGATTCAAATAACGGTACGATATGTAATACCATACAAACACTTATATATAGGAAGTACCAGCGGCGTATCCACCATGCTTGTATCATATTACACATGCATCGTTACTTAATCAGTTAATCAAACCAAACCAACAATGTAAAATGTTCATGTCTAATGTAAATCATGTAATGTATAACCAATGTCAAAAGTGTTTATGTGTCAAATGTAAACCATGTAATATGTAACCAATATGATATGTATGGCTAGTGAAAATGCATCAACTAAACCATAGAAGAAATGCACAAAACAAAGCATTGAAGTAAAACTTGGTTTAAGTCAAAGCTATGTTTTGTGTAAATGCATGATCAATGTAAATCATGTAATATGTAAACCAAACTGATCTGTATGGCTAGTGATAAATATCAACTAAACCATATGCACAAAAACAAAGTATTGAAGTAAAACTTAGTTTAAATCAAAGCTATGTTTTGTGTAAATGCATGCTCTACTGATACGAACATCTATGCGGTATTGTTATAATGCATACATCCAAGCCTTGAGACTGAGGCGATAAACCCTTAAACCACTTAAAGGTTTATCTAAATTATGAATATCGAATTCGGTCATTCCTTTCATCCCCTTTCCCTGGGATGTCCGGAACGGGAGTTGTCAATTCCTATGGTACCACTACCTACTAACGAACGACGTAGCTAATGTTAATGAATGTATTGTTCCATTGTAAACAACCCAAATGTCATAAAAAATGTAAGCATGTGATGAAAACGATGTACTAAGTATGCACGCAATGGACATACATAGCATAAAATGTAAATGTAAAACGATGTACTAAGTAATGCACACAGTGGGCACACCTAGCATGAAATGTAATGTAAAACGATGTACTAAGTAATGCATACAATGGGCACACCTAGCATGAAATGTAATGAAATCATGTACTATAATGTACTAACGAACATAGCATGTATATGATGTGAAAACAGGAAAGCTTGAAAGTAACAAGTAGGCACATGTGTTTCACCCCAAAACAGTTTGGAAAACAGTAAAAGAGGGGTCTATGTACTCACTTGAGATTGCTCAGTAGTCCTTGAGTAACAACCAAACAATGCTAGAGATCACGGAAATCAAACGGCACCTAATATAGGTAACTACATTAATAAACCGGACCTAAATCGGAAGATCGGATAGAATGAGGTTTCGTAAACCAAACGAGTATAGAGACTCGTGTCATATGGTTTATCAAAGCCTACATACTAAATGAAACCTAACATAAATGTTTACGACCCATTACGACTCGTTTAGGTAGCTTATGCTACTTTAACGCGTCGTTCGCGTGAAACGCGTTCGGACCGCCTAACTAGCCCTATGACAAGTGTTATATGCCTAAACATGTTACATAATCAGTTATGTGACAAAGGTTTAGGTTACATATGCTTAATTACCAATTATACATGAAAAGGGTATTCTGGTAATTTACCTAAGGCATATAAACTACCTATCATACAACTACTTAAACGATGTGACCATAGGGTATAACCTCGGAAGGTTATTCCCTACCTACTATGGTCACCTAATGTATTTGGTCGGATCCTAATGATCGACCAAACTGGGTCGGGTTCGAGGGTATAGGCGATTTATTAGATCGCCTACCCTACGACCCTAGACAACGTGGTAATCAGTGGGCATAGTCCCAAGGGACTATGACCAACGTGATTACACTCACGTTGCGAAGTTCAAACGAACTTCGCATTGACCATTACTGGTCAACGCTGAAAGTCAAACAAAGTTTGACTTTCTGACTCGAAAAGCAATAAAATAAGGAAAAGAACGAAAGAATACTTACGAAGGGTCCCCGAATGCTAATCATGATTCAAGTAGCTCAGGTATGAAACGAAGGTTCCAACTTAGAGCTCCTCAAATCAGATTCTAGTGGGTTTAGAGGTAATGGGGGTGGGGTATTTATAGTAAAAGGTCCACCGTTAAGATCGTTTCAAGGAAACCGTGCTTGAATCCAACCCGTACACTTGTCGGAACCTTATGGTGGCTTAAAATGGTTCTTATCCGCTGACTAGACGATTGAGAACTTGTGGTTGAGAATCGAACAGCTGGGACCTGCTATTAAAAACATTGAATCTGGTCTGGGAGTTGCCTTACGGACCGTAAGGTTATGGATGTTGAGGTCCGTAAGCTTATTTTGGCAGAATTACAGTTTTGGTCCCTGCAGTGCAATAAGCCCATTTCTGACACGTTTAAGGCCCGTTAACCCCATTTCAAAGCTCTAAAATGAATTTAAAGTATAGGGAACTTAAAATGTGAAAAAAAATACCTTGGATGTCGGTTCGTTTGGCCGTACGATCGCGAGGTTCGCTTAATTACGACGGAATGCGCACAAGCGCGAAAAACGATCCAAATGACGCGACGAATGGATTTTTCTTATGCCGAACACTAAAATAAAATATTTTAGTGCTTACATAAATTTTTGGATGTCCGGATGTATTCAGAACGTAAGTTATGCGCGAAAATGCAAACTTGTGCACTTTTTGACGCTTTTAGTCCCTGAATGATCCAAAAGTTTATTTTAGCACACCCAACCCCTCAAAGCCTATTTCTAAGCTATGTAAAGGATATTTATGGTGTGTTTAACTTATGGTCATGTTCCGGAATGTCTGTTACAGTTCAAATTGGCATACTTTCGCAGTTTGTCAATTTTAGTCCCTGTAAGCGATTTAACTTGATTTTGCCATACCAAAGCCTTCAAAACTTATTTCTAAGTTATGTAAAGGTTATTTAAGGTATGTTAAGCCTATGTCACTATTCCGGAGTGTTTGTTGCATTAAACTGGTTATATTTACGCATCGGTGCGCGTATAACCTTCCAGAAAGCGATTTAGAGTTTGAAATTGAACAAGAATTGATATGTGCAAATGATACACATATTTTTACAAATCCCAAGTATGAAATATGATATTTCATTGGTTTGGTATTTTTTTGATGGCCGTGGAGGCACAGGTGTTACACGATCATTTACCAGTGCTGAAGGACCCTTAGATATCACCAGGTGGATTGAGAAGATGGAATCTGTCATGGAAATCAGTGGTTGTGCTACCGATCAACGGGTGAGATTTGCTTCTTGTTCTTTTCTTGATGAAGCACTATCCTAGTGGAACTCGCTAGTTCAAATTTTGGGTGAAGACGCTGCCTATGGTCTAACCTAGAACGAACTTAAAGAGATGCTTCTGGGGGAATACTGCCCGCGCAGCGAAATACAGAAAATCGAGACCGACTTCTGGAACCTAACCATGGAAGGTCTGAACGTCAAAGCTTACACTTCTCGTTTTAACGATTTGGCGAGGTTAGTTCCACGAATGGTTACTCCTGAGTATGTAAAGGTAGAAAGGTATATCTGGAGGCTATCGCCACAGATTCGCAGTATGGTCACATCAGCGAAACCCACTACCTACCTAGAGGCTACTACATTGGCGAAATCGTTAGCGGACAACGCCGCTCGCAAAGGTGGTCTTGATAAGAAGGAGGAAACCGGGAAGTCATCGGGCAAGGCCAAAGCAGACGCAAAATCTGAACGGTCGGGGCTTTCTGAGTCTAAGTCAGGAGATTCGAAGAAGCGCAAGTCCGAGAGCTCGAGGAAGGAAACCGATGAGAAGCGTGACAGGAAACGCAGTTCGGGGAAGGCGTATATAGCCTGTTCTAGAAGGGATAATACTAGGGATGGCAGGAGTGGTTTTGAGAAGAAGACTCACGAGGATGAGCAGAAAAGTGCTCCAGGTACGGTCCAACCGGGCATATTACCCGCGAGTACTATGCAAAAAGTTTTTCGGAGGGAGCGAAGCTTGAGGGATGCTTCCAGTGCGGGGAACATGGACATTTCAGGAGGGATTTTCCTAAAGCAAAGGGTCAGAATGCCAGGGGTAGAGCGTTCGAGCTAAACACTGGAAAGGCACGTGACGATCCTGCTGTTGTTACCGATATGTTTTTATCAATAACCATTCTGCGTTCGTACTCTTTGATACCAGAGTTGACTTGAGTTTTGTTTCGAAAAACTTTGAACCATTTTTGTGTTCACCAACTAGTAAGCTAAGTAAGAAGTACTCGATAGAACTAGCAAATGGTAAACTGATAGAGACTAGCGAGGTCGTTCGTGATTGTAGTATTCAGTTAGATGATCATAGTTTTAATATCGATTTATTACCAGTGGAGTTGGGGAGCTTTGATGTAGTTGTGGGAATGGATTGGCTATCCAAGAACAAAGCTGAGATTATTTTCTCGGGGAAGCAAGTGAGGATACCTCGTCCTGATGGTGGTGAAGCAATAGTCATTCACGGAGACCGATCGAGTCAAGTGTCGAGTGTCGAGTGTCGTCAGTGTTATGAAGATGCTCAAGTTATTGCGAAAGGGTTATCATGCGTTCTTAGTTAACGTGGTGGATAAGAAGGCCGAATGTAGGAAGATCGAAGAGATTCCTATTGTTCACGATTATCCAGAAGTTTTTCCTGAAGACTTACCTGGATTGCCCCCTGCGAGACAGATCGAATTTCGAATTGATCTGGTACCCAGTGCTGCAACGATTGCAAAATCTCCTTATAGATTAGCACCGTCAGAAATGACAGAAATGTCGAATCAGCTTCAAGAGCTACTAGACAAAGGTTTCATTCGACCAAGTTTTTCGCCTTGGGGTGCACCTGTTTTGTTCGTGAAGAAGAAGGATGGATCCTTCAGGATGTGTATCGATTACAGAGAACTGAACAAGTTGACTATCAAGAATCGGTACCCTCTACCGAGGATTAACGATTTGTTCGACCAGCTACAGGGATCCAACTACTACTCGAAGATTGACCTGTGTTCAGGATATCATCAGTTAAAGGTTGCTAATGAAGATATTCCGAAGACTGCTTCTCGAACACGATATGGCCATTATGAGTTTTTAGCCATGCCTTTTGGCCTAACTAATGTACCAGCTGTGTTCATGGATCTCATGAACAGGGTATGCAAACCTTATTTGGATAAATTCGTGATAGTATTCATCGACGATATCCTTATCTATTCACGAACCAAAGAAGATCATGAGTATCATTTGAAGGAGATTTTGGAGTTGCTGAAGGAAGAGAAGTTGTATGCCAAGTTCTCTAAATGTGAATTCTGGATTCGGGAAGTTCATTTTCTCGGACATATCATAAATGAGAGAGGTATACACGTAGATCCGTCGAAGATAGAGGCGATCAAGAATTGGGAAGTGCCAAAGACTCCGTCGGAGGTGCGACAATTCTTAGGGCTTTCTAGGTACTATCGGAGATTCATTGAGAATTTCTCCAGATTAGCGCAGCCTTTGACGCTATTGACCAGAAGGAAAGTAAGTTTGAGTGGACGGAAAAGCAGGAGGGAAGTTTTTCGGACACTGAAGGAAAGATTGTGTAGTGCACCTATTCTTTCCCTTCATGAGGGAAACGACGATTTCATTGTATATTGTGATGCATTATATTTGGGCCTTGGATGCATGCTTGTGCAGAGGGACAAAGTGATAGCCTATGCATCCAGACAATTGAAAGTGCACGAGAAGAACTACACGACGCATGATTTGGAGCTTGGAGCTGTTGTGTTTGCCTTGAAGATCTGGAGACACTATTTGTATGGCACGAAGTGTACGATATACACAGACCATAAGAGCCTCCAGTATATCTTCAATCAGAAGGAGCTCAACATGTGACAACGACGTCGGGTAGAGTTACTCAATGATTACGAGTGTGATATCCGTTATCACCCGGGAAAAGCAAACGTTGTTGCGGATGCGCTCAGCAGGAAAGAGCGGGAGAAGCCTCTACGTGTGCACGCTTTGGGGTTGACCATACAGACGAGTTTGACCGATCGAATTCGTAATGCGCAACGAGAAGCTTTGAAGGTTAAGAACCTGAGAAGAGAAGGTTTGAGAGGATTAGAATGTGAACTGATACCAAAAGCGGATAAAGTGAGGTACTTCATGAATCGAGTTTGGGTAACGCTTAGAGGTAACCTACGTGAACTGGTTATGAACGAAGCTCATAAATCCAGATATTCCATTCACCCAGGTTCTACCAAGATATATCAGGATGTCAAGGAGTTTTACTGGTGGCCCAATATGAAGAGAGATATTGCGGTCTTTGTGGGTAAATGTCTAACGTGTTCAAAGGTTAAGGCTGAACATCAGAAGCCGTCTGGGCTTCTGCAGCAACCAGAGATTCCTAAGTGGAAATGGGAACATCTTACGATGGACTTTATCACCAAGTTACCTCGTACATCACGTGGACATAATATGATATGGGTAATTATGGATTGATTAACAAAGTCTGCTTATTTCTTGGCGCATAAGGAAACAGACAGAACGGAGAAGATATCGAAGTTATACCTTAACGAGATTGTAGCCCCTCATGGAGTATCGGTGTCGATTATTTCGGATAGAGACGGACGATTTGACTACAGGTTTTGGTGATCTCTTCAAAAGTTGTTGGGTTCTCGTTTGGACATGAGTACTGCGTATCATCCTCAAACGGATGGTCAGAGCAAGAGAACCATTCAGACATTAGAGGATATGTTGAGAGCGTGTGCGATTGATTTCGGTGGAAGTTGGGATACTCACTTTCCATTGGCAGAGTTTTCCTACAACAATAGTTACCACGCTAGTATCAAGGCCGCTCCGTTTGAAGCCTTGTATGGAAGGAAGTGTCGATCACCACTTTGTTGGGTTGAAGTCCGGTGAAAAGCATTTGACCGGACCCGAGCTTATTCAGGATACCACAGATAAAGTCGTCCAAATTAAGAGTAAGTTGAAAGCTGCCACGGATCGACAGAAGAGTTATGCAGATAACAAGAGAAAACCATTGGAGTTTCAGGTCGGTGATTGAGTCTTGTTGAAGGTATCGCCTTGGAAGGGCGTCGTGAGGTTTGAAAAAGGGGGAAAGCTGAGCCCGCGTTATATAGGTCCTTTCGAAATCGTATCTCGAGTTGGATCAGTCCCGTATAGGCTTAAGCTGCCGCAGGAATTGAGTGGAGTTCATGACGTGTTTCATGTCTCCAATTGAAAAAGTGTCTGTCTGATGAGACGCTGATTATACCCCCAGGTGAGGTTCGAGTAGACGATAAACTGAGATTTATCGAAGAACCAGAAGAGGTTCTGGATTGGAAAATCCAGAAACTCGGGAGGAGTAGGATTAAGTTGGTCAGGGTCCGCTGGGGTTCTAAGCGAGGACCCGAGTTCACTTGGGAATGACAGGACCAAATGCAACGGAAATAGCCTCATCTCTTCCCACCTTGTGCGAAAACGAAACCTGTAAAGTAGAATTCCGGGGACGAAATTCCCTAAATAGGGGGAGACTGTGACACCCGGCTTTTCAGGCTGTACCGTACAATTGTAACACGTGTAGTGAATAGATAAAAAAGGCTGATGAATCCAAACATTTGTAAAAATTATGTTGGCAATGATAAAATAAACGCTTATCGCGTAACGATTAAAATGCGAAACGAACGTCGGTGACCACTCGATCAATGTTAAAACCCTAAAAATAGTATGTTATGATTAGCATAGTAATTTTAATCATAATCGTGAGGAAAATAAATTAAAACGCTAAGAAACTCTATTTTTCGAGTTTGAGCGCGTACCGCACGATACTTCGCGTATTTGACAAAATACTGTCAACGCAGCCAGTCAAGGCAACTGTTAATTATTTTAATAATAATTTTGTATGATTATTTTTATAGAATAATAAAAAATAATTTAAAACGCACTAAAACAAGGATAAAACGCTAGATAAAATACCCGGTATTCAGTAAAATACCTGTTTTTACAATATATATGAGATATATATGAAAGTATATGTAATTGTGTGCGTATCTAGGAGAGAGAGCGAGTAAGGTGGCGGCTAGGGAGGCCACCTCTCTCTTGAAATTGCCATCTGTTGGACATGGGGACTAGAGATGATGATTAATCCCACTTATACACTCAAGATCCTTCATATACCAACTTTAAACTTTTCAAAATCACACCACTCAGTTTCTCTCTAAAATTCTCAGCCGAACACCCCTAGAACAACACCCAATTTCATTTTCAAACTTAATCTTGAAAAATCATATCCATTCCAAGGTGTTTTCATGTTCATTTGATGATCTAGAGGTGATTTCAAGGTGCTTCAAGCAACAATCAAGTCTCATATCAACAAATCCTTACTAAAAATCATTCAAGAACTTGAAGGTATAAAATCTATTTTGAAACTACAAGGGTTAAACGTGTCAACATGTTAATGCTGACCTCTGAGTGACCTTTTAACGAACCCGAGGCTTCGAAATATTCAAATATACTCTCAAGAATAAGTGGTATAAATTTCACGTGGTTTCGAGATCGTTAAGCAAGTTTTCAAGACTTTGAGCTAAAAGTGTCAACTTGATGAAACTTGCATTTATAGTGATATTTAACGAAACCGAACCTAATGAAGTTTGATTATACACCCTTGGGCCTCTACAAACTAACTACAAGGGCCTTACATGTCAATAAGGAGGTTAAATAGGGTTTAAAATGACCAGGGACTAAAACTGCCATGTTTGAAAGTGTTTTAACCTGGAAACCAGGTCTACGCGGCCCGCGTAAGACCCCTCTTGACCTTTACGCGGCCCGCCTGAAACACCCCAGCGCAGAAAAAACTGGACAGATGTATGTTTCAGCTGTTGCACCGCCTTAAACTCGTTTGTAACGATCCTATGGGCTGTTATACGGTATTATAAATCCACTAGGACACCTGGGGTGATCCTAGGAGGTCCCATAACAGCTGGAAGTGATCTAAACATTTGGAAATCACTATATAAGGGACACTAGTTCAAAGTTCTTATGCACTTGACTTGCAACAATCTTCAAAACACTCATCTCTGGAGCAAGGAAGCACTAGGAGAAGACTTAGAAGTGTAGAAAAGATAGCAAGGACCGTTAGTAAGAGTCTTAATCCTTGCTTAGTCGTTTTTATTAGCTTAATTACCGAAAAGTCAAACATATCGTAATTTAACTTTGACTTTCGGTTTAATCATAATTGGTCCAGCCACTGATCGAAACGAAAGTGGTTATGGAACCATATTAAGGTAGGTGATTAACCCTTAAAAGGGCACCTCCTAATTATTTCGTTTGACTAGTTAATTGTCGGGTTAAACTAGTTTGACAAAAAGTCAAACTGGACAGAAAGTTTTAAAATGTTATAAATTAATAAAGCAGAGGTTCTAAATTATAATTTAACATTCTAATGACTTGGTAATTAATATTAGAACATGTTTTATCAGTCCTAACCCGGCAATTATCAGTCTAAGGTCAGTTTATAACCGAAAGTCGCAAAAGCTTGACTTTTGCTTTGACTTTCAGTTTCAAGCTTAATTCTCCCATGTTTTAAGCTTCCATTAGGACCACATTACTCAGTAGTATAACCCTCTGGAGTTATAGTGCATGGTTCTTAGTAGTTTGAATTATATGCTCTTGATCGTTAATATGCTTATAAATGCCAAAAATGCCCTTTTGACATAGAAATGAGATTTTTAGAAATGTGAGAGGACAAAAACCTTTGTTACTGATTTATAAACTTGTCCTAAAAATTTGACATCAGTTTGAGGTCTAGATTAGGAGTTATGCTCCATATCGTAACTAAGAAGCTTTTTACTAATTAAACGGCATAATTAGCATAAAGCCTATCTAAACCCAAATTTTGACACCAAACTTTTTACTCACTGATGTAATATAATATTTTGGGATTTTTGAAGATTTTTATTTATTTTTAAACTGCTCATATCATAGGGTTCTAGCTTTGATTCGGTAATTGTCGGTTATACCCTTTTCTTGAATAAAATGAGTTTTACATAATATTTTGATACCAAACTTTTTGCTACTGATTCTATATGATAAATAAAATATTTTGAACTTTATAAACTGATCAAAAACTCAGATTTCCTATTATGACCCGAAAATCGCTTAAAACCGACTTTTACGCGTTTTAAGCGCATAGTATGGGTTAAAACTATTTTTAACATATAAGACTTGATAACTACTGATGTTTTTAGTAAATTTCTACACTTTAACAGTAAGCAAAAGTTTTAAACTTAGATTTCCAAAATTTACCTTTAAAGCTTATGTGAAATTACCAAAATTCCCTTATGGGACTTAAATTGGTTTAAATTACTTTTTGGGCATATATGTTAACATCCTACTGATGTATTAACATATTTCAAGCATAATGACAATTGAGACCTGTATATAATTCATTTGGTTACCAGTTACGCGTTTACGCATTCGGATCGGTTTATGTGACTAGTTTACGTAAAATAGCCGAAACGGGTTTAACCTTATCATCAAATCCTCAATTTCCAGAATGTGATTAGCCTACCCATATTATACGAGTATCCAAGCTTTTCGGGTCTAAACCACATTCTATTCCGGTCTCCGCTTAATCTAGCGTTTAGAACCGTAAAGTTTCTTTCTAGCTAGCCGGTCTAAGTCCTTAACTTAACTAAAGGCCCATTAGCATCCTAATAGGTTATTAAACCTTCTATATAGATTAAGTAGCATCCAGTAGAAGGTACCATCATACAGCTTAGGATTATACTGCTGAGTTACCTTTCACATTAGCTCAGGGAAATACTTTTAACTTATTTTCCCTTATACGGGCTTGGGATATGGTATTATAATAATACCACTTGGTCGGGTATGAAATCATTTAATCGGATTGTGATTAATAAATTTACATAACCGCTTTTAATCTGTATTGTTTGATAACATAAACATTGGGGGTTAATTCGACCGTGTCCTGGATATCCTCGGCTCATTTCATTTGAAAATGGCCACGACCTCTGCACGGGGTGTAGGCATACACCTGACAGATGCAAATGCTAAAATATAAACTCACATGTTGGGGATAACTCCTTTGTGGGTTCTATAAGTGTTGAGTCGGTTAATCATGACCAGCTTCCAACCGGCCCCAATTGTAAGACAAACATGTAAATCTGTATACAAGATTATTTTTAAATAATTGTCCCAAGTTATAAATGATTTGTGCCGTGTGCACTTAAATCAATTTTTATAAATGTTTTTCAAAAGAGTCATTTAATTGTATTTACCAGTGTAAACTGGTGTATTTTCCAAAGATTAATTGACAGGTACCTCTCGTAATAGGCTGGAGCTATTAGGTGTCGTATAAGAGGATCTTGCAAATCCCTAAGATACCTGAAGTCTGTTATTTTGTTTCTTTGTATTATTTATGATCCGCTTGTGGATATTATTACATTCCAGTCTGTATATTCTTTCACTCGGACACTCAGACATTATGGTTTGTAATAGTTTATTCACCAAGCCTTCCGTTGTGCTTTTATATTGTGTGTATTGACTATGATGATATCAACTACGTCATGATACTCCACGCCGGGCCCACCGGTAATATGTGGAAATATCGGGGTGTGACAGGTTGGTATCAGAGCCAACATTGAGTGAATTAAACACTAACCTTTTGTGTTTAATCTCAATGACACAATAAGCACATTCCTTAGACTTCCGAGTCTAGACTAGTGACCTAGGATTTATTCTTAACTTTCCTTTTATTGTTTATATTATATTTACTTGTTTGGACAGGGTAACTTCTTGGAAAATGCCGCCATGAGTGAGAGGCAAAGGAAAGGGACCTATGCGAGGAGGGCCATCGGGCTACGCGGGACCATCCGATCGATGTACCCCATCAGCGACTTTCTCCAGTTCCGAATCTCAGGACAATTGGAGTTATAACTTCGAGCCAGCGAGACATTCTGTTTCGCTAGGATCCTCACCATCTGACCCTTCATACTTTGGGTTACCCATTCCTAACGAGCCCTAACATTCTCAAGAATCGCACCATTGAAACCAATCTCACCACTCCCTTCACTCCCATTCCTTTCACCACTCCGATTCCATTTATTCTCCAGGACAGTTTAATCCGAATGACTATGTCAACAATCTTTTTGGTGTCAACCCTTTAGGACCTCAAGATCACTTCTCCTAGGAGATTGAAATGGACGACGACCCGGACCCTGAAATGCAAACCGGAACATCGAGCCACCCTATTAGCATCTCGAGCGGTTCTCCATATCAAGGATCGCCGTACCGAGGGCCTGATTCGTATGATGAGAGGATGGCTCAGTATGATTGGTTCTTTACCCCTTCATACCATAACTCGCCTGCTCAACCTCCTTTGGTTGAACCACAGCTTCAAGCCGTTTCTCCACCACCTCTTCCTGTCGAGGAACCACCGCAGCAACCACCTCAACCATCTCCCTAGCTACCTAGGCGAAGGAGGAACGCACAAATGTCTATGCTTGGGGGACCACGGTTCGCATCCCCTCATGGTTCAAGTTCTTACCCTCCTATTCCTGAGGACCCCTAAATGCGTGGACCCTCGCACGCGGTGCCAGAAGTCAACCCTCCGCCAGTTTCTCATGCACCACCGCTACCGCCAGTGGGGTTTGACAACCCAATCCCGATATACCCAGGTTCATCTGGGTATAATCCATCTGGATACCCATCGGATTATGGAAACCATGATCCATACCTTACAGCTGCACAGTACAATGCACTTTATCCTTCTTCTTACCCTCCAGTTTACCCAACTAGATATCCGGTGCAGGGATACCAATACCCACCTTACCAACAACCTCCTCCTCACCAACAGGAACAAACTCAGGAGATTCTGCAGAGGTTAGACCGGGTTGAGCGTGAATCCAATGAAACTAAGAAGAAACATAATGGCTTTCTCAAGGGCCTTGCGAGCCTCATTAAAGGCAAGAAGAAGTAGGATGTTGTTATTTTATTTTGTATTATCTTTTAATCATGTCCCTGCGAGGACATTATTTTATTTTCAGTATCAAGTCCCTGCGTGGACTTACTTTCTGTTTCTGTAGCCCCTGCGTGGGCAGGGTGTGTTGTTTTAAGTCCCGTTTAGGGCAACGTTGTACTCGTTTCGTGATTTAATGAAGTTATTTTCGATTTTAATATGTATTTTATTACATCATCATGTTATAATATTTCAAATTTTATTAATCTGCCAAAGAAGTTCTTAAAGGTATAACCTAGCCAAAATAATAATGGCTATGATGGTACAACCTTTTTAAGAAAATAACTCCCTGTTTATATCTGAAAACATGTTAACATTCTTGATTGTGCGGTGCGAGAAACCACACAAGCTTCCAAATGTACTTGGATTTTCCCAAGTCACTATCATAGCCTATATGATCTCTATGAATCATGGTTAATAAACATCAATATGATGCATACACCTAAAACATCCATTAGAGATGTATGCTTATAAGCAAAGGTGTAATAATGACAAGAATAGTCTTATTTTTAAACTTCTTGTCAATAAGGCGATGAACTATGTTCGACCCTTAAAAGATCACTGATCCAGAAGATCATGGATTATAATTTCAACCGTCTCTGTGACATGGCCTCTTGTGCTGTCTAAATGTCCTTCGAGACGAGCCTTGTGCTAAATTAAAAAATGTCTTCCATGACATTGACAGTTATGATTTATATTTCCCTGTCTAATAAAATATAAAGAATTATATCCCATTGATTATTATTATTTGCTTAAAATGGTCTATATGGTTTAATAATACCATGACCATCTAATCATCAAATGTGATGATTTATTGCATAATTTAAATATAAACATTATTGTTTTATATAGAACCCAAATCATGGCTGGATCTGATGAAGTAAACAGTCATCCACGGGAAGAAAACAATAATGAGGCCAGAATAAATCTTACTAATGCTGAACTGCAAGCCATGATTGACACCGCGGTTGCTCAGGCGGTAGATAAGATATTCAAGGAACCGAGTAATGTTCGGTCCAAAACTCACTCAAAACCCTTATCACAGTCACATGCATCAAGAAGGGATGAATCTCAGCATTCATCCAATCAAAGATCCGAGTCTCAAAAAGTGGTGCCAAACCAGGCTCTTAAGTACAAAAAGAGTTGTACTTATAAGTACTTTGTCTCCTGTAAACCGAGGGATTTTACAGGAGAAAAGGTAGCAATCGATTGCATGAAATGGTTGGACGAAATGGAGACGGTGATAGACATCAGCGGATGTGCCAAGGAAGATATAGTAAAGTTTGTATCACAATCTTTCAAGGGCGATGCCCTTACTTGGTGGAAGGCATTAGTGCAAGCCACTGGAAAGGTTCCTTTGTACAATCTCTCATGGAACAAGTTTGTTGATTTGGTGAAGGACACTTATTGCCCTCAGCATGAAGTTGAGAGGATAGAGACTGATTTCCTCACCTTGGTAATGAAGGATTTAGACTGTAGATCCTATGTGACCAGCTTCAATTCGATGTCAAGGCTAGTACCATATTTAGTCACTCCTGAACCCAAATGCATTGCGCGTTTCATCTGCGGTTTAGCTCCTAAAGTGAAAGGAAATGTCAAGGCTTCTAAGCCTACTACATATAGATCTGCTGTGGATCTGTCTTTGTCTCTCACTCTTGATATTGTGAGGAGTAGGGCAAAGAAAACTACCGATGATGGGAAGAGGAAGAGGGAAGAAGACAAGTTCCCTCAGTCAAACAAGAAAAGTAAAGGGAACTTTAGTTTTAAGAAGGGGCAGTCAAGTGACAAGCCCCGATGCAAAATCTGTAACAAAAGGCACTTTGGAAAGTGCAACCAAGATCCACAAGCCAAACCATGTGGGATTTGCAAAAAGAAAGGGCACAAGTCTGTTGAGTGCCGAAATATCAAAGATGCAACCTGCTATGGTTGCAACGAAAAGGGGCACATCAAGACCAATTGCCCCAATATTGCTAAGAAGCCCAAGGAGGCGAAGAAAAACAATGCGAGAGTTTTTCAGATGAATGCAAGGGAAGCGGTGAACGACGAGAACGTCATAACAGGTACCTTACACATTAATAATAATTATGCTAGAGTCTTATTTGATTCAGGTGCTGATAAGTCTTTTGTAGACCATAAGTTTTGTGAGTTACTGAATCTGCCAATTAAGACTCTAGACATAAAATATGAGGTAGAGCTTGCCGATGGTACTTTAGAAACAGCTTCAACTCTCCTTGATGGATGTTTCATATCCATTAAGAATCATCCTATACCGCTATCCCTCTTGCCAATGAAATTGGCTGGGTTTGATATAGTTTTGGGCATGGATTGGTTGTCGCATAACCAAGCCCAAATTGCCTGTGATAAAAAGCTAGTTATTATTGTTGGACTCTGTATGCCCAAGACACATATTAAATTGATGTGGCTAGTACGTTATGATCCAAGTCGAGTCATACCCAAATACAAGCTAGACAAACACTCATATTATTTATTTGTGATATGATCAAATAAATATTAACACTTACAATATTTAGAAATTGGTTTTCTAAATAATTACACTTGAGAAACCAATAAATTATATGGATAATTTATTTTTGAGAGAATATTTTATTTTGTTATTTAATGGGTTAAATGACATTATAAAAGATTACATAAAGTCTTGCAAACATATGGTGTAATATTTTATAAAAGTTATAAAATAAACAAGACTTTAAATTGTTAAAAGATTTTTTTTTTTAAACACCCTCCAAAAATCGGCCAACATGTGGTCTTCCCAAGAAGTTGTGGTCTAATCACATTTCATGCATTTTTGCATGTGTAGGAGCCTCTTGATTGGGTGGTCTTTCCAAGACCATTTTGGTCCAATTAGCTTACATGTAATTGCATGTGTTAGGAGACTCTTGATTGGGCAAAGGGGAGGTGATGCTTTCTCTCAAGTTTTATAAACATTATGGATGATAAAAAATGAGAGGAAGACTTGGATGAACTCTCTCAAATTTTCGGTCATAAGGAGTGTTTTTCAAGTGTTCGTTTTTTGACTTTTGGTGTTAAAATCCTAGCTAATCTTGTGGTGTTTGTTGGAAGCTTGGGGTATACAAGCTTGAGGCCTTCTACTCTTGAAGGCAACCGTTCAAGAAACATCATCCTTTTCATCATCCTATTACTCCAAGAAGGTAGTTTTCTAAACACCCTATGGTTGTGTATGATAGTATGCATCTTCATATATGGATCCGGGTTTTGGGATTTTACTTATAAATGAAGTTTATATCATAAAAGTAACATGTTTTAAATACTTTTTTCGCTGCGTTTTTATTTCATATGGATGAAATTGCTTTGATAAACATGTAAAAATCCCATCAATGGCATCTAGAGCCGCTTATATGAGTGCATGCTTCAATAGATTAAAAATTTCGGGTTTCGGGTTTGAATAAAACCTTATGGCCGAAAATTTTAACATGGTTATCCCTTGGTTTTTCAAGATTATTTTCTTACATGCATAAGAGAATCTTGAAAAATTATTTCATATGGATGATTTGTTTGTTTGGACAAAACTTACCTTTTCGGTTTTTTGGACATAGCCGAAAATGGTTAGTAAAAGGGAACCATTTTTATGCTTCTTGAAATTAATATACATGTATATATTTGGATATATATTTTGGTGCATATGACCTAGCCATGTGTGACACCTGTGTCACTGTGACCATCAAACAAATACCAAACCAATGAAATATTTTATTTCATACTTCGGATTTGTACAAATATGTGTATCATTTGCACATATCAATTCTTGTTCGATTTCTGGAAGGTTATACGCGCACTGATGCGTAAATATAACCAGTTTAATGCAACAAACACTCCGGAATAGTGAAATAGGCTTCACATACCTTAAATAACCTTTACATAACTTAAAAATAAGTTTTGAAGGCTTTGGTATGACAAAATCAAGTTTAATCACTTACAGGGACTAAATTCGACAAACTACGAAAGTATGCCAATTTGACCTGTAACAGACATTCTGGAACATGACCATGAGTTAAACATACCATAAATATCCTTTACATAGCTTAGAAATAGGCTTTGAGGGGTTCGGTGTGCTAAAATAAACTTTTAGGTCATTCAGGGACTAAAAGCGTCAAAAAGTGCACAAGTTTGCACTTACGCGCATAACTTACGTTCTGAATACATCCGAACATCCAAAAAATTTATGTAAGCACTAAAATATTTTATTTTAGTGTTCGGCATGAGAAAAATCCATTCGTCACGCAATTTGGATCGTTTTTCGCGCTTATGCGCATTCCGTCGTAATTAAGCGAACATCGCAATCGTACGACCAAACGAACCAACATTCGGCCTATTTTTTAGCATGTTTTATGTCCACAATGTTTAGACATCATTTTAGGGCCTAAAAGATGGCTTAACGGGCCTTAAACATGTCGGAAATGGCCTTAAAACACAACAGGGACCAAAACTGTCATTTTGCAAAGTTGTTTTCTTATCAGGACCCACAGGCGGCCCGCGTAAGCCCTGGGTGATACCTTACGCGGCCCGTGTTAGTCTCCCAGATCAGTTAATTCAGTTTTAACAGCTGTTATGAACTCCAAACTCACCCTCACTTGCCCTTTCCTGGTCATGAGGGGCCATTTTGAGTTACCACAAGGTTGCAACAAGTGTAGGGGCAAGATCAAAGCACGTTATTCGATAAACGATCCTAACGGTTCCAAGAATCCTATAAATACCCATCAAGTTCACTTGCAAAACCCACTTGAATTCTGAGTTTGTTCTCTAAGTTGGGGTGTTTTATCACTTCATACCTGAGAATACTTGGAAGTTCAATCTTGCGGGGACCGTTTGTAAGTGTTCTTTCGTTCTTTTCATTCGTTTTAGCGTTAAAGTCAAAATTTGTTTGACTTTCTGCGTTGACCAGTTTATGGCCAATGCGAAGTTCCTTTGAACTTCATAACGTGAGCGTAATCACGATGGTTATAGTCCCTAGTGACTATACCTACTGATTACCACGTTATCTAGGCTCAGTGACGAGTCATAGTTTCGGCCAAAATGCGTGTTATTGCGTATTTTGTAACCAAACTACTTATAGGTATCAAAACCGTTTGTTTTGATACCAAACTTGTTTTCTAACTTAGTTAAGCATGTTTCAACATGCTTAGCTCGTCACTTTTAGTTTTGTGCTTGTCTAGGGTCGTAAGGGTAAGCGATCTAATCAATCGCTTATACTTTCAAACCCGACCCATTTGGTCGATCATTAGGATCCGACCAAACACATTAGGTGACCATAGTTGTATAGGGAATAACCTTCCGAGGTTATACCCTATGGTCACATCGTTTGAGTAGTTGTATGATAGGTAGTATATATGCCTTAGGTAAATTACCAAAATGCCCTTTGGAAGCCAAAATTCATTTTAAGCATATGTAACATAACTTTTGACATCTAAACTGATTTGGCAACAATATTAGACATGTTAAGGCATATTTTACTTGTCATAGGACTAGTTAGGCGTTCCGAACGCGTTTCAAGCGAACGACGCGTTAAAGTAGCATAAGCTACCTAAACGAGTCGTAATGGGTCGTAAGCACTTAGGTTAGGTTTCATTTTAGTATGTAGGCTTTGTTAAACCATATTACATGAGTTCCCATACTCATTTGGTTTACGAGCCCTCATTCTATCCGATCCTACGATTTAGGTCCGGTTTATTAATGTAGTTACCTATATTAGGTACCGTTTGATTCCATGATCTTCTTGCATTGCTTGGTGGTTATCCTAGGACTATTGAGCAATCTCAAGTGAGTACATACACCCCTCTTTTACTGTTTTCAAACTGTTTTGCGGTGAAACACATGTGCCTACTTGTTACTTTCGTGCCTTTCATGTTTTCATATCATATGCTTGTTATGTTCAATAGTACACTTATAGTACATGATTTCATTGTGTTTTATGCTATGTATGTCCATTGTGTGCATACTTAGTACATCGTTTTACATTACATTTTATGCTATGTATGTCCATTGTGTGCATACTTAGTACATCGTTTTACATTACATTTTATGCTATGTATGTCCATTGTGTGCATACTTAGTACATCGTTTTACATTACATTTTATGCTATGTATGTCCATTGTGTGCATACTTAGTACATTGTTTCACATCACATCACATGCTATGTATGTTCATTTGTTGCATACTTAGTACATTTGTTATTCATCACATGCTTACATTTTGGTATGACATTTGGTTTGTTCAAATGGGACAATATACATTCATTAACATTAGCTACGCCGTTCGTTAGTAGGTAGTGGTACCATAGGACTTGACAACTCCCATTCCTGAACCCTAGGTTTGTTTGGGTGGAAGGAATGACCGAATTCGATAAACATAACATAGATAGACCTTTAAATTTGTTTAGGGGTCTATCACCACAGTCACAAGGCTTGGATGTATGCATTTCACAATACCGCATAGATGTTTATATCAGTATAGCATGCATTTGTTCCACAAAACATAACTTTGATTTAAACCATGTTTTACTTCAAAACCTTGTTTTTGTGCATTTTACATATGGTTTAGTTGATATATTTCACTTACCATACATGATACATTGATATACACAATTCATGATTTACATTAGACATAAACATTTTGACATTGATATATACAATTCATGATTTACATTAGACATAAACATTTTGACATTGATATATACAATTCATGATTTACATTAGACATAAACATTTTGACGTTGATTTGCATTAGACATAGACATTAGACAAGGTTTTTCACACGAACATTTTGACATTTGATATTACATAAACATTTTACTTTGGTGGTTTGGTTTGAGTAAGTGATTTAAGTAACGAGGCATGTGTAATATGATACAAGCATGGTGGATACGCCGCTGGTACTTCCTATATATAAGTGCTTGTAAGGTATTACATATCGTAGCGTTATTTAAACCATTTCAATTTAGACATATAACATTTTATACAAATAATATACTTTTCACAATACATTGTTTTACAAACAACTTATCTGATATAAACTCATTTTACTTGGTTATTTATTTAACCATGTATTATTCTTTTATACATATATATCATTTGGTTTATTTATCACTTTTCAAATAATTTACAAGACAAAGCAAATTACAAGGTTCATGACTAAACATTTTCTTAAACATAAGTCATGAGTTCTATTTTCACAAAACCTATGTATCTCACAGGCATTTTTATGCTGACGTACCTATTTTCACATGTGTTTCAGGATATGATGCATATGATTTATCAAGATACACTTAGGCGGACTTGGGCCTTAGTGACAATAAAAGATGCAAGACTAGTTATTTATGTTATATTTCTTTGATTGTCAAGACATTGTAACTCTTTTAATCAATAAAACAATATTTCAATATCCATGTGTTATGAAACAATGATCCTGTTACAACACTCCCCGACGTTTCCGCCACGTTTTGTTGTTTTACGTGGTCGGGGTGTGACAGAAAAGTTGGTATCAGAGCTCATGGTTATAGGGAATTAGGTTATTAGTAATGCTTTGACCTAGTCTATAACCTTCCTAGGACCCTAATGCAAGTTTACTTGCGTTTAGTCATAAAACAATACCGTCACCTATCCTTAGGCGACGACCACAACAAGAACACAAACTTCAAAGCCACTTTGAAAACTAATCATCTGTTCTAGGATGATTGATTACTAGGTTTTGAACCCTCTGTTATAAGGTTTTGAACCCCTTTGAACTTTCAAAATCTCGTCAAAGTTTGGGTCTTATAATGTGAACACGTGCAAACTGGAAGAGTGAATGCCTGTACCCTGAGTTTTTTGTCAAAGGCTAGAGTGTTCGTACAAATCCGCAGTATCGGACCAGTCACTCTTACCTGGGAACTCTTGGGGTGAGTGTTCACTTATAGGCGAGCACGTCTTCAGTGATACATTAATATGATCCGCTTACTTTGATTTGTCACCGTCTCATTTGTTTGCCTTAAGTAACAAACAAATGATCGCAAATTCTTATGCATTGCCATTCTGTTTTGTTTTATTTTCTGATAACACTTCATTTGTTTCCTCCTATATCTTTCTTTTCCCCCAGAATGTCTCTTCATCGCAACGATGCGCAGATATCCGAGCAGACTGCCAAATTTGCCCAGCGAATAGGCGAAGTAGTCCTGAAGACTGTCGAATTAGCTACTACCAAGTATCGTCTCCAGGATGAAGCCACTCAAGAATCACCAAAGGAGACAGAAGCCAAGTCTTCACCAAAACCAAAGAAACGTAAAGCTTCAAAGAATCCCGCAGCGGTTGCACCAAAACAGGCAAGACCTAGCCAAGTGACAGCACCACCAGCCAAGAAACCAATCGAGGAATCAAAGACCATGGATGAACAGACTGGATCCCCTAAGAAGTCAAAGAAGCGAAAGGCTTCTCTGAACTTCGCCGTGGTCGCTCACAATGGTCAAGCCATCCCCAACCAACCAGCTCAACCCCCCTGCTAGGAAGCCAAACACTGGAACTGCACCCTTGTGCAACCAATATAACCTTCATCATCATGCTAGTGTGAAGTGCCGCAAATGCCAAATTTGTGGACTTATAGGTCATACAGCAAGGGTTTGCTCAACTGCAGCTGTACCAAATCAAGCAGGACCCATCCGGGTGGCAACACCACCTGCTAAGAAGCAATACAAGGGAACGGCACCAATATGCGACAAATGTAATGGGCATCACCAAGCTCACTTACAGTGTCGTCGGTGTGTATCATGTGGGCGAGTTGGTCACCTGGCAAGTGCTTGTCGATATAACCCGAACCAAGGTGGTCCAAATCAACCACAAGCCAATCCTGCTCAAGCTCGCTTCCCGCCTGGATCGTGCTACAACTGTGGCAAGATGGGTCATTTCGTGAATAAATGCCCGAAGCTTGCCAAGGCAAATCCAACCCACAGATGAGCAGTTGGCTGATTAGAAGATGTTGTTGTCTTATGCTTTTGTTTCTTCTATTTTCTTGTAATATGAAACAATCTGTTTTGTTTATAAATAAATTGTTGTTCACAATTCTGATATACAAGTGTAGTTACATGAGTGTATGGAAATTCTCTATAATACCTGTATTAAGGAACCATGTTCCTTACAAACTACTCTTGCGAATTTCCCATTCTTGTGTTTGCTCATGATTCCCTAGGAAAATTCTAAGTACTCGTTTCACTCTAAGAAACAAAGTACAGAAAATAAAGTGACATTACGATTGATCGTGCTTTTGCACATCTGTGCCTTTGAAATCCTTGGTTAGATAACTGAGGGTATGTTCAATTTCGTACCCATATCATTTCATTCTGGTTTCGTAACAATATACATAGTATAAGTATTACAAAAACAATCTTCATGATCTCAAAACATTTCATATAGTTTGAAAACAAATTTTCAATGCATTGGCTATGTTTTCAAAAACAACCTTCATGATTTCAAAATGTTTTATATAGTCTGAAAACGATATTAACACAGTACATTTTCTTATCAAGTGCATGATTTCGAAAAACATTTTTCATATTTTCAGAAACCTCATACATAATTTCAAAAATTTCATCTCGCATGATTTTAAGACATTTTATAAATATACCTACCTAGTACACCTACTTTATGATTTCAAAAGTATTATGCATAAGGTTTCAAAAACATTGAACACATTTTCTTTTAGAACCCCATGCATAGTTTTCAAAAATATTTTCCTCATACATTGACTTAACCTTCAAATTCTGCTTCATATGTCGCCTTGACATATCTAGCATCTCAACTTCATAAGCATTTTTACTTCATGTTTTGATTTAAGCACGTCCAGTGCAAGGGTTCAAAACATCTTCAACTTCTAAAATCAATATGGGATCTTTTTATCTCCACAATTAGACCTTTGTGGATGATAATCATACAAATCAGAGTACTTAATTGGATTCCTTGTGTACCTTAATTCGAACATTTCGGTTCCTTATAATCGAAATCGAATTTTCTTTTTAGAGATCTTTCTATCTTCATAGTTAGATTCTTGCTAATGTTTAAAGTACCAAATGAAATCCACGAGATGGATTCCTAGAGTGCTTTAAATACATGTATGCAATTAACAAAACAAATTAACAAATTTCTAAATAAACAATTTTGTGGTTATGTGACTATGTGTTTATGCATCTTGTGTTTTCTTTTATGCATTTTTTTTTTGTGTTTTTGTATACTCTGGATATTCGTTATCCAACTCCTCGCAGAATCTTTCATATTTTCATATGAGGGATTCGTAGTAGGATATCCAAAGGTACTACCTTAAATCCTTAATGGGCTTCTATGTAATAGTTAAGACCCTTGGATTATATAGTACCATTCCATGATTCATAAGAGACCCTTTTAGTGGTCTAGTCAAAAAGACTGATTCAGAATCTGGTTAAGAACGACATTTAGTGATGTAGCTGAACAGACTCCTTGATAGTCTATTTAGATCATTTATTGATTTAATTAAAAGGACTCTATGGAGGTCTAGTCACACTCATCACGGGTATGTTCATTTGGTTTTCCCCTACACATTATAGACTGTGTGAACTATGCAAGGAATTGTGTAATTATGGACGCGTACATAATTATGAAATTCAGTGCACAGGAACCCAGTAAGAATTATCATGTGTAAGAACCTATAGTGGCAACAATAACGAAACGTGAACAATGTAATGAAGGTACGGTGGACGCACCAATAACACTTTATATACTTGTATATAAGTGTCCCTCATACATTGCAAGCATAATGTTATTAAAGTTATTGGAAGTTCAGAACCTTAACCAGTGTTGTTTTGTCTTTTCAAAATTCATGTTTCAAGCTCTCCCAAGTTTCCTCTAAATAAATTTCGGGACGAAATTTTCTAAAGTAGGGGAGACTGTGATACCTGTGTCATTGTGACCATCAAAAAAATACCAAACCAATGAAATATTTTATTTCATACTTCGGATTTGTACAAATATGTGTATCATTTGCACATATCAATTCTTGTTCGATTTCGGGCTCTAAATCGCTTTCTGGAAGGTTATACGCGCACTGATGCGTAAATATAACCAGTTTAATGCAACGAACACTCCGGAATAGTGAAATAGGCTTCACATACCTTAAATAACCTTTACATAACTTAGAAATAAGTTTTGAAGGCTTTGGTATGACAAAATCAAGTTTAATCGCTTACAGGGACTAAATTCGACAAACTACGAAAGTATGCCGATTTGAACTGTAACAGACATTCCGGAACATGACCATGAGTTAAACATACCATAAATATCCTTTACATAGCTTAGAAATAGGCTTTGAGGGGTTCGGTGTGCTAAAATAAACTTTTGGGTCATTCAGGGACTAAAAGCGTCAAAAAGTGCACAAGTTTGCACTTTCGCGCATAACTTACGTTCTGAATACATCCGGACATCCAAAAAATTTATCTAAGCACTAAAATATTTTATTTTAGTGTTCGGCATGAGAAAAATCCATTCGTCACGCAATTTGGATCGTTTTTCGCGCTTATGCGCATTCCGTCGTAATTAAGCGAACATCGCAATCGTACGACCAAACGAACCAACATCCGGCATATTTTTGAGCATTTTTTTTGTCCACAATGTTTAGAAATCATTTTAGGGCCTTAAAGATGGCTTAACGGGCCTTAAACATGTCGTAAATGGACTTAAAACACAACAGGGACCAAAACTGTCATTTTGCAAAGTTGTTTTCTGATCAGGACCCCCAGGCGGCCCGCGTAAGCCCTGGGTGATACCTTACGCAGCCCGTGTCAGCCTCCCAGATCAGTTAATTCAGTTTTAACAGCTGTTAACAGCTGTTATGCACTCCAAATCACCCACACTTGCCCTTTCCTGGTCATGAGGGGCCATTTTGAGTTACCACAAGGTTGCAACAAGTGTAGGGGCAAGATCAAAGCACGTTATTCGATAAATGATCCTAACGGTTCCAAGTATCCTATAAATACCCATCAAGTTCACTTGCAAAACCCACTTGAATTCTGAGTTTGTTCTCTAAGTTGGGGTGTTTTATCACTTCATACCTGAGAATACTTGGAAGTTCAATCTTGCGGGGACCCTTTGTAAGTGTTCTTTCGTTCTTTTCATTCATTTTAGCGTTAAAGTCAAACTTTGTTTGACTTTCTGCGTTGACCAGTTTATGGTCAATGCGAAGTTCCTTTGAACTTCATAACGTGAGCGTAATCACGATGGTTATAGTCCCTAGTGACTATACCTACTGATTACCACGTTATCTAGGCTCAGTGACGAGTCGTAGTTTCGGCCAAAATGCGTGCTATTGCGTATTTTGTAACCAAACTACTTATAGGTATCAAAACCGTTTGTTTTGATACCAAACTTGTTTTCTAACTTAGTTAAGCATGTTTCAACATGCTTAGCTCATCACTTTTAGTTTTGTACTTGTCTAGGGTCGTAAGGGTAAGCGATCTAATCAATCGCTTATACTTTCGAACCCGACCCGTTTGATCGATCATTAGGATCCGACCAAACACATTAGGTGACCATAGTTGTATTGGGAATAACCTTCCGAGGTTATACCCTATGGTCACATCGTTTGAGTAGTTGTATGATAGGTAGTATATATGCCTTAGGTAAATTACCAAAATGCCCTTTGGACGCCAAAATTCATTTTAAGCATATGTAACATAACTTTTGACATCTAAACTGATTTGGCAACAATATTAGACATGTTAAGGCATATTTTACTTGTCATAGGACTAGTTAGGCGTTCCGAACGCGTTTCACGCGAAGGACGCGTTAAAGTAGCATAAGCTACCTAAACGAGTCGTAATGGGTCATAAGCACTTAGGTTAGGTTTCATTTTAGTATGTAGGCTTTGTTAAACCATATTACATGAGTTCCCATACTCATTTGGTTTACGAGCCCTCATTCTATCCGATCCTACGATTTAGGTCCGGTTTATTAATGTAGTTACCTATATTAGGTACCGTTTGATTCCGTGATCTTCTTGCATTGCTTGGTGGTTATCCTAGGACTATTGAGCAATCTCAAGTGAGTACATAGACCCCTCTTTTACTGTTTTCAAACTATTTTGGGGTGAAACACATGTGCCTACTTGTTACTTTCGTGCCTTTCATGTTTTCATATCATATGCTTGTTATGTTCAATAGTACACTTATAGTACATGATTTCATTGTGTTTTATGCTATGTATGTCCATTGTGTGCATACTTAGTACATCGTTTTACATTACATTTTATGCTATGTATGACCATTGTGTGCATACTTAGTACATCGTTTTACATTACATTTTATGCTATGTATGTCCATTGTGTGCATACTTAGTACATTGTTTCACATCACATCACATGCTATGTATGTTCATTTGTTGCATACTTAGTACATTTGTTATTCATCACATGCTTACATTTTGGTATGACATTTGGTTTGTTCAAATGGGACAATATACATTCATTAACATTAGCTACGCCGTTCGTTAGTAGGTAGTGGTACCATAGGACTTGACAACTCCCATTCCTGAACCATAGGTTTGTTTGGGTGGAAGGAATGACCGAATTCGATAAACATAACACAGATAGACCTTTAAATTCGTTTAGGGGTCTATCACCAAAGTCACAAGGCTTGGATGTATGCATTTCACAATACCGCATAGATGTTTATATCAGTATAGCATGCATTTGTTCCACAAAACATAACTTTGATTTAAACCATGTTTTACTTCAAAACCGTGTTTTTGTGCATTTTACATATGGTTTAGTTGATATATTTCACTTACCATACATGATACATTGATATACACAATTCATGATTTACATTAGACATAAACATTTTGACATTGATATATACAATTCATGATTTACATTAGACATAAACATTTTGACATTGATATATACAATTCATGATTTACATTAGACATAAACATTTTGACATTGATTTGCATTAGACATAGACATTAGACATGGTTTTCACACAAACATTTTGACATTTGATATTACATAAACATTTTACTTTGGTGGTTTGGTTTGAGTAAGTGATTTAAGTAACGAGGCATGTGTAATATGATACAAGCATGGTGGATACGCCGCTGGTACTTCCTATATATAAGTGCTTGTATGGTATTACATATCGTAGCGTTATTTAAACCATTTCAATTTAGACATATAACATTTTATACAAATAACATACTTTTCACAATACATTGTTTTACAAACAACTTATCTGATATAAACTCATTTTACTTGGTTATTTATTTAACCATGTATGTTTCTTTTATAAATATATATCATTTGGTTTATTTATCACTTTTCAAATAATTTACAAGACAAAGCAAATTACAAGGTTTATGACTAAACATTTTCTTAAACATAAGTCATGAATTCTATTTTCACAAAACCTATGTATCTCACAGGCATTTTTATGCTGACGTACCTATTTTCACATGTGTTTCAGGATATGATGCATAGGATTTATCAAGATACACTTAGGCGGACTTGGGCCTTAGTGACAATAAAAGATGCAAGACTAGTTATTTATGTTATATTTCTTTGATTGTCAAGACATTGTAACTCTTTTAATCAATAAAACAATATTTCAATTTCCATGTGTTATGAAACAATGATTCTGTTACAACACTCTCCGACGTTTCCGCCACGTTTTGTTGTTTTACATGGTCGGGGTGTGACACCACGACCTTGTGTTGAATGATTGTGTTATGATTTATTTTATTAATTATTCAATGGGTTGTAATAATTATTATTTTATTCTTCCATTAGAAGATATGTAATTTATTTATCTTCATTTGGTAGGTGCATTTTATTTTACTAGAAAAAATGTATTAGGATATATTTTGTAAAAGAAGATGCACACAAAAATGCGGTTTTGGTTTGGACCATAATATTCGGTCCAAAGAACTTCATCGTTCTTAACGGGATTTTAACCCGATAACCAAAACACATTTTTGAAGTCCAAAGGAGTTTGGAGCTGAATATAAAAGACTTTTGGAAGCTCAAAGAAGGTGGAGAAATCACAACACAAGAAGGAGACTTGAAGCATTTGGATGCGGGATCAAGTGGGAGTTAATCGACACATTACTTGTGTCATTTTTCACCCCTTAGGAAGGACCTTTTGGCGCACTTGTTTCGGCTAACAAGTGTTGTCAAAATAGTTGGCTATGGTTATGCACCTATTGTTATGTATGATATGCTTGTTTGGTTGCTTATTTTATTGTTTTAGATGATATGTCGATATGCATGACTTAACAAACTAATAATCAACAACAAGCATAAAATTGGTTCTTAACAAAATCATTAAAATGGTTAATAAAGGTTTTATTAAAAATTAATAATTTTATAATAAAATGGGTTTTATTAAAAGAACCTTGAAAATTAGTTTTCACTAAAGTACCATTGATTTGAATGCATGCAAATGTATGGTACATAATATTTTCTAAACTAGAATTTTGAAATATTAAAAAAACCCTTTTATAAAACAAGTCAAACACCATCCTTTTATACAACACTCGAAACACTTGGGAACTCTTATTGTGGGATAAAGGTCACCTAACCACATTTGAGGGAACTTGTATGTTCGAGGTGGGTTTACCATGTTTGTGGGATAAAGGTCACCTAACCACTTATGTGTATAAACTCACACGTGTGTGTAAGTTGGACGACTTGATTAGGAAACCATGAACTTAGGGTCACCGAAGCATGGGGAACAAAGGTGTTGATGGGATTAAACATGCCAACTAAACATAAAGATGTTTAACCGATCCCATAAGGCTAGAAATTGCAAAGAGTTGCAATTGTCAAACGTTGACTACCTTGTTAATTTAAATAGAGGGATAAAGGTCACCTAACCAATATTTAAATGTAACATTGGATTCTAGATTTTAATTATTAATTGTCTTTAAGACACAAAAGGGTATTAATGATTAAAATATAATAATATCGAAAATACTAAAATTGAACTTGTTAAATTTTGTAGATGGCCGCTAACAATGCAAACCCGACTAACCAAATCGTCCGAAACCTATCACTAAGAACCATCCTTGAAAAGGATCGTCTCAACCATAACAACTTCATGCATTGGTTTTGAAACTTGAGAATCGTTCTAAAGCAAGAGAAGATATCTTATGTGTTGGACGATCCTATTCCCAATGAACCTAACGTGGAAGATGTGGAAGCCTACAACGATTGGGTTAAGTATACCGAGGACTCCATGCAAGCCTCATGCCTCATGTTGGGAACTATGATTCCCGAAATTCAAAAGGATTTTGAACATCACGGGGCATACGACATGATTACCCAGTTAAAGGAAATGTTCCTACAACAAGCAAGAGTAGAACGCTTCGAAACTGTTCGAGCGCTTCATGCATGTCGAATGGAGGAAACCCAATCGGTATCATCTTATGCCCTTAAGATGAAAAGCCACATTGATCGCCTCGAAAGGCTAAATTGTCCCGTCTCTAAAGAGTTGGCTACGGATTTGATCCTCAACTCTTTAACAAAGAAATTTGAAAGCTTTGTAATGAATTACAACATGAATGGATGGGACAAGAGCATTGGTGAACTCCATGCAATGCTCAAGACGGCCGAAGCAAGTATGGGCAAAAAGGCTTTACCCGTCCTAGCGATCAATGAAGGAGGCAACAAGAAGAGGCCCCACCCCGACTCTAAAGCAAACTATGCTAAAAGAAAGGGACACGTCAAGGGAAAAGGGAAAGCAAAAGCCAAAGCAGAACCCGCCAAACCAAAAGAGAAGAAGCAAAAGGTTGCTACGAATGACCCATGTTTTGAATGTGGTGAGATAGGACATTGGAAGAGAAATTGTCCGACCTATCTCAAAGAGTTGAAAAACAAGAGGGATGCAGGGCAAACCTCAGGTACTATCTTTATGATACATGTTGAGCTTAATGTTATTTCTTCTAACACATGGGTACTAGATACCGGATGTGGAACTCATATTTGCAATTCGTTGCAGGGGTTCAAAAGAAATAGACATTACAAGAAGGGAGACGCTAGTCTCTTCATGAGCAACGGAGCAAAGGTTGATGTCGAAGCTCAAGGAGACTACGTTTTAGAGCTTCCAAGTGGTTTGGAAGTTATTTTGAAAAATGTTTTGTATGCTCCTAGTTTAACTAGGAACATAATTTCAGTTTCCCTTTTAAGACAATGTGGTTTTAATTTCGAATTTGTTAACCAAGACATTTATGTTTCTATGAATGATGTGTTTTATTTTAAAGCTATGTCTTTAAATGGTATTTATGAATTAGATCATGATAACGCATCATATGATAGCTCAATGTACCAAGTAACCAACAAGAAACTCAAAATGGATTTGAGTGATTCCTACCTTTGGCATTGTCGCCTTGGACATATAAGCAAGAATCACATGCATACACTTCAGAAAAGTGGTCTTTTGAATACAAATGAAGATAATTCATTTGATGTATGCGAATCTTGTTTACAAGGCAAAATGACCAAGACACCCTTTAGTGGAACTTTTGAAAGGGCTAAGGATTTACTAGGTATCATACATTCAGATGTATGTGGTCCTTTTAAGCCGATGACTAGGAATGGTGAAAGATACTTCATTACCTTTACCGATGACTATAGTCGTTATGGTTATGTGTATTTACTGAAACACAAGGATGAAGCATTTGAAATGTTCAAAGACTTCAAATTGAAGTAGAAAATCAACTCAAGAAAACAATCAAAGTCCTTCGTACTGATAGAGGAGGTGAATACCTTAGTGGTGCCTTTCAAGATCATCTTAGAAGTTGTGGGATTATCTCACAACTTACTCCACCTGGAACACCACAACACAATGGTGTGTCCGAAAGGAGAAATCGAACTCTATTAGATATGGTTCGATCTATGATGGCTAGAAGCACATTACCTCTATCATTTTGGGGTTACGCTTTGCTCTCTGCAGTTCGCATACTAAATATGGCCCCAACCAAGAAAGTGGAAAAGACACCTTTTGAAATATGGCATGGAAACCCTCCATCATTATCATTCTTAAGAGTTTGGGGTTGTGAAGCTTATGTTAAGCAATACACTCCAAATAAATTGGAAGTCCGATCTACTAAGTGTATCTTTGTAGGATATCCTAAAGATGATATAGGATATTATTTCTACGACCCAACCGAGCAAAAGGTATTTGTTGCTCGAAAGGGTAAGTTCTTAAAAGCTAAGTTCCTTATGGAAAGAACTAGTGACAGAACAATGGAACTTGAGGAGGATCAAGAACCACAAGACGATACACGTTTGGTTGATACTAGCACTCAACAAGAGGTTGTTGAAAACGATCAAGAGATTGATCAGAACACACAAAATGTTAGCAGATCTAGTAGAATTAGTAATCCACCTGAAAGATATGGATTTTTCATGGATGGATGCTACGTGGTAGATTCAGATGAACCAACCACATACCATGATGCAATGTCAAAATCCGATTGTGACAAATGGCTTGAAGCCATGAACATAGAGATGCAATCCATGTATGACAACCAAGTTTGGGAATTGGTTGTGCCACCACTTAACTACAAAGTAGTTGGAAGTAAGTGGGTTTTCAAGAAGAAAATAGATATGCATGGTAACTTGGATACTTACAAAGCAAGACTTGTAGCAAAAGGTTTCACTCAAACTCAAGGGATTGATTATGATGAGACCTTCTCGCCTGTGGCGATGCTAAAGTCAATCAGGATATTATTTGCCATAGCTGCATATTATGACTATGAGATCTGGCAATTGGATGTCAAAACGGCTTTTCTTAATGGATATCTTGATGAAGATGTCTATATGGTTCAGCCTGAAGGTTTTGTCGATCCAAAGCATCCTGACAAAGTATGCAAGTTAAAGAAATCAATCTATGGATTGAAACAAGCATCTAGAAGTTGGAATCACCGTTTTGATGAAGAAATTAAGAATTTTGGATTCATCAAGAACGGCGATGAAGCTTGTGTGTATAAGAAGGCTAGTGGGAGCATCATCACTTTCTTAGTACTGTATGTCGATGACATTCTACTATTTGGGAATGACATTCCAACCATGGAAGGTGTAAAAGTGTGACACTCTGGATTTTCCCGAACAACCTTCTAGTTCAGCATTTCGTGTACGTACTATTATTAATTGAAAGGTGTGACTTATTTTGATGTACTATGTGCTGATAACGTGTAAGTAATATATATGTATAGATATATTTATTCATGAACCGAAATCACAACTCGAGACCACTCGGTCTCGAGTGAACAATAAAGTAGAGGGCCGGTTGGGCCTTGCACATCTCGAAACCCAAAACACAAGGACCTGACTTGAGACTATTCGGTCTCGAGTGACCCAAGTCGGTTGGGCCGCAATCCTTGAGCCCACTCGGAAACCCATTAGGGTGCACCATCTCGGTAAGGGTATAAAACCCATATTTTAGCCAACATGCTCTCATTCTTGTCAAATCATTCACAAGTCCCAAACATTCCTCAAACATCCTCCTCTCACCTCATCCTTTCTCTCTCTAGAAAAACCCTAAACCTCACCTAACACCTTCCATCCTTCTCGGACTCCTCGGTGGCAGCTAAGGACTCGCAAATCAGCTCATCATCATCACTTGGAAGCTTCCTTCATCAATCCTCCATATCCTCACACTTGTGACTCGAACCGGTTAGTGTTTTATTGTTGTTATGATCCTTAGGTGATATCTTTGGTACAAAGTGTGTCTTGAATGATGCATATGGACGATAAGATGCTTCTTTGATAATAATATGTGTATTTGAATGATAAATGAAGTAGATTGTTGTTTAAAATGATGAAGGATATATGAACCGTGATGCCTTGATAATTTCTTGCCATGTTGATATGAAACTTGTTAAGACTTGTTGCCATGATGATCTGAATAATAATTGTTTAACATGTCTTTCATAAAGTGACTATGGTGTGTGTGTATAGATTAATCTGTTTTAGTATTAGAATAAGGAGATTTAATCCATTTTGATGAATAATAAACATAGGATAAATGAATGAATGAAACAGTGGCAAGCATGTTGAATGTGATAAACTGTTTGAATATGTGGTGAACATTTAAAATTTGCTATGTTTGATCCATTTAGAATTAGGGTGAGACAGGAAAACATGTTTGTGATATTTCATTGGATAGTACAAAGTTAGGACAGGTTCTAGAAAGATTCCTCGGTGGTCTCGACTCAGCAATTGTCTTATATCGGTTGCGACTCGAGACTACTAGAGAGGACGACTCGAGATCATCAAGTGTCAACTCGAGACCATCACCTGACTAATCGAGAACAGTTGTTTCATCAGTGGTCTCGACAAAAGTCTCGACACAGCAGGTGGTTCATCAGCATTGCGACTCGAGACCACCAGTGGTTGCGAGTCAAAGCGCTGCCCTGTTGCGACACATAAATTCATGACTCGAGATTAGTGGTTTCGACTCGAGACCACTCCTCAGCTTCACCATCAGTGGATGGCACTCAAAGCCACAGACCATGCCTGCAACGGTGGTTGCGACTCGAGACTGTTTCTCAGTGGCTTCGACTCGAGACCACTCATCAGTGGATTCAACCTATCAGTGGTTTCAATTGGGCCATGCTGTTATTGGGCCATATTGGTTTAACGGACTGCTTTCTGTGTGGACTAAGTGTTAACTGATTTCTGCTTGAATTGCTAGCACGATAGGGCGGGCCCAATAACCTTGAATGACATATAAGTTATGTGTTAACTGTTACTAGTCTACTGCTCAAACATTAGAACAGGCTCATTAACGTAAAGGATAATTGTATGTTATGCATGCTATGTGTTAGTTATGTGTAGATTCTACGTGACTTATTGTACCCGGGCTTAACCCATACTGGTAACCATGTTAGGACGTGGTGACCTGCACACTTGACCAAGTAAACTAAACTGCCGAGCAACCCAAGGTGAGTTCACAACTATCAAAGCATGCTTTCCCGGTGGTTTTGGGAAAACGGAAACTTAAAACAACGCTATCCCCTCGTAAGGGATACAAACCTACTTTTTCCCCTTAAATGGGACTCTTAGTTAATTATTGTTTATACGGTAATGCAACAAGCAATACTAAATGAAACTCTATCACTCAAGTCCTCACTACTTAATACCGATCAATCGCCGGGGCCAGGCGAACGGGTTATTAGTTAGTAGCGCTATTTAGGTCTAACCAGCCTCACACCGACCCTTGTTACTGGGAACGGGAGTGAACTAATGTACTCTGGCAAACCGTCAATGATGATAGAACATTGACAAACGGGGCACTACGGAAACGTACGGTTAAGTAAGTATTCGGTATTGTAAAAACAGTTTAGTCGCTTACTTATGGGGTAGCTCCCCATCGCATGTATAAACGGATAATTTAACTGGTGAAACAAGTTTTTGGTAATTAAAACTGGACAACTCGTGAACTCGCCAACATTTTTGTTGATACCCTACTGCATGCTTTGCAGGTACCCAGTGACTCAGGAGCTTGCAGCTTGGGAATGTGTAGTGGTCGTCTAACCCATGTGCTGGGTTTTAAATAATCTTGAACTTGAACTTTGTTTTGAAACTGTTTGGCTTATGCTTCCGCTGTTTACTTAAACTGTTATTTAAACTTAAACTTTTAAAACTTCAAACTATGATGTTTACTAACTATTGTGGTTGGTGAACATTCTTACTATTAACCAATGCTCGGTATAATTGGTGGCTGGATCCTGGTCGGTCACGCCTCCAAGCGGTGGTACTCCGCACGTGGATTTTGGGGGTGTGATAGATTGGTATCAGAGCCATTGGTTATAGTGAACTTGGTTTTAAAAAGGAAGTCTTTTTGAGAAAAACCAGACTATAACCCGAGACTCGTGACGACACTACACTCCAAGTGCAAGACTCAACGCATTAGACCTCATAGCTCTCACTTATGTTTACTTGCTGTTTGTTTAAGTGCTTATGTGCTAATATACATATTAGTGTGCCTAGCTAGATGTATACACAATCCTCCCCCACATTCTTGTTTCACTATGACGTCCTTTCTCACTCTGTGTTTTCTGAACGCCAAGATGATGACCGGACTCGATGGAGACAGCATAACCCTGACAAGGGACCAGCTGGCGGCCCTGGTAGACGCTCGGGTCGCTGAAGCCTTGGCAACCAACCCAGAAGGACCATTCACATACACCCAACCCCGAGTTGGCACCCTCAGGGCGTTCTTGGAATGCAAACCACTCCCCTTCGATGGCACGGAAGGAGCAGTAGGTCTTTTACATTGGTTCAGAAGAATCGAGTCTACGTTCGAAAAGGGTTAAAGCCCATGTAGCAAACGAGTAGAGTACGCCACTAGCACGTTTCTAGGAAAAGCGTTTTCATGGTGGAACGCGCAAGTCCAGATGCTCGGATTGGCAGATGCAAATGCCACTCCCTGGGATGATTTCAAGGATCTAATCAGGGAAGAATTCTGTCATAGGGATGACATGCAGAAGCTGGAAATGGAATACTGTGGGTTAAAGATGGTTGGCTCGAAGATCGAAGCGTACACGAAAAGATCCAATGACTTGGCTGCTTTGTGTCCTAACTTATCGCAGCCTCCCTACAAACGAATCGCACTCTACCTTAGGGGCTTAGTCCCAGAAATCCAGGGTTCAGTGATAGCAACCAAACCCCCTACAATCCAACAAGCCATCCGTTTAGCACACCATTTCACAAACCAAGCAGTGGAAGAGGGCAGGTTGCCCAGGCGTTTAACTGCTACAACTAATGCTCTTGATTTCAGCAAACGCAAGTGGAATGACTACCAAAGTGGGAGTCCCAGCGCTATGCCACCTCAAGCTCAACGAAGGAGGGTCGTTGGGAGCGAGGGCCCTGACCCGCGAACGGGTGGTTACCAAAGAAAAATACCAAAGTGTAACAAGTGTGGCCGACATCACAACGGGCCTTGTGCGAAGAACAAATGTCAGCGATGCAACAAGATGGGGCATGAGGCCAAGGACTGTAGGAGCCCTCATCCCGCAAGACAGAACCAACCGCAGCAGCAACAGCATCATGGGAACATCAAGGGTTGTTTCCAGTGCGGAGCCGAGGGGCACATTAAGAGGAATTGTCCCCAGTTAAACCAGAACAACAACCAGGGTGCGGGGGATAACAACAACAACGCCAACAATGCTGGGAATGGTGCAAGAGGAAGAACTTTCGTGACTGGAGCTGGAGAAGCGTGGAATGACCCCAACGTCGTAGCGGGTAAGTTTCTACTCGATGATCGTTATGTTTCCATCTTATTTGATTTTGGAGCAGATGCTAGTTATGTATCCCTACGTATTAAGTAAAGAGCTTAAGCGTACGTCTACGTTATTAAGTTCTAAGCCTATCGTCGAGCTAGGCTCACCCGTTGTCAGTAACTACAACCTCATATTGTCTAGTCAGACCTTTCCCATCGACCTCTTTCCTATCGTACTCGAAAGCTTCGACTTCATCATTAGTATGGATTGGTTATCCAAACTGCGGGCTGGAATCCTCTGTTGAGAGGAAATCGTTTGTATTCCACGTCCTTCGTGCAAACCCCCATCGTTCAAGGTGACAAAGGCGGATAAGTCACCGGCATAACTTCATAACTTAAAAGCCCCGAAGTGTTTATGTCTCCGGCACCCAGTAAAGGGAAAAGAGGATCGAGAATTTTTCCAGTTGTACGCGACTATCCTGAGGTATTTCCTGAAGAACTACCAGGACTTCCTCCACACCGTCAGGTCGAATTTCAAATCGAGCTAGCTCCTGGAGCAGCTCCTATAGCTCGTGCACCTTATCATCTAGCTCCCGCAGAACTCAAGGAACTTTCTACTCAACTACAAGAACTTTTGGACAAAGGTTTTATCCGTCCTAGCTCATCACCCTAGGGAGCCCCAGTGCTTTTTGTTAAAAAGAAGGATGGCACATTCCGAATGTGCATTGACTACCGCGAACTGAACAAGGTTACCATCAAGGACCATTACCCACCCCCACGTATCGACGACCTATTCGATCAGTTGCAAGGATCAAGCTAATACTCTAAGATTGACCTGCGATCAGGTTATCATCAGCTGAGAGTCTGTGATGAAGATATCTCCAAAAAAAAAAAAACTGCGTTCAGAACTCGTTATGGTCACTATAAATTTCTCGTCATGACTTTTAGAAAGACCAACACGCCTGCAGTTCTTATGAATCTCATAAACCGAGTGTGCAAACCCTACCTCGACAAGTTCGTGAGCGTGTCTATCGACGACATCTCAAATCTACTCGAAAAGTCTAGAGGAGCATGAACAACATTTGTGTCTTACTCTCGAGCTCATTCGCAATGAACAACTGTACGCCAAGTTATCGAAATGCGACTTCTGGCTTCGAGAAGTCCGCTTCCTTGGACACGTGGCCAATAAGGACGGAATTCACGTCGATCCAGCTAAGATCGACTCTATAAAGAATTGGCCTACCCCTAAGACACCGACGAAGTTCACCACTTCTTGGGATTGGCAGGATACCATCATAGATTCATCAAGGGATTTTCGAAGATCGCTCAACCCCTCGCGACTCTCACCCAGAAGGGCATTGCATACAAGTGGAATAATGCTCAAGAGTCTGCCTTTCAGAAGCAAAAGGAAAACCTTTGTAGTACTCCTATCCTTCCATTACCTAAAGGTACCGACAACCATGTGGTTTATTGTGACGCGTATATTCATGGGCTCGGTTGCGTGTTGATGCAACGCGAGAAAGTCATCGCCTATGTTTCTCGACAACTTAAGATTCACGAGAAGAACTACACGACGCACGACTTAGAACTCGGAGCAGTCGTCTTTGCACTCAAGATATGGAGACATTACTGGTACGGTACCAAGTGCATGATTTACACCGATCACAGGAGATTCCAGCATATCTTAGATCAGAAGGAGTTGAACATGAGGCAACGCGGATGGGCAGGACTCCTTAACGACTACGAATGCGCAATTAAGTATCATCCTGGCAAGGCCAATGTGGTGGCTGATGCCCTCAACAGGAAGGAAACAAAACCTAAGCGTGTTCGTGCTTTACAGCTCACTATCCACTCGAACCTCCCTAATCGGATTTGAAATGCTCAGGTTGAAGCATTGAAAGAGGAAAACATCAGGGCTGAGACCCTACGAGGATCAAGGAAACGTTTAGAACAAAAAGGAAGACGACGCTTACTACGTGACAGGACGTGTATGGGTCCCACTTTAGGGAAATCTGCGAGAACTTGTGATGGACGAAGCGCCCAAATCTCGTTACTTGGTACATCCTGGTTCGAATAAGATGTACCACGATCTTAAAAACTACGTATTGGTGGCCTGGTCTACCAACATGGCCACCTACCGTCAGGATTGTTACAACAGCCAGAACTGCCAAAAATAGAAAGAGGAGTGCATCCCTATGGACTTTATCACATGCTTACCAAGATCTCAGAACAGGAAAGACACTTACCATTGGTGGAGTTCTCCTACAACAATAGTTACCACACCAGCGTTCAGGCGGCACCCTCTGAGGCATTGTACGGTCGTAGATACCGACCACCCTCATGTCGGGCGGAAGTTGGCGAAAGCCAAATTACCGGCCCGGAATTCGTGATCGAGACAACGGAAGGATCGCCCAGATCAGACAACGCATGGCAGCAGTTCGTGAGCATCAGAAAAGTTACGCTGATAAGGATAGGAAACCGCTCTACTTAGAATCTCACCCTGGAAGGGTGTGGTTCGTTTTGAAAAACGGGGCAAGCTTAATCCGCGATATGTTGGACCATTCGAAATTACCGAGAATATCGGTAAGGTTGCTTATGGATTGAATTTGCTGAGAGAACGGAGTGCAGTGCACAACGTCTTTCACGTGTCTAATCTGAAGAAGTGGCTGTCAGATGAAACACTCATCATTCCTTTCAAGGAACTCACTTTTGACGAACAGCTACACTTTACTGAGGAACCGATTGAGATCGCGGGTCGAGAGACCAAAACCCTCAGACGTAGCCAGATACCTCTCGTACGAGTTCGTTGGAACTCGCGCCATGGCCCAGAGTTTACCTGGGAGCGGGAAGACCGGATGAAGCACAAGTATCCCCAGTTGTTCCCAAATGAAACTCCCAGCACTGAAGCTACAACTGAATTTCGGGACGAAATTCCAAACTAACGGGGGGATAATGTGACACCCCGTTGAAATGTTCTCACTTATATTAGCTTGACAGTGACTGCCTTAACTTTCGGGATGAAAGTTCTTAAAACTTGGGGATAATGTGACACTCTGGATTTTCCCGAACAACCTTCTAGTTCAGCATTTCGTGTACGTACTATTATTAATTGAAAGGTGTGACTTATTTTGATGTACTATGTGCTGATAACGTGTAAGTAATATATATGTATAGATATATTTATTCATGAACCGAAATCACAACTCGAGACCACTCGGTCTCGAGTGAACAATAAAGTAGAGGGCCGGTTGGGCCTTGCACATCTCGAAACCCAAAACACAAGGACCTGACTCGAGACTATTCGGTCTCGAGTGATCCAAGTCGGTTGGGCCGCAATCCTTGAGCCCACTCGGAAACCCATTAGGGTGCACCATCTCGGTAAGGGTATAAAACCCATATTTTAGCCAACATGCTCTCATTCTTGTCAAATCATTCACAAGTCCCAAACATTCCTCAAACATCCTCCTCTCACCTCATCCTTTCTCTCTCTAGAAAAACCCTAAACCTCACCTAACACCTTCCATCCTTCTCGGACTCCTCGGTGGCAGCTAAGGACTCGCAAATCAGCTCATCATCATCACTTGGAAGCTTCCTTCATCAATCCTCCATATCCTCACACTTGTGACTCGAACCGATTAGTGTTTTATTGTTGTTATGATCCTTAGGTGATATCTTTGGTACAAAGTGTGTCTTGAATGATGCATATGGACGATAAGATGCTTCTTTGATAATAATATGTGTATTTGAATGATAAATGAAGTAGATTGTTGTTTAAAATGATGAAGGATATATGAACCGTGATGCCTTGATAATTTCTTGCCATGTTGATATGAAACTTGTTAAGACTTGTTGCCATGATGATCTGAATAATAATTGTTTAACATGTCTTTCATAAAGTGACTATGGTGTGTGTGTATAGATTAATCTGTTTTAGTATTAGAATAAGGAGATTTAATCCATTTTGATGAATAATAAACATAGGATAAATGAATGAATGAAACAGTGGCAAGCATGTTGAATGTGATGAACTGTTTGAATATGTGGTGAACATTTAAAATTTGCTATGTTTGATCCATTTAGAATTAGGGTGAGACAGGAAAACATGTTTGTGATATTTCATTGGATAGTACAAAGTTAGGACAGGTTCTAGAAAGATTCCTCGGTGGTCTCGACTCAGCAATTGTCTTATATCGGTTGCGACTCGAGACTACTAGAGAGGACGACTCGAGATCATCAAGTGTCAACTCGAGACCATCAACTGACTAATCGAGAACAGTTGTTTCATTAGTGGTCTCGACAAAAGTCTCGACACAGCAGGTGGTTCATCAGCATTGTGACTCGAGACCACCAGTGGTTGCGAGTCAAAGCGCTGCCCTGTTACGACACATAAATGCATGACTCGAGATTAGTGGTTTCGACTCGAGACCACTCCTCAGCTTCACCATCAGTGGATGGCACTCAAAACCACTGACCATGCCTGCAACGGTGGTTGCGACTCGAGACTGTTTCTCAGTGGCTTCGACTCGAGACCACTCATCAGTGGATTCAACCTATCAGTGGTTTCGATTGGGCCATGCTGTTATTGGGCCATATTGGTTTAACGGACTGCTTTCTGTGTGGACTAAGTGTTAACTGATTTCTGCTTGAATTGCTAGCACGATAGGGCGGGCCCAATAACCTTGAATGACATATAAGTTATGTGTTAACTGTTACTAGTCTACTGCGCAAACATTAGAACAGGCTCATTAATGTAAAGGATAATTGTATGTTATGCATGCTATGTGTTAGTTATGTGTAGATTCTACGTGACTTATTGTACCCGGGCTTAACCCATACTGGTAACCATGTTAGGACGTGGTGACCTGCACACTTGACCAAGTAAACTAAACTGCCGAGCAACCCAAGGTGAGTTCACAACTATCAAAGCATGCTTTCCCGGTGGTTTTGGGAAAACGGAAACTTAAAACAACGCTATCCCCTCGTAAGGGATACAAACCTACTTTTTCCCCTTAAATGGGACTCTTAGTTAATTATTGTTTATACGGTAATGCAACAAGCAATACTAAACGAAACTCTATCACTTAAGTCCTCACTACTTAATACCGATCAATCGCCGGGGCCAGGTGAACGGGTTATTAGTTAGTAGCGCTATTTAGGTCTAACCAGCCTCACACCGACCCTTGTTACTGGGAACGGGAGTGAACTAATGTACTCTGGCAAACCGTCAATGATGATAGAACATTGACAAACGGGGCACTACAGAAACGTACGGTTAAGTAAGTATTCGGTATTGTAAAAACAGTTTAGTCGCTTACTTATGGGGTAGCTCCCCATCGCATGTATAAACGGATAATTTAACTGGTGAAACAAGTTTTTGGTAATTAAAACTAGACAACTCGTGAACTCGCCAACATTTTTGTTGATACCCTACTGCATGCTTTGCAGGTACCCAGTGACTCAGGAGCTTGCAGCTTGGGAATGTGTAGTGGTCGTCTAACCCATGTGCTGGGTTTTAAATAATCTTGAACTTGAACTTTGTTTTGAAACTGTTTGGCTTATGCTTCCGCTGTTTATTTAAACTGTTATTTAAACTTAAACTTTTAAAACTTCAAACTATGATGTTTACTAACTATTGTGGCTGGTGAACATTCTTACTATTAACCAATGCTCGGTATAATTGGTGGCTGGATCCTGGTCAGTCACACCTCCAAGCGGTGGTACTCCGCACGTGGATTTTGGGGGTGTGACAAAAAGCTTGGCTTGGAAGTTGTTTTTCCATTAAGGATCTTGGTGAAGTAGCCTACATTCTGGGAATAAACGTCTATAGGGATAGATCAAGGCGCTTGATAGGTTTAAACCAAAGTGCATACATTGACAAAGTCCTGAATAGGTTCCAAATGGAGAACTCTAAGAGAGGTTTTGTACCTATTCAAAAGGGGACAATATTGAATACATCTCAATGTCCAAGCTCAAAGGATGAGCAAGAGAAAATGAAAAGAATCCCATATGCGTCAGCTATAGGATCCATCATGTATGCAATAATATGCACCAGACCGGACGTCTCATGCGCCTTGAGCATGACGAGTAGATACCAGCAAAATCCAGGTAACAGTCATTGGATGGCTGTTAAAAGCATATTAAAATATCTTAGGAGGACTAAGGATATGTTCTTAATATATGGATCTGGTGAGGAGGAGCTCGTTGTAAAGGGTTACACGGACGCGAGTTTCCAAAACGATCGAAGTGATTCTCGATCACAATCCGGGTATGTCTTCATTTTAAATGGTGGAGCAGTCTCCTGGAAAAGCTCAAAACAAGATGTAGTAGCATTGTCCACTACAGAATCAGAATACATCGCCGCTTCATTAGCAGCCCAAGAAGCTGCATGGTTGAAGAAATTCATAGCCGACCTAGGGGTGGTTCCTACCATTCAAGACCCCCTAGAGATCTTTTGTGATAACGAGGGTGCGATTGCACAAATCAAGGAACCTCGTGCGCACCAAAAGACTAGACATATTGAGCGGAGATTCAACTACATAAGGGATGAAGTTGAAAAAGGAAATATATGTATCCGCCAAGTTCACATCGATCAAAACATTGCGGATCCACTCACGAAGCTCCTTGACAGGGCAAAACATGAGGGTCATACATGTTCCTTAGGACTTCGATATTCTAGTGATTGGATTTGATCTATTTTGTATTTGGATATTGAAACAATTATTAATTTAACTCTTTTATGGTATTTTGAGTTACGTTTCATATTAGCATGTTTAAATCCATGAATAAGTTAATTATTCTAAATGTCCGTAGTCGATCATAATTGTGGGAACAAATATGAATGTAAGACTATTATGAACTTGGATTGGTGGATATTCATTTAGAATGAATATAGAGCAAAGTGTTGCTGCCAAAGTTCATAGATATTTGTGGGATACAAATATTGGACTGACTCGCTCTCAAATATTACTGCATGGAATCATTTGTGATTGATCATAAGTAAATTTTGAGTAAAGGCGAATATCATAGTATCCTCTGACCTGAGATATATATTGGGTCTTGATATTCACCAAGTATTATACCTTGACCTAGTTCTTAGCTGTTTGTAATAAGGCAGTACACAAGGCTAAACTCAGGTGTGGTACAAGGTGATTGTGAGAGACGTATGTAGTCAAGAAGGGATTTGTTCCTCTTATTCGTTGAGAGTAAGATGTCTAAGGCCTGATAAAGTTAAATCAACAGAGAGTGATCACTCTATGTCTCTGGATTTAACATGACATCTAAAACGAAAGGATAAATGATAGATTCACCTAAATCATGTTCAAGTAAGGGACTTGAAAGGGATGATGTTATTGAATGGCAAATATAGTCATACGTATTAGGGGTAGTAAACCGTAGTTAGGCGTCATTTACTGCTTGCATCTATCTTCTATGTATCTTGTGCAAGTGGGAGATTGTTGGACTCTGTATGCCCAAGACACATATTAAATTGATGTGGCTAGTACGTTATGATCCAAGTCGAGTCATACCCAAATACAAGCTAGACAAACACTCATATTATTTATTTGTGATATGATCAAACAAATAAATATTAACACTTACAATATTTAGAAATTGGTTTTCTAAATAATTACACTTGAGAAACCAATAAATTATATGGATAATTTATTTTTGAGAGAATATTTTATTTTGTTATTTAATGGGTTAAATAACATTATAAAAGATTACATAAAGTCTTGCAAACATATGGTGTAATATTTTATAAAAGTTATAAAATAAACAAGACTTAAAATTGTTAAAAGAAAATTTATTTTTTTAAAAAAAACACCCTCCAAAAATCGGCCAACATGTGGTCTTCCCTAGAAGTTGTGGTCCAATCACATTTCATGCATTTTTGCATGTGTAGGAGCCTCTTGATTGGGTGGTCTTTCCAAGACCATTTTGGTCCAATTAGCTTACATGCAATTGCATGTGTTAGGAGACTCTTGATTGGGCAAAGGGGAGGTGATGCTTTCTCTCAAGTTTATGGATGATCAAAAATGAGAGGAAGACTTGGATGAACTCTCTCAAATTTTCGGTCATAAGGGGTGTTTTTCAAGTGTTCGTTTTTTTGACTTTTGGTGTTAAAATCCTAGCTAATCTCGTGGTGTTTGTTGGAAGCTTGGGGTATACAAGCTTGAGGCCTTCTACTCTTGAAGGCAACCGTTCAAGAAACATCATCCTTTTCATCATCCTATTACTCCAAGAAGGTAGTTTTCTAAACACCCTATGGTTGTGTATGATAGTATGCATCTTCATATATGGATCCGGGTTTTGGGATTTTACTTATAAATGAAGTTTATATCATAAAAGTAACATGTTTTAAATACTTTTTCCGCTGCGTTTTTATTTCATATGGATGAAATTGCTTTGATAAACATGTAAAAATCCCATCAATTATCAAAACCCCTTCTGGTGAATCTGTCACTATTCAAGGAGATACACAATACGGGTTACCCAACAATGTGTCTATTCTCAAGGTATCGTAGTGTTTGAAAAGCGGATGTGTCATCTACATGGCACAAGTGACAGTGAATGATCCAAAGCCTAGGATTGAAAGCATCCCAATCATCTCTGAGTATCCTGATGTCTTTCCTGACGAGTTACCTGGATTACCTCCTGAGAGGCAAGTAGAGTTCAGGATAGACATTCTGCCAGGTTCTGCACCTATTGCACGAGCTCCTTATCGCCTAGCGCCTACTGAAATGAAAGAGCTCAGGACTCAATTGGATGACTTACTGGAAAAAGGTTTCATTCAACCCAGCTCTTCGCCTTGGGGAGCTCCAATATTGTTCGTGAAAAAGAAGGATGGATCAATGCACTTATGCATTGATTATAGTGAGCTAAACAAGGTAACGATCAAGAATCGTTATCCTTTACCCAGGATCGACGAATAGTTCGACCAACTTCAAGGAGCAAGCTTCTTTTCAAAGATCGAATTGAGATCTGGGTATCATCAACTCAAGGTTCGAACTGAAGATGTGCCCAAAACAGCATTCAGAACAAGGTATGGGCATTTCGAGTTTTTAGTGATGCCTTTCGGGCTCACTAATGCACCAGCAGCATTCATGGACCTCATGAATAGAGTCTGCAAGCCATACCTAGATAAGTTTGTCATTGTCTTTATAGATGACATACTTATTTATTCTCGTAGCCAAGTCGACCACGAGAACCACCTTCGGTGTATTCTAGAATTGCTTCAAAAAGAGAAACTGTATGCTAAGTTTTCAAAATGCGAGTTCTGGCTTCGTGAAGTCCAATTCCTTGGACATGTTGTTAGTGAGCGAGGTATCCAAGTAGATCCCGCTAAGATAGAAGCCATAATGAATTGGGAAGCACCCAAGACTCCAACCAAAATTCGCAGCTTTCTGGGTTTAGCTGGATATTATAGAAGATTCATTGAAAATTTCTCGAGAATAGCTGCACCATTGACTTCTTTGACCCGTAAGAACGTGAAATTTGATTAGGGTCCAAAACAACAAGAATCCTTTGAAATTCTTAAGCAAAAGTTGAGCAATGCCCCGGTACTAACATTGCCTGATGGAATTGAAGAGTTTGTAGTCTACTGTGATGTGTCACACACCGGTATGGGTTGTGTACTTATGCAAAAAGGCAAAGTGATTGCCTATGCATCACGACAACTAAAAGTGCATGAAAAGAATTACACCACCCACGATTTGGAGTTGGGTGCCGTTGTATTCGCGCTAAAGTTGTGGAGACATTATTTGTATGGAACCAAGTGTGTGATCTATTTGGATCACAAAAGTCTCCAACACTTATTCAATCAGAAAGAGCTCAATATGAGACAACGCCGCTGGATGGAAACTTTAAATGATTACGATTGCGAAATTCACTACCATCCAGGAAAAGCGAATGTAGTCGCAGATGCTCTAAGCCGTAAGGAAAGAGTCAAACCCATAAGGATCAATGCCAAGAGCATTGAGCTGAAGAATAGTCTGAATGAAAGGCTATTAACTGCACAGAGAGATGTTGTTTTGGAAGCCAACCTTCCAGATGAAAAGTTGGGTGTTACTGCTGAACACTTAACACCAGGTTAGGATGGAATCCTCAGACTGAATGGAAGAATTTGGGTTCCTATCCATGGAGGACTTCGAGAAATAATCCTTCAGGAAGCTCACAATTCCAAATACTCAGTTCACCCTGGAGGTGACAAAATGTATCATGATTTAAAAGCTAATTATTGGTGGATAGGTTTGAAGAAATCTATTGCCACACATGTAGCTAAGTGCCTGACTTGTGTGCAAATTAAAGCTGAATATCAAAAGCCATCAGGGCTACTACAATAGCCAGAACTTCCCACCTGGAAGTGGGAGATGGTAACTATGGATTTCATAACCAAGTTACCTAAAACAAGGCATGGAAATGATACCATATGGGTCGTAGTAGATAGACTGACTAAGTCAGCACATTTCTTACCCATAAAGGAGACTCATAGCTCTGACAAGTTAGCACAGTTATATGTGGATAAGATTGTATCCCTTCATGGAGTACCGGTGTCTATTATCTCTGATAGAGATACTAGATACACCTCTCACTTTTGGAAAAGTTTCCAACAATCTTTGGGCACTCGTTTGAATTTTAGTACTGCTTACCATCCTCAGACAGATGGACAGAGTGAGCGTACAATTCAAACTTTGGAAGACATGCTTCGGGAATGTGTTATTGATTTAGGAGGTAGTTGGGACGAACACCTACCCTTGATCGAGTTCTCCTATAACAATAGCTACCATACAAGCATTCAGGCTGCGCCTTTTGAGGCATTATATGGTAGGAAATGCAGAACGCCTGTTTGTTGGGCAGAAATAGGAGAAGCACAGTTATCAGGACCTGATATAGTCCTTGAAACGACGGACAAGATTGTCCATATTCATGATCGCCTGAAAGCTGCCAAGGATAGGCAGAAAAGTTATGCTGACAAAAGGCAAAAACCTCTAAAGTTTGAAGTTGGTGGTAAAGTCTTACTGAAAGTATCACCCTGGAAAGGTGTGATGCGTTTTGGTAAGAAGGGCAAGCTAAGCCCTAGATATATCGGACCATTCGAGATTATCGAATGTGTTGGCAGTGTAGCTTATAAGCTAAACTTGCCTGAGGAGCTTAGCGGAATTCATAATGTTTTTCACATCTGCAATCTCAAGAAATGCTTAGCTGATGAATCACTACTAGCTATGTCTTATAAAGACGTACAAATTGATGAAAGTCTAAGGTTTGTTGAAAGACCTATATCGATCGAGGATCGTCAGGTTAAAAAGCTCCGAAGAAAGCACGTGCCAATAGTAAAAGTCAAGTGGGATCCCGTAGAGGTCCCGAATATACGTGGGAAGTTGAGTCCACTATGCGACAAAAGTACCCTCACATATTCCAGTAAATCTTGGGGTCGAGATTTCTTTTAAGGGGGTGAGTATGTAACACCACGTAAAAATGTGTCCAATTATGTATAGACACGTGTCCCAAACTCTAGATATGTGAAAGAATAAGTTTGAAGGACTAAAGTTGACAGACAGTGAAAATATGAAACCACAGGGACTAAAAGTGTCAACATGCCAAACTTATGCCTCTGAATGACCATACGTGATGAATATATTCTTAAACGAGTGATTAATTGGATATAAGAAGCCGTTTGTGAAAATAATCGGAAGATTTTAAAACTACAAGGGTTAAACGTGTCAACATGTTAATTCTGAACTCTGAGTGACCTTTTAACGAACCCGAGGCTTCGAAATATTCAAATATACTCTCAAGAATAAGTGGTATAAATTTCACGTGGTTTCGAGATCGTTAAGCAAGTTTTCAAGACTTTGAGCTAAAAGTGTCAACTTGATGAAACTTGCATTTATAGTGATATTTAACGAAACCGAACCTAACGAAGTTTGATTATACACCCTTGGGCCTCTACAAACTAACTACAAGGGCCTTACATGTCAATAAGGAGGTTAAATAGGGTTTAAAATGACCAGGGACTAAAACTGCCATGTTTGAAAGTGTTTTAACCTGGAAACCAGGTCTACGCGGCCCGTGTAAGACCCCTCTTGACCTTTACGCGGCCCGCCTGAAACACCCCAGCGCAGAAAAAACTGGACAGATGTATGTTTCAGCTGTTGCACCGCCTTAAACTCGTTTGTAACAATCCTATGGGCTGTTATACGGTATTATAAATCCACTAGGACACCTGGGGTGATCCTAGGAGGTCCCATAACAGCTGGAAGTGATCTAAACATTTGGAAATCACTATATAAGGGACACTAGTTCAAAGTTCTTATGCACTTGACTTGCAACAATCTTCAAAACACTCATCTCTGCAGCAAGCAAGTACTAGGAGAAGACTTAGAAGTGTAGAAAAGATAGCAAGGAACATATCATAATTTAACTTTGACTTTCGGTTTAATCATAATCGGTCCAGCCACTGATCGAAACGAAAGTGGTTATGGAACCATATTAAGGTAGGTGATTAACCCTTAAAAGGGCACCTCCTAATTATTTCGTTTGACTAGTTAATTGCCGGGTCAAACTAGTTTGACAAAAAGTCAAACTGGACAGTAAGTTTTAAAATGTTATAAATTAATAAAGCAGAGGTTCTAAATTATAATTTAACATTCTAATGACTTGGTAATTAATATTAGAACATGTTTTATCAGTCCTAACCCGACAATTATCAGTCTAAGGTCAGTTTATAACCGAAAGTCGCAAAAGCTTGACTTTTGCTTTGACTTTCAGTTTCAAGCTTAATTCTCCCATGTTTTAAGCTTCCATTAGGACCACATTACTCAGTAGTATAACCCTCTGGAGTTATAGTGCATGGTTCTTAGTGGTTTGAATTATATGCTCTTATTCGTTAATATGCTTATAAATGCCAAAAATGCCCTTTTGACATAGAAATGAGATTTTTAGAAATGTGAGAGGACAAAAACCTTTGTTACTGATTTATAAACTTGTCCAAAAAATTTGACATCAGTTTGAGGTCTAGATTAGGAGTTATACTACATATCGTAACTAAGAAGCTTTTTACTAATTAAACGGCATAATTAGCATAAAGCCTATCTAAACCCAAATTCTGACACCAAACTTTTTACTCACTGATGTAATATAATATTTTGGGATTTTTGAAGATTTTTATTTATTTTTAAACTGATCATATCATAGGGTTCTAGCTTTGATTCGGTAATTATCGGTTATACCCTTTTCTTGAATAAAATGAGTTTTACATAATATTTTGATACCAAACTTTTTGCTACTGATTCTATATGATAAATAAAATATTTTGAACTTTATAAACTGATCAAAAACTCAGATTTCCTATTATGACCCGAAAATCGCTTAAAACCGACTTTTACGCGTTTTAAGCGCATAGTATGGGTTAAAACTATTTTTAACATATAAGACTTGATACCTACTGATGTTTTTAGTAAATTTATACACTTTAATAGTAAGCAAAAGTTTTAAACACAGATTTCCAAAATTTACCTTTAAAGCTTATGTGAAATTACCAAAATGCCCTTATGGGACTTAAATTGGTTTAAATTACTTTTTGGGCATATATGTTAACATCCTACTGATGTATTAACATATTTCAAGCATAATGACAATTGAGACCTGTATATAATTCATTTGGTTACCAGTTACGCGTTTACGCATTCGGATCGGTTTATGTGACTAGTTTACGTAAAATAGCCGAAACGGGTTTAACCTTATCATCAAATCCTCAATTTCCAGAATGTGATTAGCCTACCCATATTATACGAGTATCCAAGCTTGTCGGGTCTAAACCACATTCTATTCCGGTCTCCACTTAATCTAGCGTTTAGAACCGTAAAGTTTCTTTCTAGCTAGCCGGTCTAAGTCCTTAACTTAACTAAAGGCCCATTAGCATCCTAATAGGTTATTAAACCTTCTATACAGATTAAGTAGCATCCAGTAGAAGGTACCATCATACGGCTTAGGATTATACTGCTGAGTTACCTTTCACATTAGCTTAGGGAAATACTTTTAACTTATTTTCCCTTATACGGGCTTGGGATATGGTATTATAATAATACCACTTGGTCGGGTATGAAATCATTTAATCGGATTGTGATTAATAAATTTACATAACCCGTTTTAATCTTCATTGTTTGATAACATAAACATTGGGGGTTAATTCGACCGTGTCCTGGATATCCTCGGCTCATTTCATTTGAAAATGGCCACGACCTATGCACGGGGTGTAGGCATACACCTGACAGATGCAAATGCTAAAATATAAACTCACATGTTGGGGATAACTCCTTTGTGGGTTCTATAAGTGGTGAGTCGGTTAATCATGACCGGCTTCCAACCGGCCCCAATTGTAAGACAAACATGTAAATCTGTATACAAGATTATTTTTAAATAATTGTCCCAAGTTATAAATGATTTGTGCCATGTGCACTTAAATCAATTTTTATAAATGTTTTTCAAAAGAGTCAGTTAATTGTATTTACCAGTGTAAACTGACGTATTTTCCAAAGATTAATTGACAGGTACCTCTCGTAATAAGCTGGAGCTATTGGGTGTCGTATAAGAGGATCTTGCAAATCCCTAAGATACCTGAAGTCTGTTATTTTGTTTCTTTGTATTATTTATGATCCGCTTGTGGATCTTATTACATTCCAGTCTGTATATTCTTTCACTCGGACACTCAGACATTATGGTTTGTAATAGTTTATTCACCAAGCCTTCCGCTGTGCTTTTATATTGTGTGTATTGACTATGATGATATCAACTACGTCACAATACTCCCCGCCGGGCCCACCGGTAATATGTGGAAATATCGGGGTGTGACAGGCCGTGAGTGTGTGAGTGTGTGTAGATGATTGTGTTTTTTATTCTTGTTGAAAGATTCTTGAGTTACATGATTTCTTGAAAGTAGGATGCATGTAATAATCAATATGTGTCATATAAGAATGTTCTAAAGGTGATTCAAGATTTGAAAGTGACATGATGAAAAGTGAACTTTTGGAAGTTTATATGTGTGTATGTATTTCGTATATATGTATGCATGCATGTAAAAGTTTGTCATATATTCTTAAATGTGAAGGATACTTGCATTTATGTATGAATGATTGAATGATCATGATGATTACATGTTGTGTTTTGTAAGAACATGATATTAATGTGTTCTTGAGTATGATTAAAACATAAATGATGATGATGTTGTATGAGTGCATTAGATGCAGATATATGAACATACATGATGATATGAAAGCATAAAATGATCATTTGAGTTTGATTTGATAAAAATCAATTTTGATCAGAATATAAACACTAAAATTAGAATATTTTGAAGTGTTTAATGATATATAACTTTGTCATAATGTTTGCTAGTCTTGCATGTTGTACTTGGTGCATTAGGATATAACTTTGATCAGAATATAACTTTGTCATAATTTGTGTGACTTACACAAAAACTGCACTAATCTGATTATGGTCACTATTTTAATCAGTAAATAACATGTATTGTGTTAAAATATCAGGTCATTCTGAGTTGGGATGGTTATAGTAACGTTTAACGCAAAACTATGCGTTAAAACGGTCAAAAATCGGCTTTTCGAACGATTTTTATGAAACTGATTTAGATCAGTAAGTAAACTGATATTTTTAGTTCAAAAATAAGTATTTAAACTAATTTTAAGTTTACTTGGTATTTGGTTGGTCATACGTGACTTCCGACGCCCCGAAAACATTACCGAATCACTAAAATACGCTTTTTTCAATGAACACTAGTATGGGTCATTCTTCGGTGAACCTTATGTGTTAAAATGTGTTATGTGATTTAAACATGTGAATGTGAAAATATGTTAAGTGTTAACATGAAAGTGGGAAATTTAGATTATGCATGTACACTTGTGCATTTTATGTGGTAGAAGCGGTAAAATCGCGTTAAACGTGTAACTTGTTTGTCGACAGTGTAGCTTCAGTAGCTGATAGAGAAGGAAGATAACAGACCAATTTCCTGCTTTGGGTAACCCTAGTTTTGCTCGTCAAGATGAAGGACGATAGTTTTCGAACGAACAGCAGACTACCAGGAGCCGAACGAGCTAACCAACAAGAGTCGGTGACTCTTGCTAAGGATTAACGAATTACTTGTTTAACTAACTGTGAGGATCCAACTACTATTTTCCGACTGATCGATGATCGAGTGTCGATAGCTGCAAATTCAGAAAGAAAGTATACCGGGGAAATTGCGGGACAATAATTTGTTTTAACGTACACAAGAATGGTGTTCCCTACACACTGCACAGAATGATTCTACACTGAATACGAAACTCTGAGAATCTAGGAAACATGTACTTAGGACCATCGGGAACCCAGGTCCAAATTCACAAAGATTGTTACTTAGGAACCACATCTGTTAACTCAAGCAGACACCATTAACCTGACATATATGCCGGTTCCGTTGACCAAACAGAAAGTACTTGAATTTCTTTTACTTCTAGCGAGTAGATGTTTGCATCTCTACTCCCCTTAATGGTAGTTGCATCGCATTAATTTTCTTCGCTGAGAGCGAACAGACATTTGCTTCGAATACTTGGTCATCTCTTCATTTTAGCAGATACACATTGTTTCATTACCTGGGGACTTATATGTTACGCATGCACCATTTGCTACGCATGCGGTCTCATTTCAAACGCTTCATTTAAGTTCAAATATTATGACGCTAAATCTAATTACTGATTTGTGATTCGAATGACCTACATTATTATGACTATTGACTCTTTTGCTACCAAGTCAACACACTTTCTTGAAACTTCATTTATTTCAAGTTACATTCATGGTTTATCTTTGTGACCATGCCGAGATTCCTTTGTTGATACATACGTTTATTGCCGGGTTACGCTAAAACCAAGTTCAATTGCTCGAACTTGTCCATGTCACATATTCAATTTAAAACGCCATATGATGTATTGAGAGCATCATATTCGAATTTATTCTTGCAAAGATTCTCTTATTTCAAGTCATAGTAGGTTTGTCTGGTCTACGACTCCACTAAATCGTTGTTGGTTTTGACACCTTGCGGTGATACCTTCACAGAAATTTAAGCTTGCGCTGAATTGGTTACGCCTTTCATACACGGATTTAGTTGCTTATTTATTGACTTGCTCTAAATCAATTTTGTTTATCACAGTTAAAGCAGTCTCAACACAGTTGCGTGTTAAGAAAATGGTACCTATATTCATTTCATGACGCGGTGTACCCCCCTAACGATACTTTCCTTGTTGACTGAATGCCTTGTGGTACTCATTACCTTTTCATCTCCGATCGGAAACACTGGTTCTTTGATATTCCACGTTCAATTGAAAACTCTGCGGCATTGTGTAAATCAAATCTTCAGGCTTGTTCGGTACATATTCATTTGATTTCCAACACGGTGAACTTGTTCAGTCACTACTATACTTGAATTATGTCATTGTGACACCTTGTGGTGTCATTACAAACTTGTAACTTGTGCTAATCAGGGTCAACCGTTTCACACAAAATTGCATATACTTTCGTTTGACTTGTCATTTAAACATTTCTGATGCAACTACGAATTGAGACAATGATACACCAGGATCGCTTGTACTTCATTTGGTGTATTTCCGCAATTCAAAAATGTCAACACGCTAATCCTTACCATTCATTTATTCGGGAGTTGACAGATCATTTTACTATTACATTTGAGTTGTTGATTTTGAATTCATATAACGGATGTTATGGTTGATAAAAACTCGTTTGCATATTGCGATCGATCGTTTGAGAATCTTATTAGTCAAAATTCCTCTTTTGAGGAACCCCCTGTTAATTGGATTACACTAAACTATACGTCAATACGGCTTGTACCTATGACATCAAATGGTAAAAGCACATACCTTTTAACCATAGGATTCGAGTTGTTATATATTCTTAGACTCACCTGATGTGAATAAGGTTTGATTCGGTTTTGAGATTTCCTACCTCAATATTATCCATATACATATGCACATAATAAAACCCTATGGAGTTAAGGTAGTACAAATTTCGAGGACGAAATTTTCTTAACAGGGGGAGAATGTGACAACTGTCAAATTTGCATGCTTCCGTACAATTAATTAATATTAAATTTGTGCTTAATGAATGTGCTTGATTCAACTGATGATTAAACTGCTTTCTAATTTCTGTTACATACATACATGTGCATCACATTTCATACTGTCACACCATTCATTATATACAAACTTTAGTGACATACATGATGCACAAAGCACCGTTAGCACAGTTAGCGGATAACTCAGAAATATACTGACAGTGCCAGTACACAGACAGACAATGTTTTGAGGCCCAGTGTGAGCCAGAGACAAGGTACTACAATAGTATGGAGTGTAGGGAAGTAAGGACCATAAAACTGCGTCACTAGGTGATAGTTTAAGTGCCGGAAAGTGCCTAAAACCCACTTAAAGTGCAGAATTCTGCATTAATTACCAAAATTCAGCATTTTAACATGCTAGTAATGTGCAAAAATATGGCAAAATGGTCCTGTATGCTTTCCAAAGTGTCGAGAATTAAAAGTGTCACAAAAAGTTACATAAAGGACACTATACGGAATAACTTAGCACTTTAACGGAACGGTATCTAACCGAACAACCGGACATTACCCGGAACACAAAAATATTGTTAAAAGCATTTTTTTTATTTTTCTGAGCTAGTTATGGTTTCCGAGCACTCTAACATATTACATAATGCAAGATACACATAAACACTAGACTTTTACATCTTAACTTCCACTAAATTACCTACTTACCAAATTTGCACATAGACCCCCTCCCCCTTGATGTAATCGGTCACAAGTATGGCCCACCTCCCAAAAATCTTACAAGATCACATTAGATCTTACTTAGATATGTAGAGATTTGTTCAAGATCTTGAATGTACTATGAAATCCATAAAGATCCTTACTAGATTATATAAGATCTAGACCCCATTCTCATCATCATCTTCAACACAAAAACACCTCTCTCTCCTCCCTTCTCTAACCTACGGCCCAAACAAGCTTACCACCACCACCATTTTCCATCCATCATCTAGCCATTCCAAGATCATTTTTAGGTGTAAGAAGGTGATTCACGAAGCTTGGTGCTCACGGAACTTGAAGGACCACCTTTTTTTGCTTTTATCCACTCCATCTACAACTTGTTTCTTCCCTAGCTTCAAGCTAGTAGTAAGATGCTTTTTCACTCTTGTTACTTCATATTTATGGTGGTTAAAAGATTCATTGTGATGAAAAACATAGAACACTAAAGACCATACACATAAATCATGAACATAAGCTTACATAAAGATGAAACATGATGTAATATTGTTAGAATGATGTTGTTTTGAATATGTATGATGTTTACTTAATGATTACTAGTAATATGATGATTGATCATCATATGAAACTTGTTAGAGTATGATTAAAAACATGGTTTAACAAGTTAGGAGATGATTATGTGTTTCATGAAATAATCATCTTCTAGACTAAACATGAACTTGAAAGTAAAAATGATTTCCTTACAAAGTAACAAACCAAGTGAACTAGTAAATTTGTGAACCCAAGACTTGTGTATGATTTTCCAAGAAAAACCAAGTTTAAAAGACGGTTTTTGAAAGATCATGATTCTTACATATACTTACACTATTTTTGGAAATAAAATAAGTATATGGATGCTAGTAAAACAAGAAGATGTGGTAAATAAATATTTTCGTAAAATGAGTTCACAAGTTGTAAACATCTAGAAATCCCGAGAATGAGATTTTAACGAAAGTAAACACACTTTGGAGGGTAACTAAACCCACTAAACACCTCACCAAGTTACTACGCGTTATTACGAAAACTCAAGTTCATATTACTATGTAAAGTGCATTGTTTTTACGCTTGGTAAGTGTAATATTGTTTAGAGTATGATTGTTGATGGTTTGAATGATTTTTGGAAAAGAAAATGATATGCTAAATAGCATGGACACCTCCATTTACAAAGGAAACTATGGCGAAATTTTCTAAAAATTCCAACACTTAGAAAATATTTTCTAGACAAGTGTTTACTAGTATATTTTAAGCTATGCTTTTCAAATATAAACCTCGCCATAATTTTTGTTACAAAATACGAAGTGTCGGAGGTTGGTTTTCGTAAATAAAAGTGGATAAATATATATTTAGAATATATATTTTATACTAAGACATTTGTGTGAATTTTGCCTACTTGGTGAAATAGTTATATTATTTTAGGGTAAAATAATATAACTTAACAAAATACCATGACATTTACAACTCCAAAATAATACCAAAAATCACAAGAAATGAAATATAAGTTACACACTTAATATTGTAAAGCCGAACGCTAAAACGTAACTTATGAAATATTCCGGAAAATACTCTTATAAATATATTTTTGGCAAGTATTATTTTGGAAACGAAAGGATGAAAATATGATTTTCGTACATATTACCAAGTATATCATTATTTTTGGACAAGGAGAAAATATATTATTTTTGGGAGATAAAAATATATTTTCTTGGGTTTATTAAGAAATATAATATTTTTGGGAAAAATATGTAATTTCTTGAAATGCATTAATTTGGACAAAATAAGTTTATAAATATTTTCCAAGTGAGACTTGAAAATATATTGTTTTGAAGTAATATATTGAGAATATATTGGCATATTATTATTTGGAATACTACACCGGGATACGACGCCAATACATGGCAAGTTATACGAACACAAGAATACGAATACACAAGTATGAGATACTCCTATCCTTGGGAAGGAAATGCGAATAACAATACTCGAGAAGTATTATTACAAACATATTGAAAACACTTTAAAACGTAACTCAAAGGCATTAATCAATACTAAGACAAGGTACGACCCGCTCATCTAACGGACCGTAGTACGCCTGTACGTAGTCGTGCGTTCTAGAGGAAGCTTCGAGTTACATTGGATACGAAGACGCAATACAGTGAGTTCATGTCCCCCTTTTCTCTTAACTGTTTTCAGTTTTATACTTCGGGGTGAAATACATGTTACATACTGCTTACAAACAATTACCATGGTATGATTAGCTAAGGAAAGTTACTGCTAGATCACGTGAATGGGTAGGCCATTAGCTTAAGACCATTAATCCTTGTATAAGGACCGAGGGGCATGAGTGATAGATCTATTGGGTGTTGCGAGCCCCACCCATGGGCCTGCGAGTGGCCGCATGTGGTGACTATGTCGTTCCGCCGGAGGGGCCGATACGAAATACGCATACAGGTTTGAGTACTTCCTATGCCATGTCACTTTTTAATGTATTAGCTACACATTAATTGATCTATTTTTCCTTATTGTTTCATACCAGTTTACACAGACATACATACATACTTACAAAAGTTTTCAAGAATGACACATGCGTACATACTAAACACATGAACTCGCCCAACTTTTGTTGATGTTTTTAAACTACATGTATTTCAGGGAACTAATAAGTGGATCTGGCGAGCGTTGAAAGTTTTTATGTTGCGTTTGAAATAAAGATGTCATCCATGGTCTTTGGGTTTGGTCAGTGTGTCTTATTCCTGGTCGAGACACGTCTTCCAAGCCATGATTACAACTAATATCTTTTGACGAATCCTTAGTGAACTTTTACACAATTCATACGGTTTGTAAAACTTGAAATTGAAGTCTACGTTTTAGACAATGTTGTTATGTTTTAAACTCATTTTATGGATGACAAATCTTTGGTTTTATCATGTAGTTGTTTGATATGGTGGAATGCAATGATAACAAGAAAGTCACACCATAATCACGCTTCCGCAAAAGTCAGGGTGTGACAAGTTCGGTGTGGGGTTGGAAGGATTACTAACTTATGAAGATGAAGAAGAGTTTGATCCTATAGGTGATCTTGCATACTTTTAGGCCTTACTTGAAGGTAAACCGACAAAGGTGATCAAAACTACCCTAGAAGAAGAAAACGAAGAAGAGGTGGTAGAGGAGGAGACGGACTTTTATAATCCTAGTTTTGGAGTTTTGAGAAAAACTCAAAGTGGGGATGATTTTGTGGTGAGTAATTCAAGGTTTAGATATCCTATGGGTGAGTTTAGGTCGAGTAAGAAAGATGGAGAGATTTGGAGAAAGAAGGGTTGTGATATGAGTGATTTTGATGGAGGCCCTAGTGTTACTTTTAGGGGTGAGATGGATCTTCATCATCCCTTATAAGCGAAGACTGGAGATTAAAGGTTTTGGGTTAGACACCCAAGTGTTGAGTTTATATAGTTGAGTGCCAGTCGTAGTTTCTAGTTTTTCGGTAGTGTTTTGTAGTTTTTCTGTTTGTGTTTTTGTGTTTTGAGTCTTTATGTAGGGATTCTGTGAGAACCGGTTGGATCGTCTCTTGATTGAACAACTCAGGTCGGATCGATCACTGTAGAAGTGCGGAATCCATATACAGTGTCAAAGAAGAATCAACAACGAAATCAACGTTTAACGCATCCATTCTCATTCAAAGGTTATGAAAATACAAAGTTTCGGTAAGAGTTGTACAGAGTTTTGCCTCAGAGACTTGCAAAACCATCACTAACAAATGAACCAGTAAGACTCTATTTATAGGCGAAGCTGAACTGGGAGATATCATGTCATCCGGTCGGATGGTCATCCGTCCGGATAACCAAAGCCATCCGACCGGATCACTTTTTACAAATAGCGTTTACGTTCCGTTTCTCCCAGTTAGAATATAACATACACACAAAACTATACAAAGACACTTACAGGACAAAATATAGACTCGATACAGACGGAAGCTACAGACATATTGCACCTAGAGTCTCCCCCCTTGGATGTAGCTGCAGTCTTCCTTCCTATATAGTCTTCACCGTGTCTTCCTGCTGCGTCTGCTTTCCTTTGCCTTCTGCCTCCTCTTTTCTCTCCTTTCTTCTAACATTTGTCGCCTCAAAGGCCTTCCCATTTCATTCCACCATTTTCTATACTCTGGATCTCCATCCTTAGATCTTTCCCACCTTGGAATTTTATTCTCTTGTGATTCAATAGGTGTTTGATCTGTTGGAGGTGGCCTTTTAAACTTTCTTAGACCCAATATAGCAGCTCTCTCAGCGATCTTTTTAAACCTTTCACTTCGACATTTAGCTTTTAAGAATTCTTCTAACTCTAAGTCTTTGAACTTTGTTTCCCAATACCTTCCAGAATTAATGTCTTTGGAGAAGCACACGTTCACAATCTTCTGATATTGTTGTGCTTGTACTCTATCAGACTCATTATAGACTATCTTGTTGAAGAACAGGTAATCAATGTCTTTTTTGAGCAGTTTACAAGCCACATCGGATCTAGCACATTGATGCGTCTTGTTTCACCTGTCTTCTTGTCGAACAGAGAGATCACTGCTTCCGCTATGCTTTGATTATATAACCAACCTTTGAAGTCTTCATGGAAATCTTGTTCCATTGCACGTAGCGGCATGTTCTTTAGACATCTTGGAGGCTTTATCTTTGAAGTAATGTCTTTCTCGCCTGTGATAGGATCATATTTGACAACTTGTTCAGGAAAATGTGGCTTCCAATCTGGAAATTTTTCCTTAGCTTGCAGCTTTATGTAGTTCCACAATTTATGATCATGCATTTTCACATCCAAACCATAATAGAACTGCTTGATATTCTTCATCTGTACAAGTTCTTCCACATCCCACCATGGAAGTGTTTTTATATCAGATAGGAACTCAAAATATTGCACTCCATGTTCTCTTCTGATCGCATACACTTTCAAGTCTTCAAGATAGCCCCACGATAGAATATCACCCAGAGATTTATCTGGATGATATGTGAAATACTGTAGTGGCCTCTTATACTTTCTTTCCTTAGGCATCACTTTGAACCATATCTTTCTTCCTTCAAGAAGTTCTTCTTGTGGAACAATTTCAGGAACTCCTTCAGTAGAGATCCTCTCCACTACTTTCCTTCTCACATCCTCTTCATTGTGAGACTTGAATAGTTCGGTCAAAGTAGGAAAGCTTTCATCAACTCTAGTATAATGAAATGGAGTATCTTCTTCAGAAAGATCAGAATCTTCTTCAATAATCACGTCTTTGAAATTATCAGCTTCATTAGCAAATTTGAAAGAATATTCTCTTTCAGGTGTTGGAGGAATTTCATCTTCAATATCAAACGTGAACTTTCCATCTTCCATGCCCAACTCCTCTAACATAGATTCCCTCGATCTATTCTCCTAAATCTCCCCCTCAACCTTAGCATGTAAGTAAATGACTTTAGGAAGAGTGAGGTATACCTGATCACCAGCATGTTGTTTAGAAGACGAAGAAGAAGCTTCATGATGTTGATCTTCTTATTGTGCATTCAGCTCGTCATTCAAGAAATCTTCGAGAGTATGCTGATTAGAAGGCTTCACAATTAACAACCCTGTTGCCCCCTGATCATCATCGTCATCATTATCACCATCATAGTTGTTGATATCTTCAAACAACTCCTTCAACTCCTCATCCTCTTCTTCATGACCCTTTTCAATGATCTTTCTTCTAATAAGTTTTATCTCTTCTGGTGTAATATCTTTCACATCACCAACAGAAATGATAGCAAGTGTATTATCTACCACATCTTCGACTTCTTTCATTTGAACCTCATTCACATTCGAAGCTTCTTGAACAGGATCAATTTGGCTTGAAGATCCAATAATCTCCTCTTTGTCAATCACCAAACCTTTCTTCTTCTGCTTAGCCTCTTCAGCCAACTGCTTCTCTCTTTCGACTCTTCTTGCTTCAACCTTTTGAATTTCTATTTCATCAAACACAACTTGAACATTGAATCCAAGCTTGTGTTCAATGACAGTGTATAACATATTCAACTGCTCGTCCATCACCACTTTGTCAGCCCTTAAAGCTTCTATTTCTTTCTTCAATGCTTCATTTTCTCTTGAATCATGTTGGCTCACATCACCCAACATTTCATGCAGTAATTTATTAGAATTTTCAATAGATTTGTATCGATCGTTTACCTCGTCAATCTCTTCATTCAGCTGATCAATAACCTTAGCATGTTCATCAAGCTCTTCTGATAGTTGATCTATTACCTCAGCATGATCTTCAAGATCCTTTTTCAATGCAACATTTTCTGCTTTTACTGCTTCAAGTTTTTCTTTTGCTTCTTCATGTTCTGCTTCGACTTTCGCTTTAGCTTTCTCCAAAACACTCAACCTTTTTCATCAGCACATTAATCTTTACTTCATTGAATATACCATAATCACCTTCCGGAAGATCTTCTGGATATTCATCAATAACCTTTGGAAATCCATAACTAGAACTTGAAGTAGTAGCTTTCTTTGCAGATGATGGATCTTCAACTTTCTTTGGTTGTTCTTCAGGAGTTTTCTCACGATCATCTTGAATATGAATTGTTGGATTGATAGGTGTTGGTGGTGGTGTTGATTTTCTTTCACCCATGAACTCCACCTCTACATCTTCTACAACCTTCTCAACCCTCTCATACACTGGGCTTTCCACCTTCTTTTCAACTATTGGAACTTCAACACTTTGAACTTTTTCAACTTCTGGAACCTTTGTAGTTTCTACCTTAGGAGCTGCTGTTGATCCCTTTTTAGCTCTAACACTTCTAGGAACAAATCCTGTTGGATGAGCTTTCCTTTTTCTTAACACCTTCTTCTTTTCTTTTGGTGTAGGCTCCTATGTTGAATCTTCCTCATCAGATGCCTTCTTCTTCTTCTTCGGTGTACCTTTGAACTTTTGTTTTCCAGACACATACGACGTTGGAGCAATCTTTGTAGGATCAAGTTCGTCACTTTCTATAGCACTTGAATCACTGTGCACCAATCCTTCAATTTGTGTCTCCTTTACACCTTCAGCTTCAACGTTCTTTGCAGTTGTTTCAGCTTCTTTTACAATGGTAACACTTTGAGCAGGTTTAGCCTTTCATTGCTTTAAATAATCTCCTAACAACACATTCAAGAGATTAACACCTTCTTGGATCAAATCTGTGGAGGAATGACAGGCTCATCTACGAGATGTGGTGGCGACTTCTTCTTTTTCTATGTTTCTGCAAAACAAATATTAACACTATTAGTATAATACGCAAAAGAATGATCTACCAACCTTTCTTGTGAATCCCCCTTTCCAACTTTACCCTTAATCACTACTTTCAGCGTAGATACTTTAGGTGATATCTTTGGTGTCCTCTTTCTCTTCTTCTCGTCCTTTTCATACCAAAATCTCAATTTCTTTTCAACCATGTCATTTGTTAGTGCATTTATCTGTCTATCGCCTCCGTCAATCAAAATTGTAGCAGAAACCGAAGAAGTCGAGTCGTTATGATAGAATATCTAGGCAAAAGGCAAGGTGTCAATATTGTAATTAATGAGAAATCTCATTAATAGTCAAGGCCTATAAATAGGAGCTTATGTGTTAGTTTTAAAAGACTTTTGCTCATTTGAAGAATTAGAGCCCTCTAGATCTAGAGAGAGAATCTAGAGAGAGAAAGTGATTCAAGGTTCTTGTACTTATCAAATCTTTCAATAGAATCACATTATTTGTACGTTCTTGTGTTTAGGTCACGTTCGTGTACGGATTCCGCACGTTTCACGTTCGTTTAGCAATCGTATCGGAGTCAAACCGGTCCTAACAAGTGGTATCAGAGCAGGAGCTCGATTGCACGATCAAACATATAGTTTTCGTACCAGATTTCAGCTGATTCAGATCCGATTTCATCTATTTCTTCATCTTCTACCTACTTTTCACGTTTTCTATGAATTTTCGACAAATTGAACGTGATTTCATGGTCCGAATCAGATGATTTTCTAGTATGTTGTGCGAAAATAGTTGATAAACAATCCTACCAAGTTTCAGACTCAAATTCCTTGTCGTTTAGGAGAAATCTGAATTTTTAGGTCCGATTTCGTGACTAACAGCAGGATTTCGCTTGAATCAGTCATATTTCAGCAAGATTTCGCTTGAACATGATGATTTGGACTTGATTTCGCTTGAAATAGAACCTGATATCAGATTTCGCTTCAACAGAAACTAGTTTGATTTCGCTTCAAAAGAAACTAGTTTGATTTCGCTTCAAGTCATAATATCTGATTTCGCTTCAAGACATAACATCTGATTTCGCTTCAAGATAAAAACCTAGATTTCGCTTGAAGTCTGATTTCAATTCAACTTGGGATTTCGCTTGAGTTCGCTATTTTGCTTGAAAAGTGAAATTTTGTGTCGAGAATATTTCACGGCAACCGAGTGTCAGTCTATTTTCAGTTTATTTGATATTTGATTGTACTGATTGGGTTTGTTTGATTGTTTGTCAGGTTTGCATTATGGCTGAGGAATTTTTCAACACGTTTTACAACGCGTTCGCAACCGAATCGTCTGAGGCTTCAAATATTACACCAAAAACCATTTCTAAAGTGCTAAATGAAAATATCAAGAATGATAATTTTTACGGAACTCATTCAAAGCCACCAGCTCTTGATAGCATTGAGGATTATACCTGGTGGAAAGAACGATTTATCAACTGGGCAAAGGCGTATGCTCATGAAAGTTGGTTTTGCTTGGAATATGGGTATGAAAAACCAAAAGACGATAAAGGCGAAGATCTTGTATTCAAGAAGTTTACTAGAGAAGATAAAGCTGAATTTGGAGCTGAACAGAGAATGATAGCATTGATCCAGTCCGCAATCAGAAACGATATTTTTGCTTTACTAACTCATGACGGGTCATCTAAGTCTGTCTGGGAAGCTTTACGTGTTAAAGCTGAAGGGGGTAAACAGATTAAAAAGAACAAAATCGCTTTATTAAAGAAAGAATTTGATCTGTTTGATAACATAAAAGGAGAGTCGGTGAGGCAAATGATTGAGAGATTTTGTCATCTTAAAATCGAATTGGAAAGATTAGAGATAAACAAGACAAGAGAGGAATTGATAGATAAAGTGATTGAAGCGTTACCACGAGCTGATCAGTGGCAAACGTTTGTTTTTATTTTGAAAAATGATGCTTTGTATGATACAATTACTCTTGATGCTTTGTTTGAAAAGATTGAAAGTCATGATCTAGAGCTACAAAAACAAAACAAGATGACTGATTCTTCACATCAACAGAATGTTGGCTTGTACTACAAAAGCAGTGTGCTTTCTGACAAAGGCGTTGGTTCACCAAAAACAGCATTTAGTGGTGAAAAGATGAAAGAACCACAAACAACGTCAACAAATCATCATTCTGGATATCATTCATCTTCAAAGACGAATTCTGATGATTTTGAAGAAATTCTGTGCAACATTGCTCTTAAACTAAAGAATTCTCCTACAATGAGCATAAATGCAGCGAAGCAGCAAATGAGTTTTCTTGCATCTGTCTTGGAGTCATATGAAGGTCTAGTAGCTGGCAAAATTGGAAATTCTGAATTGACCAAAGAAGACTACGACCAGATTGATCCGGAAGAGATGGAACTCATTGACATCCGTTGGTGTTTAGCCAGTTGTATTCGTAGAGCTCAGAGGTATATGGAGATTACTGGGAAACAATCTCTTGGAGGTGCGTCAACAAAGCTTGGATTCGACAAATCCAAAGTGACCTGCTTCAAATGCAAGCAAAAGGGTCATTTCAAAAGAGAATGCAGAAATTCTGAAGTTGGTGAAGGAAGTGAACGTCCTTTTAACGATGATTATTATCGAAAGGCGATTTACCATCGAAGCAGAGAAGAACCAAAGTTGATTGAAGATAAACCCAAATCAAGAGCTTGTTTTGTAATTCACGATGATGAAGGATTTGACTGGAGCACAGTTTGTCCAGAAGAAGATCGCTTAGAAAATGTTCGTAAAACAGCTCATGGGAGAGCTATGACAGAAGAAAGAAAGTTTGTTTTTGTTGCTGAGATTCAAGATGAAAACAAAGACAAAGTAACTGCTGAAGTCCAGGAAGAAAAAGTTGAGATCAAAGAGAAAACTCGGGAAGAGATCTTGAGTGAGAAGACTTACAGAGAAAGAAATGTGGTCTACAACAGAATGGATGATATGCAGGAGGAGTATGAGATGGCTGTCGGTAGCAAACGATGGGATAAAAAGAGAGAATGTTACTATAACAGAGAAGGAGAACCAGTTGTTCCCAAGAAAGACATAATCTTCGATGATGTTCTTCTTGCTGTCCCGTTAAGAGCTGAATACTATAGAAGAGTATTGAAAGATGACAAATATGCTAAGCAATATGAAAAGGATATCAGATATGCCATGTTATCGTGTCTAAGAAAAAGGGATGAAGAGAGAATGAAGAAGAATGTTGAAGAAATGGTGAACAATCTGAAGAAAGTTGCTGAAGAGGTTAAAACAGAAACTATTGAAGTTGAAGCTGTGAAGGAAATCAAAAGTGAAGAAGTTGTTGTGAATGAAGAGGATAAGAAAGCTGTTACTGAAGAACAGCAGATTGAAGAAGAGAAAGAAGAAAAGAATGAGAATTTGGAAGTTGGTGATGCTGGTGATGAAGTAAGTGTTGAAAAGAAGCAAGAAGATCCTGATCAGAAGCAGACAGAGGTTGATGAAAACACCGAAGTGCCAATCACTGAGGTAAATTCTAACTCTGAAATTTTGAAAACTGTTGAACAATGCAAGAAATGCATGAAACCGTGCAGAGCTTGTACTGAAAAAGATGAGCAATTTAGAACAAGAGATCTTGAATTCACTAAAATCGAAAACATTTTCAAAGAAAAATGCATAGAGATGCTAGAAAAAGAAAAAGTTTTTAAAGAAAATGATGAAAAACTTTCAGAAAAATGTAACAAATTAGAGAAAGAAAATGAAGTTTTGAAAGAAAATGTTTTGAAAATGACAAATGAATGTGAACAAAAAGAAATTGCTTGTCAAGAAATGAAAAAGGAATACGACTCAATGAAATTATCATATCATGTTACAAAAGAGTCATATGATAAAGTAAAAGACGAAATGAAATATGCTCAATCAAGGATGAATTATATGTCCGAAACAACCAAAGAGCTTAAACGAATGTATTCTATAAAACAAGATGTTGTTAATTCCTATATTGAGGATGTTGCTAAGCTAAAGCGACAGATTGCTGATTTAGAACAGGATAACAACAAGTTAAAAAGTTACCACGTGTCGTCATATGTGCTTGAACGTATTTTCAATATAAAACCGGGTGATGGTGAGTCTGAGCAGAACAAGAAAGGCATTGGCTCAGAGTTTCATCAAGTTCCACCACCGGGAAAATTTGCATTTTATGATGAGGAAAAGGTCGAAAAAGCTTTCAACATGGTAGACCAATTGCCAGACAACATTGACATAACCTATTCCAAATCTGATGATTCTCATGATTCAGAGGTGGTAGGTAAAGTCGTTGAAAGTGTGTTGAAAGAAGAGTCGGTTGATACAGGTAAATCTGAATCACAGGATGAAGATGAAGGAAATATTCATGATGGTTATCTAAAAAATACAAAATCCGAGGAAAGTTTGAATGATGATTCAAAAGGATTGGTTTATACCATGATTGGATCGGACAAATTGTTCTTAGATGTTGTATTCCCGATTCAGAATGTGATTTCAGAAAAGGTTGACAAAGTTTTCAAAATGGTTGAGATTGAGAAGTCTGAGATTTCAAAGTTTGTCGGTAAGAGTCATACAGGTTCGTATAACAAACCTGGTTTCAAAAAGAAGAACATGAAGGCTGGGTTGGGTTATAAGAAGAAACAACATCGAAACAAAAATGAAATGCCGAATTTTCAGACAAAAATGAGTTTTGTTCAAGGAGGAAGTTTAGAAAAAGAAAAAGAACTCAAAATGAAACAGTCTAATGATGAATTTTTTGATTTAAAGAAAAAGCAACAACCACAAGTCAAAGATGTGTCCATGAGAACATGTTTCAAATGTGATCAAAAAGGACATCTTGCACGCAAGTGTCCTAATCTAAAACTTGTGGATGTTGACAAAATGAAGTTTGATGCTGAGAAACAAAAATCTGAGAATGTGAGACAAAGGTCAACCAGATTTGACTCAAAACAAACTTGGAGGTACAACACAAACAAGTTTGTTTCGAATCAAACTTGGAAATCAAACCTGAATAGGTTCGATTCAAAACAGACCTGGAATTCTCATACACCCAGATTCAGAACAACACAGAGTTGGAAAACAACAGTTGATATGACAAAACCTCAAGAGTTTTGGAAACCAAGAGTTGTTGTTCAAAATCAAAGTGTTCAAAAAGATTCACATTTTTACAAACGTGGAACACCAAAAGGTCAAACATGGAGTGTTAAGAAACATGTTGATTTGGTTAAAGATGAGAAAGTTGAAGTTAAAATTGCGAAAGTTTTTGAGAAAAATGACAAAGATTTTCCAGCATTGAATGAAAATTATTGTGTTGAAATGCCTAAGGTTCAACAGACCTGGGCTAAATTGTTCAAGTAATTGAGTAGTTTGTTTGTGCAGGTGCTCATGGAATTCAAAGATTGTGAAATTGGAGATTGGAGCAGCCTGGCACATCGAGAGGAGGCTGCTGGATCCTGTGTTGGTTGAAACAGGAAGTTTATTTTCATTCTGTACATAAATAAACAATATTTTCAAAAACCCTAAAAATTTGAAAAATTTGAAAAACCAAAAATATGTTTGTTTTTAATTTTTGTCAAATATTAAAAAAAATATACAAAAATATGTGTTGAATATGCCGAAACCCTCACGGCTGAACAAACATGATTACTTTCATCAGATTGAAAAACGGTTTTCAAACTGTAAATATCAATGTGTTGTAAATCATGGGGGTATGTTAGATTTTCTGCCAATCAGAGCGCTTGAAGCAGAAAATGGATGGCGAGACAAAGCTATCAGTATTGGTTGTCAAATTTTCTTTATATTGTTTTGCATTTTAGGGGGAGTAATATTGTTAGAAAATACAAAAACATTTGAAAATTTGAAAAAGCCAAAAACATGATAAAATTAAAAAAAAATTGAGTTTTGCATAAAAAGAGGAAATGATAGTACATCAGTAGACTATCACAGTACGCTAAAGAAATGGAAAGTTTAAATGTGTTAAACGATCTCACCGTGGATATGTCGATAGGTTTTTGCACATTTAGTAAACTTTTTCGGGATATAAACCTAAATTCAAACTTGCTTATTTCGTGGGGAACACTACTTGGATATATAGGTAACCCCTGAAATCTCATTTGAAAGGTTTCGTATTCTGATATACAGGTTTTTATACTCAATGTGTCTGGGGTATTATTCCGGGACTTCTGCTGAACGGTAGTTCTGACCTAGTCCTCGAATAATACTTTCCGCATATGCTTTGAAACATAAGCATCACCCTCAGCATATATGATAAGACAATAAAATTGCTTAGCAATGCTGTTGTAAAAAAGATCCTCTAAAGGGGACACACCCACAAGTTGAGTCATGATCTCTCTGCTGAACGGTAGTTCTGACCTGAGCTCTCATGATTCTTCATAATTTATTAACCCCTTACAGATATCATTTGTGTCATAATTGCCTGTAAGACCGAATATTGAGATCTGGATACGGGAGTATATTCAAGAGGTGGGACACATGAATGAGTTTAAGTTCTTAATACATCTAATTCGTATCCTGAATCAGTTGAAGTTTGTGTGAAAATTTAAGTGGATCAGTATATCGACAATCTAAGTGAATTGTTTAATACTTAAAGTGTTAAAAAGCTCAACGGTACTTGTGATTTGTCAAAAACTGATATGATCCTCTAACGCATACTCAAACAAAAATATTGTCTGTAAATATGTTTGTACATATTTCGTTACTGCTTTATTTTTTCAGAAAATACAAAAAGATTTTGATTTCTGCTCTATTTTCGACGACTGATATCTGAGTGCTGAGTTTCAAAATCTAAGTAAGCTGATTGTGTTTCTGAAAATGAAACAAGTTCATTAATTTGATACTTGAAGATTTAAAATCAAAAATTTCAAAAACAGTTTGTGATATCTCCAAGGTCATTAGTTTGAACTTGGATGATAAACTGTGAGGGAGTTGGATTCTTTAATACTGCTAAATCTATACTGTTTGTTGATAGGGGGAGTGAATTAAAGAAGTTGATTGATTAGTTTAAAATGTTGTTACTTATAAACATATGAGTAATTGCAGATAGTCCAGACTACGATCCCGAGAGCTGAGTCTAAGGGGGAGTCTGAAGACGAGCTCAAAGCAAGGGGGAGTTTGTATACGGAAAGCAAGGTGTCGATCCCAAAGCACGGAAGCTTGACGAAAGGGGGAGCCTGATGAAGAAAAGAGGAAAAGCTGAAGCTGAAGACAGATCCACTGGGATTCTGTTCGAGAAGATTCAAAGAAAGTAAGAGAAGACGCTACGAGTTTGACTACAGATTGACTACGGCAATATCCAAGGGGGAGTCTGTTAGTGCATTTATCTGTCTATCGCCTCCGTCAATCAAAATTGTAGCAGAAACCGAAGAAGTCGAGTCGTTATGATAGAATATCTAGGCAAAAGGCAAGGTGTCAATATTGTAATTAATGAGAAATCTCATTAATAGTCAAGGCCTATAAATAGGAGCTTATGTGTTAGTTTTAAAAGACTTTTGCTCATTTGAAGAATTAGAGCCCTCTAGATCTAGAGAGAGAATCTAGAGAGAGAAAGTGATTCAAGGTTCTTGTACTTATCAAATCTTTCAATAGAATCACATTATTTGTACGTTCTTGTGTTTAGGTCACGTTCGTGTACGGATTCTGCACGTTTCACGTTCGTTTAGCAATCGTATCGGAGTCAAACCGGTCCTAACATCATTCAATCTAGTTGTTTCATCTTCAGAATTGCTATCTTCATGCCTCCATCGATCACCTTCATGTGCCACATAGTTCGCCTTCTTAATCTTTCCGAACTTTCCTTTAAACCTTGGCTCCTACTCAGGTTTCAAACCTTTATACTTATCCAACCTCTTCAAAGTTTCACTATCCATATGGTGCAACTTAAGCTCATCTTTTGGATCTTTTGGAAGATTTGGAACTTGATCGTCTGACAACATTTGTACAAATCTGGGGTACATGATGTACTTCTTGCCTTTAACATTGTCCACCATGTGATTCAATATCACTTGCGAGATATTATAAGGTTTGTTCAGCACTAAGCACACTATAATGTGCATTATATAATCCGAAGTCTCATCATATGCACCTTTCCTGTGAGAAAGTGCGTGAACAACACAATGCACCATGAACTTATATGGCCTGCAGAATTTTGACTTGATATATCCTGTATCATTTACATGCCCTGCATATCCCATTCTAAACCAAAATCCTTTGCTCAATCTTTCTGGAATAATAATAGGATCATTATCGTTGTCTTTCAAATCTAACACCCTCCTCACGTCATCAACGGTGAACTTGACTTCCAAATCAATATCCTTTTTCTTTTCATCTTTCATCCTGACAGCTGAATAGATCGCCTTTTCTTTCTCTTCATATCTCACTGAACTCTAGAATGTTCTAACGTGAGATTCGTAACATTTATGTTTCTCTGTCAACGCCTTACAAATCCTGCTTTCTTTCAAAAATGGTACTATCTCTTTAAACGGCTCCATGTTTGGATCATTTTCATCCAAGATACAGTAAATATTGTGACTAGGATGAAAGTTAGATGCTCTTGCCTACAAAAAAAAATATCATCGTTAGAGTATGCACACATTTCGAGACATAAAGTACAAAGTGAAAAGTTTTAAAATTTTGAAAATATTTCTAACACTTTTTCACTTCTACACTCTTACAGTACTGACTGAATGAATGGCCATAATCCGATCAGATGAGCTTTATTCTTTTAAGCTCACAAGTTTCAAGGCAAAGTGTAGTGGATCGGATGGTCATCCGATCGGATGATAATTCGAGTGAAACAATTAAGTTTAACATAAATAATTTCATTTTGCAAGTGTATATGGATCGGATGGCCATCCGATCGAATGGTCATCTGATCGAATAGTCATGATCAACATGAGCAGATAAGCAATGAACATTCAAACATGTGTGTGTAATGGATCGGATGGTCATCCGATCGGATGGTCATCCGATCGAATGATCATTCGATCAAACATGAAGAACAATTGAATCATACAACATTACACAAACAGACAAACACTTAGAAATTATTCAAACATTGAAGTATTATGGATCGGATGGCCATCTGATCAGATGGTCATCCGATCGGATTGTCATTCGATCAACTTATGAAGAACAGTTTGAATATCATCATGTCAAGATCAAAATTTTTCAACAATTTTCAAAATTGAACACATTTTCTCTTAAATAATTTGCCGATAATCAAAACCCTATGTTCAATTTCTATCAAAACTTTCTAATTCGGGTTTAATTTGACAAAAAGTAACTTGGCAGCCGACAACCCTTAATCAATCTATGTTCAAATCTATGATGTTTTCAGTGAAATTGGAACGGTGAATCCCTAAATTTAAGGCCAATGAACAAGATTCTAAGTTCAATTCATAGAAACAATGCCTAAATAACCCTAGATCTAAGGTATACCCTCCGTCTGAACCGTCGGCCCAAATAAACATCAAATACATGTAATTGAGGGGTGAATTTAGAGAAACTTACCTTTCCCATAGTGAATGATGAGTACACCAAAAATCCTATGTGATTGGAATGGCAAGAATGTAGGTCAAAGATCAAGATCAGCTGAGAGAATAGTGAGTGTGTGATGGAGGATGGTTCGAACGAATGACTTTGACTGAATGTTGACTACCTTATATAGCCATGTCACCACTCGGATGGTCATCCGATCGGATGGTCCTTCGATCCATCTCAACATTTTTCAAACTTTTTAACTTTTTTCAAATTTTCAAATTTTGATCAATTTTGATCAGTTTTAGATATCCACTCAAGTACCTAAGTCCAAATTAATGACCTTGGTTACTTAATTTGCCTTCCAAGTCCAAGTTAATGACCTTGGTTGACCCGATACGAACCAACTGACATTTTGTTCAAACTTTTTCAACTTTTTCTGATAATGTACAAGTGTCAAATTAATGAACTTGTTTGTCTTTGAAAACTTTAAACATTTTGATTAGCTTCCAACCCAGTTGTTCAGCCAAAAACTTTTTGCATCGCTTCTGAGATTTCGAAGATCAGCTTTCCACAATGGTTTGTCTAAACTAAAGCAGAAATAAAATCTTTTTGGATTTTAAGAAAGTTTATGTTAAAACACACTGAAAATTCTTTTAAGAATAAAATCTGAGATTCCGAAGATCAGCTTTCCACAATGGTTTGTCTAAACTAAAGCAGAAATAAAATCTTTTTGGATTTTAAGAAAGTTTATGTTAAAACACACTGAAAATTCTTTTGAGAATAAAGCTAAACAAAAATACTATAAACTATTTACAAACATATTTTTGGTGAGCGTGTTAGAGGATCATATCAGCTACCGACTAGTCACAGGTGTCGTTGAGCTTTATTTCACACTAAGTTTTAAACAGTTCACCTAGATTGTTGATATAGTGATCCATTTTAAATTCTCACACAGACTTCAACTAATTCAGGATACGATTAGGTGTTTTAAGAACTTAACTTATTCGCGTGTCCCACCTCAGAATATACTCTCGTATCCAGATTTCCTATATTCAGTCTTACAGGTGAACATACTATAATGATAACTGCAGTAGGATAGTGCGAGACCATGAGAGCTCAGGTTATGTCACACCCCAAAAATGTTGCAGCGGAATATAAAACGTAGTGGTGACGGAAGTTGGTGCCCATAATATCTTTGTTGAACGATGCATTTAATTGTTGGAGATATTAACTTAATTAAAACATAAGTTTTAAACATAAATTTTCAAAACGTGACACAACCACAACATAGTTAAGTTGTTTTGATCCTCACGGATCTTATTACATTTGTCCCAGAAAGTTTTAAAAGTTAGTCCAACACATTACGTAACAAAACATGCATCAACAACCACAAGATACGCCATAATTCCCGAAGCCGAACTCAAGTACCTGAAGAACACGTTAAAATCAAGTGTCAACACAAAGGAAGGTGAGTTCACATATTCAAATTTAAAGTAATATGATCCCAAGGAAATACTTTCTCATTATGTGTTTATTATAAAAACATCCATATAATTTACGAAAGTCAATTTATTTCCTTAATAAAAATCCAAGGGTCAGCCGTCGCAAGCGTTTCCTCGAAACCTTCGAACAAAGCATCTTCCCAAATTTACATATTAAATTTATAATATCAAATGTTCGGACTCGTAAGTTAGCTAGACATTACGAACTATATATTTACTATGTAGGGATAATCAAAGCTAGACAATAAACAGAATATCAATTCGTCGTTTGACTTGACACGTAGCGACCGGTCACGATGGGGTTGTCAACCCGATAGATCTACCAACAATTCCTCGCGTGCAATACTTAAATGATTAAATAACATCACTTGCGCATAGCCCATATCGAGACCATGTATGATGGCTGCCTCATGTACAATATATATATCCTACTAATATGACAAATTTAATATAAACCGTTGTACGAATTTATTGAAATCCCTTGGACCAAATAAATTTGTCCCAACTACACGGTCGTTTTCTCTGAAACACCGTACAATCCCCGTTTCTTCCCGAAACATATATTCATCAAAACCGTTTCATCCCAAAACATATATTCAACAAAACCATTTTATCCCCGAAACATATATTTATCAAATCCATATATTTTCAACGAAAATATATAATTTATATCAAAAAGGTATGTTTTATTCCAAAAACATTATTAAACCTTTTTTGGCGTGTTCTTCCCCCAAAACATATACAAAACAGTAAAAAGAGGGGGTTTAGTGACACTCACCTTTGGGTGCGTATTTAAAATAGCGCAATCCCACAAATAGATTTCTACACGTCCTATTATACGTAGGAACGATTTATAATTCAATATATCACAAAATCCTAAGTTTCTCTGTTTCTTAGAATTTTTACATAACTTTGAGATTTTCTCGAAAAGTTATCGATTTTGATTATGTTGGCACGTTAATATATATATATATGAGTCCATATATATATTTTTAAGAATTTGCGATTTGAAAAATTTTATTGGTGACCATTATCACATAAATCCGTTAACACACCCATTTATACGTAATATATCTACGATTTGCACGTCGTAATATATATATACATAAACGTACACATAAATCAACATCGTAACACGCGTAATCTCGTTAACTTATTTATTTTGTCATTCTTAAGGCATGTATACATGAAATAACTCATATGTATCAAATTTCATGCTCGACAAATAAGTTACACATTTAACGCAATTTTACCGCTTCTAAACGCACAAGTGTACATGCATAGCCTAAATTTCCCGCTATCATGTCAACACTTAACATATTATCATATTCACATATTTAATTCACATAACACATTTTAACACATAAGGTTCACCCAAAAATAACCCATACTAGTGTTCATTGTAAAACGCGTATTTTAGTGATTCGGTAACGTTTTCGGGCGTCGGAAGTCACGTATGACCAACCAAACACCAAGTAAACTTAAAATTAGTTAAAATACTTATTTTTAAACTAAAAATATCAGTTTACTTACTGATCTAAATCAGTTTCATAAAAATCGTTCGAAAAGCCGATTTTTGACCATTTTACCACATAGTTTTGCGTTAAACAATACTACAACCATCCCAACTCGGAATGACTTGATATTTTAACACAATACATGTTATTTACTGATTAAAAAAGTGATTATAATCAGATTAGTGCAGTTTTTGTGTAAGTCACATAAATCATGCGATTTCATGTATTTTACAACTTCTAATGCACCAAGTACAACATGCAAGACTAGTAAACTTTATGATAAAGTTTTATATCATTAAACACTTCAAAATAATCATAGTTTAGTGTTTATAATCTGATAAAAAATTATTTTTATCAAATCATGTTTAAATCATGATTTCATATCATCATGCATGTTCATGTATGTGCATCTAATGCACTCATACAACATCATCATCATTACTTATGATTTAAATACTTCCTATAACACATTAATTCCATGTTCTTTCAAAATACAACATATATCATCCATCATCACATAATCATTCATATATAAATGCAAGTGTTCTTACATTTATGAGTATATGACTAAAAATTACATGCATGCATACACATATACATACATATACACGAAATTTATACACCCACATGAACTTCCAAAAGTTCACTTTTTATCAAGTCACTTTCAAATCATGAAACCCTTTTTAGAACATTCTTCATAACAACTTTTTGATCCTTGCATGCAATCTATTTTTCAAGTATCATGTTATACAAGAATCATTCAATCAAATCAAAACACAACTAAATACACACACTCATATAATTTTCGGCCATACCCACATATATTTACACACCCATTTTTATTTCATTCAAAAAACCATTTGTTTTTAGTTTCAAGTTTGTGATTAAACTCAAGAACAAGAGAAACTTCCATCATCATCAAGATCATCAAGAATCAAAAACAAGGTTTTTAAAATAAGTTTTATACCTTCAAGTTCTTGAATGATTTTTAGTAAAGATTGATGATATGGGACTTGATTGTTGCTTGAAACACCTTGAAATCACTTCTAAACCACCAAATGGACTTGTAAACACCTTGTAATGAGTTTGAATCTTCAAGAACAATTTGGAAAATGAAAATGGATGTGGTCTAGAGGGTGTTCGGCCGAGATATGTGAGGGAGAGAGAGAGGAGGTGATTTTTGAAAAGTTTGTATTGATTATGGTGAGATATGGAAGCTTTATCAAGATTAATCATCATGTACACTCTACTAGGCCAACACATGGAGGAAAGAGAGTGTATTTTGCTCCCCCTAGCCGCCACCTATCAACACTCACACATTCCTCTCACATTTTTAATATATACATACATATATGTATGTAAATTAGTGTTAAAACTGGTATTTTACTGGATACCGGGTATTTTATCTAGCGTTTTAACCCCGTTTTAGTGCATTTTAAATTATTTTTATCATTCTATAAAAATAATCACACTAAATTATTACTGAAATAATTATCAGTTGCCTTGACTGGCTGCGTTGATAGTATTTTGTAAATACGCGCAGTGTCGCGCGGTACGCGCTTAAACTCGAAAAATAGAGTTTCTTAGTGTTTTAATTTATTTTTTCTCACGAACATGATTAAAATTACCATTCTAATCATAACTGACTATTTTTAGGATTTTAACACTGATCGGGTGGTCACCAACGTTCGTTTCACATTTTATTCGTTACGCGATAAGCGTTTATTTTATCGTTGCCAACATAATTTTTATCAATGTTTGGATTCACCAACACATTATATATCACATATGAACATCATTACCAGTCAAATACAACCTTTTTATTTATTCATGACATATGTTGCAATTGTATGGTACGGCCTGAAAAGCCGGGTGTCATAGTCTCCCCCTGTTTAGGGAATTTCGTCCCCGAAATTCTACTCTACAGGTTTCTTTTTCGCACTAGGTGGGAAGAGATGAGGATATTTCCATTGCATCTGGTCCTGTCATTCCCAAGTGAACTCGGGTCCTTGTTTAGAATCCCAGCGGACCTTGGCCAACTTAATCCTACTCTTCCTTAGTTTCTGAATTTTACAATCCAGAACCTCCACTGGTTCTTCGATAAATCTCAATTTATCGTCTATTCGAACCTGACCTGGGGGTATAATCCGTATCTCATCAGACAGACACTTTTTCAAATTGGAACATGAAACATGTCATGAACTCCACTCAATTCTTGCGGCAGCTTAAGCCTATACGCGACTGATCCAACTCGAGATGCGATTTCGAAAGGACCTATATAACGCGTGCTCAGCTTTCCCCCTTTTCCAAACCTTACAATGCCCTTCCAAGGCGATACCTTCAACATAACCCGATCACCGACCTGAAACTCCAACGGTTTCCTCCGGTTATCCGCATAACTTTTCTGTCGATATGCGGCAGCTTTCAACCTCCCCTTAATCTGGACAACCTTTTTCGTGGTCTCTTGGATAAGCTCGGGTCCAGTTAAATGCTTTTCGTCGATTTCAGCCCAACAAAGTGGCGATCGACACTTCCTTCCATACAAGGCTTCAAACGGAGCGGCCTTGATACTAGCGTGGTAACTATTCTTGTAAGAAAACTCTGCCAACGACAAGTGAGTATCCCAACTTCCACCGAAATCAACCGCACACGCTCTTAACATATCCTCCAATGTCTAAATGGTTCTCTCACTCTGACCATCCGTTTGAGGATGATACACAGTACTCATGTCCAAACGAGAACCCAACGACTCTTGAAGAGATCGCCAAAACCTGGAGTCAAACCGATTGTCCCTATCCGATATAATTGACACTGGTACTCCTTGACGGGCTACAATCTCGTTAAGGTACAACTGCGATATCTTCTCCATATTTTCTGTTTCCTTAAGTGCCAAGAAATGAGCAGACTTTGTTAATCGATCCACAATTACCCATATCGTATCATGTCCACGTGACGTACGAGGTAACTTGGTGATAAAGTCCATCGTAAGATGTTACCATTTCCACTTAGGAATCTCTGGTTGCTGCAGAAGCCGTCTGGCTTCTGATGTTCAGCCTTAACCTTAGAGCACGTCATACATTTACCCACATAGACCGCAATATCTCTCTTCGTATTTGGCCACCAGTATAACTCCTTGATATCTTGATACATCTTGGTAGAACCTGGGTGAATGGAATATCTGGACTTATGAGCTTCGTTCATAACCATTTCACATAGGTTACCTCTAAGCGGAAACCAAATCTGGTTCATGAAGTACATTACTTCATCCGCTTTTGGTATCAGTTCACATTCTAATCCTCTCAAACCTTCTCTTCTCAGGTTCTCATCCTTCAAAGATTCCCGTTGCGCATTACGAATTTGGTCAGTCAAACTCGTCTGTATGGTCAAGCCCAGAGCATGCACAGGTAGAGGCTTCTCCTGCTCTTTCCTGCTGAGCGCATCCACAACAACATTTTCTTTTCCAGGGTTATAACGAATATCACACTTGTAATCATTGAGTAACTCTACCCAACGCCGTTGTCGCATGTTAAGCTCCTTCTGATCAAAGATATGCTGGAGGCTCTTGTGGTCTGTGTATATCGTACACTTCGTACCATACAAATAATGTCTCCAGATCTTTAAGGCAAACACAACAGCTCCCAACTCCAAATCATGTGTCGTGTAATTCTTCTCGTGCACTTTCAGTTGTCTGGATGCATAGGCTATCACTTTATCCCTTTGCATAAGCACGCATCCAAGGCCCAAACGTGACGCATCGCAATATACAATGAAATCGTCACTTCCCTCAGGAAGGGAAAGAATAGGTGCACTACACAACCATTCCTTCAACCTCCGAAAAGCTTCCTCCTGCTTTTCCGTCCAATCAAACTTCCTTTCCTTCTGGGTCAATAGCGTCAAAGGCTGCACTAACCTGGAGAAATTCTCTATGAATCTCCGGTAGTGCCCAGCAAGTCCTAAGAATTGTCGCACCTCCGACAGAGTCTTTGGCGCTTCCCAATTCTTGATCGCCTCAATCTTCGACGGATCCACGTGTATACCTTTCTCATTTATGACATACACGAGAAAATGAACTTCCCGAATCCAGAATTCACATTTAGAGAACTTGGCATACAAATTCTCTTCCTTCAGCAGCTCTAAAATCAACTTCAAATGATACTCATGATCTTCTTTGGTTCGCGAATAGATAGGTATATCGTCGATGAATACTATCATGAATTTATCCAAATAGGGTTTGCATACCCTGTTCATGAGATCCATGAACACAGCTGGCGCATTAGTTAGGCCAGAAGGCATGACTAAAAACTCGTAATGGCCATATCGTGTTCGAAAAGTAGTCTTCGGAATATCTTCGTCAGCAACCTTCAACTGATGATATCCTGAACGCATGTCAATCTTTGAGTAGTAACTAGATCCCTGTAGTTGGTCAAACAAATTGTTAATCCTCAGTAAAGGATACCGATTCTTGATAGTCAACTTGTTCAGCTCTCTGTAATCAATACACATCCTGAAGGATCCATCCTTCTTCTTCACAAACAAAATAGGTGCACCCCAAGGCGAAAAGCTTGGTCGAATGAAACCTTTGTCTAGTAGCTCTTGAAGCTGATTCGAAAATTCTTTCATTTCTGACGGTGCTAATCTATAAGGAGATTTTGCAATCGGTGCAGCACCGGGTACCAGATCAATTCTGAACTCGATCTGTCTCGCAGGGGGTAATCCAGGTAAGTCTTTAGGAAAAACTTCTGGATAATCGCGAACAATAGGAATCTCCTCAATCTTCCTACCTTTAGCCTTCGTATCCACCACGTTAACTAAGAACGCAGGATAACCCTTCCGCAACAACCTGAGCATCTTCATAACACTGACGACACTTGACACTCGACTCGATCAGTCTCCGTGAACAACTATTGCTTCACCACCATCAGGACGAGATATCCTTAGTTGCTTCTCCAAGCAAATGATCTCAGCTTTGTTCTTGGATAGCCAATCCATCCCCACAACTACATCAAAACTCCCCAGCTCCACTGGTAACAAGTCAATACTAAAACTATGATCATCTAACTGAATACTACAACCGCGAACGACCTCGCTAGTCTCTATCAGTTTAACATTTGCTAGTTCTATCGAGTACTTCTTACTTAGCTTACTTGTTGGAGAACACAAAAATGGTTCAAAGTTTTTCAAAACAAAACTCAAGTCAGCTCTAGTATCAAAGAGTACGAACGCAGAATGGTTATTGATAAAAAAACATACCGGTAACAACAGAAGGATCGTCATATGCCTTTCCAGCTTTTAACTCGAACGCTCTACCGTTGGCATTCTGACCCTTTGCTTTAGGACAATCTCTCCTGAAATGTCCCTGTTCACCGCACTGGAAGAATACTTCTAGCTTCGCTCCCTCCGAAGTACTTTTAGCATAGCACTCGTGGGTAACATGCCCAGTTCGACCACATCTGGCGCACTTTTTGTGCTCATCCTCATGAGTCTTCCACTCAGAACCACTCCTGCCATCCCTGGCATTATCCCTTCTAGAACTGCTAGAACTGGATACATAGGCCTTCCCCGAACGGCGTTTCCTGTCACGCTTCTCATCGGTTTCCTTCCTCGAACTCTCGGACTTGTGCTTCTTCGAATCTCCTGACTTAGACTCAGAATGCCCCGACCGTTCAGATTTCGCATTTGCTTTGGCCTTGCCTGATGACTTCCTGGTTTCCTCTTTCTTGTCAAGACTACATTTGCGAGTAGCGTCATCCGCCAACGACTTCGCCAATGTAGTAGCCTCTAGGTAGGTAGTGGGTTTCGGTGATGTAACCATGCTGCAAATCCGTGGCGACAGCCCCCAGATACACCTCTCTACCTTTACATACTCAGGAGTAACCATCCGTGGAACTAACCTTTCCAAATTGTTAAAATGAGATGTGCAAGCTCTGGCATTTAGACCTTCCATGGTTAGGTTCCAGAAGTCGGTCTCGATTTTCTGTATCTCACTGCGAGGGCAGTATTCCTTTAGGAGCATCTCTTTAAGTTCATTCCAGGTTAGACCATAGGCAGCGTCTTCACCCAAAATTTGAACTTGCGAGTTCCACCAGGATAGTGCTTCATTAAGAAAAGAACAAGAATCATAACTCACCCGTTGATCAGCAGCACAACCACTGATTGCCATGACAGATTCCATCTTCTCAATCTATCTGCTTTAGGACAATCTCTCCTGAAATGTCCCTGTTCCACCTTCAGCACCGGTAAATGATCGTGGGTTACAACCCTGGAATATTTTATAAATACATTCGTGCACTATTCATAAAGTTAATGAAAATCAGGAATACGTTCCGATTATATCATAACACATGAACTACTAAAACTTTCCGATCATTATTTTACCTTGAGGGTTTCCAATCTATGCCCCACCAAGACCACGCCCATGAGCACCACGTCTACGTCCCTGGCCATCATTCTGGTTAGCATTATGCTGTTCCATGGCAGTATTAACGTGTTGGGCTATGAGTTGTGCCAACTCTTCCGGTGTGGTAGGTAGTCCAGAACCCTGTCTTGCTTTTGGCGGCATTTCGTCGTTTCTATTATTACAACAAAAATAATCACATACGACGATAACCAAAATAATTCAATCATTAAATGCTAGTGGACCAAACATTGCGCATGTATAATATCCACATATTAATGAGAAAATTTTTTAAACCAAAAGTAATCTAACTGATATTATCATAGAAATTAATAAAACTTGTTTCTAGTACAAACAGACCATCTTTGGCATGTCTACGTCGACACCCAAAACAAGTTCACACAAAGTTCCACATAATATCCCAAAATATATCTGGTACGCAGGCCCCAAACAAAGAGTATCAAAAAGTGTCTAACAAAACAAACAAACAACAACAAGCATCAACGCTTCAAACCCAGGAAATCTAACATCCTCCTGACAAGCTCCTCCAGATCCACTATCCTCCAGTGCATCTGGTCCATAGTAGTGTTATCTAAATCCTTCAACTCATCGTACCAATCCATCTGTCCCTTGAGGTCCTTCATCTTACCCTTGGCCGAGTCCAGGTCTCCACGCAGAGTGGCAAACTGTCGATTCGTAGTGGCAACATTGATCTATCCAAACCCCTTTCTGCTTCTTGGACGCCGATGCTGTCTCAGCATGTGACATAGATGCTATCTCCCCACCAGGCCTAGTCCTCTTCCTACGACGATAATACACCAAAAGAGGCGTAGTAGGAGCGTGACTCAATAATCGGTAAAGATGACTCAGAAGAAACAGGTGGAGGGATCTCAGCGACAGGGTCTATCACAGCAGCAGGTGGGACGACTGATGGCTCTAACTGTCGAGCTGTGACAATAGTGGCGTCCACCTCTGGTGCGATACTGAGAGATCCTCCGATCATAGGGACACCTCTAATCACGTCATCGATAACTGGTACTATGCCAGATGATTGTCCCGTCTCATGAATCAAGAGAGGAACATCATCGTCATCGTTTATCCACCTATTGCTAGTGAAAGCGTATCGGGGGTCTACCTGGCTGGAAAAAGCAGCAGGGTCGACGTGGAAAGACGAAGCAAACTCGGCAATACTAACCATCTGTGGAGTCGTGATAGGTATCTCTGGTAAAATGGATCTGGGTGAAGTCTCAAAATCTAGCTCGCTACCTGAGTCGTGGATCTCGATGACCTCGTGCTCGTGCGACATTGTGACACATATATAACCGTACAAGTAAGTGTGTGATCAAATGAATAATAACACATAAGGCCCAAATAAATAGAAAATCATGTATGCACATAAACACGCAATGGTTTTCATACATGATAAATTTTTCCATGTTTATTTAAAAATTTTGGCTACGAGAATTTTGGACTTAAATCTCAAAATTCTTCGGTTGAAGTCTAGAGTTTTCCCCGAAAACACCTAGTTCGCTAACAACCATTGGCTCTGATACCAACTTCTGTCACACCCCAAAAACGTCACAGCGGAATATAAAACATAGTGGTGACGGAAGTTGGTGCCCATAATATCGTTGTTGAACGATGCATTTAATTGTTGGACATATTAACTTAATTAAAACATAAGTTTTAAACATAAAGTTTCAAAACGTGATACAAACACAACATAGTTAAGTTGTTTTGATCCTCACGGATCTTATTACATTTGTCCTAGAAAGTTTTAAAAGTTATTACATTTGTCCCAGAAAGTTTTAAAAGTTAGTCCAACACATTAAGTAACAAAATATGCATCAACAACCACAAGATACGCCATAATTCCCGAAGCCGAACTCAAGTACCTGAAGAACACGTTAAAATCAAGTGTCAACCCAAAGGAAGGTGAGTTCACATATTCAAATTTAAAGTAATTTGATCCCAAGGAAATACTTTCTCATTGTGTGTTTATTATAAAAACATCCATATAATTTACGAAAGTCAATTTATTTCCTTAATAAAAATCCAAGGGTCAGCCGTCGCAAGCGTTTCCTCGAAACCTTCGAACAAAGCATCTTCCCAAATTTACATATTAAATTTATAATATCAAATGTTCGGACTCGTAAGTTAGCTAGACATTATGAACTATATATTTACAATGTAGGGAAACTTATAGCTAGACAATAAACAGAATATCAATTCTTCGTTTGACTTGACACGGAGCGACCGGTCACGACGGGGTTGTAAACCCGATAGATCTACCAACAATTCCTTGCGTGCAATACTTAAATGATTAAACGACATCACTTGCGCATGGCCCATATCTAGACCATCTATGATGCCTACCTCATTTACAATATATATATATCCTACTAATATGACAAATTTAATATAAACCATTGTACGAATTTATTGAAATCCCTTGGACCAAATAAATTCGTCCTAACTACACGGTCGTTTTCTCTGAAACACCGTACAATCCCCGTTTCTTCCCGAAACATATATTCATCAAAATCGTTTCATCCCTAAACATATTTATACCAAAACCGTTTCATCCCGAAATATATATTCAACAAAACCGTTTCATCCCCGAAACATATATTTATCAAATCCATATATTTTCAACGAAAATATATAATTTATATTAAAAAGGTATGTTTTATTCCAAAAACATTATTAAACCCTTTTTGGCGTGTTCTTCCCCCAAAATATATACAAAACAGTAAAAATAGGGGGTTTAGTGACACTCACCTTTGGGTACGTATTTAAAATAGCGCAATCCCACAGATTGATTTGTACACGTCCTATTATACGTAGGAACGATTTATAAATCAATATATCACAAAATCCTAACTTTCTCTGTTTCTTAGAATTTTCACGTAACTTTGAGATTTTCTTGAAAAGTTATCGTTTTTTATTATGTTGGCACGTTAATATATATATGAGTCCATATATATATTTTTTAAGATTTTGCGATTTGAACGATTTTATTGGTGACTATTATCACATAAATCCGTTAACACACCCGTTTATACGTAATATATCTACGATTTACGCGTCGTAATATATATATATATATATATATATATACATAAACGTACACATTAATCAACATCGTAACACGCGTAATCTCGTTAACTTATTTATTTTATCATTCTTAAGGCATGTATACATGAAATAACTATCAAATTTCATGCTCGACAAATAAGTTACACATTTAACGCGATTTTACCGCTTCTAAACGCACAAGTGTACATGCATAGCCTAAATTTCCCGCTATCATGTCAACACTTAACATATTATCATATTAACATATTTAAATCACATAACACATTTTAACACATAAGGTTCACCCAAAAATAACCCATACTAGTGTTCATTGTAAAACGCATATTTTAGTGATTCGGTACCGTTTTCGGGCGTCGGATATAACAACCCTCCTAAAACACTTATAACACCCCTATACGTCTTAAAATATACCCCGAATACGAAAAGTGGACCCCAAATACTTTAATTTTATAAAAATAAAATAAAAACAATTTTTAATGGTTTCTGGCGGGGCGTGATAGAGCCACTGAAGGCTGTCGCGGGGCGCGAGCGCCTAGCCACCCGCCCCGACCCCCTGCTGCCACGTGTCGAGTGGCGTGTCGAGGCTATGGACCGACTCAGCAAGCCAGTGGCCTACAGACCCTAGCTCGCAGGCCGCGAAGGCCCTTGTGGTCTCTTTCGCGGGGCGCCAGGGACTCCCTGGACAGCCCTATATATAGTAGAGATCGGCATTCCATTTTCGTCGTTCAAAATTCGATCTCTTTCTCTCAATTCTGAATAGTATAAGTAATTCTCGGGTATAATATCCCCTTATTTAGCGAAGATCTGTCTCGTTGTAAGTATTATAACCCCCGGTTACGTATTAGATACGCTGCCTGATTGATCTAGTGCTCCGTAACGGCTGTCGAGGCTCTGCCCGACGTAGTCGTTGGAGTTCTGTCTCGGGGAGGGTATAACTAATGTAAATTGGGTTATTATACTAACGCGTGTACATTGTTTAATTAATAGATTATAACCAAGAAGTCACAAGGAAAATACCTAAATTAGCAATGTGAGTTTATCCTCTTTTTGTAAATTCTTTTTTTTGTAAACTGTTTTTACAAAACCTCAATTATTTTACATGATAATTAAAAGTGATTGAGTATTTGTAATTCTACAATTATCGTCGGTATGTTGGGGGTTTGTATACAAAATTTGTTACTACACTGTGAGTAGTAACATTACCACAAGTCAGGATTGACAGTGCCGTGGGTGGTAATTAAAGTAAGAATTGGAAACAAATATAATTGCGAGATCGCCCTCAATACTGTAAAATGATAAAACCTGTCTTGATTAAACTAGGATTCACTCACCAGTATTTCCCACTGACAAATGTTTTTAAAACGCGTTTCAGGTAACAAAATGTGAAAGCCAAATAGAAGCCAGCTGGAGAGCACTGAAGGCTTGGAAAATGTTGCTATAAAAGTTACCTAAATAAAGAGATGTTTTAATTCAATAAATTAGGGTTTATCCCTATAAACATGTTTGTAATGGAAACTTGGGTTTTTCCCATGTATTTATTATTATAAAAAAATGTGGTATTTTACTCTGATAAAACATTTCCTAACTACGGTCCTGATGTAAATTCCGCTGCCAAACTGATAAACACCGATACCACTAATACTGGCTCGCGACCGCCCGTTCCCAGGAAATAGGGGCCGGGGGTTGCGACAGAGAAAGTGGTATCAGAGCTACAACCACTGATTTGAGCCACATAAGTGTTCTGCTGACATTGGAATTGTCAATTCTGTTAGGAAATAATCTATGTGACTATGTGCATACGTGTATATTATTGTTTTGTTATTTGACAATTTGTTAGTTTACAGTATGAGTGATCAAGGGCCATCGGACGCCTATCGTCAATTGTCTAGTTCTCCTAGAGATGAAGGAACTTCTTCCCAGCCTACCCCCTCGGAGTATTCAGCTGACACAGAAGAGGGAATCTTTATATTTAATGCGCAATTCGAAGAGCCATTCCCTACAAAAAAGAGAGGATGGTTCAGTCAGGGAGCTCACGAGTGTAGGAAAAGAATGAAAAAGTTACAACAACAAAGATCTTTAGCAGCAGCAAATAGGGAGATGAATGCTCAAACCCAGGATATAATCAATAGGAGACTGGCCAATTTCTACATATTAGCAACCACTGTCGCAGACCCAAACTTAGAACAAATCATAGCACCACAGCCACTACCCTTGTTCCCAACTCAACCCATGTAGATTGAACCTAACCCAGGAGACCAGATTCCCTTACCTGCTTTCGACCCAAACGAAATCCCTAGAATCCCAGCACCCCATCCTCTAGATTATGACCCATGGTTTGACGACCATAGGGATTATCAAGAACTCTACCCACAGGAGGAGCTAGTACCAAACCCAGTAGCACCTTACCCAAACCTTGACCCTCTAGATCCATACTGGGATAATGACCAGTATATTAGGGAAATCCTAGGGAACCCGTACCCAAACGAAGAACCGATGCCCCAGTACCCTGACCCAATACTAGCACCCGCACCACCCATGAGTACCGAGAATGTGCCGGATGTGACATCTCACATCGGTTGTGAAGGGGAACAAAGGCTTCCTTATATGGGGCTGGATACCTTCACCATCATGACGCGTTTTGAAAACCGTGAGGGGCTGACGCCGAGGGCGTGCTGGCCGCCAAAGCGGACAATATCATGGTGCGGTTATGCTAGGTTGTTACAGATGGTATCAGAGCCAGGGCCGAACTGATGATGCCAGGTCCTGCGAGGACGCTGGACCCCTTAAGGGGGGTGGATTGTGACATCCCACATCGGTTATGAAGGGGAACAAAGGCTTCCTTATAAGGGGCTGGATACCTTCACCATCATGACGCGTTTTGAAAAGCGTGAGGGGCGGACGCCGAGGGCGTGCTGCCCGCCAAAGCGGACAATATCATGGTGCGGTTACACTGGGCTGTTACACAGGAACTCCTCACATTTGGTGAGGAGTTGTTAGATGAAAGTGAAGATAAGGCAAATAGGAAAGAGGCTCGTTTGGAAGTACGACGAGCGTAATATGCAGTATGGGATGGATCCCCATTAGTAGTAATAGTAATAATATATATATATATATATATGTGTGTGTGTGTGTGTGTGTGTGTGCGTGTGTGTGCGTGTGTGTAACTTGAAAAAAAGAATATATAAATAAATATCCACTAAGATAGATAATCCAATAACTACTGATGCATAACTAGTATTGTATTTTAAATTCCAGTTGTGGTTTGTATTAGATGCATAATATATAAAATAGAGTAAATGTCGCAATGCACGACGATTTTAATCAATATGCTTGTTGTGTGATTATTCGCATTAAACTTGCTCTATGATATTAATACTTGGTAATTGTTTATAATCCAGATGGACAACGCAGCAAATCAGGAAAACCAGAATAATGATAATAATGGCAACCAGATAAATAATAGTGCTATCCAACATGTTGTAGTACAAGAAATTATAGATGCTATGCCATATATCATTAAGACTGTTAAGGAAGCAGAAAATAAATCTGCAAATGAAAGTAAACGTCAACACACTGAACCAAGTCATAGTGTGAATGATAATAACATACCATTACTTCAATTGCCCATTCCAAAAGAAGAAGAACCATGTCTTATGGTTGTTCTTATAAATAATTCTGGTCCTGTAAACCAATAGAATTCTCTGGCAATGAAGGAGCCATTGCAGCTCTACGCTGGTTAGAAAAGACTGAGGCAGTCTTAAAAATAAGCAAGTGTGCAGAGGAAGACAAAATCATGTTTGCTTCCAATCTTTTTAAGAATGCTGCACTAGAATGGTGGAACACTATTCTCCAGTCTAGGGGAAGTAACAGAGTCTATAATATGGAATGGACTGATTTTAAGACTATGGTTGAAAGGAAATTTTGTCCACCCAATGAAAAAGAACAGATTGCTAATAAGTTCTTAAACCTTAGAATGACTGGAGTAGACTGTAAGGGTTATACTACTATATTCTTTGAATATGCTAGAATAGTGCCAACCCTAGCTTCACCAGAACCCGTATTAATCTCCCGTTACATTTGGGGATTAATCAGTGAGATTAGACATGTTGTCAAGGCAGCTAGACCATAAACTATAGAAGAAGCTGTAGAACTAGCAAATACCTTGACTGATGAATTAGTACTTACACAAGAAGAGAACTAGAGAAAGAACCTAGCTCAGAAACTTACCCAAGAATTTCGCTACGTAAATTCTAACCGTGGGAAAAATATAGGTTCTACTTCTGCACCTTACTGTAAGGCTTGCAAGAAGAAGCATTCAGGAAGATGCTCCACCTACTGCAATTTCTGCAAGATACCAGGACACAAGGAAGAAGACTGTAGAAAGAAACCCAACAATGGAGTATGTTTCAATTGTGGAGAAAAGGGACATATTAAGCCAAACTATCTGAAACTAGCTCTAGCCATGAACAACAAGACTACTAAGAATGCTAGGGCATTTGTTCTAACAGCAGAAGAAGCTAAGATGATTCCGGATGTGATTGCCGGTACATTTTTAGTTAATGATGTTTTTGCTAAATTATTATTTGACTCTGGTGTGAACCAAAGTTTTATGCTTGATTTATGTTGATCGCTTGTGCACTTGGAAATGATTTGTAATGGGTTGCTTGGGGCAAGCAATGGTTAAGTGTGGGGATGTGACGGGTGGTCCATGGGACAACCCTTAAGTGTGTTAAAAGATGAGTTAATCCCTCATTTGATCATGTAATTGTCTTGAACTAGATAACTACGGTTGCTTGTGTTTCAGGTACATTTGGAGCTTAAAAGTATGGAAATAAAGCTTCGAATAGACACGACTGGATTGGAGATTGAAAGACGGAGAATAAATGAAAAAAATAAAATTTTGGAATTGAAGAATTAAGAAGATAACATGATAGAGGATGAAATTACGAGAACGTAGGCGAAAACGGTGAAGAAAACGGAGTTGAAACGAGAAAGTTATGAAGAAAACAAAATTGATTGCTGAAGCCTACCGTAAATTACGGTAGCTAGCGTAATTTACGGTAGACACTGACAATTTTTTATCACCGTAAGGCGGTAAAGACTCAACGTAAAGGTTTTAATGCTACCGTAACTTACGGTAGCTACCGTAAGTTACGGTAGGATCTGACGCAAAAAGTGTAACTGCCCTCTTTTAATCCGTTTTCAAGTGCCTTTTCACATCTATCATCATTGGGAACGTTTCTATGGAGTTTTTGGGCGAAATTGGGCTTTGGCAAGTGATTAGGAACATTTCTAAACATTTTGATCCTTATGAACATTGATTTTGTTGGAATGATGATTCACCAAGCCATGTCCGGCTAAACTTTCGGTGATCATCTTAGGTGAAAGTTTCTATTATGACTCTTGTGTGTTTTCCTTTATTTCTAGAATGATAAACTTGGTGTGTTTGCTATGCTTATCATGGTGTATGAATGTTTGATTGTAGCATGTTAATTGATGTTTTAATTCTAGTCTAAATCGTACGTTCTTGGTGTCGTTGACAATCGAGATATCACGGGAAGGTTTAGGGTTGGATATTGATTAATTGATCATCGGGTAACAACCTCGCGTTTATAAAATCCGAGTACTTTGTTCCCTTTTATCACAACGAATGTTTATACATGAGTTATGTCTATGTAACTCTTTCTAGTGGAATTATGCACAATTGTTTAAGGAAACCGGAACCTAAGATGGTCATTCTCTCGTAATCTAATTAACAATCCAATTTTAATTTGCAATTTGTTAATAATTTAGTTTTTAAATCAAACAATCCAAAGTCTTGAATTTTAATTTCTGCATATTAGATTAATTGTAGTTAATTTACAAGACTATTGAATCAACAAATTTTCCACAAACTCCCTGTGTTCGATACCCACTTACCATTATCTATTTAGTAGTAATTGGATTAAATTTGCGTGTGACTACGACAACACGTCAAATTTTGGCGCTGTTGTCGGGGAGTAGTGCGCAACGTGTGTTAATTTAGTAGTTTTGTTTTGTTATTTTCGGGTTTACGCTGGTTGTGTTTAGTGTGCAGGTACTTCAAGTGTATGCATACTAGGGGCTCTCACAAGTCATCACCGCTATCGTTTGATCCGGAAATTGAAAGAACGCTAAGGCAAAACCGAGTTTTGTTAAGAGAAAACAAGGTCGTTGGTTCACCTACTTCACCCATTACACCAAGAAATATAATGGCCGATTCACAAATCCCACCCACAACGGGTCAAACGACCTCATCATTCATTCCTACATCCACACAACCTTCACCAAATACCACCATGCCTAGTTCTACTACCGACATTACTTCACCACATGATGTTACACCAACCAACACTACTACATCACCGATTACTACCCAAATTGAACCTACCCTTACCTTTAACCCTTCTACCACAATTCCACCATTCTCACATTTTTTCCCACATACGGGTCAACCATCTTCTACCTATCCAATACCACCAACTTCAACCATAATTCATACAACATCTACATATCGACCATCGAACCAACCGGGTTTTCAATATTCATCTTTTCCATTTGTGCAATCTTCGGGAATAGGCGGAGATGGATATGATGATGGTTATGAAGAAGGTTTTAGAGGATACGAAGAAGAAGGATTCTATTATGGGGGTGATGGAGGTAATTTGGGACCTCAAGGAGGAGCGGGTCAACAAAGTCAACTGTTACAACAAATTCAAGACATGGGTAGGTAGGTTATCGACAGGGGTATAACATTCGACCACAAGGGCCACAGTTGCAACGTCCTACGCCTTTACATCAAGTTCGTCCACAAAATACACAACCTCAATTTCAAAGACCGATTCAACAACCACCAATGCAACAATACCAATTTCAGCCACCATTTGCAGCTCAAGGGCCTATGCAAGGGCAAATGGGTCAACCAAGAGTACCATTGGGTGCTCCACGAAGACATCACCGAGAGGTAGTGCGGGGAATTGAAGCTCATTTCTGACCCATTATCACTAACAATCCTTCTCCGGTAGTGATTCCCCATCACCCGGATGGAAGGACTTTTGAGGTGAGGACAACCGCACTCCAAAGTTTGCCAAAGTTTAAAGGGTTAGCAACAGAAGAACCTTATTTCCACTTGGAGACATATGATTCCATATGCAACACTATTGGGGGACAAGGTTTTTCGTCGGACGATGTCAAGTTGGTTCTCTTCCAATTTTCTTTGGAAGATAAAGCAAAAAGATGGTTTCACACTTTGCCATCCGCATCAATTTATACATGGGCCGACATGCAGCAAATATTTTTAGAGGAGTTTTTCACTGCCCAAAAGACAAATGATGCAAGGAGAAGCTTGCGAAGCTTCCAACAACAACCGGGGGAGATGTTTCATGAGGCGTTTGAACGTTTTAACATGATGCTGAAAAATTGTCCTCATCATGGTATATAACTTTAGGAGTTGTTGAATGCTTTTCACGAGGGGTTGAGTTCGGAGGATGCTCGTGACTTAATGTCAATCACTAACGGTACTTTTGGTACCAACTTTGAGCATGATGATTGGGCATTCTTAGAGCAAATGGCGGTTACTTCAAAAAGGAAGGCTCAATCTTCAAGACGGGCAAGGCATGTGATAGCAAGGCCACAAGTTCATGGAGTCGAGAATATAGGTGTGCAAGCCACGAATCAAGTGTACAACGTGTGCACTAATTGCAATGAGATAGGCCACACGGCGGAAGTATGTTTGGTAGGAGTGGTTGAAGAGCAAGTGGAGGAGGTGAATGCTATTCAAGGGGGTGGTCGAAACTTTAACATGAATTCGAACACATACCACCCCGGTTTAAGAAATCATCCTAACATCCATTATGGGAACCCGGCGAACCAAGCTAACCCAAATTTCCAAGGAGCTCAAGGTAATTTCATACCTCGTCAACAATACAACCAAGGTCAATTTCAACAATCGGGTGGTCAAAGTGGTTCTTCGGGTCAAACTTTATCAAGTGGGAATGAAGTTATGGATATGCTTCGGTTGATGCAACAAGATATGCAAATAAGGAATCAACTTGATGATGTTCAGATGCAAAAAGATGAAATCCATGACAAAGCGATTCAGTCGTTGACCACTCAAATGGGTCAACTTGCAAGTGACGTGGCATTATTGAAGAAAGCAAAAGGTCAATCACCAAGTGACACGGTGATAAATCCCAAGAACACAAAAAGCATTAACATCAATGTGGTAAGCACCGTTCCAAATACTAAATTTAATGAAACATTGCTAACTTCTTCGTATCAAGTGAATGCAGGTTTGGAAAAGATGCCGAAGTCGAGAATGATAAAGATTATGGAGCGCCAATCGTGCCTATCCGAGTGGGGAAACTAAAAATTCCTCATGCATTATTGGATTATGGGGCAAGCATGAGTGTGTTACCAGGTGATCTATACGACATGTATGATTTTGGTCCGCTTCAGGATGTAGACACCATGGTGAGTTTGGCGGATGAAAGTTGGAGGCGTCCACGGGGAATTGTTAAGAATGTCATGATTCGATTGGGAGAATTCGAATACCCGGTGGATTTTCTGGTCTTAGATTATGCTACTACCGAGATGGCGTCGCAACAAAGGGTGATTTTAGGTCGACCGTTTCTCTATACAGCAAATGCTCAAATCAACTGTAGAGACGGGATCATTATTATGACCGAAAAGAGCCGTAAGTTGTTCTTTGATGTTCAAACGAGGATTATTAGTTATGAGTCCATTGAGGGGAAGGGTAGTGAATCTAATGGTCATATGAAAAGCATGTGTCAAAGAACGAAAACGAATAAAGCACCGGGTCGTGAAGAAAAGTATGAAGGTTCAAGCAGGAGTGTACGTGATTTTCCACCGAACGAACATGAGATGGATGCATTTTGCTCAATGGCACGAGGAAATGATGGAGATGATAGAAATCATTTCTTTCAGCCACCATAAATGGGAGGTGCCATGGTCTGGCTGAAGACCTGAAAACTTAGCGCTGCTCGGGAGGCAACCCGGGGGTTTTACATTGATCTTGTTTGTTTTGTTATTTTTCTATGTTTCAGGGCTATGGCAACGTTCAAGTGTGGGGAAGATATGCAGATCTTTGTGTGAAGATGGTGGTGGAAAGTCGAATCATCTACAATAAATGGTGTGTCAAGCTTCACCAGGTTAATGTACTCTTCCTTTAATCTTGTTATGTTCTTTAGTTTTGAAATGTTTGTAGTTAGTTGGTGTGATTTTGTTGTTAAAGAAAAAATATTAAAAAAATATAAAATGAAAAAAGACCAAAAAGAAAGTTGGGGTTTGAGATTTAAAGCTTGTGTTGATGTTGAAGGGTTTAGCGATCAAGTCCTCCCAAAACCATACATTGGGGTCAATGTATCCCAAGTGTGGGGATGGGGGAAATTTTGAGGTTTTTAAAAAAAAATTAAATCAAGCGAAACATTGTGAGAATTTGAACACCTTGGAATACACCCAAATGATGCACCGGCAACCCTTAATTACTTTTATTCCTGGTGAGAGTTGAAGCCACACTTGTATATAAATAATGCTTGTCTTTGATGAGAGTGGCAACGGGTGGGGGTGCATTAGAACTTGTGCTTGAATACGGTTCGAGGCCTTAGTTGAACATGAATATAGAGAGGATAAGGGCATTTAGGTAGCCTCGTCATAGTGTGTGCGAGTGTGGGATTTGGGGGGTTGGACCTCATAAATTATATATATGAGCTTGGTAGTGAGAGGGGCGGGGGTTTGGACATTTAGTTGCCCATTTTATGCCTAAAGTCAATCATTTGTTAACCCTTACTTAGTTCCCCAAAATTTTACCCGACTTGACCCGGTCTTATAGTGTTAGTAGTTGTTATAGTTTTGTTTAGATATGCTATGTTGAAGGTTTCTCTATGTTAAAAAGAAAAGAAAAGAAGAAAAAAAGTGAAAAAGCAATGAAAAAGATGAAAAAAAAATGATGTTGAGTTGTCTTGTATATAGAGGTTAAGTTTGGTAGTTGTTTGTTTGTTTTATTGTGTAATAAAAGACCGGTTTAAGTTTTTCGCTACTTCATATATATTCCATTTTCTACCCGTACACCTAGCCACGTTACAACCTTAAAGTCCCTTTGATTTGCATTTATGTTTGGCACTTGTTAGGCGGAGTGTCACACCCCGACCACGTAGGACAACCAAACGTGGCGGAAAACGTCGGGGAGTGTTGTAACAGAATCATTGTTTCATAACACATGGAAATTTAAATATTGTTTTATTGATTAAAGTAGTTACAATGTCTTGACAATCAAAGAAACATAACATAAATAACTAGTCTTGCATCTTTTATTGTCGCTAAGGCCCAAGTCCGCCTAAGTGTATCTTGATAAATCCTATGCATCATATCCTGAAACACATGTGAAAATAGGTACGTCAGCAGAAAAATGCCTGTGAGATACATAGGTTTATGAAAATAGGATTCATGACTTATTGTTTAAGAAAATGTTTAGTCATGAACCTTGTAATTTGCTTTGTCTTGTAAATCATTTGAAAAGTGATAAATAAACCAAATGATATATGTGTATAAAAGAATAATACATGGTTAAGTGAATAACCCTGTGAAATGAGTTTGTATAAATTAAGTTGTTTGTAAAACAATGTATTGTGAAAAGTATGTTATTTGTATAAAATGTTACATGTCCAAATTGAAATGATTCAAATAACGCTACGATATGTAAAACCATACAATCACTTATATATAGGAAGTACCAGCGGCGTATCCACCATGCTTGTATCATATTACACATGCCTCGTTACTTAAATCACTTACCCAAACAAACCACCAATGTAAGATGTCTATGTTTAAACCAATTGCCAAATGTATTGAATAATATGTCAAAATGTTTATGTCAAGATGTAAATCATGTAATGTGTAACCAAAATGATATGTATGGCTAGTGAAATGCATCAACTAAACCATAGGTGAAATGCACAAAACAAAGTATTGAAGTAAAACTTGGTTTAAATCAAAGTTATGTTTTGTGTAGTAAATGCATGCTATACTGATATAGACATTTATGCGGTATTGTGAAAATTCATACATCCAAGCCTTGCGACAGTCGGATAACCATGTAAAAATGGGTTATCAAAAGAATATGTATTCGGATTCGGTCATTCCTTACGTCCAAACAAACCCGAGATTTCAGGAATGGGATTTGTCAAGTCCTATGGTACTACTACCTACTACCGAGCGGCATGATCGGTGTTAATGAATGTATAGTATAGTTTAAACAAACCAAATGTCATACCAAAATGTAAGCATATTTTATGAAGATAATGTACCTACTATGCTAGAGTAAACATACAAGGTAGAGCTGTAAAACAATGTGTCCATATGTTACTGGAACATATGCAACAGAGATGCAATGTAAAATAATGTACTAAGCATGTACTAAATGGACATACATAGCATGTGATGTGATGTGATGTAAAACAATGTACTAAGTATGCACACAATGGGCGTACGTAGCATAAAAACACAATGAAATCATGTGCTATAGATGTACTAATAAATATAGCAAGTATATGATGTGAAAACAGGAAAGCATGAAAGTAACAAGTAGGCACATGTGTTCCACACCAAAATGTTTGGAAAACAGTAAAAGAGGGGTCTATGTACTCACTTGAGATTGCTTAGTAGTCCTTGAGTAACAACCAAACAATGCTAGAGATCGCGGATATCAAACGGCACCTAATATAGGTAACTATGTTAATAAACCGGACCTAAATCGGAGGATTTAGATAGAATGAGGGTTCGTAAACCAAACGAGTGTGGAGACTCGTGTAATATGGTTTAACAAAGCCTACATACTAAATGAAACCTAACATAAATGCTTACGACCCATTACGACCCGTTTAGGTAGCTTATGCTACTTTAACGCGTCGTTCGCGTAAAACGCGTTCGGACCGTCTAACTAGTCCTATGACAAGTGTTATATGCCTAAACATGTTACATAATCAGTTATGTGACAAAAGTTTAGGTTACATATGCTTAATTACCAATTATACATGAAAAGGGTATTCTGGTAATTTACCTAAGGCATATAAACTACCTATCATATAACTACTTAACGAAGCGACCATAAGGTATAACCTCGGAAGGTTATTCCCTATCTACTATGGTCACCTAAGGTATTTGGTCGGATCCTAATGATCGACCAAATGGGTCGGGTTCGAAGGTATAAGCGATTTATTAGATCGCTTACCCTTACGACCCTAGACAACGTGGTAATCAGTAGGCATAGTCCCAAGGGACTATAACCATCGTGATTACAATCACGTTGCGAAGTTCAAACGAACTTCGCATTGACCATAAACTGGTCAACGCAGAAAGTCAAACAAAGTTTGACTTTCAGACTCGAAAAGCAATAAAAGAACGAAGGAACACTTACAAAGGGTCCCCGAATGCTAATCTAGATCAAAATAGCTCAGGTATGAAACAAAGGTTTCAACTTAGAGCACAATTGATCAGATTCTAGTGGGTTTAGAGGTTGGATGGCAAGGGGTATTTATAGTTTTTGGTTCACCGTTAGGATTGTTTCTTGGAAAAGGGGGCACGATCAAAGCCGTACACTTGTTGGAATGTTATGGTGACTAAATTGGCCACTCACCATAGGGTATCAACATGTGGCAAAGGATTTGGGAGTGGTTAACAGCTGAAAACAGGCTATTTAATACACTGCATCTGGTCTGCAGACCCCTTGCGCACCGTAACAAATATTTGTTGAGGTGCGCAAGGACCAAGGTTGGCAGAATTACAGTTTTGGTCCCTGCTAGTGTTTTGAGCTATTTCCGATACGTTTAAGGCCCGTTAACCCCATTTCAAAGCTCTAAAATGAAGTTAAAGTATAGGGAACTTAAAATGTGCTCAAAAATATCTCGGATGTCGGTTCGTTTCGCCGTACGATCGCGATGTTCGCTTAATTACGACGGAATGCGCATAAGCGCGAAAAACGATCCAAATGACGCGACGAATGGATTTTTCTTATGCCAAACACTAAAATAAAATGTTTTAGTGCTAATTTTTGGATGTCTGGATGTATTCAGAACGTAAGTTATGCGCGAAAATGCAAACTTATGCACTTTTTGACACTTTTAGTCCCTGAATGACCCAAAAGTTTATTTTAGCACACCGAACACCTCAAAGCCTATTTCTAAGCTATGTAAAGGATATTTATGGTATGTTTAACTTATGGTCATGTTCTGGAATGTCTGTTACAGTTCAAATTGGCATACTTTCGCAGTTTGTCAATTTTAGTCCCTATAAGCGAATATACTTGATTTTGCCATACCAAAGCCTTCAAAACTTATTTCTAAGTTATGTAAAGGTTATTTAAGGTATGTTAAGCCTATTTCACTATTCCGGAGTGTTTGTTGCATTAAACTGGTTATATTTACGCATCAGTGCGCGTATAACCTTCCAGAAAGCGATTTAGAGTTTGGAATCGAACAAGAATTGATATGTGCAAAGGATACACATATTTATACAAATCCCAAGTATGAAATACAATATTTCATTGGTTTGGTATTTGTTTGATGGTCGCAGTGACCCAGGTGTCACAGTCTCCCCTACTTTAGGAAATTTCGTCCCGAAATTTAATCAGAGGAAACTTGTGAGAGCTTGAAAACATGAAGTTGAAAAGATCGAACAACATTGGTTAGGGTTCTGAACTTCTAGTAACCTTAATAATATTATGCTTGCAATGTAAGAGGGACACTTATATACAAGTATATGAAGCGTCATTGGTGCGTCCACCGTGCCTCCATTACATCGTTCTCATTTTGTTATTGTTGTCACTATCGGTTCTTACACATAATAAACCTTACTGGGTTTCTGTGCACTAAATTTCATAATTATGTACGCGTCCATAATCAGACAATTCCTTGCACAGTTCACACAGTCTATTTTATAATGTGTAGGGTAAAACCAAATGAACAATCCTGTGATGAGTGTGACTAGACCGCCATAGAGTCCTTTTAATTAAATCAATAAATGATCTAAATAGACTATCAAGGAGTCTATTCAACTGCATCACTAGATGTCGTTCTTTAACCAAATTGTGAATCAATCTTTTTGACTAGACCACTAAAGGGTCTCTTATGAATCATGGAGTGGTACTATATAATCCAAGGGTCTTAACTGTTACCTAGAAGCCCATTAAGGATTTAAGGTAGTACCTTTTTGAATATCCTACTATGAACCCATCATATGAAGATATGAAAGATTCTATGAGAATTTGGATAACGAATATCCAGAGTATACAAAAACACAAAATGCATAAAAGAAAACATAAGATGAATAAACACATAGTCACATAACCACAAAATTGTTTAACTAGAAGTTTGTTCTGCTAACAGAGCACATGTATTTAAAGTACAATAGGAATCCATCTCGTGGATTTCATTTGGCACTTTAAACATTTACCAGAATCTATCTATAAAGATAGAAAGATTTTAAAAGAGAAATTCGATTTCGATTATAAGGAACCGAAATGTTCGAATTCAGGTACATAAGGAATCCAATTAAGGACTCTGATTTGAATGATGATCATCCACAAGGATCTAAATGTGAAGATAAAAAGATCCCATATGGATTTTAGAAGTTGAAGATGTTTTGAAGTCTTGCACTAGATGTGCTTAAGTCAAAACATGAAGTAAAAATGCTTATGAAGTTGAGATGCTAGATATGTCAAGGCGACATATGAAGCAGAATTTGAAGGTTAAGTCAATGTATGAGGAAAATATTTTTGAAAACTATGCATGGGGTTCTTTTAAGAAAAATGTGTTTAACGTTTTTGAAACCTTATATATAATACTTTTGAAATCATAAAGTAGGTGTACTAGGTAAGTATATTTATAAAAATGTTTTAAAATCATGCGAGATGAATTTTGAAATTATGTATAAGGTTTTTGAAAAACATGAATGATGCTTTTCGAAATCATGCACTTGATAAGAAAATGTACTGTGTTAATATTGTTTTCAGACTATATGAAACATTTTGAAATTATGAAGGTTGTTTTTGAAAGTATAGCCAATGTTTTTGAAATACTTGTACTATGTATGTTGAAAAATCAAAACGTAATGGATATGAGATTTGAAAATATCCTTAGTTATATAACCAAGGATTCAAAGGCACAGATGTGCAGAAGCATGATCACTCATAATGTCACTTTATTTTCTGTACTTTGTTTCTTAGAATGAAACGAGTACTTAAAATTTTTGAGGGAATCATGAGCGATCATTTGAAAGAGAGAAATCACAAGAGTAGTTTGTAAGGAACATAGTTCCTTAATGTAGGTATTATAGGGGAATGCCATACACACATGTAACTATACTTGTATATCAGAATTGTGAACAACAACTTTTATTTATAAACAAACAGATTGTTTCACATTACAAGGATAACAAAAGAACAAAAGCATAAGACAGTAACATCCTTTGTTCAGCCAAATGCTCATCCAAGGGTTGGATTTGCACTGAAAATCTTCGGGCAGTTGTTCCTGAAATGGCTCGTCTCGCCACAGTTGTAGCAAGTACCAGACGGAAAACAAGCTTGAGTAGGGTTGACTTGGAGTTGGGTAGCAGCAAGGTTTATAGCAGCTTTGTTTTGGATAGCAAAGCGGCATGTGTTAATCAAATGTCCCCGCCGTCCACAGTAGGTACATTTGAAGCAGGGTATGAGGTTTGAATGATGACGGTTACATCGCTTGCACCTAGGAGCAGTTCCTAAGTACGGCTTCCTAGCTGGTGGCCTTGCCACTTGGCTAGGTCCTGCTTGATTAGGTGTAACCGCTGCGGGTTTCCTTGAAGCCTTACGCTTCCTTGATTTTGGTGCTGGCTTGACTTCTGCTTCCTTTGGTGGCTCTTGAGTGGCTTCATTGTCGAGACGAGAGGCTTCATTGTTGAGACGAGCCATGGCAATGCCTAGATCCACAGTCTTCTGAATCACTTCGCCTATTTGCTGGGAAAATTTGGCTGTTCGCTCAGACATTTGACCAGTGCTGAGAGGAAGAGACATTCTAGAAGAAAATGAAAGACATAGGAAGAAACAAGTGAAAGGTTTATTGGATAATCAATACAGAATGGTAACGAATGAAAATTGCGATCATTTGTTTGTTACCTAAGGCAAACAAATGAGATGGTGACAAATCAAAGTAAATGGGTCAAAAATAATGTATCGTGAAGACATGCTCGCCTATAAGTGAACACTCATCCCAAGAATTCCCAGGTAAGCACAACTGGTCTCGCGTCTGATGAGATGTATACGAAGTGCTTGCCTAGACAGAAAACCCAGAATACAGGCATTCACCCTTCCAGTTTGCACGTGTTCACATTATTTAAAACCCAAAACCTTGACGAGGTTTTGAAAACTCATAGGGGTTCAAAACCATATAATAGAGAGTTCAAAACCTTACAATAGAGGGTTCAAAACCTAGTAATCAATCATCCTAGAACAGATGATTAGTTTTCAAAGCGGTTTTGAAATTTGTGTTCTTGTTGTGGTTGTCGCCTAAGGATAGGTGACAATATTGTTTTATGACTAAATGCAAGTAAACTCGCGTTAGGGTCCTAGGAAGGTTATAGACTAGGTCAAAGTATTACTAATAACCTAATTCCCTATAACCATGAGCTCTGATACCAACTTTTCTGTCACACCCCGACCACGTAGGACAACCAAACGTCGCGGAAAACGTCGGGGAGTGTTGTAACAGAATCATTGTTTCATAACACATGGAAATTTAAATATTGTTTTATTGATTAAAGTAGTTACAATGTCTTGACAATCAAAGAAACATAACATAAATAACTAGTCTTGCATCTTTTATTGTCGCTAAGGCCCAAGTCCGCCTAAGTGTATCTTGATAAATCCTACGCATCATATCCTGAAACACATGTGAAAATAGGTACGTCAGCATAAAAATGCCTGTGAGATACATAGGTTTATGAAAATAGGATTCATGACTTATTGTTTAAGAAAATGTTTAGTCATGAACCTTGTAATTTGCTTTGTCTTGTAAATCATTTGAAAATTGATAAATAAACCAAATGATATATGTGTATAAAAGAATAATACATGGTTAAGTGAATAACCCTGTGAAATGAGTTTGTATAAATTAAGTTGTTTGTAAAACAATGTATTGTGAAAAGTATGTTATTTGTATAAAATGTTATATGTCCAAATTGAAATGATTCAAATAATGCTACGATATGTAATACCATACAATCACTTATATATAGGAAGTACCAGCGGCGTATCCACCATGCTTGTATCATATTACACATGCCTCGTTACTTAAATCACTTACCCAAACAAACCACCAATGTAAGATGTCTATGTTTAAACCAATTGCCAAATGTATTGAATAATATGTCAAAATGTTTATGTCAAGATGTAAATCATGTAATGTGTAACCAAAATGATATGTATGGCTAGTGAAATGCACAAAACAAAGTATTGAAGTAAAACTTGGTTTAAATCAAAGTTATGTTTTGTGTAGTAAATGCATGCTATACTGATATAGACATTTATGCGGTATTGTGAAAATTCATACATCCAAGCCTTGCGACAGTCGGATAACCATGTAAAAATGGGTTATCAAAAGAATATGTATTCGGATTCGGTCATTCCTTACGTCCAAACAAACCCGAGATTTCAGGAATGGGATTTGTCAAGTCCTATGGTACCACTACCTACTACCGAGCGGCATGATCGGTGTTAATGAATGTATAGTATAGTTTAAACAAACCAAATGTCATACCAAAATGTAAGCATGTTTTACGAAGATAATGTACCTAGTATGCTAGAGTAAACATACAAGGTAGAGCTGTAAAACAATGTGTCCATATGTTACAGGAACATATGCAACAAAGATGCAATGTAAAATAATGTACTAAGCATGTACTAAATGGACATACATAGCATGTGATGTGATGTGATGTAAAACAATGTACTAAGTATGCACACAATGGGCGTACGTAGCATAAAAACACAATGAAATCATGTACTATAGATGTACTAATAAACATAGCAAGTATATGATGTGAAAACAGGAAAGCATGAAAGTAACAAGTAGGCACATGTGTTCCACCCCAAAATGTTTGGAAAACAGTAAAAGAGGGGTCTATGTACTCACTTGAGATTGCTTAGTAGTCCTTGAGTAACAACCAAACAATGCTAGAGATCGCGGATATCAAACGGCACCTAATATAGGTAACTATGTTAATAAACCGGACCTAAATCGGAGGATTTAGATAGAATGAGGGTTCGTAAACCAAACGAGTGTGGAGACTCGTGTAATATGGTTTAAAAAAGCCTACATACTAAATGAAACCTAACATAAATGCTTACGACCCATTACGACCCGTTTAGGTAGCTTATGCTACTTTAACGCGTCGTTCGCGTAAAACGCGTTCGGACCGTCTAACTAGTCCTATGACAAGTGTTATATGCCTAAACATGTTACATAATCAGTTATGTGACAAAATTTTAGGTTACATATGCTTAATTACCAATTATACATGAAAAGGGTATTCTGGTAATTTACCTAAGGCATATAAACTACCTATCATATAACTACTTAACGAAGCGACCATAAGGTATAACCTCGGAAGGTTATTCCCTATCTACTATGGTCACCTAAGGTATTTATTAGATCGCTTACCCTTACGACCCTAGACAACGTGGTAATCAGTAGGCATAGTCCCAAGGGACTATAACCATCGTGATTACAATCACGTTGCGAAGTTCAAACGAACTTCGCATTGACCATAAACTGGTCAACGCAGAAAGTCAAACAAAGTTTGACTTTCAAACTCGAAAAGCAATAAAAGAATGAAGGAACACATACAAAGGGTCCCCGAATGCTAATCTAGATCAAAATAGCTCAGGTATGAAACAAAGGTTTCAACTTAGAGCACAATTGATCAGATTCTAGTGGGTTTAGAGGTTGGATGGCAAGGGGTATTTATAGTTTTTGGTTCACCGTTAGGATTGTTTCTTGGAAAAGGGGGCACGATCAAAGCCGTACACTTGTTGGAATGTTATGGTGACTAAATTGGCCACTCACCATAGGGTATCAACATGTGGCAAAGGATTTGGGAGTGGTTAACAGCTGAAAATAGGCTGTTTAATACACTGCATCTGGTCTGCAGACCCCTTGCGCACCGTAACGAATATTTGTTGAGGTGCGCAAGGACCAAGGTTGGCAGAATTACAGTTTTGGTCCCTGCTAGTGTTTTGAGCTATTTCCGATACGTTTAAGGCCCGTTAACCCCATTTCAAAGCTCTAAAATGAAGTCAAAGTATAGGGAACTTAAAATGTGCTCAAAATATCTCGGATATCGGTTCGTTTGGCCGTACGATCGCGATGTTCGCTTAATTACGACGGAATGCGCATAAGCGCGAAAAACGATCCAAATGATGCGACGAATGGATTTTTCTTATGCGAAACACTAAAATAAAATGTTTTAGTGCTTACATAAATTTTTGGATGTCCGGATGTATTCAGAACGTAAGTTATGCGCGAAAATGCAAACGTATGCACTTTTTGACACTTTTAGTCCCTGAATGACCCAAAAGTTTTTTTAGCACACCGAACACCTCAAAGCCTATTTCTAAGCTATGTAAAGGATATTTATGGTATGTTTAACTTATGTTCATGTTCCGGAATGTCTGTTACAGTTCAAATTGGCATACTTTCGCAGTTTGTCAATTTTAGTCCCTGTAAGCGAATATACTTGATTTTGTCATACCAAAGCCTTCAAAACTTATTTCTAAGTTATGTAAAGGTTATTTAAGGTATGTTAAGTCTATTTCACTATTCCGGAGTGTTCGTTGCATTAAACTGGTTATATTTACGCATCAGTGCGCGTATAACCTTCCAGAAAGCGATTTAGAGTTTGGAATCGAACAAGAATTGATATGTGCAAAGGATACACATATTTATACAAATCCCAAGTATGAAATACAATATTTCGTTAGTTTGGTATTTGTTTGATGGTCGCAGTGACCCAGGTGTTACACGGAGGACCGATTTAGGTACAAGCACATAGTTGTGCAATCACCCGTTTGCCTTTTGTGTGTCTAGCGTATCTTTGCTAGTGTTTACTTGTCACCGAGAGGAGAGATATAGTGAGGGGTGTGTTGTTTGGGTGTTAGGAAAAGGCTAGTAGAAGGATGACATGTTTATGCTTGATTTATGTTGATCGCTTGTGCACTTGGAAATGATTTGTAATGGGTTGCTTGGGGCAAGCAACGGTTAAGTGTGGGGATGTGACGGGTGGTCCATGGGACAACCCTTAAGTGTGTTAAAAGATGAGTTAATCCCTCATTTGATCATGTAATTGTCTTGAATTAGATAACTACGGTTGCTTGTGTTTCAGGTACATTTGGAGCTTAAAAGTATGGAAATAAAGCTTCGAATAGACACGACTGGATTGGAGATTGAAAGACGGAGAATAAATGAAAAAAATAAAATTTTGGAATTGAAGAATTAAGAAGATAACATGATAGAGGATGAAATTACGAGAACGTAGGCGAAAACGGTGAAGAAAACGGAGTTGAAACGAGAAAGTTATGAAGAAAACAAAATTGATTGCTGAAGCCTACCGTAAATTACGGTAGCTAGCGTAATTTACGGTAGCACTGACAATTTTTGATCACCGTAAGGCGGTAAAGACTCAACGTAAAGGTTTTAATGCTACCGTAACTTACGATAGCTACCGTAAGTTACGGTAGCTACCGTAAGTTACGGTAGGCTCTGACGCAAAAAGTGTAACTGCCCTCTTTTAATCCGTTTTCAAGTGCCTTTTCACATCTATCATCTTTGGGAACGTTTCTCTGGAGTTTTTGGGTGAAATTGGGCTTTGGCAAGTGATTGGGAACATTTCTAAACATTTTGGTTTGTATTTTGATCCTTATGAACATTGATTTTGTTGGAATGATGATTCACCAAGCCATGTCCGGCTAAACTTTCGGTGATCATCTTAGGTGAAAGTTTCTATTATGACTCTTGTGTGTTTTCCTTTATTTCTAGAATGGTAAACTTGGTGTGTTTGCTATGCTTATCATGGTGTAGGAATGTTTGATTGTAGCATGTTAATTGATGTTTTAATTCTAGTCTAAATCGTACGTTCTTGGTGTCGTTGACAATCGAGATATCACGGGAAGGTTTAGGGTTGGATATTGATTAATTGATCATCGGATAACAACCTCGCGTTTATAAAATCCGAGTACTTTGTTCCCTTTTATCACAACGAATGTTTATACATGAGTTATGTCTATGTAACTCTTTCTAGTGGAATTATGCACAATTGTTGAAGGAAACCGGAACCTAAGATGGTCATTCTCTCGTAATATGATTAACAATCCAATTTTAATTTTCAATTAGTTAATAATTTAGTTTTTAAATCAAACAATCCAAACTCTTGAATTTTAATTTATGCATATTAGATTAATTGTAGTTAATTTACAAGACTATAGAATCAACACATTTTCCACAAACTCCCTGTGTTCGATACCCACTTACCACTATCTATTTAGTAGTAATTGGATTAAATTTACGTGTGACTACGACAACACGTCAGTGGTCTAGAGGGTGTTCGGCCGAGATATGTGAGGGAGGGAGAGAGGAGGTGATTTTTGAAAAGTTTGTATTGATTATGGTGAGATATGGAAGCTTTATCAAGATTAATAATCATGTACACTCTTCTAGGCCAACACATGGAGGAGAGAGAGTGTATTTTGCTCCCCCTAGCCGCCACCTATCAACACTCACACATTCCTCTCACATTTTTAATATATACATACATATATGTATGTAAATTAGTGTTAAAACTGGTATTTTACTGGATACCGGGTATTTTATCTATCGTTTTAACCCCATTTTAGTGCGTTTTAAATTATTTGTATCATTCTATAAAATAATCACACTAAATTATTACTGAAATAATTATCAGTTGCCTTGACTGGCTGTGTAGACAGTATTTTGTCAAATACGCGCAGTGTAGAACCGTACGCGCTTAAACTCGAAAAATAGAGTTTCTTAGCGTTTTAATTTATTTTTCCTCACGAACATGATTAAAATTACCATTCTAATCATAACTGACTATTTTTAGGATTTTAACACTGATTGGGTGGTCACCGACGTTCGTTTCGCATTTTATTCGTTACGCGATAAGCGTTTAATTTATCGTTGCCAACATAATTTTTATCAATGTTTGGATTCACCAACACATTATATATCACATATAAACATCATTATCAGTCAAATACAGCCTTTTTATTTATTCGTGACGCGTGTTGCAATTGTACGGTACGGCCTGAAAAGCCGAGTGTCACAGTCTCCCCCTGTTTACGGAATTTCGTCCCCGAAATTCTACTCTATAGGTTTCGTTTTCGCACTAGGTGGGAAGAGATGAGGATATTTCCATTGCATCTGGTCCTGTCATTCCCAAGTGAACTCGGGTCATCGTTTAGAATCCCAGCGGACCTTGACCAACTTAATCCTACTCCTTATGAGTTTCTGAGTTTTCCAATCCAGAACCTCCACTGGTTCTTCGATAAATCTCAATTTATCGTCTACTCGAACCTCACCTGGGGGTATAATCAGTGTCTCATCAGACAGACACTTTTTCAAATTGGAAACATGAAACACGTCATGAACTCCACTCAATTCTTGCGACAGCTTAAGCCTATACGTGACTGATCCAACTCGAGATGCGATTTCGAAAGGACCTATATAACACGGGCTCAGCTTTCCCCCTTTTCCAAACCTTACAAGGCCCTTCCAAGGCGATACCTTCAACATAACCCGATCACCAACCTGAAACTCCAACGGTTTCCTCCGGTTATCCGCATAACTTTTCTGTCGATCTGCGGTAGCTTTCAACCTCCCCTTAATCTGGACAACCTTGTCCGTGGTTTCTTGGATAAGCTCAGGTCCGGTCAAATGATTTTCACCGATTTCAGCCCAACAAAGTGGCGATCGACACTTCCTTCCATACAAGGCTTCAAACAGAGCGGCCTTGATACTAGCGTGGTAACTATTGTTGTAAGAAAACTCTGCCAACGGCAAGTGAGTATCCCAACTTCCACCGAAATCAATCGCACACGCTCTTAACATATCCTCCAATGTCTGAATGGTTCTCTCACTCTGACCATCCGTTTGAGGATGATACGCAGTACTCATGTCCAAACGAGAACCCAACGACACTTGAAGAGATCGCCAAAACCTGGAGTCAAACCGACTGTCCCTATCCGAGATAATTGACAGTGGTACTCCATGACGGCTACAATCTCGTTAAGGTACAACTGCGATATCTTCTCCGTATTGTCTGTTTCCTTAAGTGCCAAGAAATGAGGAGACTTTGTTAATCGATCCACAATTACCCATATCGTATCATGTCCACATGACGTACGGGGTAACTTGGTGATAAAGTCCATCGTAAGATGTTCCCATTTCCACTTAGGAATCTCTGGTTGCTGCAGAAGCCCAGACGGATTCTGATGTTCAGCCTTAACGTTAGAGCACGTCAGACATTTACCCACATAGACCGCAATATCTCTCTTCATATTCGGCCACCAGTATAACTCCTTGATATCCTGATATATCTTGGTAGAACCTGGGTGAATGGAATATATGGACTTATGAGCTTCGTTCATAACCAGTTCATGTGACAAATGGCAAATAACCGTTCATTTCGTACAATCTAATCACTATTTTTAGTATAAAATCTCATGCAATTAGCGTAATTTAATTACGTAATTGTGTCGTATACCAGATAACTGTGTTAGGACAAGAAAACAATGCTAAAACATATGTTGGTTTTCATCATATTGCGAAACCAATCAAACAATGTCCTAAAATTGTTGGTAGAAAATGTTGCGCGCACTATTCATGGTCACACTATTCATGCCAGCAAAACCGTGAAAACAGAGCGAAACAATGAAAAACGACACACGAATAACATAACTGAGTCCATAAATATATGAAAACACTAATGCGGAAACACATCTTGCAAAATACATAACTTTCCGGTACAACACCCTAATCACAAAATCGTCTGTTCGGTTAAAAATATAACAAATTTTAACTCGTCCGAACTACTAATTTAGCATTTCCGGGACTCCAGAATTATGACAAATGATAACAAATACATGAAAACAATATGAGGATATTAATGGGGTGTCCAAAACATAAGCTTTCGGTGCTGCGTTGCAACCCCCACAACTTGTCCGTTTTTGAACCGACAAGCTAATAAATAATATTTCCGACGCCAAAACAAATAAACGGAAGACATGGAGAACTAGTTAAGCTTATTTTGGGACTTGGAATCACTTCATTCATTGCTTGACGGTGGAATAATAACTTGCGACAAACCTTCGTCGGTACGACGCAAAAGTGCCATAAGCTCACCGACGACTAAACGGAAGACTTCTAAAGCGTTGAAATGCAATTTTTACTAGCTTAGTGAACTAGTTAAGGTCATTTAACAATCCAAATCCCTAATTACCCCTTATAGGTGTAATTAAACCCCTAATCACCAAACTTTATTTAAGCACCAAAATATCTAATAAATTTAGATATTTTATAAAAATGTTACACTTCACCCCCCCCCCCCATTTATATAAAATTGGTCAAAGTGGGTCCCACCCATTTGATTTTGTTGAAATATTGCAAAGATATGAAGTATTGTTATTAGAATTGTTGTTGAATTATGAAGTGATGTATAAGACATGAAACCGTACTCTACTTTATCTAAATCTTCATATCACTCACCATACTTGTAATATCACAAAGTTTAAAACTTCAAAAACCTCTTGTGCATCTCTTAATTCACGGACACAAGAAGAACTCAAGAACCCACATTAAATCCACCATAAACCACCATTAAACCCCTTAAATTACTCACTTTCAAGGCACTTTAATGTCATTAATGCAAGGGTTAAGCATGGAGAAGCATTAGGGAGTTCTTTGGAGCCTTAATCACTTCTTAATCACCTTGTTTAGCTTGTGCAAAGTTGTAAGCCTTCTTTAACCAATATTTAAGCTTCTTGATTAGTGTAGATTTCAAAAGTACAAGTTGATTATCTTGAAAATTAATAAAAATCAAATCAAAAACCCTAATCTCAAAGCTAATAATCTACTAATCTAAACTTATTATGTGGTTACTTGAGTAGATTAGTGTATCTAGTTGATGAAATCATTTTCATTATATTGATTTTGTTAAGATTAGTGGTTTAAACTTTATATTTATGATGATCTTGTGATTTGTTTTATGTAGTATTTTAGATTAATGTTAATCTAGCTATAATACACTTAAAAATGTGATTTAAACATTTATATGTTTAAATCATACAAGATCATCAACTTCAAAGATCATGAGTATTATATGTATGAACTTGGATTTGTGATTTTTTGAAGATAAGACATGAAATAATTATGATTCAAGACTTGTTAAAAACACTAATAACTTGGTTTTATTTAAAACAAGTTTATATGAAAACATCCATAAAAAGTGTGGTTTAAAAGTCTTGAAAATTGCTAATAAACTTGAAAAGTAGTTAACTTTAAAGTCTTGAAAGTTAACTTAAATAATGCTCATGAGAAATCTTTGAAGGAATATGTGATCACATGTTGTAAATATGATTTTGGTGATACTTGATGAATTAGTGGTGATTTGGAAAATTGATTATGGTTTAAATACGTTTTTATAACGTGGGAAACGTCATAGTTTAGGGGAAACTATGGCGAATTTTTCTAAAAATCTAATCGCGATTAATGTGACACCTGTGTCACTTCAACTATCATACGAATACCAAACCAATGAAATATTGCATTTCATACTTGGGATTTGTATAAATATGTGTATCGTTTGCACATATCAATTCTTGTTCGATTTCAAGCTTTAAATCGCTTTCTGGAAGGTTATACGCGCACTGATGCGTAAATATAACCAGTTTAATGCAACGAACACTCCGGAATAGTGAAATAGGCTTAACATACCTTAAATAACCTTCACATAACTTAGAAATAAGTTTTGGATGGTTTGGTGTGTTGAAATCAAGTTTGTTCGATCGCATGGACTATTTGTGTCAAACTGCGAAAGTATACCGATTTGTATAGTAACGAACATTCTGGAACTTGATCATAAGTTAAACATACCCTAAATATCCTTTACATAGCTTAGAAATAGGCTTTGAAGGGTTCGGTATGCTAAAATAAACTTTATTGATCAATATGGACTAAAAGCGTCAAAAATGCATAAGTTTGCATTTTCGCGCATATCATACATCCTGAATATATCCGGACATCCAAAAATTTATTTAATCATTAAAATATTTTATTTTAGTGATTGGCATGATAAAATTCCATTCGTCGCGTAATTTGGATCGTTTTTGCGTTCATTACGATTTCCGTCGTAATTAACCGAACAACGCAACCGTATGACCAAACGAACCGATATCCAAGATGTTTTTGAGCATATTTTAAGTTCCCTATACTTTAACTTTATTTTAGAGCCTTGAAATTGGGTTAACGGGGCTTAAAAGTGCAAAAAAATCAAATTTTACAAGTGTAGGGACCATTTTTGAAATTTCTGACCAGATTCAATGAACCTAGTCAAATTTTGAAGTGTTAATGGTTTTAACCCATGGTTTTGCAAAACCATGGGCTGGTATTTAATGGTATTTTTGGTACTATGGGCCATTCTAGGGGCTCCCATGGTTTCACAAAACCATGGGTACATGTGTACGGCCTAGATCGAAGCACGTTATTCGATGAACGATCTTAACGGTTGTGCCAAATCTATAAATACCCACCATAGTTTCACTTCTTCCTCATTCAAATATGATCTAAGATGCTCTAAGTTGAAGCCTTTGCTTCATACCTGAGCTACTTGGATCAAGATTTGCTTGCGGGGACCCTTTGTAAGTATTCCTTCGTTCTTTTCTTTCATTTTTAGCTTAAAAGTCAAACTGCGTTTGACTTTCTGCATTGACCAGTTTATGGTCAATGCGAAGTTCATTTGAACTTCATAACGTGAGCGTAATCACGATGGTTATAGTCCCTAGTGACTATACCTACTGATTACCACGTTATCTAGGCTTAGTGACGAGTCGTAGTTTCGGCCAAAATGCGTATTCTTGCGTATTTTGTAACCAAACTACTTCTAGGTATCAAAACCGTTTGTTTTGATACCAAAACCTGTTTTCTAACTTAACTAAACATGTTTTAGCATGTTTAGCTCGTCACTTTTAGATTAGTGCTTGTATAGAGTCGTAAGTCAAGCGGATTAAACACCCGCTTAGACTTACGAACTAGACCCGTTTGGTCGATCTTTAGGATCCGACCAAACACATTAGGTGACCATAGTTGTATAGGGAATAACCTTCCGAGGTTATACCTTATGGTCACTTCGTTTAGTTAGTCATCTGATAGGTAGTTTATATGCCTTAGGAAAATTACCAAAACACCCTTTTTATGCATAATTTATGTTTAAGCATATGTAACCCAAACTTTTGTCACTTAACTAATTATCCAACATAATTAAACATGTTTAGGCATATAATACTTGTCATAGGACTAGTTAGGCGGTCCGAACGCGTTTTACGCGAACGACGCGTTAAAGTAGCGCAAGCTACCTAAACGGGTCGTAATGGGTCGTAAGCACTTAGGTTAGGTTTCCTTTTAGTATGTAGGCCTTGTTAAACCATATCGTATGAGTTCCCACACTCATTTGGTTTACGAGACCTCATCCTATCCGATCTTCCGTTTTAGGTCCGGTTTATTTGTCACACCCCGACCGCGTAAAACAACAAACCGCGGCGGAAACATCGGGGCGTGTCGTAACAGAATAAATTGTTTCATAACTATGGCATTCGAAGTTGTATTTTGTTTATTAAACAAGAGTGTTACATTGTCTTGAACAGTAAACAAAAGAGTTTATAACATAATTAAACAAGTCTATCTCCATTTTTAGTCTCTAAGGCACAGGTCCGCCCTAGAATCATGATCAACATCCTACGGAAAAGCTCCTGAAAACACATGTGAAAATAGGTACGTCAGCATAAAAATGCCTGTGAGATACATAGGTTTGTGAAAATAGGATTCATGACTTGTATTTGAGAAAATGTTTAGTCATGAACCTTGTAATTTGCTTTGTCTTGTAAATCATTTGAAAAACGATAAGATCAGTTGATATGTAAGTAAATGTAAGGTTAAATGAATAACCATGTAAAGATGAATTTGTATAAGATAAGTTGGTTGTAAAACAATGTCTTATGAAAAGTATGTTATTTGTATAAAATGTTATATGTATCAAACTGAAATGATTCAAATAACGTTACGCTATGTAATATTATACAAACATTTATATATAGGAAGTACCAGCGGCGTATCCACCATGTTTGTATCATATTACACACGTATCGTTACTTAATCACTTAATCAAACCAAACCATTCAAGATGTAAAATGTTCATGTACAAACCAATTGTCAAGTGTTATTGTGTAAACCATATCAAAATGTCTATGTCCAATGTAAACCAACAAATGTGTATATCAATGTCAAAATGTTTATGTTCAATGTAGATCATGTAATGTGTAACCAAGATGTCATGTATGGTAGTGAAATATATATATCAACTAAACCATATGTAAAATGCACAAAAACAAGGTATTGAGGTAAAACATAGTTTAAATCAAAGTTATGTTTTGTGTAACAAATACATGCTATACTGATACAAACATTTATGCGGTATTGTTAAAATGCATACATCCAAGCCTTGAGACTGTGGTGATAAACCCTTAAACAGATTAAAGGTTCATCTGAGTTATGTATATCGAATTCGGTCATTCCTTTCATCCCCTTTCCCTGGGATGTCCGGAACGGGAGTTGTCAATTCCTATGGTACCACTACCTACTAACGAATGGCATGATCAATGTTAATGAATGTATTGTTCCATGTTAAACAAACCAAATTTCATAACAAAATGTAAGCATGTGAAAACGATGCACTAAGTATGTAATCAAATGAACATACATAGCGTGAAATGTCATGTAAAACGATGTACTAAGTAATGCACACAATGGGCACACCTAGCATGAAATGTAATGTAAAACAAATGTACTAAGTAATGCACACAATGGGCACACCTAGCATGAAATGTAATGTAAAACAATGTACTAAGTAATGCACACAATGGGCACACCTAGCATGAAATGTAATGTAAAACAATGTACTAAGTAATGCACACAATGGGCACACCTAGCATGAAATGTAATGTAAAACAATGTACTAAGTAATGCACACAATGGGCACACCTAGCATAAGATGCAATGAAATCATGTACTATAATGTACTAACGAACATAGCATGTATATGATGTGAAAACAGGAAAGCATGAAAGTAACAAGTAGGCACATGTGTTCCACCCCAAAACAGTTTGGAAAACAGTAAAAGAGGGGTCTATGTACTCACTTGAGATTGCTCAGAAGTCCTAAGATAACCACCAAGCAATGCTAGAGATCACGGAATATCAAACGGCACCTAATATAGGTAACTACATTAATAAACCGGACCTAAATCGGAAGATCGGATAGGATGAGGGCTCGTAAACCATATGAGTATGGGAACTCATGTAGTATGGTTTAATAAGGCCTACATACTAAATGAAACCTAACCTAAGTGCTTGTGACCCATTACGACCCGTTTAAGTAGCTTATGCTACTTTAACGCGTCGTTCGCGTAGAACGCGTTCGGACCGCCTAACTAGTCCTATGGCAAGTACTATATGCCTTAACATGTCTAATATGGTTGTCAAATCAGTTTAGATGTCAAAAGTTATGTTACATATGTTTAAAATGAATTTTGGCATCAAAGGGGTATTTTGGTAATTTACCTAAGGCATATAAACTACCTATCATACAACTACTTAAACGAAGCGACCATAGGGTATAACCTCGTAAGGTTATTCCCTATATACTATGGTCACCTAATGCGCTTGGTCGGATCCTAATGATTGACCAAACGGGTCGGGTTCGAAAGTATAAGCGATTGTTTAGATCGCTTACCTTACGACCCTATATAAGCACTAAACTAAAAGTGACGAGCTAAGCATGTTAAAACATGCTTAACTAAGTTTAGAAAACAGGTTTGGTATCACAACAAACGGTTGTGATACCTAAGAGTAGTTTGGTTACAAAATACGTAAGAATACGTATTCTGCCCGAAACTACGGCTCGTCACTGAGCCTAGATAACGTGGTAATCAGTAGGTATAGTCGCTAGGGACTATAACCATCGTGATCACACTCACGTTATGAAGTTCGAACGAACTTCGCATCGACCATAAACTGGTCAATGCAGAAAGTCAAACAAAGTTTGACTTTCGGACTCGAAAAGCAATAAAAGAACGAAGGAACACTTACGAAGGGTCCCCGAATGCTAATCTAGATCAAAATAGCTCAGGTATGAAACAAAGGTTTCAACTTAGAGCACAAATGATCAGATTCTTGTGAGAAATGAAGTGAAATGTGATGGGTATTTATAGATTTCGGGTAACCGTTAAGATCATTTCATGAAAACCGTGCTCGAATCTCATGCGTACATTTGTCAAAATGTTATGGTTACTGAAAATGATCCTTAATGTGCTGAAAGGTCAAGTGTGGAACTTGTGGTTGTGGTTTAATCAGCTGATAATCTGCTGACTGGTTGATATTATCTGTTCTGGCACAGGCTAGCGCACCGTTACGTTATAAGTGTAGCGGTGCGCTAGGACCTAGTTTGGCAGAATTACCATTTCAGTCCCTGCAATGCAATCAATCCATTTTTGACACGTTTAAGGCCCGTTAACCCCATTTCAAAGCTCTAAAATGAAGTTAAAGCATAGGGAACTTAAAATGTGCTCAAAAATATCTCGGATGTCGGTTCGTTTGGCCGTACGATCGCGATGTTCGCTTAATTACGACGGAATGCGCATAAGCGCGAAAAACGATCCAAATGACGCGATGAATGGATTTTTCTTATGGCGAACACTAAAATATAATATAGTCATGCTCACATAAATTTTTGGATGTCCGGATGTATTCAGAACGTAAGTTATGCCCGAAAATGCAAACTTGTGCACTTTTTGACACTTTTAGTCCCTGAATGACCCAAAAGTTTATTTTAGCACACCGAACCCCTCAAAGCCTATTTCTAAGCTACGTAAAGGATAGTTAAGGTGTGTTTAACTTATGGTTATGTTCCGGAAATGTTCGTTACAGTTCAAATTGGCATACTTTCGCAGTTTGTCATATTTAGTCCCTGTAAGCGAATTAACTTGTTTTTGCCATACCAAAGCCTTTAAAACTTATTTCTAAGTTATGTAAAGGTTATTTAAGGTATGTTGAGTATATGTTGCTGTTCCGGAGTATTTCTCGCATTAAACTGAGTACGTTTACGCACTAGTTTGCGTATAACTCTCCAGAAAGTGATGTAGAGTTTGGAATTGAACAAAAGTCAAAACATGAAAAATGTAAAACACAACCAAACAAACATTGGGATCAAATAACATTGTTTTATTGATAATAGAACTGTTCATAGTGATTACAAACACAGTTGTTACAGTCTCCCCTACTTGTGGAAATTTCGTCCCGAAATTTATTTAGAGGAAACTCGTGGAAAAAGATGTGGATATTTCGCCTTCATTTGATCTTCGCGTTCCCAGGTAAACTCAGGTCCATGTTTAGCTTCCCATCGAACTTTGACCAAAGGAATGCGCTTGCGTTTAAGCCACTTGACTTCACGTTCCATGATTTCCACTGGTTTCTCAACAAATTTCAGTGTTTTGCCAACACGAATTTCGTCAAGCGGTATGGAGAAGTTCTCATCAGCTGAACACCTCTTGAGATTGGACACGTGAAAAGTTGGATGAACATTTCCAAGTTCCGGAGGTAACTCAAGTCTGTAGGCTACCTTTCCGATTCTTTCGACGATCTTGAATGGTCCAACGTATCTAGGTGCAAGTTTTCCTTTCTTTCCAAATCTGATCACACCTTTCCAAGGTGAGACCTTAAGTAATACTCGATCACTGACTTGAAATTCCAAGGCTTTGCGTTTTGGGTCCGCGTAAATCTTCTGACGGCTTCTAGCTGCCTGAAGGTTATCACGAACTTTCTTGACCTTGTCAGTTGTCTCTAAAATGAGGGCAGGTCCAGTAAGTTGAGCCTCGCCAATCTCATTCCAGCAGACTGGTGAACGACATTTTCGACCATAGAGAGCCTCGAAAGGAGCCATTTTGATGCTGGTGTGATAACTGTTGTTGTAGGAGAATTCAATCAACTTAAGATGTGAATCCCAACTACCACCAAAATCGATCACACAAGCTCTAAGCATATCCTCCAAAGTCTGGATTGTTCTCTCAGATTGACCATCCGTTTGCGGATGATAAGCTGTGCTCAGATTAAGTTGGGTCCCCATAGCAGATTGCATGGTTCTCCAAAAATGAGAAGGGAAACGAGCATCTCTGTCAGAAATGATGTTCAACGGAACACCATGTCGAGCTACAATTTCATCCACATAGATTTGAGCAAGTCTGTCAGCAGGAAAATCCTCACGGATTGGCAAGAAATGTGCTGACTTTGTAAGACGATCAACGACTACCCAGATGGCATCATGACCTTTCTTTGTGCGCGGGAGTTTGGTAACAAGATCCATAGTAATGTTTTCCCATTTCCAAACTGGGATCTCTGGTTGCTCCAATAAACCAGAAGGACGCTGATGTTCAGCCTTAACCTTAAGACAAGTAAGGCATTTGGATACGTATAAGGCAATGTCTTTCTTCATACCAGGCCACCAATAGTGAATACGAAGATCCTTATACATTTTATCTGAGCCCGGATGAATAGAATAACGAGACTTATGGGCTTCATCCATAAGCAAGGTACGAAGATCATCCTGGCTTGGGACCCACAAACGGTCCATGAAGTAATATGATCCATTGTCCTTCAGTTCCAGAGCAGGTGTTATGTGATAAGGAAATTCCTTATCCATCAATCCTTGTGAAACACAAGATTGTTGAGCTTGAGAAATGCGTGCTTGAATATCGGATCGAGCTTGAATAACCGATTGAACACGTACGCAATGAAGCTTAGTACGTTCCTTACGACTCAATGCATCAGCTACGACATTCGCCTTACCAGGATGGTAGCGAATTTCGCAATCATAGTCGTTTAGAAGCTCAACCCAACGTCGTTGTCTCATGTTGAGTTCTTTCTGGTTGAAGATATGCTGAAGACTTTTGTGGTCAGTGAAAACCACACATTTTGTACCGTACAAATAGTGTCTCCAGATCTTGAGAGCAAAGACTACTGCACCCAACTCAAGATCATGAGTGGTGTAGTTCTTCTCATGTATCTTCAACTGCCTCGATGCATAAGCTATGACTTTGTTCCTTTGCATAAGAACACAGCCAAGACCCAATTTCGATGCGTCACAATACACGACAAAATCATCATCACCCTCAGGCAATGATAGAACAGGCGCATCGCAAAGCTTCTGCTTCAAGTGTTGAAAAGCTTCCTCTTGTTTGCTTCCCCAATAAAAGGGCATTTTCTTCTGAGTTAGAGCAGTTAGAGGAACTGCAATCTTCGAGAAGTTTTCTATGAAGCGGCGATAATAACCCGCTAGACCAAGAAAAGAACGAACTTCAGTAGGAGTAGTAGGCGTATCCCAATCCTTAATCGCACTGATCTTGGAGGGATCTACATGAATACCTCGTTCGTTGATAACATGCCCCAAAAATTGAACTTCTTTAAGCCAAAATTCGCACTTGGAGAATTTGGCGAAAAGTTGCTCTTTCTTTAGGAGTTCTAGGGTAAGACGAAGATGTTGCTCGTGATCAGCTCGCGTCTTAGAGTAAATCAAGATGTCGTCAATAAAAACAATGACGAACTGATCCAAATAAGGTTTACAGACCCTATTCATTAAGTCCATGAAAACAGCAGGAGCATTAGTCAAACCGAATGGCATGACTGTGAATTCATAATGCCCATATCGAGTACGGAACGCTGTCTTCGGAATGTCTTCTTCTTGCACGCGAAGTTGATGATATCCAGATCGTAGATCAATCTTCGAGAAATAGGAAGCGCCCTGTAGCTGATCAAAGAGGTCGTCTATGCGAGGTAGAGGATATCGATTCTTGATGGTAAGCTTGTTAAGCTCACGATAATCAATACACATCCTAAAGGATCCATCCTTCTTCTTTACAAAAAGAACGGGAGCACCCCAAGGTGAAAAACTAGGACGAATAAAACCTTTGTCAGAGAGCTCCTGAAGCTGTTTAGACAACTCTTGCATCTCAGATGGTGCAAGACGATATGGAGCTCTGGCAATGGGATTTGCACCTGGTACGAGATCAATGCGGAACTCGACTTGGCGTGCTGGAGGTAGACCAGGTAAATCTTCAGGGAACACTTCAGAATAATCCCGAACGACAGGAATATCTGAAATAGACGTACCCTTGCCTTTATCTTCTGTAACATGTGCTAAGAAAGCCACATAGTTCTTCCGCAGATACTTACGAGCTTTAAAAACAAGACATGAGTTTGAGACCACCGGTAGGCTTCTCACCTTGAACCTGCAGGATCTCGCCTGTCGAAAGCGGCACACGAACAATCTTCTCAGAACAAACTATCTCTGCGTGATGCTTGGATAACCAATCCATTCCCACAATAACGTCGAAGCTTCCGAGTTGCATAGGCGTGAGATCGATAGGGAAAAGATGATCATTTAGGTTCAACTGGCAGTTGCGTAGAACAGAATCAAGAATAATGGGTTCACCACTAGCAACTTCTACTGTCAAAGGTTTTCCTAGTTTCGTTCTAGACACTCAAAGCATAGGCTCAAAAGACAAAGACACGAAACTCTTATCGGCACCGGAATCGAAAAGAACAGATGCAGGCTGATTATTAATAAAGAACGTACCGTTCACCACATTATCGTCAGCCTGTGCCTCTTGGGCATTCATGTTAAAGACTCGGCCTCGAGCCGGAGCCTGGTTCTGGTTCTGGTTCTGGTTCGCCAGTCTTGGGCACCGATTCCTATAGTGGGTCAGATCCCCACAATTGTAACAAGCACCTGGTGGGTATTGTGGTCGTGCAGCTTGACCCTGTTGCTGAGCAGGAGGCTGTGCAACTTGTTGAGCCGGGTTTTGAACTGCGCGATTCTGAGCAAACCGACAAACATCGGCAAGATGACCTGACTTCCCACAGCTAGTACAGAAACGGCACTGATGTTGCGGTTGATGGTGACTGTTGCATCTATTGCACAAAGGTGCATTCCCTGAATAGGGCTTCTTTGCCGGAGGCTGCGCGGGTTGGTTAGGAGCTGCCTGATTAGCTTGGGCAGTGATAGCAAAATTTTGGGAAGCCTTACGCTTCCTTGACCTCTTCGAAGAACCAGAGTTCTTTCCATTCTTGTTTTGACCTTTCTTGCTATCTTCCTTGTCAGCCAACTGTTTCTTGCCCTTGTCATCCTTCCTGTGTAACTTTCCCTTTCTAATCTGCGACTCAGTCAATGTCGCTGATAACTCGATCGCCTGACGGAGTGTGGCAGGTTCACTACCAGTAAGGATGTCTTGTACTGAGTCAGGTAGGCCGTCGATGTATCTCTCGATAGCCTTGTCGAGTGGGGTAACCATAGCAGGGCAAAGCAAACTCAACTCCTCAAACCTATCCGTATAAGCCCTGTGCTCACCACTATCTTGCTTCAAAACATCAAACTCTTTCTCCAACGCTCGCTGTTCATGGCGAGGACAGAATTCCCTCATCATAAGGGTTCTCAGTTCAGCCCATGTCTGTGCGAGAGCAACTTCCGCACCTCGGTCTCTCATTACCCCATTCCACCATGTAAGAGCCCTCTTCTGAAATACGCTCGAGGAGAACTCGACCTTGCGATTATCCGGGCACTGCACGTGGCGAAAAGTATTCTCAATGCTTTCGAACCACTGAAGAAGTCCAGTTGCTCCTTCAGAACCACTAAACTTGAGTGGTTTAGCCTGGTTAAAATCCTTGTATTTGCATGGAACATTGTTGTTATTGTTGGCTTGGTTCCATTGAGCAAAGAGATTTGGAAATTGAGCAGCCATTTGCTCCGCAATAATTTCTGCCAGTTCGGCAGTCGCAATCAGATTGTCGCGTCGAGGAGGCATTCTAAAAGAGGAAAACACGAAAGGAAACGAGTGAGATGATTGGATGAAGAGAATGAGATGAAACAAAATCAACAAAAGCAAAGATGGTGATCATTCGTCCGCATCACAAAGCAAACAAATGACACACAGTGACTAATCAAAGTAAATGGATCAAAAATAATGTATAATGAAGACATGCTCGCCTATAAGTGAACACTCATCCCAAGAATTCCCAGGTAAGCACAACTGGTCTCGCGTCTGATGAGATATATACGAAGTGCTTGCCTAGACAGAAAACCCAGAATACAGGCATTCGCCCTTCCAGTTTGCACATGTTCACATTATTTAAAACCCAAAACGTTTGACGGGATTTTGAAAATTTGAAGGCACAAGGCCAAAAACCAATACTGAAAAGGGTTCAAAACCATATAATAGAGGGTTCAAAACCTTACAATTGAGGGTTCAAAACCTTGTAATAAATCATTCAAAAACAGATGATTGTTTTTTCAAAAATCGATTTGGAAAATTTGGTTCTTGTTTTGATAATCACCTAAGGATAGGTGATGTACATGTTTTAAGATCTAAACACAAGATAACTTGTGTTAGGGTCCTAGAAAAGTTATAGTCTAGGTCAAAGTATTACTAATAACCTAATTCCCTATAACCATTGGCTCTGATACCAACTCTTCTGTCACACCCCGACCGCGTAAAACAACAAACCGCGGCGGAAACATCGGGGCGTGTCGTAACAGAATAAATTGTTTCATAACCATGGCATTCGAAGTTGTATTTTATTTATTAAACAAGAGTGTTACATTGTCTTAAACAGTAAACAAAAGAGTTTATAACATAATTAAACAAGTCTATCTCCATTTTTAGTCTCTAAGGCACAGGTCCGCCCTAGAATCATGATCAACATCCTACGGAAAAGCTCCTGAAAACACATGTGAAAATAGGTACGTCAGCATAAAAATGCCTGTGAGATACATAGGTTTGTGAAAATAGGATTCATGACTTGTATTTGAGAAAATGTTTAGTCATGAACCTTGTAATTTGCTTTGTCTTGTAAATCATTTGAAAAACGATAAGATCAGTTGATATGTAAGTAAATGTAAGGTTAAATGAATAACCATGTAAAGATGAATTTGTATAAGATAAGTTGGTTGTAAAACAATGTCTTATGAAAAGTATGTTATTTGTATAAAATGTTATATGTATCAAACTGAAATGATTCAAATAACGTTACGCTATGTAATATTATACAAACATTTATATATAGGAAGTACCAGCGGCGTATCCACCATGTTTGTATCATATTACACACGTATCGTTACTTAATCACTTAATCAAACCAAACCATTCAAGATGTAAAATGTTCATGTACAAACCAATTGTCAAGTGTTATTGTGTAAACCATATCAAAATGTCTATGTCCAATGTAAACCAACAAATGTGTATATCAATGTCAAAATGTTTATGTTCAATGTAGATCATGTAATGTGTAACCAAGATGTCATGTATGGTAGTGAAATATATATATCAACTAAACCATATGTAAAATGCACAAAAACAAGGTATTGAGGTAAAACATAGTTTAAATCAAAGTTATGTTTTGTGTAACAAATACATGCTATACTGATACAAACATTTATGCGGTATTGTTAAAATGCATACATCCAAGCCTTGAGACTGTGGTGATAAACCCTTAAACAGATTAAAGGTTCATCTGAGTTATGTATATCGAATTCGGTCATTCCTTTCATCCCCTTTCCCTGGGATGTCCGGAACGGGAGTTGTCAATTCCTATGGTACCACTACCTACTAACGAATGGCATGATCAATGTTAATGAATGTATTGTTCCATGTTAAACAAACCAAATGTCATAACAAAATGTAAGCATGTGAAAACGATGCACTAAGTATGTAATCAAATGAACATACATAGCGTGAAATGTCATGTAAAACGATGTACTAAGTAATGCACACAATGGGCACACCTAGCATGAAATGTAATGTAAAACAAATGTACTAAGTAATGCACACAATGGGCACACCTAGCATGAAATGTAATGTAAAACAATGTACTAAGTAATGCACACAATGGGCACACCTAGCATGAAATGTAATGTAAAACAATGTACTAAGTAATGCACACAATGGGCACACCTAGCATGAAATGTAATGTAAAACAATGTACTAAGTAATGCACACAATGGGCACACCTAGCATAAGATGCAATGAAATCATGTACTATAATGTACTAACGAACATAGCATGTATATGATGTGAAAACAGGAAAGCATGAAAGTAACAAGTAGGCACATGTGTTCCACCCCAAAACAGTTTGGAAAACAGTAAAAGAGGGGTCTATGTACTCACTTGAGATTGCTCAGAAGTCCTAAGATAACCACCAAGCAATGCTAGAGATCACGGAATATCAAACGGCACCTAATATAGGTAACTACATTAATAAACCGGACCTAAATCGGAAGATCGGATAGGATGAGGGCTCGTAAACCATATGAGTATGGGAACTCATGTAGTATGGTTTAATAAGGACTACATACTAAATGAAACCTAACCTAAGTGCTTGTGACCCATTACGACCCGTTTAAGTAGCTTATGCTACTTTAACGCGTCGTTCGCGTAGAACGCGTTCGGACCGCCTAACTAGTCCTATGACAAGTAATATATGCCTTAACATGTCTAATATGGTTGTCAAATCAGTTTAGATGTCAAAAGTTATGTTACATATGTTTAAAATGAATTTTGGCATCAAAGGGGTATTTTGGTAATTTACCTAAGGCATATAAACTACCTATCATACAACTACTTAAACGAAGCGACCATAGGGTATAACCTCGTAAGGTTATTCCCTATATACTATGGTCACCTAATGCGCTTGGTCGGATCCTAATGATTGACCAAACGGGTCGGGTTCGAAAGTATAAGCGATTGTTTAGATCGCTTACCTTACGACCCTATATAAGCACTAAACTAAAAGTGACGAGCTAAGCATGTTAAAACATGCTTAACTAAGTTTAGAAAACAGGTTTGGTATCACAACAAACGGTTGTGATACCTAAGAGTAGTTTGGTTACAAAATACGTAAGAATACGTATTCTGCCCGAAACTACGGCTCGTCACTGAGCCTAGATAACGTGGTAATCAGTAGGTATAGTCGCTAGGGACTATAACCATCGTGATCACACTCACGTTATGAAGTTCGAACGAACTTCGCATCGACCATAAACTGGTCAATGCAGAAAGTCAAACAAAGTTTGACTTTCGGACTCGAAAAGCAATAAAAGAACGAAGGAACACTTACGAAGGGTCCCCGAATGCTAATCTAGATCAAAATAGCTCAGGTATGAAACAAAGGTTTCAACTTAGAGCACAAATGATCAGATTCTTGTGAGAAATGAAGTGAAATGTGATGGGTATTTATAGATTTCGGGTAACCGTTAAGATCATTTCATGAAAACCGTGCTCGAATCTCATGCGTACATTTGTCAAAATGTTATGGTTACTGAAAATGATCCTTAATGTGCTGAAAGGTCAAGTGTGGAACTTGTGGTTGTGGTTTAATCAGCTGATAATCTACTGACTGGTTGATATTATCTGTTCTGGCACAGGCTAGCGCACCGTTACGTTATAAGTGTAGCGGTGCGCTAGGACCTAGTTTGGCAGAATTACCATTTCAGTCCCTGCAATGCAATCAGTCCATTTTTGACACGTTTAAGGCCCGTTAACCTCATTTCAAAGCTCTAAAATGAAGTTAAAGCATAGGGAACTTAAAATGTGCTCAAAAATATCTCGGATGTCGGTTCGTTTGGCCGTACGATCGCGATGTTCGCTTAATTACGACGGAATGCGCATAAGCGCGAAAAACGATCCAAATGACGCGACGAATGGATTTTTCTTATGGCGAACACTAAAATATAATATATTCATGCTCACATAAATTTTTGGATGTCCGGATGTATTCAGAACGTAAGTTATGCCCGAAAATGCAAACTTGTGCACTTTTTGACACTTTTAGTCCCTGAATGACCCAAAAGTTTATTTTAGTACACCGAACCCCTCAAAGCCTATTTCTAAGCTACGTAAAGGATAGTTAAGGTGTGTTTAACTTATGGTTATGTTCCGGAAATGTTCGTTACAGTTCAAATTGGCATACTTTCGCAGTTTGTCATATTTAGTCCCTGTAAGCGAATTAACTTGTTTTTGCCATACCAAAGCCTTCAAAACTTATTTCTAAGTTATGTAAAGGTTATTTAAGGTATGTTGAGTATATGTTGCTGTTCCGGAGTATTTCTCGCATTAAACTGAGTACGTTTACGCACTAGTTTGCGTATAACTCTCCAGAAAGTGATGTAGAGTTTGGAATTGAACAAAAGTCAAAACATGAAAAATGTAAAACACAACCAAACAAACATTGGGATCAAATAACATTGTTTTATTGATAATAGAACTGTTCATAGTGATTACAAGCACAGTTGTTACATTATTTATGTAGTTATCTATATTATGAGCCGCTTGATTCCGTGCTCCCTCTAGCTTGCTTGGTAGTTGTTCAAGATTTCTAAGCACCCTCAAGTGAGTACATAGTCCCCTCTTTTAATGTTTTCAAATGTTTTGGGATGAAATATGTGTACCTATTTGTTATGTTCTTGTTTTCAAAAGTATAAATGATTATACATATTAGTACTTATCTTTTTACAAACTGAATGATTATTTATGGTTTAAACTCTAAATTTTCCAAAGATTATAAAATTAAATTGTTGGATAGTACTTATTTTATGTTCACCAGACTGGTTGGTAGTATGATATAGCGCTATAGGATTTGACACCCCATTCCTGTTGTCATGGAATGTCTGAAACCAATTTATTTTTCTCCATCCAAATAGGGATTGCCTTTGTGGTATTCCTATAGTCTCAAAGGTGTATTTTGATGCACTAGGTCTGAATGAATTCTTAAATCATATTATTTTTGTATATTTAGTTATACTACCAAAAGTATAGTTTGATATGCTCTCATATGTGATATTGTACAAAACCAACATATATTTTGTTAATCATTAAAACATAGTTTAATATGTTATTTTCAAAACCAAAGCATAGTTAATATGTTATTTTCAATCCAAAACATAGTTTAATATGTTATTTATAAATCCAATGTATACTTTTAATGTACTAGTGAAAATTATTACTTTTAACAACTAAAGTATATTTTAATATACTATTTGTTTAACAATTGGGTTTTGGTTAGTGTTTAGATAACGGGACGGGTGTAATGTGATGAAAACATGGTAGATACGCCGCTGGTACTTCTTATATATAAGTGTTTTCATCACATTACATACCGTGGCGTTATTTAGTACACTTGGGTAAACGATTTTGAAACTGAAATATATTTTAATATATTACTTGTTCGACTTTCTTAAAACAAAAGTATATTTTTGCATATACTATAAACCTTTTTATCAAAATATTATTTTTCAAACAATATATTTTATACAAACTCATTTTACTTAATTATTTAATTACCTATGTATTATTATTTTATATCATCTGATTTCTTATAAATTTTAGTATGATTTATAAAAGAAAACCTTTTTCAAGGATCATGACTACTTTTCTTAAACATTTTTCCTTAAACTTATAAGTCATGAATCCTAAATCAATAAAACCTATGTATCTCACAGGCATTTATATGCTGACGTACCTATTTTTACACATGTTTCAGGTGGTGCTTTGTGATGATTGTTGATACATGCTACACTTAGGATGGACTCGTGCCTTAGCGACTTTAAAACTTGAAAGATAATATTTGTATTCATTTAATTTTTAATAAAACAATGAGTTCAATTATTCAATAAAATGAAATTATTTAATCCATGGTTGTGAAACAATGATTCTGTTACAACACTCCCCGACGTTTCCGCCATGATTTGTTGTTTTACGTGGTCGGGGTGTGACAATTAAAGAGGGGATTAAAGGGTGATTAACAATGTTAAACGCGATTAGTGGTCTTAAACATCGTTATGGAAACTTTGATGAGAATATTTAAGTCTTAAATATTCAAGTCATAAGTTTTCACAAAATAAAAGGGTGAAAAATAATACCAATGTATAAGTATAATATTTGGCTAAAAATTATATATTTTGGAAACTTGTCGAGTATGTGTATCATGTGCAATGTGTATGTATTTAGATACCTTTAGGGTGATCAAAATAATACACTCATAATTACAAGAAATACTTGTATGTATTAAGTATAAAAAGACACCAAAAATACATATACATGTTTCCTACATCTTCCAATGAAATGCTATTAAACGGTCGAATAATCGAAATGGTCGAAACAGTAATACATAACACTCGACGACGACAATTGGGCGTATCGACATCGCGAGGAAAATTACTATGATGTCGAGTCTAAAAATAACACATTTTTAGACACTTAACGAACACAAATCTATGAGACCGATAACAAGAATCCGGAAAGTCAAAAACTATAAAAATTACCAAGTATTTTCATATGAAAAATGAACATTTTAAAAGTTTACATACTTGGTAAATATTTTTTGAGTAAAATGCAAGATTATTTCTAATGGGCTCACAAAAATTAGATTTGGGCCAAGGCCCAATGACATAAAAGACATGGGCCCGGCCCAATAACATTAAAACATGGGTTAGGCCCAATGACATAAAAGACATGGGCTCGGCCCAATAACATTAAAACATGGGTTAGGCCCAATGACATAAAAGACATGGGTTAGGCCCAATAACATAAAAGACATGGGCTCGGCCCAATAGCATTAAAACATGGGTTAGGCCCAATAACATAGATGACATGGGCTCGGCCCAATGCCATGGGCTCGGCCCAATGACATGGGCTGGGCCCATTGACATGAGCAAAGGCTCAATGACATGCGTGCGCGGCACGAAGACATGTGAAGGGCGAATCCCGTTCACACATAATTCAATACACATAGAATACATGTATACACTTATGAATTCAATATATATAACAATCGAGCAAGTAAACTACCAACGCTCTAAAAATACAAAGTTGTTCCAAAGATGACAAGCGACAACATAATAAAGAATTCAAGATGAACAACTTGTATGAGGTCCGATAAGACCTAGTGTTTAATCAAGTTAGTGCAAATGTAGGTTATTCACGCATACGGATGCTCACCTATGGTATTACATAATACGAAACGCAAATTTGTGAGTTCATGTCCCACCTTTCAATGATTTCATTGTTTTGTTTTAAAACAGTCGAGGGGAAATACATGATAAAACTATGGGTATGTTAGCTATGGGTTTAGATGATAAAAAGATCAATGTACATAAGTAGGATGATGACATAGTAACCATTAATCACTTAGTGACCAAGGTGCAAAAGGTGTAGATCTATTGAGCTTGAGACGCACTCCACTCCTGGTTGGTATACCTTGGAGTGCTTTTGTGATCCCAAAGATGTCAAAGTTGTCTCGGGTTGGTTACGTACTTATGGTACATAATGTCAGGGGGCTCGCTACCCACTGATAGATCCTTAAACTCCATGAATGCTAATACATACCATTATTACATTACAAGATTTCAAATATTTCATATGATAACAATAACTGCATGAACTCGCTCAACTTTTGTTGACTTTTTAAAACTACATGTATTTCAGGAAACAAGTCTTGAGCCGGTGATACATGATTGGATGCAATGATTACCTTTCTTACGTCACACGCGACACGCTTCTGCAACTAGCAGGGTGTGACAGATTGGTATCAGAGCTCCGATTGTAGTGAACCGGGGAAAAACTTTTACAAAGTTTAGTCTACAATCACCGAAGGGCTCTCACATGAAAACAAAGTCAATAACACTACGAAAGTGATTTCAAAAGTATGACAAAAATGACAAAAGGTTTTCATTGTGTCACTATAACATGAGGATCTATCACGCGAGCTCAATCATGAGTAACGGATTGGGATCAATACATTGTGACAACTGTGTTCTGTAAGCATCGTATAATGTAAAACAATGTTGATTATCAATAAAACAATGTGCTTTGGTGTTATTATATGTGTTATTGTGTTTGATGACTTTACAATTAGATTCGATTTCGATTTCAATTTCAAGTTTAAATCACTTTCTAGAAGGTCATACGCAAACTGGTGCATAAACGCAATCAGTTTAACGTGACGTACACTCCGGAACTATGACGTATACTAAACATACCCTAAATATCCTTTACATAACTTAGAAATAAGTTTCGAAGGGTTCGGTATGACAAAAACATGTTTATTTGAACTAAAGAACTATTTACGACAAAACTGCGAAACGAACGTTGGTGACCGCCCGGATAATATCTGAATCCTGAAAATATTCTGTTATGATTAAAATTTTATTTTAATCAGGTTCGTAATGAAAAATAAATTTAAAACGCCTAAAAACGTTATTTCTCAAGTTTAAGCGCGTACCGCGTGTTTCTGCGCGACACAGTGCTTCTACTGCAAAACGCAGACAACACAGCCAGTCCTGGCAACTGAAATTTATTTCAGTAATATTTTGGCGGGTTTATTTTTATAGAATAATAAAAATAATTTAGAACGCCATAAACCGGGATTTAAACGCTAGATAAAATACCCGGTACCCAGTTAAACACCCGTTTTAGCCTACATATGGCATGTTTATATAAAAACTTACACTTCACCCCCCCCATATACAATTTACGGTTTTAACATGGTGTGGAACCCACCAAATAATTCAAATATCTTGCAAAATATTTCTTTCAAGACCTTGTTTAACACTTGTCCTTGCATGCCTTATTCCATATCTATTATATATCAATTCATATCTTCCATAGATCATCACAATCCTCCTACTCTCTCTCTCATCCCAAACCATCCCATCTCTCTCTCTCTATAACTTCATCTTCTTCAAGCCTTGTTCATCACCTTCAAGTCCCATTCCTAGCTATTTTCAAGTTGGTATGAAGATCTAAAGGGGTTCCCAAGGTGTTGTCAAGTGATTACAAGCTTCCTATCATCAAAATCTCATCCCACAACCTACTTGAATCTTGAAGGTATAACACTTATATTTAAATCATACCTTTGATTCATAGTTGTTCTTGATGATTTGAAGTTTCTCTTGAATCTTGGGATTTTCACTAAACTTGAAATCTAAAATGAAATGGGTGTTGAAACAAATAAAAATGGTGGTGATATATATGTATGTATAATCGTATACATATATATATATATATATATGGGTGTATGAGTTTTGAGCTTTATTTTTGTTAAGTACTTGTTTATGTTGTTACATGTTCTTGAATGGTGGTAAAAATGCAAGTAATTGGTGATTTATGTATGATATGTTAAATGTGAATTACTTCAGCAAATAAACCTGAATATATCTTATATTTGATGCATCTAAACCTATATAAAATGTTGATGTTATGATAGTATGCTTTAGGCACTTGTACATGTGAAAATATGTTGATTTAAAGCTCAAGAAATGATGAAAAATGGTTATATGACAAAAACTGTTTTAGATCAGGTTACAAACACTAAAAATAACATTATTTGATGTATTATAGTGGCATGAAACTTTGACATAGGTTTGATAGCTTTGCATGTTGTACATATAGCTTAAAAAGTGGTAAATTGTGTGAAATTTGCATGATCTATGTGCTTTATTTAAGACCTGCACTATCATGAGTATAACCATTATTTTGTTCAGTAAATAACATGGGTTGTGTCAAAATTTCAAGTCGTTTTGATTTCGGATAGTTCGGGTAACGTTTGATGCAAAACTATGCGGTAAAACGGTTAAAAATCGCCTTTTCGGAGGACTTTTACAAAACTGTTTTAGATCAGTAACCAAACTAATATATTTGGTATAAAAATAAGTATTTTAACTTATATTAAGTTTACTTGGTGTTTGGTTAGTCATACGTGACTTCCGACGCCCAAAAAATGTCACCGAATCGCTAAAATAAGTGTTTTTCGACATACACTAGAATGGGTTGTTCATGGGTTATTTTATGTGTTACAATGTGCTATGTGTTTTACAATATGTGTATGGTCATGTGTTAGTGTTGTGACAACTCGAATTTCCGACATTCTTTATTCGCATTTATTGCACGTTGACCGTCTAGATTATTGCTTACACGAATTATTTACCTGGTAATTGTGCACACTAAATTATAGTTAAGATGATAATCTTGATTTTTGAATGATAAGGTGTAAGTACTTGACTGCATGATCAACTGTAAACTGTTTGAGACCTAAACAACTCGACGAAACACAATATCTGTTTCGCCATAACCACTCTCGACGAAACAGATTGTTTCGCCAACAACCCTCTCGACGAAACAGGCTGTTTCGCCGAGCCCAGATCCACCGAAGCCCAGTTCGGGCCCAACACGTTATTTTGAGTCTTTAAAACGTGAAATATCATCAGTTTCACACATTTATCATAACAACCGAAACCCTAGAACACTCTCCCTTTCTGTGCGACGACAACAACCATCGTTCACCATCATCCCTAGCTCTCGAATCCTTGTTCCTTCATCTCGAATCGGTTAGTGTGTGTTTGTTAGTCGATTCTATGCTTCGGTATTGTATAGATTCTTGTTGGTGCATATGATTGATGTGTGTTACTGCTGTGATGAGTGTATGATGGTGATGATATAGATTTCGATGTGTATGATATGATGTAGTAGGATATATATAAATGATATGCGAAACTTGATACAATCGAATGCTCGGTTCTGAATGATTGTTTATATGGCCTGATTCTGATTACATTAGTATCTTGATAGGGAATTGATGTGATGATGTTGTATGTTATTTGATATGCTATACACATAAACTAGGGTTTATGCTAGACAATGATTCTTGGATGGTTGATTTATGATGATTCGATATGCACAATGATCTTCATATGATTTCTGTTATTGTTGACGGCTGCTAGAATGATTAGGGTTTTTGCGTTATTCGCATCTGCTGTAACTGATGTCTGCGAAGCTGAACTGTCCGAGGAAACAGGACTCTCGGCGAAACAGAATGTGTTTCGCCAAGAGTCATCGACGAATTAGAATCCTGTTTCGCCAATTAAGACCACGACGAAACAGAACGTGTTTCGTCAACTGTGTGTTTCGCCAACTTATGTGTTTCGTCAATATCTGTGTTTCGCCAACATGTGTGTTTCGCCGAATAGCTGATCTGTGCAGGAACTTGAGTTAATTCTGTTAAGTGTTAACTGGAATATGTAACTGCTGTTAAATGTTAAACATGACTGGTATGATTGTGATTACGTGTTACCTGCTTACAGAATGTGTTTCGCCAAGAGTCATCGACGAATTAGATTGGTATCAGAGCCATTGGTTATAGAGAACTCGGTTTTAATAAAGGGAAAACGATTTTGTTAAAACCAGACTATAACCAGAACAGTGCTCTCAACGATCCACAACGACGCTTCGCTCCACGTGCAAGGCTCAACATTATAGGTACTACTATTCATGTTACTTTACCTACTTGCTAGAATTACATAGAACTTTGCTCGTGGTATGCTCAGATTACAGAACCTACTATACGTTATTGCTAGAGAATACTTGTGTGCTCACCCTCTTCGCACTATTCGCGAACCTCTCTTACACATGTCCTCCTTGATGTTAAGATCATGAGTGGACGCGTTAACCTAACTCAAGCCCAGTTGGCGGCTTCGATCACTGAACAAGTTACTGCAGCACTCGCAGCTGCCCAGACAGGAGGTGTAACCTGCCATCACCACTTACTCCAGGATTTTTAGATCCTACTCTTGTAACTCAACACTTGTGCTTAATTTTGATTACTCTTACGCACACGACAAGTCAACACGCTCAGCCACCTGTGTGCACATACACGACTTTTATGGACTGTCGTCCTACTACTTTTAGCGACACTAAAGGAGCTGTTGTACTCCTCCATTAGTTCGAGGAACTCGAATCGGTCTTCGAGTGTGTGAATGACCCGAGGCTCGTAAGGTGAAATATGCCACTGATATTCTCGAAGGCACTGCGCAAACTTGGTGGAACGCGCAAGTTACGACACTGGGGCTGGCGGCTGCTATGCCACCCCATGGAATGATTTTAAGGAACCTATCAAACGTGAATACAATAGTTATGATGCCATCCACAAGTTGGAAGTGGAGTCCTTTAACATGAAGATGACGGGGTCAGAGATAGAAGCGTGCACGATAACGATCCAACAAACTGACAATTTTGTGTCCAACTATGGTGGATCCTCCCATAAAGAGCTTTGAGCTGTACCTCAAAGGCTTAGTACCAGGAATTCAAAACCATGTGAAGACGGCTAAACTTGCTACTATTCAAGATGTTACTCATCTTGCTCATCGTCTCACAAACCAGGCAGTGGGACAGAACAAGCTGCCTCAACGTATCAGCGATACTACTACCACTACTACTTCAACTACTTCTGCTACCCTCAGTAACAATGGATGAAAGTGGGATAGAACCTCTAGCAAGGGTTCGACTACGATTCCGTCCCAGGCACAGCGGTCAAAGGTCGATGTCAACCAAAGTCCTGGTCAGCAACCTTTTAGTATTCAAGGGCAGGGTGGATACAAGGGAAACCACCCTAAGCGCAAACGATGTAACTTGCACCACAGCGGGCGACGCAACCGAATTCATTGTCATTGATGCGACAAGCTTGGCCATGGAGCCAAAGATGGTAGAAACTCACGCCCTGCAAACCAGAACCAACAACAACAGCCACAAGATCTATAGAATCGGCGACAACAGCATGGTAACAAGGGATGTTATCAGATGGCGCTGAAGGTCACTTCAAAAGACACTGCCCACGGTTGAACCAGAATCAGAACCACAACCAAGGAAACGGGAACTAGGGAAGACAACGGGGGTAATAACGACGGCAATGGTGCCAGGGGTCGAGTGTTCGTGATTGGTCAGAGTGATACTAGGAATGACCCCAGCGTTGCGATAGTTTCGACATCGTCATTAGTATGGACTGGTTATCCCAACAACAAGCAGAGATCCTATGCAAGGAGAAGACCATTCGTATTCCACACTCTGGTGAAGAACCTCTCGAAGTTCAAGGCGACAAGAGTGGTGTCGTGAGTGGCATCATTTCTTTCTTGAAGGCTCAGAAGTGTCTGCGCAAGGGTCACACAGCTGTTTTAGCACTCGTTACTGATTCATCGACGACAGAGAAAAACATAGAGGATATTCCGGTAGTACGCGATTTTCCTCAAGTGTTTCCTGAAGAGTTGCCTGGGCTACCGCCTCATCGTCAGGTTGAGTTTCAGATCGAGCTAGCTCCTGGAGCAGCACCTATAGCTCGAGCACCTTATCGTCTAGCTCCAACTGAATTGGAAGAACTGTCAAAACAGCTACAAGAACTCTTGGAAAAGGGTTTTATACGTCCTAGCTCTTCGCCCTGGGGAGCTCCAGTGTTATTCGTGAAGAAGAAAGACGGTACGTTCAGGATGTGTATAGACTACCGCGAACTCAACCAGGTGACGATCAAGAATCGTTATCCTCTTCCGCGCATAGATGATTTATACGACCAGCTGCAAGGGTCGAGCTACTACTCCAAGATAGACTTAAGGTCAGGGTACCATCAGCTGAGAGTCCGGGATGAGGACGTCTCCAAAACAGCATTCAGAACACTCTACGGCCACTACGAGTTTTTGGTCATGCCATTCGGGCTAACGAACGCGCCTACGGTTTTTATGGATCTAATGAACAGGGTGTGCAAACCTTATCTTGACAAGTTTGTTATTGTTTTCATCGACGACATCCTGATTTATTCGAAGAATCGGGAGGAACACGAGCATCACTTACGACTTATTTTGGAACTTCTTCGAACGAAACAGCTATACGCTAAGTTTTCAAAACGCGACTTCTGGCTTCGTGAAGTCCACTTTCTAGGCCACGTGGTAAACCAGGATGGGATTCATGTCGATCCATCCAAGGTAGATTCAATCAAGAATTGGCCTGCTCCTCGTACACCAACAGAAATACGCCAATTCTTGGGTTTGGCGGGTTATTACCGACGTTTCATCAAGGACTTTTCAAAGATTGCTCAGCCGCTTACACTACTGACACAGAAAGGTGTTGTTTACCGATGGAGTAATGCACAGGATACAGCGTTTCAGCACTTAAAGGATAGACTTTGTAGCGCACCTATCCTCTCATTGCTTGAAGGCACGGACGATTTCGTAGTCTACTGCGACGCATCTATCCCAGGGTCTTGGATGTGTATTGATGCAGAGGGATAAAGTTATTGCTTATGCTTCGCGCCAACTAAAGATTCACGAACGGAATTATACGACACACGACCTAGAGCTGGGAGCGGTTGTTTTTGCACTTAAGATATGGCGACACTATTTGTATGGTACCAAGTGCGCAATCTACACTGATCACAGAAGCCTCGAACATATCTTCAAACAGAAAGAGTTGAACATGCGACAACGTCGATGGGTCGAGTTACTGAACGATTACGAATGTGCTATAAAATACCATCCGGGCAAAGCCAATGTGGTGGCCGACGCCCTCAGTCGAAAGGATACTACACCTAGGCGTGTACGAGCGTTGCAACTCACTATTCAGTCTAGTTTTCTTTCACAGATACGAGATGCTCAGGTAGAAGCATTGAAACCAGAAAACGTCAGGGCTGAAGCCCTACGCGGCTTGAGGCAACGATTAGAACAAAGGGCAGACGGCGCTTATTACGTAACAAGACGCATTTGGGTCCCACACTATGGTGACTTACGCGAGCTTGTAAGGGATGAAGCTCATAAGTCTCGCTACTCGGTACATCCAGGTTCAGATAAAATGTACCACGATATCAAAACTACATATTGGTGGCCTAGCATGAAGGCCCACATAGCTACTTACGTCAGCAAGTGCTTGACTTGTGCGAGAGTCAAGGCAGAATATCAGAAACCGTCAGGACCACTCCAACAACCTGAGATACCACAATGGAAATGGGAGCAAATTTCCATGGATTTTGTTACTGGCTTACCTAGATCTCAGCGCGGAAATGATACTATTTGGGTGATCGTAGATCGACTCACAAAGTCTGCTCACTTCTTGGCCATCAAAGAAACAGACAAGTTCTCTACTTTAGCAGACATCTACTTAAAAGAAGTGGTCTCGAGGCACGGGGTGCCCACCTCCATCATCTCTGATCGTGACGCACGTTTTACTTCAGAACTGTGGCAAGCAATGCATAAATCTTTTGGCTCTCGATTAGACATGAGCACAGCTTATCACCCTCAGACAGATGGGCAGTCTGAGCGCACTATTCAAACTCTAGAAGACATGCTACGGGCGTGCGTAATAGACTTTGGCAATGGTTGGGAAAAACATCTGCCACTTGTGGAATCTTCGTATAACAACAGCTACCACACCAGCATTAAAGCTGCACCATTCGAGGCACTGTACGGGCGTAAGTGCCGGTCACCTCTCTGTTGGGCAGAGGTGGGGGAAAGTCAAATCACAGGTCCAGAAATGGTTGTCGATACCATAGAAAAGATTGCACAAATACGACAACGCATGGCGGCAGCTCGTGACCGTCAGATAGTATACGCCGATAAAGATAGAAAACTACTCGAATTCCAAGTTGGGGATCGAGCGCTACTCAAAGTTTCGCCCTGGAAGGGTGTGGTTCGTTTTGGCAAACGCGGCAAACTCAATCCACGATACGTCGGACCTTTCGAAGTTACTGAGAAGATAGGCAGGGTAGCCTACAGACTGAACTTACCAGCTGAACTCAGTGCAGTTCACAACGTCTTTCATGTGTCGAATCTGAAGAAGTGGCAGTCAGATGAGACCTTTATAGTTCCTTTGAAGGAGCTCACTATCGACGAACGGTTGCATTTCGTCGAAGAACCAGTTGAAATCACGGACCGGGATGTTAAGGTCCTCAAGAACACTAGAATACCTCTTGTACGAGTTCGTTGGAACTCCCGTCGCGGCCCAGAGTTCACCTGGGAGCGCGAAGATCAAATGGAACTCAAATATCCCCAGTTGTTCGAAAACAATGCAACTACTACTGAGGCTGAAGCTACTACGGAATTTCGGAACGAAATTCCAACTCAACGGGGGAATGATGTGACACCCCAGGAAAACCAGTAAACGATAACTTACCTAGCTTCCTCAGTAACCGCATGCTAAATTTCGGGACGAAATTTCTTTCAAGTTGGGGATAATGTGACAACTCGAATTTCCGACATTCTTTATTCGCATTTATTGCACGTTGACCGTCTAGATTATTGCTTACACGAATTATTTACCTGGTAATTGTGCACACTAAATTATAGTTAAGATGATAATCTTGATTTTTGAATGATAAGGTGTAAGTACTTGACTGCATGATCAACTGTAAACTGTTTGAGACCTAAACAACTCGACGAAACACAATATCTGTTTCGCCATAACCACTCTCGACGAAACAGATTGTTTCGCCAACAACCCTCTCGACGAAACAGGCTGTTTCGCCGAGCCCAGATCCACCGAAGCCCAGTTCGGGCCCAACACGTTATTTTGAGTCTTTAAAACGTGAAATATCATCAGTTTCACACATTTATCATAACAACCGAAACCCTAGAACACTCTCCCTTTCTGTGCGACGACAACAACCATCGTTCACCATCATCCCTAGCTCTCGAATCCTTGTTCCTTCATCTCGAATCGGTTAGTGTGTGTTTGTTAGTCGATTCTATGCTTCGGTATTGTATAGATTCTTGTTGGTGCATATGATTGATGTGTGTTACTGCTGTGATGAGTGTATGATGGTGATGATATAGATTTCGATGTGTATGATATGATGTAGTAGGATATATATAAATGATATGCGAAACTTGATACAATCGAATGCTCGGTTCTGAATGATTGTTTATATGGCCTGATTCTGATTACATTAGTATCTTGATAGGGAATTGATGTGATGATGTTGTATGTTATTTGATATGCTATACACATAAACTAGGGTTTATGCTAGACAATGATTCTTGGATGGTTGATTTATGATGATTCGATATGCACAATGATCTTCATATGATTTCTGTTATTGTTGACGGCTGCTAGAATGATTAGGGTTTTTGCGTTATTCGCATCTGCTGTAACTGATGTCTGCGAAGCTGAACTGTCCGACGAAACAGGACTCTCGGCGAAACAGAATGTGTTTCGCCAAGAGTCATCGACGAATTAGAATCCTGTTTCGCCAATTAAGACCACGACGAAACAGAACGTGTTTCGTCAACTGTGTGTTTCGCCAACTTATGTGTTTCGTCAATATCTGTGTTTCGCCAACATGTGTGTTTCGCCGAATAGCTGATCTGTGCAGGAACTTGAGTTAATTCTGTTAAGTGTTAACTGGAATATGTAACTGCTGTTAAATGTTAAACATGGCTGGTATGATTGTGATTACGTGTTACCTGCTTACAGAATGTGTTTCGCCAAGAGTCATCGACGAATTAGATTGGTATCAGAGCCATTGGTTATAGAGAACTCGGTTTTAATAAAGGGAAAACGATTTTGTTAAAACCAGACTATAACCAGAACAGTGCTCTCAACGATCCACAACGACGCTTCGCTCCACGTGCAAGGCTCAACATTATAGGTACTACTATTCATGTTACTTTACCTACTTGCTAGAATTACATAGAACTTTGCTCGTGGTATGCTCAGATTACAGAACCTACTATACGTTATTGCTAGAGAATACTTGTGTGCTCACCCTCTTCGCACTATTCGCGAACCTCTCTTACACATGTCCTCCTTGATGTTAAGATCATGAGTGGACGCGTTAACCTAACTCAAGCCCAGTTGGCGGCTTCGATCACTGAACAAGTTACTGCAGCACTCGCAGCTGCCCAGACAGGAGGTGTAACCTGCCATCACCACTTACTCCAGGATTTTTAGATCCTACTCTTGTAACTCAACACTTGTGCTTAATTTTGATTACTCTTACGCACACGACAAGTCAACACGCTCAGCCACCTGTGTGCACATACACGACTTTTATGGACTGTCGTCCTACTACTTTTAGCGACACTAAAGGAGCTGTTGTACTCCTCCATTAGTTCGAGGAACTCGAATCGGTCTTCGAGTGTGTGAATGACCCGAGGCTCGTAAGGTGAAATATGCCACTGATATTCTCGAAGGCACTGCGCAAACTTGGTGGAACGCGCAAGTTACGACACTGGGGCTGGCGGCTGCTATGCCACCCCATGGAATGATTTTAAGGAACCTATCAAACGTGAATACAATAGTTATGATGCCATCCACAAGTTGGAAGTGGAGTCCTTTAACATGAAGATGACGGGGTCAGAGATAGAAGCGTGCACGATAACGATCCAACAAACTGACAATTTTGTGTCCAACTATGGTGGATCCTCCCATAAAGAGCTTTGAGCTGTACCTCAAAGGCTTAGTACCAGGAATTCAAAACCATGTGAAGACGGCTAAACTTGCTACTATTCAAGATGTTACTCATCTTGCTCATCGTCTCACAAACCAGGCAGTGGGACAGAACAAGCTGCCTCAACGTATCAGCGATACTACTACCACTACTACTTCAACTACTTCTGCTACCCTCAGTAACAATGGATGAAAGTGGGATAGAACCTCTAGCAAGGGTTCGACTACGATTCCGTCCCAGGCACAGCGGTCAAAGGTCGATGTCAACCAAAGTCCTGGTCAGCAACCTTTTAGTATTCAAGGGCAGGGTGGATACAAGGGAAACCACCCTAAGCGCAAACGATGTAACTTGCACCACAGCGGGCGACGCAACCGAATTCATTGTCATTGATGCGACAAGCTTGGCCATGGAGCCAAACGATGTAACCAGAACAGTGCTCTCAACGATCCACAACGACGCTTCGCTCCACGTGCTATTATACTTATGTTTTGAAACACCTTTCATATTGGTTTGGTTGAATTACATCTACTTTTACTTAATACTTAAATGTTCAATATGATTGGTGGCTTGATCCTGGTCAGTCACGCCTCCAAGCGGTGATGCACCGCGAGTGGATTTTGGGGGTGTGACAAGTGTTGACAAGATTAGGTGTGTTATGCTCGAGTACATATATACAAATACACCAAAATAATCAAAAATAATAACTTTTCGAGAAATCTCAAAGTTATGTGAAAATTCCAAGTATCGGAGAAACTCATGTATTTTTGTGAATTTTGGTTATTTAATCATTCTTATTTAATTCAGGACAAATAAACAAATTGTGGGATTGTGTTAACGTATAAAAACGCACCCAAAGGTGAGTACATAGACCCCTCTTTTACCGTTTTTCAAACATTTTGGGGTGAAACACATGTGCCTACTTGTTATTTTCATGCTTTCCATGTTTTCATAATATATACTTGTTATGTTCATTAGTACACTATTAATACATAATTTCATCTTCTTTTGCTATGTATGTTTACTTGACATGCTAGCGCATTGATTTACATGACTTTTCTGCTTTGTATGTTAACTTAGCATACTTAGTACATTGCTTTTTCATAACATGTTACATTTGATATGACATTTGGTTTGTACAACGGGACTAAAACACATTCATTAACATTAGCTACGCCGCTCGGTAGTAAGTAATGGTACCATAGGACTTGACAAATCCCGTTCCTAACATCCTAGGTTTGTTTGGGTGTAAGGAATGACTGAATCCGATAACATTTCTTTTGATAACCTTGACTGAGGGTTATCCGTCTGTCTCTAGGCTTGAATGTATGCGTTAACTTACCACATAAGTGTTTGTATCAGTAAAACATGCATTTACTTTACAAAACATAACTTTTTGATATATTCAAAATACCTTGTTTTGTACATTTTTACATTTGGTTTATGTGACTCCACTTTACTTACCATACATAACATTTGTTACACATTACTTGACTACATTTGGACTTTTAACATTTGACATGGTTTATACAAGGACCTTTTGACAATTGGTTTAAACATGAACTTTATACACTGGTGGTTTGTTTAAATGACTTAAGTAACGAGATGTGTGTAGTATGATACAAGCATGGTGGATACGTCGCTGGTACTTCCTATATATAAGTGCTTGTATTGTACTACATGCCGTAGCGTTATTTAGATCATTCAATTTGGACTTATACATTTTACACAAACAATATATTTTTCACAAGACGTTGGTTAACAAAACAATTTACAAGGTTCATGACTAACTTTTTTTAAACATTTCTTTAAACTCAAGTCATGAATCCTGTTTTCATAAGACCTATGTATCTCACATGCATTTTTATGCTGACGTACCTATTTTCACATGTGTTTTCAGGAGCTGTTGCTTAGGATGTTCGTGACACACTAGGGCGGACCTGTGCCTTAGAGACTTAAAATAAAGATGGAACTAGTTTAATTATGTGATGAACTCTTCGTTTCAGTTATTTTAAGACAATGTAACTCTTTGTTTGTTGAATAAAACATAACTTTTAATTACCATGGTTGTGGAACAATAATTCTGTTACAACACTCCCCGACGTTTCCGCCACGATTTGATGTTTTACGTGGTCGGGGTGTGACATACATGGTTTGTCTATTAGGATTAGACTTGAAACATTAGAAATTACATGTGAAACATGAGAACAAAATAGCATGAGATTTAGTGATTATATATATAATGTATTTATATATGTGTTGTACGGAATATTTTGCCAAGAATGAAAGTACCTTCGACTACGAATTTTATTATTACACTTGGCTCACGCGATGAGAATAATGACCTCGCGCCTATTACGAAGCTTATGGCGGACGTGGTTCCTGAGTGGGACCCTAAAGCATTGATCCCGTGGAAGATGTTTGTTTTCCCTCGAATGGGTATAAGTCTGGCTTCGGTAGTGACGACGAGGTAGAGGTGGCGGCCTTGGACAACAACTCTACTTGTGGGACGAGGTCCCTGAGGCTCATACTAATCGTGATTGATGACACTCTTGTCCAGACAAGGAAGATGAAGTACTCATCTTAAAGGTGCCCCTCCAATTGTATTGTAGTGGATTCCCTCTACTTCTAGTTCGGCTAACGTTGTGCCCTATCACGAATAATGACAACGGGCGTTAGCACATGGGCCATCACGAATGTCCCTCCTATGTTGAAGGTATATAGACAATAGTGTCCTCTCTTTGACTGATCGGCTGCTTGAACGAGAGAATGCTAGGGTGACCATACAAGACAATTTATTATTACAGGGGCCCACGTAATAACAACTTGTAGTGTATGGAAATCCTGGTTGGCTCTGCGGGTCAAGCTAATGATCACTAATCCATTCGAAATTCTTAAGTTGTTTAACTTTCTATCTAGTAGAAAACTAACCGGGATGGTTACTATCGCACTCTACGATACAGGAAGACCACACGTATTATTCGCACCTAGCATTCATTTATAACACGAGTCGTTTGAGACTAGTCGTCGAAAGCAAACAAAACTTGTTGGCCACTCATGGAGGATTTTCCTCAACATTCTCGGAATTCTTGTACATGGGCTGGTTCTTTGGTGTCTATGACACCTTACCTTATCTTAGTTATCGGAAATGATTACATTAAACTCCGTCGTTTGACATTTGTCTTATTCTAAGGGATGATATGGCATGAGCCATGCTACAACCTCTTCCTTGCATTTTGTCCGACATCTATAGAAATTATAACAATTTTGTTGAAGCTCGTGGAGCTCAAGGGATATCAACGTATTCGTCACACGGGTTAGTGCAGCGAAGGATTTTCCTACGTGGGACGGTCGAGGTCCACAAGGTAGGAAATACATACTGTAAGGATGGACATGACCGTTTGGTTTCTCCTCCTCACCGAATTACCTCTTTTCCCACTTAGGCATATGGTCAATACACGCAAGAGGTACTGCGCATTTTGGGTTGCGTTTATTCATGTTATCATTGTTCAAACATGCATGAACAATGCGGTCTTGAGGTTTCCATGACCAATTACATTCCTAATTCTTGGACACATGGTAGGCTATATATGTCCAAATACAAGTCTAGATCCTTTGCTACTATGTGTCAAAATAACATGGCGACAAAAAGAAAATCTACGCCCAAAAGGGGCAGTTAATCAACGACCTGCTATTAAAGTCGAACTAGAGTCTTATTGCACAACATGAGGTTGATGAGTTGACACTAGTGATGGTACTGATGGTACCGGTAGTTCAAGTGGTTCAAATCCCGATGGGACGAGAACGAGTGGCAATGCCACACTTGGAGATGCAATCACACCAGATTTTAATTCTAAGGCTTTTCTAGATTATGAGCCGCGAGACCTCATTGATACGAGAGGTGCGGTAAGTTATGTCTGCTAAATAAAGACAATGAAGTCAATTAACTATGCTAGTAAATGTACTTCTAAGTAAACGATTTGGTAAACGAATAGTCATCTGTTAAGGGAGACGGTAACTTGGTGGAATCTCCAAGTGCAAACTATAGGGAGTAATACAACAAAGAGGTTATTGTGGGAAGAACTCAAGGATCTTACGTGAGAATAGTATTGCTTGATAGTGGTAAATTCCAAGGTTGGGAACCGAACTCTAGAACTCGATTATGATTAGAGCGAACGCAGCTGGTTACCCCCGACGCCTCTACGATCTCTAAAAGATTGTTGTATACTAGATAACACCCGAATCCAAACGCACGGTGTCACACCCGCTCGTAGCGGAAACGCAAGGTGTGATCTGTCTGGTTTTCATTGCATAAATATCGATGTACATGAACAAACTATATGAATAAATACAAGCTCCAATGCCATTGTCATAATTGTTTCAAAAGAATGCAACATAAGTTGAATGTATTGGTTACAAACCATCAAATGAAAATAAGTTGTCATCGTTTTATACATCAAAATGTAAGTCTTAAAATGTCAAGACTTTGACCACTATATCACCGCAAAGAGGCGGTATATAACAGGCAAACCCTTCAATAGTTGGCATGGAGTATTGATACTTGTTTTCTTTGAACTGAAATCTTTGCATTGGTCCACTAATTCCCTGAAATACATGTAAGTTTGAAAACATCAACAAAAGTTGAGCGAGTTCATGCAGTTTAGCTGTACAAGATGTATCTGTATCAAAACAGTATGTAATATGTATTTGTCTCAATTGTAATTGTATCCAAACTGGATATAAGATGTATCTGTAAAATATGAGATGTATTTGTATTTGTATCAATTGTAGTATGAAAAGCGTCAATGAAATCGTGATCATTAATGTTTTGCAAGGACATTAATATGTGTGACGAAATAGGAAGCAAACCAACCCTAGACGATTTTATGCCGATTCCTATCGACTGGGACACAAACACACTCTTCTGTATGGGTCCACGACCAAGAGTGGGGCTCGCCAAAACCCATTAGATCTAAACCTTTGTTCCTTGGTCCAAACTGGATTAATGGTGCTTATAGTATGGCCCTAATTCGCACATGATCTAAGGTGTTTCATTCCTTGACTTATCATACTATTGTACATGTATTTTCCCCGATAGTTGTAAAGCTTGAAAAACATTTAAATGAATAGGGGACATGAACTCACAGTATCGCGTCCTGTGAATAGATGTAAATAAGATCTCACGTGCGGTCGTCCTGAATAGCGTTGCGACCTACAAATGTTCTTATTTTTGTTAGACACTTCGGTCTTTGTAAATAACTTGAGTACAAGTCTTTTGTCTTGAGTATGTGTAAGACTTGTATGTCTTTACTGTTCGTTAACTGTGTATTCGATGTATGAGTTGTTCAAATGTTATATATATATATTTTTCACCAAATATATATATATATATACGTTATCTTGTATTTTGTGAGTTGTATAGTCGGATCTAGTCCGCTGAACCTCGTGTCTTATATGTATCACTTGTATAGTTGTGTTTCCAATAATAGTATCATTGGGCCAAGCCCATGTTTTCAAGTTATTGGGCTTAAATAGTGCTGGGCCTTAAATAGTGTTGGGCCTCAAATAGTGTTGGGCCTCAAATAGTGTTGGGCCTCAAATAGTGTTGGGCCTCAATAGTGTTGGGCCTCAAATAGTGTTGGGCTTCAATAGTGTTGGGCTTTGGCCCATATGTTTGGTGTTTTGGGCTTAGCCCATGAATTTATGTTAAGCCCATGATGAAGATAAGCCCATTAAGAAAACTAAGCCCATTTGTAGAAAAATAGCCCATTAAATAAATAACCCATTAAGTAAAATAAGCCCATTTACAAAAATAGTCCATTAAGTATAATAAGCCCATTAGTAAAAGTAAGCCTTTCATTTTTATAAAAATCTTTTTATAAAAATTTACTAAGTATACTTTTTGGTAAATAAAAACATACTAGTTTTTATAAGTTTATAAACATCCGAAATTTGTTATCGATAGCTTATTTATATTTCGTGTCGTAAAATCGTCTAAACATCGTAGTAACTCTTCGTATTGGCAATTCACTTATGTAGTCGTCCGTCGTTCATTTTGACCATAAATGGTGTCCGATTATTCTAATCGTCCGTAACTCGTTTTAAGGCGTAAATATGTGAAGTCTTGTAGGACTTTTGTTATAAAGTGTTTTGAGTTTAAATGTGACATGAGATTCAAGTTCCTACAATGATATATATAACTAATACACCAAGTAATACATATCACCAAAAATTGTTAAAGTAACCAAATATATATTTTCTAAAAAAAATATATATTTTTCTTGTCTTTTATTTTATAAAAACTTTCTTTAACAACCTTTTTAATCTTGTAGAGATTTAACCATATATGTGGTTACTTTATAAAATAAAGTTTTTATGAAAAATGGCCATATAACCTTTGTATTTTTATTTTAACCATGTTTCATAAACATATCATTTTCTTCATCAAATCACCACCAATTTACTCAACATCCTAACTAAACATATGAGACTTTTATAAAATGAAATTATCAAGATGATATCCAAATCATGTAGGGTTTTAACCATGATCATTTCATATGCTAACAAGTTCAAAAACCAAATTTAATTTTAGTTTTAACAACTTTTATAAAAATCTCGAGTTGTATGTTACTTTTTATAATCTTGTGAAAGTCTTGTTTTTAAATAAAAACCTTCAATACTTTCACAAGATCAAAAGTTATGATCATCCATTTAATCCTTTATGTTAAAAACCCTTTAACATAAACATGTATAATTTTTAGATCATAACTTAAAACATCTTCTAACCATTTATTTGTATCATAACCATCATAACAAGATCAAATAAGCATATCACAAGTCTTAAATCACAATATAATCAACATAAATATATCATGATTATTATCTTTGCTTCCTTGTATTTTTTTTTCATGTTTATTAAGTATGATCCCTTGGTTATTATTAGTAACAATAACAATCATAAACTTAATATATTTGTATATAAAAAAAATATAGATATAGAAGCTTACTTCTAGCACTAGGCTAGGGATGATCTTAGAAGATTATTAAGACTAAGAAGATGATGATCTTGTTGGTAGAACACTTTTGTATGGATGAAAATCCTTCCTTTTACTTCCAAAAGCTTTAGATCACCTTATGTTACTTGGAAATCCATATTGATCATGAAGAAGGTAATAAAAATAATTGGGTTTTTGAAGGTGTTCTTGTGAAAAAGGATGAAGATGATGAGAGTGTTCTTTGTTTGGTGATAGATGAAAATGTGTAGTAATGTGGTAGAAGACTTAATGGTTAAGTGTTGAAATAATTCACCATACTAATCCACTTGTAACAACAAAGTAATATCTAGATATTTTACATAATAAACAAGGGGGTGGGACCCCTTGTTCACGGTTACAAGGTGGGGGGGGGGGGTCTTATGTGGTAAAAATAACTTAGTTATTTTTAAGGTTTCCAATGAAGTATAAGATGTAAACATTTAGGTGTTAAGGGTTTGCAATTTTCCGAGATGTTTCTTGACTTGTAATGACCATAAACTAGCTTTATAAGACCAAAAATAATGATCACTAGTTCGCTACATGTGCCAAAATATAGTTCGGCTAGAAGTATAGCGCTCGTTTCGCCAGTAAATAGTCGAAAGGTACGCTTATGGAAGTTGTAGGAAAAATTCCAGTTATGTGCGAAATTGATATTCCATAATTATTTTTGTATGAAATAGGTGCCTAAACATCAATTTTTGCATCTTGTAATAAAATACAATTGCTGAATTTTGCGGAAAATTCATGAAATGGTCACTTTTAGCGCATTTCGGACAGTTTTTAGTGCTAACGGGCATTGGTAATATATTAACCAAACCCTTGTATTCCCACATAGGGTTTAATATATAATTGATGTTGGACTCTCATCCGAGTCCTTAAGATGTCATTTTAGATGTTTTCTGTGGATCCCGAGTTTTCGTCAGCACTCTAGTTCACTAGGCACTACTCTAGTTGTTTCGATGAATTGTTTGCACTATTTCAAATGTACCCAATAGAAACGAATAATGTGCATCATAAATGAGTGTTCTAAGATGTATATCCTGTAATCATGCAGTTCGAATATTCAAAACACATACTTGTATAATGTAAATCATTGCTTTAAATGTACGTAAATTACCCGAAAGTGGCAGGTGTCACATTATCCCCCTGTTATTGAGAATTTCGTCCCGAAATTCAAGCTGAGTCATCCTTTGCAGGATTGTTCTCAAACAGGTGAGGATATTTGACTTTGATTTGATCTTCACGTTCCCAAGTATATTCGGGTCCGTGTCGAGAGTTCCAACGAATTTTTACTAATATGTTACGACTCCTTTGTATTTTCTGGACCTTCCGGGCCATAACCTTAATAGGTGCTTTGTGAATTGGAGTTTGTCATCAATATGAACCTCATCCGCCGGGATGATAAACATTTCTTGTGTTGGACTCTTCTTGAGATTCGACACATGAAATGTGTCGTGCATACTGCTAAGTTCATCTGGTAACTTCAACTTGTAGGCAACAGTGCCAATCTTTTCTAAGATTTCAAATGGTCCAATGTAACGCGGGTTAAGTTTTCCACGTTTACCGAACCTCACTACGCCTTTCCAAGGTGAGACTTTCAACAAAACTTTCTCTCCAACCTCGAAAGATGCTTGTTTTCGTTTTCCATCTGCGTAGATCTTTTGTCGATCGCGAGCCGCCTTGATACGGTCTCGGATCTGAAAAATTTTATCCGTAGTATCTTGAACTAGTTCCGGACCAATTAATTGACTATCGCCCGTTTCCGCCCAACATAGCGGAGAGCGACACTTTCGACCATAAAGAGCTTCGAACGGTGCAGCTCGTATACTTGTATGGTAGCTGTTATTGTAGGAAAACTCAACTAAAGGTAGATGATTATCCCAATTGCCGCCTAAATCCATAACACATGCACGAAGCATATCTTCGAGTGTTTGGATTGTCCGTTCGCTCTGGCCGTCAGTTTGTGGATGAAAGGCCGTACTTAGATTCAATTGAGATCCAAAGGCCTGTTGAAATGATTTCCATATTCTTGAAACAAAACGACCGTCCCGGTCTGAAATGATTGAAATAGGCACTCCATGACGAGCCACTATTTCTTTGAGATAGATTTCCGCTAGTTTCTCAGTACTATCCTTCTCCCGTATCGGTAAGAAGTGTGCGGACTTTGTCAATCTATCGACGATTACCCAAATCATGTCATGACCTTTCGAGGTCCTGGGTAACTTCGTAATGAAGTCCATCGATATTTGTTCCCATTTCCAAGCGGGAATCTCGGGTTGTTGAAGCAAACCCGATGGTTTTTGATACTCTGCCTTGACCTTCGCGCAGGTCAAGCAATTTCCAACATAGATAGCAATATCCTTTTTGAGGTTAGGCCACCAATAGTACTCTTTTAAGTCTTGGTACATTTTATCTGATCCAGGATGGATCGAGTACTTTGACCTATGTGCTTCCTCAAAATATCATATCAAAGGCCGCCAAAGAATGGAACCCAATTTCGACCCATAAGGTATAAAGTTCCATCTTCTTTCGGCACTAATTGTTCCTGTATGCCTCGAAGTGTTTCTGCTTGAATATGCTCTTCCTTGAGCGCTTGTGAATCATCTTCTCTAATGCTTGAACTCTTAGTGTTCTAACTTGCTCCTTGCGGCTCAAGGCGTCAGCTACAGCATTCGCCTTGCCCCAATGGTACTTTATTTCATAATCATAGTCGTTCAACAATTCAACCCTACGTCGTTGACGTATGTTTAATTCTTTTTGGTCGAATATGTGTTGAAGGTTTTTATGATCCGTGAGAATAGTGCATTGAGTACCATATAAATAATGTCGCCATAATTTTTAAGCGAATACCACCACGCCTAACTCAAGGTCGAGAGTGGTATAGTTCTTCTCGTGAACTTTTTAATTGGCGCGACGTGTACACGATAACTTTTTCACGTTGCACGAGTACGCAACCCAATCCTTGATGCGAAGCAGCATAGTTTACAACAAAGTCATCGGTATCGTCGGATAATGATAAGATTGTAAAATGCTATGCACCAATCTTAAGAATAAGTTGTAAGGCTATATCTTGTTTTTCGATTTGGGGTGAATTTATTGTCTTTAACAACTCTAAAATTGTTCCCAAATGTTGCTCATGTTCATCAGTCGATCGAATGTATATCAAAATGTCGTCAATAGACACTATGACGAATTTGTCGAGATACGGCTTGCACACACGGTTCATTAAATCCATGAAGACCGCTGGTGCATTTGTTAAACCAAAAGGCATAACGAGAAACTCGTAATGACCGTAATGAGTCTTAAAAGCCGTTTTCGGTATGCTTTCCTCTTGAATTCGTAACTGATGATACTCCGATCGTAAGTATATCTTAGAGTAGAAGCTAGAACCTTTCATAAACCATTTGAGTTAGTTGGAAGTTCATTTGTAACATGGTTTAGAAATATGAATTTTTTTGTTCATCAAAATGTTGTGCATTTTTGCAAAAACTTGCATGTCTTTCCACCCCCAAAACCTTTATAAAGATGTATAATGATAAAGAGTGGGGGTTATGAACTCACAACATCCTTATTCGGTGAACTACAAGGTTCAGAAGGTGCTAATCGACATGGAGATTTAGCTATGGGTGCGGCTCCCGGTACCAAGTCGATGTGAAACTCGACTTGTTGATATGGTGGTAGTCCTGACAAGTCTTCAAGAAAGACTTCAGGAAATTATTTTACCATAGGAATATCTGTCAGCTTCGGCCCAACGGCCTCCTTGCTGACAACATGTGCCAGAAAGGCAACACAACCTTTCTGTAAGCGCTTCTGTGCCTTCATGCAATTGATGATCTGCAATGGTGTGTCATGCTTCTCTCCACGAATAACAAGTGTCTCTTTATTCGGTAGTGGTAGGCGAATGACCTTCTCATGACAGAAGACTTCGGCTCGATTATTGGATAGCCAATCCATGCCAACCACTACGTCGAAAATACCCAACTCAATGGGTAAGAGATCGATATGAAATTTCTGCTCCTGACTCGACCAGTTTACCGTTTGCCAATTCTATAGAATGAGGAGACGTCTAGCTTACTAGACTTTAGGCCAAGTACATTTTGAATTCTATGTAGTAAGGACTTCACTGTACAAATGTAGAGAACAACCCAATCCCTGTGTTTAGATGTAGGATAACCCAATCCCTATTTGTAGCTAGGACAATCCCGTCACTAGCCATGAAACTCACTTCACATGTATGAATTTGGTTGATAGAAAACGTGTCGGTGACTCTTAATGATTTGACATGTCTCAGATAATTTCCCATTAGCTAACTTGATATAGTAATGTGTGTCTAACATGACTCTAATTCGAGTATATGCTTAACATTTAAAAGCAATAGCTAAGCTCGGTGTTGGTATTAAAAGAATTGATACATGATGATTGTAGAGTGTACGTACTCATGACTTCATTGGGATTTTGTGGAGTATTCATAGTTCTAACCACACACACACTTATTCACATTTAGGATTTCGGCAAGTTACCAGCATACATCCTGGTGCCAAAATCGTTTATGGCAGCAAATGCCTTCGTTTCTCTCATAGCGAGAGTTATTGTTTGAGTGATCGAGGTAGGGAGGGATGATGCTGTCATGTTTCGGATCTCCGAGGCTAAACCCGAAATGTAACACTCAGTGTATTTGAATTCGGGTGTTTCCCAGTATGGAACAACCCTTGAGAGACCGTGCAAGCATCAAGTGTAACCATCAACATTGGCTCCAGTTATGATCGATTTCTTTTATAAAATCATATGAAAATAGATATGAAAATCAGATGATATAAAAGAATGATGTATGGTTAAATAAATAACCAATAAAAATGTAGTGTATAAATATATCATGTCTTGAAATAGAATATTATGTCTTGTGTAGAGGATGTCGTGTCTTGTGCAAAAATGTCATGTCTTGTCTTTGTCGAAGAGATTTGAATAACACCACGTTATGCAATATAATATAAGCACTTATATATAGGAAGTACCAGCGGCGTATCCACCATGCTTTTATCATATTACACACGTCTCATCACTTACAAATAACCACCAAAAATGTCTTGTGTATACCAACATCAAATGACATGTATAACAATGTCTTGCGTAACAATGTCATGTATAAACCATGTCTTGTGTAAAAGCAATGGTTTTCAACACATAACTTTTGACTTAGATGTTTGTTTCTTTTGGCGCCATGATCTTTTTAATACTCAATATTAAAAGAATCTAGACATATATATTTGGATAAATATAGTCTATCATGCGCCCAAGAATGAAGAATGCAATCGGTCATCGAAACCTTAAGACCGCATGGTTCATACATGTTTGAATAAATGATAATGTGGATAACCAAAACCAAAAGGTGTAATGCCTCTTGCGTGTATTGGTCATATGTTTAAATGGAAAAAGAAAAAAAAAATAATACGTTCAGGAGGGGAAACCAACCCGTGGCCTCCGTCCCTATAATATGGGTTCCCTACTCTATGACCTCAATCGTCCGAAGTAGAGAAAATCCTTTGTCTTACTTGTCCATGTGACAAATATGGTAATAGTGCTTGAGTTTCACGAGCTCTAGCAAGATTATTAGAATCTACAAAAATGTCGAATAGAATGCAATGAGGGAGTTGCAGCATGGCTCATGCCATACCATTCCTTGGGAAAAGACAACTGTCAAGCGAAGGAATTTATTGTATCTATTCCCAATAAAAATGATAAGGTGGAATATGATAAGGTAAGGTAAAGTAGGATAAAGTGTCATAGACACCATGGAACCAACCCATGTTCAAGAATTTCGAGAATGTTGAGGAAAATCCTCCATGAGTAGCTAACGAGTTTTGTTTGTTTAAATGACTAGTCTCATCTGAATTGTGATATAGATCGAATGTTAGGTGTGAACAAATATGTGTCGTCTTCCTGTATTGTATTGTATTGTATTGTATTGTATTGTATTGTATTGTATTGTATTGTATTGTATTGTATTGTAGGGTGTTATACTAACCACCCCCAGTTCGTGTTCTACTAGATAGGAAGAATTGAATCTCAAGTAATAACTTAAGAATTTTGAATGAATAGTGATCATTAGCTTGACCCGCAGAGTCCACCAGAATTTCCATGCACTACAAGTTGTTATTACGTTGGCCACCGTAATAATAAATTGCCTTGCATGGTCACCCTAGCATTCTCTCGTACGAAGCAGCCGATCAATAAGAGAGGAAACATTATTGTCAATATACCTTCAACATATGAGGGACCTTCGTGATAGCTCACGTGTCAACGTTTGTTGTCATTACTCGCAGAACGGTACGACGTTAGGTGAAATAGAAATGAAAAGAATCTGTAACAATAACAACTGAAGAGGCACCTTCAAGATGAGTACTTCATCTTCCTTGTAAGGACAAGAGTATATCCACCTTGATTAGTATGAGTCACATGGATCTCGTCCCACTAATGGAGTTGTTGTCCAAGGTTACCACCTTCGCCTCGTCGTCATTATCATGGTCAGGCATCTCAGCATTCGCGAGAAAGCAACCATATTTTACAGAATTAAGTTTAAGATTTCACTTAGGAATCATGTTCGCCATAAGCTCCGCAATAGACATGAGGTCGATATTTTCATCGTGTGAGTAAATAATAATAATAGAGTTTGAAGTCGAAGGTATTTTGTTCTTGGCAAAATATGTCATGCAACATATATATGAACCACCTATATATATAATCATGTAAAATCCTATCAATCAAGGATTTCTATCTTGTAAATTGTTTATAATGCATAAACTGATAATGTAATGTATTGTAGGCACATAGTCTATTAATGTATTGTGTCTGTTTCTCATAGACTTCACCCATGGAAATGTCCTCGCTTGATTTATGTGAAATGAATTTTTGTTGTAGTGGACCTTGAAAAATGTTTATGTAATGAAAACCTTTTGACCTGTCCAATTTTATTCTGTTCAACATGAACAAGAGGTTTTCGTGAGAGATCCCTAGTGATTGTAGACTTAGACTCGAGAAAGAATCCTGGTTCATTACAATCGATGCTCTGATACCAAGCTGTCACACCCGCTCGTAGCGGAAACGCAAGGTGTGATCTGTCTGGTTTTCATTGCATAAATATCGATGTACATGAACAAACTATATGAATAAATACAAGCTCCAATGCCATTGTCATAATTGTTTCAAAAGAATGCAACATAAGTTGAATGTATTGGTTACAAACCATCAAATGAAAATAAGTTGTCATCGTTTTATACATCAAAATGTAAGTCTTAAAATGTCAAGACTTTGACCACTATATCACCGCAAAGAGGCGGTATATAACAGGCAAACCCTTCAATAGTTGGCATGGAGTATTGATACTTGTTTTCTTTGAACTGAAATCTTTGCATTGGTCCACTAATTCCCTGAAATACATGTAAGTTTGAAAACATCAACAAAAGTTGAGCGAGTTCATGCAGTTTAGCTGTACAAGATGTATCTGTATCAAAACAGTATGTAATATGTATTTGTCTCAATTGTAATTGTATCCAAACTGGATATAAGATGTATCTGTAAAATATGAGATGTATTTGTATTTGTATCAATTGTAGTATGAAAAGCGTCAATGAAATCGTGATCATTAATGTTTTGCAAGGACATTAATATGTGTGACGAAATAGGAAGCAAACCAACCCTAGACGATTTTATGCCGATTCCTATCGACTGGGACACAAACGCACTCTTCTGTATGGGTCCACGACCAAGAGTGGGGCTCGCCAAAACCCATTAGATCTAAACCTTTGTTCCTTGGTCCAAACTGGATTAATGGTGCTTATAGTATGGCCCTAATTCGCACATGATCTAAGGTGTTTCATTCCTTGACTTATCATACTATTGTACATGTATTTTCCCCGATAGTTGTAAAGCTTGAAAAACATTTAAATGAATAGGGGACATGAACTCACAGTATCGCGTCCTGTGAATAGATGTAAATAAGATCTCACGTGCGGTCGTCCTGAATAGCGTTGCGACCTACAAATGTTCTTATTTTTGTTAGACACTTCGGTCTTTGTAAATAACTTGAGTACAAGTCTTTTGTCTTGAGTATGTGTAAGACTTGTATGTCTTTACTGTTCGTTAACTGTGTATTCGATGTATGAGTTGTTCAAATGTTATATATATATATTTTTCACCAAATATATATATATATACGTTATCTTGTATTTTGTGAGTTGTATAGTCGGATCTAGTCCGCTGAACCTCGTGTCTTATATGTATCACTTGTATAGTTGTGTTTCCAATAATAGTATCATTGGGCCAAGCCCATGTTTTCAAGTTATTGGGCTTAAATAGTGCTGGGCCTTAAATAGTGTTGGGCCTCAAATAGTGTTGGGCCTCAAATAGTGTTGGGCCTCAAATAGTGTTGGGCCTCAATAGTGTTGGGCCTCAAATAGTGTTGGGCTTCAATAGTGTTGGGCTTTGGCCCATATGTTTGGTGTTTTGGTCTTAGCCCATGAATTTATGTTAAGCCCATGATGAAGATAAGCCCATTAAGAAAACTAAGCCCATTTGTAGAAAAATAGCCCATTAAATAAATAACCCATTAAGTAAAATAAGCCCATTTACAAAAATAGTCCATTAAGTATAATAAGCCCATTAGTAAAAGTAAGCCTTTCATTTTTATAAAAATCTTTTTATAAAAATTTACTAAGTATACTTTTTGGTAAATAAAAACATACTAGTTTTTATAAGTTTATAAACATCCGAAATTTGTTATCGATAGCTTATTTATATTTCGTGTCGTAAAATCGTCTAAACATCGTAGTAACTCTTCGTATTGGCAATTCACTTATGTAGTCGTCCGTCGTTCATTTTGACCATAAATGGTGTCCGATTATTCTAATCGTCCGTAACTCGTTTTAAGGCGTAAATATGTGAAGTCTTGTAGGACTTTTGTTATAAAGTGTTTTGAGTTTAAATGTGACATGAGATTCAAGTTCCTACAATGATATATATAACTAATACACCAAGTAATACATATCACCAAAAATTGTTAAAGTAACCAAATATATATTTTCTAAAAAAAATATATATTTTTCTTGTCTTTTATTTTATAAAAACTTTCTTTAACAACCTTTTTAATCTTGTAGAGATTTAACCATATATGTGGTTACTTTATAAAATAAAGTTTTTATGAAAAATGGCCATATAACCTTTGTATTTTTATTTTAACCATGTTTCATAAACATATCATTTTCTTCATCAAATCACCACCAATTTACTCAACATCCTAACTAAACATATGAGACTTTTATAAAATGAAATTATCAAGATGATATCCAAATCATGTAGGGTTTTAACCATGATCATTTCATATGCTAACAAGTTCAAAAACCAAATTTAATTTTAGTTTTAACAACTTTTATAAAAATCTCTAGTTGTATGTTACTTTTTATAATCTTGTGAAAGTCTTGTTTTTAAATAAAAACCTTCAATACTTTCACAAGATCAAAAGTTATGATCATCCATTTAATCCTTTATGTTAAAAACCCTTTAACATAAACATGTATAATTTTTAGATCATAACTTAAAACATCTTCTAACCATTTATTGTATCATAACCATCATAACAAGATCAAATAAGCATATCACAAGTCTTAAATCACAATATAATCAACATAAATATATCATGATTATTATATTTGCTTCCTTGTATTTTTTTTTCATGTTTATTAAGTATGATCCCTTGGTTATTATTAGTAACAATAACAATCATAAACTTAATATATTTGTATATAAAAAAAATATAGATATAGAAGCTTACTTCTAGCACTAGGCTAGGGATGATCTTAGAAGATTATTAAGACTAAGAAGATGATGATCTTGTTGGTAGAACACTTTTGTATGGATGAAAATCCTTCCTTTTACTTCCAAAAGCTTTAGATCACCTTATGTTACTTGGAAATCCATATTGATCATGAAGAAGGTAATAAAAATAATTGGGTTTTTGAAGGTGTTCTTGTGAAAAAGGATGAAGATGATGAGAGTGTTCTTTGTTTGGTGATAGATGAAAATGTGTAGTAATGTGGTAGAAGACTTAATGGTTAAGTGTTGAAATAATTCACCATACTAATCCACTTGTAACAACAAAGTAATATCTAGATATTTTACATAATAAACAAGGGGGTGGGACCCCTTGTTCACGGTTACAAGGTGGGGGGGGGGTCTTATGTGGTAAAAATAACTTAGTTATTTTTAAGGTTTCCAATGAAGTATAAGATGTAAACATTTAGGTGTTAAGGGTTTGCAATTTTCCGAGATGTTTCTTGACTTGTAATGACCATAAACTAGCTTTATAAGACCAAAAATAATGATCACTAGTTCGCTACATGTGCCAAAATATAGTTCGGCTAGAAGTATAGCGCTCGTTTCGCCAGTAAATAGTCGAAAGGTACGCTTATGGAAGTTGTAGGAAAAATTCCAGTTATGTGCGAAATTGATATTCCATAATTATTTTTGTATGAAATAGGTGCCTAAACATCAATTTTTGCATCTTGTAATAAAATACAATTGCTGAATTTTGCGGAAAATTCATGAAATGGTCACTTTTAGCGCATTTCGGACAGTTTTTAGTGCTAACGGGCATTGGTAATATATTAACCAAACCCTTGTATTCCCACATAGGGTTTAATATATAATTGATGTTGGACTCTCATCCGAGTCCTTAAGATGTCATTTTAGATGTTTTCTGTGGATCCCGAGTTTTCGTCAGCACTCTAGTTCACTAGGCACTACTCTAGTTGTTTCGATGAATTGTTTGCACTATTTCAAATGTACCCAATAGAAACGAATAATGTGCATCATAAATGAGTGTTCTAAGATGTATATCCTGTAATCATGCAGTTCGAATATTCAAAACACATACTTGTATAATGTAAATCATTGCTTTAAATGTACGTAAATTACCCGAAAGTGGCAGTTGTCACACACGGAGCGCTACATTTGGGGTTTAGCCTGAGATACGAATCTGACATCAAGAAGCATGCTAGTAACTTGCCAAGATCCTGAAAGAGATAAGTGAAACTTTCATCATGAGGGCACTTTCAAAAGTGCTAAGAGTAACAGTGTGGTGAGACTGGGCAAAAAACGGAAACTAATGAGTTAGTTATACTCAAGAAAGAACAAGGAGGTTTGAATTGTGGCAAAGAGACCACTACAAGCATGGACGTCTAAGGACGAGTCAAAAAGGTGAATAAGTGTGCATATGGGTAGAGCTATGAACACTCCCCAAAATCCCAATGTTGCCATGTGTACATTCTACTCTGCAACCAGCGTGTATCAATTCTTTGGATACCAACATCGGCTTAACTTAGTGTCTTTAGCTACTAAGCATATATACGAAATAGAGTCATGTAGGTTAGACATGTCTTACTCTATCAAGTTAGCTAACGGGGAATTAGCGGGGTCATGTGAAGTCATTAAGGGTCACCGATACATTTCCTATTAATCGACCCGTTACATTCATTTTGTTCGATACCAGTGTCAGTATTAGTTGCATCCCCATAGAATTCGAAATATGCTTGACCTAGAGTCAAGTAAACTAGAGTCCCCTCATTCCATAGGATTGGCTGACGATAAATTAGTTGAGTCTAGAGAAGACATTAACGGATGCACCCTCGAACTTCGAGCGCAAAAATTTAATATCGACCTTTCACTCATTCAATTGGGTTGCTATGACGTAGTTTTTGACATAGACTAGTTATCCGATAATCGAGCCGAAATCATATGTCACGAGAAGATCATTCACATCCCCTGGTCCAACGAGAGAACATCTTTTAGTGCACAGGGAGAATCAAGACACCCCACTGCGAATTCTTAATTGCATGAAGGCTCGGAAGAGTTTGAAAATGGATGCATCGCCTTTCTTACCCATGTGGTTGACAAGAAGGCCGAGGAGCGCAAGGTGGAGGACATACCTGTAGTGAAGGAATATTCCGAAGTCTTTCCAGAGGACTTGCCGAGACTGCCTCCACAACGACAAGTTGAATTCCGTATCGATTTAGTGTCAGTAGCGGCACAAGTGGCAAAAGCTCCATATCGACTGGCGCCCTCGGAGACATAGGAATTATCTACTCAGCTTCAGGAGTTGTTGGACAAAGGATTCATTAGACCGAGTTTCTCACCTTGGGAAGCTCTGATGCTATTTTCCAAGAAAAAGGATGGAACCTTTCAGAAGTGCATCGACAATAGAGAATTAAACAAACTAACTATCAAGAATCGATATCCTTTACCGATGATCGATGACTTGTTCGATCAGTTGCAAGGTTCCAGCTTTTATTCCAAGATTGATCTAAGATCCAGATATCATCAGCTGAGGATTCAAGAGGAAAGCATACCGAAGACAGCGTTTAGGACTCGCTATGGGCATTACGAGTTCCTTGTTATGCCTTTCGGTTTATCAAACGCTCCGGCCGTGTTCATGGATTTAATGAATCAGGTTTGTAAGCCATACCTCGAAAAGTTCATGATCGTATTCATTAAGGACATATTTATATATTCACGAACCGAGGCAAAACATGAAAAACATTTGAGAACTATTCTGGAGCTGCTTAAGAAAGAACAATTGTATGCCAAATTCTCGAAATGCAAATTTTGGATTCGCAAGGTACAATTTCTCGGTCACGTGGTGAACGAGAACGGAATACATGTTGACCCAGCTAAGATAGAAGCCATAAAGAACTGGAAATCCCCAAAGACCCCAACGGAGGCAAGACAATTTCTAGGCTTAGCGGGATACTATCGAAGATTCATTGAGAATTTTTTTCTAAAATTTCTCAACCGCTAACCTCTCTCACACAAAAGGATAAAAAGTTCGATTGGGGTGAAAAACAAGAAATGGCATTTCAAACACTCAAAGATAACCCATGCAAAGCGCCAATCTTACCACTTCCAAAAGGTACCAATGACCTTGTGGTGTTTTGTGATGCATCGCATCACGGCTTCGGTTGCAGGATAATGTGACGTGAAAAAGTCATCGCGTACATGTCACGTCAGTTAAAAGTTCATAAAAAGAACTATACCCCTCATGACCTAGAACTAGACGTAGGGGTATTTGCTTTAAAGATTTAGCGTCATTATCTTTATGGTACTAAGTGTACCATATTCACTGATCACAAGAGTCTTCAACAAATATTCGATCAAAAGGAAGTAAACATGTGCCAACGTCGTTGGGTGGAATTGTTGAAGGATATGACTATGAAATCAAGCACCATCCGGGCAAAGAAAACGTTGTGGCGAATGCTTGAGTAGGAAATAATGAGTTAAAAAATTACGAGTACGAGCTTTAGAGTTGATAATTCAAATGAGCTTTACCACTCGAGTGCATGATGCACAACAAGAAACTCTAAAACCAGGAAACATTCAAGCAGAATCCTTACGGGGATTAGAGAAACAAATGGAAGAGAACAAAGATGACACTTTATACTTCATGGGAAGGGTTTGTAGCCCACATCTTGGCGGTCTAGGAGACTTAGTGTTGGGTAGAGCACCCAAGCCAAAATATTCAATACATCCAGGATCCGGATGAAATGTATCTAGACTTAAAAGAACATTACTGGCGGCCTAATCTCAAGAGAGATGTTGCGACCTATGTTGGGAATTGCCTAAGTTGTGCAAAGGTCAAGGCTAAATATCAAAAGCCATCTGGCTTATTACAGCAACCCGAGATTCCCATTTGAAAATGGGAACATATATCAATGGCTTTCATCACAGAACTACCACAGACCTCTCGAGATCATGACATGATTTGGGTTATCGTTGGTCGATTAACCAAGTCAGCTCACTTCTTACCGATTCATGAGAAAGACAGTACCGAGGAGTTAGCTGAACTCTACCTTAGAAAGATTGTGGCACGTCATGGAGTGCATGTTTCAATAATGACCGATATGGTCGCTTTATGTCAAGGAATTGACAATCAATTCAAGCATTGTTTAGATCTCATTTGGATCTAAGCACAGCATTTCATCCGTAAACCGATGGACAAAGAGAACGAACCATCCAAACGTTGGAGGACATGCTTCGTGCCTGTGTGATGGATTTGGGCGGAAACTGGGATACTCATTTACCTTTGGTAGAGTTCTTATATAATAACAGTTATCACACAAGCATTAAAGCCGCCCCCATTCGAAGCATTATTCGGAGGAAAGTGCCAATCACCGCTGTGTTGAGCGGAAGTCAGAGACAAACAACTCATTGGCCCCAAACTAGTCCAAGAGACTACTGATAAGATATCAAAGATACGAGACCGTATCAAAGTGGCCCATGACAGACAAAAGAGCTACACGGACAGAAGACGTAAACCATTATCCTTCGAGGTCGGAGACAAAGTCTTACTGAAAATCTCGCCTTGGAAAGGCGTAGCTAGATTCAAGAAACGCGGAAAACTAAACCCGAAATACATTAGGCCTTTTGAAATCCTGGCAAAGGTTGGTACTGTTGCTTACAAGCTAAATTTGCCAGAAGAACTCAATAACATACACGACACATTTCACATGTCGAATCTTAAAGAAAAGTCCAACCAACGAAAACAGTTATCATCCCAGCGGATGAAATTCACGTAGACGACAAACTCCAGTTCACTAAAGAACCTTTTGTGGTTATGGACTGGAAAGTCCATAAGACAAGGAGAAGTCGTATTAAACTAGTAAAGATGTGACACCCCAGGAAAACCAGGAAACCAACGCAACTTAACTAGCTTCCTCAGTAACCACGCGCTAAATTTTGGGACGAAATTTTCTTAACAGAGGGAGAATGTGACAACCCTCAAAATTTCATGTATCCGTATGATTAATTAATGTTAATTAAAGCGCTTGATGTCTGTGCTGAATCACTTAACTGCTTTCTGATTACTGTGCCATACTTACATGTGCTTGTAAACATACTAGTCTTGTGCAGAAAATTGACTAAATAGTCCTGTATGCTTTCCTAAGTGTTAGGAATTAAAAGTATTACAAAAAGATATATATAGGACACTATATGGAATAACTTAGCACTTTAACGGAACGGTATCCAACCGAAGAACCGGACATTACCCGGAACACTAAAATATTGTTAAAACATTGTTACACTTTTTCTGAGCTAGTTATGGTCCCCGAGCACTATAACACCTTTCATAATACCCGGTACACGCTTAACACTAGACATAACATTAAACTCCCACTAATTAACTTATTTACCCACAAATTTACATCTTACCCCCCCCCCCCCCTCATGTGGTAACCGTCCCCCATGGGACCCATTACAAGATTTTTATAAATCTTGCAAATCCCCAAGTGGTTACCTAGGGAATATTAAAATCATGATGGTACTCACTTTAATACTAACAATTACACTTAGCACCCTAGACACTAACTTTCACCATTTAAATTTTCGTTCAACCCTTCCCCCCCACTATAACCGTCCACTTAGGGACCCCACCACCATAAGATTTGATTTAAATCTTCAATCTTGCTCTAATCTTTTCTTGGAAGTTATAGGATCATGTGTGTACTTATGTTGACATATTAACCAATGGTTATTAGAGTTGAAGCTTATAATAACCATCATCATATTCACATTAATCACCCCAAAAATTTCTTTCTCCCTCCCCACACAAGCTACGGCCGAACCCCATCCATATACCACCATTCTTTTTGCTTCAAGTTTTAGCAATCTAAGTGTACTTCAAGGTGCTAGGAGGTGATTTAGAAGGTGTGGAACACTCGGATCATGAAGGACCTCTACCACAAGCCTTTATCCACTCATTTTTCAAGCTTGCTTCTTCCCTAGCTTCAAAGCTAGTAGTAAGCTTCTTTGATCATCTTTTATTTTATATTTATGGTGGTTAATGATTATATTATGATGTAAATACAAGAACACTAAAAAGATCATGAACACAAACTTGAACATAAAGTTAACTTGATGATGAAATATTGTTAAAATGAAGAAGTAATGTATGTTATGAAGTTGTTTAGTCGTTAGTTGTGATGTTGATGAAATGTACTAAATGTACACTTGCTAGAAAATATTTAAAGTCAATGTCTAGCAAGTATATATAAGGATCTTATAAGATCCATGATAAACATGTTGATGAACTTGTTACACATGAAAAATGGACTCGTTAAAGTTGTTAAAATAATATGCCACAAGTTTTAATAAACTTTCGAGTTCATCAAAACATGACAAATGCATTTTTATCGCATATGTTGGTCTAGTAAAATTATTGTGGATGATTTGTTGATGATTTCGAAAAGAAAATTATATGCTAATAAGCATAGACACCTCCGTTTACAAAGGAAACTCTGGCAAAATTTTCCAAAAATTCCAATACTTAGAAAATAATTTTTTTCTAAACCAGTGTTACAAGTATATTTTATAACTTGTGTTTCGAATATAAACTTCGCCATAATTTTTGTAACAAAATACAAAGTATCGGAGGTTGATTTTTACAAGTAAAATGGATAAATATACATTTAGAATATATATATTTTATATTAGGACACTTGCGTGGATACTTGTTTATTTTGTGAGATAGTTATATTATTTTAGGATAAAATAATACTTAACAAAGTACCTTGACGTTAGAATTGTGTAGTACGTGGTAGAAGTAATGAGCAGATAAACCGTACGTAGGATACGTGTTATGCATGAGAAATTGATTGTTATATGTACCTTATTAGGACGTGCTTGATTTCCTGATTGTTTGAGTAATTAATCTAACCGAGCAAACCGAGGTGAGTTCACACACTTTCTAAGGCATGGGATTCCCGGTGGTTGGGAATGGGTTAAAGAATTTAAAACGGAACCTACATATCCTCCTTGGGTAGGATATGTACCGCCATCCTCCATAGGTAGGATGCCAATATTAATCCTGCGTATTCTCCTTGGGTAGAATACGTACGTTCGTCCTCCTTGGGTAGGACAACAACCTTAAAACTTACTAGACAAAACTCTATCATTAAGTCCATCATTTTATATCGACTTAATCGCCGAGGCCAATGACGAGCGGGTCATTAGTTAATAGCGCTATTAGGTTTAACAAACCTCACACCGTGCCGTTCGGACGGGCGTGTACTAATGGACTATGGCAAACTGTCAATGATGATAGAACATTGACGTAGGGCCCAACAAAATTCGTTAGTAGTCGATATCTTAACGGTCTAGTGGTTCACATGGGGAAGCCCCCACTGATTATGGAAATGGTTTGGGTAATAAAGAAGGAACTGGTTAATCATACTTTCAACTATGGGGTAACTCCCACGGCAAATAAGCCAACGAAAGACAAACCAGGTTTTCGGAAACAACTTAAAACTAAACAACCAACCGTGAACTCACTCAACTTTGTTGTTGACTCGTTGTTACATGCCTTACAGGTCGTAGATGCTTATGGAGCTTGCACCAGGAGGAGGTCGTTGTGGGATATCGACCGTTATGTCCCATGCTTAATATTTAATCTTTATGAACCTATTAAACTTGCGTTTTGAAATTTAAATTTATGAACTTATGTTCTGGACTTACGTTTATGCTTCCGCTGTTAACTTAAAGACGGTTACTGTCTTTTGGTCACCAATTGTATTTTGGTTGGTTTTACTTACTCAATTACGTTGTTCAATATGATTGGTGGCTCGATCCTGGTCATGTCACACCTCCAAGCGGTGATGCTCCGCATAGTGGATTTTCGGGGTGTGACAAAAGATCCGCTGGAACTACGTCACGGACCCGAGTATACATAGGAATGTGAAGATCAAATCAAGACAAAGAATCCCCACCTGTTTGAGGAGTTTCCTGCAAAGGATAACTCAACGTGAATTTCGGGATGAAATTCTTTTTAACAGGGGGAGAATGTGACAAATGGCAAATAACCGTTCATTTCGTACAATCTAATCACTATTTTTAGTATAAAATCTCATGCAATTAGCGTAATTTAATTACGTAACTGTGTCGTCTACCAGATAACAGTGTTAGGACAAGAAAACAATGCTAAAACATATGTTGGTTTTCGTCATATTGCGAAACCAATCAAACAGTGTCCTAAAATTGTTGGTAGAAAGTGTTGCGTGCACTATTCACGGTCACACTATTCATGCCAGCAAAACCGTGAAAACAGAGCGAAACAATGAAAAACGACACACGAATAACATAACTTAGTCCATAAATATATGAAAACACTAATGCGGAAACACATCTTGCAAAATACATAACTTTCCGATACAACGCCCTAATCACAAAATCGTCCATTCGGTTAAAAATGTGACACTCTAGGTTTTTCCGAGCAGACACCTTGTAATTACTTTGTGCGTATATATACGTTATTTAATGAAAGATGTGAATTATCCCGTTGTGCTATGTGATTTTAGTATATGTATGTTATGTATAAAATATGTATGCGTGGATAAATGTGAACCGAGACACAAGGATCCGACTCGAGACCGCTTGGCCTCGAGTGAACAGTTGGGCCGCACCCCCTTTAGTCCACCCGAAATCCCATTAGGGTGCACTAACTTGGAATGAGTATAAAGCCTCATTAACCCTCATTGCACCAAACTTTCTCCCACACTCACCCACACTCTCCTACATTCCTTTAATCACTAAAACCCTAAAAGCTCCACCAACACCCTCCTCTTTTCTTCTCGGAATCACCATCGGCTAAGGAAGGGCTCTCGGACCTCGGTGAATCCCTACACACCTCCACACTTTGGAACCGGTTAGTGTTTCAATGTATGCTAAGAAAATTATGTGTGCTTAATGATTAAGATGCATGATTAGTTTAGAGGTCTTGTTGTATGAATTCTTGTATGATTAGTGACTTGGTAATATGATGAATAATGTGTGTGAGCCATGGTATGATAATGTCTTGTTAAGGTGTTTTTATAGGGAAATGATTAGGCTATCCGATTCACGTTAGATGTTTTGTTAGATAATTTTGTTAATCCGATTTATGTTATCCGATTTATGTGGTATGATCTTGTTATCCGATTTATGCTAGATGTTTTGGGACAAATGTGTGTTCAATAAGATGATGCAAGAATTACTTAATCTTTATATTTCATGCTTGAGTGATCTCATGAAGAACCTTGTGAATATGTGCCAAATATGATATGAACATATGATGAACAATGTTGAATGTGAGATGAACATTCGAATATGGTGTGTTTGATCCGTTTGGATTGGGGCATAGACAAGAAAACATGTTTATTGGGGGTAGTACACAATTTGCATGAAATCTCAATTCCATTGGATAGTACATCGGGCAGGTTCTAGAAGGTCTGGTTCATCAGGTGTGCGAGTCGAGACCTCCTGTCTCGACTCGAGACTACGTGATTGCGACTCGAAACCAAACCGTGACGACTCGAGACTACGTGATTGCGACTCGAAACCAACCATAACAACCCGAGACCATATACACCACTCGAGACCAGCCATTCACAATTCAAAATCCCTTGGTTGCGACTCGAGACCGTATGTTCTCGAGTCCAAAACCGCGTGGTCACGACTGGGCATGACTACCTTAGTTATTGGGCCTTAGTGTATTCTGTTTGGGCTTCTGTTTAACTGGACTATGTGACAAATATGTTTGGGGCTTGTATCTATGCAAATATGCCATGTGCTGATTTACTGTTAATTATATTTTGTGCATTCAATGTGTTAGCTAGGTGTAGATATACGTGATTACTTATGTCCGAACCTGACCTATACTGGTAACCATTTAGGACGTGGTGACCAGCATACTTAACCAAGTAAACTAAACTGCCGAGCAACCCAAGGTGAGTTCACAACTAATAAAGCATGCGTTCCCGGTGGTTGGGAAACGAAAACTTAAGCAACGCTATCCCCTCGTAAGGGATACAAACCTACTTCTCTCCCCTTAAACGGGACTTTTAGTTAATTACTGTTTATACTGGATGCAACAAGCAACACTAAACAAAACTCTATCACTCAAGTCCTCACTTCTTAATACCGATTAGTCGCCGGGGTCAGGCGAACGGGTTATTAGTTGATAGCGCTATTTAGGTCTCACCAACCTCACACCGTGCCCGCGTATGGGATCGGGCGTGAACTAATGTACTCTGGCAACCGTCAATGATGATAGAACATTGACAAACGGGGCACTCTACGGAAACGTACGGATGAAAAGTATTCGGTATTGTAAAAACAGTTTAGTCGCTTACTTATGGGGTAGCTCCCCATCGCATGTATAAACGGATAAATTAACTGGTGAAACAAGTTTTTGGTAATTAAAACTGGACAACTCGTGAACTCGCCAACATTTTTTGTTGATACCCTACTGCATGCTTTGCAGGTACCCAGTGACTCAGGAGCTTGCAGCTTGGGAAGTGTAGTGGTCGTCTAAGCCCATGTGTTGGGTTCTAAATAACTTGAACTATGAACCTTGTCTAAATTATTTTGCCTATGCTTCCGCTACTTACTTAAACTATTATGGGAACTTAAACTTTTGAACTTTAAACTATGATGCTTACTAACTGATATGGTTGGTGATCACCCTTATTATTAACTAATGCTCAGTATAATTGGTGGCTGGATCCTGGTCAGTCACGCCTCCAAGCGGTGGCACTCCGCAAGTGGATTTTGGGGGTGTGACAGATTGGTATCAGAGCCATTGATTATAGTGAACTTGGTTTTGAAAAGAAGAGTCTTTTTGAGAAAAACCAGACTATAACCCGTGACTCGTGACGACACTACGCTCCAAGGGCAAGGCTCAGCATATCAGACCTCATAGCTCGGACTTGTGCTTACATGCTTATTTGTCTTATGTTGATTGCTCTATTATACATACTAGTGTGCCTGATTAGATAGATACGCATTCCTCTTCTATCTCATTCTCGCTACATTACGACATCTCACTCATATGGTGTTTTCTGGTTATGAAGACAATGAGTGGACGCGGAAGAGGAAGCGTTAACATGACACAGGCTCAATTCGCTAACTTGCTCAACACGGTGGCTGCAGCTTTCGCAGCTCACCCTGGAGGTAAACTCGTTACTTTAGGATGTTTAGATCCTACCCCCACATCGTCTTTTCGCCTCTAAACCTATTCGCTTCGCTTCTCACAACAGGTCAGCCTGCGCCTGCGCAGCCACGTGTTTGTACTTTCAAAACCTTCATGGATGGCAAGCCTCTCCCTTTCAACGGCACTGAGGGTGCCATAGGCCTTCTGCACTGGATTGAAAAGGCCGAAGCTGTCTTTGCTGTCTGTGAGTGTCCCCCTGCTAATTGGGTACAGTTCGCGACTGGTACGCTTGAAGGAAACCCGCTTTCGTGGTGGAAGGCACAGATTCAGATGCTTGGTCTAGAAACTGCTAATGCAACTGCATGGGAAGATTTCAAAAACATGATCAAAGAGGAATACTGTCACAGGGATGACATCCACAAACTCGAGAACGAGTACTATGCGCTCAAGATGGTTGGGTCAGAGATTGAGACCTACACCAAGCAGTCCAACGACTATGCTGCACTTTGCCCAAACATGTCCCGACCTATGTATCGAAGGATCGAATTGTACATCAAAGGCTTAGTCCCGGAAATTCGAAGCCATGTGACCTCAGCCAACCTCAATACCATACAGCCCGTGGTTCGTCTTGCTCACAAACTCACCAATCAGGCTGTGGAGGAGGGCAAGCTGCCCAAGAGGATCGGTGCTACTACTGGAACTTCTAGCGATAACAAACGAAAGTGGGATGGGAGTCAGGGAAAGGATGCCAACCCCACTCAGGCCCCAGTTCAACAAAGGAAGACTGAAAACAACAAAGGCCCTCAGCAACAGGGTGGCTATCGGGGAAACCACCCCAAGTGTAACAAATGTAACCGACACCACAGTGGGCCATGTGGCAAGAGTCAGTGTCAGCGATGCAACAAGATGGGGCATGAAGCCAAAGACTGCAGGAGCCCACTTCCAGCTAGACAGAATCAACAGCAACCACAACAGCAACAAGGGAACAACCGTGGATGCTTCAAGTGTGGAGCAACGGGGCACCTGCGAAAGGATTGCCCTGAACTGAATCAAAACAACAACAATCAGGGTGCTGGGAACAATAACAACAATGCTGGGAATGGTGCAAGAGGAAGGGCTTTTGTGATTGGAGCTGGAGAAGCAAGGAATGACCCCAACGTTGTAGCGGGTAAGTTCCTCCTTAATGATCGTTATGTTTCCATGCTATTTGATTCCGGAGCAGATGCTAGTTATGTATCCCTACGTATTAGTAAGAAACTTAAGCTCACTCTTACGCCGCTAAGCTCTAAGCACACCGTTGAAATAGCTAATGGTAGAAACCTCGAGGCCTCACACATAATTCGTAACTGCAAATTAGAATTTTCTGGTCAGATCTTCCGTATCGATCTTTTCCCCGTCATACTTGGAAGCTTCGATGTCATCATTGGCATGGATTGGTTATCCAAACATCGAGCGGAAATCCTCTGCCAAGAGAAAGCTGTTCGTATTCCTCGTCCCCCTGGCAAACCTCTTATAGTTCAAGGCGACAAGAGCGGAGAAGTCACAGGCATCATTTCATTCTTAAAGGCCCAGAAATGTCTACGAAAGGGACACACCGCTATCTTAGCACTCGTGGCTGACACACAGAAAAAGGAAAACAAGATTGAAGATTTTCCGGTTGTACGCGACTATCCCGAAGTATTCCCGGAGGAACTACCTGGACTCCCTCCTCACCGTCAGGTCGAATTCCAAATCGAACTGGCTCCCGGAGCAGCACCTATAGCTCGTGCACCTTATCGACTAGCCCCCGCGGAACTCAAGGAACTCTCTACTCAACTACAAGAGCTCTTGGACAAAGGTTTTATCCGTCCTAGCTCATCACCCTGGGGAGCCCCAGTGCTCTTCGTCAAAAAGAAAGATGGCACATTCCGAATGTGCATTGATTATCGCGAACTGAACAAGGTTACCATCAAGAATCGTTACCCACTTCCCCGCATCGACGACCTGTTCGACCAGCTGCAAGGGTCGAGCTATTATTCCAAGATCGATCTGCGATCGGGTTATCACCAGCTGAGAGTCCGCGATGAGGACATCTCTAAGACTGCTTTCAGAACCCGCTATGGTCACTACAAATTCCTTGTTATGCCTTTCGGAATGACCAACGCCCCTGCGATCTTCATGGATCTCATGAACCGAGTATGCAAACCCCACCTCGACAAGTTTGTAATTGTGTTTATCGACGACATCTTAATCTACTCGAAGAGCCAAGAGGAGCATGAACAACACCTGCGTCTCATTCTCGAACTCCTTCGCAATGAGCAACTGTACGCCAAATTCTCGAAATGTGATTTCTGGCTTAGAGAAGTCCATTTCCTTGGGCACATCGTCAATCAGGAAGGGATTCATGTTGACCCCGCTAAGATTGAGTCCATTAAGAATTGGCCTGTACCTAAGACTCCGACCGAAGTTCGCCAATTCTTGGGATTGGCAGGATACTATCGAAGATTTATCAAGGGATTCTCTAAGATCGCTCAACCACTTACGACCCTCACTCAGAAGGGTGTTGCTTACAAATGGAGCGATGCTCAGGAATCTGCCTTCCAGGAACTAAAGAAAAATCTGTGTAGTGCTCCTATTCTTTCCTTACCTGAAGGTACCGACGACTTTGTTGTTTACTGCGATGCTTCTATTCAAGGGCTTGGTTGCGTGTTGATGCAACGCGAGAAGGTTATTACTTACGCTTCGCGACAACTCAAGATCCACGAACGGAACTACACGACGCATGACTTAGAATTTGGAGCTGTGGTCTTCGCGCTCAAGATTTGGAGACACTACTTGTACGGCACCAAGTGCACAATTTACACTGATCACAAGAGTCTCCAGCACATAATGGAACAAAAGGAGTTGAATATGCGGCAACGCCGATGGGTCGAACTCCTAAATGACTACGAGTGTGCAATTAAATATCATCCAGGCAAGGCTAATGTGGTAGCCGATGCCCTCAGCAGAAAGGAGACCAAACCCAAGCGTGTTCGTGCCTTACAGCTCACTATCCACTCGAACCTCCCTAATCAAATTCGAAATGCTCAGGTTGAAGCATTGAAAGCCGAGAACATCAGGGCTGAGTCCCTACGAGGATCGAGACAACGTTTGGAACAAAAAGAAGATAATGCTTACTATGTAAACGGGCGTATATGGGTCCCACTATATGGGAATTTGCGTGAGCTTGTGATGGACGAAGCCCATAAGTCCCTTTACTCAGTACATCCGGGTTCAGATAAGATGTACCACGACTTGAGGACTACCTATTGGTGGCCTGGCATGAAAGCCCACATAGCAACCTATGTCAGAAAATGTTTAACTTGTGCAAGAGTCAAGGCGGAGTATCAAAAACCATCAGGCCTACTCCAACAACCAGAGATCCCACAGTGGAAATGGGAGCAAATTTCCATGGATTTTGTTACCGGCTTGCCTAGGTCACAACGCGGGAATGACACTATTTGGGTAATAGTAGACCGATTAACTAAGTCTGCACACTTTTTGGCTATTAAAGAAACAGACAAGTTCTCTACCTTAGCAGAAGTATACCTAAAAGAAGTGGTTTCGAAGCACGGGGTACCAACCTCTATTATTTCCGATCGAGACGCACGTTTTACTTCTGAATTGTGGCAAGCTATGCACAAATCTTTTGGCTCGCGTTTAGACATGAGCACCGCGTATCATCCGCAAACGGATGGGCAATCGGAACGCACCATCCAAACCCTCGAAGACATGCTTAGGGCATGTGTGATCGATTTTGGCAAGAATTGGGAGAAGCACCTACCGTTAGTGGAATTCTCCTACAACAACAGCTACCACACCAGCATTCAGGCGGCACCCTTTGAGGCATTGTACGGTCGTAAATGCCGATCGCCCCTCTGCTGGGAGGAGGTTGGTGACAGCCAGATCACAGGACCGGAACATGTAGTTGACACCACAGAAAAGATTGCCAAGATTAGGCAACGCATGGCGGCAGCTCATGACCGTCAGAAGAGATACGCGGATAAGGATAGGAAACCACTAGAGTTCCAGGTTGGTGAACGGGCTCTACTCAAAGTCTCACCCTGGAAGGGTGTGGTTCGTTTTGGAAAACGGGGCAAGCTTAACCCGCGATATGTCGGACCCTTTGAAATTGCCGAAAAGATCGGTAAGGCCGCTTACAGATTGAATCTGCCTGAAGAACTGAGTGCTGTGCACAACGTCTTCCATGTGTCTAATCTGAAGAAGTGTCTGTCAGATGAAACACTCATCATTCCTTTCAAGGAACTCACTATTGACGGACAGCTACACTTTACCGAGGAACCGATTTAGATCACGGATCGTGAGATCAAAACCCTCAAACGTAGCCAAATACCTCTCGTGCGAGTCCGTTGGAACTCGCGCCGTGGCCCAGAGTTTACCTGGGAGCGGGAAGACCAGATGAAGCGCAAGTATCCCCAGTTGTTCCCAAATGAAGCTCCCAGCACTGAAGCTACAACCGAATTTCGGGACGAAATTCCAAACTAACGGGGGGATGATGTGACACCCCGTTGAAACGTTCTCCTAGCTTGTCAGTGGCTGCCTTAACTTTCGGGACGAAAGTTCTTAAAACTTGGGGATAATGTGACACTCTAGGTTTTTCCGAGCAGACACCTTGTAATTACTTTGTGCGTATATATACGTTATTTAATGAAAGATGTGAATTATCCCGTTGTGCTATGTGATTTTAGTATATGTATGTTATGTATAAAATATGTATGCGTGGATAAATGTGAACCGAGACACAAGGATCCGACTCGAGACCGCTTGGCCTCGAGTGAACAGTTGGGCCGCACCCCCTTTAGTCCACCCGAAAGCCCATTAGGGTGCACTAACTTGGAATGAGTATAAAGCCTCATTAACCCTCATTGCACCAAACTTTCTCCCACACTCACCCACACTCTCCTACATTCCTTTAATCACTAAAACCCTAAAAGCTCCACCAACACCCTCCTCTTTTCTTCTCGGAATCACCATCGGCTAAGGAAGGGCTCTCGGACCTCGGTGAATCCCTACACACCTCCACACTTTGGAACCGGTTAGTGTTTCAATGTATGCTAAGAAAATTATGTGTGCTTAATGATTAAGATGCATGATTAGTTTAGAGGTCTTGTTGTATGAATTCTTGTATGATTAGTGACTTGGTAATATGATGAATAATGTGTGTGAGCCATGGTATGATAATGTCTTGTTAAGGTGTTTTTATAGGGAAATGATTAGGCTATCCGATTCACGTTAGATGTTTTGTTAGATAATTTTGTTAATCCGATTTATGTTATCCGGTTTATGTGGTATGATCTTGTTATCCGATTTATGCAAGATGTTTTGGTACAAATGTGTGTTCAATAAGATGATGCAAGAATTACTTAATCTTTATATTTCATGCTTGAGTGATCTCATGAAGAACCTTGTGAATATGTGCCAAATATGATATGAACATATGATGAACAATGTTGAATGTGAGATGAACATTCGAATATGGTGTGTTTGATCCGTTTGGATTGGGGCATAGACAAGAAAACATGTTTATTGGGGGTAGTACACAATTTGCATGAAATCTCAATTCCATTGGATAGTACATCGGGCAGGTTCTAGAAGGTCTGGTTCATCAGGTGTGCGAGTCGAGACCTCCTGTCTCGACTCGAGACTACGTGATTGCGACTCGAAACCAAACCGTGACGACTCGAGACTACGTGATTGCGACTCGAAACCAACCATAACAACCCGAGACCGTATACACCACTCGAGACCAGCCATTCACAATTCAAAATCCCTTGGTTGCGACTCGAGACCGTATGTTCTCGAGTCCAAAACCGCATGGTCACGACTGGGCATGACTACCTTAGTTATTGGGCCTTAGTGTATTCTGTTTGGGCTTCTGTTTAACTGGACTATGTGACAAATATGTTTGGGGCTTGTATCTATGCAAATATGCCATGTGCTGATTTACTGTTAATTATATTTTGTGCATTCAATGTGTTAGCTAGGTGTAGATATACGTGATTACTTATGTCCGAACCTGACCTATACTGGTAACCATTTAGGACGTGGTGACCAGCATACTTAACCAAGTAAACTAAACTGCCGAGCAACCCAAGGTGAGTTCACAACTAATAAAGCATGCGTTCCCGGTGGTTGGGAAACGAAAACTTAAGCAACGCTATCCCCTCGTAAGGGATACAAACCTACTTCTCTCCCCTTAAACGGGACTTTTAGTTAATTACTGTTTATACTGGATGCAACAAGCAACACTAAACAAAACTCTATCACTCAAGTCCTCACTTCTTAATACCGATTAGTCGCCGGGGTCAGGCGAACGGGTTATTAGTTGATAGCGCTATTTAGGTCTCACCAACCTCACACCGTGCCCGCGTATGGGATCGGGCGTGAACTAATGTACTCTGGCAACCGTCAATGATGATAGAACATTGACAAACGGGGCACTCTACGGAAACGTACGGATGAAAAGTATTCGGTATTGTAAAAACAGTTTAGTCGCTTACTTATGGGGTAGCTCCCCATCGCATGTATAAACGGATAAATTAACTGGTGAAACAAGTTTTTGGTAATTAAAACTGGACAACTCGTGAACTCGCCAACATTTTTTGTTGATACCCTACTGCATGCTTTGCAGGTACCCAGTGACTCAGGAGCTTGCAGCTTGGGAAGTGTAGTGGTCGTCTAAGCCCATGTGTTGGGTTCTAAATAACTTGAACTATGAACCTTGTCTAAATTATTTTGCCTATGCTTCCGCTACTTACTTAAACTATTATGGGAACTTAAACTTTTGAACTTTAAACTATGATGCTTACTAACTGATATGGTTGGTGATCACCCTTATTATTAACTAATGCTCAGTATAATTGGTGGCTGGATCCTGGTCAGTCACGCCTCCAAGCGGTGGCACTCCGCAAGTGGATTTTGGGGGTGTGACAAAAAATATAACAAATTTTAACTCGTCCGAACTACTAATTTAGCATTTCCGGGACTCCGGAATTATGACAAATGATAACAAATACATGAAAAAATATGAGGATATTAATGGGGTGTCCAAAACATAAGCTTTCGGTGTTGCGTTGCAACCCCCACAACTTGTCCGTTTTTTAACCGACAAGCTAATAAATAATATTTCCGACGCCAAAACAAATAAACAGAAGACATGGAGAAATAGTTAAGCTTATTTTGGGACTTGGAATCACTTCATTCATCGCTTGACGATGGAATAATAACTTGCGACAAACCTTCGTCGGTACGATGCAAAAGTGCCGTAAGCTCACCTACGACCAAACGGAAGACATCTAAAGCGTCGAAATGCAATTTCTACTAGCTTAGTGAGCTAGTTAAGGTCATTTAACAATCTAAATCCCTAATACCCCTTAATGGTGTAATTAAACCCCTAATCACCAAACTTTATTTAAGCACCAAAATATCTAATAAATTTAGATATTTTATAAAAATGTTACACTTCACCCCCCCCCCTCCATTTATATAAAATTGGTCAAAGTGGGTCCCACCCACTTGATTTTGTTGAAATATTCCAAAGATATGAAGTATGGTTATTAGAATTGTTGTTGAATTATGAAGTGATATATAAGACATGAAACCATACTCTACTTTATCTAAATCTTCATATCACTCACCATACTTGTAATATCACAAAGTTTAAAACTTCAAAAACCTCTTGTGCTTCTCTTAATTCAAGGCCACAAGAAGAACTCAAGAACCCACATTAAATCCACCATAAACCACCATTAAACCACTTAAATTACTCACTTTCAAGGCACTTTAATGTCATTAATGCAAGGATTAAGCATGGAGAAGCATTAGGGAGTTCTTTGGAGCCTTACTCACTTCTTAATCACCTTGTTTAGCTTGTGTAAAGTTGTAAGCCTTCTTTAACCAATATTTAAGCTTCTTGATTAGTGTAGATTTCAAAAGTACAAGTTGATTATCTTGAAAATTAATAAAAATCAAATCAAAAACCCTAATCTCAAAGCTAATAATCTAAACTTATTATGTGGTTACTTGAGTAGATTAGTGTATCTAGTTGATGAAATCATGTTCATTATATTGATTTTGTTAAGATTAGTGGTTTAAACTTTATATTTATGATGATCTTGTGATTTGTTTTATGTAGTATTTTAGATTAGTGTTAATCTAGCTATAATACACTTAAAAATGTGATTTAAACATTTATATGTTTAAATCATACAAGATCATCAACTTCAAAGATCATGAGTATTATATGTATGAACTTGGATTAGTGATTTTTGGAAGATAAGTCATGAAATAATTATGATTCAAGACTTGTTAAAAACACTAATAACTTGGTTTTATTTAAAACAAGTTTATATGAAAACATCCATAAAAAGTGTGGTTTAAAAGTCTTGAAAATTGCTAATAAACTTGAAAAGTAGTTAACTTAAATAATGCTCATGAGAAATCTTTGAAGGAATATGTGATCACATGTGGTAAATATGATTTTGGTGATACTTGATGAATTAGTGGTGATTTGGAAAATTGATTATGGTTTAAATACGTTTTTATAACGTGGGAAACGTCATAGTTTAGGGGAAACTATGGCGAATTTTTCTAAAAATCTAATCGCGATTAAAGAGGGGATTAAAGGGTGATTAACAATGTTAAACGCGATTAGTGGTCTTAAACGTCATTATGGAAACTTTGATGAGAATATTTAAGTCTTAAATATTCAAGAAGTCTTATGAACTTAAACATAAGTTTTCACAAAATAAAAGGGTGAAAAATAATACCAATGTATAAGTCTAATTTTTGGCGAAAAATTATATATTTTGGAAACTTGTCGAGTATGTGTATCATGTGCAATGTGTATGTATTTAGATACCTTTAGGGTGATCAAAATAATACACTCATAATTACAAGAAATACTTGTATGTAACAAGTATAAAAAGACACCAAAAATACATATACATGTTTCCTACATGTTCCAATGAAATGCTATTAAACGGACGAATAATCGAAATGGTCGAAACAGTAATACATAACACTCGACGACGACAATTGGGCGTATCGACATCGCGAGGAAAATTACTTGGGCCAAGTCCCAATGACATAAAAGACATTGGCCCGGCCCAATAACATTAAAACATGGGTTAGGCTCAATGACATAAAAGACATGGGCTTGGCCCAGTAACATTAAAACATGGGTTAGGCCCAAAGACATAAAAGACATGGGGCTCGGCCCAATAACATTAAAACATGGGTTAGGCCCAATAACATAAAAGACATGGGCTCGGCCCAATAACATTAAAACATGGGTTAAGCCAAATAACATAGATGACATGGGCTCGGCCCAATGACATGAGCAAAGGCTCAATGACATGCGTGCGCGGCACGAGGACATGTGAAGGGCGAAGCCCGTTCACACATAATACAATACATATAGAATACATGTATACACTTATGAAGTCAATATATATAACAATCGAGCGAGTAAACTACCAACGCTCTAAAAATACAAAGTTGTTCCAAAGATGACAAGCGACAACATAATAAAGAATTCAAGATGAACAACTTGTACGAGGTCCGATAAGACCTAGTGTCTAATCAAGTTAGTGCACATGTAGGTTATTCACGCGTACGGACGCTCACCTACGGTATTACACAATACAGAACGCAAATTTGTGAGTTCATGTCCCTCCTTTCAATGATTTCAATGTTTTGTTTTTAAACAGTCGAGGGGAAATACATGATAAAACTATGGGTATGTTAGCTATGGGTTTAGATGATAACAAGATCAATATACATAAGTAGGATGATGACATAGTAACCATTAATCACTTAGTGACCAAGGTGCAAAAGGTGTAGATCTATTGAGCTTGAGACGCACTCCACTCCTGGTTGGTATACCCTGGAGTGCTTTTGTGATCCCAAAGATGTCAAAGTTGTCTCGGGTTGGTTACGTACTTATGGTACATAATGTCAGGGGGCTCGCTACCCACTGATAGATCCTTAAACTCCATGAATGCTAATACATACCATGATTACATTACAAGATTTCAAAGATTTCATATGATAACAACAACTGCATGAACTCGCTCAACTTTTGTTGACTTTTTAAAACTACACGTCGTGACCAGTCGCCCCGTGTCAATGTCAAACGACGAATTTTGATTCTGTTTATTGTCTAGCATTGATTATCCCTGCATGGTTAATATATAGTTCGTATCGTCTAACTAACATACGAGTCTGAAAGTTGACGCAATAATTTAATATACAAAACTTGGGCAGTAACAATATTGTCGGGTTCGAGAAACTGTGACGGAAGGCCCATGGATTTTATTAAGAAAGTAAAATGGACTTTCTAAAATTTATATGGATGTTTTCAAATAAACACTTAAACAGGAAGTTTTCCTTGGAATAAAATTGTTTGTAAGTGAATATGTGAACTCACCTTCCTTTGTGTTGACACTTGATTTTAACGTGTTCTACAGGTACTTGAGTTCGGCTTCGGGAATTATGGTGTATCTTGTGGTTGTTGATGCATGTTTTGTTACTTAATAATGTTGGACTAACTTTTAAAACTTCTGGGACGAATGTAATAAGATCCATGAGGATCATAAACAACTTAACTATGTCATGGTTGTGTCGTGACTTAAAACGTAATGTTTAAATAACTTACATTTAAAACATACTAAAATGTCCAACAATTAAATGCATCGATCGACAAGATATAAATGGGCACCAACTTCCGTCTCCACTACATTTTATATTCCGCTGCGACGTTTTTTGGGGTGTGACAACTAGAGCGCCCCAAGGTGAATAACTCGGTCGGATGAATCCTTTATCAGATAACTCTTGAAGATGTTTCGATAACTCTTGCATCTCATATGGTGCAAGACGATAAGGTGCTTTCGCAATCTGGTTGGCATTAGGTACAAGATCAATATGAAACTCGACTTGACGAACTGGAGGCAAACCAGGCAGTTCATCAGGAAACCCCTCTGGATAATCTCGAGCAATCGGGATATCTTGAATACACTTGTTCTTGCCTTTCTCCTCGGTGATATGTGCCAGAAAGGCAACATATCCCTTTCGTAAATAACTTTGACATTTTGTACACGACATTAGTTTCAAACCAACTGATGGTTTCTCGCCACGAACCTCTAGAATATCGCCAGATGAAAGAGGAATACAAACAATCTTATCGAAACAAACCACCTCAGCATGATGTTTAGTTAACCAATCCATCCCAACGATAATGTCGAAACTCCCAAGTTGCATCGGTGTGAGGTCAATAGGAAAAAGATGGTTATCGAGGTTCAACTGACAGTTGCGGATAACAGAATCGAGTACGAGTGGTTTACCAGTAGCAACTTTGCCAGATAAGGGTTTCCTCAGTTTAGTTCTAGGTGTCGCAAGCAAAGGCTCAAATGATAATGAAACAAAACTTCTATCGGCACCAGAATCGAAAAGAACAGATGCAGGTTGATGGTTAACAAAGAACGTACCATTGATAACCTCGTTGTCAGCTCGAGCCTCGTTTGCGCGACGAAAACTCGAACGGACGCAAAAACGATCCAAATTACGCGACGAATGGTATTTTTGCATTCCAATCACTAAAATAAAATTATTTAATGATTACTAAAATTTTTGGATGTCCGGATACGTTCAGAACGTAAGATATGAGCGGAAATGCAAACTTATGCACTTTTTGACGCTTTTAGTCCCTGTTTGATCAAAAAGTTTATTTTCGCATACCGAACCCCTCAAAGCCTATTTCTAAGTTATGTAAAGGATATTTAGGGTATGTTTAACTTATGATCAAGTTCCAGAATGTTCGTTTCTATACAAATCGGTATAGTTTCGCAGTTTGACACAAATAGTCCCTGCGATCGAATACTTGTTTTCGACACACCAAACCCTCCAAAACTTATTTATAAGTTATGTAAAGGTTATTTAAGGTATGTTAAGCCTATTTCACTATTCCGAAGTGTTTGTCGCGTTTAACTGATTACGTTTACGCATCAGTTTGCGTATAACTTTCCAAAAAGCGATTTAAAGCTTGAAATAGAACTCGAATCAAAACGTAAAATCATCAAACACAAATACACACATATCAACACCAAATCACATTGTTTTATTGATAATTGATATTGTTTTACATCGTACATCGTTTACAGAGCACAGTTGTCACATAAAAAGTATTGTATTACGAATGGTATTGTAAATTAAAGTGCAATTGTCTATTCCTGATAGCGTATTACCGAATTTGTCGAAGTAATGATACATATGCACATGTGCATGGATAACTGTTACTCGAAAAAAAAAGTTCTTTTTTTATGGTAACGAAATATAGCGATTTTTAAAAAAAAATTTTGAGTGTTTTTTTGATTTTTTTTTAAATTTTATTTTGTGTTCACATTAGTTCTCGTAATAAGGGTGGTTCTCGCATGAACCTTACACTATATATATATATATATATATATATTTATTTATTTATATACACACTAGCCATTTACTCGCGCGATGCGACGGGAGTGGCTATTTACAATAGGATACTCGTTTGCCGTTAGTTTATTAGTCGTCTTGTGATATTACGGTATTGGTGTGGTACCAACAGTCGGTATAGAAATCCAAAAAAAAAAAAGCAAATAGCATGGAAAAGTTTATAATACATGAATCTCGTGTCAATATGGTCAAACTTTTGCTACTATGGGGCTAGCCTAATCTAGGGAGCGAATTAATTTGGATTTATTGATATAAAGAGGAGTTACATGTAGTAAAATATATGGTCAATGCTAATATTATCGGAAGTCAAAATGCATGTAATACTTTTAGTCAAAAGACTTTTTTTGTGAAAATGGTTGGCCAAAATGGGTAGAGAAGTGATTTTCCGTTTTTTTCCTTTCAAATGACCGGCCTTAGGAAGGCAATGGTAATTGTTTTTTACTCCAACTATAAAGGCCATTTACATATAATGCGTATATAAACCAAAATATATTTTTATAACTTAATAAACTATAAATATTTTAGTTTATTGTTGTCATCAAAAGGGTTTTTAGCTTTTTTTTTGAAACGAGAACTTCATAAACACAACACCGAACCCGAAAACCGGGACGGCCGAAAACAAACAAACCTTACATATTCACAAAATTACATCAATCTCCCCAACTAAAGTTACCTTTCTTGGCCCTATATTTAAACCACAAAAAGCTAACTACCCTAACATCGTTAAATAGCTCATCAACACTACTCATCTTCCCATTAAATCTAAGATTATTACGAGCCTTCCACAAAAGCCAGCAAGTCGTAATCACTATACCATGCAGCGCCTTTCTTTCCGTCAGCCCCTTATTGCCCGAAGCTTGAATTTCCAACAAGTCTCTAAACGAAAACACAAAAAAATTCATAACCCGGCACCAGAAGCTAATTCTTTCCCATAAACCCAAAGCCAAGGGACAGGCTGTAAAGAGATGCGACACCGAATCAGCGCCAGAATTACAAAAGCAACATTCCCCGTCGGCCACCACCACACCCCTCACAGCTAAAGCATCAACCGTCGGAATCCGATCCAGATCCGCACGCCAAGCCAGAATATTGCATTTAGACGGAACCCACTTGCACCACTCCATAACATAGCGATTGCTATAATCCCTCTTCGAATCAATAAGCCTTTTCACAGCCGCAACCGAGAAGTCCTCATCACCAACACCAACCCATTTCCAGCTATCAGGACTGTTAGATAAAACCACCGAGCTTAGAGCCGCGACTAAGTCTTGCCATTCAACCCTTTCATCTTCATTAACCGGATCATGTCTCCATAACCACAACCCCTCTCCTTCTTACCGATCACGAACACTGCAAGATTTCACCACCTCTAAATGAAAAAGAGTCGGAAACTTATCTCTTAACGGAACATCGAATAACCAAGGGTCGAGCCAGAACATAATGCGATCTCCCCTACCCACCACTCCTTTAAACAAACTCCTGATAGACAAATTATCCACCACTGGCTTCTTGAGGGCCAAGACGATGTTACACCACACACCACCGTAAGCCTTTTTAGATGGAAAAAAATCCCATTCGGATCCACCAACGTGAAGCACATCAATGACCTTAACCCAAAGATTATCTCTCATTTTTGTATCTCCACCCCCATTTTGCAAGCAAAGCCGTGTTCACATCCTTGAGCTTACGAAGCCCCAAACCTCCCATCTTCCTTGGAGACGCAACTCTATCCCACGCAACCCAGTGCATTTTCTTAACTTCCGAATTACCTCCCCAAAGAAATCTTCTAATCAAAGCTTCCAGATCTTCAATCACCTAAAAATTGGTTAAGTAAGCCCTATGATATGATATCATATGACAGTACGATTACAAAGACAAATTTATGAGCTATGAATGACCAAAATGATTTAAGTCAAAAACTACCATAGACAAAAAGAACTTTAGAAAATGAAAAACAAAAACTATAAATCTTCATGAAATGTACACAGCCATTATATTCTCAAATCATGTTCATTTCGTAGGGTTGTTAAACACATTCTTCAATCGTTTTTATACTCATTATAGTAAATGAAAACGAAAAAGAAAACCCAAAAAACAGTCATTATATTCTCAAATCATGTTCAATTCGTAGGGATTTTTTTATTAATTTTAGTTAGATAATAAACGGAAAAAACACTTTAAAAATACTAAAAGTTATTTAGTTATGTGTCAATTAATATGCTATATATAAACAAATTGTGTTGATGTAATTATATAAGTCATGCGTAGCTCTTGCATGCGGTTGTTTTGTGGAGCCATTATTTTTTTCGGTTTACTGACAAAATATGTATAACTTGTAGCAAAATATAATATTTGAATAATATCCTCTAGTAACCAAAAATGTGCAAACTTATGATAAGCATAAAAATTGCTGACAAAAATAGTTCTAAATGCTCCACAATCTATATGTCTCTTTTGATCTATAACTGTTTCCGTATCATCAGTAAGAAAGTCTAAAAGCGCTATAGAAACAACATTTTTTATACATTTAAACCACATTTATAAAAAGTAGAACCAAGACCTAGGCTGGTTAGTTTCATTGCATTGTTGGGTATAACTGTTGTTTCACAAATGAAGTTAATGCAAATTGTGGATTTAAGCTTGGATTATACAATATTATAAACCATGGCTTTGCTTTTACCTTACAAATGCAAAGAAACCAAAATAACCAAAAGTTAAAGCATACGATTTCCATTGAAGCTAGGACCAAAAGTTTGTGCCTTCCGGCTTCTTTTTACCAGGTTCGGCTACTTTTTATGTCTCGGCTACTTTTTATTTCTGAAAAAATCGAAAAGATATTAGGACTATATCCATATAGCTGGCAGATTACAACATCAGATGTACCTTGAGAATGGTTCGACTTATTCGACTATAAAAACTCAAAGTATAAGGAAATAAAATTGTAAGAGAATTTGGTCGGACATATCAAAAGAACTCACCTGGGATGTATTTCTGTAAATCAATTTATGGAGCAGTGGCAAGGATCTGAAATTCAAGAAAATTCTCAATAGCATGCCTTAGAAATGAATTTGGTAGCAAGTTCTCCACTCAGTACTTGCTAGAACACTTTGGGCACCTTGTCGTCTGTGACAGTACTTCACATATGCCTGTGGACACAAAATTAAATAAGCATGTCAAATATGTATTCAAGGGTTTTAGATATGTTTTAGGCTTATTTAAGGCTAGTTTAGGATGTTTTAGATGTTTAAGACGACTTTTAGCCTGACTATGCGCCTGAGCGCTTAAAAGCACGCCTCACCAGTCGCATCCTACTTACGGCGCCCCGTTGCACCTCAGTGCGCGCCTCATGTGCTTTTGAGAGAGGCCTTTAACTCTGCTTACAATTTCAAAGTCAACAACTTATGGCGTTTACATTTTTTTACCAAAGCTATGCTGACAACAAAGTATCATCACAGCCTCGTTGAAATATGTGATGCAAATAGGACATTTTAGTTTCGATGATAGGTTAGCATTTTGTAAATCGATACCCTTCGCATTTGCCACTCTATTGTGCCATGCCAAAATTTGAGATCCGTATCTGCAATCATGAAAGAAGCATGCTATAGCTAGAATGACCATAAAAAAAACTAATGGTGAGTAGCTTTGATTCTTTAAAATTACCTTTTAGAACAGCCTCACTAAGCTCACTTGCTTTACGGCTTATGATGTCTTAACCTGGAAAAAACAAAGTATCATATGCCAAGTTCAAGGCAAGAAAATAAAGATGGATATACTCTAAGCCAATCAAGAGTAGATATCAAGCAGTGAAATTGAAAACGGAAAGCTTAAGAAAATAAAAAAGCAAGTCTCGCCACGATTCAACCCTCCTTTCTAATGCCTATGAGATTTGGTTTTCATAAAAGCATTTATAACGAATGATATAAAAATGCTAAAAACTTCAATTTAAAAAAGAAATAACACTTTTGTCCAATAATATTAAATTCATGAGATCCAACAATCGTAATAACTACACCTCTCATTCATGTCTTAACACTAATCAATCAAATTGTATGTCCCATCAATCGGTTACTCTCTTTCACAAGTTCAAAGGGAGTATAACAACATAAAATCTGATTTTTACTGATGTAATAAAACAACATATCGAATTTTAAGAGATGTACAATACGATCTTCTTAAATATTAGGTAGCAGACCTACTAAGCATTTTGAATAGCTACAAGCTTATGACTTCCAAAAAAAAAATTGCTTTGATATAAAGAAGGTTGCAAACCCTTAACAGAAAAAAGATGATGCATGTTAGAGAAAAGAAGTCTGCAAACCCATAACAATAGTAAATGAACTTCCACAACCATTGTATGCATATTAACCGAAGCTAACAGCCTCCCTACACCTGCTGTTAGTTTCCCATTTTCTGTTATTTTTAAGGATGAAACAAGGATACATATGAAGGCTTACCAAAAACTACTTTCCTTGCCCAAGAATTTGCACCATTTCTTGTACTTCTTGAGAAGTTTCTTCATCCAATGCATGCTCATCCAACTAACAAAAAAGAGAGAAAAGGCTAAAGAACAGTTAGTGTATCAATCCGCTTGCAAAAGAAGGTTTGTTGCCTTATCGAGTAGACGAGTACCATTTGGTGGCTCCAGCTTACAATTTCAACTGTTGTTCTAGGATCATAAGAAAGCTTCTTTAAAGGCTCATCTATCTCAGGGTGCAATTTAAGTTTCATTTCTTTGAACTGGTCAATCCTTCCACTCACTGGTTCAGTTAACGTTGCCTTGAACCCCTATAAAATAAAAATATACCTGTTTACCCGTTCTTCAAATCTAAAACAAATATTTTCTTTTACAAAAATGTCATTTTCGGTAGTTAACAAATTATTAGACCTTGGCACAATCTCAACACTACACAACCAGCTTAATTACGACGAATTACTTTAATCAAATCATTTAATATCATATATTCTCAAAATGCACACACAAACACCCCCATCATCCATAAAAAATCAAAGGATAGAATACCAATATGATCAAGCGGTTATTAGAACATTGATAACGGTAAACAAAATATTCATTTTAAGGCTGAGGTGAAATATGTTTGGTTCTCAGTTGAGCTTCCACAGTCGAATCTTTGCAGATTCCAAGTGTTAGCAGCCTTTCTGTTAAAAGCTTCTTTACATTGACCGATGTGTTAGAGTTGATGCTGCTATGTAACTCCAAAATTGCAAATAGAAATGTTCTATATATAGTAGATCTATCGTTATTTGTAAGTATTAGACAAACTTCACAATCGAAGAAACCAATCCGTGTCGGTGAACCAGTTATCTCAGCAAACCCTATGCGAGAAATGCAAAGTTCACATAAGAACCAACAAGACAAACTTCTATATGTTTCCAGCATATGTGAACAATCCAAAATTCAGAGGGGAACAGATTTAAACTACAAAAAAATAAATCAGACACTAACTTTGTTTTATCTTTTAGTCCAGTTCCAATATATGTAATGAAAAAGACAAGGTCAGATAAAACTCCGAAGAATACCACAACTGAGATGTGTTTTATCGCTTTCGTCTGAATAATCCTTCCTACTAACCACTAAAATCAGTCATAAGTATCTATCGGTAAAGAAGAAAGGGGCATCCAAAAGAGATTAAAAACCAAATCAATACTTTTTTTCTTTGTGGAAGCCACAAGGCAATACCAAATTAAGAAATGTGGCTAAACCAGAAACACATCTTTGTAACTTCATAACACAGGCTATTTTCAACCATACTGAAAGTGATTTGTTTCAAACCGAAATCGTTGTGACCCATTTCATCTTGCCGTCTAGGGTTTGCAAATGAGAAGCAGACCTGAAGCGTACCGTGGTCTATTCTAATACCGGTGCTCCTATAGTTGAAAATATTCATAAGTAAACATCAAATCATCATGACCCGTTTAGACCCACATCCAAAAATTACCCAATTTGATCTCCGCCACCACTAGATCTGAACTCAGGAAAACATACCTGAACACAAGGCTTCCTCCCATCTTCATCAATATGTCATTGCCGCCACCAGATGTGCTTGTGCTGTCAAGACCACCGCTAGACCTCAGTCGATGGACTCATGACTACATTAATTCGGAAAAAAAAACATTTTTTTTAGTTCTTACCTCGTTGCTATACATTGTCGAAGCCCTAGTTTGCCTGAAATCGAGCATGAGTCGCGAATCCAAACCAAAACCTCATCGAGACCCCGCCCGAAGTACTCCACCATCGTGCCACAGATCTATGCGGTTACACCTACGCCGGATATAATGTTGTTGCTGACTGAACTTGCAGCACCCATTATTGACGACTGTGGCTCAAAATCTTGTAATGGAGGGATTCTGCAAGAAGAGCAATGGAGAAATTTGTTGCTTCTAGGGTTGATGTTTACAGAGAAAAAGGTAAGAGCAGGAGATCCAAATTTGAATAGACATGGTGGCAGGGATATGTAGACAGGGGATATGGTGGTGATTCAAATTCAAAATTCTAGTTCTCTCCGGCAAATGAGAAGGATAATGAGAGTTTGGGGATGAGATGAGCCGATTTGAATTTTGAAAATGCTTTAGGGTTTTCAAATGAATTGACAGAATGATGTATGGGGAAGCGGGGATGAGCGGGAAGCGAAAAAATTAGAACTATATTTGGCCGCTCAAAATGCCCTTTGAAGTTGAGGATATAATGGGAAATGTAAATGAATATTGTGCTTAAAAGACTTGTACATCATGTTTTAGGGGTGTTTTAAGGAAATGGCAAATGACTTAAGAAGTCTTTCTAATATGCTTTTATATATAGTATATATATATGGTCAGGATTTAGAGAAAACGCTCAAAAGTGTGAGAACGGAGATAACGCTTATGGATCGTCAGATCAAAACAATCTATGGACTAGATGACGCGGTGGCATTTTCGTAAATAAAATCACTTTTATTAATCTGGCGCGCTTCATTAAGGGTAAAAGGGTCTTTTGACTTAACATAAAACGCCAAACTCACGCTATTAAAATCCCGCCTCAACACACATATCACACTTCATCATAATATAACGCCATAGATATAAAACGTCAAACTTTGTTTTTAACCGATAAAGCTGAACAAACAGTACTAAAACGACGGAACTTTATTACTAGCATTTACTGCAATAAAAATCGCGCCTAAAATACGCGCCAAAAACTTCATATATAAACAAACTTTCAGAATAACTAAAATCCAAACCAAAACCACAAAAACCTATATTTTCCTCTACACCATTCATCTTATAAACGCCAAAAAAAAAACCAAAATATCAAAGATTCAAATCCATGTTTCTTTGATATACACTATTTTCTCAATAAACTTTCGCTCTATGTAATGAGCAAGATACTCAGTATAAACGCCAAAACATACAAAAACCACAAAACTTCAAAAAAGCCATTTCATGGAGATTCTGTTTTTGTTCTCTATAAAGTTTAGCTAAACGAAATGGATAACATTGTTACACATCTTTCTTGACTGAGGATTAACAATGTTATCCATTTTGTTCAGCAAAACATTATTGAGTTTAGCACGACCAAAAATAGAAGTTTATGGAAGTTTTATTTAGTGGCGATATTGTTTTTTTTTTTTTTTGGCGTTTGATTTCCTTGCCCGATCTTATATTGTTTGTTATTTAACTTCGGAGTAGCATGTTATAAACAAAGAGATAGAAAAAAGAAAAAGATGCAAAAAAAAAAACGCCAAACTGAGAAATGTCTGTGTTCTATAGCATTGAAATAAAAAAAGGCCAAACTACTCTACACTGGCTCTCAAAGACCATCTGTATGTGTTCTGTAAGAATGACAAATACAAAACGCCAAACTACTCTTCACTGGCTCTCGAAGACCTTGTCGATCTTCTTTTAATTACGGCCTGTTTGCATGTTGATGCGTAGTGCCCATAGGCTTTGCAGTTCTGACACTGTCTTTCTTTGGCCCCGGGTTTCAACTTTGATTTCTTTTTGTCAATTGTTATCTCGTGTTTAGATTTCAGGCGCTTCCGAGAACCAGAACCTTTGGATTTATAACCTACAGGGACTCTTATCGGATTCTTGTCATTTTTATATTGACCAGTTATCTCGGCAAATCTATCCCTAGAACTAGCGGGAGGAGCAACAATCTGCATATCTTGAACCTTCTTCATATAAGATTGAACATGATCCTTATATAAGGATAGCTCCTCTTTATTACCAGATAAACGGTTCAAAGTGTATTCGGTTGAATAAATAATATCTCGCATCATACTTTGCACATCAGGATCAAGCTCGGTCATATATTGTTGGACCGGTTTGCGACTCTAAAAAGTCAGTCAAGGCAGTTCATCTTTGTGTACAAAGGCGGAATCAGTGTATACAAAGTAACAACAGCTTTTCTCTTTCAATTCTTCTCTATTGATGCTTTCTGATTACAATTTGACAGAGTTTCGTCACCACAAGCATGACCAGGTTTCGCTCCAACGGTTACCGAATGAAGAAACACATCAGGTATATATAGTTGACTAATTTCGCTTATATGGCAGTCCATATAAGTGAAACCCCATGTGCACTATAAGCGAAACCCCCTAACTAACCCTATGAGCGAAACCTCTATGATATATAAGCGAAACCTATAATATAAACCCTAATTTTGACTTTCAATCTCCTATCTTGACATATCTTGACCTAAGACTTAATGTAGACGTAGTCAACAGACATTTCATGCACCAACAGACTCCCCCTTGGATGTTGACGAAGTCTTCAGCTCCGAGTCTTCAATCTTGGTCTTTTCTCCAACTCTCTGTCTTCACATCTTAAACATCTCTATCTTCACAAGTTCACAATCTTGTCCTGTCTTCATCTTCAGACTTCCCTTTGATCGTTGATCCAGACTCCCCCTTTCACAGACTCCCCCTCTCAGTATGCTAGAATCTGAGATCTTGATCTGGTTCAAACTTTGACAATTAGCTTCCGTAGGAATAATGAAATCCAAAACCTGTTTAACCTGCACTTCCTCTACTTCAACATAAGTTTCACAAATTTATAACAGTTGTATTTAAGAAACTTACAGGTAGACATCATTTATTCAACAAACATACTAGTTACATCAAGTTCAAATGAATGACCTTGATTAAACAACCACACAATCTTACAAAACATTTGTATATGACATTCAAAGTTTTCAACATATTCTCCCAATCCAATGTAGTTCATCATATTTAGCACTCGAATTTTGAATATCAGCTCTTCAACATCAGTTGTCGAAAATCTTTTTGAATTTTCAAAATTTTATGCTAAAACACTCCGAAAATCTTTTTGGATTTTTGTTTTTGAATGAAATGCAGTAAACAAATATATACAAACAATATTTTTGTGAGTTTGTGTAAGAGGATCATATCAGTTCATGAGACAAATCACTAGCACCGTTAGGCTTTAATCATTTTAAGTTCTAAACGATTCACTTAGATTGTCAGTATACTGGTCCACTTAAATTTTCACACAAAGTTCAATTGCTTCGAGATACAAGTTTAGTGTCTTAGATACTTAAACTTAATCGCGTATCCCACCTCAGAATATACTCCCGTATCCAGATCCCAATATTCAGTCTTACAGGTAATTATAACACAGATGATATCTGTAAGGGGTTAATAATTTATGAAGAATCATGAGAGCTCAGGTCAGAACTACCGTTCAGCAGAGAGATCATGACTCAACTTTTGGGTGTGTCCCCTTTAGAGGATCTTTTTTACAACAGCATTGCTAAGCAATTTTATTGTCTTATCATTTATGCTGAGGGTGATGCTATGTTTCAAGCATTTGCAGAAAGTATTATTCGAGGACTAGGTCAGAACTACCGTTCAGCAGAAGTCCCGGAATAATACCCCAGATATCACTGAGTATAAAAACCTAGTATATCAGAAAAAGGAATCCTTCAAACAAGATTTCGGGGGTTACCCATATATCCGAGAGATGTTACCCACGATATAAGCAAGTTTGAATTTAGGTTTATATCTCGTTACAAACTACTGAATGTGCAAAAACCTACTGACATATCATCAGTGAGACCGTTTATCACTTTTTAACTTTCCATATCTTTAGCATGCTGTGATCGTCCACTGATTTACTATCATTTCCTCTTTTATACACCAAAACTCATTTTTTTTTCAATGTTTTTGGCATTTTCAAATTTTCTATTTTTTTAAAATTTATCTCCCCCTAAAATGCAAAATCATTAAAAATTTGACAACACAATACTGATAGCTTTGTCTCGCCATCCATTTTCTGCTTAAAGTGCTCTGATTTGCAGAAAATATACATACCCCCATGATTTACAACACATTGATATTTTACAGTTTGAAAACCGTTTTTCAATCTGATGAAAGTAATCATGTTTGTTCAGCCGTGAGGGTTTCGGCGTATTCAATCAACATTTATTCAAACAAAAATTAAAAACAAACATATTTTTGGTTTTTCAAAATTTAACAAACTAAAAACATATTTTTGGTTTTAAATTTTTCAATTTTTAGGATTTTGAAAATATTGTTTATTTATGTATAGAAAACAATCAAACTAAACTCCCTGTTCAACCAAACCAGGGTTCTGCAACCTCTTCCTGTGCCAGGCTGCTCCAACTACCATTCTCACAATCTTCAGCTTCGTTGAGCACCTGCACATTCAAACTTTATCAATCATTTGAACAATTTAGCCCAGGTCTGTTGGACCTTAGGCATTTCAACACAATAATTTTCATTCAATTTCGGAAACTCTTTGTCATTTAAAACTTTTTCAGCGTTGACTTCAACTTTCTCATCTTTTTCCGACGTCACTTGTTTCTTAGCACTCCACATTTGACCTTCCAGAGTACCTCTTTTGTAAAAATTTGTCTCTTTTTAAACACTTTGTTTTTGAACAATATTTGGTTTCCAAAACTGTTGAGGTTTTGTCATATCAACTGATGTTTTCCAACTTTGTGTTGTTCTGAATCTGGGTGTGTGAGAATTCAAGGTCTGTCTTGAATCGAACCTGTTCGGGTTTGATTTCCAATTTTGATTTGAAGCAAACTTGTTTGTATTGTACCTCCAAGTTTGTTTCGAATCAAATCTGGTTAACCTTTGTTTCACATTCTCAGATTGCTGTTTTTCAACATCAACAGGCTTTGGATTTGGACACTTTCGAGCAACATGTCCAATTTGATCACATTTAAAACACACTTTCTTTGAAACATCCTTGGCCTGTTGTTGTTTCTTTTTCATAGCATCAAACTCCTCATTAGACTGTTGTCCAAATTTGAGTTTTTCCTCTTCTTTCAAGCTTTTCCCTTGAACAAAACTCATCTTTTGTTGCAAATTTGGTTTTTACTTTGATTCCAATTCCGTTTCTTTTTATAACCCAAACCAGCCTTCATGTTTTTCTTCTTAAAACCAGGTTTGTTATAAAAAGATTTATGACCTTTACCAGCAAACTTTGGAATCTCAGACTTCTCAATCTCAACCATTTTGAAAACTTTATCAACCTTTTCTGAAATCACATTCTGAATCGGGAATACAACATCTAAGAATAATTTGTCCGATCCAATCATGGTATAAACCAATCCTTTTGAATCATCATTCAAATTTTTCTCAGATTTTGTGTTTTTCAGATAACCATCATAAAGATTTCCTTCATCTTCATCCTGTGATTCAGACTTACCTTTTGTTGACTCATCTTTCAAAACACTATCAACAACCTTACTCACCACCTCTGAATCATCAGCTTCATCAGATTTGGTGTAAGTTACATCGATACTTTCAGGTAATTGGTCAGCTATGTTCAAACCCTTTGCCACCTTTTCCTCATCATAAAAAGTATAATTGTTTCTCAATGGTGGTGGTACCTGATGAAATTCTGAACCAATACCCTTTTTGCAATTTTCAGTATCTTTGTCATCTGATGTGATGTTGAAAATGCGTTCGAGAATGTACGAAGAGTTATGAAAACTTTGAAGTTTTGTAACAATCTTTTCTTTTTTAGCCAAGACTTGTTTAAGATTAGCAATTTCATCAACACACTTGTTCAATTCAATTTGCTTTTCTTTAAACTTTCTTTCATACATTTCTTTAGTAACTAAAGTTTCAGACAATCTTTGATCAAAACTTTTGACTTGGCATTTCAAAGTATCATAAGCTTCTTATACTCTCTGACTCGACCACTTTAAAGAATCATATTGTTTTTGTAAATCTTGAAATTTAGATTCTTTTTCAACACAATCAACACATTTTGCTGAACACAGTTGTCTATAAACATCATTATCCTTTTCAAGACCTTGACATTTCTGTGTCAATTTTTCAACTTTTAGTTTCAAAATTTCTTCTTTTTCAATCATATCTTTACATTTTGTTGTGAAACCATTTTCAAGTTTAACTATGTCATTGTCTTTTGTTTTTATGATGTCATCTTTTTCAGAACAGGCTTTGCACATTTCTATGCAATTCCTGCATTTGTTTTCTTTTTCATCAACCAATTCAACATTCGATAGATCAGAAGATTTTCTAACCTCAGTCTCATTCAGCACCGGTTCTTCTGACTCAACTTTCTGATCTTCCTCCTTTTCTTCTTTCTGAGCTTCTTCATTCTTCTGTTCTTCTTCAGCTTTCTGGTCTTGTTCAGCAGCAATCTTCGCGACAGTCTTTACTTCTTCAATCATCTTCTTCAATTCTTCTTCTTTTCTCTTCTTCAACTCTGCCACCTTTGGTAGACTTGCTTCACAAATCTCTCTTATCTTCTTCTCCAAATCAGGCAAATATGCTTTATCAGATATCCTTCGTGTGTTGAAAGTAGCTTGCCTTGGAAGCAAATTTGTTACAGCTTTGAAATCCACTTTTGATGGGTCAACAACTGGATTACCCCGTGGATCCATGTAACATTCCAATTCTTCATTCCATCGTTTGGCTCTCTGGGCTTCTTTGAATGGTTCGTTTAATTTTCCGATTTCCCATCTTGCATAATCTGCTTTCCACCATCTATCAGGATCAGGATCAGCCACAAATGCATATCCAACTGCATCTTCTTCCGGGAAAACCTGACTCCAATCATAACCTTCATCGTCATATATAACTGCAAGAGCCCTTGATTTTTCTTCAGGCTGTTTCAACCTTGGAGGCTCAGACTTGTTCTGATGGTAGATCGCTTTCTTGTAATAGTCTTCGTTGAACGGATTTTCAGAATCATCAGCATACGCATTTCTGCACTCGCGCTTAAAGTGACCTTTTTGTTTACATTTGAAACATGTCACCTTAGATTTATCAAATCCCAGTTTGGTAGATGGTCCACCAATTGACTTTCTCCCCGTGATCTCCATGAACCGCTGTGCCCGACGAACAGCACTGGCCATGCACCATCTTATATCCATTAGTTCCATCTCCTCGGGGTCTAATTGATCATAATCTTCTTTCGTCAAGTTGGTGTTGCCAATCTTCCCTGCAACAAGGCTTTCATACGATTCAAGTACAGATGCCAAGAAAACCATCTGTTGTTTCGCCGATTCTTCGCTGAAATTCTGCCCATTCTTCAGATCCACTGCGATATTACACTGAAACAAATTCTTGGAAGCAGATTGACTTGAAGTGTTTAAAGAAGATTCACTGTGAAAACCACTGTGAAGACTTTCATTGTTCACTGAACTTGAACTTTCTGCAGAAAATGCTGTTTTTGGAGATCCAGCCTGTGGTGCATTTCCTCGGTAGTAAAGCTCTACATTCTGCTGATAAGCTGGATTGTTGACTTTAGATCTCTTTATCTCCAACTCATGACTTTCAAGTCTTTCGATCAGCAAATCCACTTTTAAATCTTCAGGCTTGATTGTGTTTTTCAACATTAGAGCGAAGTATTGCCACTGTTGATCATTTGGCAATGAATCAAACAATTTATCCACCAGCTCCTCTTCAGAATATGTGATTTCATGTCTGGTCAGCTCCATTTTCAAATGCCCAAATCTTTCGATCATTTTACAAACAGATTCATTTTTCATACAACTGAAAAGATCAAACTCTTTACGCAACAATTTCTTTTTATATTTTACAATTTCATTACTTCCTACACACTTTCTCCCTAACGCTTCCCACAAACTCTTTGAAGTTTTCTCTTGTTCAAGTAACGAGATAATATCCTCTCTCACTGACTGTTTAATTAATGTGATCATTTTATATTCAGCCACAACATTTTTTATATCTATGTCTGTGAAATCTTTTGCATCAATTAACTCTCCTCCCTCTTTTACTGGTTCAGTGTATCCATTTGTCAGTTTTAACCAGCTTTCAGGAGCGAAAGCTTTTACCCAACCCTCAAATCTATTTTTCCACCAGTTATAATCTTCAACTTTCATTAGCTTTGGTGGCTTCTGTTGGCTTCCGTACATGTTCTCAAACTTCAAATTCTCCGAAATCTCTCTCATCTCGGATCTTCTATCTGTCGATTCGGAAGTGAATGCGTTATAGAATGTGTTGTAGAATTCTTCACCGTTGCTTGACATCTTCAAACACCTGAGAGCAAACAAACAAACAAACTCAATCAGTTTAAACAATATCAAGTAATCTGAAATACACTGACACTCGATTGTCGTGAAATAATCTTGACTCGAAAAAATTCACTTTTGAACAAAATCAAGAAATAACACTATGAGCAAAATAGCACACAAGGTACTCTTGAGCAAAATCAGGTTCCTTATAAGCGAAATCAGTCTGAATGACTGATAAGCGAAATCAGTATATGTCACAAAAGCGAAACCAGTTATTTGACAGATAAGCGAAACCAGATATGTTCCTAAAAGCGAAACCAGGTATTGTCCGTATGAGCGAAACTAATTATGTATGTATGAGCGAAATATGATTGTTCGTATAAGCGAAATATGATTATTTCGAGCGAAACCTTCGATGTCCGAAAAAGAGAAACCCTATTTTTAACTGATTTTTACCATTTTTAAGCCGTGTTTTAACCTGAATCTTTCTAGGGTTTGTTAATTGTATGTTATACTCAAAAATCAGGCCATTTCAACCGTAGGAACCAGTTCAAATCGAAAAAGTATAAGAGAAAGTGAGTAGAAATGAGAGAATTTGGTCGAATCAGCTGTAGTAGTATGAACTCCTCATCCTGAAGCTCTGATACCACTTGTTGGACCGGTTTGCGACTCTGAAAAGTCAGTCAAGGCAGTTCATCTTTGTGTACAAAGGCGGAATCAGTGTATACAAAGTAACAACGGCTTTTCTTTTTCAATTCTTCTCTATTGATGCTTTCTGATTACAATTTGACAGAGTTTCGTCACCACAAGCATGACCAGGTTTCGCTCCAATGGTTACCGAATGAAGAAACACATCAGGTATATATAGTTGACTAATTTCGCTTATATGGCAGTCCATATAAGTGAAACCCCATGTGCACTATAAGCGAAACCCCCTAACTAACCCTATGAGCGAAACCTCTATGACATATAAGCGAAACCTATAATATAAACCCTAATTTTGACTTTCAATCTCCTATCTTGACATATCTTGACCTAAGACTTAATGTAGACGTAGTCAACAGACATTTCATGCACCAACATATATTCACGACTAATTGAGAATTCAGGAGAGCAGTTTGGGGAGGCCTCTTTGTTCCATCTATTCAGAATGTATTGTTTTGGAAATTCCCTAATGTCCATAAGTCTCAAAACATAGAATATATGTCTACATAGCAAACCAAACTGTTCAAAATGTCTGCATGAGCAACTGCATATGCAATCAGACTTACGAAACAATACCTGAAAAACGCCAAAAACAATATCTCTATAACACCATGCATAGAATGTTTGTCTAAAAAAGAAAAGAACACATTGCATATGATAAAACACCATTAACAGAAAACGCCATAAAAACCAAAACGCCATTATTTACCTCAAATAAGGATGTACAAAGCTGTTGGAAGTCATTTACATAAAACTTAACAAACCCATCAGGCTGATCTTCGTAACGTTGATTTATGCAATCCGCAACTCCAATAAGCTCAGCTTGAACGTCACAAAAAATACTTTTTGTGTATATATCAATAGCTTGCCCTTCCAACAATTTGTAACTACTTTTCAACTGGGGTCTTTTGTATCGAGATTCATGATCATTTTTACGATGTGTGTGACGCTGTGCTTCTATTGCAGTCTCATAATGCGTCATGAACTCAACAAGAGTAGCTTTCGAATTGCACACTTAACCAAAAAAATGATTCTCACTCTCCGACCTGGATGTCGTTCGCATAAGACCAGACATATGCTCCATTCTATAGTATGCAGGGATCCAAGATTCTCTAAGTGCAAAAATATCAGATAGCCAGTCATTATCTTCTAAATTGAATTCTGCAATAACCGTTTCCCATTCTGATTCAAACTCTTCAGGTGTGAGAATATCCGTCCACACAACACCACAGATACGTTCTTTAAAATTGGTGGAATTGCATAGCCTAACACCAACCTATAAATAACACGAAAACGCCATGCATATATAAAAAAACAAAAGACAAAACTTAATTAAAAAAAACAGTAACAAGGTACAAAACGCCATGTATCTTAAAACGCATTGATACTAAAACGCCAAAGGTAAAAAAAAAAAAGCATAACAACCTTCAGAGAAAATTTATGCATCACATGCCACATGCATAACCGATGCCTCGTGTCAACAAATACAACAGAAATAGACTTCTTCATCGCTGGATCTTGGTCAGTGACAACAACTTTTGGTTGATAACCAACAGCTTTAGGAAAAACTCTTAACAACCAAATATACGTATCAGCAGTTTCCAACGCCAACAATGTTGCACCAAATGTAACATTGCAGTGATGATTGTCTATACCAGTGAACGGTACAAACACCATAGAGTATCTGCATATGAAAACGCCATGAGAAATGAAACAATAATAAAACGCCATTGAATGTAAACTAGTAAAACGCCATTGCATGTAAAATATAAAAACGCCATGAAGGTAAATTAATAAAACACCAAAAACAAAGAAGTTGAATTATAAAAAATTACTTGTTGGAACGATACGTGGCGTCAAACGAAATCAAATCACCAAACACGTGTTAATTACGTTTGGCTTGATCGTCACACCAAAAAAGGCCCTTCAAACGATTGTCTTCGTCTGTGATGTAATGATACGAGAAATTAGGCTGGGAATGTTTTTTTTCATTCAAATGTTTCACAACCATATCAGCATCATATTCCCGTATGAACAAGTTAATTTTCCTCTTATAGTTCTTAAATTCAACTTTGCTTGTGCCCACGTCTTCAAAACTGCCAAAACAAGTCTTCATAACATTAAACGCCTTGACAGGACCCAAATTCAGCTTAGACATGTTGTGTATAACATGCTTCTAGAGCTGAGTGAGGTGTCGTTCAGTTGGAAGAAAATGCTTATCAGGACGTTCAATAAGTTCATGATTGTCCTCCTCAACAAACTTATACACCTTCCAAAATCCATCCTCAAATTCTACACATAACAGTGCACCACAATCAGTCCTCTTTGAAAAGTTAGATCGCACTACTCGCTCCTTTTGATTGGGGTCCAACGTATCAACCTTCTTGTCCTTATATACCCCAGCTCTCGTACACAATAAATACTTAATATGTAAGACACCTTTAGAGTTTGTCTTTGTAGTCCCTTTCCTGACTGAGAACCCACACTCCTTGGCATACTTAACATACATTGAATAACAATCATCAAGGCTTGAGAATAGCATGTCCTTTCTAGGCTTTAATTCTTCACTGACGTCAGGAATGATAAATGGTAATTGATGTGTGTAAAATGCAACATATAAATTACATCAAATGTGGCATAAAACTAACTCTTTTTTTAGTACTAATGTTGGAAAAAGTGTGCTTTTGTCTTTCTTTTGTATTTTCAGGGTTAAATGAGCTTAAATGAACAAAAAAACAAAAATGCAGCTAAATCTAACAATAATACAAGAAAAGGAACAAACGTGGCATGCCCGACCCCTCGACAGCATCTTCCCAAGCAAAAACAAGAGATCAGAAGGCTGAACACGCCCCGTGCTCATTGAACACGGGGGCGTGCCCAAGTGTCTGCAGAAAAGACAAAGTTGTAGAAGCTTCTATTTCCCAACACGGGGGCGGGTCCAGCGGACACGGGGCCGTGGTCAACGCTAAGATTCGCAGAATCCAAGCAAATCTTGATAGTACATATACGCTTCTGCACACGGGGCCGTGCCCAGCGGACACGGGGGCGTGGTCAACTAATGCAGACAAACTGCAATTAATGAAGAAAGAGAAGATGGGTCCGGGCTTCTGTGCAGGCTATAAATAGAGGTGTTTGGTTCACTTCAAAGGTATCCCTTGGCAAACCACCTCTCTCACACTTCACCCACCCACCACCACCATCACAACCCACATCCACCACCATCATCCATCATCCATCATAGAGTGTGTGTAGTAGTCTCGGGATCCAAGATTGATAGTAAGAGTTCTTGACAATCAAAGGCCATGTTTGCCTAAGTCTCTTACATCACTTGGTGAAGAAAAGCATTTAGTGTAATACTTTTTATTTTTAATCTTTTCGCACTTTTTATTTGGTTATGTATTAATGACTTTAATAACTAGTTTCTTATGTTGAAGGTGAAACTTCCTTATCATTTGTCCGTGGTGTCTTGGCGTTATTTAATGTCTATATAAAATAAAATATTTACACTTACACCATTCATATCTCCACGGTCTATATGGAGATATGTTGGCTACCTGGTCGGAGGTTAAGCGAATGGTTTGGTAAGCGTCTTGCCTTGTTCAGTGTATAGATCCTGCAAGGACCTGGGTCAAGCTTAGTAGGACCTCCTTCAATACCCACTGGTATTGGATGGCGGGGGTTCGAATTTCTTGATCCCCTCATATGTAAACTACTATTAAAACATTAACCCGGCTACTTAGGATTGTATCCCTGCTGACTCAAACTACTTAGCCGAGGGTAACGTCACCTTCAAAAGAGGGGCCTACCACATTACGCATTAATAACTTAATTAATTATCTTTCAATAATCCAACCCTTTAGGATTGTATCCTTGCTGACTCAAACTACTGGGTTGAGGGTAACGTCACCTTCAAAAGAGGGGCCTACTACTATAACTAAGATAATCTCTTAAAAAGTGCAAAAGTGCGGAAATAATCAAGGGTTAAACTAAAGGCGAGTCGGATCCAAGGGATTCATCTTGTCTATCTGTTTTTATTTTAATTTTTATTTTCAGCATTTTTAGTTTTTATTTTCATGTTTAAATCTTTTTCTAAAATTTTGATTTGCTTAGACGTTGAGGATAAACCGGTACTAAAAGCTCTTGTGTCCTTGGACGACCTCGGTATCTTACCAACGCTATACTACGCTCACGATGGGTGCACTTGCCCATATGTGTGTTTAGTGTTAGTAAAATATCGTGTTTTATAAATTTAAAACTTGACTAAAGTGTAAAAAAGGCTAAAAATATACATAAAATTATATAACGCTACACACGCATCAAGTTTTTGGCGCCGTTGCCGGGGACACAGAGATTTTAAGAAAGTTAGGAATCAACGACCTAATCGTTTTTCTTATTTTTCTGTTTTTTTAGGATTTTTCGTAAATTTTCAGCTTCTGCAGAGCTCAGCACGGGCCGTGCCTGGTCGGACACGGGCCGTGCCCAGCATTGTTACCGACAGTTTTTATTTTCTGATTTACAGAGAGTTGAGCACGGGGCCGTGTCGGTGCAGCACGGGGCCGTGTCGAGCTCCCCAGTAACAGGGATCCGGAAAACAATTACTGTATCTCCGACCACGGGCCGTGTTCATCTGAGCACGGGGCCGTGGTGAAACTTCTGACCAACGTTCTTTTTTTTTATTGCAGGACTTGGAACCCAGGCGCCACATCTGAACTTTCTACGTAGTGTATGAGCTCCAGTTCTAGTAGAGACATAAAAGAACCTCTAGACGAACCCGAACGCTTTCTAAGAAAAAGACTTAAAGCTAAAAACCAAGAGAAAGTTTCGTGGGACCCACTTCCAATGGCGGATGAACGTACCCTCATGGATTACCTACGACCCACCATAGGTAATCTCGGCGCCGCTATCAATGCACCGAATGTCGAGGCCAACAACTTCGAACTTCGGCCGCATTTGATACAAATGCTCCAAAACTCCGCAACCTTCCATGGGCTTGTGGACGAAGATCCCCATTTACATATCATTAACTTCTTGGAAATATGTGATACTTTTCGGATCAATGGAGCATCAAATGACGCCATCCGCCTTCAAATGTTTCCATTTTCGCTAAAAGACCGAGCTAAGGCTTGGCTTAATACCTTCCCAGTTGGCTCGGTAAACACCTGGGATGAACTAGCCCAAAAGTTTTTCCCTCCTGCTAAAATGGCTAAATTAATGACGGAAATTAACACATATTCACAAGAGGACGGGGAATCCTTATATGAAACTTGGGAAAGGTTCAAGGAGCTACTAAGAAAGTGTCCTCATCATGGTCTTGCGGTATGGCAACAAGTATCCACTTTCTATAATGGGTTGTTGCCACACACAAGACAAACACTTGACTCTAGCTCCGGGGGACTTTTAGGTAATCGTCGCCCAAATGAAATTTATAATCAAATTGAGGAAATTGCTCAAACCAATTTTCAGTGGCACACTCCCCGAGGCACAAAATCTATTGCCCCGGGCGCCCATAAGGTTGATGAGAGCACCTCCTTGCAAGCCCAAATCGAGGCCCTTTCTTCAAAAATCAAAAAGTTAGAAATGGCAAAAACGGCCTCGGTTATGGCTTGTGAAGGGTGTGGTGGGCCACATGAAAATTGGAGTTGTATGAAAGAAATGGATAATCAAACAGAATCGGTAAACTACATTGATAATAGACCTAGGCCGTCGGGTCCTCCAACGGGTACCTACAACCAAGGATGGCGTAACCACCCTAACCTTGGTTGGTGAGAACCCGGCAATAGTAGTAACCAACAAAATCTAAACCAACGAACAAACTTTCAACAACCAAGAAACGAGTCACAAAATTTCTCTCAACAACAACAAGGGGGACGAGAGAGGCTTGAAGATACCGTATCTCGCCTCATCTCCGACACCGAAAAGAAAAACTAGGATCGATTTCAATAACTGGAATCGAACTTTAGAAATCAACAAGCTAGTATTTAAAACATTGAAAAACAAATAAATCAACTAGCTCAAAATTTCTCTGAGAGACCACAAGGCGCGTTACCAATCAATACCGAAACCAACCCAAAGGCGCAAGTGCATCTCATCACATTGAGAAACCGTACTGTGGGTCCCGAGGAGGCTCCGTTACCTCCAGCTGAAAAGAGCCGATCTAGCTAAACCACAACTCCACCGACACCCCAACAAGAGACGGCTCCTCCACCAAATCAAGAGCCCACCAAGAATCCTCCGGTACCGTACCCCGGTCGGTTAATTCGCCAAAAGACCGATGAGCAATTCACGAAGTTCGTAAATTTACTAAAACAATTGCATGTTAATATTCCATTTGTTGAAGTCCTAACCCAAATGCCTAAATATTCAAAATTTATGAGGGACTTCCTCACTCACAAAAGGAAATTTGAATCATTGCAATTAGTTAATTTAAGCGAAGAATGCTCCGCCTTGCTACTCAACAAACTCCCGCAAAAGAAGATCGATCCTGGAAGCTTCACCATCCCTTGTTCAATTGGGGAATCACCCATTCGTAACGCACTATCCGACCTCAGGGCTAGTATTAACCTCATGCCCGCATCAATGTTCGACCGACTCGGCCTAGGGAAAACAAGCCCTATGAAAATGAGCATACAACTCGCCGATAGGTCATTTAAATACCCACAAGGTGTCGCCGAAAATCTACTAGTTAAAGTCGGAGACTTTGTCTTCCCAGCCGACTTTGTCATACTAGATATGGAGGAAGATACCGAAGTACCACTCATCTTAGGGAGGCCATTCCTAGCTACGGCCCATGCAGTGGTAGACATGAATGGTGGGACACTAACCTTGAGGGTTGGGGACAAGGGAATGAAGTTCGGAGTTGGTAAGAGAGTAGAAGACGATGACCCGGTCAATTACATGAAAGTCATAGACTCAAGTTTGGATGATGCTCTCCGACGGTGCAATATGGGATGCAAAACATCCCACTTGGGTAACATATAATTGGCTTTGGGTGTAACACCTGTGCCTCCACGGCCATCAAACAAATACCGAACCAATGAAATATTGTATTTCATACTTTGGATTTGTATTAATATGTGTATCATTTGCACATATCGATTCTTATTCGATTTCAAACTCTAAATCGCTTTCTGGAAGGTTATACGCGCACCAATGCGTAGATATAACCAGTTTAATCCAACGAACACTCCGGAATAGTGAAATAGGCTTAACATACCTTAAATAACCTTTACATAACTTAGATATAAGTTTTGGAAGGTTTGGTGTGGTGAAATCAAAGTTAAATCGCTTACAGGGACTAAAGTTGACAAACTACGAAAGTATGCCAATTTGAACTGTAACAGACCTTCCGGAACATGACCATAAGTTAAACATACCATAAATATCCTTTACATAGCTTAGAAATAGGCTTTGAGGTGTTCGGTATGCTAAAATAAACTTTTGTGTCATTCAGGGACTAAAAGTGTCAAAAAGTGCACAAGTTTGCATTTTTAGGCGTAACTTACGTTCTGAATACATCCGGACATCCAAAAATTTATGTGAGCATGACTACATTATATTTTAGTGTTCGCCTTAAGAAAAATCCATTCGTCGCGTCATTTGGTTCGTTTTTCGCGCTTATGCGCATTCCGTCGTAATTAAGCGAACATCGCGTTCGTACGGCTAAACGAACCGACATCCGAGATATTTTTGAGCATGTTTTAAGTTCCCTATACTTTAACTTCATTTTAGAGCTTTGAAATGGGGTTAACGGGCCTTAAACGTGTCAAAAATGGCCTAAATACAGTTCAGGGACCAAAAGTGAAATTCTGCCAAAGTTAACCCATACGATGCGTATGGTATATATACCATACGATGCGTATGGGGTCTCCAGACCAGGTGCAATGTTTTAACAGCCTGTTTTCAGCAGGTTTAACCACAACCACATGTTTGCAACTTGCTTAATCACTAAGTTTAGGAGCATTTGTGGCACCATGACTTTCCGACAAGTGTACGGCCTTGATCGTTTCCCCTTTTCCAAGAAATGATCTTAACGGTTACCCGAATACTATAAATACCCCACCCCCCATTACTTCAAATGCACTAGAATTCTGATTTTAGAAACTCTAAGTTGAAACCATTGTTTCATACCTGAGATTCTCGAATCGGGATTAGCATTCGGGGACCCTGGGTAAGTATTCTTTCGTTCTTTTCCTTATTTTACTGCTTTTCGAGTCAGAAAGTCAAACTTTGTTTGACTTTCAGCGTTGACCAGTAATGGTCAATGCGAAGTTCGTAGGAACTTCGCAACGTGAGTGTAATCACGTTGGTCATAGTCCCTTGGGACTATGCCCACTGATTACCACGTTGTCTAGAGTCGTAGGGTAGGCGATCTAATAAATCGCCTATACCTTCGAACTCGACCCATTTGGTCGATCATTAGGATCCGACCAAATACATTAGGTGACCATAGTAGGTAGGGAATAACCTTCCGAGGTTATACCCTATGGTCACATCGTTTAAGTAGTTGTATGATAGGTAGTTTATATGCCTTAGGTAAATTACCAGAATACCCTTTTCATGTATAATTGGTAAATAAGCATATGTAACCTAAACCTTTGTCATATAACTGATTATGTAACATGTTTAGGCATATAACACTTGTCATAGGACTAGTTAGACGGTCCGAACGCGTTTCACGCGAACGACGCGTTAAAGTAGCATAAGCTACCTAAACGGGTCGTAATGGGCCGCGATGGGTCGATAGCACTTAGGTTTGGTTTCATTGTAGTATGTAGGTCTTGTTAAACCATATCATATGAGTTCCAAAACTCGTTTGGTTTACCAAGCCTCATCCTATCCGATCTCCCGATTTAGGTCCGGTTTATTTATATAGTTTTAGATTGCCGATTGATTCCGTGCTCCCTCAAGCTTTGTTTGGTTGTTGTTCAAGACCTCCAAGCATTCTCAGGCGAGTACATTCTTCCCCTATTTTACTGTTTTCAATTGTTTTGGGGTGACTCATATGTGCTAAATGTTTTCAATGTTATAACAATAGTTTCAAAAACAATTAAGGCGATTTATACAAAACTAATAACGATTTCATAAAGTGAACAAACTTGTTGGTTGTAGTTACATAACATATGACATTCATTAGCAATGATCAAGCCGACCAGTATTAGGTTATGGTACCATAGGATCTGACAAATCCCGTTATTTACTGCACCCGTGGTTATGTGTGGGTGTTGTGGGTAGCGACTGAATCTGTAAGTGTTAACTTACCCTATGGAGGTTTGTTAATGCGAATACGAGAAGCGACGAAATCGAGAAGCGACGAAATCGAGAAGCGACGAAATCGAGAAGCGACGAAAGTCAAGAAGGTTTGAATGTTATTAGCGAGACGACCACATAAGTAGTTTCACGACCTAAAACGAATTAAACGATTTACGATTGGGTTTTCACACGATGTTTTAACGATTGGGTTTTCACACAATGTTTTAACGATTGGGTAACGATTGGGTAACGATTGGGTTTTCACACGATGTTTTAACAATTACTTTGGTGGTTTGGTTTGGATTAAATGATTAAGTAACAATGCGTGTGGAATATAATACAAGCATGGTGGATACGCCGCTGGTACTTCCTATATATAAGTGTTTGTATGGTATTACATATTGTAGTGTTATTTGAATCATTTCAGCTCGAGACATAGAACATTTTATACAAGTAACATACTTTTCACAAGACATTTATTTACAAACAATTTATCTTATACAAACTCATATTACATGGTTATTCATTTAATCATGCTTTATTTTCTTATTTATACATATCACCTGAACTTATCATTGTTTTTCCAAATAATTTACTAAAACAAATGTTTTTGGGTTAAGAGTCATGGCTACGAGGTTTTACAAATTATAACCCGCTTGATTTGAGTTGGTTAATTAAGTTGCAATATTATACTCTTTTCAAAACAAGGTTTTTAAATAAAGTATTGCAACATCTAAACTAGCCATGATTTCGACACTCCTACAAAACCTATGTACTCGCCAGCATTTCTTTGCTGACCTCGTTTTCACATATGTTTCAGGTATTGATTGAATGAAATCGATTGATAAGATGCATGCTCACATAGGACTGGACAAGGCCTTAGTGACTAAATAACAATGATAGACTATGTTTAATTAGTGTATTTAGATTCCTAAACGATGTAATTATTCAATGATTAATAAAACGAAACACTTTTGATATCCATGGTTATGAAACATTAATTCTGTTGCAACACGCCCCGATGTTTCCGCCACGTTTTGTATGTTCCACGTGGTCGGGGTGTGACAGAAAAGATGGTATCAGAGCCAATGGTTATAGGGAATTAGGTTATTAGTAATTAGTAATGCTTTGACCTAGTCTATAACCTTCTTAGGACCCTAACGCGAGTTTACTTGCGTTTAGTCATAAAACAATATTGTCACCTATCCTTAGGTGACAACCACAACAAGAACATAAATTTCAAAACCACTTTGAAAACTAATCATCTGTTCTAGGATGATTAATTACTAGGTTTTGAACCCTCAGTTATAAGGTTTTGAATCCCTTTGAATTTTCAAAATCTCGTCAAGGTTTTGGGTTTTAAATAATGTGAACACGTGCAAACTGGAAGGGTGAATGCCTGTATTCTGGGTTTTCTGTCTAGGCAAGCACTTCGTATACATCTCATCAGACGCGAGACCAGTTGTGCTTACCTGGGAATCCTTGGGATGAGTGTTCACTTATAGGCGAGCATGTCTTCAGTGATACATTAATAAGACCTGTTTACCTTGATTAGTCACCGTCTCATTTGTTTGCCTTAGGTAACAAACAAATGATCGCAATTTTCACGCGTTATCATTCTGTTTTGATTGTCCAAAAACCTTTCACCTGTTTCTCCCTACGCCTTTCTTTTTCTTCAAGAATGTCTCTTCATCACGATGACGCCCAGATATCTGAGCAAGCAGCCAAATTCGCTCAGCGAATAGGCGATGTATCATCTCCAGGATGAAGCCACTCAAGAATCACCAAGACAGGCAGGACCTAGTCAGACGACAACATCATCAGCCAATAAACCAATCGAGGAATCAAAGACCATGGATGAACGATCCCTTAAGAAGTCAAAAAAGCGAAAGGCTTCTCAGAACTTCGCCATGGTCGCTCACAATGGTAAAGCCGTCCCCAACCAACCAGCTCAACCCCCTGCTAGGTGTATATGGCTTTTCCTATGATACCTACATCAAGGAACTATGCACCTTACAAACTACTCTTGTGATCTCTCTCTTTCAAATAATTGCTCATGATTCCCTCGAAAATTTTAAGTACTCGTTTCACTCTAAGAAACAAAGTACAGAAAATTAAGTGACATTATGAGTAATCGTGCTTTTCGCACATCTGTGCCTTTGAATCCTTGGTTAGATAACTAAGGATATTTTCAAATCTCATACCCATTACGTTTTGATTTTTTTTCAAACATACACAGTACCAGTATTTCAAAACAATCTTCATGATCTCAAAACATTTCATATAGTTTGAAAACAATTTTTCTAGATACATTGTCTATGTTATTTCAAAAACATTGGCCATGTTATCAAAACCAACCTTTCAAATTTCAAAATATTTCATATAATCTGAAGACAATATTAAATACAAAACATTTTCTTATCAAGTGCATGATTTCGAAAAGCATCATTCATATTTTCAAAAACCTTATACATAATTTCAAAATTCATCTCGCATGATTTTAAAATATTTTTGTAAAAATATCTATCTAATACACCTACTTTATGATTTCAAAAAGTATTATATATAAGGTTTCAAAAACGTTAAACACATTTTTCTTAAAAGAACCCCATGCACAGTTTTCAAAAATATTTTCCTTGTACATTTACTTAACCTTCAAATTCTGCTTCATATGTCGCCTTGACATATCTAGCATTTCAACTTCATGTTTTGACTTAAGCACATCCCGTGCAAAATTTCAAAACATCTTCAACTTCTAAAATTCATATGGGATCTTTTTATCTTTACAATTAGATCCTTGTGGATAATCATCATTCAAATCAGAGTCCTTAATTGGATTCTTTATGTACCTTAATTCGAACACTTCGGTTCCTAATAATCGAAATCGAATTTTCTTTTTGAATCTTTCTATCTTTATAGTTAGATTCTTGAAAATATTTAAAGTACCAAATGAAATCCACGGATTGGATTCCTAGTATGCTTTAAATACCCATGTCCAAAGATAACAAATTAAACGATTACACGAATAAGCGATTATGCGACTATGTGGTTATGTGTTATGTGTTCTCCTTTATGTTTTTGTGTGATCCGATTTTCAAATCCTCATAGAATCTTTCATATCTTCATATGAGGGATTCATAGTAGGATTTTCAAAAAGGTACTACCTTAAATCCTTATGGGCTTCTACCTAGTAGTTAAGACCCTTGGGTTATATAGTACCATTCCATGATTCGATGATAGACCCTTGAGTGGTCTAGTCAAAAAGATTGATTCACAATTTGGTTAGAGAACGACATCTAGTGATGTAGCTGAACAGACTCCTTGATAGTCTATTTAGATCATTCATTGATTTAATCAAAAGGACTCAATGGCGGTCTAGTTACACTCATCACAGGATTGTTCATTTGGTTTTCCCCTACACATTATAAAATAGACTGTGTGAACTATGCAAGGAATTGTCTAATTATGGAAGCGCACATAATTATGAGATTCAGTGCACGGTAAACCCAGTAAGATTTATTATGTGTAAGAGCCGATAGTGACAACAATAACGAAATGAGAACGATGTAATGGAGGTACGGTGGACGCACCAATGACGCTTCATATACTTGTATATAAGTATCCCTCTTACATTGCAATCATGATGTTATTAAAGGTTACAAGAAGTTCAGAACCCTAACCAATGTTGTTTGATCTTTTCAACTTCATATTTTCAAGCTCTCACAAGTTTCCTCTAAATAAATTTCGGGACGAAATTTCCTAAAGTAGGGGAGACTGTAACACCTGTGCCTCCACGGCCATCAAACAAATACCGAACCAATGAAATATTGTATTTCATACTTTGGATTTGTATTAATATGTGTATCATTTGCACATATCGATTCTTATTCGATTTCAAACTCTAAATCGCTTTCTGGAAGGTTATACGCGCACCAATGCGTAGATATAACCAGTTTAATCCAACGAACACTCCGGAATAGTGAAATAGGCTTAACATACCTTAAATAACCTTTACATAACTTAGATATAAGTTTTGGAAGGTTTGGTGTGGTGAAATCAAAGTTAAATCGCTTACAGGGACTAAAGTTGACAAACTACGAAAGTATGCCAATTTGAACTGTAACAGACCTTCCGGAACATGACCATAAGTTAAACATACCATAAATATCCTTTACATAGCTTAGAAATAGGCTTTGAGGTGTTCGGTATGCTAAAATAAACTTTTGTGTCATTCAGGGACTAAAAGTGTCAAAAAGTGCACAAGTTTGCATTTTTAGGCGTAACTTACGTTCTGAATACATCCGGACATCCAAAAATTTATGTGAGCATGACTACATTATATTTTAGTGTTCGCCTTAAGAAAAATCCATTCGTCGCGTCATTTGGTTCGTTTTTCGCGCTTATGCGCATTCCGTCGTAATTAAGCGAACATCGCGTTCGTACGGCTAAACGAACCGACATCCGAGATATTTTTGAGCATGTTTTAAGTTCCCTATACTTTAACTTCATTTTAGAGCTTTGAAATGGGGTTAACGGGCCTTAAACGTGTCAAAAATGGCCTAAATACAGTTCAGGGACCAAAAGTGAAATTCTGCCAAAGTTAACCCATACGATGCGTATGGTATATATACCATACGATGCGTATGGGGTCTCCAGACCAGGTGCAATGTTTTAACAGCCTGTTTTCAGCAGGTTTAACCACAACCACATGTTTGCAACTTGCTTAATCACTAAGTTTAGGAGCATTTGTGGCACCATGACTTTCCGACAAGTGTACGGCCTTGATCGTTTCCCCTTTTCCAAGAAATGATCTTAACGGTTACCCGAATACTATAAATACCCCACCCCCCATTACTTCAAATGCACTAGAATTCTGATTTTAGAAACTCTAAGTTGAAACCATTGTTTCATACCTGAGATTCTCGAATCGGGATTAGCATTCGGGGACCCTGGGTAAGTATTCTTTCGTTCTTTTCCTTATTTTACTGCTTTTCGAGTCAGAAAGTCAAACTTTGTTTGACTTTCAGCGTTGACCAGTAATGGTCAATGCGAAGTTCGTAGGAACTTCGCAACGTGAGTGTAATCACGTTGGTCATAGTCCCTTGGGACTATGCCCACTGATTACCACGTTGTCTAGAGTCGTAGGGTAGGCGATCTAATAAATCGCCTATACCTTCGAACTCGACCCATTTGGTCGATCATTAGGATCCGACCAAATACATTAGGTGACCATAGTAGGTAGGGAATAACCTTCCGAGGTTATACCCTATGGTCACATCGTTTAAGTAGTTGTATGATAGGTAGTTTATATGCCTTAGGTAAATTACCAGAATACCCTTTTCATGTATAATTGGTAAATAAGCATATGTAACCTAAACCTTTGTCATATAACTGATTATGTAACATGTTTAGGCATATAACACTTGTCATAGGACTAGTTAGACGGTCCGAACGCGTTTCACGCGAACGACGCGTTAAAGTAGCATAAGCTACCTAAACGGGTCGTAATGGGCCGCGATGGGTCGATAGCACTTAGGTTTGGTTTCATTGTAGTATGTAGGTCTTGTTAAACCATATCATATGAGTTCCAAAACTCGTTTGGTTTACCAAGCCTCATCCTATCCGATCTCCCGATTTAGGTCCGGTTTATTTATATAGTTTTAGATTGCCGATTGATTCCGTGCTCCCTCAAGCTTTGTTTGGTTGTTGTTCAAGACCTCCAAGCATTCTCAGGCGAGTACATTCTTCCCCTATTTTACTGTTTTCAATTGTTTTGGGGTGACTCATATGTGCTAAATGTTTTCAATGTTATAACAATAGTTTCAAAAACAATTAAGGCGATTTATACAAAACTAATAACGATTTCATAAAGTGAACAAACTTGTTGGTTGTAGTTACATAACATATGACATTCATTAGCAATGATCAAGCCGACCAGTATTAGGTTATGGTACCATAGGATCTGACAAATCCCGTTATTTACTGCACCCGTGGTTATGTGTGGGTGTTGTGGGTAGCGACTGAATCTGTAAGTGTTAACTTACCCTATGGAGGTTTGTTAATGCGAATACGAGAAGCGACGAAATCGAGAAGCGACGAAATCGAGAAGCGACGAAAGTCAAGAAGGTTTGAATGTTATTAGCGAGACGACCACATAAGTAGTTTCACGACCTAAAACGAATTAAACGATTTACGATTGGGTTTTCACACGATGTTTTAACGATTGGGTAACGATTGGGTTTTCACACAATGTTTTAACGATTGGGTAACGATTGGGTTTTCACACGATGTTTTAACAATTACTTTGGTGGTTTGGTTTGGATTAAATGATTAAGTAACAATGCGTGTGGAATATAATACAAGCATGGTGGATACGCCGCTGGTACTTCCTATATATAAGTGTTTGTATGGTATTACATATTGTAGTGTTATTTGAATCATTTCAGCTCGAGACATAGAACATTTTATACAAGTAACATACTTTTCACAAGACATTTATTTACAAACAATTTATCTTATACAAACTCATATTACATGGTTATTCATTTAATCATGCTTTATTTTCTTATTTATACATATCACCTGAACTTATCATTGTTTTTCCAAATAATTTACTAAAACAAATGTTTTTGGGTTAAGAGTCATGGCTACGAGGTTTTACAAATTATAACCCGCTTGATTTGAGTTGGTTAATTAAGTTGCAATATTATACTCTTTTCAAAACAAGGTTTTTAAATAAAGTATTGCAACATCTAAACTAGCCATGATTTCGACACTCCTACAAAACCTATGTACTCGCCAGCATTTCTTTGCTGACCTCGTTTTCACATATGTTTCAGGTATTGATTGAATGAAATCGATTGATAAGATGCATGCTCACATAGGACTGGACAAGGCCTTAGTGACTAAATAACAATGATAGACTATGTTTAATTAGTGTATTTAGATTCCTAAACGATGTAATTATTCAATGATTAATAAAACGAAACACTTTTGATATCCATGGTTATGAAACATTAATTCTGTTGCAACACGCCCCGATGTTTCCGCCACGTTTTGTATGTTCCACGTGGTCGGGGTGTGACAGAAAAGATGGTATCAGAGCCAATGGTTATAGGGAATTAGGTTATTAGTAATTAGTAATGCTTTGACCTAGTCTATAACCTTCTTAGGACCCTAACGCGAGTTTACTTGCGTTTAGTCATAAAACAATATTGTCACCTATCCTTAGGTGACAACCACAACAAGAACATAAATTTCAAAACCACTTTGAAAACTAATCATCTGTTCTAGGATGATTAATTACTAGGTTTTGAACCCTCAGTTATAAGGTTTTGAATCCCTTTGAATTTTCAAAATCTCGTCAAGGTTTTGGGTTTTAAATAATGTGAACACGTGCAAACTGGAAGGGTGAATGCCTGTATTCTGGGTTTTCTGTCTAGGCAAGCACTTCGTATACATCTCATCAGACGCGAGACCAGTTGTGCTTACCTGGGAATCCTTGGGATGAGTGTTCACTTATAGGCGAGCATGTCTTCAGTGATACATTAATAAGACCTGTTTACCTTGATTAGTCACCGTCTCATTTGTTTGCCTTAGGTAACAAACAAATGATCGCAATTTTCACGCGTTATCATTCTGTTTTGATTGTCCAAAAACCTTTCACCTGTTTCTCCCTACGCCTTTCTTTTTCTTCAAGAATGTCTCTTCATCACGATGACGCCCAGATATCTGAGCAAGCAGCCAAATTCGCTCAGCGAATAGGCGATGTATCATCTCCAGGATGAAGCCACTCAAGAATCACCAAGACAGGCAGGACCTAGTCAGACGACAACATCATCAGCCAATAAACCAATCGAGGAATCAAAGACCATGGATGAACGATCCCTTAAGAAGTCAAAAAAGCGAAAGGCTTCTCAGAACTTCGCCATGGTCGCTCACAATGGTAAAGCCGTCCCCAACCAACCAGCTCAACCCCCTGCTAGGTGTATATGGCTTTTCCTATGATACCTACATCAAGGAACTATGCACCTTACAAACTACTCTTGTGATCTCTCTCTTTCAAATAATTGCTCATGATTCCCTCGAAAATTTTAAGTACTCGTTTCACTCTAAGAAACAAAGTACAGAAAATTAAGTGACATTATGAGTAATCGTGCTTTTCGCACATCTGTGCCTTTGAATCCTTGGTTAGATAACTAAGGATATTTTCAAATCTCATACCCATTACGTTTTGATTTTTTTTCAAACATACACAGTACCAGTATTTCAAAACAATCTTCATGATCTCAAAACATTTCATATAGTTTGAAAACAATTTTTCTAGATACATTGTCTATGTTATTTCAAAAACATTGGCCATGTTATCAAAACCAACCTTTCAAATTTCAAAATATTTCATATAATCTGAAGACAATATTAAATACAAAACATTTTCTTATCAAGTGCATGATTTCGAAAAGCATCATTCATATTTTCAAAAACCTTATACATAATTTCAAAATTCATCTCGCATGATTTTAAAATATTTTTGTAAAAATATCTATCTAATACACCTACTTTATGATTTCAAAAAGTATTATATATAAGGTTTCAAAAACGTTAAACACATTTTTCTTAAAAGAACCCCATGCACAGTTTTCAAAAATATTTTCCTTGTACATTTACTTAACCTTCAAATTCTGCTTCATATGTCGCCTTGACATATCTAGCATTTCAACTTCATGTTTTGACTTAAGCACATCCCGTGCAAAATTTCAAAACATCTTCAACTTCTAAAATTCATATGGGATCTTTTTATCTTTACAATTAGATCCTTGTGGATAATCATCATTCAAATCAGAGTCCTTAATTGGATTCTTTATGTACCTTAATTCGAACACTTCGGTTCCTAATAATCGAAATCGAATTTTCTTTTTGAATCTTTCTATCTTTATAGTTAGATTCTTGAAAATATTTAAAGTACCAAATGAAATCCACGGATTGGATTCCTAGTATGCTTTAAATACCCATGTCCAAAGATAACAAATTAAACGATTACACGAATAAGCGATTATGCGACTATGTGGTTATGTGTTATGTGTTCTCCTTTATGTTTTTGTGTGATCCGATTTTCAAATCCTCATAGAATCTTTCATATCTTCATATGAGGGATTCATAGTAGGATTTTCAAAAAGGTACTACCTTAAATCCTTATGGGCTTCTACCTAGTAGTTAAGACCCTTGGGTTATATAGTACCATTCCATGATTCGATGATAGACCCTTGAGTGGTCTAGTCAAAAAGATTGATTCACAATTTGGTTAGAGAACGACATCTAGTGATGTAGCTGAACAGACTCCTTGATAGTCTATTTAGATCATTCATTGATTTAATCAAAAGGACTCAATGGCGGTCTAGTTACACTCATCACAGGATTGTTCATTTGGTTTTCCCCTACACATTATAAAATAGACTGTGTGAACTATGCAAGGAATTGTCTAATTATGGAAGCGCACATAATTATGAGATTCAGTGCACGGTAAACCCAGTAAGATTTATTATGTGTAAGAGCCGATAGTGACAACAATAACGAAATGAGAACGATGTAATGGAGGTACGGTGGACGCACCAATGACGCTTCATATACTTGTATATAAGTATCCCTCTTACATTGCAATCATGATGTTATTAAAGGTTACAAGAAGTTCAGAACCCTAACCAATGTTGTTTGATCTTTTCAACTTCATATTTTCAAGCTCTCACAAGTTTCCTCTAAATAAATTTCGGGACGAAATTTCCTAAAGTAGGGGAGACTGTAACACCTGTGCCTCCACGGCCATCAAACAAATACCGAACCAATGAAATATTGTATTTCATACTTTGGATTTGTATTAATATGTGTATCATTTGCACATATCGATTCTTATTCGATTTCAAACTCTAAATCGCTTTCTGGAAGGTTATACGCGCACCAATGCGTAGATATAACCAGTTTAATCCAACGAACACTCCGGAATAGTGAAATAGGCTTAACATACCTTAAATAACCTTTACATAACTTAGATATAAGTTTTGGAAGGTTTGGTGTGGTGAAATCAAAGTTAAATCGCTTACAGGGACTAAAGTTGACAAACTACGAAAGTATGCCAATTTGAACTGTAACAGACCTTCCGGAACATGACCATGAGTTAAACATACCATAAATATCCTTTACATAGCTTAGAAATAGGCTTTGAGGTGTTCGGTATGCTAAAATAAACTTTTGTGTCATTCAGGGACTAAAAGTGTCAAAAAGTGCACAAGTTTGCATTTTTAGGCGTAACTTACGTTCTGAATACATCCGGACATCCAAAAATTTATGTGAGCATGACTACATTATATTTTAGTGTTCGCCTTAAGAAAAATCCATTCGTCGCGTCATTTGGTTCGTTTTTCGCGCTTATGCGCATTCCGTCGTAATTAAGCGAACATCGCGTTCGTACGGCTAAACGAACCGACATCCGAGATATTTTTGAGCATGTTTTAAGTTCCCTATACTTTAACTTCATTTTAGAGCTTTGAAATGGGGTTAACGGGCCTTAAACGTGTCAAAAATGGCCTAAATACAGTTCAGGGACCAAAAGTGAAATTCTGCCAAAGTTAACCCATACGATGCGTATGGTATATATACCATACGATGCGTATGGGGTCTCCAGACCAGGTGCAATGTTTTAACAGCCTGTTTTCAGCAGGTTTAACCACAACCACATGTTTGCAACTTGCTTAATCACTAAGTTTAGGAGCATTTGTGGCACCATGACTTTCCGACAAGTGTACGGCCTTGATCGTTTCCCCTTTTCCAAGAAATGATCTTAACGGTTACCCGAATACTATAAATACCCCACCCCCCATTACTTCAAATGCACTAGAATTCTGATTTTAGAAACTCTAAGTTGAAACCATTGTTTCATACCTGAGATTCTCGAATCGGGATTAGCATTCGGGGACCCTGGGTAAGTATTCTTTCGTTCTTTTCCTTATTTTACTGCTTTTCGAGTCAGAAAGTCAAACTTTGTTTGACTTTCAGCGTTGACCAGTAATGGTCAATGCGAAGTTCGTAGGAACTTCGCAACGTGAGTGTAATCACGTTGGTCATAGTCCCTTGGGACTATGCCCACTGATTACCACGTTGTCTAGAGTCGTAGGGTAGGCGATCTAATAAATCGCCTATACCTTCGAACTCGACCCATTTGGTCGATCATTAGGATCCGACCAAATACATTAGGTGACCATAGTAGGTAGGGAATAACCTTCCGAGGTTATACCCTATGGTCACATCGTTTAAGTAGTTGTATGATAGGTAGTTTATATGCCTTAGGTAAATTACCAGAATACCCTTTTCATGTATAATTGGTAAATAAGCATATGTAACCTAAACCTTTGTCATATAACTGATTATGTAACATGTTTAGGCATATAACACTTGTCATAGGACTAGTTAGACGGTCCGAACGCGTTTCACGCGAACGACGCGTTAAAGTAGCATAAGCTACCTAAACGGGTCGTAATGGGCCGCGATGGGTCGATAGCACTTAGGTTTGGTTTCATTGTAGTATGTAGGTCTTGTTAAACCATATCATATGAGTTCCAAAACTCGTTTGGTTTACCAAGCCTCATCCTATCCGATCTCCCGATTTAGGTCCGGTTTATTTATATAGTTTTAGATTGCCGATTGATTCCGTGCTCCCTCAAGCTTTGTTTGGTTGTTGTTCAAGACCTCCAAGCATTCTCAGGCGAGTACATTCTTCCCCTATTTTACTGTTTTCAATTGTTTTGGGGTGACTCATATGTGCTAAATGTTTTCAATGTTATAACAATAGTTTCAAAAACAATTAAGGCGATTTATACAAAACTAATAACGATTTCATAAAGTGAACAAACTTGTTGGTTGTAGTTACATAATATATGACATTCATTAGCAATGATCAAGCCGACCAGTATTAGGTTATGGTACCATAGGATCTGACAAATCCCGTTATTTACTGCACCCGTGGTTATGTGTGGGTGTTGTGGGTAGCGACTGAATCTGTAAGTGTTAACTTACCCTATGGAGGTTTGTTAATGCGAATACGAGAAGCGACGAAATCGAGAAGCGACGAAATCGAGAAGCGACGAAAGTCAAGAAGGTTTGAATGTTATTAGCGAGACGACCACATAAGTAGTTTCACGACCTAAAACGAATTAAACGATTTACGATTGGGTTTTCACACGATGTTTTAACGATTGGGTAACGATTGGGTTTTCACACAATGTTTTAACGATTGGGTAACGATTGGGTTTTCACACGATGTTTTAACAATTACTTTGGTGGTTTGGTTTGGATTAAATGATTAAGTAACAATGCGTGTGGAATATAATACAAGCATGGTGGATACGCCGCTGGTACTTCCTATATATAAGTGTTTGTATGGTATTACATATTGTAGTGTTATTTGAATCATTTCAGCTCGAGACATAGAACATTTTATACAAGTAACATACTTTTCACAAGACATTTATTTACAAACAATTTATCTTATACAAACTCATATTACATGGTTATTCATTTAATCATGCTTTATTTTCTTATTTATACATATCACCTGAACTTATCATTGTTTTTCCAAATAATTTACTAAAACAAATGTTTTTGGGTTAAGAGTCATGGCTACGAGGTTTTACAAATTATAACCCGCTTGATTTGAGTTGGTTAATTAAGTTGCAATATTATACTCTTTTCAAAACAAGGTTTTTAAATAAAGTATTGCAACATCTAAACTAGCCATGATTTCGACACTCCTACAAAACCTATGTACTCGCCAGCATTTCTTTGCTGACCTCGTTTTCACATATGTTTCAGGTATTGATTGAATGAAATCGATTGATAAGATGCATGCTCACATAGGACTGGACAAGGCCTTAGTGACTAAATAACAATGATAGACTATGTTTAATTAGTGTATTTAGATTCCTAAACGATGTAATTATTCAATGATTAATAAAACGAAACACTTTTGATATCCATGGTTATGAAACATTAATTCTGTTGCAACACGCCCCGATGTTTCCGCCACGTTTTGTATGTTCCACGTGGTCGGGGTGTGACATTGGGTCTAGCGAAGGACCCTTGAAATTTATATTCTTGTTGTGGTCGTCGCCTAAGGATAGGTGACGGTATTGTTTTATGACTAAACGCAAGTAAACTCGCGTTAGGGTCCTAAGAAGGTTATAGACTAGGTCAAAGTATTACTAATAACCTAATTCCCTATAACCATTGGCTCTGATACCATCTTTTCTGTCACACCCCGACCACGTAGAACATACTAAACGTGGCGGAAACATCGGGGAGTGTTGTAACAGAATTAATTGTTTCAAATCCATGGCAATTGAAGTTTCGTTTTATTAATCAAATATGAAAGTTTACATTGTTTTAAACAAGAACGAAAGAGTACATAACATAAATTAACTAGTTCTTGTCTCGTTTTAAGTCACTAAGGCACAGGTCCGCCTAAGTATGTCTTGATAAGTCCTATGCATCATCTCCTGAAAACACATGTGAAAATAGGTACGTCAGCATAAAAATGCCTGTGAGATACATAGGTTTTGTAAAAAAAAGGATTCATGACTTATGTTTGAGAAAATGTTTAGTCATGAACCTTGTAATTTGCTTTGTCTTGTAAATCATTTGAAAAACGATAAGATCAGATGATATGTATAAATAAGTGAATAATGTATGATTAAATGAATAACCATGTAAGATGAGTTTGTATAAGATAAGTTGTTTGTAAATCAATGTCTTGTGAAAAGTATGTTATTTGTATAAAATGTTATATGTCTCAAACTGAAATGATTCAAATAACGCTACGATATGTAATACCATACAAACACTTATATATAGGAAGTACCAGCGGCGTATCCACCATGCTTGTATCATATTACACACGCCTCGTTACTTAATCACTTACTCAAACCAAACCAAACAATGTAAGATGTCTATGTTTAAACCAACTTCCAAATGTATTGAAATAATATGTTAAAATGTTTATGTCAAGATGTAAATCATATAATGTATAACCAATGTCAAAAGTGTTTATGTGTCAAATGTAAACCATGTAATGTGTAACCAAAATGATATGTATGGCTAGTGAAATGCATCAACTAAACCATATGCACAAGAACATAATATTGAAGTAAAACTTGGTTTAAATCAAAGTTATGTCCTGTGGAAATGCATGATCAATGTAAATCATGTAATATGCATCCAAAATGTAAGTATGTGATGAATAACAAATGTACTAAGTATGCGACAAATAGACATAAGTAGCATGTGACCTGTACTAAGTATGCAACAATAGACATACGTAGCATGTGACCTGTACTAAGTATGCAACAATAGACATACGTAGCATGAAACGTAATGTAAAACATGTACTATAAATGTACTAATGAACATAGCAAGTATATGATGTGAAAACAGGAAAGCACGAAAGTAACAAGTAGGCACATGTGTTCCACCCTAAAACAGTTTGGAAAACAGTAAAAGAGGGGTCTATGTACTCACTTGAGATTGCTTAGTAGTCCTTGAGTAACAACCAAGCAATGCTAGAGATCACGGATATCAAACGGCACCTAATATAGGTAACTATGTTAATAAACCGGACCTAAATCGGACGATTTAGATAGAATGAGGGTTTGTAAACCAAACGAGTATAGAGACTCGTGTCATATGGTTTAACAAAGCCTACATGCTAAATGAAACCTAACCTAATAGCTTACGACCCGTTTAGGTAGCTTATGCTACTTTAACGCGTCGTTCGCGTGAAACGCGTTCGGATCGCCTAACTAGTCCTATGACAAGTATTATATGCCTAAACATGTTACATAATCAGTTATGTGACAAAAGTTTAGGTTACATATGCTAAATTACCAATTATACATGAAAAGGGTATTCTGGTAATTTACCTAAGGCATATAAACTACCTATCATACAACTACTCAAACGATGTGACCATTAGGTATAACCTCGGAAGGTTATTCCCTATACACTATGGTCACCTAATGTGTTTGGTCGGATCCTAATGATCGACCAAATGGGTCGGGTTCGAAGGTATAAGCGATTTATCAGATCGCTTATCCTTACGACCCTAGACAACGTGGTAATCAGTAGGCATAGTCCCAAGGGACTATAACCATCGTGATTACAATCACGTTGCGAAGTTCAAACGAACTTCGCATTAACCATAAGCTGGTCAACGCTGAAAGTCAAACAAAGTTTGACTTTCGGACTCGAAAAGCAATAAAAGAAAGAAAAGAACGAAAGAATACTTACGAAGGGTCCCCGAATGCTAATCTAGATCGAAATAACTCAGGTATGAAACAATGGTTCCAACTTAGAGTCTTTAAGATCAGATTCTAGTGATTTTGAAGCAATGGGGGGTGGGGTATTTATAGTTTTCGGGTAACCGTTAAGATCGTTTCATGGAAACCGTGCTCGAATCTTGTGCGTACACTTGTCACAAAGTTGTGGTAACTTAAAAATGGTCCTAATGAGCTGAATGTGCAGTTGTGAGTGTGTGGTTGTGGTTAAAACAGTTGTAACCTGCTGACTGATCGTTCTTATCTGATCTGTAAGGCTGACGCGGCCCGCTTCAGGATCAGACAAAGCTCAGGCGGGCCGCCTGGAGCTTCTGATCAGAAAACATGTTTCCATTTTGACAGTTTCAGTCCCTGTTGTGTTTTAAGCCCATTTCCGACACTTCTAAGGCCCGTAAAGCCAACTTTAAGGCCCTAAAATGATGCCTAAACATTTTGGACATGAAACATGCTCAAAAATATGTCGGATGTTGGTTCGTTTGGTCGTACGAACGCGATGTTCGCTTAATTACGACGGAATGCGCATAAGCGCGAAAAACGATCCAAATGACGCGACGAATGGATTTTTCTTATGCCGAAAACTAAAATAAAATATTTTAGTGCTTACATAAATTTTTGGATGTCCGGATGTATTCAGAACGTGAGTTATGAGCGAAAATGCAAACTTGTGCACTTTTTGACGCTTTTAGTCCCTGAATGACACAAAAGTTTATTTTAGCATACCGAACACCTCAAAGCCTATTTCTAAGCTATGTAAAGGATATTTATGGTATGTTTAACTTATGGTCATGTTCCGGAATGTCTGTTACAGTTCAAATTGGCATACTTCCGCAGTTTGTCAACTTTAGTCCCTGTAAGCGATTTAACTTGATTTTGCCATACCAAAGCCTTCAAAACTTATTTCTAAGTTAAGTAAAGGTTATTTAAGGTATGTTAAGACAATTTCACTATTCCGGAGTGTTCGTTGCATTAAACTGGTTATATCTACGCATCAGTGCGCGTATAACCTTCCAGAAAGCGATTTAGAGCTTGAAATCGAACAAGAATTGATATGTGTAAATGATACACATATTTTTACAAATCCCAAGTATGAAATACAATATTTCATTGGTTTGGCATTTGTATGATGGTTGAAGTGACACAGGTGTCACAGTCTCCCCTACTTTAGGAAATTTCGTCCCGAAATTTAGTTTTAGAGGAAACTTGTGAAAACCGCTGTGACGGTTTCACTTTCAGACAAATCCATTGAACCCTTAAGTAAAACTCTGGGCCATGTTAGGATTCTTAGAGAAAATTTCAACCCTCAAAGTGAAGTCCTTGTAGTAACAAAACATGAAGTTTTGAACTACGGACAGAAGAACGTTTCTTATGAAGACTTATCACAGGAAACTGTGTGTGTGATTGAGATCAGAATTGGGGAGTGTGAGAATAAATGACATTGGTAGAGGTCCAAGACTTCTCCCGTATCGTTACTCTTGCCACTGTTGGTCTTAACACATGACAAAACTTCATGTGGTTTCTGTGCACTGAATTCCATAATTATGTAGGCCTCCATAATTACGTAGTTCCTTGCACAATCCGCACAGTTCATTTCATAATGCGTATGGGGAAAAATCAAACGAATAATCCTGTGGTGATTTAACTTGACTGCAATAGAGTCTCTTTAACTAGGTCACCAAAGGATTAGATCAACGAACAATCTCTTGAACTAGACCACCCGAGGGCCTATTTAACTACATAAACACATGATATATTTAACTAGATTGTCGAACCAATCTATTTAACTTAGATCGACGTAGGATCTCTTTAACTATATCAACGCATGATATATTTAACTGGATTGTCGAACCAATCTATTTAACTTAGATCGACGTAGGATCTCTTTAACTATATCAACGCATGATATATTTAACTTGATTGTCGAACCAATCTTTTTAACTTAGATCGACGTAGGATCTCTTTAACTTAACTACCCAAGAGGAATATTTAACTACATCGACGGAGGATGTCTTTAACTATGGAATAGTACTTTATAATCCAAGGGACTTAACTACAACGTAGAAGTCCATTAAGGAATTAAGATAGTACCTTTTTGAATATCCTACTACGAATCCCTCATATGAAGGTATAAAAGATTCTACGAGGATTTGGATAGCGAATATCCAGAGTATACAAAAACACAAAATGCATAAAAAGGAAATACAAGATGCATAAACACATAGTCACATAACCACAAAATTGTTTATCTAGATCTTTAATTTGTAAGTTTTGTTTTGTTAATTACGTACATGCATTTAAAGCACACTAGGAATCCATTTCATGGATTTCATTCGGTACTTTAAACATTAGCAAGAATCTAACTAGAAAGATTTTCCAAAAATTCGATTTCGTTTGCAAGAAAACGCAATATTCGAATTAAAGTACAATAATCTGAAGATACGGAAATACCCTTAGGTACCCTATTAAGAATTTATAGTGGTACTTGGGGTATTCGTACAGAATTATAACTTGCACCTTGTACTTCGTTTCTTTGCAAGAGACGGGTACTAAGGATTTCCGTGGAAAACGCAAGAGATAATAAAATGGAAGAAATTACGGGGTAGTCTGTTCTTCAAGGAATACGGTTCCTTGATTGTCGGTATTGTAGGGGATACGTTGTTTATACATGCCATCATATTTGTACATTGCAATGCAAAATAAAAAGATTTATTTATAAACAACAACAACTGTTTCATGGACCTTGACAACAAAAGAAAATAATACATAAGGCTTGATTATTTCTAAACAACATTGTCTTCTAGTTGGTCCGATGCTCATCCCTGCGCTAGATTCGCATTAGAAATCTTTGGGCAATTTCTTCGGAAATGGCCCATCTCGCCACAGTTGAAGCAAGGACCTGGTGGACAACGAGCTTGAGCAGGATTTACTTGAGGTTGGTTTGGACCACCTTGGTTTGGGGTAAATCGACAAGCATTTGCCAGGTGACCGAGTCGCCCACATGATGCACATAAACGACACTGTAGGTGAGCTAAGTGGTGTGCATTACATTTGTCGCATATCGGAGCAGTACTGGCATAAGGTTTCCTTACAGGAGGTTGAGTTGGTTGGTTGCGGGTGTTTTGGTTGAGTTGAGCAGCAATCGCACAATTCTGTGAAGCCTTACGCTTCTTAAACTTCTCAGGGGATCCAGTCTGTTCATCCATGGTCTTTGATTCCTCGATTGGCTTCGATTCCTCGACCGGTTTCTTGTCACCCTTTCGGAAAAGCTTACGTTTCCTGATCTGAGATTCAGTCAAGGTTGCAGATAGCTCAATGGCCTGCCTAACCGTAGTGGGGTTACTACCAGTAACAATGTCCTGAACTGAGTCAGGGAGACCATCAATGTATTTTTCGATCGTCTTATCCAAAGGCGTAACCATGGTAGGGCACAACAGGCTCAGCTCCTCATATCGATCGGTGTATGCTCGATGTTCACCGCTGTCTTGCTTAAGATCGTCGAATTCCCTTTCCAAGGCCCTGATCTCGTGACGAGGACAGAATTCCTTCATCATCAGTGCTCTAAGTTCTTCCCAAGTTTGAGCAAGTGCCACTTCGGCACCCCTATCTCTCACCACACCGTTCCACCACGTCAAAGCTCGTTTCTCAAAGACACTAGATGCGAAATCTACCTTTCGCTCGTTTGGACATTGAACATGCCTGAAGGTGCTCTCTAGACTCTCGAACCATTGCAGAAGTGCAGTCGCTCCTTGAGACCCAGAAAACTTTGATGGCTTAGCCGAGTTGAACGTCTTGAAGTTGCAAAGGGCATTATTGTTGTTGAGAGCTTGGTAACATTGAGCAACGATGTTCGGGATTGCAGCAGTCATTTGCTGTGTAATGACAGTTGCCAGATCGTCAATAGATACCGGATTTGCGCGTCGTGGAGGCATTCTAAAAGGGAAACAAGAGAGAAAACAAATGAAATGGCAGTGGTAAGAATAGGATGTTACAATTCCCGACCAAAATCACGGGTGATGGTCATTTGTTTGAACCATGAAGCAAACAAACGACACACAAAGGCTGAATCAAAGCAAATAGGTCCTCATAATGTATCGCGAAGACATGCTCGCCTATAAGTGAACACTCATCCCAAGAATTCCCAGGTAAGCACAACTGGTCTCGCGTCTGATGAGATATATACGAAGTGCTTGCCTAGACAGAAAACCCAGAATACAGGCATTCACCCTTCCAGTTTGCACGTGTTCACATTATTTAAAACCCAAAACCTTGACGAAAGTTTTGAAAACTCAAAGGGGTTCAAAACCATATAAGAGAGGGTTCAAAACCTTACAATAGAGGGTTCAAAACCTAGAAATCAATCATCCTAGAACAGATGATTAGTTTTCAAAGTGGTTTTGAAATTTATGTTCTTGTTGTGGTCGTCGCCTAAGGATAGGTGACGGTATTGTTTTATGACTAAACGCAAGTAAACTCGCGTTAGGGTCCTAAGAAGGTTATAGACTAGGTCAAAGTATTACTAATAACCTAATTCCCTATAACCATTGGCTCTGATACCATCTTTTCTGTCACACCCCGACCACGTAGAACATACTAAACGTGGCGGAAACATCGGGTAGTGTTGTAACAGAATTAATTGTTTCAAATCCATGGCAATTGAAGTTTCGTTTTATTAATCAAATATGAAAGTTTACATTGTTTTAAACAAGAACCAAAGAGTACATAACATAAATTAACTAGTTCTTGTCTCGTTTTAAGTCACTAAGGCACAGGTCCGCCTAAGTATGTCTTGATAAGTCCTATGCATCATCTCCTGAAAACACATGTGAAAATAGGTACGTCAGCATAAAAATGGCTGTGAGATACATAGGTTTTGTAAAAAAAAGGATTCATGACTTATGTTTGAGAAAATGTTTAGTCATGAACCTTGTAATTTGCTTTGTCTTGTAAATCATTTGAAAAACGATAAGATCAGATGATATGTATAAATAAGTGAATAATGTATGATTAAATGAATAACCATGTAAGATGAGTTTGTATAAGATAAGTTGTTTGTAAATCAATGTCTTGTGAAAAGTATGTTATTTGTATAAAATGTTATATGTCTCAAACTGAAATGATTCAAATAACGCTACGATATGTAATACCATACAAACACTTATATATAGGAAGTACCAGCGGCGTATCCACCATGCTTGTATCATATTACACACGCCTCGTTACTTAATCACTTACTCAAACCAAACCAAACAATGTAAGATGTCTATGTTTAAACCAACTTCCAAATGTATTGAAATAATATGTTAAAATGTTTATGTCAAGATGTAAATCATATAATGTATAACCAATGTCAAAAGTGTTTATGTGTCAAATGTAAACCATGTAATGTGTAACCAAAATGATATGTATGGCTAGTGAAATGCATCAACTAAACCATATGCACAAGAACATAATATTGAAGTAAAACTTGGTTTAAATCAAAGTTATGTCCTGTGGAAATGCATGATCAATGTAAATCATGTAATATGCATCCAAAATGTAAGTATGTGATGAATAACAAATGTACTAAGTATGCGACAAATAGACATAAGTAGCATGTGACCTGTACTAAGTATGCAACAATAGACATACGTAGCATGTGACCTGTACTAAGTATGCAACAATAGACATACGTAGCATGAAACGTAATGTAAAACATGTACTATAAATGTACTAATGAACATAGCAAGTATATGATGTGAAAACAGGAAAGCACGAAAGTAACAAGTAGGCACATGTGTTCCACCCTAAAACAGTTTGGAAAACAGTAAAAGAGGGGTCTATGTACTCACTTGAGATTGCTTAGTAGTCCTTGAGTAACAACCAAGCAATGCTAGAGATCACGGATATCAAACGGCACCTAATATAGGTAACTATGTTAATAAACCGGACCTAAATCGGACGATTTAGATAGAATGAGGGTTTGTAAACCAAACGAGTATAGAGACTCGTGTCATATGGTTTAACAAAGCCTACATGCTAAATGAAACCTAACCTAATAGCTTACGACCCGTTTAGGTAGCTTATGCTACTTTAACGCGTCGTTCGCGTGAAACGCGTTCGGATCGCCTAACTAGTCCTATGACAAGTATTATATGCCTAAACATGTTACATAATCAGTTATGTGACAAAAGTTTAGGTTACATATGCTAAATTACCAATTATACATGAAAAGGGTATTCTGGTAATTTACCTAAGGCATATAAACTACCTATCATACAACTACTCAAACGATGTGACCATTAGGTATAACCTCGGAAGGTTATTCCCTATACACTATGGTCACCTAATGTGTTTGGTCGGATCCTAATGATCGACCAAATGGGTCGGGTTCGAAGGTATAAGCGATTTATCAGATCGCTTATCCTTACGACCCTAGACAACGTGGTAATCAGTAGGCATAGTCCCAAGGGACTATAACCATCGTGATTACAATCACGTTGCGAAGTTCAAACGAACTTCGCATTAACCATAAGCTGGTCAACGCTGAAAGTCAAACAAAGTTTGACTTTCGGACTCGAAAAGCAATAAAAGAAAGAAAAGAACGAAAGAATACTTACGAAGGGTCCCCGAATGCTAATCTAGATCGAAATAACTCAGGTATGAAACAATGGTTCCAACTTAGAGTCTTTAAGATCAGATTCTAGTGATTTTGAAGCAATGGGGGGTGGGGTATTTATAGTTTTCGGGTAACCGTTAAGATCGTTTCATGGAAACCGTGCTCGAATCTTGTGCGTACACTTGTCACAAAGTTGTGGTAACTTAAAAATGGTCCTAATGAGCTGAATGTGCAGTTGTGAGTGTGTGGTTGTGGTTAAAACAGTTGTAACCTGCTGACTGATCGTTCTTATCTGATCTGTAAGGCTGACGCGGCCCGCTTCAGGATCAGACAAAGCTCAGGCGGGCCGCCTGGAGCTTCTGATCAGAAAACATGTTTCCATTTTGACAGTTTCAGTCCCTGTTGTGTTTTAAGCCCATTTCCGACACTTCTAAGGCCCGTAAAGCCAACTTTAAGGCCCTAAAATGATGCCTAAACATTTTGGACATGAAACATGCTCAAAAATATGTCGGATGTTGGTTCGTTTGGTCGTACGAACGCGATGTTCGCTTAATTACGACGGAATGCGCATAAGCGCGAAAAACGATCCAAATGACGCGACGAATGGATTTTTCTTATGCCGAAAACTAAAATAAAATATTTTAGTGCTTACATAAATTTTTGGATGTCCGGATGTATTCAGAACGTGAGTTATGAGCGAAAATGCAAACTTGTGCACTTTTTGACGCTTTTAGTCCCTGAATGACACAAAAGTTTATTTTAGCATACCGAACACCTCAAAGCCTATTTCTAAGCTATGTAAAGGATATTTATGGTATGTTTAACTTATGGTCATGTTCCGGAATGTCTGTTACAGTTCAAATTGGCATACTTCCGCAGTTTGTCAACTTTAGTCCCTGTAAGCGATTTAACTTGATTTTGCCATACCAAAGCCTTCAAAACTTATTTCTAAGTTAAGTAAAGGTTATTTAAGGTATGTTAAGACAATTTCACTATTCCGGAGTGTTCGTTGCATTAAACTGGTTATATCTACGCATCAGTGCGCGTATAACCTTCCAGAAAGCGATTTAGAGCTTGAAATCGAACAAGAATTGATATGTGTAAATGATACACATATTTTTACAAATCCCAAGTATGAAATACAATATTTCATTGGTTTGGCATTTGTATGATGGTTGAAGTGACACAGGTGTCACAGTCTCCCCTACTTTAGGAAATTTCGTCCCGAAATTTAGTTTTAGAGGAAACTTGTGAAAACCGCTGTGACGGTTTCACTTTCAGACAAATCCATTGAACCCTTAAGTAAAACTCTGGGCCATGTTAGGATTCTTAGAGAAAATTTCAACCCTCAAAGTGAAGTCCTTGTAGTAACAAAACATGAAGTTTTGAACTACGGACAGAAGAACGTTTCTTATGAAGACTTATCACAGGAAACTGTGTGTGTGATTGAGATCAGAATTGGGGAGTGTGAGAATAAATGACATTGGTAGAGGTCCAAGACTTCTCCCGTATCGTTACTCTTGCCACTGTTGGTCTTAACACATGACAAAACTTCATGTGGTTTCTGTGCACTGAATTCCATAATTATGTAGGCCTCCATAATTACGTAGTTCCTTGCACAATCCGCACAGTTCATTTCATAATGCGTATGGGGAAAAATCAAACGAATAATCCTGTGGTGATTTAACTTGACTGCAATAGAGTCTCTTTAACTAGGTCACCAAAGGATTAGATCAACGAACAATCTCTTGAACAGTTCAAATTGGCATACTTCCGCAGTTTGTCAACTTTAGTCCCTGTAAGCGATTTAACTTGATTTTGCCATACCAAAGCCTTCAAAACTTATTTCTAAGTTAAGTAAAGGTTATTTAAGGTATGTTAAGACTATTTCACTATTCTGGAGTGTTCGTTGCATTAAACTGGTTATATCTACGCATCAGTGCGCGTATAACCTTCCAGAAAGCGATTTAGAGCTTGAAATCGAACAAGAATTGATATGTGTAAATGATACACATATTTTTACAAATCCCAAGTATGAAATACAATATTTCATTGGTTTGGCATTTGTTTGATGGTTGAAGTGACACAGGTGTCACAAAAACAGAGCCTCCCGACAATTTTTCTTCATTACAGCAAGTTCAGCACGGGTCGTGCTCAGCCAATACGGCCCCGTGCTGAAAGATCTGCAGAAAAATGCCCAGTTCAGGTAACTTGACACCGGGCATGTTCGCTGAACACGCCCCCGTGCCCAGCATTCTGTTACTTTCTGATAATTTCTGTTACTGCCAACCTGAACACGGGGCCGTGCCCGAACACCACGGCCCGTGTCCAGCTGCCCAGTAACATTAAATTTTGTTTTTAACACACCTTTTACACATTCAATCAACCTAAAAACTTATTTTTGGGACACATTGAGGACAATGTGTAATTTAAGTGTGTGTGTGTGGGGGGGGGGGATACTAAAACCTTGAATTTTGCAAGTCCTAATTACAAGCCTTACACAAAACTCTATTGGAACCGCTAAACACCCCAAAAAAAATTTCAAAAACTTTTCATTTTTTTACTTGTCTTGGTTTAATTCGGGAATAACAAGTTCTAAAAAGGTTATATTTTTACAAATTTACAACCGATAGCGTCGTGATAAAAAGAACCAACATAAGAAAATTATGAAACGACATGACAAATCTAGTTAAAATTTGATTGTATATACTTGATCACATAAAAACTCATTCCCACAAAAAGTGGGTTTTGAGCCTTTATTGAGCATACAAATACACATCTTTAAACTAAATGCTCATTTTTCGTTTCTTGTGTGAATAGCCGCTTGGTTTCTTACGACTCTAGAACTTGCCATGACGATACATTCCCGGTCCTTACCAACTTAAACCCAAGTAAGTAAATGATGGAGGCATTAGGACTAACCCTTTTTCTTTCAACACCATTATTTTTTCTTTTTTTTACCACCTACCCAAAATCCTCCTAGTTAACCCCTTTGAGCCTAAACCTTTTTCATTTCTAAACCCACAAAACAAACACCTTTTACCCACCAAAACCCTTTTTCATTTTAAACCATTTATTTTAGTAAAAAGCTCGGTTTTCATTTGGCATTCCTTATCAAAAAAAAAAAAAAAAGTTGAAGTCAAAAAAATAAAATAAAATAAAATAAATAAACAAACAAGTTCATCAAAAAGAACTTTGTTTGAAGAATTGCGTCATTAGAATAGAAAGTCATAAAAATAAAAAGTCTTACGAAAACCGATGCTTTTTACGCCTTTCGCCCTTTTCTACTAACTACTAACCCAAAACCACCTACCTTTAACCCAAGCCTAACCCTTCCCCAAAGTCCTCTTGATATTTACAAAGGTGTATAGTTAAAAAGGAGGAGGATTGATTGCTTGGCAAGCATATGGTAGAAGTAAGTTCCATGCCGGTCCCGAGTGTTTCACAAAAATACATCTTCGGCCGAGTGTTGAGTGATCTCCCGTGAGGTATGTGAACTTGTATATAAATGGAATTTTAAAGAGGCATGTTATGCCCAAATAAGTAATTTCTCTTATGTAATGTTCTAAATAAATCATAACGAATAGGATTGTAAATAAAATAAAAATAAAACCTAATAAAAATCTTGGATTCCCGATACTCAAGACAAGCCCAAAAAACTTCTCTTCTACCTATTCCATTTGGGTGTGTAAGCCACATTATAAAGAGTTTTGCTTGAGGACAAGCAAAGATTCAAGTGTGAGGGTATTTGATGTGTGTAAAATGCAACATATAAATTATATCAAATGTGGCATAAAACTAACTCTTTTTTAGTACTAATGTTGGAAAAAGTGTGCTTTTGTCTTCCTTTTGTATTTTCAGGGTTAAATGAGCTTTAAATGAAAAAAAAGAAGCAAAAATGCAGCTAAATCTAACAATAATACAAGAAAAGGAACAAACGTGGTATGCCCGACCCCTCGACAGCATCTTCCAAAGCAAAAACAAGCGATCAGAAGGCTGAACATGCCCCGTGCTCATTGAACACGGGGGCGTGCCCAAGTGTCTGTAGAAAAGACAAAGTTGTAGAAGCTTCTATTTCCCAACACGGGGGCGTGCCCAGCGGATACGGGGCTGTGGTCAACGCTAAGATTCACAGAATCCAAGCAAATCTTGATAGTACAGATACGCTTCTTCACACGGGGCCGTGCCAAGCGGACACATGGGCGTGGTCAACTAATGCAGACAAACTGCAATTAATGAAGAAAGAGAAGATGGGTGGACACGGGGCCGTGCCCAGCGGGCACGGGGCCGTGTCTGGGATTCTGTGAAGGCTATAAATAGAGGTGCTTGGTTCACTTCAAAGGCATCCCTTGAAAAACCACCTCTCTCACGCTTCACCCACCCACCACCACCATCACAACCCACATCCACCACCATCATCCATCATCCATCATCCATCATCCATCATAGAGTGTGTGTAGTAGTCTCGGGATCCAAGATTGATAGTAAGAGTTCTTGACAATCAAAGGCCATGTTTTCCTAAGTCTCTTACATCACTTGGTGAAGACAAGCATTTAGTGTAATACTTTTAATTTTTAATCTTTTCGCACTTTTATTTGGTTATGTATTAATGACTTTAATAACTAGTTTCTTATGTTGAAGGTGAAACTTCCTTATCATTTGTCCGTGGTGTCTTGGCGTTATTTTACTGTCTATATAAAATAAAAGATTTACACCATTCATATCTCCACGGTCTATATGGAGATTTGTTGGCTACCTGGTCGGGGGTTAAGGGAATGGTTTGGTAAGCGTTTTGCCTTGTTCAGTGTATAGATCCTGTGTCACACCCTGACTTTTGCGGAAGCGTGATTATGGTGTGACTTACTTGTTATCATTGCATTCAACCATATCAAACAATCTATATGATAATACCAAAGATTTGTCATCCATAAATTGAGTTTAAAACATAACAACATTGTCTAAAATGTAGACTTCAAATTTAAGTTTTATAAACCAGATGAATTGTGTAAAAGTTTGCTAAGGACTCGTCAAAGATAATAGTTGTAATCAAAGTTTGGAAGACGTGTCTCGTCCAGGATTAAGACACACTGGCCAAACCCAAAAACCATGGATGACATCTTTATACTTAACATGACTTGAAACTCCAACGCCCGCCAGATCCATACTTAATTTCCTGAAATACATGTAGGTTGAAAAACATCAACAAAAGTTGAGCGAGTTCATGTGTATGTGAGTTTGTATAAATCGTTAATGTGTGTCTGCATGAATCGTTAAAACGTGTCTGTATAAATGTATGTCCTTGGTATGTAGCAATAAGGAAAAACAGATCAATTAATGTGTAGCTAATACATTAATAAGTGACATGGTCTAGGAAGCACTCAAACCTGTAACGCGTATTTCATACCGGTACTTCCGGCGGAACGACATAGTCACCACATGCAGCCACACGCTGGCCCATGTGTGGGGCTCGCAACACCCAATAGATCTATCACTCATGCCCCTCGGTCCTTATACAAGGATTAATGGTCTTACGATAATAGCCTATCCATTCACGTGATCTAGCAGTAAATTCCTTAGCTAATCATACCATGTATAAAAGTGTCTGTAATAATTGTAACATGTATTTCACCCCCGAAGTTATAAAACTGAAAACAGTTAAGAGAAAAGGGGGACATGAACTCACTGTTTTGTGTCTTCGTATCCAATGTAACTCGAAGCTTCCACTAGAACGCACGACTACCTACATGTGTACTAACGCCTATTAGACGAACGGGTCGTGCCTTGTCTTAATATTTATTGGTGCCTTTGATTTACGTTTAAAAGTGTCTTTGGTAGTATTCCAAGTTATATAATTGGTTGTTAAAATAATAAATATTTTAACTTGCATTTTCTTTTGGAATACTTTGTTAAACAATATTTTTGTAGTAATACTTCTCATGTATTTGTATTTGCATTTCCTTCCCAAGGATGGGGTATTTATACATGTATGCTTGTAGTTCCGACAATATATATATTAAGTCCCACTTAGAAAAATACCTTTAACTCATTTGTCCGAAAATAACGTATTCCCAAAATATATGTATTTTTCCCAAAAATAATATATTTTCACTTCCTTAGTTTCCAAAATAATATTTTACCAAAGATATTTGTGTAAGAGTATCTTCCTGAAATATTTCATAAGTTACGTTTTTGCGTTCGGTTTCACAATACCAAGTGTGTAACTTAGATATTTATTCCGTGAGATTTTTGGTATTATTTTGGGAGTTGTAATTTCCATGGTATGCGTTAGGTTATATTATTTTACCCTAAATAATATAACTAGTTCACAAAATATGCAAAAATTCACACAAGCGTCTTTGTACAAAATATATATTCTAAATATATATTTATCCGCTTTTGTTTACGAAAACCCACCTCCGACACTTTGTATTTAGTAACAAAATTTATGGCGAAGTTTATATTTGAAACACAAGTTATAAAGTATACTTGTAACACTCGTTCAGAAAAATATTTACTAAGTGTTAGGATTTTCGGAAAATTTCGCCATCGTCTCCTTTGTAAATGGAGGTGCCCATGCTAAATAGCATATCATTTTCTTTAACATATAACACGTTAGATCGTTCTCAAATAACCAACCCGTCAGTTAGACATGCAAAATACTACTTATATCATTTCAGTTTTAATATACAAAAACCGGGCTGTTTTCGGGCATTTTAATAAAATAGTTATCTTATTCCAAAATTTCCCAAATTTTTACAGAATTTCTTATACGATCCAAATATTATTGTGTAAAAATATCGAGGTCCAAATCATCACCAATATTTTATAGAAAATCATTTTCCGGACTGCATTCAGATTCATCTTTTTCTGACTGCAGTCCACGGAATAATTTATTTAAAATTCCTCGTACGTCCAATTTACGAAATTCCAGTGGGAGAATTACAAATACATCGGTGGTCATCTACGGTACAAATTTCATAAGCTAATTCTTCACAGAACTCAGGTTATGACGAAAAATGCAACACATATTTTCAGCAGAAAAATGCAGCTTTAGTTGCTGTTAGAAAACGACCCTTTAAAAATAGCAAACGAAGTCCAAAAATTATGATTCCAGTGCCATTAGAACCGTATTTCATAATAACACATTATAAATTCAAGAAAATCAGTTTTTAGTTAAGTATTGACCTGTTTACAGCCAGTTGAAGTTGGCTGAAAATGCAAATCAGCATGCTTTTTATAATATAAGTGCCACTAAAATGTACACATACGATTACCATTTATTCTAATAACGATTTATCTCATAACATAAGTTATTTACAGCAGATTATTGTTTGTATTACTCAGATTTATCATGATTTCATCATCATTTTAACACTACTTCATCATATGCTAGTTGATGTTCAAGACTTTGTTTAAGGTTCTTTAGAGTTCTTATGTTTTTTATCTTTAAACATCATTAACCACTTAAATAACAAGTAAAATACAAGGATCTAAGTGCTTACCACTAGCATAAAGCTAGGGGAGTTCAAGAGTGTAAAAGTGGTGGATAAAAGAAGATGGGAGTGGTCCTTCAACTTCCGAACACACCGAGCTCCGTCGGATGCACTTTAACACCTTTGTATACTAGTGAAATGGATGAAGAAGCTTGATTGATGATGGTGGCGAGGGTGGTGGCTCACGGCCGAACTAGAGAAGGAGGGAGAGAGTATTTGAGGTTTGTAGATGTGAAGATGATAAGAATGTGTGAGATCTAGTGGTTTTTATAATTAACCTCCAACCATGCTTTAACCATTAGACCTTGTGTCCTCAAGATACTAAACATGATCTTATTTTAAATCATAGAAAATCAAGTGGGGTGTCCCACTAATCCATAGCCGGTTGGGGGGGGGGGTTGGCTTAGTTGTGTTGAAATTGGTAAGTAACTAAGTTAGTTAGAAGGTTAAGTGTTTAGTTAGTATGTTATAGTGTGTAATTTATTATATAGGGTGTTAGGGTGTTCGGGGACCCTAACTAGCTCAGAAAAATAAAAACAATATGTTTGGCAATATTTTTGTGTTCCGGGTAAACTCCGGTTATTCGGTTGGGCGTTGTCTGTTAAAGTGCTAAATTAATCCATAAAGTGTCCTTTATATTGCTTTTAGTGACACATTTAATTCCCAACACTTTGGAAAGTATCTAGGACTATTTTGCCAAGTTTTTGCACTTTACTAGTATTATTAAATGCTGAATTTTGGTTATCTAGTGCATAATTCTGCATTTAGAGTGTGTTTTAGGCACTTCCCGGTACTATAGCTATCACCTAGTGACGCAGTTTTATGGTCCTCACTTCCCTACACTCCCTACTAGTGTAGTGTCCTGTCTCTGGCTCACACTGGCCTCATAAACATTGTCTGTCTTTGTGCTGGCATTGTCAGCATGTTTTCTGGGTTATCCGTTTAGTGTGCTAGCTGTGCTTTGTGCATCAAGTTTGTCACTAAAGTTTGTGTGAAATAAATGGAGTGACAGTATGAGATGTGATGCATGTGTATGTATGTAAAAGAAATCAGAAAGCAGTTTCATCACAGTTGTAATCAAGCACAATCATTAAGCACAAATTAAATATTAATTAAGTGTACGGATGCATGCAAATTTGACAGTTGTCACATTCTCCCCCCGTTAAGAAAATTTCGTCCTCGAAATTTGTACTACCTTAACTCCTTATGATTCCGTCACATGTGTATGTATATAAATAATACCAGGGTAGATAATCATCAAACCGAATCAACCCTTACTCACATTAGGTGAGTCCAAGAAAATATAACAACCCGAATCCTAGGGTTAAAAGGTATGTGCTTTTAGCATTTGATGTCATAGGTACAAGACGTATTTGACGTATAGTCTAGGGTATCCTGTTAACAGGGGTTCCACAAAAGAGGAGTTTTGACTGATTAGATCCTCAGACGATCGATCGCAATATGCAGATGAGTTTTCACAAACCATAGCATCTGCTATATAATTTCAAAATCAACAACTCAAACGTACTAGTAAAATGATATGTCAACCCTCGAATAATTGAATGGTGAGGTTTAGTGTGTTGACATTTTTGAATTGCGAATGTACGGAGAATGAAATACAAGTGAATCTGGTGTATCATTGTCTTGATTCGTAGTTGCATCAGAAATGTTTAAATGGCAAGTCAAACGAAAGTATATGCAGTTTTGTGTGAAACGGTTGACCTTGATTAGCACAAGTTACAAGTTGGTAATGACACCACAAGGTGTCGTAATGACATAATTCAAGTATAGTGGTGACTGAACAAGTTCACCGTGTTTGAAATTAATTGAAAATGTACCAAAACAAGCCTGAAGATTTGTCTTACACCATGTCACAGAGTTTTCAATTGAATACGGAACATCAAAGAGCCACTGTTTTTGGTCGAAGTGAGAGAGCAATAAGCACCGCAGGGTATTCAATTTATAACGAAAGAATCGTTCGGAGGTACATCGTGGTATGAAATGAATCTATGTACCCTTGTCTTAACACATAACTGTTTTGAGACTGTTTTGATTGTGATAAACAAAACGGATTTAGAGCAAGTCAATAAATAAACAATTAAACCCGTGTATGAGGTGCGTAACCAACTTAGCGCAAGCTTCAATCTTGGGAAAATATCCCCACAAGGTATCGTAACTAACAACGATTTAGTGAAGTCATAGACCAAATAAATCTACTACGACTCGAAACAAAAGAATCTTTGCCAAATGATTTGAATATGATGCTCTCAATACATCATATGACGTCTTAACTAAATGTGCGAAATGAATAAGTTCAAGCAATTGAACTTGATTTTAGCGTAACCCGGCAATAAACGTATGTATCAAAGGAATCTCGGCATGGTCACAAAGGTAAATCATGAATGTAACTTAAAATAAGTGGAGTTTCAAGAAAGTGTGTTGTCTTGATAGCAAAAGAGTCAACAGTCACAATAATGTAGGTCCTTTGAATCACAAATCAGTAATTAGATTTAGCGTTGAACTTTAATGAAGCGTTTATTCGAAATGAAACCGCATGCGTAGCAAAAGGTGCATGGGTAATATATAAGTTTTCAAGTAATGAAGCAATGTGTTTCTGCCGAAATGGAGAAGTGACCAAGTATACGAAGTAAACGTGTGTTCGCTCTCAGCGAAGAGGATCAACGCGATGCAACTACTATCAAGGGGAGTAGAGATGCAAACATCTATTTGCTAGAAGCAAAAGTAAAGATTTCAATAAAAAGAAGTTTAAGTACTTTTCTATTTGGTCAACGAAACTGGCATATATGTCAGGTTAATGGTGTCTACTTGAGTTAACAGATGTGGTTCCTAATCAACCAGCTTTGTGAATTTGGACCTGGGCTCCCGATGGTCCTAAGTACGTGTTTCCTAGATTCTCAGGGTTTCGTATTTGGTGTAGAATCGTTCTGTGCATCGTGTAGGAAGCACCATTCTTGTGTACGTCTGAAACAAATTATGGTCCCGCCATTTTCCCGGCATGCTTTCTTCCTGGAGTCACAGCTAATGACACTCGATCATCGGTCGGTCGTGAAGTAGTAGTTGAATTCTCACAGTAAATTAAATAATTCGTTAATCCTTAGCAAGAGTTATCAACTCTTGTTGGTTAGGTCGTTCGGCTCCTGGTAGTTTGATGTCAGTTCGAAAGGTGTCGTCCGCCTTATTGACGAGCATAATTAGGATTACCCAAAAGGGAATTTTGGTCTGTTATCTTCCTTCTCTGTCAATCCTTGCATCTCCGAAGGTGTAAGTCGTTAAGGTGTATTGACTACAGGCGTGACGCCTGGAATCAATCTGATGCGAAATTCAACTTGTCGTTGAGGAGGTAGTTTTTGGCAAGTCTTTGGGAAAGACTTCGGGATATTTCCCTGTCACGGGAATATCTTTGAGTTTTGGTTCTTCGGCTCCCCTGTCCACGACATGAGCTAAGAAAGCAACACATCCTTTACGCAACAATTTTTGTGCCTTCAAGAAATTAGTAATCTGTAGAGGCGTATCTTGCTCCATGAGCCACGATCATTCCTTCGTTCGCCATCGGGATGCGGATACCAACTTCCGCTCGATTGCTTGACAACTGGTCCATTCCCGTTACCACGTCAAGACTTCTCCTTGACTGGTTCTTATCAAGTACTGGATATCTATCTTACGTACTGCTAAAACAAGTATATTCTGAAGCTAAAATCTGACAATAATATCAAATAGCACAGACGCATAACATTGACTACTATGAGACGTACCGATGGCCATGTTTGGATCCTGGCGTGCTTCCCTAGCTCCGGTACATTCTTCCCATGATTTTGTTTAATCTCCCTTGGGCAATCTTTCCTAAAGTGCCCCATATCACCGCAGTTATAACATCCCTTACCTTTCCCTTTTCCTTTCTTTCCACGCTTCATCTCACGCCAACACGTTTCCCTGTTGTGTCCCACTTTGCCACAGTTGTCACACTTTCCATTTTTACATCGCCCGGTATGATGACATCGGCACCTGTCGCATTTAGGTAGTTTACCCATGTACTCTTTTCTCTTTTTGGCCTTGTTGTTGCTACTCGTCTGGGTACCCTGTTTGAAATTTGCTAACTTTCTCTTGTTGTCTCCAGATGACTCTACATGAGTCTCCTTCTTCCCCTCAGAGGTTGAAAATTTGTTCATCCTGATTGCTTCTTCAGTCAAGGCTACACTTAGATTGATGGCCTCAGTGCTCGTTGCAGGCTTTGATGTCGTCACCATGCTCATGATTTGGGGTGCCAATCCCCAAATGAAACGCTCAATCTTCTTAAACTCCGGATCTACCATGTAAGGAACGATACGCGACAGAACTTGGAACTTCTCCACATACTCAGCTATTTTTGGACCTTCCATCTTCAAGTTCCAGAACTCAGTTTCCACCTTCTGGCTTTCTGTTCTCGAACAGTACTTTTTATGCATTAGCTCTTTCAGCTCGTCCCATGATAAAGCATACGCAGCAGCCTCGCCAATCGTCTGAACCTAGAGTTTCCACCATGACAGAGCCCCATATTGGAACAGTCCGAAAATGTACGTGACCTGGTGCTCTGGGGCGCATTTGCTCGCACGCAAAACAGTGTCCGTCTGCTCAACCCAGCACACGAAGGCTACGGCACCCCCAGTGCCGTCGAAATGTCAGGGCTGGCAGCCTAAGAACTGCTTGTAGGTGCAGCCTGTGATACAAGCAACATTATTCGCGTAAGGTATTAGCAAAGCACTTGTGGAAATGTCCAAACGTTTGTAATGTGTCTTAAAGGACTAAACATTACCGTTGGGTGGGTTATTTCCCGAGGTACCTCTGCTGCGCTCAGAGCGAAGGGCCTCGTACTGTACGATGACCTGTAAGAGGCGTTCTTGAAATTCCGCCTCTGTCGTTGGCAGAGGGTTGTTGGTATCGGTGTTCCCTTGAGTCGACATCTGTCACACCCCGACCACGTAGGACAACAAAACATGGCGGAAAACGTCGGGGAGTGTAGTAACAGAATCATTGTTTCATAACACATGGAAATTGAAATATTGTTTTATTGATTAAAGTAGTTACAATGTCTTGACAATCAAAGAAACATAACATAAATAACTAGTCTTGCATCTTTTATTGTCGCTAAGGCCCAAGTCCGCCTAAGTGTATCTTGATAAATCCTATGCATCATATCCTGAAACACATGTGAAAATAGGTACGTCAGCATAAAAATGCCTGTGAGATACATAGGTTTATGAAAATAGGATTCATGACTTATTGTTTAAGAAAATGTTTAGTCATGAACCTTGTAATTTGCTTTGTCTTGTAAATCATTTGAAAAGTGATAAATAAACCAAATGATATATATGTTAAAAGAATAATACATGGTTAAGTGGATAACCATGTGAAATGAGTTTGTATAAATTAAGTTGTTTGTAAAACAATGTATTGTGAAAAATATGTTATTTGTATAAAATGTTATATGTCCAAATTGAAATGATTCAAATAACGCTACGATATGTAATACCATACAATCACTTATATATAGGAAGTACCAGCGGCGTATCCACCATGCTTTTATCATATTACACACGCCTCGTTACTTAAATCACTTACTCAAACCAAACCAACAATGTAAGATGTCTATGTTTAAACCAATTGCCAAACGTATTGAATAATATGTCAAAATGTTTATGTCAAGATGTAATTCATGTAATGTATAACCAATGTCAATAATGTTTATGTGTCAAATGTAAATCATGAAATGTGTAACCAATGTCAATAATGTTTATGTGTCAAATGTAAATCATGTAATGTGTAACCAAAATGATATGTATGGCTAGTGAAATATATCAACTAAACCATATGCACAAAAACAAAGTATTGAAGTAAAACATGGTTCAAATCAAATCTATGTTTTGTGGAACAAATGCATGCTATACTGATATAAACATCTATGAGGTATTGTGAGAATGCATACATCCAAGCCTTGAGATTGTGGCGATAAACCCTCAAACAAATTAAAGGTTTATCTAAGTTATGTATATCGAATTCGGTCATTCCTTCCAATCCAAACAAACCCAGGATTTCAGGAACGGGAGTTGTCAATTCCTATGGTACCACTACCTACTAACGAACGGCGTGATCGGTGTTAATGAATGTATATTGATCCATCAAAACAAACCAAATGTCATACCAAAATGTAAGCATGTGATGAAAACAACTGTACTAAGTATGCAACAAATGGACATACATAGCATGTGAACTGTACTAAGTATGCAACAATAGACATACATAGCATGTGACGTGAAACAACTGTACTAAGTATGCAACAATAGACATACATAGCATGTGACGTGAAACAACTGTACTAAATATGCACACAATGGGCATACATAGCATGAAATGTAATGTAAAACAATGTACTAAGTATGCACACAATGGGCACACATAGCATAAAATGTAATGTAAAACAATGTACTATAAGTGTACTATTGAACATAGCATGTATATGATGTGAAAACAGGAAGGCATGAAAGTAACAAGTAGGCACATGTGTTCCACCCCAAAACAGTTTGGAAAACAGTAAAAGAGGGGTCTATGTACTCACTTGAGATTGCTTAGTAGTCCTTGAGTAACAACCAAGCAATCCTAGAGATCACGGATATCAAACGACACCTAATATAGGTAACTATGTTAATAAACCGGACCTAGATCGGAGGATCGGATAGAATGAGGGTTCGTAAACCAAATGAGTATGGAGACTCGTGTAATATGGTTTAACAAGCCTACATACTAAAATGAAACCTAACCTAAGTGCTTTCGACCCATCGCGACCCATTAAGGTAGCTTATGCTACTTTAACGCGTCGTGCGCGCAAAGCGCGTTCGAGACGTCTAACTAGTCCTATGACAAGTATTATATGCCTAAAAATGTTACAAAATCAGTTATGTGACAAAAGTTTAGGTTACATATGCTTAATTACCAATTATACATGAAAAGGGTATTCTGGTAATTTACCTAAGGCATATAAACTACTTATCATACGACTACCTAAACTAGGCGACCATAAGGTATAACCTCGGAAGGTTATTCCCTATGCTACTAAACATGTTTGGTCGGATCCTAAGATCGACCAAACGGGTCGTGTTCGAAAGTCTAAGCGGGTGTTTAGTCCGCTTAACTTACGACTCTACACAAGCACTAAACTAAAAAGCGACGAGCTAAACATGCTATAACATGTTTAGAAAATAGGTTTTGATATCAAAACAAACGGTTTTGATATCCTAGAGTAGTTTGGTTACAAAATACGCGTAAATGCGCATTTTGACCCAAACTACGGCTCGTCACTGAGCCTTGATAACGTGGTAATCAGTAGGTATAGCCACTAGGGACTATAACCATCGTGATTACAATCACGTTATGAAGTTCAAACGAACTTCATTTTTGACCATTGACTCGTCAACGCCGAAAGTCAAACATAGTTTGACTTTTGAACTCCAAAAGCAATAAAAGAATGAAGGAACACTTACAAAGGGTCCCCGCAAGCAAATCGTGATCGAATAGCTCAGGTATGAAGCAAAAGCCTCAACTTAGAGCATTTAGATCAGATTTGGTGGGTTTTTGGGGTTGAATGGGTTGGGTATTTATAGGATTAGGACCACCGTTAGGATCGTTTCTTGAAAACCATGGTCGAATCTAATCCGTACACTTGTTGGAAAGTTGTGGTACCTCATTTGGCCTCCCACCATAAGGAATCAACAGGTGGAAAAGGGTTTGGGAGTGCACAACAGCTGGAAACAGGCTGTTAAACATCGAATCTGGTCTGGGAGACTGACGCGGGCCACGTAAGGATCAGCCCAGGTCTTACACGGGCCGCCTGGAGCTTCTGATCTGAAAACAAGTTTCCAAAATGACAGTTTTGGTCCCTGTTGGTGTTTAAGCTCATTTTCGACACTTCTAAGGCCCGTCAAGCCAACTTTAAGGCCCTAAAATGATGCCTAAACATTGTGGTCATGAAACATGCTTAAAAATATGCCGGATGTTGGTTCGTTTGGTCGTACGATCGCGGTGATCGCTTAGTTACGACGGAATGCGCATAAGCGCGAAAAACGATCCAAATGACGCGACGAATGGATTTTTCTTATGCCAAACACTAAAATAAAATATTTTAGTGCTTACATAAATTTTTGGATGTCCGGATGTATTTAGAACGTATGTTATGCGCGAAAGTGCAAACTTATGCACTTTTTGACGCTTTTAGTCCCTGAATGACCCAAAAGTTTATTTTAGCATACCGAACCCCTCAAAGCCTATTTCTAAGCTATGTAAAGGATATTTATGGTATGTTTAAATTATGGTCATGTTCCGGAATGTCTGTTACTGTTCAAATTGGCATACTTTCGCAGTTTGTCAAATTTAGTCCCTGTAAGCGAATTAACTTGATTTCGGCATACCAAACCTTCCAAAACTTATTTCTAAGTTATGTAAAGGTTATTTAAGGTATGTTAAGCTTATTTCACTATTCCAGAGTGTTTTTTGCATTAAACTGGTTATATTTACGCATCGGTGCGCGTATAACCTTCTAGAAAGCGATTTAGAGTTTGAAATTGAACAAAAATTGATATGTGCAAATGATACACATATTTATACAAATCCCAAGTATGAAATACAATATTTCATTGGTTTGGTATTTTTTTGATGGTCTCAGTGACCCAGGTGTCACAGTCTCCCCTACTTTAGGAAATTTCGTCCCGAAATTTAATCAGAGGAAACTTGTGAGAGCTTGAAAACATGAAGTTGAAAAGATCAAACAATGTTGGTTAGGGTTCTGAACTTCTAGTAACTTTAATAACATCATGCTTGCAATGTAAGAGGGATACTTATATACAAGTATATGAAGCGTCATTGGTGCGTCCACCGTACCTCCATTACATCGTTCTCATTTTGTTATTGTTGGCACTATCGGTTCTTACACATAATAAATCTTACTGGGTTTCTGTGCACTAAATTTCATAATTATGTACGCGTCCATAATTAGACAATTCCTTGCACAGTTCACACAGTCTATTTTATAATGTGTAGGGTAAAACCAAATGAACAATCCTGTGATGAGTGTGACTAGACCGCCATAGAGTCCTTTTAATTAAATCAATAAATGATCTAAATAGACTATCAAGGAGTCTGTTCATCTACATCACTAGATGCCATTCTTTAACCAAATTGTGAATCAATCTTTTTGACTACACCACTAAAAGGGTCTCTTATGAATCATGGAGCGTTACTATATAAGCCAAGGGTCTTAACTATTACATAGAAGCCCATTAAGGATTTAAGGTAGTACCTTTTGAATATCCTGCTACGAATCACTCATATGAAGATATGAAAGATTCTGCGAGGATTTGGATAACGAATATCCAGAGTATACAAAAACAAAAAAAGCATAAAAGAAAACATAAGATGAATAAACACATAGTCACATAACCACAAAATTGTTTAACTAGAAGTTTGTTCTGCTAACAGAGCACATGTATTTAAAGCACACTAGGAATCCATTCCTTGGATTTCATTTGGTACTTTAAACATTATCAAGAATCTAACTATAAAGATAGAAAGATTTTTTTAAAAGAAAAATTCGATTTCGATTATAAGGAACCGAAATGTTCGAATTTAGGTACAAAAGGAATCCAATTAAGGATTCTGATTTGAATGATAATCATCCACAAGGATCTAAATGTGAAGATAAAAAGATCCCATATGGATTTTTAGAAGTTGAAGATGTTTAAAACCTTGCACTGGATGTGCTTAAGTCAAAACATGAAGTAAAAATGTTTATGAAGTTGAGATGCTAGATATGTCAAGGCGACATATGAAGCAGAATTTGAGGGTTAAGTCAATGCATGTGGAAAAATATTTTTGGAAAACTATGCATGGGGTTCAAAAAAATGTTCTTGAAACCTTATATATAATACTTTTGAAATCATAAAGCAGGTGTACTAGGTAAGTATATTTATCAAAAAAATATTTTAGAATCATGCGAGATGAATTTTGAAATTATGTATAAGGTTTTTGAAAACATGAATGATGCTTTTGAAATCGTGCATTTGTTATGTTATGTAAATACACTATATTAAAAATGTTTTCGAAAATGTTTTTGAAACCATGAAGGTTGTTTTGAAAACTTATGTTATGCATGTTGAAAAAAAAATCAGAACGTAATGGGTATGAGATTTGAAAATATCCTTGGTTATCTAACCAAGGATTCAAAGGCACAGATGTGCAAAAGCACGATTACTCATAATGTCACTTTATTTCATGTACTTCGTTTCTTAGAATGAAACGAGTACTTAAAATTTTCCAAGGGAATCATGAGCAAACGCAAGAATGGGAATTTCGCAAGAGCAGTTTGTAAGGAACATAGTTCCTTAATGTAGGTATCATAGGAAAAGTCATACACACATGTAACTATACTTGTATATCAGAATTGCGAATAACAACTTTTATTTATGAACAAGACATATTGTTTCACATTACTAGAAAACGAAAGAAACAAAAGCATAAGATAGCAACATCTTCTACTCAGCCAACTGCTCATCCGTGGGTCAGATTTGCATTAGCAAGCTTTGGGCAATCCCTTTGGAAATGGCCCATCTCGCCACAGTTGTAGCAAGACCCTCGTGAGAAACGAGCTTGAGCAGGATTGTCGCCAGCTTGATTTGGTACTGCTGCAGTTGGGCAAACCCTTGCTGTATGACCTATAAGTCCACAAATCTGGCATTTGCGGCACCTCACCCTAGCATGATGATGAAGGTTACATTGGTTGCACAAGGGTGCAGTTCCATTGTATGGCTTCCTAGCAGGGGGTTGAGCTGGTTGGTTGGGGACGGCTTGACCATTGTGAGCGACCACGGCGAAGTTCTGAGAAGCCTTTCGCTTCTTTGACTTCTTAGGGGATCGTTCATCCATGGTCTTTGATTCCTCGATTGGTTTCTTGGCTGGTGGTGCTGTCACCTGACTAGGTCCTGCTTGTCTTGGTGACTCTTGAGTGGCTTCATCCTGGAGACGATACATGGCAATTCCTAATTCCACAGTCTTCAGGGCAACTTCGCCTATTCGCTGAGCAAATTTGGCAGTCTGCTCGGATATTTGACCATTGCTGAGAGGAAGAGACATTCTAGAAGGAAATGAAAGACATAGGAAGAAACAAGTGAAAGGTTATTGGACAATCAAAACAGAATGGTAACGCATGAAAATTGCGATCATTTGTTTGTTACTTAAGGTAAACAAATGAGACGCTAACTAATCAAAGTAAACAGGTCATATTAATGTATCACTGAAGACATACTCGCCTATAAGTGAACACTCACCCCAAGAGTTCCCAGGTAAGAGTGACTGGTCCGATACTGCGGATTTGTACGAACACTCTAGCCTTCGACAGAAAACTCAGGGTACAGGCAATCACTCTTCCAGTTTGCACGTGTTCACATTATACGACCCAAACTTTGACGAGATTTGAAAACTTAGAGGGTTCAAAGCCTTATAACAGAGGGTTCAAAACCTTACAATAGAGGGTTCAAAACCTAGTAATCAATCATCCTAGAACAGATGATTAGTTTTCAAAGCGGTTTTGAAATTTATGTTCTTGTTGTGGTTGTCGCCTAAGGATAGGTGACAGTATTGTTTTATGACTAAACGCAAGTAAACTCGCGTTAGGGTCCTAGGAAGGTTATAGACTAGGTCAAAGTATTACTAACAACCTAATTCCCTATAACCATGAGCTCTGATACCAACTTTTCTGTCACACCCCGACCACGTAGGACAACAAAACGTGGTGAAAAACGTTGGGGAGTGTAGTAATAGAATCATTGTTTCATAACACATGGAAATTGAAATATTGTTTTATTGATTAAAGTAGTTACAATGTCTTGACAATCAAAGAAACATAACATAAATAACTAGTCTTGCATCTTTTATTGTCGCTAAGGCCCAAGTCCGCCTAAGTGTATGATAAATCCTATGCATCATATCCTGAAACACATGTGAAAATAGGTACGTCAGCATAAAAATGCCTGTGAGATACATAGGTTTATGAAAATAGGATTCATGACTTATTGTTTAAGAAAATGTTTAGTCATGAACCTTGTAATTTGCTTTGTCTTGTAAATCATTTGAAAAGTGATAAATAAACCAAATGATATATATGTTAAAAGAATAATACATGGTTAAGTGGATAACCATGTGAAATGAGTTTGTATAAATTAAGTTGTTTGTAAAACAATGTATTGTGAAAAGTATGTTATTTGTATAAAATGTTATATGTCCAAATTGAAATGATTCAAATAATGCTACGATATGTAATACCATACAATCACTTATATATAGGAAGTACCAGCGGCGTATCCACCATGCTTGTATCATATTACACACGCCTCGTTACTTAAATCACTTACTCAAACCAAACCAACAATGTAAGATGTCTATGTTTAAACCAATTGCCAAACGTATTGAATAATATGTCAAAATGTTTATGTCAAGATGTAATTCATGTAATGTATAACCAATGTCAATAATGTTTATGTGTCAAATGTAAATCATGAAATGTGTAACCAATGTCAATAATGTTTATGTGTCAAATGTAAATCATGTAATGTGTAACCAAAATGATATGTATGGCTAGTGAAATATATCAACTAAACCATATGCACAAAAACAAAGTATTGAAGTAAAACATGGTTTAAATCAAAGCTATGTTTTGTGGAACAAATGCATGCTATACTGATATAAACATCTATGAGGTATTGTGAGAATGCATACATCCAAGCCTTGAGATTGTGGCGATAAACCCTTAAACAAATTAAAGGTTTATCTAAGTTATGTATATCGAATTCGGTCATTCCTTCCAATCCAAACAAACCCAGGATTTCAGGAATGGGAGTTGTCAATTCCTATGGTACCACTACCTACTAACGAACAGCGTGATCGGTGTTAATGAATGTATATTGATCCATCAAAACAAACCAAATGTCATACCAAAATGTAAGCATGTGATGAAAACAACTGTACTAAGTATGCAACAAATGGACATACATAGCATGTGAACTGTACTAAGTATGCAACAATAGACATACATAGCATGTGATGTGAAACAACTGTACTAAGTATGCAACAATAGACATACATAGCATGTGACGTGAAACAACTGTACTAAATATGCACACAATGGGCATACATAGCATGAAATGTAATGTAAAACAATGTACTAAGTATGCACACAATGGGCACACATAGCATAAAATGTAATGTAAAACAATGTACTATAAGTGTACTATTGAACATAGCATGTATATGATGTGAAAACAGGAAAGCATGAAAGTAACAAGTAGGCACATGTGTTCCACCCCAAAACAGTTTGGAAAACAGTAAAAGAGGGGTCTATGTACTCACTTGAGATTGCTTAGTAGTCCTTGAGTAACAACCAAACAATGCTAGAGATCACGGATATCAAACGGCACCTAATATAGGTAACTATGTTAATAAACCGGACCTAGATCGGAGGATCAGATAGAATGAGGGTTCATAAACCAAACGAGTATGGAGACTCGTGTAATATGGTTTAACAAGCCTATATACTAAAATGAAACCTAACCTAAGTGCTTTCAACCCATCGCGACCCATTAAGGTAGCTTATGCTACTTTAACGCGTCGTGCGCGCAAAGCACGTTCGAGACGTCTAACTAGTCCTATGACAAGTATTATATGCCTAAACATGTTACAAAATCAGTTATGTGACAAAAGTTTAGGTTACATATGCTTAATTACCAATTATACATGAAAAGGGTATTCTGGTAATTTACCTAAGGCATATAAACTACTTATCATACGACTACCTAAACTAGGCGACCATAAGGTATAACCTCGGAAGGTTATTCCCTATGCTACTAAACATGTTTGGTCGGATCCTAAGATCGACCAAACGGGTCGTGTTCGAAAGTCTAAGCGGGTGTTTAGTCCGCTTGACTTACGACTCTACACAAGCATTAAACAAAAAAGCGACGAGCTAAACATGCTAGAACATGTTTAGAAAATAGGTTTTGATATCAAAACAATTTTGATATCCTAGAGTAGTTTGGTTACAAAATACGCGTAAATGCGTATTTTGACCCAAACTACGGCTCGTCACTGAGCCTTGATAACGTGGTAATCAGTAGGTATAGCCACTAGGGACTATAACCATCGTGATTACAATCACGTTATGAAGTTCAAACGAACTTCGCGTTGACCATTGACTGGTCAACACCGAAAGTCAAACATAGTTTGACTTTCGGACTCGAAAAGCAATAAAAGAACGAAGGAACACTTACAATGGGTCCCCGCAAGCAAATCGTGATCAAATAGCTCAGGTATGAAGCAAAAGCCTCAACTTAGAGCATTTAGATCAGATTTGGTGGGTTTTTGGGGTTGAATGGGTTGGGTATTTATAGGATTAGGACCACTGTTAGGATCGTTTCTTGAAAACCGTGGTCGAATCTAATCCGTACACTTGTTGGAAAGTTGTGGTACCTCATTTGGTCTCCCACCATAAGGAATCAACAGGTGGAAAAGGGTTTGGGAGTGCACAACAGCTGGAAACAGGCTGTTAAACATCGAATCTGGTCTGGGAGACTGACGCGGGCCGCGTAAGGATCAGCCCAGGTCTTACGCGGGCCGCCTGGAGCTTCTGATCAGAAAACAAGTTTCCAAAATGACAGTTTTGGTCCCTGTTGGTGTTTAAGCTCATTTTCGACACTTCTAAGGCCCGTCAAGCCAACTTTAAGGCCCTAAAATGATGCCTAAACATTGTGGTCATGAAACATGCTTAAAAATATGCCGGATGTTGGTTCGTTTGGTCGTACGATCGCGGTGATCGCTTAATTACGACGGAATGCGCATAAGCGCGAAAAACGATCCAAATGACGCGATGAATGGATTTTTCTTATGCCAAACACTAAAATAAAATATTTTAGTGCTTACATAAATTTTTGAATGTCCGGATGTATTCAGAACGTATGTTATGCGCGAAAGTGCAAACTTATGCACTTTTTGATGCTTTTAGTCCCTGAATGACCCAAAAGTTTATTTTAGCATACCGAACCCCTCAAAGCCTATTTCTAAGCTATGTAAAGGATATTATGGTATGTTTAACTTATGGTCATGTTCCGGAATGCCTGTTACAGTTCAAATTGGCATACTTTCATAGTTTGTCAAATTTAGTCCCTGTAAGCGAATTAACTTGATTTCGGCATACCAAACCTTCCAAAACTTATTTCTAAGTTATGTAAAGGTTATTTAAGGTATGTTAAGCTTATGTCACTATTCCAGAGTGTTTGTTGCATTAAACTGGTTATATTTACGCAATGGTGCGCGTATAACCTTCCAGAAAGCGATTTAGAGTTTGAAATTGAACAAAAATTGATATGTGCAAATGATACACATATTTATACAAATCCCAAGTATGAAATACAATATTTCATTGGTTTGGTATTTGTTTGATGGTCTTAGTGACCCAGGTGTCACAACATCTTCCTAGAAGAAAGTCGGTTAGGTCAGGTCTTGTTAAGGACACGAGCACACAAGTCTCTATTTAACGAATAAGACCTCAGAGGTATATTACATATATGTATATACGCAGTCGTTATAACATTCAATCACGTATCATCACAATTATTGCACAACTTATAAATAGGAACGTAGCAAGTAAGCATGTAGCATTATAGTTATAGCACAAATATGCTGATCAACATAGCGACTGAGTTTTTCATTAGTTATTAGTCATAAGTATTGTCGCATGTTTAAAGATGATTGGGCTTTCGTTATCCTCCGGCCACAATCACTGTGTCTTACATAATGTATCACATTAGAAGGGACACAGGGTCACCCTACCCTTATCCAACACGTATATTAGTGTATCAAAATTACGTAGTCAGAAGCGGTCTTCAAAAGTCTCCGCAATCCCGGCTTATCATTAGTGTCTTTACCCAAGTGTAATGCAATCCGCATAAATCCAGCAATCAACTACACTGGTGACTGAGGTGGAGGAGGAAAGAAAAGTAACTGCTAGCACGCGTAAACTCCTCATCGAGCTTGTATATATATCAAAGTAGTTAACTGATCTGCCGCTCGATAGTAAAAGAAACGAGCATCAAAAACCTGGAAAGGCGTCATAGCAGCAGATGAGAGCGCAAAAGAAGTCTTTGATAATTGTGGAGGATCAAAGTATACTGGCAATAAACAGGGTGGAGGTTGTGGTGTCAACTCGAGCTTCAACATTCTGCAACTTATATCCTCAAACTGTAGCTGATGTGACAGGTGTACTCATCCGTGTGTAGCCTCCATAATGTGAGGGATGACAAGGGTCTAAAATCAACATAGTGTAGCATAGGAACCATCGAAATGACTTGTCCAGCGTTGTAGAGGTGAATGCAGCAAACGGTGCGACTTGTAAAGTTAGGAAAAATGTTGCTGTAGCAGAAGAATCGTTATGTAGGTGCTGACCTGGAGCGCCTTCCCAGGGTGCGGGTATGTCTTGAAAAAAAAGCGGTAGGCATGTCGGTGCAATGGACGTCGGTCTTCATAGGTGCAACATCAGCGGGTGCAGGTGCGGTAGAAATGTCTCAACAAAAGGAGATTCAATAGGTGCAGATACTGGGTATGGTAAGAGGAGTGCAAGGTATAGTAGTCCAAAGGAAATAAGGTCACGTTTAAGCAGGTTCAGCAGGTGCAACATCAAGCTGGCCCGCAAGGAACTGGAGCTGCCTCAGGGGCAGGTCCTGGGGCGTGTGAGGGTATGTGATCTTGAGCAGGTGTTAGTGCAGTAGTCAAAGCGGCGGCGTCGTCTGTGTCTGGAGCAAAAAGCGGTAACCTGCCTGTTTGTAAAGTCGTAAATGTCGCAGACTCAAAGGAGTCTGAAATCGAGTGTATACTAGAAGCAGAGGATAGTTTGATAATAGGGATCTCAAAACGTAAAGTCAGTAACAACGCCCTTATCTAACTTTCCATCATCCTGGGTGTCAACGGAAGGATCATCAATAAGCAAATTAACGTCGTCATCAAACAATTTGTCAAAGAGGCAGATTCTCGGGGAAAATAACCACGAGAGGTACGGCGTCGAGAATCGGAGCCATGATGTGCTCGTCATCGAAGTGTCCAAATGATAAGGTGGTCGTGGACCGAAACAAGAATGACAGGAAGTTTCTTGTCAAGGAAGCCATCAGCAAGGGTAATTCATCACCAGAGTCTGGCAGCGCGGATGGTTGGCAGTCGTCCTCGTTCTTGGTCAACATGTCAGGGTCACTCTCAGTGTCTGAAGTAAATATCTCTGGCACAGGTACAGTCTCATCATTTATGGCGGTGGCCGTAGGGTTGTCATCATCTGACAATTCGTTCCCTGAGGAAAGTGACGTGTGTGTGCCGGTACATAATAGTCATAGCACGCATATTCACAGTAATCTTTAACACTTTGTGTAAATAAAGGCAATTCATAATGTAATCATGTATCCACATATTCGTCCTAGTCTTCCCAGACTATCCCACCCAGTCTCTCAGACTAAACTCCCTGGTCTCTAAGACCAACTCCCTGGTCTCTAAGACCAACCTCCCAGTCTCTAAGACTAAATCCCTGGTCTCTAAGAACAACCTCCCAGTCTCTAAGACTAAATCCCTGGTCTCTAAGACCAATCCTCCCTCAGCCTCTAAGACTGATCATCCCTCAGCCTCTAAGACTGATCCTCCCTCAGCCTCTAAGACTGATCCTCCCTCAGTCTCTAAGACTGAACTATAATTATAAGTTTGAAATGTGTATTTGTGCCTTTTTGTCTGTGAAAAAAATGTGTGTTCCCTGGATCTGGACGTCTAGTGTATGCAATGAAAACATGTTGTAAAACGTTTTCGTGAGAGCCCTAATGATCGTAGTCTAGACTCGAGAAAGAATCCTAGTTCGCTACGATCGAAGCTCTGATACCAAGCTGTCACACCCTGACTTTTGCGGAAGCGTGATTATGGTGTGACTTACTTGTTATCATTGCATTCAATCATTTCAAACAATCTATATGATAATACCAAAGATTTGTCATCCATAAAATGAGTTTAAAACATAACAACATTGTCTAAAACGTAGACTTCAAATTTAAGTTTTACAAACCAGATGAATTGTGTAAAAGTTTGCTAAGGACTCGTCAAAGATAATAGTTGTAATCAAAGTTTGGAAGACGTGTCTCGTCCAGGATTAAGACACACTGGCCAAACCCAAAAACCATGGATGACATCTTTATACTTAACATGACTTGAAACTCCAACGCCCGCCAGATCCATACTTAATTTCCTGAAATACATGTAGGTTGAAAAACATCAACAAAAGTTGAGCGAGTTCATGTGTATGTGAGTTTGTATAAATCGTTAATGTGTGTCTGCATGAATTGTTAAAATGTGTCTGTATAAATGTATGTCCTTGGTATGTAGCAATAAGGAAAAACAGATCAATTAATGTGTAGCTAATAAATTAATAAGTGACATGGTCTAGGAAGCACTCAAACCTGTAACGCGTATTTCATACCGGTCCTTCCGGCGGAACGACATAGTCACCACATGCAGCCACACGCTGGCCCATGTGTGGGGCTCGCAACACCCAATAGATCTATCACTCATGCCCCTCGGTCCTTATACAAGGATTAATGGTCTTACGATAATAGCCTATCCATTCACGTGATCTAGCAGTAAATTCCTTAGCTAATCATACCATGTATAAAAGTGTCTGTAATAATTGTAACATGTATTTCACCCCCGAAGTTATAAAACTGAAAACAGTTAAGAGAAAAGGGGGACATGAACTCACTGTTTTGCGTCTTCGTATCCAATGTAACTCGAAGCTTCCACTAGAACGCACGACTACCTACATGTGTACTAACGTCTATTAGACGAACGGGTCGTGCCTTGTCTTAATATTGATTGGTGCCTTTGAGTTACGTTTAAAAGTGTCTTTGGTAGTATTCCAAGTTATATAATTGGTTGTTAAAATAATAAATATTTTAACTTGCATTTTCTTTTGGAATAATTTGTTAAACAATATTTTTGTAGTAATACTTCTCATGTATTTGTATTCGCATTTCCTTCCCAAGGATGGGGTATTTATACATGTATGCTTGTAGTTCCGACAATATATATATTAAGTCCCACTTAGAAAAATACCTTTAACTCATTTGTCCGAAAATAACTTATTCCCAAAATATATGTATTTTTCCCAAAAATAATATATTTTCACTTCCTTAGTTTCCAAAATAATATTTTACCAAAGATATATGTGTAAGAGTATCTTCCTGAAATATTTCATAAGTTACGTTTTTGCGTTCGGTTTCACAATACCAAGTGTGTAACTTAGATATTTATTCCGTGAGATTTTTGGTATTATTTTGGGAGTTGTAATTTCCATGGTATGCGTTAGGTTATATTATTTTACCCTAAATAATATAACTAGTTCACAAAATATGCAAAAATTCACACAAGCGTCTTTGTACAAAATATATATTCTAAATATATATTTATCCGCTTTTGTTTACGAAAACCCACCTCCGACACTTTGTATTTAGTAACAAAATTTATGGCGAAGTTTATATTGGAAACACAAGTTATAAAGTATACTTGTAACACTCGTTCAGAAAAATATTTACTAAGTGTTAGGATTTTTGGAAAATTTCGCCATAGTCTCCTTTGTAAATGGAGGTGCCCATGCTAAATAGCATATCATTTTCTTTAACATATAACACGTTAGATCATTCTCAAATAACCAACCCGTCATTTAGACATGCAAAATACTACTTATATCATTTCAGTTTTAATATACAAAAACCGGGCTGTTTTCGGGCATTTTAATAAAATAGTTATCTTATTCCAAAATTTCCAAAATTTTTACAGAATGTCTCATACGATCCAAATATTATTCTGTAAAAATATCGAGGTCCAAATCATCACCAATATTTTACAGAAAATCATTTTCCGGACTACATTCAGATTCATCTTTTTCTGACTGCAGTCCACGGAATAATTTATTTAAAATTACTCGTACGTCCAATTTACGAAATTCCAGTGGGAGAATTACAAATACATTGGTGGTCATCTACGGTACAAATTTCATAAGCTAATTCTTCATAGAACTCAGGTTATGACGAAAAATGCAACACATATTTTCAGCAGAAAAATGCAGCTTTAGTTGCTGTTAGAAAACGACCCTTTAAAAATAGCAAACGAAGTCCAAAAATTATGATTCCAGTGCCATTAGAACTGTATTTCATAATAACACATTATAAATTCAAGAAAATCAGTTTTTAGTTAAGTATTGACCTGTTTACAGCCAGTTGAAGTTGGCTGAAAATGCAAATCAGCATGCTTTTTATAATATAAGTGCCACTAAAATGTACACATACGATTACCATTTATTCTAATAACGATTTATCTCATAACATAAGTTATTTCCAGCAGATTATTGTTTGTATTACTTAGATTTATCATGATTTCATCATCATTTTAACACTACTTCATCATATGTTAGTTGATGTTCAAGACTTTGTTTAAGGTTCTTTAGAGTTCTTATGTTTTTTGATCTTTAAACATCATTAACCACTTAAATAACAAGTAAATTACAAGGATCTAAGTGCTTACCACTAGCATAAAGCTAGGGGAGTTCAAGAGTGTAAAAGTGGTGGATAAAAGAAGATGGGAGTGGTCCTTCAACTTCCAAACACACCGAGCTCCGTCGGATGCACTTTAACACCTTTGTATACTAGTGAAATGGATGAAGAAGCTTGATTGATGATGGTGGCGAGGGTGGTGGCTCACGGCCGAACTAGAGAAGGAGGGAGAGAGTATTTGAGGTTTGTAGATGTGAAGATGATAAGAATGTGTGAGATCTAGTGGTTTTTATAATTAACCTCCAACCATGCTTTAACCATTAGACCTTGTGTCCTCAAGATACTAAACATGATCTTATTTTAAATCATAGAAAATCAAGTGGGGTGTCCCACTAATCCATAGCCGGTTGGGGGGGGGGGGGTTGGCTTAGTTGTGTTGAAATTGGTAAGTAACTAAGTTAGTTAGAAGGTTAAGTGTTTAGTTAGTATGTTATAGTGTGTAATTTATTATATAGGGTGTTAGGGTGTTCGGGGACCCTAACTAGCTCAGAAAAATAAAAACAATATGTTTGGCAATATTTTTGTGTTCCGGGTAAACTCCGGTTATTCGGTTGGGCGTTGTCTGTTAAAGTGCTAAATTAATCCATAAAGTGTCCTTTATATTGCTTTTAGTGACACATTTAATTCCCAACACTTTGGAAAGTATCTAGGACTATTTTGCCAAGTTTTTGCACTTTACTAGTATTATTAAATGCTGAATTTTGGTTATCTAGTGCAGAATTCTGCATTTAGAGTGTGTTTTAGGCACTTCCCGGTACTATAGCTATCACCTAGTGACGCAGTTTTATGGTCCTCACTTCCCTACACTCCCTACTAGTGTAGTGTCTTGTCTCTGGCTCACACTGGCCTCATAAACATTGTCTGTCTTTGTGCTGGCATTGTCAGCATGTTTTCTGGGTTATCCGTTTAGTGTGCTAGCTGTGCTTTGTGCATCAAGTTTGTCACTAAAGTTTGTGTGAAATAAATGGAGTGACAGTATGAGATGTGATGCATGTGTATGTATGTAAAAGAAATCAGAAAGCAGTTTAATCACAGTTGTAATCAAGCACAGTCATTAAGCGCAAATTAAATATTAATTAAGTGTACGGATGCATGCAAATTTGACAGTTGTCACATCCTGCAAGGACCTGAGTCAAGCTTAGTAGGACCTCCTTCAATACCCACTGGTATTGGATGGTGGGGGTTCGAATTTCTTGATCCCCTCATATGTAAACTACTATTAAAACATTAACCCGGCTACTTAGGATTGTATCCCTGTTGACTCAAACTACTTAGCCGAGGGTAACGTCACCTTCAAAAGAGGGGCCTACCACATTACGCATTAATAACTTAATTAATTATCTTTCAATAATCCAACCCTTTAGGATTGTATCCTTGCTGACTCAAACTACTGGGTTGAGGGTAACGTCACCTTCAAAAGAGGGGCCTACTACTATAACTAAGATAATCTCTTAAAAAGTGCAAAAGTGCGGAAATAATCAAGGGTTACACTAAAGGCGAGTCGGATCCAAGTGATTCATCTTGTCTATCTGTTTTTATTTTAATTTTTATTTTCAGCATTTTTAGTTTTTTTTTTCATGTTTAAACCTTTTTCTAAAATTTTGATTTGATTAGACGTTGAGGATAAACCGGTACTAAAAGCTCTTGTGTCCTTGGACAATCTCGGTATCTTACCAACGCTATACTATGCTCACGATGGGTGCACTTGCCCATATGTGTGTTTAGTGTTAGTAAAATATCGTGTTTTATAAATTTAAAACTTGACTAAAGTGTAAAAAGGGCTAAAAATATACATAAAAATTATATAACGCTACACACGCATCAGTAATCCAGTTTTGGGGCAATGCCTTTGACTCGAGGAAGACACTTCGTCTGAGAAAACACAGGGAGGAACAGAAAAATAAGAAAAACAGAGTGATGTCTCGTAATAACATTATACATTAAAATGCCATTAATTGAAAATAAACAAGACATAATAAACACATAATTTAAAAACGACATGATAAAAAAACCATGAGATGAATAATTAAAAACACTTAACAAAATAAATAATTAACAAAATATAACATAATAATGAAAACGCCAAAATTAACAAAACTAATGTTTACACAAATTAACAAAATAATAATAACTGATATTCACAAATACTACTAAATAAAATTCAAAACTAATCAAATAGACGAAAAACGCCAATGATCGTAAAAACATAACAAATACACAAGAACGTAAACGACAATTAAAATTAATATCGAAAACTCCAATTGCAGTTATGAATAATAGATTAAATATCAATTAAAACGCGATTAAATTACATAATTGAATAACGCTATGGAAAATCATACAACACATTATAAAAATAATAATACAAAAAAGGCCATAGAACAATGATAAAAGAACAAAACGCCATATCTGTTGCATGATTTGCTGGAACGAAAAATAGAAAACACCAATGAATTTTACTTTGTCGAACAGAATCCACGTTAAACGCCATAGATCTGAGAAAGCTTGCAAAGGAGGTAACAGCTAACAATAAATCTTTGGAGTTTTAATTTGAAAGAGATTTATAACGCGAATAAGGAGGGAACATATAAAAGGACAATCGTACCCACGCATAACAATTAGGGCCCCCTGTCACGTGTTGGGCCAAGATCCGTTCTCACCGTTCTCACACTTTTCACCGTTCTCTCCTGAACCCGTTTCTATATATATATATATATATAGAGAGAGAGAGAGAGAGAAAGTGTATTTTACAAAATGACTTAACGTACGCTATGTACGCGATGTTAAATCGCATGTTAAAAAAATAACATTGATGAAATCGCATGTGATAATTTTTGATGAAATCGCATGTTGGTTTTTTGTAACAATTTCGCATGTGATAATTTTGATGAAATTGCATGTTTGTTTTTTGTAACAATTTCGCATGTTAAAAAACCAACATGCGAAATTGTTACAAAAAACCAACATGCGATTTCAATGTGGTATGAAGATCTGACGGCTGAGATGATCGCGTATGTATTGGACAGTAAGGGCATTTGCACATTAACTTAACCCTATATATATATATATAGGAGGGTCCATTGGGGAACACTAAAAAAGTGGGGAACCAGGGAACACTTTTAAAAATTCAACTTAACATGTTAAAAATCAACTTTTTCTAATTTTTTTCGGCGCTTTTCCTTATAAATACATGTAGAAACATTTTTAATATTGGTAAAAAAATTAAAAAACTAAAAAATATAAAAAAAATGTTTAATAAACAGTTAAAAATATATCTTATAAAATTAACTTAGCATGTTAAAAAATCAATTTTTAAATTTTTTTCAGCGTTTTTGCTTATAAAAATTGGTATATTCCAATAAAAAAATCATTGTTGTAAAAAAAATTTAAGCCTTTTTTAACTGTTTTTTTATATTTTTAATTTTTAATTTTTAATTTTTAATTTTTTATTAAAATTTCTTCTACAAGTATTTATAACGAAAAACGCCAAAAAAATTAAAAAAAAATGATTTTTAACATATTAAGTTAAATCTTTAAGAGTGTTCCCTGGTTCCCCACTTTTTTAGTGTTCCCCAATGAACCTGATACTATATATATATATATATATATATATATATATATATATATAACATACAGATAGACATTATACATACATATATATATATATATATATATATATATATATATATATATATATATATATAGAGGAGTGATGAAGAAGAGAGAGAGAGAGAGAAGATTTTTAACTAATATGTTTTTTGAATTTTAATATGAATATTAGTAAAAATAGGTTAAATGGTAAAAAGACCAATTTGCCCTCATGTGTAATGCACATGATCAAACCTAACTCTACAATTTAAGTGGGTTAAGTCAAAAGAACACTGCCTGTAATCATGTGCACACGTAAAGGACAACCACTGTAATTTTTATATTTAAAGGACACCGTCTGTGACTTAGGTTTCCGATTGGGTGGCGATATAGATGGTGGCTTGAAGTCCAACGATGAGGATGGTAGCTTGAAGTCCGTCTAGCGGCTTTGATGGTGATAGTGGTCACTGTTAGGAGGTTGAGTTGGGAGAGAGAAGAGAGAGATAGAGACATTATACATACATATATATATATATGTTATGGGTGAAATTCTGAGCCCATATCCTAACGATATATCTTGATTTTTATGTTGCTTATCTGTGATCGGTATACCGAACCAGGATATTGGTAACATCCTCCGAGAATATCTGTCATGACTAACGATTTGCTTGTAGACTTTGGCTGCAGGTGATTAATGCATGCTAATTTACTAGAGACACATTAAAACACATGTGGAATGGGTCTTGTAACGGTGAGAATTAAGGAAATGCATATTCTGAGAGATTTTCGGATGTTAATTAATGCTGTAACGGTTATGTGAGCCGAAGACCCGGATTTATAGTTAATGTATACATGGAAAGGAGCATAATCTCAGGATCCCAGCATTAATGGAGAGTTAATTAGGGTTTGCCTATACTTGTATACTATAAATAGGGTTGAATGATAGACTTAGAAAAAAGACAACACACACTTCGAGCTCTCGATCTCACACTCTTTTCTTTCTAGCAGCAACCACACTTTAACAGTCATCACTTGTAATCGTTGTAACACTTAGTAGCGATCTGAGCATTATCCTGCACTGTATCCTGGCTATTCAAGCAATAAGAAGAACAAGGCAGCCGACGATTATCAGCTCCCGAGGTTTTATGCATGAGATCTAGATTGATCAAGGGCTTTCCTCGTATATCCAGTGTCCATTTCTACTTTTACAGCTCATTGTTTGATTATTGATATAGTCTGATATCCTTGGGCTATATCCTGAAACTATCTTTATAAAGCAATCAACTCAATATATTTTTTGCAAACATCATCAGCACACTACCTCACAAACTAATTTGATCACTTAATTGCTTCGGTAATTTTTGACCAAAACAATTTGGCGCCCACCGTGGGGCAAGTGGTGCTATTTCTACTAAAAGCTTTGTTAAAATCATTACTTGGCTTTTTATTTTCAAAAACTTTTTACACAACTGTTTTTAATGGCTTCAAAATCAAACTTGAGCTCTTCCTCAATGCCTGCTACAACCTCTTCTACAACTGGTTCGGTGCTTCCTCGTCCTCCACAAGTTCAAGCTCTTCTAAAGAGAAATGAAATCCAAATATCCCGAGACACTCCTCCCGCTCAGAATGTCAACAGATCTAGTGTTCCAGGGAGAACTGATGTTATGGTTTCTAAAGATGAAATTTTAACTTTGTTTGGTAATATACAGGATCAGATGAAGCAACAAGAGGAAACTAACCAGATGATAATGAGAGAGATACAACTCTTGAAGTCCAACTCCAAAGAGACATGCTGAGGATACTGTTACCCCTTTACAGCCCAGGACGCTGAACTTTAGTTCAGCAGTATATACTGAGGATAATCAGGGTAATATCATACCGAGTCATTCTCAGAGCAATATTCCGAAGATACCCTTAACGGCTAGGATGTTGATTGTGAGGGATCCAAGATATGCTCCAGGATACGGCTAGAATCGCCAAACTGGTACTGTCTGTTAACACCAGTATCCCTGTTACTAATAATCTTGGATCATTGCATGATGCGGGTGTGACATCAGCGATAACCAGAGAGCTTCAAAAGTTGAAGGATATGATATCAAGTGTGCCTAGGATAGTGCAGCCTATACGGGAAGTATCCTGGGATAGTCACAACACATCCCGCTTTGCTGACCCCATTTATGATGCAGAAATCCCAAAGAGATTCTAGACTCCCAACATGAAGCTGTATAATGGGACGATGGATCCTGAGGAGCATATTGCCCAGTATAGGGAGAGGATGGAGGTTAACCCTATCCCATCGGATCTTAAAGAAGCATGCTTGTTTCGGTTCTACCCTAACAGGATCAGCCTTGAAATGGCTTCTAATTGTTCCACCTCATTCAATTACATTGTTTGCTCATTTAGTTAATTTGTTTAACAGTCAATTTTCTTGCAGTAGAAGCTTTGAAAAACTAACAAGTGATCTTTACAGGATAACACAGGGTCCTCAAGAATGCCTAAGGGATTATGTAAACAAATTCAGTAGGGAATCCTTGGATATCCCACACCTTGATGTTGCTACAGCAGTACAAGCATTCAAGATGGGACTACAAAAGGATTCCCAGTTTTATCAGGATCTTGTGATGAATCCTTGCAGGAACTTGGACAAAGCTCAAAACAGGGCTTTGAGATATATCAGGCTTGAAGATGATAAGAAAATGCAAGAGAGGATGAATGCATCCTCAACATATGAGTCAACAAACAGGAAATCTGAATCTTCATATAAACCAAACCGCTCTAGGCCGTATGATAAAAATGACAACAAGAGAGTAAACGCTAACAAGGATGAGGATGAAGAAGAATATTCTGAGTTATCAGAATATTGTTTCTCAGTTAATATTCCTGAACTAATGTATGCCATGCATGATTTACGAGATAAAGCAAGATGGCCAAGGAAGAATCAACAGAAGGCTGGTTGGAAGGATAAGTCCAAATGGTGTGCCTTCCATGAAGACTTTGGGCATATAACTGAGGTTTGCATAGCCTTAAAGAAGGAGATAAGCTACTTGCTAAGCAAAGGCTACTTGAAAGATCTTCTTGGCAGGAAGAAGAATAAGGTTCAGGATACTGACAAGGATCCTGAACGAGCAGCATCACCTCCACCAGATGCCAAGATAATCAATTTCATATCCGGAGGCTCCGATATATGCGGAACCTCTTATTCTGCAGCTAAAAGGCATGCCAAGGAGGCTAAGTCGGAAAGAGGAGACAAACCAACAAGGATGACAACGCTTACAAATGACAAATTGATAACATTCAACAGTGACGACCGAAATAACATCCAGGATCCTCACCATGATGGTCTGATAATTACTTTATATATTGCTAACCATTTTGTATGCAGGATATTGGTGGACAATGGCAGCTCGGTCAACATCATCCAATTGGAAACCCTGAAGAGAATGAACATCCCAGAAATGGAGATCACCTCGAAATCCATTGTGCTTGTAGGGTTCAGTGGAGAAGTGAAGAACACTGTTGGAGAGATAAAGCTACCTGTATATGTTGAAGGAGTAGATTCCATGTGACGATTTTGTGTCATGGATTCATTATCCAGCAATAATATCATATTACGTAGGCCATGGATTCATGATATGAAAGCTGTGCCTTCCACCTATCATCAGTGTGTCAAGATTCCTACTCTTTGGGGGGTAGTTAAAGTGGAAAGTGATCAACAAGATGTGAAGGAATGCTACTCTTCTTCAATGAAGGCCTCAACAAAATCCCGGGCAGGATAGCAATTAAAGATATAAGCCTAGGATATCATGGAAGTTTGGGAGTAGGATGTTAAGAAAGTTATCCTCGATGAGAATAATCCTGATATCTTGGTGCTTGTAGGGGTCAATATTCCCCAAGATATTGAAGAACAACTTACTAACTTTTTGAAATGCAGGATGTCCACATTTGCATGGAAACACGAAGACATGACAGGTATACCAAAAGATATCATCACTCACAAACTTGGAATTGACAAGTCTTTGAGGCATATTCAACAAAAGAGAAGAAAATTTGCTCCTGAAAGGAATGCAATTATTCAAGAAGAGGTAGAAAGGCTGTTGAAGTCCAAGATGATTAGGGAAGTCAAGTTCCCTAAGTGGCTAGCAAACGTGGTGGTGGTCCAGAAGAAGAATGGGAAGTGGAGAGTTTGTATAGACTACACAGACCTCAATAAAGCCTGTCCTAAAGACCCATTCCCGTTACCTCATATAGATTCAATGGTAGATGCAATTGTTGGGCATGAAATGTTGACCTTTATGGATGCATCCTCAGGATTTCAACAAATCCAAATGGAACCATCTGACCAGGAAGACACAACATTCATGACACCCACATGTATATACTGTTATACTGCCATGCCCTTTGGTTTAAAAAATGCAAGTGCGACATATCAGAGGCTGGTCAATATGATGTTCAAGGATAAGCTGGGGGACACGATGGAAGTATATATTGATGATATGGTGGTGAAATCCAAGAAAGCGGAGAATCACCTCCAGGATCTAGAGTGTGCCTTCAATATCCTGGACCAGTATAATATGAAGCTGAATCCTGCTAAGTGCCATTTCGGAGTGGGGGCAGGAAAGTTTTTAGGATATATGGTGACCAAGAGGGGGATAGAAGCAAGCCCATAATAGATTAAAGCTATCCTGGGTCTCAAATCACAATCCAACATGAAGGATGTGCAAAGGCTAACTGAAAGAGTTGTAGCATTGAACAGGTTTATATCAAGATCCTCAGAGAAATGCAAGGAATTTTATGATATCCTGAAGAAGAACAAAAAGTTTGAATGGGGAGAAAGATATGAAGCTGCCCTACAGGAATTAAAGCAATATCTTTCAAGTGCACCTCTACTCATGAAGCCCAAGGATGGTGAACCTCTGTCACTATATCGTGCAGTATCAGGGAATGCAGTAAGTGCTGTCTTGGTAAAGGATCATGAAGGTCAGCAGTATCCTGTTTATTATGTCAGTAAAAGTTTGTTAGATGCTGAAACTAGATACTCACAATTAGAGAAATTGATATTAGCTCTGGTCATGGCATCAACAAAGCTTAGGCATTATTTTGAATCACATAGGATTCATATAAAAACCAATTATCATGTTAAAAATGTGCTTAGGAAACCTGAAATGTCTGGTAGGATGGCTAAGTGGTCCGTGAAACTAAGTGCATATGATTTAGTATATGAACCTAGAAATGCTATAAAGTCTCAGGCTTTAGCAGACTTTGTGGCTGATTTTAGTAGTGATATTCAAGAGAAAGCCGACCTAGAAGTACAACAACTAGGTGAAAGTTCAGAATTTTCGATATTATATACCGATGGTGCATCCAACATAAGAGGTGTAGGATTAGGGATACTACTAAAATCGCCACAGGGGGGCATATTACCTAAGGCTATTAAATGTGAATTTTCTGCTACCAATAATGAAGCTGAGTATGAAGCTCTGATAGCAGGATTAGAATTGGCTAAAAATATGAATATTAGATGTTTACAAGTATATGTTGCTTCCCTGTTGATTACTAACCATTTCAATGGGTCTTATGCAGTAAAAGGTGAAAAGTTAGCTGAATATTTTGAAATTGTTAAAAAATTATCAGGATATTTCGAAATTTTTACACTTGAACAGGTACCAAGAGAAAAGAATGTTGAAGCTGACGCTCTAGCAAACTTAGGATATACTATCAGGATACCGGAAGGAACTCATATACCAATAGTGCACATCTTATATCCTGCGATGGAACATTTCAAATCTCAGGATAAAGAAGTAGCATGTATCCAGGATCCTGGTGATGGATGTCCTGAGAAGGATCCTGAATCCTGGATGACCCCAATTGTGAAGTATCTTCAAGAAGGAGATATCCCAAAGGATGCAAATCCTAGGGCTTTCAGGATCAAGGTATCTCGTTTTACTATTATAAATAATATTTTGTTCTCGAAGGTGTTGAGAACAGGATATTATTGGCCAACCATGAGGAAGGATGCTATTGAGTATGCTCAGAAATGTGATGCATGTCAGAGACACAGCAATATACTACATCAGCTTGAAGAGCCATTATATCCTATCGTATCCCCTTGGCCGTTTATGAAATGGTGGATGGACATAGTGGGAAAACTTCCAAAGGTTCTAGGAGGAAAGGTTTTCATGTTAGCAATGACGGATTATTTCTCCAAGTGGATTGAAGCAGAAGCCTTTGTCTAAGTTAGAGATCAAGAAGTGGTATCCTTTATAAAGAGGAATATCCTGACGGGATTTGGTGTAATGGCCATGATAATTTGTGATAATGGCTCCTAATTCATCAGCAAAAGAACTACTGATTTTTGCAAAAGTTGGGGAATTAAGATGATCATGTCAACACCAGTGCATCCTCAAGCAAATGGAAAAGCAGAATCCTCGAACAAGATAATCGTCAACAACTTAAAGAACAGGTTAGGTGCCAAAAAAAGAAAATGGGCAGAGGAACTACCATTTGTCCTATGGGCTGATAGAACAACTATGAAGAATGCTACTGGGCAAACCCCATTTTCTTTGGTATTTGGGGCAGAAGCAGTGATCCCGACAGAAATGGTGATACCGAAAGCTAGATCAAGCCTACGGGGTCCTGAATCAAATCCTGAAATCTTATGTCAAGAACTGGATATTGTTGATGAAACAAGAGATGCAGCAACGCTAAGGATGGCGGCATACCAGCAGAGGATAGCCAAGTTATACAACAAAAATTTAAGGGCTAGGGGATTCCAAGTTGGTGATTGGGTGTTAAGGAAAGCTTTTCAAAATACAACCAATCCTGCCGATGAGAAGTTAGCCCCAAAATGGGAAGGACCTTATGAAATTGAATCAGAATCTGAAAAGGGAGCATACCGAATCAAGACCATGGAGGGGGATAGGTTGCCAAGATCCTAGAGTGCTATACACCTTAAAGCTTTTTTCAAGTGAGTTTAGAATTTAATTTCTAACTAAGGATGGTACGAATTCTATTTCTTTTTAATATGTTTATTTAATTTATTATTCTTTGAAACCCAATACTGACTTAAGCATCGGAGGGGTGTTAGCCAAGCTAACACCCACCTTAGTTTAACGGTGTTTTGCAAAATATGCTTCAGGATGTTACTCCAGGATATATACTCAAGATAAATTGAAAGATTAGAGGATTGGCCCCCTCTCTCACGTCTAAGGGATCCTTATCCCTTCAAAGGTTTAAAGGTATTCACCTTTCTTTCGAATTGGGTTTAAACACCCCGCCTGGAGCACAAGTTATCCAGGAATAGTTAAAGATAGCAGGACCAGTTCATGTAACAGTGGCTGACAATTTCGTTACTGTTGGCTATATCCTGGATCCTTAAGGTATGTGAGGATTGATCACCCTCTCTCACGAAAGGGTATTTTCATACTCTCTAAGGTTTAAAGGTTTTCACCTTTCTAAGTCTTGGAGTTTATACACTCCCGCCTGTAGCGCAAGGAAACAAGCGTTTATCCCTAGTATATTAAGGGTTTATCCCCAAGATATTAAGAGTTTATCCCCAATACATTAAGGGTTTATCCCCAGTAAAACTAAAGTTTTCAGGCAAGTTTCGAAGATATGGAAAACTACGATTGTGTTTACACACATTCTTCTGTTGGTGAAAAGTTACGAAGTTTAATCACTAAGTGAAGAGATACTCAAGTGTGTCATATACTGATGCAATATCCTACACAGACAGGGGACATCCATGCTGGGGACATTGCGAATGATTCAAAGGTTTAAGAACGAAGATTATTGCCTAAGTGTTTCTGGTATGGATTCTTACTTTTCCTAAGTTTGAAGGCCTTATCTGAGTAAGTTAAGTTTTTTATGACAAAGCAATTAAGTATCATACCAGTATCCTGATCAGGATATTCAGAACAAATTTTTCAAAATAACATATAACACAGAGATAAGGTCGAAAAGATTAGCATGATATTAACGATTCAAAAGATTACATTCTTGGCTTCATCTCAAACCGAGACCCATCCACCAGGAATGTAAGTTATTCAAAAAACATATTAACATTGACAATTGAAGGTTTCATCCTGAAACGGCAGGATCCTTCCACCTTCAGCTGTTATACTATTGTACTTACAGTAAATTAAAATTGTTCTAAGTGCAGGACGACCAGATGATTCAGACCCTACAAAGCTATATACAGGTATCATTAAAGACAAACTAACCAGGATACAGGTTCAATATATGTGTATAGAATACAGGGCCAGGATATCTACCTTATTAAGGAAAGCGGTCGTAGGCTCAAAGGAATCAACAAAGCTAAGGTCCTCATAAGAGAAGCCTGCAGGAGCAGCAACGACAGTGTCAGAACACTTTCTTTTCTTGGACCCTGAAGCTCGGGCCCTAGCCTATGGAATAGGTCTGGGATAAGCAAATACAGAGAAGTTATAGGGAAGGTCTAGATAATAATGAGTGAAAATCGCATGGGAAGTTGTTCCATGTCACATCATATCTTCAATCAATTAAGGGCTTCGAAGAGATTAGAAAAATATTACCGTTAGATTAGGGATCCCCAATGATAATATTTTTGGGGACAATTGTTATGGGTGAAATTCTGAGCCCATATTCTGACGATATATCTTGATTTTTATGTTGCTTATCTGTGATCAAGATACCGAACAAGGATATTGGTAACATCCTGCGAGAATATCTTGGTCATGACAAACGATTTGCTTGTAGACTTTGGTTGCAGGTGATAATGCATGCTAATTTACCGGAGTCACATTACAAGACATGTGGAATGGGTCTTGTAACGGTCAAAATTAAGGAAAGGCATATTATGCGAAAATTTCGGATGTTAATTAATGCTAATTAATGTTGTAACGGTTATTTGAGCTAAAGACCCGGATTTATAGTTAATATATACATGGAAAGGAGCATAATCTCAGGATCCCAGCGTTAATGGAGAGTTAATTAGGGTTTACCTATACTTGTATACTATAAATAGGGTTGAATGATAGACTTAGAAAAAAGACAACACACACTTCGAGCTCTCGATCTCACACTCTTTTCTTTCTAGCAGCAAACACACTTTAACACTCATATTTGTAATCGTTGTAACACTTAGTAGTGATCTGAGCATTATCCTGCACTATATCCTGGTTATTCAAGCAATAAGAAGAACAAGGCAACCGACGATTGTCAGCTCCTGAGGTTTTATGCCAGAGATCTAGATTGATCAAGGGCTTTCTTCGTATATCCTGTGTCCATTTCTACTTTTACAGCTCATTGTTTGATTATTGATATACTCTGATATCCTCGGGCTATATCCTAAAATTGTCTTTATAAAGCAATCAACTCAATATATTTTTTGCAAACATCATCAGCACACTACCTCACAAACTAATTTGATCACTTAATTGCTTCGGTAATTTTTGACCAAAACAATATCTATATATATAAAGAGAGAGAGAGAGGAGAGATGAAGAAGAGAAAGAGAGGGTTTTAACTAAAATATTATTTGAATTTTAATATGAATATTAATAAAAATATGTTAAATGGTAAAAAGACCAATTTTCCATCATGTGTAATGCACATGATCAAACCTAACTCTTAAATTTAACTATGTTAAGTCAAAAGGACACTGCCTGTAATCATGTGCAGACGTAAAGGACAACCATGGTAATTTTTATAGTTAAAGGACACCCCCTGTCGAAACTTTGAACCATAAAGGACGAAAAATGCAATTTTTCTCTTTGAATTATTAGTGATAATTATCATGTCCTAGTTATTAGCAATCTAGTGTAATTCTAACATGATAGCTTAGATTATTAATACCATGCTTTGGGTATTAGAAATTGTAAGTCAAGTTTAGAGATAGTTTCTTGACATTAATAAAATTTGGGTGCTTAGCCAAGTTCTTATATTTTCTGATTTACTGTTCCGTTTTGATACTAATTCGTCTTGAATCCATATATTTACAAGTCACTATCCATCCTTAGTGATTCTTTTTTTTTATAGAGGAAGAGAGAAAAAGAATGGTAAAAATCGACTAAAATAGTGTTATGTAATTGAATATAGATAGATATAGGGAATCAGATTTGTGATGTTATCTGAAAATCTTTAAACTAAAGAGGTAAATGTTTTTGAGTTACATTATAAGGATATGAATAAGAACTTTGATGTAAAAGCTCTAACAACCATAGAATATAGACATGGGGAGCGTCCAGTTTGAAAACCAAAACGTCTAGCCTTCGAAGTCCGACAAAATTGATTGTCTTATGAGACGCTCGACCTTAATATTGGGTACATTGTGGGGCACCCATGTGCCCAACCATGGTTTCATAAGGAGCGTCTGGTCGCGTTCAAGTAACGAATCATGTGTATTCAGAATTGAGCCATCCTATATGTTAGTATTATTTGAGCTTAAAACAAGTTTCAAATAATTTATAAGAAATGAGGCAATTAAACCAATAGAAGTTTTTCCAAACCAACATCCGAGGGAGTGTTTGGTCTATAAACCCGATGGTTCAAACATTAAATCGATGTCAATGCATATGTTAGCTTCCAAGAAATAATCATTGATAATGCAATATATACAAAAGTTGTAGCAACTTCTTATTGATGTAGACTAGGAAACGGGATAGTAAATCAGACCTGTTAATTCTCACAGAATACCAGGAACGATTGATCCAAAAATTCGTTGATTCACAAGAATACCAAAAATTTGGATTTTCACACACAAAACACACACTAGTGATTTGGGAGAGAAAAATGACTTTTCATATAATTCAAAAACTGATGAGATTCCTCCCATTACATCCATATAAATAATAACGTGAATTTAAAATGGGCCTAAAAACACACTTGGGCTAAAAGCTAGAACGAAATAAAAGTCCACCAAAAGCAATAAAAAACATAAAAAGATAAATAACTCATAGAAATAAGAGTTTTTGGGCCCGAACAATGACCCAAACCACCTATGGTGTTTGTATAAAGATGGGCCTCGTTCTCACGATCGATTCGCCTGGTCGCACGCCCAAAACGGACACCTGTAGCCCAAGTTAGAGCCATTTTAGTGAAGTCCCTTTTGTCACACGATCTTGGGCCTCCAAAAATAAGATGTCCCACTCATCCACACTTGAGCCCGCATCATTCCCCCCTGGATAGACAAAATTCGCCCTCGAATTACCAACAGGTTCATCATCAGAAGAATTACCATAATAAGGCAACAAATGCTTCACATTAAGCACATCAGAACAACAAATGTGACTAGGCAGCTTCAGACGATATGCATTCGGATTGATCTTCTCCACGATTTCAATCTTCTTGGTTGACAACTTGTTATATTCCCCAACTGAAAAATGATCTTTAGTCAAAACAGCCTAAACAAAATCACTTTCCTCGAACTCAACATACCTACGCTTCCGATCAGCAGCTTGCTTATACTTCAGATTAGCTCGGGTCATATTATCATACACAACATTATGAACTTCATATAAACCCTCCACAAAATCTTGAACTTTCTTTGGAACAGATCCAGAAACAAGAAGAGACATTAAATCAAATGGTCCTCGGGGCTGAGATGAGTAAACTATCTGAAATGGGCTAAATCCGGTGCCCCGATTAACAATCCGGTGCTCCGATTAATAGCATGATTATGAGCAAACTCAGCTTGGCATAATTTTTGATCCCACGCCTTCACATGATCACCAACCAAACACCTCAGCAAATTACCGAGTGACCGATTAACAACTTCAGTTTGGCCACCAGTTTGTGGGTGATAAGCACTACTGAAGTTGAGTTAAGTATTCATCATCTTCCACAAGCTACGCCAAAAATGACTCAGAAATCGGGTATCCCGATCAGACACAATAGAAGAAGGTAGCCCATGCAAATGGTACACGTCACGAAAAAAGAGTTGGGTCACATTAATAGCGTCAGTCGTCTTCTTACAGGGAATAAAATGGACCACCTTAGAAAACCGATCCACAACAACAAAGATAGAATCATTACCTCTCTGAGTATGAGGTAACCCCAACACAAAATCCATTTTAATATCAACCTATTGTTGTGATGGGACTAGCATATAGAGACCCACATTAGTAGTTGTGCCCTTTGAAACCTTACAGATACGACACCTCTTCACATAACGATCCACCTCTTTCCTCATAGTAGGCCAAAAATAAGAAGCTTGCACCAGCTGTAAGGTACGGCCACGGCTAACATGCCCTTCACCATGTAACTCCTTAATAATCTGCAGGCGAAGACTGGAATAAAGAATACATAGTTGATTCCTCTTGAACAGAAAACCATCATGCAAAAGAAAGTCTGACTTTTGCCCAGTTTCCACATCTTGCAAAATAACTGAGAAATAAGGGTCAATGGCTAACTGCTCACGAATGACCTCCAGACCCGGCACATCAACCTTCATGGATACAAGTAGATTACTCCTCCTGCTTAAGGTATTAGCAACCATGTTTGAAATACCAGTCTTGTGTTTGACCACAAAAGTAAACTTTTCAAGAAAGGCCAACCATCGCCCTTGCTTATGAGATACCTTGTCTTGAGTATGAATATGCCTTAGGGAATCATGATTAGTGAATAAAAAAAACTCCTTTTGAAACAAGTAATGACGCCAATGCTTTACAGCTTGGACCACTGCATAAAACTCCAGATCATAAGTATTGTACCTCAACTTAGGCCCAGTTAACTTCTCACTAAAATAAGCAACAGGTCGACCACCTGACTAAGAACCCCACCAATTCCAACCTTTGAGGCATCAGTATGAAGTTCAAAAACTTGAGAAAAATCAGGCAATACCAGAATTGGTGCTGTAGTGAGCTTGTCTTTCACAACTTGAAAAGCCAACTCTGCCTCCTCTGTCCATACAAACGTCTTCCCCTTCATACAATCTGTCACTAGGGCCATAATAGAACTGAAATGTGGAATAAACCGTCTATAAAAAGAAGCAAGCCCATGGGAACTACGAACTTCAGTAATGGTAGTAGGAGTTGGCCAATTTTGAACAACCGCTACTTTGGATTCATCAACCTGTATCCCATCACCAGAAACAACATACCCTAAGAACAACACCTTAGGGGTCATGAACACACACTTCTTGGTGGCTGCATAAAAACGGTCCCTATGAAGTAAGGCCAAAACCTGCCTCACATGCACAACATGGTCGTTGAAAGAAGCACTATAAATAAGAATGTCATCAAAATACACAACCACGAACTTCCCAATAAAAGATCTAAGCAACGGATTCATCACACGCATAAAAGTACTAGGTGCGTTTGATAAACCAAATGACATCACCAACCACTCATACAACCCTTCACGAGTCTTAAAGGCGGTCTTTCACTTGTCACCCAGTCTAAGACAAATCTGGTAATACCCACTCTTCAAATCTAACTTCGTAAAAATAGTAGCACCACTAATCTGATCAAGTAAATCATCAAGTCGAGGAATAGGAAACCTGTACCTCACAGTAATCTTGTTGATTGCTCGACTGTCAACACACATACGCCAAGTGCCATCTTTCTTTGGAGTCAGCAAAGCAGGAACAACACAAGGGCTCAAACTTTCATGAACGTGACCCTTAGAAATCAACTCCTCAACCTGCCTTCGCAACTCCTCATGCTCACCAGGGCTCATCCTGTAATGTGGTATGTTGGGTAACTGGACCCAGGCTCCAAATCAATATGATGTTGGATGTTACGCAAAGGTGGTAATCCATCAGGCAACTCAAGAAAGAAAACATCAGAAAATTCCTCAAGCAAAGGAACCGTAGCATCAGGAATGTTGACCTCGTCAACCACTTCCTTACCAAACAACACAATAACTTCATCTCCCACCTCCAATTCTTTCTTAAACTGAGAAAGAGTCAACAGGGTACCAGTGGGCTTGGTGGCTACTTCCTTGGGTTTATTAGGCAAAAAAGTTATCTTCACATTATCAAACATAAAACTGTAGGTATTAGAATGCCCGTTATGCTTTATGCAACGATCATATTCCCAAGGCCTCCCCAACAACAAATGAGACGTGTCCATAGGTACCACATCACACCACACATCATCTTTATATGTTTTACCAACATAAAAAGAAACAAGGATACGCTTACTCACTTGTACCTCGCCTCCCTTCTTGAGCCACTAGAGCTGTATAAGGTTTGTGATGGTTCTCTGTCTTCAAACCTAACTTTCTGATAGCCTCCTCATAAACTAGATTGTCACAACTCCCTGAATCAATGAAAAAAGTACAAACCTTTCCCAACACAGTACAAGTCTAATGGAAGATGTTATGTTTAAGCCAATTATCACCATTGGCCTTTGGGGTATAGCATGAGCGCCTAACCACCAGACTCAACCCCACATCTCCAGCCACCTCCTCTTCTTCATATTCAGGCTCCTCCTCATAAACCGGGTCGTCTTCATAGGTCCCACCAACCTCATCATCATCATCATCATCATCATCATCATCTTCCCATACCTCAGGATCATTAAACAAGTGTCTCTTCCCAACCCTCTTGCACTCTGCCTGTCGATGACCCATCTCTCCATAATTAAAACATTTCATGATACTAGTACCGGCCCCTTTAGAACTAGGTCCAGCAGTGCTACCACCCGGTTTTGCTTGGTTGGGCACAAAACAAGACGCCACGTTGCCCAAACCCGAACTACCTCCTGTCAAGGCAGATGAGGCTGAATCACCACTACGTCGGTTTTGTTTTTCAAAAACCAGGGCACGGTGATGTGCAACAGAAATTGTCAGCGGATCAAACAAATTCACAAACTCCATAATCGGAACCCTCAGACCACCAATGTAACGAGAGCAAGTTGATCTTCAGTCTCTTGAATATCATTTCAAGCCTCCAATAGATAGAACTCTGTTGTGTAATCTTCAACAGTTTTGGATCCCTGCTTCCAATTTTGTAACCGCTGGTACATTAAACACTGATACTTATGAGGAATAAAGTTGGCCCTCATGCACTTTTTCATCTTCCTCCAGGTTATGACATTTGACTTTCCCACCCTTTCACGAGACAGTTTCAGTTGTTGCCACCAAGCGGATGCCCTACCACGTAACCTGGTAGCAATCAAAGGAACCCTTTTGCCTTCGGGAACCTCTTTGAACTCGAACACCTCTTCAACCACAACACGCCAATCACTAAAATTTTCTGGATTCAAAGTGTCACCATCAAATGCTGGAATGCTGGTTCGCATTCCCGACTCCCAACGCCGATTATCACCCTTTCGATTCTGCTCTGGTTCTTCATCAGAAGATGAATCACTATTGTCAGCAAACACATTTTCATCTTCTTCATAATGATTGACACCTTCTCGTATTCATCAAACCATTCATCTGATCAGCCAACTGATCAACAAATTGATCTAACCGCTCCTCCATTCTTGCAAAAAGACGCTGCTCAAACTCTTGAACATGCACTTCATTAAGAGGTCTTCTTCTTGGAGGCATCTTCATCAGGAACTTCGGCTCTGGTTCCAACTGATGTAGACTAGAAAACAAGATAGTAAATCGGACCTGTTGATTCTCACAGAATACCATGAACGATTCTTCCAAAATTTGTTGATTCACAAGAATATCGAAAATTGGGATTTTCACACACAAAACACACTAGTGATTTGGGAGAGAAAAATGACTTTTCATATAATTCAAAAACTGATTAGCTTCCTCTAATTACATCCATATAAATAATAACGTAAATTGAAAACGGGCCTCAAAACACACTTGGGCCAAAAGCTAGAACGAAATAAAAGTCCACCAAAAGCAATAAAAACATAAAAAGATAAATAACTCATAGAAATAAGCATTTTTTGGCCCGAACGATGACCCAAACCACCTACGGTGTTTGTAGAAAGATGGGCCTCGTTCTCACGATCGATTTGCCTGGTCGCACGCCCAAAATGGACACTTGTAGTCCAAGTTAGAGCCATTTTAGTGAAGCCCCTTTTGTCACACGATCTTGGGCTTCCAAAAATAAGATGGCCCGCTCCTCCACACTTGGGCCCGCATCACTTATCCTTGCATATAGATAATATGGCTATGAGAGCATCTCTAATAAAGTATGGACTGAACAAGAGGTCTCTTATTAGAATGGGAATGAGAAGATTTATTTAGATCGAAGGCTAGAAAGAAGAAAACAAAGATTAAGTCATTCAAAAAGAGCATGAGTTATTTGGTAAGCTCAAGATTCTTTTTAAGTCAATGTCAAGGGAAGTCAAACTATAACCAAAGATGGTTAAAGAACCACAAACAACAAGCCTTCTCAATCACCAAAGCTAATAGGGTGAAGATCACATTCAAGAGAGTATAACAACTCAAAAGGTTGAGTGAAACATGAACTTCCTAAAATGCTTATTGATAACCATGACACAGGAAAGAGGACAAAGCCTCTGTTCAAGTCATATGCCTAGGAGTCAAAGAAGCTAAAAAGGAATGAGGATTAGTGTTGGTTGTTAGAAAATAAAAAATAAAATAAGATCAGCCTTGCATGATTTCCTATTTTGTGGAGATTATGCCAGCCTTACACCCTGCTGGCAAGGACCGTTAGAGACCCAAAATTAAGGGATGTCATCCAGCCATTATTCATTTGTTTGCAATTGTATTTCCATGTTTTGTCATTATTTTCCATCTATTTAATCTGTATTTTTCCTTGTATCAGATCTTAAAAAAAAACCATACATAATTTTTCTCAATTCTCTCAATTGCAAAGATGGTATCAGAGCAGCGTGTATGATCTTAGGGTCAACTTGCTCAATACTTCTCATCATCTACCTGTTTCAAGCCTCTTGACATCATAAAAAGCAAGCGTCTTTCTTTCCGAAAAGACGATATGGGTGATGAAATCAATAACAATGATGATCTTGCTTTGCAAATCACCAACCTCATCAAAACCAGCCTTAACACCCAAAATCTCTCCGATAGCTTGAAAATTAGCCTCAAGCTAAACAACCAGAAATACGCCTTGTGGGCTCGAACGATTCAAGTAGCCATCGAGGGAAAATCAAAATATATTCTGAGCCACTTAACAGGAAACCCAGCTCCACCAGAACCAACCGATGAAAACTATGACCAATGGGAACAAGATGATCTAGTCCTGTTCTCATGGTTAATTCAAAATATCGAACCCTCTCTTGCAAGTAATCTTACTGAATTTCCCACAGCCAAAACATTATGGGATGCATTGGTAGTTACTTACAGTAGTGGTAAGGAAAAGTTACAAACCTTTGACTTACATATAAAAGCAAATGGAATACGACAAAATGGGTCAGCACTTGAAGACTTCTGGATCGTTATGCAAGGCGTCTGGGGAGAAATTGAAAGAAGAGACCCAAATCCCATGACGTGTTCCATTGACACAGCAACTTATAATAAAATTCGGTCAGAACAAAAGCTCTTCCAATTCCTGAACGCCCTTAACCGACAATATGATGCTATAAAAAGAGAAATCCTCTGATGGGACCCATTACCCTCGGCTGAGGGCGCCTACGTAGCCGTTCGGAAGGAGATGGCACACCAGGGAATACTTGGAACGTCTATTAATACCTTACCTTCTCAAAACGTTGTGGCGGCAGGATTAACTGCCAACGGGTCACATGAATCAGAGGGCTACGTGTTCCTGTCAAAAGGTCGTTCTGGCCAGAAAAGCTCAAACGGCAGTTCTTCACTCCGGGTTAATAAAACAAAATTGAAATGTGATCATTGTAGGATGATAAAGCATACAAAAGAGCAATACTTTAAACTCGTTGGCTACCCCGATTGGTGGAATGATGGCCACAAAAAGGGCAATAAAGAAGCTGGAAAAGTTGCCGCCGCCGTCGGCAACCTAGAGACTACGAACAATGGTGGAGACTACCATGATAACAGAGAACGCAATGGAGGTTTTGGTGGCATGGCAGTGGCGTTTGAGAATCAAGGGGATGTTGATTGGAGGGGAGCATCTGAGAACAACATGGGTGTTAATGTTGGGCTCCTTAGGTGCGACAGTGAAGGTAACGGGTTTGAGAAACTCTTCTCAAGCCCATCACTTTTTAATCCTAAATATTTTTCCCCTATGATTTTAGAATTGTTAAATGAACCCCCTGAAGAACCTATCATTTGTGATACTGGGCAATACATGGTCAACAAAGAGAATCCTTTTTAAATACCCCACAAAACCTTGATAAAAAAAACATGTTGTTTCTTTTTCTTACAAAAATAATCAAAATAAAATTAAAATTGTTAACAAAGATAAACCTTTTTTAAATACCCCACAAGACTTTGATAAAAAAACCTACTGTTTCTACTCGTTACAAAAATAATCAAAATAAAACTAAAATTGTTAAGGAATCTAAATTAAATAAACAAACCTCAAAGTCCTTTGGACTGGTTAATATGGTAAAAAATTGTGAAAATGTTGATAAATTTTGGATTTTTGATTGCGGTGCTACCGACACCATAACGTTTGAATTATCGGACATGGTGTCAAGATCTAAACCCAAAATCAACCACATCAAAACCGCAAATGGGGGAGTAGTTCCTGTAAAATGGGGAGGAACTATTGAGATATCACCGACTTTAAAACTCTCAAATTGTCTTTATGTTCCATCCTTATCACATAAACTATTATCAATTAGCCACGTGACAAAGGAATTGAATTGCACAGTCTTAATGCATCCCACCTTTTGTATCCTACATGATATTAGGACGGGGACGATCATTGGGCGTGGCACTGAACGTCAAGGACAATATTATTTGGAGGAAGTGACCCAACACAGTACTGTGATGCTAGCCCACGACACTATAAACAGAGAAGCTTAGTTATGGCATAGAAGATTGGGACACCCATCCATTGGTTATTTACATCTTTTATTTCCAAAATTATTTCCTTCTAATAAACCATTAGGTTGTGAAACTTGTGTTTTAGCTAAAAGTCATATACATACCTACAAACTAAATAACACAAGGGTTGATTCACCTTTTTCTCTTATTCATTCGGATGTTTAGGGGCCAACTAAAACTATTAGGGGATAAAACCTTCGTTTTTTTGTACTTTTTGTTAATGACCGCACTCGCATGACATAGATTTATTTCTTAAAACACAAATCCAAAGTTTTTGATAAATTTACTATCTTTTATACTATGATCCAAACATAATTTAAAACCAACATCCAAATTCTTCGATCTGATAATGGGGAGGGGGGGGGATTTGTAAATGATTCAATGAAAATTTTTGTCAAAAAAGAGGGTTATTCACCAAACATCTTACCCACACACTCCCGAACAAAATGGTACAGTTGAACGAAAAATCAAATTCTCTTAGAAATAACTCGATCCCTTCTAATTGAATCTCGGGTACCTAAGTCCTTCAGGCCCGAAGCCTTGCTACTGCCACGTACCTTATCAATCGGTTGCCAACTAAAGATCTTAACCTAAAAACCCCTCTCCAAACTTTATCTGATTTTACCAAACTCCCTCCTGCCCTTACACATCAACCTCGAGTCTTTGGGTGCTCTGTCTTTGTCCACATACCTTGATCAGGGAAAACTTGGCCCATGTGCTAAAAATGTGTATTTGTAGGCTATGGTGCTAACCAAAAAGGATATTGATGCTATAGCCCAAAAAGACGTCATATGTACACTAACCTAAACTATGACTTCCTTGAAACCGAATTCTTCTATACCCCCCAACACAGTGGTCAGGGGGAGAATGAGTATATTGACACACTAAGTTGGTTAAAATGGACCCCCGTGCACAAGAAGATAATCACAGTACCCAAGAAGAGTCACTAGCTTCCCAAAGGTCTGGTGGTCCAACAATCAGTGCCACTAACCAAGATCCCCCTAGTCTTGGGTCTGAGATAAGTAATTCTTAAACATATGAGGATATACAACAAACGGAGTCTCATGAAATCAAAATACCAATATATCTGATAACCATGAGGTAGAGATAGAACAAATTGTGCAGGCAGAAGGGGGAACACATATACAGGAGGATCATAATGTCACACCCTGCTAGTAGCCAAAGCGTATTGTGTATGACGTAAGAAAGGTAATCATTGCATCTAAATGTGTAAACATAATAAACCACATCGATGCCATACATATATTGTGTAACAACCCTCCAGAATATTTTTCCGACACCCTAATATATTTAAAATACCACAGTATGTCTTAAAATACACCCATACGCGAAAACAGGGCCCGAATACCTTTAATATTATTAAAATTAAATAAAAATCAGAAAATATAGTCGCTCGCGGGCCGCCTAGCCTATGGCTACATCTTACGCGGGCCGCGACAGCTTGCAATCAGGGCTGCACCCGGTGCCGCCACGTGTCATCAAGCGTGTCGACCCTATAACGCTGACCAATCAGACCTAGGCCCTATTACCCTACGTCGCGGGCCGCGTAGCCTCTTGCTACGTCTTACGCGGGCCGCGTAAAACCCAAAAGCAGGCCCTATAAGTAGAGGGCATCGGCCTTCAGTCAAAAATCGCTCACGAACTCTTTCTCTCTCAAAATTCTGAAGATTTAATATACTCTCCGGGCATAATACCCCCTAAATAATGAGATTCTGCTCCGTTGTAAGTATCATAATCTCTGGATACGTATTAGATATGCTGCCCGATTGATCTAGGGTTTCGTAACGGCTGTCGTGGTTCTGCCCGACGTAGTCGTTGGAATGCCGTCTCGGGGAGGGTATTACTAATGTTAAAATGAGTTATTATACTAACACGTGTGCATTTGTATAAATTATAGATTGTCACCAGGAAACCCTAAAGGATAATCTAAGACAGCAATGTGAGTAATCTCCTTTTTGTAAATTGTTTTTACAAAACCTCACTTAATTAATTATATATTAAGCAGTTATTGAGTATTTGTAAGGATACAATTATTGTCGGTATGTTGGGGTTTTGTATACAAAATTTGTTACTGCCTTGCGAGGAGTAACATTTCCACAAGTCGGGTTGACAGTACCGTGGGTGGTAATTGATATGACTTGGAAACAAATGTAATTGCGAGACCGCCCTCAATACTGTACAATGGTTTTTATTAAAACTTGATTAAACTAGGATTCACTCACCAGTATTTCCCACTGAAAAAATGTTTTAAACGCGTTTCAGGTAACAAAATGTGAAAGCCAAATAGAAGGCAGCTGGACAGCACTGAAGGCTTGGAAAAGTGGCTATAAAGTTACCTAAAATAAATAGATGTTTTTATTAAATAAAATAGGGTGTATCCCTATGAAAATGTGTGTACCTAAACTTGGGATTTTCCCATGTGTTTAATATATTAAAAAGCGTGGTATTTTACTCTGATAAAATATATCCTAACTACGGTCCTGATGTAAATTCCACTGCCAAAATTGAATAAACACACGATACCACCGAAACTGGCTCGCGGTTGCCCGTTCCCGGGAGATAGGGATCGGGGGTTGTGACAGAAGATGGTATCAGAGCTAAGCCACTGATTCAGCCACAGAAGTGTTCTGCTGACACCAAAATTCAAACTGTTAGGAAATAAATTACGAAAATACGTGTATAATTGTATTTTATTGTTGTGTATTATTTGACTATTTGTTAGTTTACAGTATGAGCGACCAAGGACCATCTGACGCGTACCGTCAATTGTCTGGTTCGTCTAGAAGCGAAGGCGCCTCTTCTCAGCCTGCCCTCTCAAGGTACTCTGCTGATACTAAAGAAGGAATATTCGTGTTTAAGGCTCAATCCGAAGAGCCATTCCCTCAGAAAAAGAAAGGATAGTTCAGTAGGGGAGCACATGAGCGTAGGAAACGTATGAAAAAGTTACAAGACCAGAGAGCACCAGCAGCAGCCAAAAGAGAAACCAATGCCCATGCCCAGGACATGATTAATAGGGGTATAGCCAACATCCATATCTTAGCAACCACTGCAGCTGACCCTAACCTGGAACAAATGATAGCACCCCAACCACAACCACAACCACAACCACCATTTCCTAACCAACCAATGGAAATAGAGAACCCTAAAAATCAAGTTGAAATGCATGATTTCAACCCGGAAGAGATACCTAGGGTACCAGCACCAAATCCCTTAGATCCAAATTACGACCCCTGGTGGGACGACAATAGGGACTATGTGCAACGTTACCCGATACACGAAGACATGCCCATGCCAAATCTAGGAGCCTACCCAGGTTTGGACCCTCTAGATCCCTATTACGATAACGATGTATACATTAGGGAGATTTTAGAGAATCCTTACCAATTCCAGGCACCTACACCTCCATACCAGGAACCCGCACCCCAGATTCCAAACCCAGTCCTAGAACCTGCACCCCCAATGAGTGCAGAAAATGTACAAGAATTTAGGACATTTGGTGAGGAAATTTTAGAGAATAGTGAAAGGATGAGACAGGTGGGAGAGCGACTCGTCTGGAAGTACGACGAGTGCAATATGGATTTCTGGATGAATCCATATCCATGAATGTGATGGTAGAGATGGTAATAATAATAATAAAATAATAATAAAAATATGTGTGTATGTGTATAAAAAAAAACTACGGATGCCTACTACTAGTAGTGTAACTTTAATTGGTATTGTAATTTTTATTTCCAGTATTGGTTTGTAAGATGCATATTATATAAAAATAGAGTAAAGTCGCAATGATCGACGCTTTTGACTAAAATACGTGTCATGTGATTGGCTATATTAAATATTATTTTGTGATATTAATACGTGGTAACTGTTTAAAATTCAGATGGCCGACGAAGTGAATCAGGAAAATCTGAATAACGATAACCAGAGTAACAATAACCCGGGTAACGAAAATCCAAACAACAATAATGGAAATCAAGTGGATAACAGTGCCATCCAACACATAGTGGCACAAGGAATAATAAATGCAATGCCATATATTCTTCAAACGGTTAAGGATGCTATTAATAAAAGTAGACATGATAGCAAGCGACCCTCTGAACCTGCAAAGAGCGTGAACAATGGACCCGTACTTCAAATGCCCATTCCCAAAAGAAGGAGAACCGTGTCTTACGGTTGTTCTTACAAAGAATTATTGTCCTGTAAACCAATAGAATTCTCGGGCAATGGAGAACCCATTGCAGCTCTACGATGGATAGAAAAGACTGAGGCAGTCTTAAAAATAAGCAAGTGTGCGGAAGAGGACAAAATAATGTTTGCTTCCAATCTGTTTAAAAATTCAACCTTAGAATGGTGGAACACTATCCTCCAGTCTAGAGGAAGTGATAGGGTTTATAATATGGAATGGGAGGAATTTAAGAATATGGTGGAAAGGAAATTCTGCCCTCCTAATGAGAAAGAACAGATAGCAAACAAATTCCTAAACCTTAGAATGAATGGAGTGGATAGTAAGGGGTACACAAAGTTATTCTTTGAATATGCTTGAATAGTACCTACCCTTGCATCACCAGAGCCGGTATTGATCTCCCGTTACATCTGGGAATTAATTGGAGAGATTAGGCATGTAGTCAAGGTAGCTAGACCTCAAACCATAGAAGAAGCTGTAGAATTAACAAACACCTTGACTGATGAATTAGTGCGTACACGAGAAGAAGACCAAAGGAGGAACCTAGCACAGAGACTTACCCAATAATTCCGTTCTTGAAATTTCAACCGTAGGAATATAGGTTCTACCTCTGCACCTTACTGTAAGACTTGCAAGAAGAAGCATTCGGGAAAATGCTCCACTCACTGCAATTTTTGTAAGTTACTAGGACACAAGGAAGAAGACTGCAGGAGGAAATCTAGTAATGGACTGTGCTTTAATTGTGGAGAAAAAAGTCACATCAAGCCAAACTGTCCAAAATTGGCTCCAGCTATGAACAACAAGAACACTAAAAATGCTAGAGCATTTGTTCTGGCGGCAGATGAAGCCAAGATGATTCCAGACGTGATAGCCGGTACGTTTTTAGTTAATGATATTTTTGCTAAAGTATTATTTGACTCTGGTGCAAACCAAAGTTTTATTAATACTTTGTTTTGCAAACTTCTTAATCAATCATTAACTAAACTTCCACAAGAATGTCTAGTAGAGACAGCTAATGGAGAAACTGTTAAGATTTCTGAAATCTTGCAGGGAGCAAGAATAGAAATTTTAAATCAAAAGTTTATTGCAAACCTTTACCCAATGAATCTGGCAGGATTCGATTTCGTTTTAGGAATGGATTGGTTAATAGCCAATCAAGCCAATATTTTATGTGATCGAAAGTCAATTCAAGTAAATTCACCAAAAGGTGAAAAGATCACAATTAAAGGAGATAAACCATCTAGGTCCACAAAATTCATCTCTGTGATGAAAACTGCAAGCTATATAAGAAAAGTATCTATAGTGTATTTGATTTCTATAATCACTAACACTAAAGGAAAAGAACTAAAAGACATTCCAGTAGTATCTCAGTTTTCAGATATATTCCTAGAAGAATTACCAGGACTACCGCCGGATAGAGAAGTTGAATTCAGAATTCACCTGCTACCAGGAACAGCACCAATTGCCAAAACACCTTACCGTTGGCACCCGTAGAAATGAAAGAACTGAAGAAACAGTTAGATGAATTGTTGGAGAAAGGATTCATACAGCCAAGTTCATCGCCATGGGGAGCACCGATTTTATTCGTTAAAAAGAAAGACGGATCGATGCGTATGTGCATTGATTACCGTGAATTGAACAAGGTCACAATTAAGAATCGGTACCCATTACCGAGAATCGATGATCTGTTCGATCAATTGCAAGGAGCTCGATTTTTCTATAAAATCGATTTAAGGTCAGGATATCATCAATTAAAGGTATAGGAAGAGGACATTCCTAAGACCGCGTTTAGAACAAGGTATGGCCATTATGAATTTACTGTCATGCCATTTGGTTTAACCAATGCCCCAGCTGCATTTATGGACATGATGAACCGAATATGTAAGTCATATTTGGATAAATTCATAATTGTTTTTATCGATGATATTCTCATTTACTCTAAGAGTAAAGAAGAACATGCAAGGCATTTGCACGCACTTTTAAGTTTACTAAGAAAGGAAAAGCTTTATGCTAAGTTTTCAAAATGCGAGTTTTGGTTAGAACAGGTACAGTTTCTTGGACACTTAGTTAATCATGAAGGAATTCATGTGGATCCCACAAAAATCGAGGCAATTACCAAGTGGAAGACCCCTGAGTCACCAACCGAGGTTAGAAGTTTCTTAGGATTGGCCGGTTATTATAGAAGATTTATTCGAGATTTTTCTAGAATAGCTATTCCCTTAACCAAGCTAACCTGTAAATCCATTAAGTTTGAATGGGGAACAAAACAAGAAGAAGCCTTTAGAATTCTTAAGCAAAAATTAACCCATGCACCAATATTAGCGTTACCAGAAGGAACTGAAGACTTTGTAGTCTATTGTGACGCTTCTAAATTAGGTTATGGATGTGTGTTAATGCAACGTCAAAAGGTTATAGCTTACGCCTCTAGACAACTTAAGAATCATGAAGAGAATTATTCAACTCATGATCTAGAATTAGGAGCAATAATTTTTGCTTTGAAAATTTGGAGACATTACCTTTATGGTAGCAAGTTTACTATTTTCACTGATCATAAGAGTTTAAGGTATGTTTTTGGGCAAAAAGAGTTGAATATGAGACAAAGACGCTGGATTGAGATGCTTAGTGATTATGATTGTGATATCCAGTATCACGCAGGAAAAGCAAATGTGGTGGCAGATGCTTTAAGCCGAAAGTATCACAAAAAGCCAAAAAGGGTACGTTCTCTTAAATTAAATCTATAAGTAGATTTAAATGAACAAATTAAAAAGGCACAAGAATCAGTAATCAAAGATGATACTAAAAAGCTAAAATGTATGATTAAGGAATTAGAACAAGGAACAGATGGAATTTGGAGATTCCATAAAAAGAGAATATGGATACCTAAATTAGGAAACCTACGTCATCGTATATTAGAAGAAGCCCATAAGTCTAAGTATACGATGCATCCAGGAAGTGATAAAATGTATCAGGATTTAAGAAAGAATTTCTGGTGGATAGGAATGAAAAAGGACATAGCAGCCTATGTTTCTAAATGTTTAACTAGTTCACAAGTTAAAGCTGAACATCAGAAACCCTCAGGTTTGTTACAACAGTTAGAAATGCCAGTGTGGAAATGGGAATTGATAACAATGGATTTTGTTACTAAATTACCCAAAACAAAGAAAGGTAATGATACAATCTGGGTGATTGTAGACATGCTAACTAAGTCAGCTCATTTTCTACCAATAAAGGAAACTTTCAGTATGGAACAGTTAGCTAAATTATATGTAAATGAAATAGTTTGATTACATGGAATTCCTTTATCAATTATTTCTGACAGAGATAACCGTTTTACCTCTCATTTTTGGACAAGTTTCCAAAAAGCCATGGGAACCAAGCTGAATCTAAGCACAGCATATCATCCTCAAATGGACAGACAAAGCGAAAGGACAATTCAGATAATGGAAGACATGCTTAGAGCTTGTGTAATTGATTTCGGAGGTAATTAGGACGATCACTTACCGTTAATAGAATTTTCTTATAATAACAGGTATCACACAAATATCAATGTTGCACCATTCGAAGCACTTTATGGACGAAAGTGCCGAACCCCAGTCTGTTGGGCAGAAATTGGGGAAAAGCAACTATCTGGACCTGAGATAGTGCAGGAGACGACCAACAAGATCATCCAAGTCAAGGAACGGCTAAAAGCAGCACGTGATCGACAGAAAAGCTATGCTGACAACAGGCGAAAACCGTTGGAATTTCAGCTAGGAGACAAAGTGTTATTGAAAGTCTCTCCTTGGAAAGGACTGGTAAGATTCATAAAAAGGGGAAAGCTAAGTCCCAGGTATGTGGGACCTTTCAAGATTATTAGAAGAATAGGACCTGTAGCCTATCAGCTACAACTGCCAGAAGAAATGACTGGAATACATAATGTATTCCATATATCTAATCTCAAGAAATGCTTAGCTGATGAATCACTAGTAGTGCCTCTTAAGGATATAGAGGTAAATGAACAACTTAAATTTGTAGAAAGGCCTCTACAAATTGAAGACATAAAACTCAAGAACCTCAAGCATAAGAGATTAGTTCTGGTCAAAGTGAAATGGGACTCCAAAAGAGGACTAGAATATACATGGGAACTTGAATCAGAAATGCAAAGGAAATATCCACACTTGTTCCAGTAGACCTCGAGGACGATCTCTAAATTAAGGTGGGGAGGATGTAACAACCCTCCAGAATATTTTTCCGACACCCTAATATATTTAAAATACCCCAGTATGTCTTAAAATACACTCCATACTCGAAAACAGGGCCCGAATACCTTTAATATTATTAAAATTAAATACAAATCAGAAAATATAGTCGCTCGCGGGCCACGTAGCCTATGGCTACATCTTACGCGGGCCGCGACAGCTTGTAATCAGGGCTGCACATGGTACCGCCATGGTTGTAAAACAAGGTTTCCAAGGCCGAGTACTCCCCGAGTAGTCGCTACAAGGTAGGCTGCCGAGGCGACTTTCTTTGACTCCGCCTAATTACTTGGAATCGGTCAAACGCGGTCAACCTCGCCCAAAATCGTATTTAGTAGGTCAATTTGGGCCGAGTTTGACTTAAAAAATACTAAACATAATTTATGTGCCTATCATATTAAAGAATGAATATTATTTTCACGTATTTTGTTATTGATATTAGTATATTTATATTATTTGACATATATTTAATTTCCAAAAACTAATTTCTTTATAATTTAACATGTCCGAGTACTCCCCGAGTACTCTCCGCCTAGACCGGGTACTCTCAACTCCCCGCTCGACCGACTAGGGACCGCCTAACGACTTTTGCAACTATGGGTACCGCCATGTGTCGTCACGCGTGTCGACCCTATAATGCTGACCAATCAGACCTAGGCCCTATTACCCTACGTCGCGGGCCACGTAGCCTCTTGCTACATCTTACGAGAGCCGCGTAAAACCCGAAAACATGCCTTATAAGTAGAGGGCATCGGCCTTCAGTCGAAAATCGCTCACGAACTCTTTCTCTCTCAAAATTCTGAAGATTTAATATAATCTCCGGGCATAATTCCCCCCTAAATAACGATATTCTGCTCCGTTGTAAGTATCATAACCCCTGGATACTTATTAGATACGCTGCCCGATTGATCTAGGGTTCCGTAACGGCTGTCGTGGTTCTGCCCGACGTAGTCGTTGGAATGCCGTCTCGGGGAGGGTATTACTAATGTTAAAATGGGTTATTATACTAACACATGTGCATTTGTATAAATTATAGATTGTCACCAGGAAACCCTAAAGGATAATCGAAGACAGCAATGTGAGTAATCTCCTTTTTGCAGACTGTTTTTACAAAACCTCACTTAATTAATTATACATTAAGCAGTTATTGAGTATTTGTAAGGATACAATTATCGTCGGTATGTTGAGGTTTTGTATACAAAATTTGTTACCGCCTTGCGATGAGTAACATTTCCATAAGTCGGCTTGACAGTACCGTGGGTGGTAATTGATATGACTTGGAAACAAATGTAATTGCGAGACCGCCCTCAATGCTGTACAATGGTTTTTATTAAAACTTGATTAAACTGGGATTCACTCACCAGTATTTCCCACTGACAAAATGTTTTAAACGCGTTTCAGGTAACAAAATGTGAAAGCCAAATAGAAGCCAGCTGGACAACACTGAAGGCTTGGAAAAGTGGCTATAAAGTTATCTAAAATAAATATATGTTTTTATTAAATAAAATAGGGTGTATCCCTATGAAAATGTGTGTACCTAAACTTGGGATTTTCCCATGTGTTTAATATATTAAAAAGCGTGGTATTTTACTCTGATAAAATATTTCCTAACTACGGTCCTGATGTAAATTCCACTGCCAAAATTGAATAAACACGCGATACCACCGAAACTGGCTCGCGGCCGCCCGTTCCCGGGAGATAAGGATCGGGGGTTGCGACATATTGGTTTCAAACAAAGTTTACAATTTTTCCTACATAGTTTTCAAGTTTCAACAATGTTCACAAACATTAACCATAACATAGATATTAAGTTATTTTACATATCACAAAAGATTGTTTTTGACATAGAACATATTGAGGTTTTGTCCATTATATACCCATACAAAGTTGGGATATAGAAGACAAATCCTCCAAAAGCGGCTATCGTTGTCATTGACATCCTAGTTTCCCGTATTGTATCACCGGCTCAAGACTTGTTTCCTGAAATACATGTAATTTTAAAAAGTCAACAAAAGTTGAGCTAGTTCATGCAGTTAATGTTATCATATGAGATCTCTTAAATGTTATCTTGTAATGAAATCCTGGTATGTATTAGCATTCATGGATTTTAAGGATCTATCAGTGTGGCGCGAACACACTAATATTACGTACCATAAGTAAGTAACTAACCCGAGACAAATTTGACATCATTGGGATCACAAAAGCACTCCTATGGCACCAACTAGGAGTGGAGCGTGTCTCAAGCTCTTTAGACCTACACCTTTTGCACCTTGGTCACTAAGTGATTAATGGTTACTAATGTCAACATCCTACTTAAGTACACTGATCATGTTATCATCTACATCCATAGCTAATATACCGTTTGCTTAACATGTATTTCCCCTCGATGTTTTAAAAACAAAACATTTAAATCAGTGAAAGGAGGGACATGAACTCACAAGTTTGTGTTCCTTGTATGTAATATTGTAAGTGAGCGTCCGTACGCATGATTAACCTACATGTGTACTAACTTTATTCAACACTAGGTTTTATCAGACCTCGTACAAGTTGTTCATCTTGAATTCTTATTATGTTTTCATTTGTCGTATTTGGAACAACTTTGTATTTTAGAGTGTTGGTAGTTTGTTTGTTCGATTGTTATATATATATATAGATTTCGTAAGTGTATACATATATTTTATATGTATTGAACTATGTGTGAACGGGCTTCGCCCTTCACATGTCTTTGTGTTTCGCACGCGTGTCATTGGGCCGAGTCCATGTCATTGGGCCGAGCCCACGTTTCATGTCATTGGGCCGAGCCGATGTCTTATGTTATTGGGCTTAACACATGTTTTATGTCATTGGGTCGAGTCCATGTCTTTTATGTTATTGGGCCGAGCCCATGTCTTTTATGTTATGGGGCTTTAGCCCACGATTTACTGTTATTAGGCCATGCCCATGTTTTAAAGCCATTGGGCCTAAGCCATGATTTATTGTTATTGGGCCATGCCCACGTTTTAATGTCATCGGGCCTTAGCCCATGATTTATTGTTATTGGGCCCTAGCCCATGTATTTAAGTAATTTGGGCCTAGCCCAACTTTAGTTTTATGAGTCCATTAAATAATCTTGCATTTTTGTCAAAGTTTACTAAGTATGAAATTTTTATAATGTTAATTCTTCTTATAAGGATACTTAGTAGTTCTTGTATTTTTCAACTTTCCGGATTTTTGTTATCGGTGATATATATATATATATATATCAGTATCTGTTAAGCGTCTAAAAATGCCTTATTTTTAGACGTGTCGTCGTAGTTGCTTTATAGGTATATTTTCGTCGAAGAGTCGCCTAAATGTCGTAGTAGTTTCTCGCGGTACCGATACGCCCATTTTGTCGTCGTCAGATGTTATGCATTCCTTTTTCGACCGGTTTGTTTATATGTCTTATTAGTTCAATTGAAATATATTTATCATTTCTTAGGCATGTATCTCCTAACACTACTACATACAAATAATACACAAGTATTATACACCAAATGGGTCATTTGAAATATATATATTTTATCAAAAATTATTCTTGCATATATTTATCACTTCATCCCTTTATTTTAATAAAAATATATGTATGAGTTTATAATAACTCTTGGATGATTAGGGCTTACCCCTTTTTATCCAAGCTTCCATAATGACGTTTAAGACCACTAATCGCTCTTAACCTTGTTAATCCCCCATTAATCATACTTTCATCGCGATTAGATTTTAGAAAATTTCGCCATAGTTTCCCCTAAACTATGGCGTTTTCCACGTTTCAAAAACGTATTTAAACCACATATCAATCTCCAATCATTACCAAGTTGTTAAGCTTTTTCCAAAACCATTTTTCAAGTAAGAGTCACACATGTTTTCATTCTTTCATGAACTTTTAACATATATATATATATTTTCCAAGTTAGTAAAATACCAAGACTTTTATATATTACCCCTTTTTTATAACAAGTTTTATATGTCCACTTTGTTTATAAATATCAAGTTTACTAGTTTTTTTTAAGTCAGTTTCATGGCCATTACATGTTTAATATTTCAAGAACCATAATAAAGGTTATATACATATGTAAAGCTCATGATTTTAGAGATGATGATCTTGCATGATTTAAACATTTACATATTTAAATCATATTTTCAAGTTTAACATGGCAAGTGTAACATGCTTATAAATTACTACAATATATAAGCATCAAGATCATCATAATCTCATCTTAAATCAACTTATTCTACCATGATCAACATAAACAACAAGATTATACTAACTAGCTATCACAAATCTAATAAATCAACACATAATATAGTTATATTTAGTGTTTATTATGTTTGAGATTAGGGTTTTTGGTTATGTTTATCTTTAATTTCAAGATCATCAACTTGTACTTCTAGTAAATACTAGTAATAAGAAGCTTAAATATGATGGTTTGAGAGCTTACAACTTTGCACACGCCAAATAATAAGGTTAAGAAGAGATTTAAGCTCCAACCAAGTTCCTAATAATCCTCCATGCTTGCAACACCTTAGTTGTTCTTGAAATGGCTTGAATTAACTTGAATGGAGGCATTTAATGTTAGAAAAATGAAGGAATTGGGGTGTTTGGGGGCTGCCGAAAGTTAGAGAATGAGAAAGAGTGTTTTAGTGTTGTGGTACGTTGTAAGGAAATGGAAGATGATTAGTGGAATGATGTTATAAGTTTCAAATATTTCCTTAGTCAACCAAAATCTTCACTTGCCATACTTTTGCATTACTAAATCTAAAGGTACTCAAGGAGGTATGGCCGATTGGGTGTTCATGTATGTTTTCTTTTTTTAATACATGTGACATAAATATTTACTTGTAGATATTTTAGGCACTACTTTAATTAGGGTGATTTGGGTATTAATGGTAGTTTAGGTTTTCAATAAGTCTAACTAGTTTATTAGTTTAATGGGTATTGATTTTGGATGGCAAAAATGCCACTAGTTCGTTCGTCGGTTCGATACCGGGTGATATATTAAAGGTGTAATATAGTACCGGGAGCGATGGTTTTAATTTACCATTCTTGCTTAATGTCTATCGCCTCCGTCAATACGATTCGTAGCTAAAATAGAAGAATACTTGAGCTTATAGTGTTATATTTAGTAGAAAGGCAAGGTGGCATTTAAGTAATTAATGAGAACTTTCATTAAGCCCCTTGGCCTATAAATAAGAACATAAGATGTTATGTTTAGGACTTTTGCTCATTTGGATCTTTGGAGAGCTTGGAGCTTAGAGAGAGAAAGTGTTCTAGGTGATTCACGTGACTTTGTACTTTTCATATCATCAATCAAATCACCGATTATATTACTTCCTGTGTGTTCGGTCACGTTCGTGTACGGATTCCGCACGTTACACGAGTCGGTTTGCAATCGTTACGGAGTCGAAAACCGGTCCTACAAGTGGTATCAGAGCAGGAGCTTGATTTCACGGATCATACACACTAAATCGTACAAGAATTCATCAGATTCAGATAAAAATCGCATCAGATTTTCTCAATTTCTTCATCTTTTCATATCTTTCACTTTTTAACTGAAAATGGCAAAATTAAACGAGATTTTACGGTTAAAAATCGCTGGTTTTTTGATATGTTGTGCGAAAACCATTGATCTAAAAGCCTACAAATTTTCAGAACTTAATTCTAAGCGGTTTAAGAGAAATCTTAAATTTTTTGTTTGAAAAAAGTTGAAAGATGCTGACTGTTGCTGTTAACATTCAAGCTGGTGTTCACCGATCGGATGACCACCCGATCGGGTGACCATCCGATCCAAGTCCCACTCGTTCCATTGCTAGTTAGTAAAAGTTGACTTTGTTGACTGTCACCCGATCGGATCACCACCCGATCGAGCGGTAATCCGATCAACGAACATTTTAAGTTGTGCTTCGGGTCAATACATCACGTGAAATCCTGAATCCATTTATTACATCAGACTTTATTGTAGAAGCCCAATGAATTGCATGTGATAGTTGATTGTCGGCAAAATTGAATTTCAAAATAATCAACGGCATTTAATGCTTTGTCAGTATCACATGCTATAACAAAGTTTGGTTCAATCAAGTAACACTTCATTCATATTTTGTCGGCAGTATTCAATTGTGTTAGTCAAATATTCTAATTCATCGGTCCAATAGAATTAAGATTTGGATCTAAATTGTCTGCCATTTCATGCATGTTCATGTGATTTAGTTGAGAGCCTCAATAAAACTTAATCACTAATTGAATTTGTCGGCCATCTTTATTGAAGATATCATATTTTCATGTGAATTAAAGGTGTTGTCAGTTTGCATGTGAGATTATATTGAAAGTCAAATTTCATTGCTGAGGTCAAAGAGTCAAATGGCTACTCGATCGGATCACCGTCCGATCCGTTGCAATTTGTTTGTTTTGATAAAGGCCAATTATCGAGTGGTGACTCGATCGGATCACCACCCGATCCGTTACAGTTCATTAAAAGTTTGACTTTTTTGACCCACCCGATCGGATCACAATCCGATTCAAGGGACTATGTTTGTTCAAAAGTTTAAAGTACAAAGAATCGAGTGGCAATCTGAATGAATTGCCACCCGATCCTAATCATTCTATTGTGTTTTTGAGTCTCAGGTCAAGTATCGGATACCCGCTCGATCGAGTAGCCACCCGATCCAAGGAACATTGTCACTCAATCGAGTAGCCACTCGTTCCAAAGTCAAAGTATTAGCCCCTCACCCGATCAGACAACCCCTCATTCGATCGGACAGCCTGTCACTCGATCGGACAGCTCCTCACCCGATCGGACAGCCTGTCACTCGATCGGACAGCCCCTCACCCGATCGGACAGCTTGTCACTCGATCGGACAGCCTCTCACTCGATCGAATAACCACCCGATCCAAAGCACATTGTCAATCATCGGATCATCACTTGATCATATCATCATACGATCCACTGTCATCTGATCTTTATTTCACTGTTGACTTTTGTTGACCCACTCGATCGGATACCCATCCGATCTAGCTGTTTGATAGTTTTAAACTAATCGTTTTGTTTGATCGTTTCTAGGTGATTCGAAGTGATTCTAGGTGATTCGAGGAGATAACATCATGGCTGAAGAGTTTTACAATACGTTCTACAAAGCTTTTACATCAGAATCATCGGAAACATCAACTGTCACACCGAAATCAATAACAAAAACAATAAATGATAACATAAAACATGATAACTTCTATAGAACCTATTCGAAACCACCTAAACTTGAGAATATAGAAGATTATACTTGGTGGAAAGAGAGATTCCTGAACTGGACCAAGGCATATGCTCACGAGAGCTGGTTTTGCTTAGAGTTTGGATACAGTCGACCGATCAATGACAAGCATGAAGAGATACATCTGAATGATCTTTCCGATGAAGACAAACGGAAATACTCATATGAGCAGAAGATGATAGCATTGATTCAACAATCTATCCGAGATGATATATTTTCATTGTTAAATCATGATGGGTCATCAAAATCGGTTTGGGAAGCGTTAAGGGTTAAAGCTGAGGGTGGCAAACAAATTAAAAAGAATAAAATTGCTTTACTAAAAAAGGAGTTTGATTTGTTAGATAGTTTAAAGGGAGAAACAGTGAGGCAAATGATTGAACGTTTTTGTCATTTAAAAATTGAGTTAGACAGTTTTGGAATTGTGAAAACACGTGAGGAAGTAATTGACAAAATTATTGAAGCGTTACCACGAGCTGATCAGTGGCAAACGTTTGTTTTTATTTTGAAAAATGATGTCTTGTATGAAACAATTACTCTCGATGTATTGATTGAAAAAATTGAAACTCATGAGCTTGAATTGCAGAAACAGAGCAAGATGAGCAGTTCTTCACATCAACAGAATGTTGGTCTTTATTACAAAGGTAGCACACCTTCGGTGAAAGTTGGTGAATCACCAAAGACAGCATTCAGGATATCATTCATCTTCTTTAAAAGCAAATCTCGAAGAATCAGAAGAAATTCTTTGTAACATTGCTTTAAAACTGAAGAATTCTCCGGCTATGAGCATCAATGCAGCAAAACAACAAATGAGTTTTCTGGCATCTGTGTTAGAGTCATACGAAGGTCTAGTATCTGGAAAAATTGGAAAATCAGAGCTGACAAAGGAAGACTACGACCAGATCGACCCAACAGAAATGGAACTCATTGACATACGCTGGTGTTTAGCAAGTTGCATTTGAAAAGCTCAAAGATACATGGAGATTACTGGGAAACAGACAATCGGTGGTCCGTCAACAAAACTGGGATTCGATAAATCCAAAGTGACATGCTTCAAATGTAAGCAAAAAGGTCATTTCAAAAGAGAATGCAAAAATTCTGAAGTTGACGAAACTGAGAAACCTTTCAATGATGATTATTATCGAAAGGCGATTTACCACCGTAGCAAAGAAGAGCCGAAACTGATTGAAATTAATCCCAAAGAGAAGTCAAGAGCATGTGCAGTAATCCATGATGACGAAGGGTTTGACTGGAGCGAATTCCTTCCAGAAGATGATCTTGTTGATGACCGTCTCACAGCTCATGGTAGAACTATGTCAAAGAGCAAACATCGTGCTTTTGTTGTTGAAAGCAAGGAGAAAACACGAGAAGAAATACTGAAAGAGAAAACCAAAAGAGAAAGATTCTTTGCAGGGTGCAGGATTGAGAAAATGAACGAAGAATATGAAGATGCAAAATACTGTGGGAGATACGACAAGAAAAGAGATTGCTATATCAACAAAAATGGAGATCCTGTCGTTCACAGAAAAGAAGTGGTTTTTGATGATGTTCTTGCAGTAATTCCTCTGTTCGGCGAATACTATTCAAATGTTGCGAAAGATAAAACCTATCTGAAAAGACTGGACAAGATAATTCGTGATGTAATGACAGCAAGTCTGAAGAAGAAGGATGAAGAAAGAATGAAGAAGAATGTTGATGAGTTGGTAACTGATTTGAAGAAGGTAGCTGAGGAAGAAAAGGTAGAAGAAAAAGTTGTTGAAAAAGAAGTTGTTACTGAAGAACAGAAGAAAGATGCTGATCAGACAGAGACAGCAGAAAAAGTCGAAGTACCAATCACTGAGGTAAAATCTGATTCTGAAGTCTTAAACAAAAATGTTGAACAGTGCAAGAAATGCATGGAAACATGTAGTGCTTGTACTGAAAAAGACGAAAAGTTCAGAACAAAAGATCTAGAATTTACTAAAATCGAAAATGTTTTCAAAGAAAAATGCAAAGAAATGCTAGAAAATGAAAAAGTTTTAAAAGAAAATGATGAAAAACTTTCTCAAAAATGTAAAAATTTAGAAAAAGAAAATGAAAATTTAAAAGAAAAGGTTTCGAAAATGACAGAAGAATGTGTTCAAAAAGAAAATGCATGTCAGGAAATGAAAAAGAAGTATGATTCAATAAAATTGGCTTACCACATTACAAAACAATCATATGAAGATGTGAAGAGTCAAATGAAACTTGTTCAATCTAGATTGAGATACTGTTCTGAAACAACTGATACGCTAAAAAGACAGTATTCAATAAAGCAACAAGTTGTTAATTCTTATATTGAGGATGTTGCTAAGTTGAAGCGTCAAATAGCCGATTTAGAACAGGATAACAACAAGCTAAAAAGCTATCATGCGTCATCATATGTGCTTGAAAGAATTTTCAACATAAAACCGGGTGATGATGATTCTGAGAAAAACAAAAAGGGTATTGGTTCTGAGTATCATCAAGTTCCTCCACCAGAAAAGTTTGCATTTTATGATGATGAGAAAGTCGAAAAAGCTTTCAACATGGTAGATCAATTTCCAGATAACATTGACGTAACCTATTCCAAATTTGATGATTCAAGTGATTCAGAGGTGGTAGGTAAGGTCGTTGAAAGTGTGTTGAAAGAAGAGTCGATTGATACAGGTAAATCTGAATCACAGGATGAAAATGAAGGTAGTTTTCATGAAGGATATCTGAAAAACTCAAAATCTGAGAAAAAGGCGAATGATGATTCAAAAGGATTGGTTTATACCATGATTGGATCGGACAAATTATTCTCAGATCTTGAAGTCCCGATTCAGAATGTGATCTCAGAAAAGATTGACAAAGTTTTCAAAATGATTGAAATTGAAAAGTCTGAGATTCCAAAGTTCGCTGGAAAGGGTCACAAAACTTTTTATAACAAACCTGGTTACAAAAAGAAAAACATGAAAGCTAGGTTGGGTTATAAAAAGAAACAAAATTGGAAGACAAATGAAACGCCAAATTATCAAACAAAAATGAATTTTGTTCACGGAACAAGTTCCGAAGAATAGAAAGAACTCAAATTTAGACGACAGTCTAATGAAGAGTTCTATGCTCAGAAAAAGCAACAACAACAGGTCAAAGATGTCTCAAAGAGAACATGTTTTAAGTGTGATCAAACTGGACATCTTGCTCGTAAGTGTCCAAATCTGAAACCTGTTGATGTTAAGAAGATAAAGAAGTCCGATAATGTTGAAAAACAAAAATCTGAGGATGTGAAACAAAGGTCAACCAGATTTGATTCAAAACAAACTTGGAGGTACAATACAAACAAGTTTGCTTCGAATCAAACTTAGAAATCTAACCCGAATAGGTCTGATTCAAGACAAACCTGGAATTCTCACATACCCAGATTTAGAACAACACAAAATTGGAAAACAACTGTCGATGCTACGAAACCAAATCAGTTTTGGAAAACAAAAGTTGTTGAAAATTAAAATGTTAAAAAAGATCCACATTTTTACAAAAGAAGTGCGTCTAAAGGACAAACTTGGGATGAAAAGAAACAAAAGGTTTCTGTGAGTGATAATCGGAATGAAAATACATGTGTGAAAAATGATAAAGAATTTCCGAAGTTGAATGAATCATATTGTGTTGAAATGCCTAAGGTCAAACAGACCTGGGGTAACTTGTTCAAATAATTGAGTAATTTGAATGTGCAGGTGCTCCAGAAGACAACTGAATGTCAACAAGAGGAGTGTCGGAGCAGCCTGGCACGAGAAGAAGAGGCTGCTGGTCCCTGTGACTGTTAAACAGGGAGTTTGTTTGATTTTTGTACATAAATAAACCATATTTCAAGACCCTAAAAATTGAAAAATTTAAAAACCAAAAATATGTTTTTATTTTGTTAAAAAAAATATTTTTGAAAAATCAAAAATATGTTTGTTTTTTAATTTTGTCAAAAATTTCAAAAATATGTTACTTGAATACGCTGAAACCCTCACGGCTGAACAAACATGATTAATTTCACAAAATTGAAAAACGGTTTTCAAACTATAAAATATCAATGTGTTGTAAATCATGGGGGTATGTTATATTTTCTGCAAAAACAGAGCACGAAAAGCAGAAAATGGATGGCGAGACAAAGCTATTAGTATCAGGTTGTCAAATTTTATTTAAATGGTTTTGAATTTTAGGGGGAGTAAGAAATTGTTAGAAAATCCAAAAACATTAGAAAATTTGAAAAAGCCAAAAACATGATAAAAGTCAAAAATGAGTTTTTGTGTAAAAAGAGGAAATGATAGTACATCAGTAGACAATCACAGTACGCTAAAGAAATGGAATGTTAAAATGTGATAAACGGTCTCACTGATGATATGCCAGTAGGTTTTTACACGTTTAGTAGATTGTTTTAGAGATATAAACCTAAATATCAATACTTACTTATCTCGTGGGGAACATCTCTCGGCTATATGGGTAACCCCCGAAATCTTGGTTGAGAGATTGCCTGATTCTGAGATACTAGGTCTTTATACTGTTTGATATCTGGGGTATTATACCTGGTCTTCTGATATTGCGGAAGCAATGGCCTAGACCTCGTATAATACTTTACGCGCTTTTAAAGCTTACCCTCTGCATAAAAAATTGAAAAATATCGAAAGATATTAATCAATTGCAGTTGAAGAAAAGATTCCCTAAAGGGAACACACCTAAAGTCGAGCCTTCATCTCTTTGACTGAACGGAAGTTCATACCTGAGCTCTCAAGGTCTCGCACTAACCCAGAGAACATATATCAAATTGGTATACTCACCTGTAAGACTGAATCTAGGGAATCTTGATACAGGAGTATATTCTGAGGTGGGACACTCGAATAAGTTTAAGTCCTTAAAACATTAATTCCGTATCTCGAATCAATTGAACTTTGTGTGAAAACTTAAGTGGATCAGTATACTGACAATCTAAGTGAATCGTCTAGAACTTAAATTGTTCAAAGCTCAGCGGTGCTAGTGATTTGTCATAAACTGATATGATCCTCTGACGCGAACTCAAACAAAAATATTGTCTGTAAATATTTGTAAATATTTCTTTATTGCATTTCATTTCAGAAAAATACAAAAAGGTTTTGATTTCATTTTATTTTTGACAACCGATGTCTGAAATGCTGAGTTGCAAAATCTAAGTATGCTGATCGTGTTTCTGAAAATAAAACAAGTTCATTAATTTGAAACTTGAAGTTTTAATCAAAAATCAAAAACAGTTTTTTAAGTCTCTAAGGTCATTAATTTGGACTTAGATGCTTAACTGTGAGGGATTTGGATGCTTAAATTGTTAAAATTTGTTGTAAAGAGCTAAGTTTCGATCTTGGTTGCTTATATCGTCAAATCTTTAAAGCAAGATGATAGAGGGAGAAAATCAAGTAATCCTGGATATATTCATATTATTATATTTTAAAGCAAGGATCTTGATTAAAAGTTTTTGTGAGCAAGGTCACGATTCCTGGACAACCGAAAATGCTTTCACTGTTGAAATGTTTTAGCTTATGCTGAGAGCCAGGTTATTCAATCCTGGATGTTCAAAACGTTTTTACTTATAAATGTTTGAGAAATTGCAGATGCTATTCCAGACTATGATCTCGATAGCCGAGTCTAAGGGGGAGTCTGAAGACGAGCTCAACGCAATGGGGAGCGTGCATTCAAGGAGCCATGTAACTTTCCTGGAAGAGCTTGTATCCGGAAAGCCAGGTGTAGATCCTAAAAGCAAGGAAGCTTGACGAAAGGGGGAGCCTGAAGAAAGAGTCTACTGAAAGGGGAGCTGAAGCTGAAGACAGATCCACGGGGATTCTGTTCAAGTAAGAGGGAGTTTGTGTTTGCTGAATCGTCAAATCTTCAAGAAGACTCAGAGAGAGAGGAAGACAAGGTGCTACGAGATTGACTGCGGCAATATCCAAGAGGGAGTCTGTTGGTGCAGTAATATCTATCGCCTCCGTCAATATGATTCGTAGCTAAAATAGAAGAATACTTGAGCTTATAGTGTTATATTTAGTAGAAAGGCAAGGTGGCATTTATGTAATTAATGAGAACTTTCATTAAGCCCCTTGGCCTATAAATAGGAACATAAGGTGTTATGTTTAGGACTTTTGCTCATTTGGATCTTTGGAGAGCTTGGAGCTTAGAGGGAGAAAGTAGAGAGAGAAAGTGTTCTAGGTGATTCACGTGACTTTGTACTTTTCATATCATCAATCGAATCACCGATTATATTACGTCCTGTGTGTTCGGTCACGTTCGTGTACGGATTCCGCACGTTACATGAGTCGGTTTGCAATCGTTACGGAGTCGAAAACTGGTCCAAAATTTACAATGCCAAAATATGGTTAACTAGTTCGCTAGACTAGTGTAAGTTGTATTTTGATACCTTAAATGCTTTTCGTTTAGGCGTCAGCTAGTTAAGGGCACTTTGCATTCTACCGACAGATGTTTTCCGCTAGTTGTTATTTCACAACCAGGCAATGTGTGAAGTGACTTCGGGTTCCAAAGTAAGCTTAACTAGCTCGCCTTGTCTTATGTTTAGTTGTTTTGGCGCCAGAAATATTATTTATTAGCTTGTCGGTTCAAAAACGGACAAGTTGTGGGGGTTGCAACGCAGCGCCAAAAGCTTATGTTTCGGACACCCCATTATTATCCTCATGTTGTTTTCATATGTATATGGACTCAATTATGTTATCCGTGTGTCGTTTTTCATTGTTTCGTTCTGTTTTCGCGGTTTTGATGGCATGAATAGCGTAACCGTGAATAGTGCGCGCAACACTTTCTACAAACGCGTTTAAGACATTGTTTGATTGGTTTCGCAATATGACGACAACCAACATATGTTTTATCATCGTTTTCTTGTCCTAACACTGTTATTTAATTTACTACGCTAAATGCATGAGATTAAGAAACAAAAATAGTGATTAGATTGTACGGAATTACCGGTTATTTGCCAGTTGTCACATTCTCCCCCTGTTAAAAAGAATTTTGTCCCGAAATTCAAGTTGAGTTATCCTTTGTAGGAGTCTTCTCAAACAGGTGGGGATACTTTTCCTTGATTTGATCTTCACGTTCCCAGGTATACTCGGGTCTGTGACGTGGGTTCCAGCGGACTTTGACTAATTTGATTCGACTTCTCCTTGTCTGGTGGACTTTCCCGTGCATAACCTCAACGGGTTCTTCGGTAAACTGGAGTGTATCGTTTACATGAATTTCATCCGCTGGGATGACGACTGTCTCGTTGGTCAGACTTTTCCTAAGATTCGACACATGAAATGTGTCGTGTACATTATTGAGTTCTTCTGGCTGTTTTAACTTGTACGCGACGGTACCGATCTTTTCTAGGATTTTAAATGCCCAATGTATCTTGGGTTTAGTTTTCTGCGTTTCCCGAATCTAGCTATGTCTTTCCAAGGCGAGACTTTCAGTAAAACTTTGTCTCCGACCTCGAAGGATAATGGTTTGCGTCTTCTGTCTACGTAGCTCTTTTGTCTATCATGAGCAACTTTGATACGGTCTCGTATCTTTGATATCTTTTCAATAGTCTATTGGACTAGTTCGGGGGAAGTTGTTTATCTACGACTTCTGCCCAACACAACGGTGATCGGCACTTTCTTCCGTATAGTGCTTCGAATGGGGCGGCTTTAATGCTTGTGTGATAACTGTTATTATATGAGAACTCTACCAGAGGTAAATGAGTATCCCAGTCACCCCCTAAATCCATCACACATGCACGAAGCATGTCTTCCAAGGTTTGGATGGTTCGTTCGCTTTGGCCATCGGTTTGCGGATGAAATGTTGTGCTTAGATCTAAACGAGATCCAAGCGATTCTTGAAATGTCTGCCAAATCCTTAACACAAAGCGACCATCCCGATCCGAGATTATCGAAATAGGCACTCCATGACGTGCCACAATCTCATTGAGGTAAATTTCAGCTAACTTCGCGGTACTGTCTTTTTCACAAATCGGTAAGAAGTGAGCCGACTTGGTTAATCGATCAATGATAACCCATATCATGTCATGACCTCGAGAGGTCTGTGGGAGTCCTGTAATGAAGTCCATTTATATCTGTTCCCATTTCCAAACGGGAATCTCGAGTTGCTGTAATAAGCCAGATGGCTTTTGATATTCGGCCTTGATCTTTGCACATGTTAGGAATTTCCCAACATAGGTCGCAATATCTCCCTTGAGATTAGGCCACCAGTAAAATTCTTTTAGATCTTGATACATTTTATCGGATCCTGGATGTATTGAATATCTAGACTTGTGTGCTTCGTCAAGTACCAAGTCTCGTAGACCGCCAAAGTATGGAATCCAGATCCTTCCCAAGAAATATAAAGTGTCCTCTTTGTTTGTTTCCATTTGTTTTTCTAATCCTCGTAAGGATTCTGCTTGTATGTTTTCCGGCTTTAGAGCTTCTTGTTGTGCATCGTGCACTCGAGTAGTGAAGTTCGTTTGAATTGTCAACTCTAAAGCTCGTACTCGTAATGTTTTAACTCTTTCTTTTCGGCTCAAAGCATCCACCACAACGTTTGCTTTTCCCAGATGGTACTTGATTTCGCAGTCATAGTCATTCAAAAATTCTACCCATCGCCGTTGGCGCATGTTTAATTCATTTTGATCGAATATATGTTAAAGACTTTTATGATCGGTGAATATGATACACTTGGTACCATAAATATAGTGATGCAAAATCTTTAAAGCAAATACCACCGCGCCTAATTCGAGGTCGTGAGTGGTATAATTCTTTTCATGAACTTTTAACTGTCGCGAGGCGTATGCGATGACTTTTTCACGTTGCATTAACACGCAACCCAGGCCCTGGTGCGATGCATCACAATACACCACAAAGTCATCGGTACCGTCAGGGAGCGATAAGATTGGCGCTTGGCATAGTTTATCTTTAAGTGTTTGAAATGCCATTTCTTGTTTTTCACTCCAATCGAACTTCTATCCTTTTGAGTAAGCGAGGTTAGCGGATGAGAAATTTTAGAAAAATCCTCGATGAATCTTCGATAGTATCCCGCTAAACCCAGGAATTGTCTTACTTCTGTTGGGGTCTTTGGGGCATTCCAGTCCTTTATGGCTTCTATCTTAGCTGGATCAACATGTATTCCGTTCTCGTTCACCACGTGACCGAGAAATTGCACCTTGCGAATCCAAAATTCGCATTTTGAGAACTTGGCATACAATTGTTCTTTCTTAAGCAGCTCTAGAATGGTTCTCAAGTGTTGTTCATGTTCCGTCTCGGTTCGTGAGTATATTAAGATATCATCAATGAATACGATCATGAACTTGTCGAGGTATGGCCTACATACCCGGTTCATTAAATCCATGAACATGGTGGGAGCGTTTGTTAAGACGAAGGGCATAACAAGGAACTCGTCATGCCCATAACGAGTCCTAAACGCCGTCTTAGGAATGCTTTCCTCTTGAATTCTCAGATGATGATATCCGGATCTTAAATCAATCTTTGAATAAAAGCTGGAACCTTGTAACTGATCGAACAAGTCGTCGACCCTCGGTAAAGGATACCGATTCTTGATAGATAGCTTGTTTAGTTCTCTGTAATCGATGCACATTCGAAAGGTTCCATCCTTTTTCTTGACGAATTACACTAGAGCTCCCCAAGGCGAGAAGCTCGGTCTAATGAATCCTTTGTCAAGCAACTCCTGTAGTTGAGTAGATAATTCTTGCATCTCCGAGGGCTCTAGTCTATATGAAGCTTTTGCCACCGGTGCCGCTCCTGGCACTAGATCGATACGGAATTCCACTTGTCGTTGTGGAGGCAGTCCTGGCAAGTCTTCTGGGAAGACTTCGGGATATTCCCTTACCACAGGGATGTCCTCCACCGTGAGCTCCTTGGCCTTCTTGTCCACCACATGGGCAAGAAAAGTGATGCATCCTTTCCTCAAACATTTTTGAGCCTTTATGCAATTAATGATTCGTAGTGGCGTGTCTTGTTTCTTCCCGTGAACTATCAAATGTTCTCCATCGGCCAGGGGGATGCGTATGATCTTCTCGTGACATATGATTTCGGCTCGATTATCGGATAGCCAATCTATACAGATAATGACATCAAAACTGCCTAAGGGAATGGGTAAGAGATCTATGTCGAATTTTCGTTCACCGAGTTCTAAGGTACATTTCTTTATGATTTCCACCGACTCTATTAATTTCCCATCCGCTAGTTCAATCGAGTATGGAATATCTTGTTTACTCGATTCTACCTCAACTATATTTCTAAATTCCTTAGAAATAAAACTATAATCTGCTCCAGTATCGAAAAGGATAGATGCGAAGTGATTATTGATAGGGAACGTACCGGTGACCACATTCGGGTCCTGGTGAGCTTCCTTAGCTCCTATCATGAAAACTCTTCCCCGGGCTTGGATTTCCTTCGGGCAATCCTTCTTAAAGTGCCCTTTGTCACCACAGTTGAAACAACCTTGATCCTTAGTATTAGTTCCCCGGAAAGCATCAGTGCGATGCCCAAACCTACCACATTTGCCACACTTGGGGCCTTGACACTCCCCGTAGTGGTGAAAGGGGCACTTGCTGCACTTTGGTGTAGTTCCAGTATAAGGCTTCTTGCCGGTATAGTTTGTAGTGGTGGTAACATAAGCCTTCGTCTCTTTGACTTCTTTCATGTTCTGCCCCTTGTTGTTGTTATTCTTACCCTGTGAACCTTTCTTGAAATGGGAGAACTTCCTTTTATTAGAGCTAGAAGTCTCCACAGTGGTTTCCTTTTTGTTCACCCTAAACTCATTAAATTTTCCTTAACGTATTGCCTCCTTAGTAAGTGCTACAGCCAAATCAAGGGCTTCTCCAATCTCCATGGGCTTAGATGAGGTAACCGTACTTAGTATGTCACACCCCAACCGATGGCGGAAACATCGGGGTGCGATCACTAAGCGTTCAGATTGCTCATGAGGTTCCATAACACTATTTGTTTCAATAGTTATTAGATCAATTTCATCATAACATTGTCTAAGAGCAAACACAATCAACACAAGTATCGAATACAGACCAAGACGAATATTGTTCAAATTGTTCAAAAGATTCTAAGTTAACTAGGCGATGTTTCTAAGCATCTCCGAGCTGAGTTCCATGCATTCCAAGCATCCTATCAGCCTGCAACATGTATTAAAATATCAATACAAAAGTATTGGCGAGTATACAAGTTTGATAGTAGAATAATAGATTAAAACAATTCATATCCATAGTGTAAACAATAAAATAGTTTCAGCCGTGCTAGTGTCGCAGTCCACGCAGTGATAGCCCAAGTATCCTGATGCTTTAGTGTTTACCCAAGACTCAAGGTAAACTAGAATCCTCCTAACAATACCCCCCGAGAATAATGGGAGAGGTGCATCTCCTATATCGCTACTATTTTTAAGGCAGAACTACACACTCTGGATTAATCGTCACATAGCACAAAGAGTCAAGAATCAAGAATCACAAGTTTCATGTTCACATAGGATAGAGTATAAGTTTCAAAGGTTCGAGTTTAAGTTTCATAGAATACATGTTACATCCCAAAAGTTTAAAGTAAAAGGGGATCGAGTATACTCACAGTGATTGTTTAACATTATACACTGCTATTGGATCAAAGGGAGCTCTTTTAGAATTAGCCTGATTAGATTACAATAGGATAAGAGTCGGGCAGAGTACGGGATCGAATAAAGTGTCAAACCAGTCACTGGATTGGAAGGCTGTCCGATCGGATGCTCAGCCGGTCGGGAGACTCATGAGTGTGAAAAGACAAACAGCTGCCCGATCGAATGGCCATCCGATCGGGTTTCCACTTGTGTTGAAGTTCATAGGTGGAAGGGATAGGGCGGCTGCTCGATCGGACGGCTGTCCGATCGGGTTGTGTGACACTTGTGCTCTGTAAACACACACGATGTAGGACACTATCTTTTATCAAAGAAACAATATGTTTTGGCCTCAAAAATTTATTTATTTTGTGTTTTACACTTTCACATTTTAATTCTAGTTCATTTTCAAGCCTTAAATCGCTTTCTGGGAAGTTAAACGCGAACTGATACGTAAATGTAACCAGTTTAATGCGGCAAACACTACATAATAGTGACATAGGCTTAACATACCTTAAATAACTTTTATATAACTTAGAAATAGGTTTTGAAAGCTTTGGCGTGTCAAAAACAAGTTTATTCACACTCAGGGACTATTTGCGTCAAACTGCGAAAGTCTGCTGATTCACATAGTATCGAACATTCCGGAACTTGATCATAAGTTAAACATGCCCTAAATATCCTTTACATAGCTTAGAAATAGGCTTTGAGGTGTTTGGTGCGCAAAAATAAACTTATTTGATCAATAGGGACTAAAAGCGTCAAAAAGAGCATAAGTTTGCATTTTCGCGCATATCTTACGTTCTGAATATATCCGGACATCCAAAAATTTATGTAATCATTAAAATATTTTATTTTAGTGATTGGCATGATAAAATTCCATTAGTCGCGTAGTTTGGGTCGTTTTTTGCGTCCGTTCGTGTTTCGTCGTAATTAACCGAACAACGCAACCGTACGGCCAAACGAACCGACATCCAAATATTTTTGAGCAATTTTCATGTTCCCTATACTTTAACTTCATTTTAGAGCCTTGAAATGAGATTAACGGGGCTTAAACGTGTCAAAAATGCATCAAAAACCATGTTTTGCACATTCAGGGACCAAAATTGACAATCTGCCATAGTTGTCTTAGGAAGGGACCAAAGTTGAAAATCTAATTTCCAGATTTTTCCAGCTGTTCCCCTCATTTGCACATGGTTTTAATGAAACTAGGGGCTTGTTTTGGGGTACCCATGGTATTCTAAAACCATGGGCATACTTGGACGGTCCAGATTGAAGCATGGTATACGAGGAACGATCTTAACGGTCTTGAATATCCTATAAATACGCCCACCCCATTTTCAATTCATTTCACTCATGATCTGATTTTATATCCTAAGTTGAAGCTCTATGCTTCATACCTGGATATTTAAATAAAGATCCTCCTAGCTTGGACTCTTTGTAAGCTTCTTTCGTTCTTTTATGCGTTATTAGCACGAAAGTCAAACAGTGTTTGACTTTCAGCTTTGACCAGTCTATGGTCAACACGAAGTTCGTTTGAACTTCGCAACGTGACCGTAATCACGATGGTTATAGTCCCATGTGACTATACCTACTGATTATCACGTTAATTAGGTATAGTGACGAGTCATAGTTTCGGTCAAAATACGCGTCTATGAGTATTTTGCAATCAAACTATTTTTGGGTATCAAAACCGTTTGTTTTGATATCAAACTTGTTTTCTAACTTTGTTAAACATGTTTTAACATGTTTAGCTCGTCACTTTTAGGATAGTGCTTATATAGGATCGTAAGTCAAGCGGTCTAAACAACCGCTTAGACTTTCGAACCCGACCCGTTTGGTCGATCGTTAGGATCTGACCAAACATGTAATGTGACCTTAGTTGTATAGGGAATAACCTTCTGAGGTTATACCTTATGGTCACTTCATTTAGTTAGTTGTATGATAGGTAGTTTATATGCCTTAGGAAAATGACCAAAATGCCCTTTTTCACTTAATTTTATTTTAAGCATATGTAACACATGTTTTAACATCTAAAATGAATATATAACAAAATTATATATGTTAAGGCATATAATACTTGTCATAGGACTAGTTAGGCATCTCGAACGCGCTTTCGCGCGAACGACGCGTTAAAGTGGCGTAAGCTACCTTAATGGGTCGTAATGGGTCGTAAGCACTTAGGATAGGTTCCGATTTAGAATATAGGCTTTGTTAAACCATATCACATGAGTTCCAATACTCATTTGGTTTACAAGACCTCATTCTACCCGATCTTCCGATTTTGGTGTCGATTCGCTAACATAGTATCCGTTACACTAGGAACCGCTTCAACACTTGAACTCTTGGTCTTTTGAGCTTTGTTATACCCTTTGAACCGGAACTATACTCAATCTCAGGCGAGTACATAGTTCCCCTTTTTTACTGTTTTCAAATGTTTTGGGGTGATTCATATGTGTAATCGATCTGTTTTCAAAATGTATGGCACATGTGTGTTCACTAAGTACTTTTATGTGTATTATTCCGATTATGCAAATGTAATGTTTTATCCTTAAGTGATCTACCTATCTTCATAGTTAGATTCATGTAGGATATTTGAAGTACAGTCTTAGATCTTCCTATTTTCATAGTGAGATTTTTAAGAAGTACTTTACAACTCGATGGTTGGTTTTTGTGTAGTTTGTTGGTGATTTAGATAACGAAACTAGATAATACAATAAGCACATGGTGGATACGCAACTGGTACTTCCTATATATAAGTGTGCTTATTGTATTACCTTTCGTGGCGTTATCCCGAATCACCATTAGGATTTAGGATTGTTTTGATTCAATAATTCAATATGACAAGAACCCAGGATCCCTGTAGTATCTATCTATCTATCTTCATAGTTAGACTTATATGGGATGTTTAGAGTACTAATATTGGAGTCCATGTTTGGATTCATTGTGTACTTTAATGCATGTTAGATTAGACGATGTGACAGAACCCGAATCCTTATAGCATCTATCTATCTTCATAGGTTGATTCTTGTAGAATGTTTAAAGTACTGATATTGGAGTCCTTAATTGGATTTATTGTGTGCTTTAATGCGTGTTTACGAGTTGGAACAAGTTGACGATTTGTGTGTTATGTGGTAGTTGTGATTTGTATAATGAACCGGGTGTAATAAAATAAGAACATGGTGGATATGCCGCTGGTTCTTCCTATATATAAGTGTTCTTATTTTATTATTCTTGTAGCGTTATCTGGATCACTTTAGGATTTTGTGTACTATTGTTTCAGTATTCGATTATCGAAATCCTTGTAGAATCTCCCATATCTTTATATGTTAGATAATTAGAAGGATATTTAAAGTATTATCATAGATCATTGATTTGATTTATAGAATACTTATATAAGTTCTGATTTATTTCAAAACAGTTATTATAAATCCTTGGTTGGATTCCTAATAACACATCAACAAGTTTTTATGATGGTTTAATCGAGGTTTCAATATAAGGCATAAAAACGACATAGTAAATATCATATTGCCATATACAAACCTATTTTGTCATGAGTTTTCACAATTAAGATTAATACCAAATGTTTTGCCATTTATTTGGCTAATAAAACCTATGTATTCACCGGCATTTTTATGCTGACTGTTTTCACATATGTTTCAGGTTTTCGACTGTTCAAGCATGCAACGCAGAGGACTGCATACGGGCCTTAGACTTCTAAAAATAACAATTACATGTATTCTTTGTCTGTAAAACGATGTTAATGATATTGAAACAGTTTTAGTACCAGTAGTTGTGAGCAATTTGTAACGTGACTCCCCGATATTTCCGCCGCGTGTTGTTATATTACGCGATTGGGGTGTTACAGATTGGTATCAGAGCACTGGTTATAAGGAATTAGGTTATTAGCATGCCTTGAACCTAGTCTATAACCTTCCTAGGACCCAAACATGAGTAGACTTAGGAACTCTTTCCTAATCCTCATCTTTATTCATGCCACAACTACTTTATGATTTACGAATCATCTAACCTTAGATGATTTATCCTAAAACCCTTAGGCTTTATGCCTTAGGGTATTCCTCAAAATGTTTTTCTCAAAACGTTTTCATTAAAATATTTTTCAAAATGTTTTCTCAAACGTTTTTGTCAAAATATTTCACGACATGTTTTATCTCAAACGATTTGTATCAAAAGATTTCTTAAATGTTTTTCCTCAAACGTTTTTCATCGAAATGTTGGGTTTTAATAATGTGAACACATGCAATCTGGAAGGGTGGATGCCTGTACCCCTAGTTTTCTGTCTAAGGCTAGAGTGTTTGTACAAATCCGCATTTTCGGACCAGTCACTCTTACCTGGGAACTCTTAGGGTGAGTGTCCACTTATAGGCTAAAGCATGTCTTCGTGAAGCATTATAAAAACCTATCCATCTTGACCCTACCAAATAATTTTTAAACGACCTTTGCAACCCTACTCATTCATGTTACCCTTGGTAATGTGTTTGCTCTTCATGACAATCGAAGCATCCTTCTTTTCCCAATACCATTTCATCATATTACCTTCGGTGATATGTTTGATTCAATACAGTTGAAATGAACCTCATTTCATTTCACGACTCTACGAAATCCTATTTTATTTTCAAAATACTGCCTTTGTCTTTTAAAATTTCAAACTCTTACCATTTGGATGAGAATTTTCAAAATTTCAACACAAAGTTTCTTTATTTTTTTTAAATTAAAAACATTTTTTTTTCGTCTTAAAAGTAATAAATTTTTAACAGGTAAAGAATTTATGATACAAACCATTAACCCGGTTTGTATTCTCTCATCCAAAAATATTACAAAAATTTATTTTCAAACAACTCTTGTTTCAAAACAATACCCACAACACCATATATTCTAAAGTACAAGAACAAGACCAATGAACAAGATTTTACTAGATCAAAGTTTTCACAATACAATAATGTTACAAACTCATAACAATTGAATAAATCTAACTTATTTGGTTTTCTCTATAGCTGAACTTTCGAAATGCCTCCTCGACGAGATGCACAACCTCAAACTAACGAAGAAATCGCAGCCCTTGTCACTCAGCAGATGGCTGATGTGCTTCCGAACATAGTAACCCAGGTTCATCAGATATACAACAACAACGCCCAGTGTAATTTCAAGACCTTCAATTCAGCCAAACCGCTAAAATTTTCTGGGTCTGAAGGAGTAACCGCACTCCTACAATGGTTTGAAAGTATAGAAAGCACATTCTGCCATGTTCAGTGTCCTAATGAGCGTAAGGTGGATTTCGCTTCGAGTGTCTTTCAAAGGAGAGCACTCACTTGATGGAATGGTATTATGCGAGACCGAGGTGCCGATTAGCAATGGAACTGACGTGGGAAGAGTTTAAGGATCTTATGAAGAAGGAATTATGCCACAAAGCGAAATTCGGGCTCTTGAAATTGAATTCTATTATTTAAAACAGGATAGTGGGGAAAACCGTGCCTACACTGACCAATTTGAACAGTTAAGCCTACTTTGCCCCACTATGGTCACACCTTTGGATCGGGCCATTGAGAAATACATCGATGGTTTACCTGACCCTGTCCAAGACATTATCACTGGCAGCCAACCTGCAACACTTAGGGAGGCTAAGGAATTAGCTGCTATCTTGACTAGCTCACAGGTTAGAAAAAGTAAGTTATTTCGACAAGGATACAAGAAACAAGGCGCCGAATCTGTTACCAAGAATTCGAAAGGAACAAAGGCCGAATCTTCTAAAAGTTCTAGGAAGCGCAAGGCTTTAAAGAATTTTGCAATTCCTGCACCTGCCCCACTGAACTCAGTACCCTTCAAGGGATTTTATCGTGGAAAGCAGCCTCAGTGCAATCATTGCAATTATCATCATACATCAAATTCCCCTTGTCGCCAGTGTACAATTTGTGGTTTATTTGGACATCTAGCGGTGACCTGTCGTATCCAGAACCGAGCAGCCCCTACTCAGACTCGCCCAAGAGCATGTTTCAATTGTGGTGACTTAAATCACTTCAAGAGAAACTGCCCCAAGCTTGCCAATGCTAATGGACGAGTGTTCAACATCAACGAGGCTCAAGCTAATGATCAAGCGCTTATAATCATTTGAACCTCTAAATTTCCTGTTTATTTTCAAGATCAATGTATATATTTTAACTATGTTTGTAATGACAATATAAATTTCAAGAAGTTTATCTTTATCTTCGTTATTCAATTTTCAATCTCAAACTCTAATGTGATTGCACTATGTGTGATTTCAAATTTCATGCTAATTTTGAGGATTCCGTTCTTTAGGAACTAAATCTTATAATTTAGTATAATGTGATTGCACTCTAGTGCATTCGTGCAAACTTGGTAACACGATCAATACAAGTTAATACTGTTTTATGATCATAGCATTATATACATGATTTGTTTATCTAATATGTATAGCACATGATTATAAATTCAATTTGCTTCGTATGTTGATTTAACATACTTAGTTTGTTAACTTAGCGTACCTAGCACATGAATTGAGAACATTTTCTTGATATGCTTACATTATGATGATAATGTATGATTAGTATATGTTGCATTCTACCTGCTTGGTTAATATGAAACATATATATAAACATTCGTACTAGAATAAAACACCTACTACTGAAATTGTTGTATGCAGAATAAGTAGTATTATCATTGCTAGTATGAAATACGATTCGATTTGACAAGATATATTATTGTGACAATGTTTAGTTGATTTAGATGATAGTTCGACCTTATTATTTGTCTACCCTTGCTTAACAAGAGGAGCTATGTGGACCATGTGACGAAACGAGTAATTATGGGTTGTAACACCCCGGCCGAAGGCGGAAAAGCCAAAGGTGTCACGAAACTTGATAGAATGCATTTGAGCTCATGGAGTTTAAATTAAGTTGAAATATGATTAAGGTTCAATTAAATAGATTGCATTCAAATCCAAAAGAAATTCTTGAACATAAACAAAATACAACATAACAATTACAATTGATTTCGGATTTAGTCTAAGGCATAAGTCTTGAATCAATCCTATGTAAAATATTCTTGCAAGTCATGTCATCAAACATTGTCACCTGAAACATATGTTAAGAGTAAAAGGATCAACAAACGGTTGAGTGAATTCATAGGTTTTGTTTCTGCAAAAATTGTCAATGTGATATAGATATAGTTTCAACAAAAAGTGGTTGTCGATATGTCTTTATAGCAAAAGAGTAATACATGTATTTACTTAGTGGTACATTCAAACCATTCAGACGTACTCGGTAATATCACCTCACTTCTAAGTTCTCACATTAGTTATCAACAACAACAACAACAACAACAACAACAATAGATTGAGAAGTGAGATGGGGCGTCAATCCTATAGCGCTATAATACAACCGATGGGCAAGTACATGCTAATGAACGTAAACTTCTTAAAGTAAACAACAAAGTATTAAGCAAATGCAAAAACAATCGGGGAAACCATGTATAGCAAATAGTTTGTATCACATTGTAACATATGTATCATCCCAAAAATAATGTAAAAAGGGACTATGAACTCACCTTGATTTCGGTTAAGTCCAAACAAGTATGCAAATTGTGAGAGTTCTTGGAATTAAGATTCCACGTCACTCTAATTGATTGAACATGCAACAATATGGAATATGTATTAACAATAATGTTTAATTGGATAATTGGAAATCCTAAATCTATAGGATTTGGTAGTGTTTTGTTTAAGTGGTAATTATGTGGTTTGGATAACCTAACAAGAGAACTCGGAAAATGAATAAGGAATTTTATATGAAAAATATTTCTTTAACATAAATAATTAAATTATATACGTACATAATTGAGTTACTACAAACATCTTAAAATAATGAATCAATTATATTCGATTTGTATAATTAGTTTAACATAAATAATTATACCAAAATATTTCATAAGTGATATAATTAATTTATAACTTATAATTGAATTTAGAAGTACAAAAATATATAATTATTTGGTAAATGATAATTATATAGTTTAAAGAATAAATATGATAATTATATAACTAATTATCAAAATAATTAATTTAAATCAGAATAATTAAAAATAACCTTTTTATTTATTGAACTTTAATATTACTGATTTAAGATAATTATTACAGTTTTGAAATCATTTTAAATAAATAGAATGAATTAAAATGATTATAATAACAATAGATAAGTTTAATTATCTAAATAATTAAATGTAATAAAAATTCAGATTCTAAACTTATATAAACTCAGAATACTGTATCTTTTGTCATAAAAATAGGATTGGATAAAATTTATATAGTTATATAATTTAATTACATTAAATTAAACTATATTTATAAGTATAAATACTGATTTATTTACATAAATATCAAAATTTATATGAAATATCAGTAAAAATATTATTTTTGTAAAGTCCAACATGTAAAATAATTACTATAAAATTTTCAATAATTAATTCATTAAATTATAATTTTGTAAAAATTAAACTATTTTTAATTTATAAAAAATAGTTTTATAAACATTTTGACTAACATAATATTTTTAATAATTTAATCAGTAGATAAGGTATATATGTTAAAATTTTCGGACTTTAACTTGTTAGTCTCGAATTATTATGAATTATTGAATAATTGTTTAAAAAGAAGAAAATAAATAACTTGTCTACTGTTCATCGTCTCCCCCAAATGACGGTCAACAGAAGTCAACCATCCCGAAACCCGATCAAAACTGAATCATATTGAAATTTAACTTGCAGGAACATAATACGAGTGAAAAAAATACCGATTAGACGGATAAAAAGTGACCGGTAACGATTAAAACGACGAATCGGCTATCTCCGGCGACCGTACTCCGGCGGTAGTTGCAGGTTCAAATTCCGACGTATTTCCGATGTGTTTAAGTGAATGTGAAGAGTGCAGGATGTTCGTGAGAGTATAAGAGACTTAAATACAAGTCCAATTCGATCTCAGACCCGACATATCTTAGTGTTCTTGATCTACTTTATATTTTTTAAATAAAAAGTTCAATTATAGACACAAGGGCACTAAAATGTGTCGATTGAATGATTAAATGAGTGGGAAATTTGTTAGGTATTATGTGGATAAGTTTTACAGATCAAAAGAAGGATTAAAAATCGATTTTTGGTGAGTTTTGGTGATGATCCGCGACTTGCAGATCTGATTTTAAATAATCAGGTCTGTTTTAAGGTTAATATAAATATAACATAATCTTGAATACATCACAAGTGAGCTGGTAGACCAGCTGGTGTGAGCGCTGTTTTGGTTGTGGAGGGGCGCGGGTTCGAGTCCCATGTGTGGCCGGTTCTTTGGGATTAAATCCCTTTATTCATTTAATTAAAATTTTACATTTTGATCCCTGTGGTTCTATATTTACGATAACAGTCCCTGTAATAGTACCGTTAAATAATTAACTAGGTTAGATTTCAAAATAAGAATCCTTGTATAATAGACTAACCCAGTTAGACTTATAAGGTTAAAATAGTTTCGAAAATAACCAAAACAGTCCCTGGAGTTCAAGTTTAAATAAATGACCAAATGAACCTTAGACTTTTATAATTAAAATAAATTATATTTATTTCTTTTTATATAGGTTTCAACAATGACCAAAAGGACCCTAGACTTGTAATTTTCAATAATTGCACTTTTAATCCTTATATTTCTCAAGTTTCAAAGAATGACAAATAGGTCCTTTAGATTGTAGTTTCACAAAATGTCACAATAAGCCCTTATAGTTTATGTAACCTGGTTTAATAGCATAAAACTCAACAAATTTTGTAATTGTTTCACGTGTTTGTATTGGTATAAGTATGTATAAGCACAAAGCAAGTATGTTCAAATAATTTTCATTCTAAATACGGTATTTGTTACAATGAAAGTCAAACAAAACATGTGTGAAAACCAGGATGGTTACATGGGTGCACACTTAATTATGAGTTTCGACGCATGAGAATCATAGTAAGCCTTGTTAAGTATGGTGGCATAAAATCTAGAATGATTAAGGTAACGGGAGGAGTATGATGCGATAAGAACATGGTGGATACGCCGATGGTACTTCCTATATATAAGTGTTCTTATTGTGTTATTCTTCAGAACGTTGCTGAGATCATTTGGTGATTTTATGTTATCTTGGACCATTATATGATTATATGTGTTAAGTGTTATTTGTGTGGTTATTTCCGATAGACGACAGCTAGTACATTCATTAACTCAAATCGAGCCGACCGGGAGTATAATATGGTGTTATAGGTGAGGATCTTGATGCCATAGGTATGATGACCCGTCTCCTATGCATGAGATGCTCATGGTGCATTGGATGTACCTCGTGGGACGTTAGAAACCGTGTACATGTAGGGCTTAAATGTACACCCCTTTGTTTGCTAGGAATTACACTAGGAGCTTAGTATAACATAGTGCCATACTTAAATGATTTTTGAACACTAGCCGACTATCACAAGTTTCAAGGGGTTGAATACCTTGAGATACCTTGAATACCCCAAATCACATTTTGAATTCTCCAACACCAAATGATGCTCTGCATCTTTGGGATCAAGCAATATGCTTATCCATCAGTTGTTTCAAGTCCACTCTACGTTCTCCTTTAAACAAATTTCGGGATGAAATTTCCTGAAGTAGGGGAGACTGTGACACTTGTGCTTCGTAAACACACACGATGTAGCACACTATCTTTTATCAAAGAAACAATGTGTTTTGGCCTCAAAAATTTATTTATTTTGTGTTTTACACTTTCACATTTTAATTCTAGTTCATTTTCAAGCCTTAAATCGCTTTCTGGGAAGTTAAACGCGAACTGATACGTAAATGTAACCAGTTTAATGCGGAAAACACTACGGAATAGTGACATAGGCTTAACATACCTTAAATAACTTTTATATAACTTAGAAATAGGTTTTGAAAGCTTTGGCGTGTCAAAAACAAGTTTATTCACACTCAGGGACTATTTGCGTCAAACTGCGAAAGTCTGCTGATTCACATAGTATCGAACATTCCGGAACTTGATCATAAGTTAAAAATGCCCTAAATATCCTTTACATAGCTTAGAAATAGGCTTTGAGGTGTTTGGTGCGCAAAAATAAACTTATTTGATCAATAGGGACTAAAAACGTCAAAAAGAGCATAAGTTTGCATTTTCGCGCATATCTTACGTTCTGAATATATCCGGACATCCAAAAATTTATGTAATCATTAAAATATTTTATTTTAGTGATTGGCATGATAAAATTCCATTCGTCGCGTAGTTTGGGTCGTTTTTCGCGTCCGTTCGTGTTTCATCGTAATTAACCGAACAACGCAACCATACGGCCAAACGAACCGACATCGGAGATATTTTTAAGCATGTTTCATGTTCCCTATACTTTAACTTCATTTTAGAGCCTTGAAATGGGATTAACGGGGCTTAAACGTGTCAAAAATGCATCAAAAACCATGTTTTGCACATTTAGGGGCCAAAATTGACAATCTGCCATAGTTGTCTTAGGAAGGGACCAAACTTGAAAATCTGATTTCCAGCTTTTTCCAGCTGTTCCCCTCATTTTCACATGGTTTTAATGAAACTAGGGGCTTGTTTTGGGGTACCCATGGTATTCTAAAACCATGGGCACACTTGGACGGTCCAGATTGAAGCACGGTATACGAGGAACGATCTTAACGGTCTTGAAAATCCTATAAATACCCCACCCCATTTTCATTTCATTTCACTCATGATCTGATTTTATATCCTAAGTTGAAGCTCTATGCTTCATACCTGGATATTTAAATCAAGATCCTCCTAGCTTGGACCCTTTGTAAGCTTCTTTCGTTCTTTTATGCGTTTTTAGCACGAAAGTCAATCAATGTTTGACTTTCAGCTTTGACCAGTCTATGGTCAACACGAAGTTCGTTTGAACTTCGCAATGTGAGCGTAATCACGATGGTTATAGTCCTATGTGACTATACCTACTGATTATCACGTTAATTAGGTATAGTGACGAGTCATAGTTTCGGTCAAAATACGCGTCTATGCGTATTTTACAACCAAAGTATTTTTGGGTATCAAAACCGTTTGTTTTGATATCAAACTTGTTTTCTAACTTTGTTAAACATGTTTTAACATGTTTAACTCGTCACTTTTAGGATAGTGCTTATATAGGGTCGTAAGTCAAGCGGTCTAAACAACCGCTTAGACTTTCGAACCCGACCCGTTTGGTCGATCGTTAGGATCCGACCAAACATGTAATGTGACTTTATTTGTATAGGGAATAACCTTCCGAGGTTATACCTTATGGTCACTTCATTTAGTTAGTTGTACGATAGGTAGTTTATATGCCTTAGGAAAATGACCAAAATGCCCTTTTTCACATAATTTTATTTTAAGCATATGTAACACATGTTTTGATATCTAAAATGATTATATAACATAATTATATATGTTAAGGCATATAATACTTGTCATAGGACAAGTTAGACGTCTCGAACGCGCTTTCGCGCGAACGACGCGTTAAAGTGGCATAAGCTACCTTAATGGGTCGTAATGGGTCGTAAGCACTTAGGATAGGTTTCGATTTAGAATATAGGCTTTGTTAAACCATATCACATGAGTTCCAATACTCATTTGGTTTACAAGACCTCATTCTACCCGATCTTCCGATTTAGGTGTCGATTCACTAACATAGTATCCGTTACACTAGGAACCGCTTCAACACTTGAACTCTTGGTCTTTTGAGCTTTGTTATACCCTTTGAACCGGAACTATACGCAATCCCAGGCGAGTACATAGTTCCCCTTTTTTACTGTTTTCAAATGTTTGGGGTGATTCATATGTGTAATCGATCTGTTTTCAAAATGTATGGCATATGTGTGTTCACTAAGTACTTTTATGTGTATTATTCCGATTATGCAAATGTAATGTTTTATCCTTAAGTGATCTACCTATCTTCATAGTTAGATTCATGTAGGATATTTTAAGTACAGTCTTAGATCTTCCTATCTTCATAGTGATATTTTTAAGAAGTACTTTACAACTCGATGGTTGGTTTTTGTGTAGTTTGTTGGTGATTTAGATAACGAAACTAGATAATACAATAAGCACATGGTGGATACGCCACTGGTACTTCCTATATATAAGTGTGCTTATTGTATAACCTTTCGTGGTGTTATCCCGAATCACCATTAGGATTTAGGATTGTTTTGATTCAATAATTCAATATGACAAGAACCCAGGATCCCTGTAGTATCTATCTATCTTCATAGTTAGACTTATATGGGATGTTTAGAGTACTAATATTGGAGTCCATGTTTGGATTCATTGTGTACTTTAATGCATGTTAGATTAGACGATGTGACAGAACCCGAATCCTTATAGCATCTATCTATCTTCATAGGTTGATTCTTGTAGGATGTTTAAAGTACTGATATTGGAGTCCTTAATTGGATTCATTGTGTGCTTTAATGCGTGTTTACGAGTTGGAACATGTTGACGATTTATGTGTTATGTGGTAGTTGTGATTTGGATAACAAACGGGTGTAATAAAATAAGAACATGGTGGATACGCCGCTTGTACTTCCTATTTATAAGTGTTCTTATTTTATTATTCTTGTAGCGTTATCTGGATCACTTTAGGATTTTGTGTACTATTGTTTCAGTATTCGATTATCGAAATCCTTGTAGAATCTCCCATATCTTTATATGTTAGATTCTTAGAAGGATATTTAAAGTATTATCATAGATCATCGATTTGATTTATAGAATACCTATATAAGTTTTGATTTATTTCAAAACAGTTATTATAAATCCTTGGTTGGATTCCTAATAACACATCAACAAGTTTTTACGATGGTTTAATCGAGGTTTCAATATAAGGCATAAAAACGACTTAGTAAATATCATATTGCCATATACAAACCTATTTTGTCATGAGTTTTCACAATTAAGATTAATAACAAATGTTTTGCCATTTATTTGGCTATTAAAACCTATGTATTCACTGACATTTTTATGCTGACTGTTTTAACATATGTTTCAGGTTTTCGACTGTTCAAGCATGCAACGCATAGGACTGCATACGGGCCTTAGACTTCTAAAAAGAAAAATTACATGTATTCTTTGTTTGTAAAACGATGTTAATGATATTGAAACAATTTTAGTATCAGTAGTTCTGAGCAATTTGTAACGTGACTCCCCGATATTTCCGCCGCGTGTTGTTATATTACGCGATTGGGGTGTTACTGGTTGTCACTCGATCAGACTTCCAAGTTTTTGATTGTTTTCCATGTGTTGTAAGTTTCAAGACTAAGGCAAGTGTCACCTGATAGGGTGGTTGTCCGATCGGACGGCTGTCCGATCGGGTTGCCACTCGATCGGGCGACCCTTGTTCTTGTTTGACATTTTGTAAAATCTCTAAGTTTCTAGTTTAACGGTGACGGTACGACATGTATTGAGACAATGGTAAACCTATCAGTTCACAACCGTTCTAATCGGTGGGAACCACCCCTGTCTGGTCAGTCACATGTCTCTGACGGGTTTATGTTGGAATTCGTGCTTTGCTCATCTTTTTCGGTAAGGACTTAGATCAACACCAACTCTAGACTATTCATCCGATCTACAGTTAGTGTAGACCTGTTTCCTTCCGAATAAGGTAAAAGTTTTGAGAAAAGACGAACATACATAAGTTTTATAGAAAAATCCTAGATTTAGCGTAGATTTAGGTTAGATTTTAGTGTAAAAATGAATGAATCATCTTAGATATGAGCTAGATCTTGCTTAGAATGACATCACATGTCAGTTTATTCAAGCCTCCATGATGACATCACCCTCAAGGACTCAGATCCGAGAGATTTCATGGTGAAAAACGTGATTTCCGGTGAGAATCACGTAGGGAATGATGTGTAGATCAAGAAAGTACAAGAATCTAGCCTTAAACATACCGGAATTGAAGAGTAAATGAAGAAATGAAGGGTGCACGTGTCTTGGTCGAGCAGAGCTGTCACATCACTCAAAATGGTGATGTGACAGGTCTATTTATAGTGAGAGAGGGAAATAAGACGGTGCAAAGTGGATAGGGTGGCCGGTCGATCGGGTGGTCACCCGATCGGGTGGTCATCCGATCGGGTGGTCATCCGATCGGACGGCCACTCTGGCCAATCCCTTCTTTCCACATTCCCGAGTTAGATTCGTTTTGCTAGTTATATTTAGCGTTGCGTTGCGTATAGTTTGGGTAAAATATCTAGATTACATCACAAACCAAAAGTTTCCAAGTTTCGTAGATTCCGCCAGTGACAAGGCTCCAGTCTCTCGTTCAACCAAGAATCAAGTTTCACGAGTCTAAGGAGTCAAGCACCAAATAAGTCTCAAGATTCAAGAATCATAGTTTTTCAATCATCAAGAATCAAGAGTCCAAGTATCAAGTATCAAGAATCATAAAGAATCTAGCTTCCATAGTATCAAGAATCAAGTGTCTAGATTTAGTATCAAGAGTCAAGTATCTAGATTAAGCGTCAAGTCTCGTAGTTTAAGTACCATGAATCAAGCATCTAGAATAAAGAATCAAGCATCATAGTATCAAACATCAATATCAAGAAGATTCATGCCAAAAGTATCAACGTTACATAACTACAGGGACTGAAATTGACAAAAGTCAAGAGTTCAGGGACTGATCTTGTCAATTGTCTAAAGTTTAGGGATGCTGGGCGTTACAGTCTCCCCTCCTTTAGGAGATTTCGTCCCCGAAATCTTAGAAGAAGACTGCTCGAAGAGATGCGGGTATTTGGCCTTCATATCACCTTTCAACTCCCAAGTGAATTCGGCACCACGCTTTCCTTCCCAACGAACCTTAACTATGGGAATTTTGCTGCGCCTCAGACGCTTGACAGTTTGATCCATGATTTTGACCGGTTTCTCCATAAACTGAACAGCTTCGTTTATTTGCAAGTCTTCAAGAGGAACCTGCAGTCCCTCGTCGGCTAGGCATTTACGTAGGTTGGATATGTGGAACACTGGATGCACGTTGTTTAGTTCTTGTGGCAAGTTGAGTTTGTATGTGTAGGATCGGTTGCTGACCCAAACGAGTCGTTCAGAGGTTATCTCTTGCGTTTCAGATGCGGAATAATAAGAAATGCAAGTAGAAGTAGCTTGTTCTTCTTCCTAACTGCTTGTTTTATTGATTTGAAACGTTTTACAGCTCGATCTTCACACCGGCAGAGCTTCGGTGTGGAATTTCACATACATGTTATGAGGTCCACCCTAATGACACCTATATATAGAGTTTCTGGTTCGCTTATGTGTCACATGTCCATATAAGCGGACCAGACATGTCCATATAAGCTGACCAGGCATGTTCAAATAAGCGGACCAGACATGCCTATGTCCCATGAGCGGGCCAGACATGTAACACCTATACAGACTCCTGTTTTCTCGTAAAACATGCCCTATGCTATACAATACGACGTAAGACCTGATCCTAGACACCTAGACGTAATCAACAGATGTAGTGCACCAACAGACTCCCCCTCAGATGTTGATGGAGTCGACTATACATTCTGACTGCAAAACTGTGTCTTCACATCTTCAATCTAGATCAGTCTCTAGGCTTTCTCTTCTCTCAATCTCTTATTGTAGGTCTTCAGACTCCCCCTTGCGATATGCTTGACATTTTTTTAGATCATCAGCATCATCAGCTTTAGGATCGTTGTCTGGCTTTTCATCTCACAGCTTCTTAGGATCAATCAGCCTGACTAAACCTGCACATTCTTAACCCAGAAATAAATTTTCTAGATTTAACAATTTGTATGCACCAACATGCTGATATAAACAGATAACTCCCTCTCATGAACATATACATTAACAATCACTCTCCCTCAGATCACAAACTCATGATGAACCACTTGATGATTTAGAAAATACATTTAAGATACACTCCCCCTCACACCAATGTCATCAAGTTTAGCACTCGGAATTTTGAAAATCAGCTTTCCAACATCAGTTGTCGAAAATCTTTTTAACTTTTTCAAAAATTATGCTAAAACACACACAAAATCTTTTTGGATTTTCTGAGAGACTAAAGTGCAGAACTAAAATATTTACAGACAATATTTTTGTGAGTTTTTGCAAGAGGATCATATCAGTTTCTGAGACAAATCACCAACACCGTTAAGCTTCATTTCATTTTAAGTTCTAAACGATTCACTTAGATTGTCAGTATACTTGTCCACTTAAATTTTCACACAAAGTTCAACTGATCCGAGATATGATATTAATGTTTTAAGCACTTGAACTTATCCGTGTGTCCCACTACTTGAATATACTCCCGTATCCAGATCCCAATATTCAGTCTTACAGGTGAGTATACCACAGATGATATCTGTAAGGGAATAAATTATAGTGCGAGGGCCGTGAGAGCTCAGGTCGATCTTTCGATACGCAGAGAGATGACGGCTTCGACTTTTGGTGTGTCCCCTTTAGAGGATCTTTTGCATTACAACAGCAGCGACTATCAATTTTATTGTTTCATCAGCTTGCTGAGGGCGATGCTATGTTTCAAGCATTTGCAGAAAGCATTATCCGGGGACTAGGTCAGAAATTTCTTTCAGCAGAAGTCCCGGGATAATACCCCAGATATCACTGAGCATAAAGACCTAGTATCTCAGAATAAGGGACCTTTCAAACAAGATTTCAGGGGTTACCTATATATCCAAGTTTGTGTTAACCCACAGAACAAGCAAGTTTGAACTTAGGTTTATATCTCGTCACAATTTACTAAATGTGCAAAAACCTACTGGCACATCATCAGTGAGACCGTTTATCACATTTTTACTTTCCAATTCTTTAGCATGCTGTGATTGTCCACTGATGTACTATCATTTCCTCTTCTTTGTCACAAAAACTCATTTTGAATTTTATCATGTTTTTGGCTTTTTCAAATTTTCAAATGTTTTTGGATTTTCTGAAATTTTTACTCCCCCTAAAATGCAAACACATTTCAGGAAATTTAAAAAAACAAACTGTACAGAAAGTGACAACTGATATCAAATAACCTCAATTCGCCATCCTCTTGGCATAAACAATCAGAACTCCCCCTTTCACAAAACTATTTTCTCATTATGATTTCAAAACACTCAAGTTTGTTTTAACCAAAATGATTTGTCCGGAAAATAATTTTTGTTAATTTTCAAACCACTTGTAGGTTAGGGGAATGGTTCATCATTTTGTCCATTCAATCTCTTGTATCAGGATTACATCAAGTTCAAACTAATGACCTTGAGTAATCACTTTGTCAGAATCAACCTCTTACCACTTGTAAGTATATCCAAAAAAATTAATCACATGTAGGAATAAAACATCTACCCAAACCATTTTACCAATCAAGATGCCGATTCCTGCTTCACACTTACCAACCTGGAAGCTCCGGCAATTCCTACAGTATGACTTGCCAAAATTTAACTATTACAAGATTCATTCACAAAAACAATTTTCAAGAAAGATGCCGATTCCTGATCCGCGATATAAACTTGGGATCTCCGGCAAGTCAGGTGTTTTAAGCAAAGAAAATGTCCACCCAAGCCTGACCAGCCTTGGGTGTTTTCAATTCAGAAGCAGTTGGAGTATAAGTTGCTTTCTTTTTAGCATAAAACTCTTTTACCCCTTTTACTTTCCCTTCAACCATTTTTCCGAAAATCTTCTTAACTTTCCCATTAAACGCTTTTTCAACATCAAATTCATTCTTGTCAGAATAAAATTGATTAGAGATCTCAACTTTCCCAACTTTTGATTTAAAATTCTCAATCCTCAATGGTGGAAAATTCTCATCATCCATTGAAGGAATTGAGTTTTCATCACTCTCATCAAACTGTGGCTCCTCTGATTTTGTGGAATCAGATTCATTTCCAGATTTTACCTCTGATTTCTTAACAACCCATGCTTGATTGTCAAGATTTCCCTTCTTCTTGTAAAACCTTTTCGAACACTCACCAACTTCATATGTTGAATTTTTGAAAATTTTAAATTTTTCAGTTGGTGGTTCGGTTTTATCAACAATAACTTCTTTCATTTTTCCAGAAACTCCCTGTTTTGTGTTAGTCGCTTTCGGACAGTTCCATGCAATATGACCAACTTCATTGCATCTGTAACAAGTTCTTGTCTCTTTCCTTTGAAAAGCTCCATTCTTCATCTTTTCAGCAAGAAACTCCTTGTTTGACTGTTTCCAGAATGAGCTCTTTGCTTCTTCTTCATGACTAGTTCCTGCAACATATGTCATTTTTGATTTAAAATCTCGAACATATTTTTCATTTTTATAGTTTTCAGGTGGAATAAAACCAAGTCCTTTCTTTTTGTAGCTACGATTGTGGTTTGGTTTCTTTTGAAAACCAGAACCAGAATTGTAACCCTTTTTCTTGTTCAAACGTTGTTGTACTCTTGAAGTGTAATTTTTAGGTTTTCCAGTAAGATTTAAATCTTTTATTTCAGAAATATTAATTTCTGCCATTTTGAAAACCTTTTTGATCATTTCAAATCGAACACTTCTTATTGGAAACTCTTTATCAAAATATAATTTGTCAGAATCATTCAAAGTATACACAACTTCAAATGTTTCATCATCCAAATTAGATTTTGACAATAAAAACTCTTTACTATAAACCCGTTTTCCCGACGATTTTGAATTCTTGACAGACGAACTCGAACTTCTGACTGATTGACACGAACTTTGGGATTCGGACTTTGACTCTGACTCCTCATCCTTATCCAACACCTGATCGACCACTCGTTTTATCAGTTCTGACTCATGATCTGTGTCGGACGCTGTGAACGTGACGTCAATACTATCCGGTAAAACATCGGTTATCTCGGACTCCAACTTTATATTGACTGCCTTTTTTAAATCTTCCTCGTTAGGTTTTCTAGACGAATACCCTTCCCAAATCAGAGGCGGACACTTATTATAACAGACACCCTGTTTCTTACCAGTATCCTTTCTCTTCTTTGGCTTTGTTTCTTCACCTTTAAACGCTTCAAATCCTTCAACTGTTGGATAAATTCTATCCATTACGTAGTCACAACCTTTGTAACTTTGCAACAATCTTCTGATTCTTTCATTCTCAGCTGCTTCATTCTCCAACTCTTTCTTTCTCTTTGCACATTCTTCTATGTACATGTTAATCTCTTTCTGCTTTGTCATCATAGTAGCATTCAACATCTTCAAAGCTTTCTCTCTTTCAGAGTTAGTCTTTTCCAGACTATTCACAGTTCTGTTCAATACATCATATGACTGTTTCAAATTTTTTACATCAAACAACAACTTTTCTTTCAACTTTTCTAACTCACTAAACCTCTCATCTTTCTCTATACATTGTTTACAAGACTCTGAACATGTAAGACAAGGTTTTGTGATTTCAACTATTTTCTCGACCTCAACTATCTTTTGAACTTCCACAATCTTCTCAATCACTTTGACTTCTTTCAATTCTTTTGCAGCTTTCCTTTCTTTTAGTTTCTTCAATTTCTCTGCAAAATAAAATTCAAAACTGTCAGAAGATAAATGAGATTTTCCAATGTTTATCTCTTCAACTTCTTCATCATCATCACTGCTTTCAGAAGAAACAGATTTTCCATCTTGACTCTCCTCATTATCCGACATCACATCCATCCACTCCTTCATCAACTCTGGCTTTTGCACAATCTGAGCAATAAAAGCTTTAACATTAGGATTAGCTGGAATGTACTTGTCCCAGCTAAAACCATCAGCTACTTGCTCATCATCTTGATTAATAATGCCATGATAAGCTTTCCTGTTTGCATCCTCGATCATTCTTCCATGAGCTGTTTGAGCTTCTTTTTGTTGATGTGGTTGATGAGTGATTTACTGATAAATGGTTTTCCTATAATAATCATCTTTTCCCGACGACTCCTTTGCTCCTCTCGGCTCCTGATTCTTGCACTCTCTTTTAAAGTGGCCTTTCTCCCTGCAACGAAAACAAACAACTTTAGATTTATCAAATCCAAGATTAGAAAGATTTGCATCCAAGAAATCATTTCTTCCGGTAACTAATCTAAACTTTTCTGCTCTCCTCAAAACACTCGCCAATGCCCATTTAATATCCATCAGTTCCAGCTCCTCTGCATCAATTTGGTCATAATCTTCCTTTGTGAGCATCGGATTGCCAATTTTTCCGGCAATCAACCCTTCATAAGATTCTAATGCAGTGACCAATAATCCCATATGATGCTTTACAACTTCTTCAGAATAATTTTGACCATTTTGAAGATGTAGAGCTACATTGCACTGAATCGAATGCCCATTTCCAGCAGATGCACTTTGAACACTTGGAGGATTCACCGTTGAGAACCCACTAGTGTTTACTGATCCTTGACTGCTAGGTGTAGATTGATTTCCAGCACTAAATGTAGTTTGTATCTTTGGACTTGCTTCAGCAGTTTGAACATTTCCTTTATAGTACAATTTAATATCTTGTTGATGAGTAGAACTGTTCATTCTAGCAATTTTCTGCTGATCCAGATCCTGTGCCTCCAACTTCTCGATAAACTGTGCAATTGATAACTTTTTAAACTGTCTGGAATTTTTCAATATCATCAGATATGTACCCCATTCCTGCTGCGGTAACGCATCAGCAAGCTTTTCAACCCATTCTGCTGGAGTTTTTGTAATCTTCAACTGTGACATAGTGCGTACAAGATGACAATATCTTTCAATAAGACTCTTTGTTGTTTCACCAGGCATGCACGTAAACAGTTCAAATTCCTTTTTCAACAAAGCTGCTTTACTTTGAAGCATTTCAGTACTTCCCTCAAATTTCTTTCCAAGAGCTTCCCAAATAGAATAAGCATTGTCATCATGTTGAAGCAACACAAATATATCCTCCTTTATTGCTTGTTGTAACAAATTGACCATCATTTTCTCTCCTTTATAACTTTCCCTCTCTTGTTCAGTAAATTCAGAAATGATTTTATTAGCTCCCAATGTATTCTTTGGCCTCTCATATTCAGTTTCTATGCTTTCCCAAGCTTTTAGATGATTCGCCTGAACCCAATTCTCAAATCGTTTCTTCCACCCGTGATAATCCTCAATTCCCATAAGCTTCGGAGGTTTTTGCATTGTTCCTGTTTCATTTTCTGCATTCATGTTTTGAGCAATTGAAGCTGGAGTAGTCGAGGAAGTAGCAAACGCATTGTAGAACTCGGAATCCATGTTTCGGTAACAACTTGAATCTTTTGACAAGTTCCTGACAATTTCCAGAATGATGCTTTGGAGCGGTCCAGCAACAATGTCCGTTCAAGCGGACCAGAAACTGTTCAAATGAGTGGACCAGAAACTGTTCAAATGAGTGGACCAGAAACTGTTCGTTCGAGCGGACCAGAAATTGTTCGTTCGAGCAGACCAGAAATTGTTCGTTCGAGCGGACCAGAAATTGTTCGTTCGAGCGGACCAGAACTGTTCGAATGAGCGGACCAGAAACTAAAAACAGGAGCGAACCAGCATTACTTGTACGTTGAAGCGGACCAGAAACACGAACCACATATCGAACATGTTTTGAGTCGTTAAAACTTCGAATTTTGGCTTCAAACTTTCCAGGGTTTATCTCGATACAATTGCGCACAAGCTGTGAAAATTTGAGCGAATTTCGACGGTGAAATCTTCCCGAATCAGTAAAAGAAGGTGTAGAAGTGAGAAGAAATGATGAAAAACATCTACAATCTGCAGAAAACCTCCTCCCAAGCTCTGATACCACTTGTAGGATCGTTTGCTGACCCGAACGAGTCGTTCAGAGGTTATCTCTTGCGTTTCAGATGCGGAATAATAAGAAATGCAAGTAGAAATAGCTTGTTCTTCTTCCTAACTGCTTGTTTTATTGATTTGAAACGTTTTACAACTCGATCTTCACACCGGCAGAGCTTCGGTGTGGAATTTCACATACATACTATGAGGTCCACCCTAATGACACCTATATATAGAGTTTCTGGTTCGCTTATGTGTCACATGTCCATATAAGCGGACCAGACATGTCCATATAAGCTGACCAGACATGTTCAAATAAGCGGACCAGACATGCCTATGTCCCTATGAGCGGGCCAGACATGTAACACCTATACAGACTCCTGTTTTCTCGTAAAACGTGCCCTATGCTATACAATATGACGTAAGACCTGATCCTAGACACCTAGACGTAATCAACAGATGTAGTGCACCAACAGTATGCTACCTTGTAAATCCTTTCAAGTATCACGAAAGGACCCACATAGCGAGGAGCAAGATTTCCCTTCTTTCCAAAACGAACTACTCCCTTCCAGGGAGATACTTTGAGAAGAACTCGGTCGCCAACAGCAAATTCCAAAGGCTTCCGCCTATTATCAGCATAGCTCTTTTGTCTGCTCCTAGCCTTGATCAAGTTATCACGGATTTGAAGAATCTTATCCGTTGTCTCTTGAACAATCTCAGGGCCAGTGAACTGCTTTTCCCCAACCTCATGCCAGCTGAGAGGAGATCGGCATTTTCGCCCATATAAAGCTACGAAAGGAGCCATCTGAATACTGGAATGGTAGCTATTGTTGTACAAGAATTCTATCAATGGTAAATGTACATCCCAGTTACCACCAAAGTTGATGACACAAGAACGGAGCATATCCTCTAGGGTTTGAATAGTGCACTCGGTCTTCCCATCCATCTGAGGATGGAAGGCCGTGCTAAGATTCAAGTGCGAACCCATAGCGGACTGAAACGTTTGCCAAAGGCGCGAAGTAAAACGACCATCACGGTCCAAGATTATGTCAAGAGGTATGCCATGACGACATATAATCTCATCAGTATAGACTCGAGCAAGTTTCTCCACTCTGTAATCCTCACGAATAGGAAGAAAGTGAGCGGATTTGGTTAAACGATCAATAATCACCCAGATACTATCGTGACCTTTGGAGGTACGGGGTAGCTTAGTAATAAAGTCCATAGCGATACTATCCCATTTCCAAACTGGGATTTTGGATTGTTCTAAGAGTCCAGAAGGACGCTGGTGTTCAGCCTTTACCTTCGAGCAAGTAAGGCACTTAGACACATATACAGCAATGTCCCTCTTCATACCAGGCCACCAATAGGTCGTACGCAGATCCTGGTACATCTTATCAGCGCCTGGATGGATAGAGTAATGGGATTTGTGAGCCTCTGACATAATGAGCTCACGGAGATTGTCGCAATCTGGCACCTAGATACGATTCAGGTAATACTGCAATCCGTTAGGTTTTGTTTCAAGCTGGTCAATCCTAGCGCCGTGAATTTCTTCTTCTAGACTTCCTTCGTTTGCTGATGAATATTGGGCATCACGAATACAAGCATGCAGATCACTTGAGATACGAATAGCCTTGAAATGGGTCTTACGACTAAGGGCGTCAGCTACTACATTCGCCTTGCCTGGATGATAGCGAATTTCGCAATCGTAGTCGTTAAGCAATTCCACCCAACGTCTCTGTCGCATGTTCAGTTCTTTTTGGTCAAATATATGTTGAAGGCTCCTATGGTCGGTGAAGACCACACACCTCGTACTATAAAGGTAGTGTCGCCAGATCTTTAACGCAAAAATCACCGTGCCAAGCTCCAGATCGTGAGTAGTGTAGTTTTTCTCATGTATTTTGAGCTGACGGGAGGCATAAGCAATGACCTTGTCTCGCTGCATGAGCACACAGCCCAATCCATGGTTCGAGGCGTGACAATACACCACAAAATCGTCATTGCCATCAAGTAGAGTTAACACAGGGGTATTGCACAAAAGGTTCTTAAGAGTTTGAAAGGATTCCTCTTGTTCGGGACCCCAAGCAAAAGGTTTCTCCTTTTGGGTTAGCATCGTAAGAGGAACAGTGATTTTAGAGAAATCTGCAATGAATCGGTGGTAATAAACCGCCAATCCTAGGAAAGAATGAATCTCAGACACGGATTTAGGCGTACACCATTTCTTTACTGCCTCGATCTTAGAAGGGTCAACATGAATACCCTGACTACTAACAATATGACCAAGAAATTGCACTTCATTAATCCAAAACTCACACTTAGAAAATTTAGCATACAGACGTTCACCACGTAAAAGTTCAAGCATAAGACGTAAATGGCGAGCATGATCAACTTTAGACTTAGAATATATAAGAATATCGTCAATAATGACTATAACAAAACGATCCAGATAAGGTTTACACACACGGTTCATAAGGTCCATGAACACAGCAGGCGCGTTGGTTAAGCCAAAAGGCATGACCACGAACTCGTAGTGTCCATATCGAGTGTGAAACGCGGTTTTAGGAATATCATCTTCGAGGACACGTAGTTGATGACGATCAAAGTATCACCAGAGGGAAGGGGAAGACGAACAAGTTTCTCATGACACACAATTTCGGCATGGTTCTTACGCAACCAGTCCATGCCGATGATGACATCAAAACTACCCAATCTCATGGGTATAAGATCAATAGAGAAGATGTGATTGTTAAGAATCAGAGAACAATCACGCACGATAGAATTCACAAGAATCAACTTACCATTAGTGTCACACCCCGACCACGTAGAACAACAAAACGTGGCGGAAAACGTCGGGGAGTGTTGTAACAGAATCATTGTTTCATAACACATGGAAATTGAAATATTGTTTTATTGATTAAAAGAGTTACAATGTCTTAACAATCAAAGGAATACAACATAAATAACTAGTCTTGCATCTTTTATTGTCGCTAAGGCCCAAGTCCGCCTAAGTGTACCTTGATAAATCCTATGCATCATATCCTGAAACACATGTGAAAATAGGTACGTCAGCATAAAAATGCCTGTGAGATACATAGGTTTATGAAAATAGGATTCATGACTTATTGTTTAAGAAAATGTTTAGTCATGAACCTTGTAATTTGCTTTGTTTTGTAAATCATTTGAAAAGCAATAAGATCAGATAATATGTATAAGTAAGAGAATAATGTATGGTTAAATGAATAACCAAGTAAAATGAGTTTGTATAAGATAAGTTGTTTTGTAAAACAATGTCTTGTGAAAAGTATGTTATTTGTATAAAATGTTATATGTCTCAAATTGAAATGATTCAAATAACGCTACTATATGTAATACCATACAAACACTTATATATAGGAAGTACCAGCAGCGTATCCACCATGCTTGTATCACATTACATATGTTTCGTTACTTAAATCACTTAAACAAACCACCAATGTATAAAGTTCATGTTTAAACCAATTGTCAAAAAGTCCTTGTATAAACCATATCAAATGTTAAAGAGTCCAAAGGTAGTCAAGTAATGTGTAACAAATGTTATGTATGGTAAGTAAAATAAGACTACTTAAACCATAAGTAAAAATGTACAAAACAAAGTATTTTGAGTAAATCAAAAGTTATGTTTTGTAAAATATATACATGCTATACTGAATATGAACATTTATGCGGTATTGTGAAAATTCATACATCCAAGCCTTGCGACAGTCGGATAACCATGTAAAAATGGGTTATCAAAAGAATATGTATTCGGATTCGGTCATTCCTTACGTCCAAACAAACCCGAGATTTCAGGAATGGGATTTGTCAAGTCCTATGGTACCACTACCTACTACCGAGCGGCATGATCGGTGTTAATGAATGTATAGTATAGTTTAAACAAACCAAATGTCATACCAAAATGTAAGCATGTTTTATGAAGATAATGTACCTAGTATGCTAGAGTAAACATACAAGGTAGAGCTGTAAAACAATGTGTCCATATGTTACTGGAACATATGCAACAGAGATGCAATGTAAAATAATGTACTAAGCATGTACTAAATGGACATACATAGCATGTGATGTGATGTGATGTAAAACAATGTACTAAGTATGCACACAATGGGTGTACGTAGCATAAAAACACAATGAAATCATGTACTATAAATGTACTAATAAACATAGCAAGTATATGATGTGAAAACAGGAAAGCATGAAAGTAACAAGTAGGCACATGTGTTCCACCCCAAAATGTTTGGAAAACAGTAAAAGAGGGGTCTATGTACTCACATAAACACCTTGAAAACATTTAAAAGAGAGGGTTCTATGTACTCACCTGAGATTGCTTAGTAGTCCTTGAGTAACAACCAAACAATGCTAGAGATCACGGATATCAAACGACACCTAATATAGGTAACTACATTAATAAACCGGACCTAAGTCGGAAGATCGGATAGAATGTGACTTAGACCCAACAAGTTTGAAGACTTGTTTAATATGGGTATTTCATACACATTCTGGATTTCTAGATAAAACCGATAAGGTTTGACCCGCTTCGGCTAATTTATGTAAACTAGTTATATAAACCGAACCGAATGCGTAATAAGCGTAACGGGTATCTGTAAGAGCCATATACAGGTTTCCTAAGTTAATATGCTTCAAATATGTTGTGACATCAGTAATATGTCTTTCATTATGTTAACCTGAGATACAGGTCTGATGTAATCAGTAAATATACTCAATTTGCTAAGTTATATCAGTAGGGTAAAGTATATATGTGAAATTTATCAAATATAACCAAACTATGCACCGTAGGGGCACTTTGGTAATTTCACATAAGCCGTAAAGCTCAAAACTGAAGTCTGAGTTAAACAACTTTAGCTTACTGTTAAAACATTATAATTTACCTAAAATATCAGTAGGTATCAATCCTTGTATGTCTAAAATAGTTTCTAGTACATACTATGCGTTAAAAACGCTTAGAAAGGCGATTAGGAGCCGTTTCCGGGTTATATACATAAAGCTGATATTTTTATTGTTCCAGAAGGCTTAAAATAATTTATTTATCATTTAAGATCAGTAGCAAAAGGTTTGGAGTCATTTGGATATGTAAAACTCATTTTATGGCCCGTAAGGGCAAAACCGACAATTACCGGATTAAGCCTACGACTATAAGTTATGCTCAGCCTAAAATTAATAAAAAATCTTTAAAAATCCCAAAATAATATATTACATCAGGGGGTAATAAGTTTGATATCAAAGAGTAGGCTTAACTAGGCTATATGCTAATTTCGCCATTTAATTAACATAAAGCTTTCATTTTGCGCTAACGAGCATAACTCTCAATCTACACCACGAATTGATCTCAAATTTTGGATACAAGTTTATATATCAGTAACAAAGGTTTCTACTCTTTTACATTTTCAAAAATCACGTTTTAAAGTGAAAAGGGCATAATGGTCAACATATGAGCAATTAACGGAAATATGCATATTAATTGGATAACTAATGAACCAAGGTGTATAATCACAGAGGGTTATACTAGTATGTAACTTAGTCCAATTAAAGCTTTGAGGCATTTCTAAAACATGCCTAAACGGGTCAGAACTGAAAGTCAAAGTAAAAGTCAAACTATGCGACTTTCGGTTCCGAACTGGGTCTAAACAGGAAAATGTCGGGTTGAACAGGTTTGGACATGTTTTTACACTAATTACTACGTTATATTAATGATCAAACAGGTTGTATATGTTCTACATTGCTTATTATGCACAAATTAGAATTTAACAATTCTGTTGACTTTTTTATAAGCAAGTTTGACCCGACTTTTGACCTAGATAGAAAGGGAATCAGGGGGAACCCTTTTAAGGGTTTATTACCCACATAATTACCAAATTATATCTACTTTTGATTCGACTAATCACTGGACCATTAGTGATTAATCGTTAAGTCAACCGTTAATTACGACGGTTGACTTTTAAGCTAAACTAAGCTAAAAACTAAACTAAGGAAGGATTAGAAAACTTACTGAAGTCCTAAGAATGATTAGAGATCACTTGAGAGAGGACTTGTGCTCCAGAAATGCTCCAGAAAGCTGAATGAAGGTGTGAAGAACTAAGGTTGCACCTCATGCCCTTTTATAGTGAATTAATCACCACAAATCTTTGACACATGAGTCTACCACTCACCACAACTGATTAACACATGTCCCTAAGTGTTTAGGGGGTGTTTAGGGGTCAAGGAGATGAGGAAAATCGAGTTAAAGTCGATTGCAACTCTTAAAATAGCCAACAGCCAAGTTGCTGTCGCTGGGCATGCCTTGCGCATCGCAAAGGTGGGAGTGCTGCGATGCGCAAGGGTGTCATCAGAAGCCAAAGATGTTTAATCTTGTCCCTTGGCCTTTTGAAAGGGCAATTAAGCTTATATTTTGCAATTTGAGCCCTTCTTATTGACACATAAGGGCCTCAAGGTATTTACCCACTTTGTTAAGTCCTCGGTTAACTTTATTGTTACCCGAAAAGTCATAACTTTCAAGGTTAACGCTTTTAGTCCTTGAATGACCCAAAAGTTTATTTTAGCACACCAAACCCCTCAAAGCCTATTTCTAAGCTATGTGAAGGATATTTATGGTATGTTTAACTTATGGTCATGTTCCGGAATGTCCGTTACAGTTCAAATTGGCATACTTTCGCAGTTTGTCAAATTTAGTCCCTGTAGACGAATTAACTTGTTTTTTTGCCATACCAAAGCCTTCAAAACTTATTTCTAAGTTATGTAAGGGTTATTTAAGGTATGTTAAGTATATTTTGATGTTCCAGAGTATTTTTCGCATTAACTGATTACGTTTACGCACCAGTTTGCGTATAAATCTCCAGAAGGTGCTATAGAGTTTGAAATTGGACAAAAGTCAAAATACGAAAAATGTAAAACACAACCAAACAAACATTGGGATCAAATAACATTGTTTTATTGATAATTGAACTGTTCACAATGATAACAAGTACAGATGTTACAATTAGCAACCTTAACAGAGAATGATTCAGGTAACTTGGAGCATGTACAGTTTATCAAAGACTCAAATTCCACGGACACAAAGCTTTTATCGGCACCAGTATCAAATAGAATCGAAGCATAAAGGTTATTTACTAGAAACATACCATTGACGACGTCATTGTTATTGCGAGCCTAATTCACATTAAGGTTGAACGCTCGTCCACGAGCGGCTCGCTGCTGGTCCTGGTTCAGCTGAGGACACTGGTTACAGAGGTGGGTAGTATCTCCACACTTGTAGCATGCACGAACAGTGTTGACTGGCCTTGGGTTTTGCAGAGGAGCTGGAGGTGCTGGTAAAGCTGCCTGAGCTGGGGCTTGTTGAGCTTGCGGGGCAGGGTTAGCTTGACGACAGTTAGGAGTCGTGTGACCATAGCGATTACAATTGGTGCACAGACGACATACAGAAGCAGCAGGGTGATGATAGTTACAAGTTGCACACTTGGGGTGAGGCCCAGTGTATTGCTTCTTAGCTTCAGGAGCAATGGGGTTAGCGGCAGCAGTAGCAGGAGCAGGTTTAGCAGCATGGTTTGCAGCAGGAGTAATAGCGTTACATCCAGAACCCTAAGATTTCCTTTTCTTGTTCTTGCTGCCGCCTGGCTGCTGGTAACTTGATTCGCAGACTTAGAGGTAGCAGGAGTAGCGAACTACTTATCACGCACACGGTTGTTGTTCAAACTTGCTGCCAAACGATAGACTTCTTCAATAGTTTCCAGTTGAGCCGCTTTAATAGAATCACGCATAACAGGAGGTAGACCATTGATGTACTTGGTTATCATTCGCTTAGGAGTCGAAACCAAGTGAGGAATGATAAGACTTAGCTGCTTAAAACGGGTAGTATAAGCAAGGTTATCATCGCCAACCCGTTTCAGATGCCAAAACTCTTCTTCCAGCTTCAATTGTTCATGAGGAGGGCAGAACTCAAGCATCATTAGTTCTCGTACCTCAGCCCATGGAAGAGCATAGGCTTCTTCATTTGAACGGATGTTTCTCTCATTCGACCACCACTCCAACGCTCTGCCTTGGAACATTCCAGTTGCACTCCTAGTCTTGAGATGGTCCGGGCACTCGCTGTTAATGAAGGTAACCTCGATGTTGTCGAACCACTTGAGCATAGCAGTCACCCCATCACTACCCGTGAAAGACTTAGGGTTGCAAGATATGAAATGCTTATAGTTGAACTTAGTAGGCTTTTGCTTCTCAGCCTTGGTGTCCGCAGAGGATGGAGGGGTGTTTGATCCTTGGAGCTCAGTGACGATCTTTGGCATGACTCGAGCGATCTGGTCGGCCATGAATGACATCATCTTTTTCTAAGACTTCTCCCTGGATTTCCTGAGAGTGTCATATAGCTTTCGAGAAAACATCCTAAAGATCCAAATAGAGGATTGTATAAGTCTAAATTCACGAAGCCTTACGATATTGATTCACACACAATAGACTAAAACTCAATAAGATTCACGAGATCAAGATTCAAGTTTCCCATAGATTCTAATACCCCAAAAACCCACGACCTTCGCGTGGCACGTTATATGAAGTTTGGCAACATGCCAGAAACGCTTATATATAGGAAGTACCAGCGGCGTATCCACCACGCTTCGGGGACATTGCTTCCACCTCATACTCGGTGTCATCTTATGTGTCGTAGAACACACTCATCATCATCATCGTCATAGATTCACATAGTTCACAATAGGTTCAAATAGATTCACATAGATTTCAAATAGATTCCAATAGTTTCAATAGACTCCCATAGATTCAATAGATTCAATAGACTCCAAAAGATTCACATAGTTTCACATAGTCTCGTGCTAACAATCCACAAACAATGAAATCCCGCATGGCACGTGTTACAAAAGTTCGGCTACATGACGGAAGCACTTATATATAGCAAGTACCAGCGGCGTATCCACCATGCTTCAATCATGCCACGTCCGTCTCATCGTCGGTGTCATGCCTCGATAACCACCGCTTTCGATTCCACCACTTCTCAAACATAGATTAACCAGATAGATTCAACCACATAGATTATCAAGGTAGATTCAATCACTCAACTTGAGCCTACAAAACTATGAATTTTACTTAGCGCGTGGTACGAAAGTTTGGTAGCATGCCAGAAACATTTATATATAGGAAGTACTAGCGGCGTATCCACCACGCTTCGGACATGCCACTTTCCCCCTTGTCTTCGGCGCTAGATTACATTTCGTATTTTGTTTCTCCATCACACACATACGTAACTTACACATAGGTTTCACCAGAGTACACGATATGTTTCACTTAAGTTTCTCATAGAATACCCAAATAGACCTTTCATAGCTTTAGAATCCCACATCAGACACTAAATTTCACATGGCACTTGGTATGAAAGTGGGTAACTTGCCAGAAACACTTATATATATATAGGAAGTACCAGCGGCGTATCCACCATGTTTCGGACACGTCACTTTCCCTTCGTATTCCATGCCATGTTACATCTAGCGTCCTTCAATCACATTATTACATAGATTGCACATAGAATAAAGCTTCATAAATTTAGTTCAATCTGTGATTAGAAGTTACGTTTCAGATTGCGGACGACGTGCGATCCATGTAAAAAGCATACCAATTGATCGAAGAATCAAGTTTAAAACCACATGTATAAAATTGAGATAACATAAAAGTAAGATAGGCTCATAAAACATACGGTGTTCCGGGTAGAGGAACGGTGACTAACCAAAGTGATTCGAACTCCTTTCCGATTGAGGTAGCGTGTCTTAACTTACTTAAACAAATACGTCATCGATGTTAGGCCTACGATATTCATCCTTTTGGTCATTTCACGTACTCAATTGATCGGAAGTTACGAGACTTTGGCGAGACATGAAATCAGGGAGTGGGACGAGTTATCAAGATCTGAGTTTCACCTCTAGCTTGACAACATCGTACACTAATAGCGTTCATACTCATCCGCTGATAAGACCTACTAGAGTAACATGGAGATTTTCCATCAAGGTTTGGATGTCACTCCTATCTTGAAGGCAAATCTCGTGCAAAATACAAACACTGGTGAACAGTGTTTTCAAAGCATCGAGTGTATCTTATGTTAGCCTTAGGAAAGGCATGTAAGTTTAACAGAAATAGCGCTGCTAGGAAGCAGATACGGTAGAATACATAAGTCTTAAACAACAAATAAGAGTCAGGATTCCTAAAACTATAGACTAAGCAAGCATTCCTACTTATCCTAATTCCCTATAGGTATGGCTCTGATACCAATCTGTCACACCCCAACCGATGGAGGAAACATCGGGGTGCGAGGACTAAGCGTTCAGATTGCTCATGAAGTTCCATAACACTAGTTGTTTCAATAGTTATTAGATCAATTTCATCATAACATTGTCTAAGAGCAAACACAATCAACACAAGTATCGAATACAGACCAAGACGAATATTGTTCAAAAGATTCTAAGTTAACTAGGCGACGTTTCTAAGCATCTCCTAGCTGAGTTCCATGCATTCCAAGCATCCTATCAGCCTGCAACATGTATTAAAATATCAATACAAAAGTATTGGCGAGTATACAAGTTTGATAGTAGAATAATAGATTAAAACAACTCATATCCATAGTGTAAACAATAAAATAGTTTCAGCCGTGCTAGTGTCGCAGTCCACGCAGTGATAGCCCAAGTATCCCGATGCTTTAGTGTTTACCCAAGACTCAAGGTAAACTAGAATCCTCCTAACAATACCCCCCGAGAATAATGGGAGAGGTGCATCTCCTATAGCGCTACTATTGTTAAGGCGGAACTACACACTCTGGATTAAACGTCACATAGCACAAAGAGTCAAGAATCAAGAATCACAAGTTTCATGTTCACATAGGATAGAGTATAAGTTTCAAAGGCTCGAGTTTATGTTTCATAGAATACATGTTACATCCCAAAAGTTTAAAATAAAAGGGGATCGAGTATACTCACAGTGATTGTTTAACAGTATACACTGCTATTGGATCAAATGGAGCTCTTTTAGAGTTAGCCTGATTAGATTACAATAGGATAAGAGTCGGGCAGAGTACGAGATCGAATAAAGTGTCAAACCAGCCACTGGATTGGATGGCTGTCCGATCGGATGGATGTCCGATCGGATGGTCAGCCGGTCGGGCGACTCATGAGTGTGAAAAGACAAACAGCTGCCTGATCGGATGGCCATCCGATCGTGTTGCCACTTGTGTTGAAGTTCATAGGTGGAAGGGATAGGGTGGCTGCTCGATCGGACGGCTGTCCGATCGGGTTGTCACTCGATCAGACTTCCAAGTTTTTGATTGTTTTCCATGTGTTGTAAGTTTCAAGACTAAGGCAAGTGTCACCTGATAGGGTGGTTGTCCGATCGGACGGCTGTCCGATCGGGTTGCCACTCGATCGGACGACCCTTGTTCCTGTTTGACATTTTGTAAAATCTCTAAGTTTCTAGTTTAACGGTGACGATACGACACGTATTGAGACAATGGTAAACCTATCAGTTCACAACCGTTCTGATCGGTGGGAACCACCCCTGTCCGGTCAGTCGCATGTCTCTGACGGGTTTATGTTGGAATTCGTGCTTTGCTCGTCTTTTTCGGTAAGGACTTAGATCAACACCAACTCTAGACTATTCATCAGATCTACAGTTAGTGTAGACCTGTTTCCCTCCGAATAAGGTAAAAGTTTTGAGAAAAGATGAAGATACATAAGTTTTTTAGAAAAATCCTAGATTTAGCGTAGATTTAGGTTAGATTTTAGTGTAAAAATGCATGAATCATCTTAGATCTGAGCTAGATCTTGCTTAGAATGACATCACATGTCAGTTTATTCAAGCCTCCATGATGACATCACCCTCAAGGACTCAGATCCGAGAGATTTCACGGTGAAAAACGTGATTTCTGGTGAGAATCACGTAGGGAATGATGTGTACATCAAGAAAGTACAAGAATCTAGGCTTAAACATACCGGAATCGAAGAGTAAATGAAGAAATGAAGGGTGCGCGTGTCTTGGTCGAGCAGAGCTGGCACATCACTCAAAATGGTGATGTGACAGGTTTATTTATAGTGAGAGAGGGAAATAAGACGGTGCAAAGTGGATAGGGTGGCCGGCCGATCGGGTGGTCACCCGATCGGGTAGTCATCCGATCGGACGACCACTCTGGCCAATCCCTTCTTTCCATGTTCCCGACTTAGATTCATTTTGCTAGTTATATTTAGCGTTGCGTTGCGTATAGTTTGGGTAAAATATCTAGATTACATCACAAACTAAAAGTTTCCAAGTTTCGTAGATTCCGCCAGTAACAAGGCTCCAGTCTCTCGTTCAACCAAGAATCAAGTTTCACGAGTCTAAGGAGTCATGCACCAAATAAGTCTCAAGAGTCAAGAATCATAGTTTCTCAATCATCAAGAATCAAGAGTCCAAGTATCAAGTATCAAGAATCATAAAGAATCTAGCTTCCATAGTATCAAGAATCAAGTGTCTAGATTTAGTATCAAGAGTCAAGTATCTAGATTAAGCGTCAAGTCTCGTAGTTTAAGTATCATGAATCAAGCATCTAGAATAAAGAATCAAGAATCATAGTATCAAACATCAATATCAAGAAGATTCATGCCAAAAGTATCAAAGTATCAACGTTACATAACTACAGGGACTAAAATTGACAAAAGTCAAGAGTTCAGGGACTGATCTTGTCAAGTGTCTAAAGTTTAGGGACGCTGGGCGTTACATAGAATTTGGGGGGCAAGTCCCCTGATGTACCTCTCGATCCTCTTGAATTCGGGTTCCACCAAGTATAGAACCACACTAGACAAATCATGGAATCGTTGCGTGAATCCCGCGGTATCTGAACTAATCATCTTCAAGTTCCAGAATTCTGTTTCTAACTTCTGAATTTCCGACCTCGAGCAATACTTTTTCCTCATTAATTCTTTAAGTTCCTCCCAGGTCAGGCCGTATGCAGCAGTTTCGCCTTTAGTTTGGACCTGGAGGTTCCACCAAGATAGTGCCTCATCAATAAAGAGTCTAGTGACATAAGTAACCCTTTGTTCAGCAGGGCACTTGCTCATCCGAATGACCGAGTCAGTCTTCTCGGTCCAGCGTACGAATGAAACAGCACCTCCCATACCGTCAAAGTTTAGAGGTTTGCAGTCTAAGAACTGCTTATAAGTGCAACCTGAAATCATCATATGCACAAATTCAAAAGTGAGTATCAAGAGCTCGATTAGAATAGATGAAAGTATTGGGTAGGTTGGCTTTGTACTGAACGATTGCCTTTGAAGTACCTCCTGTTTCACCGCTATGTTCAGTGAGGTTGGCTTTGTACTGAACGATTGCCTTTGAGATACGTTCGTTCAACTCCTATTGGGTCGTCGGTAGCGGGTTTGTGTTCTTCTGTCTATGACGGGCGGCATCGTCTTCTAGATAAAATATTGATCGCCATTAGACAAATATTTAATAATAATATTGTTAAGTATATATATAAACACATCGGGTTTATATAAATAAGAAAAGTATACACACGTATACATGACACAACCACACAATCGCAAGCATGCATAAACACAACAACCATCACAATGGTCGCATAAACTCAACATGTAGAAAAGCACCATACCATAACATGACATCAACTAATAGTCCACCATGTCATAACAATACAAACACAATATCACCACATCACCATAGTATCAACCACAATATCATCACATCACAACAATATCAACCACAACATAAAAGAATGCAATGTGAGATACAGAAAACACACTTTTATATATAATGACAACTTGTTACATTTTTGTTCATGAATATCAAAAGGACTTAGGGATACATCACCCTAGTCAGTACAAGTTTACAATACAAAAGTAAGATTTCCTACTACATTGTTTCTTCATGTCTTCAAGTTGTCTTCCAAAAGTCTAGATCTTTATAAGTCTTAGTCTTCACAAAAGCTGGTAGTCACCCTAAAAGATAGCTACTGACATACTGAGGACATACTACTGGCATACTACTGGGGCGGAGAAAGTGGGGTGGTGACTGTGGTAGAGGCGGTGGTGATGGAGGGAGTGATAAAGGCAGAGGTGGTAGGGGTGATGCAGGTGGTGGTGGTGGGTGAGTGATAGCGGCTCTGACCGCGTCTAGCTCGGCCCGGAGCTCTCTGACTCTATGAAAGAGTATAGAGATCTGAACATCATGGGATATCATACTATCCTCCGTAGTGGTCGGAGGGAAGTGGGATGGGTGATATGGATCAGATGGGTCCATGCTCGGTGGAGGTATAGGGGTATGCCTGTAAGGTGGTCTAACTGAGGATGGAGGCACGAAAAAATGAGAAGGTCCAGCAGTATAGGGGTCATGTATATGATGGTAAGTGGATCGTGAAAAATGGGGATGTTTGCTCAGTAAAATGCGGGGTACCACTCAAAGAGTAATGTCGTGCGGTTCCAAGGATAAGGGCACCAGTAGGAAAGGGGCCAACAGGGGCATGTGAGATCGCAGGGGGTGGGTGTATCGGTGAGGGCGGAGTTGGTGCAGCAGAAGAGGCGTCATCCAACAAGTGCTCATTCTCAGCAGCAGACGAGGATGACGAAATATCAAAAACAGATATATCAGGGGATGGTAACACAAGAATGGCTATGTCATCGATAACCTCACCATCTCCTAGCTCGTCCTCCAGATGGTCGACGTGGACCACAGGAACGTCAACATCGTCATCATTAAGATCTATAACAAGAGGGATAGTATCTAGAGGTACTGCTAGGTGAACTATCACATGCTCTCCCTCTGGGTGGCCATAGATTATCGCATCATGCAGTGGCTGTGGGGCGTCGTCCGCCATGGGGTCGGGGAGGGAAAACGACTGAAAGTCGTCTATGTCATCGTCATCTGAGACCTCGTGATCGGCCTCGTCATCATGTGGTATGGCCTCAGCGTCGGGGCCGTATCCATCATCAGACACGTACTCCATTGGATCCTCCTCATAGCTCGACGAAGAAGACATGGTCTTGGCAAATAATCCGTACAATATGCATATATATATATATGTTAGCAAATAATTCATTATTTATAATATACTTCATGCAATCACTATATCTCATGTTGTTTTTGTTCTCATGTTCACATGTAATCCTTAATGTTTTCAGGTCTATTCCTTATAGACTAACCATGTATTGATCATTATCCATTACTTATGATTGAGACCGCGTGATAGATCCTCATGTTATCGTGACACAATGAAAACCTTATGTCATATGTTTGAAATCACTTTTGTAATGTTATCGACTTTGTTTTCATGTGAGAGCCCTTTGGTGATTGTAGACCAAACTTTAATAAAAGTTTTTTCCCCGGTTCACTATAATCGGAGCTCTGATACCAATCTGTCACACCCTGCTAGTAGCGGAAGCGTATTGTGTGTAACGTAAGAAAGGTAATCATTGCATCCAAATGTGTAAACATAATAAACCACAACGACACCGTACATATATTGGTTTCAAACAAAGTTTACAAGTTTTCCAACATAGTTTTCAAGTTTCAACAACGTTCACAAATGTTAACCATAACATAGATATTAAGTTATTTTACATATCACAAAAGATTGTTTTTAACATAGAACATATTAAGGTTTTGTCCACTATGTACCTATACGAAGTTGGGATATAGAAGATAAATCCTCCAAAAGCGGCTATCCTTGTCATTGACATCCCAATTTCCCGTATTGTATCACCGGCTCAAGACTTGTTTCCTGAAATACATGTAATTTTAAAAAGTCAACAAAAGTTGAGCGAGTTCATGCAGTTAATGTTATCATATGAAATCTCATAAATGTTATCATGTAATGAAATCTTGGTATATATTAGCATTCATGGATTTTAAGGATCTATCAGTGTGCCGTGAACACACTAACATTATGTACCACAAGTAAGTAACCAACCGAGACAATTTTGACATCATGGGGATCACAAAAGCACTCCTATGGCACCAACCAGGAGTGGAGCGTGTCTCAAGCTCTATAGATCTACACCTTTTGCCCTTGGTCACTAAGTGATTAATGGATACTAATGTCACCATCCTACTTATGTACACTGAACATGTTATCATCTAAACCCATAGCTAACATACCGTTTGCTTAACATGTATTTCCCCTCGATGTTTTAAAAAGCAAAACATTTAAATCAGTGAAAGGAGGGACATGAACTCACAAGTTTGCGTTCCTTGTATGTAATACCGTAAGTGAGCGTTCGTACGTACGCGTGATTAACCTACATGTGTACTAACTTTATTAGACACTAGGTTTTATCGGACCTCATACAAGTTGTTCATCTTGAATTCTTATTATGTTTTCATTTGTCGTATTTGGAACAACTTTGTATTTTAGAGTGTTGGTAGTTTGTTTGTTCGATTGTTATATATATTGATTTCGTAAGTGTATACATATATTTTATATGTATTGAATTATGTGTGAACGGGCTTCGCCCTTCACATGTCTTCGTGCTTCGCACGCGTGTCATTGGGCCGAGCCCATGCCTTTGGGCCTAGCCCACGTTTCATGTCATTGGGCCAAGCCCATGTCTTATGTTATTGGGTCTAACCCATGTTTTATATCATTGGGCTGAGCCCATGTCTTTTATATTATTGGGCCGAGCCCATTTCTTTTATGTTATTGGGCTTTAGCCCATGATTTACTGTTATTGGGCCTTGCCCATGTTTTAATGCCATTGGGCCTTAGCCCATGATTTATTGTTATTGGGTCATGCCCATGTTTTAATGTCATCGGGCCTTAGTCCATGATTTATTGTTATTGGCCCTAGCCCAGGTATTTAAGTAATTTGGGCCTAGCCCAACTTGAGTTTTATGAGTCCATTAAATAATCTTGCACTTTTGTCAAAGTTTACTAAGTATGAAATTTTTATAATGTTAATTCTTCTTATAAGGATACTTAGTAATTCTTGTATTTTTCAACTTTCTGGATTTTTGTTATCGGTGATATATATATATATATAGGGTCGGGATTTAGAGAAAACACTCAAAAGTGTGAGAACGGAGAGAACGCTTATGAATCGTCAGATCAAAACAATCTATGGACTAGATGACGCGGTGGCATTTTCGTAAATAAAATCACTTTTATTAATCTGGCGCGCTTCATTAAGGGTAAAAGGGTCTTTTGACTTAACATAAAACGCCAAACTCACGCTGGCACACTTCATCATAATATAACGCCATAGATATAAAACGCCAAACTTAGTTTTTAACCGATAAAGCTGAAAAAACAGTACTAAAACGACGTAACTTTATTACTAGCATTTACTGCAATAAAAATCGCGCCAAAAACTTCCTATATAAACAAACTCTCAGAATTACTAAAATCCAAACCAAAACCACAAAAACCTATATTTTCCTCTACACCATTCATCTTATAAACGCCAAAAAAATTAAAGATTCAAATCCATGTTTCTTTGATATACAAAATTTTCTCAATAAACTTTCACTCTATGCAATGAGCAAGATCCTCAATATAAACGCCAAAATATACAAAAACCACAAAACTTCAAAAAAAGCCATTCATGGAGATTCTGTTTTTGTTCTCTATAAAGTTTAGCTAAACGGGATGGATAACATTGTTACACATCTTTCTTGACGAGGATTAACAATGTTATCCATTTCGTTCAGCAAAACATTATTGAGTTTAGCACGACCAAAAAATAGAAGTTTATGGAAGTTTTATTTAGTGGCGTTGTTGTTTTTTTTTTTTTGGCGTTTGATTTCCTTGCCCAATCTTATATTGTTTGTTATTTAACTTCGAAGTAGCATGTTATGAACAAAGAGATAGAAAAAAGAAAAAGATGCAAAAAAAAAAAAAGCCAAACTGAGAAATGTCTGTGTTCTATAGCATTGAAATTAAAAAACGCCAAAGTCCTCTAAACTGTCCCAAAGACAACTGTATGTGATCAGTAAGAATGACAAATACAAAACACCAAACTACTCTTCACTGGCTCTCGAAGACCTTGTCGATCTTCTTTTATTTACGGCATGTTTGCATGTTGATGCGTAGTGTCCATAGCCTTTGCAGTTCTGACACTGTCTTTCTTTGACCCCGGGTTTCGACTTTGATTTCTTCTTGTCAACTGCTATCTCATGTTTAGATTTCAGGCGCTTCCGAGAACCAGAACCTTTGGATTTATAACCTACACGGACTTTTATCGGATTCTTGTCATTTTTATATTGACCAGTTATCTCGGCAAATCTATCCCTAGAACTAGCGGGAGGAGCCACAATCTGCATATGTTGAACCTTCTTCATATAAGATTGAACATGATCCTTGTATAAGGATAGCTCCTCTTTATTACTAGATAAACGGTTCAAAGTGTATTCGGTTGAGTAAATAACATCTCGCATCATACTTTGCACATCAGGATCAAGCTCGGTCATATATTCACGACTAATTGAGAATTCAGGAGAGCAGTTTGGGGAGGCCTCTTTGCGCCATCTATTCAGAATGTATTGTTTTGGAAATTCCCTAATGTCCATAAGTCTCAAAACATAGAATATATGTCTACATAGCAAACCAAACTGTTCAAAACGTCTGCATGAGCAACTGCATACGCAATCAGACTTACGGAACTATACCTGAAAAACGCCAAAAACAATATCTCTATAACACCATGCATAGAATGTTTGTCTAAAAAAAACTAAAAAAGAAAAGAACACATTGCATATGATAAAATGCCATTAACAGAAAACGCCATTATTTACCTCAAATAAGGATGTACAAAGCTGTTGGAAGTCATTTACATAAAACTTAACAAACCCATCAGGCTGATCTTCGTAACGTTGATTTATTCAATCCGCAACTCCAATAAGCTCAGCTTGAACGTCACAAAAAATACTTTTTGTATATATATCAACAGCTTGCCCTTCCAACACTTTGTAACTACTCTTCAACTGGGGTCTTTTCTATCGAGATTCATGATCATTTTTACGATGTGTGTGACGCTGTGCTTCTATTGCAGTCTCATAATGCGTCATGAACTCAACAAGAGTAGCTTTCGAATTGCACACTTGACCAAAAAAATGACTCTCACTCTCCGACCTGGATGTCATTCGCATACGACCAGACATAGGCTCCATTCTATAGTATGCAGGGATCCAAGATTCGCTAAGTGCAAAAATATCAGATAGCCAGTCATTATCTTCTAAATTGAATTCTGCAATAACCATTTCCCATTCTAATTCAAACTCTTCAGGTGTGAGAATATCCGTCCACACAACACCACAGATACGTTCTTTAAAATTAGTGGAATTGCATAGCCTAACACCAACCTATAAATAACACGAAAACGCCACACATATATAAAAAAACAAAAGACAAAACTTAATTAAAAAAATAGTAACAAGGTATAAAACGCCATGTATCTTAAAACGAATTGTATACTAAAACGCCAAAGGTAAAACAAGCATAACAACCTTCAGAGAAAGTTTATGCATCACATGCCACATGCATAACCGATGCCTCGTGTCAACAAATACAGCAAAAATAGCCTTCTTCATCGCTGGATCTTGGTCAGTGACACCAACTATTGGCTGAGAACCAACAACTTTAAGAAAAACTCTTAACAACCAAATATACGTATCAGCAGTTTTCGACGCCAACAATGCTGCACCAAATGTAACATTGCAGTGATGATTGTCTATACCAGTGAACGGTACAAACACCATAGAGTATCTGCATATGAAAACGCAATGATAAATGAAACAATAATAAAACGCCATTGAATGTAAACTAGTAAAACGCCATTGCATGTAAGCTAAAAAAACGCCATTGCATGTAAAATAAAAAAACGCCATGAATGTAAATTAATAAAACGCCAAAAAACAAAGAAGTTGAATTATAAAAAATTACTTGTTGGAACGATATGTGGCGTCAAACGAAATCACATCACCAAACATGTGGTAATTACGTTTGGCTTGATCATCACACCAAAAAAGACCCTTCAAACGATTGTCTTCGTCTGTGATGTAATCATACGAGAAATTAGGCTGGGAATGTTTTTTTTCATTCAAATGTTTTACAACTATATCAGCATCATATTCCCCTATGAACAAGTTTATTTGCCTCTTATATTTCTTAAATTCAACTTTGCTTGCGCCCACATCTTCAAAACCACCAAAACAAGTATTCATAACATTAAACGCCTTGACAGGACCCAAATTCAGCTTAGACAGGCTGTGTATAACATGCTTCTGGAGCTGAGTGAGATGCCGTTCAGTTGGAAGAAAATGCTTATCAGGACGGTCAACAAGTTCATGATTGTGCTCCTCGACAAACTTATACACCTTCCAAAATCCATTCTCATATTCTACACATAACAGTGCACCACAATCAGTCCTCTTGGAAAAGTTAGATCGCACTACTCGCTCTTTTTGATTGGGGTCCAACGTATCAACCTTCTTGTCCTTATATACCCCAGCTCTCGTACACAAAAAAATACTTAATATTTAGAGTTTGTCTTTGTAGTCCTTTTCCTGACTGCAAACCCACACTCCTTGGCATACTTAACATACATTGAATAACAATCATCAAAGCTTGAGAATAGCATGTCCTTTCTGGGCTTTAATTCTTCACTGACGTCAGGAATGATAAATGGTAATCCAGTTTTGGGGCAATGCCTTTGACTCGAGGAAGAGACTTCGTCTGAAAAAACACAGGGAGGAACAGAAAAATCAGAAAAACAGAGTGATGTCTCATAATAACATTATACATTAAAACGCCATTAATTGAAAAATAAACAAGACATAATAAACACATAATGAAAACGCTAAAATTAACATAACTAATTTTTCCACAAATTAACAAAATAGTAATAACTAATATTCACAAATACTACTAAATAAAATTCAAAACTAATCAAATAGACGAAAAACGCCAATGATCATAAAAACGTAACAAATACACAAAAACGTAAACGATAATTAAAATTAATATCGAAAACTCCAATTGCAGTTATGAATAATAGATTAAATATCAATTAAAACGCGATTAAACTGAATAATTGAATAACGCTATGGAAAATCATACAACACATTATAAATTAATAATACAAAAAAACGCCATAGAACAATGATAAAAGAACAAAACGCCATATCTGTTGCATGATTTGCTGAAACGAAAGTAGAAAACACCAACGAATTTTACTTTGTCGAACAGAATCCACATTAAACGCCATAGATCTGAGAAAGCTTGCAAAGCAGGTAACAGCTAACAATAAATCTTTGGAGTTTTAATTTTAAAGAGATTTATAACGCGAATAAGGAGGGAACGTATAAAAGGACAATCGTACCCCCGCATAACAATTAGGGCCCCCTGCCACGTGTTGGGCCAGGATCCATTCTCACCGTTCTCACACTTTTCACCGTTCTCTCCTGAACCCGTTTCTATATATATATATAGGGTGGGGTTCGGCTACAAAGTCATTTTTCCTACAAAGTGTACAAAGTCATAAAACACCACAATTTCAACGATAAAACACATTCAAAACCCACAATAAAAGAGTGAAGATCACTAAAACACAATATCCAAACCCTAACAGTCCATAAAAACTTCAAACACACCATCGTAGAACTATGAATATAAAACACAACATGATATTCAACATAAAACACACTAATGTTAGTTATTCGATAATCAAAGCCTTATCAGCCAAAACACAACACAAAACCCACAAATATGACGTTTTAGTAATCTTCACTTTGTTATTTGTGGGTTTTGAGTGAGTTTTATGGTTGACATTATGGTGTTTTATGACTTTTTACACTTTGTAGAAAAAATAGACTTTGTAGCCAACTCCCACCCTATATATATATATATATAGGTAGAGGATCCTGTATATATATATATATATATATATATATATATATATATATACAGTATCTGTTAAGCGTCTAAAAATGCCTTATTTTTAGACGTGTCGTCGTAGTCGCTTTATAGGTATATTTCCGCGTCGAAGAGTCACCCAAATCTCGTAGTAGTTTCTCGCTGTGCCGATACTCCCATTTTGTTGTCGTCGGATGTTATGCATTCCTTTTTCAACCGGTTTGTTTATATGTCTTATTTGGTCGATTTAAATATATTTATTATTTCTTAGGAATATTTTTTTATAAATTCGTCCATTGCCCGAATCCTACACTCGTCCGATTATTCGTTTAAGGGCATAATGTTGTATCATTTTCTTGTTATTTTGAGGATGTTGGTGTATATACATTTGTGTAATAATTTCTACTTGTTTTCTTGCGATTGTTTTGATGATATGTATCGGTGTATTTTCTTTTCACATGTAGTGTATTTGGTATTTGGCATGTATCTCCTAACACTACTACATACAAATAATACACAAGTATTATACACCAAGTGGGTCATTTGAAATATATAATTTTTATCAAAAATTATTCTTGCATATATTTATCACTTCATCCCTTATTATTAAAAATATATGTATGAAAAGACACCCGGCTTTTCAGACCGTATCTTACAATTGTAACACGTGTAATGAATAGATAAAAAGGCTGTATTTGACTGGTTTTGATATTTATATGTGGTATTTAATGTGGCGGTTACACTATTCATGCCAGCAAGAACAACTCAGATTCTTGAAGATGTTTAAAGTGCCAAATGAAATCCACGGATTGGATTCCGGGTGTGCTTTAAGTACATGTGCACAATTAATAAAAAAATTAACAAAATGATAACAGATTGTAAACCAAGATAAATAATTATGTGATTGCGTGATTATGTTTTATGTGTTTTGTTTTTGTGTAATCTGAATTTTCGTTATCCAAATCCTCGTAGAATCTTCCATATCTTCATATGAGGGATTCATAGTAGGATATCCAAAGGTACTACCTTAAATCCTTAATGGGCTTATACGTAATAGTTAAGACCCTTGGATTATATGGTACCATTTCATAATTCAAAAGAGACCCCTTGAGTGGTCTAGTAAAAAAGATTGATTCAGAATCTGGTTAAGAATGGCATGTGCTGATATAGCTGAAAAGACTCCTTGGTGGTTTATTTAAATCGATCATTTATTGATTTAATTAAAAGGATCCCATGGTGGTCTAGTCACACTCATCACAGGTTCGTTCATTGTTTTTCTTCCCCTACACATTACAAAATGCGTTGTGTGGACTATGCAAGGAACTACGTAATTATGGATGCATACATAATTATGAAATTCAGTGCATGAAAACCACAGTAAGATTTATCATGTGTAAGAACCGATAGTGGCAACAATAATGAAACGTGAACAATGTAATGGAGGTACGGTGGACGCACCAATGGCGCTTCATATTGTCACACCCTGGCTTTGCGAAAGCGTGGTTAATTTGGTGTGACTTCTTAATACCATAGCTTAATCATAACAAAGCTATATGAAATAAAACCATGCAAGATCATCCATAGATTTAAATTTTAAAACCGAAGTAACATAACATTGTCTTAGGGACTACAACACCATAACATAAAACATTGTTTTGAAAGACATAAACATCAACATGAATAAAACGCAGTTTAAGATTTGTGACTCGTCCAGGAAAAAGTCACATTTCCTAAACCGGGATGACCTCGGAACCCATATGCAGCGGGAAAACATAACATACCGCGCCAGATCTTTAATTCCCTGAAATACATGTAAGTTAGAAAAATCAACAATAATGTTGAGCGAGTTCATGTGTAAGTGATTAAATAAACCTTTGTAAGTATAAAAATCCTGGTATGTAGCAAATAAGGAAAAAGAGATCACCAATGGTTTGCAAGGCCATTGATATGTGTGAAGTGCAAGTAGGAAGACTCAAACCTAGCAGATTTAGCGATGGGTACAAAGTCACCCCGAGGTCCGTTACGCTGGGCCTGGGGTTGGGCTCGCTACACCCAGATAGATCTACCGCTTACGTCCCTTGGTCCTACAATGAGGATTAATGGCCTCCAGTTCCCGCCTACCCACTCACATGATCTAAATAATAACCCTCCTTACGCTAACCATACCATGTAAGAAATATTCGTAATCATAGTAACATGTATTTCACCCCCGCAGTTAAAAACTGAAAACAGTTAAGAGAAAAGGGGGACATGAACTCACAGTGGTGCGTCTCTACCAAGTATACCTCCAAATCAAGCAGCTGTGTGACGACCTACACGTACTAACTCTATTAGACGGACGGCCGTGCCTTAGCTTTAAGGTTTAAGTTTTTGGGAGATAGTTAGACAACTATTTCGTGTTTACATTCTGTATATACTTGGTAGTTATTTTCCTTCCCAAGGATGGGGGATTTAATACATGTGTGTTCGAAATATATTATTAAGTCTCACTTAAAATATATTTTATTTCTAACTCCAAAATATAATTATTCTTCTCAAAAATATTATATTTTCTATTACATAAATTTTCCCAAAATAATACCTTGACAAAAATACGCGTTAAGTCATATATTCTTAAAATGCGTGAGTTACGTTTTAATGATCGAGTGGTACTAATAATTACCGGTGTAACTTATATATTTATCGTAGAGACGTTCGTATTATTTTGGATCCATTATCATTCGATAGTATTATTTTTACCCTAACAATAATACTAGTATTTTCGCAAAATAATCATAAACACATATCAAGTGACTTTATGAAAAATATATACTAAATATATATTTACCAAGTTTTATTTTGTGAAATCCCACCTCCGATGTTTTGTAAATAAAGTCGTGGCGAAATCTATAATTTGAAAACAAGTCGAAGAGTATTCCTAACACTTATAGTGAAAATAATTCTAAGTGTTAGGTTTTTAGAAAAATTTCGCCAGAGTCTCCTCTGTAACGGGAGGTGGCCACGCTTTCAAGCGTATCATTTTCTTTTATAAATCAAATCAACCATTTTTCTTATTTAACCAAAACAATATTCAACGCATCAAACTAGTTAATAAACATGTAATTCGCAAGAATCTCATGAACTTGTAGTTTTTCCAACACTATGATGTAACTCCCATTACTTTTAGCGGATCTTTATATAAAGCAATCCGATTTCGTAAAAACCTCGTTTTTAGAGAAATTCCGTTTTTACAACTTCTTGTCATCTTTTACAAAAATAGTTATTTTGTCGAAAGTGTGTGCTACACAAGTGTTTACACACTTGTGTGTTTTAAAAATCATTCGTGTTAGTGTAAGATCTGTCCTTAGAAAACATGATTTCTTTGATACTTGGTTCTTTGAAAATACCACTTGTAGATACGTAGATCTACTAGTTTTAAACACTATTTCATAAGCTAAATCGCTTTTACACAAGTTCATGATTCGTGTGTGGTAGAGTTTCATCCTTTAACCCTTGTTCCTTCCAAAACAACCTTATGTCATGATCCATGATCATGACCAACCCGGGTTAAATGATGATCCGAGCTACCACAACATAGATCTGGTCCAAATAATCACACAAATCAATTACTACAAGATTTACACAACATATGAGCTTTTAACCATCATCTTTAGTGTTTTTAGTGGACTTTTATGCTTCATCTTGTATGTTTGCGACTTTTAACCGTTACATATCATTTTAACCACTTTAAAATAGATCGAGAGTGTGATTATAGTAACTTACTACTAGCTCAAGGCTAGGGAAGAATCTAGACGCAAAGTGAGTGGATAAAAGCAATGAGATGAGGTCCTTCGAGTTCCGAATGCACCAAGCCTCCTCGAATGTGATCCTTAGCACTTGTATACTCTTGAAATTACTTGATGGAAATCGAAAGATGGATGGAAGAAAGAGGGGTGTTCGGCCGTGAGTTTTGGAGAGGAGAGGGAGTGTGTGTGTTGGTGAGTTGTGTGTATGAATGATATGTGGTGTTTAGGTTAGAACTTATAGGCAATATATATGATCATTACCCAAGAGTTCTTGTGTCTAGTAGATATGGGACAAGTTTAATAAAATAATCACAAGAAGGACAAAGGGTGTCCCCCTCTTGGGGACGGTTTGGTTAGGGGGGGGGGGGGTAATCCGGTTGGTTTCCAACTAAACATTAGGTAATTAGTTAGGTTAATCTAGTTAAGTTTAGGGATTAACCCGGTTAGTAGTGTGTTGTGCTTTATTGCGGGTGTTAGGGTATTCAGGGACCCTAACTGACTCAGAAAAAGATAAGTAATGTTATTAACAATATTTTCATGTTCCGGGTATAGTCCGGTTGTTCGGTTGGATAGTAATCCGTTAAAGCGTTAAACAAGCTTTAAAGTGTCGTTATAATTATTTTTAGTGACACAACTTATTCCTGACACTTTGGAAAGTGTCTAGTAATATTTTTTTCTCATGTTTTGGCACTTTATTAGTTAGCCAAATGCTGAATTTTGTACTTAGAGTACGTTTTAGGCACATCCGGTCACTGTAACTTATTCCTAGAGACGCAGTTCTACAACCCTTGTCTCCCTACACTCACCACTAGTGTAGTAAAATATTTCTGGCTCATACAGGCCTTAGAGGCAGTGCCTGCCTGGTGCTAGTTATGACAGCATGTTTAATAGGTTATCCGTTCATTGTGCTACTGTGTGTTTGGTGCATCAAGGTTGTCACAAAGGTGCTGTAAGCAAAACATGGAGTGTCAGCAAGTAAAGTATGATGCAAGTAAGTACATGTATCAGCATTCAAGTAGCAGTTTATCCACAATTTCAAGTAAGCACAGTAATTAAGCAGTAATTAATTATTAATTAAGTCGTACGGATACCTGGTTTAGTGAGGGTTGTCACATTCTCCCCCCGTTAAAGAAATTTCGTCCCCGAAATTTGTACTACCTTATCTCCTTATGGTCGCGTCACACATGTACACATAATTAATATCGAGGTTGATAGTCATCAAACCAAATCAACCCTTACTCATACTTGGGGGTCCAAGAATACTTAACAATCCGTACCCTAGGGTTAAGAAGATGGGTGCTCATAGCAGTTGATGTTAGAAGTAAAAAACGTACTTTACATATAGCCTAATATATTTCAGCTAGCAGGGGGGTCCGCAGGAGAGGAGTTTCAACTAATAAGATCCTCAAATGTCCGATCGCAGTATCCCAGCGAGTTTTCACGAAACATAGCATCCTCTATACAAATTCAGAAATTTTCAACTCAAATGAAATGGTAAAGCGATCTGTCAACTTCCAAGTAGACGAGTGGCAAGGTTCAGTGCGTTGAACATTTTGAACTGCGAGAACGCACCTGGTGTATTCTTGCTTTGGTTTGTAGTTGCATCAGGAATATGTAAATGACAAGTCAACAAAAATTTTATGTATTTTGCGTGGAACGGTTGACCATGATTAGCACAAGCTACGAGTTTGTAATGACACCACAAGGTATTGCAACGACATGATTTCATAACAGCGGTGACTGAACAAACTCACCGAGTTTGAGACCAGATGAAAGTGTATCGGAACAAGTCGGAAGATGAAACTAAGTACTGCAAGGCATTTGATTGGTAATGAAAGGATCGTTAGGGGGTACACCATGATATGAATTGAATTTATGTACCTTTGACTCAGCACGCAAGTATGTTGAGAGTGATTTAATTGTGATAAAGAAACGGATTTAGGGCAAGTTGTCAAATAATCAATTAAATTCGTATACGAAGTGAGTAGTCAAATAAGCGCAAGCTTCGGTTCTGTGAAAGTATCACTGTAAGGTATCGAAGTCTATCAACGATTTAGTGGAGTCTTAGACCAAATAAGTCTACTACGACCCGAAACAAAAGAATCTGTGCAAAGTATTAGAATATGATGCTCTCAATGCATCATATGGCATCTCAAATTAAGCATGTGAACTGGATAAGTTCAAGCAGTTGAACCTAGTTTCAACGTAACCAAACAATAAACGTACATATCAACGAGGAAATTTTGACATGATAGCAAACATGTAACTTGAACAAAGGTAGTTCCAATAAGTGTGTTGACTTGATAACAAAAGAGTCAACAATGACAAAAATGTAGGTCATTCGATTCACAACTAGTAATTAGGTTTGACAACGTAATATCTGAACATTCATGAAGCGTTCATTCAAAATGTAACCACATGCGTAGCAAATGGTGCATGGGTTATATATAAGCTTTCAAGTGATGAAGTGATGCGTTCTTACTAAAACGAAGAAGTGACCAAATATACGAAGCAAACGTGCGTTCGCTCTCAGCGAAGGAAAACAACGTGATGCAACTACTTGAGGGGAGTAGAAATGCAAATTTCTACTTGTTAGAAGTGAAAGTGAAGGCTTCAACGGAAGAAATTTATGTACTTTCGGGTTCGTTAGCTGCAATGACATGTTGGTCAAGTTAATGGTGCTTGATTAAGTTGACAGATATGGTTCCTAGATGTAGGGCTTCTAGCTTTTCTAGATTCCGCACCTCGTGTGGATCTGGTTAATACATTGTGTAGGAAGTAGCATTTTGTTTATGTCTAAGCACAATCATTGTCCCACAATTTCATCCTGGTATGTTCCCTGAGTTCCTCCGCTAACGATGTTCGATCGTTGATCAGTCGTGTAAGTAGTTGAATCATCATAGTCACTCGCGTAAGAAGTCCGCTAATTTTTAGCAAGAGTCTCTGACTCTGGTGGGTTAGTTCGTTTGGTTCCTGGTAGCTGACGTTTATTTGAAAATCATCATCCTTCTTTTGTTTTTTTTTTTTTTTTTGACGAGCAGATATGGGGTTACCCAACAGGGGATCTTTGGTCTGTTATCTTCCTTCTCCATCAACTTCTGAAACTTCACTGTCAATCCTTGCATTCCCAAAGATGTAAGTCGTTGAAGGGTATTGACCGCAGGTGCAATGCCGGGAATTTATCTGGTGTGAACGGGATTAGCCGTGGGAGAGAACATTCTGGCAAATCCTCGGGGAAGACCCTAGGGCATTTTGTTGTAATGAGAAGATCTTCGTGCTTAATTCCTCGGCTCCTCCCGTCCATTGCCTCATGGGTCATGATTGCTTCGTCGTTCGACTCCGGGATGCGGATAACGATTCTCCGCTTGGTTGCTCGACCACGGTTTCATCCTAGCTACTATGACGAGGTCGTTTATTAACCAGCCTCATTAAGAGTGGGTTGTCTAACTTACTCTCTACTAGACTAAGTAGATTCCTAATTCCATGAGATGCGGGGCTAGGGTCGGCACTGTTATCGAATAACGTGAATGCAAAATTTTGGGTTGATAAAGAACGTACCAGCAACCATATCTGGGTCCTGGCATGCTTCACTAGCTTCGGTGTTGAATGTTCCTTCATGGTCTTGGTTAATCTCCCTTGGGCAATCCTTCCCAAGCCGCCCCTTACCATCGCAGTTACGACCTTCCTTTCCCCTTTTCGTCTCCTGCCAACACATTTCCCTATCGTGTCCCCTTTTACCACAGTTGTCACACTTCGTATTACCGCATCTCCCGTTATGATGGCGCTGGCATACTTCACACTTAGGTAGATTACCCAGGTACATCTTTCCCTTTTTGGCCTTATTCTTTTCCTTTGCCTGATCACCTCCCTGAAATTTACCGAGCTTCCTTTTGTTCTTCCCAGATGTCTCCACTGGTGTTTCCTTCTTCTCGTCCGGGATCGAAAGTTTCACCAATCTAAGTGCCTCCTTAGTGAGCTCCAGTCCTATCACATGGGCAATCGTGGGTGATGGTGGCGTTGATACCATCATCAAGCTCAAGGCTTGAGGTGTCAGTTCCCAAATGGATTGCTCCATTTTCTTCAACTCGGGTTCCACTAGGTATGGAATGACCCGCGACAAATCGTAAAGCCTTCGCACGTGCTTCACCACATCTGGACCTTCCTTCTGTAGCTCCCAGAACTCTAGTTCCAACCCTTAGATATCCTTCTGAGAACAATACTCCTCCCGCATTATTTCTTTCAGCTCGCTCCATGACATCGCATATGCTACAGCCTCGCCCAACTCTCGAACCTTACGGTCCCACCATAATAGAGCTCCATCTTGTAGCAATCCGGAAACGTACGGGACTTGCTGCTCTGGCGTGCAACCACTCATTCGCACAACGGCATCCACATTCTCAGCCCATTTTACAAAAGCTATGGCACCTCCCGTACCACCGAAATCCAGAGGGTTGCATTCTAGGAAATGCTGGTAGGTACAACCTGTATCCAAGAATTCATCATCACAAAAGGTATTAGCAAGGCACTTTGGGGACTTTCCAAACGTATCGTAATGTGTCTCAGGTGACTTAAACATTACCGTTAGGTAGGTTTCTCCCGAGGCACCTTCGCCGTGTTGGTAGCGAAGAACCTCGTGCCGAGCTCTAACTCGAGAGGCGTGCGCTAACCATTCTGCCTCAGTCAGTCGGGTGATCTCTTGATGCGACATCTTCTAGGAAGAAGTTCATGTTAGTTAGGTCGCTTCTATTCGGGGAACATAAATAGTTGTTCGAAACACTTGTATCACACATGTTTAAGTCATCATATTACTCATCACGCCATTTATCAAGCAAGTAATTGGAATCATTTTTACCGAAAGTATATCAAACAAACACGTGTTTCTCAGTCATAGCACATTCCCATTATATTGGTATCACGTCTTATGATTAGGTTTTCATTATATGGGTAAGCACATTGCATCAAACTCATAACATTCGTACGTAATTTGAGAGTTTCGTTTAATGACAGTATAGCAAGTAAACATGTAGTATTAAAATTTTAATACGCACATAAGTGTTACTGATCGCATTTAGTAATGACATGGCGACTGTGCTTTCGTTGGTTATTGGTCACAGTGCTTTGGGTGCATGCTTAATGACAATTGGTTCCCATCGTTTTCCAGCTACAACTTCATTGTCTTACAAAATGTATCACATTATCTGGGTCACCGGGTCTCCCTACCCTTGCCCAACAAGTATATCCGCATAACTAAATTATGTAGCCAGACGTGGTCTTCACAAATTTCCACAATCTTGGGGTCTCTACCCATTCATAACGTAGTCTGCGTTATTCCAGACACCAACATTTCTGGTGACTAAGGTGGGGGAGGAAAGAAAAGTAAACTGTCGATATGCTTGAATTCCTCCGCGAGCTTGTATATTCCTCGAAGTAGTCAACTGATTTGCCGCTTAATGGTAAAAGGAACGAGTATCGAGATCCTGAGGACGGTGAAATTTCAGAGGTCAAGAGTATAAAAGGGATCCTGATGTACGTAGCGGATCGAGGCATGCTGGTGGAGGACGTGGTGCTTTACTCAAAATTTTCAGGCAATATGCTGTCTTGTGATGTAGACACTTAACTCATGTTTTTTGGGTTATGTAACGTTTTGCATTTGACGTTGCTCTTTGTGGTGTCAGCTCAAGCTTCCACGTTTCGCGACTCATATCCTCAACTGCAGTTGGTGTTACAGGAGCAACTTGCGAGGAATGGTGAGGGTTTATAGTTAGCATAGTGCGTTTATAGGGACCATCAAATCGGCTTATCGAACGTTGTAGAGGTGAATATAGCAAGCGGTGCGGCCTGGAGCATTTCTACTAGGCGCGGGTATCCAGACAGAAAGTGTTAGGCACGATGGTGCACGGGCGTCGATCTTCATAAGGGAAAACGAACCTCTCCACAGATGAGGGGGGTTGTCTGATGCAGGTAGATGTAAGGGGTCCAACGTCCGGCAGACAACAAGAAACAGGATCGTGACCACGTAAAGGTGTAGGTTCAGCAGGCGCAACATCAAGCTGACCCAAATGGTGTAGTAGCTGGTTCCAGTGCAGGCTCCGGGTCATATAACGGTGTGGAGGACATCAGCGGTGAGTGTGGGTAGCAAAGGTGCATCCATAGGAGCTGGAACAGGGGCTGAAAAAGGGGCCACAAGAGAGCGTCACAGGAAACTCGAAAGGCGGGTAATCATTGTCATCGTCTATCCACCCATTTCGGGTGTGTGCGTATCGAGGATCAATCTTGGGTTGCAAAAGGCGCATGATCGAACTGTACAGTCATAGGTCAGGGTGGGGTGCAACAAGAGGGTCAGCAGGTATAACAGTGAGAAGTGGGGGAATCAACATGACCAGCAGCAATAACATGGTCACCCTCCAGTAGTGGTGCATCAGCAGGGTGATCATCAGTGGGTAGGTCAGCAATCACAGGATCAATAGGCATGCCAGCGTGAGCAGGGTCATGCTCAAGCACTGGGTCAGGAGCAGGGTCCAGTGGCTGCTCGGGATCATCAAAGGCCATCTCAAAATCAAACTCAGGGTCGATGGGATCAACTGGGTCAACTGGGTCGACCGGATCCTCCATAGGCTGATCCATGGGTATAAACTCTATATCCTCATCTGGGTCGAATCCTGGGGGAAAGACAGGATCGGAATCCTCCACATCATCGTGGTCGAAAGCAAAACTAGGAATAGGGGCAATAGAGGATGCCTGGTCGGGATCTGATCCATGAGAAAAGTGCTACGCACTCTGAGTGTGTGAAGGTGCGGAGGCCACAGACTCGAAGGAGTGACTCCTCAGCTGGAGCATCTGCGAGTAACAAAAGACCACCGTCAGCTAGAAGGGCCTCGCCCTCAACATCGTCCTCCAGGGGCTCATCATCAAACGGATCGACGTCGTCGTCAGCGTCGGCGTCGAGGAGCATATCGTAAGCAGGATATGAAGCAAGTGGTATGGGAGCAGGGATCTCCACTAACGGTAGGTCCCCGGCCAAAGGGCCATCAGCGAGCTCATCAGCACCATCAGGTAAAGCAAAGGGCTGAAAGTCGTCCTCGTCCGTGCTAGTAACGTCGGATGTGTGGACCTCGTGCTCTGAAGACTCTAGGTCATCTGATACTATAGGTCTAGGTCCTGTGGTGTCTGAGTCACCTGTGCCAGAGGTGTCCATGGTGTTTGTAACATAAATACAAACATGCACAAACAGTCAATCATACAATCAATTAATCACATAAGTCACCAAGTAAGCATTCAAATAATTCTCCTAGTCCCACTAGCCTCCCAGCCTCCCAGACTGCTCTTCCTAGTCCCACTAGCCAATTCTCCTAGTCCCACTAGCCAATTCTCCTAGTCCCACTAGCCAACTACCTCGATCTCCCAGACCGAGCCTCGGCCTCCAAAACCGAGCCTCAGCCTCCAAGACTGAGCCTATAAATAATAAATAAAATGTGCTCAACATTTGTTTATAAAAGTTTTGGATCTGGACTTAAGTGGTATGCAGTAAAAATGTTTTCGTGAGAGCCCTAGTGATAATAGTCTAGACTCGAGAAAGAATCCTAGTTCGCTATGATCAGAGCTCTGATACCAAGCTGTCACACCCTGGCTTTGCGGAAGCGTGGTTAATTTGGTGTGACTTCTTAATACCATAGCTTAATCATAACAAAGCTATATGAAATAAAACCACGCAAGATCATCCATAGATTTAAGTTTTAAAACCGAAGTAACATAACATTGTCTTAGGGACTACAACACCATAACATAAAACATTGTTTTGAAAGACATAAACATCAACATGAATAAAACGCAGTTTAAGATTTGTGACTCGTCCAGGAAAAAGTCACATTTCCTAAACCGGGATGACCTCGGAACCCATATGCAGCGGGAAAACATAACATACCGCGCCAGATCTTTAATTCCCTGAAATACATGTAAGTTGGAAAAATCAACAATAATGTTGAGCGAGTTCATGTGTAAGTGATTAAATAAACCTTTGTAAGTATAAAAATCCTGGTATGTAGCAAATAAGGAAAAAGAGATCACCAATGGTTTGCAAGGCCATTGATATGTGTGAAGTGCAAGTAGGAAGACTCAAACCTAGCAGATTTAGCGAGGGGTACAAAGTCACCCCGAGGTCCGTTACGCTGGGCCTGGGGTTGGGCTCGCTACACCCAGATAGATCTACCGCTTACGTCCCTTGGTCCTACAATGAGGATTAATGGCCTCCAGTTCCCGCCTACCCACTCACATGATCTAAATAATAACCCTCCTTACGCTAACCATACCATGTAAGAAATATTCGTAATCATAGTAACATGTATTTCACCCCCGCAGTTAAAAACTGAAAACAGTTAAGAGAAAAGGGGGACATGAACTCACAGTGGTGCGTCTCTACCAAGTATACCTCCAAATCAAGCAGCTGTGTGACGACCTACACGTACTAACTCTATTAGACGGACGACCGTGCCTTAGCTTTAAGGTTTAAGTTTTTGGGAGATAGTTAGACAACTATTTCGTGTTTACATTCTGTATATACTTGGTAGTTATTTTCCTTCCCAAGGATGGGGGATTTAATACATGTGTGTTCGAAATATATTATTAAGTCTCACTTAAAATATATTTTATTTCTAACTCCAAAATATAAGTATTCTTCTCAAAAATATTATATTTTCTATTACATAAATTTTCCCAAAATAATACCTTGACAAAAATACGCGTTAAGTCATATATTCTTAAAATGCGTGAGTTACGTTTTAATGATCGAGTGGTACTAATAATTACCGGTGTAACTTATATATTTATCGTAGAGACGTTCGTATTATTTTGGATCCATTATCATTCGATAGTATTATTTTTACCCTAACAATAATACTAGTATTTTCGCAAAATAATCATAAACACATATCAAGTGACTTTATGAAAAATATATACTAAATATATATTTACCAAGTTTTATTTTGTGAAATCCCACCTCCGATGTTTTCTAAATAAAGTCGTGGCGAAATCTATAATTTGAAAACAAGTCGAAGAGTATTCCTAACACTTATAGTGAAAATAATTCTAAGTGTTAGGTTTTTAGAAAAATTTCGCCAGAGTCTCCTCTGTAACGGGAGGTGGCCACGCTTTAAAGCGTATCATTTTCTTTTATAAATCAAATCAACCATTTTTCTTATTTAACCAAAACAATATTCAACGCATCAAACTAGTTAATAAACATGTAATTCGCAAGAATCTCATGAACTTGTAGTTTTTCCAACACTATGATGTAACTCCCATTACTTTTAGCGGATCTTTATATAAAGCAATCCGATTTCGTAAAAACCTCGTTTTTAGAGAAATTCCGTTTTTACAACTTCTCGTCATCTTTTACAAAAATAGTTATTTTGTCGAAAGTGTGTGCTACACAAGTGTTTACACACTTGTGTGTTTTAAAAATCATTCGTGTTAGTGTAAGATCCGTCCTTAGAAAACATGATTTCTTTGATACTTGGTTCTTTGAAAATACCGCTTGTAGATACGTAGATCTACTAGTTTTAAGCACTATTTCATAAGCTAAATCGCTTTTACACAAGTTCATGATTCGTGTGTGGTAGAGTTTCATCCTTTAACCCTTGTTCCTTCCAAAAAAACCTTATGTCATGATCCATGATCATGACCAACCCGGGTTAAATGATGATCCGAGCTACCACAACATAGATCGGGTCCAAATAATCACACAAATCAATTACTACAAGATTTACACAACATATGAGCTTTTAACCATCATCTTTAGTGTTTTTAGTAGACTTTTATGCTTCATCTTGTATGTTTGCGACTTTTAACCGTTACATATCATTTTAACCACTTTAAAATAGATCGAGAGTGTGATTATAGTAACTTACTACTAGCTCGAGGCTAGGGAAGAATCGAGACGCAAAGTGAGTGGATAAAAGCAATGAGATGAGGTCCTTCGAGTTCCGAATGCACCAAGCCTCCTCGAATGTGATCCTTAGCACTTGTATACTCTTGAAATTACTTGATGGAAATCGAAAGATGGATGGAAGAAAGAGGGGTGTTCGGCCGTGAGTTTTGGAGAGAAGAGGGAGTGTGTGTGTTGGTGAGTTGTGTGTATGAATGATATGTGGTGTTTAGGTTAGAACTTATAGGCAATACATATGATCATTACCCAAGAGTTCTTGTGTCTAGTAGATATGGGACAAGTTTAATAAAATAATCACAAGAAGGACAAAGGGTGTCCCCCTCTTGGGGACGGTTTGGTTAGGGGGGGGGGGGGGGTAATCCGGTTGGTTTCCAACTAAACATTAGGTAATTAGTTAGGTTAATCTAGTTAAGTTTAGGGATTAACCCGGTTAGTAGTGTGTTGTGCTTTATTGCGGGTGTTAGGGTATTCAGGGACCCTAACTGACTCAGAAAAAGATAAGTAATGTTATTAACAATATTTTCATGTTCCGGGTATAGTCCGGTTGTTCGGTTGGATAGTAATCCGTTAAAGCGTTAAACAAGCTTTAAAGTGTCGTTATAATTATTTTTAGTGACACAACTTATTCCTGACACTTTGGAAAGTGTCTAGTAATATTTTTTTCTCATGTTTTGGCACTTTATTAGTTAGCCAAATGCTGAATTTTGTACTTAGAGTACGTTTTAGGCACATCCGGTCACTGTAACTTATTCCTAGAGACGCAGTTCTACAACCCTTGTCTCCCTACACTCACCACTAGTGTAGTAAAATATTTCTGGCTCATACAGGCCTTAGAGGCAGTGCCTGCCTGGTGCTAGTTATGACAGCACGTTTAATAGGTTATCCGTTCATTATGCTACTGTGTGTTTGGTGCATCAAGGTTGTCACAAAGGTGCTGTAAGCAAAACATGGAGTGTCAGCAAGTAAAGTATGATGCAAGTAAGTACATGTATCAGCATTCAAGTAGCAGTTTATCCACAATTTCAAGTAAGCACAGTAATTAAGCAGTAATTAATTATTAATTAAGTCGTACGGATACCTGGTTTAGTGAGGGTTGTCACACATATACTTGTATATAAGTGTCCCTCTTACATTGCAAGCATGATGTTATTTAGTTACTAGAAGTTCAGAACCCTAACAAGTGTTGTTTTATCTTTTCGACTTCATGTTTCGAGCTCTCAGAAGTTTCCTCTAAATAAATTTCGGGATGAAATTTCCTGAAGTAGGGGAGACTGTGACATCTGTGTCTCTACGACCATCAAACAAATACCAAACCAACAAAATATTGTGTTTCATACTTGGGATTTGTATAGATATGTGTATCATTTGCACATATCAATTCTTGTTCGATTCCGAGCTCTAAATCGCTTTCTTGAAAGTTATACTTGAACTAATGCGTAAACGTAATCAGTTTAATGTGAAAAACACTCTGGAGTAGTGACATAGGTTTAACATACCTTAAATAACCTTTACATAACTTAGAAATAAGTTTTGGAGGGTTTGGTGTGTCGAAATTAAGTTTAAACATGCCCTAAATATCCTTTACATAGCTTAGAAATAGTCTTTGAGGTGTTTGGTGCGCAAAAATAAACTTATTTGATCAACAGGGACTAAAAGCGTCAAAAAGTGCATAAGTTTGCATTTTCGCGCATATCTTACGTTCTGAATATACCCGGACATCCAAAATTTATGTAATCATTAAAATATTTTATTTTAGTGATTGGAATGCTCAATTTCCATTCGTCGCCCAATTTGGATTGTTTTTCGCGTCCGTTCGTGTTTCGTCGTAATTAACCGAACAACGCAATCGTACGGCCAAACGAACCGACATCCGAGATGTTTTTGAGCATGTTTCATGTTCCCTATATGGTGTTGCTGTGGCGCGACGCCACAGCCTCATCTGGACATAAACTTCAATTTTGGCACCCAGGTTGAATTTCAGGGGCCTAAGTGTAACTTTTTCAATACCGTGTGATGGTTTTGGGCACCCCTAGTATTCCAAAACTATGTGCCTTACATGTATGGTCCAAATCGAAGCTCAATTATCGAGGAACAATCCTAACGGTTGTGGAAAATCTATATAAACCCACCATTTTCACTTCATCTTCTTCACACTTGATCTCAATCATCTTCTCTAAGTTGAAGCTCTCCTTGTGAAGCTTCATACCTGAGAATTTTTTAGTTCAAATCTTCATAGCTTGGACCCTTTGTAAGTTTCCTTCATGCTTTTTCATGTATTTCAAGCATGAAAGTCAAAAAGTGTTTGACTTTCTGCTTTGACCAGTCAATGGTCAACACGAAGTTCGTTTGAACTTCGCAACATGAGCATAATCACGATGGCCATAGTCCCTTGTGACTATACCTACTGATTACCACGTTGATTAGGTGTAGTGACGAGTCATAGTTTCGGTCAAAATACGTGTTTATGCGTATTTTACAACCAAACTATTCTTGGGTATCAAAACCCTTTGTTTCGATATAAAACTTGTTTTCTAACTTCGTTAAACATATTTAACTCGTCACTTTTAGTTTAGTGCTTATATAGGGTCGTAAGATAAGCGGTCTAAACAACCGCTTAGACTTTCGAAGCTGACCCGTTTGGTCGATCATTAGGATCCGACCAAACATGTTTTGTGACCATAGTTGTATAGGGAATAACCTTCCGAGGTTATACCTTATGGTCACTTCGTTTAGTTAGTTGTATGATAGGTAATTTATATGCCTTAGGAAAATGACCAAAATGCCCTTTTTACGCATAAATTCATTTTAAGCATACGTAACCTAAATTTTTACATCTAAACTGATTAGCTAACATTATTAGACATGTTAAGGCATATAATACTTGTCATAGGACTAGTTAGGCGGTCCGAACGCGTTTTACGCGAACGACGCGTTAAAGTAGCGTAAGCTACCTAAACGGGTACTTAGGATAGGTTTCGATTTAGTATGTAGGCTTTGTTAAACCATATCATATGAGTTCCAATACTCATTTGGTTTACGAAACCTCATTCTATCCGATCTTCCGATTTAGGTCCGGTTTATTAACATAGTTACCTATATTAGGTGCCGATTGATTCCGTGATCCCTCTAGCTTTGCTTGGTTGTTATTCAAGACTTCTAAGCATTCCCAAGTGAGTACATAGTCCCCTCTTTTACGTTTTCAAATGTTTTGGGGTGATACACATGTGCCTACTTGTTACTTTCGTGTTTTTCATGCTTTTATAACATATACTTGTTATGTTCATTAGTACACATATAGTACATGTTTTCTTCCATGTTTTTGCTATGTATGTTATATTAACATGCTAGCACATTGATTTTATATAATACCTTTTTGTTTCATATGTTTATTTCAACATATATACACATTGGTTTACATTAAACATTTCTACTTTGTATGTCATTTAGCATATTTAAGTACATTATTTTCATAAAACATGCTTACATTTGGTATGACATTTAGTTTGTTTAACGGGTCATAAATACATTCATTAACACCGATCATGCCGTTCGTTAGTAGGTAGTGGTACCATAGGAATTGGCAACTCCTATTCCTGAAATCCTAGGTTTGTTTGGGTGGAAGGAATGACCGAACTCGATATTCAGAATTTAGATGAACCTTTAACTTGTTAGGGGTTTGTCGCTACAGTCGCAAGGCTTGAATGTAGGCGTTTAACATTACCGCGTAGATGTTTGTATCAATTAAGCATGGATTTTACAAAACATAACTTTTGATTTATTCAAATACTTTGTTTTGTGCATATGGTTAGAATAGATACTTTTATTTATTTTACCATACATGACATTTGATTATACATAAACATGATTTACATTTGACATTTGACATTTGACAATAGACATTGTTTACACATAAACATTTTGACATTTGATTATACATGAACATTTTTACACTGGTGGTTTGTTTGGTAAATGATTTAAATAACGAGGCGTGTGTAATATGATAAAAGCTTGGTGGATACGCCGCTGGTACTTCCTATATATAAGTGCTTTTATGATATTACATATCGTAGCGTTACTTAAACCATTTCAAGTTAGACATATTACAATTTACACAAATATTATATCTTCATGAAACATTGTTTTACAAACAATATATTTTATACAAACTCTTTTTACTTGTTTATTTATTTATCTGTGCATCTTTCATTTATATCATCTGATTTCTTATCACTTTTCGTATGATTTATAAAAGAAAACATTTTTATAAGTTCATGACTACTTTTGCTAAACATTCTTTTAAACTTACAAGTCATGAATCCTATTTTAATAAAACCTATGTATCTCACAGGCATTTTTATGCTGACGTACCTATTTTCACATGTGTTTTCAGGAGCTGATGCATAGGATTGATCAAGATACACTTAGGCGGACTTGGGCCTTAGTGACAATAAAAGATTCAAGACTAGTTAATTATGTTATGTTTCTTGTTTTTAAGACATTGTAACCTCTTTTAATTCAATAAAACAAAACTTTAATTTCCATGTGTTATGAAACAATAATTCTGTTACAACACTCCCCGACGATTCCGCCGCGATTTGTTGTTTTACGCGGTCGGGGTGTGACATTAATCATACCCAAGAACACATTAATATCATGTTCTTACAAAACACAACATATATCATCATGATCATCCAGAAGAGATGGTTCGATCCTCTTATTTTTTTTATCGAACCGAGAGATCCATGAATCGGGATCCTGATGCATATAGATACAAATGGTCCACTGGGAGCAATAATTTCCAGGAACATTTGGAACATTTCGTTTCTGAGCAGAAGAGCCGTTCATACATAAATGCAAGTATTCTTCACATTTATGAATATGTGACAAACATTTACATGCATGCATACACATATACATACATATACACGAAATTTATATACCCACATGAACTTCCAAAAGTTCACTTTTTATCATGTCACTTTCAAATCTTGAAACCCCTTTTAGAACATTATTTTATGACACATTTGATTCTTGCATGCATTCCACTTTTCAAGTAACATGTTAATCAAGAATCTTTCAATCAAAATCAAAAACACAATCACCTACACACACACTCACGACCATACATACATATAGATACACCCATTTTTATTTCATTCAAAAACCCATTTGTTTTTAGTTTCAAGTTTGTGATTAAACTCAAGAACAAGAGAAACATCCATCATCATCAAGATCATAAAGAATCAAAAACAAGGGTTTTAAAATAAGTTTTATACCTTCAAGTTCTTGAATGATTTTTAGTAAAGATTGATGATATGGGACTTGATTGTTGCTTGAAACACCTTGAAATCACTTCTAAACCACCAAATGGACTTGAAAACACCTTGTAATGAGTTTGAATCCTCAAGAACAATTTGAAAAATGAAAATGGATGTGATGTAGAGGGTGTTCGTGTGACAACCCTCGAATCTACATGTAACCGTACAGTTTATTAATAATAATTAATGTGCTTGACGACTGTGTGGAATTACTTAACTGATAAGTGTGTTATGCTTATACGTATCTGTTAACATACTTATAGTGTACAGAAAGGTCACTAAATAGTCCGTTATATTTTCCTAAGTGTTAGAAAGTAAAAACGTTACAAAATATATAAGTAGGACGTTTTACGGATTAATTAAGCAGTTTATCGGAACAGTGTCGAACCGAACAACCGGACTATACCCGGAACATGAAAATATTGCCAATAACATTGTTTATCTTTTTCTGAGCCAGTTAGGGTCCCTGAATACCCTAACACCCGCAATAAAGCACAACACACTAGTAACCGGGTTAATCCCTAAACTAACTAAATTAATCTAACTAATACTTAAGGTTTAGTTGGAATCTAACCGGATTACCCCCCCCTAACCAAACCGTCCCCAAGAGGGACACCTCATGTCCTCTACATGATTATTTTAATCACTAGTGTCTAATATCAAGAAGACACATAAACCTTTGGTTAAAGAACTTGTAATTGTCTATAAGATCTAGAGTTTACATATCATTCTCTTTATCACATTTCACCACTCAAAAACACTCTCTCTCTCTCTCTCTAAAGAAGCTTCGGCCGAACACCCACACAACCATCCATCCATTTTCGGTTTTGATCTTCTCATTCCAAGATCACACAAGTGTTAAGGATCACCTACAAGGAAGCTTGGTGCAATCGGAAGGCGAAGGACCTCACCCCATTGCTTTTATCCGCTCGATTTTCGACTAGAATCTTCCCTAGCCTCGAGCTAGTAGTAAGTTGCTCTAAACGCCTTCTTGATCTTGTCTAGAGTGGTTAATAAGAGTTTCGTCGGTTAAAAATCACTAACATATAAGATCACCAACTAAAAGTCTACTAAAGTGATGAACAAGGTGGTTAATGGATGAATATGTGTGTAAATCATGTAGATCTGGTGTGATTATGATTATTGGTTGATTATCTGATGTTTTACTGATTAATGTTAATGTGTCATGTTGTTGTGGTCACTAAACTTGTTAACGGAATCGATCGAACACGATTTAGAAGGTTAAACACTTAAAATCAGAATCTGTCCAACTTTTACAGCCAACTTCAGTTGGCTGTAAACAGGTCTTAAAGTCAACGAAAAACCGATATTTTGAATCTAAAATATGTTATTATGAAATACGGTTCTAATGGCACCGGAATCGTAATTTTTGGACTTCGTTTACTATTTTTAAAGTATTAATTTGTAACAGCAACTTAAGCTGAATTTTGACAGCAATAAATGGGTGTCGTACTTTCAGTCATAACCTGAGTTTTGTGATCAATCGGACCATGAAAATTTTACTGTAGATGACAACTGAAGTATTTGTAATTACCCCACTGGAATTTCGCAAATCGGACTTACGATGAATTTTTAATAAATTGTTTCGTGGACTGTGGTCAGAAATACATAAATCTGAGTTCATTCCCGAATATGAATTTTTATAAAATGTGGGTAATGAACCGGACCCCGATATTTTTACACAACAAAATATGGAATGTTTATGACATTCTATAAAAATTTGGGAATTTTTGGAATAATCTAACTATTTTATTTAAATGTCCGAAAACAGCCGGTTTTGAGTATTAATGCTGAATTGACATAAGTTGTGACTTGCGTGTCTAAATGTCGAGTATGCTATCTGTGAATGATTTAACATGTTATATATGTTATGTGCATTATCGTATGTTTGATTTTGAGTGGGGAATGGACGGGAAACTTAGATGGGCATAAACCGTTACAGTGATGCATGTTGTGTGATAGATACGTGTAGGAACTTTGTGTTCTATTTGAAAACCACTAAATGACTAACTGGTAAATCATACTAGGACGTGATTGACCGACCTTGACTGTTAGCTATATCTGAGAGTCTAACCGAGCAAACCGAGGTGAGTTCACACCCTTACTAAGGCATGGGATTCCCGGTGGTTGGGAATGGGATTGAATAACTACTCGTACTATCACTCTATTTATATTACCAACACTACTAGACTACCTACTACTGTCCTCGGATTGAGAAGGGCACGTACGTAAAACCTACGTACACTCACACTTACTACTGTCCTCGGATGAGAAGGGCACGTACGTAAAACCTACGTACACTCACACTCACTACTGTCCTCGGATGAGAAGGGCACGTACGTAAAACCTACGTACACTCATACTTAACACCGTCCTCGGATTGGGAAGGACACTTATGGATACGCCTAGTCTAGTAACATACATAAAGGGAAACCCCCACTAAATATCGTAAAGGTTTGGGAATCAAGGATAATGGGTAATACTTGGTTATGAAACGAACTTCCGATTCCTGATACGAACTCATTAACTAAACAACCAAACGTGAACTCACTCAACTTTGTTGTTGACTAGTTGTTACATGCCTTGCAGGTCGTTAGATGCTGTGGAGCTTGCACATGGAGGTGGTCGTTGTGGAATGCGAACTAATATGTCCCGTACTTACTAAATAAACGTTATGAATTTATGAAACTTATGTTGGGGTCTTTAAACTTATGAAACTACAAACTTATGTTTTGGTTTAACGTCTTATGCTTCCGCTGTTTAAATTGAACTTGGATAACTTCCTTTTGGTCACCAATTGTATTGTGATTGGTTTTATTTACTAAAATACGTTGTTCGATATGATTGGTGGCTCGATCCTGGTCACGTCACGCCTCCAAGCGGTGGTACTCCGCATGGTGGATTTTGGGGGTGTGACAGTTCGGCCGAGATTTAGTGAGAGAGAGAGTTAGAGTGTTATTTTGATTGTGTGTCTTGATTGTTGTGTGATAATGGAAGATTTAAAAGTATTAATCATCACCTACATTCTCCAAGACCAACACATGGTGGAGAGAGAAGGTATTGTGTCTCCTCTAGCTGCCACCTATCCCCTCTCACACATTCCCCTCACAATTTAACATATACATACACTTATATATGTAAATTAGAGTATAAACTGGTATTTTACTGGATACCAGGTATTTTATCTAGCGTTTTAATCCCGTTTTAGTGCCTTTTTAATTTTTTTATCATTCTATAAAAATAATTACACTAAATTATTACTGAAATAATTACCAGTTGCCTTGACAGGCCGCGTTGACAGTATTTTGTCAAATACGCGCAATATCGCGCGGTACGCGCTCAAACTCGAAAAATAGATTTTCTTAGCGTTTTAATTTATTTTTCCTCACGGACATTATTAAAATTAGCATTCTAATCATAACAAACTATTTTTAGGATTTTAACACTAATCGGGTGGTCACCGACGTTCGTTTCGCATTTTAATCGTTACGCGATAAGCGTTTATTTCATCGTTGCCAACATAATTTTTACCAATGTTTGGATTCACCAACACATTAAATACCACATATAAATATCAAAACCAGTCAAATACAGCCTTTTTATCTATTCATTACACGTGTTACAATTGCAAGGTAGGGTCTGAAAAGCCGAGTGTCTTTTCAGCTTACAAATGTAACTACACTTGTACATCATCCCATTGTACATCAGAAATCTCTTAGATCTGAGTTGTTCTTGCTGGCATGAATAGTGTAACCGTGAATAATGCGCGCAACACTTTCTACCAATGCTTTTAGGACATTGTTTGATTGGTTTCGCAATATGACGAAAACCAACATATGTTTTAGCATTGTTTTCTTGTCCTAACACTGTTACCTAATTTACGACACAGTTACGTAATTAAATAACGCTAAATGCATGAGATTAAGAAAAAAAATAGTGATTAGATTGTACGGAATTACCGGTTATTTGCTAGTTGTCACACATAATATGTCAATACAAGAAGAATATGACCTGCCAATACAAGAAGAAACGACTGAAAGATATGTTCTTCCACCAAGGGTCAACAGAGGGGTCCCTGTGACAACCCTCACTAAACCAGGTATCCGTACGACTTAATTAATAATTAATTACTGCTTAATTACTGTGCTTACTTGAACTTGTGGATAAACTGCTACTTGAATGCTGATACATGTACTTACTTGCATCATACTTTACTTGCTGTCACTCCATGTTTTGCTTACAACACCTTTGTGACAACCTTGATGCACCAAAAGCACAGTAGCACAATGAACGGATAACCTATTAAACGTGCTGTCATAACTAGCACCAGGCAGGTACTGCCTCTAAGGCCTGTAAGAGCCTGAGATAGTTTGCTACACTAGTGGTGAGTGTAGGGATATAAGGCCTGTAAGAGCCTGAGATAGTTTGCTACACTAGGAATGAGATTACAGTGACCGGATGTGCCTAAAACGTACTTTAAGTACAAAAATTCAACACTTTAATTAAAATTCAGCATCTAGCTAACTAATAAGTGCCAAAACATGAGAAAAACATGCTAGACACTTTCCAAAGTGTCGGGAATAAGTTGGGTCACTAGAAATAGTATTAATGACACTTTAAAGCTTTGTTAAGCACTTTAACGGATCACTATCCAACCGAACAACCGGACTTTACCCGGAACATAAAAATATTGCCATTCACATTGTTTTTCTTTTTCTAAACCAGTTAGGGTCCCCGGATACCCTAACACCCGTCACAATGCATAACATGCTAGTAAATGGTTACACCTTCTAATTACTTAACTAAATGGCTAACTAATGGTTGAAATGGAACCGGATAACCCCCCCCCCCTCAACCGAACTCGTCCCCTAGGGGGACACCCTTGTCCTTTGTTGATTATAATAATCATATGTGTTTAATATCTAGTGGACACTAAAACCATTGGTTAATTGTGAAAGGTTTTGTCTATAAGTAACCATCTTAAACCACATGTTCATTTCATCACAACACTTAACCACAAAACACTCTCTCCCTCTCTCTTGGTTCTCGGCCAAACACCACCCACAACCATCCATCCATTTTCGATTTCCTTCAACCCATTCCAAGTGCATACAAGTGTTAAGGATCTCATACAAAGGAGCTCGGTGCATTCGGAACGCGAAGGACCTCACCTCATTGCTTTTATCCACCCAATCTTCGACTAGTTTCTTCCCTAGCCTCGAGCTAGTAGTAAGTGACTTCAAACACACTCTTGATCTATTCTAAAGTGGTTAATATGAACTTTGTTGGGTGAAAATCATGAACATACTAAATCACATACTAAAAGTTTACAAGAATGAGAAATAAGTTGGATAAAAGCTATAGAGTTGTGTAAAACTTGTAAGACTTGTTTTGTTGTGATTATTTAGTGTTGATCTATGATTGTAGTAGCTCGGATCGTCATCTAACCCGGCTAAGTCATGTCCATGAAACATGACCTAGAGTATGTTTAAGTGTAAAAGGGGTTAAATGATGAACACTACTACACATTAAGCATGAACTTGTGTAAAATCAATTTTCTTATGAAGTAGAGTGGTAAACTAGTAGATCTACGGATCTACAAGCGGTATTTTTAAAGGACCAAGTGTCAAGGAAATCTTATTTTCTAAAACCGGATTTTACTTAAACAAGAGTGATTTTTGTAAACACACAAGTGTGTAGACACTTGTGTAACACAAAATTTTTGACAAAGGAACTATTTTTGTAAATGTTGACAAGAAGTTGTAAAGATGTAACTTCTTTAAAAACGAGACTTTCAAGTAACCGAATTGATCTATACAAAGATCCACTAAAAATAATGGAAAGATACTACATATTTTGGAAAAACCACAAGTTCATGTATTTTTGCGATTATATCTATTTTAACTGGTTGAATATTGTTTATTGTTGATTGAGGAAATTGTTGATTTGGATTTTAAAAGAAAATGATACGCTTGAAAGCGTGGCCACCTCCAGTTACAGGGGAAACTCTGGCGAAATTTTTCCAAAAACCTAACACTTGAAAATATTTTCATCACAAGTGTTAGAAATACATTTTTAACTTGTTTTCGAAGACGCAAATTTTGCCATGATTCTGTTTACAAAATTTCTAAGTGTCGGAGGTGGGATTTTCACAAAATAAAACCTGAAATATATATATTTAGAATATATGTTTTTCATAACAACACTTGTGAATTTCTATGATTATTTTGTGAACTATACAAATATTATTTTTAGGGTAAAAATAATATTACCGAATGTTAACGATCCCAAAAATAATACAAACACCTTCATAATAAATAATAAGTTACAACGGTATAATTATTACCACCTGATCTTTAAAACGTAACTTACGCATTTTAAGAAAATATTTATGAGCGCGTATTTTTGTCAAAGTATTATTTTGGGAAGAATATTTATATGTTGAAGTAAGAAATAAAATATATTAAGTGAGACTTAATAATGTATTTCGAATTTTACGAACACGCATGTATTAAATCCCCCATCCTTGGGAAGGAGAATAATTACCAAGTATTTACAAAAAAATATAAACACGAAATAGTTGTCTAACTATTTCCCAAAAACTTAAACCTTAAGCTAAGGCACGGCCGTCCGTCTAATAGATTTAGTACGTGTAGGTCGTCGCACAGCTGCTTGATCAGGAGATATACTTGGTAGAGACGCACCACTGTGAGTTCATGTCCCCCTTTTCTCTAACTGTTTTCAGTTTTCTAAACTGCGGGGGTGAAATACATGTTACTATGATTACGAATAATTCTTACATGGTATGGTTAGCGTAAGGAGGGTTATTATTCAGATCATGTGAGTGGGTAGGCGGAAACTTGAGGCCATTAATCCTCAGGGTAGGACCGAGGGGCAGGAGCGGTAGATCTATCTAGGTGTAGCGAGCCCAGCCCCAGGCCCAAACAGAACGGACCTCGGGGTAACTTTGTACCCAACGCATAAATCTGCTAGGTTTGAGTCTTCCTACTTGCACTTCACACATATCAATGGCCTTGCAAACCATTGGTGATCTCTTTTTCCTTATTTGCTACATACCAGGGTTTTTATACATACAAATATTTATTTACTTACTTACACATGAACTCGCTCAACATTATTGTTGATTTTTCAACTTACATGTATTTCAGGGAATTAAAGGATCTGGCGCGGTATGACACGTTTTCCCGCTGCATTAGTCTCGAGGTCATCCGAGTTTAAGGGATGTGACTTTTTCCTGGACGAGTCACAGTTCTTAAACTGTGTTTATTTCTTGTTGGTGTTGTGTCTTTTGAACACTGTTTATGTTTGATAGGATGTGATATCCGTTAAAACAATGTTGTGGTTCTTTACTCTTCAAACTTATTTTAATGGATGATCTTGCATGGTTTTTATTTCATATAGCTTGTTATGATTAAGCTATGGTATTAAGAAGTCACACCAAAATAACCACGCTTCCGCAAAGCCAGGGTGTGACAGTCCCGCCAAAACGTTATTCTCCAGAAAAGCAAAGTGGGTCGTCTAGATATCCTATGGTAAACATTGCCAAAGGAAACTCATCTTAAGAAGCCAAGGCTTTTACTTCCTCCTTACTTGATGAACAAGTTCCAAACTCTGTACAACAAGCATTGGAATTAAAGAACTGGAAGGGTGCTATGGAGACGGAGATGGAAGCTCTCATGAAGAATGGCACATGGGAAAGGTGTGTTCTCCCTCCAGGAAAAAAACCAGTGGGATGTCGTTGGGTCTTTACCATCAAACACAAACCTGATGGAACCATTGAAAGATATAAAGCACGGTTAGTGGCCAAGGGCTACACCCAAACATATGGGATTGATTACTCAGAGACATTCTCCCCAGTAGCTAAAATTGACACAATCCGGGTTCTTTTTTCTATTGCCGCAAATGAAGGATGGCCTCTTCATCAGTTCGATGTTAAGAATGCCTTCCTACATGGTGAACTAAAAGAAGAAGTGTATATGGAAGCTCCACCCGGGTTCACAGAAAACTTTAAAGCAAAGGAAGTATGTCGTTTAAAAAAAAGTCCCTACGGGCTTAAGCAATCTCCTCTAGCTTGGTTTGGAAGATTTACCCTAGCAATGAAAAGATACGGCTTTCAACAAATCAACTCCGATGATACGTTGTTTCTCAAACGAAAAGGTAAACTTGTGACTTGTTTAATTATATATGTTGATGACATGATCATTGCAGGAAACGATGAGGAAGAAATGCAGAAGCTTAAAGCAAACCTGTTTACTGAATTCGAAATGAAGGACTTGGGAAGACTTAAGTACTTTCTTGGAATTGAGGTACTGAGATCTATACAAGGGATCTTTATATGCCAAAAGAAATATGTTCTTGACCTCCTAGCCGAGACAGGAATGATCGATTGCAAGCCGGCCGACACCCCAATGATGGCTAACCAGAAACTATTTATGGAAGAAAAAGCAGAATTGGTATATAAAGAAAGATATCAACGCCTAGTAGGCAAACTGATATACCTCTCGCATACTCGTCCCGACATTGCATATGCAGTTGGGGTGGTCAGTCAGTTTATGCATCAACCTCAAATAGCTCACATGGAAGCAGTATGGAGGATTATTAGATATCTAAAAGGGACAACATGTTATTGGGTTCTCTTTCAACCGAACAAACATTTAGAAATCCAAGCATATACAGATGCCGACTGGGCGGGTGATAAAGGAGACTGAAGATCAACATCAGGGTACTTTACTTTGGTTGGTGGGAATTTGGTCACGTGGAGGAGCAAGAAACAAAAAGTTGTAGCCTTATCCAGTGCCGAAGCTGAATTTTGAGGGATTGCACGAGGTCTAGCAGAAGTTTTGTGGATTCAGAAACTACTAATTGAAATTGGTTTTCCCCAAACCAAAACAAGTATGATCATGTGTGATAATGAAGCTGCTATACAGATCTCAGAAAATCCAGTTCAACACGATCGTATGAAGCATGTGGAGGTTGACAGGCATTTCATTAAAGAAAAACTTGAAGCCGGAATTATAAAGCTTCCATTCGTTCGTTCTGAGGACCAATTAGCAGATATTTTAACAAAGGATGTCAACAGAAGAATCTTCAACCATTGTCTTGTCAAGTTGAGTATCGGAGATCCCACTACTCAACTTGAGGGGGAGTGTTAGAAAATAAAAAATAAAATAAAATAAGATCAGCCTTGCATGATTTCCTATTTTGTGGTGATTATGCCAACCTTACACCTTGCTTGGCAAGGACCGTTAGAGACCCAAAATTAAGGGATGTCATCCAGCCATTATTCATTTATTTGCAGGTGTATTTCCATGTTTTGTCATTATTTTCCATCTATTTATTCTGTATTTTTCCATGTATTAGATTATAAAAAAACAATACACAATTTTTCTCAATTCTCTCAATTGCAAAGATTGGCATCATTAGTGCGGTTGGAGGTTGTTAGGAAATACAAAACATTCTGAGTCAACTAGTTGTCGACAACATATCCGACTGATGAAGGGTTACTACTAATGAGTTAGGTGCTACCAATGCCAATATGAGAATAAGATCAGATAAATATTTACTGAAGATCTTGTAATCTATATTTGATATTTATCTAACGTATTTATAATTATCTTTTCTGTCTGTTAGGTAGTGGAATCGTAATTTAAGAACAATGTATCTCTAAAAATTCAATTGCGATTCTGAAGATAATCTTGTGTTCTTAAACAATGTTTTTAGCTATAATTGTTATTGAGACTTGTGTGGCTAATACAATTAATCTTAGAACAAGTCATTGAAAGCATAGCTCAAGGGGTGATGACACTGGAGGTTAGAGTTTTGTATGGCTATCGCGACTTCATGTTAATAATCAGCTTTATGTGGACTTGTTTGCTCATATTGGCAAATGTAAGTGTTAGACGATTTCTTCAGGTGGTATTTGACTGTCTTAAAAATGAACTTGTCAGTAACCAACAACTTTGAAGACATAAGCAAAACAAAACAAGACTTGTAACATTTTCATCTTTATGAATACCAGAAAAATGAACTTGTCAGTAACCTATGACCTTCTGGTCAATAATAAACATAAAACCAAATACCTGATCTAAGTAACGAAAAGAGAGAATTTATTCATTTTCATCTTGAGATGTGACGGGGGAGTCGGTAGCTTCAGCAAGATTTTCAAGCATCAAAATAACTTCAGTGGTGTCATCAAGATAATATTTTGCTTTGCTGGGCTTCTGTCCAACTGTGCAGGCGAAGACATTAGTATGCACAGAAAGCATGTTTCTTGAAATTGCATTGCCAATAATTTCAAACATATCTTCATCAGATCTATCATCACCGATGCAAAGAACAAAATCGGCTTGTTTCCCTTTTTCAGCCATTGAAGTGAAGATCTTTTCTGCTACATGACCTTTACTTGCTTCCTGGGAACATAAAAACCCATCCCGTTATCAAGTTAAGTTACAAACCTCCACTCCATTCCATTCCATTCCACAGATGGGTGAATCAAATCAGTGACCTACTACTTTATTTAAATATATTCGATAAGATAAGAAATACATTAAAGCTGGTTTGTCCATGTGAAAACTGGTTGCGTACGTAGTAGAAGTGACCCACAGATACCTTTTTGAGTTTCAAATTACAAGGTTATAAAATAAACACTTTCAACGATACATTTTACTATTTTTGACCTCCTTCATCGATTTTCGTTTTGTGATTTTTTTGTAAAAATAAACCAAACCACCTCCCCACATAGCCTTTACTAGGCTCTTTTTATATATTTCTTGTAGGGTTGCAATATAGGCTAGCTGGGTAATGGGTCAAAATAGATTGTTTTTTGTGCAACCGATAACAGGTCAGATCAGGTTGAGTCGACTGCCATAACCCTTATCTCCATATTTGATGAATATGACTATAAAAACAAGAGTAAATTACAAGTTTTGTCCTTTATGTTACTACAATTTTTCAGGCGCTGTCCTTTGGCGCGAAAGTTGACAAGTTTTATACTTAACGTTTCAAAATCTTGCACATTATGTCCTTTAGCCCTAACCCAGATAGATTTATTGGTTAAGTATGGATCATGTGCCTTGCACATGATGGTATTCTTGTCATTTCACCTTACTAGGGGCTATTTTGTAAAGAACTGTTATTCGAGGACTATTTTTATAAAAATAAAAAAAATATATAAACTCTCTTTCTCTTCTCGACCTCCTCTCTCAATACCTGCAATCAACACCAAACCTAAAACCTCAAACCACCGCATCAAACCTGGAACAACCACCAACCTAACTTTCAGGGCCCGTTTTATTGCTAGAAACAACCATTGTGTTTTACTCTGTTGACAAGTTTTATACTTAACGTTTCAAAATCTTGTCATTGTGTTTATTCTGCTATCCATTGTGTTTTACTCTGTTGTTCATTGTGTGTTAGTCTGTTTTCCATTGTGTCTTAATATGTTGTTCATTGTGTGTTAGTCTATTTTCCATTGTGTGTTAGTATGTTGTCCATTGTATCTTTTATTTCCTCTCACTAATTGTGTCTTTTATATGTTGTCATCGATTGTGTTTTTAGTTTGAGACTCATTGTGTTTTATGTTATGTCTATTGTGTAATACACAACTGGGTTTTTTCAATGTGTTTTACGTTATGTCTATTGTGTAATACGCAACTGAGTTTTCCAATTTTTTTTTTCTAAATTTAACAATATTGTACTCATATTAAAGATAAAAACACGCTCGATTTTATGGTATTTTTTTAAAAAACAAATGATGTATAAAAAAGTTATGGACGTTTAAAAAATAGTGGGAAATAGCATGTGACTTGCATGTACATAATCTTTTTTATTCTCTTTAACAAAATTACCCTTTCCACTTGATTTCTTTGAGACACTTGTCAATCTATAGTGACCCTTTTTAGAATAACTCAACCCATATAAGGTTGTAGGGAGTGGTGATGACCCTCATAACCATCATGACCCTCCACGTCAGTGCCATGTGACCCACCTCTAATCCACCATCCAAAACCAATAACCTAAGGGTGTGGTCATGACCCAAACCACTGTCCCCTTATTATTTTAATTGAGCTTTGTATAAAGAAAAAGAAAATGATTTCTTGAAAAATGGGAAGGAGAACAATGGTTGCCAAGGTTTAATCCATGCAAAGCATGGTGGATCATGGAAGGGGGTGGTGTAGTCTTCCATTCATGTTCCTACGTGACGAATCATGTCCCAACCATAACTCCCACACCCTTTTAGCCTAATATAACCTAATCAACCATGTTTAGGTAAATGGGTAAAATTACTGCCTCTAATTTCTAGGAATGTGTCGGATGGTTTAAGGAAAGGTATAATTGTGCAAAATAGCAACATACTTCCAAAATTTTACAAACAATAGAACCCTACTTAAGAAACTAAACAGAAATTGCAATGAACATTTTTTTTTTTTTTGTCATAGGAACCATGAGGTACATTATTGGTAAAACAATGTGAAACTATGTTGCTAAAATTGGTAAAATTATTGCTCTTATTGGTAAAGATAAAAGTGTGTTGCTATTTATGAAAATATTCAAAGTTCATTAAAAAGTGAATATATGTTTTTTCTTTGTGCAATCATAGCACAAAAAAAATGGTAAAAATATGGCATTGCAGTTATGAAAGGGCAATGCATGTATGACATACCTGAGGCTTGACTTCAACGATGTATTGACCACTCTTGACAGCAACAGGTTCGTTTGCCAAGACACTCTCAAGATGATCTAACATCTCTTTTGCCTGAGCAAACCCAAAGCCCGGGTCTGCATCACGATACTGCCAAACCAATGCACTTTCCTTGGTTTCAATAGAAGAACCGTCAGTTGACTCTGTATACAGTTTCATCACAGGCTCAGCCATTTGCATCCATCCAAAATCGCTATTCTTACCACATGTTTCCCATTCCACGTCTCTTGACCACCTGCACACACACAATACACATTTATCAAACGTAAAGAAAAATATAAACACACCACACCACACCTACCTCATGAAGTAACCATGTTCCGCTGCAATTCCAAGCTTCCTACAGGGAGAAAATGCCCTGCTTAAGCTTTCTCTACCTCTTCCACTAACAATAAACACATTATTATTATTATTAGTTTCATCTCCCGAAAGCCTATTCAGGATTGATATCACTTCTCTACTCGGTGTCTTGATAATCGAATTTTGAGGCATCACTGTCCCATCATAGTCCAACAATATCGCCCTGTTTTTAGCCTTTATGTAAGCCGGCACAATATCATCGATTGAAAGCTTCCTAAAATTTGGATCTAAAGACACAACCCTAAACCCAAATCCCAAACCGATTCCCCAGCATCTCTTCCGGAAATGATCTGCACAACTTCTCTCCATATCTTGTAAGAAACTTCTAGACCAGTAACCAACATTATGTGTACTAACATAACGATAATGCTTCTCATGCCTCAGCTGTTTTTCGGGGTCACTCATAGATATAGCCTCGTTCATAGCTTCAGCTGTCGCTTCAACATTCCACGGGTTCACACGAATCGCACCACTCAAAGAAGGTGAACACCCGATAAACTCCGATACAACCAGCATGCTCTTTTTAGGCCCATTGGAATCCGAACCACCCGTTTCTCCCTCCCGACACACTATATACTCATAAGGAGTTAAGTTCATCCCGTCTCGTACGGCTGTCACAACAACGCACTCGGCTATACTGTAATAAGCAACCCGTTCATTTATACCCAGAGGGGTGTCTATGTAAACTATAGGCTGATACCCGGGCTTACCAAACTGATCATTGATGCGTTTGCAGCTTTCTTGGATCTCAACCTGTATTTCATCCAAATCTATCCCGCCTTTACCCCTGGCGGGATTTGCAACTTGCACAAGAACCGCCCTGCCTTGCCATGATGGATGCATTTTAAGCATTTGTTCCATGGCTAAAAGCTTTAAGTTGATGCCTTTAAAAACATCCATGTCATCAACTCCAAGCAACACGGTTTTCCCTTGGAATTGCTGTTTAAGTTCTCCTACTCTCCACTCCTTGTCAGCAAGTTTCATCACTGACTCGATCTGACCCATATGAATTCCGACGGGCATTATTTTAATTCCAACTGTCCTGCCATAATAATCTAGCCCGATATATCCCCTCTTTGATTGGTACTCCAAACCAAACATCCGACTGCAACAAGAAAGGAAATGGCGCGCATAATCGAATGTGTGGAAACCAATCAGATCAGAATTAAGAAGAGCTTTAAGGATTTCTTCTCTAACGGGAAGGGTTCTGTAAATCTCGGATGAGGGAAATGGACTGTGTAGAAAAAAACCCATTCGTAAGCGATTGAAACGCCTTCTTAAAAAAGTAGGCAAGACCATTAAATGATAATCATGAATCCAGACAAAATCATCTTCGGGATTAATGACTTCAATAACTTTTTGAGAAAAGAGTTTATTTGCTGCAACGTAAGCTTCCCACATGGAGCGATCAAATCTCCCGCCGTGATCAGCAGTAAAGGGCAACATATAATGAAAAAGAGGCCACAATTGCTTTTTACAAAAAGCATCATAAAACTTGTCCATTAAACTGGGCGGAAGGAAAGTGGCGACGCATCCAAATCTATCCAACAAAACTTGAGCAACGTCATCTTGTTCAAAGGGATCAACATCCACACTCAAGGATCCGACATATAAAACCTCCATATCATCTGGAAAACCATCCTTAAGTCGCAAAAGCAACGAGTCTTCATCCCAACTGAAACTCCAACCTTTATTATCCACTCTTCTTTTGGCCTTCAAAGGCAACTGGTTGGCAACGATGATCATTCTATCCATCGAAGACGTAGCGCTGCTAGCCTGATCCTCATCAAACTCTGTAATACTTCCAGGAACAGTCATCACACGTGGCATCTTTCTCTGCTCCCCCATTACAGGAAAATTCCCTGAAGCTAACTCTAAAAGATTTGTATACGACCTCGACTGCATCTTTCAGTAAAAACCTACAACGTATTCATCATTTCAATACCAATTAGATCCTATAACGTATCCATTACAGAAAACGTCTTAGATCATAAATCAATGGACACTGACCTGCAACGGGTTGAGATACTCGGTCGAATTAAGGAAATGTGTTTGTGTTCTTCAGGTGTTAGGGTTATTTTATTATTAATATTAATTACTATATATGTGTATGAATATGAACGATTGCAGAAATCTGTCTCATACAAGGATATCCATGATCCGCATTTTTAACAAATACCCATTCGTAATATGGAAATGATTTTCATGACAAAAACAGAGTTGGGATCAAACTTCAAACTTCGGTTCTTTTAGTAACAAAAACGTGGTCATATCATAAGGGGAGGGGGTGGTGATCACTCATCACTCACACCATCCAATCAAGTTCGTCATGTCATCAATCATTATTCCATCACTCACAACTTTTTTTAGTGAAAATGCCTATCACTCACAACACCCAACACCCAACAATAAACCCTCACACCCCCTCACATCCTTTCCTCCATCACGCGTTTATTTTATCACGGAAACAATCATTCACGCGCTAAAATATGTTGGTGGCGGTGGCATGTTTGTTTGTTCCACGCGTTGAACATGTTTATCACGAGAAAAAATGTTCCCACCCCGCCTCCCCTAACTGAGTGAATTACACCCTTTTAAAAAAAATTAATTTTTTATTTTTAATCCAAAGATTTTTATATTTTCATTTTAACCCTTATGATTTTTTTTACTTTTAACATAAAGTTTTTCACCTTTTGCAAACTAACCCCAACACTTTTTTATTTTCAACTTTGGTCCCCTATACTTTTTATCTTTCGCAAGTTTTTCATTTTACATTTTGTTCAAAATTTTGCGAGTCAACACGCTGCAACGTGTGTGTGTGGTTCAACCTTTTTTGATCTGTTTTTCCCGTCGGAACGCATCGATTATTCTACGTTTGACAAGTTCGTTCGAATGCGCGAGTCTTATATCGACTTAGTTTTTTCTTTCTACGTTTTACGTTTCGGTCTAATTTCTTCGCATTAACACGCCGCACGGTTGGTGATTCAACGATTTTACGCCTTTTTTCGTTCAGTGTTGTTTTTTCATTTTTTATTTATTTCATTTTACAAGCTCTTCTATTGCTGGTAGTGTGGGATTAGGGCTACTTGGCACGATTTTACATACATATTTAACCTATGATTTTTTTACTAAAAATAAAAAAATAATGTGTTTTGAGTTTACCTCTATACCTGCTTACTTAAAAAAAAAATATTTTTTACGTGCATATTTTATGTATGTGTCAATATGAATTCGATTTGCTCTGCGTTTTGACGTAAACTTTTTTTCTGGAAATGAGTCAAATCAAATATAATACGTTTTTGTTTAAAAAACATTTTTACGTGCATATTTTTATATACGTTTCGATATAAATTCAAGTTTGTGTATGTTTCAACGTAAATTTTTTTGTAAATGAGTGAGGTCAAATATAATATGTTTCCGGGCTTATTTTATGAATGTTTCCTTATTTTTGTTTCGAACTTAGTGTTGTCAAATTGTAGTTCCTTTTTTCCCTTTTTTTCAAAAGTTCTAATTAATCTCTTTTAATCATACGTGCCAGCTTTTCCGTTATACCGGTTGTGTTTTCTATGTATGAGTCGGGTCCCATATAATATGTTATGATTGTATGGTATAAACTTGATTTACTTTATGTTTTGATCTAATCGAAATAGGTTACATTGAGTTCGATCAGATATGTCGAAATGCACGTATTCATCTGGTTAACGCATCACGTAACGTTTGGACCATCCATTTGATGTTTGTGATTGTCACACCCCAACCGATGGCGGAAACATCGGGGTGCGAGCACTAAGCGTTCAGATTGCTCATGAGAAATCCACAACACTATTTGTTTAAATAGAATTTAGATCAAGTTCATCATATCGTTGTCTAAAAGCAATCATAACCAACACAAGTATCGAATACAGACCATAACAAATATTGTTCGAATAGTTCAATGATTCTAAGTTAACTAGGTGACGTTTCTAAGCATCTCCTAGCTTGGTTCCATTCATTCCATAGCATCCTATCAGCCTGCAACATGTATTAAGATATCAATACAAAAGTATTGGCAAGTATACAAGTTTGATAATAGAATAATAGATTTAAAACAACTCATATCCATGGTATTTGTAACAAAATAGCTTCAGCCGTGCTAGTGTCGCAGTCCACACAGTGGTAGCCCAAGTATCCCGGTGCTTTGGTGTTTACCCAAGACTCAAGGTAAACTAGAATCCTCCTAACAATACCCCCCGAGAATAATGGGAGAAGTGCATCTTCCTATAGCGCTACTATTGTTAAGGCGGAACTACACACTCTGGATTAAACGTCGCATAGCACAAAGAGTCAAGAATCAAGAATCACAAGTTTCACGAACACATAGGATAGAGTAAAAGTTTCCAAAGATTCAAGTTTAAGTTTCATAGAATACATGTTACACCCCAAAAGTTTAAAGAAAAAGGGGATCGAGTATACTCACAGTGATTGCTTAACAGTCACAACTGCTATTGGATCAAAGGGAGCTCTTTTGAGAATAGCCTGATTAGGTCGCAATTAGGGTAAGAGTCGGGCGAAGTATCGAGATAGAATAAAGTGTCTAACAGGTCACTGGGTCGGATGGTTGTTCGATCGGACGGCTGTCCGATCGGATGTCCCGTCGACCGGATAACACATACAAGTAAGATGGCAATGGCTGCCTGATCGGGTGACCATCCGATCGGGTTGCCACTTAGTGCAAAAAGGGGAGGCTGTCCGATCGGATGGCTGTCCGCTCGGCTGACCTCTAGGGGTGGAAAGGCTGTCCGGTCGGATGGTTTGTCCGATCGGCTGGCCTTGTATGTGAAGGAGGCTGTCCGATCGGACGGCTGTCCGATCGGCTGGCCTATTGTGGATTAAGGTTGTCCGATCGGCTGGCAGTCCGATCGGCTGGCCTATTGTTTCTTGTTCACCAATTTTCGTAAAATGGTTAAGTTTGGAGTTTAATGGTGACGTCACGGCACGTATTGACACAACAGTTACACATCATTTCACCGACATTCTGGTCGGTCGGGAATCACCTTGGTCCGACCCGTTTGTCCGTTGGTGACGGTTTTACGCTGGAATCCATCCCGTGATCGTCTTAATCAGTGAACAATTCGTTCTTAAACTAACTCTAGACCACCGATCAAGTCCACAGTCCGTTTAGTCACGTTTATCACCGAAACAAACCAGAAATTTGAAGTAGAAGTGAAGAAACTCATGTTTTAATGTAAAAACTCTTAGATTTCACTTAGATTTGGTGTAAAAACATATGAATATCTTAGATCTGAGCTAGATCTTGCTCAGAATGACATCACCTGATAGTTTGTACAACCACCATGGTGACATCATCCTCAATATCTCAGATCTGAGAGATTTCACGGTGAAAAGTGTGATTTCCGGTGAGAACCACGTAGAGAATGATGTGTAGAGTAAGAAAGTACAAGAATCTAGCTTGAAACGTACCGAAATCGATGAGGAAAAGGAGAAATAGTGTGTGCGTGCGTCTGGTTCGGTTAGAGCTGTCACATCACTTGAAATAGTGATGTGACAACCTATTTATAGGTGAGGGGTGTAGGGAGGTGAAGCGGTTCGGCTGGGGTGCCCATCCGATCGGCCGGCTGTCCGATCGGTCAGCTGTCCGATCGGCTGGTCAGCCTATAGGGTGACTGTTCGATCGACCAGCTAGCCGATCGGCTGGTCATTCTTGCCAACCCAGCCTTCTCGCATTCCAGTTTATGATTCGCTTTTCGCGTTAAGTTAGGCGTTGCGTTATATAGATTGCGTAAAGTATTTTTATTAATTTGATTACATTGCAAGCATAGGAGTCTCAAAGTTTCATAGATTCCGCCAGTGACAAGGCTCCAGTCTCTGGTTTAACTAAGAACCAAGCTTCATGAGTCTAAGGAGTCAAGCACCAATTTGAGTCTCAAGGGTCAAGAATCATCGTTTCTCAAACATCAAGAATCAAGAGTCCAAGTATCAAGTATCAAGAATTAAGAGTCTAAGTATCAAGTTAAGTCATAAAGATTCAAGTATCCAGATTAAGTATCAAGGGTCAAGCATCATGAGTCTAGTATCTGTATCAAGTCTCATAGTTTATGTTTCAAAATCAAGCATATAGATTAAAGAATCAAGTATCATAGTGTTAAGCATCAAGTATCACTAAGATTCATACCAAAATTACCAAAGTATCAACATCACATAACCACAAGGTCTGAGACTGACAATTTACAGGAGTTCAGGGACTGATCTTGCCAAGTGTCTAAAGTTTAGGGACGCTGGGCGTTACAGTCTCCCCTCCTTTAGGAGATTTCGTCCCCGAAATCTTAGGTGAAGACTGCTCGAAGAGTTGCGGATACTTGGCCTTCATATCACTTTTCAGCTCCCAAGTGAATTCAGCACCACGCTTACCTTCCCATCGAACCTTAACAATGGGAATTTTGCTGCGCCTCAGAAGCTTGACAGTCTGATCCATGATTTCGACCGGGTTCTCCACAAACTGAACATCTTCGTTTATTTGCAAGTCTTCCAGAGGAACTTGCAGTCCTTCATCGGCTAGACATTTCTGTAGATTGGACACGTGGAACACTGGATGCACGTTGTTTAGCTCTTGTGGCAAGTCGAGTCTGTATGCCACCTTGCCAATCCTTTCAAGTATCACGAAAGGACCCACATAGCGAGGTGCAAGCTTTCCCTTCTTCCCAAAACGAACTACTCCCTTCCAGGGAGATACCTTGAGTAGAACTCGGTCACCAATAGCAAATTCCAGAGGCTTCCGCCTATTATCAGCATAGCTCTTTTGTCTGTTCCTAGCCTTGATCAAGTTATCACGGATCTGAAGAATCTTATCCGTTGCTTCTTGAATAATCTCAGGGCCAGTGAACTGCTTTTCCCCGACCTCCTGCCAGCTGAGAGGATATCCGAATTTTCACCCGTACAAAGCTTCGAAAGGCGCCATCTGAATACTGGAATGGTAGCTAATGTTGTAAGAGAATTCTATCAATGGTAAATGTACATCCCAGTTACCACCAAAGTCATTGACACAAGAACGAAGCATATCCTCGAGGGTCTGAATAGTACGCTCGGTCTGACCATCTGTCTGAGGATGAAAGGCTGTGCTAAGATTCAAGTGCGTACCCATAGCGGATTGAAACGTTTGCCAAAGGCGAGAAGTAAAGTGACCATCACGGTCCGAGATTATGTCAAGAGGTACGCTATGACGGCTTATAATCTCATCGGTATAGATTCGAGCGAGTCTCTTCACTCTGAAATCTTCACGAATAGGAAGAAAATGAGCAGATTTGGTCAAACGATCAATAATCACCCATATACTATCGTGACCTTTAGAGGTATGGGGTAGTTTGGTAATAAAGTCCATAGCAATGCTATCCCCTTTCCAAACAGGAATTTTAGGTTGCTCCAAGAGTCCAGAAGGACGCTGGTGTTCAGCCTTTACCTTCGAGCAGGTAAGGCACTTAGACACATAAACAGCAATGTCCCTCTTCATGCATATTTTATGTATGTGTCAATATGAATTCGATTTGCTCTGCGTTTCGACGTAAACTTTTTTTCTGGAAATGAGTCAAATCAAATATAATACGTTTTTGTTTAAAAAACATTTTTACGTGCATATTTTTATATACGTTTCGATATAAATTCAAGTTGGTGTATGTTTCAACGTAAATTTTTTTGTAAATGAGTGAGGTCAAATATAATATATTTCCGGGCTTATTTTATGAATGTTTCCTTATTTTTGTTTCGAACTTAGTGTTGTCAAATTGTGGTTCCTTTTTTCCCTTTTTTTCAAAAGTTCTAATTAATCTCTTTTAATCATACGTGCCAGCTTTTCCGTTATACCGGTTGTGTTTTCTATGTATGAGTCGGGTCCCATATAATATGTTATGATTGTACGGTATAAACTTGATTTAATTTATGTTTTGATCTAATCGCAATAGGTTACATTGAGTTCGATCAGATATGTCGAAATGCACGTATTCATTTGGTTAACGCATCACGTAACGTTTGGACCATCCATTTGATGTTTGTGATGTACCCGCGCCGCAGTGCGCGCATATCTTATTGCTTGTTATGATTTAATTTTTGTTAGATTTAGTCTATATCATTGTAAAATTATCCTTTTACCTTAAAACAATTATATAATTCTCTAATATGATTTAATATTAAGATCTAACATTCGAAATAATCTATTTTTATAGAGTGTATGTTGTTTCTCGATATCTAAAGGCCCCTTTTATTTACACATCCCCTATATCTTATTTTCACACCCTTATTGTATACGGGCCGTATAAGGTTATACGGCCAGTATGGAATGTTTTTGAATAGGAAAATGCGCAGGGAATGTTTTTTGATGTTAATTGTATACGTCCGGTAAAAAGTTATACGGCCCGTATAAAATGTATACGATCAGTAAAACGCATACGGCCCAATGGATTTATTTTGTGAGCTTTTTACCAAAGTTTTTGGTTTTACCACATATATACGGTCCGTATATATTGTTGTTTTTTCCATTATCCCATTTTTCCAATAAAAACACAATCATTCTAGGGTTTCTAAACTCTTCACTTTTAACAATGTCGATAAACGTTGATCCCAACACGCCTCTTCAATCGGAGCACAAGTAGAGTAACGTTACCAATCAGTCCGTTGATGGAAACCTTAGCGATCGCAGAGATCTTCGTGTTGGTTATTTACCGATTCTACTAGTTATCGGCGGGGATAGGTACAGAAACCAGGAAGGGTGATAATGGATTTGTTACAGAAACCACTAACAGAAGAATCCGACACGTCTTCTATGATGATCTGAAACATTCCGAATAACTAGCAGAAGACAAACAAGTTCTCCACAGTTTCTCCACGTATTTGCTTCAAGATTTACGTCTGATGTCCAAGTTTAATCACATTTGACTTCATCTATCCAAGTTTGAGAACCTGATTCAAATACACAACGGTTTCTTCTGCTAGTTATTCGGAATGTTTCGGGTCATCTTTAGTAGTGTTTGTTTGACAACCTGATTCAGATTTATCTACGGGAATGGTGGCTATGAGAAATACAAACCGCAATCGTTTGTGACTATGGAAAACACAAGTTTTCTTTTTGAGCTTGATGGATGTCCGTTATCTCAACACTCCTCGATCTCAACGGAAGGGAAAATCGTCAATTGCATCTCCTCTCCTATATCAACACACTCTTCTCTAGCCGCTTAAATCATATGACATGCTTGGTAACAAAGAGGAACACTTTCTTCTTTTGTTCTTCGATCTTTGTTAGTTGTTAATGTTTTATTTTTTTTTATACTTTTAGAAAGGTTTGACCACATCACGAAATGAGGTTTCATAATCATGGGAAAAACGGAGAAATTTGATCTTGGAAAAGATCGAAGATTTGGGTACAACTTCGTGTTGGTTATTTATCGATTCTCCATAGTTTGTTATTCAGATCTCTATTCGGTCATATTTCCTAACTACAACACACGATAACTTTAAACTTTATATTGTCTGATTTGACCAGGAAATGATTGGAGGTGATTTCTACTTTTAATAAGCTGTCATAGTTGTCAAGTTCGTTGCGTGCATTCATATTGTTGAGACAACAATAGGTAATGAAAGGATTATTGGACTTCTTGTTCTAAATGCAACTGTAGGATCCGTACTTAAAGGTCTATCTAAAATATGCAATCGAGACCTCCTTGTTAATTTTAATGAAGCAATTAAGATTGAATGTGCAAACCGCAACCGTCTTTGACTACGGAAACGGTGGCTATGGGAAATCACCATTTCCGCTTACCTTAATCACATCTTCCGATCTGGAATTGGAGAACCGTTGTGTATCTGAATCAGGTTCTCAAATAAACACCACTAAAGATGAGTTGGTATTGAACCAAGAATATGAAGATCACGGTGCAGACACTGTGCAAACTTGAAAATTCTCACCATAAGACATTGTAGACTGGTGGGCTTGAATGGTTTTAATATATTTCATCTTGGAAAATTGTATCTCCTCTCCTATATCAACATACTCTTCTCCAGACGGTTGATCAGCCTGTACCGAAAAAACCAAATTCACAACAATGAAAACGCCGATAAACGTTGATCGGAAAACGCTGCTTAGTTGTTAATGTTTTATTTTTTTTATTTTAGAAAGGTTTGACCACATCACGAAATGAGGTGTTTTTCCTCTTCTGGAGGGTTGTCGTCGTCGATGGATTAATTTTGACCTAACACTCTTTCTTCCACATACCTGAAATGAAAAATGGCCCCGAGAAGTGCTAATTCGCTGCTTCTCAATATAACTTCCCTGAAATAAACATCTGCATTGAATGATTAATTTGTAATATATGAATAAGATACCTTCGAGATACTTCGTGTTATCACCCTGTGTTTCACCTTGATGACGAATCACTATCCGAGCTCGACTCACTGCTACTAACATTCACATCATCCTTCTCGATCTCAACCGAAGGGAAAACCGTCAATTGCATCTCCTCTTAAATCTATTAGAAAGATCCTTGTTTTATCACGTTCATGCGTTTAATTCCCAAACATCAATACAGAAGCGCTTTTATCATGTGTCGTATGACTGTAATAAAACGGAAGCTATCAACGCGGGGATGGGTACAGAACCTGACATGTCTTCCATATCAGCGTTGTTTATCACCCTGTGTTTCACCTTCAATTTCAAGAACATTCTCCCTAACCTTCTCGCTAGAAGACGTGTCGGGTTCTTCTGCTAGTTATTTTGAATATTTCGAATCATCATTAAAATTAACAATGCGGTCTCGATTGAAGATGTAATTGCAAGACTGTTTGTCGGGCATCCAATGCTCACACAGGGTGATAAACAACGCTGATATGAACACATACCAACTGCTTTATCTTGAGTCCATACATGCTTTTAATTCTCCGTTGATTACTGTCACACCCCAACCGATGGAAGAATCATCGGGGCGCAGCACTAGATGAATCAGATTGCTCAAGAGAATCCATAGCAACTATTTAGCGACAATATTTAATGCGTTCATTATCCCATTCTAATAAACAATATAATCAGTAAACAGTCATGCAGATTTCATGTTCTCTCAAACAATACAAATCCGACAACCTAGATTTATTGTGTGTTTCTAGACTTCCTAGCTTGATTTCGAGATAGACTGCGATTAACCTGCAACATACGTTAAAATAATGTCAGTACAAAAATGTACCGGTGAGTATACAGGTTTGATATAATAACATAGTAGATAAAAAGCGCTGCGAATTTCCACACACATAAACGAGTTACACAACATAGACACTACACAACAAATACTACCAGCTAAGTCACTCGATGCGATGCTAGCAAAGGTGGGACAGAGCGAGTAAAAATCCTAGCACATATGTATCAAGCATCACGTGTAAATATGTACGTTAGTAATTCGCATGTGATATCGTTTGAAGTATTGACTGCGTTTTGATATGAACGTATGTTACACCCCAAAGTGTGTTTAAAGCGTTTTAGAAAGGGGGTCAAGTATACTCACCGTAGGTGTTCAACAAGTAAACATAACTTGATTGGATTGATTGAGAGCGCGTCTGAGTTAGCCTGGTCACAGAACGATAGCATAAACGTTAAACAACGTGAAACAGTGCGTTGAGTGTGATGTTGGGTCGGATGGTGGTTTGATCGGATGACTCATCCGGACGAATGACCGTTCGGTCGGATGGTCATTTGATTAGGAATGTGTGTTTGTGAAAAGTTAAACTTTTGAAGTTTTCGTTGTAGTATAAATAGAGTCATTCGATGGGATGGTCATCCGGACGGATGGCCGTTCGATCGGATGGCTGTTCGTTTGATAGGTTGAAGTTGCAAAGAAATAGTCTCCCAATCGGATAGTCATTCGATCGGATGGTCATCCGATCGGATGGTCATCTGATCGGATGACTATTCGACTGAAGTGTGATATTCCTTGAAACCTTGCAAAATTGGTTAAGTGTTGAGTTCTCAAGTCACCTGGTCGAATGGTCATTCGATCGGACGGTCGTCTGGTCGGATGCCTATTCGATCGAGCAACTGCTTGTTGGATAATTTTGTAAAAACAGTTAAGTTGAAAAGTTTGCGGTCAGACGGAGGCAGCATGATGACATGTCAAACAGCGGGAATCACATCAAGTCCATCTTGTTCGACCGGACGGGAATCACCCCGTTCGATCAGACTTGTCTTTTCTTGATAGAGTTCCATGTTCAACTCGTGAATCGGCCGACTCTCCGATAGAAATCCATTCTCAGGTTGGTTCTCCACTAGAGAATGAGTAGAGAGTCCAAACGAGTCCAGATTCTATCGGTTTCGAGTGAAAAGTGATGAATGTTGAAGAAAAGTTTGAAACAATTTGAAAATGTTTAGATTATGATGAAATCAGTGTTTAAACGTGTAGAAATCCATTAGATCCGAACAGTTCTTGAGGAGATGAGGTCACACTTTAATGTTCATAGGAACTCCATGATGACATCACCTTAGAACAGCCCGAATCAGAGGGTTTCACGGTGAAAAAGTGAGATTTGTTGGAGAAAATGATGAGAAAGTGTGTAATGATGATGAAAGCATAAGATTTAGGGTGAAAACTTACAAGAATCGCGAGGAATCGAGAGAAAATAGCTTAAGAGTGCACTGGTCGGAGGGGGATGTCACATCAATGAACAATGAGGTGACAGGAGGGGTATTTATAGTGTGAGAGGTGAGAAGGCGGCGTGGGTTAACTGGGTCAGACGGCCGTTCGGTCGGATGGCCATCCAATCGGATGGTCATCCGGACGGATGGCAATTCAATCGAAGGGTCATTCGATCGGCGGCTTGTGCGAGTTGGTTTTCCGACTTTCGTTTCGTTCGACGTGTTTTGTTACGTTAAACATTGTGGACACATTAAGCGTTTTAGCGATACAAGTAGCGTCGTGTTAAGTGCGATAGATTGGGTTGCGCGTGCCTGCTAGTGCGCGTTTTGATAGTTTCAACAATTTCACTATTATTATTATTATTATTATTGTATATATAACAGGTCATAGCATAAGTAATTGCGTTGAGTCTGCGTTAGCATTGCGACGCTTTACGATGATCGATGGGAACCGCTTAAGTACTCACACGATGTCGTCGTTAGCGTGATTGCGTTGCATCACGACGATCAATGGGAGCAACTTAACTATCCATGCGATGTCATCGGTAGCGTTAGTGTATGCGTTGTGATGTGCGATATAGCGTGTAGAAAGTATGCGAATATATATGCGAGATAGCGTTGTAAGCGATATGTGACAACTGTGTTCTGTAATCGATGAACAATGCAAAACAATGTTAATTATCAATAAAACAATGTGTTTTGGTGTTACTATATGTGTATTTGTGTTTGTGTTTGATGATTTTACGATTCGATTCGATTCCGATTTCAAGCTTTAAATCGCTTTCTGGAAAGTTATACGCAAACTGGTGCGTAAATACAGTCAGTTTAACGCGACAAACACTTCGGAATAGTGACATAGGCTTAACATACCTAAAATAACCTTTACATAACTTAGAAATAAGTTTTGGATGGTTTGGTGTGTTGAAAACAAGTCTATTCGATCGCAGGGACTATTTGTGTCAAACTGCGAAACTATACTGATTCATATGGTATCGAAGAGTCCGGAACTTGATCATAAGCTAAATATACCATAAATAACCTAAACATAGCTTAGAAATAAGCTTTGAGTGGTTCGGTGTGCAAAAACATGCTTATTTGATCTTACAGGGACTAAAAGTATAAAAAAACAACGTAAGTTTGCATTTTCGCGCATATCTTACGTTCTGACCACATCTAGACATCCAAAATTTTTGTACACACTAAAATAAATTTTATTTTAGTGATCGGCATGCAAAACTTCCATTCGTCGCTTAATTTGGTTCGTTTTCGCGTCCGTTTGAGTTTCGTCGTAATTTAACGAACAACGCGACCGTATGACCAAACGAGCCGACATCCGAGAGTTTTCCGAGCACATTTTGAGTCCTTTAAACTTTATTGACCTTGTAGAGCCTTGAAAATGGCTTAACGGGTGTCAAAAGTGCCTAAAATGGACTCAAACAAGTGCAGGGACCTAAACTGCCAATTTGCAAACTTCTGCTGATCTGGGGAGGCCAGGCGGGGCGCGTAAGCTCCCTCCCTCAGCTTACGCGGGCCGTGTGGGAAGCCCAGCGACCAAAATGTTGTTTTCAGCAACTGTTTCATAATTCAGGGGCTGTTAATGCAAATTCTTTGTGTGGTAGCCAAGTTACCACCTCTCCAAGGCTTTGTACCTACAACAAACAAGTGTATGGATGAGATTTAATGGTTGGAGGTTACACAAACATGTGTAATGATCCTATGAACTTGCTACAACTATAAATAGCCAAGCTCACCTCCTCATCCATTACTCATTTCCTTCTTCTCTTCTCTACATCTGATTTGGAGCTCTCTCCCAAGTGTTTGGAGCTTTCTAATCTGATTATTCTTTGTAGAAAAGATAGCTAGGACCTATTGTAAGTCTTCTTTCATGCTTATTCTTTATGTTTAAGAAGAAAGTCAAACAGTTTGGCCAACAGTTTGTGTCACACCCCCAAAATCCACCCTGCGGAGTATCACCGCTTGGAGGCGTGACATGACCAGGATCGAGCCACCAATCATATTGAACAACACAATTAAGTAAATAAAACCAAACACAATATGATTGGTGACCAAAAGGAAGTAAACCGATTTTTGGTTAACAGCGAAAGCATAAAACGTAAGTTCAAAACATAAGTCCCATAGTTCATAAGTTTAAAGTCCAAAACGTAGGTTTAATAAATTCATAAGGATTAAATATTTAGCACGGGACATATTCCATAACAACCTTCTCCTCGTGCAAGCTCCCTAGCATCTAGCGACCTGCAAAGCATGTAGCAACGAGTCAACAACAAAGTTGAGTGAGTTCACGGTTGGTTGTCCATTTTAGAGTTGATTCCAAAAAAATGTAGTTTAATCTTAATCAGCTATCTAGCCGTGGGGGTCACCCCATAGTTCGAAAACGTTTATTAGTTAACCATCTCATGTCCACCTTCCCTGGCTCTCCAGCCCGGCACTCCGGCCGTGGGGAGCTACCCCAGTATTTTTAAACTACCAGACTCGTTTATCATATCGACTACTAACAAAAGAATCAATTGTGCCCTAGCGTCGGTGTCTATCATCACCGACGTGCCATAGTCCATTAGTACACACCCACACGGTGTGAGGTTTGTTAAACCTAATAGCGCTATTAACTAATGACCCGCTCGCCATAGCCTCGGCGATTAAGTCGATACAAAAAGGGAGGGACTTCGCTGATAGAGTTCTAGTCCAGTAAGTCTAACACGTCCCAACAGGACGAGAATTTACATTCCTGAACACGTCTCAAGGACGAGGAATTCACATTCCTGAACGCGTCCCAAAGGCGAGGAATCCCTATTCCTGTACCCATTCCCATTCCCACCGGGAATTTACCATGCTTTGTAGAAAAGTGTGAACTCACCTCGGTTGCTCGGTTTGACTCTCACAAATAGCTAACAATCAAGGTTGGTCAATCACGTCCTAGTATGATTACTAGTTAGTCATTTAGTGGTTTCAAATAGAGCACAAAGTTCCTACACGTATCTATCACATAACATGCATTACTTAAACGGTTTATGCCCATATAAGTTTCCCATCCATTCCCCGCTCATAAACAACCATACGATGATGCACATAACACATATAACATGTTATATCATTCACAGATAACCTACCCGACATCTAGACATGCAAATTACAACTTATGTCATTTCAGCATTAATATTCAAAACCGGCTGTTTTCGGACATTTTAATAAAATAGTTAACTTATTCCAAAATTCCCAATTTTTTACAGAATGTCTTAAACGATCCAAATATTATTGTATAAAAATATCGGGGTACAGTTCATTACCAATATTTTATAAAAAATCGTTTTCTGGACTGAACTCAGATTTATCTTTTTCTGACCACAGTCCACGGAATAATTTATTTAAAATTCATCGTAAGTCCGATTTACAAAATTCCAGTGAGAGGATTACAAATACATCGGTGGTCATCTACAGTACAAGTTTCATGATCTAACTCTACACAGAACTCAAGTTATGACAGAAAACAAAACGCATATTTTTAGCAGAAAAATGCAGCTCTAGCTGCTGTTACAAAATGTCACTTTAAAAATAGTAAACGAAGTCCAAAAATTATGATTCCAGTGCCATTAGAACCGTATTTCATAATAACACGTTATAGACTCAAAATATCAGTTTTTCGTTGAGTTATGACCTGTTTACAGCCAACTGAAGTTGGCTGTAAAAGCTTGAACAGATTCTGTTTTCAGCCTTTAGCTTTCTAATTCGTGTTCGATTGATTCCGTTAACATGTTTAGTGATCACAACAACATCAAACATCAATATTAACCAGCAAAACATCAGATAATCAACCAAGAATCATAACAACACAAGATCTACATGATTTACACACATATCTTCTCTTTATCCACCCTATTTACTTTATGTTCAAGACTTAATGTAAGTTCTTTAGAGTTTCTTAAGTTTTAACCATTTAATCAACTATTAACCACCAAATACATGAACAAGGTGAAGATTTGAAGCACTTACTACTAGCACAAGGCTAGGGGAGAAACAAGGCGTAAAAGTGGTGGATAAAAGAAAACGAGAGAGGTCCTTGAGCTTCCGAACACCAAGCTTACTTGTAGGGTCTCTTGCACCTTTGGATGAGTGTAGATTGCTTGGAAGATGAAGTGAGGGTGGTGGTATGGTGGTGGTTGTTGGCTGCCGTGACCAAGGGAGGAGGGAGAGGGAGTTTGAAGGTGTTGTTGATGTGTAGATGTTAGAAGTGAAGGACTTGTGGTTTATATAAACTCACTTCCAACATACTTCCACCCGGTGGTCCTTATGTTTACTAGTTATGGAGACAAGATCTAATAAATAAACCAAGAAAATCAAAGGGGTGGGGCCATATGAACCGTAAGTATGGGGGGGGGGGGGGGAGGGGTAGTTTAGTTGGGTTTGAATTATGTTACTTAGTTTAGGATGGTAAAGTAAGTGATTTAGTTAAGTATGTAGATGTTATGTCATAATATAGTGTGTTAGGGTATTTGGGGACCCTAACTAGCTTAGAAAAATAAAACAATGCTTCTAGCATTGTTTTGGTGTTTCGGGTAATGTCCGGTTGTTCGGTTCGGTGTTGATTCGTTAAAGTGCTTAATTAACACGTAACGTGTCATATATATATATATATATTTTTGTAACGTTTTTAGTTTTCAACACTCAGGAAAACACACAGGACTATTTAATGACTTTTCTGTACACTACTAGTATGTTGCCATGCACATGTAAGTACAACACAGATATCAGGAAGCAGTTAGATGATTCAGCACAGTCATCAAGCACTTTAATTATTATTAATAAATTGTACGGAATACACGAAATTATGAGGGTTGTCACATTCTCCCCCTGTTAAGAAAATTTCGTCCCGAAATTTAGCACGTGGTTACTGAGGAAGCTAGTTAAGTTGCGTTGTTTTCCTGATTTTCCTGGGGTGTCACAGTTTGACTTTCGGTTTTGACCATCAATTGGTCAAGTCAAAGTTCAATTGAACTTTGCAACGTGATTGTAATCACGATGGTTATAATCCTTAGCGATTATACCTACTGATTACCACGTTAACTAGGCGTAGTGACGAGTCAAAGTTTCGGTCAAAATGCGTTTTAGCACGCATTTTGCAATGGAACTATTTTCGGGTATCAAAACAATGGGTCGTAAGTTAAGCGGTCTAAACAATCGCTTAGACTTTCGAACCCGACCCGTTTGGTCGATCATTAGGATCCGACTAAGCTTGATTAGTGATCATAGTTGCATAGGGAATAACCACTGAGGTTATACCTTATGATCACATAGGATTGGTTGGTTATTTGTTAAAGTAGCTTGTATGCCCATAGAAAATGACAAAAAACGCCCTTTTGAAGCATAAATCCATATTTTACATATGTGAACATGTTTTTGACATATAATCTGATTTAGTAACATGTTTAGGTATTATTGGGCATGTAAGACTTGACATAACACATAGTTAACCATCCGAACATAGTTTTACGCGAACGACGCGTTAAAGTAGCATAAGCTACCTTAATGGGTCGTAACGGGTCAAAAGCACCTAGGTTAGGTTCCGATTTAGGATGTAGGCTTTGTTAAACCATATCACATGAGTTCCACACTCATTGGTTTACAAGACCTCATTCTATCCAATCTTCCGATTAAGGTGTCGATTTATTTAATAGTGATCCGATTACTAGGTACCACTTGAATTTCCTTGGTTTGCCTGAGCTTCGCTAAGTTCTTTAGATCAAGGATACCCTATCATTCAATGTGAGTACATAGTTCCCCTATTTTACTATTTTCAATTGTTTTGGGGTGATTCATATGTATCAAAACGATTTTCGATATTTTAACGATGGTTTCAAAACGATTAAGATGGTTTATACTAAACTAATAACGATTTTCGATAATGTGAACGAACTTGTTGGTTGTAGTTACATAACGAATGACATTCATTAATTTTGGCCGAACTGACCAGTATTAGGTTATGGTACCATAGGATCTGACAAATCCCGTTATCAGACTACACCCATGGTTATGTGTGGGGGTTATGTAGGTAACGACCGAATCTGATGATTGTTAACTTACCCTTTGGTGGTTTGTTAATACGATAGACGAGGTAGTCGAGTCACGAAGGTTTGAATGTTATTAGCGAGACGACCAAAAGTAGTTTCACATTTAAAACGAAAACGATTTTGGGATGAAATAAACGATTTGGAACGACCTAAACGAAATAAACGATTTGAACGAACGATTGGTTTTGGGTAGTGATTAGATAATGGGACGGGTGTAGCATGATAGAATCATGGTAGATACGCCGCTGGTACATCTTATATATAAGTGCTTCTATCATATTACATTGCGTGTCATTATTTAGTTCACTTGGGAAACGATTTGAAACGATGTCACACAACGAGGTTTTCAAAATGATATAAACCATACGAGTTTTATTAACGAGTTTTTAACGAGATGTTTTACGAATTGGTTTACTAAAGCAAATGTTTTGGGGTTAAGAATCATGGCTACGAGATTTTATAAACTATAATCATCTTGATTTGAGTTGGTTAATTATGTTGCAATACACTTTTCAAAACAAGGTTTGTACTTTTGACTCTTGTAGTCTAACGAGGTACTGCAACATACAAACGAGCCATGAATCCGATACTCTCACAAAACCTATGTGCTCGCCAGCATTTCTTTGCTGACTATGTTTTTACATATGTTTCAGGTGATAATGCTTGATGTTGATTGCTAGGAAGCAAGTTAACTTAGGATCCGGACGTGGCTTTAGTGACTTAAAAATGATAATAGAGGATGTTCAATTTGTTTGTTTGGTTTAAGACAACATACATTATTTGATAATTCAATAAAATGAAAATTTTTAATTACCATGGTTGTTGAAACGATGATTCTGTTACAACACTCCCCGACGTTTCCGCCACGGTTTGTTGTTTTAACGTGGTCGGGGTGTGACAGAAGAGTTGGTATCAGAGCCAATGGTTATAGGGAATTAGGTTATTAGCATTACTTTAACCTAGACTATAACTTTCTAGGACCCTAACGCTAGTTATCTTGCGTTTAGATTTTAAAACAATACCGTCACCTATCCTTAGGTGATAACCACAACAAGAACACAATAACAAATCCGCTTCGAAAATTAATCATGTATCCTTGGATGATTGATTACAAGGTTTTGATCCCTCTTAGTTTTCAAAAACCTCGTCAAAGTTTGGGTCTAAATAATGTGAACACATGCAAACTGGAAGAGTGAATGCCTGTACCCTGAGTTTTCTGTCTAAGGCTAGAGTGTTCGTAAAAATCCGCAGTATCAGACCAGTCACTCTTACCTGGGAACTCTTGGGGTGCGTGTTCACTTATAGGCGAGCATGTCTTCAGCGATACATTATTATGACCTATTTACTTTGATTAGTCACTGCGTGTCGTTTGTTTGTTCGAGGTAACAAACGAATGATCGCCTTCCTTGTGTTTTGTCGATGTTTTCAATACCACTTTTGTTCCTCCAATTGTCGACCTCACTCGTTTCTCATGTTTCCTTGTTAGACAATGCCTCCTCGACGCGATGCTCAAACTTTTACTGCTGAAGAAGTCGCAGCCCTTGTCTATCAGCAAATGGCTGCTGTACTTCCAGGCGTTGTGACCCAAATCCATGAGTTATACAACAACAATAATAACAACAATAACGAACAATGTAATTTTAAGAATTTCAATTCTGCAAAGCCGCTTAAGTTTTCTCGGTCACAAGGAGCAACTGCACTCCTGCAGTGGTTCGAGAGTATCGAGAGCACATTCAGACATGTGCAGTGTCCGAATGCGCGTAAGGTTGAGTTTGCTTCAAGCGTGGTTGAGAAGCGAGCTCTTACATGGTGGAACGGAGTGATGCGTGATAGGGGTGCTGAAGTGGCATTAGCACAAACTTGGGAAGAGCTCCGAGCTCTCATGATGAGAGAGTTCTGTCCCCGTCACGAGATTCGAGCTTTGGAACGAGAATTCGATGATTTGAAACAAGACGGGGGAGAACACCGTGCTTATACGGATCGATTTGAGGAGCTTAGTTTGTTGTGTCCTACGATGGTTACCCCTTTGGAGAAGGCAATTGAGAGGTATATCTATGGTTTACCCGATTCCATTCAGGATATTGTGACCGGTGTTAATCCTACTACCGTTCATCACGCGATCGAGTTGTCTGCTACCCTGACTGAGTCCCAAGTCAGGAAGGGTAAACTCACCCGCAAGGGTGATAAAAAGAAGTCGACCGATTCTGAAAAGGAAAAGGGTAAGGGTAAGAAGCAGGGTGAGTCTTCTAAAAAGTCAAGGAAGCGCAAGGCTTCCCAGAACTTTGCTATTACAGCACAGGCTGCTCAGAACCCACCGACTCAACCTCCTACAAAGAAAGCATATGCTGGTACCGCACCACATTGTACACGATGTAATGGTCACCATGTTGCACAACAGGCCTGTAAACAGTGTGCTACGTGTGGTAGACTTGGGCATTTGGCCAACATTTGTCGTTTTGGTCAAAATCAGGCTGCTCAGGTTCCAGCACAAGCTCAAGGGAATGTTGCAAGGTTTCCACCTGGTTCGTGTTTTAATTGCGGAGAAATGGGTCATTTCCGCAACAACTGCCCGAGATTAGTTAATGCGAATGCGAATGGTAACGCGTTAGCAAATGTGAATCCCGCTCGTGGACGAGCATTCAATCTGAACGTGAACAAGGCGAGGGTGGACGACGAGGTTGTTAACGGTACGTTCCTTGTTAACAATCAACTTGCGTCTGTTCTTTTCAATTCTGGTGCCGATAGGAGTTTTGTTTCGTTATCCTTTGAGCCTTTACTTACAATACCTAGAACTAAACTAAGGAAACCCTTATCCATTGAAATTGCTACTGGTAAACCTCTTGTACTCGATTTTGTTATTCATGGTTGTCAATTGAACCTCGATAACCATCGTTTCCCCATTGACCTCGTACCAATGCAACTTGGGAGTTTCGACATTATCGTGGGGATGGATTGGTTAACCAAACACCATGCTGAGGTTGTTTGTTTTGATAAGATCATTCGTATTCCTCTTTCATCTGGTGATGTCCTAGAGGTTCGTGGCGAGAAACCATCTGGTGGATTGAAACTCATGTCGTGTACGAAAGCCCAAAGTTACCTACGAAAGGGATATGTTGCCTTTCTGGCACATGTCACCGAGGAGAAAGGCAAGAGCAAGAGTATTCAGGATATTCCGATTGTTCGAGATTATCCACAGGTGTTTCCTGATGAACCGCCTGGTTTGCCTCCAGTTCGTCAAGTCGAGTTTCATATTGACCTTGTACCCAATGCCAACCCGATTGCGAAAGCACCTTATCGTCTTGCACCGTCTAAGATGCAAGAATTATCGAAGCAGCTTCAAGAATTATCGGATAAAGGATTCATCCGTCCGAGTTATTCACCTTGGGGCACTCCTGTCCTCTTTGTGAAAAAGAAAGATGGATCTTTTAGGATGTGTATCGATTATCGTGAGCTGAATAAGCTTACCATCAAGAATCGATATCCCCTACCTCGAATCGATGATCTCTTTGATCAGCTACAAGGTGCTACTTGCTTTTCCAAGATCGATCTGCGTTCTGGGTATCATCAGCTTCGTGTATTCGAAGAAGATATTCCCAAAACTGCTTTTCGCACGAGATATGGGCATTACGAGTTCACTGTCATGCCTTTTGGTTTGACGAATGCCCCAGCTATCTTTATGGACTTAATGAATAGGGTCTGTAAACCTTATTTAGACAAGTTCATCATTGTGTTCATCGACGATATTCTCATTTATTCAAAGTCTCGAGCCGAGCATGAGCAACACCTTCGTTTGACTTTAGAACTCCTGAAGAAGGAACAACTTTTTGCTAAATTCTCCAAGTGTGAATTTTGGCTTAAAGAAGTTCAGTTCTTGGGACATATAGTCAACGAGCAAGGTATTCATGTGGATCCATCCAAGATTGTAGCAATCAAGGATTGGAATACACCAACGACACCTACAGAAATTCATTATTTTCTTGGTCTAGCTGGCTATTATCGTCGTTTCATTTCGAACTTCTCAAAGATTGTGGTTCCACTCACTTCTTTGACTCAAAAGAATAAGCCTTTTGAGTGGGGACCCAAGCAAGAAGAAGCGTTCCAAACGCTGAAACAGAAGCTATGTGATGCTCCTGTTCTATCTTTGCCTGAGGGAAACGATGATTTCGTTGTCTACTGCGATGCGTCCAACTTAGGCCTTGGTTGTGTTCTTATGCAACGAGGTAAAGTTATAGCATATGCGTCTAGACAATTGAAAGTTCACGAGAAGAACTACACGACTCACGATCTTGAGTTGGGAACTGTGGTTTTCGCTCTCAAAATCTGGAGACACTATCTTTATGGCACGAAGTGTGTGGTTTTCACAGACCATAAAAGTCTCCAGCACATTCTTAATCAGAAGGAGTTGAACATGAGACAACGACGTTGGGTTGAACTCTTAAACGATTACGATTGCGAAATTCGCTACCATCCTGGTAAGGCGAATGTCGTAGCCGATGCGCTTAGTCGAAAGGAGCGAATCAAGCTTCATTCTGTTCGAACTCTATCTGATCTTTAAACTCGTGTTCTTCAAGCTCAGCAATCTTGTGTTTCGCAAGATTTGATAGGTAAGGAATTACCACATCAGCTTGAGCTTAAGCTCGAAGTGAAGGACGATGGTTTACTCTATTTCAAGGATCGTTTGTGGATTCCGAAACAAGACGATCTCCGCACTTTAGTGATGGACGAATCTCAAAAGTCTCGATATTCTATCCATCCTGGTGCTGATAAAATGTACAAGGATCTTCGTACTAAGTTCTGGTGGCCTGGTATGAAGAAAGATGTTGCCTTGTATGTGTCAAAATGCCTAACTTGTCTCAAAGTCAAGGCTGAACATCAACGACCTTCTGGTTTGCTTGTACAACCAGAGATACCGGTTTGGAAGTGGGAGAACATTGCGATGGATCTCATCACTAAATTACCGCGCACATCTAAAGGTCATGATGCTATTTGGGTTGTTATCGATCGATTAACGAAGTCAGCTCATTTTATTCCGATTCGCGAGGATCTATCTGCTGATAAACTTGCAAAGATTTATGTTGATGAGATTGTATCACGACATGGTATTCCTTTGGATATCATTTCCAATCGTGATGCTCGATTTTCATCTCATTTCTGGAAGACCATGCAATCTGCTATGGGAACCCAACTAAATCTAAGCACTGCTTATCATCCCCAAACAGATGGTCAATCTGAGAGAACGATTCAAACTTTGGAGGATATGCTTAGAGCCGTGATAGACTTTGGTAGTAATTGGGATTCTCATCTTCCATTGATCGAGCTCTCTTACAACAATAGTTATCATGCTAGCATTAATATGGCACCATTCGAAGCTCTCTACGGTTGAAAATGTTGTTCACCTGTTTGTTGGAACGAGACCGGTGAAGCTCAGCTTACTGGACCTGAGCTTGTTCTGGAAACAACAGACAAAATCAAGAAAATTCGCAATAATCTTGTGACTGCTAGATGCCGTCAAAAGAGTTATGCGGATTTACGACGCAAGCCCTTAGAATTTCAAGTCGGAGACCATGTCCTACTCAAGGTGTCACCTTGGAAGGGAGTGGTGAGATTTGGAAAGAAAGGAAAACTTGCACCACGATATGTTGGACCATTTAAGATTGTGGAAAGAATTGGGAAGGTTGCCCATCGACTAGAGCTACCTCCAGAGCTTGGAAATATTCATCTGACTTTTCACGTGTCCAATTTGTGAAAGTGTTTAGCTGACGCTGATCTTCACATTCCACTCGACGAAATCCAAATCGATGAAACGATGCACTTTGTCGAGAAACCTGTGGAGATAGTGGACCGTACATACAAACAGTTGAAGAACAAACGAATTCATTTGGTCAAGGTTCCCTGGGAATCTAAACGTGGCCCAGAGTTTACTTGGGAACGTAAGGACCAAATGAAGGCGAAATATCCGCAATTATTCTCCCAAGTTTCGTCTAGTTAAAATTTCGGGACGAAATTTCCTAAAGTAGGGGAGACTGTGACAACTGTGTTCTGTAATCGATGAACAATGCAAAACAATGTTAATTATCAATAAAACAATGTGTTTTGGTGTTACTATATGTGTATTTGTGTTTGATGATTTTACGATTCGATTCGATTCCGATTTCAAGCTTTAAATCGCTTTCTGGAAAGTTATACGCAAACTGGTGCATAAACGCAGTCAGTTTAACGTGACAAACACTTCAAAATAGTGACATAGGCTTAACATACCTAAAATAACCTTTACATAACTTAGAAATAAGTTTTGGATGGTTTGGTGTGTTGAAAACAAGTCTATTCGATCGCAGGGACTATTTGTGTCAAACTGCGAAACTATACTGATTCGTATGGTATCAAAGAGTCCGGAACTTGATCATAAGCTAAACATACCATAAATAGCCTAAACATAGCTTAGAAATAAGCTTTGAGTGGTTCGGTGTGCAAAAACATGCTTATTTGATCTTACAGGGACTAAAAGTGTCAAAAACAACGTAAGTTTGCATTTTCGCGTATATCTTACATTCTGACCACATCTGGACATCCAAAATTTTTGTACACACTAAAATATTTTTTATTTTAGTGATCGGCATGCAAAAATTCCATTCGTCGCTTAATTTGGTTCGTTTTCGCGCCCGTTTGAGTTTCGTCGTAATTTAACGAACAACGCGACCGTACGACCAAACGAGCCGACATCCGAGAGTTTTCCGAGCACATTTTGAGTCCTCTAAACTTTATTGACCTTGTAGAGCCTTGAAAATGGCTTAACGGGTGTCAAAAGTGCCTAAAATGGACTCAAACAAGTGCCGGGACCTAAACTGCCAATTTGTAAACTTCTGCTGATCTGGGGAGGCCAGACGGGGCGCGTAAGCTCCCTCCCTCAGCTTACGCGGGCCGTGTGGGAAGCCCAGCGACCAGAATGTTGTTTTCAGCAACTGTTTCCTAATTCAGGGGCTGTTAATGCAAATTCTTTGTGTGGTAGCCAGGTTACCACCTCTCCAAGGCTTTGTACCTGCAACAAACAAGTGTATGGATGAGATTTAATGCTTGGAGGTTACACAAACATGTGTAATGATCCTATGAACTTGCTACAAGTATAAATAGCCAAGCTTACCTCCTCATCCATTGCTCATTTCCTTCTTCTCTTCTCTACATCTGATTTGGAGCTCTCTCCCAAGTGTTTGGAGCTTTCTAATCTAATTATTCTTAGTAGAAAAGATAGCTAGGACCTATTGTAAGTCTTCTTTCATGCTTATTCTTTATGTTTAAGCAAAAAGTCAAACAGTTTGGCCAACAGTTTGACTTTCGGTTTTGACCATCAATTGGTCAAGTTAAAGTTCAATTGAACTTTGCAACGTGATTGTAATCACGATGGTTATAATCCTTAGCGATTATACCTACTGATTACCACGTTAACTAGGCGTAGTGACGAGTCAAAGTTTCGGTCAAAATGCGTTTTAGCACGCATTTTGTAACGGAACTATTTTCGGGTATCAAAACCCATTGTTTTGATACCAAATCAGTTTTTTAAGCTAGTTAAACATGTTTTGACATGTTTAACTCGTCACTATTAGTTTAGTGCTTGTTTAAGGTCGTAAGTTAAGCGGTCTAAACAATCGCTTAGACTTTCAAACCCGACCCGTTTGGTCGATCATTAGGACTGACTAAGCTTGATTAGTGATCATAGTTGCATAGGGAATAACCACTGAGGTTATACCTTATGATCACATAGGATTGGTTGGTTATTTGTTAAAGTAGCTTGTATGCCCATAGAAAATGACCAAAAACGCCCTTTTGAAGCATAAATCCATATTTTACATATGTGAACATGTTTTTGACATATAATCTGATTTAGTAACATATTTAGGTATTATTAGGCATGTAAGACTTGACATAACACATTGTTAACCATCCGAACATAGTTTTGCGCGAACGACGCGTTAAAGTAGCATAAGCTACCTTAATGGGTCGTAACGGGTTGAAAGCACCTAGGTTAGGTTCCGATTTAGGATGTAGGCTTTGTTAAACCATATCACATGAGTTCCACACTCATTGGTTTACAAGACCTCATTCTATCTGATCTTCCGATTAAGGTGTCGATTTATTTACTAGTGATCCGATTACTAGGTACCACTTGAATTTCCTTGGTTTGCCTGAGCTTCGCTAAGTTCTTTAGATCAAGGATACCCTATCATTCAATGTGAGTACATAGTTCCCCTATTTTACTATTTTCAATTGTTTTGGGGTGATTCATATGTATCAAAATGATTTTCGATATTTTAACGATGGTTTCAAAACGATTAAGATGGTTTATACTAAACTAATAACGATTTTCGATAATGTGAACGAACTTGTTGGTTGTAGTTACATAACGAATGACATTCATTAATTTTGGCCGAACCGACCAGTATTAGGTTATGGTACCATAGGATCTGACAAATCCCGTTATCAGACTACACCCATGGTTATGTGTGGGGGTTATGTAGGTAACGACCGAATCTGATGATTGTTAACTTACCCTTTGGTGGTTTGTTAATACGATAGATGAGGTAGTCAAGTCACGAAGGTTTGAATGTTATTAGCGAGACAACCAAAAGTAGTTTCACAATTAAAACGAAAACGATTTTGGGTCGAATTAAACGATTTGGAACGACCTAAACGAAATAAACGATTTGAACGAACGATTGGTTTTGAGTAGTGATTAGATAATGGGACGGGTGTAGCATGATAGAATCATGGTAGATACGCCGCTGGTACATCTTATATATAAGTGCTTCTATCATATTACATTGCGTGTCATTATTTAGTTCACTTGGGAAATGATTTGAAATGATGTCACACAACGAGGTTTTCAAAATGATATAAACCATACGAGTTTTATTAACGAGTTTTTAACGAGATGCTTTACGAATTGGTTTACTAAAGCAAATGTTTTGGGGTTAAGAATCATGGCTATGAGATTTTATAAACTATAATCATCTTGATTTGAGTTGGTTAATTATGTTGCAATACACTTTTCAAAACAAGGTTTGTACTTTTGACTCTTGTAGTCTAACGAGGTACTGCAACATACAAACGAGCCATGAATCCGATACTCTCACAAAACCTATGTGCTCGCCAGCATTTCTTTGCTGACTATGTTTTTACATATGTTTCAGGTGATAATGCTTGATGTTGATTGCTAGGAAGCAAGTTCACTTAGGATCCGGACGTGTCTTTAGTGACTTAAAAATGATAATAGACGATGTTCAATTTGTTTGTTTGGTTTAAGACAACATACATTATTTGATAATTCAATAAAACGAAACTTTTAATTACCATGGTTATTGAAACGATGATTCTGTTACAACACTCCCCGACGTTTCTGCCACAGTTTTTTGTTTTAACGTGGTCGGGGTGTGACACGATATAGTTACATTATGATCTGAATATCTGGTGCTAGGCATAACGAGTGTAGCGAGAGTAACAAGCACAAAAGTACGGGTTGTTAAAGTCTCCCCTGCTTTAGGAAATTTCATCCCGAAATTAATCCACAAGGAGGGCTGCGAGAGTTGATACGAGAACAAGTAGCGAGCATTGACGCGAGTAAGCGGCGAATTTGCGTTAGGGTGAGCGAAAAGTGAACGAGCGATCGATTGAGAATTGTGACATCTGTGCTTTTAATCATTGTATAAACTCTAATCAGTTCAATTATCAATAAAACAATGTTATTTGACCCCAATTTTTGTTTATTTGTGTTTGTCATTTTACAAGTTTTCATTTTGTTCAATTTCAAACTCTATTTCGTTATCTGGAAAGTTATACGCAAACTGGTGCGTAAACGTAATCAGTTTAATGCGACAAACACTCCGGAACACCAATATATGCTTACATACCTTAAATAACCTTTACATAACTTAGAAATAAGTTTTGAAGGCTTTGGTATGGCAAAATCAAGTTTATTCGATCGCAGAGACTATTTGTGTCAAACTGCGAAAACTATGCCGATTTGTGTGGTAACGAACATTCCGGAACTTGATCATAAGTTAAACATACCATAAATATCCTTTACATAGCTTAGAAATAGGCTTTGAGGGGTTCGGTATATGCTAAAATAAATTTTTTGGTCAATCAGGGACTAAAAGCGTCAAAAAGTGCATAAGTTTGCATTTTCGCGCATATCTTACGTTCTGAATATATCAGAACATCCAAAAATTTTTGTAACCATGAAAATATTGTATTCTAGTGATTGGCATGCTAAAATTCCATTCGTCGCGTAATTTGGATCGTTTTTCGCGTCCGTTCGTGTTTCGTCGTAATTAACCGAACAACGCAACCGTAGGACCAAACGACCGACATCCGACACATTTTCAAGTATATTTTAAGCTCCCTATACTTTAACGTCATTGTAGAGCCTTGAAATGAGGTTAACGGGGCTTAAACGTGTCAAAAATGCATCAAAAACCAAGTTTCACACATTCAGGGACCATTTCTGACATTCTGCCAAACTTGGCTCTCGCGGGGCGCGTAAGAAGAGGTCTCCTCTTACGCGGGGCATGACAGATGCCCAGATCAGAAACCCAGTTTTCACAAACAGCAGCTGGTTTCAGGCTTTTTGGATATGGTTTCTTCATACTTGGAGCTGGTTTTGGTCACCCATAGCATTGTAAATCAGTGGGCACACATGCAGGGCCAAGATTGAAGCTCGTAATCCAAGAAACGATCTTAACGATTTTGGAAATCCTATATAAACCCACCTTAATTCATTCCAATCCTCACACTTGACCTGATTTATACTCTAAGTTGAAGCCTTAGCTTCATACCTGAGTATTTTAGATCAATTTGTTCCTTGCTTGGACCTTTTGTAAGTTTCTTTCATGCTTTTATGCGTTTTTAAGCACGAAAGTCAAACATTGTTTGACTTTCTGCTTTGACCAGTCAATGGTCAACACGAAGTTCGTTTGAACTTCGCAACGTGAGCGTAATCACGATGGTCATAGTCCTTTGTGACTATACCTACTGATTACCACGTTATTTAGGCAAAGTGACGAGACATAGTTTCGGTCAAAATACGCGTTTATGCGTATTTTGCAACCAAACTATTCTTGGGTATCAAAACCCTTTGTTTTGATATCAAACTTGTTTTCTAACTTAGTTAAACTTGTTTCAACATGTTTAACTCGTCACTTTTAGTTTAGTGCTTATATAGGGTCGTAAGATAAGCGGTCTAAACAACCGCTTAGACTTTCGAACCCGACCAGTTTGGTCGATCATTAGGATCCGACCAAACACATTTTTGTGACCATAGTTGTATAGGGAATAACCTTCCGAGGTTATACCTTATGGTCACTACGTTTAGTTAGTTGTATGATAGGTAGTTTATATGCCTTAGGAAAATGACCAAAATGTCCTTTTCGCGCATAATTTCATTTTAAGCATATGTAACCTAAATTTTGACATCTAAACTGAATAGGCAACATTATTAGACATGTTAAGGCATATAATACTTGTCATAGGACTAGTTAGGTGGTCCGAATGCATTTTACGTGAACGACGCGTTAAAGTAGCGTAAGCTACCTAAACGAGTCGTAATGGGTCGTAAGCACTTAGGATAGGTTCCGATTTAAAATGTAGGCTTTGTTAAACCATATTACATGAGTTTCCATACTCATTTTGTTTACGAAACCTCATTTTATCCGATCTTCCGATTTTGGTCCGGTTTATTTGTGACAACCCTCACTAAACCAGGTATCCGTACGACTTAATTAATAATTAATTACTGCTTAATTACTGTGCTTGTTTGAAATTACTGATGAACTGCTACTTGATTTCTGATACATGCATATACCTGCATCATAATTTACTTACCATCACTACATTATTTACTTGTTGAACCTTAGTGACAAACATGATGCACAAAAAGCACAGTAGCACTATGAACGGATAACCTATTGAACGTGCTGTCATAACTAGCACCAGGCACACACTCTCTAAGGCCTGTATGAGCCAGAAATATTTTACTACACTAGTGGTGAGTGTAGGGATACAAGGGTTGTAGAACTGCGTCTCTAGGAATAAGTTACAATGACTGGATGTGCCTAAAACGTACTCTGAGCACAAAATTCAGCACTTTACATAATAATTCAGCATTTAGCTACCTAATAAAGTGCCAAAACATGAGAAAAATATTCCTGACACTTTGGAAGAATAAGTTGTGTCACTAAAAATAATTATAACGACACTTTAAAGCTTTGTTAAGCACTCTAACGGATTACTATCCAACCGAACAACCGGACTATACCCGGAACATGAAAATATTGTCAATAACATTATTTATCTTTTTCTGAGCCAGTTAGGGTCCCTGAATACCCTAACACCCTTTGTAACGCATGACACACTAGTAACCGGGTTAATCTCTAAAATAACTAAACTAACCAACTACATGCTAACTAATTGGTTGGATTTGAACTGGGAGACCCCCCCCCCCCCAACCGAATTCGGTCCCCAATGGGGACACCTCATGTCCTTTGATGATTATTTTAATCTTCCTTGCTTAATATCTAGAAGACATATGACCCATTGGTTAATTATCTTAAGTATTGCCTATAAGTTGCAAGATTAGCACAACATAACTTTCCATCTCACAACCCAACTCACACAACTCTCTCTCCCTCTCTACTACTCTCGGCCGAACACCCCCTTGAGCATCCATCATTCTTCGAGTTTGATCATCACATTCCAAGATCATTCAAGTGTTAAGGATCGCGTATAAGGAACCTTGGTGCAATCGGAAGGCGAAGGACCTCACTACATTGCTTTTATCCTCTCATTTTGCGCTTAGATTCTTCCCTAGCCTCGAGCTAGTAGTAAGTTGCTTAAATCACCTTCTCGAACCATTTTAAAGTGGTTAATATGATATGTAACGGTTAAAACTCGCAAACATACAAGATGAAGCATAAAAGTCTACTAAAAACACTAAAAGTGATGGTTAAAAGCTCATATGTTGTGTAAATCTTGTAGTAATTGATTTGTGTGATTATTTAGACCCGATCTATGTTGTGGTAGCTCGGATCATCGTTTAACCCGGATTGGTCATGACCTTGGATCATGACATAAGGTTGTTTTGGAAGTAACAAGGGTTAAAGGATGAAACTCTACCACACACGAATCATGAACTTGTGTAAAAGCGATTTTGCTTGTGAAATAGTGTTTAAAACTAGTAGATCTACGTATCTACAAGCGGTATTTTCAAAGAACCAAGTATCAAAGAAATTATGTTTTCTAAAGACGGATCTTACACTAACACGAATGATTTTTAGAACACACAAGTGTGTAAACACTTGTGTAGCACACACTTTCGACAAAATAACTATTTTTGAAAAAGATGACGGGAAGTTGTAAAGATGGAATTTCTTTAAAAACGAGGTTTTTACGAAACCGGATTGATTTATATAAAGATCCACTAAAAGTAATGGAATTTACTTTATGTTTTTGGGTAAAACGCAAGTTCATGTAATTTATGCGATATACATGTTTATTAACTAGTTTGTTGCGTTGAACATTGTTTTGATTGAATAAGAAGAATGTTGATTTGATTTATAAAAGAAAATGATACGCTTAAAAGCGTGGCCACCTCCAGTTACAGGGGAAACTCTGGCGAAATTTTTCCAAAAACCTAACACTTAGAAATATTTTCACTATAAGTGTTAGAAATACTTTTCGACTTCTTTTTTTTCAAAATATAGATTTCGCCACGACTATATTTACAAAACATCGGAGGTGGGAGTTCACAAAATAAAACTTGGTAAATATATATTTAGTATATATTTTTCATAAAGTCACTTGATATGTGTTTATGATTATTTTGTGAAAATACTAGTATTATTTTTAGGGTAAAAATAATACTATCGAATGTTAATGGATCCAAAATAATACGAACGTCTCTACGATAAATATATAAGTCACACCAAATTAACCACGCTTCCGCAAAGCCAGGGTGTGACATTATTAATGTAGTTACCTATATTAGGTGCCGATCGATTCCGTGATCCCTCAAGCGTTGTTTGATTGTTGTTTCAAGATCTTTTAGCTATATCAAGTGAGTACATAGTCCCCTCTTTTATTGTTTTCAAACATTTTGGGGTGAAACACATGTGCCTACTTGTTACTTTCGTGATTTTCGTGTTTTCATGACATATACTTGCTATGTTCATTAGTACGCATATAGTACATGATTTCATCCATGTTTATGCTATGTATGTTTAATTAACATGCTAGTATATTAATTTCATAAACACCTTTGTTTCATATGTTTATTTCAGCATATGTACACATCGATTTACATCGGATTTATGCTATGTATCGCTACAAAAAAAAATGAGTATTAGAGACTAAAATATCAGTATCTAACACATCAAAATCAGTCCCGAATGGTTATCAGAGACTGATTTGCCAGTCCCTAGCCAGTCTCGGATACCTAGTACTAGATAGTGGTATTAGTAACTAAAAATCAGTCCCGGTTGTATGACATCAACAAAGACTTACGGTCAGTCTCCGATACATATAAATTCAATTCTAAATTAGCTTGTCGGTACCACATGGTTTCAGTCCCCGATATATTTTTATGTGACTAAAAATCAGTCATTGATTCCATGAAATTTCAGTCCCTAACACATTTCTTTAGGGACTGAAAATCAGTTCTTTAAACTATGTATATTTAGTTTCTGATACATTTCATTAGGTTCGCGATTCCATAACCATTTAGTCCATAATAAATGTTTCAAAGAATGAAAATTAGTCTCTAGTGCCACATCATTTCAGTCCTTAATATGTTTCTTTAGAGTCTGAAAATCAGTCTCGGATAACATTTATTTTCATTCGTTAATATGTTGAAATAGTCTCAGTATCCAAAAATCGGTATCTATTATATTCATTGAATAACTACTTCAAAAGCATTCCAAAAACAAATAGCATAAAAAAATCAGACCAGCCCAAATTTTTGTACAAGTTAATGAAAGTTCTTCAAATCACTATTTTTTACATAGTATCTTAAATTTCTACAGATCAGCTAGGAACAATGCCTTCAACTTATGCTTTGAACAAGCTTTCATCACTTAAAACTCTAGTATCCATTTCTACTTCTGCAAAATATAACAAGTTTGTTATAATAACACAATATTTAAAGTAAGATTAACTTTCTGAATAAGAGAACTTCAAAGCCAAACATAAGCCTTCATTAGTGCATCATAGACTAAACCATACTTTGATGAATGTAAAGATTAGTAAACTTCCTATACAGCAATTCCATATACAAGTTCCTAACACATAGCGCGTTCATATAGACATCAGATGATAACTAGATTAAGATTCATATAAAAAATAGTCATGTACAACATAAGAGTGTATGTATGTGTTTGGTAGTTTTAAATATTGTTAGATATGAGTGTGGTCTCTTGCAGACAGGCATTCAAGACAAAGCACCTTTGCTCTTGTTTTTCCTATAATATATATAATAGAAAATCAAGTAAAGATCAATAATATATATAACTAGGGTCATTCCCTAGTCGCGCCTTGAGCGATTTACATTATGGTTAGCATATCTGACAATAAACCATTAAAATGATGTTTTTAGATACCTTGTGTCATATGTTTGGTTTGTGGGCTTACTTTTTACATAGTTTGATACTAAATATCAAAAGGTCAAACATGTTAATCTTTGCACAAAAGTTGTTCCCTGCATGTGTTGTTGACTTGGTGCTTTACTTGGTTGTGTCGACACGCCTTCTTTCTTTAGCGACTTAGGGTGGAAGCGAACTTCAATTGTTGATGTGTCTATCATCTCGTCAAACCATAAAACCTGCATTTCAACACAGTTCGCTTAGTGTCAGTTCACATATATTACTCAACAATGAGAAGACGGTAAATTCACATGTGCCAGTTCGGGTTAGGATGGGTCGTTTTAAAAAGGTGTAAGTTTGGTTCAAGTCAAAATGGGTATCAACAAAAATTAGTACGGGTCAAAAAGGGTTGTTTCAAAAGAGAAATTGATTATTCCAAACATAAAAACAGATGTGGACCGAACAATCGCAAGACCAGTGGATCAAGACTTATTCTTGCCTTAATTCCAAACACAAAAACAGACCTGGAACCGATTATTCCAAGCACAAAAACAGACTTGGAACCGATGATTTCTAACATATAAACAGGCCTGCTTAGTTTTTTTCTATTTTTTTTTAAACGGCATAAATTGTCTTTTATAATAAAGACAGTTTAATTGAAGTTACTAACAAAAGAAAGCACAAAAGAAAGTAGTTGGTGTAAGTCGTTAATTGGATTAGGGCATTAGGCATGTTTTTCCATTCGGCGAAATTAATGATAACTGAGAACTGATGACTGACCATTGAAACGGGTGAGGCTTAGTATCGGTTCCTTTTCTGTCATTTTTTCGGGTTGGAGTGAAACATGCTCACCCCTAATCTAAATCACATAACAATAATTAAAAAAACAACTATATAGATGGGCAATGCTGGGTACCTTAATCAGCAAAAGAAACAGGTCAAGCTGACACGAATCTCAAACCTGAAGTCAAAAGCGGAGGTACAATCTTAGGCGTTAAAAGCATCTTATAATGTTTAGACTTTAGACTAAAGAGAAATAAATAAGAGCTGTGAAAATATATGTACCTTTTCACTAAGAGCACATTGAATTACTTGAACATCAATCAAGACTTGGTTCACTATGTCCCCATTGTTTCCATATGTATCAAAAAAGCTCATGTTCTGGGTTAATATTACTTGGACATACTTTGTCCTTGTTACAGCAGTTTGTCTTTCAGCGAGTCGGATAAGTGTTGACTGCTGCACAAATAAAAAGTTCATATAGTGCATTTTTAAGTAAAGTGAATATTAAATCGTATTTGACATGTAGATGTCCATACCATGATAAAATGTTCTGTTTCTGCTCATTTATTCAATTCTTCTATCAATAGTACATGATTCATATGCGCTATCTAATTAAAAGTTGTACATGTACAATATCACTTTAAACAAATAGGAAATTTTCATGGTGTTTGTAAATTTGTAACTAACCTCATAAGTGAATCAAGCAATTTATAATTAGAACATAACAGTAGTAATATAAAAAACTATGAAAGTGACTCGAATGGCTCATGTTCTTGCAAGGTTGACCCATTTCTTTAGAATATCTTATACTATATAATGCATATATAACAACCTCAGTCACCTGAAGAAAAAAAAACTATAAATAATCAAAACAACTATGGAACATCTGGACATCGGAATCATTATTTAAATTATCTCGTTCACCTGCTGATTCAAGAAACATTTTGCAGCATAGGCGAGTCTCTATCTGCAGGCACCAAGCAATTAGAACTATGCTACACCCTGAACAAATGTTCCATGTTAGAGAATTCTAATGATCGTTGTTAAAACATTAAAAAAAATAAACGCCGTATACAATTCAAAGATTCATGTCAGATCACATAATTATACATATCACGCTCACAACGATACTGGTTATTATTCTATTATTAACCACAAGAAAGTTGCCGGTAGAGCCCATCGGAGGCATGCTAAACGCTGGTGCATTGGTGACACTCCCATTCCACCCATTGGCGGTGGTGGCCCTAGTTGACCATATCCACCACCCATACCCTACGATTCAGGTAGATTGAGTGGCCGTAGTTGGGCATACATGTTCTGCAACCAACCAATGCATAGTCATTAGTAACTTCCATTTACTGTACATGGTGATGACAAAAAAAATATTAAAAAAAGCAAAAACCTGCCCTTCTCCGTTTCAGTCTTGTCCTTGATTAGTTCATCAACCTTTGCGAGTATATTTACAGATAAACTGCAAGAAAACCAAATAATCGAAACTTGAATATCCAATCTCCAATCGCAGTGAACTCCCTTAGGCACACAAAAACAAACATCATTACACATCATCTAGTCATCTACTCATATTCGTCTGTATACAGCCACACATTTTTATCCACAACATTCACGGATAATCTGCAAGAAAACCATATAACAAAATTCTAGTTCTCAATGAAATCTAATTACAGCCCTAAATCTCCACATAAACTCAGAAAGACGAAATAATAACCAACATAACGTCACCTGGACGTTGGCGATGCAGTGCGTTACATTCCCGGGAACCAAAGAGCGACGAGCAAAGCTGGAAGGCGAGGTGCTTTCTCAAAGCTGCCGTCGTGTCTCAAAATCGTAGCCATCAAACTACAAATTAAACGAGATTACATGAGCGGCTATAAAAAATATATAAAAAAGCAAAGTACTTCAAGGATCCATGGCACTAGACAAAAACATCGATATCACAACATGAAGGAGATTTGATGGTAATTTTGGTACATGTGCAGAAAAATAAGAAAAACCTTACAAATTATCGGAGCAGACTAGCAGATTGTAAAGGGGGCATGGCACTAGGTATGGATTACAGCAGCGAAGGGTGATCAACGGTCAGGAACGGTGATGCAGGGGACATAGAGATATAGAAAGCTAGTGGTGGTGGCAGTCCACGTTGGTGCGATGGTCGGTTTGCGTTCGGTGGTGGTGGTGGTGGGAACAAACACCGATGGTTTAGGTTTAGAGAAGGAATATAGATAGAAATATTGTGGGTGGGAAAGTATAGTGTAAACCACGGAGGGAAATTGATTTAGGTTTAGAAAAAAACCTAAAAAGGGGGAATTTGGGGGCGGGAATTTTAACTTTTTCGATCAAGAGGGAAATTAATTTATTTTTAAAAGAAATATTATTTTTTTAATTTTTTGTCTTATTATTTTATTATATAAAGACTCAAAATAGGTAAAGAAATATTATTTTTTTATTTATATTTCTTACTATTTTATTATATAAAAAGTCAAAATAAGTGAAGCATAATGCTAATATTTTTCAAATTACGTTCTAATATCTCATATTGAGCTTATGTGGGCTTTAAAATATCATACATAATAGATTATAACAGGCATAAAATACATGTTTTAATATTGTATATTAGATCTAAAATAGTCAAAAGGGCTCGAATGGCTTTGTTAGGTCATCTATATACAAAAGGCGTTCAAGACTGAATATCAGTCCCTAATTTATCTGTTTTAGAAATATTAAGAACTGATTTTCAGTCACTAATATGTTTATTCCATGTTAGAGACTGAAGATCAGTCTCCATACATTTTTACCATTTTTCTTTACGTATTTGGGACTGAATATCAATCGCCAATAAGCTTCCCTCCAAAACCTTGTATTGCACAGAAATATTTGCGACTGAAATTTACTCTTAAATAAGGTGTCAATTTATTAGCGACTGATTATCAGTCACTAATATATGTAGCATAGAAATCAGTCCCCAATATTATTAGTAACTGATAAATCAGTCCTAGATATTATGTATTAGAGACTGATAAAATAGTCCCTAATAATTTAGTCTCTAATGGTCACTTTTCTTGTAGTGTATGTTCTTTTGGCATACTTAGTACATTGTTTTCACATAACATGCTTACATTTGGTATGACATTTGGTTTGTTTAACGGGACAAAAATACGTTCATTAACATTGATCACGCCGCTCGGTAGTAAGTAGTGGTACCATAGGAATTGACAACTCCCATTTCTGGCTTCCTAGGTTTGTTTAGAAGTAGGAAATGACTGAATCCGATATTCATAAATCTTGATAAACCTTTAATTTCTTTAAGGGTTTGTCTCCACAGTCGTAAGGCTTGAATGTATGCGTTTTAACATTACCGCATAGATGTTTGTATCAATAAAGCATTGATTTTACAAAACATAACTTTTGAATTAAACTATGATTTATTCAAATACATTGTTTTGTACATTTTACATACGGTTTAAGTAGACACTTTTATTTACCATACATAACATTTGATTATACATGAACATGATTTACATTTGGCATTTGACATTGTTTACACATAAACATTTTGACATTAGTTTAAACAAGACATTTTGGTGGTTTGTTTGGGTAAGTGATTTAAATAACGAGGCGTGTGTAATATGATAAAAGCATGGTGGATACGCCGCTGGTACTTCCTATATATAAGTGCTTTCATGATATTACATATCGTAGCGTTATTTAAACCATTTCAATTTATAGATATTACATTTTATACAAAGAACATAACTTCACAAAACATTGTTTTACAAATAACATATCTTATACAAATTCATTTTTCTTTGTTATTTATTTAACCACACATCTTTTTTTATATCATCAAATTTCTTATCGATTTTCATATGTTTTACAAAAGAAAACACTTTTAATAAGATTCATGACTAACTTTTGTTAAACATTTCTTTCAACTACGAGTCATGAATCCTAAATCAATAAACCTATGTATCTCACATGCATTTTTATGATGACGTACTTATTTTCACATGTGTTTTCAGGAGCTGATGCATAGGATTGGTCAAGATAAATTTAGGCAGACTTGGGCCTTAGTGACATAAAATGAAGCTAGAATAGTTTAACTATGTTATGTACTCTTTGTTTCTTTGTTTTAAGACAATGTAACCCCCTTTGTTAATAAATAAAACAAAACTTTAAATAACATGGTTGTGAAACAATAATTCTGTTGCTCGACTCCCTGACGTTTCCGCCGTGGTTTGTTGTTTTACGCGGTCGGGGTGTGACAGAAGAGTTGGTATCAGAGCCAATGGTTATAGGGAATTAGGTTATTAGTAATTCTTTGACCTAGACTATAACTTTTCTAGGACTCCAACACAAGTTATCTTGTGTTTAGATCTTAAAACACTACCGTCACCTATCTTTAGGTGATTACCACAACAAGAACACAATTTTCCAAAACGATTTTTTTTTTTAAAATCAATCATCTATACGTAGATGATTTGTTATAAGGTTTTGAACCCTTCAATTTTTCCAAATCGATTTTGAAAATTCAATCATCCACTTTTGAACGATTCGTTTTTGGCTTAATGCCTTCTAAATTTTCAAAATCTCGTCAAAGTTTGGGTCTAAATAATGTGAACACGTGCAATCTGGAAGGGTGGATGCCTGTACCTCGAGTTTTCTGTCTAGGCTAGAGTGTTCATACAAATCCACATAATCGGACCAGTCACTCTTACCTGGGAACTCTTGGGGTGAGTGTCCACTTATAGGCTAAAGCATGTCTTCGCGATACATTATTTTGACCCATTTACTTTGATTAGTCACTGTGTGTTTATTGTTTGCTTTGTGGTACGAACGAATGACCACCATCCACGCGTTTTGTCGATTTTTGTATCATCTCATTTTTCATCTAATCATCTCACTCGTTTTCTCTCATGTTTCCTCTTTTAGAATGCCCCCTCGACGCGACAATCAGCTACCTAATGCCGAAATGGCAGCAATCAGTGCGCAGCAAATGGCTGCTGCATTCCCAAACATCATTGCTCAAGTTAACCAAGCCAACAATAACCATAATGCTCCATGCAACTTTAAAAGTTTCAATTCGGCTAAACCACTCAAGTTTAGTGGTTTTGAGGGAGCAACTGGGCTCCTACAGTGGTTTGAGAGCATTGAGAGCACTTTTCGTCATGTTCAGTGTCCTGATAATCGCAAGGACGAGTTTGCTTCTAGCGTGTTCCAAAAGAGGGCTCTTACTTGGTGGAATGGGTTAATGAGGGATCGTGGTGCTAATGTTGCTTTGGGTCAAACATGGGAAGAGCTTAGGGCTCCTATAATGAGGGAATTCTGTCCCCGTCATGAACAGAGGGCGTTGGAAAGGGAGTTTGATGATTTGAAACAGGATAGTGGTGAACATCAGGCTTATACTGACAGGTACGAGGAACTGAGTTTGTTATGTCCTACAATGGTTACCCCACTCGAGAAAGCTATTGAGAGGTATGTCGATGGTTTATCTGACCCCGTGCTAGACATTGTCACTGGTAGCAACCCTACCAAAGTTCGTCAGGCAATCGAGTTAGCTGTGACTTTGACTGAGTCGCAAATTAGAAAGGGTAAGCTTCACAGGAAAGGTGACAAGGATAAGAAACAATCGTCGGATAAGGGTGAGAACAAGAAGGGTAAGAAAGCTGGATCTTCGAAGAGGTCTAGGAAGCGCAAGGCTTCCCAGAACTTCGCTGTTACTGCACAAGCCAATCAGGTAGCTCCCAACCAACCTGCACAACCACCCGCAAAGAAACAATAAGCTGGTAAAGCACCGTTGTGCAACAGATGCAATAGTCACCATCAACCGCAAGTTCAGTGTCGTTTCTGTGCTAATTGTGGAAAATCGGGTCATCTTGCCGACATTTGTCGTTTTGCTCCTAATCAAGCCGCACAAAACCTAGCTCATCAAGCTGCACGACCTCACTATCCTCCTGGTTCGTGCTACAAATGTGGGGATCTGACCCACTACAGAAATCAGTGTCAGAGGTTAGCTAATGAAAATCAGGCGCAGGCTCGTGGTCGAGTCTTTAACATGAATGCAAACAAGGCGCGAGCAGACAACGAGGTGGTGAATGGTACGTTCTTTGTTAACAATCAGCCTGCATCTGTTCTTTTTGATTCGAGTGCCAATAAGAGTTTTGTGTCATTAACTTTTAAACCTTTGCTTCGCATGTCTAGAACAAAACTAGGAAAGCCCTTGACAGTAGAGGTAGCTAGTGGTGAACCCATTATTCTCGATTCTGTTCTTCCAAATTGCCAGTTGAACCTTAATAACCATCTTTTTCCTATCGATCTCACACCGATGCAACTTGGAAGTTTCGACATTATAGTGGGAATGGATTGGTTTGCCAAGTACCAAGCAGAGGTAGTTTGTTTTGAAAAGATTGTTCGTATGCCACTTTCAACTGGTGAGATCTTAGAGGTTCGTGGTGAGAAACCTGCTAGTAGTCTTAAACTCATGTCTTGTACTCAAGCTCAGAAGTATCTGCGTAAGAACTATGTTGCCTTTTTGGCACATGTTGTAGAAGAGAAAGGCAGAGGTAAGTCTATTCAAGATATCCCTGTTGTTCGGGATTATCCTGAAGTGTTTCTTGAAGAATTACCTGGTTTACCCCCAGCACGCCAAGTCGAGTTTTGTATTGATCTTATACCTGGTGCTAATCCTATTGCTAGATCTCCGTATCGTCTTGCACCGTCTGAGATGCAAGAGTTATCTAAGCAGCTTCAGGAGCTTTCTGATAAAGGTTTTATCCGTCCGAGCTTTTCACCTTAGGGTGCTCCCGTTCTTTTTGTCAAGAAGAAAGATGGCTCTTTCAGAATGTGCATCGATTATCATGAGCTCAACAAGCTTACCATCAAGAATCGATATCCCCTACCTCACATTGATGATCTATTTGATCAGTTACAGGGTGCTACTTGCTTCTCAAAGATTGATCTACGTTGTGGGTATCATCAACTTCGTGTGCTTGAAGAAGATATTCCCAAGACTGCTTTCCGCACTCGATATGGGCATTATGAGTTCACTGTTATGCCATTCGGTTTGACTAATGCTCCTGCTGTTTTCATGGACTTGATGAATAGGGTTTGTAAGCCTTATTTGGATAAGTTCATCATCGTTTTCATTGATGACATTTTGATTTATTCTAAGACTCGAGCCGATCATGAGCAACATCTTCATCTTACAATGGAACTCCTGAAGAAAGAACAACTTTTTGCCAAATTCTCCAAATCTGAATTTTGGCTTAATGAAGTCCAATTTTTGGGACATATCGTCAACGAACAAGGTATTCATGTAGATCCCTCCAAGATCAATGCGATTAAGGATTGGGATACGCCTACTACACCCACCGAAGTTCGTTCTTTTCTTGGTCTCGTGGGTTATTACCGCCGCTTCATCGAAAACTTCTCCAAGATTGCAGTTCCTCTAATTGCTCTAACTCAGAAGAATAAACCCTTTGAATGGGGATCTAAACAGGAAGAAGCGTTTCAGACCTTGAAACTAAAACTCTGCGATGCACCTATTCTATCTTTACCTGAGGGCAATGATGATTTTGTCGTATACTGTGATGCATCCAAATTAGGTCTTGGCTGTGTTCTCATGCAAAGGAACAAAGTCAAAGCTTACGCATCAAGATAGTTGAAGGTTCACGAGAAGAACTACACGACTCATGATCTTGAGTTAGGTGCAGTTGTATTCGCTCTCAAAATCTGGAGACACTATCTATATGGTACTAAATGTGTGGTTTTCACTGACCATAAAAGTTTTCAGCATACCTTCAATCATAAAGAACTTAACATGAGGCAACGACATTGGGTTAAACTTCTAAACGACTATGACTGCGAAATTCACTACCATCCTGGTAAGGCGAATGTCGTAGCTGATGCATTGAGTCGTAAAGAGCATGTCAAGCTTCATTGTGTTCAAATTCGATCTGATATTCAAACCCGCATTTCTCAGGCTCAACATACTTGTGTTTCACAAGATTTAATGGGTAAGGAATTACCATTTCATATTAAGCCTGATCTTGAACTGAAAGACAATGGATTGTATTACTTCATGGACCGTTTGTGGGTCCCAAGTCAAGACAATCTTCACACCTTGCTTATGGATGAAGCTCATAAGTCTCGTTATTCTATTCATCCTAGTGCAGATAAAATGTATAAGGATCTTCGAACCCAGTTTTGGTGGCCTGGTATGAAGAAAGACATTGCCTTATACGTATCCAAATGCCTTACTTGTCTTAAGGTTAAGGCTGAACATAAACATCCCTCTGGATTATTGGAGCAACCAGAGATTCCATTTTGGAAGTGGGAAAACATTGCTATGGATCTTATTACCAAACTTCCGCGCACTAAGAAAGGTCATGATGCAATTTGGGTAGTTGTTGATCGTCTTACAAAATCAGCACATTTCTTGCCAATCCGTGAGGATTTATCTGCCGACAAGCTGGCTAAAATCTATGTGGATGAGATTGTATCCCATCATGGCGTTCCTTTGAACATTATATCTGACAGAGATGCTCAATTCTTATCTCGCTTTTGGAGAACCATGCAATCTGCTATGGGAACCCAACTTAATTTGAGCACAGCTTATCATCCGCAATCAGATGGCCAATCTGAAAGAACAATCCAAACACTGGAGGATATGCTTAGAGCTTGTGTGATCGATTTTGGTGGTAGTTGGGATTCGTATCTTCCGTTGATTGAATTCTCCTACAACAATAGTGATCACTCCAGCATCAACATGGCTCCTTTCGATGCACTTTACGGTCGAAAATGTCGTTCACCAGTCTGCTGGAATGAGATCAGTGAGGCTCAGCTTACTGGACCTGACCTCATTCTAGAGATAACAGATAAGGTTAAGAAAGTTCGCGATAACCTTCAGACAGCTAGAAGCCGTCAAAAGAGTTACGCGGAATGATGACACAAGCCCTAGGAATTTCAAGTCGGTGATCGCATTCTACTTAAGGTTTCACCTTGGAAATGTGTGATCAGATTTGGAAAGACAGGAAAACTTGCACCTAGATATGTTAGACCATTCAAGATAATCGAAAGAATCAGTAAGGTAGCCTACAGACTTGAGTTACCTCCTGAACTTGGAAATGTTCATCCAACCTTTCACGTGTCCAATCTCTAGAAGTGTTTAGCTGATGAGAGCCTCCACATACCGCTTGATGAAATTCGTGTTGATGACACGATGCATTTTGTTGAGAAACCTGTGGAAATTATGGAACGTGAAGTTAAATGGCTCAAACGCAAGCACATTCCACTTGTCAAAGTTCGCTGGGAATCTAAACGTGGACCAGAATTTACTTGAGAACGCTAAGATCAAATGAAGGCAAAATATCCGTATCTATTCTCACAAGTTTCCTCTAAATAAATTTCGGGACGAAATTTCCACAAGTAGGGGAGACTGTGACATCTGTGCTTGTAATCATTGTATAAACTCTAATCAGTTCAATTATCAATAAAACAATGTTATTTGACCCCAATGTTTGTTTATTTATGTTTGTCATTTTACACGTTTTGATTTTGTTCAATTTCAAACTCTATTTCGTTTTCTGGAAAGTTATACGCAAACTGGTGCGTAAACGTAATCAGTTTAATGCGAAAAACACTCTGGAACATCAATATATGCTTAACATACCTTAAATAACCTTTACATAACTTAGAAATAAGTTTTGAAGGCTTTGGTATGGCAAAATCAAGTTTATTCGATCGCAGGGACTATTTATGTCAAACTTCTAAAACTATGCCGATTTGTGTGGTAACGAACATTTCGAAACTTGATCATAAGTTAAACATACCATAAATATCCTTTACATAGCTTAGAAATAGGCTTTGAGGGGTTCAGGATGCTAAAATAAACTTTTTGGTCAATCAGGGACTAAAAGCATCAAAAAGTGCATAAGTTTGCATTTTCGCGCATATCATACGTTCTGAATATATCCGAACATCCAAAAACTTTTGTAATCATTAAAATATTTTATTCTAGTGATTGGCATGCTAAAATTCCATTCGTCACGTAATTTGGATCGTTTTTCGCGTCCGTTCGTGTTTCGTCATAATTAACCGAACAACGCAACCGTACGACCAAACGAACCGACATCCGACACATTTTCAAGCATATTTTAAGCTCCCTATACTTTAAGTTCATTGTAGAGCCTTGAAATGAGGTTAACGGGGCTTAAACGTGTCAAAAATGCATCAAAAACCAAGTTTTACACATTCAGGGACCATTTCTGACATTCTGCCAAACTTGGCTCTCGCGGGGCGCGTAAGAAGAGGTCTCCTCTTATGCGGGGTGCGACAGATGCCCAGATCAGAAACCCAGTTTTCACAAACAGCAGCTGGTTTCAGGCTTTTTGGACATGGTTTCTTCATACTTGGAGCTGGTTTTGGACACCCATAGCTTTGTAAATCAGTGGGGCACACATGGAGGCCCAAGATTGAAGCTCGTAATCCAAGAAACGATCCTAACGGTTTTGGAAATCCTATATAAACCCACCTTGATTCATTACAATCCTCACACTTGATCTGATTTATACTCTAAGTTGAAGCCTTAGCTTCATACCTGAGTATTTTAGATCAATTTCTTCCTTGCTTGGACCTTTTGTAACTTTCTTTCATGCTTTTATGCGTTTTTAAGCACGAAAGTCAAACAGTGTTTGACTTTCTGCTTTGACCAGTCAATGGTCAACACGAAGTTCGTTTGAACTTCGCAACGTGAGCGTAATCACGATGGTCATAGTCCTTTGTGACTATACCTACTGATTACCACGTTATTTCGGCATAGTGACGAGTCATAGTTTCGGTCAAAATACGCGTTTATGCGTATTTTGCAACCAAACTATTCTTGGGTATCAAAACCCTTTGTTTTGATATCAAACTTGTTTTCTAACTTAGTTAAACATGTTTCAACATGTTTAACTCATCACTTTTAGTTTAGTGCTTATATAGGGTCGTAAGATAAGCGGTCTAAACAACCGCTTAGACTTTCGAACCCGACCCGTTTGGTCGATCATTAGGATCTGACCAAACACTTTTTTGTGACCATAGTTGTATAGGGAATAACCTTCCAAGGTTATACCTTATGGTTACTACGTTTAGTTAGTTGTATGATAGGTAGTTTATATGCCTTAGGAAAAATGACCAAAATGCCCTTTTCGCGTATAATTTCATTTTAAGCATATGTAACCTAAATTTTGACATCTAAACTAATTAGGCAACATTATTAGACATGTTAAGGCATATAATACTTGTCATAGGACTAGTTAGGCGGTCCGAACGCGTTTTACGTGAACGACGCGTTAAAGTAGCGTAAGCTACCTAAACGAGTCGTAATGGGTCTTAAGCCCTTAGGATAGGTTCTGATTTAAAATGTAGGCTTTGTTAAATCATATTACATGAGTTCCCATACTCATTTGGTTTACGAAACCTCATTTTATCCGATCTTCCGATTTAGGTCTGGTTTATTAAAGTAGTTACCTATATTAGGTGCCGATCGATTCCGTGATCCCTCAAGCGTTGTTTGATTGTTGTTTCAAGATCTTTTAGCTATATCAAGTGAGTACATAGTCCCCTCTTTTACTTTTTTCAAACATTTTGGGGGAGAAACACATGTGCCTACTTGTTACTTTTGTGCTTTTCGTATTTTCATGACATATACTTGCTATGTTCATTAGTACGCGTATAGTACATGATTTCATCCATGTTTATGCTATGTATGTTTAATTAACATGCTAGTACGTTGATTTCATAAACACCTTCATTTCATATGTTTATTTCAGCATATGTACACATCGATTTACATTGCATTTATGCTATGTATGTTCTTTTGGCATACTTAGTACATTGTTTTCACATAACATGCTTACATTTGGTATGACATTTGGTTTGTTTAACGGGACAAAAATACGTTCATTAACATTGATCACGCCGCTCGGTAGTAAGTAGTGGTACAATAGGAATTGACAACTCCCATTTCTGGCTTCCTAGGTTTGTTTGGAAGTAGGAAATGACTGAATCCGATATTCATAAATCTTGATAAACCTTTAATTTGTTTAAGGGTTTATCTCCACAGTCGCAAGGCTTGAATGTATGCGTTTTAACATTACCGCATAGATGTTTGTATCAATAACGAATTGATTTTACAAAACATATCTTTTGAATTAAACTATGATTTATTCAAATACATTGTTTTGTACATTTTACATATGATTTGAGTATACACTTTTATTTACCATACATAACATTTGATTATACATGAACATGATTTACATTTGGCATTTGACATTGTTTACACATAAACATTTTGACATTAGTTTAAACAAGACATTTTGGTGGTTTGTTTGGGTAAGTGATTTAAATAACGAGGCGTGTGTAATATGATAAAAGCATGGCGGATACGCCACTGGTACTTCCTATATATAAGTGCTTTCATGATATTACATATCATAGCGTTATTTAAACCATTTCAATTTAGACATATTACATTTTATACAAAGAACATAACTTCACAAAACATTGTTTTACAAATAACATATCTTATACAAATTCATTTTTCTTGGTTATTTATTTAGCCACACATCTTTCTTTTATATCATCAAATTTCTTATCGATTTTCATATGTTTTACAAAAGTAAACACTTTTAATAAGATTCATGACTAAATTTTGTTAAACATTTCTTTCAACTACCTGTCATGAATCCTAAATCAATAAACCTATGTATCTCACAGGCATTTTTATGCTTACGTACCTATTTTCACATGTGTTTTCAGGAGCTGATGCATAGGATTAGTCAAGATACACTTAGGCGGACTTGGGCCTTAGTGATATAAAATGAAGCTAGAATAGTTTAACTATGTTATGTACTCTTTGTTTCTTTTTTTTTAAGACAATGTAACCCCCTTTGTTAATAAATAAAACAAAACTTTAAGACTCTCCGACGTTTCCGCCGTGGTTTGTTGTTTTACGTGGTCGGGGTGTGACAAGAATTGATTAACGAGAGCATCTTGGTGACATGAGAAAGAGATGAGTAAGGCGATTCGACCAACTAAAGATTGGTAATGCATGATTTAGCGATCCAAAAGTTGTTTTGAGTTCTCGAAAAGTTTAAGACAATGAGATTTTAAAGAAATAGTTTGGTTTTAGGAAAACTTTCGTACGGCGTGGCGTTGAACTTGAGTCGATGTTCACGCCACCGTTGTTGAATAGGTTTTGTTGAGTTATCAAAAGGTCTTATGGAAAACTTGATTGTTACGAAAAGTTCTTATGACGTGGTGTTAACTTGAGTCGATTGTTAAACCAACGTTACAAGAAAGTTTTATTTTGTCAAAAATGGATTTAATTAAAAATCTTTAGAAAATCTCCTTTTATTCTTAAAAAAATTTGTTTTCACAAAAACGTTAAACGGTCCAAATTGTTTTAATTATGTCACACCCCAGCCGATGGCGGAAACATCGGGACGCGGCACTGAGCGAAACAGATTGTTCAGGAGAATCTATAACAACTATTAATTATAATATATTAAAGGTTCATGTCTCATACCACAAACATATAAAATAAAACAGTTATTACAGACGTTGTTCTCAAAGACAAATATTCCATTCCGACAACTCAGATTTTATTTAGTTTGTTTCTAGACTCTATCCTAGCTTGATTACAGCAAATAAAGCAAGCATCCTAAACACCTGTCACATACGTTAAAATAGAGGTCAATACACATAGTGTAAAGGTGAGCATACAAGTTTAATAGTAATATAGTAGCGAAAGCGATTTACGCATAACCAGCATGTAACATGTATAATGTGAAGCAGGTAGGTTATCGACAATAAAATATGCACTGACGTGACTGCGAGTTGTAGAATGCACAACACATAACACCACTGTGATACTTGAAGAAAAGCCCTTAATGTAGGATCGTTGTAACGACCAAATGAGTCGATCAGAAGAGTTTTTGATCAAAACGAGAGGCGGAAACAGACGTTTTGATGTTGAATCAGCTTGATTTGCACTAGGAAGTAGTTTAAATGTCTTCTGTATTGATTTGACATGTTTACAGACCTGGAGACACCTCGGCAGAGCTTCGCTACCGGAATCCAAAGTTACAAATGAAATCTCAAGTCACCTATTTATAGGATTTCCATTCCGCACGAAACTGCCATGTCCATTCCGCACGAAATGGCACACCATGTCCATTTCGTGTGAAATGGCCATTTCGCATGAACTGGACATGTTCCATTTCGTGCGAAATGGACAACCTTCTCTAAAACTCTATTTTCTCGAACTTTGTGACTTGATCTATCTAATCTATTGCAAGACTCGATACAAGACGAAGTCGACAGACATATGCACCAACAGACTCCCCCTTGGATGTTGACGAAGTCTTCAGTGTCGAGTCTTCGGTATGTCACATCTTCAGTCTTTATCAGTCTTCTCGCTCTTTCCAAAGTATTCTCCATTGTAAGCATCCTTCAATCTTTTCTGTTCTTCTCTCTCTCTTTTCAGCATCAGCAACATCAGCTTCTGTCTTGATCACAGTTCCATAATCAGAAACTGGCTCTACTGTCTTCAGACTCCCCTTTGCTAGTAGACTCCCCCTTAAATTGTTCCGGGATCGCAATCTGGCATAGCACTTTCACAGGTTCAAAAACGATTCCTGGCTCTCCGTAGCAACAGGATCAACCACGGGGATCTGCACAGATCTCTACCCAACACATAAGTTTCACAATTATTAAAATTTAACAATTTTAATCTCTACTAACCACCTGTAATTGAAACATACAAATTTGGTATTTCATTAAAATCATTTCACATTTCAAACACACTCTCCCAACCCAGTTGTCGTCATGTTTAGCACTCGGAATTTTGAAAATCAGCTTTTCAACATCAGTTGTCGAAAATAAGATGAAATGAAATCTTTTTTATTTTTCAAAATTTTATGCTAAAACACACTAATGAAAAAGTAGTAAAGAAATATTTACAGACAATATTTTTTGTGAGTTTGTTTGTGTAAGAGGATCATATCAGTTGTCGAGACAAATCACTAGCACCGTTGAGCTTTAAACACTTTAAGTTCTAAACGATTCACTTAGATTGTCAGTATACTGATCCACTTAAATTTTCACACAAATTTCAACTGTTTCGAGATACGAGATTAATGTTTTAAGCACTTGAACTTATTCACGTGTCCCACCTCAGAATATATTCTCGTATCCAAAGTCCTATATTCAGTCTTACATGTGAATGTACACTAATGATATCTGTAAGGGGTTAAATGCGAGACCATGAGAGCTCAGGCTATTGCTTCCGCAAAATCTGAGAGATGATGGTTCGACTTTAGGTGTGTTCCCTTTAGAGAATCTTTTCTTCAACAGCACATGATTGGCATTTTTCAATGTTTCATCATTTTTTATGCTGAGGGCGAGCTTTAAGAATAAAGCAGTGCAAAGTATTATACGAGGACTAGGCTATTGCTCCCGCAAAATCAGAAGTCCTGGTATAATACACCAGATATCACCACGCACAAAGACCTAGTATGTCAGAAATAGAAAGCCCTTCAAACAAGATTTCAGGGGTTACCTATATATCCGAGAGATGTTCCCCACGAAATAAGTAAGTTTGAAATTTAGGTTTATATCTCGAACACAATCTACTAAGCGTGCGAAAACCTACTGGCACATCATCAGTGAGACCGTTTATCACTTTTGACTTTCCAATTCTTTAGCGTACTGTGATAGTCCACTGATGTACTATCATTTCCTCTTTTTCACAACAAAACTCATTTTTTTATTTTTTATCATGTTTTTGGCTTTTTCAAATTTTCTAATGTTTTTGGATATTCTAAAAATCTTACTCCCCCTAAAATTCAAAATCATTTAAAGAAAATTTTGACAAACCGATGTGAATTGCTTCAAATCGCCATCCACTTGGCGTAAACAATCAGAACTCCCCCTGACAACAAACTATTTTCCCATTATGATTTCAAAACACTTAAGTTTGTTTTAATCAAATGGTTTTTCCGGAAAATAAGTTTTGTTGATACCATTTGTAAAATCGGGGATATATTCATCATATTGTTCCTTCAACCATTTGTATGAAAGTTAAATCAAGTTCAACTTAATGACCTTGATTAACCACTTGTAGGTTCTCATCAAAAATACCACTTGTAAAATGAAATATAACAATTTTGAATTTTGAGAAAGATGCCGATTCATGCTCCACGATTACCAACTTGGGAGCTCCGGCAAGTCAGGTTTTTCAGTTATAGAGATTCTCCCAAGTCTGACAGTCCTTGGGAGATTTCGAATCATTCTCACTCGGTTTCTTACCTTTCCTTTTCTTTTCATAAAATTCCTTTACCCCTTTGACCTTCCCGTCAACCATTTTTCCAAAAGTATTTTGAACTTTAGGGTTAAAGGCTTTTTCAACATCAAATTCTTTCTTTTTAGAAAAGAATTGATTTGAAATCTCAATTTTGCCAACTTTTTGTTTATAATTTTCAGTCCGCAATGGTGGAAAGTTTGCGTCATCCATTGGCGGAACTGAATTTTCTTCTTTTAGCTCAACTTGTGGCTCCTCTGATTTTGACGAATCAGATTCATCGCCAGAACTAGCATCTAATTTCTTAACAATCCACTTTTGATTGTTAAGATTTGCTTTTCTTTTGTAAAAACTTTTTGAACATTCACCAACCTCAAATTTTGAATTTTTGAAAAATTTAAATTGTTTGGTTGGTGGTTTATTCTCAACCATCTTTTCTTTCAGTTTAAGAGAAATTCCCTATTTTGTGTTGGTTGTCTTTGGACAATTCAAAGCAATGTGACCAACTTTCTGACATTGATAACAGGTTCTTTTCTCCTTCTTCTTCTGAACAACTTCATTCTTCATTCCTTCTTGCTTCTTAGCAAGGAATTATTTGTTCGATTGCTTCCAAAATGAACTCTTTTCTTCTTCTTTCGAGCTTGACCCTGAAACAAATACAGTTTTTGGTTTATAAGTTTTCTCATTTTTATGATTTTCTGGTGAACTAAAACCTAAACCTTTCTTTTTGAAATTACCGTTATGGTTTGGTTTCTTTTGAAAACTCGAACCAGAACTGTAACCTTTTTTCTTGTTTAACCTTTGTTGAACTCTTGATGTGTACTTTTTAGGTTTTTCAGAAAGATTTACATCTTTTATTTCAGAAATAGTAATTTCTGTTAGTTTGAAAACCTTGTTGATCATTTCTGTTTTAACACCTCTTATTGGAAATTCTTCATCAGAATATAATTTGTCAGAATCATTCAAAGTATATGCTACTTTGAATGTTTCGTCATTCAAATTATTCTTTGACATTAGAAAATATTTATTGTAAACCCTTTTGACTTTTTCGACGGTTGGACTTGAAGTGTCGGAATCAGGCTTTGACTCTGACTTTGACTCCTCCGTTTCATCTTTATCCAACACTTGATCGACCACTTTCTTTATTAACTCAGACTCATGATCAGTGTCAGACGATGTGAAAGTGACATCGATGTTGTCTGGCAAGTTATCTGAAGGTTCAGATTCCCACTTTAAGTTGGTTGCCATTTTGACTCTTTCTGAATTTGGATTTCTTGGAGAATATCCATTTTCAAGCGGGGATGGACACTTTGTATAATTGACACTTTGTTTCTTACCAGAATTCTTTTCTTCAGATGTCTCTTCTTCAAACGCTTTCATGCCTTTGTTGGATCGTCGTGTGACCCTAACGAGTCAATCTGAGTAGTTCATCATAAAAAACAAAGGCGGAATCAATGTAAATGACGTAAAACAACTTGTTCCTTTCTAATCTTTATCTATTACTGATTTCCTGAGCTTTTACAAATCAGATAACAATTCGACAGCATCTCGGCTCTCAAACACACACATATAATTCCGTTTCAAATGACAAGGGAAAACTCCTATTTATAGAGATCTAATTTCACTTGAAACCGACTCAAACGAAATCACTATCTCAAACGGAATTAGTTAATTCCGTGTTGAATTACCTAATTTCGCTTGAACCACTAATTCCGTTTGAACTAACATCAAGTCCCTTTCAAGCGGAATTACTCTAAAAACTGTTTTCTTGATTTCCGTGCCCTGATCTATTTAATACAATACAAGACTCTATAAAGACGAAGTTAACAGACATCAGTGCACCAACAGACTCCCCCTTGGATGTTGACGAAGTCTTTAGCATCCTGTCTTCAGTCTTTAGTCTTGATTGATCGATCTTTGCTCCAAATTGTCTTGACATTGTAAAAGCCTCCTTCAATCTTTATCTTCAAACTTTAATCTTCAATCTCCCCTTTGAATGTTGATCCAGAATCTAGACTCCCCCTTTCAATGACTCCCCCTCTTGATCAGCTGGGACTTGAATTCTGGTTCAAACTTTGACAATTTCGTTGCCATAGGGATTCCTGTTACTCAAACATATAACATTACAATCTATTCACATTAACCAACTTCTTTTACTTGTTTTATCAGTTTTAGAAATCCACTTAAGTATTCAGGTCCAAGTTAATGACCCTGATAACTCAATTAGACTACCAAGTCCAACTTAATGACCTTGGTTGATCTGAGATAAATCCACTGACATTTTATAAAATTTTTGATCAATTTTCTGAAATTTACAAGTTTCAATTTAATGAACTTGTTTGGACTTATAAACAAACATATTTTATCAAGATAAGCTCTCCTCATCCTCCAGTCCAGAATCTTCCTGCATCTGCTTCAAATTTTGAATCTGAAGATCAACTTTCCACTTTGGTTTGTCGGAAAATAAAGCAGAAATGTAAAATCTTTTTGGATTTTCAATTAAAAGTTCTAGACTAGAAATGAAATACAGAAATAAAATGCAGTAAATGTAAACTATTTACAAACATATTTTTGATGAGCTTGTTAGGGAATCATATCAGCTATCTGACAAGTCACAAGTACCGTTAAGCTTTGATTACATATTTAGAATTAAACAATTCACTTAGATTGTCGATATACTGATCCACTTAAATTTTCACACAATTTTCAATCTGTCCAGGATACGGATTTAGTGTTTTAGGAACTTAAACTCATTCATGTGTCCCACCTCTTGAATATACTCCCGTATCCAAATCCCAATATTCAGTCTTACAGGTGAGTATACCACAGATGATATCTGTAAGGGGTTAAAATGCGAAAACCGTGAGAGCTCAGGTCAGAACTTCCATTCAGCAGAGAGATGACGGCTTCGACTTTTGGTGTGTCCCCTTTAGAGGATCTTTTCTTCAACAGCACATGATTAGCATTTAGCAATGTTTCATCATTTTTTATGCTGAGGGTGGTGCTATGTTTCAAGCAAGCGTAAAGTATTATACAGGGACTAGGCCATTGCTTCCGCAAAATCAGAAGTCCTGAAATAATACCCCAGATATCACTGAGTATAAAGACCTAGTATCTCAGAAAAAGGGATCTTTCAAATGAGATTTCAGGGGTTACCTATATATCCAAGTAGTGTTCCCCACTAAATAAGCAAGTAAAGATTTAGGTTTATATCCCGAACAAGCCTACTAAATGTGCAAAAACCTATCGGCACATCATCAGCGAGACTGTTTAAAACTTTTTAAACTTTACATATCTTTAGCATACCGTAACTGTCAAGCCAATGTACTATCATTTTCCCTTTTTACACAAGCTCTTTTCTGGTTTTCTATTGTTTTTGTATTTTGAAAATATCTCATGTTTTTGGATTTTTGAAAATTTTTACTGTTTTTGTATTTTCTGAAAATATTACTCTACTCCCCCTAAATACCAAAACAAGTAAAAAATCGACAAACCATTGCAGATTGCTTCTCAACATCATCATCTACAGTGGTACCTTCATCAACTCCAAGAATCTCCTCCAACACCGATAAAAGCTTCATACCGTTCAATTTTAACAAGTATTGAAAATGAGTTTTGTCAAAACCTTTGGTATGTAAATCAGCTTTTTGTTCGTCAGTGTGGATTTTCTCAATTCGTATCAACTTCTTCTCGAAACAATCGCAAATGAAGTGATGACGAATTTCAATGTGTTTCGTTTTAGCGTGATGAACAGGATTTTTCGTAATGTTTATCGCTGCCTCATTATCAACAAAAATAGGGGTGTTAAGATATTGCAAACTGTAGTCGCGCATCTGTTGCTGGATCCACAAGATCTGAGAGCAGCAACTGCTAGCAGATACATACTCCACTTCACATGTGGATAAAGCCACAGGGGTCTGCTTTTTGCATTGCCAGGTGACCAATCGTGATCCAAAGAACTGGCACCCCGCTGTTGTTGATTTAGCGTTAACTTTGCATCATCCGAAATCAGAATCGGAATATCCTTCGAGCATGAATTCGCCATCTTTTGGATACCCCAACCCCAACGATGGAGTTCCTTTAAGGTAGCGTAATATCCTTTTAACAATTACCATGTACGACGCTCTCGGGTTAGATTGAAATCTTGCTGCGAGGCAGGTTGGGTACATGATATCGGGTCTTGAAGCTGTCAAGTACATCAGCGATCCGATCATGGAACGATACAATGTTTCATCTACCTTCTCTCCGGTAAGATCAGGATTTATCCCATGGTTCGTTGCTAATGGGGTGGAAGCTGGAGTAGAACTTGACATCCCAAATTTCTCTAGAATATCATGAACATACTTCGTTTGATGTATGAAAATTCCCTTAGGCAGTTGATCAACCTGAAGTCCCAAGAAAAATTTCATCTCACCCATAGATGACATTTCAAATTTCTGCTTCATAACTCTTTCAAAATCTTTGCAGAGTTGTTCATTTGTTGACCCAAATATGATGTCGTCCACATATATCTGAACTATCAGAAGATGTCCATCGACCTCTTTGGTGAAGAGAGTGGCATCCACTTTTCCACGGATGAAGCTGTTGGCTAGCAGGTGTTGAGACAATGTCTCGTACTAAGCTCTCGGGGCCTGGTGTAAACCATACAGCGCTTTATCCAGCAAATAAACCTTGTCTTTGTGGATTGGATCGGTGAAGCCCGATGGCTGTCTGACATATACCTCCTCTTTTACCTTCCCATAGAGAAACGCCGATTTAACATCTAGCTGATACACTTTAAAATTTTTCCAAGATGCAAACGCTAGAAAGATTCTGATCGCTTCTAGTCTAGCAACCGGAGCATATACTTCAGTGAAATCTATCCCCTCTTGCTGACTGAAACCCTGGACTACGAGTCGAGCTTTGTTACGAATAATAACCCCTCGATCATCTCTCTTGCACTTGAATTCCCACTTGGTGTTTATCTTCCTCTGACCATCAGGCAAGTCTACTAACTTCCACACTCCTAACTTCTCGAATTGACTCAACTCTTCTTGCATAGCATTGACCCAAGAATCTTCAGTTAGCGCCTCTTTGTATGTTCGCGGTTCGATCTGCGAAATAAAACAACTTAGTGAAAACTCAGTTTGTAAAGGTGCTACTGTAGAATAAAAACAAGTAAGGCCTTGGTCAATTTGACGTCTAGTGCGAACACCTGATTGCAATTCTCCAATGATCAGGTCCTCTGGATGGTATGAAAGAGTTCTTGGCATCACCTCGCCTGGAACATCTACCTCGCCCTCCAGATTTGTAATATTTTGATTTGCATCTTGTTCACTGACTGGGTTTGTTTGACTTGAAATCTGAATTTGCTCCCCCTCAGAATCTGAATCACCACGATCAAATACTGGTCTGTTCTCAGATTCTTGATTATCATTCTGTGCCGTCTGATTATCATTTTGTTGGATATCATCATGTTCTCCAGCATTGCTTGGACCTGCTTCATTATCATTTGAAGTTTGTCGTGGTCGACTTGAATACTCAGCTGGGAACCTTTCCTGCGATGACTCATACTCTCTTAGAATATCCAACTCGTCAAAGAAATCTTGTTCTTCTTCTTCTTCTTCCATGTCAAATGAATCCCATAATTTGTCATAGTGAAAACGCCATAAATCGCCTGGATTCTGCGATGGCATTGTGTAACCTTGACACTCAACATTGTGTGCTTCAATGATCCGCTTTAAGCTTGGAACAAAGACTTGTTTCAATGGACTTGAGTAACCCACGAAAATTCCTTCGATGCACTTTGGACCAAATTTACCAAGAGGCTCTAGAACTGTGCAGGGAGACCCAAACGGTTCAAGATACTTCAGGTTCGGTTTGCGGTTATTGATCAGCTCGAAACACGTCTTATTGAATTTCTTGACAGTGAGAACCCGATTTAGTGTATAGCATGCGGTTGATACTGCTTCTGCCCAAAAATTTACAGGTAATTTAGAATCAGCAAGCATCGTCCTGGCCGTTTCAATTAGCGTCCTGTTCTTTCTTTCAGCTACTCCATTATGCTGCGGAGTATAAGACGCACTAAATTCATGCAATATACCTCTTTCATCACAAACCACTTCCATTTTGCTACTTTTGAACTCTGTACCGTTGTCACTTCTTATCCTTCGAACACGAGTTTGGTACAAGTTTTCAAGCTTTTTGATCAACGTGATTAAACTCCCAAATGTTTGATCTTTTGATTGCAAAAATGAAATCCATGAAAACCTCGAGTAATCATCTGTGACTACTAGACAATAGAGATCCCCAGTTATGCTTTTGATGTTTACTGGACCAAACAGATCCATGTGGAGTCTCTCTAAAGGTCTCGAGATTGAATTTTCCTTCTTCCTGGGGTGAGATTTTTTCTTTTGCTTCCCTTTGACGCAGCTAATGCACTCCCCCTCAAGATGAAAACCTTTCAAATGTACACCAGTTACTAAATCATTATGCACCAAGTGATTCATTTTCCTCAGGTGAATGTGACCCATTTTTCGGTGCCACAATCGAGATTCTTTTTCTGTTGCTCTTGACATAAAACAATGAGCCTGACCCGTGGTTGTAGTTGCTACACTCATATCCAACACGTACAGATCATCAACTCTTGGTGCTCTCATGATAATCCATTCTTTAGGGATAACAAATCCTGGTTTCAAGATCAAACACTCTTTGTATGTAAAATGTGTTGTATACATCCTATCACAGATCTGAGAAATACTCAGAAGATTATTCTCAAGCTCAGCAATGTAGTTAACTCTTTCAAACGTAACAATGCCATTGGATAACATTCCTTCTCCAACTATTCTACCTCCTTGATTGCCTGCGAAACCTACATAACCTCCATTGAAATATCTAACATCGTACAGCAGGATTTTCTTTCCTGTCATGTGCCGAGAAGCTCCACTATCCATAATCCAACGCGAAACGGATCTGGGAAGCTCCTGCACCAAAAAGAATATGATTAGTTGAAATAAGCTGCCCAAGCCTCATCAGACTCAGGTAACTTTATCTCATCTATACACTTTACAACCGATTTAAGAGGTGGAAAATTTTTATCATTCATTTCCAGTTTGTTATCAATAGCCTCTTCTATGTCAACTTTATCCTCTTTTGCCAATGAAACATTCTTCTTAGCAAAATCTTCATAAGAAATTGAAATGTTTTCTTTTCTGGTTTCATTTTGAAGAATCTTTTTAGGAACAACCTTCTTCTCTTGTGGAGTTGAAACTTGTTTCTCTGATTTTGGTTTCCATATTTGTTGAGATGATGCAACCCGTTTGTAAAACTTGTCATTTTTAGTTACCATATTCTTAACAGGTTCAGTTTTGAATTTTGTGTTCTCATTTTTTAAAATTTTCTCAACAACCATTGGTGCTTTTCCCTTCACATCATCTTTCTTCCTTGAATTCATCACAACTTCAGTCTTAGACTTCAAGTTGGTACACTTTCGTGCAATATGTCCAACTTGATTGCATTTAAAGCAAGTTCGAGTATCAACTACCCGACTGGTGCCTTCGGACTGAGACTGTGAAGCCTTTTTCTCAAAGAACTCTTTGTTTGATTTTGAAAAGATCTCAGATTCTTCATCAGAAAGTGAACTTGAACTTGTCACAAACACCTTTTTCTCAACACACTTCTTGTTTTGAACATTCCTTCTTTGATAATTCTTACCACCCTGATTACCACCCGACCATCTGTTTCGATTGTTATTATAAAAACATGGTGGAACAACAGGCTTCTTGTAGTAAGCTTTATATTTTTCAAAATTCATTTGCCTTTTTGACTGATTTAAACTTTTTACTTCAGACAGATCAATTTCAATCAATTCGAACACAATTGTCAATTTAGCAACATTAACATTCTCCAGTGGAAAATCAGAATTCGAATACAACTTATCCGATCCCGACATCTTGTACATGACAAGAGTAGGTTCTTCATTTAATTTGTTTTTGGATTTTAGTTTCGGAATGTAATTGTTCAGAAAACACTCTTCATCCTCAGCTGAATCACTATCAGACTTCAAAACACTTTCAGCCATGCTTTTAACAATACCAGTTTGAACACTATCATCAGATGATGATGAAGAAAATGTAACATCAATTGACTCTGGAAGTTTTATTTCATTTATTTCCTCTTTATCATTAACCAGCCCGTACTTTTTCTTTGAATAATTGTTTAAAACTGGTGGTGGAACCTGATGATACCCCACCCCTGTTCCATCCGAAAAGACATCTTCGCCTGCTTTGTTTTTCCCGATGGGTTTGGGAACAATGTGTTGTAAAACAAAGCTTGCGGAGTTGTAACTGGTTAATTTCAACTGGATACATTCATTTTCAATTTTAGCTTCTTGGAATTGAAGCTTCAACTTATCAATTTCATCCAACTGTTGGTTGATTAACTCCTCTTTCACTCTAAGAACACCGGTCAGCTGAAGATTTTATTTGTCTGTCTTACCATTTCTTTCATCAGAATCTTTAACCGTTCGTTTTAGTTTTTCAAAATTTTCTGAGATTTGACGATTTTCAAGAATCAATTTTTCATTTTCTTTCCTAATTCTTTCTACGTCATTTTTATCATTTTCGATTTTCTCAGTTAATTCTTTTAATTTGTCGTTCGAAGCTTTTAACAGCTTATCACGATTTAAGATCTGATCTTCAACACTTCTGACTCTACTAGTTAGTTCTTCAACTTTCTTACCACTGAGGTAAGCATTTGTACTACAAACTTTGCACATTTTCATGCAATTTTTGCAGTTGTTCTCAGATTTAGCATTCTTACCTGACTCATGTGTATCATTTGAACTGACCTTGTTTTTGGACTCAGTTCCAGAACCAGAAACTACCTCTAGTTCTTTCGCAGCAAGAACCTTGTCAGCCATCTTCTTCAAATTCTCAGCAGTCAATTCTTGTGACGTATCAATAATCCCGTCATCCACTTTCTTTGGCTACAGGTCTTTTTCTTTCTCTTTCTCTTTCTCATCAGATTCTCCTCCTCCCCACCATTCTCTCTGTCTGGCTTCTTCTTCATCAGCAAGTTGTTTGGTGAGAACTTCAATATCAATAATATCTGGATCCACAGCTATGTTTCCATTTTGATCAAGATAACATTCTCTATCAGGATCCCATCGCCTTGCTTTCTTTGCTTCCATCCATGTACGATAGATTTTGCTTTTCATGACACGAGTTGATTCCTTCCTGTTCACATACTTCACTTCTTCAGATCTTTTATCTTTAAACGGAACAATCTTTGCTGCTGTAAAGGCATAACCAACTGCGTCTTCCTCAGGCAAAACATCACTCCAATCATAACCTTCATCGTCATGAAAAACTGCAAGTGCTCTGGACTTTTCTTTGGGTACCTCCTCTATCTGCTTCATCCTGGGAGGTTCTGCTTTATTCTGATGATAAATTGCCCTTTTGTAATAATCCTCTCGAAAAGGATTTGCAGTATCATCAGTGTAAGCATTTCTGCACTCACGCTTAAAGTGACCTTTCTGTTTACATTTGAAGCACGTCACTTTTGACTTGTCAAAGCCTAACTTGGTAGAAGGTCCACCAATAGACCGTCTTCCCATAATCTCCATGAATCGCTGCGCTCTTCTCACTACACTAGCCATACACCACCGTATATCGATCAATTCCATATCCTCAGGATCAATCTGATCGTAGTCTTCCTTTGTTAGGTTGGTGTTACCTATCTTTCCTGCAACGAGAATTTCGTACGATTCTAACACATATGCTAGAAACACCATCTGTTGTTTGTCAGATTCTTCACTAAAATTCTGACCATTCTTCAGATCCACAGCAATGTTGCATTGAAATAGATTCTTTGGTGCAGATTGGTTTGAAGTATTTGACGAAGAACCACCATGATAACCATTGCTAGGAGTTTCTTGATTCATTGTGTTTGAACTTTCTGCTGAAAAAGCTGTCTTAGGAGATGCAGTCTTTGGGATCATACTGCCTCTATAATACAGCTCCACATTCTGCTGATAAGATGTGTTATTGACTTTACTGGATTTCTTGATCTCCAATTCATGACTTTCCAGTCTTTCAATAAGCAGATCAACCTTCAAATCAGCCGGCTTTATTGTATTCTTCAGCATCAATGCAAAATACTGACAGTCTTGTTCATTCGGTAAAGCATCAAACAATTTGTCTACCAGCTCTTCTTGAGTGTAAATGATGTCATGTCTAGCAAGCTCCATCTTCAGATGCCCAAATCTCTCAATCATCTTTGAAACAGACTCGTTCTTTAAACAACCAAACAAATCAAACTCTTTTCGTAACAGTTTCTTTTTGTTCTTAACTATTTCAGCACTACCAATACATTTTATTTTTAATTTTTCCCAAAGGTCTCTTGAATCTTTGTACTCAATCAGTGCGATAATGTCATCTCGAACAGATTGGTGAAGCAGAGCAATACACTTTTGTTCAGCAACATATATTTCAATTTGATTTTCTTCTAAGTTCTCATAATCATCTCTCCCCAAATCAAAGCCATTTTTCAAACTTCTCCAACTCTGATAAGCAAACGCTTTAAGCCATTCCTCAAATCTTGTAGCACCTATTGTAATCTTCAATCGCCATCAACTTGGGTGGCTTGTTGTATGTTCCATACGCACTGTCTACACTTATAGCATCAGAAAGACTTTTCTTTGCACTCGGTGTTGGTGTAGTTTCATTCGTATTATTTGATGTAGCATCTCCAGAACCACCAGTAAAAGCAAACATATCACTGAAAGGATTCATAAAATCATCCATCTTTCAAGTACCTGAAACAGTCAACAAACACTTAGAAAAATTTTTGATTTTGAAAAAGACAGTTTCAAACGGAATTATCTCAAGCGAAATCAGCTTTCAAGTGAGATTGCTTTTCAAGCGGAATAAGACTTTTCAAGCGGAATAACTAATTTTGTATGAAACTTTCAAGCAAAATCTGATTTTGAAGAGAAATCACTTATTTCGCTTGAACTTTCAAGCGGAATCTGATTACAAGTGGAATCAGACAATAACTTTCAAGCGAAATCAAAAGAAGCTAATTTCGTTTGAAATTATACATGCAAGTTCAAGCGGAATTAGGATGATGTCAGCATGTTCGAACAGTTTTTTAAGCGGAATTACAAGTTTTTATCAAAATTTGTCCGAATTAAGGTCCAAATCTTTCACGGATTAGTTAAAACCATGTTTTGCTTGATATAAGTGAATTTCAGGCCATTTTATCCGTTCAATCTTGTTCAAATCAGAAAAGAAAGAGTAGAAGAGAAAGAATCCGATGATATCAAGCTGAATTGGTATGAACTCCTCGTCATGTGCTTTGATACCACTTGTTGGATCGTCGTGTGACCCTAACGAGTCAATCTGAGTAGTTCATCATCAAAAACAAAGGCAGAATCAATGTAAATGACGTAAAACAGCTTGTTCCTTTCTAATCTTTATCTATTACTGATTTCCTAAGCTTTTACAAATCAGATAACAATTCGACAGCACCTCGGCTCTCAAACACACACATATAATTCCATTTCAAATGACAAGGGCAAACTCCTATTTATAGAGATCTAATTTTGCTTGAAACCGACTCAAACGAAATCACCATCTCAAACGGAATTAGTTAATTCAGTGCGGAATTACCTAATTTCTCTTGAACCACTAATTCTGTTTGAACTAACATCAAGTCCCTTTCAAGCGGAATTACTCTAAAAACTGTTTTCTCGATTTCCGTGCCCTGATCTATTTAATACAATACAAGACTCTATAAAGACGAAGTTAACAGACATCAGTGCACCAACAGCCTTCCACTGTAGGATAAATCCTGTCAATCACATAAGAAGCACATGAGTAACTTCTCAATAATCTATCAACCCTTTCAGTTTCTATTCTCTGGGTTTCCAATTTTTGTTCAAGTTCAGCACATTTCTCAATGTAATGATTGATGCCTTTCTGCTTCGACATGAATGCTCCTTGAAGTGTCTTCATAGCTGTTGCTTGTTCACTGATTGATTCGTTGTATTGATTCATAGTTTTGTTTAGAACGTCATAAGATTCTTTCAGTCTGTTCATGTTATGAATCAATGTGTTGTTTTGCTTTTTCACAGTTTCACAATTTTCACATTTCTTTAGCATCTTTGCTGCATCAACTTCCTCTTCAATCTTGAAAGTTGGAATTTCTTTGACCTGTTTCTTTATCACTCAAACAGCTCCATCATCACTGTCATCTTTCTCATCTCGTAACTTTAAGTACTCTTTCATTCTCATTGCATAATAATCATCAACAGTATCTTCAACAATTTGAGCAACAAATGCCTTAGGCTTTAAGAAATCTTCATCTGGACAGTATTTGTCCCAGCTAAAACCTTCTGGCAATCTCTCATCATCTTGATCTATTATTCCATAACAAGCTTTCTTTGATGACTCCTCTTCAATCACCTTCCTAGCATGTAAAGTTTGTGGCGATTGTTGTTGATACGGCTGTTGAGAAACTTGATGATAAATCGCTTTTCGATAATAATCATTGTTGCCAAATGGATTTTGAGGTCCACTTGATTCGCGGTTTGTGCATTCTCGTTTGAAGTGCCCCTTTTCCCTGCAACGAAAACAAGTAACTTTAGACTTATCAAATCCTAAAGTAGAAACATTAGCATCACGGAAATCATCTCTTCCCGTAATCTGTTTAAACTTCTCAGCTCTCCTCAACACGCTAGCCAAACACCACTTTATATCCATAAGTTCCATCTCCTCAGCATCAATCTGATCATAATCCTCTTTTGTCAACATTGGATTTCTGATCCTTCCTGCAACTAAACTTCCATAAGACTCTAACACAGTAACCAACAAAGACATATGACTTTTGGCTACTTCTTCATAGTAATTTTGATCATTCTCAAGATTTAGTGCAATGTTGCATTGTAGTACTTTTTCATTCTTGGTTGCTGAAAAATTTGGATCGAATGATGGATATGAAGAGAATCTAGTTTTGTTGATTGATCCTTGAGATGATTCTCCAGAAGAACTTTTTGCATTGAAAGTAGTTTCAATCTTTGGTGCAATGTTGGTCTTATCACTAATACCTCCTTTGTAATACAAACCAATGTCTTGTTCACCATCGAAGTCCTTCATTCTCGCTATCTTTCATTGTTCCATCTCTTGAGCTTCGAGTTGTTCAATAAATGTGCTCAGCGTTAGATTGTCAAATTCAGGTTTATTTTTCAACATCATAAGATACGTGCCCCAAACATCTTGTGGCAACGCATCGGCCAATTTTTCAATCAATTCATCATTATCTTTCTTGATGTTCAATCTCTTCATGTTCATCACCAAATTGCAATATCTTTCTATAATCTGCTTGGTGTTTTTAGTTTTTAATCCACGAAATAGATCAAATTCTTTCTTCAAAAGCGACATTTTGTTCTTGATCATCTCTTTACTTCCAACAAACTTTGTTTTTAATGCTTTCCATATTGAGTGTGCACTTCCGTTGTGTTGCAGTAAGACCAAGATATCTTCTTTAATAGCTTGTTGTAAAATACTGAGCATCATCTTTTCACTTTTGTATTTCTTTTTCTCATCCACACTTAGATCTTTAATAGCAACTTTATCTTCGTCATCATTAACCGGTCTAATATATCGTGTTTCAACACATTCCCAAGCATCTAAGTAATTTGCTTGAACCCAATTTTTAAAACGCTCCTCCCATCCACTATACTCCTCAATATTCATGAGCTTAGGCGATTTTTGAATGGTGCCCATTTCATTTTCTAGCATCGTATTCTAAGCTACAGTGATCGGGGTAGCAAACGCTTTGTAGAATTCGTTTTCCATGTTTTGGTTTTTGAAAATCCACACAATCAGATTTGTTCAAACAAACTGGAGACTTGAAACGTACTGATTTGATGCAAACTGGTTCACCTCGTGAATCATCTGGAGATACAAAAATAAATGATCAGTTTAAGCGAACTGAATATATAAACGTGAGTGATGGTTGAATTGATCTAGGACTCGTGTCGAAGATTCGCGGACCCGTTCAATGTATTTCGGGCATGATTACTGAATGAATGGACCAGTAAAAAAGAAATGGATTCAATTAGGCCGAACTCAAACATTAGCTATTACAGAAAACAAATGGGCCGACACTCCTTGATATTTATCAATTGCTGATTGGACTTACACTCCTTTTAATTCTTTGTGAAACCCTATTGGACCGAGATTATTAGACAATTCTATTGGGCCGAACAACTCATTCAGTCAAAGCACATGGACTGAACCTGCAATTCACTCTTATTGGACCTCCAATTTTGAATCACATGGGCCGACAAACACTTAGACTAAACAAAATCTTACTGGACCGATGATATTCTCTTGTAAACAAGATTAATGTAGCCGATAATCTTTAATTCTCAACTTAATTTTATTGGGCCGACAACTTTAAGTCACAAACTACATTTCATTGGGCCGATGACATTTGACTATTGATTAATGAGGCCGAAGAATCACATGCAATTAGCTTTGAAACTTTAAAGTTTCATGTGAAGTACTGGCTGTCACACCCTGGCTTTGCGGAAGCGTGGTTAATTTAGTGTGACTTCTTAATACCATAGCGTAATCATAACAAAGCTATATGAGTTAAAAACATGCAAGATCATCCATTAAGTTTTGAAAACCAAATACAGTACCATTGTTTTAACGGGAACATACCCTAACAACATAACCTTGTTCAACAGACATAACAAACTTAAAACATAATATACACATGGTTTAAGGATTGTGTCTTGTCCAGGAAAGAGACACATCCCCTAAACCCCGGATGACCTTGGAAACTAGTGCAGCGGAAAATATGCCATACCGTGCCAGATCTCGTTAATTTCCTGAAATACATGTAAGTTGAAAAATCAACAATAATGTTGAGCGAGTTCATGTGCAAGTGAGTAAGTAAAACACTTGTAAGTATAAAAGTTCCCTGGTATGTAGCAGTGTAAGGAAAAGAGATCACCAATGGTTTGCAAGGCCATTAGCATGTGTGAAATGCAAGTAGGAAGACTCAACCCTAGCCGATTTTTGCGTCGGGCAACCAAGTCACTCAAGGTCCGTTCTGTTGGTCCTCACAGAGGTCCGTTCTGTTGGGCCTAGAGTTGGGCTCGCTACACCCAGATAGATCTACCGCTTAAGTCCCTCGGTGTTCTACCTACCCATTCACATGATCTAAGTAGTAAACCTCCTTACGTTAACATACCGTGTATAACAGTACTTGTAAACAAAGTAACATGTATTTCACCCCCGCAGTTAAGAAAACTGAAAACAGTTAGAGAAAAGGGGGACATGAACTCACAGTGAAGCGTCTCTACCAAGTATCTCCAAATCAGAAAGCTGTGCGACGACCTACAAGTGCTAATTCTATTAGACGGACGGCCGTGCCTTAGCTTTATAGTTTAAGTTTTTGGGAAATAGTTAGACAACTATTTCGTGTTTATGTTCTGTATATACTTGGTAGTTATACTCCTTCCCAAGGATGGGGGATACAATACATGTGCGTAAGTTACGTTTTAATCATCGAGTGGTAATATAATTACCGGTGTAACTTATATATTCATGTGAAAGCGTTCATATTATGTTGGAATCGTTAACGTTAGTAAATATTATTTTTACTCTAAAAATAATATTTATGTATTTTCACAAAATAATCATAAACAGTGTTGTGACAATATATATTTATCACGTTAAATTTTGTGAAAATCCCACCTCCGAATATTAGTAAATAAAATCATGGCGAAATTTATATTTCGAAAATATGTCAAAAATAATCCTAAAACTTGTTGTGTAAATATTTCTAAGTGTCAGGTTTTTAGAAAAATTTCGCCAGAGTTTCCTCTGTAACTGGAGGTGGCCACGCTTTCAAGCGTATCGTTTTCTTTTAACAAATCAAATCAACAACTTCTCAACATTATCAAACCACTTTTCAACGTTTTAACTAGTCAAAGATAGACATAATCGCAAAAATATACGAACTTGTGGTTTGTTTAAAAATATGTAGTAAATCTCTTTACTTTTACTGGATCTTTTGTGTAAATAATCCGATTTCGTAAAAACCTCGTTTTTAGAGAAAATCCATCTTTACAACTTCTAGTAACATTTGACAAAACTAGTTCTTTGTCGGATCTTTTCCTTTCACAAGTGTTTACACACTTGTGGTTTATAAAAATCATGTTTGTTAGTGTAAGATCCATCCTTTAGAAAACATGATTTCTTGACATGTGGTTCTTTGAAAATACCACTTGCAGATACGTAGATCTGCTAGTTTTAAACACCATTGTACAAACTAAAACACTTTTACACAAGTTCATGTTTCATGTGTGGTAGAGTTTCACCTTTTAACCCTTGTATTATCCAAAACAAGCTTATATTAAGATCAACGATCTTACCAAACCGGGTTAAGCGGTGATCCGAGCTACCACATCATAGATCGGGTCTAAATAAGCACACATTTCAAATACTACAACTTTTACACCACTTATATGTTATTAACCACCAATTTTAGAGTTTTTAGTAGACTTTAATGCTTCAACATATAAGATTCCGAGTTTTAACCGACAAAAATCCTTTTAACCACTTTAGATAAGTTCAAAAATGAGATTTAAGTGTTATACCTCTAGCTCAAGGCTAGGGAAGATTCTTGATGAAAAACGCGTGGATAAAAGCTAAAGAAGATGGTCCTTCGTGTTCCGCTTGCTCCAAGACTCCTCGTATGTGACCCGTAACACTTGAATGTGCTTGAAACTTGAAGATCAAAAACCGAAAATGGTTGCTTGTGTGGATGTGGGTTCGGCCGTGAGCCAAAGGGAAAGAGAGAGAGAGTTTTGTGTGGGGTGTGTTGTTGTGAATGATCATAAGTGTAATGTGTTATACTTATAGATAATTCTAGTGATTATGGACCAAAGGATTATGTGTATTTAGGATATTAGACAATGTAGATTATTTTAATCAAGCAAGTACTAAGCATGTTCCCCCATAGTTAGGCCGGTTAGGATGGGGGGGGGGGGTCCTAGTCCGATTTCAAGTAGGTTAGTTAGGGTAACTAAGTTAAGTTAGTTAAGTGTTAAGTATTAGACTTAGTTACTTGTATGTTATGCGTTATGGCGGGTGTTAGGGTAATCAGGGACCCTAACTGGCTCAGAAAAATATAAATAGTGAAAATAATAATATTTTCATGTTCCGGGTAAAGTCCGGTTGTTCGGTTGGATAGTAATCCGTTAAAGCGTTACTAAAGCTTTAAAGTGTCGTTATTGTTACTTTTAGTGACACAACTCATTCCTCCAAAGTGTCAGGAATATTTCTCATGTTTTGGCACTTTATTAGTTAGCTAGAAGCTGAATTTATTATGTAAAGTGCTGAATTTTGTACTTTAAGTACGTTTTAGGCACATCCAGTCAGTGTATCTTATTCCTAGAGACGCAGTTCCACAACCCTTATATCCCTACACTCACTACTAGTGTAGCCAAATGTCTCAGGCTCTTACAGGCCTTGGAGGCAATGTTTGCCTGATGCTGGCTTATATCAGCATGTTCAATAGGTTATCCGTGTATTGTGCTACTGTGCTTTTTGTGCATCATGTTTGTCACTAAGGTTCAGCATGTAAATAATGTAGTGACAGCAAGCAAGTATGATGCAAGTAAGTACATGTATCAGATATCAAGTAGCAGTTCATCAGCTAGTTCAAACAAGCACAGTAATTAAGCAGTAATTAATCATTAATTAAGTCGTACGGATACCTGGTTTAGTGCGGGTTGTCACATTCTCCCCCCGTTAAATAAATTCCGTCCCGAAATTTAAGTTCTGCTTGTAGATGCAGAGTTCTTAGGAAATAAGTGGGGGTATTTCTCTTTCATCCGGTCCTCACGTTCCCAGGTGAACTCAGGACCATGTCTGGCATTCCAACGAACTTTGACGAGCTTGACACTGCTCCGGCGGGTCTTGTTAATTTTCCAATCCGTGACCTCAACAGGTTCTTCAACGAAATGGAGCGTGTCGTCAACATGAATCTCGTCGATGGGAATGGCAACGTCAACTTGAGTTGGACTTTTCTTCAGGTTGGATACATGAAATGTATCGTGAACACCATTTAGTTCAGCAGGTAGGTCCAACTTGTATGCTACTAGTCCTATTCTTTCCAGAATTCTGAAAGGACCAATGTAGCGTGGATTTAACTTCCCACGCTTTCCAAAGCGTGCCACCCCCTTCCAGGGTGAAACTTTCAATAACACCATTTCTCCAACTTGGAAATCCACATGTTTCCGGTTTGGATCCGCATAGGCCTTTTGTCTGTGGCGAGCTGCTTCGATGCGTTTAAGAATTTGCGCAATCTTGTCTGTCGTCTCTTGGACGATTTCGGGACCAGCAAGTTGCCTATCACCTGCGTCAGCCCAACATAGTGGTGATCGGCACTTGCGTCCGTAAAGGGCTTCAATGGCGCGACACCAATACTGGTGTGGTAGTTGTTGTTGTATGAAAATTCGACCAAAGGTAAATGTTTATCCCAGCTACCGCCCAAATCCATAACACATGCCCTCAGCATGTCTTCCAAAGTCTGTATCGTTCGCTTGCTCTGGCCGTCAGTTTGCGGATGAAACGCAGTGCTCAGATTCAATTGTGAGCCAAAGGCTTCTTGGAAGGATTGCCATATCCTTGACACAAACCTTCCGTCTCTATCAGAGATGATTGAGAGAGGCACTCCATGACGTGCGACGATCTCTCTCATGTAAATTTCCGCGAGTTTACTAGTGCTGTCTTTCTCCTTGATTGGCAGAAAGTGTGCGGACTTTGTTAGGCGGTCAACTATTACCCAAATCATATCATGGCCTCTTGGCGTTCTTGGCAATTTCGTAATAAAATCCATTGAGATTTGTTCCCATTTCCACTTGGGAATCTCAGGTTGTTGCAGAAGTCCTGAAGGCTTCTGGTATTCCGCCTTAACCTTAGCGCACGTTAAACATTTGCTCACGTAAACAGCAACATCGCCTTTCATCCTAGGCCACCAATAATAATCTTTTAGATCCTGGTACATCTTATCCGCTCCCGGATGGATAGAGTACCGTGATTTGTGAGCTTCATCAAAAATAACCTTCCTTAAATCACCAAACAGAGGAACCCAAATCCTTTTCTCAAAACATAATGTTCCTTCCTCGTTTGGTACCAAGAGCTTCTCCATCCCACGGAGATATTCCTCTTCAAGATTCCTTTCCTTAAGAGCTTCCTTTTGTGCGGCACGAATGCGCAAGGAAAGATCGGTCCGTATAATCATTTCCAAAGCCCTTACCCTTATGGGCTTGATTCTCTCTTTACGACTTAGGGCATCGGCGACCACATTCGCCTTCCCTGGGTGATACTTTATCTCGCAGTCGTAGTCGTTCAACAATTCAACCCATCGTCTTTGCCTCATATTCAACTCCTTCTGGTTAAATATATGTTGTAGGCTCTTGTGATCTGTGAAGATTGTACACTTTGTACCGTAGAGGTAGTGTCTCCAGATCTTTAAAGCGAAAACCACTACGCCAAGCTCTAAATCGTGTGTGGTATAGTTCTTTTCGTGCGCTTTCAGTTGACGCGATGCGTAAGCAATAACCTTTTGGCGTTGCATCAACACGCAACCCAATCCTTGGCGCGATGCGTCGCAGTATACCACAAAATCGTCAGTACCTTCCGGTAGAGCTAAGATTGGCGCATTGCAAAGCTTATCTTTCAATACCTGAAACGCTTCCTCCTGTTTGATTCCCCAATCAAACTTCTTATCCTTCTGGGTGAGGAGCGTCAATGGTTGAGCGATTTTTGAAAAATCCTCGATGAACCTTCGATAGTAGCCAGCCAAACCCAAAAATTGCCGAATCTCTGTTGGCGTCTTTGGCGTTTCCCAATCCTTGATCGCCTCGATCTTGGTTGGATCCACGTGGATTCCATCTCCATTTACCACGTGTCCAAGAAACTGGACTTCACGTAGCCAAAATTCGCACTTGGAGAATTTGGCGTACAACTGTTCCTTCTTCAGCAACTCCAAAATAGCTCTTAAATGCTGTTCGTGCTCGGCCTTTGTTCTTGAATAAATCAAGATGTCGTCGATGAACACAATCACGAACTTGTCTAGGTACGGCTTGCAGACTCTATTCATCAAATCCATAAAGACTGCAGGTGCGTTTGTTAAACCAAACGGCATAACAAGGAACTCGTAGTGCCCATAACGAGTTCTGAAGGCTGTCTTCGGGATACTTTCCTCCTGTATCCTTAACTGATGGTATCCAGATCGAAGATCGATCTTAGAGTAAAAGCTTGAACCTTGAAGTTGGTCGAACAGATCATCGATTCTTGGCAGAGGGTATCTATTCTTGATCGTCAGCTTGTTCAGCTCCCGGTAGTCGATGTTTATTTGAAAATCATCATCCTTCTTTTTGCTGGGTAAAAATGGGATTACCCCAAAAAGGAATTTTTGGTCTGTTATCTTCCTTCTCCATCCATTGCCAACACTTCTCTGTCAATCCTTGCATCCCCAAAATGTAAGTCGCTATGATGCATCGACTACGGGTGTCGTGCCTGGGATTAAATCGACGTGAAACTCTATTTGCCTCAGAGGCGGTAATCCAGGCAAGTCTTCTGGGAAGGCTTCTGGGTACTCCCTTACGACAGGGATGTCTTCGATTCTTGGCTCAGCAGCCTCCTTATCCACGATGTGTGCCAGGAAGGCGACACATCCCTTCTGCAAACACCTTCGTGCTTTCAGGCAGCTGATAATCCTTAGCGGCGTGTCACGCTTCTCTCCGTGAACAACAATGGTCTCACCATCATTGGTTGGGATACGAACAACCTTTTCGTGACAAACTATCTCAGCTTTGTTGCCCGATAACCAAATCCATTCCCACTACCACGTCGAAACTTCCCAACTGGACTGGTAGTAGGTCCAAAGCAAACTCGTGCTCTCCTAATTTGATCACACAGCCTCTGATAACCTCATTGGCTTCTACTAACTTCCCCTTAGCTAATTCGATTGAATACGGAACATCTAACTTATTAGCGGTTAAACCAAGTATATTCTTAAATTCTAATGACACGAAGCTATAATCGGCACCAACATCAAACAAAAATAGATGCAAAAGTTTTGGTTGTTAGAGAACGTACCAGAAATCACACCTGGATCCTGGCATGCCTCACAAGCTCCGATGTTGGGTGTCCTCTCACGGTCTTGTTTCAACTTCAGGCATTCCCTCTTAAAATGTCCAACGTCCCTACAATGGAAGCATCCTAGCATTCGGCCATTTCCTTTCCCACTTCCACCTAGAGCGTTGTTACTGTTTTCTCCTTGTATGGGACTCTTCATCCCACAACCTCCTTTGTTGTGTCCTTTCCTCCCGTACCTAGGCTTCTGACATCCACAATCACGGTGATACTTGCACTCAGCACATCTTGGTTTGGTTTCTAAGTAAATCTTATCATTGGCCTGTTTGTTGTTAGGGCAATCTTTCTTGAAATGCCCTTTGTCCCCGCAGTCAAAGCAACCTCGAATAGATCTCTGTTCATCATTATTCGTTCGGGTATCCTCGGTGAGCTTCCTTTTGTTCTTTCCGGATGACTCTACCTGAGTTTCCTTGTCCGGGTTTGCAAGTTTTTCTAGTCTAATTGCTTCCGTAACGAGTGCCAAACCCATCTTACTTGCAGCAATAGTTGTTGGCGGCGTTGATGTTGACATCAAGCTCAAGACTTGAGGCACCAGTTCCCAAATGAATTGTTCCAATTTCTTTAATTCTGGTTTCACCAGGTACGGAACAACTCGTGACAAATCATGAAGTCTTTGCACATACTCCAACACCTTCGGACCTTCCATCATCAGGCTCCGAAATTCATCTTCCCACTTCTGGGTTTCCGTTTGGGGGCAATACTTCTTATGCATCATTTCTTTTAGTTCACCCCAGGTTAATGCATATGCTGCAGTAGCACCCTTTATATGGGTCTGAAGATTCCACCATAATCGGGCTTCATCTAAAAACAGCTCAGAAACGTATAGGACCTGTTGTTCCGGCGTGCAACCGCTCACTTGAAAGATGGAATCCATACTTTCGATCCATTTCACAAAAGCCATGGCACCTCCAGTGCCGTCGAACTTCGGAGGCTTGTTTTTGAGGAAGTGCCAGTAGGAACAACCGTTTTCTTCTGAGGTACCTCTGATAGGTTCGGAGCGTAGGGCCTCGTGCTGTGCTATAGCTGCAGCAATTATCTCTTTAAGTTCTGCCTCAGAGGTGGGCATGCGCACTTCGCGTCTTGGCGGCATCTTCTAAAAGATGTTTCACATAGGTTAGGTCATAGCAAGTGAAGTGTACGTATGCATTCAACAATACCAACACATAACATCTCATGCTATCAACAAATCAATCACATAACATCTTATGTTATAGAATATAAACAATAGATTGAACATCGCATGTGATTAGAATACTGCGATTGTATTGCCACAATTCGGGACCACAATGTAAAGCTTACAAGTACACCACTATATCATACTACATCAATGACTTGGTAGGGGACGACCCTAGACAAGTCGTGCGATCGCTGGACATGTTCAGGAGTCTCTGGTTCGTCCATTCTCAAATTCCAGGACTCCACGTCAAGTTTCTGAATTTCAGTCCTAAAACAACATTTCTTCTCAATCGTTTCCTTGAGCTCGTCCCAGCTCAGTGCATAGGCAACGTCTGTGCCAAGGGTCTGAACCCGGAGGTTCCATTAAGAGAGTGTGCCATCTAGAAATGTCCCCGGGATGTAGGTAACACTCTGTTGGGGCGAACAGTTACTCATTCTTAGAATGGAGTCGGTCTTTTCGGACCAATGAACAAATGCAACGGCGCCTCCGGTTCCGACAAAGTTCAAAGGCTTGCAGTTCAGGAACTGTTTATAGGTGCAGCCAGTTGGAGGGTTATCTCCAGTAATGCCATCGTTGTACTTAGAGTGGAGGGCTTCATGTCGCGCATTTATCTGTGAGATGCGTTCTTGCAGCTCGTCTTCTGTCCTTGGCAACGTACTGGTGTTTGTGTCACGTCTGGGTGACATTCCCTTTTGTCGAAGTGGTGTGAAGCGGGTTAGACAACGTTTCAATTGTCTACGAGGTATGTATAGTAACATAAGCCATCATGTAATCACCCAATTTCACACGCAAAAATACTCAATGTATGAGTGGGGAAATAAATTTCTGAGCCTTCACATAGGCTTGCTAATTTGGCTTGTTGCTCGTAATAGAATGAACTCGAGGCTACATCGCCTTGGTCATTCGTTTTTAAGCTATTTCCTGCTACATTGGTTATCATTAGCTTGACCCGCAGAGTCCACCAGGATTCCTGTGCACTACAAATCGTTATTACGTGGGCCCCCGTAATAATAAATTGTCTTGCACAGTTACTCCAAATTTTCTCTCGTCCAAGCAGATGATCAATCAAGGAGCAACAGTAGGTGCATTGGCATGAATAGGGTCATGCTCCAATGCGGGGTCAGGAGCAGCGCCTGGCTCAGGGGCCACGGCCGGCTCCGGATCAAAAACTCCATCTCAAGATCAGCTGGATCAACAAACACAGGGGTTACAGGATCCTCCAAAGGCTGGTCTAAGTGCATGAACTCAATGTCATGGTCTGGATCAAAACCAGGTGGAAAAACAGAACCGTCCTCAATATCGCGATCAAACTCAAGTCTGTGTGCGGGATCCGGTGCAGCTGATGATGCCATAACAGGGTCGGCGTCGTGTGAGTGGTGCAGCATTCCCTGTATGTGCAAAGATGCGGATGTCAGAAACTCAAATGAGTCTGGGATAGGGGAATGGACATGAGTTTCCCCTACAGGAGCGTCCGCATGCAGTAGTCTAATACCAGCAGCAATAGGGCCCTGCCCTCGAATGGGTCCTCCTCCAGTAGATCGTTATTGTCGTCAGAGGCCACGTTGGGAGGGCATATCATCAACAGAATAAGCGGCAAGGGGGCAAATTCCCAACAAGATGGCCATCAGTAGGCTCTGCTACGACTTCAAGTAGCGCAAAAGGGCTGAAAGTCGTCATTGTCTGTGCCGGTAGTATCGGAAATGTACACCTCGTGCTTCGATGAAACTATGTCGTCTGATACTATGGCCATGGGATTCGTAGTGTCCATCTCTCTAGTACTTGATGAAAGCATAACGTTTGTAACACAAACACATATACGTATGATAATCAATCATATAATCAGTTAATCACATAGTCACCAAGTAAGCATTCAAATCATTCTCCTAGTCTCACTAGCCAATCTCTCCCAGTCTCGAAGACTGCTATATCCTCCACCTCGACCTCTTAGATCGAGCCTATAATAAACCAACGTGCTCAACTACTTCGGTCACCTCGATCCTCCAGACCGAGCCTCAGCCCTCCAGGCTGAGCCTATAAATAATAAAATGTGCTCAACATTTGTTTGTAAAAAGTTTTGGATCTGGACTTAAGTGGTATGCAGAAAAATGTTTTCGTGAGAGCCCTAGTGATCATAGTCTAGACTCGAGAAGGAATCCTAGTTCGCTATGATCAGAGCTCTGATACCAAGCTGTCACACCCTGGCTTTGCGGAAGCGTGGTTAATTTGGTGTGACTTCTTAATACCATAGCGTAATCATAACAAAGCTATATGAGTTAAAAACATGCAAGATCATCCATTAAGTTTTGAAAACCAAATACAGTACCATTGTTTTAACGGGAACATACCCTAACAACATAACCTTGTTCAACAGACATAACAAACTTAAAACATAATATACACATGGTTTAAGGATTGTGTCTTGTCCAGGAAAGAGACACATCCCCTAAACCCCGGATGACCTTGGAAACTAGTGCAGCGGAAAATATGCCATACCGTGCCAGATCTCGTTAATTTCCTGAAATACATGTAAGTTGAAAAATCAACAATAATGTTGAGCGAGTTCATGTGCAAGTGAGTAAGTAAAACACTTGTAAGTATAAAAGTTCCCTGGTATGTAGCAGTGTAAGGAAAAGAGATCACCAATGGTTTGCAAGGCCATTAGCATGTGTGAAATGCAAGTAGGAAGACTCAACCCTAGCCGATTTTTGCGTCGGGCAACCAAGTCACTCAAGGTCCGTTCTGTTGGTCCTCACAGAGGTCCGTTCTGTTGGGCCTAGAGTTGGGCTCGCTACACCCAGATAGATCTACCGCTTAAGTCCCTCGGTGTTCTACCTACCCATTCACATGATCTAAGTAGTAAACCTCCTTACGTTAACATACCGTGTATAACAGTACTTGTAAACAAAGTAACATGTATTTCACCCCCGCAGTTAAGAAAACTGAAAACAGTTAGAGAAAAGGGGGACATGAACTCACAGTGAAGCGTCTCTACCAAGTATCTCCAAATCAGAAAGCTGTGCGACGACCTACAAGTGCTAATTCTATTAGACGGACGGCCGTGCCTTAGCTTTATAGTTTAAGTTTTTGGGAAATAGTTAGACAACTATTTCGTGTTTATGTTCTGTATATACTTGGTAGTTATACTCCTTCCCAAGGATGGGGGATACAATACATGTGCGTAAGTTACGTTTTAATCATCGAGTGGTAATATAATTACCGGTGTAACTTATATATTCATGTGAAAGCGTTCATATTATGTTGGAATCGTTAACGTTAGTAAATATTATTTTTACTCTAAAAATAATATTTATGTATTTTCACAAAATAATCATAAACAGTGTTGTGACAATATATATTTATCACGTTAAATTTTGTGAAAATCCCACCTCCGAATATTAGTAAATAAAATCATGGCGAAATTTATATTTCGAAAATATGTCAAAAATAATCCTAAAACTTGTTGTGTAAATATTTCTAAGTGTCAGGTTTTTAGAAAAATTTCGCCAGAGTTTCCTCTGTAACTGGAGGTGGCCACGCTTTCAAGCGTATCGTTTTCTTTTAACAAATCAAATCAACAACTTCTCAACATTATCAAACCACTTTTCAACGTTTTAACTAGTCAAAGATAGACATAATCGCAAAAATATACGAACTTGTGGTTTGTTTAAAAATATGTAGTAAATCTCTTTACTTTTACTGGATCTTTTGTGTAAATAATCCGATTTCGTAAAAACCTCGTTTTTAGAGAAAATCCATCTTTACAACTTCTAGTAACATTTGACAAAACTAGTTCTTTGTCGGATCTTTTCCTTTCACAAGTGTTTACACACTTGTGGTTTATAAAAATCATGTTTGTTAGTGTAAGATCCATCCTTTAGAAAACATGATTTCTTGACATGTGGTTCTTTGAAAATACCACTTGCAGATACGTAGATCTGCTAGTTTTAAACACCATTGTACAAACTAAAACACTTTTACACAAGTTCATGTTTCATGTGTGGTAGAGTTTCACCTTTTAACCCTTGTATTATCCAAAACAAGCTTATGTTAAGATCAACGATCTTACCAAACCGGGTTAAGCGGTGATCCGAGCTACCACATCATAGATCGGGTCTAAATAAGCACACATTTCAAATACTACAACTTTTACACCACTTATATGTTATTAACCACCAATTTTAGAGTTTTTAGTAGACTTTAATGCTTCAACATATAAGATTCCGAGTTTTAACCGACAAAAATCCTTTTAACCACTTTAGATAAGTTCAAAAATGAGATTTAAGTGTTATACCTCTAGCTCAAGGCTAGGGAAGATTCTTGATGAAAAACGCGTGGATAAAAGCTAAAGAAGATGGTCCTTCGTGTTCCGCTTGCTCCAAGACTCCTCGTATGTGACCCGTAACACTTGAATGTGCTTGAAACTTGAAGATCAAAAACCGAAAATGGTTGCTTGTGTGGATGTGGGTTCGGCCGTGAGCCAAAGGGAAAGAGAGAGAGAGTTTTGTGTGGGGTGTGTTGTTGTGAATGATCATAAGTGTAATGTGTTATACTTATAGATAATTCTAGTGATTATGGACCAAAGGATTATGTGTATTTAGGATATTAGACAATGTAGATTATTTTAATCAAGCAAGTACTAAGCATGTTCCCCCATAGTTAGGCCGGTTAGGATGGGGGGGGGGGGGTCCTAGTCCGATTTCAAGTAGGTTAGTTAGGGTAACTAAGTTAAGTTAGTTAAGTGTTAAGTATTAGACTTAGTTACTTGTATGTTATGCGTTATGGCGGGTGTTAGGGTAATCAGGGACCCTAACTGGCTCAGAAAAATATAAATAGTGAAAATAATAATATTTTCATGTTCCGGGTAAAGTCCGGTTGTTCGGTTGGATAGTAATCCGTTAAAGCGTTACTAAAGCTTTAAAGTGTCGTTATTGTTACTTTTAGTGACACAACTCATTCCTCCAAAGTGTCAGGAATATTTCTCATGTTTTGGCACTTTATTAGTTAGCTAGAAGCTGAATTTATTATGTAAAGTGCTGAATTTTGTACTTTAAGTACGTTTTAGGCACATCCAGTCAGTGTATCTTATTCCTAGAGACGCAGTTCCACAACCCTTATATCCCTACACTCACTACTAGTGTAGCCAAATGTCTCAGGCTCTTACAGGCCTTGGAGGCAATGTTTGCCTGATGCTGGCTTATATCAGCATGTTCAATAGGTTATCCGTGTATTGTGCTACTGTGCTTTTTGTGCATCATGTTTGTCACTAAGGTTCAGCATGTAAATAATGTAGTGACAGCAAGCAAGTATGATGCAAGTAAGTACATGTATCAGATATCAAGTAGCAGTTCATCAGCTAGTTCAAACAAGCACAGTAATTAAGCAGTAATTAATCATTAATTAAGTCGTACGGATACCTGGTTTAGTGCGGGTTGTCACACTGGCAGAATCTCATGATATAAAGTGGCCAGCAATTCAGTTTCCATTTAAACGATGACTATTACTTTTAATGTCACAATTGATTGGACCGATGAACTTTGTAGACCTTTTTCACGTAACAACTTGAAGACAATTTGAACCACACTTTCTAATTCACATGCACATGATTGGGCCGCTATACATTGATCACATGAGCTGATGGAACACGGTGACAGACACTTTCAAACGAAATGACAGACCAATACGTACGAAATGATGACCTGGGTGCACTTCAAACGAAATGAAAGTCAAATACGTACGAAATGATGACCTGGGTGCACTTCAAACGGAATGAAAATCCAATACGTATGAAATGATGACCTGGGTGCACTTCAAACGAAATGAAAGTCCAATACGTACGAAATGATGTCTTTGGTGCGAAATGGATCCCAAATAGTGTGAACTGGTGCGAAGTGGGGTTCTATCTCGTGCGAAATGACGACATGTTCGAACAATCGGATAGTATTTTGACAAATTGATCAACTTTTAAGATGAATTAGGGTCTGATATGTTCAAGGATTGATTAAAACCATGTTTCGCATGTAATATGTAAAAAATAGTTCATTTTGACCGTAAAATCTCGATTAATTTTGAAAACAATGTGAAGAAAGTGAGTAGAAGTAAGATTTTAAGATGAAATCAAGCTGAATCGGTAAGAACCCTTCCTCCTAAGCTCTGATACCACTTGTAGGATCGTTGTAACGACCAAATGAGTCGATCAGAACAGTTTTTTATCAAAACGAGAGGCGAAAACAGACGTTTTGATGTTGAATCAGCTTGATTTGCACTATGAAGTAGTTTAAATGTCTTCTGTATTGATTTAACACGTTTACAGACCTAGAGACACCTCGGCAGAGCTTCGCTACCGGAATCCAAAGTTACAAATGAAATCTCAAGTCACCTATTTATAGGATTTCCATTCCCATGAAACTGCCATGTCCATTCCGCACGAAATGGCACACCATGTCCATTTCGTGTGAAATGGCCATTTCGAATGAACTGGACATGTTCCATTTCATGCGAAATGGACAACCTTCTCTAAAACTCTATTTTCTCGAACTTTGTGACTTGATCTATCTAATCTATTACAAGACTCGATACAAGACGAAGTCGACAGACATATGCACCAACACTAAACAACCCCTGTCCACGACAGGTGCTGAGTCCAAACTATAGTACTATCGTTGCTAAGGTGTCAGGTAACAATCACTGTGTAAACATAACATACTAGCATTCATCGAATAATACGTGTTTATCGAAGCGAACAGCGAAAAGCGAGTAAATCACCAAGATCAAAACATATAAACAAGAAAAACCACATAAAACACATAAAATTTCTCATAAAAGCGCTAAATCGCAGAGTCAGTGGTGGCGAAATCTAGAATCGAAACACATTAAATTGAAAAGAGATTGTCTTGGCTGATAGACGTCGACTACCCAAAATGATTCGACTATTCTCAAGGACTTCGAGCACACGCTTTGTCCTAATAGACTGTGCTCTATCACCGGCATACGGTGAATGGCACACATCCTTTTGGTTATTCACGCAACTTGAGTCAATGGAATCCATCGAGACTTTGGTGAGAGTTTTGTAAAACCAAAATGTAGAGCGGAATAAGTCGTTAAGATGCGGGTTTCACCCCTAACTTAACCACTCTATTCCTGTTTGTGTGATAAAATCATGAGATTGATAGGGAGAATCGCGTCGAAGTATGGATTTCACTCCTGATTCGACGCAAATTCTCGTGTTTATATTAAAAGGCGCGTCGAACGAGTGATTAGATCGAGAGTTTGGGGTTTTCACACCTAATCTCAACCAGATCATTCGTTTGTGTGTGTTGCCAGCCTTAGGAAAGGCTGACCTTGCGTGAAGCTGTAGTATGCGATGTTCTCGCAAGAGTGTAGTGTTCAAAGAATTCGAGCGAGATTATCGAGCAAGCTCGTACAAAACCCCTATCGGGTTTGCACAAGTCGGTCTGTTGGTACTTAGACTATAGACTAGGTCAATTCTAAGACATCGACCCGGACTAGGTCGAGGCTTGCCTAGTTCCCTGTAGTTATGGCTCTGATACCAATCTGTCACACCCCAACCGATGGCGAAAACATCGGGGCGCGGCACTGAGCGAAACAGATTGTCCAGGAGAATCCATAACAACTATTAGTTATAGTATATTAAAGGTTCATGTCCCATACCACAAACATATAAAATAAAATAGTTATTACAGACGTTGTTCTCAAAGACAAATAATCCATTCCAACAACTCAGATTTTATTTAGTTTGTTTCTAGACTCTCTCCTAGCTTGATTCCAGCAAATAAAGCAAGCATCCTAAACACCTGTCACATACGTTAAAATAGAGGTCAATACACATAGTTTAAAGGTGAGCATACAAGTTTAATAGTAATATAGTAGCGGAAGCGAATTACGCATAACCAGCATGTAACATGTATAATGTGAAGCAGGTAGGTTATCGACAATGAAATATGCACAGATGTGACTGCGAGTTGTAGAATGCGCAACACATATCACCACTGTGATACATGAAGAAAAGCCCTTAACAACCCCTGTCCACGACAGGTGTTGAGTCCAAACTATAGTACTATCATTGCTAAGGTGTCAGGCAACAATCACTGTGTAAACATAACATACTAGCATTCATCGAATAATACTTATAACATGCAGAGCGATTAGCGTATAAAAGTGTTTGCATTGTGTGTTGATTGTGATTTAGATATAAGTAACATTTATAACACCCAAAAGTGCTTAAAGCAAAAAGGGATCGAGTATACTCATAGTTCGTGTTTGGCAATTAAACACAAGCTTGGATTGAAGGGAGCGTTGGAGAGTTAGCCTGATCATAGAACGATAGTGTAAGCGTTGAACAGCGCGTTGAACAGTGCGAGTGAGCTGAGTGACGGAGGGTCATCCGATCGGATGATAATCCGGACGGATGGTCATCCGGTCGGGTGGCCATTCGGTCGGATCGTCATTCGTTTGGGATGGATGCGTTTGTGTATGATGTGACTTTGAATTTTTCGTTGTGGCATTTTATAAAACAAGAAGTGTTTCTACCAATTAGGTCATCCGGCCGGATGGTCATCCGGACGGATGGCCGTCCGATCGGATGGCGATTTGTTTGAAACTAACTCCTTTGAAATTTTGTGAAAAAGTTTAAGTGTTGGAAAATATCACAAGTATTGAAGGTCACAAGTCATCCGATCGGATTGTCGTTTGATCGGATGGCAATCCGATCGGACGGCAGTCCGTTCAGCAACTTGTTTGTTTTTGAAACTTGCAGAAATTTGTTAAGTTTGGAACGTTTTGCGATTGCACTAAGACGGTATGACAACGTGTCAAACAACGGAACCCCATCAAGTCCAAGTCATCCGATCAGATGGGAATCACCCCGTCCAATCAGTTAACTGTTCTTGACAGTTAATCATGTTCAACCCGTTAAGTCGGTCATCTCTTCGGTAGTAATCGGCTCTGAGACTGATACTTCACTAAAGAGTGAGTAGAAGGCCTGAATGAGCTTGGATCCTATCGGTTTTATGTGAAAAGTTGAGAACATTGAAGAAAAGTGGAATCAGTTGGAAAATGTTTAGATTATGACGAAATCAGTGTTTAAACATGTTGAAATCTCTTAGATCTGAGTTGTTCTTAGTGAAATGAGGTCACACTTTGGTGCTCTTAAGAACCCATGATGACATCACCCTAAAACACCCCAAATCCACCGATTTCATGGTGAAAAGTTAAGATTTGGTGGTGAAAATGATGGAAAAGTGTGTGTAGATCAAAGGAGTACAAGATTTGAGGTAGAAACTTACAAGAATCGCCAGGAATCGAGAGAAAATAGGGCTGGAACGTGCTGGTCGAACGAGAGCTGTCACATCACATGAACAGTGATGTGACAGGTGTTATTTATAGGCAAGAGAGGAGAAAGGCGGTGTGCAGTGATGGATCGGAGGGCAGTTCGATCGGATGGGTTTAGCGGGTTAGTTTTCGACTTTTCGTTTCATGCGTTGTGCGTTGCGAGTAAGCGATGTGATAGTATTACCCATTAATTACACAAATAACCTAACTACTAAATAACATAAATATAATCCTTAAATCTCGAGTTCGCGATGAGATTGCATTGCGATAGAGTTGCGATTGCATTTGCGATTAACATCCCAAAACAAATATAATCATGCACAAGTAACACATAATAGCACACACACGTAAAACAACATCCATAACCTGTAATTCGAGTTGCGATGCGATAGCGATAAGTCGATTAGCGATCAAATAGCGATTTATTGCATATACTCCACATAATACAACTAAAGTAACATAAACTAGAGTGTTGATTACTAAGTCAAAGAGCACAATCAATAATTAAGCAAGGAGTGACAGGTCGCATTTAGCAATCTTTTCTCCCTTTGACTTTGATATTGACTTGTACTTTGACTTCAAAAGGTCAGGTTGTTACAAATTATAGTCGAGCGCCACATGGCATCTTTCCATGAAAGTTTGCCAATATGTCTAAAACACTTATATATAGGAAGTACCAGCGACGTATCCACCTTGTTTTAGCCATATTGCCTCTGTCCTTTTGAGTTAAATGATCTTCAACACTTTGACCCCACTGATTTGGAAGAAATGGACATCTTGCACCAACTTGCTTTGCTAAGTGTTAGAACTAGCAAATTTTACAAATGAACTGGCAGAAAATTTCCAGGGTTGCATGGGGGGTTAAAAGTTGGGTTAGATAAATCAAAAATCAAATGTTATAAGTGTAATTGGTTAGGCCATTTTACTAGAGAGTGTAGGAGCCAAATGAGTGGTCCTATTATCACACATCCAAGTCCTAGACCTCAAAACACTCAAAACACTGTCCATTATTCGGCAAACCAAGTAACTAATCTGTTGCTCGACTGTGAGAAAGCGGGCATTAAAACCCGGAATAGTTGTGGGAGCAGCAGGTGGAGGTACAAAAGAAGCTGATGATGAGGGTGGAGGAACAGAAGTAGGATGAAAGGGAAATGGTGATCGTCTGGCACCCTCATCAAACTCTAACTCGAGAACTCTGCGGCTCAGGATCTCAAACTGAAGCTGCAGGGACAAAAGTAACTCGTCACGAGTGTAGCCGGCGTGATGTGAGGGATGATAAGGGTCAGAAATAGGCATCGAGTAGGGTGGGAACCATCTAAGTGGCTCGTCTAGTGAAGCTGGTGTAAATGGTGTAAGCTGTGGGATAGGCGGAAAGTCAGCTGATGCGAACGGATCGAAGCTCGGGGGCTGTCCCGAGGTGCCTTCCCCTAGACGAGGAGCTGGGATCTCTTGTAGAAAAACGATCAGGAGATCGGTACGATGCTCATCGGACATAAAAGGAAGAGGGGGAACAACACCGACAGGTGGAGGCTGTGGAATCAGTGGATCAATAGGTGGAAGATCAAGTGGTGCTGAAACAGGCTCAGGAATGGGTGGTGCAACAAAGGGTAAACCAGATGGATCTGGAATCGAGTCAGGAATATAATCTGGGACGTGAGGAGGTGTGGGGACTCGCACAGGAGATGATGGAGCAGCAGACATCGCATTATCGTCATCTAGATCGGTGGCATAAAGCTGGAGTCCTGCAGCCTGCAGGGCTGATGAAATTACAGACTCAAAGGAGTCTGCAACGGAGTGCAAGCTAGAATCTGAAGAAATATCAATGACAGGAACAGATGGAGGGGGCACGTCCATCACCTCAACGTCATCCACCTCTCCGTCACCCTGCTCCCCTGCAGTGTGATCGCCCAGAAAGAGATCAACATCATCGTCAAAAAGATCGTCAAAAGGCCAGTCCTCTGGCGGAATGACAACAAGAGGAACAACACAAGGACAGGTGCAACAATGTGCTCACCATCGGGGTGACCGATGATGAGATGGTCATGAACAGGAGCGGGAAGGGCAAAAACGTCATCAATCAGGATGTCAGCTTCTGGGATATCATCCCCAAAATCAGGTAAAGCAAAAGGCTGAAAATCGTCGTCATCCTCGGATAACATCTCCGGGTCGCTCTCCGTATCTAACGTGAAGACCTCAGGCTATGGCGCTATCTCATCGTCTGACACCACCGCCATGGGGTCATGCTCGTCTGACAATCCACTCTCAGAAGACGACAAAGGTACCTGTAACATAATAATCATGGCATGTGCACATATGTTAACTACTATCACTCGGTGTATGTTAACAAAGACAGGTATTGTTTTAACATGTATTCACGTCATTCCTACGTGAGACTTTTCTAACTTAACAAGTCTACCCCATGCAAACTAAATCACTAGCTAGTGGTCCTTGCTCGTGTTTCTTGTCTTTCCTTTGTAAAATGTTTGTTCCATGGATCTCGGCGTTTTGGAAATGCAATGAAAAATATTTTGTAAAAATATTTTCGTGAGAAATTCCTAATGATTGTAGTCTAGACTCGAGAAGAAATCTTAGTTCACTACAATCGAAGCTCTGATACCAAACTGTCACACCCTGACTTTTGCGGAAGCGTATGATGTGTGACTTGCTAATATCATTGCATTCAATTATAACAAACAACTATATGATTCGAACCATGATGTTCATCCATAAATAAGTTTCAAAATAATAGAAACCACATTGTTTAGTACCAACCATCTGACAACAAGTTTATCTTACAAACCACTTAAATGAAATGAGTTCTGTAAAGGACTTTAACAAAAGACATAGTTAAACCAAGGCTTTGATTCATGTATCTTATCAAATACAAGATACACAATTCAAACCCTTACAAAAAGGATGACATCATTTCTTGTAAATACTTCTTGAAACATTGAAACGCCCGCCAGATCTACTCTAGTTTCCTGAAATACATGTAGTTTGAAAACATCAACAAAAGTTGAGCGAGTTCATGTGTTTTTGTATGTGTGCATGAATAACCTTGTAAACATTTGTAAGTATGTCTTTGTAAACCGGTATGAAAGCGTCTATGAACAGATCAATTAATGTGTAGCAAATACATTAATATGTGTGCAACGGTGTAGGAAGGCTCAATCCTTTGCGAATTTTGTACCGGGCCACCCGGCGGGGACGACATAGTCACCTCATGGTCCAACACGCGGTCTCATGGGTGGGGCTCGCACACCCAAATAGATCTATCACTCATGCCCCTAGGTCCTTATACAAGGATTAATGGTCTTAAGTTAACGCCTACCCATTCACATGATCTAACAGTTCATTCCTTAGCTAACCATACCATTTGTAATCATTGAAATATTTGTAACATGTATTTCACCCCCGAAGTTATAAAACTGGAAACAGTTAAAAGAAAAGGGGGACATGAACTCACAGAATTACATTCTTCGGTCAAGTAACTCAAGCTCTTTTCCACGGGTCGTTCAACTACCTACACACGTGCTATGGTTTATTAGACGGCTAGGTCGTGTAACGACTCTTAGTCTTAGATATTGTGACTTATCTTGGAATTGGTATACGTTGAGTTACATGTTGGATGTATAATATATTATTCCAAAGTATATAATTATTGGTTAAGATAATAATATTTTAACTTAAATTATATTTATCAATTATTTGGAATATTTGTTAAAATAATATATTTTGACTTAATTCATTTTGTAATCCATTCATGGATATTTCCCAGGGTATAACTATACTTGTGTATTTTGCCAAGTATTGGTGGCATATTCCGGTGTGTATTTGTACGTACGAGAATACGTATTTTCTTGTATTCATTAAGTATTTTTATATTTAATTTTGTATTAAATTTTCTGGAATATTATTTTTAATCAACTAAAAATCGACAATTTATATTCTTAAAATATATGTATTTTAAGAAACCTTTTATAGAAAAATATCTATAACTTTGCTTGGCAAAAATAGTATATTTTCATACAAACCCAAAAATAATATATTTTCAAGATTAACTTAGAAAATATTTATATTTCTAATTTTCACCCAAAATAATATATTCTTAATTTGTTTAAGAAAATATATATTTTTCTTCACCCAAAAATAATATATTTTCCATTTGACAAAAATGATATATTTTTGTAACACTTGTAAAAATCATATTTTCCGTTCTTTTGTTTCCAAAATACCGTTTGACACACTTGTCGAAATATATGAATTTATTTCCGGAATATATATTTTTATAGTCCATAGTCCTTGTCCGGTTTGTCCAATATTTGGATATAAATTATATATTCTTTTTCTTGGAATTTTGGTAATACTTTGTATTACAATTTTGGTATTTTGGTGTGTTATATTACTTTCAAGTTCCTAAAAATTAATATAACTAATATACATAATACAAGTAGCACACAAATTGTGACATCTAAATATATATTTTCCTAAATATATACTTAGTCATTTTAATTTACCAAAACCCAACCTCCAATATTTGTAATTTTTGTAACAAAAATTATGGCATATTTTTATATGAAAACCATGATTAAAATTTACTTGTAAACATTTGTTTAAAAATATTTTTCTAAGTGTTTAATTTCTACAAAAATTTTGCCATAGTTTCCCCTTAATGGAGGTTTCCATGCTTTAAAAGCATATCATTTTCTTTCTAAAATCATCATCAATCATCAACAATTCAATCAAGACTTACCATGAGCCAAAATCATGCAATTTACACTATGTCATGAACTTGAAAGTTTGTAAAAATCTGTAGTAACTTCATATGTTATTTAGTAGGTTTAGTTACCTCTAAAAACATGGTTTATATTTTATAAAACTCATTCTTGTAATTTTTAGTTCTTCACAACTTGTGTGAAGATTTTCTAAAAATATTTCTTCTTGTATTCTTCTTGTTTCCAACATTTTTCTAGTCTTGTTTTAAAAACACTAAAAACATGTTTAACTTCTTTAAAAACCATGATCATGTAAATCTTGTAATTAACTTTGGTTTCCTGAAAAGATTATTTTTGAAATCATCCATTTTCAAGACTTATAACATGTATCATTAATCATCATACTCTAAAACAACTTCATTTTCAAGTTCATGATCCACATAAAGGATGATCATTATGATTTTCTCAAGATTCATCCTCTCACTTGCTAGATCATGTGTTTAATCATCATCTAGAAAGGTTCTTATGATGATCAACATCATAAACACAAGAAATCAACAATCAAGTATCATACATACACTAAAACAACTTAGATTTTTATGTTATTAAGCTTTATGTGAATGATCATCTTCTTGTTTCTTTGAGTTCCATAAGATTAACATATTACATAACCTTTTAACCACTAAGATTAGAAGTAAAATCAAGTTGTAAAGAGCTTACTACTAGCACAAAGGCTAGGGAAGAATCAAATATGAAGATGATGATGTAGGAGGTGGATAAAAGCTCTATGTGAAGGTCCTTCAATCTCCAATGCTTCCAAGCTTCTTAACTAAGCTCCTTGCACCTATAAACCACCTTAGATTGCTTGATAATGAAGTGAAAATGGATGTAGTGTGTGTGTGTGTGTGTGTTTGGGCCGTAAGCAAGGAGAAGGAGAGGAAGAGATGAAGTTGTTTGAAGTGGTGAAATGTGTATTATGTTGTAACTTGGGGTTTATAAATCAAGATCTTCCAACAACATATTAACTAGTGGTTCTTGTGCTCCAAAAGTATTAAACAAATCCAAAAACAAATCCAAGAAAATCAAGGGGTGGGTCCCCTAGTGGTGACCGTCGAATGGGGGGGGGGGATATATGGTTGGGTTTCAAATGTAAGTTAGTTAATTTAGTTAGATTCTAAGTATAAGGTTTAGTGTTTTAGGTATTATAATGTTTTAGGGTGTGTTATGATGTTCGGTGACCATAACTAGCTTCGTAACACTAAAACAATGCTTCTAGTGAAAATTTGGTGTTTCGGGTAGTGTCCGGTTGTTCGGTTGGTTACCGGTTCGTTAAGGTGCTAAGTTACACAGTTTAGTGTGCTTTATGTTCCCTTTTGTGACAGTTTTGATTCCCGACACTTAGGAAGGTATTCTGGACCATTAAACCATAATTCTGCATTTTATTTTGTTGTTAAAGTGCTGATTTTTGCTGAAATATGCAGAATTCTACAGTTTTTGTGAGTTTTAGGCACTTTCCGACACTTAAACTATCACTAGGAAGGCAGTTTTATGATCCTTACTTTCCTACACACTATACTAGTGTAACTCTTGGTTTCGGGCTCATTCTGTGTCTTAACATCATGTCTGTCTGAGTACTGAACTCCCGTCAGTACTTCTAACTTGTCTGATAACCGTGCTAACTTTGTTTCGTGCACTAATTGAATCATAATGTGTTGCATGCAATAATGATGAGAAATCATGCAATGTGTAATGCACTTATATGTATATGACAGTAATCAGAAAATCATTCATGTCATTAATTCAAATCAGGCACAGTTATTAAAGCACAAATTACTGTTTAACATTGTACGGATACCCTGACAGTTGTCACAATAACTTCATCACATACATCAAACAACTTCAAAACAAATTGTTTTCACTTAGATTATGTTAGATCTTCATGTTACCCTCTTTAAAAGTTTATATTCTTTGAAGGTGTAACTTGTACATAAGTTTAACATGAAGTAAAATAGAGGTTATGAAGCTCACTACTAGCTCTAGTGGCTAGGGAAGTGGCAAGAACAAGAACAAGATGAAGAATGAAGAAAATGAGTGGATAAAAGCTCCTCAAGGTGGTTCTTCAACTTCCCTTGCTCCTAGCTTCCTTAGATCATCTTCATACACCTTTCAATCACCTTAGATCTGCTTGAAAGTAACAAGAAAATGGTGGTTGTAGTGGAGTGGTTGTGGCCGTGAGGTAGGAAGAGAGAAGAGAGGAAAGGAGTTGTGAAATTTGAATGTAGGTTATGAGAAATGAGGAACATTTACATATCCTTTGGTCCTTATGTCTAATATCTTGCACACAAGTGGAATGTTTTAATGGGAGATGTTTGTGGTCCCTGTGGGGCCGGTTGGAACAAAGGGGGGGGGGTTAATTGTAATTTTTGGAAGTTAAAGGTAGAATATGTAAATTAGGAGGTTAATTGGAAGGTTAAGTGTGTTTATGTGTTTTGATGATTTTTAAGGTGTTCTAGCACCATAACTAGTTTTAGATCATAAAAACACTGCTTCTAGTCTATTTTTTGTGTTTTGGGTAGTGTCCGGTTATTCGTTCGGTTATCGGTTCGTTAAAGTGCTAAATAGTGCAGCTTTGCAAGGTATGAAGTATCTTTTGTGACAGTTTTCATTCCCGACACTTTACAAGTTACTCTGGACATTTAAACCTTAATTCTGCTTGTTATTTTAGTGTTAAATTGTTGTTTTTGCTGATTTTCTGCAGAATTCTGCATTTAAAATGCGTTACGGGTACTTTTTATTGCCTGCTTTAGCTTCCGAGAAGTGTTTATGTTAACCTTTGTTCACCTACTTAGGTTTCAATGTATTTTTTATGTTGGACCTATATCTAAGTCCTAAATATATTATCTGATTGTATTCTGCAGTCATGCTGACGCAGCTTGTCTAACCGGTGAGCTTACTAACCAATTTGGCGCAACGCTTAAAGTATAGTATAATGTGACAGTTAATATATGAATCATGCATGAATTCAATTGCATATCAAATAAGCACATAATGTTGACGTGTAACACATAAATGTAGGAAATAAATAATTATTAAAATAGTACGAAAATTACCGGTTTTGTGCCAGTTGTCACAAATTGTGTAGTTTAGATTGTATTTCGTATGAAATGGTCGGGATTTTATTGTAAATGACCTTTTTACACGAAAGAGTCTCGTGCGAAAGTGCCATATTTTCCGTTCCGTACGAAGTGGCCCTCTCATCCCTATTAGTTTCGTACGAGTGGGTATGCCTATAAATTGGGGTGTTGGGTCATTCATTTGTAACTTTTGGCATTTGCAGTGAAGCTCTGCCAAAATCGTTTCATGACATTGTAACTTCTTCAAATCAATAGAAATGATTGTTCAATGGTGTCTTTGTGTGTTTGTCAACTTTATACTCGGATTCTGCACGAGATACGAAGACGTATTAGCCAATTGGAGCATTCGGAGTGCCGAAACGGTCCTCACAAAAATGGGTGATATGGTAAATGAAGAGATTATTCGTAATTATGATAACCTGTTTTTGAAGGTTTAAATTTTGTTCTTTGGGTTTCTTGATATTTAATTTTATTAGCTTTCCCATGAAAACTCATTTTTGAAAGGTTTTGCATTAAATGCATGCGGTTTTTAAATATAAATGTACATGTTTATATTAAATGTACACGTTTTTTCCTCCTAAATTATTAAATGTATAGGGAATTTAAATATAGAGTTTTATTTAATGCTTGCATTTAAATCTGACCTTTGGGCTGTTAGATATTTCACATTATTAAATGTATAGGGAATTTAAATATAGAGTTTTATTTAATGTTTGCATTTAAATCTGACCTTTGGGCTGTTAGATATTTCACTATATAATACCATTGCCAATTCAGATGTTTTCCATCACGTTTTAGAACCAAGATACGTTTCTTTCACATCAGTTCAGTAATAACATAAAATGGCATCATATACTTCTGCACTATCTGTTGATTTAAAGCAGCGCTTTATTAAACAAATTGAAGAGCAATTCTATGCGGATAGGGCTACTCTTCAAGAGTTGAAGAGGTGTTTTGATGGACTGCAGCTTGGTCTGCTCACGAGAGACCACAGAAACCAGATGGCGATGCCGACGACTTCCGTTCGAGACCTGTGTGTTGCCAGTAATATAGAGTGCAGTGATAGAGAGCTGGAGTCCATGACTAAGCTCAAATATACATCAAGAGGTTCCGTACTCGATGGAGTTGAAGCTAAAATTTCTTAATTCTTGCTGTTAGATTTTAAATTTTTTATTGTTACTGTTAGATTTAAAAATTTCTTAGTTTGCTACTCGATGTAATTGTTCTGTTTTAATACCATAAATTTGAATCGTATCATTTTACTTTTACTTATATATGTAGAATCTGAGAATTGAGATAATAACCACAAAGATGTATAAAATATATTCTATGAAAACTGGAAATTATATATATTATGTGTACGTTTTTACAACGAGCAACCATCGTGGATTAGATTGTTAGCATCACTCCTGAAGAAAATTATGTATCGAAATCTGAGTCGCAGGTATAGTTATTATCTGCATAGAAATATATATTGGTTATTTATCTTTTAGTGTGTTTGAACTTGTGTTGTCATGTCACTTCTTGCAGGAAGTTCGTGAAGTAGATAATGTTGTAAGCATGACTCCAGGGTGGTTTTTAGAAAACACGGGTGGTTTTTAGAGAACAGTGTCTGCAAGCTTAATTTGAGATAAATCTTAGTCTTGATCTCTTATTATATTTGAATCAATACTCAGCATTCAAAGGCGTCTCTATAACCTTTATACCAGAATAACAGGTACTGCAGTATATCAATCACATAATTAATTGGTTTGGTTGATAGTACATACAGGACAAGGGTCTTAAGGAAGTTATGCTTTTATAACATTTGGTGGGATTGAACTTTGTTATTATTCTAAACCAAATTCTTCAGCAGAAGCACAGATGGCAGAACAAGGCGACACAACAGGCTCGCGAGCTTAAATAAGCTTATTGTTTTTTAGTTAAGTTTATTAAACATATTATTTTAGAGTAAAATGTCATTTTCGTCCCTGAGGTTTATTTTTTCCGCATATGAGTTATCGTGGTTTCAAAATCTTGCCATTTTCATCTGGCATGTTAATTCCATCCAAAAAGGGTATTTTGGTCTTTTAACAGAAATTTTGGATGAACTAAACGAGTCAGATGAAAATGGTAAGATTTTGAAACCACGGTGACATAGAGGCGGAAAAACAAACCTTTGGACAAAGTTCGCAAAAGTGGCCAAACCTCAGAGACGAAAATGGCATTTTACTCATATTTTTATGACATTAGTTATTATGCATCAAATTATGATAAAAGTTATAATTATAAATGTTTTCTTGGAATGGCTATTGGAATAGAAGAATTTTGAAAATTGAAATGATGCTAAGCATGTATGCTATGAAAATTGAAGGTAGGTGCATGGATCTTGCATATCGTTAAGTAAACAATCAGTGTGTAAAAATAAAGATGCACGCTGGTCAGTTCTAAAACTCAAAACATGTTATATTATTCTCTAACAATGACCAGGTGATACGCTAATTCTGATAATGTGCTTTTTTTAGAAGAGAATAGCGGGAAGCTACTTGGTAGGAAGAAAATAAGCAATACATGGGTTGCGAAAATCATCAAGATGAGTAAACCGTACTTACGCAAACCGGTTAAAAGAAAACAAGTACCGCCTATAGTCATTTGGCTTGAAGGTTTGCGATTAGTGAATCTCTTTTCTAGCCAGGTTGAATTGTCAAGTCTACTATTTGAGATGACATTAGTACATAGTTAAGTTTTTTCTAATGTGCAGACTATGATGAATAAAATCAAAAAAATAATCACTAAAAGCGATCACCATATTTATTTGTAGTGCAATAGTTAAATGGTTATAAAGTATTTGTGGGTAGCAATAGTTGACTGTATCATCTCCCCTATGTATAAAAGGAATTGGTTTCAAAAGCGTTGATTTTTAGGACCTTATTGTTATGATTTCTAACTAATGTTCAATCTAAAACTGTGAATATGTTATGAAACAGTATTTTTGATATTTATTGTTCCATATTAGCCAATAGTATGATGAGGAGCAATGGAGCATCCTACATTGGTCATAGGTTGTGATTATAGGTATTTATTAGGTCACAAGTTGAATTATGCTTGGGTTGCTCTTGAGAGTGTGTGTTTTTAGGTGAAAGCTATGTCGATTCGATGCATAAACCGACTGTAAGTTCGCTCATAATTAATCTCTTTGGTTAAAATTTTAATTTGAGATGGAACCAACCAGCCATTTTGTCACAAAAAGACTTTTTTCACTTTTCTTTTTGATCATGAATAATTTAGGATAAAACTCAGATGGTTTTAAGATATTGAAGAATAACAGTTGGGTGAAATAGGTTGTGTTTAGTAGGTATTTGAGTTTGCTTATTTGAATTTGATTATTACATTTTCTTTAGTGCAGAACAAAAGATAGAGGCTGCTACTTAAGAGCTTATTATTCGTGATTTACATAACATGGACATTTCGTCATATATACAACAGTAATCATTTTTTCCTTTCTTATTTTTGTGTTCTATTGTTAGGATTCGGAAAGAAATCAATTTCGGGTTGTAATTTGGCCGGATAAGTCGCAGGTCCTTAAATGGATGTGAAGTGAAGGTATTATACTTACAACTTAAATATTAGATTACGCGCTTATTTATATTTTGAATATGCGAAACATAAGAATACGCTATTAGTTTTGTGAGGGTCTTGATATTTAGTGCGATGATTATGGTTACCATATCAGTATAATAGTTGTTGAGTTATTGTATATTTTAGAAGAAAAATGGGAAATAAATAAGGAGAGAAGTATGAGAAAAGGATGCGTGAGTTGACCAGTCAAGTCAATGTACGACTGATTATTTTTAGCAAGCTTGGATGTCTTTGACTACAACAAATGACCAGTAAGATCAGGTCTATATGAGACATGATAATAAGTTTTTCCATACATCCTTTCGTGGTAAGTTTGTGAAGTCAAAACATTACATTTATTTTTTCTTGTTAAAGGGAACATTTTTGTGTTTTAAGTTTGTATGTTTATCTTACACCTTCCTGAATCTTTAATAAAGAGCAAGCAATGGAGAAACTATCTGAAATGCTAATGGAAATGTCAAGTAGATATGAACATGACAAGGTATGGGATGATTGCTGCAGCTAACGAGTTATCGCATAGTTAAAAAGTTCTCCAAAGAGAATTTTCCGGGTAACAGTGATCATGTGTTATGGAGTAATTAGTTGTAAAGGTGTAAAAGATAGTGTCAGATGTAATTTCTTATGTGAAGGTGTAGCAATAACAAGACCATCGGTTTTTTTAGCATTTGACAAATTTGAAAAAGTAAATTATTTGCACTAATATCGTACAATTAATTCCAAGATTTAATTCATTTCAAAAATTTAAACCACCATTTCAGTGGATCGAATTGGGCTTATTATGTTTCCTATATAAGGCCCAATTTCCTTTTCTTATATAAATTACTTTACTAATCTATATACTATAGTCAATTATATGTTACAATCTTTTCATACAATGGTTTATATTCCTTTTAAGATAGTACTGTTTGAGATTTTAACAAGTGCATTTCATATTCTTTGATTAGTGATGTTGGAATTTGAATAAGTATAGTGATTCGTTGTTTAATAAAATGTGGTATGTACATTTTCCAAAGAATTTGTCGTGAGAACTAACGGAAGCTGCACAGGCTGCGTATTACAGGAAAGAAAACCCAACGTTTTCTAAAGACTGCCCGTGTTTGTTATTTTGTTATTTATATGATGTTTCCTTTCTTTATAATCCATTTTTAATTAAACCTTAAAAAATGTATAATCACTCATCGACTAATAAAATGTGGTATACATGGTTTTCTAAAAACCACCCAAATTGTGTAACCGTAGAATCATTCGTTTTGACTTATTATGTTTAAATAAATTTACTTAGGTTGAAACGAAGCGCAATCTTCATAGTAGGTCTATTGATTAAAGATTTATTATAATAATTCAAGAACTATTTGTTTATAATCCATTTTCGATTAAACCTTAAAAATGTATAGTGATTCGTTTTTTTTAATAAAATGTGGTATGCATGGTTTTCTAAAAACAACTTGTGTTTGCACATACTTTCAACCAGATATCACTATTTAAAATAGTAATTCTCAATTTTTACGATGAAAGGCAGTGACTACTTTTGATTATTTGTTTAGGCTGATTATTTCTTTAGTTGTAAATTAGAGTTTAAATGCATCAATACACAAGATTTGTGAGAATAACTCATGGCTATTTTAATATTAATCAAATGAAAAACTAAACCAAAAATTACAATATCTATACACCTATCTATACTTTCTATTAAAATGTGGTATGCATGGTTTTCTAAAAAAAACAACCTATGTTTGCACGCTGGTTTCACTATTAGTAAATATTTGTAACACCCCGTGTTTCTAAAGTCAAAGTCAAAGTCAAGATTGAAGTCAAAGGGAGACAAAATTTCTAATTGCGATCTGTCACTCCTTGCCCAATGTCACACCCCGACCGCGTAAAACAACAAACCGCGACGGAAACGTCGGGGAGTGATGCGACAGAATTATTGTTTCAAAAACCATGGTAATTAAAGTTTTGTATTAATATAATTGAAGTTTACATTGTCTTGGAATTTAAATAAAACATAACATAATAATTGTCTTTTAAGTCACTAAGGCCCAAGTCCTGTCTAAGTGTAGCACAAGCATCATCATGCATTATCACCTGAAACACATGTGAAAATAGGTACGTCAGCATAAAAATGCCTGTGAGATACATAGGTTTTGTTTATGCAAGATTCATGACTTGTAGTTTAAAGAAGGGTTTAGCAAAAAGTAGTCATGAACCTTGTAAAATATTTTCTTTTATGAAATCATGTGAAAATCGATATGAAAATCAAATGATACGAAAGAAATATGCATGGTTAAATGAATAACCAAGTAAAAGTGAATTTGTATAAAGTGTGTACTTTGTATAAAAATGTGGTGTCCTTGTGAAAAATGTTTCATGTCTTTGTCAAGTGGCTTAGATAACGCAACAATGTATAATACAATAAAAGCACTTACATTTAGGAAGTACCAGCGGCGTATCCACCATGCTTTTATCATATAACACATAGCCCCGTTACCTAAGTCACTTATAATTAACCAACCAAAATGTCTTGTTTAATGTTAAAATGTTTATGTATAACCCATGTACAATGTCATGTGTGAAATGTATCATGTATAAACAAATGTAATGCATAGCAAGTAGAAAGTATCTACTTAACTACATGAAAATGATAATGTGATAATCAATGTTATGTACGGTGAATAACTAGTAGTTACTCAACCCCGTAGGAAAATGTACAAAACAATGCTTTTGAATAAATCCAAGTTTAAATCAAATGTTATGTTTTGCAGAAAACAATGCTTTATGATTACAAACATTTATGCAGTATTGTTTATTCGCATACATTCAAGCCTTGCGACTGTGGCGACAAACCTTTAAACAAATTAAAGGTTTATCTAAATTATGTATATCGGATTCTTTCATTCCCAACTTCCAAAAAAACCTAGGAAGTCAGAAACGGGATTTGTCAAATCCTATGGTACCATTACATACTACCGAGCGGTGTGATCAATGTTAATGAATGTATTATTGTCCCGATTAAACACACCAAATGTCATAACCAATGTAGCATGTGAAAACCATGTACTAGGAATGCTAAGTAAACATACATAGCAGAAATGTCATGTAAAACAATGTGTACATATGCTAAGTAAACATACGCAACAAATGTGTAATAAATCAATGTGCTAGCATGCTTAACATACATAGCAAAACATAATTGAAAGCATGTACTAGATATGTACTAGGTGAAACTAGCATGTTTATGTCATGAAAGCATGAAATGCACGAAAGTAACACGTATGTACATGTGTATCACCCCAAAGTATTTGAAAGCGGTAAAAGAGGGGAACTATGTACTCATTTGGGATTGCCTAAAAGTCTTTGAAAATAAGACCAAATAAGGCTTCAAGGATCACGAATCAACCGGCACCTAGTATAGGTAACTATGTTAATAATCGGATCCTAAATCAGGAGATAGGATAGAATGATGTTCTATAAATCAAATGAGTATTTGAACTCATATGGTATGATTTAATAGAGCTAACATTCTGATTTGAAAGTCTACCTAAGTGCTTTTGACCCGTTTCGACCCATTATGGTAGTACAAGATAGTGTCGTTTGCGTAAAACTATGTTCGGATGGTTAACTATGTGCTATGCCAAGTCTTACATGCCCAATTATCCCTAACCATGTTACTAAATCAGATTATATGTCAAAAATATGTTCACATATGCAAAAATACGGATTTATGTTTTAAAAGGGCGTTTTGGTCATTTCCTATGGGCATACAAGCTAACTAGCAAATGACTAACCAATCCTATGTGATCATAAGGTACAACCTCAGAGGTTATTCCCTATGCAACTATGATCACTAAACAAGCTTGGTTTGATCCTAATGATCGACCAAGTGGGTCGGGTTCGAAAGTCTAAGCGGTTATCTAGACCGCTTAATTTACGACCCTAAACAAGCACTAAACTAATAGTGACGAGTTAAACATGTCAAAACATGTTTAACCAACTTAGAAAACTGATTTGGTATCAAAACAAAGTGTTTTGATACCTAAAAGTAGTTCCGTTGCAAAATGCGTGCTAAAATGCATTTTGACCGAAACTTTGACTCGTCACTACACCTAGTTAACGTGGAAATCAGTAGGTATAATCGCTAAGGATTATAACCATCGTGATTACAACCACGTTACAAAGTTCAATCAAACTTTGCGTTGACCATTGGCTGGTCAAAGTGGAAGTCAAACACTGTTTGACTTTTAAGCTAGAAAGCAATAAAAGAATGAAGGAGTGCTTACAAAAGATCCTTGCCTGAACTTGATCTTATAATTCTCAGGTATGAAGTTATAAAAACATCAACTTAGAGAATTTAGATCAAGTGTGAGTTGCAACAAATGAAATGGTAGGCTATTTATAGTTGTTGCAAACTCACAAGATCATAGTTTGTGTAGCCTCCAAGCAAGAAATCATGGCTTTACATGTGTTACAAGCAGGTTCAAAGCCTTGGAGAAGTATTAACTTGGTTAACACACCAAGAAATTTGCATTTACAGCCCCTGAATTATCAACAGAATGCTGAAAATGATTTTTGGTCGCTGCCCGCTGGGCATGTTCACACGGCCCGCATAAGCTGAGGGACAGGCTTACGCGGCCCGCCTGGTCCCTGCAGCTCAGCAATAGTTTCAGCTTTTTGCAGTTTTGGTCCCTGTACTTGTCTAAGCTCATTTCAGGCACTTTTGACACCCGTTAAGCCATTTTCAAGGCTCTACAAGGTCAATAAAGTTTATAGGACTCAAAATATGCTCGAAAAACTCTCGGATGTCGGCTCGTTTGGTCGTGCGGTCGCGTTATTCGTTAAATTACGACGAAACTCAAACGGACGCGAAAACGAACCAAATTAAGCGACGAGTGGTATTTTTGAATGCCGATCACTAAAATAAAAAAAAATATTTTAGTGTGTATAAAAATTTTGGATGTCCAGGTGTGGTCAGAACGTAAGATATGCGCGAAAATGCAAACTTACGCCGTTTTTGACACTTTTAGTCCCTGTAAGATCATATAAGCATGTTTTCGCACACCGAACCTATCAAGGCTTATTTCTAAGCCATGTTTAGGTTATATATGGTATGTTTAGCTTATGATTAAGTTCCGGATTGTACGTTGCCTTACGAAACAACAGACTTTTGCAGTTTGACACAAATAGTCCCTGTGAGCGAATAAACTTGTTTTTGCCATACCAAAGCCTTCAAAACTTATTTCTAAGTTATGTAAAGGTTATTTAAGGTATGTTAAGCTTATGTTGCTATTCCGGAGTGTTTTTCACGTTAAACTAATTACGTTTACGCATCAGTTTGCGTATAACTTTCCAGAAAGCGATATAGAGTTCAAAATTGATAAAAATCAAAACGTGCAAAATATCAAACATAAATAACAAACATTGGGATCAAAACACACTGTTTTATTACTATTGTATTGTCTAGAGTTTGTAAAATGATTACACAAGCACAGATGTCACAGTCTCCCCTACTTTAGGAAATTTCGTCCCGAAATTTATTTAGAGAAAACTTGTGGGAATAGATGTGGATGTTTTGCTTTCATCTGATCTTCACGTTCCCAAGTAAATTCTGGGCCACGTTTAGATTTCCAGCGAACTTTGACAATAGGTATGCGCTTGTGTTTGAGCTTTTTGACTTATGATTTCCACAGGTTTCTCAACGAAGTGCATCGTGTTATCAACACGAATTTCATCAAGTGGTATGTGGAGGTTCTCATCAGCTAAACACTTTTTGAGATTGGACACGTGGAAAGTTGGATGAACATTTCCAAGTTCAGGAGGTAGCTCTAATCTGTAGGCTACTTTTCCGATTCTTTCAACGATCTTGAATGGTCCAACATAGCGTGGTGCAAGTTTTCCTTTCTTTCCAAATCTAATCACACCTTTCCAAGGGGACACCTTGAGTAGGACATGATCACCGACTTGAAATTCTAAGGGCTTGCGTCGTCGATCCGCGTAACTCTTTTGATGGCTTCTAGCTGTCTGTAGGTTATCATGAATCCTCTTGACCTTATCTGTAGTATCTAGAATGAGATCGGGTCCAGTAAGCTGAGCTTCACCTATCTCATTCCAGCAGACCGGTGAATGACATTTTTGACCGTATAAAGCTTCGAAAGGAGCCATATTGATGCTAGAGTGATAACTATTGTTGTAGGAGAATTCGATCAACGGTAGATGTGACAATTGTGCTCGGTAATCGATGTACGATGTAAAACAATGATGATTATTAATAAAACAATGTGCTTTGGTGTTATTATATGTTTTTTTGGTGTTTCTATGTGTGTATTTGTGTTTGGTGATTTTTCAATTCGATTCGATTCCGATTGCAAGCTTTAAATCGCGCTCTGGAAGGTTATACGCAAACTGGTGCGTAAACGCAGTCAGTATAACGCGAAAAACACTCCGGAATAGTGACATAGGCTTAACATACCTTAAATAACCTCCACATAACTTAGAAATAAGTTTTGAATGGTTTGGTGTGTCGAAATCAACTTTGTTCGATCGCAGGGACTATTTATGTCAAACTGTGAAACTATGCCGATTTGAACTGTAACGAACATTCCGAAACATGACCATAAGTTAAATATACCCTAAATATTCTTTACATAGCTTAGAAATAGGCTTTGAGGGGTTCGGTGTGCTAAAATAAACTTTATGCTCATTCAGGGACTAAAAGCGTCAAAAAGTGCACAAGTTTGCATTTTCGCGCATATCTTACGTTCTGAATATATCCGGACCTCCAAAAATTTATGTAAGCACTAAAATATTTTATTTTAGTGTTTGGCATAAGAAAAATTCCATTCGTCGCTTAATTTGGATCGTTTTTGCGTTCGTTACGACTTCCGTCGTAATTAAGCGAATAACGCAACCGTACGACCAAACGAACCGACATCCGAGATGTTTTTGAGCATATTTTAAGTTCCCTATACTTTAAATTCATTTTAGATCCTTGAAATGGGGTTAACGGGGCTTAAAAGTGCCAAAAATCAAGTTTTACAAGTGCAGGGACCTTTTTTGAAATTTCTGGCAGATTCAATGAACCTAGTCCATTTTGAAGTATTGGTGGTTTTAACCCATGGTTTTGCAAAACCATGGGCTGGTATTCAATGAACATAGTCCATATTAGGGGCTCCCATGGTTTTAGAAAACCATGGGCACACATGTAAGGTCCAGATCAAAGCTCAGTTTACGATAAACGATCTTAACGGTTCAAGGAAATCTATAAATACCCCATGATCTCAACCCCAAAAACCCACACCTTTGAAATATGAATTTGTTCTCTAAGTTGATGTGTTTAACACTTCATACCTGAGAATATTCGGATTCAAAACTTCCATTCTTGGACCCGTTGTAAGTGTTCTTTCGTTCTTTTCATTCGTTTTAGCGTTAAAGTCAAACTGCGTTTGACTTTCTGCATTGACCAGTTTATGGTCAATGTGAAGTTCATTTGAACTTCATAACGTGAGTGTAATCACAATGGTTATAGTCCCTTGTGACTATACCTACTGATTACCACGTTATCTAGGCTCAGTGACGAGTCGTAGTTTCGGCCAAAATGCGCATTTACGCGTATTTTGTAACCAAACTACTTGTGGGTATCAAAACCGTTTGTTTTGATACCAAACCTGTTCTCAAACCTTGTTAAACATGTTCTAACATCTTTAGCTCGTCACTTTTAGTTTTGTGCTTGTCTATGGTCGTAAAGGTAAGCGATCTAAAGAATCGCTTATACTTTCGAACCCGACCCGTTTGGGCGATCACTAGGATCCGACCAAACACATTAGGTGACCATAGTATATAGGGAATAACCTTCCAAGGTTATACCTTATGGTCGCTTCGTTTAAGTAGTTTTATGATAGGTAGTTTATATGCCTTAGGTAAATTACCAAAAATGCCCTTTTACGCCAAAATTCATTTTAAGCATATGTAACATAACCTTTGGTATCTAAACTGATTAGACAACAATATTAAGCATGTTGAGGCATATTTTACTTATCATAGGACTAGTTAGGCGTTCCGAACGCGTTTCACGCGAACGACGCGTTAAAGTAGCATAAGCTACCTTAATGAGTCGCGATGGATCGAAAGCACTTAGGTTAGGTTTCATTTAGGATGTAGGCCTTGTTAAACCATACCACATGAGTTCCAACACTCATTTGGTTTACAAGACCTCATTCTGTCCGATCTTCTGATTTAGGCGTCTATTGTTTGACTAGTGGTTCAATTACTAGGTGCTGCGTGATTTCTCTGGTTTACTCGAGTTTGTTGATGTTGGTGCATCCGTCTGTCGTCTTCGTCTTGTATCGAGTCTTGTATAGATTGTATAGGTTAGATCAGGGCATGAGAATTGAGAATATGAGTTTTAGTGTTGATTCCGCTCGAAATGACATCTTGTCATTAGGAGCGAAATCACATAATATTCTAATTCCGCTCGTAATGTAATATCCAGATTCCGCTCCAAATTAAGATGTTGATTCCGCTCCAAATGACACCATGTCATTTGGAGCTAAATCAGAAACTCTATAAATAGGGGTCTTTGGAGCGAAATCAGAAGAGAAATTCTTCCGGTTTGCAACGAAGTGCTGCCGAAGTGTCATCAGGTTGTAAACGTCATTCTATCAATATAAATCGACAGTTTAAAGTGTATAATTACTGAATTGAACTCGGTTTGTTTGTTTCCGCTGCTCAAACTGATAAAAGCTCTTCTAATAGACTTGTTTAGGTCCGAATTCGATCCTACAAGTGGTATCAGAGCTCAGGAAGAAGAGTTCTATACAATTCAGCTGCCAATTCTGTTTTTCTACACCTTCTACATTTTTTTTTTCAAAATTCACAGATTTTCACGGTTAAAATTGGTTCAATTTTTCACAGTGTGCTCGGAATCACATATTAACAAAGCCTTGAAAGTTTCATGTCCAAATTCGAAGTAAAACTGGTCATTTTTGTGATTCAGCTCGAAAATGTTCGAGAGAAATATGACGTCACAGTTGATTCCGCTCGAAAATAGGTCTTGATTCCGCTCCTGATTAGTTTCATTGGTCTGATTCCGCTCGAGATTCTGTTCAAAAAATCAGATTCCGCTCCAAATACTTTAATTGGTTGATTCCGCTCCAAAGAATGTTTCTGATTTCGCTCCAGAGAATTGTTTAATTCCGCTCCAAGTTTCAAAGTTTGATTTCGCTCCTGAGTTAAATTGATTTCGCTCCTAAGTGTTGTCGTGATTCCGCTCCTAAGTATTGTCGTGATTCCGCTCCTAAAAACTAGTGTGATTCAGCTCCAAAAGTGTGTCAGTTGGTTTAATTCAAGAATTGCATGTGATCATTAAATAGTGCTTGTTGGTTTAGTGGAGTTCAAGGTCCAATGAAGTCAAGTTTGGTATTAAAATTTGTCAGACATTGTTTGAAATACATGTGAACATATTGATCAGATTTAGAGGTCAAATAGAATGGTGACTAGTTGTAGTGTTGTCGACCATATTATATTTGCGGCCCAATCAAATGAGTTTGTTGCAGCCCATGTGATGTTATCAGACTATCAACTCAATTAATGTTGTTGTCAGCTTAGTGGGATTTAAAGGTCCAATCAAATCATTCGGTTCATGTAAATCAGTTGTAACAGTCAAAAGTTGTCGACCCAAACTTAATTAGTTTGAAAGTCATTAGTTTGGCCCACTGCCAACTCTAGGCCCAATCAGAAATTGTTCAACATCAAATTCAATCGGCTCAATTGGATCCATATTGTTTGGCAAGCCCATTCATTTAGTGATCTCACTTCAACATCATTGAAACGAGTCCGCAAATCTTTGACACGAGTCTTAGATTGATTTCACAAACACATTTTTACATATTCAGTTAGTTTAAACTGATCGTTTGTTTGTTTGTCATCAGGTATTTTTACAAGGTGATATAGCTCAATCTGAAACATGGACGAGGATTTTTACAATGCATTCGCTACTCCGGTTACCCTGATGAGTATTGCACAGAACACGATGTTGGAAAATGAAACGGGCACGATGCAAAAGCCGCCTAAACTCATGAACATCGAAGAGTACAAAAGTTGGGAAGAAAAGTTCGAAAACTGGGTACAAGCAAATTACTTAGATGCTTGGGAATGTATCGAGACGAAATACATTCGACCGATGAATGATGATGAAGAGGTTGTTCCTATTAAAGATCTAAGTGCCGATGCTAGAAAGAAATACAAAGATGAGAAAATGATGCTAAGTCTTCTACAACAAGCAGTGAAAGAAGATATCTTGGTTTTATTGCAACATAATGGAACTTCTTATTCAATCTGGAAAGAATTGAGATCGAAGTTTCATGGAAGTCAAGAGATGGTCAAAAACAAAAAATCACTTTTGAAGAAAGAGTTCGATTTGTTTCGAGGGTTGAAAAATGAAAGCACAAGGCAGATAATAGAAAGATACTATAATTTGCTAGCTAATATGAAGAGATTGAGCATTAAGAAAGATAATGAAGAGTTGATCGAGAAGCTTGCTGATGCTTTGTCACACGAGACTTGGGGCACATATCTCATGATGCTTAGAAACAAGAAAGGTTTTAGCAGTCTAACACTCAGCAAATTCATTGAAAAGATTGAAGCTCAGGAGATGGAACAGAGAAAGGTTTCAAGAATGAAAGATTTCGATGGTGAACAAGACATTAGTCTCTATTACAAAGGTGGTGTCAGTGATAAATCCACCAACATGTCACCGAAAATCCAAACTGCTTTCAATGCAAAAGATTCATCTGGTAGTTCATCAAAAGGATCAAACAGCAACACAAGTTTTTCTTCATATCCATCATTTGATCCAAACATTTCAGCAACAAAGAGTGGAAAGAAGCTACAATGCAACATTGTACTGAATCTGGAGAATGATGAAGATTATTCAGCAGAAGTTGCTAAGAGCCACATGTCTTTGTTAGGAACTGTGTTGGAATCCTATGGTAGTTTTGTGGCCGGAAAGATCGGGAATCCTATGCTTACAAAGGAAGATTACGACCAGATCGATGCTGAAGAAATGGAGCTGATGGACATAAAATGGTGCTTGGCCAGTGTGTTGAGGAGAGCTGAGAAATTCAAGAAAATCACTGGAAGAGATGATCTTCGTGAGGCTGGTATTTCTACTTTAGGTTTTGACAAATCTAAAGTCACTTGTTTTCGATGCAGGGAGAAAGGACACTTCAAGAGGGAGTGCAAAAACCGCGAAGTAAGTGGAGCTCAAAATCCGTTCAACAACAACAATGATTATTATCGAAAGGCCATCTATCATCAAGTTGCTCAACAACCACCTCAACAACAACAACATCAGGCACAACTGCACATGGAAGGAATGTGATTGAAGATTCTGGAAAGAGAGCTTGTGTGGTTAATCAAGATTATTTGAAGAGAAATGATGGTAGTGCCTTGATAATAGATCAAGATGATGAAAGATTACCTGAAGGTTTTAGCTGGAAAATTTTACATGGGATGATTATGTTCCTGATCAAACTACAGATCACACAGCTTTTGTTGCACGAGTTGAAGAGAATAGTGATGATGATAGTGAATATTGGTCAAGAAGTTTGATAGCTCATTTCAAAACGATGGCTGAGAGTGACAGTGAAGATGAGAAAGCAAAGAAGAAAAAGAAAAAGGTAAAGACACCAGTTAGTAGTGACGATGAAGAAGTTCCAGTGATCAAAAGGAAAGTAAAGGTTGAAGTTCCAAAGTTCAAAGTTGATGAAGAAGTTGATGCTAAAAAGATTTCTGTGAAGTGTGACACTTGTGAAGCTATAAAGAAGCAGAACAGCACATTGATTTATAACTTGAACAGTTTAAAGGAATCTTATGATGTCCTGAACAAAGCTATGAATCAATACAATCATACAAGTGAAGAGCAAGCAACTGCAATGAAGACACTTCAAGGAGCATTTATGATAAAGCAGAGAAGTGTGAACAGCTACATTGAGAAGTGTGCTATGTTGGAACAAAAATTGGAAACTCAAAGAATTGAAACAGAAAGAGTAAACCGTTTGTTAAAAAGTTACTCATGTACTTCTTATGTCACTGACAGGATTTATCCGACTGTTGAAGGCATGAAGGCATTTGAGGATGATGAAGTAACTAAAGAACAAAAGGTATCTGAAGAAAAGACTCCTGAAAAGAAGAATGAAAGGAAGAAGGATACTAAAGAGAAGACATCTGGTAAGAAACAAGGTGTCAGTTACAACAAGTGTCCACCCCTGCTTGAAAATACATTTTCTCCAAGAAATCCAAATTCGGAGAGAGTCGAAAAAGCCACAAATTTACAGTGGGAGTCGGAGTCTAAAGTTAACTTGCCAGAAAATATTGATGTGATGTTTACATCATCTGACACTGATCATGAGTCCGAGTTAATTAAGAAAGTGGTTGATCAGGTGTTGGATAAAGATGAAACCGAGGAGTCAAAGTTGGAGTCAAACTCAGAGTCAAAGTCAGAGTCAGAGTCAAAGTCTGGTTCTGAAAGTTCGAGTTCGACTGACAACAATCCAAAGTCTTCAGTTAAAAGGGTTTACAACCAAGAATTCTTGTTATCAAAGTCTAATTTGAATGATGAAACGTTTAAAGTTGCATATACTTTAAATGATTCTGACAAATTATATTTTGATGAGGAATTTCCAATAAGAGGTGTAAAAACTGAGATGATAAAAAAGGTTTTCAAACTTACAGAAATTAATATTTCTGAAATAAAAGATTTAAATCTTACTGATAAACCTAAAAAATACACCTCAAGAGTACAACAAAGATTAAACAAGAAAAAAGGTTACAGTTCTGGTTCTGGTTGGCAAAAGAAACCAAACCAAAACCGTAATTTCAAAAAGAAAGGTCTTGGATTTATTCCAACAGAAAAACAGAAAAATGAAAAATATGTTCGTGATTTTAAATCAAAGATGACATTTGTTTCAGGTATCTCAGCAGATGAGGAAGAAAAGAAAGAATTCTGGAAGCAGTCAAACAGTGAGTTTCTTGCAAAGAAGCAAGAAGAGATGAAGTTTGCTGGACAGAGGAAAGATACGAGAACCTGTTTCCAATGCAACACTATTGGACATATTGCCAGAGATTGTTCTAAGGCAATACCATCAAAATAGGGAGTTTCTCGTAAACAGAAAGAGAAAGTGATTGAGTTTGAACCACCAATTGACCGAACCAAATTATTCAAAAACTCAAAATTTGAAATTGGTGAATGTTCAAACAAGTTTTACAACAAAAGAGCTAAATCTGACAACCAGAAATGGGTTGTTAAGAAGTCTGTTGATAGTTCTAGCGATGATTCTGATAAGTCAAAATCAGAGGAGCTATCTTCTGGCGATGAGTCTGATTCCACAAAATCAGAGGAGCCACAGGTTGTTGAAAATGGTAAAGAATCAGTTCTGACTGTGGATGATGAAAATTTTCCACCACTTCGGGCTGAAAATTTTAAAAAGAAAATTGGTAAAGTTGAGATATCAAATCAATTTTATGATGATAAAAAGGTTTTTGATGTTGAAAAAGCCTTTAACCCCACTGTAAAACATATTTTTGGAAAAATGATTGATCGAAAAGTCAAAGGGGTTAAAGAGTTTTACGAGAAGAAGATGAAGAAAGATAAAGTTGAAACATCCCTGGTTTGTGACTGGGATGGTACATATTACGAACAGTAAGTCTCTGGACTTGCCGAAGATCCCAAGTTGGTAATCGTGGATCAGGAATCGGCATCATTCATAAAATTGTTGTTTGTGAAAATTTTTTAAAGTGTTTAAATGTGTACAGGTGATGGACTATGCCGGAACTCCCAGGTTGGTAAGTGTGGAGTAGGTATCGGCATTTATTTTGAAATTTACTCTGATAAGTTCATCGTACAAGTGGTACAGATGTTTGTTCTGACATAGTGATTACTCAAGGTCATTGATTTGAACTTGATGTAATTTTCATACATGTGGTTGAAAGACAATATGATGAACCATGCCCCTACAAGTGGTAAAAAACAAACTTATTTTCCGGAAAAATCATTTTTGATTAAAACAAACTTAAGTGTTTTGAAATCTAAATGAGAAAATAGTTTGTTGCGAGGGGGAGTTCTGATTATTTATGCCAAGTGGATGGCGAATTGAAGCAATTCGATATCAGTTGTCATGTTGCTTGTACAGTTTATTTTCATATTTCCTAAAATGTATTTGCATTTTAGGGGGAGTAAGAAATTTCAGAAAATTCAAAAACATTTGAAAATTTGAAAAAGCCAAAAACATGATAAAATCAAAAATGAGTTTTGTTGTGAAAAAGAGGAAATGATAGTACATCAGTGGACTATCACAACATGCTAAAGAAATGTAAAGTCAAAATGTGATAAACGATCTCACTAAAGATGTGACGGTAGGCTCAGCTAGACTAGTAGATTTGCGAGAATGATACAAACCTAAAATGAAAAGCCTAGTTTGTGACAACCCTCAAATTTACATGTAAACGTACAATCAATTATTGCTAATTAAAGTGTTTAATGACTGTGCTGAATCATTTAACTGCTTTCTGATATCTGTGTTATACTTACATGTATTTGTTAACATACTAGTAATATACAGAAAAGTTACTAAATAGTCCTGTATGATTTCCTAAGTGTTAGAAATTAAAAACGTTACAAAAATATATATGTAGGACGCGTTACGGATTAATTAAGCACTTTAACGGAACAGTGTCGAACCGAACAACCGGACTTTACCCGGAACATAAAAAAAAATATTGTCAATAACATTGTTTACACTTTTCTGAGCTAGTTAGGGTCCCCAAACACCCTAACACCCCTTATATTAATACACACACATTATTTTCCTAACTAATCACATTAGAAACTAACTAAATAATTATCACCCCATTTCAACCCAACCCCCCTATACCCCCCCCCCCACTTTTGACGGTTGTAAGGTGGGGAGACAACCCCACATTTCCTTCAATATTTTAATTGTTGTTGTTGGGAATCTAAAGGACACATTACATGGTGGACTTTAGTGAAAGTTGGTTTATAAGTTAGCATAAGGAACATGAACATTTCACAAACTCACAACACCAAACAAGCTCCTCTCTCTCCCTCTCTTTGTGTTCGGCTAAACACCACAACCATCACCACACCACCTTTCAAATCTTGTTCAAGCTATTTACATACACACCAAGGTGCTAGAGTTCATACAAGGAGACCCGGTGCTTACGGAATCACAAGGACCTCCCTACGTTACTTTTATCCACCTTGTTTTCGTCTTGTTTCTTCCCTAGCCTTGTGCAAGTAGTAAGTGCTTCCAATCACCATCTTGTTCTTGATTTTAGTGGTTAATAGATGTTAGAATGATAAAAAGTTAAGAAACTTTAAAGCTCATGAACAAGTCTTGAACATAATGAGTTAAAGTGTGGATAAAGAGAAGTGATGTGTGTAAATCATGTAGATCTTGTGTTGTTATGATTATTGATGATTATCTGGTGATTTGTTGATTAATATTGATGTTTGATGTTGTTACGATCACTAATCATGCTAACGGAATCAATCGAACGCGTCTTAGAAGATTAAAGAATGAAAACATAATCTGTTCAAGTTTTACAGCCAACTTCAGTTGGCTGTAAACAGGTCATAAACTCTACGAAAAACTGATATTTTGAGTCCAAAGCGTGTTATTATGAAATACGGTTCTAATGGCACCAGAATCGTAATTTTTGGACTTCGTTTACTAGTTTTAAAGCGTCATTTCGTAACAGCAGCTAGAGCTGCATTTTTCAGCTGAAAATATATGTTCTGTTTTCTGTCATAACTTGGGTTCGGTGTAGAGTTGGATCATGAAACTTGTACTGTAGATGACCACCGATGTATTTGTAATTACCCCACTGGAATTTCGTAAATCGGAAGCTCGATGAATTTTAAATAGATTATCCCGTGGAATGTGGTCAGAAAAATATGAATCTGAGTTCAGTCCGGAAAATGAATTTTTATAAAAATATTGGTAATGAACCGGACCCCGATATTTTTACACAATAGAATTTGGAACGTTTAAGACATTCTGTAAAAATTTGGGAATTTTTGGAATAATTTAACTATTTTATTAAAATGTTCGAAAACAGCCCGGTTTTGAATATTAATGCGGAAATGACATAAGTTGTGATTTGCGTGTCTAAATGTCGTGTATGCTATCTGCGAATGATCTAACATGTTATATGTGTTACGTGCACTATCGTATGCTTGCTTATGAGTGGGGAATGGATGGGAAGTATATATGGACATAAACAGTTAAAATAATGCATGCTATGTGATAGATACGTGTAGAAACTTTGTGCTCTATTTGAAAATCACTAAATGACTAACTGGTAAATCATACTAGGACGTGATTGACCGACCTTGACTGTTAGCTATATTTGAGAGTCTAACCGAGCAAACCGAGGTGAGTTCACACCCTTACTAAGGCATGGGATTCCCGGTGGTTGGGAATGGGATTGAATAACTAATTATATTATCAACACTACTAGACTACCTACTACTGTCCTCGGATTGAGAAGGGCACGTACGTGAAACCTACATACGCTCACACTTACTACTATCCTCGGATTGAGAAGGGCACGTACGTAAAACCTACGTACATTCATACTTACTACTGTCCTCGGATTGAGAAGGGCACGTACGTAAAACCTACGTACACTCATACTTACTACTGTCCTCGGGTTGAGAAGGGCACGTACGTAAAACCTACGTACACTCATACTTAACACTGTCCTCGGATTGGGAAGGACACTTATGGATACGCCTAGTCTAGTAACATACATAATGGGAAGCCCCCACTAAATATCGTAAAGGTTTGGGAATCAAGGATAATGGGTAATACATGGTTATGAAACGGACTTACGATTTCTGATACGAACTCATTAACTGAACAACCAACTGTGAACTCACTCAACTTTGTTGTTGACACGTTGTTACATGCCTTGCAGGTCGTTAGATGCTATGGAGCTTGCACATGGAGGTGGTCGTTGTGGAATGCGAACTAATATGTCCCGTACTTACTAAATAAACGTTATGAACTTATGAAACTTATGTTTGGGGTCTTTAAACTTATGAACTACAAACTTATGTTTTGGTTTAACGTCTTATGCTTCCGCTGTTTAAATTGAACTTGGTTAACTTCCTTTTGGACACCAATTGTATTGTGATTGGTTTTACTTACTAAAATACGTTGTTCAATATGATTGGTGGCTCGATCCTGGTCATGTCACGCCTCCTAGCGGTGATACCCCACGTGTGGATTTTGGGGGTGTGACAGATTGGTATCAGAGCCATTGGTTATAGAGAACTTGGTTTTAATAAAGGAAAAAGTTTTTATTAAAACCAGACTATAACCTGTACAGTGCTCAACGATCCACAACGACGCTTCGCTCCACGTGCAAGACTCGACACTATAGGTGATACAATTCATGTTTATATTACCTACTTGTTAGTTATATAGAACATTGCTTATGATATGCTTAGATAACATAGTATCTACTGCTTGAAAACTTTGTGTGATCACTCTCTTCTGTCATTCCACACTTGCGTAATGATACGACGCACTTCTCACTTGTGTTCTCCGTATGGTGAAGATCATGAGTGGACGAATCAGCCTCACACAAGCCCAGTTGGCGGCTTTGATCAAAGAACAAGTTACTGCGGTACTTGCAGCCGCTCAAGCAGGAGGCCAGTTTACCCAGCCGCCTGTGTGCATGTTCAAGACTTTTATGGACTGTCGTCCTAGTACCTTCAGTGGCACTGAAGGGGCCGTCGGACTCCTCCACTGGTTCGAGAAGCTCGAGTCGGTCTTCGAAATGTGTGAATGCCCTGAGGATCGTAGGGTGAAGTATGCTACTGGTACTCTTGAAGGGGTAGCGCTCACGTGGTAGAACGCTCAGGTTCAGCTGCTGGGGTTGGTTGCTGCTAATGCCACCCCATGGAATGACTTCAAGGAACTGATCAAGGAAGAGTACTGCAGTCGTGATGACATCCACAAACTAGAGGTGGAATTTTTCAATATGAAGATGACGGGGTCTGAGATTGAGGCGTATACTAAGAGGTCGAATGAACTGGCCATCCTGTGCCCTACTATGGTGGACCCTCCCATCAAACGTATTGAGCTTTACCTCAAGGGCCTTGTACCCGAGATTCAGAGTCACGTGACTTCGGCTAACCTAGGTACCATTCAACAAATCATCAAGTTGGCTCACCGTCTCACCGACCAGGCAGTGGAACAAAACAGATTACCCAAGCGTATTGGTACTGCTACTACTGATACCCCCAATGATCATAAGCGAAAATGGGATGGAAATTCGGGCAAAGGCTCTACCTTTGTTCAGTCTCAATCTCAGCAACGAAGGACTGAGGACCATAGGAGCTCTGGTCAGCACTCTTCTGGTAGTCAAGGGCAGGGTGGATATCAAGGAAACCACCCAAAGTGCAACAAATGCAACAGACACCACAGTGGTCAGTGCAACAAGGGATGCTGTCAGAGGTGTCTCAAGATGGGTCATGAAGCCAAGGATTGCAGGAGCCCACGGCCTACGAATCAGAATCGTCAGCAGCAACAGCAAGCACCACAGAATCAGCAACAGCAACAGGGCAACAAGGGATGCTTTCAGTGTGGTGCTGAAGATCACTTCAAGAGACACTGCCCGCAGTTAAATCAGAATCAGAATCACAACCAAGGAAATGGGAACAATAATGGGGGCAACCATGGAGGAAACAATGATGGCAACGGTGCCAGGGGTCGAGTGTTCGTGATTGGTCAGGGTGACGCAAGGAATGATCCTAACGTAGTGATGGGTAAGTTCCTTCTCTACGACTTTTATGTTACTGTTTTATTCGATTCGGGTGCCGATACTAGTTATGTGTCCGTAAAAGTTAGTCAAATGCTTAAGCGCACTCCAACACTTTTGATCCCCAAACACACAGTAGAGCTAGCAAACGGTAAAAGTCTCGAGGCCACGCACGTAATCAAAGGTTGTAACCTCGTCTTAGCTGGTCAGACCTTCTCTATCGATCTTATTCCTATCGCACTGGGTAGTTTCGACGTCGTTATTGGGATGGATTGGCTATCTCATCATCAAGCAGAGATTGTTTGCAAGGAGAAAATCATCCGCATTCCTCGTTCTGATAAAGAACCCCTCGTGATTCATGGCGACAAGAGTGGTGCTGTCGAAGGCATCATCTCTTTCCTTAAGGCCCAGAAATGTTTACGAAAGGGCCACACTACCATTCTGGCATTCGTTACTGACACATCAACGGAAGAGAAGAGAATTGAAGACTTTCCTATTGTGCGCGACTTTCCTGAGGTATTTCCTGAGGAATTACCTGGTCTTCCGCCTCATCGCCAAGTTGAGTTTCAAATCGAGCTAGCTCCTGGAGCAGCGCCAGTAGCTCGAGCACCATATCGTCTGGCTCCATCAGAACTTGAAGAACTATCCACGCAATTACAAGAACTCTTGGAAAAGGGTTTCATACGTCCTAGCTCTTCACCCTGGGGAGCTCCAGTCTTGTTTGTGAAGAAGAAAGACGGAACCTTCTGAATGTGTATTGACTACCGCGAACTCAACAAGGTGACCGTGAAGAATCGTTATCCTCTTCCACGTATTGACGACTTGTTCGACCAGTTGCAAGGGTCGAGCTATTACTCCAAGATTGATTTGAGATCGGGATACCATCAGCTGAGAGTCCGAGATGAGGATGTCTCCAAAACAGCATTCAGAACTCGTTACGGCCATTACGAGTTTCTGGTTATGCCATTCGGGCTGACGAATGCACCAGCGGTCTTCATGGATCTCATGAACCGAGTGTGCAAGCCTTACCTGGATAAGTTCGTTATTGTTTTCATCAACGACATCCTGATCTATTCTAAGAGTCAGGAGGAACACGAGCAACATCTACGACTTATGCTGGAACTTCTTCGAAAAGAGCAGTTGTATGCCAAGTTTTCGAAATGTGACTTCTGGCTTCGCGAAGTCCACTTTCTAGGCCATGTGGTAAACAAGGATGGAATTCATGTGGATCCATCTAAGGTTGAATCGATCAAGAACTGGCCTGCACCCCGCACACCAACAGAAATCCGCCAATTCTTGGGTTTGGCAGGATACTACAGAAGGTTTATCAAAGATTTCTCCAAGATTGCGGAACCTCTCACTTCACTGACTCAGAAGGGTGTCACCTATCGTTGGGGTGATGCACAGGAGTCCGCGTTTCAACACCTAAAGGATAGACTTTGTAGCGCGCCTATCCTCTCATTGCCTGAAGGCACAGATGATTTTGTGGTTTATTGCGACGCTTCCATCCAAGGACTTGGTTGCGTATTAATGCAACGTGACAAGGTCATTGCCTACGCATCGCGCCAACTTAAAGTTCACGAAAGGAACTACACTACACACGACTTGGAACTGGGAGCAGTTGTTTTCGCGCTCAAGATATGGAGACATAATCTGTACGGTACCAAGTGCACCATTTACACTGATCACAGGAGTCTTGATCATATCTTCAAACAAAAGGAGTTAAACATGCGTCAACGCCGATGGGTTGAGCTCTTGAATGATTATGAATGCGCTATCAAATATCATCCGGGCAAGGCCAATGTTGTGGCTGACGCCCTCAGTCGAAAGGATACTATACCTAAGCGTGTACATGCATTACAGCTTACCATTCACTCTAGCCTTCCCGCTCAAATTCGTGATGCTCAGGTTGAAGCATTGAAAGCAGAGAACATCAGGGTTGAATCCCTATGAGGATCGAGGCAGCGGCTAGAACAAAAGGAAGACGGTGCCTACTATGTAAACGGACGCATCTGGGTTCCACTTTATGGCAACTTACGCGAGCTTGTGATGGATGAAGCACATAAGTCTCGTTATTCAATACACCCTGGTTCGGACAAGATGTACCACGACCTCAAGACTACATATTGGTGGACTGGCATGAAAGCCCACATAGCAACCTACGTTAGCAAATGTTTGACTTGTGCGAGAGTCAAGACTGAATATCAGAAACCATCAGGCCTACTTCAACAACCGGAGATCCTGAAATGGAAATGGGATCAAATTTCCATGGATTTCGTTACTGGTTTGCCTAGATCTCAACGCGGAAACGATACCATTTGGGTGATCGTAGATCGACTGACCAAGTCTGCACATTTTCTGGCTATCAAAGAAACGGATAAGTTTTCTACTCTTGCAGACATTTACCTAAAGGAAGTGGTATCAAGGCACGGAGTGCCAACCTCTATTATATCTGATCGTGATGCGCGTTTTACTTCAGAACTGTGGCAAGCAATGCACAAGTCTTTTGGCTCACGTTTAGATATGAGCACCGCTTATCACCCACAGACGGATGGGCAATCTGAACGCACCATCCAAACCCTTGAAGACATGCTTAGGGCATGTGTAATCAATTTTGGTAATGGCTGGGAAAAGCACCTCCTGCTAGTGGAGTTTTCGTATAACAACAGCTACCACACCAGTATTCAGGCCGCTCCATTCGAGGCATTGTACGGACGCAAATGCCGATCACCTCTCTGTTGGGCAGAAGTTGGTGACAGCCAAATCACTGGCCCAGAACTTGTGGTAGATACCACCGAGAGAATTGCTCAGATATGACAGCGAATGGCGGCCGCTCGTGACCGTCAGAAAAGCTATGCTGATAAGGGAAGAAAACCACTCGAGCTCCAGGTTGGGGATCGAGTGCTACTTAAAGTCTCACCCTGGAAAGCTGTAGTCCGCTTTGGCAAACGAGGTAAACTCAATCCGCGTTATGTCGGACCATTCGAAGTCACCGAGAAAATTGGCAAAGTCGCCTACAGGTTGAACCTACCTGAAGAACTCAGCGGAGTTCACAATGTTTTCCATGTGTCAAATCTGAAGAAGTGTCTGTCAGATGAGACCCTCATAGTTCCTCTCAAGGAACTCACAATCGACGACCAGCTGCGATTCGTCGAGGAACCAGTAGAGATTACGGATCAAGATGTTAAGATCCTCAAGCGTACCAGGATACCTCTGGTCCGAGTTCGTTGGAATGCTCGTCGTGGCCCAGAGTATACCTGGGAACGAGAAGACCAAATGAAACTCAAGTATCCCCAACTGTTTAAGAAAAACGCAACCACTACTGAGGCTGAAGCTACTGCAGAATTTCGGGACGAAATTCCAAATCAACGGGGGGATGATGTGACACCCCAGGAAAATCAGGAAAACAACGCAACTTAACTAGCTTCCCCAGTAACCACGCGCTAAATTTCGGGACGAAATTCTCTTAACAGGGGGAGAATGTGACAACCCTCAAATTTACATGTAACCGTACAATCAATTATTGCTAATTAAAGTGTTTAATGACTGTGCTGAATCATTTAACTGTTTCTGATATCTGTGTTATACTTACATGTATTTGTTAACATACTAGTAATATACAGAAAAGTTACTAAATAGTCCTGTATGATTTTCTAAGTGTTAGAAATTAAAAACGTCACAAAAATATATATGTAGGACGCGTTACGGATTAATTAAGCACTTTAACGGAACAGTGTCGAACCGAACAACCGGACTTTACCCGGAACATAAAAAAAAATATTGTCAATAACATTGTTTACACTTTTCTGAGCTAGTTAGGGTCCCCAAACACCCTAACACCCCTTATATTATTACACACACTTTATTTTCCTAACTAATCACATTAGAAACTAACTAAATAATTATCACCCCATTTCAACCAAACCCCCCTATACCCCCCCCCCCCCCACTTTTGACGGTTGTAAGGTGGGGAGACAACCCCACATTTCCTTCAATATTTTAATTGTTGTTGTTGGGAATCTAAAGGACACATTACATGGTGGACTTTAGTGAAAGTTGGTTTATAAGTTAGCATAAGGAACATGAACATTTCACAAACTCACAACACCAAACAAGCTCCTCTCTCTCCCTCTCTTTGTGTTTGGCTGAACACCACAACCATCACCACACCACCTTTCAAATCTTGTTCAAGCTATTTACATACACACCAAGGTGCTAGAGTTCATACAAGGAGACCCGGTGCTTACGGAATCACAAGGACCTCCCTACGTTGCTTTTATCCACCTTGTTTTCGTCTTGTTTCTTCCCTAGCCTTGTGCTAGTAGTAAGTGCTTCCAATCACCATCTTGTTCTTGATTTTAGTGATTAATAGATGTTAGAATGATAAAAAGTTAAGAAACTTTAAAGCTCATGAACAAGTCTTGAACATAATGAGTTAAAGTGTGGATAAAGAGAAGTGATGTGTGTAAATCATGTAGATCTTGTGTTGTTATGATTATTGATGATTATCTGATGATTTGTTGATTAATATTGATGTTTGATGTTGTTACGATCACTAATCATGCTAACGGAATCAATCGAACGCGTCTTAGAAGATTAAAGAATGAAAACATAATCTGTTCAAGTTTTACAGCCAACTTCAGTTGGCTGTAAACAGGTCATAAACTCTACGAAAAACTGATATTTTGAGTCCAAAGCGTGTTATTATGAAATATGGTTCTAATGGCACCAGAATCGTGATAGATACGTGTAGAAACTTTGTGCTCTATTTGAAAATCACTAAATGACTAACTAGTAAATCATACTAGGACGTGATTGACCGACCTTGACTGTTAGCTATATTTGAGAGTCTAACCGAGCAAACCGAGGTGAGTTCACACCCTTACTAAGGCATGGGATTCCCGGTGGTTGGGAATGGGATTGAATAACTAATTATATTATCAACACTACTAGACTACCTACTACTGTCCTCGGATTGAGAAGGGCACGTACGTAAAACCTACGTACACTCACACTTACTACTGTCCTCGGATTGAGAAGGGCATGTACGTAAAACCTACGTACATTCATACTTACTACTGTCCTCGGATTGAGAAGGGCACGTACGTAAAACCTACGTACACTCATACTTACTACTGTCCTCGGGTTGAGAAGGGCACGTACGTAAAACCTATGTACACTCATACTTAACACTATCCTCGGATTGGGAATGACACTTATGGATACGCCTAGTCTAGTAACATACATAATGGGAAGCCCCCACTAAATATCGTAAAGGTTTGGGAATCAAGGATAATGGGTAATACATGGTTATGAAACGGACTTACGATTTCTGATACGAACTCATTAACTGAACAACCAACTGTGAACTCACTCAACTTTGTTGTTGACTCGTTGTTACATGCCTTGCAGGTCGTTAGATGCTATGGAGCTTGCACATGGAGGTGGTCGTTGTGGAATGCGAACTAATATGTCCCGTACTTACTAAATAAACGTTATGAACTTATGAAACTTATGTTTGGGGTCTTTAAACTTATGAACTACAAACTTATGTTTTGGTTTAACGTCTTATGCTTCCGCTGTATAAATTGAACTTGGTTAACTTCCTTTTGGACACCAATTGTATTGTGATTGGTTTTACTTACTAAAATACGTTGTTCAATATGATTGGTGGCTCGATCCTGGTCATGTCACGCCTCCAAGCGGTGATACCCCGCGTGTGGATTTTGGGGGTGTGACATAGTTCTAGTGGGAAACATGATCGAAAGCATAGTACTTAGTTTTGTCCTTCTTGATTGTGTGCTTGCTCGGTAATCGCTGATTGTCGAAAGACATAAAACTGGTTAAGTTTGTGAACTTTCACAACTTTGCTAAAAATTCGCTGTGATTGTGCATTTTATTTTGCAAAGATTTAAACTTGTTTTATTTCTTTATTTTGTTTAAGCATTGGACATCCTCTGCGTATACGTGAGTATCGATCTGGATGTTATTGCCTAAATGTTCTGCTTTATTTTCTTTGGTGTTTCGTTTAAGCTTTGGATCACCTCTGAGTATACGGAAGTATCGACCTGGTGGTTAAAGCCTAAACAACTTCAACTTGTTTTTGTTTTCTTATTTTGTTTAAACATTGGACTTTCTCTGCGTATACGGAAGTATCGACCTGATTGTTAATGTTTAAACATTCTGCTTTGTTTTCACACAATTCATAGTTGATAAAAGTTTAAAGGCATTACTTGAGTCAGTGTATTGCATGATGAGGGGATATGCTGAGATCGTGGGGTCCATAAGAATTTAGTGCAAAATTAATATACCTTAATCATATCGGTAAGTATTTCGAAAGTTTTTAGATTGAGTTTAAGTGGGCAACAATATCGTCAATCAACGTGAATCGTTTAGAACTTAAAATGTTTAAAGCTTAATGGTGTTGGTGATATGTCTCAGAAACTGATATGATCCTCTTACACAAACTCACAAAAATATTGTTTGTAAATATTTCTTTACTGCATTTCGTTTAATTTCAAAAATCCCAAAAAGATTTTCAGTGTGTTTTAGCATAAAATTTTGAAAAATTCAAAAAGATTTTCGACAACTGGTGTTGAAGAGCTGATTTTCAAAATTCCAAATGCTAAACATGATGACGATTGGTTTGGGAGAATGTGTTTAAAAGTTTAAATCTTACATGTGATCATCAGAAGTTTTGAAAATGATATTTCTTCAAGTGGTTCATCGGAGATTATAAATGTTAGATCATTTTTGTGATATTTACAAGTGGTGTCTGAGTGTGTTAAAGTTTAATATTAGAAAACTTATGTTTGTGGTAGAGAACGTACAGATTAGAGGAAGATCCAGGTTCCGATACCTGAGGACTCTGTGAGTTTAACAAGCCAGGCATATCGAAAGGGAGAGTCTGAAGACACTTAAAGGAAGGAGTATGTTGGTGATGAAAAGTGAAGAGAAGATAGAGATTGAGGATACTTATAGCGTCAAACATTTCAAAGAGAAGCCCAAAGGCTGATAAAGACTAAAGATGCGAAGACTCGACACTGAAGACTTCGTCAACATCCGAGGGGGAGTTTGTTGGTGCATCCGTCTGTCATCTTCGTCTTGTATCGAGTCTTGTATAGATTGTATAGGTTAGATCAGGGCACGAGAATTGAGAATATGAGTTTTAGTGCTGATTCCGCTCGAAATGACATCTTGTCATTAGGAGCGAAATCACATAATATTCTAATTCCGCTCGTAATGTAATATCCTGATTCCGCTCCAAATTAAGATGCTGATTCCGCTCCAAATGACCGCTCCAAATGACACCATGTCATTTGGAGCTAAATCAGAAACTCTATAAATAGGGGTCTTTGGAGCGAAATCAGAAGAGAAATTCTTCCGGTTTGCAACGAAGTGCTGTCGAAGTGTCATCAGGTTGTAAACGTCATTCTATCAATATAAATCGACAGTTTAAAGTGTATAATTGCTGAATTGAACTCGGTTTGTTTGTTTCCGCCGCTCAAACTGAGAAAAGCTCTTCTAATAGACTTATTTAGGTCCGAATTCGATCCTACAGTTGAAGTACTATTGATTGAGGATACCTTGCACTACATGTGAGTACATAGTTCCCCTATTTTACTGTTTTCAATTGTTTTGGGGTGATTCATATGTACAAAATGTTTTCAAGGTTTAAACGATGATTTCAAAAACGAATAGAACGATTTATACTAAACTATTAACGATTTCGATAATGTGAACGAACTTGTTGGTTGTAGTTACATAACGAACGACATTCATTAGCATTGTTCAAGCCGACCAGTATTAGGTTATGGTACCATAGGATATGACAAATCTCGTTATTGCACTATACCCATGGTTATGTGTGGGTGTTGTGGGTAACGACTGAATCTGATGGTTGTTAACTTACCCTTTGGAGGTTTGTTAATGCAAGAACGAGTTGAACGATGAACGAGTCATAAAGGTTTGAATGTTATTAACGAGACGACCGTATATAAGTTTTTCACAATTAAAACGATGATGATCTAAACGATTTAAACGAGTAAACGATTTGGAAACGATTTGGAGACAATGTTAAACGATTTGGGTAAACGATTGGTTTTTGGCTAGTGTTTAGATAACGGGACGGGGGTAATATGGTGAAAACATTGTAGATACGCCGCTGGTACTTCTTATATATAAGTGTTTTCAACATATTCCATACCGTGGCGTTATTTAGTTCACTTGGGATAAACGATATTGAAACGATGTCACTCAACGATGTTTTCGAAATAATATACGAGTTTTATTAACGAGTTTATATGAGATGTTTTACAAGATGGTTTTCTAAAACAAAAAGCTTTTGGGTTAAGAATCATGGCTACGAAATTTTATAAATTATGACCATCTTGATTTGAGTTGGTTAATCATGTTGCAATATTATACACTTTTAAAAACAAGGTTTTCAAGGTATTGCAATATAAGTAAACAAGCCATGATTCCGATACTCTTATAAAACCTTTGTACTCGCCAGCATTTCTTTGTTGACTTTGTTTTTACATATGTTTCAGGTGTTGTTGCTTGATTGACGTTCTAGGATGCATGCGTCACATAGGATCTGGACGAGGCCTTAGTGACATAAAACAATGATAGTCGATATAAAACTTGTTTATTATGTGTTAAGACAATGTTAATGTTTAATATTATCAATAAAATGAAACACTTTTGTATCCATGGTTATGAAACGATAATTCTGTTACAACACTCCCCGACGTTTCCGCCACGCTTTGTTGTTTTACGTGGTCGGGGTGTGACAGTAGATGCGAATCCCAACTACCACCAAAGTCAATCACACACACTCTAAGCATATCCTCCAGTGTCTGGATTGTTCTCTCAGATTGACCATCTGTCTGTGGATGGTACGCTGTGCTCAAAAGAAGTTGGGTACCCATGGCAGATTGCATGGTTCTCCAAAAGCGAGACGAGAGTCGAGCATCTCTATCAGATATAATGTTCAAAGAAACACCATGTCGAGATACAATCTCATCAACGTATATCTTGGCAAGTTTGTCAGCAGATAGATCCTCACGGATCGGTAAGAAATGTGCTGATTTTGTTAGACGATCAACAATAACCCAAATGTCTTCATGACCTCTTTTAGTGCGCGGCAGCTTGGTAATGAGATCCATAGCAATGTTTTCCCATTTCCAAATCGGAATCTCTGGTTGCTCCAAAAGTCCAGAGGGATGTTGGTGTTCTGCCTTAACCTTAAGAAAAGTAAGGCATTTGGAAACATATAAGGCAATGTCTTTCTTCATACCCGGCCACCAGTACTGGGTTCGAAGATCCTTATACATTTTGTCTATACCAGGATGAATAGAATAACGAGACTTATGAGCTTCATCCATTAGCAAGGTGCAAAGATTGTCTAGACTTGGGACCCACAAACGGCCCATGAAATAGAATATCCCGAACTCTTTCAGTTCAAGCTCAGGCTTAATGTGACATGGTAATTCTTTACCCATCAAACCTTGTGTAACACAAGTATGTTGAGCCTGAGAAATGCGGGTTTGAATGTCAGATCGAACCTGAACACAGTGAAGCTTGACACGTTCCTTACGACTCAATGTGTCAGCCACGACATTCGCCTTACCAGGATGGCAGCGAATTTCGCAATCGTAGTCATTTAGGAGTTCAACCCAACGTCATTGCCTCATGTTAAGTTCTTTCTGATTGAAAATATGCTGGAGACTCTTATGGTCAGTAAACACTACACACTTTGTACTGTACAGGTAGTGTCTCCAGATTTTGAGAGCAAAAACTACTGCACCTAACTCAAGGTCATGAGTGGTGTAGTTCTTCTCGTGCACCTTCAGCTGTCTTGACGCATAGGCTATGACTTTGTTTCTTTGCATAAGAACGCAGCCAAGGCCTAAGTTAGATGCATCACAGTACACAACAAAATCGTCATTACCCTCGGGCAAAGATAGAATAGGTGCATCACAAAGTTTCTGTTTCAAGGTCTGGAAAGCTTCTTCCTGTTTGGGTCCCCACTCATAAAGTTTGCTCTTCTAAATTAAAGCAGTGAGAGGAACCGCAATCTTGGAGAAGTTTTCAATGAATCGACGGTAATAACCCGCTAGACCAAGAAATGAACGAATCTCGGTAGGAGTAGTAGGTGTATCCCAATCCTTAATCGCACTGATTTTGGCGGGATCTACATGAATACCTTGTTCATTGATGATGTGCCCCAAAATTTGAACTTCCTTAAGCCAGAATTCGCACTTGGAGAATTTGGCGAAAAGTTGTTCTTTCTTTAGGAGCTCTATTGTAAGACGAAGATGCTACTCATGATCAGCTCGAGTCTTAGAATAGATCAAAATGTCATCAATGAAAACGATGATGAACTTGTCCAAATAAGGCTTGCAAACCCTATTCATCAAGTCCATGAAAACAGCAGGAGCATTTGTTAAACCGAAAGGCATAACAGTAAACTCATAATGACCATAGCGCGTACGAAAAGCTGTCTTGGGAATATCTTCTTCGAGAACTCAAAGTTGATGATACCAGAACGTAGATCAATCTTTGAAAAGCAAGTAGCACACTGTAGCTGATCAAAGAGATCATCAATGCGAGGTAGGGGATATCAATTCTTGATGGTAAGCTTGTTAAGCTCACGGTAATCGATACACATCCTAAAAGATCCATCTTTCTTTTTCACGAATAAGACAGGAGCGCCCCAAGGGGAAAAGCTCGGACGGATGAATCCTTTATCAGAAAGTTCTTGAAGCTGCTTAGACAACTCTTGCATCTTAGACGGTGCAAGACGGTAAGGTGACTTAGCAATAGGATTTGCACCAGGTACAAGATCGATGCGAAACTCAACTTGGCGTATAGGAGGTAAAACCAGGTAATTCTTCAGGAAATACCTCTGGATAATCCCGAACAACAGGGATATCTTGGATAGTCTTACCCTTGCCTTTCTCCTCTATGACATGTGCCGAGAAGGCGACATATTTCTTTCATAGGTATTTGCGGGCTTGGGTACAAGACATAAGTTTAAGGCTACTACCAGGTTTCTCCCCACGAACTTCTAAGATCTCACCAGTTGAAAGAGGTATACGGACCAACTTCTCAAAGCATACCACCTCAGCATGGTACTTGGATAACCAATCCATTCCTACTATTACATCGAAGCTCCCGAGTTGCATCGGTGTGAGGTCAATAGGAAAGAGATGGTTATTAAGGTTCAACTGGCAATTTCGAAGAATGGAATCGAGTACAACAGGTTCACCACTAGCTACTTCTACTGTTAAGGGTTTTCCTAGTTTTGTTCTAGTCGTCGAAAGCAAAGGCTCAAATGCTAAGGACACAAAACTCTTATCGGCACCCGAATTAAATTGAACAGAAGCAGGATGGTTGTTAACAAGGAACGTACCGTTCACCACTTCGTTATCCGCACGTGCCTCATTTGCATTCAGATTGAAAGCTCTACCACGAGCCGGTGCTTGATTCACATTTCCCAACCTCGGGCAGTTGTTCCTGTTGTGGGTCAGATCCCCACAGTTGAAACATGAACCAGGAGGATAATGAGGTCGTACAGGATTCTGGGCAGGGTTTTGTGCATGGTTTTGTACCGCCTGGTTTTGGTTCGGAGCAAAGCGGCAGGTATTCGCAAGATGACCAGATTTCCCACAGTTCGTGCAGATACGACATTACACTTGTGGCTGATGGTGGCTATTACATCTGTTACACAAGGGTGCGTTACCAGCATACTGCCTCTTGGCAGCAGGTTGTGCAGGCTGATTCTGTGCTGTCTGATTAGCTTGAGCAGTAACAGCGAAATTCTTGGAAGCCTTACGCTTCCTCGATTTCTTTGAAGACTCAGCAGCCTTCTTGCCCTTTTTCTCACTGGTGCTATCAGACTGTTTCTGTTTCTTATCACCCTTTCTATGGAGTTTACCCTTCTTGACTTGCGATTCAGTAAGGGTTGCAGCTAGCTCAATGGCCTGTCGGATGGTAGTAGGGTTGCTGCCAGTGACAATATCCTGAACAGGATCTGGCAAACCGTCTATGTACTTCTCAATAGCCTTATCCAAAGGCGTGACCATTGTAGGACAGAGCAAGCTTAACTCCTCGTATCTGTCAGTATACGCCCGGTGTTCACCACTGTCTTGCTTTAAGTCATGGAACTCATTTTCAAGTGCCCTCTGCTCGTGACGAGGACAAAATTCTCTCATCATGAGAGCTCTAAGTTCCTCCCATGTCTGACCCAAAGCAACCTCAGCACCTCGATCTCTCATTACCCCATTCCACCAGGCGAGAGCCCTCTTTTGGAATACACTCGAAGCAAACTCAACCTTACGGTTGTTTGGACACTGAACATGGCGAAAAGTGCTCTCAAGACTCTCAAACCACTGGAGAAGCCCTGTTGCACCTTCAGAACCACTAAACTTGAGTGGTTTAGCCGAGTTAAAACTTTTGAAATTGCACGGAGCAGGTGCATTATTGTTATTGTTGGCTTGGTTTATTTGAGTTATGAGATCTGGTAGCATAGCAGCCATCTGCTGTGCTATAATTGCTACCAGTTCGGCATCAGGTTGTTGAACGTTACGTCGAGGAGGCATTCTAAAAGAGGAAACATGAGAGAAAACGAGTGAGATGATGTGATGAAAGAAATGAGATATCAATAAAATCGACAAAAATGAAAGGATGGTGGTCATTTGTTTGTTACCACAAAGCAAACAAACGACACACAGTGACAAATCAAAGTAAATAGGTCATAATAAAGTATTGCTGAAGACATGCTCGCCTATAAGTGAACACTCACCCCAAGAGTTCCCTGGTAAGAGTGACTGGTCCGATACTGCGGATTTGTACGAACACTCTAGCCTTAGACAGAAAACTCAGGGTACAGGCATTCACTCTTCCAGTTTGCACGTGTTTAAATTATTTAGACCCAAACTTTGACGAGATTTTGAAAATTTGGATGGCACAAGGCCAAAAGAAATCATCTAAGGATAGACGATTGATTTCAAAATCATTTTGGAAATTGTGTTCAAGTTTTGGTAATCACCTAAGGATAGGTGACGTGTATTGTTTTAAGATCTAAACACAAGTAAACTTGTGTTAGGGTCCTAGAAAGTTATAGTCTAGGTCAAAGCATTACTAATAACATAATTCCCTATAACCATTGGCTCTGATACCAACTCTTCTGTCACACCCCGACCGCGTAAAACAACAAACCGCGGCGGAAACGTCGGCGAGTGAGCGACAGAATTATTGTTTCAACAACCATGGTAATTAAAGTTTTGTATTATTATAATTGAAGTTTACATTGTCTTGGAATTTAAATAAAACATAACATAATAATTGTCTTTTAAGTCACTAAGGCCCAAGTCCTGTCTAAGTGTAGCACAAGCATCATCATGCATTATCACCTGAAACACATGTGAAAATAGGTACGTCAGCATAAAAATGCCTGTGAGATACATAGGTTTTGTTTATGCAAGATTCATGACTTGTAGTTTAAAGAAGGGTTTAGCAAAAAGTAGTCATGAACCTTGTAAAATATTTTCTTTTATGAAATCATGTGAAAATCGATATGAAAATCAAATGATATGAAAGAAATATGCATGGTTAAATGAATAACCAAGTAAAAGTGAATTTTTATAAAGTGTGTACTTTGTATAAAAATGTGGTGTCCTTGTGAAAAATGTTTCATGTCTTTGTCAAGTGGCTTAGATAACGCAACAATGTATAATACAATAAAAGCACTTATATATAGGAAGTACCAGCGGTGTATCCACCATGTTTTTATCATATAACACATAGCCCCGTTACGTAAGTCACTTATCATTAACCAACCAAAATGTCTTGTTTAATGTTAAAATGTTTATGTATAACCCATGTACAATGTCATGTGTGAAATGTATCATGTAAGACCCAGCTTTTAATACTAGATTTAATAACATCAGACCTTGCATTTCATGCCAAAATTTGTAATTTACAAAAAGATTCAAGACTTGAAAGTTATAACTAGACACAACATTCACGTTTTGATCCTACGAAACTATATTCAAGATAGCAACTACAATTGTTTACATAATTTTAAAACAAAAGATCAAGTGCGGAAGCGTTTGTTTGAGTGTTCGGTTCGGATACTTATGCTTGATCATCATCCTTCTACTAGAGTACCTGAAAAACTAAACATTTTTAGACAAATGTTAGTATTAAGGTCTTTGGTCAATAATATAATTGAAACGGTGCTTTAAGACCAAATAACGTAACCATGAAGAATGAAATTCTGCTTTTGGATCTGAATGCTACCGTAACTTACGGTAGCACCGTAAGTTACGGTGGCTCATGAAAGTTTGTAACCTGCCGTAAAGCAGGAGAATCCTACTGTAGCTTTTTGGTTGCTACCGTAAGTTACGGTGTCACCGTAACTTACGGTAGACGCTGAACATGTTTTCTTGCTTTGTTGTTGATGTTATTCTACTCCCATTTTGCAGCAATATTATCTTGAACATGATTATCACCTAACTAAGATTAGGATACTCATGTTCTGATTATTACCACTATCATGTTTCACTTTTCCCATGAGGGTTCGCTTACGAAATAAATTACATATTTAAAACCAAGGTTTCGTGTTCGTTAACTACTCTAATTAACATGTTTACTCTCAACCTCGTTTTGACCCGTTTTGACCTGTTTGAGACGCAAAGTCACTTTCGTGACATAATGGTCTATCTTGTTTACCATTCTTCAAACTACGACAATAAAACATATAAATAATCTTAATGTAACGAAACGGTAATTTCGTACCTCTAGAGCACGCCTTTCCCCCATGAATTCCCTCCGGCTTGTCCGCTTGATGATCCGGACTCTTTGCCTAGAAAATTCAGTTTTACAACTTGTTTAGAACTCTTTTCATGACCATAATCACATCATTATGAGTCATGACTTAAATCTGCGTTTTCCTCCTATTCTAACATTTAAATCCTCAGTTAGGCATTTCAACGAACACCTAACGAGTCAGATTTTTCCACAATCATTACTAAGTTCATGACTTGCAATTTAACATCTAATTTCACTTTAATTAAGCAATTTGTACACATTTAAACCTTCAAATTACTGAATTTCCTCATACCATTCAGATTTTCACTAGATTAAAATTTCATAATCCTAGTACTTGTCTAGTCTTTACAATATCATAAATCACCTACAATGGTGATTGTAATTTCTTCAAGTAACATGTAATGATTTTCACAAATAATCATCTAGGGTTTAATCCTAAACAACATATTACTTCAAGATTCATTCATGCATGACATATCTAGGTTCAATTTCAGTTATTCACCATTAACCTAGAATTTATGGTGAATCAAAATATCAAAATTATACATACCTTTTGATCCTTACTACGAGGGGATTACTAATTTATATTCAAGACTTGATTTAGGGCAGATTTGAAGCTTCAATTTGGGGATTTGCTATGAAACAAGGGTTTGAAGAAAACCCTGTGTCGCCCCCTGCCCTTTGTTCGACCAGACACCAGATTTTGGGGTGTTTGGTTTTGTTTTGGTTACTATTAGTAACCTTAATTTCAGTTTTGACAAGTTTAAACCCTCAACTTTGATTTATCCTTAAGTTTGAGTGTTTTAACCCTATCATGGGTTATTTCAAGACTTGTAATTAACTAAGTTAGAATTCCTAGTTGATTGACTCTTGTTTATTTTTACTTTTAAATTTTAATATAAGGATTTATATTTTCGGGGTGTTACAAGTTCACCCCCCTTAAAAAGGGTTTCGTCCCCGAAACCGAATTACGTACCAAATAAAGTAGGGTGAAGACGCATCTCTTCTTCGGACTCCCACGTAGTGTCCGAACCTTTCCTATGCTCCCATTTGACTTTAACTTGGTCAATTTGCTTACTTCGTAAATGTTTGACTTTTCTATCTAAAATCTCCACCGGTCTCACCGCATAATTTAGACTATCATCCACTTCGATATCATCGTAATGGATATAGGTCGTTTCGTCTGCTAGGCACTTTCTTAATTGTGATACATGGAACGTGCTATGAATTCCACTTAACTCCTCTGGTAATTCAAGACGGTAAGCTACCTTGCCAACCCTCCCGATAATTTTAAACGGCCCAATAAACCTTGGGCTTAGCTTCCCCCTTTTTCTGAATCTAATAACGCCCTTCCATGGGGAAACTTTTAGCATGACCATGTCGCCAACCTGGAATTCGATTGGCCTTTTTCTTTTATCAGCATACGTCTTTTGTCTGTCTTGAGCCGCTTTCAAATGTGCCCGAACTATATCTATCTTTTCATTCGTGGCTCGTACTATATCTTGATGAGCGAGTTCATGTGGACCCACTTCACCCCAACATACCGGGGTTCGACACTTCCTACCGTAAAGCATTTCGTATGGTGCCATCTTAATACTAGATTGGTAACTGTTGTTATACGAAAACTCGACTAACGGTAGGTGAACATTCCAACTGCCTCCAAAGTCGATTATACACGCCCGTAGCATGTCCCCCAATGTTTGTATCGTTCTTTCACTTTGTCCATCCGTTTGAGGATGGTACGCAGTGCTAATGAACAATTTGGTCCCCATTTGCTCTTGGAAATCTCGTCAGAAATTCAAAGTAAACCAGGTATCCCTATCAGACACGATGGACACCGGCACCCCATGACGTGCTATGATTTCATTGGTGTAAACTTCTGACATCTTTTCTGACGTATAAGTCTCACGAATCGGAATGAAGTGAGCACTTTTCGTCAATCTATCCACCACTACCCATATGGCATCGAAACCACGATTCGTTTTAGGCAACTTGGTCAGTAGGTCCATTGTGATATGTTCCCATTTCCAAACTGGAATATCTAACGGTTGGAGTTTGCCGTATGGTTTCTGATGCTCCGCCTTGACTTGTAAACATGTCAAGCATTTTTCCACATACTTCGCCACATCCCTCTTCATTCCGGGCCACCAATAATTTTGTTTCAAATCATTGTACATCTTGGTCGCACCCGGATGAATTGAATAACGGGATTTATGAGCTTCATTAAGTAGAAGCGCCTTCACTCCACAGGTATGTGGGACCCATATCCTTCCGGATCGAGTCTTTAACCCGTGATTCCCATCCGACAAATCTTTCAACTGACCAATTATTCTTTCTTTCTTCCAATTCTCTTCTTTTACTGCTTCTAATTGCGCCTCTCGAATACGTTCAAGTATACCCGAGGTTACCACGAGTTGCATCGATCTTACTCGTATCGGGACATAATCCGTTTTTCTGCTCAAAGCATCCGCCACCGCATTAGCCTTTCCTGGGTGATAACGTATTTCGCAATCGTAGTCTTTCACCATTTCCAGCCATCGCCTTTGTCGCATATTTAACTCCTTCTGATCAAAGAAGTATTTCAAGCTCTTGTGGTCGGTGAATATGGTGAACTTTACCCCATACAAGTAATGCCTCCATATTTTTAATGCAAATACTACCGCTGCCAACTCGAGATCGTGCGTGGGATATTTCTTCTCGTGTATCTTCAATTGTCTCGAGGCATAGGCTATTACCTTGCCCCGTTGCATCAACACGCAACCGAGCCCCGATAATGAAGCATCCGAATAAACCACCATGTCTTCGACACCGTCCGGCAATGTCAGTACCGGAGCTTGAGTTAGCTTTTCTTTTAGCGTTTGAAACGCTTTTTCTTGATCGATTCCCCAAATAAACTTTACTTTCCTTTGGGTTAGCTTTGTTAGCGGTGATGCAATCTTGGAGAAATCTTGAATGAATCTCCTATAGTACCCCGCAAGCCCCAAAAAGCTTCTAATTTCTGAAGGGTTCTTCGGGGGATTCCATTTTGACACAGCATCTATCTTTGACGGATCCACCAATACTCCGTCGGCATTTATGACATGGCCTAAAAATTGAACCTCTCGTAACCAAAAGGCACATTTAGAGAATTTTGCATATAACTTCTCTCGCCTAAGTGTCTCTAACACTTCTTGTAAGTGGTGTGCGTGTTCAGCTTCACTTTTCGAGTACACCAAGATATCATCGATAAACACGATGACCGACTTATCCAACATTGGCTTGCAAACCCGGTTCATGAGGTCCATGAAAGCCGCGGGTGCGTTTGTTAGCCCAAATGACATCACGAGGAATTCGTAATGTCCGTATCTCGTGCGGAAAGCCGTCTTCGGCACATCTTCTTCTTTGACCTTTAGTTGGTGATACCCCGACCTAAGGTCAATTTTTGAAAACCAGTTCGCGCCTTGTAATTGGTCGAATAAGTCATCTATTCTTGGGAGCGGGTATCGGTTCTTTACCGTGAGTTTGTTTAACTCCCGGTAATCGATACACATGCGCATGCTCCCGTCTTTCTTTCTTACGAACAACACCGGTGCGCCCCAAGGAGACACACTCGGCCTTATGAATCCCTTGTCAAGCAGGTCTTGAATTTGGGACATCAACTCTTGTAATTCCGACGGTGCAAGTCGGTACGGGGCTTTTGCTACGGGTTTCGCGCCCGGAATCAATTCGATCCCGAACTCTATTTCCCGTTCAGGCGGTATCCCCGGTAAATCTTCCGGAAAAACATCTTCATAATCTCGTACTACCGGTACATCTCCAATCTTTCGTGATTCTTTCTCGGGCTCATTAGCGTATATCATGAATGCCTTGCATCCTCGCTTCATTAGCTTGTGAGCTTTCAACATTGAGCATACTATGGGGTTGCCTCCTTTTTCGCCATAAATGGTGACGTGTTACCCTCTCGGAGATGTTAGTTTTATCTCTTTACGGAAGCACACAACCTTTGCATGGTGTCGAGATAGCCAATCCATCCCAACGACTACTTGAAATTCTCCCATCGACATCGGGATTAGATTTATCAAATATTCTTCATCGTCGATGCTCAGTTTACAATTTTCACATACATCACAAACAATAAAGCTCTTGTTATTACCTATCTCTACTTCTAAAGGCACAGGTAATTTTGTTAGAACAAATGAAGGATGTCGAATAAGTCCATATGAAACAAAGGATTTATTCGCACCCGTATCAAATAACACGTGTGCAGGAATTGAATTTACAGCAAATATACCTGAGACCACGTCAGGTTCAACCTTTGCCTCTGCGGCGGTTAGTTGAAAAGATCTTGCCTTTGCTTTCGGGGCTTCACCTTTCGGTTCCTGCCCATCCTTCTTTCCAACCAGCTCCGGGCATTCCGACTTCTTGTGACCCGTTCGATAACAATTGTAACAAACCGTCACTTTCTCCGGGCATGATATAGCCATATGTCCTGTTTTCTTGCATATGGGACAAGGCTTATCCTTGTAACGGCATTCGCCTTTATGACCCTTCCCGCAGATTCTGCAACTTGGCGACCTGCCTTTCGTATCAGATTTCTTTGCGCTTTCGTTTGTTCGTGCTTTCTTAGTAGGGCTTGGATTCACATCTTGTGCCCTTCGTTCACCCCGTTCTATGCTCTTTTTCAGTTCGATCTCCCTTTCCCGAGCAGCATTGACAATCTCGGTAAGGGTCTCATATTTTGAAGGGGTTATGAACTCTCTATACTCCGCACTTAGCATGTTATGGTAGTAATAGACCTTTTGTTCTTCATTTGTCACCAAATCATCACAGAACTTTATCTTGTCCATAAACATCCCCGTGATCTTGTCTATGGATTCACCCTTGTGTCTGAGTTGCATGAACTCTTCCTTGATTCTATTTATGACCGCTTTGGGACTATGGTGTTTAAGAAACGGCGTCTTAAACTCCTCCTATGTCATGGCCTTAGCCGCTTCACTTCCAATCTCCTTCTTTTTGTTATCCCACCAGTCTTTCGCTTGACCTCTTAATTGACCCGTACCATAAGCTACGTAGTCCTTTTCATCACAATGAGTTCTCTCAAATACTCCTTCGATATCACTTAGCCATCGTTGGCACACAATTGGATCAACCTCCCCATTATATATTGGTGGTTTACAGGCCATGAATTCCTTGTATGAACAAGGCTTTCGTCCACCATGCTTTTCCTTTGCTACATTTGAATCATCTTCCAGTTTCTTGATTCTATCTTCTACTATTGATAAAACTGTGTTTTGAATTTTATCAATAAAGCCCGACAAACTGTTTTCGATCGCCTTTCCAACCTCTTCGGCAATCACTTCCCTCACTTGTTCGGTGACTCTTGGCACCGCATCATCGTTACCTTTATCAGCCATCTCTATTTCTGAAATGTTTACATAAGTTGTTAAACATTCCATTTATAACACATGCTTTACTTGTTTTGATTTAATCAAGTTCATAACTCGATTTAATCATTCTTGTTTCAATTCAATCAAGTTCGTAACTTGATTTAATCATTCTTGTTTCAATTCAATCAAGTTCGTGACTTGATTTAATAATTCTTGTTTCAATTCAATCAAGTTCGTGACTTGATTTAATAATTCTTGTTTCAATTCAATCAAGTTCGTGACTTGATTTAATAATTCTTGTTTCATGCATTTCTTGTTTTTGAGTGAGCTTACACACTCTTTTCATGCATATTTGTTCATTTCTCATTTTCTACGTAGTACATAATTTATTAACAAAATAAGTTAGTTCTTACCGGACGATCGATCAAGCTTGAACCGAACACTTATTGACAACCTTGAGCTCTGATTACCAACTTGTAAGACCCAGTTTTTAATACTAGATTTAATAACATGAGACCTTGCATTTCATGCCAAAATTTGTAATTTACAAAAAGATTCAAGACTTGAAAGTTATAACTAGACACAACATTCACGTTTTGATCCTACGAAACTATATTCAAGATAGCAACTACAATTGTTTACATAATTTTAAAACAAAAGATCAAGTGCGGAAGCGTTTGTTTGAGTGTTCGGTTCGGATACTTATGCTTGATCATCATCCTTCTACTAGAGTACCTGAAAAACTAAACATTTTTAGACAAATGTTAGTATTAAGGTCTTTGGTCAATAATATAATTGAAACGGTGCTTTAAGACCAAATAACGTAACCATGAAGAATGAAATTCTAATTTGGATCTGAATGCTACCGTAACTTACGGTAGCACCGTAAGTTACGGTGGCTCATGAAAGTTTGTAACCTGCCGTAAAGCAGGAGAATCCTACCGTAGCTTTTTGGTTGCTAACGTAAGTTACGGTGTCACCGTAACTTACGGTAGACGCTGAACATGTTTTCTTGCTTTGTTGTTGATGTTATTCTACTCCCATTTTGCAGCAATATTATCTTGAACATGATTATCACCTAACTAAGATTAGGATACTCATGTTCTGATTATTACCACTATCATGTTTCACTTTTCCCATGAGGGTTCGCTTACGAAATAAATTACATATTAAAAACCAAGGTTTCGTGTTCGTTAACTACTCTAATTAACATGTTTACTCTCAACCTCGTTTTGACCCGTTTTTACCTGTTTGAGACGCAAAGTCACTTTCGTGACATAATGGTCTATCTTGTTTACCATTCTTCAAACTACGACAATAAAACATATAAATAATCTTAATGTAATGAAACGGTAATTTCGTACCTCTAGAGCACGCCTTTCCCCCATGAATTCCCTCCGGCTTGTCCGCTTGATGATCCGGACTCTTTGCCTAGAAATTTCAGTTTTACAACTTGTTTAGAACTCTTTTCATGACCATAATCACATCATTATGAGTCATGACTTAAATCTGCGTTTTCCTCCTATTCTAACATTTAAATCCTCAGTTAGGCATTTCAACGAACACCTAACGAGTCAGATTTTTCCACAATCATTACTAAGTTCATGACTTGCAATTTAACATCTAATTTCACTTTAATTAAGCAATTTGTACACATTTAAACGTTCAAATTACTGAATTTACTCATACCATTCAGTTTTTCACTAGATTAAAATTTCATAATCCTAGTACTTGTCTAGTCTTTACAATATCATAAATCACCTACAATGGTGATTGTAATTTCTTCAAGTAACATGTAATGATTTTCACAAATAATCATCTAGGGTTTAATCCTAAACAACATATTACTTCAAGATTCATTCATGCATGACATATCTAGGTTCAATTTCAGTTATTCACCATTAACCTAGAATTTATGGTGAATCAAAATATCAAAATTATACATACCTTTTGATCCTTACTACGAGGGGATTACTAATTTATATTCAAGACTTGATTTAGGGCAGATTTGAAGCTTCAATTTGGAGATTTGCTATGAAACAAGGGTTTGAAGAAAACCCTGTGTCGCCCCCTGCCCTTTGTTCGACCAGACACCAGATTTTGGGGTGTTTGGTTTTGTTTTGGTTACTATTAGTAACCTTAATTTCAGTTTTGACAAGTTTAAACCCTCAACTTTGATTTATCCTTAAGTTTGAGTATTTTAACCCTATCATAGGTTATTTCAAGACTTGTAATTAACTAAGTTAGAATTCCTAGTTGATTGACTCTTGTTTATTTTTACTTTTAAATTTTAATATAAGGATTTATATTTTCGGGGTGTTACATATCATGTATAAACAAATGTAATGCATAGCAAGTAGAAAGTATCTACTTAACTACATGAAAATGATAATGTGATAATCAATGTTATGTACGGTGAATAACTAGTTGTTACTCAACCCCGTTGGAAAATGTACAAAACAATGCTTTTGAATAAATCCAAGTTTAAATCAAATGTTATGTTTTGCAGAAAACAATGCTTTATGATTACAAACATTTATGCAGTATTGTTTATTCGCATACATTCAAGCCTTGCAACTGTGGCGACAAACCTTTAAACAAATTAAAGGTTTATCTAAATTATGTATATCGGATTCTGTCATTCCCAACTTCCAAACAAACCTAGGAAGTCAGAAACGGGATTTGTCAAGTCCTATGGTACCATTACATACTACCGAGCGGCGTAATCAATGTTAATGAATGTATTATTGTCCCGATTAAACACACCAAATGTCATAACCAATGTAGCATGTGAAAACCATGTACTAGGAATGCTAAGTAAACATGCCTAGTAGAAATGTTCATGTAAAAACGATGTGCTAGCATGCTCAGTAAACATACATAGCAGAAATGTCATGTAAAACAATGTGTACATATGCTAAGTAAACATATGCAACAAATGTGTAATAAATCAATGTGCTAGCATGCTTAACATATATAGCAAAACATAATTGAAAGCATGTACTAGATATGTACTAGGTGAAAGTAGCATGTTTATGTCATGAAATGCACGAAAGTAACACGTATGTACATGTGTATTACCCCAAAGTATTTGAAAGCGGTAAAAGAGGGGAACTATGTACTCACTTGGGATTGCCTAAAAGTCTTTGAAAATAAGACCAAATAAGGCTTCAAGGATCACGAATTAACCGGCACCTAGTATAGGTAACTATGTTAATAATCGGATCCTAAATCAGGAGATAGGATAGAATGATGTTCTATAAATCAAATGAGTATTTGAACTCATATGGTATGATTTAATAGAGCTAACATTCTGATTTGAAAGTCTACCTAAGTGCTTTTGACCCGTTTCGACCCATTATGGTAGTACAAGCCACTATAATGCGTCGTTTGCGTAAAACTATGTTCGGATGGTTAACTATGTGCTATGCCAAGTCTTACATGCCCAATTATCCCTAAACATGTTACTAAATCAGATTATATGTCAAAAATATGTTCACATATGCAAAAATATGGATTTATGTTTTAAAAGGGCGTTTTGGTCATTTCCTATGGGCATACAAGCTAACTAGCAAATGACTAACCAATCCTATGTGATCATAAGGTATAACCTCAGAGGTTATTCCCTATGCAACTATGATCACTAAACAAGCTTGGTCGGATCCTAATGATCAACCAAACGGTTCGGGTTCAAAAGTCTAAGCGGTTGTCTAGACCGCTTAACTTTCGACCCTAAACAAGCACTAAACTAATAGTGACGAGTTAAACATGTCAAAACATGTTTAACCTACTTAGAAAATTGATTTGGTATCAAAACAAAGTGTTTTGATACCTAAAAGTAGTTCCGTTGCAAAATGCGTGCTAAAACGCATTTTGACCGAAACTTTGACTCGTCACTACACCTAGGTAACGTGGAAATCAGTAGGTATAATCGCTAAGGATTATAACCATCGTGATTACAATCACTTTACAAAGTTCAAACGAACTTTGCGTTGACCATTGACTTGTCAAACTGGAAGTCAAACACTGTTGGACTTTTAAGCTAGGAAGCAATAAAAGAATGAAGGAGTGCTTACAAAAGGTCCTTGCTTGAACTTGATCTTAGAATTCTCAGGTATGAAGTTATAAAAACATCAACTTAGAGAATTTAGATCAAGTGTGAGTTGCAACAAATGAAATGGTAGGCTATTTATAGTTGTTGCAAACTCACAAGATCAAGACACATGTTTGTGTAGCCTCCAAGCAAGAAATCATGGCCTTACATGTGTTACAAGCTCATTTCAGGCACTTTTGACACCCGTTAAGCCATTTTCAAGGCTCTACAAGGTGAATAAAGTTTAGAGGACTCAAAATATGCTCGGAAAACTCTCGGATGTCGGCTCGTTTGGTCGTGCGGTCGCGTTATTCGTTAAATTACGACGAAACTCAAACGGACGCGAAAACGAACCAAATTAAGCGACGAGTGGTATTTTTGCATGCCGATCACTAAAATAAAAAATATTTTAGTGTGTACAAAAATTTTGGATGTCCATATGTGGTCAGAACGTAAGATATGCGCGAAAATGCAAACTTACGCCGTTTTTGACACTTTTAGTCCCTGTAAGATCATATAAGCGTGTTTTCGCACACCGAACCTATCAAGGCTTATTTCTAAGCCATGTTTAGGTTATATATGGTATGTTTAGCTTATGATCAAGTTCCGGACTGTACGTTGCCTTACGAAACGACAGACTTTTGCAGTTTGACGCAAATAGTCCCTGTGAGCGAATAAACTTGTTTTTGCCATACCAAAGCCTTCAAAACTTATTTCTAAGTTATGTAATGGTTATTTAAGGTATGTTAAGCTTATGTTGCTGTTCCAGAGTGTTTGTTGCGTTAAACTAATTACGTTTACGCATCAGTTTGCGTATAACTTTCCAGAAAGCGATATAGAGTTCAAAATTGATAAAAATCAAAACGTGCAATATATCAAACATAAATAACAAACATTGGGATCAAAACACACTGTTTTATTAATATTTTATTGTCTAGAGTTTGTAAAATGATTACACAAGCACAGATGTCACACCCAATTCCTGTTTTGACTTCGTTGACTTGTGGATAGTCTTTTTATGCTTTTACGTTAGTTGTATTATGAGGAGTATTTGTTAATAATCGAGGTTTAGTCGCTATTTATCGATATTTATCGCATGTCTTATCGCTTATCGCAATCGCACTTGCAACCCAAATTACGCGTCTGGTTATGGTTCTTATGTGTGTGTGCCCTTTATGTGTTACTTGTGCATGTTAATTATGTTTTATGATGTGGTGATTAATCGAAACGCAAACACTAAACGCAAGTTAAATAGGATGATTGTATGTTGATATAGTAGTTGGGATTGTAGGATCGATGAATCGTCCAAACGAGTCAATCAGAGTCAGATCTAGTTTCTAGAAAGGCGGAATCAGACTTGAAACTGTCAATCAGTGTTAGAACAGGAGTAGAAGAGTAGAAAGTCACTTTAAACATGTTCTTCATTGATATAATACGTTTTCGTACAGAGAGAATCGGACAGCACTTCGTTGCAAAATTCTCCAGAATGTTTTAAATGAAGAACACCACTAGCCTATATATAGGCTTCCCAGATTGCACCAAATAACATGTCCAGTCCGCACGAGTTGGCAAACTTCACTTCGTGCGAACTGACCTTCCAGTTCGTGCGACCTGGCTTACAACATATAAAATTAACATTTTCAAACTATTACATATACATGACACGACATAGACTGATGACGTAGGCGATAGACATTATGCATCAACAAACTCCCCCTTGGATATTGCCGCAGTCTTCAGTCAGCCTGTCTTCAAAACATCCTTCACAAAGACTTGAAAAATTCTTCCCTTTGCTTCGGCGTTTTCAACAACGCTTTCCTGAGCTGTTCCTTCTCTTTTGCAGCTCTCTTTTCTTCCTCAGCTAGCCTTTGCATACATGTAGCTCTAGCAATCCTGTCTTTCTCTTCACGCTCTTCTCTTTCCTTCTCAGCTTTCAGAAACTCTTCCCTTTCAATCTCTCTCCAACTTGATAACCACATATTTTCTGAGTTTATACCCTTCTGAAAACATACATTAGCTACCTTCTTAAATTGCAGAGCTTGATCTCTATCTTCTGCCTTATACCCAATTTTGTTCACAAACAGACATTCAATATCCTTTGCAGAACAATTCACTATCCACATCGGATCATACAGATGAATATATCTGCTTTCATTCCCGACTTTGTACACAATCACTGCTTCGGTCGTCATGCAACTATAAACCCAGCATACAAACCCTTCATGAAAATTATGTTCCATCTTCGGCAATGGAATATTCTTCATAACCCTGGGCTTCTTGATCTGCAGAATTGTTTCTTCCATGCCTGTAATTGGATCCATCCTCTTGACTTTCTTAGGATGATGTGGCTTCCAGTGTTTAAATTCTCTGAATGCTTCAAATTTCATCAAGCCCCATGTAGGCATATCATGAACCCTGACTGGATAAGATAACGTTCTTACTTGGGACAACTCTTCAACATCCCACCAAGGCAGAGACACTATATCTTGAATATACTGGAAATACTAAACACCAAATTCTCCTCGAATTGCATAAGCGTTGACTTGTGGCAAGTACCCCCAACTTATGATATCACCAAGAGAAATATCTCTATCCCTTCTGTAATATTGCAGTGGTCTTTTGAATTTTCTTTCCGTATCCTTCTTGAACCACTTCTTTCGTTCTTCACGTCGTTCTTCTTTAGACATTTCTTTAAAACTTTTACTTTGAACACTTTCAGCAACTTTTCTTCTCAACTCATCCTCATTTGCTTGCCTGAAAAACTCAGCAAGAGTTGGAAAGCTAGAAGTATCAACATTAACATTTTCAGATTGATCATCGTCACTCCAGTCTTCTACTTCCACTTTATCATACTTATCATCTTCTTCAACATACTTGTACTGATATGCAGGTTGATGATTATATTAAATTCATTCAACTCCTCTTCAAAATCGAAGTTAAAATTATCTTCTTCAACATGCATCATCTTTATGATCTCAGCTCTAGTGTAAGTATGCAATATCTCACCTTCCTCTACATCATGTTCAAGACGTAGAATCAACCCTGCACCCTGATCAACATTCTCATCAACTTTTTCAGTATCACCATGCTCCCCCTTTCCTCCTGCATTTTCTGGTTCTTCATTTGCATCATCTTGAAGATATTCGTCAATATTCTCTTCTTGTGACGCTTCAGTTACTTTTATACCAGAATTTCCTTGATCAGCATCATCATTTCCATCATCATCATCATCATCACTATGAACAGAATATACTTCATCTGCATAATCTTTCAGATTATCATCTTCGTCTTCTTCATCATCTTCGATCATACCAGAAACTGAAGTTAATGGACAAGGCTCAGTCAGAACAATTACCCTTTTAGTCACTTGAACATCTTCAACTAGAACACTTTTACCCTTATCTTTCATTTCAGCTTCCATTTCAGCTTTACGTTTTGCTCTAACTTCTTCAAGTTCTATCTCTTCAAATCTTTGTTCAATCGGCTTACCAATCAAATCTTCCAACACTTTCTTTAACATATAATCTTCATGTTCCTTTGTAACATTCTTGGCTTCTAATTCTTTATTTTTCAACTTGAAATACTCATTCTGCTCATCTCTTCGAGCCTTTTCTTCTTCCAAGACAGCTATTTGAACTTTAAGAATGTCTATGTCGACTTGATCAGCTTCAATCTTTTTCAGCAAAGATGAATTCTCAGATTCAACAGACTTGACACATTCTTCTAATTTCTTTTTTCTCACTTGACACTTCATTCACCTTCTGTTGCAACTTTTTCACAAGATCATCATTCACAAAGCTAAAATCACCAAGCTCTTCAAGAGCTATATTCTCTGGAATATGTGGAAAATCTTTAAAACCAGACGATCCAGGAGTAGTATGAACTGGTGGTTGTGTGGTTGGTGGTGTTTTTTTGGATGTGTGGTGAAGTTACTGGTGGTTGTTCATAAATGGGTAATGAAATACGATGTGGTGGTGGTGATTGTGGTGATTGTAAAGGTTCAGGTAATGGTTGTTGTGGTGGTGGTGGTGATTTTGGTTGATTTTGTGGTGGTGATGGTGGTTTAGATTGTGGTTCTTGGATAGGTTTCATTTTCCGCTTGAATTTTAACTTTCAAGCGGCTGGAGTTATTACACGTTTTCTTGAAGTAGATTTCTTTCTACCTCCTGAAGATGGTTGTGATACAACTTGAACATTCTCTGGTGGAGCATAAGTTTCATCATCATCTTCCGAACTCCTCTTTCTCTTCTTTTGTTTCTCTCTATCTTTCAGATCAAAGTTTTCTTTTATCCAACGATCAACTTGAGCATCAATATAACTTTCTGTACCAGATGAACTTTCTTTTTCATCATCAACTGCTTTCTTACTAGCTTCTGCAGTATCATCAATGTCTTTCAACAAAAGCTCAGTTTCAGGAGATAACTGTTCTTGATCTTTATCAACATTAGCTTCTGTCTCATCTTCTTCTGGTTCATCAACCAGCATTGTTTCAACCGCTTTCTTCTTACGTTTCTTCTGTGGTTGAGAAGATGATCCTTCTTCAGCTTGGACTCTCTTTCCACCTTTTTTCTTCTTTTATTTTTCTACTTTTGTGTACCAATCATTTCGAGTTTCAGAAAAACCTTCTAACTTCGTTAATTCCTCCACTTTAAATGATCTACTGGATCTGGATCCTCATACTTTTCATCTTTGATGAATCCGAAAAACTCTGTCTTATTCTTCAGTTCTGGCCAATTCTTTGTATACTTGGATAATCGGATTAACGTTTCATTATCCATGTGATACAACATCATCAGATCATTTTCTTCATCTTTCACCAAATTTGGATAAGCATGATCCAGCATCATCTGCACAAACCTTGGATACACCCAACTTCAACTACCAGAAGTAATATTATCTTTCATGTAATGAAAAACAATTCTAGAAAAGTTGTACTTCTTGTTTAGCACCAACGCTGTCACCATACATATTTGATAATCTTTCATAACATCGTATTCACCTTTCCTGTGACTTAGCGCATGAATCACTGAGTGAATAAAGAATTTGTACGGCTTCATAAAACAAGCTTTCAGATAATTTGCTTTATTCAACGGACCGTTATAACCCATTCTAAGCATACAACCTTTGACCATCCTTTCTGGAAATCCTGTTGGCGAATTATCATCATCTGGAAATTCTAACGCTTCTCGTACAAGCTGTTCTGTGATTATGATTTCTTTGTCTTCATTATCAATCTGGACTATTGAATTAATCACATCATTCACTTCATCATAAACAACCTTTTTCCAAAATCGATCAACATGAGATTTGAATGCTTTGTGCTGATCCGTTAAAGCCTTTTGAATTGGTAAACGCCTCATGAATGACAAAATCTCCTTAAACAAACTCATCTTTGGTAGAGTTTCATCATAAACACAACAAATATTGTGCGATGGATCAAACATCACATTCGATGCTTGAAAAATCAACAAAAACACCAAAGTTAAACATTTTGCACAATTTTCAAAACAACACTAAACTTCACACGATCTGGCCTTATGCGAAGTGACCATTTCGTGCGACCTCGTGCCAAACTAATCAAATTGTTCAAAATGATCTGGTTTCATACGATCTAACCATTTCATACGATTTGGTGGTCAAATAAACTGATCAATCTCAAACGACTTGGATTCAAACGAGTTGAACAGTCTCAAACGATGTGAACCCCAAACGAGTTGGTCAATTCATGCGATCTGGAACATCAAACGATCTGACCATCTCGTGCGGTCTGAATCGTCACTTTGTTTGAACAACATTTATGAATAGTGAATTTGCAGATTATCAAAACATGTTTTTATTATGAAATTGATGTCCTAGATCTGTTCTACATCAAAATCCGAGCACATTCATATGATTTTTTTTCATTTTAGTACACTTTACAAGCCTAGATCTAAGTTTAAAGATCCTGTTCGTCCGTGTTCATACGATTTCATGAAGTTTGATTCAATTAAGCATCAATCTATACCTTTCCCATGATATAAGTTGTGTTAACCAACTTATATGAGGATTTCGAACAACAGATTACACGATTACAGGCTTGAAAACAACGAAATCGATCAAATCTCACATATCGCTCGAAGGATGTGTGTTTGGTGCGGTGCGAAGACAGAAAGCTGTTTACGTGATCTGGTCCTTTCCTTTATATAGAGGAGCCAGGTCGTGCGAGTTGATGTTGAGGCGGTTTGGCCAGTTCGCATGAGTTGTAAGTTTTGGAACGATCTGGCCAAGTTAAAACATTCTGGCCAGCTTGTGCGAATTGGTCACCTCATGTGAACCTCTTATTTTTTTTCAAATTTTTGAATTTTTTTAACTTTTTAACTTTTTACCAACACACTCAGTTAACCAAGTCCAAGTTAATGACCCTTGTCAACTGTTTAGCCTGCCAAGTCCAAGTTAATGACCTTGGCTGACCAAATTCTGATCTTGCTGACATTTTGAAACAAGTTTAAGTTCAAATTAATGAACTTTGATACATTTTGAGCAATTACCAACACTTTTCTTCAAACTTTTCTTATCCAACCCAAATGATCCAACTTGTTTAGCACAGTTGGACTTTGATCATCAGATCCCCAACGTCTGTTGTCGAAAATAAGATGAAATGACAAATCTTTTTGAATTTTTCAACATTTTAGCTAAACAAACATAACATCTTTTGGATTTGAAGAAACTGGAAACTATACAAACATATTTACAGACATCTTTTTGTGAGTTTGTGTAAAAGGATCATATCAGTTTTTGAGACATATCACTAACACCGTTGATCTTGATTTAACTTTAAGTCTTAAACAAATTCACTTCTGATTATCAGTATTGTTGTCCACTTAAACTTCTACACAAGTTTCAACTAATTCAAGATACGAATTAGTGTTTTAAGAACTGAACTTATTTGCGTGTCCCACCTCAGAATATACTCCCGTATCCAGACTTCTATATTCAGTCTTACAGGTGAGTGCACACTAATGATATCTGTAAGGGGTAAATGCGAGGCCATGAGAGCTCAGGCTAGAACTTCCGTTAATCAGAGAGATGATGGCTCATCTTTAGGTGGGTCCCCCTTGGGGATCTTCTTTTCAACAGCACATGATTAGCATTTTTCAATGTTTCATCATTTTTTATGCTGAGGGTGAGCTTTAAGAATAAAGCAGCGCAGAGTATTATACGAGGACTAGGATATTGCTCCCGCAAAATCAGAAGTCCTGGTATAATACCCCAGATATCATCACTTACAAAGACCTAGTATGTCAGAAATAGAGTCTTTCAAACAAGATTTCGGGGGTTACCCATATATCCGAGAGATGTTCCCCACGAGATAAGCAGTTATTCGTTATGTTTATATCTCAAACTCAATCTACTAATCGTGTGAAGTCTACTGGCACATCATTAGTGAGACTTGTTTAAAAACATTTTGACTTTCCATTTCTTTAGCATGTTGTGATAGTCCACTGATGTACTATCATTTCCTCGTTTTACACAAACCTCTTTTTGTCTTTTTCAATGTTTTTATATTTATGAAATTTTATCATGTTTTTGTATTTTCTATAAATTTTCTCCCCCTAAAATCAAAAACATATTTTTGTGTTTTTGGTTTTATCAAAAGCAGTAAAAAAAACTGTGCAGAAAAACATGACAACTACACGCAGATCACTTCTGATCGTCGTCTGCCTCAGCCACACACTCTACCACCCTCCCAGAAAACAAATTCTTTAACCCGTTCAATTTCAAAAGATAATTAAATCTTGTTTTATCAAAGGGTTTAGTGTAAAAATCAGCTCTCTGATCATCGGTGTGAATATAATCAATTCGAATCAATTTTTTCTCGTAGCAATCACGAATAAAATGATGTCGAATCTCAATATGTTTTGTTTTAGAGTGTTAAACCGGATTTTTAGTGATATTAATGGCTGCCTCGTTGTCCAGAAAAATTGGCGTGTCTAAGAATTGCAAACCATAGTCCCTCATTTGTTGTTGAATCCAGAGAATCTGGGAACAACAGCTGGAAGCCGAAACGTATTCAGCCTCACAAGTCGAGAGAGTGACTGTGGTCTGTTTTTTACACTGCCAAGTGATTAGCCGAGTTCCAAAGAACTGGCAACCAGTAGTTGTGGACTTAGCATTTAACTTACAGCACCCGAAGTCAGAGTCAGAATATCCAGTTAGAGAGAAGTCACCGGATCGGGGATACCACAAGCCGGTGCTTGGGCAACCTTTGAGATACCGTAAGATTCTCTTAACTATCATCATGTGCGATGCTCTGGGACTTGACTGATACCGGGCACAGAGGCAGGTTGGATACATGATGTCCGGTCGTGACGCTATTAGATACATTAGCGATCCTATGATTGACCGATAAAGCATTTCATCCACTTTCTCACCACTTTCATCCGGACATATGCCATGATTCGTAGCCAGGGGGTTGATATGGGAGATGATTCGGACATATTGAATTTGTCCAACACATCATTCACATATTTGGTTTGGTGTATGAAGATTCCATCGGGCAGTTGCTCAACTTGAAGCCCAAGGAAGAACTTCATCTCCCCCAATAAACTCATTTCAAACTTCTGCTTCATGACTTTCTCAAACTCTTTACACAACTCATCGTTCGTTGATCCAAAAATTATATCATCAACATATATTTGCACAATCAATAGATGTCCTGCGACCTCTTTAGTGAACAGGGTACTATCGACAGTCCCTCTGGTGAACCCGTTGGTCAGCAGATGCTGGGAAAGCGTCTCATACCAGGCTCTCGGGGCCTGGTGTAATCAGTATAACGCCTTGTCGAGTAGATACACCTTGTCCTTGGGTACATGATCGGTAAAACCCGGTGGTTGTCCGACGTACACTTCCTTTTTAATCTTCCCATAGAGGAATGCAGATTTGACATCCAGTTGGTAGACCTTGAACCCCTTCCATGACGCGAATGCCAAGAAGATTCTGATTGCCTCAAGTCGAGCAACGGGAGCATAAACTTCAGTAAAATCAATCCCTTCTTGCTGACTAAATCCTTGGACTACCAACCGTGCTTTGTTCCTTACTATTACCCCTCTATCACCACTCTTACATTTGAAGACCCACTTAGTCTTGATCAACTTCTGATCTTCCGGGAGATCAACCAACCTCCACACTCCAAGCTTTTCAAACTGTTGTAACTCCTCTTGCATTGCATTCACCCAACTTTCTTCGGTCAATGCTTCTTTGTATGTTTTCGGCTCTACCTGCGAGATAAAATATTTTAATGAGAAGTCTACTTGTAAGGGTGCTCTAGATGAGTAAAAACATGTACGCCCTTTGTTTATTTGTTCGCGGGTTTTCACGCCGCTTTGAAGGTCACCAATGATTTGATCCGATGGATGGTAAGATAACATTCTTGGCATAGCTGTATCCGGTACGCTCACTTCCGATTGCAAATTTGTTATATTCTGATCACCCGTGCGATCAATATCATTTGAAGTCGCAATATTTGGTTCCTCGTCATAAATCGGATCGGTTTTCGATTCTGAGTCGTCAGAATGGTCAAATATTGGAGCTGTCTCTTCTGGAGTTACATGTGCAATTCCACTAGGACTAGCCTCATGATCATTTGAACCCACGGTGGGCGAGGAAACCACCAACGGTCTCGGTACTTGTTCTTGTGAAAGAGACTGTTGTTGGTATAAGAATGCCAGTTCCTCCTCATTCGGCTCTGTCGGTAAATGGAATGACTCCTAGAGATTATCATAATCAAATAGCAACCTGTTTCCGGGAAGTTGATTTGGAGCGGTAAACCGTTGACAGTCAACGTGTTGAACTTGTATGATCTTCCCCAAACTCGGAACAAAAACTCTCTTCAACGGACTAGCGTATCTTCTTCACCGTAAGAACTCGATTGAGCGTGTAACATGCCGTGGCAACCGCTTCACTCCAAAAATATACCGGTAATTTTGAATATGCTAACATGGTACGAGCCGTTTCGATCAACGTACGATTTTTACATTCCGCGACACTGTTTTATTGAGGAGTATACGGTGCGCTGAATTCATGAAGAATGCCCTTATCGTTGCAGAATTCGAGCATACGGTTGTTTTTTAATTCTGTGCCATTGTCGCTTCGAATACGTCTAATCGGCAGTTTGTAAACATTCTCCATCTTTTTTAATAGCTTCATCAAAGAATCAAACGTTTCGTCTTTTCTCTCAAGAAACAACACCCAGGAGAATCTTGTAAAGTCTTCAGTAACAACTGAACAATATAGATCTCCACTTATGCTTTTCACATTTACTGGTCTGAAAAGATCCATATGGAGTCTTTCGAGTGGTAATCTGATGGAGTTCAAGAGCTTTTTCGGGTGTGATTTCTTCGTCTGCTTCCCTTTCTTACATTCAATACAATCATCGTTAAGATGAAAGCTTTTCACATTAACACCTTCCACAAGATCATTATGAACTAAAAAGTTCATCTTCCTCAAGTGAATATGACCCATTTTATGATGCCACATGATGGATTCTTTTTCAGTCGCCTTCGTCTTACTCACAAAACATTGTACCTTTTTATCTGTCGTTGTTGCAACGCTCATGTCTAGTATATAGAGATCGTTTTCACGAGGAGCGCGTATCAACACCATTTCTTCGGGTATCTTAAACCCTGGTTTAAGAATCAGACATTCATCTTCTGTAAAATGAACAGTGAATGACTTATCACAAATCTAAGAGATGCTCAACATATTGTTTTCTAACTCAGCAATGTAATTCACTTTATCGAATGTTACGACCCCGTTAGTAAGTATTCCTTCTCCAACAATTCTTCCACCTTGAGTTCCAGCAAACTCGACATAACCTCCATTGATTGATTTGACCTCGTATAGCAGTGCTAACATCCCTGTCATGTGCCGTGAGGCGCCGCTATCCATTATCCATTTAGAAATGATAGACCTTGGAAGCCCCTACACACATCAAAAGACGTTTACTTAAACAATGATACCCAAGATTTTTCAATATTTGGTACACTACCAAAGACAATATCATGAGCTACTTTGTCCACTTTTCTAATGTTAAAAACAACATTTGGAACATCAGGTTCTGGTTTTGATTTTAGAGCTCCTTCCTTGATAGGTGGGAATTCTTCAATCAACTTATCTAACTCAAACTCAATTTTCTCATCAGTGGTTGCAAAGATTTTTGGTTCAGATTTTAAAACTTCTTCCATTTTCTTTTGTAGGTGCATTACGTCTGTCGACTTCGTCTTGTATCGAGTCTTGTAATAGAATCGTTAGATCAGGGCACGTAGTACGAGAAATATAGGTTTTGTGTGTGAATGGTTAATTTTGCACGAAATAGCAAGTCTTGCTATTTCGCTTGAAATGAACAATTGTAATTTCACACGAAATTACAATTGCTTATTCCGTGCGAAATTACCAAGGCTATAAATAGGGGAGCTGTCATCTCATTTGGAAGGTTCGTGATTCCGGTACCGAAGTGCTGCCGACGTGTCTATTGATCTGTAAACGTGTTAAATCAAATAATACAAGACAATTAAGTGTGATTTGAGCTGTTAAAAAGTCTAATCAATGAATTCCGCCTCTGATTAGACCGAGAACTCTTCTGATCGACTAGTTTGGGTCACAGAACGATCCTATAAGTGGTATCAGAGCTCAGGAGGAAGAGTTCTTACCAATTCAGCTTAAAAATCTGTCTTCTACACCTTCTTTTACAAAATTCACAAGTTTTTACGGTTAAAATGGATTGAATTTTACATATTGTGTGCGAATCAGTGTTTTAATGAATCCTTGAAAGAATTGGACCTTCAATTCGATCTAAAAGTGATAAAATTGATAATTTCGCTTGAAAATGGTTTCGGATTAAGTGACGTCAGCAGTATTTCGCATGAAATTAGAAATTAATTTCGCTTGATATTGCTATTTCGCTTGAAAGTACACTTAATTTCGCACAAAATCAGATTTCCTTTGAGAGTTTCACACGAAATTAGGTTATTTCGCACCAAGGTGTTATTTCGCTTGACTGATTCGCATGAAATTAGTAATTTCGTTTGAATAGCTATTTCACACCAAGTGTTTTCGTTTGAATTCATATCTTGTGTGAACTTTCATTATTGTTTGAACTTTGTTGATTTTGTGATACAGATTACTAAATCATGGAAGAAGAATTTTATAATGCATTTACTACACCTGTTGCACCAGTTACAGCTGCCGAAACATTGTACAATGAGAATGAGACAGGAACTTATCAGAAACCGCCAAAGCTTATGTACATTGAAGATTTTAAAGGATGGCAGAATCGGTTTGAAAACTGGGTGCAAGCTTATAAGTTTGATGCATGGTGTTCATTAGAGAAAGACTACGAGAAACCGAAAAATGAACGTGGGCTTGAAAAAGCGTTTTGTGACTTTTCAGAGAGTGATAAATTGAAATATACAAGTGAAAAAATGATGATCAGTATTCTTCAACAAGCGATTAAAGAAGATATCTTTATTTTACTCCAACATGAGGGTACTGCTAGGTCAATTTGGACTGCATTGATTCAAAAGTTTAAAGGAAGTGCAGATATGATCAAGAACAAAAGGGCTTTACTGAAGAAATCATTTGATATGTTTGTAGCATTAGAAGGTGAAACAACAAAAAAGACCATTGATAGATATTGTCATTTGGTTTTGGAAATGGGAAGATTGGAAATAAAGAAAGACGACGATGAATGGGTTGATAAACTAGCAGATGCATTACCACAGCAGAAATGGGGAACTTATTTGTTGATCCTAAAACACATGAGAAAATCTGAAAATATGAATCTGGCACAGTTTATTCAGAATATTGAAGAGCATAAGTTGGATATCCAGAAAACTGCTATCATGTCTAATCCAAATGCTCAACAAGATGTGAGTTTATACTACAGAGGAAACAAATTTGAAGTTACTCCAAGCCCAAAGATTCAAACTGGTTTCAGTGCTGATAGTTCTTCTGGAACAAAGGGAAGTACTGTGACTCAAAGTAGTGGATCTTCGTCTTCATATTCAAGTTTTGATCTAAATTTTACAACACCAAGTCCTCAACAAAAGAATTCTACAAATATGCAGTGCAATGTTACCTTGAACATTCAAAATGGTCAAAATTTTTCTCCGGAAATAGCTAAGCAACACATGGCATCACTCGTTGCTATGTTGGAATCATATGAAAGTTTGATTGCTGGCATAATTGGAAATCCAATGCTTACCAAAGAGGATTATGACCAAATTGATGCAGAGGAACTTAAGTTGATGGACATCAAGTGGTGTCTAGCCAGTGCAGTTAGAAGAGCAGAAAAATTTACACAAGTCACCGGAAGAGATGATTTTCGAGAAATGAGTGCATCTCTGATAGGGTTTGACAAATCAAAGGTCACTTGTTTTCGTTGCAAAGAAAAAGGTCATTTTAAGCGTGAGTGCAAAAACAAAGAAGCAAATGGAAGACAAGATCAATCTGGAAAAAACAATTATTATCAAAAATCAATTTTTCATCAGATTGCTCAACAACCACAAACTGCACATGCACGTACCATTGAAGAGAAAAGAGCTTGTTATGGTATAATTGATCAAGATGATGAAAAGGTTGCAGAGGGATTTAGCTGGGATAAATACATTCCACCAGGTTCAGGACTTGTTGCTAGAATCTTAGAAGAACAAGGAGTGAAAAGAACAAAGATCTTTAGATCATCAGAAAGTGATGATGATACTGATGACGAGGAAGAGTACATTAATAATGCAAGAAAAAGTTTAGACTCATTTAGTTTTAATTTGTTTTTTGCAGATAAGATCGAGATGTTGAATGAGAAGAGGGCTGCTAGATTGAAAAGAGAGTTAGAAAAAAGAAGGATTGCTGAAGAAAAGGCAAAGTTGGAAGCTGAAAAAGCAAAAGCTGAAGAAAATTCAACAGAAAAAGTCGAAGATGAAGAATGTGAGGTAAAAATAGAATGTGATGAAGAAACAGATGTGGTTAAAAAGATAGTTGAGAAAGTGGTAGAGAAAATTGTTGAAATCGAAAAAAAAAATTCATCGAAGTTGAGAAAATCGTCGAGGTAGAAAAGGTTGTCGAGGTTGAAAAGATAGTCGAGGTCATTAAACCTTGTCAGAAATGTTTAGAATCTTGCAAAAGTTGTGATGAGAAGGATAAGAAGATCGTTGAATTAGAAAAGATGAAAGAAAATTTATTATCTGATGTGAAGTATGTGAAGGAATCTTATGACGTGCTGAACAGAACAGTGAATGGTTTGAAAAAGACAAATACAGAAGTTGATGCTGCTATGACTATGATGAGTTCAACTTTAATGACAAAGCAGAAAGTCATCAATGAGTATATTGAAGATTGTGCAAAGTTAAAGCAGGATTGGAACTTGAAAAGATTGAGAGTGAAAGAATAAAACGATTGCTGTTGAGTTATACAACTTGTGATTATTTGATTGACAGAGTTTATCCTACTGTTGCAGGTCTTGAAGCATTTCAAGATAAAAAGACAGAAGATACGGATACTGGTAAGAAACAAAGTGTCAAGTATAACAAGTGTCCGCCTCCGATTTGGAATAGTTATTCTCCCATAAAACCAAATGAGGAACGTTTAAATAAGGCTCTCAACATCAAGTTAAAGTCTGAAATCATTGATGAGTTACCAGATAATATTGATGTCACATTCACAGCGTCTGACACTGATCATGAGTCTGAGTTGTTAAAGAAAGTGGTCGATCAGGTGTTGGATATGGATGAAGAGTCAAAGTCGGAGTCTAAATCTGAAAGTTCGAGTTCATCATAAAAGAGTCCGAGTTCACCGGTCAAAAGGGTTTACAATAAAGAATTCCTGTTATCAAAATCTAATTTGAATGACGGACCAATCAAAGTGGCATATACTTTGAATGATTCAGACAAATTATATTCTGATGAGGAATTTCCAATAAGAAGTGTCAAATCTGAAATGATCAAACAGGTTTTCAAATTAACAGAAATTAATATTTCAGAAATAAAAGATTTAAATTTTCATGAAAACCCTAAAAAGTACACTTCAAGAGTTCAACAGAGATTGAACAAAAAGAAAGGTTACAGTTCTGGTTCAGGTTTTCAAAAGAAACCAAACCATTACAGTAATTTCAAAAAGAAAGGTTTAGGATTTATTGTTCCAGAAAATTATAAAAATGAGAAAAATTATAAACCAAAAACAAAATTTGTTGTAGGAGGAAGTTCAGAAGAAGAACAGAAGAAACCATTCTGGAAACAATCAAACCAGGAGTTTCTTGCTGAAAGGAAGAAGAAGTTGGTTCAAAGAGTTGAAAGAAGAATATGTTTCAAATGTCACAAGATTGGACACATTGCTTGGAATTGCCAACAGTCCAACAACACAAAACAGGGAGTTACTTCTAACTCAGAGAAATCTAAAGTGTTTGAAAATTCAACTTTTGAAACTGGTGATGTTTCAAAACATTTTTACAAAAGAAAAGTTGATTTGAACAAACAGAGAAGGGTTGTAAAATCTTAGAGTGGTTCTGACAATGAATCTGATTCCATAAAATCAGAGGAGTCATTTGTTGAGAAAAAGTATGAGAATTCCGTTCCAGAGTTGAACGATGAAAATTTTCCACCATTGCGGGCAGAAAATTTGAAATCAAAAGGTAGATTTGAGATTTCAGGTCAATTTGTCACTGGTAAAGAAGAATTTGATACTGAAAAGGATTTCAATGGAAAAGTTAAACATATTTTCGGGAAGATGGTTGATGGGAAAGTAAAAAGTGCAAAAGATTTTTACAGATCAAAAGGAGGTTGGGATAATGTTGAATCAAAATCACCCAAGGCTGGTCAGGCTTGGGTGACTGCATTTTCAAACTAAAATTCTGACTTGCCGGAGCTTCCTAGTTGGTAATCGTGGAGCAGGAATCAGCATCATTCTTGAAAAAGTTTGTTTGGTAAACCTATAAGTGGTAGTTTTCCTGAAATTGTTATATTTTTTTCAAGTGGGTTTGGTTGATAAGTGAACCTACAAGTGGTTGAAGAAGGTTTTCACTTACAAGTGGTTGATCAAGGTCATTAAGTTGAACTTGATTTAACTCTCATACAAAATGTTTGGAAAACAATGTGATGATATTCCCTAACCTACAAGTGGTTTTATGAAATCAACAAAACTTATTTTCCGGAAAAACCATTTTTTGATTAAAACAAACTTAAGTGTTTTGAAATCATACGGGAAAATAGTTTGTTGTAAGGGGGAGTTCTGATTGTTTATGCCAAGTGGATGGCGAATTGAAGTTTGATATCAGTTTTCAATTTGCTTGTACAGTTTGTTTTCAAATTTTAAATGATTTTGATTTTTAGGGGGAGTAAGATATTTCAGAAAATCCAAAAACATTAGAAATTTGAAAAAGGCAAAAACATGATAAAATCAAAAATTGAGTTTTGTTGTAAAAAGAGGAAATGATAGTACATCAGTGGACTATCACATCATGCTAAAGAATTGGAAAGTCAAATGTGATAAACGGTCTCACTGATGATGTGCCAGTAGGTTTTTACACATTTAGTAGATTGTGACGAGATATAAACCTAAATTTCAAACTTGCTTATATCGTGGGAAACATCTCTCGGATATATGGGTAACCCCCGAAATCTTGTTTGAAAGTTCCCTCTTTCTGAGATACTAGGTCTTTATACTCAGTGATATCTGGGGTATTATTCCGGGACTTCTGATTTTGCAGAAGCAATGGCCTAGTCCACGTATAATACTTTATGCTTGCTTGAAATATAGCACCACCCTCAGTACCAAAAATGATGAAACATTGCAAAATGCTAATCATGTGCTGTTGAAGAAAAGATTCTCTAAAGGGAACACACCAAAAGTCGAAGCCATCATCTCTCTGATTTTGCGGAAGCAATAGCCTGAGCTCTCATGGCCCTCACATTTTAACCCTTTACAGATATCATCTAGGTATACTCACCTGTAAGACTAAATATTGGGATCTGGATACAGGAGTATATTCTGAGGTGGGACACGTGAATAAGTTTAAGTCTCTAAAACATTAATCTCGTATCTCAAAACGGTTGAACTTTGTGTGAAAATTTAAGTGGATCAGTATACTGACAATCTAAGTGAATCGTTTAGAACTTAATATGTTTAAAGCTTAACGGTGTTAGTGATTTGTCTCATGACCTGATATGATCCTCTTACACAATCTCACAAAAATATTGTTTGTAAATATTTCTTTACTGCATTTCTTTAATTTCAAAAATCCAAAAAGATTTTCGGAGTGTTTTAGCATAAATTTTGAAAAATTCAAAAAGATTTTTTTGACAATTGATGTTGAAAAGCTGATTTTCAAAAATTCCGAGTGCTGAACATGACGAACTGGTTTGAGAGAGTGTTGTGAGAAATATGTTTTATATACAGGTGATCATCAGAGTGAGTTAACTGATTAAATCAATTGTGAATTTATTTCTACAAATGGTAAACAGAAAAGTTTAAATTTGTCAAAATTTAAATTTGTGAAATTTATTTTAAGGTAGAGAATGTGCAGGTTATGACTATGAGAGAGCCAGGTTGTGATTCTAGAACCTGTGAAAGCCAGACTACGATCCCGGAATAATTTAAAGGGGAGTTTGCTAGTAGATCAACATCCGAGGGTAAGAAGAGTTGAAGATGCTAGAGTCAGTGTTTGATCCTGATTTTGATCAAGAGAAATCAGAGTGAGATAAGAGCCAGATGGAGATTCTGGAGATGAAAAGAAGAGAAGATAGAGGATGTTTACTCTGTCAGATACTTTGAAAGAGCCCGAAGACTGACCAAGGCTGAAGATTGTGAAGACTCGACACTGAAGACTTCGTCAACATCCGAGGGGGAGTCTGTAGGTGCATTACGTCTGTCGACTTCGTCTTTTATCGAGTCTTGTAATAGAATTGTTAGATCAGGGCATGTAGTATGAGAAATATAGGTTTTGTGTGTGAATGGTTAATTTCGCACGAAATAGCAAGTCTTGCTATTTCGCTTGAAATGAACAATTGTAATTTCGCACGAAATTACAATTGCTTATTCTGTGCGAAATTACCAAGCCTATAAATAGGGGAGCTGTCATCTCATTTGGAAGGTTCGTGATTCCGGTACCGAAGTGCTGCCGACGTGTCTATTAATCTGTAAACGTGTTAAATCAATAATACAAGACAATTAAGTGTGATTTGAGCTGTTAAAAAGTCTAATCAATGAATTCCGCCTTTGATTAGACCGAGAACTCTTCTGATCGACTCGTTTGGGTCACAGAATGATCCTACATCTTTTCCTCAAAAGAATGTTTAGGTTTCTCCACCCATGATTGACTTTGGGAAATCTTTGTTTTAGAATAAATCTTTAAAGTCTTTTGTGATTTTGAAGATTCACCAATTTCAAAAGTTGATTTTGGTTTGTCCTCTGACTTCAATGATTCACCGCGTTTAAGAATACGCACGGGGGATACCATAGGTGATTTTCCCTTATCATCCTTTGAAATTTTTGGTTTTGGTTTATGGAAAACTGGTTTTATTATCTTTTTGACACATTGTTTGGCCATGTGACCAATTTCATAGCATCGATAATAGATTCTTTTGTCATATTCAACAAAAGTGGATCTGTTGGTCTCGTCTCTTATCTTTTTGGCCGCAATAAAATCGTCAATTGCTTGCTTACTAAAGATATAATCCTTTTCGACTTATGTATTATTACCAGCCACAAACACTTCACTCAATTTTTCTTTTGGCTTAACTGCTTTCTTAGTCATTTTCTTCTCAAAACCAATACCTTTCTTTTTGTAATTATTACCATGTCTCTTGTTATTACCATTTTTACCCACCCATTCATTTTTCTTTCTCGTGTTATTTGTCGGTTGTTGTTTAACAAAAGATTATTTCGGTTTTGATAGAAACGAATCGTTATTGACTTCTGAGAGATCAATTTCCACGAGTTTAAAAACTTTTTCAACCTTTTGCAGGTTTGCATTCTGAATCGGATACTCAAAATCAGTATACAGTTTGTCAGTTCCGGTCATCGTGTAAACCACAATGATCGAATCGTCATTCAGAACTTTATCTGACTTTGGGATAAACTTGTCAAGAAAGTTTCCGTCATCTTCAGAATCTGAACTGGATTTCTCAAAATGAGTTTTAACCGTTTTGAAATCAGTGTTATCACTCTCTTCATCCAACACTTGGCCTACAACTGTTTTAACCAGTTGTGACTCGTTGTCAGTGTCAGACGGAGAGAATGTAACATCTATGTTTTCCGGTAACTCATCCTCTTCTGTTCTCAGTTTGAGATTCAATGCCTCCTCCACCTCGTCTGGATATTTCTGAGTATAATGATTCCTCATTGGGGGTGGAACATTTTTGAAATCAGTTTGTTGAGGAATGATCTGATCAATCACATATGACGATGAAAGATAACTGGTCAACTTTTTGTCGACTCTTTCTGTCTCAATGCGCATCAGTTCAAGTTCCTTCTTTAGAGATGCGATTGTGTCCAGATGGATGTTAATCAACATTTGCTTATCCATGACCGTAGCTTTGAGCAAATTAGCAATTTTATCATTTTCTTTACTCTCATTGTGAATCATTTTAATTGATCGTGATAGAGTGTCATAAGCTTCTTTAACATCATTAAAATCAAATTTTAAGTTGTCGTTAAACTTTTTCAACTCTTGAAACTGTTTGTCTTTTTCAAGACACTCCATGCATGGTTTCAAACAGTTTTCGCATGGCTTTTCAAGAATTTGATCAATTTTTTCAAAAACATTTTCTTGTTTGTCATTTTTACTTTTCGATTTACCAAACTCTGCGGACTCGGACTCAGATTTCTCTTCGGATTCGGACTTCACATTTTCTGATTTGTCATCGGACTCGGACTTCTCTCCCGACTCATACGTATCACAAGTCTCGATAATTGACTCCTTTTCAACAGACACTGACTCTTGAGTTCCCTCTTTGATCTCATTGTTATAAGAAGGTGTTTTAATTTGTTCTACCTCTTGCAGTTTGACCATAAGAGCTTTGTCTGCTATTTCTTTCAAAGTCTCTTCGTTCATTTCCTTTGAGACATCAATGATCTCTTGAACCGGAGTTTGTTCAACTTCGTACTGTGGGCAAAAACCCGTAGTCGGTTCACTAAAGAAACCTGCAAAAGAATCAAACACATTAGCTGGCATTATAGATTTAAATGCATTAGTAATAACCTCCTGTTCAGACTGATAATAGTAGACCGCTGCTGCTGCCTCTTCTAGATCTGCAAAACTTTCTTCACTCATCACTTCACTGACTTCTTCAACTTCAGGAATACATTCCTTGATTTCTGGTTCTGGCTCTTCAGTAATTTCAGCCATCATTGCAAGACCACCTCCTGGAACGTACTTATCCCAACTGAAACCTTCAGGAATCTTTTCGTCATCTTGATTCACCAAAAGAGCTTTTTCTGTTTGTTTGGATGGACTGTTCTCGATTTGAGGTCTTGGATTGAATGGTTGTTGACTGTTTTTATGATAGATGGCCTGTCGGTAATAATCATTGGCGAATGGATTCTGGTGGTTATTAACTTCTCTGTTCTGACATTCGCGCTTGAAGTGTCCTTTCTCTTTACACTTGAAGCAAGTCACCTTCGATTTGTCGAATCCAACTTTAGGATCAGGTCCTGCGAGACTACTTCTTCCGGTAATTTCCATGAATCTCTGAGCTCTTCTCACAATGCTTGCCATTCCCCATTTTATATCGATGGGTTCTAGTTCCTCGGGATCAATTTGATCGTAATCTTCTTTAGTCATGTCTTGGTTACCAATTCGTCCGACTACTAGACTCTCGTAAGACTCAAGTACAGAAGCTAGAAGTGCTATATGCTGCTTTGCGGCTGTCTCGGTAAAATCTTGACCATTTTTTATATTAATAGTGATATTGCATAGTATCCCATGACTATAACTCTGATTGTTCGAACCTGAAGAACTTTGAGAAGAAACCTGTTCTTGAGAACTCTGAACCTTAGGATTCGGTTCGTAATTTGAAAACGGTGAAAAGTTGTTGTTAGGCATGCTTTGAGGTACTCCCGATGAAGAATCTGCACTGAATGCCGTTTGAATTTTTGGACTCGGAGTAGATGTGGCAGATGAGTTTCCTTTGTAATAAAGTTGAACATCTTGCTGTACGTTTGCATATTTCATTTTCCTCATCTTCCGAAGTTCAAGCTCTTGAGCTTCAATTCTCTCGATAAACGTACTCAAATTGAAACCCATGTATTCCAAATTGTTCTTCAAAACCAATAAGAATGTACCCCACTCTTCTTGTGGTAGTGCGTCAGCCAACTTATCAACCCACTCTTCGTCTGTTTTATCTATATTTAAACGTTTCATCTCCACTACCAAGTGACAGTACCTCTCAATCAACTCTTTCGTTGATTCTCCACTGATAGCAGTAAATATGTCGAATTCTTTTTTCAATAGCGCCTTTTTGCTTTTGATCATTGCAGCACTCCCAAGAAATTTGATTTTAAGAGAGTTCCAAATAGATTGCACGTCACCCTGATGCTGTAACAGTAACAAAATGTCTTCCTTGATTGCCTGTTACAATATACTGGCCATCTTCTTCTCGGCTTTAAAGTTTTCCTGTTCAGCCGGAGTTAACGTGTTAAGTGTTTTCGGAAGACCAGCATCATTTCTTAGGAACTACATATTTCGCTTCAACTGTCAGCCAGCATTCGAGGTGATTCGCCTGAACCCAAGTGCGAAATCTATCTTGCCACCCCGAATAATCTTCAATGTTGAGCAGTTTCGGTGGTTTTTGCATGGTTCCTAGCTCATTCTCCATATTCACATTCTGGGCTATACTTGCTGGAGATTGAACAGTCATACCTCCTTCGAAAAACGCATTGTAAAACTCTTGATTATCCATTTTTATACTTTGAAAAATGTTTCAAAAAATTTTTAAGTTTTGAAAATTTTCAATTTGAAGCGACCTGGACTTTCAAACGATCTGGATTTTCAGACGACATGGACCTTTCAAACGACCTGGACTGCCAATCCGCGCTAAGTGACAAAAAATTGTTAAAAGATATTCTAGTTCGTGCGATTTGATGAATTCAGACGATCTGGATGCTCAAGTCATGCGAGCTGGTCAGACGGTGTGAAAATTTGACACGATCTGGTCCAATTCGTGCGAACTGGACACAATTTTCAAGCGATTTGACAAAAATTCAAACGACCTGGTTCATTTCACACGATCTGAACATCATTTTCACACGATTTGACATTTTTGATATTTTTGGATCAGTTTTAGTTCGATTTATGGTCTGCAACTTTGTGTGATTGTTCAAAATGATGTTTTACACATAATATCCAAAATTCAGTTCATTTTGTCCGTGAATTCGTCTGGAAATCCAAGAAAGAGTAGAAGAATATGATTCTAAACCATTCAAAACACTGATATCAACAGATTTGACCCATCTGATCGAGTGACCGTCCTGCTGTGAACTTGTTCTCAATCTGAGAAGTCTCGCCAATCGGATTGCTACCCGATCGAACGGCCGTTCGATCGACCGACCTGAAAGGTAGAGATACTTCTCTATTTTCAAAATGCTACAACGAAAACTTCAAAAGACAAGCCATCATACACAAACACATCCATCCCAAACGAGATGACAATCCAATCGAGTAGCCACCCGATCGGGCGACCACCCGAACGGATTGTCATCCGATCGACCGGCCACCCGATCGGATTACCGTCCGATCCACTGACACTTTGCTTCGTTTTACGTGCCGCTTATCGTTTATGCTATCATTCTGATCAGGCTAATCTTGCTCTCTAGCGCTCCCTTCAATCCATCATCGCTGTGAGTATACTCGATCCCTTTTTGCTTTACGCACTTTTGGGTTTTACATACGTTACTTATTCTAAATCACATCGAACACACTACGAAATACTTTAACGCTAACCTTTACCGCATGTTATACGTGACTTAATGAATGCTTGTTTATTATGTTTACACATGGAATGCTGTCTACCTGCCTTAGCAACGATAGTACTATAGTTTGGACTGAGCACCTGTTCACTCAGGGGTTGTTAAGGACAATTAATTACATGGCTCACAGTGGTGAGTGTGTATTACGAACTGCCTTGGGCAGTCAACCCGCAGTCATTGGTATCGATAGGTTCATGTCGATAACTAACGTGCTTCATTTTACACTGTGTACGTGCTGGTTATGCGTAACGATTTCGAACTCTGTTATATCTATTAAACTTGTATGCTCACCTTTACACTATGTGTATTGACTTTTACTTTAACGTATGCGGCAGGTGTTTAAGATGTTTAGATGCTTGGCTTGCGGTGAAATCGAGGCTAGGAAAGGTCTAGAAACAAATAAACAAGTTGTCTATATTTGAAATCTGAGTTGTCGGAACAGAACAATTTGACTAGATTTTGTCTGTAATAATTATAATACTTTTTATGTCATGGTATGGGACATGATGCTTTAAATAATTGGTAATTATAGTTGTTATGGAAACTTCTGGACAATCTGTTTCGCTTAGTGCCACGCCCCAATGTTTCCGCCATCGGTTGGGGTGTGACAGATTGGTATCAGAGCCATAACTATAAGGAATTAGGCAAGACTCGACCTAGTCCGGGTCGATGTCTTAGAAACGACCTAGTCTATAGTTAGGTACCAACAGACCGACTTGTGCACACCCTGTAGGGGTTATGTACAAGCTTACTTGCTATTTCTCGCTATTCTCACCTATGCTACACCATCACTGCACTCTAGTTTTCAAAAATGAATGAGCAATTAGGTCGAGATTATGTGTGAAAACCGCAAACTCTCGACTAAATTGCTTGTTTGACCCGCATTTTCTCTAGAAACAGGAGAATTTGTGCCGAAACAGGAGTGAAATCCATACTTTGATGCATAATTTCTCCTTTATTTTATCAAACACAGGAACAAATTCGTTAAGTCAGGGGTGAAACCCGAACCTCGACGACTTGTTCCGATCTCTATGTTGTTTTACAAAACTCTCACCAAAGCCTCGACGGACTCCAAGGACTTGAAGTCACGCTGAAACTGGAAGGATGCGTGTCATTCACCCAGATTCGAGGCGAGAGAACAGTCCCGAAGGCCAAAGTGTGTACCAAAAGTCCTTGTGAATAGTCGAACCACTTTGGTTAGTCGACGTCTAAATAGCCGCAGACAATCTATTCTCGATTTTTATGTGTTTCGATTCTGGTTAGTCGATGCTACTGCCGACTCTGATATTTGTCGTCTTATGTGGATTTTATGTGCTTTATGTGATTCTATCTATTTATGTGTTATGATTTTTGCCGATTTATTCGCTTTTCGCTTTTCTCTTTGATCGACACACACGACTCGCACTGCGCTTCTACCTCAAACCGCTAACAAATCGCTACTACATGAGGAACGACTTTATGCCATGTTGCTTGCTATATTATTCGCTTATGATATACTACTCGCTATGCTATTCGCGATCGCTATTCTCGGACGCTCGCGGACTTTGAATGATAGGTTTCTGTATTCTGACTTCCTCTTGTGCTTATGTGCTTCTGTGATTCTGTGCCTTACGTGCTTATGTGCTTCTGTGCTTATGTGAATCTGGGATTATGTGCCTATGTGTTTACGTGATCATATTCCTGAGCTTTAGTAGTACTAGACGTGTGAGGTGAGATTCGATTATGTTGTGTTTGAGCCCTATGGCGATGTCTGTTGCAGACAATGTCGTCATCTGGACCCTCATCTGGACCCCGTCACCCATGAGTTACTCGTCAAGAACAGAGAGACAAATGCCTTGCTGCTCTCATCGCTAAGCAAGTAGAAAAGGTGGTTCCTCAGATCGTGAATGAACTATACGAGAATGTGAGCAAATCATCTGAAGAATCCAGGACCGAAGCTCCTAAAGCTACTCCTAAAGCTGCTTTTAGCTTCAAACAGTTCAAGGCTTGATGACCGAAAGAGTTCACTAGCGAAGACGACCCTACAGCCTTGTTTCAATGGTCGACTCAATCGAGGTCACCCTGCGTCAGAGTGGATGTCCTGACAATCTGCCCTCCCCATGAGCGCCAAAAGTTGGAGGACGAATTCTGGCATCTGAAGCAGAAGGATGGTGACAACGCTGCTTTAACTGCTCGCTTCAAGCAGCTCAGTATTATCTGTCCTGATCAAGTGAAGACTGCTGACATGACAATCAAGAAGTACATCCGCGCTCTGCCGGATTGTGTTGCAGATTTTGTGCATGCTTCAAAGCCAACAACAATCGAAGAGACCTACCTGCTTGCCGCCGAGATCAACGACAAGCGAGTCAAAGATGGATTTTGGGATAAAGCTACCAAGAACCTGCACCAAGCTACTGCTGAACCCGCCGCCGCTCCTCAATCATCAAAGTCCTCTCGTCGCAAGAGGAAGAACAACAACAGCAACCCCAGCAACAAGAACTGTGCTGTCACTACTACTGCTGCTCTGCTTTAAGCCGTACCGGCTCAGCAGCATTCTCAGCACCGATCAGCTCTAGCACCAGTTACCTATGCACCGCCAGCAAAGCGTGCTTACACTAGTCCCCACCCTGCTTGCCCAACATGTACTTATCATCATCCAGTGGGTATTGCGTGCATATTTTGTGTACATTGCAACATGTATGGCCACTTTATGGCCAACTGCCGTACTGGTCCCCGACAAGCACCAGCCCAAGCTACTGCTCATCAAGCTCTACTTCCAGCTCCTCAAGGCTAACACGCGGCTCAGGCACCCGCGATCAACGCCAGAGTCTGCTTCGCGTGTGGTGATCCCAACCACTTCGCGAACATGTGCCCGAACAGGGTTATGAAACAAGAGCCCCAGCAGCAGCAGCCTCAGCAACAGCAGCAGCAACAGCCTCAACAGCAACAGCAACAAGCCGCCCGTGCCCGAACCTTCAATATCAATGCGCGCCAAGCCCAGGTGGACAACAATGTGGTTAATGGTACGTTTCTCGTGAATGGTATTTATGCTTCGTGTTTGTTTGATACTGGAGCCGATAACTGTTTTATGTCATTTGAATTCGAGAAGCTCCTTAATCGTAAGCGCTCCCATCTCCCCTCGACGTTCGATGTCGAAGTTGCCACCGGAAGAACCATCGCCATCAATTCTATTCTTTGTGATTGTACTCTTGAACTCAACAATCACATCTTTCCGATCGACCTTATTCCGATGCAACTCGGAAGTTTTGACATCATAGTAGGCATGGACTTTCTTCGCGAAAACCATGCTGAAGTTGTGTGCTTCGATAAGATGATTCAATTCTCTCTCGCGAATGGTGATGAATTATGTGTTTATGGTGAAACTCCCTCGAAAGGTCTTAAGCTCATGTCATGTGTCCAAGCTAGCAAGTATCTCCGCAAGGAATACAGAGCTTTCTTGGCTAATATTGTAGTAGTAGAGAAGGAAAAGAAAGGAAAGACATGAGTGAAAGACGTTCCTGTGGTTCGTGAATTTCCTAATGTGTTTCCTGATGATCTTCCTGGCCTGCCACCAAGTCGTGATATCGACTTTTGTATCGACCTCATTCCTGGAGCAAACCCTATTGCTAGAGCTCCTTATTGACTCGCTCCGTCCGAAATGCGTGAACTCTCGAGTCAGCTACAGGAATTGCTTGATAAAGGCTTCATTCGCCCGAGCACCTCTCCATGGGGCGCACCAGTCCTTTTCGCCAAAAGAAGGATGGGTCGTTCAGGATGTGCATCGACTATCGGGAATTGAATAAGTTGACAATCAAGAATCGCTATCCCCTGCCTCGCATCGATGATTTGTTTGACCAGCTACAAGGTGCTACGTGCTTCTCAAAGATCGATCTACGCTCAGGCTATCACCAACTACTCATCCAAGAGGAGGATATACCCAAAACCACTTTTCGCACTCGATACGGCCATTATGAGTTTGTTGTTATGCCTTTTGGTTTAACCAACGCACCTGCGGTTTTCATGGATCTGATGAATCGAGTGTGTAACCCATATCTTGACCGCTTCGTCATCGTATTCATCGATGATATCCTGATCTATTCGAAATCGAAAGCCAAACACGCACAACATCTACGTTTGGTTCTCGAGCTACTCCAAGGGAATCGACTCTATGCCAAGTTCTCCAAGTGCGAATTTTGGCTGGAGGAGGTTCAATTCCTCGGCCACATTGTTAATAGTCAAGGTATTCACGTCCATCCCACGAAGATCGAAGCTGTTAGGAGTTGGATTACATCGAAGAACCCGTCTGAAGTCCGTTATTTTCTCGGACTAGCGAGCTATTATCGACGATTTATCGAAGGATTCTCTAAAATCGTTGTGCCGTTAACCTCTCTCACACATAAAGACACGCCTTTTGTTTGGGGAACTGAACAAGAGTCTGTCTTCCAAACTCTCAAGCATATGCTTTGCAATGCTCCCGTCCTCACTTTACCCGACAGAAACGACGACTTCATTGTCTATTGTGATGCCTCAAACCTTGGCCTTGGTTGTGTTCTCATGCAACGGGACAAGGTTATCGCTTACGCATCTCGTCAGCTCAAGATCCATGAGAAGAACTGTTGGTGCATCCGTCTGCCGTCTACGTCTTGTATCGAGTCTTGTATCAGTTAGGCTAGAACATCTTGTCATTTGGAGCGAAACCCCATAGGTTCTGATTCCGCCTGAAGTGTTGAAGGTTCTGATTTCGCCTGAAATGTAATACCTGATTTCGCTCCTGTAAGTGATTTCGCTCATACATGTTCGAGCGAAATCAGGCAGACTATATATAGGATGTCTCTTGGAGCGAAAATATATAGTTGTTAGGGTGATTGTCTTCCGGTGAGCCACGAAGTGCTGCCGAAGTGTTGAGTCGATTGTAAACGTCATCCAAATCAATAGAATCAACAGTTGAAAGTGAATACTCGGTGAATTGAACCTGATTTGTCTGTTTCCGCCGTTCAAATCAGGAATAGTTCTTCTGTTAGACTCAATTGGGTCCGAATTCGATCCTATAAGTGGTATCAGAGCTAAGGAGGAAGAGCTCTTGCCAATTCAGCCGAAAATTCTGTTTTTCTACACCTTCTAAACTGTCTTTTACAAATTGACCGAGAAAAAGTTGTCGAATTGTTCTGATTTTTGCATAGTGTGCTCAGAATTAGTATCTAACAAAGCCTTGAAAGTATCAGCAGTTAATTCGAACTAAAACCGAGTAATTTGCTTATTCCGCTTGAAACGAGTTCGAGAAAAACATGACGTCACAGTGATTTCGCTCAGAATTGTCGTTTGATTTCGCTCAGAAACCTGATTCCGCTCCAGGATAGTTCTTGATTCCACTCCAAACATCTGATTTCGCTCGAACTACAGATCCCGCTCCTGATCATTTTGTGATTATGTTCCTGATTACATTGTGATTCCGCTCCTGGTTACTTGTTGATCCCGCTCCAAACAGTGATCCCACTTAAATCGTTGATTTCGCTCGAAAGGACTGTTGTGATAATTTTTGAAATCTGAAAAATGGACGACGAATTTTATAACGCGTTCGCTACCCCAGTTACCCCTATCAGTTTGATGATGGAAAACGAAACAGGAACGATGCAAAAGCCGCCTAAACTAATGAACATTGAAGAATATAAGGGTTGGGAAGGTCGTTTCGAGAATTGGGTGCAAGCTAACTATCTTGATGCGTGGGAATGTGTCGAGACAAAATACATTCGACCGACGAATGATGATGAAGAGGTGGTTCCTATAAAAGATCTGAGTGCCGATGCTAGAAAGAAGTACAAAGATGAGAAAATGATGCTAAGTCTTTTACAACAAGCTGTGAAGGAAGATATTTTGGTTCTATTGCAACATAATGGAACTTCTTACTCAATCTGGAAAGCATTAAGATCAAAGTTTCATGGAAGTCAAGAGATGGTCAAAAACAAGAAATCACTTTTGAAGAAAGAGTTTGATCTATTTCGTGGGTTGAAAAATGAAAACACAAGACAGATCATAGAAAGATATTGTAATTTGCTAGCCAACATGAAGAGATTGAGCATCGAGAAAGACAATGAAGAGTTGATCGAGAAGCTTGCTGATGCTTTGCCACATGAGACTTGGGGCACATATTTGATGATGCTCAGAAACAAGAAAGGATTTAATACGCTCACTTTGAGTAAATTCATTGAGAAGTTAGAAGCTCAAGAGATGGAGCAAAGGAAGATTGTTCAGATGAAAGATTTCGATGGTGAACAAGACATCGGGTTGTATTACAAAACAGGGGTGAATGAGAAAACCACAAATTTTTCTCCAAAAGTGGAAACTGCTTACAACGCCAAGAATTCATCCGGAAGTTCATCAAAAGGATCAAGCAGCAACACAAGTTTCTCATCATTTCCATCATTCGATCCAAACATTTCAGCAACAAAGAATGGAAGAAAACTTCAATGCAACATTGTATTAAATCTTGAGAATGATCAAGATTACTCCGAGGAAGTTGCTAAAAATCACATGTCTTTGTTAGGAATGGTATTGGAATCTTACAGTAGTTTTGTGGCCGAAAAGACCGGGAATCCTATGCTTACAAAAGAGGATTATGATCAAATCGATGCTGAGGAGATGGAGCTAATGGATATAAAATGGTGTTTGCCCAGTGTTCTAAGGAGAGCTGAGAAATTTAAGCAAATCACAGGAAGAAATGATCTTCGAGAAGCTAACATTTCTACTTTAGGTTTTGATAAATCTAAAGTTACTTGTTTTCGTTGCAGAGAGAAAGGACACTTCAAGAGGGAGTGCACCAATCGTGAAGCAAGTGGAGCTCAAAATCCTTTTAACAACAACAATGATTATTACCGAAAAGCCATCTACCATCAAGTTGCTCAACAACCACCTCAACAACAACAACATCAACATCAAGCACAAACTACACATGGAAGGAATGTGATTGAAGATTCTGGAAAGAGAGCTTGTATAGTGAATCAAGATGAGAAGAATACATCATCAGGGTTTAACTGGGATAAGTATATTTCATCTGATGCAAAAGCCTGGGTGATTGATCAAGATGATGAAAAGATGCCTGAAGGGTTTAGCTAGGAAGATTTTACATGGGATGATTATATTCCAGATCAAACTCCAGCTCACACAGCTTTTGTTGCTAGGATTGAAGAAGATAGTGATGATGATCGTGAGTATTGGTCAAAGAAAATGGCAGATCATTTGAAAATGATGCAGAAAGTGACAGTGATGATGACAAAGCCAAAAAGAAAAAGAAAAAGATCAAAACACCAGTCAGCAGTGATGACGAAGAAGTTCCAGTGATCAAAAGGAAAGTAAAGGTTGAAGTTCCAAAGTTCAAAGTTGATGAAGAAGTTGATGCTAAAAAGATTCCTGTGAAGTGTGACACTTGTGAAGCTATAAAGAAGCAGAACAGCACATTGATTTATAACTTGAACAGTTTGAAGGAATCTTATGATGTCCTGAACAAAGCTATGAATCAATACAATCATACAAGTGAAGAACAAGCAACAGCAATGAAGACACTTCAGGGAGCGTTCATGATACAGCAAAAAGTTGTGAACAACTACATTGAGAAGTGTGCTGCTCTTGAACAGAAACTGGAACTGCAAAGAATCGAAACTGAAAGAGTTAATCGTTTGTTGAAAAGTTACTCATGTACTTCTTATGTCATTGACAGGATTTATCCGACTGTTGAAGGCATGAAGGCATTTGAAGAGGATGAAGTAACTAAAGAAAAAGATGCTGGAAAAGTTGCTGAAGGAAAGACTCCTGAGAAAAAGACTGACAAGAAGAGAGACACAAAGAAAAAGACTGACAAGAAAGATTCTGGTAAGAAACAAGATGTTGGTTACAACAAGTGTCCACCCCCGCTTGAAAATGGATATTCTCCGAGAAATCCAAATTCAGAAAGAGTCGAAAAGGCAACAAATTTACAGTGGGAGTCGGAGTCGTCAGTTAACTTGCCAGAAAATATTGATGTGACGTTTACATCATCTGACACTGATCATGAGTCCGAGTTAATAAAGAAAGTGGTCGATCAGGTGTTTGATAAAGATGAAACTGAGGAGTCAAAGTTGGAGTCAAACTCAGAGTCAAAGTCAGAGTCAGAGTCAAAGTCTGGTTCTGAAAGTTCGAGTTCGATAGTCAATAGTCCAAAATCTTCGGTTAAGAGGGTTTACAACAAAAAATTCCTGTTATCAAAGTCTAATTTGAGTGACGAAACATTCAAAGTTGCATATACATTGAATGATTCCGACAAATTATATTTTGATGAGGAATTTCCAATAAGAGGTGTCAAAAATGAACTGATAAAAAGGTTTTCAAATTAACAGAAATTAATATTTCTGAAATAAAAGATTTAAATCTTAACGAAAAACCTAAAAAATACACCTCAAGAGTTCAACAACGTTTAAACAAGAAAAAGGGTTACAGTTCTGGTTCTGGTTGGCAAGAGAAACCAAACCAAAACCGTAATTTCAAAAAGAAAGGTCTTGGATTTACTCCAACAGAAAAACAGAAAAATGAAAAATATGTTCGTGATTTTAAATCAAAGATGACATTTGTTTCAGGTACCTCAGCAGATGAGGAAGAAAAGAAAGAATTCTGGAGGCAGTCAAACAGTGAGTTCCTTGCAAAGAAGAAAGAAGAGATGAAGTTTGCTGGACAGAGGAAAGATACAAGAATCTGTTTCCAATGCAACACTGTTGGACATATTGCCAGAGATTGTTCTAAGGCAATACCATCAAAACAGGGAGTTTCTCGTAAACAAAAAGAGAAAGTGATTGAGTTTGAACCACCAATTGACAGAACAAAGTTATTCAAAAATTCTACATTTGAAATTGGTGAATGTTCAAACAAGTTTTACAAGAAGAGAGCTAAAACTGACAACCAGAAATGGGTTGTTAAGAAGTCTGTTGATAGTTCTGGCGATGAATCTGATTCCACAAAATCAGAGGAGCCACAGGTTGTTGAAAACGGTGAAAAATCGGTTCCAATTGTGGATGATGAGAATTTTCCATCACTTCGGGCTGAAAATTTTAAAAGGAAAATTGGTAAAGTTGAGATATCAAACCAATTTTATGATGATAAAAATGTTTTTGATGTTGAAAAAGTTTTTAACCCCACTGTAAAACATATTTTTGGAAAAATGATTGATCGAAAAGTCAAAGGGGTTAAAGAGTTTTACGAGAAGAAGATGAAGAAAGATAAATTTGAACCATCCCTGGTTTGTGACTGGGATGGTACATATTACGAACAGTAAGTCTGTGGACTTGCCGGAGATCCCAAGTTGGTAATTGTGGATCAGGAATCGGCATCATTCATAAAGTTTGTTTTTGGGAAATTTTTAAAGATTGATGAAATGTTTACAGGTGAAGGACTATGCCGGAACTACCAGGTTGGTAAGTGTGGAGTAGGTATCGGCATTTATTTTGAAATTTATTTTGATAAGTTCATTGTTCAAGTGATACAGAGGTTTGTTTTGACATAGTTATTACTCAAGGTCATTAATTTGAACTTGATGTAATCTTCATACAAGTGGTTGAAAGACAATATGATGAACCATGCTCCTACAAGTGGTAAAAACAAACCTATTTTCCGGAAAAATCATTTTGATTAAAACAAACTTAAGTGTTTTGAAATCTAAATGAGAAAATAGTTTGTTGAAAGGGGGAGTTCTGGTTGTTTATGCCAAGTGAATGGCGATTTGAAGCAATTTGATTTCAGTTGTCACGTTGTTTGTATAGTTTGTTTTCAATTTTTCTTAATATGTTTGCATTTTAGGGGGAGTATAAATTTCTGAAAATCCAAAAACATTAGAAAATTTGAAAAAGTCAAAAACATGATAAAATCAAAAATGAGTTTTGTTGTAAAAAGAGGAAATGATAGTACATCAGTGGGCGTTCACAACATGCTAAAGAAATGGAAAGTTAAAATGTGATAAACAATCTCACTGATGATGTGCCAGTAGGTTTTTGCACGTTTAATAGATTGTGACGAGATATAAATCTAAATTCAAACTTGCTTATATCATGGGGAAACATCTCTCGGATATATGGGTAACCCCCAAAATCTTGTTTGAAAGGTCCCTCTTTCTGAGATACTAGGTCTTTATACTCAGTGATATCTGGGGTATTATCCCGGGACTTCTGATTTTGCGGAAGCAATGGCCTAGTCCCCGGAGAATACTTTCTACTTGCTTGAAAAATAGCGCCGCCCTCAGCAAATTGATGAAACAATAAAATTGATAGTCATTGCTATTGTAAACAAAGGGGACACACCAAAAGTCGAAGCCGTCATCTCTCTGCGTATACGGAAGTATCGACCTGAGCTCTCACGGCCCTCGCATTTTAATCCCTTTACAGATATCATCTGTGGTATACTCACCTGTAAGACTGAATATTGGGATCTGGATACGGGAGTATATTCTGAGGTGGGACACGCGATTAAGTTTAAGTGCTTAAGACATTAATCTCGTATCTCGAAACAGTTGAACTTTGTGTGAAAATTTAAATAGACCAGTATACTGACAATCTAGATGAATTGTTTAGAACTTAAAATGAAATGAAGCTTAACGGTGTTAGTGATTTGTCTCAAAAACTGATATGATCCTCTTACGCAAACTCACAAAAATATTGTCTGTAAATATTTCTTTTCTGTAGTTCATATTTTTAAAAATTCCAAAAAGATTTTCGGTGTGTTTTAGCATAAAATTTTGAAAATACAAAAAGATTTTCGACAACTGGTGTTGAAGAGCTAATTTTTAAAATTCCAAGTGCCAAACTTGACGAACTGGTTTGGGAGTGTTGTGTGTGAAAGAATTTTAAGTCTTGTTACAAGAGGTCATCAAAAGTTTTGAAAATGATATTTCTTCAAGTGGTTCATCAGAGACTATAAATGTTAGATCAGTTTATGATTTTTTCAAGTGGTGTCTGAGTGTGTTAAAGTTTAATATTAGAAAACTTATGTTTGTGGTAGAGAATGTACAGGTTTGAGGAAGAGCCAGGTTTCGATACCTGAGGACTATGTGAGTTTAACAAGCCAGGCTACGATCCCAGCAGATTGAGAGGGGGAGTCTGAAGACAAAGTTGAAGAAGCAGTTAGAGCCAGTGCTGATCCTGGAACTGCATTTGCGCAATAGAGATTGAGGCTGATAAAGATTGTAGATGCGAAGACTCGACACTGAAGACTCCGTCAACATCCGAGGGGGAGTTTGTTGGTGCATCCGTCTGTCGTCTACGTCTTGTATCGAGTCTTGTATCAGTTAGGCTAGAACAGGGCACGGAATTCAAGAAACTGGATTTGAAGGTGATTCCGCCCCAAATGACATCTTGTCATTTGGAGCGAAACCCCATAGGTTCTGATTCCGCCCAAAGTGTTGAAGGTTCTGATTTCGCCTGAAATGTAATACCTGATTTCGCTCCTGTAAGTGATTTCGCTCATACATGTTCGAGCGAAATCAGGCAGACTATATATAGGATGTGTCTTGGAGCGAAAATATATAGTTGTTAGGGTGATTGTCTTCCGGTGAGCCACGAAGTGCTGCCGAAGTGTTGAGTCGATTGTAAACGTCATCCAAATCAATAGAATCAACAGTTGAAAGTGAATACTCGGTGAATTGAACCTGATTTATCTGTTTCCGCCGTTCAAATCAGGAATAGTTCTTCTGTTAGACTCAATTGGGTCCGAATTCGATCCTACAAGAACTATACAACCCACGACCTCAAGCTAGGCGCAGTTGTTTTTGCGTTAAAGATTTGGCGACACTACCTTTTATGGTACCAAGTGTATGATCTTCACCGATCATAGGAGTCTACAACATATCTTTGACCAGAAGGAACTTAATATGCGTCAACACTGATGGGTAGAACTTCTCAACGATTATGACTGTGAGATTTGCTATCACCCTGGCAAAGAAAATGTCGTTGCCGACGCTCTAAGCCGATGAAGCTATTTGCATAGCGCTTGTAACGTTCCAGCCCAGCATCATCTCGAAACCCTCATCCGCGAAGCCCAGTATGTGTGTTTTACCGAACACACTTTGAAGAAGGAAAGGATCTATCACGATGGAGCCCAGCTTGTGAATAAGTCGAATGGGATATTCCATTATCTGGACCGAATTTGGATCCCTAAACGGACCAACTTGCGACAGATTTTGATGGACGAAGCCCACAAATCTCGGTATTCCATTCATCCCGGTGCCGATAAAATGTACCAGGACCTTCGCTACAAGTACTGGTGGCCGGGCATGAAGAGAGATATCGCCCTCTATGTTGGAAAGTGCCTGACTTGCCCGAAAGTCAAGGCTGAACACCAAAGACCCTCTGGCTTACTTGAACAACCCCCGATCCCTATGTGGAAGTGGGAAAGTATAGCTATGGACTTCATAACAAAACTCTCGCGTACGCCATCAAGTTACGACAGCATCTGGGTTGTCGTCGACCGTTTGACCAAATCTGCTCATTTTCTGCCGATACGAGAAGACTACAAGGTAGAAAGATTAGCCTGAATCTACACCGATGAGATCATTTGTCGACATGGGACGCCTCGCGACATCATCTCTGACCGTGATGCTCGGTTTACCTCGTGTCTGTAGGAAACGTTTCAAACGGCTCTCGGTACTACGCTTAATCTAAGTACCGCATTCCACCCTCAAACCGACGGTCAGACTGAGAGAATGATTCGTACCCTTGAAGACATGCTATGTTCGTGTGTCATAGATTTCGGTGGTAATTGGGACGCTTACCTACCGTTAGTAGAATTCTCGTATAATAACAGTTATCATTCCAGCATTCAAATGGCACCATTTGAGGCTTTATACGGAAGAAAATTTCGATCGCCAATTGTGTGGCACGAGATCGGGCGCTCATAATTAACCGGTCCGGAGCTATTGCAAGAAACGACTGACAAAGTCCTCCAAGTTAGAGACAATCTGCTGAAAGCTTGGAGTCGTCAGAAAAGTTACGTCTGTCACACCCCCAAAAATCCACACGCGGAGTATCACCGCTTGGAGGCGTGACTGACCAGGATCAAGCCACCAATCATATTGAACATATAAGTAAATAGTAAAAGTCATTCATCAATACGAAAGGTGTTTTCAAAACCAAACATCAATAAGTGTGTAGCGGAAGCATAAGTATGTAAACCCAAAGTAAATCATAAATTCAAATGTTTAGATAGTTAACATGGCATCATCGATCCATGTCCCACAACGACCTGCTCCTCCCTGTGCAAGCTCCAAATGTACCTAAGGTCCTGCAAGGCATGCAGCAGAGAGTCAACAACTAGTTGAGCGAGTTCACAGTTAATAAGTTCGTTATAACAAATCATATATGCATTTAGTGGGGGCTTCCCATGTAGGTATGTGCTAATAGTGGGGGTTTCCCATGGTCATATGTATTACTAGTGGGGGGTTTCCCACGTTTATCTTTACTAATGGGGGCTTCCCATGTTTGTACTTACTAGACTATTTGCAACCATGTGTTCTTCTAAATCCGAGAACAGGAATACGTACAAGGTCACGTAGGATTTACGTGAGTGCCCTTCCCCGAGGACAGTGGTACGTGTGGGGTTTACGTAGGATTTACGTAAGTGTCCTTCCGACCCGGAAGACAGTAGTAGGTATTAGTTTACGTAGGTTTTACGTAAGTGTCCTCCCGACCCGGGAGACAATGGTAGATACTAGGTTACGTAGGTTTTACGTAAGTGTCCTGACTATCCTGAGGACGATGGTCTATAGTCTAGCGATAGCGTAAGTACGAGTAGTTATCCATTTCAAATAATCCAACCCAATTCCCAACCCGGGAATCCCATGCCTTGGCTGTGTGAACTCACCTTGGTTTGCTCGGCAGATACACAAAAGGGTTCCTTGAACTATGAGTGGTCAACCGCGTCCTAATAGGGTTACCATACAAGTCAGGTTTTGACTCAAGTAATGCACATAAGTTTACGCATAACTAACAGGTTTCAAGCACGTATAGATCATGGCAGCATTTTAACAGTCAAACAACACATTCAACTTGTGTGATTTAAATAAGCCCAATAGCACTCAGCCCAACATATAACTTACGGCCCAAAAACAATAAACAAATCATCTTGTGCGATCAGCTCTATTACCCCCCCATGTCTACGGCCCAACCATTAAAAACAAATAACCAGCTTGTGCGGCCCAATCACAACAAACAACAAATTATCTTGTACGGTTCATGTGTCTTGTGCGACCCATTTTGGGCTTGAAGGCCCAACCGTTAAACACATGCAGCATGTGCGATCCGGCAGACCTTGTGCGACTGGATGTGCCTTGTACGACTGGACTCCTTGTGTGATCCGGAGTCTTGTGCGAGTGGTTTTAAATTCCGAATATCATGCTATTTAGTTATATTGTTTCCATATTCAATGTAGTCAACAATCAAACAGTTACACAAATTAATTCATCCTATCATACAATTCAAAACAATATGCTTATCATCATTACTTTATCACTTCAATGGCTGACAACTTTTAATCACCTCAAGAGGTGATTGGACCAATTAGTTTGATTGGTTTGACTAATGTTGAAATATGAATCACATGCCAATCGCAGGTTTGGTACAATCTATGAACTCATGTGCACTAACAATTCATGCAAACATACTGACAATTCATGCAACTTGACTATTTAATATTAAAGGGTTTACCTATCCTTACACATACTGACAATTCATATGCAAGAATCTATGAAGAAATCCTTAAAATACAATTAATTGAAATCACATGCTCATCCTCCTAGATGCACACTGTTCGAACACAACAATCACTCCAACAAGATCATTCAATCACATGAATATAATGATTATCATATATTAGCATTCGAAGTCAATTGTATATATTCTAAACAATTCGGATCATGTAACCTAATCCGAAACATGACAAGATAGCTTATTAATTTCATCACACACCTCCGATTACATCTTACACATGTGAACCTATATAAAAGACATCACACTAACAGTTTACCTAATCCTCAATCGTATATCTTTTACAAACCATCATGAGACATGTATACTCACATAGCATAACATCAATTAATAAATGTCACTAACCGATTAAAGAAGAGGGTAGGAGATTGATCCAAACACAAGATCTTCGATGAAGAGAATGCTTGGCTGCCTTCGGTTTCGTGAGGGAGAGAGAGAGGAGAGCTAGGGTTTGTGTGTGTGGGTGATTAGTAACAAATGAGGAGTTTTACCCTAACCCCTTAGTGTTATGCGACAAAGAGAAGAGTGGGCCGAACCCTCAATGGGCTGTCCATTGATCCGAATACAAAGTGTAGCCCAAAAAGACTTGTGCGAGTGGGTTGTGTTTTGCGATCGGATAATTACTATGCAATACACATCATTACGTAATCATAACCACATAACATTTAATCAATCACAAAGTCACACATAATCTCATTAATTCAACATATCAACTAATTACACCAAGTTCAATTACGTTACATCAAGTACGTTGATAAGTTTGGAAAATACGAGTTGTCACATTATCCCCAAGTTGAAAGAAATTTCGTCCCGAAATTTAGCACGTACTCACTGAGGAAGCTAGTTAAGTTGCATGGTTTTCCTGGTTTTCCTGGGGTATCACATCCTCCCCCCGTTGATCTGGAATTTCGACCCGAAATTCCGTAGCTTCAGCCTCAGTAGTGGTTGTACCGGTTGCAAACAGTTGGGGATACTTTTGTTTCATCTGGTCTTCGCGCTCCCAGGTAAACTCTGGGCCGCGACGTGAGTTCCAACGAACTCGAATGAGAGGTATTCTGGTATGCTTGAGGACCTTCACATCCCGGTCCGTGATCTCCACAGGTTCCTCGACGAATCGTAACTGCTCGTCGATCGTGAGCTCCTTCAAAGGAACTACGTGGCGCTCATCTGATAAACACTTCTTCAGGTTTGACACGTGAAAGACGTTGTGAACTGCACTGAGTTCAGCTGGTAAGTTCAATCTGTAGGCTACCCTGCCTATCTTCTCAATAACTTCGAAAGGTCCGACGTATCGTGGATTAAGTTTGCCGCGTTTGCCAAAACGAACCACACCCTTCCAGGGTGAAACTTTGAGTAGCACTCGATCCCCAACCTGGAATTCGAGTAGTTTTCTATCTTTATCGGCGTATGCTTTCTGACGGTCACGAGCTGCCGCCATTCGTTGTCGTATCTGAGCAATTTTCTCTGTTGTGTCAACTACATATTCTGGACCAATAATCTGACTATCCCCCACCTCTGCCCAACAAAGAGGTGACCGGCATTTACGCCCGTACAATGCCTCAAACGGAGCAGCTTTAATGCTGGTGTGGTAGCTATTGTTGTACGAAAATTCCACACGTTGCCAAAGTCAATTACACATGCCCTAAGCATGTCTTCGAGAGTCTGGATGGTACGTTCCGACTGCCCATCCGTTTGCGGGTGATAAGCTGTGCTCATGTCTAACCTTGAGCCAAAGGACTTGTGCATTGCTTGCCACAATTCTGATGTAAAACGTGCATCTCGATCTGAGATAATAGAGGTGGGCACCCCGTGCCTCGAGACAACTTCCTTTAGGTATACTTCTGCTAGAGTGGAGAACTTATCCATTTCTTTGATAGCCAGGAAGTGAGCAGACTTTGTGAGTCGATCCACGATCACCCAAATAGTATCGTTACCACGTTGTGATCTAGGCAGGCCAGTAACAAAATCCATGGAAATTTGCTCCCATTTCCATTGTGGTATCTCTGGTTGTTGAAGGGGGCCTGAAGGTTTCTGGTACTCCGCCTTGACTCTCGCACAAGTCAAGCACTTGCTAACGTACGTTGCTATATGGGCCTTCATGCTAGGCCACCAATATGTGGTTTTGATGTCGTGGTACATTTTGTCCGAACCAGGGTGCACTGAGTAGCGAGACTTGTGTGCCTCATCCATCACAAGCTCTCGTAGGTTGCCATAAAGTGGGACCCAAATACGTCCTGTTACATAGTAAGCACCGTCTTCCTTCTGTTCTAAACGTTGCCTTGAGCCGCGTAGGGCTTCAGCCCTGACGTTCTCTGGTTTCAATGCTTCTACCTGAGCATTTCGTATTTGAAAAGGAAGGCTAGACTGCATGGTAAGTTGTAAAGCTCGTACGCGCTTGGGCGCAGTGTCCTTTCGACTGAGAGCGTCAGCCACAACATTGGCTTTGCCCGGGTGATACCTGATTAAGCATTCGTAATCGTTCAGCAGTTCGACCCATCGTCGTTGTCTCATATTGAGTTCTTTCTGTTTGAAGATGTGCTCGAGGCTCCTGTGATCAGTGTAGATAGCACACTTGGTGCCATACAAGTAGTGTCGCCATATCTTAAGTGCAAAAACAACCGCTCCCAGCTCTAGATCGTGTGTAGTGTAGTTCTTCTCATGAACCTTGAGTTGGCGTGAAGCGTATGCTATAACTTTATCCCGCTGCATCAAAACACAACCAAGACCCTGAATAGATGCGTCACAGTAAACCACGAAGTCATCTGTGCCCTCTGGCAATGAAAGGATAGGTGCACTACAAAGTCTATCCTTTAAGTGCTGAAACGCTATCTCCTGTGCGTTTCCCCAACGATAAACAACGCCCTTCTGCGTTAGTGAAGTAAGAGGCTGAGCAATCTTAGAAAAAATCCTTGATAAATCTCCTGTAGTAACCTGCCAATCCCAAGAATTGGCGAATTTCCGTTGGTGTACGAGGAGCGGGCCAATTCTTGATCGAATCCACCTTGGATGGATCGACATGAATCCCATCCTTGTTTACCACGTGGCCTAAGAAGTGGACTTCACGAAGCCAAAAGTCGCACTTTGAAAACTTAGCGTATAGTTGCTCCGTTCGAAGGAGTTCCAAAATAAGTCGTAAATGATGCTCGTGTTCCTCCTGACTCTTCGAGTAGTTCAGGATGTCATCGAAGAAAACAATAACAAACTTGTCAAGATAAGGTTTGCACACCCTGTTCATAAGATCCATGAAAACCGCAGGCGCGTTCGTTAGTCCGAATGGCATGACTAGAAACTCGTAGTGGCCGTAGCGTGTTCTGAATGTTGTTTAGGAGACGTCCTCATCCCGGACTCTCAGTTGATGGTAACCTAACCCCAGATCAATCTTCGAGTAATAGCTCGACCCTTGCAACTGGTCGAATAAGTCGTCAATGCGTGGAAGAGGATAGCGATTCTTCACAGTCACCTTGTTCAGTTCGCGGTAATCTATACACATGCGGAAGGTACAGTCTTTCTTCTTCACAAATAATACTGGAGCTCCCCAGGGCGAAGAACTAGGACGTATGAAACCCTTTTCCAAGAGTTCTTGCAATTGCTTAGATAGTTCTTCCAGTTCGGTTGGAGCTAAGCGATAAGGTGCTCGAGCTATGGGTGCTGCTCCTGGAGCTAGCTCGATCTGAAATTCGACCTGGCGATGAGGCGGTAACCCAGGTAACTCTTCAGGAAACACTTGAGGAAAGTCGCGTACAACAGGAATATCCTCCATCTTTTTCTCTTTCTTCGATGTATCTGTAACAAGTGCTAATATAGCTGTGTGGCCCTTTCGCAAACACTTCTGTGCCTTCAAGAAGGAGATGATGCCACTCACGACACCACTCTTGTCGCCTTGAACTTCGAGAGGTTCTTTGCCAGTACGGGGAATACGAATAACCTTCTCCTTGCATAGGATCTCTGCTTGTTGTTGAGATAACCAATCCATACTAATGTCGATGTCGAAACCATCACCATATTGGGGTCATTCCTAGTATCACCCTGACCAATCACGAACACTCGACCCCTGGCACCATTTCCGTCGTTATTTCTCCCATTGTTATTCCCGTTGCCCTGATCATCGTTGCTGTTGTTGTTGTTGTTGTTGGTTCTGATTCGCAGGTCGCGAGCTCCTGCAATCCTTAGCTTCATGACTCATCTTGAGACACCTCTGGCAACGACCCCTTTTGCACTGACCATTGTGGTGTCTGTTGCACTTGTTGCACTTTGGGAGGTTTCCTCGATATCCACCCTGCCCCTGACTACCAGAAGGTTGCTAACCAGGGCTCTGGTAGTCATCAATCCTTCGCTGCTGTGCCTGGGACTAAACTGAAGTCGAACCCTTGCTAGAGGTTCCATCCCATTTTAGTTTGTTGTCAGTGGGAGTAGCAGAAGTAATGGTAGTGGTAATAGCACCGATACGCTTAGGCAGCCTGTTCTGTTCCACTGCCTGATCTGTGAGACAATGAGGAAGACGAGTAACATCTTGAATAGTAGCAAGGTTAGCAGAAGTCACATGACTTTGTAATCTCTGGTACTAAGCCTTTGAGGTACAGCTCAATGCGATTGATAGGAGGATCCACCATAGTTGGGCATAACACTGCCAGTTCGTTGGATCGTTTCGTGTACGCTTCTATCTCTGACCCCGTCGTCTTCAGGTTAAAGAACTCCACTTCCAACTTGTGGATGTCGTCACGACTACAGTATTCATGTTTGATCAGTTCCTTAAAATCATTCCATGGGGTGGCATAAGCAGCCGCCAGCCCCAGCATCTGAACTTGCGCGTTCCACCAAGTTAGCGCAGTGCCTTCGAGAGTACCAGTGGCGTACTTCACCCTGCGAGCCTCAGGGCATAACACACATTTCGAAGACCAATTCAAGCTTTTCAAACCAATGGAGAAGTCCAACGGCCCCTTCAGTGCCACTGAAAGTACTAGAACGACAGTCCATGAAAGTTTGGAACGTGCACACGGGTGGCTGAGCGTGTTGACCTGTCGTGTGTGTAAGAGGAAACATACTTGAGCACGAGTGTTGGTTTACGAGAGTAGGATCTAAAGATCCTAGAGTAAGTGGTGATGGCAGGTTACACCTCCTGCCTGGGCAGCTGCGAGTGCTGCAGTAACTTGTTCAGTGATCGAAGCCGCCAACTGGGCTTGAGTTAGGTTAACGCGTCCACACATGATCTTGACATCAAGGAGAACATGTGGGTGAGAGGTTCGCGAATAGCGCGAAGAGAGTGATCACACAAGTATTCTCAAGCAATAACATATAGTAGGTTCTGTAATCTAAGCACACCACGAGCAAGGTTCTATGTAATTCTAGCAAGTAGGTAAAGTAACATGAATAGTAGTACCTATGATGTTGAGCCTTGCACGTGGAGCGGAGCGTCGTTGTGGATCGTTGAGCACTGTACTGGTTATAGTCTGGTTTTAATAAAAACATTTTCCCCATATTAAAACCAAGTTCTCTATAACCAAAGGCTCTGATACCAATCTGTCACACCCCCAAAAATCCACACGCGGAGTATCACCGCTTGGAGGCGTGACTGACCAGGATCAAGCCACCAATCATATTGAACATATAAGTAAATAGTAAAAGTCATTCATCAATACGAAAGGTGTTTTCAAAACCAAACATCAATAAGTGTGTAGCGGAAGCATAAGTATGTAAACCCAAAGTAAATCATAAATTCAAATGTTTAGATAGTTAACATGGCATCATCGATCCATGTCCCACAACGACCTGCTCCTCCCTGTGCAAGCTCCAAATGTACCTAAGGTCCTGCAAGGCATGCAGCAGAGAGTCAACAACTAGTTGAGCGAGTTCACAGTTAATAAGTTCGTTATAACAAATCATATATGCATTTAGTGGGGGCTTCCCATGTAGGTATGTGCTAATAGTGGGGGTTTCCCATGGTCATATGTATTACTAGTGGGGGGTTTCCCACGTTTATCTTTACTAATGGGGGCTTCCCATGTTTGTACTTACTAGACTATTTGCAACCATGTGTTCTTCTAAATCCGAGAACAGGAATACGTACAAGGTCACGTAGGATTTACGTGAGTGCCCTTCCCCGAGGACAGTGGTACGTGTGGGGTTTACGTAGGATTTACGTAAGTGTCCTTCCGACCCGGAAGACAGTAGTAGGTATTAGTTTACGTAGGTTTTACGTAAGTGTCCTCCCGACCCGGGAGACAATGGTAGATACTAGGTTACGTAGGTTTTACGTAAGTGTCCTGACTATCCTGAGGACGATGGTCTATAGTCTAGCGATAGCGTAAGTACGAGTAGTTATCCATTTCAAATAATCCAACCCAATTCCCAACCCGGGAATCCCATGCCTTGGCTGTGTGAACTCACCTTGGTTTGCTCGGCAGATACACAAAAGGGTTCCTTGAACTATGAGTGGTCAACCGCGTCCTAATAGGGTTACCATACAAGTCAGGTTTTGACTCAAGTAATGCACATAAGTTTACGCATAACTAACAGGTTTCAAGCACGTATAGATCATGGCAGCATTTTAACAGTCAAACAACACATTCAACTTGTGCGATTTAAATAAGCCCAATAGCACTCAGCCCAACATATAACTTACGGCCCAAAAACAATAAACAAATCATCTTGTGCGATCAGCTCTATTACCCCCCCATGTCTACGGCCCAACCATTAAAAACAAATAACCAGCTTGTGCGGCCCAATCACAACAAACAACAAATTATCTTGTACGGTTCATGTGTCTTGTGCGACCCATTTTGGGCTTGAAGGCCCAACCGTTAAACACATGCAGCATGTGCGATCCGGCATACCTTGTGCGACTGGATGTGCCTTGTACGACTGGACTCCTTGTGTGATCCGGAGTCTTGTGCGAGTGGTTTTAAATTCCGAATATCATGCTATTTAGTTATATTGTTTCCATATTCAATGTAGTCAACAATCAAACAGTTACACAAATTAATTCATCCTATCATACAATTCAAAACAATATGCTTATCATCATTACTTTATCACTTCAATGGCTGACAACTTTTAATCACCTCAAGAGGTGATTGGACCAATTAGTTTGATTGGTTTGACTAATGTTGAAATATGAATCACATGCCAATCGCAGGTTTGGTACAATCTATGAACTCATGTGCACTAACAATTCATGCAAACATACTGACAATTCATGCAACTTGACTATTTAATATTAAAGGGTTTACCTATCCTTACACATACTGACAATTCATATGCAAGAATCTATGAAGAAATCCTTAAAATACAATTAATTGAAATCACATGCTCATCCTCCTAGATGCACACTGTTCGAACACAACAATCACTCCAACAAGATCATTCAATCACATGAATATAATGATTATCATATATTAGCATTCGAAGTCAATTGTATATATTCTAAACAATTCGGATCATGTAACCTAATCCGAAACATGACAAGATAGCTTATTAATTTCATCACACACCTCCGATTACATCTTACACATGTGAACCTATATAAAAGACATCACACTAACAGTTTACCTAATCCTCAATCGTATATCATTTACAAACCATCATGAGACATGTATACTCACATAGCATAACATCAATTAATAAATGTCACTAACCGATTAAAGAAGAGGGTAGGAGATTGATCCAAACACAAGATCTTCGATGAAGAGAATGCTTGGCTGCCTTCGGTTTCGTGAGGGAGAGAGAGAGGAGAGCTAGGGTTTGTGTGTGTGGCTGATTAGTAACAAATGAGGAGTTTTACCCTAACCCCTTAGTGTTATGCGACAAAGAGAAGAGTGGGCCGAACCCTCAATGGGCTGTCCATTGATCCGAATACAAAGTGTAGCCCAAAAAGACTTGTGCGAGTGGGTTGTGTTGTGCGATCGGATAATTACTATGCAATACACATCATTACGTAATCATAACCACATAACATTTAATCAATCACAAAGTCACACATAATCTCATTAATTCAACATATCAACTAATTACACCAAGTTCAATTACGTTACATCAAGTACGTTGATAAGTTCAGAAAATACGAGTTGTCACAACGTCGATAGATGATGCAAGCCCCATGAATTTGACGTTGGCGACTACATACTCCTAAAGGTATCACCTTGGAAGGGTGTGGTCAGATTCGGCAAGAAAGGGAAACTAGCACCTCGATATGTTGGACCTTTTAAGATTCTGGAAAGGATTGGAAAAGTCACCTACAGACTCGAACTACCGGAGGAACTTAGCAACGTCCACCCGACTTTCCATGTGTCGAACCTCAGGAAGTGCCTGGCTGAGCATGATTTAATTGTACCTCTAGAAGATCTTCAAGTAAATGAAACACTACACTTCGTGGAGAAGCCTATCGAGATCATGGATCGCCAAACCAAGCAGCTCAGACGCTTGCGCATTCCCATTGTGAAGGTTCGATGGGAAGACAAACGAGGCGCAGAGTTCACTTGGGAACTCGAAAGCGACATGAAGGAGAAGTACCCGCAGTTGTTTGTTACGGCTTCGGCCTAATTTCGGGACAAAATTCCCTCAACTAGGGGAGGATGTAACACCCCGTGTTTCGAAAGTCAAAGTCAAAGTCAAGATTGAAGTCAAAGGGAGACAAGATTTCTAATTGCGATCTGTCACTCCTTGCCCAATTCCTGTTTTGACTTCGTTGACTTGTGGATAGTCTTTTTATGCTTTTACGTTAGTTGTATTATGAGGAGTATTTGTTAATAATCGAGGTTTAGTCGCTATTTATCGATATTTATCGCATGTCTTATCGCTTATCGCAATCGCACTCGCAACCTGAATTACGCGTCTGGTTATGGTTCTTATGTGTGTGTGCCTTTTATGTGTTACTTGTGCATGTTAATTATGTTTTATGATGTGGTGATTAATCGAAACGCAATCGCAACTCAATCGCAATCGAATCGCAAACACTAAACGCAAGTTAAATAGGATGATTGTATGTTGATATAGTAGTTGGGATTAAAAGTAATTTGAATAAGAAACTCTATTGCATCGCAACGCTCAACACACGAATCGAAACTGCAAAACTCGTCGCGCGCGTCACTCCAATCGAGTGGTCAGCCGATCGAGCTGCCACCCGGTCGAAGTGCCACTCGATCGAGCTGCCACCCGAACGGGCTGCCACTCGATCGACCAGCCACTTACACCCCTTTCCTTTTATGGAAACCCTATAAATACCCTCATATGTCAACATCACTTGATGTTGACAGCTCTCTCCCTCTCCACTCACTCCAACCGCTATTTCTTCAGATTTCTCGCGATTCTTGTAAGTTTTCCACCTAAACCTTGTACTTTCTTAATCTACATGCACTCCTACACCTTACTATCTTTTTAATCTTAACTTTTAACCGTGAAATCACTAGATTCGAGGTGTTCTAGGATGATGTCATCAGGGTGTTCTTATGAACTTCGTGTTTTGGCTTCAACCCATCAAGAACAACTTAGATCTGAACGATTTCCACACAAATAAGCAAAGATCTTTCATAGATCTGAACATATTCATGATGAAAAGGATTGAAAGATGGTTTTCCAACCTTCTTTCAACTCTTTTACACTCAATGCACTCAAAACCGATAGAATCGGAGCTTGTTCTAATCTTCTACTCCTTCTTGTGGATGTGTTGGTTCAAGATCTGGATTCTATCCACGAGGTTACTAATTTCGGGTTAAACATGAAACACCGTCTCGAACAGTTAACTGGTTGGACTAGGGTGGTTCCTGTCCGATCGGGTCACTAAGACTTGGCGAGATTTCTGTTGTTTAGCACGTTATCAAACAGTCTCGAGAAAACTTCAAACTGTCAAAACAACCAAGGAAGAAGACGATCAAGTCAACTGGGACGGACTGTCGTCCGATCGGATTGCCACCCGACCGGACTGCCACCCGATTGGATTGCACCTTGGGCCCCACACTTAACTTTTATTTCAATATTTGAGGTTTTGAACATTGAACGGATTGTCGTCCGATCGGATTGCCACCCGATCGGATTACCACCCGACCATGTGATGTTTGACTTCAAACACTTAAACAAATTTTCAACATGTTCAATCCGAACGGATTGCCACCCAATCGGATAGCCATCCGATCGAGTGACCGTCCTGCTGTGAACTTGTTCTCAATCTGAGAAGTCTCGCCAATCGGATTGATACCCGATCGAACGGCCATTCGATCGACCGACCTGAAAGGTAGAGATACTTCTCTATTTTCAAAATGCTACAACAAAAACTTCAAAAGACAAGCCATCATACATAAACATATCCATCCCAAACGAGATGACAATCCAATCGAGTGGCCACCCGATCGGGCGACCACCCGAACGGATTGTCATCCGATCGACCGGTCACCCGATCGGATCGCCACCCGATCGGATTGCCGTCCGATCCACTGACACTTTGCTTCGTTTTACGCGCCGCTTATCGTTTATGCTATCATTCTGATCAGGCTAATCTTGCTCTCTAGCGCTCTCTTCAATCCATCATCGCTGTGAGTATACTCGATCCCTTTTTGCTTTACGCACTTTTGGGTTTTACATACGTTACTTATTCTAAATCACATCGAACACACTACGAAATACTTTAACGCTAACCGTTACCGCATGTTATACGTGACTTAATGAATGCTTGTTTGTTATGTGTACACATGGAATGCTGTTGATGTGTGTAAAATGCAACATATAAATTACATCAAATGAGGCATAAAACTAACCCTTTTTTAGTACTAATATTGGAAAAAGAGTGTTTTTGTCTTCCTTTTGTATTTTCAGGGTTAAAAGAGCTCAAAGACGCAAAAGAAGCAAAAAGACAGCTAAATCCAACATAAATACAAGAAAATGAACATTAGTGGACTGCCCGAACCCTCAACGGCACCTTCCAAAGCAAAATAGAGAAAACAGAAGACTGAACACGCCCCGTGCTCAGCCAGCACGGGGCCGTGCCCAAGAAGCAGCAAAAAAGACAAACCTATAGAAGCTTCTATTGCCCATCACGGGGCCGTGCTCAGCGGACACGGGGGCGTGTCGAAAGTACAGCAGGCGCATTTATTGTAATTGCGAATTACAATTAATGAGGAGAGAGAGTGTCAGACGGACACGGGGCCGTGCCCAGCGGACACGGGGCCGTGTCCAGCTCTCTGTTCAGCCTATAAATAGGAGTGCTTGGATTCATTTCATCTCATCCCTTGGCACACCACCTCTCTCACACTTCATCCACCACCCACCACCATCACAACACCATCATCCACCACCATCATCCATTGTCCATCGTAGAGTGTGTGAGTCGTCTCGGGATCCAAGATTGATCGTAAGAGTTCTTGACAATCAAGGCCATGTTTGCCTAAGTCTCTTACATCACTTGGTGAAGACAAAGTGTCTAGTATAATACTTTTTATTTCTAATCTTTTGCACTTTTTATTTGGTTTTGTATTAATGACTTTAATAACTAGTTACTTATGTTGAAGGTGATCTTTCCTTATCGTTTGTCCGTGGTGTCTTGGCATTATTTTACTGTCTATATAAAATAAAGGATTTTCACCATTCATATCTCCACGGTCTATATGGAGATATGTTGGCTACCTGGTAGGGGGTTAAGGGAACTGTTTGGTAAAGGTCTTGCCATTGTTCAGCGTTTAGAGGTCCTGCAATGGACCTGGGTCAAATTTAGTAGGACCTCCTTCAATACTTCACGGTATTGGATGGCGGGGGTCCAAACTCTTTGATCCCCTCATAAGTTAACTACTATTAATACTATAACCCGGCTATTTAGGACTGTATCCCTGCTGACTCAGACTACTTAGCCGAGGGTAACGTCACCGCCAAAAGCGGGGCCTACCATAATACTGCATTAATAACTTAATTCATTATCTTCCAATAATCCACCCTTTTAGGATTGTATCCCTGCTGACTCAAACTACTGGGGTGAGGGTAACGTCGCCTTCAAAAGAGGGGCCTACTACAATAACTAAGATAATCTCTTAATTATGTGCAAAAGTGCGGAAATAATCAAAGGTTATACTAGATACGAGTCGGAACCAAGTGATTCATCTTGTCTATCTGTTTTTATTTTTATTTTATTTTCAGCATTTTAGTTAGTTTTATTTTTCTTAGTTTAAAACATTTTTCTAAACTTTTATTTTGGTTAGACGTTGAGGATAAACCGGTACTAAAAGCTCTTGTGTCCTTGGACGACCTCGGTATCTTACCAACGCTATACTACACTCAACGATGGGTGCACTTGCCCATATGTGTGTTTAGTGTTAGTGAAATATCGTGTTTTATAAATTTAAAACTTGGCTAAAATAAGTGTTAAAAAGGGCTTAAAATATACACCTAATATATATAACACTTCGCACGCATCAAGTTTTTGGCACCGTTGCCGGGGACACAAGGATTTTAAGAAAGTTAGGAATCAACGGGCTAATCATCTTTTATTTTTCTTTTTATTTTTTTAGGATTTTCTTAGTTTTTCAGCTTCTGCAGAGCTCTGCACGGGTCGTGCCCGCTGAACACGCCCCCGTGCTCAATCATTGGAACTGGCAATCCTGTTTACATCAGACAGTAAGCTGAACACGGGGCCGTGCCCACTCAACACGCCCCCGTGCCCAAGTTTCAGTTACTGAAAACAGAACCGTTAGATCCCGACGGTTGGTAATTTCTGACAAAAACATGAGTGATAGTAATTATTTTTACTTTCGGCACTCTTATGGTACGTGGTGTCAATTATGTGGTGGCGAACATGAAGAAGTAAAATGCTACTTCCTAAATTATAGGCCCCACTACATGGACCCACCATCTTCTCACAACCTTAAGAGGGGCGAAAGTAAAAATAAGCACTATTTCTCCCTCGAATGCGCCCAGCCAGATATTCTAGGGGAAATGCTCCTTAGCGAGTTATTTCAACTAGAAGAGCTAGTTCTGAAATGGTTAGAAGAGCTTAGGAAGGATTTTATTGATCCACCCCAAGACGATACCCATGAAGAAATGTTGGAACCGCATTCCGACAACCTCGTTGCTCCCGAAAATACCTTAGTACCTAGCAAAGACTTGGACGATAGTCGTCCCTGTGTCGATTGTGCCGTGAAGGACTCTCCATCGACTTCGTTCGGTGCATACATAGACCTGAGCGATTCGGCATATACCTTCTTTAACAAGAGCCCGGGAAAGGATTGGACTTGTCCACCTAGAATGAAAATAGGAATTACCCTCACCGACAACCTCTTGCGTTCTCGCCTTAGTCTAGGACAATTAAGGTATATTAGGCACTTTGGGGTTGTTCCAACCAGTAAGGAACCACCCGATATCGATGAGATCCTTGAAGTAGCAAAACTCCATAAAGCAGCCTCCAGATACGGGGCCGTGTCCAGGTCAACACGCCCCCGTGCTCACTAAAAAAGATTCTCTGCTGATTTGGTCAGAATACGGACAAAAGGTGTCAGGATTTCCTCTGAACACGGGGCCGTGTCCAGTTAACACGGGGCCGTGCCCAGGGCACTGTCGTTTTCTTTAAATGCAGCCTGATTCCTGCTCATTTTGACCACCTCAATTGACAGAGATCCCTGGGATTTTCACTCATACCATCCTAGGTAAGTGTTAAAAGAAGGTTCCAAGGGACCCTCTTGTCCCTTCCACTTTTATTCATTTCCTCCTCTTTCAAAATTTTTTCAAAATTTCCTCCATGGAAGCTTGGAAAACCCTTGATTCCAACCCTCTATGTGAAGTTTGTAAGATTATTTGCTAAAGATTCTGGCTTAAAGTTAGTTGTATAACCTTGTTTTAAATTATCTGAGCTTAAAACCCAGATAGAAATCATAAAAATAATTTAAAACTCCAAGATTCTTTAGCCAAAAATCCTGCAGACAAATGGACACGGGGCCGTGCTCAACAAGCACGGGGCCGTGTCCAGGGGCTCTGTTTTGTAAAAATTTAGCTTTCTTCGGTTTCCTTCGCAGAAAATGGCAAGCAGAACAAGCGGATCATCTTCAAGAAATAACCGACAAGGGAGGAGATCTTCAACAGCGGAAGACTCTCTTGTAAACTATGTTTACGCTCTGAGGGAGGCTATTGATGAAATGACGGGAGTGGAAGAAGCATTGGTCGACCGTATCAACCATCTTACAGTAGGGCTGGAGGGCTGTCTCCATGAAGTAAACCTCTTGCACCAGAGGTTGAACCTTCTCGCCTCCCCGCCTTTGGTACCTATAATAACCCAAAGGGCGTGGAACATGGTGCCCGAAGTTGTCATTCCAGCTGAATGGTACGCCATGCACCAAGAGCTTCCGCGAAGAGTGGTGCAAGGAGTCCCGGTGAATGTTCCCCCTCAACCGCCAGCAGTGGAGGAAAATGAAGCCGCATTCTTCCTTCCTAGGGAGATCGAAGAATGGCTTTAAACAACGGTTAGGGAAGAATTCGTTCGGCTAAAAGTCCTACTATATCGGGAAACCATTCTCGAAATTTTCTTAACATAGTAGGACTCCTTATGATAACCTCGTGTACCTGCTGACCTATCTAGATAAGTTTTAGTTTTATTTTAATTTAGGATTATGTAATTTCTCTCTATGATGAAATGAAATGATGGTTTTAAGGTTTGGATGGTTTGTAATGAATAAAACACACTCATGGTGGTAAAGGATGAAAAGGGGAACGAGAACAATGATCCCATGCACAAGAACGAGGCAACCCGACAATTCTCTCCATTACAGAAGGTTCAACACGGGCCGTGCTCAACCAACACGGCCCCGTGCCGAACCTCCTGCAGAAAACGCCCAGTTCAGGTACCTGGACACGGGCCGTGTTCACCCAACACGCCCCCGTGTCCAGACTTCTGTTTCTCTTATTTTAATTTTGTTACTGGCACTTGAACACGGGGCCGTGCCCGGATAACACGGGGCCGTGTTCAGTGCCCAGTAGCACAAATTTTTGCTTTTTAAACACTATTTTACACATCTAATCAACCTAAAAATTTATTTTTGGGACACATTGAGGACAATGTGTAATTTAAGTGTGGGGGGGATGCTAAAACCTTGAATTTTGCAAGTCCTAAAAACAAGCCTTACACAAAACTCTATTGGAACCGCTAATCACCCCAAATTTTTTCAAAAATTTCATTTTTTTTACTTGTCTAGGTTTAACTCGGGAAATTCAAGTTCTCAAAAAAAGGTTATATTTTTACAAATTTACAACCGATAGCGTAGTGATAAAAAGAACCAACATAAGAAAATTATGAAAAGGCATAGCAAACTTATTTAAAATTTGATTATACATACTTGATCACATAAAAACCCATTCCCACAAAAGTGAGTTTTGAGCCTTTATTGAGCACACAAATTACATATCATTTGACTAAATGCTCATTTTTCGTTTCTTGTGTGAATAGCCGCTTGGTTCTTACGACTCTAGAACTTGCCATGACGATACATTCCCGGTCCTTATCAACTTAAACCCGAGTAAGTAAATGATGGAGGCATTAGGACTAACCCTTTTTATTTCTACACCTTTATTTTCCTTTTCTTTTACCACCTACCCAAAAATCCCCCTAGTTAGCCCCTTTGAGCCTAAACCTTTTCGTTTCATCACCCAAACAAAAACCCTTTTACCCACCAAAACCTTTTTCATTTTTAACCCTTTATTTTAGTAACAAGTTCGGTTCTTCGTGAAAAAAAAAAATTTGTGATTATGATGAAGTAAAAAAAAAAAAAAAAACAAACAAACAAACAAGTTAATCAAAAATAACTTAGTTTGAATGAAAGCTTCATCAAAATAAAAAGTTGCAAAAATACGAAAACCGACACTTGTTACGCTTTTAGCCCTTTTTCTACTAACCACTAACCCAACCACCTACCTTTAACCCTAGCCAACCCTTAACCCACAAAGTCCTCTTGATATCTACAAAGGTATAAAAGTTAAAAAGGAGGAGGATTGATTTCTTGGCAAGCCTATGGTAGGAATAAGTTCCATGCCGCTCTCGAGTGATTCACTAAAAATACACCTTCGGCCGAGTGTGAGTGATTTCCCCGCGAGGTATGTGAACTTGTATATAAATAGAATTTTAAAAAGGCATGTTATGCCCGAATAAGTAATTTCTTTTATGAACAGTTCTAAATAAATCATTACGAATAGGAGTGTAAATAAATAAAAATAAAACCCAAAAAGATCTTGGAAATCCCGACACTCTACGACAAGCCCAAAACCTTCTCTTCTACCTATTCCATTTGGGAGTGTAAGCCACATATTAAAGAGTTTTGCTTGAGGACAAGCAAAAGTTCAAGTGTGGGGGTATTTGATGTGTGTAAAATGCAACATATAAATTACATCAAATGAGGCATAAAACTAACCCTTTTTTAGTACTAATATTGGAAAAAGAGTGTTTTTGTCTTCCTTTTGTATTTTCAGGGTTAAAAGAGCTCAAAGACGCAAAAGAAGCAAAAAGACAGCTAAATCCAACATAAATACAAGAAAAGGAACATTAGTGGACTGCCCGAACCCTCAACGGCACCTTCCAAAGCAAAATAGAGAAAACAGAAGACTGAACACGCCCCGTGCTCAGCCAGCACGGGGCCGTGCCCAAGAAGCAGCAAAAAAGACAAACCTATAGAAGCTTCTATTGCCCATCACGGGGCCGTGCTCAGCGGACACGGGGGCGTGTCGAAAGTACAGCAGGCGCATTTATTGTAATTGCGAATTACAATTAATGAGGAGAGAGAGTGTCAGACGGACACGGGGCCGTGCCCAGCGGACACGGGGCCGTGTCCAGCTCTCTGTTCAGCCTATAAATAGGAGTGCTTGGATTCATTTCATCTCATCCCTTGGCACACCACCTCTCTCACACTTCATCCACCACCCACCACCATCACAACACCATCATCCACCACCATCATCCATTGTCCATCGTAGAGTGTGTGAGTCGTCTCGGGATCCAAGATTGATCGTAAGAGTTCTTGACAATCAAGGCCATGTTTGCCTAAGTCTCTTACATCACTTGGTGAAGACAAAGTGTCTAGTATAATACTTTTTATTTCTAATCTTTTGCACTTTTTATTTGGTTTTGTATTAATGACTTTAATAACTAGTTACTTATGTTGAAGGTGATCTTTCCTTATCGTTTGTCCGTGGTGTCTTGGCATTATTTTACTGTCTATATAAAATAAAGGATTTTCACCATTCATATCTCCACGGTCTATATGGAGATATGTTGGCTACCTAGTAGGGGGTTAAGGGAACGGTTTGGTAAAGGTCTTGCCATTGTTCAGCGTTTAGAGGTCCTGCAATGGACCTGGGTCAAATTTAGTAGGACCTCCTTCAATACTTCATGGTATTGGATGGCGGGGGTCCAAACTCTTTGATCCCCTCATAAGTTAACTACTATTAATACTATAACCCGGCTATTTAGGACTGTATCCCTGCTGACTCAGACTACTTAGCCGAGGGTAACGTCACCGCCAAAAGCGGGGCCTACCATAATACTGCATTAATAACTTAATTCATTATCTTCCAATAATCCACCCTTTTAGGATTGTATCCCTGCTGACTCAAACTACTGGGGTGAGGGTAACGTCGCCTTCAAAAGAGGGGCCTACTACAATAACTAAGATAATCTCTTAATTATGTGCAAAAGTGCGGAAATAATCAAAGGTTATACTAGATACGAGTCGAAACCAAGTGATTCATCTTGTCTATCTGTTTTTATTTTTATTTTATTTTCAGCATTTTAGTTAGTTTTATTTTTCTTAGTTTAAAACATTTTTCTAAACTTTTATTTTGGTTAGACGTTGAGGATAAACCGGTACTAAAAGCTCTTGTGTCCTTGGACGACCTCGGTATCTTACCAACGCTATACTACACTCAACGATGGGTGCACTTGCCCATATGTGTGTTTAGTGTTAGTGAAATATCGTGTTTTATAAATTTAAAACTTGGCTAAAATAAGTGTTAAAAAGGGCTTAAAATATACACCTAATATATATAACACTTCGCACGCATCACTGTCTACCTGCCTTAGCAATGATAGTACTATAGTTTGGACTGAGCACTTGTTCACTCAAGGGTTGTTAAGGAAAATTAATTACATGGCTCACAGTGGTGAGTGTGTATTATGAACTGCCTTGGGCAGTCAACCCGCAGTCATTGGTATCGATAGGTTCATGTCGATAACTAACGTGCTTCATTTTACACTGTGTACGTGCTGGTTATGCGTAACGATTTCGAACTCTATTATATCTATTAAACATGTATGCTCACCTTTACACTATGTGTATTGACTTTTACTTTAACGTATGTGGCAGGTGTTTAAGATGTTTAGATGCTTGGCTTGCGGTGAAATCGAGGCTAGGAAAGGTCTAGAAACAAATAAACAAGTTGTTTATATTTGAAATCTGAGTTGTCAGAACAGAACAATTTGACTAGATTTTGTCTGTAATAATTATAATACTTTTTATGTCATGGTATGGGACATGATGCTTTAAATAATTGGTGATTATAGTTGTTATGGAAACTTCTGGACAATCTGTTTCGCTCAGTGCCACGCCCCGATGTTTCCGCCATCGGTTGGGGTGTGACAATATTATATCATAAAAACAATTATTTCTAACTAGTTCCAAAATATTAAAATTATTAAGTGTAGGTTGAGCCTAGTATCTTAGTGTGATTTATGATAATAGCTTTAAAAAATAATAATTTGTGTAAAAAAGTTAAATTCCATTTGTTCATACTTATTACTTAGTTTAATTTAATATCTCCTACACTTAATAAGAAATAATACTCTAAAGAGTATGATTTCATAAGAGAAACTAAATTAATATTAGTAGTATGAGCGGAGTGGGAGAGAAGAGGAGGAGCCTTGGCTTGATGTACCTCCTCGCCGGAACGGCAAGGGCACAAAAGGAAATAAAGAGAAGGAAAAAGACGTGACTAAATTTTTCATATCCAACTTGCCCAATGGATGCACGCCATGGGAGGTATCGGATTTTTTTTGGTACTTTGGAGAGGTGGTCAGAACCTATATCGCGAGGAAAAGGGATAAGGAAGGAAAAAGATTCGCTTTAATCATGTTCAGGAACGTGAAAATGGCGAAAGAGTTAGAACTGAGAATTAATGGTGTGAAGATGGGGAACTTTAAGTTAAGAGTGAACATCCTTATGTTTGCCGACTAGAATGCCAGGTTTAAATTATTATTAATTACTAATAATTGATTTTAACAATTTGGTTGATTTAAATGTGACTATGAAATGGGAAGGCCTCGGGGGGTTGTATATAACAACCCTCCAAAATTTTTCGGACACCCCTAATATATTTAAAATGCCCCTATATGTCTTGAAACATACCCCGTATGCGAAAACCGAGCCCATAATACCTTATATAATTAAAAATTAAATAAAAACAAGAAAATGGGGTCGCTCGAGGGCCGCGAAGGCCTTGCCTTCAGGCTACGCGGGGCGCGACAGCCAACCACCAGGGCGAGCCCCCAGGCTGCCACGTGTCATGATCGTGTCGAAGCTAAAATCAACGAATCAACAACCCTAGCGTCTACAACCCAATGTCGCGGGCCGCGAAGGACTATCATTTGGCTTACGCGGGCCGCGAAGGTGTGACAACTGGCCCAAACCGGTAATTTCCGTACACATTAATTATGTGCTTAATTGTCAGCCATGTCTGATTTCCTACTAAACAAGTGAATTCATGCACGTTGTATACTACAAAATATTGCTTTATGCATAAACGAGAGCGTTGCGTCAAAAATACCAAGTAAACTCACCGGTAAGACACACTGTGTCAACAGAACTGCAGAAAGCAGTCAGACAATAGAATTGGAGCCTAGGTGTAGGTCCGACAACAAGAACGCATTAAAACCCAAGAGTACATACAAGGGTTTAATACATATGCAATGCGAAAGCAAAATTTAGCACTAAAAAGCACCCGAAACGCACTTTAAGTGCAGAATTTATATAATTCAGCAATAATTCAGCATTTAGACATATGAATATTTTGTAGAAATGTCGTTTTATTATCCAGAATATTTCCCTAAGTATTGGGAATCAATAGTATTATGAAAAGATACTTATTAAACACTAAAAGGTGCAATTTAGCACTTTAACGAATCGGTATGCAACCGAACAACCGGACTATACCCGGAACATGAAAATATTGCTGATAACATTACTTACCTTTTTCTGAGCCAGTTAGGGTCCCTGTATACCCTAACACCCGCAATAAAGCACAACACACTACTAACCGGGTTAATCCCTAAACTTAACTAGATTAACCTAACTAATATCCAACTAACTAGTTGGAATCGAACTAGACCCCCCCCCCCCCCTTAACCAAACCGTCCCCATGAGGGGGACACACTTTGTACAATTTGATTATAATATTACTTGTGCCTAAAATCTAGTAGACATATGGACCTATGGTTAATACACACACTAATTATCTATAAGTTCATGTATTAGCCCACCATAACATGATCATCACACAACACCACAACACACACTTCTCTCCCTCTCTTCTAGCTTATGGCCGAACACACCCACCCCCCATCCATCCATTTTCAATTTCTATCTTGCAAGTTCCAAGCTCTACAAGTGTTAAGGATCTCGTATAAGGAAGCTTGGTGCAATCGGAAGGTGAAGGACCTCATTATCTTGCTTTTATCCACCCTATTTGCGTCTAGATTCTTCCCTAGCCTAGAGCTAGTGGTATGTTGCTTAAATCACCTTCTTGAACTATTTTGAAGTGGTTAAAATGATTTGTAATGGTTAAAACTCGTAAACATACAAGTTGATACATAAAAGTCTACTAAAAATGCTAGAAATGTTGGTTAAAAGCTCATATGTTGTGTAAATCATGTAGTAATTGATTTGTGTGATTATTTGGACCCGATCTATGTTGTGGTAGCTCGGATCGTCATTTAACCCGAGTTAGTCATGATCTTGGATTATGACATAAAACTTGTTTAAGTATAACAAGGGTTAGAAGATGAAGCTCTACCACACTCGAATCATGAACTTGTGTAAAAGCGATTTAACTTGTGAAATAGTGTTTAAAACTAGTAGATCTACGTATCTACAAGCGGTATTTTCAAAGGACCAAGTGTCCAAGAAATCATATTTTCTAAAGCCGAGTCTTACATGAAAAAGAATGATTTTAGCAAACACACGAGTAAGTAAACACTTGTGTAACACAAAGTTTCGACAAAATAACTATTTTTGTAAATGTTGACCGGAAGTTGTAAAGATGTAACTTCTTTAAAAGCGAGACTTTCAAGAAACAAAGTTGATCGATACAAAGATCCACTAAAAATAATGGAAGAATACTACCGATTTTGGAAAAACCACAAGTTCATGTATTTCTGCGATTATATCTATTTTAACTAGTTGCATATTGTTTATTGTTGATTGACGAGATTGTTGACGTTTTAAAAGAAAATAAACACATGTTTTGAAAACATGGGAAACCTCCATTTTTAGGGGAAACTCTGTCAAAATTTTCATAAATTTTGACACTTAGAAAAATATAAGTTTTTGAGAAACTTATTCCCTAAAAATGTGCTTAAAAGTATTACCAAGGTTTCCCTAATTTTTGGTGATAAGAAATGGTGATTTCTTCAAAAATAAAAATGGATATTAAGTATGTATATATTTTTGAGAAAAATATATATATTATTTTATCACCAACTTTTGTGCTAAGTGTATATAGTATGTGTTATACGTGCTAGCGTATTAAGACTTAAAAATACACTAAATACTCGTAAGGAGTATAAACATAAAAATACACATACAAAATACAAGATACATAATTCGGGTGCGAAGTGCAAAACACAAAAGACTTATATTTATTTTAGAGGAAATAATATAAGTAAGATGCGTAGTTAAAAATATGAAATATTTTTAACACAACAATACAAATACAAAAGAGAGTGACTGTACTTGTGCGACACAAGTCTAGTGACTAACATTAAGAAAACGTGTATAGGTTACGACGTTAATTAAGCAAATCCGGTGAAGTTTACGACGCACAGGAACGCAAAGTTGTGAGTTCATGCTCCCCCTTTTCTCTTAATTGTTTTCAGTTTTATAACTTCGGGGGTGAAATACATGTTACAAATATTACAATGTTTACAAATGGTATGATGGATACAAGAATGATACGAGAAATCGTGTCACGAATAGGGTACCATAAGCACCATTAATCGTGTACATACTTAGACCGCAGAACAAAAGGTTAGATCTAATGGGTTCCGGGCAGCCCCACTCTTGGCCACTCTTTTACCAAGCAGTGTTTTTGTGTCTCAGTCGTAAATCGACTACAGAAAAATGCCTATGGTTTGGTGACTTCCTATGTCGTGTCACATGTTAATGGCTTTGCAACCCATTAACACTTGATACATACAGAAATATTTATACATGAGTACGTGGTGTGCACAAAAGACTTGATTTATACAAAATACAAATTATGTTTTCATACAAAGTATACAAACGTGAAATACAAAAATTGCATGAATTCACACCAACTTTATGTTGACGTTTTTCCAAAACCCACATGTATTTCAGGTAACTAGGATGGATGTGCACGTGGTCTTACTCATGCTCGTGGATGTCGCTTTGTTTATCTTTAAATAAAGTTGTGACTTTTAAGACAATATGTTATCTCGTGTTGTAAACACTTGACATATGTTTCAGTAATGTAATATTTGAAGGTATTTTTGAGCATGTAGTATGTTTACTCTTCGTATGCAATGAGAACCTTTCATGATCACACCTCGTGCTTCCGCCGCAGAAAGGGGTGTGACAGATTGGTATCAGAGCTGCGATTGTAGTGAACCAGGATTCCTTCTCGAGTCTAGTCTACAATCTCTAGGATCCTTTCACGAAAACAAATTTTCAAAGATTTTTCATTGCATAAAACGTCCCGCGACATCCACTACCTGAAACTGACTACATGAGTCTAGAAAAGACACTACGAGACTTAGAGTGCACTTGAGTAGCACTTGTCGTTGACTAGAAATTACTTGCAATTATGTGTGATAATTAGCATGTACTAGAAGTAGAATGTCACAAGTATATGTGACTTTACCTGAAAGCAATGGCCTACCTGAAGGAAGAAATACGAGGATGAAATGAACTGTGCGGACTATGCAAGGAGTTACGTAATTATGGATGCATACATAATTATGGAATTCAGTGCACAGAAACCACAGCAAGTCTTGTCACGTATAGATTCCCTCAGAGCAAGCCTACTAAGTACTCTGCTAGAGTAATAATTGTTTGATGTCACTTATGTGGTATATACCTGTGAATATATACTACTGTCTAGTGTGACGATATCAAACCAATGCCTAACCCTGTTGTGTTATGTTCTGTCAGAACATGGCACCCAGGAAAGCAGTGAATGCTCGCAATGACGATCAACCTCCTCCTCCCCCACTGCCAAGAACTGCTGATGAGCTGAACGCTCTACTGGAGGAAAGGATCTCCGCTGCTATCGCCCAGTACGAGGCGAACCGTACTCAAGACAGTGGAGGACCAAGCAACGCTAGGCGTAATGGGAATGGAGATTCGTCTGGAGGAAACGCAGCTCAAGGTAACCTTAAAACAATTTACTAAGCATGAAGGAATTTATGAACGGTCCTTGTTTCATTATTTCTTCGATTGCTCATAAGTGAATTGGTTGGGTTAATTCCAGGCTGCACTTTCAAGCAGTTCCTTGACTGCAAGCCGATGAACTATGATGGCACAGGAGGTGCAGTAGCATTTGTGCGCTGGACGGAGAAGACTGAAGCTACTATCCGCATGAGCAAGTGTACCGCGGATCAACAAGTCACCTTTGCTACTGGGTTGTTTGTCGATGAAGCTCTGACTTGGTGGAACCTGCAAGTCCAAACCTTGGGCGATGATGCCGCTTATGGCTTAACTTGGGAGGAACTGAAGGAAAGAATGAGAGAGAAGTACTGCTCTCGTGCTGAACTCCAAAGGCTGGAGACGGAGTTCTGGCACTTGACCATGGAAGGTGCTGACATTAATGGTTATACTCGAAGGTTCCACGATCTGTCCAGAGTGCTTCCTTACATGGTGACTCCCGAATTTAAGCGTGTTGAACGTTACATTTGGGGACTGGCCTCAGAGTTTCGTGGCATGGTGACGTCAGCCAAACCACAAACAATCACCGAGGCTGTAACTCTGGCTGTCAGCCTTACTGAAGATTGTGTTCGAATGAAGAAGCTATCACTGAACCCAACAGAAAATGCCGAGACGCATGCTGAGTCGTCTGGCGACAAGAAAAGGAAATATGCAAACTTGAATCAAGCAGCTCGTAACAACAAAGGTTCCAACAAGAAGCGTGACCCTAACCCGCCTCAAGGGGCGAAATCTCTTGCAGCTATGAACGACGCTCCAGCAAGGGGATACCGGGGCACCTTGCCCAAATGCCATCGGTGTAAACACCATCACGAGGGAGCTTGTCGCATCCCAAAGTGTGACAAGTGTGGAAAGTTGGGTCACCGCACTGAAGACTGCTGGAGTAAGAGGAACGGGAATGGAAATCGTAATGGGGCTGATGATAGGAACAATGGTGGAAATGGAAACGGTGCTGGCAATGAGAATGGGCGAAACCAAGGATGCTTCAGATGTGGAAGCAAAGATCATTTCATGAAGGACTGCCCAGAGAGAAACAATGCTCAGGCCCGAGCATTTGTGATTGGAGTCAACGGTACGTTCCTCATTAACAATCACTTTGCATCCATATTATTCGACACTGGCGCCAATTATAGCTTCATGTCTGTGGAATTTAAACGCATACTTGGAATAGAATCTAGTAGATTAGAAATTCCTTATTCCATAGAACTAGCCAATGGTAAACTTGTTGAATCGGGCGAAGTTGTTAGAGGCTGCACGCTAGAACTTGGTGAACGAAGATTTAGCATCGACCTCCTACCTATTCAATTGGGTAGCTTCAATGTAGTAGTCGGGATGGACTGGTTGTCCAAGAACAAAGCTGAAGTTATTTGTCATGAGAAAATCATTCGCATCCCCCTAGCGAATGATGAAACTCTCATCGTGCATGGAGAAAGACGAAACACGCCTCTACGAATCATCAGTTGTATGAAGGCACAGAAGTGCTTAAGGAAAGGATGTGTTGCTTTCCTAGCACACGTTGTAGATAAGAAGGCTGTGGAGCCAAAACTCGAAGACATTCCTGTGGTGAAGGAATTTCCTGATGTGTTCCCCGAAGATCTGCCAGGACTACCTCCGCAACGACAAGTCGAATTCCACATAGACTTGGTTCCAGGAGCCGCTCCTGTAGCCAAGGCTCCATATCGACTTGCGCCATCCGAAATGCAAGAATTATCTACACAGCTTCAGGAGTTGTTGGATAAAGGATTCATAAGGCCAAGCTTCTCGCCCTGGGGAGCTCCAGTATTATTCGTGAAGAAGAAGGATGGATCACTGCGGATGTGTATCGATTACAGGGAACTGAACAAGCTCACAATCAAGAATCGGTATCCACTACCGAGGATTGATGACTTGTTTGATCAACTGCAAGGATCAAGCTACTATTCCAAGATCGACCTTCGATCTGGATATCATCAGTTAAGGATCCAAGATGAAAGTGTGCCAAAGACTGCATTCAGAACACGCTATGGGCACTACGAATTTCTTGTGATGCCGTTTGGATTGACGAACGCGCCAGCGGTCTTTATGGACCTGATGAACCGCGTATGCAAACCATATCTCGATAAATTCGTGATTGTATTTATCGATGATATCCTGATTTACTCGCGAACGAAAGAAGAACATGAGCAACATCTCAGAACTATTCTGGAACTACTGAAGAAAGAGAAACTTTATGCAAAGTTCTCGAAATGCGAATTCTGGATTCGCGAAGTACAATTTCTTGGTCACGTGGTGAATGAGAAGGGCATTCATGTAGACCCGTCCAAGATTGAAGCAATAAAGAATTGGGAAGCTCCCAAGACCCCAACTGAAGTTCGCCAATTTTTGGGCTTAGCGGGCTATTACCGACGATTCATCGAGAATTTCTCAAAAATAGCTCAACCGCTAACGACCCTTACGCAGAAGGACAAGAAATACGACTGGGGTCACAAACAAGAAGAAGCCTTTCAGCT